>CM036909.1:23296260-25890426 GCA_020800305.1 Porphyrio hochstetteri
AATTAAGTGTTTGGCTCAAGTCCTGTTAGTATTTTGAGTATGGGAGTATAAAAAAAGGACCTCTCAAAAGTATCTATCTACAAGGAGAGAAGGGGAAAAGTTATTTCAATGAGAAGGATATATTTCCAGTTGTAAGAAACTAATTCCTATTGACAAGAATTTTGTAGAAAATACAGATGCTAATGGTTAGATTTTTTTATTTGGTATCTGTTCCTCTGTGTTTTCCTTTTTTCCCTTGTGAGTAGAAATCTTTTACAGTAAATAAGTATTAATATCTAGAGGGTATGCCGTGTGCAATCTCAAAGCACAGTTGTTACAGCTGATAAATGTGCTGTGTGGTGCTGGCTCAATTGCGAGCTCTGGTGTATTTGCATGCATACAGGGAATCGTGTAATTAACCACATTAAACTGAATAACACACAGCCTCCCCATTGTTCCTCTTTATGGGTGTAATTAGATGCTGAGAGAACTATAGCAGGAAATAGGAACAGTTTCCTCCTGCCACCCCTCAAACAAGTTTTCAGTTCCAATTAAAATAAATTACATTTTCAACCAGAAGAGATTACTCACATGATACCTGTGTCATTTAGAAACAGGCACGGAAAGTCTGGTGTAAAGGTAAATATTAGAAATGAGAAAGTGGAGGAGAATAATTTAGAACTCCAAACCAATTGGAATTCAGAAGCTGATTCTGCAGATTGCTCAGTTACACTCCAGTGAGAAATTTCTACTAGAAGCTAAGTAACAGGGACAGTATTCTCAAAAGATTTTGGGTGCTAGAGACTTCTTTAGTTAAACTACATGATGTGCTTTGATGCTTTGACTGAGGAGTTGGGGTTTTTTGGTTTGGGTTTTTTTTTAAAAGAACCTTTATCTTCTGCCTGACGTAGGCTCATCATATATGACACTTTCTGCCCAACACCTTCCTATTTTTATCCGTCAGATGTTCCAAGAGTGCGTCCTTTCCTGTACTACTATAGCAATAAGACTTAAAAAACTAAGAGAAGAGAAGAAACCCCTTCATTATGATGCAGTTAGTTGGAAGGATAGGATGATGATGTTGTTGTTACTGTTATTAATGCTGAGACACCATGTGTTTAATGTCACAAATAAAAACAGTTCTTTGGTTTTGAAAGTGTCAATAAGAAATCAGAAGCAAAACTACTTAGTGAAAATCATGTGAAAAAGGAAAAGCCTAGTCTTTCAGGCTTTGATGAAGCTTAAAAGTATGATTATGTTTGTATTCTTAATTAACTCCTTAGTAAATATTGTCCAGGATAACTTTTAAATCTCTTGATAACTATTATGACAAATGATGGCTGTCCTAGTTTAACTTAGGAAAACTTATGCTACATTACAGGAAAAAATGCTGTCTCCTGTCCTTTCCTTAAGTATTGTGGCTGTTTAAGATGACTTAAATATAATAGTGACGGAACACATAATTAGTATAGTAATATCACTGCTTTCTGTGCTTGGAAAATCTTCATTTCAGTGGCTTCTTTACTTGGGTCTCTGTGGTACCGCCTATATACATTACTTCAGTAGGCTAATCAAACCATGAAGAGGATGTGGTCTGGGGGAGATTCTCCAATTAAACTGAAGGGAGTAGGTCTATTTTTTAAATATTGCATAGGCATATATTTTCCAGTAGTTTATTTTGCAGATGCAGTCAAGCTGTGTGAGTGTGTTTAGTGCAGGTGGCTTTTGACAATACCAGTGCCTCATGGTCTTTCTTTGTTATCACTCCTTGCTTGCTGCTTCTCCACTGCATAAATAGGCTTTGAAGCCATTTCTGCAACACATCTCTCTCAGTAGTGTTTGATACTTCTTGCAGGAGAGAGAGCTCCATCCTCTAAAAAATAACTTGCGATCTGCAGCCTGACAAGTACAGTATTTCAAAGGTTATTTCTGATATACCAAGTATCTTGATTTAAGATACAGAAATGCAGGAAATGTAAGCCAGTTTTTGGATTGAAGAAGCAGAGAGTTGGAGAAAGTAACTGATTGATCCATGGTTGTTACACTGTGGTTTAGAGCAACCTCACCTTTCTCTGAGTTTTCAGAATAGCTTGTTTTGCGAAGTTTAGTATAAAGATGATAATGTAGTTCTTGATTGAAAACCTGAGCTGCTTTTGGAAGATTTGATTGCAGTTCATGTCTCCGAAATTGTGTGGTAAACTTTGAAGTAAAAGCATTGCGATGACAATTCAATTGGAAAATTAACTACACAATATGGAAGATAGCTCCTTCTCCTCCCACTTCTTCCCCATCCTTTCATCTACAAAAATAGTGTAATTCCTGGCAATCTTCTTATTTTCTCTGCAATTTTCCAGTGTCCTTGATGATATTGGAAAAAGTACAACTCTTAATTGCTTCCCTTTTTGAGTTATATGAAGAGATTGCTCTTCATACTACTTTTTTAATATGTGCTGTTGCTTTTTTGGGTTTAAAGTTAAAATGCTGAGACAGTTTTGTAAAATTGGCTGTAATAGTATATGCAGCTCATTACATAAGGAATTTAGAGCATGTTCTTGTACTGTCACTGCTGTTAGTTGCCAGCCACATAACTGCAAATACCCTTTCTGGCCTGACGCAATCACCGGATTGTTATAACAACTCCATTATACCCATGGTTGGTTGAAGAGAGCCGAACAAGGAGCAGAGCTGGGCATCTGGGTCTTCCCATGGAAGTGACCTTTCACTCCAGTGTGGCTGTTGACCTCTCAAGCAGTGTTTGTGGTCAGCTTGGCTGGCTGTTCTGCGGCAGCAGCCTGACCTGCCTGTTGGCTGTCCTGTTGCCCTGGGCTCGGGACCTCCCTTGCACCCATTTTCAGCTGTTCCAGCATGCGAAGCCCACCGAAATCTAACCTGGCAAAAATTCCATAATTAAATACAGTGCTTGGCTTTTTGCTAGTTTAGTATGCTGGACCAGTTCATTTTACTCAAGGATGTCTGAGACAAGGAGCCAGAGCAAGGGGGACTGCAGTGGCCAGGAGCATGAGACTGCCATGAACCCTCAGGCTGAAATTATATTTGCTTATTAGAGAAGCTGATGGTACTCTGTCATTTCTCTGAACATTGACCTGAATGCTTGGGAGAGAATAAATACCGGTATCTGGTAAAGTCAGATGTATAATTTGGGCATGTTTAATATGCATAGCCAAAGTACATAATGCTTTTTTCATTTTCTTTTGGTATGGTATTTAATTTATAGGAGAAATGCAACATTTCTTGAAAGGTAATTTGCAATTGTCCTTATTGCTACTACATGGAAAATCTGATATTTTTCTGAGTATCGTAGAATAATCCTAGACTCACTATTTGAGTCATCCTGTGTCAAATGAGCTGTGATGCTTTTTTATTCAAGAAACTCAGTACAGCGTGACACTTATTTGCTATGATTTCTCTCTGGTAAATATACCTAAATTATACTCGTGAAATTTGCTCAAAACATGAAAAGGTTGTATTTGTTTTCATTGGAATTATTTTCTGTGGAACCAGTGTAAGGGAGGTCAACTGTTCACTTCCAAGCTTAAAGAAAATCTGAAATTGGTATGTGTGTGCATGAACACACAAGATACAAAGCTTACACTTGTTTTGAGTTGGGTTTCATGCACTTGTGTGTATATGTGTACCCATACTGCTCCCTATCCTGGTGAAGCATCTGACAGTGTACATATTTGACATAGATTTTGAAGATATTTGATGCACTTACTGTAAATAGGCTAATACTGTTCTTCAGAAGTACCAACGTTGCTTGCGTCAGTGCTCAAAATTACGCCTTGGTTTGCAATTGTCTTGCTACTTGTATAATAGATTCAGTATATAATCAGTTAGTATCTCCTGTGTGCCTGTACTCTGTTTCCCTGCAGTCTTCCCAGGGTTTTGAATTCTATCCTTGCAAGTTTCATTTTGTTGTACTCCAAGGAGTATCAGTTAAAAAGTAATTTCTGATGCCTTAACATCAATTTCCAACTTTCTCCTTTTCAGTCCTAAAGCCTGTTTATCTTCTGCTTGCTTTTGGTGGTATCCTCTTTATGCCATCCTCAAGGAAGCCAGCTAACCTCGTATAGGGATTGTCAATGCCTGTTTACCTTTGTATTTAGTTCTAGTGGGAAGCTTTTAGCTGTATTCCTCATCTAGGCTGTGAAGGCCTGCAGTTGGGATTTTTTTGCCTTTGTCTCCTTCTCCCTCTGTATTTGGTTTTTGCAGAATCTTAAGTGGTTCCCAGCCCTCCTGCAACAGGCACCCAACATTATGTCAGTTTCTCTTTTTTATGTTTGGATGAAGACTGCTTGAATACTGGAACTGAGAACTATTTAAGTCTGCCTAATTTTTTTTTTTTTTTTAAATCCTGTTTTGGTTTACGAGAACCTCTTGTTGAAAGTATGGTGTGGGGAGAAAGTCAAACTTTTTTTCTGCAGAGAACTTCCCGTGTTCTCTCAGGTGTTTTCTTCTTAGATTTTCTTGTTCGAGAGTGACTGTTTTAAAATCTAAGTCAGTCAGGAATTTGTTTCTTAAAGCACCACACAATATGTTTTTGGAGCAGTTTGGTGTGAAGTTGTCTCATTGAAAGCACAGAAGCACCCTTGACTTGTCAAAAGCCCTGTGCAAGTTCTTGTCCAGTCATCTTCCTCTCCATCAGCTTTCGAAGCCATCCATGACCTTCTGTTCGCTCTTCTCCCTGTTCTCTCAACACATCTGGCCTTGGCTCTTCCCATTGTTTCTCTTTGCTGTATCTGGAGCTCCCTTCCTCTCTGTCATTTCCTTTCCTCACAAACACATGTAATCGGTGTGAGTTTTTGCTTTATCTTGGCTGTCCTTTAAATGCCATGGCTAAGGGCTGATATACAGATAGCACAGAACTTCCTCTGCAAGATGTTTAGGTTGGTCAGAGTGAGCTGCAGAGTTTTAACACCAGTGTGCCAGATCTTTGTCGGCTGTAGTGGTTCATATGTGAGATTTAAAACATCAGGGTCCCCATGCAGGAGGGTGAGATCGTTCAGCTGCAGGCTAAGCTCGAAAGTCTGATGTTAGGAGTGAGGCAGTAACCCCTGCCCAGCCCTGCAAAGTCAGATTTGCCCTTTAGCTTCCCTTTGAAGTCTGAGGAGTGTCTTGGAGGGAGGACAGAGGCCAGATGGCTGAGATTCTCTTTATCTGGATGTAGGCAGGTGTCTGGAGAAAAGTTCTCCCACCACCTATGGCTTGTCCCTTCTTTTGCAAGGCAGCTGCTTTTATCTGCAGCAATACAAATTCAATTTTTTAAAAATTTTTTTTTTTGCAGAGGCCCATTATAAACAGAGTTGAAATGACTCACATTCTGAAAAGAAAGAAGAAAATTCATTTTAGTTCTGTCTTTAATCCAGATCACTTCAATAGGGTCATTTACACTCAGTCTCACGGAGTTGCCTTAGCGCTCATTGAATATCCATCTGCATGAAGGAAACACAAAGATTCAGTTTGGAAACAACCTGTTTGAATTGACTCCTGAGGTGTGAGGAAAGGTGAAAATGCACTTATTAGTCTCAGGTGTGATCATTAAAAGATTTTAATCAATTGTGGAGAAAGATGCAGCATGGCTTTAAAAAAAGATAAATAAAAGTTAAAAATACTTCCGTCCACAAAAGAACTTAAACTTATCACCAGTCTCATCTCAGACTTTTTTTATGAGCTGTGCAGCTTTGGATTTTGAACAACTAAATTAGCTGCTGGTTGGACTTCAAGCTGTTAGATCTTTTGTTTTCACTTCTTGTATCCCATAGTATGAAATACCATTTGTTTGCTGGTAGAAATACTACAGCAAGTGCTGGAATACTGCTATGTACTGATTTTAAATACTGCATCCAGGGCAGAGTGCAGTAATGGATGTGACACTAATAGTATATAATATCTCCTTTTAAATGGATATTAAATGCCCTTTTTTCCTCTGGAATTGGATGTTAAAAGATGTTCTTTTGCTCTGAAATTGGGCGTGTGTGTTCTCGTTACTTAGGAAGAACCAACTTCTAATTCATTTACTGAGGAGGTCTTTTAAATCCAAATGGCAGCGAGCGCTGGTTGCTGCAGTTCTCAGAGGAAACATGCAGCTTGGCCCTCTGCATAACGGATGGCTGCCGCTAATCCTGAGCGATGATTCTTGCTGTAGTTAATATTTCATAGCTAGGCAGAGTGTTTGCTGAAGGGAGTTTTAATATAGTGGGCTCTGGTCTCAGGAACAGCTTAAGGGCTCTGTACCCGTGTGTGCTCTGACAGAGCGGAGGATAAATCTTCTCTCCTCTGTGTCACTGCTCCTGTTTGCCGAGCTTTCAGCTGTGCTTTTATTTGCTTATTAACATTTTGTTCTAAGTATGTTGTCCGGCCAGCACTTTTTAGGTGTCTCCTAATTTTTTAGCAGCATGTGTGCAAGTCAGATTGAAGTGGGCATTCTGTAGGCTTCGTGTAGTCCCAAGATACATGGTACAGCTCTCCTGCTTTGGTGTTTCTAGATGTCAGAGAAGGTTAGGCTGAGTTCTGTTTAAGCTTTTCTTCCATGAGGTAGCTATAGTATGTAGCAATAAGCTTCTGGGAGAACTAGGCGTTAACGCTGTTTTGGCTCCTACATTAGCAGCAACTTTTTCTGGAATCTAATGTGCCTTTTCCATCCCTTATTTTGTCTGTTAGCTCATGGTATACTGCTTGGGCAAACCAGTTGTTCTTGGCAGTTGTTTGCTGCTGCTCAGAGGCAGTCACTTTTTTTTTTTTTTTTTTTCTTTGCAAAAATGCCAGCTATGGAAGTGACCACTCATATTGACCCCTAACACAATTCAGGGTGCCTGTAGTTCTGTAGTATTAAACATCTTGTTTGGAATGGTATTTTCTCACTGAATTGTCTCCAGAAGGACAAAAAACCAAGTTATTTCTGCTAGGCTGTGTTAAGCCTGCAGTAGCTGGATTGAGCTGTAAGCCTTGTTGTAAGCACCAGATGTTGTAGGGAGTATGATGGCTAACAACTGCAGTGATGGTACCAATGACACTGCATCTTCATGCAACAGTTTCTGGGGAAGGGCAAAAGGGGTGGGTGCGTAGTAATCACTGGGGAATTTAACTTCTTGGTTAGTAAACTAGTTGGAGGTTCTCTAAGGAAAACTACTTCTAAAGAGCAAAATGTTATTTTACTTCTTGCAGTTGACCTGGGAAGAACACAAGTGTTCATTCCTTAGTCTAAACATGCCTAGTGGTACTGCTGTGTGGCATGTTGTTACTACCCTTCCTTAACATCGGGACTGAGCACAGTCAGAGGCTGCAAACACTATTTTACAATGTTCAGTATAGTCACTTCGGAACAGATGAACTCGCAGTAGTATTTAACTAATATTTTTGATTGTGTTTGTTATAGTACATGCATCTTTCTCTCTCTCTATTAGCTGAGTTCATTTGGGCTGCTGTTTATTACCAGCAGAGATGAGGAAGAGCTGAAGGATGACCTGTTTCAGATGCTGTGGTTGAAATGATTTTAAAAGAAACACAGAGTTCTGGAACAGCAGGACGTGTTGGCTCTATAGAGTGGGTAGATATGTTGCTCTCATCATTGTGCCGAGGACAAAAAAAAAAAAAACCCAGTACTTTAAAAAACCTTAAAGACTCTGTGGAATGGCTTTTGTATTCCTTTAGAGCATGTGGAAATTTGATGCTTTATTCTTTGGAAAGGTATATTGATTTTATATTTGTCAGGTTTTGGTAGTAGCTGGCTCACATGGAGTGCTCTCTAAAGATGTAATAGGAACAGAATGTGGATGAAATGTGCAGTTTGCTTATTTACTATATAGAGGAGCACAGTGTCAAACAAGGGATACAAATAATGTTAGGGTTCCAGAAGACAGATGATTTCAAGGCGTTAAAAAAGTAAATTGGCACAGATTATAAACTCGTGGGAAATAACACCCAATGGTTGAAGACGGAGTTAACTTCCTTGCAAGCTTCCTTCCCCCCTCCCCCCATCCACTAACATCCCCAAGTACTTCTCAGGGCTGCTCTCAATCCATTCTCCACCCAGCCAGTATTGTGTTTGGGATAGCCCCAACCCATGTGCAGGACCTTGCACATGGACCTTGTATGTGGGCCCACTTTTCAAGTCTGTCAAAGTCCCTCTGGACAGAACGGATACCACCTAGCATGACAGTCATACCTCATAGCTTGGTGTGGACAGCAAACTCACTGAGGGGTTGTGCTCAATCCCTCTGTCCATGTCACTGATAAACAGCGATGGTTCCAGTACTGACTCCAGTTGATGGTTCCAGTACTGACTCCTGACAACGCCACTCATCACTGGTCTCCCCTTGGACTTTGAGCCATTGGCTGCAACTCTTTGAGTGCAACTATCCAGCCAATTCCTTTCCCATTGAATGGTTCGTCCATCAAATCCATGTCTCCAATATAGAGGCAAGGTTGTCATCTGGGATAGCGCCACATGCTTTGCACAAGTCTAGGTAGATGACATCAGTTACTTTCCCTTATCCACCAGTGCTGTAACCCCATCATAGAAGGTCACCAAATTTGTCAAGCATGATTGGCCTTTAGTGAAGCCATGGTTGCTATCACCCATCACCTCCTTATTTTCCATGTGCCTTAGCACGATCTTGCCAGGCAGCATAGAGGTGAGACTGACTGGACTGTAGTTTCCCACGTCTTCATTTTTTTTGTCCTCTTAAAAATGGGGGTGATGTTTCCCTTTTCCAGTCAGTGGGAACTTCACGGACTGCCACAACTTCTCAGATGTGATGGAAAGTGGCTTGGCAACTTCATCTGTCAGTTCCCTCAGCACCCATGGATGCATCTCATCGGGTCCTATGGATCACATTCAGGTTCCTTAGGTATTCTTGAACCCGATCTTCTCCTGCAGTGGATGATCTTCATTCTTCCAGTCCCTGCCTTTGGCTCGTGCAACTTGGGTTTAGTGGTTAGAGCAGTTGCCGGTGAAAATACTGAGGCGAAAATGTCATTGAGTGTAGCTTGTCCCTCTCCAGATCCTGGGTCACCAGGTATCCTGTGTGCTTCTGGAGAGGGCTCATGTTTTCTTTCATCTTCCTTCTATTACCAACATACCTATAGAAGCTTTTCTTGTTGTCCTTGCTGTCCCTTGACAGATTTAATTCTCTCAGGCCTTTAGCTTTCCTGACCATATCTGTGGCTGCTCAGACAACTTCTCTATATTCCTCCCAGGCCTACCCTTCCTTGCTTGCAGCTTCTGTGGGCTTCCTTTTTGTGGTTGAGTTTTTGTCCAGGAGCTCTTTGTTAAAAGGTTTGGAAAAGGTCCCCGTTTATACCAGCTGATTGTATTAATGAGGCACTTTCCAGCTCAAAGCATACTTTTTATATGTTATTTATGGGTTTTGACTAAAAAAAAAAAAAGTTAGTTCCCCCTTTTGTTCCTCCTGACATAACTAGCCTGTTTAGCTGCTCAAACCTCACTATTGACTATTCCTTATGAATTTTAAATGAATTTAGAGCCTTCATATGTATTTTCTAGGTATGTTCTCCAGTGAGAAATTAGTGCTGCTGATGTGAAAGGATCCATCAAATTTTAAGGTGCTATGGAAAAAAATACACTAAATGGAAACAAAATACTAAACCCAAGAATGCCTCGATTGCTCAGTATTAGTATCTAGGAAGTGTGCATGTTATGTATATTTTAAAAGAGCAGTTTTTTCCATTATACATGTACATCCTAAGTAAGTGGAAGTACTGTGCAAAAGTACTTCCCCTCCCCCCTCCCCCCTGCCCTTAATTTTTAATGAAGTTGCTTCCAATCAAGTGGTCAGTATCTAAAACCTGTAGAACAGATGGTTCGCTCCAGGAGAGTGAAATGCAGAATTGCAGAGTGCAATCTAATAGTGCCAGACCATGCAGGACAATCTGCTGCCTTAAAAGCAGAATAGGAACAACCCAGTATTCACAGATGAAAAACAGTCACAGGTCAAAGTGGGGCAGAACATAATTTACTGGATTATTTCTTGCAGCACATAAAGAAATACTTGAATAGCAGCAGGTAAGGATGGATTTTAAATATGTAATTGGGCTTGAGGTTAATTCCTTGCTTTTGCCTATTGACTTGCTTAACAGTACAGTGAGGAAAGACAACTGCTTTTAAAAGCCATAGCCCTTTTCCTGTGATAAACCCATAAATACGTGGTTTGCTGCGTATCTGACATGCAAATAGAAGGAATACTTCTGTTCCTTGTTACAAACCATGTGACTCTTGTATTGTCCCCTTCTCTGAAGGCAACACCCAATCATTTTTGCTCACACATTCCTTTATTTAAGGGACTTCTTTTCTCTCCTCTCTGTTTTGATCTTCAAACTGCAGAATTTACTGCAGATTATGTTAACTGTACCATGTATGAAAATGGTGGTGCCTCAATATGGAGGCCTTTTCTTTGGCCTTTGAGGAAATTCCTGTCTTTTTAGCAGACACACAAACACAAATTGAAGGGCCTCTCCAGAATAAATTTGGGCTTGCTTGCATGAGCTGCTGCTTTCATCTCCATCAACACGTGCTACTTTCTTGCCCTTGGGAGGCTGTCCTGGTTTAACCCCAGCTGGAAACTAAGCACCACCCAGCTGCTTGCTTCCTTGTGGTTGGCTGAGGGGGAGAATCAGAAAGTAAAAGTGAGAAGACTCATGGGTTGAGATAAAGACAGTTTAATAAGGAAAGCAAAATCTGAATACACAATCAACGCAAGACAAGGAATTCATTCCCTGCTTCTCATGGGCAAGCAGGGCTCCATCATGTGTAACTAGTACTTGGGAAGACAAATGCCATCTCTCCAAATGCCTCTCCCTCCGCCCCCGCCTCTCCTTTCTAGAGCTTTATATGCTCAGCATGATGTCATATGGTACAGAATATCCCTTGGATCAGTTGAGGTCAGCTATCCCAGTTGTGTGCCCTCCCAACTCCTTTTGCACTACTCATTGGTGGGGCAAGAAGCAGAAAAGGCCTTGGCTCTACTGCAGCAACATGTTGTTAACATTGTTTCCAGCACAAATCCATAACACAGCCCCCTACTAGCTACTATGAAGAAAATTAACTGTTCTAGCCAAAACTGTGGGATCATGATGTACTGTCTAAGCGGAGAGATGGGTTTGCATCTCAGAATAGGCTAAAAAGGCAGGTTAGTAGCAACTAACTGCATTTGGTTAAAGTTTGGCACTAGATGGAAACTCAACCAGGAATGAAAGCAAGAAGGAATGTGTCTTGGAGCATCCGTGGCTGAAGAGGATTCTTAAGCAGGTACTTATATCAGTTCTTCACATGATTAATTATTGTTTTTCAGTCCTAAAATTTGAGTGAGGTGTTTTCCTTTTGAATTAATTCTGTTTGCAGCAGTAAAAATTCTGCTGTATTACAGAGTGCTTTGATCTATGCTGTTGTCCTTTTTCAAGCAGACGATGGTTGAAAAGATATTTATAAGCATGTGTTGCTGCCTTGTTTTGGGGTTTGGGGGTGTATGTGTGTATGTTTATTTCTGTTGCAGAGACACCCTCCACTAGACCAGGTTGCCCAAAGCCTCATCCAGCCTGGCCTTAAACACTTCCAGGATGGGGCTCCCAGAACCTCTCTGGGCATCCTGTTCCACTGCCTCACCACTGTCACAGCAAAGAATGTCTTCCTAACATCTAATCTAAACGTACCCTCTTTCAGTTTGAAGCCGTTGCTCCATGTCCTATCCCTACACTCCCTGATGAACAGTCCCTCTCCCACTTTCCTGTAGGACCCCTATGCTTCCTTTTGCTCATGTACTTGTAAGACTGTCAAAAAAAATTCCAACTTTTTACTGTTTTGCTTAGAACAAGCTATTTCCCTTGCTCTTATGCAAGGAGAGAAAACATGTATAATGTTTTCTTCCAGGGTTGAACTTGAGTATCTCCCCATTATCTGTTAGTGTTACGTGGGAGTCTTGTCAAAGCTTTGCTGATGGTGTCCTGTTTATTGGACTGTAGGTGTCTCTGGTGCGAGGCAGGTGGTTGTGGAACTAAACGCAATGCCCATACACAAACCTTTTCCTTGGGTCGTCTTGTGTGTGCACTGAGGTGATCGAGTTCTCTTTTTTGGAAAGACCTTTAACTTGTGCATGGGAGTGGGACTCCATGTTGCCCAGCGTCTGTGGCAGTCTGGGAAGATGGGGAGGGCTTGGGCTAGTGAATGGGCTTCATTTTATCTGTATATCTGCTAAAGAGGAAGGTTGTTGCTAGGGATTTGGCTGTGTCACTATGTCAGTGAGATAGCAGAAATGGAGATGAAGCGATAGGACTTAGTGCCCTGGTGTGATCTATACACACAGAGCTGACATGGAGCAAGTAGTTTGGAGGAGGAGAGACCTGATTATGGGGTTTCATACATGCTGGAATATCTTCTAAGAATCAAATTTGGTCATGTATTTAGTACCACCTGAATTTACTGTAATATTGAATTATTTTAATCTCTATCATCTGAGGGTTCATTACTGTAAATTATTATCTAATCAAAGTAGTAGTCAGCCATGCTAATCAGATTGCAGTGCCATTATGCCAAGCTCTCTGCAGTCATCTAGTAAAAGAGTTTCTGCTTCGCCAATCAGTCTGTCCCACTAATTCCTGTCCCTTCTGTTGCTGTAGGTTTTTGTTGGTAGTGGGTTTTTTGCTTATGTGTCATTACTGATGCAAAGTAATCAATTGAAGAATTGGAACTGCATTTGGGGCAAAATTCTTAGTACTACATTACCCATGAAGTTTTGTTGCAGGTGCCTCGGATAAAAGGAAATGTCAGTGTTCATATATTACAGGTTTTGTTAACAGGCAAGAGATAAACATCACTTGGATTAGAAAACGGGTGATCCTTCTAAAGAAGGGATTATCAAATCTTCTCCTATATTTTGTGTTGCTCTTGCTCTTGAACATGTTTTTAAAGTGACTTAGGGTTTTGCTTTGAATTTATGATGATGTCGGCATTGGGGAAGCAGGTCTGGCTTAGCTTTTTCCAAGGGAGAGTAAGTGTGTTGGGCATTTCATATGTCTTGACACCTTTCCTCAGAGTTTAAGGGGAAGAGAGAGGAGGGGAATGGAAGATCGAAAGAGATAGCACGTTCACCTGATACACAGTCTTGTCAGCATTTCTTGAGAAGCATTTCTTGAGAAGCATTTCAAGAGAACTTGTCCTTTGAAAGTCATAAACGACAAGAAAAGGGGATTCAAGCTTTCATGTTTTATGTATCTTTCTTTTGTGCCAAATAACAGTTGTTGATGATGTTACATTTATGTAAGAAAATAAAGTTTTTTCTCACTTTGAGTGCAGTCTCAGCAAGACCCTTGACCCTGTCTCCTACCACTCTGCAAGAGTGGACCCTGTGTTCCGGCCAAGTCCTTTGAACTATTGAGTTTCTACCTGAGTTGTGGTGCCAATGCCCAGATGCTCAGACAGAACAGTGAGGGACTGTTTGGTTCAGCAGAGTGTATTGGGTTTGTATCATGTTAAATACATTTTCTAGAGCAGGAACAGCTAAGCCATTTTTTTACAGGTTCATCTGCGAGACTAGTAATGTACGATGCTGACCGTGCCACAGAAGAGGAAGCTCTGCTTTTAGATCATTACATGAAAGAGAAGGATAAACATGCAGTAATGTGGAGCCAGTGGAAAGAAAGATATTCAGACTATATCTGACAATTTAACTCCGTATTTTCTATAAAATATTTTTAAGTACTTTTGCCATGATTTTTGTAACTTTTTTGATATACAGATGTTTCCACTGTTGCAATCGGATTTTAGATCTAGAGGTGCAATATGGATGGTATCTTGAAGATGATGTAAAGATTATAGTATAGACTTTATGACCATTTTGGTTTTAAGGATATGTGAGGCAACTTTTGCAAGGGAGGTTGGTACAGCCAAAGAAGTGAAGAAAGAGAAATGTGAAGGAGGACCAAGTAAAAGAACAACGTGTGGAGATTACCAAAATCTTGAAAATGGAATTAAAGGAGAAATTAGTTCCAGTTTTTTATCCCCAGACACATTCCATAGTAGGAAGCTACTGGAACAACTGACAGTGCATAATTGAGCCTCCTAGTTTTAATGTGCATCTTCAAACATATATTTTTTTAAAAGAATGTGATTTTTTACTTGCGTCAAATAGATTTCCCTACCAAAATCTAATCTCAGTAAACTAAGTTGAGAGAAACAAGATACTAGAACAAGTTTAGTTTTATTTCTATATAAAAAAGTAATGCCATACAGAATTAAGTATATATGAAGAAGAAAGGATTTTTTTTCAAAAGTCAGGATTTCATATTCTAAAATGGTATTTTTGATGTAAACTATGAGTGTTCTTTTAATTGTTCTTTAAAGAAAAGGAAGAGCAGGGAAATTAGCAATGATGTCTGAACAAAATGCATGTATTTAAAATTGACTTAGCTACAGGAAGTGTTTGGTTTCTTTGGCAGGAGTATGGCAATGTCTTTGTACTAAATGGCATGGAGCAGGTGCCTCCTGTAAGTTCCGTATTTCGGCGTGAGCCTGTTGCTAGCAGGGTTCAACTTCTTTTAAGGTGTGAGCTCAGTGGTGTGGGTGGATGGCCCTTGCGAGTTACTGCTGCTGAGAGATTGCGCTGCAGGGTGGCTCTTGCTGCAGACGGGAGGTTAAGAGAGAGTCTGCGATTCCTTGCCTGGATGTCAATGTCAAGAAAAACAAACCAACCCCTAATTCCTCTCTCCAGTCTCCTGCAGAGCTGTCTGACTCATATCGGGTATCTGGTGCTTTTGTCAAATAGGTCCTCGCTGTCAAACGGTACTCTCCCTTGCCATGCTAATGGTGGGCAGTACTTGGCTGTTGTGCAGATATTGGCCCTGTTTCTGTGTGCTGACCCTGTTGTGTCAGGTGGCTGATCCACTGCTAGGAAGCCTGACCTGCAGCGTTGGCAGTAATGCCTGCAGCATCATCTCTAGGCTGAAGTTGAACCAGAAAGAAAATAAGGTTAAAAGGGACAACCAGTTCAGAGTTGTAGTCATCTTCCTGGGCAAAGCTATTCTCCTGTGGTAAGTGCCGATTGGCAGGATCGGAGCATGTGTCAAACCTGAGGTTGTCTGGAGCCTGTGGGTTACAGACATTTGGGCTGAGGGTCTTTTCTCTGCAGATATTAAGACCCTGCATTGAGGTGTTGCAGCAATGTACAGACAGGAGACCGCCTTGCTGGGTGTTTGGAAGAAGTATGTGGCTTTTGCTGTCCATCCATACCTTTGGTAGCTGAACTTTGTCGGTCCTCATGAACCATTAGCAACCAGCTGGGTGCCGGCATATCGAGTCTGGGTAGGAGCTTTGTCCTGTTGCTAAGAGGGTGCTGTCATGCACCTTTGAGACCTTGCCAGTCTTCAAGGTATAATGAATGATTTTGCATGTGGTTTCTACCAGTAAAACTGAGATAAAGCAAACTGTCAGTATTTTCTGGGAGCATGTGTATGAATAACTCATAAAGGCATATAAGAAAAAAAGAGGAACTTTTTTATTGTGCTTCAGTATAGCTGCTGTGGCTCACTGTAATCGATACATGCTGCAGAAATTTTCCCAAGGCTTGCTTTGATTTAATTTTTCTTTTTTCCTGAATGTATGGTACTTAGTCTGTAGTACCGTAGCTAGTGAAACTTCTTGAGCCAAAGCTGTGATGACAGTAGCATGCTGTTTTCAGAGATTAAGGGAACTGATGGTCAATAATAAGAATACTTGTGGCTGCCAGTTGTTGTGCACCTGAGCTATTACAGCTGCAAGTTGTTTCTAGAGCAAATGGGATGAGAGCTTTTTTTTTTTTAAGGCCTTGAGAGGTAAAATTTTAGGTATTTTTAAGATATTTAGAGCATCCTTTGAAAAATGTTTTGTCTTAAATGACACTCAATAAGGACATGTTATCCCAGAATGGTTGAGGTTGGATGCTGATGACCCCAAACTGTGGTGCAACTGACATACTGGAAGGAAGGGATGCTATCCAGAGGCACCCTGACAGGCTTGAGAGATAGGCCTGTATGAACTGCATGAAGTTCAACAAGGCCAAGTGCAAGGTCCTGCCCCTGGGTTGGGGCAATCCCAAGCACAACTACAGGCTGAGTGGAGAATGGATTGAGAGCAGCCCAGAGGAGAAGGACTTGGTGGATGAAAACCTCAACATCAGCTGGCAATGTGCACTTACAGCCCAGAGAGCCAACTGTGTCCTGGGCCACATCAAAAGAAGAGTGACTAGCAAATCAAGGTGATTCTGTCCTGTTCTGCTATTGTGAGGCCCCACCTGGAATAGTGTCCAGCTCTGGGGTCCCCAGACATAAGACGGACATGGAGCTGTTAGAGTGAGTCCAGAGGAGGACCATGAAGATGATCAGAGGGCTGGAGAAATTCTGCTATGAAGACAGGCTGAGAGAGTAGGGTTTGTTCAGCCAGGAGATGAGAAGGCTCTGGGAAGACCTTATTGTGGCCTTCCAGTACATAAAGGGGGCCTGCAAGAAAGCTGGAGGGGGACTTTTTACAAGGGCATGATAGTCATCGGACTAGTGGTAATGGCGAGGACAGAAAATTTAGGTGTTAGGAAGAAATTCTTCCAATTTCTTTCAATACCTGAGGGTGGTGAGTCCCTGGCACAGGTTGCCCAGAGAAGCTGTGGCTGCCCCCTCCCTGGTAGAGTTCAAGGCCAGGTTGGAATGGGGCTTTGGGCAACCTGGTGTAGAGGAGGGTGTCACTGCCCATGACAGGGGCTGGAACTAGATGGTCTTTGAGGTCCCTTCCAACCCAAACCATTCTGTCATACTGTGCCCTTTCAACATGTAGTGGAGGACATTGAAGGAGGTTTATCAGAAAGAAGAGTGGAGCCAGGCAAGAAAAATGAGCAGACGTAGTGGCTGATAGTTCACATTTTGCAAAATTGTCCACTCCATTCCCTGCATGTTCAGGTGCAGCTGCCAGTCTGTGAGTGCAGGTGTTTGAGCTGGGCAATAGCTCAGAGGAAGGGCATCAGCAATAGAAAACGCTGGTAGGTCACATCCTTCCGAGCTGGAACTTAGCACTGTGGATAACAATTGATTTGGGGAGAGTATTACAGGATACCATACTTAGGATAAAGATACTCTTTTTGTAATGTTGTGGTGAGTTTGTTGTGGGGCTGACTGGCTGCATGAGAGCTTTGGTATAGAATGTGCATCTCTAGGTGTTCTGTCCATCCTTGAGGTAGCAGGCTTGTGATTATCACCAACTCTGTCAACCTTGTAATGCGAAGATGAGGTTGCCTGAGCACTGCTGAAGGGAGTGCCTCTTCCCAGAAGACTTGGAGGTTGATCCGGAGACAAATTGTATATAATATTTTCATTAATTATCTTGGCATAAAAGAGTGGGCATGTGCTAATAAATTTTGTTGAGGACACTCTGTGGGAGGCACTGTCAAATAGAGAGGGACTGGAAATGAAAAGAACTGGAACGTATTAAAGGTTGCGGTTGAGAAATGGGATGAAATCCCTAGTTTTGTATGTGAGCTGAGTGTTTCTGTTGTGAGCAGGTTGCTCATCAGTGTGTCTGTGGAGGAGAAGGTCCTGGCTTTGATAGTTAATTGCAGAATGACTGGAAGTGTAAAAAAGACAAATTTCGTCCTGCCTGAAAAGACATTTCTAATAACACAGGGAAGTGTTGAGCTGGTTTTTATCAGCATGGTTCAAAGCCCTGATGAAACTTGTCTGGAATAACACATTTATTTCTGATTGTGTGTATTCAAGATGAAATTAAACAGAACCAGGTATAGAGAAAATGCTACAAGGATGAATGGGGTGGAAGGGGTGGAACGGGGCAGACTGACAATGAAAGATTGAGGGGAAAAAGCTTGAGGGGAGATGACCCAAGTCAGCATTGGTACAATAATGGATGGTAACCTATTAATAAAAATAAGAAGTCGTCTGGGAGTTAGAAGAAAAGCTCCTCACCTAGAGAGCAAAAATATTCTGGAAGGATTCCCCTAGGGTTAGTAAAGACAAAATTGATTCGCTTAAAACTGAACTGTTGGGTTTTTGGGGGGGCTGCTTTTTTTGAGGATTCATCGGCAGAATTATCAGGATGTGAGGACTGTGGGCTTTGATCCCCTTCTATCCTATATTGCAGTGCCTCCAAAAATGGTAATTGAGTGTCTTATGTGTGTGTTTAATATGATGTCTTGACTAATTAAATGTGGGGGATTTTTTTGTTTTAAAAACTTTAACCCATATATGTGTTTGTGTCTTGGAACTGGTACTGCTGTAGGAAAAAGTGTCTGAATTCTGACAAGAGGCACAGATTATAGATTGAACTGTTCTCAGTGCATCAATGAACTCTTCTTATATTATGGTATCACTAGAAGGTCTTCTAGGGTTTTTTCCCTCTGAGGGCTTCAGAAACTAATCTTAGGGCAGAAGTAGCCACATATTTTATTAGTAATGTATGACCAGAAATCTGGTTGGCAGTTTCTTTTAGGTTTTCATATGGCAGTATAAAAATGAACATGTATGCAGATTATGAAAAATAAATTCAAAAGCTCTTTAGAGTAGGGTGAGGAAAGGACTTATTAAAGAACCACAATAAATCTTGAATCCGAGGAAAATTTGCTTCAGTGTCTTGAAAATTCAGAAGCACAAGTCTGTTCTTGTAAACGCTTCCAGTTGTAGGTGCTGGTGGGAGTTGGTGCTTCTGCCTGATTTACAAGGGATTACTGGACATGGAACAGAATTAAAAGGAAAAATGGATGTGGTTTAGAGTTATCTATTTCATTAAATAGTGTTTCCTTTTCAAAACACTGTTGGCATACTTAGAGGTTTGACTTTTTTTTGTATTGCAAGCTCTAGTTTAAGCCGTTGGAGGTACTACGGCAGAAGTCCAAAAGGAACTTTGTCGTATTTTGCAGTGTGGAGGCTGTGAAAATCAAACCAGACATCTCTCTCTACTCTTCATCTCTGTGGTACACACTGGTACAAGTGAAGGGGACACAAACATACGGCATCTGGGATAACTTTAGCCATAGAATCATCTTCAGGCTTCATTATCTCAATCCAATTTCACTTGTGTAGTACAATCTAGGGAGCCTCCACTAATGCTGTTAAAATTACAGCGTAGACAAGGTACATCGTGCCTGAGCTTGTAATGACTGTGATTTAAAGTCAGATAGCACCCAAAAAAGGACACAAGTGTACAAACTAGGTGTGAATTTCTAGTTCCTCTGCTGTACCTGAAGACTTACTGCGTGTGTCCAGACCTCTCCCACAGCACAGACAGCAGCATAGGCTGCTTGTCAGTGCAAACCAGATGTTTTACAGCTGGCTCTTCCTTGGGTTTGTCCCATCTCCTGAGTTGAAACCCTGGGTTAAGATTTTGCTGAATTGCTGGTTATGTAGTTGGGCACATGAAGCTGCGGGGCACAGTGACATTAACCCCACACTGAATGTTTTGGTGTTTGTTTTTTTCCTTGAGAGTCTGAGTTCACCTTGTGTATCTCCAATTGATAGTCAGACTTGATAAGCATTTACTAGGAATCCAGCTCCTGTGAAAAGATTGTGATGATGTCCCACTCGAAGCCCCGCTGTGCCTGGTGCTGCATGCCTTGGAAGAACCCCCAGGGAAAGTAAGAGGCTCTGTGTTTGAGTCGTGGTGTGAGAGAGAACGAGTGCAAGGCTTCTGCATGGAACCATATGTTCAAGCAGGGGAAAAAAAGAGCCTTGCTCTTTGAAAATCTCTACAGTCCATTCTTTGCACTGTATGTGGCAAGATTCCTGGGGAGAAAGGAGGTGATGCTGTGGTGTCTAATTGAAGATGATGATAACGCATATGAAAGAAGCCTGAATTCTGGTACTGAGTACTTGACTTTGCAGCCTTAAACTGTTCTTTTAACTCTTTGCCTGCAATTTAGTACTGCTGCTTGGGCTCATATCAACAAGCTTTTTTTTTTTTAATGCGGTAAAAAGAATAAAGATGAAGTTCTGTACTTTCAGTCCAAATGGAAGGGGAAATGCTAATATTAAAAGGGTGCATTATTTTATTTACTCTTGTATCTTTTGGCAGTAGATATCCAGTGTAATAGTAATGCATCAGCAGCAGAAAAGGAGAGCAGCCTGAAGATCCTTGGTCACCAGTATTTGGCACCTGTGACATGGCTGAGTGGGCACTCTGCAAATTGAGCACATGGGTAGCAGTGCTGGCAGCCAAACGCACTATCCCATCACTTAAGGATATCATGTATACTGAGAAGAGGAGGTTGGACTGGGAGGACAGGAGGCTCTGTTGGGAATGTCCATCTGTTCTCCCTGCTGATGAGGTTATATGCCTGTGATATCTTGGCTGGAGAAATGTCAGTAAATAAATATATAGGCTTATGTGACTTATAACAGCAACTTCTGCCAGTAGAGGATGCCATCAATTTGGGAGATTTAAAAAAAAAAAAAAGTCTTTCTTGTGGATCATTCAACCTTTGATTTTTGCTATTTCTCGTTAAGATCTTTTAACACTTTGGTATCTTATTCAAACCAATAATTGCATGTTTTGGATCTGCTAATGCACTTGTTCTTACATCTACTCTTCCCATGTAGGAAATGCAGAGCTATTAACATAACCTCCCGCTGAGGATATAAACCTTGCTATTACGTGCTGGAGGACTGATTTGCAGGGAGCTGATTTGATTCACTTCTGCAAAAGTGTGCTGTGTTCTTTATTTTAGCACCATGTGCCTGTAGAGAGCCAGAAAGATGCAGAGGTGTCATAGCTAGAGAGGTAGTCAGCTTTCTGTACCCCATGCAGTAGTATATAGGGTAAATTGCTGTTTAGGTAGCTAATTTGATAAGTGAGTTTGGTCAGATGGAAAATAGAGGACAAATTCAGTTGTAAGATTGCTTTTAATTAACAGCAATTACTTTTAATTAAGAGTAGTAAGAAGACGGACACTGATATTTCTGAAGCATTTTCATTACTTTTATAAGGTTTCCAAAGTCATTCCATGTTTTTAGACTGTCTGAAAGTTAATGAAAACGGTTTTATTTCCTCCTCTTGTGACTCTCAGCATCATGAGGTCAGAGACTTTTTTTTTTTTAATGCTTTCATTAGGGAAGAAGAAATGTTTTCTTGTTGCTTATGGTGGCCTGCCTAGTCATCTGTTTGGGTCTTTCATGACTTTTTGCTGAATCCTTTAGCTCTTGTTTTGGAAAGCCAGCGTAGCCTACTCAGCCATCTTTACAAGTTCGTCCAGAAGTGGTTTGTTGCACAAAGACATGGGTTAAATCTTAGAAATGAACAAGGAATTGCTGAAATTTCTTCACACTTGTGGGAACTTTTAGTTAGGGAATATCATTGGGTGAGGAATATCTCTTTATTTACAGCTTTTTTTTTTTCCTTTAATATTAGAGAGTTTTGTATATAGTAATTTGTTGTGTGAATTTCTTTGGTCTGGCACAATCCTGATGATGGAGAAACGTCAGTATTTGTTGCATCTGGTGACTTAATGATTTTCTTTCCTGAGAAGATACATAAGGAATACTCTCAAAGAATAAACTCTGCTGCAGCATAACATACAGTTATTTTACTTGTACGTAACTGCAAAGAAGTAAACGCCTCCAGAAACATGTGGAGGCATTTAATTATCAGAACCATTTGTTACTATTATTTCATTTGCTGTTAAGGAAAATAGCAAGAAAAAAAATTCATAACCCTCCTGGGAAACCAAAAGCTTTTTAGATGTGTTTTGTGGTTGATGTTTCATGCTTGTTAACTCCAGGATTCGGTTTCAAAACCCTTTTAATAGAGATGCTAATGGGATTCTTCTCCATCTTTCAGAAGGAGTGCAATGATAGATTTTCGTGTGAGAGCAACGTGAGCTGCAAAGGGCAACATCATTCAGTAACACTGTCCAGATTTCCATAAAGCTGCTGTTCCTGGGGTAGTATTTCATAAGACCGAGAGGGAACAACTCTTCTCCAGGCATCACTTACATGTTTGTTTGGTGCCTGCCAGTTTGCTGGCAGTCTGCTCTGGGCCCTGTGATTAAACTTGTGTTTGTTTTTTAAAGCCAAAGTATGGGTAGGAATGAATCAAAAACATACCCATCACCAACACTCCAGCTAGATGCCTTCCTCAGCATGGCCCTCCTCACCCACCGAGGGACAGCCAAGCGAAAGCTCGCATCTGGAAACCCTTTTTCTTCCTATAAGCAGTTGCAGTGATCTGCTGTAGAGAAACTAGAAGTCATTTGCTAAGCAGATTAACCTGCATTAGTTCGATTGCGGACCCTTCACATGGGTTAATTTGCCTTGTTTTTCTGGGAGTTTCCCTATTCCTGCAGGTCAACTGCTGTAACTCTCTAATTTGGTGTGGATGTCCATCCATGGACTAAAGCATCTGGGGCACAATGGCCAAAGGCGATTTGAGGAGGAGGTTACTTCTATGAACTCTCCATTTCACTGTGCAGTCACCTGGTCTGTCTACTGTTTGTAATGACTCAGTCCTATGTGGATTATACAACTGATGATGTTGAGACTTGACTTTATGAAAAGAAAGTCTACCTTATTTCAAATCTATAGATGTTGTTTCTTATAGCAGCTCGGGTCCCTCTAGATTTAGTCATTCCCAGTGTAAGCATTACTATGCAAAATAAAATAATTTTGCTGTTCTAAAGTTCTTTTATTATACTGTGCAGTAGATTTTATTTGGAGCCATGAACTTCCACTCTCCAAACAAAAGTTGACTTAGGGACTACGGGCTTAGATTTGGTGGGTTTGTTTTCTCTTCCTTTTGTTCTCTCTTGCTGTCACCCTGCCACAGGTAAAAAGGTGAGGTGAAGGATGAAGATCTAATGACACTTGCTGGAAATCAGTTGTAGAAAGTAGGTTGTACTCTGGCTGTCTTCCTTAATTCTTGTTTGTGCCCAGGCAGCTTGAAAACAGGTTTTGGTTAGATTTCATGATTTCTGGTTTACATTGTTTCTTTTCAATAGGGAAAGCTATAAGTCCTTTTCAGATAATCTGTCAGGTGTGTTCCCATGCCCATAGTATTAACATCAGGCACACCCTCTCTGCATCTAATATAGCAGGAACTGTTTCCCCCAAAGGTGTAAAAAAACAGAATTAGGTTTGAAAAATCAAAGTCAAATTGAGAAGGAGAGAGAGAACAAATTGACGTGAGTTTCTGAGGTGGGGATTGAGCATAGTGTATTGTAGGCTGTAAAGCTGCTTAATTTAGTGACTAAGCTAACTGTGGCTATTCAGTGTAGCATAGTGCCTACCCCTGTGCTCTGTTGACACTATCTTTTACTGTCCTCAAAGATGAATTTGAAGTGCTGCCAGCAGATATTACCTTTCCTTATTGTAGAATATCCACCTAATGTTTCACAGCTGTTCTGTGCTGTGAGTACTACACATTGAAATACTAAAAGGCAGGAAGTCTTTCAAAAGAAGTATTTTATTTTTCTTAAACAAAAAAAGGAGATGCAGATAGTTCCTGGGAAGGAATACCACCACTTACTACTGTAAGATGTCAGCTGTTCTTTGGTGGGACCTGAACCGTCCGTTCTGGTCCTTGTTCAGTTTGGCAGCACGAGGCAGGATGACCTGGCTCCACACCAGCTGGTGAAGTGCCATTCTTAACATAGTGCAGAAGCAGGCTGCAGGGTAAGGCTAGTGAAGGTGGGGGTGATGCTTTCATGATGATGAGGCCTTTGTGCTGACCTATGCAGGATGACTGATTCATACTAAATCAGAGTCTGAGCTTACGCAGTTCGTCTTGATAGGTAAAGTATGAAAATTGGAGGACCCCAGCTGAGTTTAAAGGCTTGGAGGGATGATTAAACTTTAATGATGTTTTGCAGCCCCGTATGCATTTTTTTTGTGTTCTGAGGCTGCTATTTTCCACTTGTTTTCCTGATGGCTTTCAATGGAAACAATGACATGCTTTGCTTTTGTTTTTTTTCTTGTTGAAATAAACTCTTCTTTAGTAATATGAAGAAAATGATGGAATTTTTTTTTAATCTGGGATGCAAAATCATATATGACTCACAGAGAGCGTATTTTCTGTAAAAAATGCGTTGAACTAAGTGTGAAACTTGATTTTAACTTTGAATATACACTGGTTTTGTTTACTCATTCCTTTCAGAGTGGCTGATTTTTTCTGGCTTACATCATTTAAAAATAAAGCACGGTAGTGGATTATTAGATGACGGCTGTTATCTTCAGGAATTAATTTTTTTTTCACATCTGCACTTCATTTATTCTTGGCCCATCACTTAAGTATGGACCTGCCTTGAGACTGAGAATTGATTGATGCAGTCCAAGTTTAGGGACAAGCAGGAGCCTTGAAAGCTGTGTTCCCCTCCTTCCCTCCTGCCGTAGCTTTTCTGCCATCTTTGTCCCAGTGTTTTGAAAAATAGGGTGAAAGGAAACATAAGGAAAAGAGGAAAATAAAAGTAGGAATTAAGACAGTTCTAAAGCATGCATTTCGAGCAGTTTTAACAGCATGCTTGTACCTTATATCAGAAGTGTATTGATACTTTGCACAATCATGGTTTTTTCCTTAGTGCTGCTCTTTCTGGAATTTCTCATAAAGCCTGCATCTGCCACACTGAACCCCTCACTGCCTCCATTCCTGAACAGTCAGGTCAACAACAGACAACTAAACTGTGTGTTTAAATCAATCCCTGTCCTAGGGAACCTGCTTTGGCATGGGGTTGAATTGATGGTGTCTGCAGGTCCCTTCCAACCCCTACAATTCTGTGAATATTTTCCCTTCATTTGTATTTAGGCAGCCCTTTCCCTCCTGTAATGATTACCTAAGTAGCAGAAAGAAACCTTTTTTCCTGTGTTATTTTATATGTATTTCACTGAGCGTACAATGGCCTTGGAAGAAAAATATAGTCTTTTCTTTCTGGGGTTTGATTTTGTTTGTTTTCTTTGTTTGAGGTTTTTTGTGTGCTATTTTTAATCCTGAATGCAGAGAATTAACCATTCTGTGCACTGAACAATCCCTCTGTGTGTGAAAGAAGTTTGGGGGACAGGTAAAGTGACCTCTGGCTCATAAGGTGCTGCATTTGTACCTTGCAGTTTCCTGTCTTCTCTCACCACTTACACCATTTCTCTGGTTTGAGGAACATACCCTTCAGAAATTTCAAAATGTGAATTTTTGGTTTCTAGAGGTTTACTGAATTAAAATGCATTTTAAAGAACAAGATGCACTCTTGTATGAAATAGCTTTCTGGTGTTCACAGATGCTAACAAAATGACTTCGTGCTGGTTAGCAACTAAAAATCTGCTACAGCCTTAATGAATATTAGAGTACTGTACATAAGAATGATGAAAAACTAAAGTAAGGCTACAGGGAATAGAAATGGCCTTTTCAGTTACCCAATAAACTCTTTTACTGTCGCAATTTACAACAGAGAAGTATTTCCTGATTTCCCACCAATCTAAATTAGCAAGAGAGATGGGTCCTGATTCTTCTACTAATTTTTGATTCAGGAGAAAAGCTGAGTTGTGTAGCCTCCCACTTGCTTGCATTGTCACTAATTGAGTTTTAAATGTTGCAGTCTGTTTCCTGCTGTAATAATGATTTATATCTTTCTAGTTAATGAGCCTAGATCGTTAGAGCATCCATGTTCACAGGCTGCCTTGAAAAGCACAGTGGTCCTGCAGTCTGCTGGAAAGTTACCTTAAATGATGGTTCTTCACACTTCTACTCAAAAAAGGAACTTCCCCAAAAAACTGTTCTTGTAAGTGGCAAATAAAAACCTCTAATAGAGACAGAACATCAATCTGATAAAATATTTTGTATAGTCAGCTATAAAATAATCCCACAAATCATGATATGAATGATCTACAGAAAGACAACAGGGTTAGTCCAGTTTTTGATTCATGGGTGTGACGCTCTTGACATTTCACATCATCTTCTGTGCCTGAAGGGACACCATAATTACAGCTAGGCAAGTAAGAGAATCATACTTACTAAACTTGAGTGCTGAACACACCCAGAAAACAAGTAGTAAGTGTATGGATATTTTTTTTTTTTCCTTGTTTGTGAGTATTTCTGGAGGGGTGCTCTTCTAGAGAGGGACAATAATCTCTAAATGAGATCTATGTGAGTCATTTTGTAAGTAGATAAAGATTTTATTGTGAAGGGACTGCTGAATGCTAATAAGTTTCTTGGGTATAAAGTGCCAACCGATTTCTTTCAAATGGCAAAAATTATGTTCTTTAGTTGAGATAATTTTATATAAGATAGCTATTTGTATTCAGTTATACACAACAAGCCAGCCAAGGAACAATCTCAAGACAAGGAATACTGTGAATATTAAGAGTCACTGATCCAATGCAAATCATACCTGACCCTTATCATTTACCTACGCTACTGACAGCTCACTAAGGATGTGCAATTTAAGCAGCCTGGGTTTAGCAGAGAGGTGAATACCCATAGTAGAACTTTATTGCAACAGTTTTTACAGGGAAAGAAAGTGAAACCTGCTTTATTGACTTTTACAAGACTTGTGTCTTCTGCAGAAGCCTTGCCGAACCACAGAAATCTGTTGTGGCTTTGGTCTTTCCATTGCCTTGTTGCTGCTGTTTGTTTGTAGGGACAGATCAACAAGTGGCTCAGAGAAAGTCCAGACTTCTCTCTTGTTGAAGGTCAAAACTGGAAACTGCTCATTGCTAAGCTTGGGAGGGACAGCTCAAACTCTTCCTACATGGGATACAGGTCTTCTAGACCCTGCCCAGATCCTGAGATCCCCTGTAGTTGCATACATGGTTTGTCAGTCCTTGATGGAAGAGATAATAGTCATGTTGTCAATGCTAAGTTTCCAATCCTCTGTCCTCTAAGAGAAACTGTCAAAACAGCTCCAGCGTTTTTAGATCTTTTATAAGAGGTCCAGTTTCAGTCACTCTTCTAAATAAAACTTTAATCAAAGCTGAAAAAGGTGTTTGAAATGAACAAAGATGACTTTTTTCATGTGTTTAGTTCTTAAAATAGTCTTTTAGGCTTCAGTAGCTCTTAAAGTACTAACATTTATGAAAGGTGATGCTGTCTGTTCTGCTTAGCAATAGTTGTAGAGATTAATTTAATCTATTGTAGACTCAATAAGACGCTATTCCAGAAAACATACACTTATCCTCCCTATCAGCACTTATACCTAACTGGCTTTTTGTTATATAGCTTTTTATTTTCTTTGCTGGAAACACTCAAGTGTTTCCTAGGTCCACGTGCATTATTTTGAGTTAAGGGAATTAGTATTTTTGGGTTTGTATTTTATAATTGCGCATTGTGCGAGACAGCAAGGAAAAACAAAAAAAGGGGTAGAAAGTCCATTCTTTTTGACTTGAGTTTTTTTATAGCAGATTCATGAGCTCTAGTTCCTGTGATGCACAGATACCCCCGTTTCTCTTGGACACCAAAGAGACCCAGAGTTGCTTTCTTTTGTGGGTGATGAAGCCTGATTACCTTACTTGTATGTTTTCTGAAGATAAGATCCTATCTGCACTGACTCATATTTTTAGTCACAGTGATGATGTCTTCCTTTTTTTATAAGAAGCTTCTATTGATTTGGTGCTTTTTTTTCTCCCCCCTTCTGGTCACATGCTTTTCAGCTTTCTAGCAGGCTATTTATGGTAGATAAAACATTGTCACTTGAAGGTCTGTCATGAATCTTTAGACAGTTCAGCAACGTGAATGTTTCAATTTGAAATATATATGTGTGTGTATATATATATATATATACAGGAAAATAATATCAAATATTCAATGAAAAAATGGGTTATAAAACTTCTAAAGTACATGAAACTTTGGAATATAATAAACACAAATTTATGATGCAAGAGGTATTTTTTCACTACTTGGCCAGGTATAAGAAGCTAAAAATCAGATTGTCAGGCAATTTCTAGTTTTAGTTAAGCACAGGCAAGCTTTAACAAACATATGAATACATTAGAATTGTATTATTTTTATGTGGTTGTAAGGTTTCTGCCTTGCAATCACTTCAAATACCCGTGCCATTGCAATCCAGCGGGAGCAGCAAGCAGCCTGAAAGTCACTGAAGTGCAAATAATGCAGGTTTTTTCTTAGCACACACTTTTGACTTGACAGGAACAAATCTATGAGAGGACTTGTTTCCCTTGAATTCCCGGACTGGTGAGAGCTGAATTTGACTGATCAGTTGTCAGATTTCAATACAAGGAATCTGTCAACCAATACAAGGGAGAAGTAGCAGCAGCAGCAGCAGCAGCGATCTGTGCTTCATAAAGGAATCTGTAATGGGGTCAAAGGATTTTGTTACATAAAATCAAGGCATCGTTTTCTTTGGAACAAGACCATTTGCTTGCAAGCAAGGAATAGAAGAGCCAGAAATACGGATAAAATAAATAATACAAATTCCATCATGAAATTGTGTCTTCAGTGTAGAAGATAGCAGTTCAGCTATTCTCCTGTAAAGGAGCCAATTAGCTAAGCTACCTACATATTGTAGAAAATAAAGGAAATCGGACATAAATAAAAGAATGAAAGGCACAGTAAATAAAGGAAAGCTGAGTGGACCATCTTTTTGTAGTGAAGGTCTACTGAACTCAGGATGGAGATACGATTTTATGCCAGGTGCTGACATACAAACTTTCTGGCTGACACCACATGAACAGTGGTAGTATCAGCTCTCTGAGGTAATAACTAATATCTCTTGAAAATCTCTCTTTACATATATTGGGTTTTTTATTAGCAACAATGTAAAAGTTAAACATCTGGAAATATCAGTTGATCCTGGGATTATAAAGCCAGGATAGATGCAAACAAAAACATCGCTTCTTGAAAGAGACATTGGAGGTTTGTGTGTTGGCTGTTTTCCTTACACTGACAGCAATTTTATTGCAAGACAATCCTGGTTTTAGTGCATTTGCCCCAAAAATGTGAGGAGGTTGACTCTCTTCAATTTGGCATTTGTTTTTTGACTTTTTGTGTGTGTGTGTGTGTTGTTTTAATGAATGTTCAGCTTCCCAGGATGATTCACTGTGTTAGTCAATGATTTCATTGTTCTAGGAAGGATTAGGGTCAGAGTGACTCCCAGAGTTACTTGCCCTGATAAGGGCCTGTGGTTTTGAGCACTTCCTTGAGTTTTTGCTTGACTTTGATCAGAGATTGCACAGCTTCCTTGAGCAGAAACATGTGCTTGCAGAGGTCAGCTTGTCACCAGACCGCATGGGATGGAACCTCACAGCCCATAAGAGGTGCTGGAAAGTGGAACTGCTCTCCAAAATTTAATGTTAATGAGGTGTCACAAACACGCCACAGATTAATAACATTCTAGATAGAGAGTTTCAAATAAAAAAAATACTCTGTAGCAGTCAGTATTTCCAAGTGTTTTGTTTTGCCAAATAATTTTCCGCCATAATTGGTTTTGTGGTCCTTGTTTTCTACAGCTGTGAGCTGGATTCAGAGCTGCGAGAAATGCATGCTAAAGAAATGGAGAGATGAGAGAAATAAATGCAATTTTGTTAATATCATTACAGGGATTTTTTAAATTATTATTTTTTTATTTTGTGTGCAGGACAAAAGTAAACTATGGCTAGATTTGGGGTTAGTATTGTAATAGATGTAGTTGGAAAGAACATTTTCTGGAATGAATTAAACTGATAATGTATTTGATCTTAGCCAAAAGTAGACAATGTTCTTTCTGAAAAATGAGTCATTCTGCAGAGCAAGAGAGTTAAAGAGGAAAGTTCTCATAGAAGGATTTAACTTCTTCAATCATTGCGTAAACATGGTGTTGCATTAAAAAAATATCACCAGTACCCATCTTACATGGAAGAGAAACAGGGAAGCCCTCATCTTTTAGCACTCCATTAAAGCATTAGTTTGCTGTGTCCTCTGGCAGGATAGTGTTACGTATTCAAAGGAGTATGTACATTGTCATCTAAACTATTGGTCACAGCTCTGCTTACCCAAGTGCATTGTGGAAGTGCAGCTGGGATTAGCCCACTAGCAGGAAGTGTTTCCAGCTAAACTACTGATTTGCCTTTTTGCACTAGAAGTAATAGTCATTTAGCAGTACTCCACTCCTTAAATGTGCAATGTCTTACATCACTGGAGTGTTCTGCTCATATCTAGTTAGTAGTTCACACGCCATCCTCCAAAGAAGAGCTAGCACAAAGGACATTGTTTCAGAAGTAACTGCAGTTATTTAAAAAGAGGGGGGGGGGAGAAGAAATAAGGACTTTTTTCCTGTCTAACATATATTTGATTTTTCTGTCACCTCGTTATTAAAACAACAGAAGGAAGAGATTGAGGTCTCTCCCTGTACTAGGAGGAGTTGAAGCTTAAACTGTTTGTACTGCCCCAGTTTTGAGAGAAGAGGTGACCTGTGGCATTCATACAGACAGGTAAATTGGGAGAAAGAAAGTTCAGTCGGTATTTTCCATTCTTAGGAGAATAGCCAAGAAACTTTACTTGCAACCCAGATGAAAATGCAATTTACTTATCAGATAGCTTTTTCTTGGCCGGTATGACTTCACAGAAAGCAAATTTAAGTAGTAACTTGTTTATCTACTTCATAGCACTTTGGAAATACCTGTAACAGAAGGTCTGTTACAATAGAAGACAAGGTTGAGTTAACTGAGTGGAGCAGAACCAAATGTGGCCAAAGCCAGTGATTGAAGTGTGTGTCAGTAGATACCCAGTAAAGCTGTGTATCTTCTCATCTTTGAAGTCAAGGACTAAGTAAGTAGGAAGAACATGGACATTGTGCAGCAGTAAATTGGCCCGAACACGTTCTGGTTGGTCTAATACAGCCATCAGCTGATCAGTAGCACACAAAGCCAGGTGCTTATCTGAAGAGTCCCATCAGATACAGTTTTATTTCATGCTGGCACGGTTCGTATAGCTGTGCCAGTATGGCTGTTCTGCCATCAGTAATGCACGTCTACAGCTGCGGTATTGTATTTTTGAAAAACCTGGTTTTGGAGGGGGTTTATGCGATTTCTTTGTCAGAAATATTGAATGGTGTTTGCTTTAAAGATGGTATCTGTTACTTCTGGTATGTGCACCATTATGTCCTGCTGATGGGATTTGCTCCTTTTCTCTTGAGGGTTGGAATTGCTCTCTCAGAAAACATGTTTGAGAGAATCAGTTGCTGGTCTCACCTCTTGTATTTTCTCTTAAAAGCACATCCTTATGAATGTTGTTGCTTTAAGAGGAAATAAATCGTGTTTTCAGATCTTACTTTATTGCACGTGCTGGATTTAAATGGGTGAACGTTGTCTTTTACAAGAAGATTACACAAGGTCACATAAACACTGTTTCACAATTATATTTCAGATTATGTATATGTCCAGGATTGTAGTGTTTCATATTCTTTGGAAACAGATCATCTGGGAATTGCTATGCTAGAAGTAACTGCATAGCTTGCATCAGAATTAATGAACTCTGTAGCTAGATCCCCAGAACTTCCTGAAAATCTTGTCCTTGCAATATAAGAAGCTGACTTGGGAGTTTGATATATGTACAGATAACTTTTTCTTAAAATTCCAAGTCTGTGAGGTTATTTTTCTCATCTGGAACTGCAACTGGGGGTGTTTTCAGGCTGTGTACATACTGATTGCATTGTTTACATTTGTGTGATCTGTTTGATTGAGGCCGATTATGATCTTAGTTGCATCATGAGGATATGGTGGGATGGCTCCTATGACTGAAATGTTGGAATGGAACAGGCCCTTTAGGAGGGCTTTGAGAAGTTTGGGGTTGTTCAGCCCAGAGAAGAGAAGGCTCCAGGGAGACCTTTATGTGGCCTTTCAGTACCTAAAGGCGGCCTGCAAGAAAGCTGGAGAGGGACTGTTTACAAGGGCAGGTAGAACAAAGCGTGTAATGGCTTTAAGCTGAAGGAGGGCAAATTTACATTAGATATCAGGAAGAAATTCTTCCCTGTGAGGGTGATGAGGCTCTGGCTCAGGTTTCACAGAGAAGCTGTGGCTGTCCCTTCCCTGGCAATGTTCCAGGCCAGGTTGGGTGGGACTTTGGGCAACCTGGTCTAGTGGAGGGTGTCACTGCCCATGGCAGGGAAGCTGGAATAGATGGTCTTTAAAGTTTCTTCTAACCCAGCCATGCCATAATTGAAGCAGAGGAGGCCTTTGTATTGCAAGTGCAAGAAGTAGGCTGGTGGAGATTCTTGTATGGAGATACTGAATTCACATAAACATAATTCACATATCAAATTTGACTTAATCTTATGCAATTAAATCCTCTTTGGCTGATTGGTAAGATATTAAACATTTATCTACTTCCTTTTGGAATGTTTGGTCTGTAATTATTAAAAATGTATCTGATAACTCTATATTAAAAACCTGAAAGGATGAGATTACTGACTACAGACCAGAAGAGTGCCATAAATGCCGGTTTGGTATAATTGTTGCTTTCCATTTTTTCACCTAATGGTGACCTTTTCTTCTTACCTCTATTTCTGAATTGCAGTACTCTGCTACCTTACAGAACAAATGGATGTGATGTGGTTGGTGGTTGTCTGCTAAAAGAATATTTCTTACCTGTCCCTCTCCTCCTCTGACTTTGTTTTTGGAGTTTTTTCCCTTCTCAGCCAACCAGCAGGAGCTAGCCCAAATCTGCTTGGGTGCCACCCCTAATGCTACCAAGAGTCCTGTCTAAATTGCATGCACTCTTTATATGCCTAATAGCAAGACTATACAAAGAAAAATCATTAAGGCTATTCTGTTTGTCAGTGTGACTTCTTTTTGTGTTTATTTTCTAATTATCATTAAGTGGTAGCAGTTTTTTTCTGGAACTAGATGATCTTTAAGGTCCTCTCCAACCCAAACCGTTATATGATTCCTGTTGATTCAGGATCAGCAGGTGAACTTTAACCACCTACTCAAGATCATGTTTGGGTATATGTTTTGAGCAAGAGGAAATTAATATGGTCAACTCTTTCTTGCACTGGCTCCCCTAGTTAATTGTCGTATGAGCTTTTACCAGGATGTAAGTTACTATAGAGAGCTTTCTCTTAAAAGCACTTTTCTCAAAATGTCAATTATTTTTCACTGAGAATTAAATTAAGACTTTGGTTATGGAATTTAGATTCTGTGATTTTAGAATTCATCTTATGTGGCTTGAGCTACAACTGGGAAACTTGCATGTTATTTGCTTTCCCTAACCCTATAGTTGTATACTGGCACATGCACACCTGTAGGACAGAAAGGTTAGATGAAAATAGTAGCTGAAGCCCATTAAAGACATGGGTGCGAAAGCTGAGGGTAAAGCTCCGTAGGTCTTTGTTGCTGGTTCTTCTCACTCAGCGACACTGAATATAGAGCATTAAGCCTAAATGCTGAACTTCACAGAATTTCCTTGAAGCTAATTGTGCTGTCTCCTACTTGGGGTGCATGCAAGTATCCCCACCAATACTGCTAGTTCCTTATGAAGAGCCCAGGAATTTGAGAAATAGTGGGTTTTTTTTTTCTCTTAACATCTGTTTGTGGGAAATACAGGCAGTGTGCTATAGATCTGAAGGTAACGAGCAAATGCATTCGTTTGTGTTGAGCAAATGTTTGTTTTCCACTGATAAGACAAATTGTTGTGCTGATGGAAGGAGGATGCGTTTTGTCTTAGAGTAATTCTTCTGATCCTTAATAAAACACCGAGCAAGGGTGGGATGGAGCAGGTCTGTGATGGCACAGAATGAGGAAACTGTGACAACAGATGTTATCCACAGCTGAAAATGGAAAATATATACTACAAGGCAACATGAATGTTCAGGTTTTGTGGTTAGATTTTTCAGATGCTAGGTATTGATATGCTGAAGCTTGACATGCTAATACTGCTATTCATAAAACCTTGTTTGGAAGGTAATTGGATTGCAGTCTGTTAGGGTAATACTGCTACAGAATTCTACAGTAAGAAGAACAAATAACGCTGATATCCATCAAGCCCTTGTAAGTGCTGAGGGTTCTTTAGGCTTTATGTAACTATCGCTATGTCCATGTAATACCAGTGCCTTTGTTTTAATGTTACTGGGGTTGGGATTTGTGCTGCTGATAGACATACTGACTGTAAGGAAACCTGATCCTAAGAGTTGAATTAAATCATGAACAAAAAAACCGCACAACAGCAACAAAAAAATCACATTAAGTTGTGAAGAACTGGCTACAAACTACCTCTAATGGCAGATTGCTGAATCTGGAAAAATACTGTATAACAAAAAAATAATGGAGGTTTCTTCAACAAGGTTAGTGAGGAAGATGTAAGACTGAATAATTCTAATAATGAACCTTTATCTTATGGATGGATCAATCCAATCTCTGCAAATAAAAGCAACTTCCAGAACAAAAGAAGAACGTAGAATTTTACACTGCTTTTTTTTTTTTCTATGGAGCTGAATGTATTTCAGCTTTTCCTCTCCAAAAACTCTTTTTCCCATTTTCCCTTGTTTCACCTCTGTTAAATTTCATTTGGAGCATCATGTGCAAAGCCAAGCTGTGCCTGCTTCTTACACAGGACCTTTCTTCTGTGCTGAAAGGGCTCTCTTCTTCTGGTGCGTTGAATTGGATGGAGCGATACGAAGAACTGTTGTTCCTTCTCTGGCTATTCCTGCCCTCCCACTGACCAAACTTGTGACCTTACAAATTATCAAACTTCCCCAGGCCTTTGTTTTCTACATCTGTAAAACTGAGGATAACTTCCCTGTTGCTATAAATAAACTTGATCTAAGGATATGAGCTGGAAATCCTGCCCCCTACACCTATGAAGCACTTTCCTTGCAAGCAGTCTTTCTGAGGGGCTTATTAGTGGAATAATCATCGCTCCCTGAGACTGAGGATCCATTAACAGGAGATAATGACAGTGCATTTGCTTTTCCATGTCCTATGGAGGATGCTCAGGGACAGTGCGGACCTTGGAGAGTAGGAGGGGAAGAGGCAGTTGTTTCTTTGATGTGTGTAGGAGTTGAATGCTGTTTTATGCCCATCCCGTTTTGTTTTTCTCCCTGTGACCTGATGTAGCATCATCTGATCTGTGTGATGAGAGCACCTTTCCATGATCTTAGAAAAATTCTGTAACATATTCACTAGATCATTATTCCTTTTTTAATTACAACTCTGATGTTACTTTGACCTGAAATTGGAAGTTTTCATTTGGCATCTCACTGCTGTGATACCCATTTGTTCTCCTGAAAAAAAATCAGCTAGGGTAGGAGCATGGAGGGAAGGAATTTTTCCATACCAGTGTAGTTTGTACAGGACTTCGTTGAGGCTCTTTTCTTTGTTGCTTCTGGTATCTTGTATATATACACAGGTGTTTCTTTGCTGGCTGGGCTTATGTACAGGGGTTTTTATTTTGGTTTGAGGCACTGCAAATAATTTCGTGTTACAAAAGTATTTTTGTGGAGATATTTTTAAAAACTTTGTGCTAAAGATATTTTTGTGCTTGAAGAGACATTTTTTGTAGCCATCTTGAAGAGCTTGCTGCAGCATACTTCAGGGGTTGGTGGGGTGGGATTTTTCGTTTGCTTCCTCCTTCACCAGAGAATATTAATGACTGTTGTCCTGAAGGTCTCTTCTGATGTGATATTTTCTCTTCCCTGCTCTTTTTTCACTCTACCTCTTCAAATCAACTGTCATTAATTTGTTCTAGCCTTCAGGGGATGGTGGGAGAAAACTAACTCCCATTACAAGGAGCGAGCGTGGGTTGATCTTTACAGATAGTAGCATTTCAAGTGTTGGCGGAGCAGAACACAGTACAGCGTCCTCATGTGTTGCATGGAAAACAGCGTTTCCCAAGATACTTTTTTTTTCCTCAGTACAAAGAGGGAAAGTCAAATGTAACATTGATGGTCCATTTGTGGTTTCCTTTGCTGTACCTGTACGGGTAATGGTTTCTGGCTTTTTCTTTGGCAAGGCAGGCTCATACAAAAATACGTAATTGCAGTTTTTTGTTAAGCCAATTCACTCTGGTAGTATAAACTCATCAATTTGCATGCAGTGATTGAAGGGAAAAGATAGATGAAAGCCCATTATAATCATGTTAGATAACCAGATATGAATATGAATGAGATCATGCCTCTTTTGGAAACACGGAGCTGTGTTGTTCAATACACTTAGTATAACAAACATTCGTATGAAAGCCTATTATGTTGAGTCTAGTAGATGTTTTCTTGGGATGATAAGTTACCTCGTGAGCTGTCTAAATGATTCTGACTTTAATTTGAGTAAGTAATGAAGCCTGCAAGTTCTTTAAACATATCTCTTGTAAACAGAAACAGAATTGCTTGACTATAAAACACTGTAAGTAACTTTACCACTGGGTTTGTGTCTGGAGTAGTGCTTTAATGAGCAGCCACATATAACATTTTTGGAGTCTCTTATTTTGTACTTCCTCCTTGTTCTCCAAAAAAAAGGAAGAAAACTGCATTTAAAAAAAAGCATGGAACAAAACTGTGCTGTTTGAAACATTTCCTACTGCTTTGGCAATATATAATGTTCCTCAGAAACACATACGCTTGGAAATAAAGCTCATTCAAGCTCCAGGACTGTGTAATCAAAGACATATGACTCTTAGATATGACTTTGTTCTTAAATCTTGGGGAAAATTCAAGCCTTCTGGTTAATAGTTGAGCCTTTCAACAGCAATGCAGTAGTTTTTCTTGAAGTACCAGCGAATTTAATGCAAACAGCTCTTGAAGGTGTTTTCCCTCATATTGATCGGTTGGCTAAGGAAGCCTAGTGTCAGACTTCTCAGGTGCAGAAGCTTGTCTAGTTGGTTTTGTGTGTCCACTGTTGCTTGTAGGTACTCCTGTCTCACTTGGTATCTTTGTTCAGCCTTTGGTAACTTTTCATTGCTCCAGACTACACCCCTGGTGAAATGGTTAGGACATACTTCTCATTGGGGTATGCATCCTTCTTACCATCTTATCCTGTAGACCCAGAGTATCCACAAGTCAGCTGAGACATGTGAAGGTTTACACGCTGTGCTTGTGCTTTTGTCAGTAAGGCTCTGTAAGTAGCAAGTGTCCTTAGAAAACATAAATCTCTTGGAAGCGTGTGCTAACTAGTTGAATGGTAAGCAGCTAAACACCTCCTAAACACTGTACAAAGCAAACCCCTTTGGATTTACAATCTGCATTCTGCAGTGTAACTCAATAGGGTGATTTTTCTCTCTTAGGTTTTGCAGTATTGTGTGCTACTAGGTTAGCACAATCTCTTGGAGCTCAGTACAGACATCTCTAACTCAGGGAATGCAAAGAGCAAGTTGTCAAGCAGTGGATAATATTCCCTACACAGTGTTAGTTTCTTCTTTAAAAAGTGTCTTTGCTTCATTATCATTAATTGTCATACATGTATGAGTTTGCAGATGTTATTTCTGAAGCTAATGATGGAATGTTGCAAATCTGATCCTAATCCCAGATGACATTCAAAGATGGGAATATAATCTTGTGATACACGGAATGTGAATTCACTGGAAACGTTAATGGTATCTTATTATCAGACTATAATGTTACACCAATTAAGTATGTACATGATAAATGAGAAAAGTGTGGCACATCCAAACTGTTGGAGATTGAAAAAAATTTTAATTGACAACTGACACTGTTTAATGTAGTATGAATATAATTTTTTTTTTCTTAGTATCTATTTGGAGTGGGAAACCATGCATACTCTCTGGACTGAATTTGTATGTAGTGAAGAGCATTTAGTTATCTATAAAGGAAGGTATCTGAAGGCATTTTCAGACTTTTTTTGGTGCTAATAGCTGTTGTAATCTAAATCACTACTCCACCACTTTGTCTTCTGCAAATAAACTTTACCACTGTAAAGCTTTGGATTTCCTTCACTGCTAGTACAACTTGAACTTAATGATTCCTATTCGATGTTGCTTGTTACTTTGACATAAATCAGAGAGAGATCTGTTCAGTGAAGCCATCAGAAACATAATTTAGTCTGTATTAGGACAACAATTTCTAGACACAAACAAACAAAAAAACCCTTCTCCATTCATTCTCTTCGATGTGTGATTTCTATATCTATTTAAAAAAATAGTATTTTATAGAGAGTTACATTGTGGAAGGTCTGGTGCTATAGTGTAAGATGGTGTAGAGGATCAAAGGACCCATCATAGTAAGTAGGGAAAGCTGCTCAGAAACATTCCTTGGTAATTGCGTGGGCAGTCAATCCTCTGAACTTGAATCTTCTGGAGGGGCCCATGTCTCCCCTGAAAACATCCTCAATAGAGAGAAGTTTCTAAGGAGTCCACAGTGAGTATTTCTCAAACCTTCTGATTGCATCAATAAATTCAGCTGGAGATCAATTTAAAACAGCCTTAAAAGATAATTTTTAAAATCTCTTTATGTAGTGGGTCGTGCAGTTCTGGAGCTTGCTGCCAAGAGAAGGTAGACAGACACTGTGAACAGGTTCAGATAGACAAATTCAGGGGCAACAGGTTTGGTGCCTGAACTGATCCCTGGAAGTGGTAACTCAGTTGGAAACCCTGGTTTGTCATTGTCCAGCTGGCAATTGGAGGACGCAAGAAAAGTTGAAAAGCACTGGACAAATTTAGCAGTCTTTTTACAGAAAAAAAAAACAAACCTAATGCTGTCAGATTGTTTAGTTACCATAAATTGATGAGTGTAAAAAGGCTGTGAGTGATGGCACTTCTGGGGGAAGCCAGTGATGCAGGAAAATATATGAATATCTGATAGAATACATACCACCCAGTGTTTCTCCTTTTGATAAATTTGGTTTGTATGAAGACTGCTGCTTCTAATGTTAATCCCCCATGCGTACAAACTGTGTTTTATGTTCCCTGTGTTCATACTTTAAATCCATAAGTATGCTGATCCTGGAGATCTTCATTAAGAATTGAATTTCCTGCTTCACTGTGCTGGATTTTATTGTTATTTGGTGGGAAAATGTTCATTGCATTGTTCAATACCAAGTGCTCCCGTACCAAAGAAGGGTCTGCACAAGTCTAAAAAAGGAAATTATTGGCAAAATTAAAATTAAGGAGAGATCCCATGGTAATGCTTGTGCAAGAGTAAGCATGACTGTATATTAGAGTGCTTCCGTAACCTTTTCTGAAATATGAAAGGAGAAGGTAGTGAAATTAAAGAGCTTTGTAGAGGCAGCTTGTAATGGACCTGGAACCTCTGCTGTGGGCTCATGGTGGGACAGTGCTGCAAGGCTCTTTGTTAGTGATGGGAGGCTGCCAGACAAGGCTAAAGGATATGGGAGAATTATTGACTGATGGATGTTTCTGCCTTTTATGAATGGAAATCTAATGCTGGATTTCTTCTTCCCCCACCTAATGAAAGGTAATTGATCCGCTGCCTGGGAAATCTTCCAGTTTTGAGATTCATAACAGTTGGAAAAGAAAGGTGGCAGAACTGTAGGTTTGGTAGCTGTTGCTTTCAAACTACGTATAGTACTGTATGCCTACAAAATTGCCCTTTAATTTATTTGTAAACAAGGTCATCCATCTGAATGTGAGTACACAGGTTTTCCAACGTAAGGATTTTTCAGGTCAATAACACAAACCTGGAAAGTGTCAGATCCTTAAGCTATTCCATGCTATTCCAGGCAAAGTGCTAACTGGATTAACAGTATGTAGCATTGTGGTCTTTGAGTAGGAATTTGGGGATCTACCCACAAATTAAATCTCAGTGTTAATTCTTAATTCTGAGTGCATTCTCCTACTCCTTCTGCTGCTTTTACCTAATGATTTTGAACTTCTCTTTTGCAACTGCTTTAGTTGCTTGGCAGGGTTGGGGTTGAGGGCTTTTAGCTTTTCATCTTTTTTCTTGCTTTTTTTTCGTGACAACAGATGCAGAGACATTCCAAGTATAAAAAGAGTAGTCTGCTGTGTGCAAAGTGCCTGCACTATCCATCAAGTATCAAGTCTTGAATGTGACTCAGAATTTTGCAAATTGTGGGATCTCAGGGCCCTTCACTTTTTATTTCTGTCATCTTCACTGCTTTGCTCTCTGGTTTTCTGACTTGTGACAAACTCCTGGACATACAGCTACTTGGAGAAGGCTTTCTAACCTTCCTGGTTTCTCTGATGGCCTCAATATATTTATCTGTTCACACACATCTGTGTTTAAAAAATAAAAATATCTCATTTCTTTGTGTTTTTGTGAAAGAGCAAAAGTTAAATCCACTTAAAATCTTTCAGTCTTGTTCAACTTCAGATTTTTGCAGTTGGAGCAAATGGGGGCGGGCGGTAATTGGTAACACTGTACAGTTATATAACTAAAAGCTTTTCTGCTGGAAGTTAGGAGAGCAGATTGCTTGGCCATCAATATGCAACACGTGTTCTTAATCTTCCCACAGTGTCCATGAAGAGGAGTACAGTCAAGCAGTTTGTATTGGTTTGGTAGAATAATGTGTTCAAATAAAAATGCTATCAAAATTTTTCTTTGGGGTACAGATTTTTTTAGAGGAATAGAGGTGGTGTTATACTGCTTGAGGATTTAAATAGTATTTATTTTACATAATTAATTGCAGATATTATAAGAAATTATAACTGCTGATGGCATTCAACATGAAGGTTGTAATAAAAAACTCTTGGCGGGGGAGGGCGGGGGGCAAGAGATTATACCATGTAACAACACAGTGGTGATAAGAGTATGATATGCTATTTTATAGGGAAAGTACCCTGTTACTATCACAGAAGAATGCTCAGCTAGCCATGACTTGTGAATCATGCCCCAAATTTCTCATAATATTCTCGAAAGCAGCAACTGGGACATCAGTATTTTTTTCAGTAGCCAAGGGGAAGTTGGTTGGTTGGTTGGTTTTGGTTTGGGTTGGTTTCATATGCTTTTTTTTTTTCTTTGTATGGTTTTAGTTCTTTAATTGAATGACAATATGTTAATCCTATTGTTAGTGTATGCATTCAGAGAAAGGTGATGCAAGTAAAAAATACAATGTGACACTGGACTGAGATGAAAGACAAAGACATATGAATACTGTTTACACTGCGAGTTTGTTGGATTGGTATTACAGTGGCTGTTCTAAACAGTCCTTTTGTATCTATGTGGAGATGTGACTTCAGCTTCTCCATGGCATGCAATAAATGTGAGGTTTGTTTATCTATGATGGAACAAGGCCTCTATCAGTTTCCAGATAAAAGCTCAAATGAGAGCACTGCTTGAATACAAAACCATGAACTGTTACACCGTTACATCTGAGAGAGCCCCTGAAGTCTGCTGAATTTTGTGTTAGCATTAAGTAAGAAGTGTTTCAAGATGAGGTCTTATCTTGGAAGCTTAGTTTATTCAGTTTCTTTACAATCACCCTTCCAGTTTGCAAATCAGGTATTTTTTTCTTTTCTTTTGAGTCACTGAAGGGAGAACCAGTCTAAACTGACCTCAGTAATAGAGAGGCTTTTTCAAGGGTCATAGCCAGAAAAAGTCTGGGCTTGGCCCTAAACTGAGCCTAAGGCTTTTCTTTCTCTGCTATTTGGGTAGAGGAAATAAAGCAAGGCAAAATGATGCAGGCCTTGGCACAGCTCTGTTAGTTAAGCTTCCATTGGGGCCTCCAAAAGCATTGCTTGTCTTCCTGCAGATGCTTAAAATCACCCACCATGGAGTCTGTAATTTCACAAGGTAGCTGCACCATCTCTCAACCCTAGAGCACAGAAAGAGGTGTCCCTACTCAGCCGCAGCCACACATCACTTGTGCTGTCTCTGTCATGTTTATCCAGAGCTGCTCTTTCTGGAGAAGCTACTTGTTAGATTGACTTCGTTGCAGTGAAGTGAAACAAATCATAATTATACGAGGGTAAATAAAGTGTTAGAGGTTAAAGCATGAAAAATCAGTGTCCTCTCATGTAAGACATGCTTTGGGAAAGCAATCAGGCCATTTTCCTACACAGAAACAAAAGTCAGATCTGTGTCAGTTTAACCAGTGGCATCCATAGGACAGGCACGCTTTGCATTTATGTAAAGCCTATTGGTGTTCATCTGGGTTTCAGAGTAGGAGAAATGCAGCAGTGATGTCAAAAGAAAGAGTCATCTTGCTTAAGCATGTTCTTTTTTCAGGACTTCTTTGGTTTGTCTTGTTACTATTGCCAGCATTGTGTGCTCTGCTGGGCAGTAGGAGGAATGGACAGATATCTGAAAATAATTACAGGTCAGATTTGCCTGATGGCTCTTCTTTAATTAGTTGGTAGCCTTTTGCACATACATGTGAATGCACGATACAGAAAACCAGCTTCTGGTGAGCAGCCACCAGCTACTGGTCAATTGCCTAGAAGATAATGCACGAAATTGCCATGATGTATTTCTTATGAAAGAGAGTGACTTCAGAACGCGTGTGCCAAAAATCATCTTGACATGGCGAATCTGAATATTACTTTTTTTTTGTTTTTTTCTTTCTAGTTTGTGGAGACATCCATGGTCAGTTCTTTGACTTGATGAAACTGTTTGAAGTGGGAGGTTCTCCTGCCAACACGCGGTATCTCTTCCTGGGGGACTACGTGGACAGGGGGTACTTCAGCATTGAAGTAAGTTTCTTATTTCTGTTTTCAGCTGTATATATCTAGTATTGTATTTTAACTAGTTCAGGAATACTGGAGCTCTTTGCAGACACAATTTGTGAGCAAAAGAATGTTGCTCTTGGGGTTTTCATAAAGGTTTGGTATCCAGCCAGATCCCACTATATGTGTGTTGGACAGCTGACTGAGGATGGACCTTTGTGCTAACTAGCAGCCATCCAAATATAACACAAAAGACAGTCTGCTCTGCAGCACAAGCTAAATCAGGTGAATAGATATGAGCTGTTAGAAGAAAGGCATAACAGAAAAACTGAATTAAAACCCCTCATTGTTTAGTTTGACATTTAGTTTTGTTTTATTGGAGTCTCCTGAATGCAAAAACTTACAAAAATGGAAGAAGTAGGTAGGGGATAAATGGGACAAAAAAATCAGATATCATGCTGTGCTGGAGAGAATGGATGAGGTCTGTTTAGATACAGTATGCAGGAGTGCATGATCTCTGGCTTTTGATGTAGCACTTGAATCCACAGAGAAGAAGTGATGTACCTGTGCCCTGATGAAGATGCTGAGACATGCTGCAGACTCAAGTATCGGGCTGTAGAATGTGAAGGTCAAATGACAGCATCTTTAGCTGGCTTCCGAAGGAAACTGTCCTATCCAACCTTTGGCTTTAGGACAGTCAAATACCAAGCGCAAATCCTTTGTTCCACTGCTCATGTAACAAACTGGATTTTTTTTCTTCTGTTCTATGTTGGTACTTGGTTTTGCAAACTGACAGATGAGGTGCACAATTATCAAATAAAACTTGATCTGTTGATCCAGGTCATAGTGGATCTGGTCACTGAACAGTCAGTCAGAAACCCTTGCAGCAGCCTCTGAGGTTACAGCTTGACTCCTTTCTCTGGGAAGTTCAGACTTTAACTCCCTCTGAGTCAGGGGAGAATACCCGTTGTCTGTTAGAAGCAAGAGGTCCTATTGTACTGGCTGTGTGTTTCTGACTAGCTAAGATGGGGGCATGCAAGAACACGTATACTGCGTCTTAGTACTCTGTTATCATATTGATATAAAAAGATGTGATCCCAGGAAGCAGAGTTATTTATAATGTGTTTGTAAAATGAATCAGTGTGTTATCGCTTGCCAGTGTTACATTTATAGTATGAAGAGCAGTTTCTCAAAAATAAGATACAGTAAAACTACTTTTGTTTTATTAGTTTATTTTAAAAATTAATTTAAAATGTTAGCAGTCTTTTGGCACATTTTACAAATAGAAGTATGTTGTTCCAAGTGCAAGTGCTCTACAAACAAGAATTGCAAGGTTCTTTCACCCACTTGCCAAAAATCAATATAGTTGGGATTTAGTCTCATACTGAGGTCAGCACTTTGATTATGTTTGGGGTTTTTTGAGTCATGTGTGCCTGCTTCCTCCCTTCTCTGATCCACCATGAGCTGTGAGCTAAATCCTTGATGTGGATTACCATGCTGGATGGCTTGGGGAAGGGTGGGAGTGTGTGGGGGGGTGGCTTCTAAGGCTTAAGCTGTTGTGCAGGTAAGTATTAAGTTACCCTTCAGTTGCAATAACCTAGTTTGTATCTCTTGTAGACTTTGACCGAGCCAAGTTGTATCTTGAAGAGGATAGTTCTGTCTTTGTTTCTAGATATGTCTTTAATATAAGAAATAGAATGAGTGGATTTGCTTCAGCTTTCAAGTGCTTGTCTGACAGTTTGCCAAAATCCACTCCAGGGCTATTACCAATTAAAGACAATAGCAAGTAATATACCACAAAGCAAAATAGCTTATGGGTGGATAATAAGCCTCTTAAAATTCCTCATTTAGCAACCTGCACGTATGTATTTAGCAAATTATATTCTGAATTTAGTTTTTCCATCCTGGAGCACAGTTTTTTTCCACTGGAAGCAGTACTGACGTCTGCCAGCACCAAAGAAATACCTGAGCTGCTACTTGTATTATTCCTTCTTGTATGTACGGTTCTCAGATTACTACTTTTTTTGTCACATAACCGATTCTCCCACCTGTCACGTTGATTAAAGAATGACTTGGAAAAGGAAGACAGTTGTCTGTTTTGTACGTGTATTTCACTGTAGAGCTATGCATTCAGGTGTGAACTTGGCACAGTAAGTAGTGACAAGGAAAGAAAAATGGTGAGCAATACAACTTGGCATGTTGCAGGAGAATGCTTTTGGTGGAGAAGGGGCCCTGAGCAAGTCTAGCAAGCACCAGCTCTTGCCCACACTTTGTGTTGGAGGAGTTACGGTGGTAAACAGTCCTAGCCTCATCTCAATGCCTATTTCTACCATGTCAGTCACACAGGGATTTTTATTCCATTGATCTGTTGGCTCCCCTCCCTGCTAGGTAGATGCGAGACTACTGCAGTTGTGGGGTCATTCCAAAAGACTTAAGTAACCAGTCTGAGGTACTAATCACGAGTAATACAAGCTTTTAAAAAATCCCTTCGATTGCCGTGTGGTATCTAGTGTAAATGTGACACCATGGAGCCTAGACCTAGCTGAGTTCTGGTGGTGGGCGAGATAATCCTTGTCTGTGGGCCGCAAAGCATTTGGGATTCTTCTGGATGAAAGGTACTATATAATGTAAGCTATTATCATTAAGAACTGAGGAAGAAATTGCGTAAGGTAGGTGGAAAGCATTTGGTAATGCAGAGGTGAAGAGAGAAAAGTATTTGTATGAGGCACTCAACAGAAGTAACAGTCCTTGCCCCACAGAGCTTTTGATCTAGGGGCTCAATCCTTTGCATGTGTGCTCTGGTTTTGCCAGACTTAGCTCCACTGTTTGAGGGGGTATATGTTCTGTCTTTGAAATTAGTTATAAGCAAGGTGTCACAGGATGGGAGACTAATAAAGGAATTAGAACAGGTAAAACAGGATGAGACAAGGTTTCTCAACACAAGACCAAATCTTTATCCCGTAGCTGCACTCTCTTTTCCATTTGACCTTTTGGCAGAGCCTGAGCATTTCTTCACTTAGAATAACAAATTTCTGCAGGTTGCAATATCTGATATGGCAGACTTGTTTCCTCAGCTCTGTAACTGATAACATTTTCCTTTTGTGCTTGTGCACCATTCCAGGGTTTTGACTCCAGAGTAAGAAGCCCTCGGTTCTCGCTTTCAAACAAGTTTTATGGCCACAGAGAAAAGAAACCCAAATGATCAAAACAGAGGGCTATTTTTAAATCCAAAGAATAGTTAGAGGATAAGCGGTTCTGCAGGAGTGGATTGTAAGGAAGAATGACTAATCTCTACCTGAGTCTGAAAACTCTTTTGAAAGACAGACGTAAAAGCCATATGATGTAGGGGGAAGTACACATATAGACTGCTTTGCATCACTGTCTTGGAAAAATTGCAATCAGAGTAAATATTGACAATAATATATTAATAATATTATGTAAATGAACTGTTGGAATTCTTTTCTGCTCAATCCCACATAAAAATATACAGGCTTAAATGTCAATTGAATATTAAAAGGTACACACTGATCTTTTTTGACAGAGCAGGTAGTTAAGATACAGAGCATTAAAACACCATTCAAAACTAACAGAACCAGAGTTGTGTTTTAAGGTTCACAACATTTGTACATCTTCGTTTCCCAAACACAAGGACTGAAATTCCACGAGTAGAAGCTCCAGTTGTGATATTTCAAGCAAGAACAAAGTGAGGTATTTGGAGTGAGACTGGAATTTTACCATTGGACCTTGCATCAATTAAAAATGCATCTGGCACTTGAAATGCTTCTGAACTCAACAAACTCTTAAAAATTATTAACTGGTCTCTCCCAGTAAAAGAATTACATATAAATAAACCTGTGTTAGTAAACCGTGGGTGAAAGGAATGCTGGTGAAGCCATGTGTTTGTCATCTCTCAAGTCTAGGACTTTCTGAGACTTTATAGGAAGAATAAATACCCTTAGGCTTTCTCAGTTTCTCTAGCGTGTTAATGTTTCCCAATAACCAGCTTGATTTTAAATAGTTTTGGCTGGTCAGGAAAAGTCTACCAGTGAAGTAAATTTTTATTTTTTTTTCACTTCTCTCAGAGCAAAGAAAATTCTACTACCTTAATTATCCTCAACATCCTTGCCCTTCTCACCTAAGTAGCAAATATGTTTCTCTCTAGCAAGTATTTGTATCTTGCGAGATTTTTACTGCGCAGTTCTCCCCAGACCTGTGAATATTCAGTAATTCAGCAAATTCAGATTATCTTTGTATATATTAGATTCCCAGACTGGAACATCTGTTTTTGTCAGGACTGTCCTTGCAGCTTGTCTGGTCCTGTGCCAACTCTTCCCAGAGCAAGTCCCCAGTGTGCCAAGGACCCGTTTGGCTGCAGGGCGACAACATGGGAGGGTGCCCTGGAGGTCACTTGCACCGTTACTTCTGCTCTGGTTCCATCGCTCTGTGGGACCTGTCTCCACAGAAAACAGCTGGGGTTGAGATACAGGGTCCAACAGACCTAGGAGCCAGCACTTGGAAACTTGTTTAGAAAGTAGCAGTTATAAGAATTAGAGCAACTTTTAAGAAAAATAATTTTCTACTAGCTTTTTGGTTGAAAAATAAGTCTCCTTCCTTCTTGGACATTTTGAGGGACTTCCAAGGGCTGAAATGGGAGTAATGTGGTTTAAACACTAGAAAAAAATATAAGGCAATGTTTTGCAGGTGATCATTTTAATCATCTGGGAGACTAGCTAGAAGAGAGTCTTGCAATAATTGAAGTCTAGAGGTTCTCAAATACCATGCAGGTGTCAAAACACAATCCTAGAGTAGTTTGGGAATGTTCAACAGATGTTTAACAAAAAATAAACAGGGTTTGAGTGATCAGAATAAGATCCATGAACACCATTTCAGAAACAGATGAAACCCTAACCATGGCAAAAAAAATTGTGGCAAAGACTGTAAAACTGTCACTGGAGATGCAAGTAGCACTACCTTGCTGTCCATGTTCTGCAGAAGACCTTTAAGAGATCATCTTTTATGCACTGAAAGTTTCAGGGGGTGTGGGGATGTGTGTGTGGTGAAATCCTGGTTATAGTGAAGGCAGTATAATTTTCTTCTTTATTTCCAGTTGTGTTCAGAGTTTTCTTTCCCTGTGTTCGAGAGGGATGATAGTTCAGAAATGGCATTAACTTGACCTCTTTTGAGTATTTTGGTTACAGGTGCAATGTATCTTTACCTGTCTCTGAAATAAAGCCCTAATATACAGTCAGACCAGCAGTATGAACGCTATTGTGTGTGCATAAAGGTAAATGGTTTCCATTAGGATAGTTATTCCATTTTAGAAAGCTGTACCTGTGCTATAATTATTTCAGTGCAATTAAAGTAATGCAGTTGTTCTGTTGAGGTGAAGTGTATGTTAGCTACAGAGTGAAGGAGCGATGCCAATGTACTGTTCCACAGTTCACGCAGCATCAGTAGACACCATAGCAACACGTGGCTCAAAATCTTCTTTCAAGTATAAATTACCTTGCATTTGTTCACACTTAATTTAATCTACGGGGGCAGAGCCCAATGCCATCAGTCATTTGGAGGAAGAGTTCGTCTTTTCTTCGCCATGCAAAGCCTCACAGCTAACTGAGTGAGCTGCATCTTTCTTCCCAGCCCGATCAGTGCAGGAGCACTCCGAAGTGAGTGGCTGTGCTCCTGGGGGTTGCAATCTAGTGGCAATGGTAACAGTTTTTCAAGGTGCCTTGTATTGAGCTTATAATTTAAGATGCATGCAAGAGGTCTGGGGCTTTTGGGTTTCCTTTTCAGGAGGGTGCCGATGCATTGAAATGTGCAAAGGCTTAATTTCAGCAGGCAACAGTAGAGTTAAATCTCGAGTCTGTTTTGAAAATATGTGCCTTTGGCTTACACAGTGCTTAATTGCACAGGCTTTTTCTTTCCTGACGCTGAGGCTGCCAGAACCTCAGCAGGAAAACAGCTTGACTTATAGGAGATGGGAGGTGGGCAGATTACCTCTTTGTTATAAGCTTAACATATCTGCTAATTCAACAGCTGAAAGACACTAAGCAAGTAAGCAGGGGTGCTTTTGGTTTGGGTGGTTTGGGTTTTTTTATAGTATGTAATGAGGCAGGCCAAAAATACTTTAGAGGTGTCCAGATTGCAAGGTCACTGCTGTACATTTTACATAGAGCTACAGCAAACTGATGTGCAGTATATTCCTGATCAAAAAGTTAGAGGGAGGGGGGAAAAAAAAAGAGGTTTAAAAATTTTGCTATTGGGAAGCAGTATTACCATATAATTGAAGATTGTATGCTCATATTTTTAACAAGGGCAAGTTATCATAAATCTTTTGACTTCAGTAAGGATTATGATACGCAAAGCAGTTAAAAAAAACCCCAAAAAACCCCACAAATCCAAACCAGAATGTTTAGTCATTATGTGTTGTTTCGACATAAGGTTTTTTGTAGGTAAATGAGTAAGTTTAGGGTGGTAATTTTTATGGCTTTTCATATTTGCTGCTTAGTTTACAAAAATCCCCATCTACTAATTAGTTCTTGTTTACAATTACAATATCACATCACTAAACAGAAAAGGGAGCAAATTAAAGGAACTATCTAAACAATATAAACTTGTGGTACTATACCACTGAAAACAGCACAAAATGTGAGTGGTGGCCTTACACGACTTGAATAGTGGCAGGGAAACTGTACTGGACTGCACTGATGCTCTCTCTGTTACCTTCTCAGTCTGGGTCTCATGAGTGCTTTAGAAGAAGCGTGGAAAAAAGGGGGAAAAAAAAAAAGGGGGGGAAATCTGTGATAAACAAATGTAAAGGGATCTAGCCATAAGCAAATGCCAAAAAGAGTTTCCAGCTTTCCCTGCTTCCCAAGTCTGGATGATATTTTAATTACCCAGTGCTCATTTCAATCTTGCCAAGGCTTAATGAAAATGAAAAACTTACTTATAAGTGAAATGTAAACCACTCCTCTCTCTCCCTTTTTTTTTTTTCTTTAATAAAGCATTTAATCTAAGCACTAATCACTGTGCTTTTCTAAATTATAAGGTGCTTTGGCAGGATTAGAAGCTCTAAGGTAACTTAGATACAACTTTAAAAGCTGGAACTTTTCTTGCATGGATAGAGGTGTCACTTCTTGTCTCACAACATTTACATCAAAATTTTGCATTAGCCAGTAAGTCCAAAGAAGTGAAAGGCTCTGGGAATTTTTGGAGAAATGAAGAAGTCATCACCAAAGAGGTAGAGAATTGCACTATTGATGAGGAGCATTGCAGGCTTCCTTCCCCATTGAAGTGAAATCATTAACCAAGTCTCCTCTCTCTGCAAACTCCCGCAAACTTTCCCCAGGCACATCCTTTGTGGCTGTTTTGGGCCACAGCAGATAGTCCTTAGACCTAACTCAAGAATTTCATGCTGGATTATGTCAACATGGTGTTTCTGATGTTTCTTCTTGCTTCCTGTAGTGACAGTAGCTGCCTGTACTTCGTGCTCCTTTTACCTGGCTCTACCTTCTGAGTAGAACAGAAATTGAAGAGTGCAGACAGAGCATCTGGATCTTTTACATGTAGTAAATTTAAGACAGAGTGTTAGTATAAGCCCCCTGCTACTATGTAATTATGTATGGATAGTGTGAGATTTAGCACAAACAAAAATCTTGCATTTTTTTCCTTTTTCCTTTTTCTTTCGTTATTTTTTTTTCCCTAAGATGAGGTCTATGTATCAAATGAGGGAGGAGAAATCAAAATGTTGAGATGTGGTTAACATAATGACTGTTTATGAAGACATCTGAATTGTAGAAGGGAATTAATACTATACAAATTTAGAGGCATTACTTTGACAAAAATGCTGATTTTTCTCTAAGCAGAAACCATGGTGAGGAATACATTCTGAATTTCCAATGTATTGATTATTAAGATAATTAAAGTAAATGAATTTTTGTCAGCAGAACAAAGGGGAGTGTTAGGAGGTAGTTGCAAATGACAGTGGTGGGATTTTGACCCCCTGTGTTTCTCGTGCAACAGTTCTGTAGCTCATGGATATTTGAGAATGGAAGAGTTGGAGGAGAAATTGTTTAGAGTATTTCCTAGCTCAAGTTTTTCTGAGGGGCTGTTGTGGTCCATACAGTGTTCTTCAGACAGTGGGCCCATCTCGTGGGATCAGTGGGTCTTATTTCCATCAGCTTCCTTGCACTGTGAGTTCGTCAGCCGGGTACACAAGCAAGGGCCATCCTGTATGAAAGAAATCTTCTGTGAAGTTTTGTAAGTTGACTTATTTGTCAAGAGTCTCGTAATGCTTTGGCATTGTTGCCATGTCAGTTTTGTTTTCAAAACAACTATTTTAATCAGAAGGTTTTGAGAGGTCTGAGCAGACATTAGTCTCTCCAAGTTGTTTTTTTTAAATCTTTAAAAACATGTCTAGAAGAAATGTCATCTCAAGTAGAAATCTTCTGGAAAGATAAAAGGCTTTATAGAAGCTTTGTCATAGCTTCATTTAATGCAAGAGCTTTGCGGACTTTTTTTCTCAGTTGTTTGTACAGAACAAGATTAAGTGAAAAATGAACAAGCGTTCGAGTAAAAATTGTGTAGGACTGGAAGCTGAGGTATTTCCTGAAGTGTGGATTAAATTGTTCTAGGGCAGCATTTCCTTAAGCCAGGAAATGCAAGTCTTCCGGTGAAATTGTTTCCACAGCAGGTTTCTGCCTAACCTGCCAGGTAGAGAGTGCACTCTTCATTTTAAAAATGCACAGCAACTACTTAGAGAATCCTCCACTCTTTCAGTGAAGAAATTTTCCCTAATACCCAATCTAAACCTCCCCCATGCAACTTGATACCATTTCTTCTCATCTTGTTGCTAGTTACTTGGAAGAAGAGTGCAACCCCACCTCATACAACCTCCTTTCAGGGAGCTGTAGAGGGCAACGGGGTCTCCCCTCAGCCTTCTCTTCTCCAGGCTAAACAACCCCAGTTCCTTCAGCCGCTCCTCATCAGGCTTGTGCCCCAGATCCTTCCCCAGCTTTGTTGCCCTTCTCTGGGCACAGTCCAGCACCTTTCGGGGTCCTTCTTGTTAGTGAGTGGCCCAAAAAACTACTACTTGATCCTGGGGCCACTGAAGGCAATGGACAGCTTGGTAAGGAGATACCTCTTAGCAAAACCTAATCAGAATGTACTGATACTAGTTCCAGCCAGTCCAGGTTGAAGTGCTGAGAAATGTTTGCATGTAACGTGTGGACAGTGGAGTGAGTCGGTTGAAATGTTTCACACAGAATACTTTTCCTTCTGCTAATTTGTTTCTGGTGGAGGGGAACATAAGTGGTTGAATTATGTTATTAATTGTGAATTATATTTTTCTTTCTTCTTTCTGATTCACAGTGTGTGCTGTATTTGTGGGCCTTGAAAATCCTTTACCCCAAAACACTGTTTTTACTTCGTGGGAATCATGAATGTAGACATTTAACAGAGTATTTCACATTTAAGCAAGAATGTAAGTCTAACTTAACCTTTCTCCTCTGAACTCCCTTTTCAACAACTTGATTTGTTATTTTGTATGTGGTACGGGTTTATCACCAGTAATCTTAAAGGTACTTTTCATGTTAGCTATGATGGATTTCAAATTGTAATCCCTCTTCCCTGAGAGGGCAGTCCTCTTGCCGGGAGTGCCTGTGGTGGAGTGGTTGCAGTGGCGGAGAAGGGAAGGGTTAGACCCCCACAGCGCGTAGTACAACCACTCGTACAAACACAGGGGTATTGTCACTTGGTGCTGCAGGTATCGAGACATTTCAGCTTGCCAACCTGGCCTGGGAAGCAGACCAGGGCTGCTGTGGGGCCATCTGGGCCAGGATGCTTTTTGCAGTAGCTGCTGCTTTGCTGCCCCACGCAGCAGCCTGACAGTCAAAACCTGCCGGCATGCCAGCTCTGGCACCTCTGCGACAAGTCTCTGATTGCTAGCAGAGGAGGTGGCATCTCACCGGGTCTCATCTGTGGCAGGAGGCATTTTTATGGCTTGCTTTTCTTTTTTTTTTTTTTTTTTCTTTTCACATTTACCCTGTAGAGTAGGCTTAAACTTTTTGGTATGCTCTTTTTATAGGAATTCCTTTCTATGTTACAAGAAAGGATACAGTGACACATAAAAGCTCATTAGATGTAGACCTTCACCTGCACAAAGCCTTTTTTTTTTTTTTTTTTTTACTGTGGCACTGTAAGCTGAAGCTATTGCCATAAGTCTGTGTTCCCTTTTTAGCATCGGGGATAAAGGAAATGTTAATTGGCTCAGAGGCTTCATGCTTTACTGAGTTTAATATGCGTATTGGTAAATTAACATTTCAGCTTCATTGTACCACCTCGTTCATTTCATAATGGCATTTCTGTAGATAATTAATTATAAGGGACCGGGCTAAAGTCCTGATTGCTTTATAGAGAGTGTATTGGGTGATAACACTGTCGATGATAACCATTTAGCAGACCATAGGCTTGCTGTATAGAATTCATGGCAGACCATAATAGTATATTGAATTGTTTGTTTACAGATTTTTAGAAAAATATTATAAACTTGGCAGAACTTTTATTAGTTTCACCTCAGAATCTGAAGACTTTTTTCCACAGTCAATAACTATAATCCTAAAAAGTGTTTTGCATGAGGAAAGCTTTGGTACAGTCCTCAGTGCAAGAGAGAGCAGTGAGAGCAAGATTGAGATATTAACTAGCATCCTAATTTCCTTTTCCCTCATAAATATTGATGGAACTTTCTGATACCATCTTAATCTTCAAAAGGTAAAATCAAGTATTCAGAACGCGTATATGATGCCTGCATGGATGCCTTCGACTGCCTTCCCTTGGCTGCTCTGATGAACCAACAGTTCCTGTGTGTACATGGTGGCTTGTCTCCAGAGATCAACACCTTAGATGACATCAGAAAAGTAAGTCTGAATAGTGCTCAGGTCTAATGAGTGAACAGTTAATCTCCAGCAGCTAAAACTTTAATCCATTCTCACTGTTGTTCATTTATGTAAGATGCTTGTATGTCATTTTGACATTCATGTTGACATCGTCACCTTTTAAAGGTCTTTTAAAATGGAACATAAGAGGAATTACTGCAATTAGTCATATTTTATTGAGGTGAGGAAATCACTAGCATCCAGTAAGACAAAAGAGTTACTGTCTTTGTGTTCTAAACAAAATAAATGTGTTAGGTATGTAAGTATTCAGGAGACAGTGCATACACAGCATTCATTTCTTTTGAAGTATTATCTGCTAGCTCAGTGTAAGGGCAACAGCTGATGACTCTTTGCACCTTGTCAGACATTCTACACCTTTTTGGAGAAGAGATTAAAAATGGTCTAGAAAAACCCCACAATACTTGAAACACATAATAAAAAAACTAATGTATCATTGCAATGAGCATAGTCAGAGCAATGCTATTATTTTAAAAGGAGTCAAAAGCTTCATTCTTGATAGGTCCTGCCGCATTTTTAACAGTCCTGCACTCAAGTGCCTAGCAAATTGTCTAAGTGAGTCTTAATAAGTTGATACTTATGTGGTACTCTTGTGTTCTGAGAAGTTTCTGATAAATCCCACGAAAATTCAGGGAACAGTGGCAAAGAGTTTCTTGATATAATCTAGTGTCATTGCATGTTAGCAAGATTAATTTTTTTCAGGTGTATTGTAAAAGACATCTCAGTTAATATTTCGAAGAGGAGGCATATAAACCCTTTATTCTTAGTATTTACAGCAAAAAAAGACTTTCTTATTTCTTAATTGCAGTTTGAGACTTGCAAACATGGATATATACTTAGGAGCTTTAAAGTCACCAAAAGAAAAAATACACTCTGAGGTTAACTTGGGCCTACCAAGAAATTAATACAGTTAAAAAAAAAAAAACTTGACCCAGTAATTGCATGCTTTGGTTTAAAGCAATTAGATTAAGATATTAACTGCACTTTTAAAAATTACTGAATGTAAAGTTTTGTTTCTGAGGTAAAGGCTCACAATGTCATTAAGCAAAAATATTCTCTGCCTGAAAACTAGCTGGGTTTGCAACAGCATAATGGCAGAGTAAAGCTGGTTTAGCTCTCAGGTTGTAGATTAGGGTCATTAATACCTTCCCTTCCCCCTCCCTGCCCCAAGCTTTATTAATCTGTGACAATCAGCAGGAAATTTTGCATATTTATGAATTGTTATTAATTTAAGCATATTCTAGTTACAAAAGCAGAGGAATACTGGGGTTTTTTAATATTTCCCTATTTTGCTTTATTTTGCCTTATTTACAGTATGATTCTATATAATTTGGGGTTTTTTTTAATACCAATAGGCAGAAAGAGTTTTCAACTGCTTAATTAGTCTTAAGGTTATGAGAGCAACAAGAATGTCATGGCATGATGCTGTAGTGCAGAGATGTTTTGGCATTTAAATACAATTTTTTGTCAAAACATTTTTAAATCAAAGTAGGAATTTGTGTTGAAATAACTACTGGTTTTTTTTCTTGAGGTCCCTCACATAAATTGAGTGCCAGGATGTTTGAAAACTCTCAAAAAAAAATGCTGTCTTCTCTCTCCACTGAAATGCTTTCCAAAAATGTAGGAAAAAAAAGGAATAAAAATAGCATGCACAATTTCAAGTAGAATGGGACTTCACTGTATCTCTTCATTTCGTGTTATATCTGTTCCTTTTCCTCTTGGCCAGTGTTAGCAAGAAGTGTTTTATTGTTGTTGAAATCCATGGCTTTAAAGCTGAGAGCAACCCAAAGCTGGAAAGAAAAAAAAAAAATATATATATATATTGCTTTGGGTCTTTGCCAAGCCATGGAATGAAAAATAGCATCAGTGTTTCTGTAATACATAGTTGAAAGAAGTTAGTATTTCTTTGTCTCCTATTTTTCTTAGTTAGATCGATTCAAGGAACCACCTGCATATGGACCTATGTGTGACATCCTGTGGTCAGACCCGTTGGAGGACTTTGGAAACGAGAAGACTCAGGAACACTTTACTCACAACACAGTCAGGGGCTGCTCATACTTCTACAGGTGAATATTATGGTTTTGAGTGGGTTTCTGTAGGTGACCTTGTTCTGTCTTTACAGTACAAATGTTTGCTTGACTTAAATGGCACTGCTTAGATAATTCAGCCTTCTTTTCTGTAGGCTTGCCTAGTTTTCAAGTAAATTCATGTTTGGTTTATTTTCACCCACAACTGGGAAGACCTAAAATGACTTAATTTCATTCACCAAAGCCTTTTTTTTTGCTTACTTCTGTTATTGTAAGTTAGGGAATGAATGTGTCAACTTACAAAAAGGGGTAGGTAACTACATCTCTAGTCTGAAAATGAAAACCTAATTTTGAGTGAAAGATGCCAGCACTGGAAAGCTCGCTACCTATTGCTGTGCAACGTGCGGGGAAAATTGTGAATTCCCACACAGAGCTATGTTCGGGTTTTTTTCCCCTCTCAGTTTTATCAAACATTTGTTTATGTTTGGGAATAGTTCTTCCTAAGGAATTTAGGATTTGAACAGCATTGCTTAAATGGGGCTGGCTAAGAACTGATGTGCAAAGTACCTCTAATGTTCTTGCAGAAACATTTATGGACTTCAATGCAAAGACATCAAGTTGTAATTCGTCTTTGAAATTATTTCTTTCTATTGATGCTTGTTTATAGAATATTACTGTGAGAATATTCCTGAAAAAAGTAATAGCAATGGGGATAGAAGGCCATCTAAAGCAAATCAGGTGTTAGTTTTTGACTATTTAAAGGAAGCTTTCTTCGCTTGTTTCTTTTCTGCTTAGTGGTAATTGTCCTTTAAGCATGGGTTGGGGTGTTTTTTCTCTCTCTCTGCATAAAGAGTCTGACAGCAGGGAGATTTTTATGGAATTTGGCCTTATTTTTGTTTGCTTGTTTGTTACGGTATTTATGAACAATTTACAAGGACACCAGAGTAACAAACCTGGCAGGGGAGGAGGAGGTCCGATGGCAAATTGAGCAACATACCCAGTGAAGTCTTAAGTAAAAAAATTTTTTTTGTTCAGGAGAAGTGTGAAGATGCTATTGAAATGGTAAGAGGATGTTGAACATTTTGAAGGGAACAGTTCTGCTTCAGCCCATGCTGGTGACAGGAGAATCTAAGTTTCCCCAACAAAGTCAGCAGAAGTGACAGATGAGCTCTTTTAGTTATCTCTAGAAAGTCTCCCCTTGAACGTACCTGACCCGTAGCTGCTTAGTAATATGTCAAAAGTAAATCAAAGGCTTCTACCAGTAACCAGGAGTCAGAGCCGCTAGAATCAACCTCCTTGTTGGTAACATTAGCAGGAAGGTAACAGATGGTTTGACTTTTAGAAATTAGTTTTCCTAGTCCTTTCTTGGAGCCATCATTGCTTCGGTGTGGGGATGGGTGGAGAACAAAGCGCCTTGTGCTGCAGCCTGAGCTGCCAGCACGCACCTTTTGTGGGCAAATCACACCGCCGCCTTCGGATCGATAACGTCTGGAAGGTGCTCGATAAATGTGTTTGGTCTCATGATGAAAGAAGGTGTCAAACTGTTGCAAACAATTGATCTGTGTGGAAATGGGCTTATGGCTCTGAGGGCTAAAATCATTCCTCTTCCTCTCAGCAGCAGCACCAAAGGCTGGAGCATGCCTGGGACTCCCAGGCACTGCTTGCTGCAAACAGTGAGTAATTGTGGTTTCCCCTCATGAACCTCTCTTATGAAAGTGAAAAGCCTTGCAAATCTCTCTTGTGCCAAAACACAGGGATTATTATGTACTGGAAGAACTTTTAGATTTTAAGTGGGTCTGGTTGTTTGGGTTTTTTTCCTGAGCTCCATTTCTTACAATTACCATAAAATTTCCCTGAAATATTTATGGGTTTTCTTAAGAAAATATATCAGATCTAGTCTATGTCGTGACTCGTATTCAGAAAAGTGTATGTTTCAGGAAGAGAGGAAATATTTGGAAGATATTGAAATGTCCATTCGTGTGTGAGGGACATGTAACTCCTTAATGACATGAGCAGACAACTAGCTTGGAGTCACGTTATCTGAGATTATGTAAAGGCAAACGTTACTCCCTTTTTAAGATGTGCCTAGTCACTTCCAAAGGCCTTTAATTGCTTACATAATGATAATCCATGGCAAAAAAACCTTATCCATTGGAATCCAACATCCAATTTTGCTTGCCTTATCTAGTTACTTCTTGAGAAAAGGAGCAAATTTCCTTAAACAGCCAGCTCAGCTTGTAGAGAAAGGACTGAATTAGGCAGTCCTCCTTCAAGAGTGTCTGCTGATAGGATGGACTTTGTTTATTCTTCAGAAAATAAAACTTCTTAGTGTCTTTAGTCATTTCCAGAAAGGAAAGTAAAAGATAGCAGTGGGCATTTTAAAGGAAGATAGGGAAGATTTCAGACACACATGTGAGCCAGGGAAATGATTTCTAGATTATTAAGATCTCTTAATCCATTGCAGGAAATAACTGTGATATGTAATTTTCATTTTATCAGACATGTTCATTATAACGGAGAATTTCAAGTGACTTTTCTCTCATTTAAAGTTATTTCCTGTAACAAAATGCTGTGTACACACAAGAAGTTAATGGGACTTTCCTGCTCAGGAGTACATTAAATCTTCTCCATTCAGCCAAAACTAATTTGTGAGATTTTGAGCTATTTGTATGAGCTAAGTATATGAGAAGGCACAAAGACTGTAGGTTATTGTGGTCTGATAAGCTTTTTGCTGCATTTCTTAGATGATCTCTCACGTACAGCCAATCAGATTTCAAACTGATCAGGTTTTTCTTCAAGAAATTTCCTTTTTTGTAGAGTTCTTGAAACTTTTATGGCTAGCAGTACAAAATGTCAGATCTTGAAACTACAGGCCTAACCTGTCATTTAGTGATGGTAAAGAGTAGTCAGCTTAATTTTCAATGGTGATAAGAGTCTACGCTTAATGCACGCCTTTTGCATCCAGCAGCATTTCACAGTGTGCATTGTCAAAATTCATGGATCCTTGGAAATAGCAATACCACAATGCCAGCGTGAAAAGTAACTGAAATTTAAGTAATTCTTGGCAATTTATTGAAGTTCTTTGTTCACCTCTAAGTGAATAAGGAGCAATAGCAATGAGACTTCATTTCCCCTTTTCTGAAATTTGAAGTTGTTTGTCTTTTGAAGTCATGGTCATGTTGGATGCAATTTAGTGAAAAAAGTAGAAATCGTTAATGGAGTGCTAGCTGTGACAGTTGTTTTTCAGTTACAGGTTAAGTAGAGCTTTTCCTTCATCCTTACCCATAGAAAATAATGTTGCATTCAGGGAAAGTTATGAACAAGAGGGAACTAATTTGCCCCTGAGTGATTCCCCCTCCCCCAGATATTTCAGCTGATCCAGCCAGTGAAGAATTTCCCTCTTTGTTTATCAGTTTATCCAGTTTTGCCTTGAATTTATTTAGAGAATATTTCTTTGTGTTTAGCCGGTTGTACTGATCTTGCCAATGACCCATTGCACTTGTTTCTTGGACTAGTGGTACAGTAACTCTCATGCATTTTTATAAGAAACATCTAATTTGGCAAGATGTACTGCTGCTTATCTTGAGAACGGCTTCTTTCACTGAACAGAAAGTTTGAAGAAGTCAGCTTGACTTTCTCTCTGAAAATAATATTAATTTACAGCGAGACAGCCACTAATTGGGTTTAGGCAATTGTTGAGTCAGGAGAAAACTCTGTTCTTTCTAAGCCATCCCAGGATGGGGGTTGTTATCGTTCCCATAAGATAGATGGAGAACTAAAATGCTCTTTCAATTGCATTTGGACAAACCAACTATGGGCATGCATGGTCCTAACTGTGAAAAATTGTGATTGGATCTATACTCAGCTTGTTTAATTTCCTTTGTGTTTGCACCAGTGAGTTAATTAGCAGTGTTTTATTCTATAAGGAGTATATATCATGGACTTCCTAGCAGGGGTAAGCACATGTGCAGGCTTGAGATTCACTTTTCTGGGATCATTGATGTGTATAAGGCTTGGTTAATTGCTGACTGTTACCAAGAGCATGAGAGTGGTGTGAGACTGGTCAAAGGCAATGGATGGCCTCAGAAGTAGAGCAGACACTCAGAAGTCTTCTGCAGGCATGGTGCTCCAGCTTCTCAGGCTTTCTTTGTGAGTTTAATATGAATTCTGAGCTTTATAAAGTTGTTTGGCTGTTGGCTACATTTTTTCCTGTTTTTATAAAATATAACAAGCTAAGTCAGAAATGGTTAGCAGTGCAGACTCCTCTAAGAACTTCATCTCCCAGCCTTGGACAACAGTGAAATGGTTTGGCCTTACAGATGCTCTGGGATAGAATAATAATTTTAGCTCTGCATTTCAGTGGTTTGCTCTCCATGGATGGTTAGTTTGTAAGTATGCAAGGACTAGAGATATGACTGCTAAAAGATTTTGAAGAATGTGGTGTGTTTTACCTGAGGGTGCGAAGCACAGTTGTATGAATAGTTTGGGGGTTTTGAGGGATTTTTTTTTTTTTCAGTAGCAGCATTTTAAACAGTTTCTATTGTCTGCTTTTCCATTCTTCCTTCTCCCAGGCCAAAAGGTTTTTGCTGCCCTCACATTATCTGCCCAGCTGTACTGGTAGAATTGCTGGTGTGCACCATCAGATCTGGGAACACATCCAATTTTAAAAAGAATGACTGTGCAAAAAAAAAGATGGGTGTTTTATTTGTTCTAATCCCATGCAGTGTCCAGCTCTGCTTCTCAGTGCAGCTCCTCAGACAGCACAGCTAAGGGTAAGAAAAAGCAGGTGGAGAGAGATGTGCGGGGAGCTGCCTCGGACAGCAAAGCGGTAGAAGCGATTCCATTAGCCTTTGGAGACTGAAGTGTGAGGTCACTGAATGCTCCTTTTTATATGCTCATGCAGTCTTAGAGAATTTGCATGTCCTCTTTTTAAAGAAACATTGGGCCTCTGCTTTAGTGGTATGATGAAGGATGTGAAAAAACCCCACCAAAACCGAACCATTAATTCCATCCAGTTTTTCCAGTTATTGGTGGAAGAGCAACTTGTAAACATGGTGCTGTTTTGGTTCACGTTTGCAAAGTATTGCTGCTTCTTCAAAACGGCACAGAAGTAATCAGTGTTCATGCAAAAGAGACCTCAGGACTAGTAACTGAGGCATGAGACATTTTAATGAAAGAAAAAAAAAATTAAGATGCCAGAGGAGGGAATATTAGGCTCATGTACTCCATGGAGAATAACATCTTGCTAGCTTAGTGGTGGGGTATTTTGTTTTCTCCATGAGTCACCGCTCTTCCGTGATTTAGCATGACACATGAAGTGCAGGCAGAAGGCTGGGTCGTTCTGGAAAAGCCTGTTGCGTGGGGGGGTTCTGTTTGTTTGTTTTCCCTCTTGGCCAACTGCTTTATTTCTGGCTCATCTGATTTACTGTCTGGGCTCTGCAAAGCAGCGCGAGGAGGAGAGTTTCTGGAAGGGTAACAATCAGAAAAAACTGGTAGGGAATTTGATTACAAGATGATAATTTTCATTAGAAAGATTAGGGGGGAAAAAATCCAAGCAAAAGCTTTTTCTGTAAAAACTTGTTTCTGATAAGTTCTGTCATAATCTCTGTTTTGTTGGCATTTTGCTGGGTGTCCTCCTGTTTACCTGCAGGGCATGTATTTTTGTGTTGGGGAATACTCTTTAATAAGAACCTGCATTTGGGTAGGAGCTACTGATTTCAAGAAAGTGCTGGAAATTAAACCCCTGTATTTATTGTCACAACTGGTATACCATATGTAATAGCCACATATAGTGAAATCTCTGCCTCTCCCCAGTCCTTGCTTCAATAAGGAGCTGAAGAAAAATATCTGAGAGTTGCTTTGCATTTTTCAAAATAAAATATCCAGATAGACTGCTCGTGGGTTGTAGTGGTCTGGGTAATACGAGTGCTTGTGCATTACAGGTACCATGTCATTCACTTAGAGGACAAGGTGGCAGCCAGATTTATTATTTTGGGGGGTGCGTGTATGTATTTGCATGGAACACTGCATGGCATGTCTGCTTTTGTAGGTGTGGGGTCTGCAGATTGGCCCCTGTAGCCAGATTTTGGTAGTCGAAGTCTATTTTACATGCTTTTATGAAGAATAAGATAATAAAGGAATAATAAAAAAAGCCCACCCCACCTTTTGTACTTTGAATGGAAAGAAGAACCTATCATGCCTATTTAACAGCATTTTTTACCGCTTCATTATATCTTCTTTAAAAGCAGTACTTAACACTGTGTGAAAAGAATACTATGGGAAAAAAAAGTAATAGGCTAGACATTTTGAGCAGCTGCACTGATAATGAACATAATCAACTGTCTATCAGATTTTTCTTTACAGACCCCGGTTTTCAGAAGTTAATGTAAAAATTTCTAAACAAAATGTACCATAAGTCTACATTTAGTCACAATTAATTATGAAAAGAAACGTATGCAAATTAGTTCTCATTTGCCAGTGGTTTGAATGGCAGCCTGTCAGCATTTGAGATAGCTGCAGTTGCCAAAACGATACCCCACGTATTTGGGAATTGAAATTATTTTATACTGGCAACCTTTTTAGTCAATTCCAAATACCAAACCTGTGACTGAGAAAATGTGCTAGATGGGTCAAGTCCAAAACCAGCAATATACCATTCCACAGGGTTTGTAGCCGCTAGCTGCAAATGACATTTCAGCTTCAAAATATCCAGGAAGGTTGGAAGTGAGCAGTATCATTTCTCTTGGATAAATGAAGGAAAGCGATGCATTAGATTTTGCATGATTTATTTTTTTCCCCCATGAATTTTCATCTTTCATGTATGAGGTTAGAAACTGATGGGGCTGTTGAGTGATTGCAAGTGGGCTCTGAAGGTGGTCCATGAAATCATGGCTGGGACAGCAGGTCCTTTCTGTAACGCTTAGTTGAGATTATTTTTACTTCTTTTTTAACTTGATCGGTATGTTTAGCAACACCTTTTAAGTATTTTGCATAACAGCAGTACTGTGTGACTGTATCTTGCCCCTGAGGTACTGCACAACGGCATGCCTTGGCCGGGGTCTTTAATAATACATCCAGTGCCGTAACGTAACACCTGTATGTGAGTTACACTTGGAGATTCAGAGACCCTCCGGGTTTGTTTGTGTTACTTTCAGGCACACTGCGAGCCCATCATGCTGCAGAAGTAGCGCAGAAGTGATCATGGAGATGCCTTAGTATTTTCCCCAACACCTTGTGTTTCCTTCTTTAAGCCTTTCTGACTCTTCTGTTATTTGAACTATGAGAGACTTCAGTCATGAGCCGAGGGAATTACAGCATCTACACACCACATCCTGGGACTCAAATACAGGAAAAATCTGTCTCCTGGTCCCAGTCTCAGGTCACTTCCACTTGGAAGGCAGCCCAAGTCTCCACCTGTGCCAGCCTGCCTCTCCACCACATTGGCTTTGGAGCTGGGGTGCTTGGAGCCGGTCAGGCTGCCGCCAGACAGAGGGGCACAAACTCCTGCGCCCAGCCAGCTTATCTTGCTGATGGTGTGCAGGCAACCTGTGGTACTGGAAGTAAATTCAGATGGCAATGGGAGATGGTAACACTGGTTTTCTCCCTAGGTTTAATGTTTTAATTGCAGCTTCTTTAAGCCACTGGCAAGAATGGAGCCAATACCATGCTGCATCTTTGCCAGCGAGGAACGTTAAATTCAGAAGTGCCTTTCAGAGTGGGTCACCAGCCTGCAGGGATGTGGATGAGGCCACCTGCTTCCTCCTAGGGGTGCCCACGTCCCACCCAGCTGAAAGGTCATGAAACATAAAGCAGTCAGCTGAACAATTACCTGGTTTCAAGAGTGGGAAATAAGTCCGGATAATGCAAACCAGAAATGGCCCAAAGAGGGACAAAAGGGAAGAGCTTTAGATGTCATCTGAATAAAGACTCTTTGCCACCCTTTAGAAGTTTTTAAGGGGCCTGGTAAGGTTTTTACCAAATATGTTAAATCTCTTTTTTTAATCCCAACACCACTTCTCCTTTACCCTCTCTCCATGACTGTACTTTGTTCTGTTTAGCTCTTGCTACAGTTGACTTTTGACAGGGGAAGCCAGGAAGTTTTGGCTTTCTTGGGTTCTGTATTAAATTACTAACAACAGGAGAAGAGAGGTTTTTGCTTCCTGTCTTGAAATGGTAGATGGCGATTGTGCATGTTATCCTTCAGTACAGGCATGGAGAGTCATCGGCGGTTTAAAAATAAGATGAAAGCAGTCATCACAGAAAAAACAAAACTTATTTTTGAAAACAAGAAAATGGAGACATTTTATGTTCTGTACTATTCACGTGGGTATAATTTTAAATGGGTTTTCTCTGAAAACTTAGTATTTCACACTTCTGCTGTCAAAACTGAATTCAGGATATGCTGTTTGGGGGTTTTTTGTATGTGGTTTCCATATATGTTCAGTGTCTTAAACAGCAAGAATGGTTTTCACAGTGCTGAGGTGGTAAGAAAGGGCTCCTCAATTCTCCTAGAGAGCAACACATGCAGTGAAAAATATGCTAGAGATTCTTTTATTATATTCCTCTATCACCTTTTTCACCTGGTGATTTTGTTTTCACTCACAGTAGAATGCATCCTGGAAAGATATATTCAGTGGGCACCCAAAATTTACATTTTAGGTTGCCAAGGGGAAAGACAAATCTTGTTTATCAAGAAGATAAAGTTCAGAAGGTCAAACATCTCCAGTTTGGATACTGACTTGCCTTTCTTCTTTCTGCCTTTCTCCCTCTCTTTCTGCATGCCAGTTTTCTTACCAGGTGCCCAAAGCAGCCTGTGCACACTGTAGTGAGCAGGCAAGGAGGTTTTCTGTCGCAAACAACCATTGCCTCACATTTCTCTTTTTCTGAGCACATTGAATCTTAAAGTATAATAAAAGAAATTACTTTCTTTTCTGACGAGCAGTAAGGCGATCGTTGTTATGTAACGAATTGCAGCTTCACAGTGCAGTTATGGGGTGGGATTAAAAAAGGTGCTGCTGTGAGTGTTGTCCCTGCTGAAACCTGCCTGCAGAGCAGGAGCTCTTTTCATGAATGATGTATGTTGGATGAAACATTTTTTGAAAGCTAGAGCTAAATGTGATGCTTCTGATAATGCCACAATAAGGTGCTGTTATTTTCTCCCAACAGTTACCCAGCTGTATGTGAATTCCTACAGCACAATAACTTGTTATCTATACTCCGAGCTCATGAAGCCCAGGATGCTGGGTAAGTATGTGGGGGGTGAGGGGCACTAATGATGAATAATGACTTACCGTTGTCACATAGAGGAAGGAAAGAAAGAATACCTGAGTGGGGATGACCTGGAAAACTTAATTTTAAGTAACAACAGCTCTTGCTTTCTATTAAAGTTATGAAAACAGACCCTGGCATTAGAATGTTTTACATGATTATTACCAAGTTACAGGACTTAATGAATTCTCACATATCCCACTTGCATAGACTTAGTGATTTTAAGTGGCATAAAATGACAAAAAAGTGAGCTGGATCTCAAATTTGGGAGGGAAAACAAATTCATCTCAGCATCACACTGATTGCCACAATGCCTGGGAAGTGATTTGGCTCATGAAGGCCAGAACTGTCATTTAAGTCTTTCACACCTACCTGAAACTCCTAAGCCTACTTATGCTTTATCAAGAAAATAGACTTTTAGGACTCGATAGCCAAAAATGATCTTATGCAAGAGTATCAGTAGTGAGTTTAAGGAGTTTATTAAGGCACTGCGTGCAAAAACAATCCAGGTCAAGCATTGGGTGTTGTTGATGGTTCCCTCATGGCACTATTGCCAGTGTCAGATAGAATTTTTAATGCTGCTTAAAAAAATTATTAAAAATTATCTATTCATTGAAACGTATCATACTTGTGAGGTTTTAATGAAGGATTGGTATCTGAATAAATAGCTTTGTATATCTTGCATAAATTATTAAAGTGTTTATTTGGAGGTAAAAACTTTACCCAACCTGAATAGGAATAAAAGATAAAGTAGCAAGATTGTAGGAATGAGGTCGTTATTCACTATGCATATGAAAAGCTATTCTGAATATTTGAATTGTCACATACTTAAAAACCTCAGTGCAATTAAAAGTGAGCTATTACTCTGCCAAAAATAACTGGCATGAAATACCCAAGGGTAATGAAATTTCATTTTTGTTGTATTGGTTTCCAATAAAGGGTGAAAAATAACATTTTGTGGAAGGGGTTGCACTGAAACCATCGTACAGTGCATGTGTCCACTATTGTGGATGTTTGCTATATTCTTCCATTTCTTGGAGCTGAAAATGAAAGAGCATTTGGTGTTACTTGTGTCTTAGTGAGACAGAAGTACTCTGTGGTTGGTTTGCTTCCATTTACTTGCAGGTTTAAAGCTCGATTGATTATATGTTGGTCCAATAAGTCTTTTATTTTCATGAGGCAGCAGGGTTGGGGCATGAAAACACAGAAGCATTAATAAAGCAGCTAATATACTGGATGAGATTAGGCACAGCACTGGAAATATCTTCCCAAGGACAGGGGAGGAGGGAACCTTCTCACACTTTGCATCTCCCCTTTCCTTGCCATTGCTTGCATACCCAGGGAGGGCAGGGGGCTGGAGGGTCACAGGGGACATGCACTTCGCTGAAGGCAGTCCTGTGTGTCTCCAAGATGCGTGCTGGGGGTTGCCTGTACCCACAGTCCCACGGCAGGAAAGCCTGGGAGTGTTCTGGGGCACATGCGCATGTAGCCATCTGGCTCCAGGGATGGGCACAGAGTGAATTCGTATCAAAACCCACCCCTGGCGCACTGCATGGAGACACAGCATTCGAGTGTGGTGTGGATCCCTGGCTGTCCCAAGTGGATATAATGAATGACCCTGCAGGAATTCTTACTTTTTTTTTTTCCATGGCTTTAAAAAGCACATATGCATGTTTCTCTCCCTTGGCATTTGTTAACAGTCGGTGCAGTTAATGTACTTGGGTTTTCTGCAGTATTATTTGGTCAATGGCAAATACACATACAGCATTAGGCAATAATTAGTATCTTCTCTTTCCCTTCAGGTATCGTATGTACAGGAAAAGCCAAACAACAGGCTTCCCTTCACTAATCACAATTTTTTCAGCACCAAACTATCTAGATGTATACAATAACAAAGGTAAGAATTTAATTCCTGCTAATATACAGTACTGTACTTCTCTTTACTTCAATATACTGCAGTGGTTTTTCTTTTTCACTCCTTTATATGTTAGTTCATGCCCATTCCATTTATTACATAATACAAATGTAATTAAATTTATTACAGGCAGACGTATGCCCTTGAATATAGCTGTAGATTCAAATCTGCCCTAGGATATTTTCTGTATTTTGACTGCAAGTTATTAAGTAAATGTTAGACAGGAAGCAAAACTGAAAACAGCTGTATTAACTAAGAGAAGTAAGCTAAGAAATGCTGTGGGTGAGATGTTCAGAGCCTAGTGTTTCTTGTAATTAATTATTTGTCCCTTTGCTCCTTTCCAGTAAAATTAATGGAGTTTCTATATTCAAGCCCTCTAGCTAGCTATCAAACTCTGACAAATCATTAGTGGATAAAGCATGGGATAGATATTGCCCAAATGCCTTTATGTTTTGGGTTTTTTAATCATGTAAAAACTATTATGTAGGAAATGAAGTATCATTAGCCAAAAAAAAACCAACCCCCAAAAAAACCCAACAAAGCCTCTACTGCACAAGCAAGCAATCACTGGTCATTCTATAAAGATTTCACTGAATACAACTGTTTGCAGCTTCTTCGAGTTTATTAGTTTATTGCATTCCCTGAAATCTCCTCTAATGAACTGGGGGGAAAAAAAAATCCTGTTTCTAAAAATAAAGCATTCCAATAAACCTGTCTTCTTACATCTTGAAATGAGCAGTAATGCTTGCTTTTCTGTTCCCAGTAAAGCTAATGTTTTTTGTGTTCCTCTGCAAGCAAAACAAAATTATTATTATTTTTTCTCAATGATATTCTTGAAAGTAGCTTCACTGCAAAGAGATCAGTCTTTCTTGAGAAGAGACGTTTTTAATTTGGATTCTTGCCTGCATAGGAAGTAAGCAATTTTATTTATTTTTCTTAAACTTGCAAAAGAAAGCTTCTGCAGGCATCAAGTTATATGGTAAAACTCATAATCTAAAAGCTGTTTTGCCATGAGCTGTATGCAAGGGAAAGGAGCACCTCCCTATCAGATAATGAGGTTTGTAGGTTTTGGTGTTCTTAACGTGTGCGTTAACTCGTGGGAAAATTAATAAAAGCATTCTGCAAAAAAAGCCCAACCCATGCAAGCAGAGCTGACAGGAGCTACTTGCAAAAGTAAATAATACACAGGGACTCTGCTAGCAACCCAAAAAGTGCAGGATGAAACAAGGAATGAGTTACTTCTCTTGGCAGCATTGTTGGAGTTGGTGGAAAAGTGTGATGGATTTCCAGGTTGGCTGCTTTGGGTAGTGGGCAGACTGGTGATGGGCCTGTACGAGTAAGGTGGCATCTTTTGTTTCTTAATACATGTTGGCAGTTCCGTGCACACGGAGGCAGTGGGTGAGCGACATGAGATTTTGGTCGTGAAGCCAAATATTGAATGCACACCAGTGGTTTAGAATATTACAGATCTTAAATTTGAAACCACAAAGGTTTGGATAGTGAAGTCCCACTCCCTTATCTCTGTTTCGGAAAGGGGTACTTTCCCTTGTTCCAGTATCCTCTCCTATGACAGGCAGGAGACTGGTGGAAAGCCTTCTCCAGTGAAAAGCTGTAGGCCAGCTGCTGAGGGGCGCTGGTTATCTGTGGTCAGAGCTGACGTTTGGGCACGCTGCTGGCGATACCTGCTTCGAGTGAGCTCAGGCAAATCAACGGTGGTCCGGGGTCAGCACCGGTGTGCCACTCTTTAATGTATGACTTGTTGTAAATTTAAAGGCTGACCTTTAGCAGCTTCATAATGAATTTCTGTTGGGTTTAACTGCCTCTTTTTCTCTTATTAGAAGTTTTGACACATCATTTCATGTGACTGATTGCACTGGCTCTTGGCATTTAAAGTACATCATGCATAGTTTTTCATGCTGCATTGCTCATGCAGCTTCATCTGGATAGCATTTGGGTGCTTGCTTCTCTCTTCAGGAAAGAAAAATAAACACCATAATCTTCAATCAGTCTAAAACATGGCTGCTTGTTGGCTTCCTTGGTTTGCAGCAGACGAATTAACTAAGGAAGTGGAGCACCTGACTGGCTGACTTCAGGAACAAAGGAAGGCTTTTCTATACAGAATGGTTACAGGACAGTTGTACTAGCTGGCTCCTCAGGCACTGGTGCAGAACCTGGTTGATTTTTACCGATCATTTGGGGTTTTGGTTACTGTCAGTCCTTGAGGGAGGAGTTACTCTCCTACTAGTAAGTGCCTTCCTTGCTAGTTTGCATTCTTAGTATGCGTCCTGTTGTCACTCAGATAATAAAGTCATCCTAAATAAATTCCTGAGAGGATTTATCTCCCACTGGTATGAACGGGTCATTTTTAAATGCAGTGTTGTTTAAGATAAATGTGGTTTTTTTAAAAAAATCTAAAAAGCTGCAAGGGGCTAGGAATGCTCATTTTCTATCCCAGATTGATAATTCTCAGACGAAATAAAGCAGATGCACTTTCTTGTACTTCCTGAAAGCACTTCAGAAGGCCTAGGTTTTGTTGCCAGCTTTATGTGAGGGCTTAGTTGGTCCTCTCTGGAGAGCAGCCACTGGGATCAGGTATGTCTTCAAAGAGCAGCAGGGAGACAACATTCCTAGAGCAAAAGGAGGTCCAGCAGTAGCAACTGAAGATAAGTTAGATCATATCTACTGTTAATAACGCTGCTGTGCACCCTGTGCTCCGGCTGTTTCGCAGTACCCACTCGCCATGAGAATCTCTTGGGGCTTTGGTGCACTTGATTCTGAAGGGAGTTTTCTGTGTCCTTTTGGTTTCTGGCCATTGCTGCTTGAAGGCTGCACGAGTAATTTGTCTGTCATGTGGCTGCTTGTCCTGTCACAACCCCAGCCCACACACATGCACAACTTTGGGTGCCAAAGTTAGGTTTTTCAATTAGGAGGCTCCTGTGAGGGATTCCCTGTGTAGTTAATGGAGACAGAGAGTTATGCTTTCAGGGAGTGATTCATAGACCTAGAAACTGCTTAGTTATGGGGACCCTAGTGTCCCTCCTCTTTTCAAGACTATCCTTCTTTGTTATTTTTATTAATGCCTTCCATGTTCATAATGGAGAATATTGGCAAAGGGGAGGAATTTATGCACATGTTTTTTGACAAATTTCGAGCTTCTGTTCAGTATTTTTATAGCTTTCTCAAACGTTTCTGCTCTCATTTCTATTATTAAATGACATAAAAAAAAGATACTTTTAGATTATTGCTAAAACCTCCTAGAAGAAATACTGGTGCATTGATGATTTTCTAAGACTATTCCTTCTGGAAATGAAAACTCCTCCTGCGAGATGATTGATGTTAATTGGATTGTGATAGTTACCTGTGACTTCAGGGCCTGGAAAAAGGTTGTACTGATCAAGACACTCAGAAAGTTGCATAAGTAAGTACAGGTTTATCCCTGAATTCAGGGGTGCCCATCACCAGGAGAAATTCTCTATAGCAACAAAGTAAGAGGGAGCCAAAACTCACTGCATTGCGTGATCTTCTGGCCTTGTAGTGTCTCAACTTTCATTCCCACATTTCATATTTCTTAATGCCTTAATTAGCACTTGCAGTAATGCTGTTCGTTCCACAACAAAACAAATCAAGCAAAAGAATTTACAGAAGTTCTACAGAGGCAGGCAATTTATTTGTAAATCATTGGCAATACTTCATATTTCAGTGTCTGGCTGTCACTTCTGCAAGTGCATGCTTTTTGGCTGAGTGAACAATTTTAACTAGCTGTCTAAAGACAGACTATTATCTTTTGAACATTTTTAAAAGATTAGGCTTCGCGGTGGTGAGAGAACCACCAGAGAATCAATCCGAAGCTATCGAAAAAAATAACATGATGTCTCTTCCAATGTGCTGCAGTGCACATGTGGTCTTGCTGAAAAGAAAAGCAGATGATGAAGGAAAGAAAGTATGTAGGGGAGTTTGGGATACTAGAAAAATCAAAACCAGCTGTACATCAGGATGCTTGTTAACATACCAGATTAAGTAGTGTATCAATGAAGCGTGTATAACAAGTATCAGCATGTGACATATCATAGATACAGGTTAAGATCCAAATGGATCTAACAGGAAAATTATTTTCGTATTGGAAAAAGGCAGAGTAATGCGCCTGTAAGAGAAGGGTGATCTTTGAGAAATAATAGCAATAGAAAATTGGCATAACCTTCTGTTTGCCCTATCAGCTTTCTTTAATGCTTTATCTCTACTGTCATGATGAGGCCTTGTCATGGAAACTAAAGCTTATAAAGAGGAGCTGTCAGGGTATCTAGGCTATCTCATTGCCAACGCAGAGAAGTTTGCCACAAGTTATTTTTGTGGGTCTGTTGACAAAATCTTGAATGCTATCGCACTGTTTCTTTGGAAGAGGCAATTGTACATGTAAAATAATCTTCAGAACCTTGTAAAAGAAGGCTTTTGCAACTGCAATTAGCCCCTTTTCTGTACTGGATTATTTACATCATTACCTTGTATAGCAAATAATTTTTTTCTTTGATAATGTCTAAACTCCTTAAACATTTTTCTAAGCCATATCCCTGACCTGTCTGGGGCAGAAAAAGCTGCGGTTACCTAGTAACTCTGCTGGAGGAGAAGGCACTGTTCCGAGTTGCACAGTTAATGCCCAAGTTAAATTGGCATTAAATCAGAAATTGAAAGTCTTGGGTATGAAGAATTTGAGAGGCCTTTCACTGCATTTGTTTTCTAAATGCAGGATGAGTTTTCTGACAAAGTACAGGGAAATCAGTTAATTGTTTGCTAAAATTATTTTGAGGTTGTTTATCTAAAAACATGTAGCTTTCTGGGCTAGCGTTTCTACCAGGCTCATTATTTTTCTCCTCTGATGGAAATGTTATCAATTAATTTATACTGAAAAAAGATTCAGCAGATCTTGAGGCAGGATATATAATGTCTTTGGGTAAACTGTAACTACCGGTCACACAGACTAATGTTGCTCATGTTGCTTAAGGGCTTAATTGAACTCTCAACACACAGGCCTCACCATTTAAGATACCAGAGGGGTCTGGGACATGCAGCCAGACCTGAAAGGACAGACAGATACAGGAGGAGTGCTCCAGGCTCATCTTTAACTGGGGGACACCAGGGAGGTGGCCCGAGGGAGTCTTGGATGGCACCAGCTACTTATATTTGACCCTGAGATAGTCAGAAGAGCTGTTTCCATTTCTAGCTGAAGGAAGGAGGTTTCTTACCTGCACATTTTTCACCACCCATATTTCCAGCCTTAGGTACCGATGTTAAATGCTTAAAGCTAAACAGTATGAATGCCCTTTGCCTGCTGCATTAGTGTTTCATTTCACTCTAATGTGATTTCAGCATCTGATATCTCAGTTTACTAGCAGTGAAAAGAAGTATAATGTCATTTGGGATATCTGCACATCTTCACTTTACAAAACATTAGCTTCTAAAACTCATTTACAACAGTGAGTACCAAAATTAGGTTAAAATGTGTGTGGCTGTTAAGAATAATAAAATAAGATTCTTGCTCTGGTTGGTGATTATACACAATAAAACTGTCACTGGTGGCTTGGTCTGCTAGCATCTGTCAGAGGATACATTTGGAAAGAAAAATGTAGGGGTTGCAGCCTGGAATAATAAGCAAGCAAACTTCGAAATGTTGGAGAGGTTCAGGTTTTCATCAGTTACAGGTTTCATAACTAGAGGAACCCACCCCGGTCTCTCCTGTCTTCTTCATCAGCAACTACATGGCCCATATACTCTTCAGAAGATTTCTGCTCTTTCAGGGCAGCTGGGGTCTCCTGTAGCTAGGTAGGCATTGAGTGAATGCGGACTAAGAAATGAAGCAGAGGTGAAACCCTCAAACCTTTTCTGAGCCAGCAGAAAGGAAGAAAAGAGCTATGACCTAAGGAAACAAGGGCCCAGGAAAGCTCAGGGAAACTCCTGCTGTTATTTGAGAAGCGTTTGCTTTGTGATCCAGGTGAAGTTTCTTCTTCTGACTACTAAGCAGAAGTCAGACCTGTACAATCATAGCAAGAGGCAGGTTTTTTAATGTCAAATATCATCTTCATTAGTTACCTAATAAAAATATTTTGTGTACATTGTGCCTGTAAATGAAAGATTTTAAATTAAAAATTCAGAACCGTTTTTGAGATTGGTAATAACCCTACCTTATTTTATTCTTTTAAGAATAAGGTTACTTTAGAAGGTTTATGTCTCTCTCATTTCGCTGCTCTATTGTATAGTGTTATTTTTCTTCAAGTGGCTTTTTGAAGTCAGTTACAGAGGAGAGCTGTACCGGTCACTTGGAGGAGAAGAATTTTTAAAATACTATTATCTGAACCTGCCTTTGTAAGATACTCGGGTATATAAATTAATGAAGTGGTGTGAAGATTTTTTTTTTTTTTTTTTTTTTTTTTTTTTTTACAGTAAGCCCAAAATAAATTACCTTGCTATTTAAAAAACCCAACCAAACAAACAACCCAACAACCAACTAAAGCCATTTATATTATATTAAATTTTATATTTTCCAACTGTCCTGCTATGGCTATGGTTCAGGCTTTTTTAGATGCCAGTTTTAAAAGTTCATTGTAAAACTTATTTATTCAACTTTCACAGAATTTAAGAATAGACTTAATGGATAAATTGAAGAAGCAGTGGCAAGGGGAACTGCTTCAGCCCTAAGATGATGAAGCTGAAGTTTTAGTCCTAAATGAATCTTCATAACCATTAAGTTGTCCTTTTTGTGTGGTTTTGACTCATTTTTGCTGTTAAGCCACAAACTATTTATTTTTATTATGCAATTGTGTCACTGTAATAGAAGGAGAATGAATTTCAATCTGCCGTATGCAATTTCAGTGAAAAAGTGCTGGAAGTATTAAGGCCATCGACACTAGTTTTCCCTTTTTTTTTCTTTTTTTTTTCTTTTTGCTAATAGCAATATGAAGCCATTTTTATTTTCCTGAGCAGCAGAATGGCTGCCAGCTGTCAGACTAGGATGGGTGTGAGGTAAATGCGGTTTATTTAAATGGAGGGTGTCTGGCTGACAAAAGTTGCCGTAAATGTTAACGAGCCATTACTGCATGTATCAGTGAGTAGGCTTCAGAAACTCCCAGGTCACTCTGGACTCTGTAATCAGCCACAAAATGGAATATGTTTGCCAGTCTATTAAATTTTTGTAGGAAGAAACAGTCTAGTTCCTCCAGAGAAGTTTTTTGTCTGATTGACGCACAATTTAGTCAGTGGAAGGAGAAGTTGTTCACCCCTTCAGCCAGCATTGCGATACGGTGCTGCGGCATATCGCAGTTGTGCAGCTTCACTGTCAGTACCGCTAAGTGGTAACAGCCTCTGCATTCCTCCCTGGGGAGCCATAGGTGGGAATGCTGGAGGAAAGGGGAAAACAAAGTAGGATATACCTCCTTCTTTGTGTCCTTGTCATGATATATTTCTGACATATACAAGAAGGGTCGGAAGGAGGATCCAGGGAACTACAGGCCTGGCAGTCTGACCTCAGTCCCAGGGAAGATCATGGAGATGGTCATCTTGGGAGCTATCATGCAGCACATGCACGATGGCCAGGGGATCAGGCCTAGTCAACATGGGTTTACAAAAGGTAGATCCTGTCAAACTAACCTGATCACCTTCTATGACAAGGTGACCCGCTTAATGGATGAGGGTAAGGCTGTGGATGTGATCTACCTGGACTTTGGTAAAGCCTTTGACACAGTTTCTCACAGCATTCTGACTGAGAAACTGGCTGCCACTGGCCTGGACAGGTGGACCCTCAGCTGGGTTAAAATCTGGCTGGATGGTTGAGCCCAAAGGGTGGTGGTAAATGGAACAAAATCCAGCTGGAGGCCAGTCACGAGTGGCGTCCCCCAGGGCTCAGTCCTGGGTCCAGTCTTGTTCAACATCTTTATCAATGATCTCGACGAAGGGATTGAATGCTCCCTCACTAAGTTTGCAGATGACACTAAACTAGGAGGAAGTGTTGATCTGTCTGAGAGTAAGGAGGCTCTTCAGAGGGATCTGAACAGACTGGACCAATGGGCTGAGACCAATGGGATGAAGTTTAATAAGGCCAAGTGTAGAGTGCTGCACATGGGACATAATAACCCCATGCAGCGCTACAGGCTTGGGGGAGACTGGCTGGAGAGCTGTCAGGCAGAGAAGGACCTGGGGGTGTTGGTTGACTGCAGGCTGAATATGAGTCAGCAGTGTGCTCAGGCGGCCAAGAAGGCCAATGGCATCTTGGCTTGTATCAAAAACAGTGTGGCCAGTAGGTCTAGGGAGGTGATTGTGCCCCTGTACTGGGCATTGGTGAGGCCACACCTCGAGTACTGTGTCCAGTTCTGGGCTCCTCACCACAAGAAGGACATGGAGGTCCTGGAGCAAGTCCAGAGAAGGGCAACCAGGCTGGTGAAGGGGCTGGAGGGCAAATCCTATGAGGAGCGTCTGAGGGAGCTGGGGATGTTTAGCTTGGAGTAGAGGAGGCTGAGAGGAGACCTTATCATCACCTACAACTACCTGAAGGGAGGTTGTAGAGAGGTAGGTGATAGTCTCTTCAGCCAGGTGACAGGTGATAGGACAAGGGGGAATGGCATGAAGCTGTGCCAGGGCAGGTTTAGATTGGATGTTAGGAAAAAATTTTTTACTGAAAGAGTTGTCAGGGCCTGGAACAGGCTGTCCAGGGAGGTGGTTGAGTCACCTTCCCTGGATGTGTTCCAAAAAAGGGTAGATGGAGTACTTAGGGATATGGTTTAGTTTAGGATGTGAATGGTTGGACTTGATGATCTTAAAGGTCTTTTCCAACCTTGTTATTCTGTGATTCTGTGACATATTTTTGATTTGTGCTGTTTCATCATTTATGAAGGCATTAGCTCTCCCTCAATACATTCTTTTAAAGCCAACTAATAGACCTGTGACACAAGCAGTTGCTGAACCCCATTCGGTTTTCCTTCAGGTAGTGTTCATGAAGGGCCAGAGGTTTGAGTAATCTGCAGCATCCTAATAACCACTTGTTGCTATAAAAAAATTTTTTTAAATGCATAAAAGTCTAGATTTGTTGTGGAATGTAGTGTTAGCGAAGTGTTGGCCAAACCTCGTGCTTTGGAAAATGAGTTTTGATACGGGCAGTTATTCAGGCTTACTGTAGTTAGTTTTATTTCATCTGCTGCATTTTCAACGTGGTTACTTTGCTCCTCCCTAACCAAATTGATATTGTCCCTTTCTCTCCCACCTGTGCTTTTAGCCCTCTCTACCCAAGCCACATTCAGCCTTTCCCTCTTTCTTCAGATTTTTAACTGCACTGAGACTGGGTAGAGCAATGGTCTCTTCTAGAAATAAACAGCTGTTTCATATTCGTGTTTGTAATACTTTCATTTACTTTGTTTTATTAATGTTGTAAAATAACCTAATCAGATTCTGTTTCAGATATGAACCTGAAGTTCGTAACACAAGTTAACAGTGAATTTGGTGCTTTAAACAGTTGCAGTGGCATAAATATCTGTATTTCTGCCCATGAGCAAATTCAGTCTGTGTGTGTGTGTGTGTGTGTGTTAACAAGAATGTTACAAATTTTGAGTGGTGGAAGGAAACAAATCATAGAATCAGAGAATAGTTTGGGTTGGAAAGGACCTCAAAAATCATCTGGTTCCAACCCCCTGCCATGGGCAGGGACACTCTCCACTAGACCAGATTGCCCAAAACCTCATCCAGCCTGGCCTTGAACACTGCCAGGGAGGGGGCTTCCACAGCCTCTCTGGGCAACCTGTTCCAGTGCCTCACCACCCTCATAGTAAAGAATTTCTTCCTAACGTCTATTTTAACCTACCCTCTTTCAGCTTGAAGCCATTGCCCCATATCCTATCCCTACACTCCCTGACGAACAGTCCCTCTCCCAGTTTCCTGTAGGACCTTTTTAAGTATTACTAGGACATAATTACGTCTCCCCAAAGCCTTCTCTTCTCCAGGCTAAACAAGCCCAACTCTCACATCCTGTCTTTGTAGGAGAGGTGCTCCAGCCCCCCAGTCATCTTTGTGGCTCTCATCTGGACTCATTCCAAGAGCTCTATGTCTTTCCTGTACTGGGGACCCCAGAGCTGGACGCAGTACTCAAGGTGGGGTCGAGGGGCAGAATCACCTCCCTTGATCTGTTGGCCACACTGTTCTTGATGCAGCCCAGGACACGGTTGGCTTTCTAACCTGCTAGCGCATACTCCTGGTTCATCTTGAGCTTGTCATCAATAAGCACCCCCAAGGCCTCCTCAGGGCTGTGCTCAGTCCATTCTCCGCCAAGCCTGTAATTGTGCTTGGGACTGTGCTGACACATATGCAGTATTATTCATTCATAGTGTTGGGAGCAGTCTCTTGTGTGCCTGGAGTTTGGAAAACATAGAAAGAAAGCTCTTGTACACTACTATGAATGAGTAGGATCCAAACTCTGAGTGATAAACACTTTTCTCTGGTTGGTGGCCAGTCACTAGTGGGATTCCCCAGGGTTCCATTTTAGGCCCAGTTCTTTTTAACATTTTTATATATGACTTGGCCTCAGGACTAGAGGGTATCTTCAGTAAATTTGCAGATGACGCCAAATTGGGAGGACCTGTTGACTCCACTGAGGGTAGAGAAGCCTTACTAGAGAGACCTGGACAGATAAGAGAGCTGGGCAATCACCACCAGCATAAAGTTTAACAAGGGCAAGTGCCAGATTCTGCATCTGGGAAGGGGCACCCCTGGCTACGCATACAGACTGGGGGATCAGATGCTGGAGGCCAGCCATGCTGAGAGAGATTTGGGGGTCTTGGTCAACAGCAAGTTAAACATGAGCCAGCACTGTGCCCAGGCAGCCAGGAGGGCCAACTGTATTCTGGAATGCATCAAGCACAGCATGACCAGGCGGTCCAAGTTGGTGATTGTCCAATGCTACACTACTGGTCTGGCCTCACCTTGAGGCATTTTTTATTGTGTGTGGTTTTAGGTGCCACAGTACAAGAGGGACACAAAAGTATTGGAGAGTGTCCAGAGGAGGACAACAAGGATGGTGAAGGGTCTGGAGGGGCAAGTCTTATGAGGAGAAGCTGAAGTCCCTTGGTTTGTACAGCCTGGAGATGAGGAGTCTGAGGGGAGAGCTCATCGTGGTCTGTGGCTTCCTGACAAGGGGGAGTAAAGGTGCAGATGCCAATCTCCTCTCTTTGGTGGCCAGTGATAGAACCCAAGGGAACAGCATGAAGCTGTGGCTGGGGGGAGGTTTAGGTTGGGTATTAGGAAGATGTTCTTTACTGAAAGGGTTGTTGGGCACTGGAACAGGCTCCCCAGGGAAGTGGTCACAGCACTGAGCTTAACTGAGTTCAGGAAGCCTCTGGACAATGCACTCAGTCCCATGTTCTGACTTGGAGCCAGGAGTTGGACTTGATGATCCTTATGAGTCCCATCCAGCTGAGGATATTCTACAATTCTCTGTTTTGTCCAAAGTGTGGCTGCGAGGAACTCGGGTAACTCGGTGAGATGGGTTGTTTCTGCCTTGTGCGCTGCTGGTGGCAGATCCCAGAGCCCAAGTTCATGACTACTCAGAGTTATTAATTCACTTGCTACCCCATCGTAGTGCCAGGGAAAGGCGATGACACAACGTTCAGACTGGAAATGGCTTGCAATTTCTTTGAGGCTGTATCCTATTATAACAAGAGTCAAGTGCTGCCACCGGGTTGCTGGTGAGCAGCCCCACAGGCTGCGCTCGCCATGAGCGTTACCAGTCTGGTAGCCAGTCATACGTGTGTGGGCTGACACTGCTTTTTGTTTCTTTCCCTTCTCCCCTCTAGCTGCAGTATTGAAATATGAGAACAACGTCATGAATATCAGACAGTTCAACTGCTCCCCTCATCCGTACTGGCTTCCAAACTTCATGGATGTGTTTACCTGGTCCTTGCCGTTTGTGGGTGAGAAAGGTATGTAAATTGGTAAATTGCCGTAGAAACTGCAAAATGGTTTCTTAGTCACTGTGCAGGTGACCTTGTTTATTTGAAGTGGCAAGAATAATTTGAAGACTGTGACTTGCTTTCGAGGATGAATTTGAAAAAACAGGCCTCGGGGGGCAAGCAATTACCTATGGTTAATCACACTTCTCATATGTTTTTGCAATTTCCATTCTTTCCAAGCTGTGATGCCATTATGTTTCTGCTGTAGAAACAGATTTTATGGCATTGCAAGCCAGAGGTGCATCAGCTGAATAAAATTCCTAGTAGTTGTTCCTTTATAAGCTCTTGGGCATTCTCTTGGATATTGCTTACTGCTCAAGGGACATCACAACAGGCTTCACTACATGGTTGCATCCTTACCCAGCTGACCTTTCTGATAAGATGATCATGGGGCACTTTTTCAGCAGCAAACACAGAGCCTGTGATGAGAGATAAGATCCAGTCTGGTTAACTGCTCCTGGAGAGAGTAGAGAGATGGCAGGAAGAAGGAAAACCTGCTCTTCAGCCCAGGGCATGCAGGGCCTCGTTGCTGGCAAGAATGCTCTAAAGAACATAAATGATGTTTTATTGAAACACAGTGCTCTTGATGTTGCCTGAAGACAACTTCATGCTATGAATGGCAAGCACACAAAAGACATGAAAACACTTTGGTCTAACATATTAGATGAATACATAATGCAAACTACTTAAACCCCAAGTCATTTTATTTAGGCCCTGAGATGAAGCCTGCTTTGATCCATCCATTATACTGTATTGCTGCAACAGCAATTACTGCCAGAAAACTATAACAAACTCTTAAAAGCTGCTTGGAATAATGGTTCTCTCTTAATAGGCAACTGGAAATACAGCCAGCTGTGGCTCTTACCTGCAGTCCTGACCAGCTTTGTTTTCAGCTGCACTTTTGTACAAGGAAAGCCGCTGGTGAGACGCCTGAGGTCTCTATGAACAAAGCAGATAGACAATAAAATAGGGATTAAGAGAGAATAGACAGCTGTTTCCACTAATGGAGACATTACATAATCCACAGTGATGCATGTTGCAGACTCTTGTGAAGCAGATAAAACGCTTTCATTTTCTTTGGTTGTAAACTTAGCCAGGCCATTTTTTTGTATGGCCTATTCTTCGTGCACATTGTAGTTCTGTAAGATGCTTTGTAAGATCATTTTTACAGAGGTTTATCATAGGTGGCTTCCTCAGGTAAGGCTTCAGGATGCGCAGCCAGATTTGTTGAGGTTCCAAGACCATAAATGCTCCTTCTTTATCTTTTTACTCAGGTGTTTGGTTTTTTTGTGGTTTGTTGAGGGGTTTTTTCCACCTTCATGTCTTCCCAGTGGTCACTCTTACCAATTGCTTGGAACTTTTGGAGCCCCAAGAAGTTAAATCACTGTTTTCCCTTTCTCTGCAAAACAAAACTCATGGATGTAAGAGTTGATATTCTGCATAGCTTTTTATTTATTTCCTTTTTTTATAGATTTTTTTTTCCCTTAAAGGGCAATCAAGGTAGGAAGCTGTTAGTTTCATTGGGGGTTGTTAATGTGGAAAGTCTTTCCACTAATTCAAAGGGAAATATTAAGTCCTTCACTAATGTATGAAGAATATAGCTGTGTCCCACCCTTCTAATGTGCTAAGCCATCATAGTTGCCACAGAAGAGGATTTCAGTAACCACTTGATTAAAAAATTTAAACTTTCAACCTGTGTAACTAGTGCAAGGCTAAATATGTCTGATAACCCTTTTAATGATGCTTACTACCTGTAGATGTAGTGGAGTTTTTCTCAATCTGCTAATGAATTCGCATTTTACTTTGTAACTTTGCCTTTTTTCATCTCTAAATTCCATTTCCTTGGTTGTGATTTTTGCTGGGTTGTTTGGGGTTTTTTTGGCTGTTCTAATTCTGTGTGCTCTCTGGTTAGTGTCTCACTGTTGCCTTTCCAGGATGAGCAGGGACCGGGTTAGGGGTAGCCTGAGGCTGACCCTTCTGTGCCTGAGTTGCAAATTAAGCAAGCTGAATATAGTCTGAATTCACCATTAACAATGTTTCGATTACATATAGAATAGGTCCAGCTAGACAGGACCTACAATGATCATCTAGTCTATTTGTCCCAGATTTCAAGAGAGACAACCCCTTAACACACCTTAAGGTGTGTTTGTTGCAGCGTTTGTTATATTTAGAACAATTTTTATGGAAACCTGTAGTTTTTGTTAACTACACAAGATACTTCAAGCTTATCTAACTATGCTTATAAAACAAGGTCCATGTTGTTTAAAAAGTGGGTGGCATTTCTGTACTGAATTTTCAGTAGTGCTGCTACAGCTAGAGTTTGCACTGACAGACCAGGGAAGCTTTATATCAACTTTTTGCATTTGTTGTCCATTTTAGTGACAGAGATGCTGGTAAACGTGCTGAACATCTGCTCAGATGATGAATTGGGGACAGAGGAAGATGGTTTTGATGGTAAGAGCTTCCTGCCCTTGGTTGAGATTGTTTGCCTTGAAACTGCTTTAAAAGTTTATTTGACACTGGGATAATTTTCTGGGTCCCATTTAAGTTCTGTGCTGCTGAAAGCAACCAGTGTGCTAGACTCGAGTGGATTTGCTTACTGCATGCTTTGGAAACAGTGGGACTTCTGCCTTTCTAACCCCTTTCCTTGGTCTCATGTTTTTGGGGGTTAAAAAAGAATGAATTATTTTTTCTCCATGAAATCTGGGTTGTGTTATCATGAAGGGGTCAGATGTTGATTTTATTCATAAGATCCTAGGGATTCCCATGGGAAGTTTAATTATATCAGCAAAATGATATTCCTACAATGAAATAAGCTTCCTGCAGACCTCCTTCCAAAACATCCGTACTGTAGCTTTGGAATAATTGTACTTGAAATATTTCACTACTTGCCTCTCTTAATGCACTTGTATATCTAAAAGGCTTTTAAGAAGTGATGGAATCAATAAAAATAAACATGCAAACACAGAATATTCTGACCTGACATTTCTGCTAAGAGAGGAATAGTCTTCTCCATTTTCACTTGGGTTGGAGTTTATGTGATGGTAAGTTGCCTTGTGCCTGTAGGTTTGACTGTAAAGGATACTTAGGGATTATTAGAAGTCAATATATATTACATTTTTTTTATTAGGCTCTGCAGGAGTAAATTACAGCTCTCTAGAATGTCCCTTCTCAATTGAACAAAATTGAAAAAAATCCCATGCAGCCCTCATGTTCTTGCTATGAATGCTTTCACTGTTTAAAAAAAAAAAAACCTAGGAAAAGAACAGAAATACTTAAAAACTGAAAAGTAACTGGAAAATCTAGCAATACTAAATATTCTCAAGATGTTTGTAATGAATGCAAAGGGAGAATGAAGAACTGTATAATAAGAAAAATATATTTAATGAACTTGTAATTAATAAGTAAACTACTCAGTCTTTTATTTTTAATCTTTCGAAGAGGAACCTAGAACACAGATTTTGGCAAATGTTTCCTTTGCGAGGGAGAAGAAGGTTTTGGATGATAGTGCTTTGCTTTTACTCTTGAAAACCAGATGGGATTCCCTGTTCTGTATCCTCCACAGAGTGTGGACGTGAACAATTATCTTGCAGGACTTGGGACAAAGACTGAATTTATTGAAACCAGTAATCAGTGGAGAGAAGAAAACACCTGTTTGAATATTGTGCCCGTTTTTTTCCCTCATGAAATTTAAATCAGTTAGCTACTGTGTAATTAAAGCAGTGTGTGAAACAGTACGGAGGCATACAATGAGTAAAAACTGTGTCAAATTAAATACAGTAGCAAGAAAACCACGTGCCCAAAATCCTTGGCTCAAGAAAGCACTTAAGCGCAGGCTGAAATCCCACTGAATGCAATGCCAAAGCAAAGGCTTTATGGGAAGGGTTTTTTAATTAATTCAGCATTGGCCTAATACTTTCTTTTAAAGTTGTACTACTCTACTTCCACTGAGCATCCATAGGCCAATGCCTGTAGTTCTTTTCTAAAACTGGAGTGCACTAGTGTTTCCATGCCTAAGTTGCATTCAGAAGTAGGTCAGAAATGGTGAGGCCTTGGGGGCCTTCAGCGACAGCAGCCCTCTCCAGCCACAGGATGTCTTCGCACCTACCGTGTCTTTTCTGGGAGGAAGGTGAACCTCTCCCCTGCTTCCCATCTCCCTGGGAGTTTTACCACGGCACTCCTCCAGACACGGAGTTTGCAGCATTGCAGGTGTCTAAGCAGAGAGACAGGCTGAAATCCTCTGGGCTTGCATATGTGTGTGTACTGCGTGACAATATCTAACGGCGTTAGTGTTTCCCGGTGAGGAGTAATTAAACATTCCTGGTTACTGTAATGCTAACACCGTTGTCTAAATCTGCTTTCAGAGTTTTTTCTGTATGAACGCTTTCTCTGTGTAAAACTTTATATTCAGGATGATATGAGAAATGTCGTCTTTAGCATGCGTAGTTAAACCCAGAGCTGGCATATGTTCACGTCTGCTTTCCCAGATAATCCCCTCAGAGCTGTAAAATGGGATCTGCGGCGCTAGTGCGGCAGCTTGCTTTGGGCGCATGCTTGTGCCTCCAGCCCTCTGCAAGTTGTGGGCTTGCAGGCATCGTACACATGGGAGAGGCTGAAAGATTCTGGCATAGAAGTAAATTTGAGGGTTGATTTACATAAAGGTTGAAATCATTAATGATTTTTTGGTGGGTTCTGATTTATTATCTGCACAACAAAGGAAAATCCTTTCTCTCACAGATAGTCGAGTTCCCTCTCTTTTTTTTCTTTTTTTTTTTTCTTTTTTTTAGAACCTTGCCTTTTTGTGGAGAAAGTACAAGATGTATTTCATTTCTATTCTTGATGAAACAGACTGGAATGATTATCAGCTTAAAACTGTTTCCATAAGGGCAGTATATCAACAGTCTTGTCATGGTTCAACATTTTTGCTATTCTTCTTCAATAATTTCTGTCCAGCTTCCTTGGAGGACTGCAGTAGTTGAGTTCTGTTTGCCCACTGGCTTTTTTCTTTAGCAGTATTTCCCATAGAAGGAAATGCTTGATAACTGCAACAGCGGATGCATTTGATTTGATGGAATGATTCTTTAAAATCATCACCTATTTTTGCATCATTAGTAGTTTTCAGGGCTCACTGGTAATTTCCTTTTTCTCCTTGCAGTTTGAACATGCCCTGACCTGGGTTCCCACATGTAATGGGAATGATCCATCGCTATGGTTTGCACTGATCATACATTTATCTTTTCTTACACTTTCTTGCCCGCTGTCTTCCCTCTCACTTCCCCATTCAAAAATAAGCCACATCAATATTGCCTGACCTCACTGCATGGTGTTCTTGTCAGCCATTATTATTATTATTATTTGTTCTGAGTCATGCATGTTGTGCCTAGCCACGAGCAGGATGCTCAACAGCATGTATTCCCTTTTTTCACCTTTTTTCCCCCCCTCTTTTTTCTTTTCCTTTTTTTTTCTTTTTTCTTTTTTTTAAATTTTTTTATTTTTGCTTAAGGAGACACATCACGGAGATCTGATCAATTTGTTGTAGGCAGTTTCTGTGTATGCTTAGTGGGAGAAAGCCTAAATAGGAATTGTAATGCCCTTTAGCCTGTGCCTCCCTGCTGACCTGTCTTGGCCTTTTGATTTCACTTGCTTTAAAATAGAGAAGGTGCAAAATGTCCATTTTTCTTATCTCTGATAGTTTCTTCTTGGTCTACTTTCTCTTCCCTGTTTGCTATGGGTGGCTGCGATATAATCTGATCCAGCAAAAATGTTTTGGGTGAATGTTAGCTCATGTGCTTTATGGTTTGTGCATCAAACATATCGCTTAGCGACAGGAGCTGCAAATACTTCTACCCAACCAGTATATAGTCAGAGTCCTGTTTTATTTTAATTAGCAACATTTCTGGCCTCGTGTATTTGATTGAAAAAACCATAAGCTGCCAATTAAAAGGGTGCAGTAATCTAATAGGCAACTTCACACAAATGCACTGCTTGCTTTGTATGCATCGCTACCGTGATTTGGCTTAAAGACACTCCTGAATCGCCTGCATTAATTTAGGTACTGCCTTCAACATTGTGGCTCACAGCCTTCTCATGGAAAAGCCGTTGTTGCCGTGCTAGCTGCAGTGTTCCTTGGTGGGAATACAGCTCCCCCAGTATAGTGCTGTAGTCTAAGCTTGAAGAGAATTGCCGAGTCAAACATGTCCTGCCTGGCTCTGCTGTGAAGGGTGACACAGAAATTTGTCACAGCTCTGCAGTGCAATAAATTGCACCCAGGGCAGGCTCTGCGCCAGCTAACACAGAGCAAAGACTGAGCGAAAGTAAAGGCCTTGTCAGTGAGTCTCACCTTAATAAGGGTGTTCATGATACTGCTTGGGCAGATGAGTCTTAGCTTTTCAGTGAGTTAATTTTTAGCTAGGAGAGAAAAGAGGGCTTTTCCACTGGTTTATGTTTGTTCTTTCTCCGAACCCGTACGGTTTGGCTACAGTGATTTGGTGGTGGAGGGGCATTTTAATCCATTCTTCTTATTTATTCATTCATTTATTTGGTCAGGTACAGTTGTTTCCATGCCCAAAGCATTTTTCATGTGAGCTGTACCAGGGCACCAACTGTGCTTTGCCTCTGAGTTGTCAGGGCCTGGAACACGCTGCGCAGGGAGGTGATTGAGTCACCATCCCTGCATGTGTTTAAAAAAAGGGTAAAGGAGGTACGTAGAGATTTGGTTTAGCATAGAATGGGAACGGTTGGACTCGATGATCTTAAAGGTCTTTCCAACCTTGTGATTCTGTGAACCACCCTAGCAATGTGCATTAGGTAACCAGCATCCCCCAAACCATGTGTGATGGTGCCTGGGCACCGAGTGCTGCACTTGTCTTGCTCTCAAGCGTAGCTGATTTTAAGATGCAGTGCCTTGTGCCACAGTGCTGTTTGGATTTAACAACTGCGAGCTGTTGGACCATTTGAACCAACGTGTGTGTGCTGCAGATAGCGCAGGTTTTGGTAGAAGCAGAAGTGGATATGATAGCCAGCTGTCCTTTCAGATACTAGCCTGGTTTTGAGCAGTGATTGTCTTATCAAAGCAGCTGCAGCAATGTAGGAGAAAGTATATGTTCAGGGGGTGGGTAACACCAGGGCTAAGCTTCATGGCTGATCTTCTGCCTGAATGCTCATTTCCTGCAAAACCTACTAACAAGGCTTTAAGGGAAACAGGGTTTTTTCCCCTTTTTTTTTTTTTTCACCATAGTTCTGTTTCTTTCCTTTTGGACGTTCCCTGCCTAATTTGTTTCTTTTCTGTTTTTCAGACTTTACTTAAACATTGCATTTCCACTGATGTTGTCACATGTTCTGTATTATTTTTTATTTTCATTCTACAAACATCACTGATCTTTTTCTTTCCCCCCCTTTGGAATTCATAAGAAGATCCCACTTATGCACAGAAGAAAGGTATTCAATAAATTGGAAGGCTTAAGTGTCATTAATTTTCCTAATGCTTAATTAGCTAATATATAACATATTAGGATACCAGCAAGAGATTTGGGGTTAGCTTTTTACTCAGTATTGTTTTCTATCTGCGCAATTCTGCATCTCAGAATATTTTCAGATTTTCTTTTCATTTTTCTGCTGCTTAATCTAAAGGTCTAAATTACATTTCACATAGGTCTTGCAAGCTGGATACGTAGGACCTGTGTTTGGACGCCACAAATCAGAAATCCAATAGAACTTGTTAAGTTACAAAATTAAGATTCACAGCCTTTATTCTACATCCTAAATAACTTTTCCCACTCAAATTTTAAACTTGGCAGTGTTCATGATTGTTGTTTGAAAGTCCTTCATGATATAGGGTTTGTTTAGATATTGAAAGAAAAGTAAAAACTTCAGAAGATATCAGGCAATGTTCACAAAGGCTGAAATTAACACTTTTACTCATAGCCAGTTCTCAGGTTATATGACCCTTTTACTTTCCCATAAGTATATTTCTTAAGCGTTGCTGAAGTAATTCATAAGGATTTGCAGTGGTAGTGGATTTCAGAACACTGAACTGGAGTATTCACGGTTGAAATGTGAGTCTCAGATTTATGTATAAATAGTTGTGGAATCCAAATACTGCATCAGGTGAGTGATATTCAGTCAGAACTATGAAGGCAATGAAACATCAGGTGCATTACTTAGCAAATAATGTTTTAAAAAACCCTAATAGGATAAAACAATTTACTAATATTTAGTTAACAGAATATTTAAAGTCATTTTCACAACTCTGTTACAAATTAGGAAATTGAGTGGAGACCAAAATGTCTAAAGTGTTTTAGTCTTAGTAATCCTTTATGTATATTGATGAGAAACAAAATACTGCTGTGTTTCCTGATTAAGGCTGGGGCGGGGGGGGGTCCATTCTTATTTTATGTTTAAACATATGACATTGTATTTAACTTCAGTCATAAATTGTATTTCCAGTTTTCAGTTCTCAACTCTTCTGGAAGTTAAACAGGGACTGAAAAAGGTTGAAAGTATTACAAACCAGTGTGGCTTTGTAATAAACAAGTGGGGATAGTGGCACCTGGGGGGGGGGTAAGACAAATTGTCTTTAAGTGCTTTCAGGGTAAAGAAGGGCTGGAATCAGTGTCTTGTGTATCTTGAGAATGCAGTTCAGTGAGATTGTAGTAGCTGAGGCAGGAATGTACCCCCTCTATTTCCTGAAGAACCAAGCTGAATCACTGCTGTTTAATTTAAATTTTTCATTAAGCTGTTAGGAACATGTTATATTTAATTCAGTTACAGCTGAGTTACAGCTTTTTCTCCCGCTCTTTATTGCCTAGAATTAGGCATTTATGCCTAAAACTATATTATTATTGTTTTAATCTGTGATTTGTATATCTTTATTTTTTTATCTTTATATGTGGGAGTTTTGAAAGTTGGGATTTTGAGCATAGTTTCTTTCAGTTTGAACTTCAAGATACAGGCTTGTAATTTCAAGGCAGTCTAGGAGGACAATTAGAATTGCCTGGAAATACTGCGTTAATAGCTGCCCTGAAAGATGGATGCATGCAAAAGTAGCTTATGTGATCATAAGGCACCTAGTTCATGCTCCTCAGCTGATGTGCGAATATATCCCAGTATGTAAGCACACAGTTACCAACATCTGAGCGCGCAGATTGTGATAGCTGGGGCACATACAAGGTGGCTCGTGTGGAACCTCTTTGTACATGGACTGGTCAAGGACACAAGACCCCACAAGCAGCTCTGCGGTCTTCCCTGTGCGTGATGATGGAGCTCCACTTGATCGCACTCACCCCTTGCAGTGTTTGGGATTAAACTTGATTTTGACCACAATGTTAAAAGTTTCAGTGAGATTCATTCTGAGTTTCTATGTTGCTGCCTGTGATATTTGTTCCTATGGTTACTTAGTTTTCTTTTGAATAGCTCAAGGATTTGTGAGTTGAATTTATTGTCAGTTTTGAAAGTTCTTTTCAAAGGATGGCTATTTTGTTTAAAATTCAGGCGTAGGTTTGGGAAATACCTCCTTTTCACATCTTCTGACATGCCAGGGTATCAGCCAGACCAGCTAGTCATCAAGTAAATACCACGAGGCAGTGTTTGTGTTTCCAACTAGTCTCAAACTGTTATGAGTTTAATTGGAATTGAGGAATCCGTGGTAGGAAATGTGGCAGTGCCTGATAGAAGAGCCGCAGGACTCTCCAGCTGAACCTTTGAGAACTGTTGCACAGTCAGCTCCCAGTAGCCACTCAGCAAATCCTCCTGTGTGGCAGCACTGGACCTCCCAGCACTGCCCAGAGCAGCTGGGACCACACAGAAGAAGGAGGAGCATCAGCATATGAATCGATGGGATATTTGCCACTGAGTTTAGCAAAGACCATTTTTTGTTATAATCCTTTTTGGCTGAAGCCGCTTGGCAAGTGCCTGTGCAAGGCAAGGCCCAGTGGCTGTGTCTTCTGCAGCTTTTGACCTCTCGCACCCATCACCCACGTTGGGCAGGTGGCTGTCTGCCACTGCCTCGGCTCCTGAGGCTGTTCCCTCTGCTGCCACCAACTCCTCCCTCATTTTTTTTTGTCTCTTTCTGTTATTTTAGCATCTGTGATGGACTCTCTAAAATGTATCCATTTGCTAGGAATCTAAAATAGACATTTTCATTTTTGTCCTTGAATTCTGGAGCAGCAAAGAAGGGAAGTGTTACCGTGATGTGTAGCAGTAGTCAGGGCCTCGGGCAGGAAATGTCAGGCAGCATCCACGTGACCCAAGGTTACCTGTCGTTCAGAATCCTTTGGGAGGAGTCTTCGTGATGTATGTGGTTAAGATTGTGATAATTTAATGAAACCAGTTTATTTAGTATAACCTGGCATTTTCATGGGAGCATGGGGGGTCCTTATTAAAGAAATTCCTCATACAGATAACTTAATACTATTTTCTGTTCCCATTCAGGCGGCTCTCGCTTGGATGCACAGATAATATTCTAGGGTTTGGTGATACCCAAGTAAGAAGCTCATGTGCAAACGTAGCTGAACTGACGTCTCTCTTCTAGCATATGGGGGCTTTTTATGGACGATTATTGTGTGAGCTCACAAATTTCCAAGTAATTGTAATTTCGAGCAGGCTGTAGCGGTGATGAGAAAGAAGATGCTCTGTGGAACTCTCTTAACCACTGCCAGCCAATGCAAGCCCTACCATTTCATACTGGTTTTCAGGACTCTGCCTTTAGGTTTTACAATCATTTAAATACTTCATAGCTAGGGATGGGAAAACCCTAACTGGACCCTCTTGGCCTTAAGTTTAACCCAGTCGCTATTTTAGAAAATTAAGTGAAACATGATTGGTTTTAAGTTTAAATAAGATTATGAAATGTATTTTAACTCCCATTGTTGTTTAACTTTTAACTTTTTTTTTTTTCAATGGTTTGGGCATTGTTCATGTTGAGTATCTTTTTTGCATTTTGACTGTTTTCTAAAAAAACTTGTTTTCAAAAGAGTATGGTCTCTGAAAATGCTTTTGAAATGGAAAATTAGCTTACACTGATAAAACACATGCAGCTCTAATGTGTATCAGGAAAAGGATCACGTCTCTAAAGGTACTAATAACAAGATTGTTCAAAAGCCATCGATCTAGAGCTATAAATAATAAAAAAGTAGTGTTTTCAGTTTTGACTTCAAGTGTAGCTTAGTTTGGCAAATCATGGTATTAGTGTGATGTTTCTCATATTCAGAGTTCAGAATAGTGATGTATTGTTTGCAAATACTTAATAACTGGTTTTAATGTATTTTTCACAGGAGCAACAGCTGCTGCTCGAAAGGAGGTGATAAGGAACAAGATAAGAGCAATAGGAAAAATGGCTAGAGTTTTCTCAGTGTTAAGGTAAGGTTTTGTGCTGTTTCAGATAATTTTTTTAATGTTAAAGGACATCTTTGAATGGTTCCTTAGAGCACTCTACTGTTAATAAAAGAGCAAATTTGATATTTTAGTATACCATCCAGCTGTATTTTACTGGAACCTTTTAAAGATTGTTTTATTTATACAATACTGTTATTTTGGCTATGAATAATCTTCCTCCTAAGGGCTTTTGTTGAATGTAAACCAGACAAACAAAAGACATCAGCAAAGAAAATTGCATTTACTCTACTTTTTTTTAAAGACTATTGCTCACCAGGTATACTAATTAATTCTTAGCCACTGCGAGGCAAGAGTTGAATCTGGACAAAGGGTATGTTCCACACCATGTCTCATTAAAAAGGAAGCCAACTGTCCCACTTTGTCACCAGCTGTTGTTGCTATAGCCATGACTGAAGATGATTAAAGATGAAAGCATTAGGGTCATTTAACTAAAAATCCAGGAAATCATTTTGCAGACAACAGCAACTCATTACCTTGGGCTGCACTCCCCCAAACACATGAGCATGAGTAACTAATTGCTACCCAATGTTTAGAACTCTCCATTTGATGTCTCTGAGCAGAAGAGGAAACATGCTGTACTGTGCTGTGCTGAAGTCTAAATATAGAAACTACAGTTCTCCCTCCCTTTCAGCAGAGGGAATTTTTTTTCCCTCAGGAAATTGTATGTTGCTCTGCTATACTGAGTTTATGGCTATTATGGTTAGCGCAAAATCAAGGGATTTTTTAAAAAATGTATTGGTATGATTGCACGATATAAAAAGAGGAAATAAAAATAGTTACTTGAAGAATACGCTCTTAATTTCAGCTGAAACTCTCAAACTTGCTTGATTTGAGACTCTTCTGCAGTGTGCAAGCAGTGGGCAGGTTGTCAGTGGGGCTTCGCATGGACACAGCAGTGCGCCCACGCGTTGCAGATTGCAGCAGCGTAGCTTTAAATAGCATACTGAGGTGGAGGGCTTTGTACCTGGGGTTTCCGAAGTGTTATACGTGAATTACTAGTGATGCACAAGCTACTTCAAAGTGGTACCCATAAAAAAAAAAAAGAAAAGAAAAGTTGGCATCATGCCTTTTCCCTAAACAAGACGGGGGAGCAATCAAATGTTTCCACCTACTCCTCTGTACCAAGTCTGGCAGAGAGCCCGGAGGTGACATTGCCTCCACCTTCATAAAACAGCGCAATTATTCTTCTCTGATGATAGTTGAGCAAACAAAGTTTGGGCACCCTGTCTTTCGCCCTTAACCTTGAACTGCAGCTTCTGGATCTGCTGTATTTTGTTGTGGAGCACCTCTTGAAATATAGGATTAATTCAGAAGAAACATGGACTTTAATATGCAGAAGGGCCTGAAACTGGATGCTCTGCTGATATATTTGGGGTTTGATAACCTGCTGGTGATTGCTGTCACCTGCATGTCAAGGACTTTTTCAAAGGGACCTATGGGGCAGAAGCTTTAAAGTGGTTTCAGGAATGGAAGAAGGGTACAGCATAATTCTTGCATGTGCCCTGTCTAAAGTGATATGCATAAGCCTCATAGCTTAGTGTTTTAGCACATTTGAACCTTTGAGCCCTCTTATTTCATGAAAATCAACATTTGAAGGCACTGATGGAAATTAGTCTTGATCCTTCCTTGGAAAGTGGTCAAATTCATTTCAGAGTTGTTCCTGAAACAGTTGAGAATTTTTTATCCCTGCCACATGCATCCCAACATGTGAACAGGAGAAGAGCTAAACTAAATAATTAATGGGTTTGCTTTCCATTTTTTAACAAAGAAGTAAAGGACATCAAATAGAAAATAAGCTTTAAAAAAACCCCAACCCTTTAAATTTGTGATACAGAGGCTTCTCGGGAATATGTGTTTTAAAGATAATAAAAATGCAGTGAATAAACCTGTGAAAGTGAAGCTAAAAGTGCCACTGCAGTTTAATTAAATTAAAAAAAGAGAGATTAAATGGATTGAATTGAAAATGCAGATTATGCATTTGCTTGCAGAGGCAAATAATTAAGATAAAACAAAAAACTTTGGTGTGTAACTCTTGATGCTAAAAATACTGTATTAATTCTGGAAATACTTGGCTGTTGGATTAACCCCAGTTACTTAGGAAACTCACAAGGAAACCGGTCAAAATTTGATTTTGACTATTAAAAAGAAGTTTTCAAACTAAAAGTCAAACTTGAAGAGTATGCATAGTAGTTAAGCAAGTGTTGCTTGGGGTACGTGCGTAACTCGGGGCACGTAGGTCTAAAGAAAACTCTGAGTAGTAGAATTGCTGAGAGACAGTTTTGATAGACAAAACCCCTTTATCTTCAAGTGAGTGTGGAACTAAATTCTGTCATTGTGTCTGCTTCCTCCAGCTTAATGTCATTATATATTTCAAAGAAAAGCACTTCAAAATACATTTCACTTAAAGAATTGGGGTCAGTTTTGCTGCTGAGAAGGTATATCATCACAGGCAGCATTGCAGTGCTCGTAGAAAGCTGTATTTAATGGCTCATCTGGAGAGAGCTGTTGTATTCTTCTTGCCATGTATTAAAAACCATATTTGAAGACAGAAAACACGTATTTAGGTTTCCTAAAACATTTTTCTTGTATTCAGTAGCATTTTTATCATACAGGACTGTTAAGAGCAGTGCTAGTAAGGGTGGAAGTGCTTATTAATTTTAATGAGCTTTTAGCCGAGCTTTTTTTAAGTGGCTGATGAGCATCAATAAATAATGCACCTGACTGCTAGTGGAGAGAGAAACAAAACAACAATTTAAGTTGATTTTGGACCACACGGTGTAAGACACTTAAATGTCTTGCTGGCAATGACTGCTCCTTTGGTCCTCCTCTTGCCAAGTTTGTGGGTTTGTGTCTGTATATTCAGATGTATGGCGCATGTTCTTTCACAGATGCAAGGTTACAGCGTTAACTAGGGTGGGAGCTTGAGTACGGTGTGGTGTAAAGGTGAACCACTTAGACAGCAGTGAGGGGAACTGCACTGGTGCTGGTGTTCCCACCGGCTTCCCTCTGTCCTGGTAAGGAGAATGGAGATAACCAAATCGCTGCAGGGCAAGTGTAGCTTAAGGTGTCTAAAACCTATTCTCTGGGTCTTTTAATTTTTTTAAAGACAATTACTTACTTCTAGTTTGTTTCTTTCCTTCTGCAGAGAAGAGAGTGAAAGTGTGCTGACGCTGAAAGGTTTGACTCCGACAGGAATGCTGCCCAGTGGCGTGCTCTCTGGAGGAAAACAAACCCTGCAAAGCGGTAAGCATGTTTGCCTGTGTTTGTCATTATGTGTGAAAGAAACAATTGGTTTTCAGCTGCAGAACCCAAGAAAAGTAACCACAGTCTTTTCAGGAAAAAATAAAGGACAGAATAAAACAGGCAGTTTGTTGCACTGGAGCATTTGGGAGCGGTTCATTTAAGGCCACTTCTCAAGACTTATTATGTACCACTCATCCTCAGAGAAGGGTGGGGGGGATGGGGAGAGGGAGGAGGTCCCTGAAAATCAGCTGTTCAGAATGGTAGATCAGCGTTGCATGTAAAAAATGCCCTCTTTCAACAGTTTACAGCCTCTTTTGGTTGTGGGGTTTTTTTAAGAGCAGCCATTGATACATGGAGTACTGGAAGTTGAGCTTAGATGACAACACTCAATTTCTTATTTTATGTGATTTGTTCTTCCCTATAGAGAATCACCAATGGAAAATAGCTCTAGAATTAGATTTTGTCTCCTAGAAATTCTAGGTGACAGCATGAGAAGAATTTCACTCTAATTGAAGCCCAAGTGAAGGGAGGTTCTTACTAACACTGTGTTTGCCTTGTACACAAACACAACACAGATTGTCAGTTTGGTTTTATACCAAGCGCTGCTGCTTACAGAAAAGCTGTAGGTCTGTAGTAGGGCTGCCTTCGATGAAATACGCCTTTTGGAATAAGGAGCTGCAAAGTATTTAATTTACTACTGTAAGCTCTCGGTTTTTTCCCCATGTGTATTGCTCCAGAGTATATTGCAGGCACATAAGGATGTGTCTCGCTTATTGAGGGTCTGTGGGCAGTACATGTAAGAAATAGCAATGCTTTATAACCTTAACACAGTCTCAGCCTCTTGTTTTCCTGTTTCCTTCCTGGAACATTCTTTCTCTGTATTTTTCCCTTTACTGTCTCTTTTACCTAGAAGATTCAGGTATATGGTGGTAAACCTTTTCTTCCTACTTTTCCCTTCCCCCCGCCCCTTTTTTTTTTCTTTTTGATGACTTGTGTGTTACAGACATAGTAACGTTCTGCTTTGAAAATGCTGCAATATGACTCCGCAGGATGCCTTTTTTAACCAGGTTGTGATCTTTACCTAGGCTTTTCTCCATATGGTTGCTTTACATTTGCCAGAAAATTTGGTCCAAGGAAACTGCTGTTGGTGCCCTGGCAAAATATTAGGAATGGAAATGAATTTGAGAAAACTGCCTAAAGTTCTCATTGCAATGGCTAAAAGGAAAATCCACTCATACTGCAGTATTCTGGCTTAGTAAAACATTACTATACACAAGCTTCTGCGTTAGTTGACACTAGGTACCCTTTTCACCAAATAATCTGAAGTTTACATAGTTTCTGTTAAGCACACCTTCGTATTGCCATATGTATTAACAGAAAATATGTTGTGGAAGTATACATTTCAGTCGTCTTTTTATTTTTCTAATGTGTCAGTGCTGGTTTGGATCTGGTTATTCGTTTTAATTTCTCATCCTAGTTATGGTGTTGCCTTTTCCTTTAGGTTTGCATTGGTTTCGTTCCTTTAGTTTTCTGCCATCTCTCTTGGCTCCGTAGCTTGAGAGGCAGAGGCTTACCTTGGTGCATGCGGGTTAGTCCTCTTCTTCCCCCATGCAGCAAGGTAATATTACACATCTTTTGGTATTGATTTCAATCCATATTTAACATCCTAACTACAAAAAAAGAAAAACCAAACCTGTTTGTGTTTTATGGCGAATGAAAAAAGCATTTATGCAGGGAAAAATAAGTCAAAAAAGAAGAGAGCAATTCCTAAAAATTGTCCAAAAATTTGTCTTCTTGAGCTGTTCTCTGAACCAAAGGAGCTCTTGAGAAGAATCAAAATTTCTTTTAAAATGCTTGACCTGTACCATCACTATGTTGGATTTCATTTGCTGATTTGGCATCAGCTTCTACACCTGTGAGTGTAGAAACAAAATTGTGCCAAAGCTGATGGGTAGAATTCAAATGAAATGATGTCTATAAGAGCAATGACTAGTTTCAAAACAGTTGCAACATGGCATTCTTAATACTGCAGCAACCTCCCAATTACAAACTTTTCTGTCTCTGACCAGGCTTTGCAATACTGGAGGTGCAGCAGCTTTTGATCTTGTAAATATGTCCATTGGTTTACATTAAGTACTAGAAGAATGCTGTTTTCAGGAGACTGCATTGATAAAAAGGACACTTACAGATGGAGCAAACTGGGTGAGATTGCAAGGAAAGGCAAAGCTGCCTGAGCAAACTCTGTCCCATGCTGTGGGGAGGTTTCTTCTAGTCAGGAGAGAGAAAAAAGTCATTGTGAGAAGTTATATTTCAGACTCTTTGGCCGCATTCTGGCAGCTGACGCTGCTTAAGCTGACACTGTAAGTGGTACAAATTTCGTGTGACAGCTTTATGCCATTTTTTGCTCTCTTTTGACAGGGCAAATCAACCTGCTCTTATTCAAAGCTGGGAGAATTATACAGTAAACGTTTGCAGGCCAGATGTGCAATATGGAAAGACTTTTTCATTTTGTAGTTCTTTTGAGTCAAAAGCAAACTACTCAAATGTGTCTTTAAAATCTTCTAGTTTGTGGAACTTCTGCTTCAAAACAAACTATAGTGTAATTCAATCTGCAAATTGTTGTTTTTTGTGTAAGCATTTCTCTGTGTGTCTGTTTTGCCAAAATCCAGCACTTACGGTAACATTAGTGTTGTAGCTCCTTTGCTATTCACTGACTTGTTCTTAGAGTTAAAATCCTCTGCTCATTTTTCTCATTCGTTTTGCTACCCCTTTCTTCTCTTCAGCTACTGTTGAGGCTATTGAGGCTGATGAAGGTAAATTGGCCAGTCCCCTTTCTGTTGGTGCCACAACAGACAAGGGCTCTGCTGGGTGTATTCATTTTGCTGTAGCTTGTACAGATTGTGTGGGTGTTGGGCTAACAATTGTGGCTCGGTATTAACCAAAATGTAATTGCTTTAAAGGGGAAAATGTTTTTGGTTTGTTTTTTTGGTTCGTTGGTTTCTTGGGGATTTTTTTTCTGTTTTTACTGTTGTGGTTTGTTTTGGGTTTTTTTTGTTCTGAAAGTTAAAATCATGCTGGAATTCCTGTATGTTGAACTAAGCACTGAGTAGTGCCACGGGAGGAGATGAGGAGGCTTGGATTTCACAGGACGTAATTCGGCAGCAGTTCGTAAATGCTCTGTGACACATACATACCTCAGAAGCTGTGTGCTGATGGCTGGGTCTTGCCTCTGCCTCAAACCGCCCCCAGCAATCTCTGGTCAAGGAAAACACACAGCATTTATAAGTATTCTCTCTTTTTGGTGGGCTGGGTTTTTTCCCCCCTTTTCCTTTTTTGCTTCAGTTTATTTCTTTTCTTTCAGGTTACTAGTAAAAAAAAAAAAAAATTATGAGTCTTTTGTTCCAGTTCAGCATGTTTCTGTTTCTCTCTAAAAGTAAAACAACAGGAGACATTTGTCTGCAAGATGTCTGTTTCCTCTGGTAGTGGCAGTTTACACACTGGATATTTACATTAGAGCAACCATTAACACCAGCACCGTTTTGGCTGCAAATATAAAGTGACTGGCTGCCTCAGAAGATTTCTGAATGTTCAGTCTCGAAAATTCTGGTGCATTGTTGACAGACCTCTAGTTTAACGCTCAGGTGTTTTTTAACGCTGTGGTTAAAACCTAAGAGATGGTGTATTGCAATGTAGATGTGCAATATTTGTTCCGCATTATAAAGTTTTGAAAGAAGAATTTTCAGAATTCCCCTTTAAAACAAAATTCTTCAGTTGTATTTTGTTCTTGCCCCTCTCAAATTTTCTGTGGGTATCTTTTTTTAGTTAATTTAAAAAAAAAAAAAAAAAAATCAAAAATCTGATGATTGCTGTCCGTCGGTAAGATGTGCCCTTTTGGCCAGCTGAATTTGTTTTTGATTTTTGTAAGGCAGTGAATGAAATTAGAGAACAAATAAGTAAGAGAAAATACAACTGCTTTTTAAATAGCAGTGAGTAAGCTGCTATTTATGTTGGAATTATCTATTCCTATCGGCAATCTCTAATCTGCAGTGTGCATTCTCGTTGACAGTTTGGCTGTTTTCTGTGATTTTCTGTGACTATGTGTTGTGTTTTAGTATACTCTCAATGTAAACTGCTAATACTCGTTGTCTGACCAGCAACTACAGCAGAGCACCTTCCTCAGTATTACAGAGACGATAACGTGTCCGCTTGAAATATGATCGATTGAACATGCCCCCATCCCAGCAGCGCGCACCCTCCAACTTAATTCTTGATTTGCCATCCTCGCTAGTTAGACACCGTAACCTTTAACGACTAGTCTACATAGGCGAAGCTAACGATGGAGAAAATGTTTTGTCCTTTCTCAGTCGTCCCTCTGCAGTTTGATTCAGGGCCTGATGACACAACTGGGCTGTGAGGTACTGGCGAGCTCCAGGACACAGCCAAGTGTTTCAGCTTCAACACAGCTATCCATTAAATGTCTGCTTTAAGGGATTGGCCTGAGTGCTTGTTAGACATCTTCACCTTTGTGGTAGAAGATACTGTAAAAAAAAACCAAAAAACAAAACAATACAAATCCAAACCAAACAAAAAAGGCCCCTGAAAAACCTCACTTTAGGGCCCGTTCTGTTTTCACTGCTCCATCCCTGCTCACTCGACTAATCACCATTATGTTGTTGTTGTTTTTCTGAGTTGAAGCATAATACATGTTAAAACCCATGCACTTCACAAAGTTCCAATATAATGTTTGTGAAACTGGCTAAGGAACCTAATCCTGAGGCACACGGGATCATTCTCACAGGAACGGTTGGCAAAAATATCAGCATGAAAACGCTTTTCTCGCTCCCCCCAAAAAAAATGCAAGGAGTGGTAGATTGGTACCAGGGATGTTCTGGGGTTTGGGTTTGTTTTTTTGGTTTGCTTTTTTTTTAAACCAGAAGTTACCAGCCTGCCCAGAATTGGGAATGCATATTGGAGGGAGAGCAGGAGTACTTTGGGTTAAAGAGAAGATAAAGGGAGGGAACGAATATTGAATTTGATCTTTGAAACTCCCCTTCCGTTTTCTCGCCAGGGAGTTGGCAGTTTCCTGGTACTAACACACCATTTCTGCTTTATGGCATGTTAAGATAGAGGCATAGCGAAAGTGCTAGTTCTGGAAGTGCAGTGCATTGATTTGGTGCAGATAAGAGAAAAACACACAGAAGGCTGTGAAAAATTATCTATGGAGCTGTGACCTGCTCTTTGCCTACGGTGCTTTTTTCTCTTTTGCTTTAAATCTAATGATCTTCAACTCCTCAGTAGAGGGGGAGGGGGAAATAAAAATTGCACTCTGCAAATATGTTCCCTACCTAGCCTGTGGCTCCCTTCTGAAGTCAGCGTGGCCTCGTCAACATTGCTGCTGAAGGGCAGATCAGAAGTCCTCAGGTTCAGTTGGAACTTTGGTCCTCTGTCAGTGCGTTTCCAAAGTTAAACTGTACGGATGTGCCAAAATGATGATATTCCTGGTCCATGTTGCACAGCATTACTGCTGTATGAATCGAGCTGCTTTCTAGGAGCCCAGGGATGTGTTGGGGAGAGTAACTGCCCCAAATGATCAACAGGCGGTTCACCCATGTTGAGAATATAAGGCAACCTGTTGCAGGGTCACCCCAGATCTCCCATAGCTTTAATGTATATCCCTCAGACTGGCCTCACCATGCCATCCCCATCTGTAACTGGCCAACGCTTTTTTCCCCTGGTCTTTGAAAGTCAAACGGGAGTCCATAAGTGATGACAACAAATGCTATCTCCCTGGTTCAAGGCTGAGCCATAGGCATGGCTCCTAAATGCAAACTGTAGTCTCATGTCAGCTTTTTAGCGTCTTAAGCTGAACCCGAGTGGACAACAAAATATTGGAAGTTGGTCTTGTTGAAAAAATAGTTGTTGTTGAAAAAAAGAGAGAGGGTGGTGGTTAACCCCCAGCTCTTTCTGAGTACGGTAAGGAGTTGGTCCTGTTGTCAGATCTTCTCATTGCCACCTTCACAAAGAAGGACTTTTGCACTCATTGCTAAGTTGGGGGAAGAGCTGCCGAGAGTTTTACCGTGCTAATTTTACTTTTTAATAATCCTTTATTTAGCTATCAAAGGATTTTCACCCCAGCATAAGATCACTAGCTTCGAAGAGGCCAAAGGCTTAGATCGAATTAATGAGCGAATGCCTCCGCGCAGAGATGTGCCATCCGATGCCAACCTTAACTCCATCAACAAGGCAATCTCCACAGAGACTAATGGCACGGACAGCAACGGCAGTAATAGCAGCAATATTCAGTGACCACTGTCTGGGAGGGGGGTTGAGCTGCAGGGCGCGATGGGGTTTCTGCACATCGGCAGTGGGATGTTCTTGCCTCTGATAATAGCTTACTTGCTCTGGGGGCCAGGTGTTGGATTCAGTTTACAAAAAATCATCTACGAAGAGATCGTCAACTTTTAATTTGGTGGGAGGGAGGGTGGGGGAGAGAGACACCTCCTTTGGATATGCCTTTAAAATGCTTGTAGAAAAATGAAAGCTCATGCTGGTATATATTGCGAAGTTAGGGGAATGAACATGTTTTCCTACTGCATTGGGAACGTCTAGATATGTTACTGAAAGGCCTTTTATTATGTTACTGGACATGAAAACTTTGTTTAATTTCTTACTAACTATTGTACGTTTACAGTTGCAGCACTAAACATGGACAACATCGAAACATTTTTAACAAAATGTACAAACTAAATAAGGACTATTTATTGATAATGTTTTGCTACTCTTGTCAGACAATGGCTATGAAATAAATTAGGCAGTCTTTAAAAATATAGGGGGGAAAAAAGAAAAAAAAAAAATGTTGGAAATTTGTTTAAAATGCCAAAAAAAAGAAGAAAGAGAGCGAGTGAGCGAGCGAGAGCGACAGTTTAATTTTGTACAGATTATGCTTACCTCAGGTTTCTTTAGTGTGCTTCGATGCCCTTCTTTAAATATAACACTTATCTCACTAATTTGGCAGCAATTATCCTTTTCTTTGTTTAAAAAAAAAAACAAACTGGAATAATGATAACATTTATCTTTTTTTGCTGTTTATATTTAGGGGGTTTTGGTTTGGGGGTTTTCTGGGTTTTTTTGGTAAATCAAGTCTTGGTTGTGGCTTGCTGAATTTAAATATTTACGAGTGGTGCATTTTTAAGTATAGTGAACAAGACACCATATTAAGTGCAGTGAAAAGCATCTATATTCTGTAAAAATCTGCCTATGCATGTTTTTTAAGGAAAAAAAATGGCTGTATAGGCCTGTATGGGACTGTAATGCGCTTAGTGGTCTGACTTATACTGGAAATGTATGTATACCGGCGTACTTTATATTCTCAAAAAAAAATGCTTAATGCCTTTGAAATTTTGTAATCAAAAAAAGCTTTGAAAAATCTAAGGGGAGAGTATTCTTAAAGTTTTTAACATAAGCTTGTCAGTGCACATATAGATGGGTAGCATGTTTAGCAAACCTTGTGAAATTTAAATAAGTTTGTAGTTACATGTGAAATTCTAAATGCATGATAACTGTTAATGTCATAATGGTTTAGTCATTTTGTTCCGTTCTGTCACGTGCCACAAAATGTGTAATTTTTTCACTTTTTTCCCTTTGTATATCAGTTACGGGTTTCAACTGGTTCATTCTAAAAGAGGAAAAAGAAACAAAACGAAACAGTCCATTGATATTTTTTAACAATTGTATAAGTGCCCAAGTAATTCACTACAGCCTACAGCCTTGCCTTTGTAATTTGACTTCGAAATGTTGGCAATCAAAGCATGCACTTGTAACAATGAAAGAAGCATTTTATATTACTACTCAATAAAAATGTGCATGAACTTAAGCGCTCTTCCCTTTCTTGCTGGCTCAGAAGTGCCCGCAGGCACACGCGTGTGTACGCTTGATGCTCTCTTGCTTTGGACAGGAGAAGACCGTCGGTGTAAGAGAAGAATGACTCCTCTCGTGATTCAAGGTCAGTTCTTTACTATGAAAAAAACCCTAATTTACTACCCAACTGTTTTAGGCTACAGAACATCTGCAAACTTCCCCCGGGTTCTGGTTAGAAAGATGGGTTTTCACTCAAATGAGTAGGATGCATCCAAGAAGTAGAGTGCGGAACACCACATGGGCCCTCTGTGTGCTTCCCCCTCCTCATCTGGGGTGTCTGAAAAGATCAATTAGTGTCATTTGCAATGTTCCTTTAAGGGAAAAAACACATCAACCATTTCAAATGCTCTCTCTTTTAGAGTCAGAGGTGAACTGTCAGAGCTCTGCCGTGCTCTCATTTTTCTCCCTGTGCTCAGCATCCTTCCACAGTCCATCATCCTGCGAAGAACCGACGGACGATGCCGAATGGTGCCAAGTTGTGTGTATTGCTTTAGCCCTCCTTTCACGCCGGCTCAGCGCCCGCTTACTTACATGGGCGCTTTTCCCACTTCAGCTCTTGTTAATTTCAGCACAATATGACAGGTGGCGAGAAGAGAATTCATATTATATGCGACTTAGGGAGCTGGGTCGATTTTAGATGTAAATTTTTGTTTCAGGTTGCATAGACATAGCACAGGGGAGAGACGCGCAGGGTCTAATTCTTCAGCTGATCAGTGAAGCTGTTCATCTGCTTAGTGAGCGGAAGAGGCCCCTGGAAAGGTAACAGTGAAAGCTTGGGTGACCACTTTCCTTGCCAGCTTGGCCCTGCAAACGTGCGGCCGGTTACCTCAGGTAAGTTCCTCTGTGGAGTTGTGGGAGCTGGCGCTCAGCAGGCACTGTGAGCAACATAGAGCAGTACTGTTGGGCAGTACAGCGTGTCCTGCCTGCTTTCATTTTAAGTCTGGCCTTGGCAGTTGGCCAAACCAATTTAACAGCAAGAAAGGTTTGTTTTATTGGGTTGTGTTTTTCCCTCTCGGCAGTGACAGTGTGGCACAGACCTCTCAATTGGTAGGCTTAACCCAAAAGATCCGTGCCGCAAATCAGTGGTGGGTTTGCAAGCGGCTGCTGTAATTGCTGAAGAGCTTATGGGTAGGTGAGGCAGCTCGGGCCAAGTAACATGTTGGGAAACTCTTTTTGAACTTCTTACATCTTAGAAGAATGAAAATGGCCTGAGCTGGCAAAACAGCAGTGTCGTGTGTGCCCAGGTAAGATGGCCTGGCTCTGAGGGATACTCTCAGCTGTGCCCCAGTGACCATTCCTAAAAGGACCAACAAAAATTTCCAAGGGTTATCTCTTTCCAGGACAAACCACCTCTTCCAGCTGACCTCCCTCCTTCCTGTCACAGAAGGAGCTGTAGAGGAATTTGAAGGAAAACCCTGGTGCCACTGAGGGCTAAGTTTGGATTTCAGGGCCTCACTTGGTGACATGCCATGTGCTGGTCTGTGTGTGCCAGTACAGGTTTCCTCCCCCTTAACAACTAGGCTGTGTTTAATGCCAAAAATACCAGTGCCTGCTGCAGGATCCACTGTATTTTCTTAACCACTTCACTGCTCCCCCTGCGGTGTGTGTGGTAATACACGTACCCAATATTCTGTGTTTTCTGCACTGTCATAATTCTCCTTTCCAACAGCTATTAAACATGAGGTGTGTTAGCTCTTGGCAAACATTTTCTGAAGAAGACGACAACGACATTTAAATCTTGTCCAGGGTGTCCCCCAGAATTGCAGTAGTCTTAACCCTGCTTAAGCTTCTGCCAGAATTGCCCACTGTCAGACACAGATACAAATTCTTTCAGCATTTTCCTTGATGTTTTCCATTTTTATTGCCAAAGGGGGATCGTCTGGAGCCTCTTGTGGAGTTTGGGTATAACTTGACTTTCTCCTAAGAACCTGGCCAGTGAAACTGAGGTCAGAAATCAGGCTGAAAACAGGCACTGAAAGATGCTGCTTGTTAGCACAGACACACTCTCTGCCCTCTCTTGCTTTAGCCCTGGGTTTTGGTGAAACAGTGGAGTTCAGAGTGTAGAAAATGAAAATGTAGGGCCACTGTCTAGGTTCAAACAGAATTTACAATTTTAGTCGTTAGAAAACAGTTTTCCTTCTTTTTTCAAGATACTGTTGCTCCGATTAGTCAGATTCATGGATATGAATCTTCCCACTTCTTTCACAAAGAGAGGGATGTGAGAATCAGCTATTTCAAATGTTAAAAAACCACAAGCACCAAAGCAACCGTTTGGGGAAGAGTTTGCAGGTTGCTTTCTTAGTTGTTTTCTGGGCAGATGTTTGATTCTGCTAAAAACGTCCATTTTTGATACTCAAAAGGGTGAACTTTCTGGTTCTTCAATCACTTAGGAAAAAAGTGTACCTTAACTTCACACGCACTCATATGTGTGCAAAAACACAGGGGACTTGCAGCCACCTCCATGAGGGTAACAAAGAGGATTTGGTGTGGCTAGAGGTAGGGGACACTTCTTTTTGTGTCTTGTCAAGCTGACTTTGCAGTACCAAGTCTGGTGAGCAGTGCAAGATGTGTGTTTTGTAAGGCTTTGATTTTATTTCATTTTTTTAAGAACTTGAGGGCAGTTTCAGTTTTATGTCCACCACCACGTTTCACCAGGCAGTGTTCTGTCACAGCACAAGGTTGCGAGGGGAAGAGCTGCCTTGGTTCTTTGATCCCTGCCAAAACCTGGTTTTAAGAAAAGTCACTTAGCAAAGAACATGCTAAAGGACCGATCTGCTGCCGCTGGGAAGTCTGCAGGCGTGGTGGCAGACACGACAGCATTCGCTGCTTTGTGGAGTCCACTAATGGCTCATTAGTTGCTCTGGGGTTCACCAATGTGTCGTCCCCCCCCTCTTTTTTTATTTTGGAGGAACCTTGCATGGCCATGTGCTGGAGGTTTGGGTCTGGGCACCCAGTAAGGTGATTCATATGGCAGCAGGACTCAAGTGAGAGGTGGCGGTTTCCTATTTTAGCTTTCACAGCACTGTAGCTGTTATGACAGCCAGGATGCAATTGAGCAAGCCTGTTTCTCTCAACATCTGGGTACTTAATAATTTCTTTAGCTTCAAATGAGCAGCTGGGCATAGTGACTTGGGCTAACTTCACAGCATTTTAGGTCAAAGGAACCTGCAAAGTTACAGAATCAGAACTCACTGAGGCCAGCACGGGCTCCTCCCAACTGCTCACATGGGGTCAGCTGAAACAGGTTGCTTGGGGTCACGTCCAGTCAGGTTCTGAGTATCTGCAAGAATGGAGACTCCACCACCTCTCAGGGCAACCTGTGCCAGTGCTTGAAAGCTCGTACAGGAAAAAAATACTTTTTTTTTGTACATTTAGAAATTTCCTGTGTTCATGTTTGTGCCCGCTGCCTCTTGTCCTGTCACTGAGCATCACTGAGAAGAGCTTGGTTTCATCTCTTTTACTCTCCCCATTAAATATTTATACACTTCTTCTCCAGGTTGAGTAGTTCCAGCTCGCTTCATCTCTCCCCATAGGCTAGATGTTCCAGTACCTTAATCACCCTCACGGTCCTTTGCTGAAGTCACTCCAGTAGGTCCCCATCTGTCTTGTGCTGGGGAGCCCAGACCTGGACATGGGGGAAAAAGTTAAATTATCTGCCCTGTTTTCCTGTTTATGCCATTAAATTTCTACAAAACATATTGATGCCAATAATTTAACACACGTGAAGACACTTCTGGCCTTGTAAGTCAAAGAGATGGAGCCACGCTTCAGAAAAGAGAAGCAGCAGAGGTACGTTGCAACTGCAGAGCTGAGATACGCTAAGATACAGATCCAAGAAGGTAAGAGAAAATGAATGCCTTGCTAGTCTGAGAGGACAGCGGAAGACTGGAATAATGTTTATTGCCAATTTCGGTAATAAATTTGGATAATCAGTGAATTATCCAGGTAGGTAGCAATTGCAAGGGGAAGGACCCTCTGTTGGGTACCGTGTCCCACCAACCGCTGATCCTTGGTGCTTCAGAAAAAGGTGAAGTCATGAAAAAATTCTGCCCAACCTTGTAGTGAGGGGAATAGACCCTTCCTGGATTCAGAAGGCAAGTGTCTGAGCCCTGATTTGTGTACAGTCATTCTTGTAGTGCAGATCTGCACGTGTTCCCAGGACACCACATAAATGAGAGAACCTGTGGCTCCCTGGGGAGGGAGAGGTAACCTTCTGAGGAGGTTGCCTGAGGAGAAGGTAATCTGTTTATCTGTCACTTGGTGGTTTATTGGTTTCAGTATGTATTTAAAAAGCTTTGCTCTTGGGCTGCATTTTTTTGAAAATGAGAAGAAAGTGTGCTCTGAGGGGAATGTGGGGCCAACATGGCGGCTGAGCTTAGGCCAAGGCTGCAGAGCTGGTGTTTAGGCAAAAGGAAGCCCTGTGCCCTTGGACCAGAGAAAGGAAAGGAATGAGGAGTGGGGCTGGCAGGAGAGCTCTGGCTATTTATTTCATTCCTTTCCCAAGGCAAATGGGAGAACAGGCAGCAGTGGCAGTGCTGGAGGACACCTGAGCACTTGTGCTGCGCGACTGACGTGTCGAGCTACAGAAGCTGTATGATGTACCTTGGCTTTGGGCAGGCAATGACAGGAGCTATAAAATAGCTGATAAAAATCACCTTGGACTAGATGTGCCCTTAAAGATGATGGTAGAGTGCACACTGTGATGTGAAGGCAGTCATGCATAAAAGGAGGGTAGGGAGCAGCATGGGAATAGAGTTTTGCAGGGCAGACAGACCCGTGACCAGAGCAGGCTGAGGCTCACGGCCCTGGCAGAGAAGCAGATTCACAGATTGCAGGACTGACTGCTGCGTCACGGGCTGAAGAGTTCAGTTCACCTCAAGTGCGAGGGTGCCTGTAACTGAGGGGCTTGGTCCTGATGCCAGGGAGTTGCCACCAAGTCAGCTGGATGACTAGCCAAAGCAAGAGCTCTGTACAGGATAAAACAGCTGGAATTATGAGGACCTTAAATCTCAACTAAACTTATACGGCAGGGTTTGCAAACTAACCAGGTAATGGACACCTCAAATAGAGAAAAATAAAAAGCTAGCAAGGAATGGAAAAATGACCTGTCAGCCAACTAAGTTGGAGTTGGCTGGTAAAGTCGAGGAATACAGTGAAAATCAGTGCAAGTCCAGCAAAGCTGTCTCTGCTGATCATGGTCAAAAGCAGTAGAAGCATTTTCCAGACACTTGAATAGGAAGAGCAAAGTATAAATAAGCGGGAAATGATGCAATGAGGGTAAGGGAGAGAGATTTAAAGTAGATGTATTGGCTAAAGGACTGTGGAAGGAAAGCCAAGAATGAGATTTAGGGTATGGAAACAAGAACTACAGGAATTGAGACAGAAGCAAACTCAGAGTTTAATGCACTTATTCCAGGAAAATGCAGCCATCTCTTTCCTACAGTCGCAACAGAAAATACCACATTCACTTGCTTGCCAGAGAGCAACGCTCCCTAACAGCTCTCCGGATGGGTGGCATATTTTCAAAATAAATTTGGAGAATATATAACTCCAGAAGTATATATAAATAAGGAGGAACTGCAAGGCCATCGGTCTGAGCGTAATCATATGCAAAGAATTAAAGGAAATCTCAAAGGAACCACTAACCAAAACGTGTAAAGGGGGGCTGTTTGCTGCAGTGTTTGGTGGCATATAGAAATAAGTTGGGGATGTCAGGAGTCTGTACATTAAAGTTAAAATGGAAAGAAGCCAGCTAAAGGGGAAGATCACCGCTCTTGGTGTTGGGAGAGGAAGTTCTGGGTGGTGAAAAGGTTCCTTGGAGGTAGCAGATAGAAATTTTGCTAAGCAAGAAATGTTTGTGGCATCATAAGCTGTTCCCCCTTCCCTTTTGCATCTGTCTCCCCATGGACCCTCAGCAGTGTTCAGTGGGAGGCTAGAATTACTGGGAAGGGATGAGGATTACTGAGGGGGAAGGTGTTGTTGCTGAGGGAGCTCTGTTCCACACGTTTTTGTTCCTGTTCCTCTTTGTTTGCTTCCTCTCTTGTCCCTTTTCCTTCTCTCCGCTTCATTCTTTTGCTTTGTCGCAGCCACTGCTCTGCCTCTGGTTCCTTTCCCCAAACCCCTGGGGTTGCTGCCAGCACTGGGCAGGCAAACGCTGCTGCCAGCCCCGTCTGACAGCACCCACCTCTGCGCAGGGGGAAGGCAAGGTCAGCAGAGGACCACCGCTGAGGCCCGCCAGTGCCGGGGTCACACCTGCATGTGACTTCAGGGGTGTCCTGGTAATGGCTGCTGCCATTACCCCCACCACACAGACCCAGATGTCCGTGTGTCTAGGCAGCTGCTGCTCCTCGCCAAAAAAACCCAAAACAAAAAAAACCCAAAACCAACCCCAGAATGCAACTTGAATTCTGTGGAGAAGGCCCTGGGTGCAGGAGCATCACCAGCAGATCACTTTGTCTGTGCTAACAGAGCTGGGGAGCGCTCCTGGGCAATAGGAGGTATTGGGAAAACACTAGTATTTGTGGGGAGAGGGTGACTTGGCAGAAAAATATGACAAATTTTTTTTCTTTTAAGCGATAAGGGAAGAATATTGGTAACAAAAGCTTTTATTTATGTAGCGAGAAGCTCTGATGTTGCCCCAGAAGTAAGCAGGCATCAGTAAGTGACAGCACTGATCCTTCTGAGGAGCTCGTGGGGAAAAGCAGCGCTGAATGGGGCGGAGAAGGGGGGGCGGGGAGGGGCTTCTCCTGGTCTTTTCCGCCTCCGTGTGGCTATTTTAGCTACAGTGGAGAAAATAATAATGGTCGGGCTTGCCTTTGCCATCTCCCAGCAAAGCGTTTCTCTTGGCCCTTTCACCTCCACAGCCTTTTCTTCCCAGGGGTGATTCATGCGTGTGCTTTTGTATGGAAATAGATTTGCAAGCCTTGCCACGCCGCGCACCTCAGAAAAGCACAGCTGGGTGCTGACACGGCAGTGTTTCCCTCCGTCCGGAAAGCTAAACCCAGAAATAACCTCCCGCTCGAACAGCTCAGTGACTCACACGGGGTTTGGGGATGGTGCAGGGATTCCCGTCCCCGAAAGCCCCGCTGCTGCCGGTGGAGTCTGAGGAGGGCTCAGCTGCCCGGGAGCAGCGATGAGCTGTCAGAGCCCATGTGAGGATACATACACCGACCGGCCCGAGTCCAAGCAAAGGGCTTCTGTGGGGGCTGAAAGCTAGAGGAGATGGGCAAGGAGGGACCAGGACAGGGACCTGAGGGCAGGGCCTGGAGCAGTGCTGGTGGGGTTGCCTGCCCTGAGTACTAAATGCTCCCTTTCTCCCCCAAAGCTGGAGGAGAACACCCTGGCTGAGCCCACAGAGCAGTCTTCCTGTGCCATGAATGGGGCTCCTTCCCTGTGCTGGGGAAGAGCTGGGGCACGAGTCTGCAAAACTCCATGCCAGGACCTGGGTGAGGGCTGCACGGCTCTCCCAAAGGGGCGTAAAAAAAGCAGGCATGCCCAGATTGGGCTCCTGGAGGATGTGTATCTTCAGCTTCCCCAAAGGGAAAGGGGGAAAAGATGTCTGTGACCATGGTCCTGTTTCACCCAGCTTCCCTGCCACAGTCCCCACAGTGCCCAAGCTCCTAAATAACATATCTTCTGTTAAACCATCTAAGTCATTGTGTGCCTCGTCCAAAATCTCAGAGGGGTTCATCCTTGTGATGGAGTACCTCTGCAGTGGTCTGAGCAAAAGTATGTGTTATGAGACCTACAGTAAATCATTCTATTAAGATATAGATAACCACTCCAATGAAGATACCCACGCACTAGTTACAGAGCACACAGATACTCTGCAACACACGGGATTTCTGGCTGGGCTGATCTTTGGCATCTTTGCTCTGTGCCAGTCCTAGAGTATGAAGAGTTAGGTAAAGCTGTTTGTGGAAACACTCAACTCTTTCCTCTTCCTATGGGCTGTGATTTTATTGTTGTTTTTGAACACAGTTAACCCAACTTAACCTTAGTACATAGCATGCTGAAATTACTCCCAGCTCCTCGCAGCTTAATCAGGAGTGTGAATGTAGCATCAGCACAGGCTCTGCCTGCAGGGAGAGGGGGGGTGTGTGTGTGTATATAGGATAACTAACACGGGTGTTTTAGGGAAAGAATATGATAGCTTTTCAGCATTTTAGATTGGACCTTCCTCACTACCCCACGGGTTTCAGGAGACAAGATAACAAAAGCGGGATGCTGGTACGTCTGCCTCTTCCCCCCTCTCCGTGTGTCCACACATCTAATCTGACCCTTACTCTGTGTTTCCTCGATGCCCTTTGCCAGAAAGACAGAAGGACTCTCTACTCCCTGGGAAAGCTGAAGCATGGAGGGGACATGGTGACAGCTGAAAACCTCTCAGCCTGGGTGTGTAAGCACCTGCCGCCCTTCCCTGCTGCCAGCACCAGTGGGTGCCAACCCCACAGCACCAGGTCCATGGCAGTTGGGGCTGGGAGCAACGGCTGCGTATCACCATGCCAAAATTTCTTAGAAACCAGAGCCCATCCCAGCAGCAAGCAACATCTCCAAGCCTAAAAGTACGTGTTTTGTTATTTTTCTTGCTGTTTCTGGCCTGGCAGCCTTGCCTGTCCGTGTCCCACTTCCTTCAGCTGAAGCAGTATGTGACAGATGACCCTGTAGAGGTGGGGGGTGCTATGGAGGAGCTGGGCTGGGAGCTCACCTGCTCAGGCAACGCTGCATGTGTCAGCAGAAAACCCGGAGCCTGGCAGAGCTGCCCCATCAGCTGCTGGGTGACAAGAGCGTATTTATTACTGTGAAAATATAGTATGGAGTTGGGCACGCTTCGCCAAAGCGTTATTAGAAGAGAGCAATGCAGCCCAGAGCTGCAGGACAAAGGGCTATCTGGGTCACTTAGAACTGGTAGGGAGTTTTAGGTAATATTATGAACTGTGTCATGCTTTCTTTAGTGAAGCTGGTGGAAGAAAACTTTTGTATCTAATGGAATAACCATTCCCATATCAGAAATATTTCCAGTCTCCTGTGGTATCAGGAGATACTGTTTGCAAGGGCAGTGAAAGGCCAAGGCAGGGGGAGTGGAGGGGAAAGAGGAATGGGAGGAAGTATGTTTTAATAACAGAAAATAATTTTTTTTCCGAAAGACTCTTTTATTTTTCTTATCACCACAATTAATTAAGGGTAAAAATCCCAGTAATGTGGATTATTTGAAAGAATCAGCTGGGAACGAAGCTCTAGCAAAATTGTCAGAAGACTAAACACATCATTTATCTCTGCGCCACAGCTGAGGTGCAACGAAAAATATATTCTGCTGAGCACTGAAAATTAAATTAAGTTATGCTCCTCTGAGCATTTGTATGTTGTTAGAAAAAAAACCCTGGGGGTTTGTAGTTGGCTTGGGTACTAAACGCTTTGGGACGGCTGTTGCGGGGCGGGCTTTGCCCGGTTATGGCCAGGCCGCTGCTCCCTCAGCAAATGGCGGTGCTTATGCCCATAATGGCTGCTGGGGGCTGTGGGATGTGATGGCTGGAAAATGACAGATGAAAAGCTTGACGGGATGCTGCATGTTGCAGTTGGATGTGACCCTTTGCTAGAGCCGGCAGCAAGTCTCACCGCTTCCCCGGGGAGCTCTCTTGCCACCTTCCCTCCTCTGGCAGGATACACGAGTCCTCGGTGCAAAGAAAACAAGGGGAAAAAACCCCAGCATGAAACGTGTGACCACTCTCCATCCTGCAAAACTACCTGATGTTACGCAGCTTGGCACCAGCAGTCAGGAACAATGGGTAATGCAGGGAATGATTTATTTAAGAGATGTAAATCATACATTAGGTTCAGCCCTGCTCTTTTCCACCCTATTCAAAGTCTTCTGCTGGTGCCCCAGCCTCCCAGGCCATCAGTGAGGACCTCGTCCTCTTTGAAATCTGCCAGCACCCCAAGCAATGCATGTGGTGGTTTGTGGCTGCAGGGCTGCTTGCTGCCTCCCACAGCCCCTTCTCCTTTCCCTCATGGAAAGCTGCAGATTTGGAGAGCTCAGCTCCGAAGGATGGAGGCTTGCCAGGTACATCCTTCAAGGGGGTCTCTATGGATGCCTTCCCTGAATGGGAACACCTTTCTTCCCCTCCCTTTCCATGCCAGGTGATTCATTTGGACAGCCAGCAAAAATATTTGGAAGGCCAAACCATTTAGGCTGCCAGCCCTTAGCCCTGCTGCGTGGCAGGCAGGGACGCAGCCCCCCCACCCCACCCCAAGGAGCTTGCAGCGTGGTTGCCTTCCTCTGTGCGTGGCTTTGGAGCCCACGTGCCCGTGCATTGCTATGTGTAAGCAAAACCTGTCGCCATGGTGACAGGGAGGCTTTCTAAATATGGCCCGTGATGCCCAAAAATCGCATGGGCGTTAACTGCTGAGGTGCGTGTGGGGTCCCTGCTGACGCTGGAAACCTGGGCTTGGGGCTCACCAGAAGAGAAAGCATTTGTGCTGGTGGGCAAACCCCTTGAACTAATTATGGGTTGCTGATTTTTATCTTCCACATTGCCCCTGGTGCTCCCCAGGACACAAGGGCTGCTCTGGGACCCTGCGCACTGCAGCTGATAAAGAGCTGAGCTGTATTTATCTGACAAGTGCAGGGAGGGATTTTGCTGCTTGACATGGCTGGGTTCCTTCTGTCTTAAAGTGACATAGCTGTGACAATGCTTATCTGCATTGGGCTGAACGAAGGTCGGGTGAGATTACACCCGATATGATTATCAGTCTTGTAATTACCCCTGTGGTCCCCGTGATGCTCAAACCCTCCCAGGCACAGGGATGATACTTGCCTGCAGGAGGCGAGAGCTTTTCTGTGCTGCCTGCCCGTCCGCATGGCCGCCACGCTGAGCTGGATGGTGTTGGAGTGGCTGGTGAGGCTGTGGTGCCCTGGGCTCCCTGCAGCAGCCTGGGCTTTCCCAGCTCTCGTCCCACCCGTGCTAGGAGAGCTGTGTGAGGACTGCGCGTCCCTGCTGCCCCATCTGCTTGCTCCAGCACTCGCAAAGAGATTTTGGTTTCAATGAGAATTAGGAAAATAGCAGGGACCTTTTGTTCCTAATGCTGTAAATCATAAAGATAGAAAAATAGTATTCTGGACTCGTTGGTGACACTGCTTCTCTCAGTGTGGGCAGTCTCTGGGCTCCCACCAACTGATCCCAGTGCGAGGCTCCCCGCAGCATGGAGCAGGATACCAGGGTCCAGCCCACACCAGCAGAAAGCTCCCCTCAGGTTTCAGAGCTGGCAAGGCAGCCATGCATGACTGTAAGCTGTGGGAGATGTGCCTGGAGTGAGCTGGAGTGCAGAGGGAGAGGATGCAAGGTGAGGGTACCCCTTGGCCTCACAGCAGCAGGAGGAGGAGGGAATATAGCAGAGGTCACAGCTCCTGCTCAACCTGCCTCACAGAGCTTCCCAGCTTCCTGGAGCAGCCAAAAACCTTCTTAATATCCAATTTCCTGGCAAAGGATAAATAGCTCATAGTTGAGGTACCGGGTGGAGTGTGGGGGAATGCAAGGAGTGAGAAATACAATGCTGCAAAACTTCCAAAAGCCACTGTAGCTAATATGCCACAAACCTAGAAGCAGAGACAGGGAGGAAGATGTGGGGCAGCCCTGCAATGGGCAGATGCTCATTGGAGAAGTAAGGTGAGGAAAGGGGGCCAGGCACACCAATTTTGCAGATGAAATCATGTCTCTCTAGAGAGAGAAGCCAGCAACAGGGAGTTATTCAGATGGTATAAGGCCACTGGGGACTTCCTCCCTTGGCAGGTGTCCCTGTGCAGGACTGCCAGTTTCTGGGCAGGGTCTGATCTCTGGGTTGATCTGAGGTGCACAGCTTGTGGAGCTGGGGCGGAGCTGTAGCTGCTGGCATTCAAGGGAGCAGAAAGGAATTTGGTGGGAGAGGGGGAGAGAGAGAGAGGAAAGGAGGGAGACTGAAGAGTGGCACAGACTGCAACACCGCCTGTGAGTCACATGTCACCCTGGCTTCCATTTCACAATGGAGGTGAGGAGGTGTCTTTTGGAGCTTGGAGGTGGTTGTGCTTTTTAAATACTGAGTGAAATGTGAAAAATAAAACTGTTCTTGGTCCTACACCCTCGGAATGATTTATGTTGGGTTTTAATCCTGCTTGTGTTTCTCTGCCCACTGTGTTCTGGTTTTCTCTGCACTTTTGTAGGTAGTGGGAAAGCAGCGCGTTGCTAATTACAACCCAGGGTTATTTGGACACAGAACAGGGGAGGGAGGTGAAGAGAAATAAATAAATAAATAAATGGAAAGTCCCATCATCACCGTAAATCTGGGTCCCGCTCTTTGCAAAGTCCCCCAGCTTGTTTCCAAGGAGATTGCAAGTTGTTGGTAGCGATCTGCTGGAGCCCAGCTGGCTCAGGGTTTGGCTGGTGATGGTGTCTGCTCTCTGACATTTGGGCTACGGAGAAGAGCTGAAATCTGCTGGTGTTGGGGGGGTCTCACTGCTGTTCTTTTAAGGGACATCTGCATGGCCAAGGTGTCATGCCCATCTCAACCCCATAGATGCAAAAATAGGTTTTGGGGCCTGGTGCTGGCTGCAGGGCAGGAGGGACGGCTGCTGCTGTGATGCCTGGGGAAGCTCGGTGTGGTGTGCTGCCTGGGCACCGGCAGAGACGTTTGCTTTTGTGATGATCGTTTCTTAAAACTCATTTTTAAGCATCAGCTGTTCACATGCTGATGGACTGCACAGCCGTGTCCTTCATCATAAACAATGCAGAGGCACATTGTTTGCTCCAGGCTGGGGGTGCAGTCTTGATAAGGGGAGTGTGAGGAGTGGGGAAGCAGTGGCTGACATGTATCACTGGGATGCTTCTTCTCCCTTCTGTGTGCCCCTGGCACCTTGGCTGGTGGGGCCCGCAGGAGGGAGCTGGCAATGGATGCCGGCAGGGGCTGGTGCTGCCTGCGTGGTTCCTGCTGCCAGTCACTGAATGCATAAAGCTTCCTGGCCCCTTCTCCCTGCAGTCAGTCTGTGCTCCCCGCAGCAAGCCACCCATGACTGGCTTTATTCACTTTGCTTTCTGGCTCAAGGTCCCTCAGCAGGCTGCCTCAGCCCAATGAAGAAAAATGCAAACTATGTGATAAACGGGGCCATGGGTGTTTCCCCTGCCCAATGCACCAGCTTGCAGATTTGCCTGCCAAGCTCTCTGCGTCATCTCCTTGAGCCCATTGTCTCAGTGTGGTTCGTAGCAGTTGCACAGTGGCTGGCAGGTTTTCTCCTCCTGGGGTGTTTCTTTGTGCTTTGTTTCAGGTTTTGTCGGGATTTCTGTTTTATTTGTGGTGTAGACAGCCCAATGGCCAGGAGATGGTTTCAAATTAAACCAAAGCTTTGCAGTGTGGCTCTCTGGGCAGAAGCAGGTGGCCTTGATGAACCCTGCAGCAGCAGAGCAGCCTCCTGGGAGACAGGAAGGCACATGTCCTTAACACGCCTCTCCTGCAAGCTCCCCTGTCTTTCTCCAGGAACCCCCGGTCCATAGACCAGCCACATGCCTGCACATCCCACCAGTGCTCTGCTCCTGGCCCCTCCACAGCTGTAGTTCCCCATGGCTGGGACACCCAAGAGGGAGCTGATTTCATTTAGCTGTTGAGCAGCTAGACAAGACCTCATGCCGGTGAAAGCCATACATTATTAATAAGAAAGCTGCTCTGCTGAGGCAGAGCCCTGGCGACCGCTCGCAGCACTTGTGTACGAGGTGGCATTGGCACAAGTGGCTGGCAGGTAGGGGAGAACGGGTGCTCCTGACATGCTTTCTGTGGGACGGCGTCTGCCGTGTGCCCATCTGTTGGGGAGCACAGCCAGTCCTACACAAGGTTTCTGGGTCTAAGAGATTTATTGTTGCCCCTGGCTCCCTGTGCATGACAGCTACTGGAAGTAGCCCATTTCTTTAACAGGGAGCCACATAAAAGCAACGGTAGCTTTGGGAGCTGGCACACCTTACTCTGGGCTGGTGATGCCCATTTCCATTTCTGCCTCCACATTGGCTTCAGAGACAGCCTGGAAGTGGGTACCCAGCTGCCTCCAGCGCCTCTGATGCCCAGTGTTCTCCAGTAGCTGTATGAACTGGTCTGCACAAGGATGAATTTACTCCCAAAAGTTTTGGCTGTGGTTGATGTAAATACCTGCCCGTTTTAGTGATCGCCAGGGACCTCCCTGCACAGGGATGGATGAAGCAGATGCTTCCGATCAACTGTCTCAAAGGTTTGCACGGGCACGTTTTCCTGCAAGAGCATGGAGGAGCCAACCTGTAGCCCTAAGGCATCATCCCCATCCCTCTGCATGGGTAGGGAAATCTGTTGCCTTCAGTTCATCCATTTGGTTCGCAAAAGCAGCATTTCCCTATCTGATCTCTCCAGGTGTCAGCCTCCTCCCTGCAGCCACCAGCGCAGTGCTGGCAGCAGCTACTGCCCGGCCCTGGGGAAGTCAGTGCTGGCTGATGCCAGGACCCCACTGTCAGGGCAGTGGCACTGCCCTGACAGCCCCAGGTGAAGCTGGAAATGAAATTGCTGAGCACAGTGCAAGGAGTAAATATGAAGAGGAAAAAACTAATCAGCTTGCATTTGAGAATGACAGTACTTCCTTATTTATTTTCTTTTCTAATCTTCAAAAGAAAGATTATTAGGAAGTATCAGATCATTGCTTCTTTATCAGCCTTTGTATTTTCAAAGAAAGGTGTTAGTGCAGAGAAATGAAAGGTGGTGCTTGGAATTTTCATCTGGAGATGATGGAGCAAAGAGCCCAAATCCCTCCAGTCTTTGACACATGCAGTTATCCTTTCCACAGCAGAAAATCTTATGGTCATTAATGATGTTACTAATTGCTTGTCTTCCATTAGGTATTGCAAATGCACTTTGTTTTCCTTTAAATAATAACTCTCTCGGATGTACACTTAGCTGCCCAGATGACACTCCTGGCTGTGTGTATGTGTGGCCTGTCCTGCACAGCGGGACCTGTGGGACCAGGTGATGGTTTGCACTTCTGCAGTGCTCACCACAAGGAAACGCCACTTCCTGCTTTCCAGGGCCCTTCTTCCCACTGCCCAGCAGCGCAGGCAAGGTTGCCTGGCCTCAGTGGTGCTGCTGCAGGATCTGGTTTGAAAGGTCTCCACCTGGTCACACGCACTGCAAACCGAACATCTCTTCCCCTGCTGCCTTCATTCTCTTCCCACTCTCTCTCTTCCTCATCCTCCTATCTCTGAACATCCAGTCTCGCTGTGCAGGACAGACCACACATGCACACATGTGATCTGGGCATTTCCAAGCAGTTAAATATACATCCAAGAGAGAATTATTATTCAAAGGAAAACAAATTTGCCTTGAAACCTGCAGATTTATATTCTAGGGCATACAAAGAAACCCAGGGACTTAGCTAACACGTGGGGAAAAAAATAACAACCAAGAAAAAAAAAAAACCCTGCTGCAAGCAGTATTAGCTGCCAAAGCCATAATTGTGCAGAACTGGAAATCCCTTGCTCAGCTGAACCTAGCACATTGGTATAGCGTCTTAAGTGAATTATCTGACATTGGAAAGCTAGCCTTTCTTATAAATAATAAACCAAACTCTTTTTTTCAAGGCATCCTGACAGTTTTCTTGGAAATCTGCAAATACAATACTTATGTTACCCAGCTGTGTCATCTGGGTCAGCATTTCATTTTTCTGATGGGTAATTAGAAAGGGTAACATCTGTGAGCAGTGCAATTCCTATAGATTATAAAATACTGTCTCTAATGCAGAAATAAACCAGCCATCGAGTGATAATTTAAAAAAAATTATACCTGTATGTAATTTATGGTGTGTTACTATTGCATAGGAATCCATGCTGCTATTTTGCCACTTTTCTTATTGTTTTTTGGCCTTTATTTTTCCTTCTTAGTCTTCTATGCATCAAAAAGCTATTCAGCTCTGTGTCCAAGAGCCAGGATGCTGGTGCATGCCATGGGTGGGATTGCCTGGTCTGTGCTATGGGGATGATCCCAAGTGCCTGCGTAGGCTTGGGTGCATTTGTATATGTTAAGACCAGACCAAAAAGAGGGGCATGGCAGTGTCATTGCTGCATTTACTGAAAGAAAACTGGTTGGTATTCTTGTTCATCCAAGTCTTTAGGCTGCAGTAGGTAAGGAGTGAAGCCATTCTGTTAGCTTGGCTTTTCTTAACGGAGATCCCTCTGCTTCCACCGACCAGACCTTTGGTGTCCGCAGCTTTCAGCTGCAGTCATTGGGGGGGTTAAAATTTCGACACACTGGGTAACAACAAACTTGTCTAAACCCCTCCTTTTGTGTCAGTCTGGTAAAATCCAGGGAAAGGCCTTTGTAATGACTGGGCCAATGACTGCGACGCCCGACCGGCTGGCACAGCGGGATGACTGTACATGCAAATGAGAAAAAACTGATCAAAGCTGCTCAGGAGTACACAGCATCATTCCTGGCCTGGGTGTGGGAGGATTGGACGCTACAGTGGGTGAATAGTTATGCTCTGGGAGCACTTCCTCATGAGCATGGCTGTCATCTGGACTCTGTGGTTAAAAGGTTTTTACATACAGTATGCCATTATGAAGCCACTTTGCATCGGCATCAAAGAGAGTCTGCTGGTGGATTTATTCCCCTTCTCTGTCTGATAGAAGTGTCCTCCAGGACATGCCCCACGCTCCTGAGTAATTCCATGAACTCATCTCTCATGTCTGTGTGTCTCGAACCACAGATAACAGGGCTGAAGAAGGAGGCACAGTAGAAAAACATCAAAAGGACCCATGGCGTGGCTCGTTCAGGCTCACTGGGTGGCTCTCTGATCTCTAATCAGCAGTCTCAGAGACAGATAAAGAGATCCCAGGGCAAGGTGTGGGTGACTATGCTTTCCAGAGCCTTGCTAGAAGAACTGGTGAAGTTCAGGTACTGGGATCAATCTAAATCTTAAAAACTGGGAAAAGCTAGCCATGGAAAAGGAGGTCCTGGAGCAAAGAATCCAGGTTATCTTGTGCAGGGTGCTTAGTGGGGAAAGATCAGAAGGGTTGTTGGGACCCTCTGAGGGAAGAGGCAATGCCTGGGAAACAGCAAGACTGTACTAGGCAACACGACTTTTGATCCGCAAAAGTACATCAGATATAGGCTATGGAAAAGCAAATACCCAAAACCCACTGGAAATGTTGACAACTTTTTTCTCTGCTGTATTTCAAGGGGTGGCAGATAATGCCATGGGTTGGGGACCAGAGGATCCATAAGCACGTCAGTGAAGGCCTGGAAGCTCCCGTGGACTTTTAGTGAGCACCGCTGACTCTGGCAAAGATACAAGGTTATTAAATCTCCAGGTGTCTGTCCCCTCAGATGACATCATAAAAAGTAAGTACAATTGGTGGCTATTTAGCACACATCTGATCAAAAAATTCTTATATGAGAAAATCATTTGGGGTCTTAAGGTGGTTTCCAAGAACAGATGCTGAAGATAGACATGTTCTGCCCAACCTACCAAACAAGAACCTAAAATGGAAACAGAAATTTCAGTGGTCTTCTCCACTGTGCTGTTTTGTGTGACTGGAGTATTGCTAAAAAAAGTGGGTTTAGCATTTTGCTGGGGAAAGGAAGGAAAATCAACACTGTACATATTGAGGAAGAATCCCGAGGACAGACCCGCTCGGCTGTCGCTGCTGGCAAACAAATCATCCCACTGAATTGCAAAGGTTTGTGGAGGGAATAAGAAAATAAAATTAGGTTAGTGCTTCTGTCTTAGCTGTGTCAGGAGGGAAGTTGGGCTGGTGCTGGGATCTGCCTCAGCTCCTCTGGAGGACCAACATCCCTGATGGGAAGAGACAATAGGTTACTCAACTTGCTACTCTCAGCCTTCAACCTAGCTATCGTTCTCTTGCGTGGTGCCAGAGAAGAAAATAAGGGGTAGAAGGAGTGGAGGAGCACATCTCCCACTGGAGGAGATCATACAGAGGCCTTTACTTTGCTAGCAGAGCTTAACGATAGCTGTTAGTAACCATGAAAGGTTTAAATTTAATTCCATACCCACGTGCATTGTCACCACTCAAATTAGAACAGCTATCCCACAGGGATGTGAGAAATCACAGGTTTTTAAAAATACACAGTAATTAAAACTATTAGGAAAATTAAACATTTTTATAAGTTCAGTTTCCCAGTTCTCCAGGGATATTGTGGTGTTGGTAATTTAAGATGGCGGGGGGGAAGAGGGAGAGAAGATGCACGTATCTTGGAAAGTTAATTTGGGGCTCAAGTGAAGGAATCCATCCTGTGTTATGAAAATTGTCAGCAGCTGCAGCTGAAGGAAGCAGAAACAGCTCTATCCCACTTGTCGTACAACTGTCCATATGGAAACACTTATTTGGGAAGAAGTAATTGAGAGCCTTAATACAAAATCATTTCAGATTTGCCTCTGAATCAAAAGGTCTCTCTCCTTCAAGATTAAATTTTTACATTAAATATTAACAAAAGAATGAAAGCAATTTCCACTGAATGTTTACAGTGGGCCTGTGAAGCTGCGGGGAAAGCGCCTGCATGGATTTGCAGCTGCGGGAGGGTGTGCATCCAGGGCAGGAGGCTCCTGGCCTTGTGGGAGGCAACTGGACCCTTCCAGGACAGAGACCTCGGCCACAAAGTCAGCCTGGCTCAAATAATTTGGGAACAAAAAGTCAGTTTCCAGAGCGAGGACCAAAACAAAACTGGTTTAACTCTTCAGAGGTTTGTGGTTAAACCAAAGCATTTTGGGGTTCCGCTCTCTGCACTGCTGAAAACCTCCATGTGCTTGTTGTTCTGCACAGGGTCACTGCAGAGTTGTGCCTGTATCAGGATTCAGTCTCCTTCCCTCTGCCTGCTTTGATGAATAGGCAATTGTAAATAATTTAGGACTGTAGATTGTCCAAGTCAGTGACTGCCTTGGAAGATAAAGAGTCTTTAAGTGCACTAATGTAATCTGTAGAGTAGTTTGAAGTTCTGGATCACAGATACCAAGTATGTTTTTGTTTCAGGGTGTTTCTGGCCAGAATAGCCTGGCTCCTGGAAAAGGTTAAAAAAGCTTATTTCCACCTCTGCCAGTTTTAGGGATGGCTGGGTCAGGATTCGGTCCATCTCCCTCTCCAGGTGCTCTTTGCTCCCTGTGCAAGGGTGTTCCCCTGGTTCATGGGTGCTGGAGGGCTGCACTTGGTGGTCCCACCACTTCTCTGCCGAGCCCCATCTCCCCTTATACCTGTGTGCAGGCAGGGAGGATGATGCACTTGGAAAACTGAAGCTTAGGGCAAAAAATCTGAGCATGCCGTCTGCCTAGCTCCCGGAGCTGAGCCAGGCTTTTGGGTATTCAGAGCAAGGGGTACAAGCGAGTATTTATTTATTGATTGAGAATCAACGCAGTGCTTCTCTGACTCGCTATCCGTTTCCAAATCTGATTTAAATAAACTCTTCCAGTGCAAAAATCCAGACAAAATGTCATTCACCATATGTTTATTACTGAAACTTGGCGCTTACTTGCACCAAAGTAGTTTTCACATGCAGGCTGTTTGTTACAAAACCTCGGCGAAGCAGGTATAATTAGCATTAGTGCTTGAGGGGAAAAACTGGGACTGAGCGCAGGGAAAATAATTTCCTTGCCGCTGTGGAGGGAGTTGGTGCAGGGATTTGGATTACAGTCTTTTCTAGCTTCCCATCTTCTTCATGCAGATGACTAGATTTGCATCTTTTATTAATTTTTATATCAATTGGACAAAGAGTACCTTGCTCCTTTCTTAAAGGAAGTGCTTAAAATGCTTGTAAGACTAGCTTAGAAATAGCCAAATAAATGGGTTTCCTACCTGAAGGGCGATAATTACCTTGCAGGGAAGATATACAATGAGTTGCTGTATGTCGTTTTGCATACAATTAACTTTTATCAACTAGAACATGAAACGCTTTCTGAATGCATCATTTATAGGAGCTTTATAAATGATCCACTCTCATGCTGCCGGCATGAGTTGCTCTGATGACGCCACGCAAAAAGCCTCAAAGGGATACGCAACCAGCACAAGATGGTTTTGTATAAAACTTCTCCATTTACATATCACTGCTAGGATTATTATCAAGTGCTCAGAGATTTTGGACTTTGAAACAAAGTTTGAGAGCTCTAAGGAAGCAGAGATAACTGGTCTTTTTCCTTTTTTCACTTCAGTGTTTATACATGAGCAAATCAAATTATAGGCTGATTTTTATATTTTCTTGGCTGCGATTAACTTCACGTGCAGGTATCCCTTTTGGTTAAACGCCTAATGGAAATGAGCTTGATGTTTTATCTGAAAGTGGCAAAAGTGAAAATTTAAAAAGCCCAAGAGTTCTTTCTCCTACCATGTGGAATTTGATTTTTATTTCTTCTTAGAAAACTGCTTTATGCATGCTAACGGGTCTTTCTAGCAAATCCAAAGGTTGATTCTCTCAAAACAGCATAATTAGGCATTCAACATCTTTGTCTTTATAGTTCATTAAATACTGGTTTTTAATTTGCTTTCTCTGATTGTAAAATCCTTCAACTCCTTCTCTGGTAGAAGGATGAGAGAGAGGAGCTGGGTAAGAGATCAGTGAAAAAACCCTTCCTGAGAACAGCACTGCCCTTCCTCTGGGAAGCTGCATCTGCTCTGGGTCTTTCATCTGCCATTGCTGGTTTCATGGCTCACAAGTCTCTATCACCCTGGTCTCCCAGCTCAGCTGGTCTCATCTACCTTTCTCTCCAAATCTCCTGAGCATTGTTATTGCTTACTCTGAAAAAGTGGCCCATGACCTTCTCTAATACATGAACTTTTCTGCCATCCATCCTGTCGCGTTTCCAAAGCATCTCCTAAATTGAAGATCTGCATTTCTGGATGTCTGGTGGGATAACAAGTGGCCTAATTTCAAGGAAGCTCCAGCATCCTTAACTTCCAAATGAATTTCACAGGGCTTGCCTCTGCCACTTCATATAGCTGACCGCAGACCCCTTCACGCTGGGAAGCCAGATCCCCGTTCCGCTCTCTTGGCTTTTTCCATGACTTCTCGCAATGTCAGATCTTCTTCCTTGCGGCACAACTGAGCCCCTCCAGTCAGTTTCATGTGATGGCCCTGTCAAAGTGAGATGGGACTCACTGAGGAACCCCTTGATACCTCCTATTGTCGCTTCCCCCATCCCCTCTTGAAAATGCAGTGGTTGATTACTGGGGATCTCTGCGCCGTATGGCAATAAGAAAGGAACGTTTCTGGATGAACTGAGTACAGCATAAAGAAGTTTCTCGGGACTTCAGAGGGATGTAAGGGAAATCAATTAAAGGTGGCTCTGTAAAAGCAGAAACGGGTGGGAGCAACAGAAGGATGAAAGGAAATGTTGGCCTCCCAGTGACTACTTTTAATTTTACAAAGAAATTACATGTTTTATGTTATCCACAAAAGTAATTGGTTTAGAGGGAGCATGATGGGGCAAAAGAAATAAAACCCAAACAAGCCGCATAATCCTCCACCTATTGCACGTCCTTTTTAGAAGCACTCTAACAAGATGCAAAATAAGCAAATGTCATCCGTGGCACATACTGTAGCTGCCCTTCAGCATGCTTTCAGGGAACTACAATTCCTGATGTTTCAAAACATGGACCTGTGCAATGTGATGCCTACCTCGTGATATACATTATGTCCTTAATTGTTACTATCAGGTATTGGCTGTTCTGGTTGAATCCAATGAGATGGCTGATCAGATAATACCCAGACAGAGGAAAGATACTGCAGCCCAAGGTTAATTGGTAGCAACTGGGAGTGCAGAATGCAACTGGTATGAAACATACATACGCAGCGTCACTCACTCGGCAATTTCCCTGGGTCTTAGTACAGTGTCACAGAAAATCAAATTAATTTTTCTAGTTCCCCCAAGTTGTGCTGGAAGCTGGAAGGCTGTGGGTAAATGTTAGGAATACTACACATGCTGCTACTGTAATTTGGTGATAGAACCTACTATTTTAAAAACCCTTCTGATACTAACTCTTTCACAAAAGCATTTTTAGTGTATCCAAAGAGCCACTTGTACCTTCAGAGAAAGCACATATCAGCCTTATTTTCATCATCATGCAAAAAAGAAGTAAAAGCTGGATAAATTCTATTTTCATAAGGTTTCTTTCCGCATCATTTCGCATATGCCCTCTGGGGAATTTTCTGCAGCCTAGAAATAAATATCCTCAAAGGGCTAAAATGGAGCCCTTTGCGTAGGCATATATGGCACATGGATCCAACGCTTTTAGGCTTAGCTCATTGCCAGGGCTGGTTTCCACGGTGCTTTCTGGGCTCGGTTATCTTTGCTTGGGCTGACCCTACAATCACATGGGGAAGAGCTTGGGGATAGCCTGTGAAGTGCATACTGTTTGCCTCAAATATTTCACCAGACAGCGAAATTGTGTGGTGCAGGGGGTGTACCACAGAGAGGGCGTTACGTCTGGGCTGTGTAGCTGGGCTCAGCCCTGGGCAGGCGCTGCAGTGGCCAGGTAGCTGGTGCCTCTCTGTTCCTGCTCCAGATACACTTAAGGCAACTGAGGTTTTTCATCATCCCCATTCCCTTCTTGCCACCCTCTTGACTGCTGTTTTGGTTTGGTGGGGTTTTTTAACTCTTTGAGGTATTGAAAGTGGCAAAGCTTTCCCTGGCACATTAGTGCTGCTTTAGGTGAGTAGTTAGCAGGTTAAAAAAACAAACTCTAAGTGCATTGAGACAACCTGGGATGCGGGTTGTGCTGTCAACATGGAGACAGGTCATGGAAAACCAGAGGGGAAAGACCATTAACCACCCTCCTCTGCATCAGGCCCTGGGCAAGTGGAAATGGCTGCCCTGCTGCTGTGGTGTCTGCAGCAGGAACAGCCTGTGGAGGCTGCAGCTGGGCAGTAGGTTTTGCAGGGTGGTTTATACCCTCCTATTTGCGGCTCTGGTGCAGTGCTAGGTCGTCACCATCCCCATGGGCAGGTCTGAGGCACTGAGTCAACTGGCCGCTGTGACCTGAAATCTTGAGTGTCCATCCCCGTACAAAGGCAAAACACTGGCTGGTGCTTCCTATGCACACCCATCACGTGAGGGCAACTGGGAGAGAGTGTGGGTGGTGTGTCGGGACGTGGAGGCTGTGCAAGCACAAGGCACAAAGAGGATTTCAAAGGCAGTGGAGAAAAGAAGGTTGGAAAAGACCAACTCCTGGTGGGTCTTTAAGGTTTTGGGGCTGGTCAGCAACTGTCAAGCCTTCAGAAAGCATACCCACTGGGGACTCAGTTTTTGGGGTGATGGAGATGACAGCACACCCCAAGTGCCTAGAAAACTGCTGAAAGCTCACTCTGCCTTACTCGAAGCAGTAACTGTGCCAGTGAATAACCTTACGAAGGAGAGGAACAGCCTAGGGCAGGGCAGGCTGGCAGCCCGTCCCTGTGAAAAGTGGATGGGGTTGAACAAGTGTCCTCCAAGCCAGCTTGCACTGCCCCCAAATACCATGCTGGGAGGAAGCAGTGCGGTGCTAGCCTCAGAGAGGCTGTTAGGGCACGCTGGGCGCTGATCTCAGTATTGGCCCTAACTTCTACAGGAGCAGGAAAATAGCATTACCTGCAGCTGTGTCCAGCTAAAGGATGGTGCACGTGCATGTCTTCATATATGGGTATCTTACAGAGAGGGGGACAGAGCTGGAGAGGTTGGGGAAGGGGAGCAAAGAGGGAATTTAGAAAATGCACAAATCCTTACAGTGTAACAGAGCTATCAGTTTAAATATTGTGTCTTTTTGAATCACTTCAAAACTAACAGCTTAGGAATGAACCAGAGAATAAAACCCCGATCCAGAAAACAATTAGTTCCCCACATAAGCCCACTGGGACTATTACAGGAGATGGGCTGATTTCAGGATGGCACTCTATGGAAATTAGAGTTTTATTCAGTCTCAAAGGAGAGGAAAAGAAAGACGTGGAAAATCTTTCTTAAGAGTGTGTCTTGTGATAAGAATTGGAAGTTTGGGAGCACAGTGATTGATTTTCTTGTGAAATTGGCCACTACTCTAGTAAATGTAAGGTGAAATTGGAGAGAGGGTGCTGGATTCAGTCAATGTAGATGAAGCTGCAGTGTCTGATCATGGTGTGCCTCTCCCCAGGGTGGCTTTCTTCTCCTGGCTGCTGCCAATGTGGCTGAGCTGATGGGTCAGGTACTTTCATCTCTTGGGGGTACTGTTTTGGTTATTCATTGACATATGGGTGGAGGAGGATTTCAATAAATCCCAACACCTTAGAACAACATTTCCTCAAGCAACAAAGTTGTTTAAAAAGGAAGACTGGGTTGTTACAGATGATGCATTGAAATGCATCTCTCTTGAATCCATCAAACATAAAGGGATGAATTAACAATTTTACATCACCAGGGTAAAAGAAAAGAAAATTGAAAACAGAACAGTAACTAGGTTGGGCAGAAGCAGGATAAAGGACGTGAAAATAAGACCTAACAACAACCCTGTAGTAAGCATGAATGAATGGAGACAAAGGTAAGCTGAATGGAATTAATTAGTAATGTAACTTTGCATACAATTATGTTATTTGTTTGAAATGCTGGATACACGCATTTCAGCTTGTTTCAGTTGCCATACCAACCCAATACAAGCACCACATAATCTTTTATCACATTATTTTGGCTATTATTACATTATTTTACAACTTTGGTTGCTAGGAGAGCACAGTACCTTTGCGTGCGCTTCAAACAATTCTCACGTTGCAGAGACATTGCTTTCTTGTTGCTGGCCTCTGAGATAGCTTATGGAATCATTAGCAGGGCAAGAAACAGAATTATACATGTAGGAGTGAGTTGCACTGGGAAAACTCTCCATGAGAGGATGGCTGGTATTTTCTCCTGCTGTGGGTCTGGCAGCGGTGGATTTTGCAGGAGAAGAGCTGGCAAGCAAGGGAGCAGCCTGAGGGAGCTTTATTTGAGAGGTAGCTGAAGCTGAGGAGTTTCTTGTGCTCTTGTTTTGAAGAGTTCATATTCCAGAGCACAATTTTCATGTCATGCTATCAGATTCCTCTGCTGGAAAGGCTAACAAATGGGGAGTTACAACTCTGAAGTTGTTTCCAACATAAATTGATTCCCAGTCATTGAGCCGCACTTTTGCCCACAGAATAAGCTAACACACCCAAAGACAGCAGATGAGCTGCGGGGCAGCTGGCTGCCTTGTGCTGTAGAGCACCACGGCATTGCAGAAAAGGAGCATTTGCTGTTTAGGATATAACAATGGGCATTTCTTGGGGCGCAACATGCAGCAGAAAGCAGTGGCAGGCAAAGCTGAAACGTGCTGGCCCATGTGTTGGACAGGGGTGCACATCACATCAAGGAGGTGTTGTTCTGGCATGTGACCTTACAGATACCTTTAGGCCCCATGTTCATGGCTTGCAATAACAACGCTGGACGGGGGAATACAAGAGAGAACATGATTGCCTGCTAATGCTGACAGCTGAAGGAAGAGAGCGCTGGGAGAGAAAGGGGCAAGGTTGGAGAGAGATGTTCCTCTGCCTGGAAACAGGACCAGCAATACATCAAAAACTCTGGTATCTCTGGAGGTTTTAATGCTTTGCATTACAAGTCTGTGTGTTGATGTTGGTTACAACAGGTAATATGGAAGTCTGAAATTAATAGGAAGAAGAAAACACTGAAATATTTTTAAAGTGCATTCAATAGGGGCTGTTACTAGGAGCAGGGCTTCACAGTTCTTTTTGCTTTTATATTTATTTATGATTACAGGGGCTCTCTGGGAAGATCTTGTTCTTAAACCACGCCCAGATCTGTGAAATGGAAGAAAATGAGTTTGTTTTGTTTCCCCCTCAATCTTCTTCTCTCCTGTGGCTTAAATTGAGATTGCAATTAAAACAAAAGCCCAAGAAACAAAACAGAAATTCACAGGGCAGTCTAAATATCAGCCTTGTCTTGTTTGCCTTCCATCCTCTCCTTTGAGAGTCACTGTAACTGGACAATACAGGCAGCAGTGCCAAGCCAGGAATTTGAGTAAGGGTGTGCATGTCTTGCAATGAAAACATGGAAGCAATGTGTTCATCATTCCTTGTGATGGCCATGTGTCTCCTCAGAGGCACAGAGGGACAGAGATTATGGGCATGGACCAGCAGGAATGGGGATTTAAGCTCCCAGACTGTGCTTTGCTTGGAAAAGCTGCTGAACTAACATTTCTCAGTGGTACAGGACCCTCCTCCCTCTGCTACAAAATGTCAGGCTTTGGCATCTGTGGAGTACCTCACTGCTTTGAAATGACAGCCTGGCTCTCTAAAGTGTCACCAGTGATCCAGTCTCCAATTAACGGCGCAGGTTTGTGGGTTTCTGACACTGTTCTCAAAGCTCCTGTGGGCTGCTGCAGCCTACAAGCCAGGGATCGTTTCTGCTTTGCAAGACTCAAAGGAGAGGAGGGGAAAAAAGCTGGGAAGGAAAAGCTCCGGTTTCATTATTCCATGCTAGCAGGATAACAGAATACATTGCCTTTAATACTAAAATGTGTCATTTGAGAAAAGATCCTGCTGTCTGATCAAGCTCTCCATTAGTTATTTTTGCGTGTGCATGCACAAATCCAGCAGCTAAGCCCACAGCACTGCTGTATATTGGAAACCAGAAAATGCTGCAGGGTGTTTCTAAAGAATAGCAATTTGGAGGTGGTGGGTGGTTTGTGGGTGTAATAAAAAAGGCTGCATAGTGAGGCATCTGAATTAGGCTTCTCTTTAGGCTGCTTACAGTCTCTATCAAGATTGCTAAGAACCTGATTCTGCCATCCTTATCCTCACCTACTCGCATTTGCTCCTGTGAGCAATTTTATTTATGTGTCACCCATTGTATCCAGGGCCGTCACGCAGAAACTGAGCACCGCTGTGGCTCAGTGCAAGTGGAAAAACACTGAGCTTTGCATACCGAAGCTCTCTGTGTTTTTAGAAACTACAGAAAGCTGAGATCGGTTGGTCACCAAACTACAGTGCATGGGCAACATCCTTCCACATTGCTCACCATCCCAGAGGCTGCCAAGACCACAGTGGTCAGCATCAACAGACGGTGTAGACCACGCAGTGGCTCTCTGCGCACAGCCAGCTAACGCCGTTCTCCTCCCTGCCGTGCTGGAGCATCATCTTGATGCCCTGTCATCCCCAGGGACCTCTCCCCACTCCCACCCACAGTGGTTAGGTACAGCCATCAACCAGCTCGACACCCTCAGTAGCTCTTTTCTTCTTGGTTGTTTTGGTTTTTTGTTTTAGTTTTGGAGGTTTCTGGTTTGGATTGGGAGGTTGTTTTGCAAAACTCCTTCCTCTTCCACCTGAGGCTCCTTGCTCTCGATTGGCTTGAGGAATGCTGTGGGCGATGTGGTCTGAGCTCCTTGCACCTCAGGAAGGCAGACACCTGCCACCAGGCTGCTGGCTCGTGCCCAGTGGGCAGCCATCCCACCGCACAGGCAGCTGATTCCAACCTTCCCTAACCTGGTTGATCATTTACCAGGGAGGAAAAAACCCCAGTCTTTGTGCTCCCTTGAGCTAAAGTTTTGCCTGGCTTTTAACTGCAGTAATAGCACGCTTTATAGCCTCCATGCTCCCACTATGCATCAGGACTGGAGCTGCACAGAAGCCATCTTAGCCCAAACCGCTATTTCAAGAGCACGCTTAGCAAGTTCCCCAGGTCGTTTATAGCCCTTATTTTGCTAATGGAAAGTTAATAATTGGCTTGAAACTGTGCAAAAATGTTAAGGGAAAGAATCACAAGATCACAGGATGAACTATACTGTGTTTCCTAGCACGTCCCTTTCATTTGCCTCCACAGGTTTGGGCACCAAATACCTCGGGGTGAAATGTGTCTGAGCATTTCAACACCTAGCAAATATTAACTGCCTCAGCGCAAGCTTAAACAAGCAGGCTCAGGGGGGCTTTTGTGCCACAGCCTGCCAAGTTGGGAACCCAAGGTCTGTGGAAGTTGTCACTTGAAAATTCTACCCTTCGTCTCTGTCGTTTTGTGAAAGACCAGTACTGAATGGTGTAACACCACAAAAACTCTCAAAACACCCAAGGACCCTCCTGTGCTCAACAAACATTACTTCATTAAGCTTTCTGATGCCCTTCCAAGGTAATTATGGCATTGTTACTCCTTTCTGCTTTTAGAATTGGGGAAATTAGGGATTCTCAGAGCATAATACAGAGCCAACTGACTTGTCCATCAGCTCTCTGCAGATCCTCTGATTGCTACCCAGCACTTCTGACCTGTGGTGTGGAGGAGCCCACTGGTGTCCTCTAGCTTAAGGAGCTAAACGTGCTGCTAGTTAAGGTTTTTGTAAAAAGATAATAAGAATGCTGAATGCATCTTTCCAAAATCTACTTTTCCTGCTCAGAAGCAATATTGTGCTGACTGCCCATCGGAAGCAAATGTGGTAATGTGAATGGCAACCCTCCAGCATGAGGAAGCTGAACAGGTAGGATTACTCATAGGTATGCTCTTTTTTATTTCCTTCAGTTCCTTCCCTGGCACTCGTTACTGTCCTTCCCAGGGGAATAGAGGGTAATGGACTGGATGGACTTCTTAGATTCAAACTGATTTTAGTGAACAGTTCAGTCAAAGGAAATAAGAAAACAAATCTGCAAAGACTTGGTATGTCCTCCTTGGTGGACCAAGGAGACTAGGCCTGTGGATCACAATTTATAATGTATTTCTCCTGCAGCAAAAAGAACTCAAAGTCTCTTTGCACCCTCTTTTCTTTTCCAAGTGACGTTTTCTAAAGCGGGAATGATACGCAGCTGGTTAAAAATGCATATGGAAAAGAGGGAGAAAAATAAAATTCTGGTGTTTATGTAAGAAGAGCAAGTGGAAAGTGTGGAAGTGCTACATGCCTGTTGGTAATTTATCTGTTAGGTTGGGAGGGGTGGGGGTGTGTTTTTTAGGGAATATAATCTGGCCACCCACAGAGAACAAACTCGAGCCCTGGTGGGGTGGGCTTGTTTGCCTCCCAGCAATGCAGCTGTGCTCTTTAAGGAGCAGCATCCCATAGGAATATAGCCCGCAAAGCAAAACAGCCTCGCTGCCTTTTTTCCTCAGATTTGAACGGCTTGAACAATTGGGGGGGGGAATAAATAACTACAGAAAGCGTGCCAGAGACAGGGTATTGCACACCGCTACTCAACATCCATAGCCACGGGTTGGCGTACATCTCAGGCTGCAGATGCGGTGCTCCTGCCCACAGCATCCCTGCGTCACGGCTGCAGCCCCTGTTTTGTAGTCGTGTGTCTGCCCGTGACTCCCCTTGGTACGAGTCTGGTGAGATGCCTGTCAGTGACAAGGCACAGCCTCAGCGGCCTTGCCAGCTCTCCCTCCCTCAAGCAGCCAGTTTTCCATCTGTGGCAACATGCAACATGGAAGTAAGAGTGACTTTATTATGTTTGTATTTCAGCTTACCCATTTGGTATAAACTACACCAATTTCTAGCAAACCCGAATGCTCACAAAATTAATGAGGCAAGGGAGGAGTGCTATATGTAAATACCAGCGAGCAACCTGTGCTTCTGCCATTTATGGCTGTATTTACTGTATTAGGAAAGCTCCTGTTGAGGTACCAACTTCTCCATGCTGTACAAGTTTTAAGACCCTAATAAAAATAAGATTGAATACAATGGCCAAGAACTAGACACTTAAACAAACTGAAACCAGGCACATACTCACAGAAGAGTAATTATCTTCCCGTACCGCTGTGCTCCTGTCTCTCTGGTGAGTCACACAAGGTAGCATGAGAGCAATCGTCTTAGTCTCTTGCTGGATTTCATGGCAGCCTCCCCAGATAGGACTTCAAAGAAACAATTAATGGGAAGCTTAAGCCTGAGATGGTTTTATTTGCTGCTGAGCACCAGGCACTGTCCCTGCTCTAAATCGATGGTGCCTCTCCCACAGCATGATGACATGGTGAGGTACAGGCACATAGACCACTGCCCATGTCCTGAGCCAGTCGGAGTGGAGCCAGCTGCATTTCAGAAGCTCCATTAACATGGGCCCCAGCCCTATAAAGTACCTGGTTTGTGGAAGAGCTGTTTTTCAGGACCTCAATTAGTTTCCTTACATGGTGCAGAGGGTACCATGTAGTGGTCCTTGTGCTTTAGTGCTTTGTATACCCCTGCAACAATTGCTCCTGGAGAACTGCAGTATCTTTCTGCAATGCATCTTCCATTGTTCAAGCACTGATGAAGGCAGATGTCTACAATCCCACCTCCTCATACAAAACACTGATAAACAGGTTAGGTACCCACTGGTTCATTCCTGTAGATAGCAGCCCCTTCCTGCTAGGGACCAGTCTGTCCAACAGTATGTAACATGCTCTTTCCATAGGTCATGAACAATTATGTCAAGGGAGCTTTTGTCTTAGACCCAAACAGTAAACCTATCACTTCTAAGATCAGTACAAAGTCACAGTCATGTCTTGAGAACCCATTTCTCTGACTAAGAGGTGCCATAATCTACAAGTGGTACAAATGCAGGGCAGTCTTTCATAAGTCCCTAAGAAGTACGCGGCCCCAGCGTGTTTGCCCTGGGAATGACCAGCCAAGAAGGTACACCAGTATGGGAAAATATCTCCTCGTTCACAGCTTTATTGCATGTTTTTTTCAGCTGTTGTGGCACTGGCTGAAGAGGTCACTGTCCCTCACACACCATAACTGCCACATCCAAACTCCCAACACAGTGGATCTGGTAGGTCCTCTTGAATTCTCTCCATGCAAAGGAGCCAAAGTAGCAACAGCTGTTGGCAGAGCAATCAGCTGATGGTAACTGAGAGATGCTGAGAGGCCACTCCTCTGGGAGGGCCATAGTCTCTGGCTATATGGATGCACCAGACAAAACTTTGGTTTCAGTGGGACTATGGTTTTCATCTGAGAAATGCGCCAGGCCCAAGGTAGGTCTTTATACTCTGCTTCAGTATTGGCAAAAAGACCAAGATCAAGTAAGGCTTTGGTCTAAAGAATCCTGGTTTTAAATAATCATAGTTACTTTTTGATTACCTCCTCCTCACCCTCACTTTCTAGAGATCTGTGTCTTTTATTTTATGGTAGGGTGTCAATATTATTCTGCACGTGGTGCACCTAGCTCTGAATTTAATTTGTTCTCATCTCATAATTACATCCCAGAGGAAATGCTGAGTGTACTACAGAAAAACACGAGTACAGTCACTCTTCCAGGTCTCTCGTTCTCTGGCAGGAGGACTTTGTGAGTGCTCAGTTACCCCTAGAGCCAAATTGTCTTTCTGATCTGATCACAGTTTCATGCCCTTCTGCTTGAAGACACCTGTCTGTATTTCCACCACATGGAACAAGCCCAGACGGAGGCAGGTGCTTTAAATTGAGACTAGGTAGTTACACTGCACAGCTACATGACCTGCTCAGGTGCTGCCAGAGGGTTCCTGTGGACTTTTTGCTAATGTCTGACCCACTATCTGGACTTGACCAGGAGGAGGTATTTGCAGACCCAGAAGGTGGTTACTGATTCAGGCCTCCTTTGGTTTAGATGATAAGCAGAGATGTTCAGCTCTTCTAGCAGATCTATGCCCAGGTGTCATTCTGAAGTAGAGAATGATTAATTGCTCAGCCAGGGAGGTGTTAATTGCCGTGCTGTTACAGCTGGCTATTTCAGGCAGTAGGCCAGCTGTCCCATGGTACTTTCTGCCCTCCAGGATGGTTTTCAAGACCTATGGAGATTGCTACTGCAAAAAAATCCATCAAAAGTACCAGCAGAACAGAAGGGGATTGCTGGATTTGCCTTGGTAAGAGGTGGTTAGCCTGATGGAAGGTAGGTGAGCTGTGGGGCAGTGAGCGTGCAGGCCCCTGCTGAGTTTGTGTGCTGCAGCCTGAAGGACACATCTCTCATCTTACTTGGTTGTTTTTGAGCCTTGCTGTTTAAAGAAGCGATGCTTCAGTAATGAGCTTTGGAGTCTTCTGTGCTATCAGGAGCTTGTGTTCTCCTGGGGAGGCATCAGTTTTGCTGGGGGGATGGCACTATGGCAGTACACGTACATAGGGCTTGCTGCTCAGCCCTGCCATTGCAGCCCCAGCCATCCTCTGGTTGCAAAGCAACCTGTGAGTGCCGCTTTTGGTGTGTTTTCCTTTCCCCTCCACTGTGACTGCAAAGCTGTAACAAGTGGTGCCTTTCTGAAGTGTTCATTGTGGCCTAATGGCTTCTTAATCCTGAGCAGGAGGAGAGTGCAGGGGGTGGGGGTGATGCACTGACATCATGTGAGCAACAGACAGCTCTGTCCTCAATACCTCAAGGTACTCTAAATTAATGCTGATAAAGCTGGCAGCCTATGCTAATCCTCAACTAAATGCATGAAAACTGATTAATAAAACAAAGCTTCAAGCTCCAGCAGCTCCTGCATTCAGGTCACTGACCCTATTTTAAGGAAGAGCTTTTTGTGCTTGTATGTGATTCCCACTCCTGGGGTGGGGATTCAGAAGTGACAAGCAGGGCCGTGCCACTGGTCTCTGGCATGGCATGGATTGGCTTCTCCCAAGCTCTTTTTTTTCCTGGACAGAAAAACATTGCCATTACGTATTCCTTTTACTAAATCCTCTGCTTATGCCCTATTAAATGTTTCCTGATGTTTTGTACTAATGTTCTCTTTATTTAGTAGTGACAAAAGAATATATTTTGTTTCCAGGAGAGCAAAAGCCCTATTTTCTAACCATGTTTATCTCGCTTGGGAGTTTATTCTAAATGCACCACTATTAAGACTGCATAAATTTAAGCCAGGAGTGGTTTATGACACGCTTAAAGTGTATCTCTAATTTGTTTATACTGGTGAAATGGGCAGGGGGTAAAATGCATATTACTTCTTCTGGACACAATCTGAGGGCTTAACTATATCTAACCCAGCTGAAGCTAATGAAATATTTCAGTCCAAGAAGCAGAGACCTCTGCCCTAAGGAACTGCCCTCAATGGGAGTCCTTCCACTAATAGCTTCAACGTGTCCTGCCGCTGCCACAGTGGTCCTGCCCACAGAACAGCCAGGAAATAACAAGTAGCTGTAGGTTTGCTGCATTGCAAGGCCAGCACATTCAGCACATAACCTTCAGGAACTAGCCTCATGGCTGACTGCTTTGTGATGATTAAGCTGCAGAGAATTTGGAGATTCCACCAACCTCAGTGCTGGGATTTGCCTTTATACTTTTAAGAGGGCTGTTGTTATTATCATGCTCTTTGCCAGGCCAGATTTGGTCAAAGGAGTGTGGGCTGCTTTCCCATCCCAAACAATTTGAGTTTGTAACCCATCAATGTGGGTTCTTTCCATCCACCCCTTGGCTCTGGCTTGTGCGTGTCTCCCTTGCGGTCAACTGGAACTTGCAAGCAGATGTGGCAGGAGGACCCTCTCAGAGGGTTAAACACTGAGATTTGCTGGCCAGATTGTATCAGCTGATGGCCAAGCCTGCCTTCATGTGCTATTGTCTCAGGAGAGATGCCCTACCTTCTCGAAACATTTGTAGGTGTGTGTTATCCTGAGTTGCTCGAGCATGGGAATTCACAGCCATTTTCTTCAGCCTTCACGGGGAGCTGTAAGCTGCAATTTGGATTCTGTGCAAAGCCCTCTGAGCACAAAGCCTTGCTAAAGCTTGCTCCTGCTACAGACTGAAGGGTACATTTGCAAGCAACAAAGGCACAGAAAGCATTCATCTCCTATGCAGGTTTGAGATGCCACTTAGCATCCCAGGTTCTTACTTCCCAGCGTGTTCTTGCTTCAATGCGAAACCTGTGACAGAAAATTGGATTTCACTGAAGTATGAGGTGTTCGAAGCACACATTGCTTCTGTCTCACTTGAAAAACAGCTCACTCTCAGCCCCGAGATATATTAATATCCTTCCTCTTTCACTTACACCAAGTTCAGCCACAATAGCAGTGAACTTCAGTGGAAGTTGCAAGAACCAGATCATCTTTGTCAAGGGATGGCAACAAATCATTGTGGAGTGAGTTATATTTAATCAGTGTTTTTCAGAGACTCGCGGGCTGGTTCTTTCCTTCCCCCCACTCCCCCCCCCCCCCCCCCCTTCTCTTTCTAAAGTAAAATTAAGTTCATTTCAAAACTGGGTGAACCTTCTGCATTTGCTTAGTCTAGTTCTAACAGCAGTGCCTGAGCTAAAATAAGACTGTGCTGGTCCTGAGCTCGAGCAAAGGAAACTGAGAAATCCAAGGGGGGCAATGATGTGTATAGCTCATCCTGTGCTCTCCCCAGGTGTGGGACACTTCCTACTGTGCCACTGTTTGCAAGGAACAGAGTGCAGCCCTTTGAGGAAGCCATGGTGCATCTCGCTTTGCTCCCTCAGTAAAATCTAAGTTAAGATGGAGGAGGTGGTGGGTTTCTGGCTGCAGAGAGGAACATAAAGACTTTCTTTGAAGAGGACTATAACTAGCAGATCTCTGTAGAAGGATTTTAGGACTTGCTAGACACTTCTTTTTTAAACCTACAAAATCTGAAAAGCAAGTTGATAGGCTCTTTGAGTCATTCTGTGAAACCCATAGCAAGCTGTGAAATTTTACTCAATGGCTAAACTTCTGTGTAAGTTGTTTGGGCTATTCTTCTCCCATGGCCATGTACCATGGAAAAAGGGGAAAAAGGGGGAGTGGGAAGTTGTAGACTGGGAAGGACTAATGCCAAAAGAGAGAAACTCTCTGCCAGTGTTGAATTTCATTCCTCTCCAGCATTTCAGTGGAAAACCCCTGAATAGCTTCAGACCCAGAAGGTTTTAAGTGGAGGGCTGTACATGATGCCGCAGTTTTGCAACAGGCAGCTATGTGGGGTGGTGAAGACACCTTGCAGAAGGGTTACAATGACAAGGATGTACATCTACGTGTGTGCTGGGTCATCTGGGAAAATCCGTGTGGTGATAAAAGGTGCTCTGGATAAAGTAAAATGAAGTGATTTGTGAGTGGATTGTTTCTGGTTTATGCTACTTTAGATCAAATTGCTACTGCAACATTTGGGCTATTTTATCAGATCAAAATGATGAGTGTCATATACCACAAATCATTTTGCTGACATGACAAAACTTTTGTAAGGATGAGAAATAATGAGGGTCCCAGTGAAAAATATCCTTGTGTTTTCTTGGGATACTGAAACAGGGACCAGCCTCCATTCCTCTGCCTGTTACATCACCTCTCTCTCTACACCCTTCTTTGTTTTCAGGAAATCAGGCTTGTCTGAAGGTTACCTGGGCATCCTCAGGCAGAGCTCTTGCAACTGACAAGCTGCCCCCGTTTTGTCATTTCTTTCCTTTCCCCAGACCCTTCTTCTACTTTAAATTCACTGCAGGACCAGGGAGACCTCAAGTTCTTCAGCAACACTTCGTGTGGCTGGTTTTGGGCTATCACTGACAGCAAGTCTGCAGTCTTCAAAATCTCCCAAGGGGCCTTCATGCTATTGCATGAGGAATCTGTATTACTCAGGCTTGGAAATATCCCAGCCCAAGACCTCTGTGTTGGGGGTTTTTTGGGTGTTGGGTTTCTTTTTTTAAAAAAACCTAAACTATTTTCAGGAAGAAAAAAAAATAATCTATTTTCTACTGAAGAGATGAAGTACCATCTTCTGTGCTTTCTCCTCCCAGATCAGCATGACAGATGGCATCTTGGGTTGGGAGCAGCTCAGGCATATGGAGAGCGGGGTGAGGACCCGTTTTCCGTGTAGCGCACCTGTAACCCTACCGAACTGGTGTGAGTGTGGCACACCAGTAGTCACCCTGCTGAAGTCTATGCTGAGTAAGAATCCAGCAATGCAAGTGGTTATTTGGAATGCTTCAACTGGCAAGATTAAGCCAAAATTTTATCTTCCACACCCCCAAGTTCATGAATGGGATTTCTGGTACTCGTTTTGTCCTATGATGGCTGAAGGCAGCAAACAGGCAAAGCCCAGCCTTTCTGCTGTGACAAGGTCACAGAAATCCGAGACAAAACAAGATCTTTTCCACACTCTTATGTAAGTAAAATTCAAATTTAGTTGGATTTTTTTTTTGTTGCTGTTTTGGTTTTTTTAAAGCATGTGTTGGAGAACACCTCTGTTCTTTTTCTCTCATTCGTCCCATTATACCCATTGTTCTGCTGTCCTACATGACATCTGTAGGAGTCCAGCTCCTATCCCAGGGACACAGCAAAACTTTCCTGGCAGAATACAGAAATGTGGTATTGGAGGATGCTTTAAGCCAGACAGAAATGGTTCAGTTTTAAATAAGTCTGAGGAACAATGCTATTCAGTTAACATAAAAAAACTTTTGTCCTTTGCTATCAATAGCTTTGTCCCTTTTACCTATATCATTACAGCATTTCTATGCTGTATGTAAGGTTGACCCTTACACGTGGAAAAAAAATTTCTCCTAGTAAAAAATGTATTTTATTCCACTTGTATCCTTCAATTTACTGTAGTAAGAAGTATTAATGCCACGAACATCATATACCCTGGAGTTCAAGCAGTCAGTATGAAGTGCTGTGTAAGCATGCGTAATTGGTTCCAGTGCACTGACAGCTATGCTGGTGGCTGCTGAGAACCTGAAGGTTAAAGGATGCTATGCCTCCAATGCTCATCCCTTCTGGATGTCCTTCTTGTGTTGCACAGGGGCTAGAAAGGAGAGAAGTTCCCCTCTTTAGTTTAATGAGATCATGCAGTTCAGGGCCAGGGCTTTTCACCTAAAGTTTTATCAGATCCTGTGGCAGATTTCCCTTCAGCACCCCCTGGCTGGCTGACCCTAATTTGCCCGCCTCCTAGGGGTGGGGGAAGAAAATGTACCTATGTTCCCAGTACTGCCAACGTAGTATAAACCCACAGACCACTGGTTCTTGTCACATCAGGACTGCAAACTGGGGTGGCTAAAGGGTGATCATGGAGCTTGGTCTGTTGCCTTTCCCGCAACAAAAATGTTTGCTAGGATGGTAGCTGAGGGAGGGAATACCTTTAGGCCTTGCACCTAAATCACTCAGACTTCAGCTTTAATCACTCCTCCAAGGGGCTGAGTAGGAAGTTAAAACAGCTGGAGCCACAATTTCAGTGGTATTCCTGAAGGTGATTAGTCTCTCATTTGCAAGATTTTTAAAAGTGCTTAACTGTATCCTGTGATAATTCACACATTTAGCCATGGTGCCCATTACAGACAAGGGAAAACATACATTTTTATTAGTATTTCCAAAAACCAGGATGAACCATAAATGAGAGCAACTGGTGTGACACATTTACATTTGAGGGAGGGGAAAAAAAAAAAAAAAGGAAGCATAATTATTGCAAGAAAATGCTGTCTTGGCACTACTCTCTTCAACTGGGAAACTGAACACCTGAAAGGCCCTGGAGCTGCTCTTATACAGGGGAGATGCTGCCATACTGATGAGCTATGGCTTGTGGGGAACAAGTCCAGGATAGAAGTCTTCAAATTACCCTGAGTCTTGTGTTAAGAAAAACAAAAGCAGCCTCATAGTCCTGGAAAAAAAAATTAGGAAAAAAGGGATGGAAATGTAGTTATAGGGAAGGTGGGAGCTGGGGGAGATGAGAGCTATGAAATGCATTTATTTCAATCTTGTGAAGTACCACAGCATATCGAAGCACTTCAGTGAAAATCAGGAGAGATGGATTTTGACACAAATGTGCCTTCTGAATCAGCTAGATGCACGTCTCCCTGCCGACATTATTCATAGGTGAACTTTGAGAAGTGCTAGCCTCATCAAAATGAAAAACCATATCGCTTCTCCCCATCTCCAGACAAGTTAAGCTCTGAAGGAAAATATATTGTTAGGTGCGGGAATATGAACTTTGATGAGCACAGAGGATGGGATGGACCTCCAGAGATCAGCTACTGATTTTTTTTTTCCCCCTGATAGTCACTGTAGCCCTACAAGGAAAATGCAATTTTGTGTTACTGAGATATAATAAATTTCTCATTTCTTCCTATTTCACACAGGCCCTAACTTTACCAGCTCCTGTAGCAAAAATAACTAGTGTTCATAACTGAGAATTTAAATGGAATATGAGGTGCTATAATCCATTGGCACACTCAGCTTTTCTTGCATGCAGCGCAGCAGGCTTATCTGGAGTAGAGGCAGAACCTCTCTTCTAACACCACTGGGCTGCATCGTGCTGTTGTAAAGCCAAGTTATCTCAAACAATATGGTTCCTACTCGTCTTAGGCAAAACATCTGGCTCATTATTTTTTCTCCTCCAGTTTTCCAAATGGGTAGATTCTGGGAGTTACCACCAAACTTAACCACGCTGCTCAAAATGCTGCTGCACTGCTCCAGCTGCACAGAGAGCTGTGGCGGTAGCATGAAAGGAGATGGGGAGGTGTGTGGAACTGGGGAGGTGCAGATCAAATGATAATGATCAGGAGCCTGAATACCATCTAGAACTACTCTGGCCTGAAGGGAGTGCCATCTAGATGAAAAGAAAGCATGCTCTGTCTTCACCTTCCTGCATTATGTTGTGATGTTGGCAAGATTTGTGTCTTACCTGTTTGCCTGCACTTACACTTTCTTTTATGTTTTGGATGTTTCTGTTGAAGGATTATGATAGAAACTAAAATAAAGAAATACAGGATTATATTTTGAACTCTGTCCTCAGATCATCAAAGGAATTATACTTGATAATCATTTAGGTAGACTTTTTGTCTGCAAAATAATCTATTTTGCCATGAGAATGCCATGTAGCATTCCCTGAATACTTAAATTTCATCCAAACCCCCTCAAAATCATTCTCTGATACTGTACAGAGGGAGATTTTTAAGACTCTGATGCTTACAACCAGACTGGACCTGTAGGTAGCTAATGTTTACGTGAACAATCCAGCTTCTTGGCTAGATGTTGTCCAGCAAGCAGGCTCTGACCTCTGGCAAGGCTTCTCCAGCACACAAGCTCTTAGTCAAGTCTGGACCCTAAATCTGACATTTAGGAAACTTCAGGTTCTTTCACCAATGCACCTCTGTTCCTTCCAAACCATGTCCAGGAGCAACGCTCCAGTGTCCCTGCCTCTGCTGATGCTTGCGGTAAGAAGAAAAAAATTTTTCTGTTGACATCAGTGAGGCAAGAAGTGGGCTCTGCTTCATTCACACCCACACGGTATGCTTAATTAGAAACTATTTTCCTCTAAGAGCAGGCATTTGAATTTCTGAGATGTTGCAAAAAAGCTTCAAGAGGGAGTTGCCGAGGGGTGGGGGTGTTTCAGGTAGGAGGCGGCAAATAACGATTGGAGGAAAAAAAATACTAAAAATTAGGGTCTTGGATCAGGGAAGTTTTGTAATGCTCCATAATTAAAGGCTGTTTGCATGTCCTTCAGATTTTTCAGAAGTGTTTTCCAGCCCTTTCAGGATAAATTTCACCATAAATGAGGTAAATCTATTTTCTAGCCAGTTAAGGTGGGCCAGGATCGTCCTGTGTGAGGTGAGATGCCGCAGCCATGAGTAACAGCTGCCTTGCAGCAAAGCTTGCTTTCCTTTAGCTGTCCTCTTCTAGCCCGCCATGAATCTTTTCCATCCCATGCTTCCAGTCCTGTTCCCAGGGAAATCATTATTTATTAGTGTCATAAAGAGAAGGTGTGTACTCGGCTTAATTAGCAGAGTCTGTGTTGGTAGCGTGCTTACCGCCCAGCCGTCAGGATTTGTGAAGGAGACATTAACCATTTGCCTTGGATGTACAGTCAGAGGACATGACTGCAGATCACGGCCCATGTGCGACAGTGTAATGGCAGTGGTAAAACGTGGTTCAAGTCAGAGATGTCAGGAGAGCTATCCTAATTCATGCCCTACTTGGAAGTTTGCATCTGTTGGTATTGGTACCCTCACATTTTACAATGTGCAAAACACAGAATTTTGGGCTGAAAGTCAATCTCTGACCACAGGGAGGTTCTAGGCATCAATAAAAAGGCCCTCCTTATTGCTGCCAACAATATCTGATCCCTCCATATGTGAAGGCTGGAACTGACGTGGCCTCTGAGACCGAAGTCCTTTGAAAGCTGCTACTAATTTTTTGAGAAGTGGAAATGTGGAATGAAGTGTGTCTGAGGCTGCTCCTTTCCTCTGGGACATACAAAGGAAAAATTGCTTTTGACCTTGCAAAGAGACCATTCGTCCTGCTGTGTCTGTTGCAGCTGATGGAGGACAGGAGGGGTCAGGAGCACTGACTGGGTACAGGCATTGCTCTCAGTTAAAAGTGCAAGAGGGACTTGATGGGAATTAATAACAATTTCAAGCCTTCTTATTAGACTCTTCAAAGGAGATAAAGACAGGCGGGCATGCACACACAACCATCCTGAGGACACAAGCTGGAAACAGTCTGAAACCCTGTGCAATAGTTGTGGCAGGAGGAGCTGGCGGATGGGAGCTGCTCAGAGATGCTGTCTGATGGCAGCGGTGGGGAACCTGTGGTGGTAATGAAAAGACAGAGCTGTGCAATGACTCCCCGAAGCACTCTAGTGCCCACTGCTTTATTAGATCCTGGTGCAGTCCTTCCTTCTGCTGATAAATTTGTTCTGATTACTCGATAGCTGACTAAAATTGAGTAAAGCTGTCACGACCAGCAGTGAAGATTAAGATGTGCTGTGCTACTCTTGTTTATTTTCCCTTCAGTTTGGAGGCACGCTGGCTCTATGCCTATACCACAGTCCCTTGTTTTGCCATGTTTGTCCCTTGGTTCTGCTCAGCCAAGCAGGGAAGAGGAGGAAGAGGAATGGGTGAGGTGGCATCCTGTGAGGATCTCTGTCCCAAGGGACGGGATGTTCAAACGAGCTGCTGTAGGCGATGTGCTGCATGCAGCTCATCATGTGGAAAAATACTGCTTCAGACTCTGGGGTGGCAGCTAGCTTTTGCTGGCTAGAAAAGATGACAGTGTTATTTAGTCTCAGCACGCTGACTGCGAGGTCTTCTGTAAGAGTGATGCAGTGCCAGGGAAGAGTGATGTCACTGGGGATGTCTGGGAGAGCCAATCTGGGCCTTAAGGAATGTGAATGTTTCAAAGGAAAGGCTTTCACTTGGAGGGAAAGAAAAACAAATCTTTGCTTTTTACAAAGGAAGGGCTATGTAAGGGTCTGTGAGCTGATACCACCTTACTCAACTGTCTGACATCAGTCTAGCCCTCTCATACTCAACATTAGTGTTCAAATTATGAAAAACTACTGTTATCAGATATTTTAACAGCTGAGTAGCAGCTCCTAGGCTCACCCAGTTCCATCATTTTCTTGTAAGTACTGTTCTTTAGGAATTTCATATTGAAATGTAGATTTTTCTGTGATCAAACTTTTACAAGGTAACAAACCGTTGCAAACTCACTTTTAGTGAGGTAACTTTTAAATAAGGTGAGATTGTTTAGTGGTATTTTCTGGCTGAATCAGTGACCAGTGTATTAACTAACTATGGCTTTCTGACCCGCCCTGATGTTTTCTTCTGGCTTGACCCAGAATTGTTCCTTTTCTCCTGATTAGACTCTATTTTTCAATTATGTCTTTGTATGACTACTACTGGAGAAAGGACACTATTCCTCCATTATAGGGCTTCTGGCACAAGGGGAAACTGAATGTGATCAGAGCTTTCAAATGGGATCGTATTATAACAAGAATTTTGTAATCAGGAGCCCATTATAGATAGATTATTTTTCAAGATACATTTAAAAATGCCCTGGTTTCAAAGAAGCTTAAAAAGCAGTTTTAAGGTGATCTCCTAGAATTGTATCCTGGATTATATTCCAGGATCCCACAGGCAAGATCTACAGACTCTCTTCAGTTTGGGGAACCACATAGTAAAGGCTGTAGTAGCTGCTGTAGGAGCAGGTTACTTGTCCCCTGCACTGGTAGCCTGTGATTATGAGGAGCCAAGTTTCCTCCTTGCACAGCTGAGAGACCATAAAAAAGCAGTGCTCCTCACATGGAGTGACCCGGTTACTTGCTGTATAACATGTTCATGACCAAGTAACTGCTCCTGCTGATGCTGCAGTCCCAGGGGCAACCCAAAATGAAATCCCTGCCAGCAATCAATGTGTGAATCGATGCAGCTAATTATTTTTTTAATCTTTTTGGGGGTGTGTGTATGTGATGAAAACAAATAATTGGATGACATGAACAGGTCCTTGATCCAAGTGCTGCATTTTCTTCTTTCTAATAAAGATACCAGTGAATCCCACACACTTTTTTTTTTTTTTTTTTTTTTAACAGCTATTGAGCAGCTCAGTGGGAAGCTTTGAGTCCTTCATGTAGTAGTAGGGAATTTATTCTACTGGAAAATTTACTGTTCCTAAGGACTGGAAGTGTAGCATGAAAAAAAAATCACTAAAGCAGTGCTGTTTACCCAAGACAATGAGAATATTCCCATTTTGCCCTCTCTGGTGATGAGAAAATTCATGCAAACAAGATAAGGGGCCTGTCTAGGGAGTCTTCAGTGGGAGCAAAGCTCCATGGGCATCTCTAATTTTCCAGAAATAATTATGCTCTCCAAAGATATTAATAAACAACGAGAAGTTCCTAATTCCAGTGAGATTAATTTTGTTGCTGATACTTATCGTGAAAACCTTGATTCAAAGGTTTACTGCTTTCCTAGAGGAGGGGGAAAAAAATCATGAATGCTTCTAAACTGACTCAACATTTGGTTAAGGCCAACCTTTTGGTTTGATAGGTCATTATCAAACCATTCTTAAAATGATTTATAGTCTTGGCTCCCCCAGGGCTTCAAGAACTGGAAAATTCACAAGTTGAAGTTTACTGCTGAAGCTGGCCTGCTGAGTTACTGAACTTTAAGGAAGATGGCAATGGGAGAGCATATTGTTTATCATCTTCTCACTTAAGGAGCTATGAAGTGGGTTTTATCACAGAAGACAAAATTGCAAGTAGGAGTTTAAAATTAAGCATGAAAATGCAGTCATCCTCAAATAGATTATAAAAATGCAAAATCCAGAGATAATAACCTAAGTGTAGGTTGGACAGATTCTTCAATCTGAAATAATGAACATTTATAGACTGGTGAGGGTCCTTCAAAGTAAAATTTCGTAAATAAAAGGGGAAAGAACAAGGATAGGGTAAGAAAGGATGATGGCAGTAAAGCTCAGAGAAAAAGGCCATTGTTAGTATATCAGATGAGGTGTAGAAGATTCATGAGACAAAAATGACTCCTCTTATGATTTTTCCAAATTCATAAAACATTGTTTCACATGGGCAGCAGAGAAGAATCACAGAATCGTAGGGGTTGGAAGGGACCTCGAGAGATCATCGGGTCCAACCCCCCTGCCAAAGCAGGCTCCCTAGCTCATATTGGACAGGGAGGCGTCCAGACGAGTCTTGAATATCTCCAGAGAAGGAGACTCCACCACCTCCCTGGGCAGCCTGTCCCAGGGCTCTGTCACCCTCACTGTGTAAAAGTTCTTCCGCATGTTGGTGCGGAACTTCCTGTGCTCCAATTTACAGCCATTGCCCCTTGTCCTGTCCCCACAGACTACTGAAAAGGGACTGGCCAATTCCCCCTGCATCCCATACTTAAGACATTTATAAACATTAATTAGGTCCCCCCTCAGTCTTCTTTTCTCCAGGCTGAACAGCCCCAGCTCACTCAGCCTTTCCTCATAGGGGAGATGCTCTAGGCCCTTAATCATCTTCGTAGCCCTTCTCTGGACTCTTTCCCAGAGATCCCTGTCTTTTTTATACCAGGGAGCCCAGAACTGGACACAATACTCCAGGTGGGGCCTGACCAGGGCAGAGTAGAGAGGGAGGATCACCTCCTTAGACCTGCTTGCCACACTCTTCCTGATGCATCCCAGGATCCCACTGGCCCTCTTAGCCACCAGGGCACACTGCTGGCTCATAGCCAACCTGTCATCAACCAGGACCCCCAGGTCCTTCTCCACAGAGCTCTTCTCCAGCAGCTCATCCCCCAGCCTGTACTGATACAGACAGTTATTCCTCCCCAGGTGCAAGAGATGCTGGCCAACTGTCCCAGCTGAGGAACCCAACAGTGCTGTTTCCACACCAAGAAGGAAATATGAAAGAATGCCTGAGTTATTAGAGGAAAGTTGTATCTGGCAATTAATTCTTTCAAATATTGCTCAAAAGTTGAGTTTTCCGTATGGCAATATCTGAGATATGAGAATTTCCAATCTATTTTGATTTAAGTGACAGTGAGTTAGTCTATTGTGGGGGTTTTGAAAATCTGTGTGTTTCAGAAGGCAGGTCTGGTCATCATTGTATTTATATAGTATGTGGATAATTATAAGTGCAACTTGAAGTATCTTGTATCTGGACCTTGAGTTTAAAGCCTTAACCACACACATGAAACTGAGGAACAGAAGGGCTTGAGGACAGATCTTAAATATCTTTCTTGACACAGAGAAAGAACGCAAGGAAGTGAACAACCCTATACCCCATCCTAACTCATACCCTAACATACTCTTCATATCTGGCCTCAGGTAAAGAGAATGCTTGCAGATGAGTCACAGATATCAGATTTGCTGTGGGTAAATTCTCATATGAGAATTGTGAGTAGGGTTTCAAGCCACGAACAATGCTGCCTGGTCATCTAGGCTTAGTATGGGCAAGTAGAAAGTGTGCATTGCAAGACCTGGGCATGTGGTGGAGGTGAGGACAGGACAGGGTCTTCATCGGTTCTCTGGCGTTCTCCTGCTTCCTGTTAGCTTTTTGTCAAACTCACTTGAGCCAAGTACTCTTCATTTAAAAGCTGATTTCTTGGAATCATTTTGACTTGTTAGGAGGGGGTTAAACCTACAGACCTCTAAAAAGTAACTGCTATTAGGAAATATCTTTTATTCTGGCAGAAAGCCCTTGAAATGATAATGAAAGCAAACCTGAGAGCGTTGACTGTACAAACACCCTATTTCACAGAAAGCCTTGGTATGCAAGGTCTGTTGCTCAGCTCCATAATGATTGTGAACTACTGAAGAGAAAGGTGGGCAAAACACAACTTTATTAAAGATAGAGGTAGAGATTGTTCTGTACGGCTATCACTGGTGGAAAATGAGATATCTTCCCACTGGGCACTACAGCATCAGGTGGCTGATGGAGAAAAGGAAGTGGATCTCCACGTGGTGGTGACAGGAAAACCACCATGACTTTTGGCAGATCTAGATGTTTTACTCAAAAGCAAACACATAGACTTAGTATATTGTAACTCAGAATGCATCTAGACAACAGCCCCTGCAGTTTCCCAAATTCACAGTACCATAGTTGCTCATGAAGAGGAGTCTATGGCTCATGGACACTGAAGCATTCCCAGATATGAAGGCTCTAGTTATATTTTAGGGAGCCAAGGGAAGCATGAAAACCTCTATTGTTGCGATCAATACAGGTCTGTCAGTGAATGTTGAAGTTTAGAATGAAAAAACACAACATTTTAGTCACATTTCTTCTTTCTGCTCCACCCTCAGTTGTGAACCTGCCCTTAAAAGTGGTGTCTCAGTTCAGCAGCCAGCTAATAGGGGTCTCTGAGCTGATTTTTTTTAGGATTGTAATGTGGAGAATGGAAATATAAACCTTGGTAAATATTAAAGGATATATTGAAGAATGTTTAATTGCTTTGCACTATGAAGTATATCTGTCACCAGGGGACACAACCAGTTGTCTAAATGTAATTTTTACAAGGAGGCAAAAGTACAGACTGGATGGGGAGGGGAATAGATTAAAGAATATTTAGATAAGATGGATGTACTCCAGTCAGCAGGGCCTGATGGAATTCACCCAGAGTACTTAAGGCGCTGTCTGAAGCAATCTCTGAGCTATTAGTGATTATCTTTAAGAACTCACAGAGGAGAGAGGAGGTCCCCAAAGACAAGAGAAGGGCAAACACAGTGTATTATATTTTAAAGAGGGGAAAAGGAGGATCCAGGGAATTACAGATCTGTCAGTCTAACTTAGGTCCTTAAAGATTCAAGAACAAATCATTAAACAATCAGTTTGCAAGTAGCCAGCTGATAGAGTTTAAAAAGAAAAAAGGGAGGAAAAAAAATAGAGGAAAACAGGCTTGTCAAGAATGGTTGATGTCAAATCAATCTAATTTTCTTCTTTGTCACAGTAGCTTATCTAGTGAATAAAGAGGAAGCAGCAAATGCAATAGTGCTTGATTTTTGTAACGCTTTTTGACATACGTGACAGGCGAAGGAATATGGTATAGATTTAATTACAGTGGGGTAGGTGCACAGCCACTTGAAAAAACAGCTCCACAGCAACAGCTAGAGCTGGATGACTGTCAGGGAGGATATTTCAAGCAGGTCATTCAGCAGTTTGTCTTATACCCAGTTACAAGTGCAACCTGTGGATGACATAATTAGGAGATGCCTCAAGTCCTAGAGCCTGAAGAGCTGAATTTGAAACAATATTCACAGCTTGGAAAAACGACTCCCAAATATTTAGATGAAATTCCATCAGGAACAATCCAAAGTGCTGTGCCTGGGATCAGACTACGTATTGGGGGCAGGGCTGGAGAATAACCAGTCAACATGTTTGTAAAATACTCGAGGAACTTGGACCCAGTTGTGGGTGCCATCTTTTCCTGCAGATGAAGAGAAAGTGGGGAAAATCCAGAGGAAGCAGTCAGAATGTAGGGTGCCGGGAAGCCCAAACTGCAAGGGGATGCCAAGGGTTTGTTCCCTTCAGTAAGGAGAAGGCTGAGAGAATAATATGGCAGCAGGTGTCCCGTGTACAGGTGGTGGCTGTGAATGAGGCAGTGAGGAATTGTTCTCTTCAGTCACAGAGAGGCTAATAAGCAGAAATTATCTTTATTTAACACTTAATGTCAGGGTGAGAAGAGTTGTCACAGTCATACAAGGATGATCCTTGCTGGTTTTCTTTTTTTTCCTTTTTCCTTAAGACAAGTCAGATGGTGCCTGTTGGGAACCCCTGACTCTATGTCAGTGCAGGGAACTCATCCCATGAGGTTTTCTACAGCCACACATTTCTACTTGGGAAAAGAAAATGCAAAAATGTTCTTATGTCTTAGTTCTTAGTTTCCATTTTAGGACTGCTTTGACTATATGCCAGAAATTGTTTGATTTGATGGTCTTGCATTGCTCACCATGAAAATGTCAACATTTATTCTCCGTTACCATCCTCTGTATTGAAGATACTGCAGTATTTTAGTTCATAATAAGCCAGCTGGTCCATTACACATACTCTCTTTGTGAACATCAATTACTGCCTGCTTTAGACTCTCCTTCTTTCTCCATGGCAGCATCACTCCAAACCTTATTTCATGGAAGATAAGAGACAAAACAGGCTTATATAAATATTAATTGAGAATGTTGTGAAAAGAGATTATCTGAAAATCTGTCCCTTGAAGAGAGCAGCAGAGCAGACTGTTGCATTAAAAACAACTTATTGCAGCTCTCCAGCAGAACACAGACAACCCTCAATACTCTGAATAATCAGATCCGGATACAGGAAAAAATCTGAGCTTTTTGCTGTGTGGCTGGCAGGGTACAGCTTCTGATTTCAGTTGCTGGGCTCTTGCTGACCCCCTGCATGAGTCTAAGGGGTCTATGGGGCTCTAAGCAGAAAAGCTCTGGCAGAGGCAATGGGGCGGGGGGGGAGAGGGGGGAGCACAGGGACAACCCCATCTCTGCCGCAGCCCTCCACTCAGGCTTCACTGTTCCCATGCAGCCTGTCCCATGGGAGAGTGCTCTCTTCACTGTGAGGAAAGCACAGACTGTGAGAACTTCACCCATAGCGTTTGGCATGTCCTCCTGCACGCTGTCCCTCACAGGCTGCGGCCAAAACTGCACTGCCATCAGAGGTGGTGTCATGAGCATCTCCACAAAATCAAAGGGGTCCTCGGGCCCCAGACCCTACTGCTGAGCTGTGTTTGCACCAGCACTGTTACCCTGCTGCCTGCTTTGGGGTGTGTGGCTCAACTCACAAGTCAGTGATTATTTTTCCTAATGCCACCACCTATTCCAACCCAGTCAGTCCCTTCTTTAAATGATACATAGGCTACCCCGTCGCCACGAGAAGTAATTGATTATAGGGTATGTTAGCAATAATCCCACAGTTAACGTCTGCTGGTTTGTTAGAGGCGAACACCCTCAGCTTTGCTTTCAGCTATTAATTAACCAACCAGTCATTAACTGCTGCTAACAATTGATTTACAGGGAATTATTGCTTAAATAGTGGGAGGTATTTAAGAGGAAAATAAATTAAAACAAAGAACTGCTGGATCCTTGGGCACAAAAAAGGACTCCTTGTAATATAGAGCATGGCTGCTGAAGCACTGTAATTACACAGTGATAAACAGTCATTGGGAAGTACGTTCCTTTCCAGAGACAATGACATTATGTCTCCTGGAAAGAGCCCCTTTGTCTCCACTAATTGAATGATCTGAAATGAATGATGTTATCAGAAACCTAACTGAGGCAACTAATGTTATATTTATGGGTTATCAAAAATGTTTAATCACAGCTGCGGTCTCTCCAAGATGTGTCATGGACACTACAGCATCCAAAAATATGATTGAGGGCCGGCATGTCACATTATCTTAATTATAAAGGAGAATTACAAGTTCTTCCATTGGTTCTGCCTCCCTCCACACTGGCAGAACAAATGAGACCTATTAACCTAAGCACGAGCAAACACGGCCTCCTCATGACGGGTTTTTTCCTCTCTGTAGGTAGAGAGCAAGCAAGTGGTTGCATAATTTTTTTCCTTGGAAATAGTGACCTAAATCAATTTAAGATGCTGACAACATGTGAAACCCCACCGATGACAACTCCTGTTGAATCTGCCCAGGTTTGTGCCACTTAGGTCAATGTTTGAGTTGACTAAGCAGGCGTTGCTGTGCTGGTCAAGGTGCATTTGTCCTTTCCTAGCCAAGTTAAGCCGCATTTCACTGCCCTCTCCTGGAAGGATATCTTGCCTGCTCTGCTGCCTTTTAGGCCTTTTGGTACCCCAGCACTGGCAAAAATGTATTAAATATTGGGGCAAAGGGAGATGACCTTCTGCTTTTTCAGACCTGAGGCTGTGATTTCTTTTACTGTGCAAGGCAGAGATGAGAAGGTGTGGTGGAAAAAAGTGCTTCAACTTTTGAGATCATTTGCTTTTGTGGATATATGTTGGTTTTCCCCCTCACCTGCATTTTTGGGAGGTGGTTTCTGCAGAGAGGCTGGCAGAAGTGTGACCTAGCACAGATGGTGAGCAGTGCCCATGGAGGGGCTCAGGAATGACTGCTGGAAGGGTTTTGCTTGAGGGTGATAAGGATGCTGAAGTGGACAATACCTGACTGGTCATGGGAAGAAATGGCATGTCTTTGGTCACTCTGAGAAAGAAAACTGGCAGAGCCTTGTGCAGAGTCCTTTTCTGCTTCCTGACAGCAGCTTGTCCTGACCTGTAGTCTTGCCTCTCTCCCTGTCATTTGCCTGGATAAATTGGTGTAGACTGTACACCTGAGCTGTGGGGACATGCAAAACCCCCAGATCAAATCTTAAATCACAATCTCAGGTTTTGTGTCCAAGGTTCATAAATGCTGAAAGGATTTCCTTAGTCCTGTAACGAAGGCAGGCATTTCTAAATAAAACGTTAAACTCACAAGCTTTCTCTTGATGAGCATGTATCTGTCTTGGGTTTAGCTTCGTTACAGATACCCTGGAAAGGAAAAGCTGTTGTAACCTCTTTCCTTTCACAGCTCCTCTGTCCATTCATTCATTTATAGCTTACAAGAACATTTAACTCTTTGATTAACTGTAAAATAGATAGCTTTTTATAAAAGTCTGTAGATGACAACAAAAACTTAGTGGGAAACGAGGACTTGGGTATTTTGTGTTTCTTCATCCTACCATTCCTGCATGGCTGGATCTCAGTACTTTTCGGTACCAGGAGATGGCACTGGCAATTGCAGGGATCTGCAGCAGTCTTGAACGGAAAATCGATTGGAAAAACCTTTTTGTTGATACGAACTATGAATACAGCTGCATGAGTCTTTGCAAGGGTGTGCATGTCTGCTTTGGCTTTATTTAGCAGCCTGTGGAAGAATGGGAGAGTGCCCCCTCTAGACAAAATTCTCAGTTCAGTCCCAAAAAGGTAGTGCAGGAGTTTTATGAGTTGTTACAGGATGAGAAAAGGTGGGCTGCTACTAGCAAGGAGAGCATCAGTAGCATGGTTCCCTAACACATTTATAGTATTTCAGAACACTATCAAACTGTTATCAGGACAGATGTATTAATTTTTCCAAAATAGATCTTTCTCCTCCTGGTGGAGGCAGAAGTGATTAAAACTGGAATAGTTTTTGGACTGCAAACTCTTTTGTGATCATTGTAGAGTTGAGCAAAGAAACAGCCTAAATGCTTTTGGGCATTGCAGTGCTTGACTCCTTGGTCCCAGAGGAAGAAACCAAGATGCCTGGGGCAGGGTAGGTGATTTGCATTGCAGAGTGAATCAGTAGCCACTTTGAGACGTTTCTCAGACTTTGGTTCATGGGTTGATAGTACTCTGTAAGATATCCTGTCTAAGAACCATGATATGATCTTTAAACACGTGAGTGAGGAAAGGAGCACAACTGTAAGAAAGTAATAAATGAAGGATCAGATGTCAGCCTGCCTGAGTTTTGGTTCGGGTGCAAAATGTTATAGTAACATTGCACAAGGTAGTCCTTGGGAAAAACAATTGTTTGGTATTTTTTTAAAGATCTGGAATCACTCTTGTTTCCAAGGGGTCCTCTCAGGAAGGCCAACAGCTGCCCACCTCTCCTAAGGACAGGGCATTTTTCCCCATTGGTCTTTCAGAAACCAGAGAGGGCTACAGTTGTGTCTTGGAAAATGTGAAGGGCACTTGTGGTAACCTTTGCTTGAAGGCGTTTTGGATGTACTGGGTGTATGTCATTCAAATCCCCCCGTTGGCCTAAGTTTTAAATCACATTTTTAATCTCCAAAGAGAGTTTTGTAATTGCCAAGCTGTAAGAGGACGAAAAAGGGATGTTTTCCTTGAAGCTGCCTCTTGCTGATTTCGTGTCCTAAGCCTGATGGAGGCATAAGTGCAAAGTGCCAAAGTACGGCAGCTGTGCTCATGCCCAGATGTAGACCCTTCCTGCACACAAGCAGCTTCCAGTGCTTGGCTTAGCTCAAGCAGAGTTAGCTGGGAATCTCAAGCCCTATTTACGCTCAACCTGCCACACCTGAGGAGTAAGATGTAGCAGGAAAAGTAAATATTAGGGGACTCAATATTTTTAGACAGCTGATGGGACTGGTTTTGGTGGGATATAAAGACCATTTCCTCTCGTTACATAAAGCCTATCCTATTCAAGGTGCAAAGTGCCTCAGGATGGGGAGCAAGCAGACTCTCAGTGTTCCTATTTTAGCTCTGTGTGTGAGTATGAAGGAGCCAATAAAACTAATGAAACAATGATTGATTTGGTTTGTCCACTGGCGATTGTCTCTGATTGTATCACCAGCTCCTCTCAGAACAGTTACCATAGTAATGATAAATAGCTGTGAGGATTTAGAGATTTTTAGGGACAACAAATACACAATTTAGTCCAAGGAGTATCCAAGAAAGAAGTGATTAGGAGGCCGTCATACTGGATTACTTCTCTGGATGGTACCTCTCCATGCACATCAGGATTTAACCACAGACCCCATTCGTTTGCACACCTGATCTTTGCTCTTATATCCACATCTCTCAAGATCAACAAGGACTGCCTACTGAACAAATTTGCTTTTTCTTTAACTAGGCTTTGACAAACTTGAAAGAAAATGTCTTGCCTAAGCATTCTTCATAGTTCACTTTTTATGCAGTAGAAACTGACCTGCCATTCATTTAATGTCATCTTTTTTTCCTCACATTATATATAAATTAATATAAATTAACCTCTATTGTTCTTAATGCAACTTAATGAAGTATTGCCTGTAGATGAGGGAAAGGCTGCAGATGGAGTCTACCTGGACTTTAGTAAAGTCTTTGATGCTGTTTCCCACAGAATTTGCCAGCAGAAACTGGCTGCTCATGGCTTGGATGGGCATATGCTTCACTGGGTAAAAATCTGGCTGGATGGCCGGGCCCAGAGAGTTGTAGTGAATGGAGTTAAACCCAGCTGGTGACCAGTCACAAGTGGTGTTCCCCAGGGCTCAGTACCAGGGCCCATTCCCTTTAGTATCTTTATCAGTGATCTGGATGAGGGGGACAAGTGCACCCTCAATAAGTTCCATGCTGGGTCCTGCACTTGGGTCACAACAACTCCATATAATGCTACAGAAAGAGTGGCTGGAAAGCTGCCAGGCAGAAAAGGACCTGGAGCTGTCGGTCGACAGCTGGCTGACTATGAGCCAGCAGTGTGCCCAGGTGGCCAAGAAGGCAAACAGTATCCTGGCTTGTATCAGGAACAGTGTGGCCAGCAGGACTAGGGAAGGGATCATCCTCCTGTACTTGGCACTGGTGGGGCCACACCTCAAGTCCTGGGTTCAGTTTTGGCCCACTCACTGCAAGGACATTGAGGTGTCCAGAGAAAGGCAATGAAGCTGGGGAAGGGTCTAGAGCACATGTCCTGTGAGGAGCAGCTGAGGTAACTGGGACTGTTTCACCTGGGGGAGGCCGAGGTTGACCTTCCCCTCTCTACAACTCCCTGAAAGGAGGGTGTAGCCTCTTACAGAAGAGACCAAGTGTTGGTCTCTTCTCTCAATTAACAAGTGACAGAACAAGAGGAAATGGCCTCAAGTTGTGTCAGGGGAGGTTTAGATTGGATATGAGAGAAAATTTCTTCACCAAAAGGGTTGTCAGGCATTGGAACAGGCTGCCCAGGAATACTTCACTATCCTTGGAGGTATTTAAAAGATGTGTAGATGTGGTCCTTAGGGATTTGGTTTAGTGATGGTCTTGGCAGTTTTAATGGTTGGACTTGATCTTAAACGGCTTTTCCAACATAAACAATTCTATGATTCCATGTTTGATATAATCATATAGCTAATGAGGTAGGTAGGACAATCTTTGTTTTTTTCTGGTGTTACCTAATCAGTGCAGGTTTTTTTCTAGTTTCAGCTTTACTTTGGAGGTACTAATTCTAGGAACTTGGGGAGAATTATTGCATTGCTATGCTGTCAAACAAAAATGTTAGAAAAGATGCTAAAATACAGGCCAGAACATTAGTAGCAGCATTTGAAGTAAGCTTATTTTATGTTGTCTCTAGTAAAGTGAGGTTCTTTGGTGACTATTCGAGAATTTAGGTCAAGCTACAGTAAAATGAACTAAATAGAGCCTATCAGCAATTTTAAGACCCTGATTAGTTTATGGGTTCCAGGTACTCAAACAAGCTTTGTGTGAGGTGTTGCCTGAAGTCATGGTTAATTCACAGACTCTACTTTATATTCAGTCATTATATTATCCTTGCTCCTTTTTTTGTTGTTTAAAACACAAAAAGTATTTATTCACCTTCTCAATTTTTCTTAGGGGCTTGATGTGTCATTAAATCCCTGTTTAAACAATGAAATAAATGTTTCAAGGGTTGAGTATGTGCAGTAAAGACCAGGAGCAGGAAAGGTCTGCAGCGAGGGCTGTGAGTAGCTCTGAAAATGCCTGCAAAGATTTTCCTTGCTCCAAGCTATGCGAAATATTTGAGCAGAGAAGAGAGGAGGAGGCTGACATTTGGATTAAGAGTTGTTGAGCACTAAGTGTTTTTGAGACTGAAGATCTGGCAGCAAATAAGGTGAACCGAAGTGTGGCTTATCTGTTTGGCTGGATTTCCAGGGCTAACATGTCCCTCGTCCAGGAAGCAGACTGATTGCCAAGGGAAGAGTGGGGCTGGAAAAATATATTTTTTTACTGAGGATGCTTTCACAGGTGCTTTTCCCTGTTGTTGATTGTTCCCAAACAGCTTTTTTCCTTCATCTATGTGCAAGGTTCATCTACATCTGGGTTCCAGCAATTTGCTCTTGAAGGGCCAGTTTTTGATGAAATACCAGCGTAGGGGGCTTCACAATAGCCCTGAGATTGGTCCACAGCTGTCTGGACTTCTTATTTAGCACCTCTCACCAGAAATTAATTCTGTTTCACCTAAGGGATTTTTGTCCAAGTTGCTTTGTCCGGTGGAACAGTTAAGGTATTGACAAACACTAGAGAACAACAACAAAACACCAACTGGAAGAGCAAATCTTTCCCTCAGCTGGTTTTATTTGAAACATCTGAAATTATTTCTGCATAAACAGAACTCCTCAATGAAGAAAACAGTTCTAAAAAAAAAAAAGAGTCATGGGGCATAAGAAGGAGCTTGAATCTTGAATTCATGCTGGAAGGGCATAGATATAAAATACTGGTCTCTGTAATTCTCCATAGAAAAGTGTTCTGTAACTTCCTGGGGAGAAATTCATCTAAAGAGGGTTTAAATGACTCCAAATTATTCATAGGATTTTTTTGTAACCTTCTTATAGTGTTCAGTTACGATGTTATCTGTATGCAGAGAGTATCACTCTTTGCAATGATAATTTGATTTCTATGCCTTATTTCCACGAGGGCTGGGCAGGTTCATGCTATGACCAATCCTGCCACACCAGGTCAACTAGATATTTCAGTTTAAATGGCTCCAGGACCAGTGGAGGTATGAAAAGGAAACCTCACTCTTTATCTAAAACCTGCTTGCATATAGATGAATGATTCCCTGGAGAATTAACACTTGCTGTTAAATACATAGAGGTGAGGAACTTTTGAAATACAATGGTCACATCTTTGTGCACATTCTTTTCCCAAGATTAAGATCTTTTGGCCTTGAGTGCAGGAAGCTTCTCCTGTCATCTAATAAGCAAGCCTGAAGTACACATAAATGCAAATGTGCCCCAGGAATTTAAAAAAATCCCCCCAAAAATGCAAGCGATGGGATCCTGATTCAGGACAGAACCCAACAGCCTGCACTGCTGCTTGCCTGAAATTGCTTTGCTCTGCTGTGAGGCATTAGCCTGGGTTTTTGGATAGCCCCAGCGAAACTTGAAAGGCGTTTTGAAGTGCTGTTGGCTTTTCCTACAGTTCATCTCGCAGATCTTGTTAGGAAATGAAGGAGAGGAAACTGGGCAACCGTGCTGCTCAGCCACGAGGAAATGCACAATGAGCGTGATGAAGCCAGCAGCTGCAGGACAATGGGAACAGGCTGGGGCTATTTTTGTTAGATGCGAACAATCAATTGAATGTGTGAGACCTTATCATGTTCCCTCCCCGCCTTCTCCCCCCGTTCTTCAGCACTGGAAATTTTCCCAAAGAGAAACAGCTTTCCTTTTCTCTTAGCAAAGTTGATTACCATAATAATTTTCTTTTTCATCTCAGAGCAGGTTTCTTTTGGAAGTCTTTGATGGCTTCCTCTGAGCGCAGTTATTGTCTTGCTGTGACTGATTGACTTGCAGCTGGGTCACACTCAGCATCACAAAACCTGGAGCAATGTTTGCTGGTATTTACGAGTGGATAAGGGTCCCCTCACCTCTCACTTGCTGGATGTGGAGGGTGGAAGCATTTCTCCCAGGGTTATCCTCATGGCAGAAATCTGAATTTGAACTGGGCTTAGCTTTCACAGATGGAAAATAAACAGCAAGCGTTTGCATCCTATCAGATGTAATGAGAAGAAATATATAATTAAGATGGTAATCAGTGCTCCAATAGCTGAATTCCCCCTTATCTTTATTACTCTTCTCAGAACAGTCCTTTTAAATGTCACAGCAATATTAGCTCCAACTTACAAATGGAAAAATGGAGGGTCGTAAACCCGTGATTTATGACATTGAGAAGGAAAGAAAAAACGTATTTTGCACTCTCTCTAAACAGAACCGCGTTCTTCCTTTATATTCATAAATAAGAATATAACCTCCCTGATACAGTTATGTCTAATTTATATTGTTTCAATGTTCTGTGTGCCAATAGCAGATATGCTACACTAGATTCTCATACTTCATATATATGAAAGGAATATTAATTTGTAAAGGAGCTTTTCTAACATCTTGTGATATTTCAAGCATGCACTGAAGCAGCACTTCAGGTTTACTATTCATATTTTTTATCTTCGGTTCTTCAATGTGTAAGTCTCTTCCGCCTTCATTAAGCAGCCTATTAGTCACAGAAGATCGATACTTTCTGTTCTTCTACCTATTATCTTACTGTCAGTGATATCTGGCTAGAACTTCATACCACAATTCTTGCTACTACTTTAATTTCATTATAATGATATGTTTACATCAGTAACAGTTCAATCAAAATTGGATGTGTTTGTAACACTGCAGTTTAGATTAACAGCTTACTACTTCTTTACTAGAAGGAAACCACTAAATTGACCATAATTCCTAATCAATATAGCTATAATTCTTAGAATTTAAATGGGTTTTTAAGTGGTCTTGCCTGTGCAGCTAAAGGTGACATGGCTGTCCTGTAATTTGTCATCCAGCTACTGCAGAATCCATTTCCAAACAGTCGATTGTTTCATTCTGCTTCCAGTTACCAAAACCAGCAAAATTTAATTGCAGGCTCTTTTTTCCCATTTCCCATTGCTTTTCCTTCACCTGGCCTTGGCTTAATAAGCGGTGATGTTGCATCACAAAAGCAAATCTTGAAACATCTAACAATCAAAGCCATCATCATAACGTCTCTGTGCCTACTGCAGAGGAGGAGATGCTGGTGGGTAGAGCCAAACAACTCCTCCCTTAACCTCTGGTTCCCATGGGTCACTAACTTTCTCATATCATCCTGTCTGAGTGAATACAACTCCACACTGTGCTCCATGGTCCAAATATGCTTCTCTGTTCCAGATTTGTCTCTGCTGGTTTTTCTCCAAATCAAGCCAAATTTCACTAGGAACAGCTGTGGAACAAACTCAGCTCAGCACTGCAAACAAGGATCACAGTTTCCTCAGAGTAGCAAAATCGATGCTCTGACCTCACCAGTCATATCTGAGAAGTCTTAAACAGTGCTTGTGATCAGAGTTCATGGTTTAGGAATTTATCCTCCATTTCAGGCTGGTCTACAACACGATGACACAACTTGCAAGCGTTGCAGTGACATGGCCTGCACCTTGAATAATTATTTTTGCCAGTGTTTTGGCTATGTTTCATCTGAGGACCCCACTGTGTTTCTAGGTGTGCCTCAGACACACCCTGCTCCCACATCAGAGGGCACCAGTCCCTACCCCACACCTCCCTCTTTCCCCTCTCGCAGGAAGAAAAACCAGCTGTGGTAGACCAGGATTTTTGTTTGTTTGTTTGGACAGGTTGCTCATGTAAACAACCAGGTGCTTTCTGGGCATACCTTTGGCCTCAGCCACTGCTCAAATGCACCCAAGAGAGATTTGAAGAACTACTCTCTCTCTCATTAACACACCTGAGAGGGAATTTGGCCTTGCATGCTTCAGCAAAACTTTGGACAGACAAATACTGCTCCATTGATCAGATGTAATACAGCATCCTGACGCAGGCTGGCACTTAGTTGGCTAGGCAAAAGCTCTCACTGAAAATAGATGCCTTCCCATTGATTTAATTTCTGTGGCTGCTGGGCTGGCTCTGTAGTGATGAAGCTTTAAAGGAGGTGCTGGGTCAGACCCCACCTTTCTTTTTGGATGTAGCTCTAGTGGACCAAACTGCTAAAGACTGAGGAAAAAGAGCTTCCAGACAGGTAACCCGTGTCTGTCACAGCACTACGCTTATTATTTGCATGCTTTTTTTTATCCCATAACTGACTTGCTTAACAGAGTAAAATGAGATTCAGGAAAGCCTTTTGACAGCCTACGTAGTTCCAGGCCTTGGTTTCCCAGGTTCCTTAACAAAAAAGCAGCTTCAAAACCTTTTCCCTGAAACAGCTGGAACTAAACTTATTTCTTGGCCCTGTGACCCTTCCCTGGAAAGACTGCTGCCCTCTGATTTTGGCTCTGAATTGCACACTGAAATGCCTAGAAACTGGAGCCCTGTTTTCTTGGTGCTTCTGGGTATTTAAGAGCTCTTTCATCAAGGAGAGATGACAGCTTTCTTTTCAAATCAACTCACTTAGGAACAAAAAGAAAGAATAAAAACACCCAACAAAAACACAAGAGGCAGGGGAAGGAAAAGCTCTCAGCTCACATAACACAGAGCTAATTTTTCATGTCGCTGGAGACAGACAATATTTTTAATCCATTTCTCACAAGTGAATTTGGGTTCAGTAAACCTGGGATCCCTTTCCACTGTCTCAGAGGCAGCAAATTGAAGGCATATTGCCAGCAAATCCTGAGTATACTGGGCTATCCCTTGTATTGGAGTAGGCAAGGCTGATGGGACCCCAGCTACTTAACTCATACTGAACCTTCTTGGGGAGCTACGGGTCTCTTCAAAGGCATTCACATCTCTCCACTGCTCACTGCTTTCCTAGGCATTGACCGTGTGGGTGTAAGCAGATGCCCAAGCTGAGCTGACTGGGTCCTGTCCCATCACCTAGGCACCTTTTCGGTATCTAATGATGGAAAAAATAATCTTTCCGGTTTCCAGTCTCTGTGTCTGAGTCGTTTTCCCAGTGAAGAAGCTTGACAGGTTAGCAATGGCAGGTTGTTAATACTTACGATGACTTCAAGTACAATATCAGATTTGTTGCCTGGCTTGGGGTTTGTCTAGACGGGTTGTTTTATTAGATAGCAGATGGTTTGGAAATTGTTTGCTGTGACAGGGCTGAGTGGAATTTGAATTTTCTGTTCCCAGACCAAAAAGGGGTGGGGTAGGGAAAGAAGAGAGCAAAACTCCCACGTTTCTCATTCAGATTGAAAAATGTATATATAGAGATATATATGTACGTGTGTGTGTATTTTATTGATGGAAATGAGCCTCATTGAGCTTATCATAGATCCTTAAGCAACTCAGATTAATTGCAGGATGACTTTCCTTAGTACAACCTCAGTGTCAATACTGGGAAAGTGAATTTACGATGTTTGAGTGTTTAATTTTTGCAATTGTGAACGAGATAAATGAGCAACAGCAGGGCGCATTGGCTGGACCAAAAAAACCTGAATCGATCCAGATTCTAGTATCGGGTAATTGGATCTACTGTGTTTATTTGGACCCGTGTGGGCAGAAGTTGAGGCTGCCTCCTTTGCAGAGAGGTCTGAGCATAAAGTCTTGCTGGCAATGATTTTGGATTTCTCTTTCGATCTAGGCCAATCTTCACGCACTCAAATGAATTCATTTGCAGGGGAGGCAGCAGCTCTCTCCCCTCAGAGATAGCACAAGGCTCTGCAGATGGGCTTTGTATGTCAATATGGACTTAAGTGTGAAGTTTTAAACAATTTCCCCTTTGTCTTTCCTGACATAAAGGTCCCCCAGGGAGGAACTAGTTACTGAGTCGAAAAACTGTAAATGTCATGAAGCAATGCCTGTTCTCTGAAGAGATGCGAAGCTTTTGTTTCGAGGCTGCACAGGAATGAAAAGCCATGTTTCTAAGCAGAAGCTGGGCCATCTGCGCTTTGAAGTATTTCAGATTTTATCCCTGGAGCCAGAGTATGTGCTGATAGAAAAAAAAATCAATGATGGGTTAAAATTGACAGCCCGCAGCCTTGGTTAGTACAACTGAGGTAGTGTACAACCGCATTTGGGGCTTACGATTCAGGGCTGAATGATGCTTCTGGCTTCCTAAGTCCTCTGACAGTGCATCTGTGGGGGAAAATAGCTGTTTCAGGGGTGGGGAATTGAGGGGCAAAGGCTGGGTACCTTAGCCTAGGGCTTCCAGCACAGCTCACAGCCGTGCTCAGCAGGGTTTGGGGTAGGAAATCCCTCACGCTGCTTCCCTCGCCACCCAAAGCAAGGGGAGAACCAGCAGCTCTGAACGTGACTCCCTCTTTCTCGGGGGCTGGCATAATTGCACACCAGCCTGTATTTATATCTGTGTGGGCAATCACATTTTTAAAGAGGATTATGCACTGCTTTGGCTATTTCTAAGCCTGTTTAATGACAACATCTGCTGAAACGTAACTATAAAATATCCAGGGACTCTCAAATGTCACATCTGGCTCAGGTAGGCAAAAACTATCAAAGTTTTTGTGTCACCTTTTTGTAGTAGACCTTGACCAACAAACCTCTGATACTTCTGCAGGTTGCATCCATAGGAAGAGGCACCTAACTGCGGCCTGTAATTCCGTATTTGTGCATTTTGGATTCCTCTTTCCATCGCAGGGTGATCCTGGATTGAAAGCTTTGGAACTGTATTTTGTGGCAATGAGCTATCTAACCTACAATGTTCACTCTGCAACCCGGTATTGGCAGCCATTCCGTATAAAATAATGTATATCACTAATATACTCAGTGCTAATAATTCTTGTGCTTATTTCTCAGGCAGAATTGTGGCAGTGGCAAGCTGCGTATTCAGGGAATAAGAGTTGCCAAATTTTGCAGTGATGTGCCAAGCAAACTATTTGCTGACACTGACTGATGCCTGCCCTGGTGCTGAGGACATGCAAACAATGTGCTACTTCAATCTCCAAATACTCAAAAGAGAATATAGGCCTTATGCTATTTTTTTCTATAAAGGCATGTGTTCTTCTTGTCTGACATTGTTTTATCAGTCTAAGGCTGCTACTCATCAAATAACTGACAAATGGTAACACCCAAATTTTGCAAATGCTGTAGTTCTCAAATACTGGGCTGCATTTTTGACTGGTGTTAGCTCTGGCATGAATGTACATACATGATGAAGGGATTTAAGGTTTATCAGTCAGTAATACAGTGGCATCAGGATGTCTGGAGTTAGTACCGTTAATTTATTTAGCGCAATTCCCCAGGATGAGTAAATGCATTTTTTTCTGCACACTAGAAGCTAATGTTTGATGATAGCTGCATGTTGCCATAGAAACCAGGACAGGTTCAGCTGTAAGCCAAAGGTTAATTTATAATTATTTTTAAAATAATATCACTCAGGTGCATCAGTTTAGACAGAACTTGTCCAAAGCTTGATTCCTTAACAAAGAATCTATCATTCTATTCTAGCTCTTCCAAAAATACATTAACATGGCTCCTGTTTGCTTAAGGCAGATTCTCCATAAGGTGTTATACAAGATAACTGTCTGGTTTTGAGTGTTTGTAGCTATGTTTGCAAATGACAGAGTGACTGACAGCACAAGCTCTCTGTGGGATGGCTGTGGACCAGAGCATGGATGACTCATTGTGTATGATGTTGTTTCACACCAAAGTGTTTGCTCTATATACTGAACATGTGTGCGAGTCAATAGCAAAAAGTTCAAGAGCAAACACAGCTTAGGTGGAAATAAATTCACAGTGACTGAAATCATTATGCCCAAGTCAGAAAGCTAATTTCATCAAAGGATAGATGACAACTGAAACACCTGTTTAAATGTCTTTTTAAAGCAGGAAGTTTACTTGGGATGGTTCCTGTGTCCTCTGCAATTGTTGGAGGGTCAGGCAGCAAGAACAGAGGGTCTTGGCATTTTCTCGAGGCAAGAGACTTTCAGTTCCAGGGATGGGCAGAAATGAGTTCAGGTCCCTGCTCAGATCTCCCCTGTACAACGGCAATACCCAATAATTAGGTGCTGTTTTTCTCTTGGAAGCACAGAAATTTGCTGAAGAGTGGCTTTCTCCTCAGCTGCCTCTCTGGAGTTCAGCAGAGACCGGAATAGCTGTTTTTGTATCAGGAGCTATTTATTCTCTTTGTTGCAAATTAACTCTCCCCTACAGCCCTTGCACGTCTAAGGCATAATTAAAAACAAACTCTTTTTGATTTGATGATGCCATTAATGTCCTCCCAGGAATAGCTGCAGTCTCAGGCTGGCTCAGTGGTGCGGAGATGCCCCCTCAGCTGGCTCCTGTCTCCCCAGCTGAAATAATAAGGATCTGTGAGAACAACATGACACTACCTCAGTCCCTCAGGGCATTTCACTGTACCTCTGGGCCACCTCTTCTTTCATTAAGTAACCCCTCCACAACATATGTTGGAGGATTCCCAATCCCAAGGGACATTTTACTGAACATATAAATGCAATTTTACCTCTTTTGTGCTCTCTCTGTGAAAACGTGGTAAAAGGACACAGAAATATTCCTCTTATTAGATGGGCAAATAAAAAATTGCTTTGACACTGGTGTGGGAGATTAAAATGTACAAGTTACTTTTAAAATTGTGTTTCTCATGAAACGTGGGTACGAGCCCACAAAAAACTTCAGGAGTCTTTACTGGACTTTGAATTGTGCTCATAAAAACTCACTGTAGGTGAGGGACTGGTTCAGACAGTGCTGTCTGATAGGGAGCACTGGGGTGAATCACCCACCAGTGCTTGCACAGAGGGTTTTGTGAGCGAAAATGTGCACAGGGAGCTGGGGAGGAAAGCAAGTGTAGCTGCTGGACACCTCTAGTCAGAAAGCCTCAAACTCATTCCCAGAGTCTCTGGCAATGTCTCTTTTGCAAAGCCTGTTTCCACATCCCAGACATTTTCTTGCAACGCATGTGTTTCTGGCACCATGCAGCCGATGAAGGGTGAGGGGTTCATACCCTTGTGGAGTGACCCGAGACACGAGCTCCATAAGGGACAAGGCTCCAGATGTGGCCAGGACGGGACAGGCAGGGAATTCCCATTTTCTCATGCCACAGAGAGGCCACCAGGCTGCAGTACCGTCCCTCCCTTTTCTGCGCTTGCAGATGCTGAGCTGCAGCAATGACAGCTTCGTCCCAGGCGAGACATCTCCTGGGAAGCTGGGACCGGCCTGAGGGACACATTCAACCTTGAAAAACAGCCAGTAGAATGGCATGCAGATCAAAGGGGTACTGCAGAGCTCAACTAAAAGAGATCCCTTAGAGGCTTTTTAAAGCATTTTAGCTCACCCTTAACTTCTTTAAAATGGAGCACAGGTTTTCTCTGGGAAGACAGCAAAATAAAGTAAAATAAAAGCAGAGGTTGGGACATACCTTGAAAAACACGGGCACCCGAAGAGCACTGCCATCTTCTGCACCTCCACCTGCTGGATTATTATTGCTGGCATACCTTTTGAAATATGACGCTGCAAATCTGAGAGACTGGAAAAACTGGTTTGTGATGACATTTAAGCATGTTAAATGTGGTGCTTATGTATCCAGTTTCCCATGAGGTGTGGGCAATGTGTATGGTGTAAAAGAGTCTTCTCAAGACCAAGAGGTAGAGCAACTATTTCAGTATTTTGTGTGCCTTGGTCAATTTGGTTTTAATGAGAGGGAGAATGGGTTGGGTATTTTTGGGTTTTTTTCAGTTTCCAACCTCTAATTTGATTTGTCTGTCTGTCAGTGGACACAGGCACTGTAAGTGCGTGGAAGTATTTGCATGTCAGTGAAGATTTCCAAAAGCATACAAGATGCAGCAAGCTGCCCAGTGTTGCAGTTAAATTCTGTGCCTCTGATGGATTTCCCCACACTGTTGCTAGGAGATGAAGGTACTGCCTAACAAAGGATATATTGACCAAAAAAAATTCCAGAACAAATTTATCTTGTTACGGTAAATAGAGCCTTACATACAATGGATATTGCAGGATTTATTTCCCTAGTTGTGGCACTGGAAAAGCTACACACATTGAGTTAAGGTGAAATTTCCCCATCACAGATACGTTTTTGTTTTATTTTGTTGACATGAGAACTTTGAGAGTCTAATGCCGAAAGCACTGTTGCCTTCCAGTGTGTTTTGTTGCTAGGCTAATAGGATGAACACTTCCTACGTTAGTGTTTTCCCTTCTTCACTTCTCTGCTACTTCTGCCTTTCAGGAAGAAATGTGGCTTATTATAGTGGTTTCCTTTTTTTCATTACTCCTTTGGGAAACACTTATTTTAAAGCAGGGAAGAAGTGTGCATGACTCTGGACATGTTGGCATTTGGCACAGAAGCAGCCAAATGCAATGGAAAAGTAGACCAGCCTTTTACTTTACAGCTCTAGGCATATCTACGTGAAAAATACCCAAAACACAAAGTTGAATGGAAATCTAATAAAGAGAGGAACTCCAGGAATTTCCATGGGAAGATTAGATTTCTAGAGAATTACAAGTTTTCTCCCTTTCTTGTGGTGATGTAATGAACACACAACAAACAGATTTGAACAGCAAAAACAAATGTGTCTTAAGTCACATAAAATAAAAGTCTCCCAGAGAATAAGTTTAGGTCTGGTGTGGTGATTGCATTTGCTCATCCACAGCCATCCCAGCAGTTCCTATGCCACCGAAGGGTCTCTGCGTCTAAACACATGTGACTAAACAGCTCCCTGTCCAGAAAGTTGTGAAGGCTGAAAAGTCTCCCTTTGCAAGGGAGGAAAGGAGGCAGGGGAAAACACTGTCCCCTTCATTTTCTACATGCATCATTGCATAGGAATGGAGGCATGAACAATTTGAACTATTTTGTGTTAAAGTCACTGTGTCCCTCCACGGCTGTGCAAATTTTAGGCTAGTTTACTCTCATGTGTGAATGAGCTCATCCAGGTGAGGTAGTCTGCACAGACCAGTGGCAGATGTGGCCCCCTCCTCCTTCATTTGAGAACTAGTGGTGTGGAAGGGAATTAGGGCAGAAATCGTCATTTCTTTCCCTCTCACTTCCTGGACCTGTCCCCCTGTGGGATGCACTGTTACCTTCTGCCTTGCAGGGCACAGTGAAGAAGAGCCCACAAGCTGGGCAGAAAAAATGGGTGGAGAAGGAGCTGACACATTGAGCCTGCAGTCTCTGGATTGCCATCTGTCACAGCCATTCCCCATTTTGCAGGGAGAGAGGGAAAGGCTGTTTCTGTGGTGCTGATGTGAACGCCTTCGAGAAGCACTCTTTCCACCACAGTCATCCATGTCTGTGTCAACTTTTGCAGCACTGGCAATCACAAACAAAACTCGCCAGAAAGCTGCATGCAATTTGTCTGTAGGCTTGCACGGGGTTTTAGCTGGACGTGAACGCGTTCAGATGTTATCTCTGCTTGTTTTGACGGGTGGGGGAGCGGGGAAAACTGAGAAGGGCCTTGGAGCTCCCGCTATTACTGCACTTATCCGGTTTTATGCTGTAATATCCTGTTTTTAGATGGTTACAGTTTAGCCAAACATTAACCATTTGGGATGGGACTGACCATGTTGGGGAGTTGCATACCAGCGCCTGCAAAATATAAGTAAAAATAAAGCGATGCAGATTTTTTTTCCCCCAGATTGAAGCCAAGCAGGTGAAATATTTTATTCTATATTAAAAGATCACTGCAATCTCTTCACTTTGAAATCTGGCATGGTGGCAGCAGTTAGGTCACAGTGCTGTTTGCCGAACATATGGCACATAGCACATTTAGCCCAAATAAAAAATAGTAACAATAAACCCTTAAAGCACAAGCAGGGGCACACTTGCATTCAGCAGAGGCTTTAGTGGTTGTGACTGCATTGCTTAAGGATTTGTTCCTGCCACATGTGCCGTGAGAGTCTCACCCTTCTTGAAGCTCTATAGGGTGTAGATCCCTTCCCCATGGACCCATTTGCAGAGTGTTGAGCATGGTGTAGGAGCTACCTCTCAATTGCATGCTGAGGTACAGCTAGAGAGTGGACAATGGAGCAGAGTTGGGACTTCAGGTAACCTCCACTTGAATTAAATTAAAACTCTGGTCTCTACTGAGTAGCGATGTCTTCTCTGGGTTGGGGGCCACCTGCAGTGGGATGACATAATGCAAACGAAGTGACATAGCCAGTACATTACACCAGGAAGCCTGGAATGGGAGATTTAGGAAACAATCTGATGGGAAAATGAGAGCCAGGGAAGGACAAAAGATAGCCAAAGTGACAAAGGAGCTTTTGGAAGGAGAGGAAACTTACTGGGTAGAATCTGAAGGCAGATCGGGAAAATCAGGAGCTCTGAGGAGGGGTAAGAAGTTGTGAATTAAAAGAGGACAATGGCACAGGAGCAGGGACTACCAGGACACGATGCTGTAACAACATCAAGAAATTAATAGAAAAGGAAAGGAAAAACAGAGAAAAGGGAGTTTTTCCTTCTTCTTTTATGTTTATGCCAAGTGTTTATTTTCTTTTTCCAGACCACTGTAGTTCCTATCCAAGGGTGATTCATGGGGGTGGTTAAAAATCAGCATGAAGTTTTCTTCAGCTCTTTCCAGCTTTATGCTGGGCACAAGAGTAACTTTCTTTGCCAGACTCACTGGCCTCTGATGTCTTTGTGGCACTGGTGACTTCTTTTTGGAAACATCAATAGGGAGGTAGTTGTAAAGCTCTCATTTTCTACTGCCTGCCACAGACCAGCAACTTGCAGCTCTTCCCAGGAACCATGCACACACCATTACTCAGCATCAGAGAGTTCCCAGTGTTGTGAAAGGCAGCACTCCAGGCCCCTGTTCTCCACAGCTTTTGGGTCTCAGCAAAAGCTGAACAAGAACTTTCAAATGCACTTGAGTCTCCTTTAGTTTAAATAGAGCTTAGAGCATCAGGAGTGATGGATGCAAAATATTGTGGAAATGCTGGTGACCAAGGTGCATTCACAGTGTAAAATTTTTGCTTAGCAGAGTCCAGCTGACACGTGCATATAGCAGTGACTCTGCATTGCTGTCGATTGTCAGGTATTTACTGAACTTCAACAAATTATCTTCAGCAAGCTTCAATCAGCATGTGGCACGTTGGTCAAATGTGGCTGAACTCTGTAGGCCCTTAAATGTGAGGTAAATACATTTTTCATTCCACTGATTGTTTTTTGAACAAACATATTTCCCAGTGTGCTCCCTGAAGGTTAGGGACTGCCATTGCCCATGTATTTATTTGTCTCTCATATTGGCACGTTAAAGTGGAAAAAGCCTTTTCACAGAAGCTGCAGATAGAAGAAAAAACACCATTCTTTTCCTATCCATACCAAATCAGATATTTTTCTGTATTTGAATATAGTATTTATCTGACTTCAGTGGCTCCTGACTTTATGAAGAACGGATAGCCCATGATAGCAGTGGACTGCTCCACTGAATGTCTCAAAGCTCACTACAGAGTGACTTCAGTCTGCTTCAGTTTTTCCTGCATACCTAGCACTGCTCTTCCAATGTCGTATTAGGTGTGCCTTTGGCTACAGTCTCACTTCCTTCTATTTCCCTCCCTCCTCAGCTCACCCATAAGTGTTATTAATTTTATAGTGCTGTTACAGAAATGGTTGGACCCGACTTCAATTTTTCACTCTGCTCTCAAAGAATCAATATTTAGAAGATTTCTGTGATCTGTTCAGTTTTTTTCACATAAGTAAAATATTTCTTAAATTGTATGAGATAGGAAAACTCCAGAAACAGAAACTATATAGTTATCTGTAAACAATGGAATATCAGACCATTTCCTGATTCAAGTATGAGCACATACACACTGTATGAAAGTCTTCATACAAATGATACTAAAATCTTAAAAAGCATTATAAAAGTCCTAAAAGATTTTTTTTGTCTGTGTGTGTGTTAAATATCTCTAGGTAACTTGGTTTTCACTAATCAGACAGTAAGAGTTAATTGCACTGAAATAAATATATTTTCTGGTTTTCCTGCTTCACTATGTTGTGGGTTTTTTCAAAGCAAGACTTTATTTATGAGGAAGTAATTAGTCATTAATTCTTCACTGCAATTACCTCAGTCAATCTATTAGCGTGAACTTCAGCATATATGAAACCAGCCTGTTCTGTTTTTCAAAGCCACCCTACAAAATTCTTAAAGGACATTTTGAAAGAAATAGTAGTCACTAAAAAATATTTTTATTGTTCCTCTTCTGCATTCTGAATTCCTTAGTAACTGCAAGTGCACAATCTTTATTTAATGTAAAAAATAATTTCTAATAGAGGGACCATAATGAAGGTCTTCTAAGAGGAGGATGCAAAGTTTGCAAAGTTTACAAAGTTGTGGGAAAATGTATTCCAAGTAGATGGAATCGGATATCAAATGTAGTTCCAAAACTTCTTTGAGAAGAAAGGAAAAATATTCAAAAGATCTTGTTATATACTCCCATGATCAAAAGATTACTTATCTGTGAACAACTAATCATATCAATGAAAGTGAACTAAGAATTAGTTGGGGGCAAATATTCATCCTTATTTATCGTTTATTTGAAGACACTGGTGGTTACTAAAGTGAGCATTAGCATTATCAGCCACAAGAGACTGTCCTTTTTTTGCATTGCATTTCAAACATTTCCAACATCCTAAATGTGATTTTACTTGCTCGTCTTCAAAGCAATCAAGTTGCCAATGAATTTTTCCCCTTTCAGTGATATATGTACACACTAACAAACATAATATATGCAATACACTAATAGAAAAAAATATTCCCATGAATTCAGGCATTAACGTCCATGACATACTTTGCCTTCACAAGCAAATCTTTATTTTAAGGAGGACCAAACTTGTTATTGGTCTATATATTTCTTCTACTAGGAGTATCTCTTTAGCTATAAACGAGCCCTTGGAAAGTTCCATTTAACTTGTATAAACAAGTGACACATGAGTAGGATTAGGAACACTTCATTAGTTCTGCAGCAGTTGCCTTGATGTTTTCTGCATTGGTTTTTTTTCACTTTTCCTAGAACCAAAAATACTTCCAACAATATTTTGTTCTGAAACACTATATTCAAATCACTTCCTTGGTCGGTCGTCTCCATTTGCATGCTGTCTTATACCTGACAATCTGTTACCATGAGCAGTGAAGAAATTTCTACACTGACTACAGTAAACCATTGGTAGTTGTTCCTGTTCTGACTAGTTCTGTGCAAAAACACCTCTCAGTCCTTTCAGAAGACAAAATATGGTCTTCCTTCCAAAGTATCTGGAATTCTGAACAGGACATGGCCATGACAGCACTGTTCTGGTCTCGATCCAAAAGGGACATTAATATTAATTACAAATTAAGTAAGACTCTAATATTTACTATTATTAGACTGTTTTCCTCATTATTATTATTAGATTGTGATCTTTCTTTCTGCCTAGCATTTGTGCCCTGATGATGTGGTTATCCTCCCATATAACTGCCATTTAGCTCATAAAAATATACAGGATAAAATCATCTTTGGATACAAGTGTGGCATGCAGAGCAATCTAGCTGCAGTGCTTTTAATTAGACTACAGCTATTTTGCATATCAAATGTATCTGCTAAAATTTCAGCAGGAGGTGATGTAATACAGATACGACTGTAAAGACATGTGGAACCCTTTGTGTTTAAAGATACCACTTAAATGTAAACCACTGCTCTTTGATATCAAGTACTCAAGGCTTGATCAACAAAGTGACCTGGGCAACACCGTCAGCTTTCAGCTGAGATGAAGCCACTTGGGTCCTTGCTGATCCTTGCTGAGGTGGAAGTATCTCCTCTTCTTTCTTCTTCAGGTCGCTGCTCAGGGGGCCCTGCTTCAGGAGCTGCCTGGCAGAAGGACCTAACAGACGATCAAGTGGGTTTTGTTAAAATGAATGTTCTACCTTTGCTCTTTTTGCTTCCCACACAGTCTTTGTGGTAATACAAGTAAAACTGGCTTTCTAGCACGCTTCCAAGTCCAGTGCAGGACACAGCATTTACTGAGCCCTTGCACAAAACCCATGCTGCCGCAGCTGTGCAGTAAACACTTGATGTTTACATAAACATTAATGATGAGAAGTTTTTCTTTCACATTTGCTATTTCCTTGCCAGATTTGCAACCACAAAGACAAAAGATCTGTGGAAATACTGTGTTTAAACCAGCAAAAGATCAAAGGAGGAAGACACAGCTATGATTTCAGGTGGGCACTTAATCAAACAACACAAAGGTAAAAGTTTTCCCTTTCTTACTTCCTTTTAATACCTTTAATTTTTCCAAATATTTTAATTAGTTCAGGTGATTTAATTAACAATCACACTATTTGGGTTTGCTCTGAAAAGATTTAAGTGAATCAAGTCTTGCTCTTCCTTTTGCAGCAACTTAATAAAGACCACTTGTTAAGCAAGAGGGAGCTAATCAATCTAAGTAATAGATTAAGGGAAAATAAAGACTTAAGTAATGAGTCTGGTAGCCACAGCTAGCTGCTGTTTTTGGCTCCCTGCATGTTGCAAAGGAGAAGGCAGTGTGTAGGGTAAAACCCAGAGGGTTTCTTGAAATGCTGACAAGGAGTGTGGTCTTTATTTTGTATTTTTTATGATGCATTCACTTCAGCTCAGCGGCCAGTGCCTTCTGCATGCCTCAAGCAGGAAAAGCATGGCTGTAATCTTAACTAAATGTTGGTGCCATCTGCTGTGGGCCGGGGAAGTAGCAGGGATCTTCCCTCTGGCAGCACCTTCCTTCTGCAAGCTGCTGTGAGGAGCCAACTGTTTGGGTTTTTTCTGAGAAGCAACACCTTATAATCTGATAGTCATTGTATGTTAACCCCGTGGTGGGGAGCACCCTGGTATTTCCTCCTGATACCCTCTCTGTTGTTGTGAGGCTGGAGGGAGTAGGGCCCAGCTAGGTCTGAAGCGGCATCTGGCCCCCGAGGCATTGGGCAGGAAGGCCTGTGCATCCCTGGATATTCACAGCTTCCACTGCTGTTAAGGTATGCTTCAACATCATTGCTATTCATTAACAAGTGATGTATTCGATAATATATTAATTTCATGGTTTTGTTTTGTGAGGAGTGCCTGAAGATGTCGGGATGAATGCTGGCTCCTGCAGGGCCGTTGGCAGGGCCTGTTGGCAAACCCTGGGCATGGTTTCCACTCATTGGTACTCCTCAGGAGAACGGCTTGCCCTGTCTTGCCTCATGCTTGTCTCTTATCCTTCTTCACCCAGAAGCTCCTGGGTTCGCGAATTAACTTCACCCACACCTGGCAGCAAAGACCTTGAAGAATTGCATGAAAACTAGCAGATGAGAAGGTAGAAACTGCTGGAGTCATGTCCCTTGTGAAGGACACTGTCACTGCTGACCCCACATGCAGGCCAAGGAGAGGTGCCCAGGCCAGAGGTAGTGCCAGTAAGGGGGGGCTCTGGCATGGTGGGGGGTATGTGGGTAGGAATTGGAGTGGGGACATGAAAGTGGTGTAAGAGTGAGGGAAAAGCATGGGAGGTGGAGGAGAGTGATACAAACCCTTGGAAGACTAGGCTTTGCAAATGCATCTGCTCACAGCATGACATGTTGGGTCCTCAGAATTATACCACCCTCCACTCTTACTTTCCTAAATGAAGCATGGCTAAATACCTGCAGTTGCCAAGACTTGATTATTATTGAAGTTCCTTTTTCTCTTGACCTCTGTTTCTCTTCTGTCTGAAATTTTAGTGGCATATCCAGATATTACAGATTTTTGATTGTTTGTTTGTTCTTAGGAATTATTTTTACCATCCAGACAATTTGGGATGGTACCAGGAAAGCAGGCAGCAGCATTGCTTTTATTTTGCTGACAGTTGTCATGATGGGTGGTGACAGCAGAATTTCCATCCACTGTGTAGATAGTTATTTGAGTATGACATGACCTTCAGATTAGATAATCATGGGCTGTTATTTTTATCAGATCTGCCAAGAAAAAAGATTACTTCCTTCAAAAATAAATGAGAATTCATGATTTTTCCCAAGGAAACTGCATACTTTTGAGGTATAATAGGGAGATGTTTTTGTGACTACAATGCTTCTTCTCTTACGTATATGAAGGGAGTAAAGCAAAAAATGGCCTTGACATTTCTTAATGATGCGGTGCACATGTGGTGCTGTACAAGACAGTGGTTTCTGGGATCCTGGAGCCTTATATAATGTAGGCATAGGCTTGTACTTCATTTGCTTTTTAATCCAGCAGGCAATGTTATACAAAGAAAATATTTATTTCACGAAATAGCCAAAAGCCTATCTTCATTCAGGGATTATTGCAATTCATTCATATGCAAAGAAAATATTCTAATAGTTGCTGTCAGTGTTTTGAGAACAACAACCCACAATGTCCTTGGGTTGCATGCCTAAGCTTTCTCTCCTCTACATTGCACATATTGGTGTAAGATTTGTCAGTAAGAGCTTAGTGTGCATCTCAGTGTTGTAGAACCTTGTACACTGTGTTCATACTGGGCCATGGTTTTCTTCAGTTAGTATGTGCTAACTGCCAAATATTATATTGACATCAGGAAGTGAGCTTACTGCTACTGGAAACATGCTCTGCCAAGTATAGCATTCCTAAATAAATATGGAAGCAGAGCTCATTGTTTATGGTCCACCTTTTCACCCATCCAAACCTCTGTACCCTGAGATCTGAAAGCAAAAGGAAGTTTCAAAAGAACACAAGACCACTTTTCTCCTCATTTGACTTTGGGCCTGATCAGACTTATTGTGAAATCAATGGGCAGATACTCTACCCCTCTGCAGCATTAACCCCTTCCAGAGACTTCATTCCTCATTTGGGATCATGATGCAATTTAGCAACCATCTCTGGGTGACTGACCTGAATGAGAGACAATTTTCAGCATTATCTTAACTCTGATCCCACCAATTAGAAGCAGGCTAGGGCTGACCATCTGAAAATCCCCACTTCTTTTTTTGTGATAAATCATCTGACTTTTTATGAAAGGCACTGATATCATGGAAACGGAGAGTTGTGCTGCAGCCATTACTACTGCACATTGCTTTATGCAATAGTAACGGCTGTCTTCCTGGCTTTCCTCCTGATGAACTGTGATGAAATGTCTTGCAACTTTTACATAGATATGTGTGTGTGTGTGTGTGTGTTTATGCATGTTTATACATTTGATATAGCTCTTAAAATGAACACCACCTGGAACAAAGCGATGTTTAACTTTGCACTCGGCTCACTTCTTGCCCCAGGAGAAACTCCCACTAACTCTCCCTGAGTAAAGAGTGAGAAAGATAAAAAAGTTATGGAAGTAATATTCCTCTGCAGTTACACAAATAACAGCTTTGCTGGACATATGCCTAATCTGAGACTACACATTCTAGATTTAGTCAGGCTTTGGTACACCTGCCTCAACTGTCATAAACACTTCCATTTATATATGGAAGGAGGTTACTATAGAGAAACATACTGATTATATGCAGAGTAGTAGTTATACCCATGTGGATGCAGTGGGATGCATTCAGTTCATTGGTCTAAATGGACCCAATCCTGGCTGTAACAGCCAAGGAGTCCTGTGTTAGCATCTGGTGAAGAGAAAAAAGCTGTTCTTATATCCAGATAGTTTCTCACTGCCATTCTGGCCTAGGAGGGCAGCGTGCATTTGGCATGGTGCAGAGTAGTGTCAGAATCTCTCCAGCTACTACCAGCCAGGTCTGGGAGAGCTGGGTTAGTGCCAGATTTGCTTGCTTTTCCTATTGTGATACACACCCAGCACAGCTCAACCCATCTAAAATATCTGGGACATTATTTCAGTCTCTGTCGGTCCCTTACAATTGTTAACTAGCATCGTTTGTTTATTTGAGGAGATAGAGCATTTCATTGTGGCTGCTATGTTGTTTATAACCCATTTGGGGATGTCGCAGAATGTTCTTTAAACAAAAAGCTTTGACCTATTTTTTAAAGTCTGTGCAAAATAACCTGCTGTACACACACATCTTGCGCTCATCCATGCTGCTCTTGCTTTCACATATTCTTGTACATTTCTGTAAAAAGTATTTTTCCCTCTATGCCTATTTAATACATTTGTATAACAATGTTTCTATTATATATTTAATACATAGATATGCTTACATACATAAATACATGAAGAATATTAAAGCCTTTCTCCTTTGGGGTCTATTAGAGCCTGCATTTCAATAGACATTTAATAAATTTTTAAAGGTCCAATTAACCAGCTTTAAAAGTCCTGGAACTCCACAACTCAGTCATGCCACACTTTCTATACAAAGCCTTGTGAGGGTAGCTATTACTGCGTGGTATGACTTGTTAAGTATAGTTGAGTGCAGTGGGAGTCAGGGAGGCTGCGTTTTGATCATTACATTTTAATAGTGTCTGCTTTTTTTTTTTTTTTTAATGGAACTCACATATATGCAGTCCCTTCGACTATATATCATGTACCACTGTAGTCTGAGTTTTGGCTTAACATTTAAATCTCTGGTCTGTGCTTAATGGCAGGATGACTCTCTGTCCTAGGCAGAAAGTGTAACATAGCTATTAACTTGTGGTGGCCACATGCTTACTATAGACACTTACTATCTTACAAATGACTTAAAACAATTATTAAGGATGTTTTACAGTTGTATGACTGGAAAGAAAGAAAATCAGTTAGTACTAGCCATTACATAACCCTGAGCTACTAATATATAGGCAACAGATCCTGTCAGTGTTTTGGGGACTGTCTATTACTCAGCTTGGACAACACTAATACTATTAGTATATGGGACACAATTCTGCTAGGAAAATTCATTCAGGACAAAGCTTGGAATGTTTGATTTTGGAATGGGAGGATTGCAACAGGAAAGGAAAAAGGAGAGAATGAAGCTTAACCACCATTTTAACTAAAAAGTTGCCTTTGAAACAGGTTTTTGGTCCTGAAACATTACTTTACTTAAAAAATCATTAACATACAAATTAATGCAATGATACACATCCCCCATACATGTGGTATCACATTCTGAGCCACTTGCAGTGAGGGAAGTCAGTGGGATTTGAAAATAAGCGATGATGTGTAACTCAGGACTTTGACCTGTAGGGTTAGACAGTGTTGGCATTGCAACCCTGAACAAGTTTTTGGGAGGGTGGTATCAAGCAGCTAACTTAAATAAGTGAGGAGCTCCTCATGTTTAGAAAAAACATCCAATTTTCGCCTCTCTACAAAACATCTCAGTGATGGAATTGGAGCAGACATAAATTTTACTAAGTAATTTAATTAAAGTTGTGTTAGTCTGAAGTAAGAATAGAGCAAGGCATTGCTTCCTAGGAGCAAGTAGCTGCAAAACACAGAGACACGCATACAGTTACAGAGTCACTCAGGTCTGTATGTCCCCTTCAACAACTCCAGTGGTATTGTGTTAATCCCTGATGCTCTGCTGGACCTTTGATGGACAAGAAGTCAGTTGTGAATCTTAAAAGTGGCTCCAGTGTCCTGTGACAGTTGTGTTAAAAACTCCTGCGTATATGATTCTTCATTGTGCCCTGCCCTCCTGTTCAGGCCAGAGCTGTAGCTACCTTTCACTTTCACAATCACAAAAAACCCTCATGTGCATAGCAATTACAATATCTCAGCTACTGATTTGAAGGAAAATATGTGGTAATAATGCTTGACAATTAGGTATGATCCATAATCCACAGAATTACAGAGGACCAGAAGCACCACTCACCTATCCTAGTTTAGCAGTTCCTATCTTCTTCGCATCGCTCCTGAGACCTCTGTTTTACAGAACATCATGGCAAATGTTTTGTTTTGTTTTGTTTCATTTGCCATTTGGTTGCTTTGTCTAAAGAACCTTGAAAAGCTGCAGAGAGAAAAAAAAAATTATCAGTTTTGTTTTGAAAGCTTTGGAAATAAAAGCAGAGAGAATTCCTGAAAGACTGCAGGAATTCAAGGCTAGAGAGCAGAGAAGCCGTGGAGGAAGGTTCACAATTGTGGATCTGTGTCTGGTTCGTATTGCTGGGATCTCAGTGGAAACAGTTGAACTGATTTTGCTCGAGAGGGAAAATAAAGCAGGGTGGTTGGACCATTCTTGCAATGCAAGTAGAGAATGTAGGAACCTCAGGGCAGCTCTAGCTTCTATTACTCAGTAGTTGTTTTGCCATGGCTCTTAACAGGGTCTTACAGCCATTAGAGGCCAGGTTTTGCTCTTTCCACGTTATTGAGAAAATTCAAATTGACTTTTGATAGCACGGAATTATGGCTCTCATTTTGTGATAACGCACAAATAATGTTTAGCCTGTTTGCTTTGTGTAAAAACTGCTGCAAGAGAAGAACCAAGATATAAAAGGAATGAGTTGAAAAAGCAATTCAGTGAAACTGTGGAGCTGCTTTTAGTATTTATATGTTAAAACTTTCTTTTGAAATAGTCTCAGTGAGCTTACAAGGGTTGTTTGAAGATAAAGGGAAGACTAAGGGTGGCATTTTCAGCAGGGATTTATCCCTGTTCCTTCTCAAGTCAATTGGATTTCCACACTGATAGGTCAGTGAAGTGCTCCATAGAGAGAACATAATCTAAACTAAAAACCCACTTGCAACCCCCAGTCCAGTGGGAGTCATTCCCCAGTGTCAATTGCTTTGACAAAAATTTTAAAGCAGGTCAGCATTTCTGTAAATTTCTATGGCTGTCTGCAGTGATGTATCTAATTACCGATCTTGCTCTGACCAGTAATAACACATCAGTAGTTAGAGCTTATTGCTCAAGAAGCTTAAAAAAGTTATTCCAGGCACCGTGAACGTTCTTGATCTTTTTTGTTAAAATTTTCCCATAAATAATCAAGGGCTTCCAAAGACACAGGTCAAAACACCTGTTTCAGGCACACAACTGGACTCTCAGGCAACCCTTCAGCTGGGGCATGAGGATCGTGGTGTGTTTCATGGTCTGAGCATAACCTTGCCTGATATTAAATTTTTCTTTTTTTTTTTTAAGCGGGCATTGGGTACAATTGGAGAAATCCACTTCTTGCTTATTGCTAATTTTTGGACACTTTGGAACTGTTTCAATTTCTACCCTTGCAGGCATTACAAGCTCATTTAAGCCACGTACACATTTGAGTTCCCCTAGGCTGATTCAATGCTGGGTGCCACTTAAAATGGGAGACTTTCCTCAGAGAGCCCTACACTTTGCCAGGAGGCACTGGAAGCATCTGTTGAGGATGGCGCTGGTGTTGCTACTCCTCTCCCATGGATGGAGGTGGGTCTGTGTTGTGCTGGGCATTACTTGGCTGCAGCATTATGCACACTACCATGCAGACTCATTCAGTCAGTGAAGCTCTAGCTTGGGATGAAAGGAAGGAAATCAGTGAATCACGAAGAATCGGCACACAGCCCTTCCTGCTCTCTTTGGAGAGGTTTCCTTAAGCCTCTGACTAACAAAAGAACTGAAAACACACAAAAGGCCCTGGTAATTTCTGTGGGGCTTTGCTGTAAGCAAAGGATAGGTGAAGTGTTTGTAATACTGTTTGCTCATATAGCTTAATTTGCTACAACATTAAAACACTCTTTAATCTCCACCAAATCATCCATGTTAGCAAGGAACAAGCTCATCTTGCATTTCTGCTACTGCAGTTATCTTCCACTAAGTAGCTCTTAACTGTTTACCAAACTAACTTTATTTTACCAACAAGGATGGTGTAACTAAAGCCAGGATATGGCCATCCCTGAGTTCATGATGTGAGTCTTACATACATGGCTGTGCTTCAAGGGGAAGCACTTGAAAACTGAGCTGCAAAGTTGCTTAACTTTGTTCTTGGGCACAAGTGTGCACTAAAATCTGTGGAGAACTGTGTATGGTTGAGCTCTTGAAAATAAAGTTTCAACAGCACACTACATTTATTCACTTACTCCATGTGGTCGGACATTGCCCTCCTCATTTTCTTCACCACCCTGCTAGCTCTGCTACAGTGGATTTCAGAGGGTCAGCAGTCCTAGAAGGTAAATCCAAACCCATTCTACAAAGTAGGAGCTCCTCTCTCCTGTGAAAATGTTTTCTCTTTTTATCTAAGGGATATTTAAGGTTTTATCCTCAAATCAGTTGTCTTTTAATCTTTGTTGTGTAATCTTTTTAAGACAAACTTTTGTCACCTTGCTGTACTTACTGAGTAGAGTGGCTACAGTCTGAAGAAAGCTTCTTCCTCACGCTATTTTTAGTGCCCCTTTGGATTAATTCCCTCCCTCTCTATGACCAGTCAACACTATTATCCCATAGTCCACATTGCAACCCTGCAGAGAGTAACTTACGTGAATTCATTTAGACATAAAAGTCATACACTAAATTTAAAGAATTCTGAAAGATTCTTACTCTTTGTAAAATTATTCCAATGTAGTCACTAAAAAAAAAAATCTGGACATAAAAGTATAGCGTATGTTCTCTCTGAGGACTCCAGAGACAGAAGCTGCCCTGGTCTGTAAGGAATGAATTAAGACAAATAAGTGCAAGGTGTTCTGCGAGTAACCTAAAAGGATATAAAAAGGCTGTCCTAATCAAAGTAAAAATCAGCTTCTAAAATGGTTACAGCTTTTGTGTATACTCAAGGCTTGAGAAAATAAGAGCACAATTAAATTTTTATTCAAAAGGAGGACTTTCTAGGAATATAGTTACACATTCGGTTTTGATTTGTGCTTCTGGTTTGGCTTTGACTTTGGCTTCTGCTGAAGATTTGGCCTAGGTTTTGGTTTCAAGTGTAGCCATACCCTGGAGTTATGCTTTCTGTGTTCCACAGGGTCTTGACAAGGAAAATAAAGCCTCTTTAAAAGTAGCCAGTTAAAATAGCTTATTTTTATCTTCCAATTCCCTGTAGGGCATCCTGTTACCAGTTACATAGCAGAGACAAATCCACTTCTTCAGCAGAAAAAGGCAGGTAGTGTCAGCTGCTGGAGTGTAGGAGATCTGGGGCCTTGGAGGTCCTTTGTCTTGCAGGAGGAAGGAATAGTGTCACTGCATGGGCTGAAAAGTACGTGAGAGCCCATGGAGCCTTGCTGGAGGCTAGACAGACAGACAGGCAGACAGACAGGCTGCGAGTGGCTTTTGCATAGATAACAAGAGGAAGGAAGCAACTGGGCAAAATGCATCCAGGCCCATGCCAACTTCACAAGAAGCTGAAAGGAGGAAAGGAAGCAAGGCTCCTGCCCTAGATTTGTTCTGGTGGTTGGGGCTCTGCCATGGACCCTGCCATCCTTTCCCTCTTCCACCTACAGAATAACTACAGCAATGTTGAAATTGTGTCTAAAATGGACGTAGAAAATTAGAGCCCTTGTGATTGTGTGTAACCTGGAAGTAAAACTCTAATAGTAACTGAAAATCCTAGTGCTCTTAATTGTTCTTGTTGAGAATGCTCGGCCAAGATTTCAGGCTTCAGAGACTAAATTGGGCTCCTAAACCCCACATTTACATACCTAAATAAGCTACTTTCCCTGAACCTGCTGGGTGATTACCAGTAGCAAAGACCAAGCTACTAATCTTAGTGGCTAAAAAGGATTTAGGAGCCTAACATTAGACACCCGCTTTTGAAGCATGCTGATGTTGAGTTATAGGTCATTCCTGATGTATATATTTTTATTTTTGTGAAGTTTTTTTTCCAAATGCAAGCCTGAGATTCCTCTTTGTGTTTGTATTAATAACTTTTGCAAAACATTTGCCTTCACCTACCCAAAGCCCATCATCGAACATTGCAGGAGTTCAGAAATGTTGGCTGAAGAATGCCAGCCGCTCTCTCTGCTTTCACTGATCAAGGAAATGTATTTGGAAAATGTGATAACTGCATTAAACCAGAGGAGGACTTTAGCAGTAAAATAGCCCCAGTTTTTCCACATCTGAAGTAATTTTCCATAGTAACTTGAGAAGTTACAGAAGTGTGAGCACTATCTTTATTTTCATCCCCTAGACAATTATTTCTCTTGTTTTATGATCTTCAAGCGAATAACTTGGCTAGTGAAATCTTGGATGTGTAGGTTTGCCAGGTAGTCATATGGCCAGAACTCACTCCAGCTGAGTATATACTGCATGGCCTGTTGTATAAACAAGGAAAATGTTGCTTGTCACCAGAGCAGGTACAAAGTCAGAAGTGAAATTTGAGAAGCAGTGTTCGTTGTGGGGATATGGGAGTCATGTCAAAATTGTTGAGAATCAGGAAACAAAATGTTAAAAGTCTCAGAATACGGAAAGCAAGACAAAAAGAAGTGTTCAGCAGAGTCTTTAGCTTCATGGTGTTGTGGGAGGTTCTGCACTCAAAGCACAGATCTGTCATCCTGTCACTAAAAATAAGTGTAGAATAGGTGTGAGCAAGTTGCCAAACTGGCCATCCCATATGCTGCTCACTGCAGTTGGTGAAAGGTTGGGTTTGGGATTTTTAATTGACTTTACTGGGAGCACAGTTAGGCTGGTCTGGAAGGGTTTGAAGAATCTGCCTGTAACTTTGGCTAGAGAGCAGATGTGGCCTGGCTTGAGCACAGATCAGGTCTGGCTGAACACCAGAAAACATTATTTTCAGTTAAATTCCTCAGCTGCCATTGCTATTTACTCTCTAAAACCTGTACTGAAAGGATATATATCACCAGCTCTGAAGATGATCAAATGTTAAAAAAATTCTTTATCAAATAAATCTTTCAACATAAAGTAGAAAACCTCAGTAAATAGTCAGCTTGATACATTGTAGTCCATCAGCTCTACTGTTTGAAAGATTTTGTGAAAAAAAAAAATCCATTTTAGAAGAGGGAATAAAGTAAAAATATGACCTGAAAGAAGCATATTTCCAGTGCAGTTGCAAATGTTGTCAGTAACCAGCAATCTAGCCTGGATGAAGACACCTCCCAGTCATTGTTATTCTTGAAGGATTTTGTGACTCTTCCTGTTGTTTTGCAGTTGGTGGCTCAGTGACTCACCCCAGGGCCTCCCAGCCGAACAACAGGATCCCGGGGAAATGAAAGTCTTTCTAATACCAATTGCTACCAAGGGATTGAAGTGCAGGAGCCCTCCTGCTTCCCATCCCTGCCCTAACATTCCCTCCCCTCAACTCACCTCCTTGTCCCCCACCCCCACCCCCCCAAAAAAAAAAGAACATAAGCAGCAAGAAGTGATTGCTCTTCGGTAGTTGATCAAAGTAAGGGGACCACAGAGGAGGGGCTAGCTGTGGGTTGTCAGCAAGGTATTGCTCCCCTTGCTCCTTGGTCATTGGTATTCTGCTAGAGCAGTAATGATGGCTGTATTAGTTCCTGAAACACATGTGACCTTTCTGATACTTTTTTCTCTCCAAGTACTGAGCTGATCCAGTCTTAGTTGTACAGTTGATCCAAGAATTGTGTTATATAGGGATTTCCAGCAGCTATAAGGTATGTTGAAACAGTTTCTTCCTGTAAAGCTCTGTTGTGCAATGAAGATCACAGAAAAAGGTTATGTCAATTAAAGGAAATAAAAGGCTTGTGTTTCCTCAATGATTGCTTGAACAATTGCCAACACATTACATTTCTCCTAATGTGAATGAAGCTGTTTTGCAAAATTGAACTTTCTGTCAGTACAGTAGTAGCCCTACGAAGGAGGAGTTTTGTGCTACTGTTACATGTACTTCAGTATATGTGATGATACACATGTCACTTCACAATTTTGGCTATTTCTACCCATCTTCCAGACTGAAATGCTCCTCATAGACTCTCAGAATCGCAAGGGTCCTACTAGAAATGGGAGTCAGATCTCTGCCACAAACCATGGTGCATTATCTCCAATAGTTAACCTGTTCTCACATGTTCCCAGTGATGGTGATACTCCCTGTCTTCAGCCAAACTATTAAAACAGTAGAAAGTCAAATGAAAACAATATGCTGTAGTTTTATTGAGTGCTTGCTTCCTTCATGAATGCGATTAGGGTACTCTGCCTGAAACTTTAGTTGTGCGGATTGCATTGTTCCAGCCTTGTCATTGTTCCTCCCTTCTTTTCTCAAGAAAAAAAAAGAAAAAAAAAAGTCTGTAGAAACAACTGATGCCCATCTGCTATTCCCACCACTGAATAAAAATGAAAGCAAAGTATTAACTTCAGCATCGGAAATGTTGAGCTCCAGTTGTTTTACAAGAGCTCACTGGGGTTTTGCTTTTCAGCTGAGCCATGGGGATTAGCAGTCTCCCAACCTGATCCAACTGTGAAGGAAAACATGTTGTCTTAACTTGGACCATAATATGTTGGTTGTATGTGGTTCTGCTCTTCATGGAGAGATGTGGGAGAGAAGGAATTTTTTAAAAACTATTCTTCACCTAGCCCTCCTCTCACAGTAGCTCAAAATTGCTTGAATAGGTCTTGGCTCCAAATGAGCATTTTTTAATGTTAGATTGAGATACAGTGTTGTTGCAGCAAACACCCATGGTGCTAATGTCCCTGAGCGTAGTTTTTAACTCCAAATACATGACAATGTATACCACAGAGTTAATCAAAAGAGGTGACTGGTATAATATATAGTAGTTTATTAACAGCTTTTTTACTACAAACATTTTCCATTGTTCCAGAACAGTCCTAAGTACGGTATGTGGCAGCACAGAATGCTGCTAGTCCATTTTTATCTGTTGGCTTGTTTGGTTTTTTTCTTTAAAAAGTTTTAGTCTTATCCCAGCTGTCTGGCACAAAAATTTAGATTATTGTAAGCAGAGATGGATGTGAACTGATGCATTCCTGATGATAAACTTGCCAGCAGTATAAAAAATTACCAAAATCATGTATGTGTGAAATTTTTTGTACGTTTTCCAGCTATCTGTGGATGATCTGAAATACCTGCTTTTAGCAGGTGCCCAAGATGCTTTTATTTTCAGCTGGCTGAAATACTGGCTAACTATTACATGCTGTGGAAGGCATTTAGTCCCTTCTGTATTGCTGAAAAAATTGGAAAGTAGAAACAGGAAAATGTTTATGGTATCTGTGAAGGGGTAGATACACAGTCTGCTGGGAAGCTGAAATGCTGGGGGTATATTTTGGCAGAGGGATTTTACCCACTTTTCTTGGCAACGTTATTTCCTTATCAGACTGGACATGCATTGTATTTTGCATGTGTCAAAAAGTGCTTGCCAGCAGGACTCATTCTGATAGCAACAACAGGAAGTCTGAAATACACCAAAGGAATGAAGGCTTGGGAAGCCAGACACTGAGGAGCAACAGTAATAGCTATTCTGGATAAGGAGGTTAAGCCACAAAGAGTTCAAGCCTATCAATGCTGGAAGTTGCATTGGAGGGGATGGTAGATAGCTGGGGGGAGAAAAAAAAGGCATGAGGAAAAATGGTAAGAGAGGAGCTGTCTTAATTTCAAGAGCAGCTCCATGCAACAAAGATGTCTCCTAGACATTGTCTTGGAGCATAACTCAAATTCATAATATGTGAATTCTGTCTTCCTGTTAATGAGTTCCAGAAAAAGCTGTTGATTCTGTGATTCTGTGATTATGAATTGTCTCTGTACATCACTTTTGTGACGGAGTAAGAGATGCGGGAAATGAGCGTGCTGGCCTGGCAGTTCCTGCGTTCCGTCTATCTGCCCAACATTAAATTCTGCACAGCTGCCAAATCTCCTGTAACTCTCTCTTTTGCCAGCCCCACATTGCACAGGTATGAAGCTCCCAGGGTTCTCTAAGGTAGCCCAAGCCCCTCAAATCTCACAGTGTTGACAAACAAAAACAAAATTGGGCAATGAGGAATCTGGACATGGTTTTTTTTTCAGTGACTGCTTTTATGAGTGGATGAAAACATAGCTTTGTAATAGATGCTAGGATACTAACACAGCCTTAGTGTTGGCAGCTGAGAAAGCTATAATACTTATATTTAAGTACAATAGGCTCTTTATAATCAGATATTTTATAATGTTTTAAGATGTTCTTTTCTTGCATTAGTGGTCTGAAAACAAAGCTGTCGCTGTTAAAAAATATAGCTCAGACCAATGCACAGAGTATCCCCTCATGGGACTGATGAGAAACCTGATACTTTTTCCACTGCTTGTGCAGAGGAAACCAAGTGGAAAAGAGAAGCCACAGAAACTCAGCTAGGCAGAAACTGAATGTCCTACAACATCTTGCCCAGGAAAACTGACAAGTATGGTTGGAACAGAAAGTAACATCTCGCTTTTCAGCACTGAGGTCCACTGCTGTCTCATACTGCTGCCTGTTTTTTAATCAGGCCCAGGATGAATGAGCTATTGCAGTTTACTGCAACAAAGACAAGATAGATGCCTGGATAGATAGCAGCTAGATTTATTCAGCCTTTTGGAAAATTAAGGCACGGTTCAAACACATACTTCTGTTTTGTTTCCTCTGAGACAGCCAACCGTATAATCATTCCATGCATTTCAAATAACATGAGAAACTGAGACTGACTCACTGTTTCCCATTTCATTAGCTCAGGACAGGATACAAAGCCTATAAACACATTCTGTGTGAGTCTTTACATGACATGGAGTTCCTAGCTTTAAGTTTGCAAGTCCCCATATTTTTATATCCCTAGAATGACTGTTTATGGTCTCTCTCTTCCAGCTCTCCTGACTGCCTGTACGTAAACATGAACTATGACTTGGGGCAGCAGTACATTTCCCTCCAGCTTTCTTCTCTCTGCCACTGTAGTTATGCTTAAACTTCTCTCTGACCAGCAAGAGCAAAATATCTATACATCAGTAACTTACCAATAAAGAATTAACCTAGAATGATGTCCTTAGAAGGACCTTGGCTGTTACGTAGCACATTGCAACTCTAAGTGAGTTCACAAAGTCAAAAGACATCCACATGGGTGACTAGTCAACAAAAACAGCCAAGTACAGCTTTTCATGTACACTAGGTATGAGTAACTCCTGCAGCCAATGAAACTGGTCACCAGGTAAACTGGTATCCTTCCAATAAAATGTATTGTCTACCGGATTAGGAAATCAGGGCAGAGCATAAGAATTAGACTGTCTTTATTGATACCCAAGATTCATGAGACAGTGGTATAAATCATAGCTTAGAATAAAAATACAGTTTTGGGAACAAGAACATGAAACAAGAGGAGCCCTCTTTCTGTCTTGTGTTTTGCTGGCAGCAGCAATGGGACTATACAGTAAGGGAGAGATAGAAAGAGGTAGCTCAAGAGCATCAATTTGCTGCACCCTTTTGACAGCACCATGTATCTACTGAATACCTCAAACATTCTTTGAAATCTGGCACTCCAGCAGAGTGGCAGCTACTTTTCTACAAATACAGTCCTGACTTGTTATCAACTGGCAGTGAATAAACATTGAGCCAGGTCCTTCAAACATATTTTCACTTCCCATAATACATCAATAGAGTTCCAGGTATGAAAGAGTAGGAAAACATGCTCTGTAGTAGTAGATATTCTTACAGAGTCTGTTCATGTTGCAAATAAACAAGGCTCGAGCCTGATAGCTAGAGCTGCAGTAACTCTGTTAGATCTGGCCTTGAAAATACCTTTAATAAAAAGAGTACTGAATACAGACTCAATGCACTTTGGTCTTTAGTGCCTACATAAATGCATCTAGGCACTTAGCGATTCTAGGCACTTAGAGATTTAGTGGAATTTTTCACATTAGTGCTTGGCTCTGAATCAAATCAATGACATTTAAACATTTCCATGCTACAAAGAAAAGGTAGCTATCTTGGGTTTTTAAGCACTTTAAAACATTTGCAAGCCTGATCTTTAATATTTTTAATATTATTGTGTGCGGTGGAATTTGGGCACTGACATTTCTATTTCCTGAGATGTTCCAGTGCTTCCATAAAAATTCAGAACAAAATACCTACATTTTATAGTGTCCCTCAACATGAATTTTCAGAGTAACTTCTGTATGTGACCATCAAAATATCTTGGTTTCATATTGCTATACTCAAGTTCTTTGGAGTTCTACTTTTTATTAAAATTTTCAAGGATGTAACATACTAAAACAAGAACTTTAAAAAATAATTTTAGAAAGAACAGAAAACATAACTAAGCAGTGTATTTCTATACTGTTGCAATTGCACTTTTCAATGTAAATTTAGCGTGCTCATGGGAGTATAACCAAGTATGGAGGTAATTTCAGATAAAGTATCAGATATATTTGCTGAAATATAGTTGTAACAAAACAATAGGAGTTTGAGATTATCTCAGTCTTTTTCTCTACATTCTGTTGCAAGAGTTAAAATAACCATCAGTGGAAGGGATTATAAGCATCAATGGGAAAGGCTGGCAAATTTAGTCAATGTGTTTGTTCCATCACCTCAGTAAATCATCAAAGACTGTGTATCTTTGCATCTTTTTAGTTTTGCCTTTGTAAACATTGAGAAATTTCCTCTTCTCACCTACATTGGAAACTGCCAGTAGCTGAGAGCAAGGCAGCACGGCTGCCCATATTATTTCCTGGTTTATGCAGTGGCGCTTCAAGAATATTGAACAATATGTAAAATTTTTACATTCTGTAAATCTGAAGGGGATTATTTGAACCTCATAGGAGAACTGTGCATAAAAAGGCAATGTTTTGCTCCAAGCAATGTGAACTAAGCAAGAATATATAAATACAGCCTGAGACCAATAAATCTGTAACTGCAAATCCACTGTGGCAATAAATGGTTTCCCTTTAATAATGAAATACCACACTGGCAAAAATAAATATATAACTCAGGCTACCCCAACCATTATTGGACTACAAAATAACGGTATTTTAAAACAGAGAGTCCTTTCATTCTCTAGAGTGCTCTTTGGTCATGTTTCAAGTTTTCTTCCGCAACTAGGAGGGCTAAAATCTTAGCTGAAAAAAATGTAGAAATTGAGACTGTCCCACAGTCACTTGTTCTCAGGCTCTAAGTGAAACTCCAGATAATTCAGCACCAGCAGTAATACCACAGTTGGCAGCTGTACCGATGACCAAATTTCTCTTTATAAAACAAAGCACACGTTGGCACTGAAGCGAAGTTTCTTGGTTTGAGGAAAGAAAGTAAAACATTTATTTAATAAATGAAAACTGATTTGCTGGTAGGGAGGAAAAAAGAAGATTTCCATTCAGTGAACACATAGAGGAATAATCTTATGCTGCAAAGATTGCTGGAAGTTTTAAAATTAGTTCTTTTTAAAGGAAAAAATGTTTCCATAGACAAGGGTTGTATCTTGGATCTGCAGCTCAGATTCTCCAAGACAGAAACTACAGCTCAGCTTTGGCCAGTTTTTCTTTCTGTGACTTCTTTGAGCTGCTTCTTTTCTGATCCCATTATTCCTCACTGTGTGTACTGCTGCTGCTATCCATACCAAGTTTGATCTAGCAGAAGTTAGCTGCCTTTGATACTGATGTTAGTGAGTATCTCAGAGGGGCAAAGTTCTCTTGCTGCTTCAGGGAGGCAGTAAGTAGCCTTGTACTCTCTGATGTACAACTAAAATTGCATGCCATGGTCTAAGGCCCTTTCTCTTTATTTTTTCCCCTCCCAACTCCTTGCATGAGGTTGGAGAGCCTTTTCAATACCTGTGATATGGGTAGCTACTACAGGGCTGCAACACTTTGTGCCTTTTCTGCCTTCAGTGAGTTGCAGGTAACCACCACAGTCATCATCTTCAGCAGCAGTGGACTGATGACTCCTTGAGATGGTGCTACTCAGATGAATGGCACTGAAATGAAGCAATACACCCAAGCATTCAGATAGTTTCTCTGGGTCTCAAAACCCAAAGAAGGGATCCTGTCCTCAGGCCTCTTAGATTTTGCAGAGGTTTCATTTCAGTCAATAAAATAATATTCCATTCTATATCCTTCTACAGAATTAACATTCCAGGTGGTTTGGCAGTGCAGTAAACAAAATGGCAGAGTTCTTACCACATCAGAAACAGCACCAACCTGGGATGAGGTGTTCAGATTTATCTTTCTGCTTGAAGGCTGTCTGCTGCAGTAGTTAGTGTTTCTCTAGCCCATTCTAACTTTAGGTCCTACGTCGGTACAAAACTAGCATGAAAACAAAGCACTGGTGCTAACTCCCTGCCATATGCTCCAGTCAACTTGACAGAAGTGTCATTCTGTGGCCCACCCCTACTCTGAGTCAAGTTTGTGTGATCCTTTCCAATGAAGGTGAAAACAGTCTCACTAAGGAGAACTTACATGTTTACATCTCTCATGGATGCAAATACTTAAGTCTGTCCAAATGAAATGCCAGAATTTAATTGTCTACCATCAAATTTCTGCTGAGCACCAAGTTCTGTCACCTGCAATAGGCAGAGGATGTATCATAACTTTAACATCTAGAAATGTAATTTATTTGACTAAACAAAAGCTATTCTACACATGTGCAGAGCTGCTACTGTTTTCCTCATCCCATGAATAAAACAGTAATGTTGTTAGAAGCAGTATGGCTTAGCTCCTGGGAGTTCCGGCATACAAAGCCATTCCAAAACTTCCCCCTATAGTGAGAAACAGTCATGAGGAAAAAAAAATATTTTAATTACTGCAGAATGTAGGGTTGACTATGTAATGAGTCAGGCTGGCTGTGAGGCCGATTTTTCCACAAAATATTCCTGAGAGTTGAAAGTGCACTGCACCACATTCTTCTTGTGGTTGAAGTTTTGTGATTAATTGCTATCAGCTGCCTTAAATTGTTAAGGCACAGAGAACAAGAGATCATGTTTAGATTGCCTTTAACTCTAGAGCTCTGCTCCAGTTTCTACCACAGAAATCAGAGAAAGGGGTGTGAGAAGGAGGGATAACAGAGTTTCCCAGATCAGCAGTGGAGTGATGCTGTGCTGGCTCATTAGACAGCTCAGGTTAGAGGCTCAGCTCTGGGGACTGTACTTCCATCCTATGGCACAGCAAGTACCTATACAGAAGAATAACAAAACCTGTCCATTACTAACAGAGCAGACAGGCTCAAAGCCAGTTGCAACTTTCAAATTAAAAATTAAAACAAACAAACAAACAAATTAACAAAAAAAGAACCTGGTTTTCATTGCATCCTCTCAGTTGCAGGGAGACAATCTCTCTGCTTTAGAGTGAAGCAGCTGTGATTTTCACCAAGGCAACTTTACACAACACAAAGAAAAGCCAGGTGAGGGCTCCTGTTGCTTGTTTTGCTCCTTTGTTCCTGGCTGCATTATCCCCCACTACCTGGGCTTCCTCATTACTTATAAATATCCCCTTTAAAAGTATCCTCAGCTACAGTAGGGAAGTTGGTGATGCATACTATATTCTAAAGAACGATTTGCTTCTGTTCAAAAACCTGCCTGACCTCACGGCCGAAGAAGAACAAAATAATGCATTAACAAAAACACAGTTCACTGCCAAAGAAAAGGAGTTCCTGTGAGGACTGAAACAATAAATCTCCTCCGTACTGAACTCCCAGAGGGAGTATGTTGTGTTTCCTCCTGTTCTTTATCAAAGTCCCCAAAATAAGCAGGAATGGGCAGTGGCTATGCACAGTCTCAACACACCTTTTTCCATGGAGTAATTAGGGCCTGCCTCAAAGTGAGAGAGCACTCCCTAGCCAGCTGTGTAAGGGAGAGCTGACAGCACCACCAGCACCAAACATGAAGCTCCTGGGGATTGCCTCCTTTTTCCTAGCTGTACTTTGTGTTTGCACTGTGGGAGGTAAGTTCTTTGGCTTTTTTGGATAGACTTGTCATATCTGTGGGGTGTTTTGTGAGCAAAAGCTTAGCTGTCAGTAGCTGGATGTTTTTTTTTTCCTTCCCCCAGTTTAGTGTTTGAAAGACTATGTGTTGGAGAAGGTACTAACTGGTAGTTGAGTTATATGTGTTCTGTGAAAAACTTTCCTGCCATTGTATTTTTTGTGACAGCTCTCTTTCTAGGTGTCATGAAGCTCCTCAATCTGAGAGGAGTTAAAAGCACAGTTATATTTACAAAGGTTTTCTGTTCTGTTTTTCTTCTTTGAAATAAAGCATCTTTTGTAGAGGTGGCTTTAATGGGGCAATTGAAATGTCTGTCAGATTTGGCAAATACTGCTCTTGCAAATCAAATCTATCCTGATGGATTTTCCTGGCAATATGCCAGCAATAAGTTTGGCTAAGAGTATTTCACAGAAATTATCTTGGGTTTGCCCCCCCCCCCCCCCCCCCCCCCCCCCAAAGATACAGGGGTTACAGTATTTATCAAGTGTCAAATAATGAGGGATGCAAGCCTAGGGCAGTATTAGTTACTGAGTGTGATATCTTTTAAAAGCTATTCTCAAATGCACAGATTTAATCAAACTTTGTGGTGTTCGTGTGGTCACCTAATTGGTGTTTTGATTATTCTCCAGTTTGAAAGATGGTGCTTTTAAAGTGTAATTAACAAGCAAAAGCTGAAAGAGTGGGAGAAACTGCAACAAGGGCCAGAGTCTGTCATCACCTTTGTCAAAGATAAATTTGATGTCAAATCTGCTTTCTTTCTATACTTTCATTAGCTGGCTTTCTCGTGTGAATACTTACAACCAAAATTTCCACAAATATCTATAGATTGCCTGTAAGAGATTTTGTAAATCAGAAGTTAAAAAACCTGATGATCCTAGATTAACAGATCTACAAAAAAGTTAAGAAATGTTTGTTTAAATTATGTGTTAAAATTTAGAAATGTCTTTAGTGGTGTAGCTTATATTATTGCTTGGGCTGGCTGCTGTTAGAAAATAACTATTCAATAAAGGAGACTAAAAATAAGGTTGTGCCTTAGAAAGAATTGCTTTAAAAACTACATTAAGTACAAGCCCAGAAATCTGCGTTGAGGCACTATTTATTCTCTGTCTGCTACTTCTAGTAAAAATAGCCTTCCTGTCATTGTTAAACCTTTAATTTCACAACTTCTCAGAAGCAAAGTGGAACTGGATCAAAAGGAGCATATTTAACTTAACAGTCCATAAAGCTTATCAGAAAGTAACATGCAAAGGTGGGAGGAATTCTGTCAATTTTATACAATTCTTTCTTTAAAAAGGATTTTCCCTCCTCTGCATGGTATGAACAGGACAGAACTGATGACAGTGAATAAGCAGATTTTGTATATGACACATTTGGTCCGGACAATTTTGGTTCTGTAAAAGTTTTGGGTTTTTTTTTTAAAATGTTCTGTTGCAGAGTAGACACAGTAGTGAAATCCTGTTGGTAAATTTGCTGAGAAAATGAAGAAATTTGGAGGATGCCTCTGTCTACTTTGTGAAAGTAAAAGTATATAATCTGGTCAGGCTACCCCATGCATCAACCTGTTATGACAGAAGCAGTTGTTTTGTCTGTTATATGAAGCTGGACCAAATTCTTGGGATTTCCACTGTTTGTGCTCTCTGAAGTGTCTTAGACATCTGGGCTGTAACAGCAGGATCTTATAATCTCAGAGAGGAACGGATGGTAAAGAGGCTGACACCAGTCTCCCTTATGCTCAGGCTCCCTTTTTTAAACATTGGAGACAGCAGCAAGATATTTCTCCAGTTGCTTAGAAACACTTTGAGGTGTGTTTTTTTTAATTATGCTCAGTAAAATTTGGAGAAGGTCAAATTACACCCCAGCATTTTAATACTCTCTCCCCCAGGTTTTGGGGTAGTTTGTCTTCATAGCTTACAGAGACAAGTAACGTGTGGGCTTGCAGCCTCTTCACATAATACAGATAAGCTGCTTGTCTTTGTATCTTTTGTAAATCATGCGGAAGTGGACAAAGACGTTTCCATTGTGGTTAGTAAAGAATGTAGCAAGTCTCCTGTGGGGCTTCCAGATTTCATGCTTTGACTTCAGCCTATCTGCTGGCACTGCTTTCTTGGCAATTTTCTAATTCATCACGGGATCTCACAGCCTCAGAAGTCCCTAATGATTTGGTGGGATCTACCCTCTGTCAGGAAATTACTACAGGCTGTTATGTGCAGATGGGGAGGCCAACAGCCTCGTGACAACTTGTCCCTCCTCTCGAGGCTTTTCTCAACACTCTGAGTTAAATGACATACATAAAGCTGTAGTTTACTCATGCTCATTGCAAGGCGTTCAGTCCTTCTGGCTTACTGCCCTTTATTCTTACCTGCTCCAAAACATATCTCAAATAGAAATGCCTTCTGGGTTCAGCTTTAAATGACAGCACTGGAATGGGTCAAAAAATTACCAAAGGCTACTAATAAAATATAAAAGCTCTTGAGTCTACATTATGTTGTAATTACTTTTAACACGTGTAAAGGTAACATTTGTTCTGCTAAAATACGAGGGAAGAGGAATTAGCATGTGTGTATAATGTAAGTGCTTAGAGGTTTCATCTTGGTGGTATAATACAGCACGGCTGTGGCTACACAGCATAGCAGATGTCCTCCACACAGTGCTTATAGCACACCCACAGCTTCCTTTTCACTCAGACACCCATGTTTCCTTCTTGCGGGAATGACAGAAGGAAAGAGTGGGGTTGTGCTCCTCTCAGCATCAGTCTGGATGCGCTCAAATGTAAGAGCTGGAACATACTGGTGGGTGGGCTTATTAACGTCTGAGTAGTGACCCCTGTTGACAGCTAGCAGTACCTTTCTCCAAGAGTGCTCTTGACAAAATTGATGGCACTTAAAAAAAAAAAACAAACAAAAAAGGAGTGTGGTATGGTTTTAATTTTGGAAAGATTGGAGCAAATCTTGGCATTAAGAGCCTAGTCCAAAGGCTACTGAAGCAATTTGGAGTTGTTCTATTACACTGTGGATCAGCCCTAAGTTATGTGATTCCCAACCCATTAAGCGGGATGCTTTGGAGCCTGGGACAGCATCCCAACCCTACAACACAGCAGATTAATACCAGCTCCCAGGCTGACAGCTTGAGAAAACTTCCACTAAACCAGTGCTCCTGCAGCGATTACACACATTTGCAGCTGCCTAAACTCCGCTTTTGTTGATGTTAACTAGAGGAGATAGAAGATGGAAAAGCAAAAGGCTGCCTATGCTCTCAGCTCACTAGCCTTCAAACCTTTTTTAAAAATTCATTTTTAAAATTAAATACGGTTTTGAGTTAAAGCTTTAGAGCATGGTCTCCCCTTGTTCTGGGTTATTCATGGCTGTGCTCTGGGAGAGAGCATCGAGGCACAGACTGTCACAGTTGGGCCGCTGTTTCATCTCTGAAAATTTAAGAAATGTGAATAGACTTTAGATAAACAGCTTCTTTTTACCACCTTTAGCTTGCTTGAACCCAAACATTGAATGTCTTGAGAGTTTGCCTTTTGTGAGGGACAAAAAAATGAAGTTAAGTTGGGGTTTTTTTGGGGGTATTGCTGCTGTTCCCAGCAGTTTGCAAGGCTAGCTAAATCAACCAGTGGTGCTGGAGCTTACCATAGCCTTTAATTGGAGCTTTTCTTCCTGTACAGATCTTTTTTTGGGGGGGGGTTGCTTTGTTTGTTGTTGTATTTTCCCACTGCTGCCACATTTCTTTCATTCATTAGAACTTTCTCATATTGGGCCAGTTTTGTGTGCATTTATTACTGGACAGAAGAAAATTGCTTACTCTAGCTCCAAACCCAAAGGCAAGTTTACTGCAGATGGCTTGATACCTGCCTGATAAGAACACTATGATTTTCAGCCAAACTAAGAGAGAAACTGAATTTGAAGGACAAGTTGTCTGCAGCATTTCACTCCAAATCTGAGAATACATAATAATGTCAGAAAAGACAACCATTTGTTGGGCATGTTATACAATTTACCAGAATATTTTCTCTTTTATTTAGCTGTCTCTTATCTGGATAGAAACTTAGAATTCTTATTAATCTTTACTCCTTTATAAATTAGGGGGGTGAGGAGGAGGGGGAACCTGCTGAGGTTTATATTTTGGTTTGGCTTTCAGCTTTTTCTAAATAGGAAAGGACCTTGAATTTGGTCTCTGATTGTTTATGCATCTGAGTCCTGTGTGAAAAATGTGCAAAAGTGCAAATTGAATGTAATCTTTTGGAAACTCTTAATCTAGGGAAGGGAGTAGTTTTAACTGGTACCATTCAGTTACCGAGCTAACTTCACAGTCTAACTATGAGTAAGGTCCCACAGTTAAATCATATGGGAAAGACATCCTTATCACTTGTGTTCCTCAAGAAGGGAGGCAGGGTGTTGTTTGTTTGTGGTTTTTATTTCTGAGACAACTCAAGGAAGACCTTTTAATGGTTTTATTTTGCAATTCTCTAAGCAGAGATAGAGTGTTGGATTTTTGTGTTGTAATGGCTGTTATTTCCAAATACAGTGAAGACCTGGCTTCCCTGGAGACAAACATTTACTTTTGGTTTCAGCTAGCACTCTAAAAATAAATAGGTGTCCCAGATTTAAACAGAAGACTTGAAACCCTTGCTCCATGTCCTGCCATGCAAACCACTGTTATTGTCCCAGCACCTGAGCTATCAGGTGATCATGATACCTTGGCATTCATCTTGTGAAAGTGGATCCCTGGATGCCCTAAGAGCATTATGGTCAATCAGCCAGACCTACCTGTAAGGGGAAAAGTGGTTTGACACAATTTAATACAATGCTATCACTACACTGTGCCTTCTGAACCTGCATCCCTATGTGAGAAAGCTGTGCTCTGATGATCACTGCTAATATAATGGCTCCAATGGAACAAAATTCAGCCTGTGTGATCTGCTGGTGTATTGTAACCATGCAGGAGATGTAGAAGGGGTATAGGAAGCCCTCTGAGGCCATCTACACATGTACTAGAGGCTTGTCTTGAAGGGTACAAATGAATTCCAAGTAATTTTTTTCCTCAGCAGCCAGACTAGGCTGGGGCCCCTTTCAGGCCAGACTAAACTAGCTTAATGCTCCAAAGGTTATGTTTCAAACTAGTAACAGGGCAAGGAATTTCTGACTGCTTTTATGTGGAAAGTGGCTGCTTACTTGACTTTGATACAGGTGAAAATCCTAGCCTATTTATCAATACAGCTTTTTTTACAACAATTTTTAATCTCTTTTTTTCCAATGGTGCTGACATGCTCCTGGGTGTTAGCTGCACATTGTAGATAGCAACACATCTCACACTGCTGAAACCACAGAGCAAGTGGCACATAGTTTGGCATCGCATTTATCTATCTGCTGGAGCCTTTCTGCCTTGGCTTATCACTCTAATGAAATTACGCGTTTCGCTGGGATGGGAGGGCTACACCAGCCTGGCTCACTGAAGATTCCTACAAGATATGTAATCGTTCTAAAAAGCATATTCAGTTTGTCTTCATGTCATGACTTCTCAGTGTGGTACTTGCTTTGAGGAGTGTCACTGTCATCAGAACTTTAGGGTTAAATCAATTAAATCCCTGATTAATATAATCAGATGTTTATGCTTCCTGCAGACTTCTTTCATAATCTTTAGCAGGAGATGAATATCATATTTGGGCTTGAAAAGGTTTGGATATTGAGGCAACAACTGATCAGAATGGCAAAAGCTTTGGATTTTAGTTAGTCTGAGGAAAACAGTGCCAGGAGATTTACTAGCCTTCCTGGCCAAGGATTCACATTATTTTTGTCTGTAAAATACCTTACTTATTTGTTGAGGCATTTTCATTGCATGATAATTATTTGAAGTGATCAGAGCTCCATGTATTTTTTCATTTATTCTAGTTTTCCTACTTCTTCACATGCTCAACTTTGAGTCTAAGCTTTTATTTGAAATACAGTGTTGATAACCTTCTAAATGTTAATGTGTGTGGCGCTGTCTATCCCAGCATGAGGACAGTCTGAAATCATCTTTCTTTGACAGATGAATTACCTCTCCTCGTCTCGGCATGGGTTATATATCACAGCAATATAGATGATGTAAATATCAGTGTTTGCAAACTCATTCAAAGGCTGTGGAAGGAAAAATAGCACCAAATATTGGTAGGTGAAATGGCTAAACAAGTTGAGGATTGCTCTGGCAAGAAATGAGAATTCAAATGTTTTCACTCTTAAAGTCCTTGTGAGGTGTCCAGTAGGGAGGAGTGGCTTTAGACATGACATGTGGCTAATGCATCTACTGCCATTCAAAGTCCCCAAAAGCTAAAACTTGGGCTTTCTTCTTTTTTCCCCAGGAATTACAGACTCTCTCAAATTCCTCCCAAGTTGTCCAAACCTCATTTCCCTTTCACTCCTGCAGATGGTCGTAAAGGTTTAGGTCTATGGCATGTTGAAACAAATGTTTTCAGACTAGCATGCAGGTCAGTTGTAGTTACTCATTTCTGCACGACTGTTAAAATCCCTTTCTGAAAACGACTGAATTCTTTGAATTATGGAGCTTTCTGGACATCCAGAATATGGTATTTAACTCTGCTTTCCACAAAACACACAGATCTTTGAAATTATAGCCAGCACCAAAAGCTGGCTGCCCAGAAAGGCTACTACGGTAGAGCAGCTTTTGATTCTCTTTAGGGAAGTTTTTTTCATACAAAACCAGTGTATTAATATATTTGCTGTGACTCAGAAGGCAGCAAATGTGTTTACCAAACTGTTGGACTTCACTTGTAACAACTCACTATAGTAGTATCCAACATGTAACAAGTGGATTAGAGATCTTTGCCGAGTAAGACAGATGAGATGTGCAGATGACAGTGAGAGAAGGGCACAGCACAGGTATTGGAGGCAAAAAAAATCTCCTGGAGCAGGGCTTTTTTTTGTTTCTCTGCACATTTTATCTGGTCTAGTTCACGTGGCTTCAGAGGAATCAATTATTTTCCTCTGCAAGCCTTTCCCTGTGCTAATGGCATCATGTGGCTATGTGTCTCAGAGCTGTTGAATCCAGGTGAACTAGTGCACAATTTATCTTACTGGCTTAGTGACACTTTCTTGTAATGTGCTGCCTGCTTCCTCCCTAATTGTGTTCACCTTGCATTTCTAGGAACTGGCAGAAAATACTGTTTTCAGGTGCAAAAGCTGGAAAATGAGAATTGATCATTTATGGAAGAAATTGCCAAGGGAAAAGAGTAGAAGGGTTTGAGTAGGAATGGAAGGGCTCATTCATGATAGTTGTAATTGTCATGGGGAATAAAATCATGCTGATTGCCAACAGAAATACAAGTGATGTCTACAGCTGTTCACCAACATGAGATGATCAGCCTCCAGCTCTCCATGACTTCCCAGTGCACTGACTGGGACCCGGGGTTCTGACAAGCCTGAGCATCCTAAACATGGTCCACTTTGTGCTCCGCTAGGAAGCTGATTAGCAGTGTGGATGCTGACATAGCTATCACAGCAGTGCCTACTGCTCTTTGATAACATGGGACCCTGTGCTTCAAGTGTTCTTCCAGTAAAGATTTTGGTTTTTTAATTTCTAATTTGGACCATAAACCATGTGAGAAAAGCATTTCAGTTTCACATCTGAGCTTAGCAGTTGCATCAGATTGAATACTCATGTTATTTTGAATTTCTACCAATCAGCTTTGCAAAATACTCACAGACAAGGAGGTCTTCATCAGCCATATGTGCCAGTTACAGAAATCGGATATTTTTAAAGTATATCCTTCATCCTGGGATATAATTTAACTCCAATAAGACTGTAGTCCACTTTGGGCTTTTTCTTTGGGATATTCTGTACCATTTAATCTTTTTCAGGGAAATGTGGAAAAGATGAAGAAGCATTCAATTGATCATGGAATTGCATTAATTATAGAAGCAATTTACAGTGTTTCGACTGAAGTTTTCTGTTGTGAACAGGGTTTTGATGTTCCAGAGGCTTTCAGAGCTTTGTCAGGAACAGTGTCATGGGCGGGTGTAGCTGAAATGGGTGCCTAGGCTGATCTGGGATGTGCTAAAAATAAATATACCATAGCAGCCACTGCAGTGACCCTTTCCTGAGCTATAAAATTAGTCATGTTCCTGGAGAGGCATTTGGATCACAAACATAGAGAAGAACTATGATTTTACTAACCGCTGCAAGGCATTGCAAAGAAGAACCACTGACTGACCTGGGCACGGCTTCCTCTCTGGTTGTTTCATCTCAGCCCTACCCAAACATACTCTTTCCTGGGAAACAAAAATAGGCTTTCAAATAGCATGGTAAGGAAAAAATATGCTAAGTGTTACCCACAGAAAGACATAGTTTTCTCTCTGCTTCCTTGGTGGGAGTGACTTACACCAACAATCCTGTTCTTTTCTGTTGTAGAGGAAGGGGCATTCCTTTCTTTTTCTTGCTCTGCTCAGCAATGTAAAATATGTAAAAAGCTCTTTCTATATAAAACTGCACCCATTAAAAACATTTTGAAATTGATTTAGCATGACTAACGCAAAGGGGGTGGCAGTTTGTTTTTCATACTATAAAATAACCCTTAGGAACTCCTACCTTTTATCTTACACTTGGACAGACAAATATATCACCATCAAAGAGTGACAATCTGGTGGTTTAAATAGCTTTAAAGGGTTTAATTAAAGCCTATTAAATAGGTTTAACAGGTTTAAATAAAGAGAAGCACAGAACTTGGAGCCTTTGTCCAAGGCAGACTGGAGTGCTGATGAGCATGCTGAGCACATTTATTATTTTATGGAGTGCAAACAATGTTCTCATTCCTCTGTAGTACACAGTAATAAAGATATCTACCAGGCGTCATGTGGGAGCAGAAAGTGCATCCAGCTTGTGATTAAGAGCCCTTGATAGGGAGTTTGCATTTCTAGGTCAGTAAAAGAAACCATGAAACTAGCTGGTGGGTGCCCAGATTTCTATGCCCACATATGCAGAGAGACAAAGGACGCTGTCTGTGCTTGGGTTGTTTCAGATACTCAGTAAAACATGGGGACACTTGTCCAATGCTTCTTGTTACTGTTTTCACTGAGGGGGAGCCTTTAGCAACCTGTGGCTATGTTAGCTGAGGCTGGTTCTTGGTAGCTGCTTGTTCAGTATCTCTCTGTGTGGTGGCGGCTCCCTATTTAGGAGCTGTTTGTTGGTTGCTTTGAGCAGACTTTGTGGAAACAGCACTGCTCGCTTGGGGAATTAGTAATTCCCAAGAGCTAGTGCTTGGTGTTGGGTCATGCTAACCACATGCCTGGGTGAACAGGAGGAGCACTGGGGCAGGGCTGGCACCAAAGCTACATTTCCTGCCTACTCCCTGTTCCCTCAAGGAGAAACTGCACCAGCTTCCTCCCTTTCCTTCCTCTCCTCAGTTCTTGCTGCCTGGTGCTTCCAGGCCACCGGGTCTGCATATCCTCTGCAAAGCCCGAGTTCCACATTGCCCCAGTTGTTGGTGTCCATGCCCAGGTCACGCAAGACCAGCCCTGTCACTGTCTCACTTTCTAGCTACAGGGCTTTGCATTTATGCTCCCCCTTCTCTAATGTCTTCCTTTCTCTCCTGTTTCCAGATGCTTTTGCTTTCTGCAGGGAGGCTGCTGTGCCCTTCTGGCCCAGGAGCTTCTCCTTCCTGCCTTGGTGTCTTCCCCTGTGTTCCTGCCCATGTTTCTTCCCACTCTTTTACAGCAGGTCATGTCTGTGCTGTGACACCTGACTGTAAACCAGGACCAGGAGCTACAGTGAAGTAGAAAGTTGAACTTAAATGAAAGATCTCAATGCATAGGTTTGTGTAGTATGTTTTCAATTTGCTTCTGAAGAGAGATGTGATTGAAAGGAAGGTAACAGCTTGGCAAACAGGAGGTGGTTTCCCACCTCCCGAGGCAGCAAGACTCACAGGCTTCCAGCTGGTTGGCATCAGACAGCAAAGAACACAGCCTCTTCCCGTCCTTATGGTTTTTAGCATTGCTTGTAGTACCTGACTGTATTTCACAGGGGTTCACCTTAAGTGTGACTGGTGTTCAGGGTCCATGTAGTCCTTCCATTTGCTACTCTAAGATACTCACAACAGAGAAAAGCCTGAGGAGGAAAATGGTTTATGTTGCAGAAGACTGTTAAGAGCTTTTGCAGAAGTGCAAAAGCATTGTGAGATTGGGCTGGAAAAACACTTTGCAGTTCCGAGTCATGATGATATTGCAGTGGCAGTGATCCAGCATGGGACTCTTACTGAGGACACAGCTTTCCTTTCACCAAGTGCTGTTGCAGTGTGAAAATAGTTCTGTGCAGATGCTATTACAAACACACCTGAATATATGTGTGAGGCATGCCATGCCATGCTTGTGTACTGCTTTAGCACACTGAAGAAATACAAAGACATGAAGGTTGGGTATTATTATTTGAGTTTGCTTCAAATTTGTGAAGTTACTACACAGTTACCAGCTCCAGATGTTCACTGGATTACATCAGAACCTTGATTCCCAATTAAAATCTTGCTCATCTGACTATAGAGGACTCAGAGTTTGAGTCCTTAAAGATTAAATGTGCTATTTTAGAGCACAATATCTGTAGGTTTTGGTATTTTATTATGAGTGCGGTTTGGTTTTCTTTTGTTCTTGAATGTTTACTTCATAGATTTTGTATTTGTGATCTTAGAGGTTTTGAATAGGAAGCAAGGTATTGATGGTTTTGAACAATACAGTTAAAGTTGCACTTAAGCCTCTTCTAACAGTACATCCCAAAAGGAAGTTTTTGTGGTCTGGAAGCACGTATGCTTTATCTAAGATTTTTTTTTTTTACAGTGTTTACTGGTTTTCTAAGTAATTGGCAGTTTGGGTTAGTAATTTTAACTAACAAGCAACTAACAATTCAACACTGTTGTTTGATTTTTGGGGAGTTTCATGTCACAGTTTCAGACTTAAATTACTCCAGATGAAATTGTAAGTACTACATGGGTGACTCTTCTTAAGATTTATAGAAGCACTGTAGATAAACTCCTGTGCTCTTACAAACTTGCCGGTCTTGAAGGTCCAGATTTCCTGGCAATGCATTTCCCTTGGTATTATGTAGCTCTTATTTGTGCAGTTGCCGGGGGTGGGGGGAGGGGGGGCTGGGGGGGGGGGGGGGGGGGGTGGGAGGGAATCTGCATGTAGCGGAAATAACATAAGCTGCACAAATGCAGAGGGAGGACTGAAATAACAAGTTATCTAAAATTAATCCACTTCCTTGCTCTGTCCCATGTTACAGCTTTCTACAGTATCTTCAGAGGGTTGATTCTCCACTGAACTCATGTTTCAGAAAAAGTAAAATATTGAGAAAGCTGAGATCAGTTGCAAATGCTAACATTGTAGCTTATATCCATATTATTATTATACAAGATCCAAATGATAAAACTGCAGATGAAGTTGAGATCTTGACCTGCAAGTCTCTTGCTTCTTGTGTAACTACGTTAATGCTAGAGCATGGTGCCATTGCATGTTGGAGTTTGCAGTCCTCTAGAAAATAAGAACATACTATTATTCTCTTACCAGTTGGAAAATGAGACACAGGGAGTGTCTACATGGCAAAATGCATAGAAATACCCAAACTGATCTGAATGAGACAGATACCAGAAACTCCATCTAAACTAATTAAACTATATTGTTCTACATACCAGGGAGGATGGAGTAATCTCACCTCTGCAGTTGTAGCCATTTATCCTATTTGTGATGATACATCCAGGAGAACTGTGAACTGGCAAGCTCTCACACTATTTATGGTAGTGCAGTATTGCAGTGTGGATGTCGCAGACGTGGAGGAAGTCAGTTAGATGGTTGGAGAACTGGCCAGCACTGTATCATTACAAACTAGCCATAAGCATCAGTGGCAGCTACTTTAAAGCATCTTTATATGTGTCTTGGCAGCGTATTACCTTGTAGCTGGGCAGGAAACTGAGCCCAGGTTTCCAGAACACTGATGGTAGCACGCTGCCTTCTCCCCACCTTTACTGAGGGACACGCTTGTAGCACTCTGCCTCGCCCTCCTTCACTGAGAAGGAAAGCCCAAAAGCACCAGTGCTAAATGTCACCAGGTAGAAAGCCGGTATAGAAGGCTTGTTTGTACATGAGGAATTAAACCTTAAGTTTGGTCTCTAAATTAGTGTATTCAGGTACGCTTCAGTGCTGTTTGGAGGGTTTGAATAGGGCTTGAGCAGTGTCCAAAAGCTGGTTTTGTTTTCCACATCTGGAAGCGGTGTTTGTGCAATGACTGGTTGATGGGAGATGAACTACTCGTCTAGGCAAACATATTTTTTTTCTTCACTGTGGGACCCTTTACAACAAAAATGCATTATGAAATAAGAAGGAAATTTATCTCAAGGTTTAGGGTGAAAGGTCATGAAGCAGGAAAGAAAGATGAGTGAGGGGTAAAAGAAGTAAGAGAAGTGCTTAAACTACACTGGGCCTGGGGAAAGATCAGATAAGAGAATGAAGAGATGAAGCAGCAATAAATGAAAATGAAAGAGAAATCAGACAACAGAGCTCCAGGGTAAGAGTAAACAGGTTGTGTACATTGTCAGGCAGCAGCTGTTTATTGGGAACTCTGACACTATCAGTACCAGCTTTTCTCACAAGGACAGCTATAACTTTCTCCAGAAAGGACAAAGTGTTACATGAAGTGTGCGGTCTTCCCATGAATACCGCTGAAGCAGGTGATAGAGGAGTCTATCGATCATGGGCGTTGGCAGAATTATCATTTGCTTCTTGGGAAAAGGTTGCTCTTTATTTCTGATGATGCAGAAAGACGGAAAGCAAGAAAGCAACTTTGACTCCTCTGTGAGTTGTGTATAATGGCAGAGGCCCAGGGTCATACAAATGAACGTAATATACAATAAACATACATAATACAATGAGGCCACCTGTAGATTCTGCTTTATAACCTTGAAACAGGGAATTAACGTGTACAGGTTTCCTCAGGACACCTCTTTCATAATTACTCCCAGCTAAAATACCTTTTGGGTATTGGTTCAGTTTTGAAGGGGAGTGTCTTACATCCTCATCAGGGAAACAGTTAAAACACTAGCTTTTGGATCTTAAACCATCAGCTTGACCCAGGCACCAAAAAACCTGCAAAGTTTCTAGTCCAAATTTCCCTTGTCCATTACCTCTAGTTTCACTCTCAGAGGACACGAGACATTTATTCCTTTATCTTTGTTGCAATCCCTCACCTACCTGAGTGCTATTATCATGCCTTTTCTGAGCTAAAGAAATACAAGTTTTGCAATCCTGCCTGAGATGTCAGTTTTTTTCTAGAATTAATGATTTTTATGGTTCTCCATTAACAAGCCTGACACCACCCCCCCCTCCCCCTTTCCAAGCATCCACACCCTTCTCAGCACCCTTCTGAAGCTGAACCAAGCACTTCAGCCATGGCCTCACCCATGCTCATCTGAATGGAGGGATTCTAATATGAACGTATGCTCCTATCTACCTAGTGCAAGGTCAAGTGAAAAAATGTCAAATTGGCCATTTCACTCACTATTTCAGAGTGGTAGTTACTTTTCCATAAAAGTAATTTCTTTTCAAAATAAAAAAATTTATGCCAAACTGAATAGTATTTAAATGTAATATATAATGTAACTACTATAATCAATATATATTTTTAACAATCTATTAGTCTGTTTAAATGTTTTTTATTCTACTTTTTGGCATTCATTTCTGTGTTAGCTTTTTCATGTGGTGCCTTATGCTTAGTGGTTTGTGTCCTGTAGTGTACAAACAGACCTGCTGATGTAATATCACGCAGTCATTTCTGCGTTTTTTCTGTCTTGATTACAGCAATAGCAGGCACCTAATTAACACAAGGTCAAAACCCGCTTATCTTAGTCTTCCCAGGATAAAGGTAAAAATAATGATAGGGAGAGGGAGATGATGAGGGCTGAAGCCTACATCAAAAGCTGCAGTTTGAGGACTGGCTGTCAGACTGAGCTCAGAGGGTGGTGATCAGTGGAGCAGAATCTGAATGGAGGCCTGTGACTAGCGGTGTTCCCCAGGGCTCGGTGTTAGGTCCAGTCCTGTTTAATATCTTCATCGACGACCTTGATGAGGGAATAGCATCCACCCTCAGCAAGTGCCGATGATACAAAGCTGGGAGGGGTGGCTGACACGCAGGAACACTGCGCTGCCATCCAGCGAGACCTGGACAGGCTGGAAAGCTGGGCAGGGAGAAACCAGATGAGGTTTAATAAAAGGAAGTGTAGAGTTTGCACCTGGGGAGGAATAACCGTCTGTATCAGTACAGGCTGGGGGATGACCTGCTGGAGAAGAGCTCTGTGGAGAAGGACCTGGGGGTCCTGTTAGATGACAGGTTGGCCATGAGCCAGCAGTGTGCCCTGGTGGCTAAGAGGGCCAATGGGATCCTGGGGTACATCAAGAGGAGTGTGGCCAGCAGGTTGAAGGAGGTGATCCTCCCCCTCTACTCTGCCCTGGTCAGGCCCCACCTGGAGTATTGTGTCCAGTTCTGGGCTCCCTGGTATAAAAAAGACAGGGATCTCCTGGAGAGAGTCCAGAGAAGGGCTACGAAGATGATTAAGGGCCTGGAACATCTCCCCTATGAGGAAAGGCTGAGTGAGCTGGGACTATTTGGCCTGGAGAAGACTGAGGGGGGACCTAATTAATGTTTATAAATATCTTAAGTATGGGATGCAGGGGGAATTGGCCAGCCCCTTTTCAGTGGTCTGTGGAGACAGGACAAGGGGCAATGGCTGCAAGTTAGAGCATAGGAAGTTCTGCACCAACATGAGGAGGAACTTTTTCACAGTGAGGGTGACAGAGCCCTGGGACAGGCTGCCCAGGGCGTGGTGGAGTCTCCTTCTCTGGAGATATTCAAGACCCGTCTGGATGCCTATCTGTGCAATATGAGCTAGGGAGCTGCTTTGGCAGTGGGGTTGGACCCGATGATCTCTCGAGGTCCCTTCCAACCCCTATGATTCTATGACAACTGTGGCTGTTGGTCAGCCTTGGCTGAATTCAGGGACCACTCCTGCATTTTAAAAAAGAAAGTTCAGGGCTTCAGTTTGTTCATTTTGAAATCATATCTGGAGACAATATACAAATTATTTTACTGTTGCTTTAATTTTAGAACAAAAGACCTGTTTAAATCTGGGCCAGAAAAGACAATAAAGCAAAATTCTCTGAATCTAAAAGGAAAAAAAGTTGGGGGTTTGGTTTTTGTTTTTTTTTTTTTTTCATTTTGGCTTGGAATCAAATGTTTTAAGAGTTTTTCTTAATTCCTTCTTTTTCCCTGCCACCCATCTTGTCTTGTGTTCTCTGAGCCTTCCTACCTTTTCCCTCTAATCTTCCTCCTGTCCTGTTAACTTTCTGCCAGTTCTGATTCCTTCTCACCTTGATACTTACTTTTAGATATTCTTGGTTTTTTCTTTTTGGGTCTTACCACCAGGACCATCATCCCTTTAGTCAGCCCAGTGCAATATCTAAGTACCTTATACTTCTGTGTGTGTTCTCCAGACACCAGGGTGCTTCATCACAGCTCACCTATGCTCTTCTAGCTGGGAACATGACAAATGGGAGAGGGTGGGGAGTGAGGGGGGCAGTTGCCAAGTAGATTTTGGCTACTCCCACATCAGAGTAGAGCAAAGCGCTCTCGTATCAAAGGGATTACTGCATCTAAATTTGCCCCAAACCATGCAATTGTAACTTTAATTGGTTGCTCATCATCTGAGGCTGCAGGCAGCCTGGTATGAGCAGAAAAATGAGTCTTTCTGTCTCTCTATTTGTCTAGCAACAGTCTCTAATGTGTCAAAGTTCTTTTCTCAATCGTTTTTGATCTCTTGCTTTTATCCCCCACAGGATTCTCCTTAGTCACAATTTAACATTGCAAACAAGGGCATAATAAGCCACCAGCTGTATTGCTTCCTTTAATGAACCACTTACCCCAAAAAACCTGGCCAGCTTTAAGCATTTTTGCATGTTGCTCTCAACTTTTTAAAAGTATACTTAATTATCCACCATTTCAGAAAACAATTTCTAAAACTCCACTTTCTTCTACTCTTAATCCAATTTACCTTAGTCTATCTCTAGTCTGTGCTAAAATCAGAAAATTGTGATTCATAACAAAACTGTGAATTCAATTCTCTTTTTTGTTGGGTTGGGGTTTTTCTTCCTAGTTTTGAGGAAATCTTGGCCTAGCAACATGGCTATTAAATAGAACATCTTTTAAAGGATGAATAATCTAAGTGGGCTTTCCACAAAGTCATGCTGAGTTAAGGGAAGAGTTAGGGAAGGAACTACTTCACCAGCTAGTGCATTTAGCTGGTGTTACAGGCATGGTATTCACTGAGAGATGTTATAACAAACCATATGAAATGTAGGCACTGTTGAAAACCCATTCTGTTTTAGTGCTGTGACCTCGTGGCGTGGGGATTTACAGGAGCGTTGTCAGCAGCTCGTAATGAGAATGTAAGAGATGGAAAGATGCTTGTGGTTTAGAGAGAGACAAGATTGCTTTTCAGCCTATTTGGATAAAATTTGCTTTCAGAGTATTTTCAGTGTAGGTAATGAAGCGTTATTCTGGCTGGGTGACTAAATGGCAGGAAAATCAGTATTTTAAATGCACTGTGCAGAGGGCTGCACGTAGCCTGAGTGTATCCATGTGTCCTGGGGAGCAGCAGCAGGCCCATAGGGAACTGATTTAATTTGATATAGGATATACCCATATCAAACTGGGCCAGCACATGCTGTGAAATGGCATTGTGAAGGCAGCAGCGTACCTAGAAGAGATGCCCAAGAGAGTGGGGCTCACTGGGAAGGGGCAATAACCCAGCTGAGGCCTGTCAGAAATGTGTATTTGCCAAGAGGGCTGATAACACCTTACACTGCTTGAAGAGGAGCTGTAAGGGATCATCTGACTAGGCCTTAATATGTGCCTGCAGAGCTCCTGCAATTGTATTATGTTTGGGGATTTTTTCTGGGGTAGATCTGTGACTCTGGCAGGCCTCGGGTGGTGCTCGTGAAATGTTAATCGGAACGCAGCATACTGAGCAAAGGGAACAAAGCTGACTGTTCTGCCCTGTAGCCAAAAAAAGAGGGAATGCCTGCAGATATTACCATGAATGGAGTCACACAATAGTGACACGCTGTCCTGACTCAGTTTTGTGATGTCGACATTACAGCATGCTAATACAGCATGACAGGATGTCACACTCCAAACCCAAAAGCACTGCGGGATTAGTCTGTGCCATTTTGCTCTTCCGTTCTGTTGCAGAGCTGATCTCTTCCTCTCCAAATGTACCTATCCTTGTCTCACAGCAGTGTAAAATGGTTGTGAAATGCAACTGTTTCTGACTCAATGTAGGTTTTTTCACCCCCTTCATCGCACGTTTCTTTTCCCCTTTAACTCCTTTAGGTAGAAAAATGTGGACATCCCAGAAATAAGACTGAAAATCTTACTTGAAACAAAAACTCTAGTTGACTTATGCTGTTACAACTTTTCAGCACTGCCAGAAGATACAGAAATTATTTTGCTCTTGGTTTTGTGGGAAAAGGGGGCATGGGCTGACTTGTTTGTTTTATAATGTTGGAGAATTTCACCTACTAAGTTGACCTAGGATTTTTAAGACTGGCATTGTTTACTGCAATAAACTCCCAACAGCTGGAGCACTGCTTTGAGGGCAATGAGGAAAGTCAGTGTATTACTCAACCTGGTATTTCCTAAGCCATATTCTGTGAATTCACCTCTTTCCCTCACATATAGGGAATCAAGGTGATGCTGAAAACCTCTCCTGAAGTGCTTGTACTAGTAAGGGAACTAGTATAGCTTTGTTCCTCCAGATGGGAAAATGGGTACGTACTACAGCAGCCAGTTATTTTGGTTAATCCTCCACCCTGAGGACCCAGAGCAGCTGTGGCTGTACTAAAGGAGAAGAGCTAGCAAAACTTTAACTGCTTCAGGGTTTGTTTTTTCTTTTTCCAAATCAGTTGTAGAGACACTAATACCCATTGGAAAACAACCTGCAGTCCAAGGGGGGAGGCCATAGCAGATGCTCCCCATTACAGCAGTAAAGCTAAGAGATGTAGGCTACAGGTTGAAACGATTACTAGCAGAAGTGTATGATTCAGTTGCTTCTGCTAATAGGCTTCTGAACCTGCATCTTCCAGGAAGGTCCTTGCTGCTCAATGCTTTATATGCCTATGTAGTGCTAAATAGATCTAGAAGGTGGATGAAATAATATGATTCTTTCTGTGTTTATTTCAGAAAATGATTTCTCAACCAGTGCTGCCAATACAGCCATTTTTTCATCAACAGCAAAATCTGGTAAGAGTTCAAATTCTCTGTTATATTGTATTCTGAAGCTTACATCGCCTATTTAACTTTCAGCTTTTCCAACTTCTGGAAGACTTTAGGTGAATTATTTAATGTAAGGTCATTGTAAAGCAATGTATTTCCCTGAGCTTCTTATAAAAGTCTATTGAGAAGAAGGGATTGAGGGATCTTAGTAAAGAGAGGGTTAATTTGAGCTTTCAAGGAGTGGTTCAAGTGTGATCAGATATTAAAGAATTAGCGAAGATGCATAGTTCAGAATGTCATATTGGGAATAGTTTGGAAAACAGCATCATTTAAGGGACTGGACAGCAGGGAGTAGCTGATTTCACAGGTGTTGAGTGATGGAGGACATGGACTTCAATAGTAAAGATTACACAACATATGCCAGTGTTGGTCCTCAGTTAATAGGAAATAATACACGTGCATAAAGCTATCATTTACAAAAATGCTATTGAAACTATTGATGTCAAGATTCACTTTTGAGGGCAGTGTCTGCAGTTCCAAAAGCTGCATTCTCTTTCTCTTTTGTTTGTGACCGTTTTTACTAGATCAAACTTCAAGTCCTAAAGCTATGAAGACTTAAAACAGAAAATATATACTTCACGTGGTTACTTCATACGGTAAAAGTCTGTGATTCTAGTTTACACCTTAACACACACGGTCATTTCTCTTTAATTTGTAGCTTTTTAGTTATGAAAAATCAATATTGACCATATTTCGCTCATGTAAGCTAAATATCAGCTGCTGAATTAGTTTGAATATTGAAGACTATTGCATTTAATAAGTGATGAGAGAGGAAAATTTGGATGTAGGTTTATATTATTTGATAATTAGAGATACTAATGAATCTGGTTTGGGGCTGAAAGCACTGAGATGGTGATGTTTTCACTTGAAGTGCTAGTAATGGAGGTAAGATGCAGCCGGGTGAAGTATGCATATGTTATGCTTATTACAGCAGAAGAATTAGTCCTTTTCAAAATGTGTTGCAGTTCTTTTATGATTCAAAAACCCTGATGTTCATGTCTGTTTCAAAGACATTTAATAAAGGCTCAACACCTCACAGTGAATGAGCTCTTCAAATATTTCACTGAAATTTCTCTTGCTGCTTTTTGTCACAGAAGGAAAAGCAATATTGTTATTTATGCCTATGAGAAAAGCATCAGAAGACCACTGTGAGATAAAAGCACTCTGTGGGCGTGGAGCAAGCTCCCAAGGAGGTCCATTCTTTTGAGGCACTTTTAGGTGAACATCCAGCAAACTAAGAATGGAGGAAGAAAGTATATTTTTAAAGTTCTGGTGTGAACATTACATTTAGAAGCACTCAAAGTCATATGAGGGGAACATGATCTCTCATGTCATGATGCTATCATGTTTCCCAACCATGAAAAGTACTAGAAGAGGTAGTAGGCCATGTGTTCGGCTGTTGTCAGGGATTGAAATGAGCCTCTGTAGCTGACAGTAGCACTTTCTGTGTTTATTAGAACACATGATTGAAAACTTAAAATTATTAGTTACAGCTTTTATACCCCACATCACTTGGCAGCAATTTGGCCAGTCCCTTCTCTGAGCACATGCCAGGGACTTGTAGGACCCACAGTATGCTACCTGTGCACAGCAAGGCACACGGATTTAAACCTTGATATTGCCTTAGTGATGTTTGGGCAACCCTGCTGCCTTCTTTCCTTACTGGAAAATGACCCCTTATGCGTGAGGAAACCCTTTTCCCTCCCTTCAGCCTCTAAGTTTCACCCTTTTGCAGAAGAGAACTACCAGGAACTACTTTACAAAGGGCACCAGGTTCACCCTGGGGAGTATCAATGTTCGTATCATCCAAGAGACACCTCAGAGGAGGGCCTGCTGGGTGCTCGTTTTTCCCAAGAGCTCTGGGTGCAGAGGAAGAGGATTTGGGGAAACTATCCAGAGGAGTTCAGTGTGGACACTTGATAGAAGAGGAAAAAATTGCACAAGACTATTAGAGTCTTTTCCATTTCAGTTCTTTACTTGTAATAGGTGAGCTGTGTTCCTGTATGTCAGTGCATTTCTTTCTGGGGAGTTTACATCCCTCCTCCTATTAAATATGCAGCAGAGTGCTAGTCAACAGTCCAGTTCAGCAGCACAGTGAACCCATCCATCCATCCATCCATCTATCTCGGGCTCCTTTTTTGTCAACTCTTCCCTTGGCAGTCATGCCAATTACCTCTGTATAATTCCCAAAAAGCATGTGCCTCTTTCTTAGACAGTAGCTGGAAGGCACAGCTGCTACCTTTCAGTGGGCAACCTGTGGATTGTTCACAGGCCAAGCCTTCCCTCTGACAGGGTAACAGGTAATTGGTTTAAACTAAAAGAGGGTAGGTTTAGATCAGATACAAGGAAAAAATTCTTTGCTCTGAGGCTGGTGAGGCACTGGCACAGGTTGCCCAGAGGAGCTGTGGCTGCCCCCCTCCCTGGCAGTGTTCAAGGCCATGTTGGATGGGGCTTTGGGCAACCTGGTCTAGTGGAGAGTGTCCCTGCCTGTGGCGGGGCAGGGGGCATGTGGATGTGTGGAGCTAGATGGTCTTTGAGGTCCCTTCTGAACCAAACCATTCTGTGATTTGATTGTACCAACCATACGGACTTTGAATCCTCTTTTAAGTGTGTGGGTAAGAAAGCTCTGTAAGGGCCAGATATTGAAGAGAAATTCACTGGCTTTGTGAGAGGTAGCTGGAGGTATGTCATGTTTGTTTATGCATAATAAAAGAAATCAATAAAGATACAAATACCTTTTTTGCAGTAATAGAAGCTGTGGTAACAACTTCACAAACAACACCATCACTAGTTCCAGTGCTGACAACAACTGCGGTCAGTGCTACAACTGAATCCATCACAAACAGTAAGTGAAAGTTTCTTTGAGCTCAGAAATAGTGTGGCCAGCAGATCTAGGGAAGTGATCATCCCCCTGCAGTTGACACTGATGAGGTCACTCCTCGAGAGCACTACAGGAAGGACGTTGAGGTGCTGGAGCATGTCCAGAGAAGGGCAACAAAGCTGGGGAAGGGTCTAGAGCACAAGTTCTGTGAGGAGCAGCGGAGGGAACTGGGGTTGTTTAGCCTGGAGAAGAGGAGGCTCAGGGGAGACCTTGTCTCTTTCTATAACTACCTGAAAGAAGAGTGTAGCTAGGTGGGTGTTGGTGTCCCAAATAACAAGCAATAGGACAAGAGAAAATGGTCTCAAGTTGTGCCGGGGAAGTTTAGATTGGATATTGGAGAAAATTTCTTTACTGAAAGGGTTGTCCAACAGAAGAGCAGGAGGCTGCCCAGGGAAGTGGTTGAGTTGCCATCCTTGGAGGTATTTAAAACACGTGTAGATGTGGTGCTTAGGGGTATGATTGGGCAGCGCTAGGTTAACAGTTGGACTTGATGATCTTAAAGGGTTCTTCCAACCTAAATGATTCTATACTGTTCCAGTAGTCATTCAGGAAATTAAGCACCAGTGCCTCTTGGCTTGGGGATTTGTTTTACAGATAGTGAACTATGGTGAAATCTTGCAGGGGTGTGCAGGAACTTTCTCCTTGTCAGTCTCAAGATAGTGCCAAGCCAGGCTTCTTATCAGTGGGATTACCCACTGTGGGACAGGGAGTAGCTTTGCAGTGAAGTGCAGAGCCCTGTGCCTGTTGAACTTCAATTTAAATTAAATATTCTTTTGAAAATTTAAAATTAAGTGGCAAGCAGGGCGATAGGTGTGTTTTGTGTGTGTGCATATGTGTGTATACAAAATTGAGTAAATAATGTGAATGTTGTTCTGCCAATAGACTCCACGCTTTCTTCACCTAATGCTGTGCAACCAACAACGCAAAATGCAACAACACAACCACCAGTAAAAGTGACCACTACAGCAGCAGATAGAAATGACAGCACAACAAATGGTAAGTGATAATTTCACTGAGAGATTTCTGATTTGCTGTATGCTATATTTCTGTAAAACAGTGGGGAGTAGTGAAAAGAGGTCAACAACAGTATTTTGGATAATGGATTTGGAGGTTTGGGGAAGTAGAGCTCTTCATCCTACAATATAACATATTTTTAAAAAGTCTTGCCCTAGAATCTTACGCAAAGAATATTGTGTCTTTAATTTGTAATGGAGGTGATCTGAAGCCATTACACAGGAGATAAATCTCCCTGTAATTGGGAGAGATTGATTTGTAAGAGTTTTCTTTTTTTTCTTTTTTTTTTTAAATAAGTATTTCATGGTAAAGAAATTATTCCAAGGGATCACAGTGGTGTCAGAACAGCCCCCTTTGGGTTTTCTTATTTTTATATTTGTTACGATATTCTGTTAATTATGTTCTATATTATTATGACTCATGGTACTGAGAGCAGAGAGGTGATACTAATTACCCTTCATCAATTTTAGGAGCTACTTTTGTTCCCCATAAATCTTCAGAATAACATGTGTGTTGGTCCAATGCATCGGATTGGATTCTGGACAAAGAAAATTAAAAATAATCCTACATATTCAATAAATAGTTGGATTAATTTAAACAAATAGAATAACATCCAGAAGGTGCTTGGTAAATATAAGATTAAATTCAATCTCCTTTTTGTCTGTGAACTACACTGTAAATGTTTGCTCAAGTCTTGCTGAACTGGAGCTTTGAAATACTCCTTTTTTTATACTTAATTGACTAAAAAAATTAAAAATAAATACTCCAGATATTTAACTCAGTGGTCAGTGGTACACCAGTGTTTTCAGAGGTGGTATTTAGAGCATACTGAACTGTGACAAATTATGATGACTTGACTTCTCTTGGTTTACATGCCTAAAAAGGCCTGCATCCTTTCTCTGTGCAGATTTCTCCTTTAAAGCTACTCAAGCCTGCTAAGCTGCCTGGAGAGCAATTCCCCCTTCACTTAGTGCATCTTCTACTGATGCAGCTTCCCCACTGTGCTTGGTGCAGGGAGTAGTCTGATTGTCAGCCCCAAGTCTTTTGGTTTTTAGCTTGGCTTTTAAATACCAGTATCGGTGAGTCACGGGATGCAGTTTGGTGGATTCACGAGCTGTTGAAGTGATACAGAAGGCCACAAAGAATCCTTCTAAGCTTGCATTTGTGACCCTGTGAACCTTTCCAAAGCCCACAGCATGGTGCATTGCATCATGGATGCAATTCCTAGTCCTTTAGGTTTGGCAGTAGCTCCTGACTTGAGGGTACCAGACCAGCACAACCACCTGGAACTAAACCTTGGTGACAGGTAGAGCTCCCAGCAGGGAAAGGAAAGCTAACGAGGAAAGGCATACCTGCCAATGCAGCTTAGCTCCAGCCACTGCTCCTGCTCCAAAGTCCTAAAAAACTGGTGCTGGAGGTATGATGGGCCTGGGGATGAAGTTTTCACCAATGCACCTACTTTCTGTTTCTCTTATGTTTTCTTCTGTCCAGCTAGAGTTCAGTCCCTAGTTTCTTGGGTTGTGATCAGTTTTTAAATATCTTTGTATAAGCTAAAAAGCCTCAACAAACTTGTGATAAAAAATGGTTCATAAATGAACCTAAAATCAGGACTTTCTTGCCTCTCACTCCTATTTGTAAACAGGAAAATTAAAGAAGACATTGGGAACTGCCCTGCATGAAAAGATGTTCTATTTTCTTCCAACGCTAAGGAGTATTTGGAAAAAAAATCTCTGTGTGAAAACTAATGTTAGTGGGTTTTTTAAGTTAAAATTCTGGTCTACCTTTCAAGAAAGTCATAGCTTTGGCTTTGGCAGAACGGAGTGTGACAGGGCACAAGGTAGTGGCTTTGGGACAGGAAACAGGTGCTGTGCAGATGCGTGGCCAGTCCTTGCAGACCCCTTGACCACCATCTGGCTGCTGGTCACAGCCACCTCTCTTTTTCCATCTCACTCATCTGCACAGCAAGGTGCTGTTGGCTTCACTGCACGCTCGCAGCTCCTCCCAGCATCAGCACAGGGCTGGGGGAGTCACTCTCCCTGAAGCGAGCACAGGTGTACAAAACTTCTGCTCTCAAACTGGATGGGAGATGAAAGTTGTCTACCTTCTCTTTATCTTTTCCACTAGTACTCACTTCTCTCCTGTTTTGGGCTGGTCATATGGGTTGGAGGCAAAAATTTGCAGTGCTTTTATGACACTTCAAAATTTACCTTGGCTACACCTGTCTCAATAAAAATCAGGTGCCTTTGTTGTTTTGCAATAGAGGCCATCGCTTTATCTGCTTCAATGCCTGCTAAAAGCATCAGCGAATAATCGCATTCACACAGCACAGATTTGACAGGGCTTCCTGTCCCCGCTGCAACTTCTGTGGCTGCTGTCACCTTTTATTATAGATTCAGGAAAAGCCCCCAGTGCTTCACATGCTGTGAAATCATGCAAATGACTTTGGGGGGGTTTTTTGCTGTTGTTTTAAAAGTATTCTTTTCCTCTGCAGGCCATAAGTACAATCTTGCTCTTTGCCCTCCTGCCCTGTTTATTATATTGGAAGACAACAATTAGACTTGTCTCCTTAACCTTCTTATTTATTAGTGTAAGGAGTCAAATCCAATACTTCACATTTTGTTGAAAGAGTGACCTCACTTGTGCAGTGTGCCCCAAAACAAGAATTTATATGGTGCCATACTGCAGCAAGTTGCTAGCAGGATTTCATGTCCTCGGACACTTGGAGTTATCAAAGAAAATATGAAATGAAATGCAACAACAGATTACGTTCTTCCTCCCTTGGATACAGAGCAAGCCTCTTCTGCAAGGCCAGTGCTCCAAGTACTAAATTACAAGTAAGAGTGGATTTTTGGCTGTTGTGTTTTCTGATTTACTTCATGCCACTCTCCTGGATGATGATATATCATGGTGCAGTGAAATATTAAATACCAAAAAGTGAGAAAAGGAAAGAGTGGAGGAGATACATTTTCTCTATGAAACTACTGGGAATTAAGAAGGAAGCTTTATTTCAGTAAAACTACTGGAAGAGGGTTATGGTAACAGGTACTGCTCAATTGTCTTCAGGTGACTACCGCAAGCTATAGGTAAACACTGATTATAGTTGACTCCTGAGATATGTCAGCCAGAGAGATGTTTTAAAACATATTTTTAAATACTTGGGTTTTTTGCTTACCAGAAAATGTAAAGCTGGCATACAGCAGATACAATCAGCTATGGATATAAACATTAAAACTGAGATCTCCTTGGTTACCTCCAATTTCCATTCCTCTGAACAGGCGTGAAGTTGCATTGGTTTTGTTGCACTGAGGTTTTTTTAAAGCTTTCGTGAATGCATTTGCTAAAGCAAATGGTTTCTCAGGCTACTGATTACAGGGGGTGAGGCATGTATGTGTGTTTATACTAAAGATACAAGCTTAGTGAAGAAAGTTTAGTCTTGTCGACTGAATATGAGCCAGCAGTCCAGGTGGCCAGGAAAGCCAGTGGCATCCTGGCTTGTATCAAAAACAGTGTGGCCAGTAGGTCTAGGGAAGTGATTGTGCCCCTGTACTCGGCGTTGGTGAGGCCACACCTCGAGTACTGTGTCCAGTTCTGGGCTCCTCACCACAAGAAGGACATTGAGGTCCTCGAGTGAGTCCAAAGAAGGGCAACCAGGCTGGTGAAGGGGCTGGAGGGCAAATCCTATGAGGAGCGGCTGAGGGAGCTGGGGTTGTTTAGCTTAGAGAAGAGGAGGCTGAGGGGAGACTTTATCACTGCTTACAACTATCTGAAAGGAAATTGTAGAGGTGGGCGATGGTCTCTTCAACCAAGTGACAGGTGATAGGACAAGGGGAAATGGCACTAAACTGTGCCAGGGCAGGTTCAGATTAGACGTTAGGGAAAAAATTTTTCACTGAAAGAGCTGTGGGGGCCTAGAACAGGCTGCCCAGGGAGGTGGTTGAGTCACCATCCCCAGATGTGCTTAAAAAGGGTAGATCAGGCACTTAGGGATGTTGTTTAGCATAGGATGAGAATGGTTGGACTTGATGATTTTAAAGGTCTCTTCCAACCTTGTGATTCTGTCTTACAAAGCCCCCATGCTGATGCTTTAACATGGTTTGGGTGCAGTTCCTGCTGCCCTGTAAAGGTTTTTCCTTGATTCATTGATTGGCCAAGTAAGGTTTTAAGACATGTACAGATGTCTATATTCTTGCAGTGTATAGAGTATATGCAGAATATTTGCCGCTCACTTAAAGCACCTTAAGATGTTAAAGCTAGTTAGGTAACAGTCTGCTGTAAAGAAAATTTAAAGTACTGTTGGGAAATAACAAAATAACAAAATATATGTGGATTATGTGTAGGGTAAGTAGAAGATGAAGTGAGGATATGTGTCAAATTTCAGCTGGTTAAAGAAAATGAAGGGTTTTCAGAGCACAAAGAGTAAGGAAATACCTGAAGCTCAGACAGCAGCTTTGCAGAGCAGCTTCAGGTTCCCTGTTGTTGATTATCCCTTTGACAAATATGTGCTAACACACTGTCATTTATCTTATCAAAATATCAGCAGGGAGAGCTGCATCACCATCAGGGAGTTCTGCCGCTGCAGCAATCAGCCCCATTCGGACAGCTATTTTATAATCTTTACTGCTTTACCATTTTTATTCATAATCAGCTGTTGACAAGAAAACCGTTAACCGATGATGTGAGTGCTTTTGCAGCAGCAACAGCAGCAGCCGCCCTCCTCTGCTGTGCTGCTCTTCTGTGAGCCCAGTCGCCCCCCTGCCAGGCAGGCAGAGAAATCTTTGCTGCAGCTGGCTGAGCCAGAGCGTGATGAATTACTGCAGCGATGTGTCAGTGGGGATGGCAGAACTGAGTCACCGTGTGCCCGCGCAGTCCCCCGCCTGTTCCCGTGCAGAGCATGGGCACCACAGTAAGGACTTGTGCTGTCGCCTCCTGTTGAGATCAAATTAAACCTTGCATAGATACGAGTTACGCGATTTACCAAAAAGGCAGATTTCCAGCAGGCGTATTGTGCTGTCAGTGCTGCCGCCATGTACGTGAGCAGTAGCTGGATATGGATGCTTCTGCTCCCATAGGCTTTTGGCACAGAAGCTATTCGATCTGCTAAATGTGTTGATGGTAGAGCCTATTCTGTGTATTAGGCGTAAGGCTTGGATGCTGTTTAAAAGCTGCTTCAAAGCCACAAGTCAGCAGAGAATTGAGTTGCTAGGATTTAATCTTAGAGTAGTACAGTGGAATTAAAGGAACTTTCCCTGCCAGCTTGCGTTTTTCGTCTTGGAAGTGGTTAAAAACTGGCACACAGACTTTTGCACCGTAGCACGTCTACTTCAGCCTTCAACACCAGGAGCAGGGACCCTGTTCTGCAGTCTGCTGAAATAAATGCAACAAGCTTCACACCTAGCCCTAGGTAAAGGCGCGAGTCATATCTGGTGTTACCCCTGAGTTGCATGAAGGATCTCATCCAGGCTGAATTAAAAAAAACTTAATTGGAAATGCTATCATCCCTCCACTCCTGATCTCCCGCCGAGGCATATCCAGAGCACAGCCCGTGTTCCCGTGAACAATCTGTTCTTGCAGCTCCCAAACTCTAGAGGAGCACCCAGGGCTGGGCTGCTGCCAGGACTGATAGGATGCCTGGAACGTGTGATCCCTATGGGAAAACAACTCTGCACAGGGTTACAAGGCAACTGGCTGCCTCCCTCCTTGTCTCTCCCACACACCTGATTGTTTTGCAGCATTCCCAGAGCATATTTGTGCTCAAATGTCTTTGCACGTGAAGATTTACTGTTACTCAGCCTTAGTTTTCATTCTCTAAGGCAAGCTTTTACTAACACGATAGAAAGACACAAGATGGCTGCTGTACTGTTACATCTTAAAAGAGGAAAGGAGGTTCTTTTGCTTTTGTTTTGTTTTTTTTTCAATTGATCTCAGATTAAAGTTCAACATTTGAATCTGAAGCAACCACAGTAAGAACCAAAAGGGGAAGCTAGCTTTTAAAGCTTCAATCAAAGCTTTGATGATGAGAATGCAGGAATGATTAAAGTTCTCAGATCCTTGCATTATACCAAAGTAAAAAATTATGTAAAAGGGCTTTTTACACTCCTCTACTGCAGAATAGGTTTGTGTACTGAAGGAATACAACGCTGAGGTTTCTGGAGGGAGCTGACAGTGGAAATTATGCTATTCGTTCACTAGAATCCCAATGAAACTTTTAGGCATTTAAGCTTGTTTAACATAATTTCCAGTAAATTTTCCTTCCGTACCTTGATCTTCAAAGATACCAACCTTGGCTGTCCACCTCATTCTCAGTTGTATGAATCCTCTGACTTAAGCTCACCCTTTCTTAGCTCACTGATTTTTGAAGCTTGCCTCTCCAAGGTATTGCACTTAGCCAAAAGGGGAAGGGACAGGCCAAGTTAAAAGTGTGTGGTGGTAGAATAGGGAGTTGCAGTTGCAGTGGGGTTTTTTCCTGAGAAAAGTTCTTTGAGGAGTCAAACTTTATAGTCAGATTTTCTGAACGCATTGTGTGATGAAGAATTTGTCAACATTCAAATGTTGCATGTGCATGATGTTGCACTTCTTTGTCTAAAACATGTCTTAAAGTTGGTTTAGATCCAGTGTTTGAAATACATATGAAGAGGCACTGAAAATAGACTACAACTCAGTTGCATCTGATTTATATCAGAAAGGAAGTATGAGGTTACTCTTGAGCACCCCTATGTTTTATTCAGTAGATGCTGGCTTGCCTGCTTGTTGTTATGTTGAGGTTTGAGCCTAGAAGTAGGAATTATCAGCTGTGCTGGAATGGCTGAAATTCTTTCTCACTGTCATTTGTTGACCTTCAGTTCCACAGACTGAAGCGGTACCCTGCACCCTGTCTTGGGCTCACCCTAGGATGCAAATCTTATGACACAGATGGCCTTGCTCCTCTGTTGACACTCTGAGAGCAGAAATCAGACACTTTCATTTTTCGTACATTAATTTTCAGGGATATATTATTTCCTAGTCCTTAACAGCACAGAGTGAAATATTTAACTCTTTGCTTAATTACAATCCCTAAAACTTTTTGCAATATCCCATTATGTGACAGTTGTGGCTGAATCTTGCTTTGTTTTTATGTTTTAATTTTTCAAAGTGAAGGTTAAAGATAGAAGGCTAAAGATAGTAGCACTAAGCGAGCTTCTCCTCTCTTCTGCTTATGTTGCTCTTGGAGCAAGACTGTCTAGTTATTCTGGGCTCCCAAGTCAGAGCTCTAGGCTGTCTTCTGGCAGAGATGCGAAGCTGTCTCTGATGCTAGGATGTACTTTAAAGGTGCCTTAACTATGCCAGTAGTAACAACTCTGTAGGGATGGTTTGTCACTTGACAAAGAATTACCAGAAGCTGTAGTGCTTTCGGACCTTATATCTCTTCGATGACGGCAGAAGCATTTGTCTGGATAATAATTAGTCCAGGATCTAAGGCAATGCTTACATGGGTGTATCTTACCTGAATGTCTGTCTGTCTCATTTTCAGCTACACTAGAAAGTGGAACACAGTTGACACAAAATGGGAGTTTGGATGCTTCTTCTATTAAGACATGGACTTTTTCTTCTACAGTCTCTCTTCAAAACACCACTTCTGCTCCTGGAACCTCAAGTAAGTCTTGAAAACACAGGCTCTATTTTCCTATACAGACAGTATAATTTCAAATCTTATGCATTGCCCTGGAATGAGGACCACCTCCTTATTCATGCAGGGTACACTCTGAAATGTCGTCTAGCTATGAAGTTATGATGAGTGATGGGTGAACTTCAAAACGTTTAGTTAGGGTACTCAGTGCCGTTACAGGAGGTTATAAATTACGGACGATAATAACAATCTTTATATATGCTGTATGTGGTCATTGTGTAGCATTGACTGCCAGAGGAGGTCATTGAGATAAATTTTATGGCTGCAAAGCAAGGAGACAAAGGAGAAAACAGCAATATTTTTTTTTTACATATGTTAATAGATCTGGAGAGCAAGTTAATGCACATTACCAATTAAATGACATTGTTCAACGTACAATATCGTCACATGCAGGGTCAGAAAGTTATCAGTCCTTCCAAACTCCAGTCTTGTTTTATTTTCTGTGTGTGTTTTGGCATATTTATCTGCCAGGAACCACTGTGGTGAATGGAGATGCCAGGTCATATGAGTGATCATTTATTATGCATCTAGCTGGCTAACCTTTACTAGATTTCGAAGAAACACTTACTCAGATTTTTTTATGGTCTCTTGAGCCTTCACTTCACTCAATAACTACTCTCAGCTACATGTGTACGTCCAATAGGGACACTGACTCTGTTTATGTATCCCAATAATCGTTAATGTTTAACATCCTCCAAGGCATACAAGACTCTTTTTACAACCTCTGGATTGTGTTTGTGGGAGATAAGCACGTGGGTATACTGTGGGGTTTTGGGGTTTCGAGTGGAGTAATGTAATTTGCTTAGCATGCACTGAAATGCTTAGAAGCATGCAAAAAAAATTATAATAATAAGCATTTTAAGGAAGTTGGTATTTTTAAAATTTTTAAACCAAGGCCACTGATTTAGAGAGAATTCTTTGAGATTATTTCAATAAGCCCATGCCCCATAATGGAGATATTGTGAGCTGTAGTTACTTGATTACCCTTTTAGGTTTTGTGTCTTTTGGCAGACACATACATGGTATGGAAACCTTACCATTGGTATGCTGCAATAAAGCAGTAAATTACAATGTTTTTAATTAAAGGTGAATTCTCCAGGTTAAAATGAAATTGTAATACATATCTGGCAATGGATCATATGTATTGAATTACCTGTTACATTGTTTATACAATTACATTTCACATTTAAAATTTTCCCAGAAAGTTTTACAACCTTCCTTGGGTCTGTTTGTGAAAGTCATCATCTTACTCATCTCACTTTGCTGTAAAACCAATAAATCTTCTCGAGCTCAGGGACTACCCAGGGTGCCAGGACTGTAATTGCCTGGCTGAGAAAGAAAGCGCCCATCTATCCAGGGAGAGTCAGTGTAGGTGCTTGGCATAGCCAGTACTCTGTGTTCCCATAAAACTGCAGTTTCAAAAACACTTCCTCACACACCAGGATTTCCACGCTTACACCTTTCCTGTCTCCTCACAGCACCAGCCCCTTGCTTCTGTCTTGCAGCTTAAGTTGCTCAGGACCAGTGGAGGCCATATGCTGCACCCTAGTAACTATTAAAGCAATGCAAGTGTGAAGCCAGTTAGTTCATTCTGTGCTGAGACTAGAAGAAATGCTGACTCTCTCACTGCCGTCAGATTTTGAAATGTCACATTCAGGGGCTTCTCTAGGTACTGGATACCTTTTGTTCGCCAGAGCAGAGGCTGGTGTGCCCACTGGGGCTGGTGCTGCAGCCCATAGGAGGTAGCAGAGCCTGCAAGCCAAAGCCACCCAAGCCACAGCTTCTGCGTGGGAGCTGAGGGGAAGGCAATTTAATGTGAAATTGATCCAAACCAGATCATTTCTATTTGGTATGCTCAACTGAAATAATTCAGCTGGCTAACCTCAGTGCAAAAGAATATATTTAGTTTTGAGACCATTTTCCATTAAAAAAAAAAAAAAGCAATTTTGGTCAAAATTTCTTTTCTTGCTGCAGAAAAAGAAAAAAAAACCCACCACACATTTTGAAGAGAAATTTCCAATCAGCCATATCAAAAGATCAGTGTGTGGGAGGAGTGCCACAGAGAGCTGGAGAGTGACTGAAATGAGTGGGGGAGCCTAGGAAAGAACTTGGAGAAACATCAGAGAACAGTATTGCTGTATTAAAGAAGATTGAAACCACCAGCCACGGAGGAGGGGCTGCGTAGTGCTCATCCAGGCTAGAGAAGGCAGTAGGGACTGTTTTTAGCAGAGGGAGAAACCTGTATGCGTGCCATTGACACACATAATTCTTTAACTTTGGCTGTCATGTATAATATAGCTCCTACTCATTCTCCACCTCCATGGAGGATTGCTTCCTAATGTTTAATTTTCTCCTTTTGTTTAATTAATGAAAAATTGGAGATTTAATGCATCAGTCTAAGTACATCTGAGAAACTGCAAGTATTGTAGCTTTTTATTCTGTGACCTAAACAATAAAAAATTCCATAAAGCAGTATGAGCTTAGGTTCACCCAGCAGGGTGGTAAGATCAAATGATCTATTATAATAAACTGTCAGATGAATCAACCTGCTGCATCTATTGATATCTTTATTGCACTCCTCCAATTATAAATCCTACTCCCTTGATTCACAGGAGGCATCTCTGTAAGAAAAAATTCTTATGAGTAAGACAAGGAGGGTTTGACTCTTTCTCTACACAAACTGTGTAGGAACTCTGGATAGTGATATTAGGTAAAAATTACCTGCTGTATCTTCAGCTTCTTCTTGAAGAGAGAGACACAAAAATCAAACTGCCTGAGAGATGGAAAATAGAGCAAAGCCTCAGATAACACGATTACAGATCTATAGCATGGTCAGGGCAAGAAGGGTTTTTAAAAGTTTTTAATTTTGCTTTGATTTATATTGTGGTATCCCCTCTGAGTAATCAGCCAAATTTATTCGTTTGTTTTGCCAGTGAACACAGTTTCATGTGGCTGCCCTCCAAAAACAGAAGCAGCAAACTGCAGGGTATCCAGGCAGCTTAGCTAGCGGTTGTTGGAGAACAGAGTGGGGAGAGGTTAGTTATTGGTCTCTTTCCCCATCTGTCAAGCTTCTAACCAGCGCTGAACTGACTCAGGCAGGTATTTTCAAATCAAACTACAGTCGTGTGCCAAAATTTTTATCCTTGTCCTCTTTACTGCACAACAAGGACTCAGCACAGCCAGTGTTGCACACCTCACTTTTCATGATGAATTTGGAAATCTTCCCAGATTATTTATGCAGAGCATCTGCCCCCTAACTCATAGCCCCAAAGGATGTGGTAAGCTCTGAACAGGCAGCTATGAACAACTATGGTAACTGTATTAGCAAGTGAAATGCCTTCCTTTCTGTCCTTCTCAGAACAGCAGCAGATGACCCCACCACCAAAAAGGGCATGGAATGGTTATATAGAAAATGCAAAGTGAAATCACCTGCTGAACTGCTGGGATAAGCACAGCTTTGTTTGTGTGGCAGGGCTGAGCAATCTCTGAATAGAGGGCGAGCTGGCACTTTGCTTGCATACTGGAGACAGGGAGGAGAGAGAAGGGCATAAGATTTTTCCTATTTAATTTTTCATGCTCTAGCAGAATCTGGGTGAGATAGCTTTGGGAAAGATGCTTGTAGTTTTATTGTGTGTAGGTGTGGGAAGTTTTTTAAAAATAACAAAGGCTCAGGAGGCTCTTACAGTCCTTGAAGGAAGGGCAGGGGCCTGCTGTCATGTTTCCTACGTGGGCTCATTTCTGCCGTCCGGCTTTAATGAAGTGACAAGGTCTGGCCAAGACAGCAGCGTGGGTTTTGGTTGTTCCTGTGAGTACTGAATCACAGGTTGCCTGACTCTTTGCAGAACCTAATGTCACCAACATATAGCACTGACAAACCTGAAGTCTCTGGGTTGAACCTGGATATCAGTCTCAGGTGTGACACACTTTTCCTGTTTATTTATTTGATCTAATTTGAGCCAAAATGGTTCACCTTCTTTGTAAGAGTGAAGGGAAAATATATAACTATGCTATACACCCCCATAATCTTGTGGGGCTTTCTTAGGAAGGCTCAATTCTCCTCAGGCTTTGGAGACAAGACTTGATGTTTCATAGAGTAGTGACCTATTTGTAAGACTTGACAAGGTCTTCTGTCTTTCTCCAAGAATATCCCCACACAGGGCTTTACCATGTGGTTTTCTTGTCCACGGGATCCCACTGCATATAAGCTGAAGGTAAGGCAGTATTTGGGTAACAAGCAATCAAATCATATTTGTAGGTTTCCTCGGTGCCAGGTATGTGTTCCTTGTGTGTTTTTCCAAACCTCCTTTGACAGCCAAGTTACTGACTTCTCAAAGGCTTTTCCTTGGCTGTTGTCGTTAATGTTGCCCAAACGTGCTATAAACATTGCCTAATGAATCATTACAGAGATCCTCTTTGAGCAAGGTGACACTGCTTTTTGCAGATGGATTGATGAAATGATAAAAAGCTTAGGAAAAAGTCTCCTCTGGATCCTAGGAAACAGGGTGAGATAACTGCCTTCAGAGTACTTGGTGTTGCTAATATTTAGTATGTTCAAGGAGAGCTCTTACTGCTGACTTTTGAAGTACTTGGGTTTTCAACCTGAATGTGCTTTTCATGCATGTTTGTGATTAAAACACAGTTGAAGCTCTGTCACATATATCATTAGCAAAAGTGGTTATTTGCACCCCAGCGATGCAACTGATCCATGTTTTTAATTGGTGTAGAGAGGAGGAAAAACAAGCACAGCCATTCTGGTTTTCAAAGACTACACCCACAGCAGTAGAATAATATGCTTCGCTCATGTTACAGCTCTGCTGGTTGGAGCTGTCTTTGTGCAAAACATCAGCCCACAGCCCAGAAAGTGCAGCGAGGGCAGAAGAGTGGATTTATACTTCAGAAGAGGAGCACTGCAACCCTGGGCACTTAAAAGATAGGCTCAATGCCTGTCTGAAGTTATGGCTGCCTTCATGCCATTCCCTCTGCAGTCTCCCAGCCTGGTGCAGATGGGACACAGAGGACATGCTAGTGGGTCACGTCTTCCCAGGGAGCTCTTGGGACAGGGTCAGATGCATCATGTTCCCTACAGATGTTGTGGCAGCAGTGAACCCTGCAGAGACTCAGTCGGGATGACACCTCACACCTGAAGACGGTCCCCCCTCACTGCCCGTGCCAGGTTAATGGGAGTGACCCAAACACTGAGGAGGCCTGGAAGACAGTCCCGACTCGGTGTCGTAGGCACTCCCCCTGCCTACCTACCCCACCCCCTCAGGTGTCCCTGAGCAACAGGTTTGGGGCCCTGACAGTTGAGGAGGAGGTACCTGAGGAGATGAATGGAGCCCCTCTGCCTCAGAGAAAGCGGAGGCCTAGAGTGAGGCAGTCATCTGCACGCCTTGAGACTGCCTCTGTTAGGCAAGAGAGGAAGGTAGTCGTAGTAGGAGATTCCCTTCTCAGAGGGACAGAAGGGCCTATATGTAGGCCAGACCCTACACGCAGGGAGGTGTGTTGCCTCCCTGGAGCCCGGGTCAGGGATATTACCAGAAGGCTACCAGGCCTGGTAAGATCCACTGACTATTATCCCTTACTGATAGTTCAAGCAGGCAGGGACGCAATCACAAAGTGTAGCCTGCAAGCTGTCAAAAGGGAATTCCGGGACCTGGGGCGCTCTGTTGAGGGAGGGGGAGCCCAAATAATATTCTGCTCTATCCCCACTTGTGGGAGGAGGGGCTCAGAGCAGGACAGGATAACCCACGAGTTGAATGTGTGGTTAAAAGGCTGGTGCCGGCGCAAGAACTTTGGATTCTTTAACCAAGGGATGGTGTACTCTGCTCCTGGCATGAGTACTGCTAATGGGGCTCACCTGTCCTATAAAGGAAAGCGGATCCTCACCCAGGAGATAGCAGGGCTCATCGATCGTGCTTTAAACTAGTTAGGAAGGGGGAAGGGGATATTAAGGCGGCTGCCAGGGTTAGGCTTCGGGAGACACAACGGGAGTTGACGGTGGGAAGAGGTAAATACCAACAGCACAGTCGTGGACTTGGGGACGTTTTTCCACGTGAGAGTAGGGAAAATTCTGTGGACTGCCCTGAGTACTCCTCCGTGGAGCCACTTTTGCCAGTCCCCTGTCAGAAATCTCGCTGTGGGCCGTTGAGGATACCTACATCTGCTTCACCACTGAACTGTCTTTACACAAATGCACGTAGCATGGGGAACAAACAAGAAGAACTAGAGATCTTTGTGCGGTCGCAGGGCCATGATCTCATCGCAATCACAGAGATGTGATGGGACAACCTGGACGACTGGCACACTGTCATGGATGGCTATGTGCTTTTTAGGAAAGACAGGCTAGGGAAGCGAGGTGGAGGAGTTGCTCTTTATGTGAGAGAGCACTTAGAATGTGTTGAGCTCCACCTGGGGAAGGATGAACCTTCTGTCGAGTGCTTGTGGGTTAAAATCAAGGGGCAAACCGGTAGGGGGGACATTGTTGTGGGAGTGTGCTATAGGCCCCCTGATCAAGAGGAGCAGGTAGATAACGCATTCCATAAACAGTTAGAAGTAGCCTCAAGTTCCCGGGCACTGATCCTTATGGGGGACTTCAACTACCCAGATATTTGCTGGGCAAGCAATACGGCCAGTCGTATGCAGTCCAGACAATTTCTGCAGTGTGTTGAAGACAATTTCCTGCTACAGATGGTGCAGGAGCCCACAAGGGGAGGGCGGCTGCTGGACCTTGTTTTCACTAACAAGGATGGACTTGTTAGGGAAGTGAAGGTCGGGGGCAGCTTAGGGCAAAGCGACCATGAAATGGTTCAGTTCATGATCCTGGGTGGAAGAAGCAAGCCAAAAAGTAGGATAGCTACCCTGAATTTTGGTAGAGCTAACTTTGATCTCCTCCGCCACTTAATGGGGGCTATCCCGTGGGCTACGCTGTTTGAAGGAATGGGAGCCTGCGAGAGCTGGCTAGCATTCAAACAGCACTTCTTCCAAGCACAGGAACGATGCATCCCTTTGAGGAGGAAATGGGGAAAGAGAGGCAGAAGACCTGCATGGATGAACAGGGAGCTATTGAGCAAACTCAAAGAGAAGCAGAAGATCTATGAATCGTGGAAAAAGGGTCTGAGCACCTGGGAAGAATACAGGAATGTGTTCAGGGCCTGTAGGGATGCAACTAGGAAGGCTAAAGCCCTCTTGGAAATTAAGCTGGCAAGGGACATAAAGGATAATAAAAAGGGGTTTTTTAGATACGTGAACAGTAAGAGGATGTCCAGGGATAATGTAGGTCCCTTGCTGAATAAGGAGGGTGTCCTGGTTACGGGGGATGCTGAGAAAGTGGAGATATTGAATGCCGCCTTTGCTTCGGTCTTCACTTCAAAGGCCCCCCGGGACCCACAGACACTGGATGAGAGTAGGACTGATTGGGAAATGAAGAATTTCCCTCTGGTTCAAGTAGGGGAGGTCCAGGAGCGGCTCAAAGGGATTAATGCACACAAATCCATGGGCCCAGATGGGTTACATCCACGTGTGCTGAGGGAGCTGGCGGAGGTGATTGCTGAGCCGCTCTCTATCATTTTCGACAGGTCTTGGAGGACAGGAGAAGTGCCTGAAGACTGGAGGATAGCCAATGTTACTCCAGTCTTTAAAAAGGGCAAGAAGGAGGAACCTAGTAACTATAGGCCAGTCAGCCTCACCTCTGCCCCTGGAAAGGTAATGGAACAGCTTGTTCTGGATGCCATCTCCAAGCAATTGGAAGAGAAGAAGGTCATGAGGAGTAGTCAGCATGGATTCACTAAGGGGAAATCGTGCTCGACCAACCTCATAGCCTTCTACGATCTCATGACAGGCTGGGTAGATGGAGGGAGAGCAGTGGATGTCATCTACCTTGACTTCAGCAAGGCCTTTGATACTGCCTCCCATGACATCCTGATAGCAAAGCTGAGAAAGCATGGGATAGATGAGTGGACAGTGAGGTGGGTTGAGAATTGGCTGTCGGACCGAACCCAGAGGGTTGTGATTCGTGGAGTAGAATCTGACTGGAGGCCTGTTACCAGCGGTGTTCCCCAGGGCTCAGTGTTGGGTCCAGTCCTGTTTAATATCTTCATTGACGATCTTGATGAGGGAATAACATCCACCCTCAGCAAGTACGCCAATGATACAAAGCTGGGAGGAGTGGCTGACACGCAGGAACACTGCGCTGCCATCCAGAGAGACCTGGACAGGCTGGAGAGCTGGGCAGTGAGAAACCAGATGAAGTTCAACAAAAGCAAGTGTAAAGTCTTGCACCTGGGAAGGAACAACTGTTTGTATCAGTACAGGCTGGGGGATGACCTGCTGGAGAAGAGCTCAGTGGAGAAGGACCTGGGGGTCCTGGTAGATGACAGGTTGGCCATGAGCCAGCAGTGTGCCTCGGTGGCCAAGAGAGCCAATGGGATCCTGGGATGCATCAGGAGGAGTGTAGCCAGCAGGTCAAAGGAGGTGATCCTCCCTCTCTACTCTGCCCTGGTCAGGCCCCACCTGGAGTATTGTGTCCAGTTCTGGGCTCCTTGGTATAAAAAGGACAGGGATCTCCTGGAAAGAGTCCAAAGAAGGGCTACGAGGATGATTAAGGGCCTAGAGCATCTCCCCTATGAGGAAAGGCTGAGTAAGCTGGGACTGTTCAGCCTTGAGAAGAGAAGACTAAGGGGGGACCTAATCAAAGTTTATAATTATCTGAAGCAGGGGATGCAGGGGGAATCAGCCAGCCCCTTTTCAGTGGTCTGTGGGGATAGGACAAGGGGCAATGGCTGCAAGTTGGAGCATAGGAAGTTCCGCACCAACATGCGGAAGAACTTTTTCACAGTGAGGGTGACTGAGCACTGGAATAGGCTGCCCAGGGGGGTGGTGGAGTCTCCTTCACTGGAGATATTCAAGACCCGCCTGGACGCCTATCTGAGCAATATGAGCTAGGGAGCTGCTTTGGCAGGGGGGTTGGACCCGATGATCTCTCAAGGTCCCTTCCAACCCCTACAATTCTGATAAAAAAAAACTTACTAAGACTCAACATGGGGTTTTTTATGGTGCACTCCAACCTAGAGAAAGGTGACCAAATGCTGTAATTTATACCTTAAAATAATGAGTGACTGTTGAGGATATAGTACCTGACGGATTTTTTTTTCCATGGTAGCTGCATTAATACAGTGTGAGAGGCCTCACCAGGCAGGCAGGGTGCCAGTCACTCGCCCCTGGCAAGAGACAGTCTGTCTTGTACAAACAGATAAATGTTTTGCTGCCAGTTCACACAGGTGGATATTCTCAGAGACACGGATGAGTAAAGTGCCCAGCTCCCTTTGACTTTAGAGTGATCACAGAAGAGATTTAATGCAGTGTAATAAAAATTACTGTGGGAGTGATGGTTGTCTGTGGCTAGCCTCCAAATGTGAAGTGTGCACAGCCACCTTAATTTCCAAGCATGCTACAGTCTAGACACACAAAAGCAGCAGCATACTAACAAAAAGCTAACAAAAATTAGTGTTCTGCAGCAAAAAACTTGTCAAGTTGGGAGAAGCTGACGGTAGCAGGCCGGTAAGCTTTGTTCACAGCACTCTGCAAGGTCCATTTCTTCTTCATTACCAATGCCTCTTATTCCTGCTGCTCAGCAGTCTGCTAGCCAAAAGCACCAAGGTAATTAATGAAGATTCATTTTTAAAGGGTACTGTGACACTTGAAGACATGTCTCAATTAGGCATTTGAGGTTCTTTTTATTAAAACACTTATTTGTCAGTTAAATGCCAGCTATTCACTCCCAAGCACTTGGTTTTGGCAGGAAAAATTTTTTAGGAATGTATCAATTAATTCAGGATTTTCTTCTCTTAAGAAGAATAGCAACCCAGCGTAGGCTGTGCTTTGGATTCTGCTCCCATCTATAAGGGGTGTCTGCAGGCTTTCACAGCTTGCACTTTCTGGGCTTGGGAACAGTCAATTGTATCAATTTGGGTCAGCGTTTCTTAGGGGGTTACTGAGCATGTTGCTAGAGTCTGCCAGTTCCTATGATGTGAAAACTATGGTCATCTAACCTTAAAACAGTTCCTAACAAACCTGTTCCTTCTGCTTTATTGCAGGCCTTCACGTGAGCTCCCTGACAGAATTGACAAGTAAGAGCTGTGCACACTGGAGAACAGGGCTGCTGCGGGGTGGGAGGGGGCAGTCTGACAAAAGGAAATGTTCAGGGAACAAGGGGGCTCTGGGACAGAATGAACCTGAAGCATAGTGCAGAGAAGCAGAGGAGTGAGGAGTGATGCTTAAGTTATAGCAATGAGTAACTTTGGAGTAACTTTGCTGTGATTTCAGCTGAATGCGATGTTGGACTAGCAGATAGTAAAAAGAAAGCAGGGTGGGAGCACAGAAAAGAATCAGGCCTGCCCTATTGCATGATGCAATAGGGAATAGATACAAGTAGTGTTTACCAAGGAGTTTATTCTTGTCAGTGGCTCTCATTCCTTGTCCTGTGGTACAAAGAAGCAGGTCCCAGAGTAAGGCAAGAGTTTCCTGTGCTAGTAAATACACTGTATTGTCTTACTTTCCTTTCTCTGGGATTACCAGGAAACAGTCTCTTCTGTACTGGTCCCTGCAGTTCTTGCTGCTGCTGCCAGCAAAACTTTTTCCCTCCTGTTACCATGATGGATGTATTCAATTGTTACTCTGATCCCACATCATTCCATACCTGGAAAATATCTTCCACATTAACTTTCCAGTTCCAGAAAAAGTAGACAGGATGGTCTGGCTTGAGAGAAACTTCAATGAATGAAGTGGGTAACTGAGTTAAAGGTTTTAATCCCTTAATCCATTTGATTAATTCAGTAATGCTTCTTTTTACCTGTTGTATTTCTCATCTGTAGCCTCAAGTAGTTAAAATGCTAACCTACGGATTTGTCTTTCCTGCATTCACTCACCTCTTGGTCATTTAACAGATAACTAGGAAAATAATTTCTTCTAAGGAGATGCTGCACAAAGGCAGGGATACGTGTTCCTGGTTTTCAGTGTGCACTGTTTCTGTTGACATTTTCAGTCAGTATCCAGGATAACTCATTGCCATGGTAATTGCCTGCTTGCCCTGTGTATCATGCAGTATATCAGGTAAGGTAGTGAAAAGGGCAGTAGTATTTCCCTGGGAAATCTAAAGCAACCACATGGAATTACAAATTCATGAGAATTATTTCAGTCACTTGGTGATGGCTCACAGTTTCCATCCTACATTATCACCCCTCAGCAGACAGGCACCATGGAGAGAGAACTTCTGCTTTAAAGAAACATAGTGATTTTTCAGAGATAAGGGTCTTAGACAATGATTGTTTCCTACACTCCAGCATCAGAACATCTCAGCTGTGGTTGTATTGTTTAGGCACCACAGAAGGACACAGTAAGTGATCATTTTTCCCCAGGAGGTTTTGGTCTTTAGTCAGACACATGAAGGGGAAGGGGAAAGGGAAAAAGAAGAAATGGAAAAAAAAAAAAAAGGAAAGGAAACAGAGAAGCTAAACAATCTGCCCCAAATTCACACAGCCACACAACAGCAGAACAAGAACGAAAGCATGGCTTTCTCAAATCTTTCCCTTTGCACACCCAGTCTATCCACATAAATTTTTAAGCAGGACCACATGGCTCCTAGTTACCTGGAAAATCCAGTATAGTGCCATATCCAGCAAACCCATGGAGAAACTGGCCCCCAGCTGTTCTCTGCTTTACTCCTTTTGCATCAGGAGACAATGTACTCTAACATATCTACAATGTACTCTTCCATATCTGAACAGACCAGTGTGTTGTAAGAATGGTAATATGGGCAAAAGGAGAACAGTGAAGGAAAAACAATTGCCAAAACATTTATCAATAGTGGGCCTGAGTTTTTAGAATTAATGACACAAGGAACCCCTACAGGGTTGGGACAAATAAACTTTGTTTATTACACTAATTTAGCAAACTAGAATTACATGTACTGCCTATGCAAAAAAAAAAAAAAAAAAGTAAAAAATCTATCTATTAAAAATATGGACCTATCATACAGAGACTTAGGAGAACAAAATGGTATTCTAGCCCTCAAAATGGCCCTGGGAAATGGAATTTAATGACCCAGTTAATTTTGCAGGTTCTGCCCATCAAGTTGAGCATTCTTCTGTGTATCCCCAGAGGTGTATGGGTACCTGAGTAATGGATCAGAGCCTGCAACAGAGCCTCAGTGATGCTACTGTGTTCTCACTGCTTATACACAGAGCTATACTCTCTACTGGAGTCCCTGCTTAACAGACCATTTTCTTGGGCACCTTTGAGAGCCATTTCTGATATTTAAGTGAGCAGTGGAAATGCTTGGCCTTGCATTACAACCTCGGTACTAGGCATCAAGCTATCCATTTGTCCAGCTGGTTGGCTTCTTCAGTGGCACTAAGCACTGATCTACTCAATCTTCCATCCAGTATGGATCACAGTATACATCCTGTGTGCTGTATGGTGTAACCAGGGAAGCACCAATGTTTGCTTTTTCTTTTTTCTCCCTCAAAGTTCAGTGATTGTTTTTTCCACAGACTGTACACAACAAGGTAATAAGTATCTTGGGTTGTTGATACCTGACTTAAATCCAAATTAGCACCTGAAGGTAGAAGTGTATTCCTTTATACCTTACCCTAAAAAATGCCCAGAGGTACCCAGCAGTCATTGCTCTCCCCAAATGTGGCAGAGAGAGCACACACATCCATTTGTAACACTCGAGAAAATCAGTAGCTACAAAATCAGTAGCTACTAATACTTCACCTCTTCAGACTTCTGGTATTAGCACTTTTATTTTAATTAGCAGAGAAAAAAAAAATGTCTTTCTTCTTCTGGAGGCAGGTCTAATTTTCACTCTCTTGCCTGTTTATTTACTTGTCAAGAGATCTCTTCTAATGTTGAATTAACCTTAACCTCCTAAAAGTGAAAAAGCACTCCCTGGGAGTGGACAAGTGGATGATTCTATGCACTGCACCGGTGCAAAGCATGTGTTTCTTCTAGGCCACGCTAGATAGATAGACTTTTCCACCCTCTTACCAAGTTATCCAGGGATTATTGAGAGCTGTAGCCATGGAGCACAAAATGGCTCCAGAACTGGAGACACAGAAGGTTTTTTTAGAGGATAATTTTTGGGGGAGAGTGATTTGGGGAGTTCTCACAATTGCATGTTAACCTGAAAGGCAATATTTCTTTTGCGAATCTAGCTTTTGGCAGTCCTGGAAGCAGTCCTGGAAGCAGCCCTGGAAGCAGTCCTGGAAACAAGAAAGTGTCAGAGAGTGCTATCCACTATTCTAGTGAGTGTTCCTGCTTTCTTGTCTGGCTTTTGAGTTTTCAGTTGATCAGTTTGGTTTTCTATGAGCGATTGGAGTAGCAGAGAAATGAAACTGGCAGACGTATACCCTATTACAAGCCCAGTTTAACTACCTGTTATAAAACTCCTCTCAAAGAGAAATAGAGCTTAACAAGTTGACACCACTCTCGCTGGAGAGTAGCACAGTTATTACTAAGGACTGAAGTCAAAGTCATAAAACTGAAAAAAATGTGAACTGAGTCATTTCTTATGGGAAAAGACACAAGAAAACATATTAAAATGTTGTGCATATACTGTTGAGTGTGTATTATATGCATCTATTGTTACGAATGTATTACATGAGTATATTGGCCATATTGTCATGGGAGAGAAGGACTAGGAGGGAGTCTTCTGCAAACGCTTCAACCTCTTTGATATTTGCACAATGCATGTTACTTAATCTTTTATTTTAATATTATGCATCTCTAGGGCAAGAGTGCTGCTGCAGATAGAAAAGTACCGACTTAGTAAAATATGTTTGATGATTTTCCTCCATGAACTTGTCTCCAGATCCTGCCTCTAGTTCCACAGATGCACACACACGTGCATATTAAATATTGACTGCGTCAAGAGCCATCGAGGATGCCATTGCTAAAGACCGTGCGGGCATGATGGCTGATGATGAGAAAGGTGGCAGGAGCGCAGTCTCAGGCCCTCCCAGCACAGGGCTTAGGCCAGCAGGAGAGAGAGCGCCTGCTGAATCTGAATGTGGCTGATCACTGCCAGAAAAAAGATAAATGGGGAGAAACTGGGCTTATATATTTCCCCGGGAAAGCTTCTGTTCGTTACATAATTCTTTCCTTTTTGCTTCTTGGCTGGGAAACACCTGTCAGGAAATGGCAGATGGTGGGAAATAATAAAAGGAAAGAAATGTCCTCATTTAAAAAGGAGATCTTGCATTTTCTATCCCTGGTTGTAAGTGCTGTGGGGAATGTTACTGAATTATGTAACTCCTTGGTGTCTTTCTGGGCGTACAATGTTAAAAGAGAAATAATCGCTTCAGTGGCTGAATTTCAAATGAGTCTTGTTTTCAAAAAGGAGGGGGAAAAAATGAATGTATCAAAAGTTTATTCCTGAAATACAACTGCTTTGCAAAACTTTTGGGGGTGAATAGTGAGTATTTTGATCAAAATTACAGTGGTCTCAGCACAGTGAGTGCTAAAACATCACTCTCCTATGGAAATCTGGGTGATACCAGCTCCATGGGGCGGTGTGGGTGCGAGGGAAGGCCTACAGGTGGGGAAAGTGCTTAAATCCTTCCTCCACAAAGGATGCTGAGCCTTAGGCTTGGTGGTTGCAGAAGGAATAACAGGAGCAGCAGGTTACCCCGCTCCAGAGAAATCAGTAATGTTTGGTGAAGTGGAGCTGGAGGTGCCTCTCACTTTTGTGCATATGAGTCCCTGTACATGGAGGCGATGCAACCCTCGGGCAGCAGGCAAAATTATGTTCTCCCTGTTTTGCAGCTGTTATCTTGCCCGTTGTCATCACCTTGATAGTCATTACCCTTTCTGTCTTCTCACTGGTGGCTTTGTACAGAATGTGCCAGAAGAAAACTCCAGGTATTTGGTTTACTTTCTCGGGGGTGGGGGGGGGGGGGGGAGAAGATCAATGTGCTTTCTATTATTTTATTATTACCCCAGATCTCTGGGGTCTTTTTAGATTATCTTAACCATAGACATTGCAGTAGTCTTATAGGAAGGCTTCTTGTATTTCAAAGTATTTTGCCTGAAGTAGAAAAGTAACACTTCATTTTAAAAATCAGTAGGAAGAACAGAGAGAGCAAAAATGTCTGTGATTTTTGGAGAATATATAATGCTATAAAGCTTTCTGTTCGCTCTTTGTGGTTATAAAAAACTAACAAACAGCTGTGCTAACACAGTCAGTCAATCAGGTAGAAAAATGCAGTGAAACTTAGTTTGGAGATATTGTTTAACAAAATCACTGTATTTATTTTATCTCTGCTCTAAATAAAGGCAAAGAAATATCAGTGCTTTCTTTTAGGAAATACATGATATATACATACATGCACACACATGCACGTATACATCTTAGACAAGCAAAATTTTCCACTTTACACTATCATGTATATAAGAACAAAATCCCCAATGGTATTTTCAGAAACAGTCACTTTGATCAGCTGTCAATAGATATTTTGCTGCTGTCCGTGAAATACTTAAGATAACAGGGTGTAATTCCATTAAATTCCAATTGGTAGATGTTTCAAAGAGTTGTCCTAGTGGGCCACAGGCAAATGTAATTCTCCATTAAATGAAAACCCAGATCTAAATCCAGACAGTGTTTTTCCTCTCTCCGCAAGCTGGCATGAGTTAGGAGACCTGTGCAGAGCTTCAACTGTGAAATCACCAGGCCTTGGAAATATGAGATCACAACAGGGTGTTGGAGCTGTAGACCAAGGCAAACTGTGTGTCCACGCCAGTTTAGCCAATGACATGGAAAACCAGACCTAGTAAACAGAGGAAGGTGTGATCCTTGCTTAGGAAATTATTCAATATTTGGAGTCAAGAGGTAAAGGGGTGAGGTGAGCCAGCCTCCTCCATGCACAAATGCCAGCAGGCACAGTAGTAACAAATTCACTTGGAAGCTAGAGTAGATGGATATCTGTGGTACTTCCTACAGGATTTGTTCAGGTCTATCCAGTGTGCTTCCCCTGTGGACAGAGAGGGGGCTAGAACTGGCTCTGTGTCTCCAATGTAACTCCTCAGGCCCATCCATCTGCCTGCAATTGCACATAAGAATGAAATATGTTTGGTGTATGATTCACTCTGGGGAGAAAACTATTCCTCATTGCCAGGGATGAGAGACTCTGTTCTCAGATGTCGTGCCACGTTAAAACCCCCAGAGTGTACAGCCCAGCAGCTTGTTCCCTCACTCCCCTCACCCTGGATCTTTTAGCTCAGTTGTTAGGTACTCTAGAACCATTGCATGCTTGCCACCTCTGTGCCAGCTACCCGGGGATTTGGGAGCTGCAGGGAAAAAATGTGCTTCAGTTGTGTTCTTGCACAAGTTGCATATCATTCTCCCTATTTTCTAGAGGTATCCATTTGAGCAATATCAGTTCTGGGGAGACAAACTAGAAAAGTACCAGTTGAAGCTGTTTGATTGTGTTAATTTACTTAAAGCAATGCTGCAAAACCACAACTAAGTCACCTGCTAGCAACTACAATAGCTATGTCTAGATGTTTACTTATCTGAGTTCCAGCAGTCAAAATTTTATTAACTTTATTCCTTTTTCCAGAGGGACAAGAGAACGGCACTGAACAGTAAGTTGAATCCTGCCCTTTCGTTGCTTTAAGATCTACCGTGGGACACTTGTGAATATAGCAGATTCTGCATGAGATTCTGCATGAGATTTTCTTTGATCTTTCCCTGTTTAAACATAATAAGTGGTTGCCACCTGAAAGAGAAATATCCTGTTGAAAGTGATGTGCTTACAGGTGTACAATAACTGCATGCATGATAAGCAGTGGTTCCAGAATGAATACAAATATGACAGCTCTTGACTGCTTTACAGGGGCTAAACTGCTTATGGTGTGCCACAGAGCCAATTGGCCTGACCTTTTTTCCTCTTTGCTTCAATTTTTGCCCCATTGATTGATTGGTTTTCTCCTATCCTTTTTCCATACCCCTTCTTTTGTTCATGTTTTCTCTCTTTCATTTTTTTTTTCTTTTTGTCTGGATTATTTTTCTCTTTCTCATGTCCCTGATTATTTCATTTTCCTCTGTCCCATCTTCTCTCCACTAGTCCATTTGCAGAAGCTCAGTTAAAACAGTATTTGGCATAAGGAGTTTCAGGAGTGTGAAACTAAGAAAGATCCATTAGCAGGTATATACTAGAGGCCATTGAATCTGGCTGTGGCCTTTATGTTTTGCATGACCAAAAGTAATATCTGGGCTGCTGATTTACTTGCTAGCCCTGGCTTCCTTGGACATCTTTAGTGGTCCTTCTTGCAATTCAGCGTCGCTTAAAGCCTTGTATTGACAGAGAAAAAAGATTACTTCCTCTTTTCCCCCAGATGTACTACTTCTGTAGAGTACTAGATTGAACCGGGAGTTACATATTTTAAAAGAAAGTTGGTTTTGGAGATACTGGTATATGGTATTTTCCAGCACTAAGACTTATGTAAGATCCCATGCAAAACCTATCTCAGGCTCACCAGTGCAGACTAGCATAGGCGCTGCCTCCTCCAGATCACAACCTAGAGTTTTGTTTGGCTTACAAACGTGCATGCTGAGCTGAATGGTGACTGTCTCCTTAAATCTTTTCTGACTTCAACAGGGCTCAATCAGATAAAGAAGGAGTCAAACTTCTTTCTGTGAAGACAACTTCTCCAGAGACTGGTGAGTGTTTCCTTTTGTGTGTATGTCAGACTCTCTGAGGTCAGAGAGGAGCAATTTTGGACATCACTTCCAATAGGAAAACTATCTTCAGTACCTGTCAGTTCCAAGTCACTGCAAGCAGTTCCTCTACAGTGCAGATCCTGATTGGGAGCCAGTAGAGCTGCAGTGCAGCTGCAGTGTGTGTGGTATGGATGGGTATTTGGAAGTGAAAAGTATGACAGTTTTATGGAAGCTCACTTCTTAACACAATTGATGGTGAGTGATCTACAGCTAAGCGTGCTCAGCAGTAATCACGATCATGATGTTTTTCAGCTAGATCTGCCTATACAAGGCAGTTTGAGGACTGGTAGTATCTTAGGAGCCAAAAGGTTTGGGAATCAGTGCTTTATGTAAACAGGGCTCTGCTGGAGTTGGTGTTGGCAGTGTTCAGTCAGCCCAGTACTGAGATGCTCTTTGCAAACGTCCCGCTTTCATTGCAAATTCCTGTGCTTCAACAATCCAGCTTCTTGCAAAACATGCATGTAATAAACTCTAAATGAACATAGGTTATAGATAACATGCACAAAAGAAAGCAAAATTCATCAATATAAGCTAAGAGATAGATGCAGTTATAGGTTTTCCAAGAAGTATAGTACAAAATAAAATGGAGGCAGAAAAAAATTCTGTCTAATCTGATTCCCAGCTATTCAACAACAACAACAACAAAAAAAAGAAACCTCTCATAGTAAAGCTACTCATGGTGAAACTTCCCACTTTCCCCCATTGCAATTGGCTTCCTCAGCCATGTAAGTAGCTTTTGTGCAGTCCAAAAGACCCCCAGGGCAGCTCTGGTAGGCCTCACTACAAATGGGAGTCATGCAAGGTCCTTACAGCCTTGTAGGCACGCTAGCAGGCTAGCCCAGGAGGAGAAACATGCTCCGTTGCAGGATGCATCATGCATCATTCTGCTCTGCTGCTGCTGAGGAAATGCAGACTATGCTTTGGCACTTAAGCAACTGCTGATCAGAGCTTTGTGATTTGGGCTATTTATGTATTTAATTTGTTTAGGTGTATCTTTGGGAATGTACTTTTAGCTTTATTTTAAAGCATATGGACACACGCGTATGTTTACATTTCAAAACATAGTATTTTTTCAAAAGCTGAGTGAAATCAGAAATTGGACTTCATAGACATTTTGTGATTGATTCTGCCCTCATACCAGTTTCTACAATAAAGTAACTTCATTGGCAGCAGCAGCAGAATTATTTGGGTTTTACAGCAGGGCAAACGATGAAAAACTCAGGCGCACTGTTTCCTTCACAAGATGAGGACTGGTGCCTGTTAATCATCTACTGGTTCACCACATATCTGAATTTCTTCCTTCCAGAGGATGTTTCTTTTTGACTTGATGTATGCATGCTATAATTGGAAGGTATGAGTCATAACCACTTAGAAGACAAGATCCTTGCCCTCTTCTTATTAATACAATTCATATTTAAACTGAATACCATTTCTCTTGAATTCTTTCATCTTCAGATGTTTCAAAATTAAACATGCTTTCACAGAAATGGAAGTCCTGGGTTTCTTTTCCCGGGTTTTTAGGGACACTCCTTAAATTAAGAGCATTCTGAAAGAAAAGCCTGTTTTCATACAGAAATATTTGTCACTCATACAGGTATTTTCAAATATGTTAGGTTGCCTGCCCGTTTGAATAAGATCCACTTGCTTGGTTAAAAGCTCAGGTACAAAGGCAACTGTTTCTTATGGTACAGATGGAAACCTGAGAAATATCAGACCCATAATCCCTCTTACCAAACCCAATTACACTGTGTAAAACTTCTTTACTCTTTTCTTCTATAGACATATAAAATCCATATTAATTAAAAACAAATTAATTGTCCAACTCTTTAGAAAGTATGTTTTAGCTGCCTCTGATTGTACAAACCAGCAAAACAAAATAGACTTGCATCAGCCTCTCACTGTCAATAGGCTGTCAGCTGCCTGAAGTCAAGCATACATATAACCAAGTTCTGCTTTGATGTGTATTCAAGTTTCATTATAAGTGTAGCTTATGGTATGTGATTTTTTTCCTTTTATTATTCCGAACAGAAGGTGTTTGAAATTGTGTGATTGTTTCAAAAATGTGTAAGAACCATATAGACAAATCAAATAAGGATATGACTTACAAGTTGCTCAAGTAGGCAACTTAGGAAAACAGTGACCATGTTGTGTGTGATATATCTTGATCAAATGTTAAGCCGAGTTTAATCTTGCCTTATTTTATCTATCTAAAAACTAAGCTGGCTCCACATAGTCAATTGAAAGAGATGTATGTGTCCAAAGGGCTATTTATCCCATCTGTCTTGGATGTGTATCTTGAACTGGAATGAGCTGACCTATGGCAGTCCATTGACTACTGAAGGATCCTATTTTAGGACTTCTAAAATTAGGCTCTGACTATAAATCAAAAGGAAAAATAAAGACTCCTTTTTCGTAAGTATAGCTGAATTAAATTATCAAGATTGTTATTTCAAATACATACAATTAATGTGAAAGAATACAGGAAAAGAACAGTATTCAAATGAGCCTGGACTAAAGTAATTTTTTTTTTTAATGGAGTGATATCATCAGGAACACTATGTAAAACTGAGCTTTAATATTCTCATTTTTTAAAACTCTTCTTAGCAAGATGGAGTTGCTGATGGCTCTGAGCTCTAAAGCACTCTACTGGTTGAGAGTTGATATCAAGTAAAACACACAGAAATAAACACCATGATTTTTTCATGCATGTTTGCCAATGAACTGTAACAACTGATGCAAGATAAGTGGCTGTACGTGCTGCTTATATGAAAGCTCAATTTGGATAAAAATGCTGATGATACTGAATTGTCTCAAAAGTTTTATACTAATGTGTAAATGCAGGACTATACAGGCAAATTTCGGTTGGCTTTTCCTAGGGATGATAAATAGTTATCTACAGTACAGAGCCCTAGAAAATCTACCTGCAATACATATTTCTCATTCGGGATTCAATATTCCCAAGAATATAAGACAGGGAGTTCTACTTGATGACTAAGAAATCGATACTATCATCTGTGATGTTAATCATAAAGTATTGCCTGTCTTGAAAACATACCTTACTTTTGTTATAAGGGTTCTTGCAAGGTATTGATCACCTTTTAGGACTCATGAAAAATGTTGAGGGATGAAAATTCCTCAGTAATTGCAAGGTTGAGGAGTTTGAAATTGGGGTAAGGCTACTCCATACAGATGAGTGATGCATGATAGAAATATTGATACCCAAGTAATGACTTGACAGTTTTCCTTTATGGCCTTTGCCTGGGTTTCTCATTCTACAGCAGGTAAAATGTACAAAGGGCCTTTGTAGTAACAGCTGCACACCAGTTCCATATTCAGTATAAAGTCTTACAGGAATGTGGCAGATGACCTAAGATTTTAGAGTTGTTAGGTATAATCCTGGCACCTAAGTATAAGATGACTCATTAGGGCATGTTTTCTAACCAGTGTGTGCTTTTTTGAGATGGTAGGATATACCCCTTAACTTATAGGGGTATTGCTTGTTCTGCATTGAATTTGCTAGAAGGATATTAAATGTGTCTAAGCTAATGTGGCTCATATTTTGGTGAGGCGTCTGGAATGGAAGGTGGTGGGAGAAGTGTCCATGGTACATGTCTGCATTAAGACTTCCCAAGACACCCAGTGTGGACACAAATGAAAACTCAAACATTGCTACTAAACAGAGCTAGGAAGGTAAAGGTGAGTATTTGAGGAAAGACCTGACCTGTCGCATGTGGAACACCTTTAGCTTTACTATTATCACACTGGAGAAAAGGGATCAGTCAGTAGCTAGAACTGCTCTCAGGTGGCAGTGCGGTACCAAATAGTACGAACTGAGGATGTAGAATAACCATCATTGCCACTAGGCTCCACATCTCTTCCAAAAGCTGGTGTTGATTAACAGTAATCACAACATTTAGGGCTGTTATCTGCTGCTTCCACTGCCTGTGGATTTTCATAACATTTTTTGGATGTTCTCACCTTGCACAAGATGAGACACTTACCTTGAAGATATGTGGGATTTCAAGGCATAGAATAATTGGACCCCATAACTTCAGTCACTTTTGAGATTACCCTAGTTTGTGTCTGCAGCATTCCTCTAGACTTCCTGAACTTCCAAAGTCTTCTCTGCAAAAGTCTTTGAGGATTCCTAACCTTTGAAATCAAAGGTAGCAGAGCACCAAAATCATTACAGAGCAAAGAAAAAAACCTTGTTTCTATTCAGCACAAAAACTTGCCTTGGTCATTGGAATACACACGAAGTTCAGCACCCGATGAGGCAGTCTGCTGGGATGCTTGGGTTTGGACCTGGAAAATCCTGTAGTCTTCTGAAAGGATGTGGTTGAATAACAATTTCTTCATCACGGCTTTCCATGAATCCCCAAATGCTGAGACTGTTCAATTATTCCGCCTCGCTCGTCGAACCATAGATGTGGCTGTTATAGAAAAGAGACAAATCCAGAGCTGGGGTAGAGGATTATTTCTCCTTGGTTTCTATTATGCTGACCAAATCTGAGTATGGACCATGGCATTGAAGGAGGTAAGAAATCTTTGGGTTTTACCTCATTTGAGACACAACCAAAGGAACCTGCCAGGGGGCATGGTTCCATAGCAGGTCATGGGGTTTCTCAACATGCATTAGTGGTTTCATCTCTCTCTGTTTTGCCTAGGATCCAAGTGGATGCCAGGTGGAGTAGGTAAAGAAGCCAGGTCTCTAGATGAGGCACTCTGTCACTGAAAATTCCCTTCCCTCCTCCTCTTGCTTGCAAGATAAGCGATGCAGGTCAGCGGAGAGCACTCTGCTGGCATGCTGTGTGCTTAGAAGCAGCGGTAAGAGCGGGTGTTCCTACTAATGTGAGGATATGATATTGATTATTTCTTTTTCAGATTATGAACTGTACTTTCAGTGTCGTCTTATTTTCCCTGCAGGTAGAAAACCTAGAAGCTGCTTCATAGAAAAGGGCCCCCTCGCAACAAAGAGAGACATCAAGTACAAGTACCTGCTTCCCGTTCTCATTTTCTGCTACTCTATTTTTTTTTAACCTTGTATTGTATAATGGCCTGAAGTTGTGTTCTCTTTCTTCATAGAATCTGAAAAATAAACTTTCTCAGCTTTTTGCAGATCATGGCTGGATTCTGTTTGTGTTTACTTGCACTGCAAAGATCTGACTGCACTCCCAGCTGAGAGTTTTGGACAAAACTGTAGTTAAAAACATTAAATAGCATATGTTTCCTTCTGTATTTCTAATTCAGTTTGTGAGCTGTGCATATTTGCAGGAGGTTTTGAAGCAGTCTCTTACAGACCGCTGAGGGTCAGGTGATGTTTTCATCCGTGGAGCATTTGCTAACTTTCCAGCCTGCAATTTTCTGAGGTGCTCTCTGTTGGGAGAGCCACCTCCCACCCTTTGCCAGCATTTCTGCAGCAGTTGCCTTTCTGCCCTTTGCCTGAATGTTTCCAGGTGAATTGCACGGATCCCTTTGTCCTGATGACAGTGCTGAGGGGCAGTTTGCATGGGTGACGTGCGTGGCAGTGAGCGCTGCAGCACATGGCAGGTGCTGGCCCCAGTGGCCCACACCAAAGCCTGCCAGTGCATCCAGGCACTGGATCCTGCTCAATGCTGTTATCCAGCATCTGTAATGCACCCCTCTTTCTTTTAGTTCAGCATGGTAAAGATAGACATTTACATACCCTCTATCTAGAGAGGTAGCTTTATACTCTTATAAAAAAATAGGTTTCTGCAATCATATTTTATGAAAAACTTACTTTATTTTTCTCCTCCAAACCAGATTGCCACTTAGGAGCAATTTCTCAGCAGCAGATATTACAGTGAAATAACAGTGCAAGTTGTTTTTTTCTTACAATTTAATCAGAAATGCAGTACAACCGATTTTTGATGTCAGAGACTCTTTTTGTACCTTTCTTCTTGAAGCTTTCCCAGTAACAGCAAACAGGGCTTTGCCCAGGTCAAAGACTTTCTGTACTCAGAGAGACCTAACCTGTTAACTCTCTTTTGTATCATCGTGTTCTGCAGTGTACATGTTTTATGACTGATATATTCAGGCTGAAATGGGGGGGGAGGAAATTACAGTGAGATTAATACAGTAACCTTCCACAAAGGTGAGACAGAGACATGTTTGTTTCAGAGTTTCAAAACTGATTTTATACAATCTGTAATTTCAGCTGATTATGTGTCTATTGCTAATTCACATATACTGGCATTGGGTTGCAATGTTGATAGTCAGAAATAAGTATATTTGTTGGAGTGAAAAATCAAATACTGCACAAGTGATATTTTAATTAGGAAGAAAACTGTGTTTTCATTGAAGTATCATTACTTTCCTGGTTAAACATTTAACTTTGCAGAGTCCTCAGTGTCTGTACTTCCCATGCACTTAAAACAAATACGTTCAAGGACCAGGAGTTACAAATACAAAGATTTTCCTATTACATCTTCCTTATCCTCTTCATCTTCAGAGAAGAATGTGTGCAGTGTGTATGGGCCTGGTTGTCTGGGGTGAATCAGCGAACGGGGCTCAGTAGAAGTGTTTGAAGGGTGCCATATGGGAGGCTGTGCACATGAAAGGCCTGTCCTGCATAACAGGAGTTGCTAGAGTACCTTCTCTTTTAATATTGAGGCTAAGCAGCTGTCATCTGAGCCAGCTGTACCTCCTCAGATCCTGGATCTATGTCACCCCGAATCCTGCCACTGACGGTGGGTTAGTACGAGATGCGAAGGGAAGGATACCAAAGAGGGAAGGGTACGGTACTCTGGCCTCCGCTATAGCCTTCCAGCAGTCTGCAGCTTGATGTCCTGAATCAGAGGTCATGTTTTTGGTGCTTTGTAGTGCTCAGTGGCTTTTACTTCCATGAATTTGTGTTACCCCCTGTGGCATCCGCAGCCTCCTGCAGCAGTAAGTTAGACAGTTTAACTACAGATCTGTCTGCTTTATATGACGATGCAAATTGTTTAGCGACTTTGTGGTGCCTATGTCTTTGTGTTTGCAATCCAATTTCAGACAAAAATCAACAAACAGGTGCAACAGTGGAGGATGAGAGGGAGAACAAAAGGTTTAACGGGAGCATTTGCTTGTCAGCTAAAACTTCCATGTCAGTATCAATCTGATTTCATTTTCCAGATATTCTGCCTAAGGCCTCTTTCTCAAACTGTGCATCATTTCTTTCAGTTTTTGTAGAAGTGCGTGATATATATGAGGTTGGCTTCTCACTGCCCTCTGCCAATCTATATGAGCCCACAGCTCTTCCTCCATCAGGAGAGGTGTCACAAAGCAGGACCGCAGGTAAAGGGGGTCACGTCGCACTTGCAGCTGCGCAGTTGGCAGCACTTTAACAGCACCAAATACTCCCAGTTCCCTTCATCTCCTACTTTTTGCAGTTCAAAGTTGCAATGTGTTTTTAATTGATTATCAGATAATTACTGCAATAGTGTACCTATCAAATCAGACCAACCAATACTTCTATTCAGGAAGCTGTATAACTGTATTGTGAGAAGGTGATGATTCAGGTCTCTTCTGATACCTTCCCTCTCCTAGTATGCAACAGTAGAAGTTAAGTATGTCATCCTCCCCTAAATGTATAATCCAGAATCAACAGAAGGCAGTATTTTTTTTTACTGATGATGTTCTCCAGCCGTTTTGCCCTGAAAGCATGCAGGTAACCTACCTGGACTGGTTGAGCACTGCCACTGCATTGCATGTTTGCTCCAAAGTTTAGTGTGAAATAATTTCTTCATTCAATTAAAATATCATCTGTTCTAACAAAACACTAAACACAAATATTTGTCTTTCGTTTCCCTTATGGGAAGCAGGGTCTGATCCATTGTGTTTAGTGGGTGATGTTTCAGGGGCAAGGTGACTTTTTTGCAGGCTTGGAATTTATTTCTGTCACTCAAGGCTATGTTGAAATCAATTAAGATGTCTTTCCACTTGAAACTAACCTGCTTTTCGTGTTGCAGATGATATTTAGCACAACATCAAACTGCTGAGCCATTAGACTCCAAAATTGTTTTAGAAACCTCTCTGTGCAGCCCTGTATCTCACACCATGTGTTACCTATGTCACTCTTGTACAGGGAGCATCTGGGTGACCATTTCTTCTCCAGTGTATAATGGTTCTTTCTTCATCACTCAATTCTTAGTTGGCACTAATGGCTACAGACCCTGTGATACAGGTATCTGCAAACACATTTGCAGCCATGGAGCAGCAATAACTTGGTTTTGTTTCAGATTTCTTGCAGGCTCCTGCCCTCTTGAGAGTGCAGTGGCAAAACAACGTAGAGCATCCCTGCCTGCATCGAGCCCTTATTGGTCCCTCACTGATGTTGACCCTAGAAATACCTTGTGGCAGTTCACTATTTCCAGGGATTGTGTGCATAGCACAAGGAAATTTGGTGCCATGAGGAGCCTCTCCCTAGTCATGTTCTTTTCCTGTGGTGCAAAGTATCAGCCTTCTGTATAAGTCTGCCTGATTTCTAGCAGAGGCAGAGCATCCAGCTGAGCATGGAACTGGGAACAAATTATTGATATTTAATACAGCTATTGAATATTATCTTCTCCGTGGTAATGTAATTCTCAATCTTTCCTACACTTTTTTTTTAAGTAATCTTGCCAATTTCTCCCTTTCACATCCTATTAAATCCTCTGTATATTGAAAAAAGGAAGGCAAAAATAGGCAGAAGGAAGAAATAATAAAGGAATAAATAAATAAAAAGAAATTTTAAAAGAAATTAGAGTTCTTGTAAATCTCATTCTTTCGTTAGTATAAAACTATACAGTACCTGAACTGTTTGCTTTCAGCTTTTCAAAACCAGATTTTTATCTAGCAAAAACTTCTAACCTACGAAAATGTTTAAATCTTGTTGAAATGTTTCATTTTTTTCTAGAGAAAATTGTGCTTTCTTTTTCTCTAAAAAATTATTTTATTAATTATTGTAGTTGCTGAAGGCCTTTTTACCTGAAATTTAACATTACCAGAACTTCTGAAGCTCTAACGTAGCAGCACTTAATAATGTTGTTAAAATAACTTTATCCAGAACTGAACACTTGAGAAGCAGCACATTATCCTTGAACATCTTCAGTGTTTCTCACTGAACCCCATAAGATGCCAACTTTTCTACTCATCTCCAAAAGACTGCCCTTAAATTAAAAAGCCCTTTTTGCTGCTGAGAAAAACCAAAAACCATTGATGAGTCTTTTCTGTTTTCTTCAGGAGTGCAACTATTTAATTTGACTGCTAATTATTTAAATGCTGAACCAGTGAATTTGTTCTAATCTTAATTTGTATTACAATTTTCAACCCCAGGCTATAGATCACATGCCAGCTTTTTAGTGCATATTCTCTTTGTTAGAATGTCACACATCTCTGCGTTCTCGCCTCTCGTGTGTGCGGCAGGCATTGCAGTACCTCCTGCAGGTGAGCAGAGAGGAGAAAGGCAGTTTGCTGGAGGCATTTGGGTTTTCCCACCCTTGTGCCTGTTTCCATGGGGCTGCCAGTCTGTCCAGTCTGGGGATGACATTCCCTCTTCATCTCCACGTACGAATTTCCAACCCTGAGAAATCCCACTGCCATTCATGGGACGCACATTTGGAAATAAGACAGCTGTAAACACATCCTCATCTGGAGGCTTATTTGTCTGCCTTTAATTGCTGGCAGCAGCTCCGCTTCTCCAGGGAAGGAGGAGTGAGAACTGTCTGTAATCCCTGACTGAAGTTGTTAAATGTTCATTTTCTGGCTTTGGAGAACTGAGCTGCTGTCAGTGATATCAGAAAAAAAAAATTTTATAGTTGTATCTTTTTGTAATTTAATGTTCTAATCGTAGTAAAAAATTATTTAAAGTTTTATGCCTTTCCTAACCCCTTGGGAAATGCCTTGGAAAAACTTTGTGGTAGTAACCCACCGTTTGAGAACAAATCTGAGGGGAAATAAGCTATGAATCACAAAGAAAGTAGTAAAAATATATTGTGTGGACAGCTTTTGCTGGTTAATAAGTGTAGCAAGGAGAGCGTCTAGTTTGTACAGTGGTCGGTGATGTGTTCCCACTGGGCTCATTTGTCCTTTTGTCTTTGCATGCTTAACTGATACAAATATATCTTCTGTTTTTAGGAGAGCACTCATCTCAGGGGAAGAATAAAACTCGGCAACTCTTCTCACCCCAGCAATAAATACGTAAGTTTATTGCTTTTGTCTCACGTCCTGTAGCATTAGTGTATGTTACTGTTGGTAATACTTGTTAGTCCCAGTATTTTGCCTTGGTAACTAAACAAAAGGAGCAATGACTTCAGTTGGTGGCAGCCTCAAGGAGCAGTGGCTTAAACAAAGCTCAGCTTGAGCACACCATCACAAACAGAGTCCCAGGCAAACCAAGGGATGGAAGAAGCTGCTACCTCATAGACATAGACCTTTACAGGCATAGCATTTGGCTTTAACTGTTGAGCATTTCCTGGCTGTAATTCCCTAGGTGAATTTTCTTTTTGTTTGTGGGAGAAATAAGATTTTCAAAGGCATTTACCCATACAAAAGGGAACTCTCTATCTAGCAGCTTTCAGCTCCTTTAGTTTAATGAAAAAATCTGTGTGCATTCCACATTGTGCCAAAGCAAGTGATTTCATTGCAGTGGCTTACTATAGCTTGAAATCCTTGGTGGCTAAGGGTAGAGACCATCAGAGCACCTCTGAAACCCACTGTTCATCATGTGGGTGCTGCTTTTCTTGCATGTACAAAGCTTTGTCAGGCATGGCATTCTCCACTTCCCATGGAGTTGCTTCTCTCATTTGTGGGGAAGTGGGGCCCTTTGCCGAGGGTGGGAGAAGGAAGCAGCTGCGGGAATGGGGTAGTCTGTGGGAAGGGTCCTGTGTGGCCAGGGTAGTGCAGGGAGGTGGAGGAGAAGGATGGCCTAAGGAATTACATCTCACAGCATATGCGGGATGGACCATGTATAGAGGCAGCTATGTTGGGCCCAGATGAAGACCCTCTACAATGGCTCCCACTGTGCTCAGTTGAGAGATCTGGTTGACCAGAAATGTGGAGAGACCCTTTTGTAAAACATCTTGGTGGTTTTGGCTTATTCTCATTTCCCCCAGGATGTACAAACTGAGCTTTCCTGTTGCTAACAGTAAGGATGAAACAAGCATTTTTGTCCCTTAAATGAGAGCACTGCTGCAAAGCCAGAGGTGATTCTGTTTGTGTGAATGCAGGACAATGTCCTGGACAGTGGATTTACTCCTTATTCTCTGTCCCATGTTGGATTTACTCAATGTCATCTATAACAGTTTGTTCTTATGTTCCCAAACAACCTTACATGGAATAATAATCTTGGGATACTGTTGTCATTTCAGATGTGAAGCAGCCTGCTTTATCCCAATACACAGGAACATCCCACCAACATTGCAGTTCCATGGGAAATGTGGAGCAGCTGAAGCTTTTTACCAGGCAGGACACTTGCATTAATGACCAGCTCTTGACTTCTAAATCTCAAGTGTCTCCTGTCCCTTACAGAATGACACATAATTTTTTGATGGCTTAATAACAGGTATATCATATGTATTTATTATTTTCAGAAATAGAAAAGCAGGAAAACTTTCAAGAAGGTTGAAGAGAATGTAAAAATCCAGTGACGTTTGCATGGTAGTTACTAAAAATGTTTTCTGCACGTCCGGGAAGGAATAGGTCAGCATACTTGGTTGAACTTACAGTAGATAGGGTTCTTTTCATTGTATGTAGCAAAACACAAACAGGGCCCGGCCCTTGAAACAGAGCTGGGCGACTTGCCACCATGAAAACGGATTCAGCGATGTCCCTGTGACTCCTCACTATGTAGCGCACACGTGGCTTGTCATAAATGTTTACAGGGTGGGACGCCTGGGTGAAAGGCTGAAGCGTGTGCTTTCTTCTGTGAAGGAGGAAATATACCTTGCACTGAAGCTCTGTGAAGTTCTGTAAATTACTGAATATGACCCTTGTAATGTAGCAGGCAGCATGGTTTATTTTCACCTGTTCCTCAGCTAATTGCATTACGTGTGCTATAAATATGTCTCCTATATAGCCTGGGGTGCACGGTAGGGATCAGCAAGATAAGCAGTTTTACAGATGAACCTTCTTCCCTCTGTTCTGAGTAATACATGGGATTCCTGTGGGTTATTGAATAACTCTGGAAGTTTAAAGAGTGTTTCAAGTGCTAATTACAGACTCTTTTAATTTGTACAGGGCTGGCAATTCAAAAATATCAAGTAGTGCTTCTACCTGCATGTATCCTACTTTTCTAGAACTATAAATGTTTGAAAATTATATTACTGTGAGCATCTGCTCAGACTCAATCCTCTGACTCTGGTAGCGTGCCAAGAACTTCCATTGTTCTGTTGACGAATGGAAAGGAGATAACTGGTGGTGTAAGTGCAGGACCAGGAGCCAGGGTGATGAGCTAAGTTTTGATACCTATTGATACAATGCTTTTGAGGAACTTCTCTCTCCAATTTCTCTCTCTGAAATCATAAAGCTTACCTGGCAGTATGGTCAGAGATTGAGCAGATCTGTCAGTTTGTGTTTATACACGAAGCTGAAAAATGTTCCTGTCCTTGACCATTGCTTTTATTTCCACTTTGATGGGCCTAATAATTCTCTGTCTTAGCGGCACCAAGAGAAGCCTTTCATGAAGCTCTGCAAAAGATAGGGAGCCAACAAGGGCCCTTATCCTGGAGATGAACTTACACGGTTTATTTGGGTATTCCTGGATCATTTGGGTTGCTCGGGAGCAGATGAGTCTTGGATGCCTACTTTGGAAAGGTCAGGCCATCTAAGTGTGCTAGTTGGCATCTGCAACTATTCAGATTCCTGATTGCTGAAGTTTCCTATGAAAAAAGCAATCATTGTGGATTTTCATGTTGATTTTTAAAAAATATATATATTTTGTAGCATGTTGCATCATACTGAAAGGAAAGTAGAAAAAAAAACAGAGAAAGATTGTGAAATATATATATATGTTTGCGCAAAATTTGTTCAGAAACTACCATGGTGTGTCAAGAAGAAAAAAATTAACTGCCCATTAAAAGTTATTCTCTTGATTAAGTGGCTCTTATTTTACTCTTTGCAGAAATGCAATTCATTACCCATACCTAATACAATTATTGTTCATTACTCTGCCTTCCGGTAGCACAGAGCGAGACGAACTCTTTACAGTGAGGCTAGGGAGCCGGCGTTAGGTATTCTGGGCATGGTCGTGGCAGGAGGAGCATGAAACCTTGCAGAAGGCATGCCAGGGTGGCAAGTGGAGTACAGAAAACTCCTCCGTGTTACAAGAGTTGATGGGGAGAGAGCTTGCTGCAAATCTTGATACCGGAAAAGTGGAAAACACCTAAACAGAGGAAGATGTTTGAACTTTTCAGGATAAGGGCCATGGCAGACAACCAAGTTCTCATCAGGAGGATGGCAAGTGTACCTCAGAGTGACTGGCTTGTGTGAGTGAGGTGGGTTTAGTGGGGAAGATCCTGTGATCCCCTTAATCCCTGAGACAACAGAGCTTGGGGTAAAGGGAGACATGAACCTTCATCCTTGGGAAGGATCAGGAGAGAACTGATGTTTATTTGAAGGAGAGAAGATAAATTTGCTTGAGGGATGTCTGTAAAGCACAGAAAGGATTCAGAAGAATATATGGGGCTCTTCCTTGCGCAAAGCTGGAGATGCTGGAATCGGCTTTAATGGGAGGCGATGAACTGCCTGCAGAGAGAAGGGAGTTGTTAAGAGAAGTTACATGCAGTGGCTCAGGTAGGTGGGAAAAAAAAGAAAAATCAATTCCAGTTTCCTGGCTCAACAGCTCTCATCTAATACATGGCTACAAGATCCATTCAAGCTTTTCTAGTCACTGGCGTGGGGGAAAAAACCCAACCTCAAAAGAAAAGTTGGACCTTCACATGCAAGGTTTGTTTCTATGAGGTTACCAAGGAAAGTGGATCTGCTGTCAGTCAGGAAAGCCTGCGGCGCTCAGGTCTGCCAGGAGAAAGGTGTTTTCAGCACTGTTCATCAGACTCAACTTGTGAAGGAGAGTCATGGTCTTCAAGGACGGGAAAGGTTCCCTGAGCCCTTCTGAGAGTGCTAACCCTGTTCAGTTGAAGGTCATGCAGTGCTTTGGGTGTGATCAGCTGCAGCACTCCAGGATTTTGGACCCAGCCCTGAACAAGGCAGGTAGGCACCAGGGAAAAAAAAGACTGTCAGCTCTCTACTCTAAGGTGCTGTATCAAGCAACTTATTTGACTCATGTAAGAGAAAATTCCAGAAAGAAAAAGACTTTGGTCAATATTTATAGGATGCAGGTACAGAAATGAGAAAACAGCACAGAAACGGGAAAATAATTGTTTCTAGGAGTAGGGACTCTGGGGTAGGCATTAGATGCATTTAAAAATCCCCCAAGCAGCTTATTACCTCTTTAAATACGTAAATATTTATTTTTGCATGTTTGGCCGAGTGCCTCCCGCGAACCAGCCACGAACGGGTCAGGCTCTTGTTCGTTGTTCTGCTGCTTGGATCCCGGGAATCATTCCGGCTCTCGCCACCCCAGGGCCACAGGCTGCTTATTGCACTGCTCGGAAAGGTGCTTAAATAATGAATTTACCCTCGGGGCTCAGTGTTTGGTGTGGGAAAGACATACACCCTCCTTCCCCCCAGGATCTGGCTTTTCTGCTGTGCCCCGCGGTGGCAGCGCTGCTGTTTGCAGCTCACCCTTCAGTTTTTGGGCGAGGGAAGTGTGCAGTGTGCTGGGTATCAAATTGCTGTTGGATCTCCGTGGCACCAGAGTGTTTCCCAGGGCTCGCCCCATGGAGCATCCCCCCGCCCTGCCGCTGTGCTCCAGCATGCTGGGCACTTCCAGCACACTGCGCCTACAGGCAAAGCGCTCTCCTCGGGAAGCTTTAAACATACATCTCGGGACCTCTCTGGCACCATTAATTATGGCTTCTCAATTTCTTCAAATTAGGACACTGTATCTAATAAAATAAATGAGCTTAAAGATTACTCTATTGATTCCCAATTGAGGCAGCTTTTCAGTTTTATGGCCGAGGGCAATCTATAAAACACAGGCTTTAATTAACCCCAGTGAATGCAGCGGACGTGAAATGCCAATACCCTCAAAATATTCAGCACAGACAGCTGAAGGGTCTTCTCAGCTCCCTCATGTCCAGCTCACACACTCCCCTGGCTGAAGAGCCATGGCAGAGGCACTTCCCCACTGGGTTGTGCTGCGGCCAGAAACCTCTCTGCTGCCACCAGCATCACTGTTGCTGGAAGTGCTGGCTATGAATGTTGACATGCCTGCCTGTTTCCCTTAACCTTGAAGGCTGGACTAGCTGGACCAGTCAAGGCCCCTTCCAACCCAAAACCATTCAGTGATTCTGTGATCTTACCTGCCTATGGCTTTCTAGGTAGCCAGAAGAAAGACTGATGCATAGCCTGATGGTGGCTTGCATGGGACATCAAGCAGGACCTTTTGGGGCATGGGGACCCCATGCCATGGTGGGCATCTCCTGCACTGTTCTTCAAGCAGATACAGGTAATCCTTCATCTCGCAGCTGTCACGTGACTGCCACGTGGTGCTGTACCTGTTCCCCAGAAGGGTGTCCTATAACTTAAGGATATTGAGCAGCTCCAGGTCCTGCATGGAGCTTAGTCCATCATTGAGGTTAAAGTGACGGTGGTGCCTCAGCAGGGCAGCTCCGACACAGGCTCTGATGCTCTGGAAACGTCCCTTTCCCTCAAAACCTGCCATAGGGATTTGAACCTGCAGCATCTTCCTGGAAAGCAAAAGGAGCATCATGAGGCCCTCTGGCTGGCTGGGGAGGGGGGGATGCAAGCCTCTCTGTGGGAAAGGGGGCTTTGCACAACAGGGTTGCTGCAGCAGAGACGCTGGCTTTTGGGGCCATGTCATAGAACTCAAGGGAACAGCAACAAACACTGCAACCACAGGATTCAGCCCCCCACCAAAAGAAGGAAACCCAAACCTAAATAAAACTGCGAGGGCAGACAGGGCGGTGCGGGCAAGGAGCATTTGCTGGTCTTCATCATTGCTTTCCACAGTGAATTAAATTCTTGCAGATGTGGTGCTTTCTGATAGAAAAGCACTGTGTTACTGTGCTCTTTATTGTTATTAACAATTTTCAGCTTTCTTATTACAGCAGTAGGACACTTCCCTGGTCAGGGTTGCTGTTCTTCTAATGAACGTGGCTCATTTGTCCCCCTCCTCCCTGCTCTGCTTTGTGTCTGGCTGCTCTTTCGGTAGTAATTTGACGTGTTCAGCTCCCACCACCTCCGCTGCCCCCAGGGCTGAAGTTCTGAGGATGCTAAACAATTAAAATGCAATGTAATTTCAGGCAGTACAGAACAGCACAGGATAAGCCAGCAAAAACTCAGCCATGCATAACGCCGCGGAGACTCTGTGGCTGTCAGTCTCTGACTCCAGGAGATAATTTGGGCTTTCTAAGAAGCAATAATTGAGCCTTTCGCATGTGCCACGGTTATGAACCAGTCAAAAGCCTGTTTGATGCGCACCCAGGAGCACCAGATGGGTTGGGTAGTCCCCTCAGCTCTTCGGGGGCTGTCAGCTTTACACTTCGAGCCTTTTCTAGCTCCTGTACTTGTAAGTTACTCTTTTGACTGCCTTTATGCATACGAGTGCCTTGTCTGAAGTTAGCTGGTGAAGTGAGGGAGGCAGGGTGAGGAAGAGCATGCCAAGTGAAACACACGTAGCCAGGGGAGTCCAGAGCCAGGAAACCATCTCCAACCTCCAGCCCTCTGATTATGATAGGTGCTGTTTGCTGCAGGTCAGGAAGTGGCCGCAGGTGCTTGTTTGATGATGCTCAGGTGCTTTCAGTCCTGTTTTCATGAACCCCACGCACCTTTCCAAAGAAGATTTAGTGCAAGGGAGCTCAGCAAAGAGGTGCTGCTATCAAGAGAGTCATGGGAAGGAGTCTTTGCACCTGGGATCAACCATGTGCCTCAGTGAAGCACACACTGGTGCAAAGGGCAGAGCAGAGGTGATTACGGGTACCTGTGGCTACTCTGCACAGGGACTTCAGAACACCAAGGCTGCTTGGACTTGCAGGTCAAATCCTAAAGGTGAGCCACAGAAAACCCTCAATGCTGTTCCCTGGTGAGCCATGGCAGGGGGGCAAGAGAGGAGGGAAAGCATCTCCTGAGCACAAACCCTGTGACTGGCTCTCCACACCCTTCCCGGGTCCTTCCCTCACGTCCCAAAACCCATGGGCATTTACTGCAGATGTGAACAGTGGTGACTTCATTCTATTGCACTACGGTGACTTAATCTCTGCGCAAGTGGCCGATCCTGGACCTCTGGGAGACACAGATAAAATGGGACCTGGTTGTGAGCCAGGACACACTTTTGTGCTGATTAAGGCACACGGCAAGCTATTGTGCTCTCATGCCATGCTGTGCTTGGCAGAGGGGCTAGGAGAGATACCAGGCCACTCGCCCCATGGGGAAGCTTGCCTGGAGGCACCTGGGCCCCCCCATCACCCTGACCATTTCCTGCAGGTGCTGTTGCTGGGTGGTCACCGGGGAAATTTGGCCCTGAAGACCACCCACCCACCCAGGGTTCTTGTTGCTGGGGCTGATTTGCACCCTTCTCTGTGGCAGTAAGTGCTGTTGTTTGCAAAGGATGGGGACCAGGAAGAGGGGATTTCTGGGGCTTTGGGCAGGATTTGAGTACATCTGAGTCCCTGGTGCATCTCACTAGCTACAGCAGGTAAGGGAGGGAAAAGAATTATTATCCTGTAGCTATGTTTCTTCTCTTTTTGAGAGCTGCTGCTTTCTGCTGCTCCCTTGGGTGGTCTGCTTTTGCCCTCTTCTGAAGAACTCATGGTGTTACAAGGAGGAAGGCACACATCCCTCTGGGCTGCATCTGCTGCCCTCGCACAGCCATGTACAAGGTATTCTCAGTCTGCGTACTGAGAGCTATTTGGGATGGGCGCCACCTGGTCCTCTCCGTACAGCTACCATCAAGCTCCATACCTAAAAGAGTATGGTCAAAACCTTAATTTTAAACTCCATGATAAAGTTTGGAGCCCAGCTCTCTGCTTGCTGTGCCCAACCTCAAAGCCTGTAGCCACAATCCGGAATCACGCTTGACCCCTTCAAATGGTTCCTCAAAGCTCATCATTACTTTTTAAACTTCTTTTCAGAATCATTTTTAGCAGTTCTTTGCAGCTGTGCTGGCCGAAGCAGTAGGACTTGCAGGAGCACGATGGCGCAAAGGTGATGGTTTTCTCCTCCCTCAGTGGAGCAACATGGAAGGAGCAGCAGAAAGAAGGGGGAGCCAGGCAGGCAGGAAGGAGTCCAGTCTGCTCCTCCAAGCAGTGGCTTGGGAGCAAAGGTAAGGGATGGCTTTTGATGAACGGCTAGTGCAAATATGCTCTCTTTCTGATAGGGGCTTTCAAAGTTTCAAGGAAACAATTTTCCTGTGCCTACAGATCCCTGATGGCACAAGCTGTCCAGGGTTTGTGCCCCTGGTGGGGTGTGTGCCATTCACTACATGCAGGATACGGGAACTTGCCTTCAAGCCATTCCTGTGCCATGTGTAGGCTGGAAAACACAGCCCTGCCTTTCTCAGGGCAGCTTTGCTCACTGCTGGCCATCTGGGTGCAGCAGGACCAAGTCAGGTATGGTGACCATGTGCTCATTTTTCCACCCCCACATAGGTCATTAATTAAACCCAAAATATAAGGAGGGGAAATCCTGACACCAAGAAATTTAGTGGGGTTGTGGCATGCATGGGGCAAGTGAGTGTGTATTTATGTCCCCTCAGCATCCTCCGATAGAACAAAATCGAAGCACCTGGCCTTATACATATTCCTTAACGGTAGCAGCTGGAGTGATATCACAGCCCTCTCTGAGGGGCAGAAGGGCAGATACCCTGGCTAGTATCACAAGGTGTCATTTGGAAAGAGGAGAGGAGGATCCTCATTTTCTTGCACTTGCAAAAATCTTGCCTTGAAAAACTACAGCTCTCAGAGGCGTGCCATGGACTGCAGAATGGATTCTGCCATGGACTGCAGAATGAAGGCGACTTCGAGATCCAGAAATATTTGATTAAAAATACTCCAGACTTTCTCTTTATTTAGATTATTTTTGTTGATAAGTGAGGCCACCTAGCCAGCTGGTTTACCGTGTCAGTTTTAGGAACGCAATCATCAGGACTCAGCCGCAATGCAAAGGCAAGGCGCTACCTTCAGCTGAGCCTCAGTCATTAGGCACATACAGTTTTTGTTTTCATAGCTGGGCCTGACATATAGAATGAGTTATTTTGCCCATCTGTGTTGGAACAAGCAGGAATTAATGTAGAGTATAAACAGCATATCTGATGAAGTCAAATAAGGAGAAGATAATGGTCATAATTACTGGAGCGAGGGTTCCACATACTCGGGACAGCGTTCGGGGAAGAAGCCCTATTGCAGATAAAATAACCTCTTGGCTTTCAGTGATCCTTTTTAAACAGACCACATTCATTATTAGAATCTGTGTGTTCTAACTGGAAATGAGTAATGTTTCCCCCACGTTACTAAGAGGGAAAAATAAGAGTGAAAGCACATCATGTTGCCAAAGCCTGGTGTGTGTCTGCGGTGGGGACAGGGGCAGCAGCTCACCCAGGCCCTGCTCCGGCTTTGCTCGTGCCCAGAAGAAACCATCTAAAACCTCATGTCCTGCAAGTGAAAAGAGAAACCCAGGGAAGCTACGACCGCTGCTCGTATTTTAAAGGACAATATGAGGATGATGTCAACTGCTCTTCTTTTGTTTTTTCCTCCCCCGAGTGCTGTTTGCAGCTCACCTGGTGCCATTGGCCACCAGCTGCCTTGCCACAAATACCTGGCAGACAAACCTGCTGCATCACCCTCCCAAACTGCCTCTCACCACCTCTGAGCATCGCGGCCCAGTTTGCTGGGGCAGTAGCCAGTATGAGATGAGACCAACACCCTGGAGCTCCCGTGCCATTTGCGTTCATCTCGCAGATTTAAAATCAGTCTATTTTTAGTTAAGCTGACTTGCATTTCCAGCACACGGCTACAAAGAGCCAGAGAAACACTGAAACCTTCTGGTGCAAATACCTCCCTCTTCTTCTAGAGAGCTAACACAAAGCAGTCTCTGACAGCCTCTGCACCAACACGTCCCCGTTGGCATCAGGTAACGATGGCCCGAAACCCGTGCCGGATGAGCCTGCAGCAGGTCAGGCCTGGGCTCTCAGTCAGGGTAAATTCCTTAATTGCGTGTGTTGTGCTAAGCACCCCCCGGGGCAAGGCCGAATACCCAACTACGAAAATTAACCTCAGTCACTTCCTACAGACAAAAGGGTTACTGGGACACAAGATGATCCTGGGCTGGTTTAGCTGGAAAATCTGGGCCTACCTTCCCTGATAAAACCTGTCTGAAGCCAAAGAGGTGCTGTGGGAAGAGTGTGGGTCCCACAGGGCAGGATTTGGCCGTACGGGAACCTTGGTACATATTTGTTTGCTATACTCCGTGGGTTGAACTGCTGGTATTTTGGTGTCATGCAGGTTTCAATGCAGCTCTTGAGGAAGGGTGTTGCCTTTGCCTCTGCAAATGGGAGGAGAGTTGTTAGAAACAGGACAGCCTTAACTGAAGCCAGTGAAGGCTGGGAAATATTCCAGTTGTTTATTCTAACCTATGGTCTTGTAATGTTGAGCCATGTCAGATGAACTAGGATGATGGTGATGATCTGGTGGTTAAATGGATGCCGTGCCAACCTGCCCCTTTCTGCCTCCTTTTCTCCTCAAAAGGAAGTTCCCTCAGCACTGTTGTGGTCCTGCCGCAGTAACAGTCCCAGTGCCCAGCCTGGCAGTCACACCACACCAGATTTGGGTTTGGCAACCTCTGCTTTTATATGAGCGAGTCAGGCAGCGGGGAAGGGAAGGGACAGCACCAAACTGGTTTTATCGTGCACCAAACTGGCCACAAGTCTCAGGGATGGCCAGGGAGCTCAGTGTGATGGGAAAGCAGAGGCGGCTTTGCTTTGTGCTGTAAGAGAAGTGTGTGTTCATTTCCACTGGGGGAGTGGTGCGCCAAGCAGCTCAGTCTCCCAGACATATCCGCACCCAGGCCAGGAGGGCACGTTAGGAAGCCAAAGCTGTTTTGGCAAGCTGATGCCTTTTAATAATGCATTTAATACCTGGATAGGAAGGCCATGTTCTCTGGAAAAAAAACACCTCTGGTTATGTTGGGGTCTCTCTTCTGTACCCAGCTTCCCCAACAGATTTTTAGACCCTTCAAGGACCCAGCAATTTCTTGCCTTTGCTTCACCACGCTGCGGGGGACAGCAGCTCACTCTCTGACTCTGACCAGCATCGCCTCCTGCTACTCACTGAGGCTGTTTTGCAATGCCATCCCCAAAAATCCTTTCAAGACATGGAAGGCATTGGAACCGCTCCAACAACCTCACATCCTTCTTGTTTGATTACTTTCTGAGACCTTAAAAAGAAACCCCTAACCCAAACACTTTGCCTTTCGGTACTTCCCTTCTCAGGCACAGACCACCAGAAGGCTGACAGCCATCACGGTGTCAGTGTGCTGTTGGGCTGTGCAGGGCTGTAAAAATACCACGGGCAGTTTTGGCCGTGGGAGGCAGGTGTCGCAGTGAGGGAATTTGGGTTTTCCCAGCCCATGAGCTGCTCGGGCAGGGCACTAGAAACACGCCGTATGAATGCCCAGCATACTCTCTCCTTGTGAGAAACACCAGCAAGGAGTTTCGTCAGCGAAAGCAGCAAAGCCCCACACCCCTCCCTGGTTTGGCACCCCGATGCCAGTGTGATTGTGGGGCGCGAAGATCGGGTGCAGTTTCCAAGAGGCGGCACAAAGCGGTGGGGACCGGTGAGCAGCCTGGCGCACTGACGAAGGCCCGGCAGAGGATTTCTGATGCCCGGTGTCTCTGCTGAGCAGCCCAGCATCACTCTGCCACACCTGAGCTGGCTCCGAAGTGGGAAAGGCTTGTGCCATGCTGTGAGTGTGCCCAAAGCCAGGCAATGAGCCTGGGGCTGCTGTGCCAGCACTGCTACCCTGCTGCCAGTCCTGCTCCTGGGGAGGAAGCTGCTGCCTGTTATTTTGCAGGCAAAATTAAATGTCCAGGTGCTTTTTGCATCAAAGCTTCAAGTTTTTACACATACCAGCACGGCGGTGAAGGAATGAAAAGCTGACACAACCTCAGCACAGCAAAACTCTGGTGTTGGTGTGTTTCTCGGTGGACTATTTCTTTGCAAGCAGGTCTGATGCTTTGGCTCTGCAGTCAAAGGAAAGGAAAGCAAGAAAAGTGTCATTCCCTTTGGAAGAGATATCATCCCCTGCCCTTACCAGAGATGTCAGCTGAATCACAAGCTGCATGTTAGTGCTCGGAGCACAGGGACCCCCAGCTCTGCATGCAGGGACTTCACTGTGCACTTCCATCTTCCTAAAAACAGCAAAAAACAACCAAAAAAAACCCTCATACCTGTCTGAAAAATGCTCCTGAAGCAGGATGGAGACATTACCTTTTCAGGTCACTTATTCAGCAGGTGTGATGGAGGGGAGGGAGTGCTTTGCATTACCTTCAGGCTAATTGTGGATACAAACATCATGGCAAAAGAGGCTTGTTGAGAGGTCTTGGTTTTTCCAGAGGGATGCAACAGCTTCACATGGGACAAGGGAACAGCCCAATGCATTCAGCCCTGAGGCAGTGATGAAAGGAGTGGACCTGTAGGCTGGGCTGTTGTGCAGTGAAGGCTCCCCTTCTGTTCCCTAACAGCCATTTGTAAGCCTATTGCCAAGCAGATCCTCGTCCCAAATACATCTGGGCTTGGCTGAAACGTTGCATCCATCCCTTTTTCCGTAGCTACCTTGTAGCACAGGTGAGGTCATATTGCAGCTGTTTATATTCACAATAACGTGCTGATCTAAACCATCGTGCTTTCAGCTTTTGCTCTCCTTTCCTGAGGCAGTTTGGTGTCCTGTTTCCACCTGGCTGTTTGTTGGTGGAGTCTGGGGGGTTTATCCACGTGTGGTTTCGCCCAGGAGATGTGCTGAGGAGCAGCTCCCAACCTGCGTTTCACACCACGGCTGTCTCACAGCTGTGATTTTTTACTTTATTTTTGATGGGCTCCTGCTTAGAAAGGAAAATTATCTGGGGTTTTGCTGCCTTCTGAAAACAGGGTGGCTGCCAAGAAGGGAATATTTGCAATTTCTTTTTGGTTTTGGGGTTTTTTTTCCCCAGCTGTGTCGCCTGCTCGAGCAACCAGCGTGAATGGTTTCTCACACCTCTCCTCCCCAGAGAGCGTTCAGAGGCTGCTGGAGCTGCAGGTACAGGGAGTACTGTCCCGGCTCACCCTGTGGCTGGGCCGAGAGGCCCCCCCAAACCTGTAGGTGCTTTTGGTAGCATCGTGCTGAGGCCACAGCAGGACTTTGCCAAGTAAAACAGCTCTGAAGAGGCAGCAGCTTCCCCCCACCCCTGCTCTGTGACATGGGGGTAACCTGAAGTGACCCCCCATCGGGGTGGGACTGGGGCCATTCCCCCCAGTGCTGCCAGCCCCTCCTGTCAAGGTGCCTTTGGTTCATGGCAGCTTTGTGTGTGGTTTCAGAGGTTGGGTGAAGGCTTGTTTGCTCGAGAGGCTGCTGATGGAGCAGGGTAAAACAAGCAAACAAAATCAGAACAGATGGTTGGATTGAACTTCTGTGGGAACTGCCAGAAGAAGTAAATGTATAACTTACCAAATATATTACCTATGAAACCCATAAACTGTGATGGAGGACGAAATAGTTCCTGTCCTGAAAATACTGGAAATACCTATTGAAAAGCGGCTTTGCAGAAGAACACAGCAGTGTTTGCATAGGACAGCTTGCAGCGGAATTTATCTTGTAATCCAAACAGACCAGAAATGTCAGGGTAATGATGCAGCCACCTTCCATTTTTCCTTCTCCCCAACCAGAGAGAAATTTGGCTTTCTGATTGCAAATGCCCTTTAAGTCAAGCACCCAGCAGCCGTGGGTAGGTAACAGCGCCTGAAGTCGGTGCTGGTTTATTTCCCCTGCGAACAGACCACCCCCAGGAACTGGAAAACCCTGCTGATGAAATAGAAGATTTTTTTCAAGGAGAAATGCAAGATATGAAGCCCCTGCGCAGGGCTACCACGCAGGGAAGGGTATTTGAGCAGCGACAGACTCTGAGCTGCAAAGTGCCACATCCAGCTGGCAGATGGAGATGTTTGGGAGCAGAGAAAACGGAGCCTGGGAAACACAAGGGTCTCCCTTAGCCCTGCAGGCAATTTTAAAAAAGGCCTGTGCATCAAGGTGGTGAAGATGACAGTGACAGGTAAAAACCACAGTGATGGTGTGCTCCCTGATGGCCTGCTTAAGGTCTTTGTTCTGCTAATTAAAGTTTCCTCCATTTTGCAACCTAAATGTTGAACACCCTGGTTTGTATGGCTGTATTTTTGCCACAGTGTTTAAGCTTACAGGCTTTTAGAAGGGAAAGATCTTCATTGGAGCTGGCAGCACTGGTCTCAAGGTAAGGATTTGGCTCATGGAATGGATGGTGCTTTCTAAACACACAGATTTGAGTTTGGTAGATTAAAAATGCCACCAAAAAAAGCCATCAAATAAAAATGAAACCCTTACTTATCCTTCCTCCACGAATGTTTATCATAGTCTGGTCCTGAAAAATCTTCTGAGGCTGTTTTAACTTTAACCCTAGTAAAGAGCAGTTAAAATGAAATTAAAGGCCCTGCTGTGAAATAGGACATGGATTGAGGGGCGACACAGTGAAAAAAAAAGAAATTAAAGTGAAATTGAATTCAGTTTACCTTCTCCCCAATCTGCCAGGCAGACCAGGCCTTCCAAGAGCAGCGTTGGCCCTTCTCAGCCCTGCCATATGCAGGGATGCTCCTCAGCCTGTGGTCCCACAGACAGACTTGGGTGCTGGGAGGGCAGTGGAAATCCATCCAGTGTTGCAGGCAGCAGAAAGATCTTTTCTGTTCGTGCTCTACATGAGGAGGATTGTTTCTTACAGAGTTCTTTCTTACTATCATTGCTTTTAGTTCACTGGCAAAGTGCTGAGTGTTTACGGACGGGTGGAGAAGACTTTCCTGTTTTCCTCAGCCCCATGTCCAGGAATTGAAGCAAAGACTCGGTTTGGTGATCATATTTGCATCCTTCATTTCTCATAATCTGTGTCTGGAAACTGTTAGGTGCGAGGTTCTCAATCATCTGTATATTAAATGTGTACCTGGAGCTGCTCTAGCACCTGAGCATTTTCATATCATAAATTTATTTTCTCCTATGCTTTTTCTTAACCAAACCTCTGCCCATTGCACTCAGCGTTTTGGGGAAGGAAAAAAAGCGTTTCAGGTGAGATGAAGCACGAGTGGACTTACTAGAGTTTGAAGCACCCCACGTGTTACAGCCTGGCTGAGACCCTGCCCATGCACAGTGTGGGGACAGCTAAGTTTGGCTGAGCGCACTCAGCTCCCCTTCTATTTTTGGGGTAGGACTGGATGACTTTTAGCAGGAGTGTGTTATCAGGGGAGAGGGATGAGGGACCGCTGGGGAAAAGGAGGCAGATTTTAGTAAGTTGGGTGTTTCGAGGTGATCAGACCTGATCTTCCTCATTGCTGCTAGACAATCGCAGCAGGGGACTAGGAGACATCTATTGTAATGCTCAACACTTTTTAATTAAGCTGCTATGGAACACATTCATCACTTGGGGGTGGGAGGGAGAGAAACCTGAACCTTCTCGGCTCCTCGCGGGGGACCAACAAGCCACGTACCTGTTTTATCTCCTCCTGTGCAGGCCAGCTTAGAAGAACAGGGTGGTGGTAGCACCTCTGAGACACCACCTCCCCCTTGCCGTTTCATGAGGGAAGAAGTTTGCATCTATTAACTTCCAAAAATGAAAGGTTAATTAAAGCCAACAGCCTAAATTAAGCCCCGATTGAGATGGCTTGGTATAGTATTCAACTGGAGCTACAGCACAATGGCTAAGGTTTGGCAGGATTTTTCTGCAGAAGACACCTTAGAAAGTAAGAAACCCACAGTTCACCACCCAGGTGTTGTCACCTCTGTGCTCTCCCAGGTCGGGAGTACCCTGAGGATCAGGGAAAGTGTCATAAAGTAATTTAAGCAGGGTACATTTAATATAGGGTGTTGTATACCAAAGTTGCCTGCTGCAGGGCTATCACTAAGGACAAGAAACTCTACAATGACGTGAGAGAACCCACCTGCCACCCCAGTTGCATTGGTGCTGTCTCTCTTTGACTCGCTATTTTTAATAACCAAAATGATTGCGACCTGCCTGTTGGCAAACAACTTGAACTCCACAATGTGGCAGAGGTCCAGCATCTAGCCCAGTCCTTCAGCCTCATGACGGTGGCTCTGGTTGTCCACAGGGAGCCTGGCCAAAGCTAAGTTGGTTTTGCTACCAGGGGGACCCAAGCAAAGAGAGCTGCATGGCCCTCGCTGCTGCTGGGGATGAGCGCTGGGAAGGGAGCATGGCACCTGGATGCCCACACAGCTTGGGATGGGGAGCATCCCCAAGGCAACCCTGCAGCCAGTCCCTCTAAATCCACAGGAGTGATGCAGGAAGACAGGCAAGGATTACCAGAAGAAGCCCCAAAAAGATTATATTATTAACTAATAAAAATTTGCACTAGTCTCTCTGAGGACTGCGTTTCACTGTGCATCGAAACGTGCACTTGGTCGGACTGGAGCAACTACAGTGGTTGTGATTTCAGAATGATTTCCTAAGTCGTCTGCTGGTGGGGTGGCCTGTTAGAGAAATATATAGCAAAACTCTTCAAAGTAAGTAAAACTGATATTTTTACATATACCTCCCCCTGCCCCATGGGTGGTTTGTTCTGCGGGACAAACATGTCTCTTGATTTCTTCTCTCCACTTTTTCTGAATCTCCACAGGGGTTTGAAACTCTACAGAGTCCACCTGGGCTTGAAAGCTGAGCGAGGTTTGTAGCTTGCTCCATGCCTGAGACAACATCTACGAGCCTACTTGCAGGGAAATGTTCGCATAAGGCTTGTTGGGCAGTCAGCATGAGGGTATTATTTTCCCACATAGCCTGTGCTGATTTTTCATACCCAAGGCTGAATGCTTGGGAAACTCATCTTCCTGAAGTGCGTTCTGCGAAGGCAGGTATCACACAGTGCTGAATGCGGCGTTGGGCAAAAATTATCTTTAAGGATCGGGTCACTATGGTAACCACTGCTTATCTCAGAATCAAAAAGCAGTTTTGATTGTAATTAAAAAACGTATGCTTTCTACCAAGAATTATTCTGAATTACAATTCATTTTCTGTCCCACCCTAGAGTTATTTTTATTGCCCCCAAAGGCACCGGCATTTCTTGTAATTCAGCAATGCAACACTTCACAGAGAGAGGCTGCAGCCTGCTTGGAATGTACTGTCAGAAATTCTGGTTGACGACTTCAGCCTCTTAAATACTTCAGCAGACTCCAGCGAAGCACCAGGAATGTTTTTTGTTCTTACAGAAAGGAAAGGGTAAGATAAAGGAGGCCCCCTGAAAGCTCGCGCTTCGTTGCAACTAGCAGCGTGTCCCAAGCCTGGTGATGGGCAGAGAGAGGTCCAGGTTTAGCTGCTGTAAGCAGGTGGGCTGGCCAGGATTTCAGCTCTTCCTTTGGCTTAAGCAGAGAAGGTTTTTTTAAAAAACAAAACCAAAACTAAAACAAAAAACCCCAACCAAATGTTAAAAAACCCTCCAAACCTCTCAGCTTTTCTTCCCTGGGCACTTGTGCCCATCACTGCTGTTCCCAGGACCAGGGCAAGCATGGAGACCTTGGCAGACTGCTGGGACACGGTGGGAGTCTGCGGGTAGGTCACTGTGCCTGCTTTTAAGAACTGTAACATAAATCAGACCAGCATAATGTCCCACTGATGGAACGGTGGCAAAGCCCGTTTTCATGCCAGGGGAGCAAATCTGTACTTGTGACTAGGTGAGCTGCTCCAGCTGGCTCTGAGGGGAGGTGTCCATAGGTGGCTTGAGGGAGGAGAGAAGCCCCTGCTGCTAACAGGAACCATTTACAAGGCAGCAGCGGCAGGGTGGCCCCATCCCCTCCTCTCTGGAGTCTGCACTGTGCCAGGAGACTTTCAGCAGGATTTTTGGCATTTTCCCCTGGTATTTCATTTTAAGGTGGGGGGGAAGGTTGCAGCCTATTCATTCTTCAGCTCGCACATTATAGAGCAAATATTCACCTGTGCTTTATGTAAATAGCAATAGAATTATTTCTGTTCTATTTCTATTCTAAAGGAAACTTTGCCCTGCTCTTTCCAAGAAGGAGGCAGAACAAATGTTTATTTTCCTAAAAGCCTGTAGCTTTCAACGTGGGGGTTGTTTGGGTTTTTTTGGCTCACTTCCCCATGATACATTTGTGAATTCCTGTGGACTCCTGAGCATTTCCTCCTGGAAGTGGATTTACTGCTTGGTGGCCGCACTTATTCCAGTAGGACACTGTGGAAAGACTTATTGGTGCCTAAAATGAGGGGTTTGCTTTCCCTGGCCTGCCAGAGCACACTCCTGTGCTCCAGATGAGCAGTAATTGACCAGGCTAATGAGGTATGGACTACCACCTTTTATCCTTTCAGAGCCACCCATCCACCCAAAGTGTTCTCAGTGGAGGAGGAGTGGTAATTCACCCAACCAGCTGAAGGCTTTTGGGAAAAGACTCTGTAAACACCCTGATGAGCCCAGAGACTCCTGTGGATGCTAAGCGATGGGCCCAGGATGGTGGCTGGTGGCAGCACTGCCCACAGCAGCACAGGCCCTCCCTGCATTTTGGAGCTGGTGCAGGGATGCTCTCAGCAGCTGAGGACCGTGTGCTTGGCTACAGCCCTCCCTTCACACAGGCTAACGCTGCGGGTTTCCTGGGTGAACCTCTTGCCACCTAGAGAAGGTAAATACTTAATAATGGCTGTAATAAAGTCAAGTGGCAAGTAACTTCGTTAAGCCTGCAGTAATTAGTTTAATCAGCTGAAGCACAGCTCGATAAAGCACGTTTGAGGGATGAGCTAGCTGCAAGGTGTTGGGGGACAGGGGAGGATGCTGGTTTTGTGGACCCATCCTCTGGTGCTTCCCTGTTGCAGAGGGACTGGGGGGGGGGGGGGGGGGGGGCAGTGTCAGAGGGACACCCTTGGGCATGTTCCCCAACCCTGCAGCTTGCCCTGCCACAGCTCCAGGACAGGCCTAAGTGAAAGACAGCTCCTGGAGCAGGGGGGCTGAACCCTCTGGCCTTGAGGCATGCCAGCAGTTTTCCCCTGGGCATCCATCCCTTGCCCCCAACAGGGAGCAGCAGTAATTTGGCCTCTCCCCCACAGACACCTCCACGAGCCTCCCTGGGGGGGTTCTCTGTTCTTCTTGGTCCCTAAAACCCAGGCAGGTGGCTGCTCTTTTTCTTACCTTCAGTTTTTGAAGTATCTTGGCAATTCCCACCCCCCAACCCCACCCCCCTTTTTTTTCCTTTGGAGCTGCTGGGAAAGAGTCACAGCTGAGCTGCAGGTACAGGAAAATATCTTACTTCCCCCCCTGGAGTGCAAGGGGATTTTGTGCTCACAGTGGTTTTAAAGTTGAGCAGCACTTTCAAATGTGGTAAGGTTTGCAGAGGTTGGGTCTCCTGCGCTGCCACATGCCGCCAGCCGCCTACGCCACCCTCGTCTTTCTCGGTTTGCTATGTCAGTAGCCTGCTGGCGCAGCCCTGCCCTTAGATACCAGAAACGAGCCTGTCTGTGTTGAGACCAAGGCCTACGGTTTGGGATTTCAACACAGGGTGTCTGTGGTTTGAAATCCTGCTTACCACCAAGGACGTGCACTGTCATCCTGGCCAGCGGGGACCACGACTCCTCCCTTAATGCGCTGCTCCAGGAACAGCAAAGTTGAGACGTGTGGCAGAAAGCTGGGTGAACTGGTGCCTTAATACCACAGCCTCAAAACAGAGGAAAGGACTGCCCAGGTATCGGGAACCAACCCACTCCTCCCTGCTCTCCTGGCAGCACTTATTGTCAGAAATACAAAGAGCCCATCAGAGAGAGCTTGGGGTAACGGAGGACTGCTGTGTAGTACCGTGGCCTCAGCAGTCCTCGTGCTGAGCTCTGAGGAGCTCTTGGCAACAATAATTACTCAAGATTGCAGAGGCTACAGCAATCAGCAATGCTAAGCTTGGAGGAGACTGTTTTCAGTTTGAAGTACATTAGTATGCCCAGTACTGGGGACCAGAAACCAGCATGTGACATGCCCTCACATTGGGAAGTGAGAAACAAATCCTGTCATTGCAGCTGGCCACCAGGATGATGTGTCACTCCATCTCCTTCCTCAGCCTGAATTCCTTTCCTCATCCTTTGGAGAGAGTAGGACATGATGGTCCTTGCCCACGAGGCATCAGAAAGAAGGAAACAAAAGAGATTTGCTCACAAGACAGAAACAGCTCACTGCCAAGGTAGGACCAACCCTCATCCCTCTTCCAGCAAACAAAACATCAAGCAGAGAAAAACCTTCCTGGAGCTCCAACACCCACTGTGCCCATCTTCCAGCCATTGCTCTGAAGCTGAGTTAATGTTTTTAAAGAGCTTCCCTGTGCAGGAGTGCCTACCCTGCAACATGCTGGTGGAGCAGCTCAAGGGGCCAGGGCTTTACACTGCCTTCACCTCTCAAGGCGACACCTTGCTCTGATGTGGCTTCCTGGAGATTTCCCTGCCACATGCCAGCAGGATGGTTAATGGGGTCAGGGGAGAGGAAAACGGAGCCAGAAGAGGTGGCCGGGACATCCAAGTAATGAAGTGCAACAGCAGCAAGGTCCCTGCCTCCTTGCAGAGGTCTTCTTGTGGGTGAGAAATGAGGTGTGGATGTGTCAGTTGCTGACATCTTTGACAGATGTTTCGTGTGAACAGATTGCTTGCATTGAAAGGTGAGCATCTGAGGGATCAGAGCAGCCATTTATGGTTCCCTGGTCAAGTTGAGTCTTTCATCCCTGTAAAGCCACCCCATGAGCCAAACAAGACAGAGGTCCCAGGAGGAAAAAAGGTGTTGGGCACTGTACACGCTGGAGAGGGCTGAACTGTGCTGCAGTGCCAGTTGCAATGCTGCGTCCTCCCTTCTGACCCACCACAAGTGCCCGTCTCCCGTTACCTATTTTCTACTTGAGCATCATGGTGGAGATGGCCAAGGTGAAGGGATGCTCAGACAGAGCAGGGACATCCTGGTTGCACCTCCCTTCTGCTCCCACCATGCACTCTGCTGGGTCATGGGGCTGTGCAACTCCATGTTGGTAGGCTCCATTTGTATTTATTATTTCCTCCCTCCCCTTCAGACAACCTCGTGTGTAAAGGGAGATGGGTTTTCTGGAGCTCAATCCAACGTGCATGAAAAAATAATAATTGTGTTGCTGATGGCAAGGGTTTTCTGTGCCCCAGTCTCATGGCTCACTGGGACACTGGGAAGGCTGTTGCATCTCCAAAAACTTAATCAGACACCTGATATACTCTGGTGTGCTCCTCTGTCTTACAGGTACGGGGTAATTCTTCAAACGTTTGAAGTGCGAAGCAGGCAGCAATTATCTAGGCTTGAAAGTGGGGCAAGGATGAAAAGAAACTCCCCCAAAGCCTTTTTTGAGGAAGACTGAGGGGTGTATGGAGGGACTTGTATGCACTGCTTGACGCCCTGACTTGTATGGGGGAAAGCAAAAGGGATGCATGGGAAAGAGGCAGCCACAACACGGGGGAGATTTCTCCCCATGAAGGAAGCGAGGGGGTCCAGTTCCCTAGGGAACCTGCTTTGGCAGGGGGGTTGGACTCGATGATCTCTGGAGGTCCCTTCCAACCCCTATGATTCTGTGAATGTGTGGGTCCAGCTGGGGAATCTGTCCCAGTGGTGGCCAATGCCTCCACCCAGACAGAGCTGCTAAAGGAGGGGCTGCAGTGCCAGCACTGCAATTTAACCAATGTGTTTAGGCTGGTTATTTTGGGGAGTGGTCACAAGCAGAGGTCTCTTGCAGCAGCTTTCATTCCAAGATGGCCAGGAGGCTCTCCCGCTCCCTAGATGTGCTGTTGCATTTAGTGATGGGAAGTGCCATTGTAATAATCTTAGAAATGCTTTTGATGAGGCAGAAGAATTCAGTCTCTTGTTGTCTCCCCCTCTGCCTGAAGCTGCTTTCCCCCTGCTCTTGCCATCACAAGTACCCCCACCTATTTGCTGAACAAATGCAATGGGAAGGGAAAGAAAAATCCCATCAGAAGTGTGTTTCCTGCACTGAGCAGGAAAACTGGTAGAGTTTTGCCACGGGGCTCCAAATGATGGTCAAAGCAAACCTCAAAAACATGTGCAGCTCCCATGGCAGGGGCTGAGGCAATGGTGGCTGCCATTCAGCCAGCCTGGGCTCACGGAGCAGGAAGGGGAGCTGCAGGGATGTGGGGGGCCGTACGCAGCTGGGGCTTAGCAAGTATAATAATAGTTATTAATTGTTCCTGTGGTATGATATAGGAAGTGTGTCTGGCCCACAGATGCTGCTGCCACCCGGGCTGCACACTCTGCTCCCACTGTGTTGAAAATCTGCCTTTCTGTTGTCTTGGAGGAGGCAACAGGGTGCCAGTGGACATACTGGTCATCTCTGATGTTTACGTGTCTTTGCTGTTTTTAAGAAAGCCGTGTAAAGCTCGCCAGGGCTAGGTTATTTCATCTGGTCCTATCGGGGCAACTCCCAAAATCCTCAGCCCTTTGTGGACCAAGGCACGGCTTAGACCCGCCACTTGCAAGGGCTGGCCCTGATTAGTATTAGTGCTGGTGAGGGGCAAGGGGGTGCTTTGCCGTGGTGGTTTTGACTCAGCAAATTAGATCGAGAAAGCTTTGGGAGGAGTTTCCAGCAGGCGCTATGCCAAATGCCGCCATGGGTGGATTTAGCTTCGCTCATCCTCTGCAGCACGCTTCTGCTGTTTGGCCAGGGGACCTGCGCACTAGAGCTGTGGTGGTGAGGCCTGTGGAGAGAGCTGCACCAGGTTTCCACGCTCAGGAGCCAGGATGAACACAGAAGAAATATCTCAAAAGAAATTCCACGCAGGCTGAGCGGCCCGTTTATGAGGGAGTGATGGGCTGATGCTGCTGGGTAACTGAGTTCTTGCCAACTTCCAGACCAAGCATTTGCCTAAGGGAACCCAGGGAGTAGCAAAGGCGGAAAGGCAGGCAGTGTCCTTACAGCTGTGCGAGGAACCCGGGGAGCTGCGGGATCTTTGAGTGACACCTGTCACCACACCAGCAGGTCGGTATTTACCCAACCAGCAGCAGTGTGTGTGCTGCCAGCGAGCACACGGGACTTGCGGAGCACCGGACTGCACGTCCGACAGGTTGTGAGGGTGGGTTTTGTTCGCTAAACTCCTTCCCCTCCTACGGCCAGGTATAAAGGCAGTTGAGGAAGGACCAGCTGGGCTGTCTGTGGCAGCACTGGGGATGCTGGCAGCACTGGGGATGATCCCTCTGCACTATCCCCATGCCTGTGGGTGATGGGAATGCATTTCAGTCAGCTCTTTCTGAATGCTGGAGCATCTGCAAGAGGCTTTTTATTCTAGAGGTCTTCGGCCATTTTATATATCTATATGATAAATATAGATATGTAAAATTCTTTATCATAGATTGCAAATGGGTTTGGGAAACTACTTATGGGTTTTCCACCTCACATAAGAAGGCAAATGTGCATGCCTGAGCTTTTCCCCCACCACTACCTCTGAAGTGATTTATAGCTCAATTGTTACTGCTGTTTGGTGAGCAAGCTTTGAGCAAATAGCCTGGGCACTACTGGAGGTGCCATTGGGACCCAAGGCCCTGAGTCAGCCATTTATCCCACTTTATAAAATCATTTAATATAAAATCATTTATGTATGGACTTAGGTGTGCTGCTGAATTGGGACTTTGGGGCAAAACCTGATGGATTCTTAAGCAGGTATTTATCAGAGCTTGGGCAAAGCCGCTGTTGTTTTGCTTTAATTGTTCCATAAAATCCTGTTGGTAGTAGGTTGGACACCAGTGCACAGGCATTTTGGGAAACAAATTAGGATTAACCAGTGCTGTGCTGGATGAGTCATGCAGAAGAGGGGGGAAACTGGCTGATTTTGCTATTTTTAAGGCTGTCAGTCATGCTGATGCAAGCAGCAAACAGGAGAGGCTGGTGACAGCCAGCCAGCCATGGTGGAGACCACGATGCCTGGCTATTCATTTCAGAGGAAAACTGGCGGTAAAAGGGATCTGGTCAGCATTAGGCTCCAGCAGCATTTATTCTAATTTTGTTGAGCTGACTCCTTAATTAAACAGCTGCTTTACAGGGATTAGGAGAAGCACTGACTGGGTGGCAGCAGAAGGTGGAGGACGCTGTCCCAATTCGCATATTTTTTTTCTGAATGCAAATATTTTCCGGTTCTGAGAGGCTCCTCTCCCAAAATCCACCAATCCTTCCTCAGGTACTCCAGAGGACCCCTGTCTTCCCACTGCCTTGCCCCAGCCACAGAGGATAATTTTATCTCTAGTTTTCAAACAGCACCAAGGCATTTGCCTTTTCCAAAGAGACAATTTAATCCAAAATAAGTCCAGGAAAGGAATTATAACATGGCTATATTTCAAAGCCTCTTGTTGACCCCATATTGAAAGGAAGGCACAGTAAAGATGTGGGGAAAAGGGTTCATTTTAAATTTTTTTCTTGCTGAAGGCCTTGTTTCCGTCACCCTGTGCCCAGGGCTTTCTCCAGGTGTCAACCCAGCAGCCCCTCCATGTCACAGTGCTCTTCCAAAAGGATGGATATAAACTCTCACATATGTGCAAGAAATATATTTGATTGTATCTTTGTACCACTAAAATGTGACACTGGGTCTACGCAACTTAAAAGCAACATTTTAGAAAGTGTCCTCTGTGTTTGGTGGTGAAACTATGACTGGCAGCACAGAACTGGTACTGTGTCTATGGATGGGACTACCAGGAAATGGCCACTTGGAAAACCTTGGATCTGACCTCCTTAATGGCATTGACCAAACTTGGAGCCAGCAGCAGTGGAGAGGGCAGGGATGGTTTCCCACACAGTTGGGATTTTGCAGGTCCCTGGTATTCAGTTTCCATCAGCTCATGCAGGGCAGTGACATGAACCTGAGGTTTCTCACCAAGGAAAAGTATCCTCATCCAGGTGAAACTTCAGGCAGTGGGGGTGTGTGTGAGTGTGTGTACGCACATCTCTGCACACCTGTAATGCACGTGCAAACAGTGCATTTGCAGCAGTTTGCCCCATTACCATAGCTGATGATGGGTGACGTATGTAGCCTGTTGCTAACAACTGAATGATGGACAGTGATTTTTGCAGAAAGAAAACCAGGCTTGTGACAGACCCGGACAGTGCCAGGGCCAAGAGAACACCTGAAGAGATGGTGGACCAGCAGCGACATGTGAGTACACATTTGGTTTCTGTCTTACAATAAATTAAATATCTTCCATCGTGACTGGTACTTGGCCAAGGAAGGCTCAGCTATGATGTTCCATGGGACAAGGTACATGGCTTGTTTTGCTCAACAAACCCTAAGCAGGGAAAGAAAAATTGCCCAAGCTTGGAAGAACTGGACTTGTTATGTCTTTGGCCCCTGAGCTAAAGCATCATCTGCCCTCAGCAGAGCTATCCAGGCTCAGCAGAAGAGGCTGATTTATTTAAAACAGGATTTCCTCAGCCATAGGCTCCGTGTTGTTGCACTGCTCTTGGCCAAAACAATACATTATGTGGTGGATACCCGTCCAGAAAGACAGATAAAGTATCTTCTCTTTGTCTGCTATTAACCCCTGTGCAGCTGGGTTCTTTTTTTTGGTGACTTTGGAGGCACTTCTGTCTAGCCAGTGCCTATGGTTGATCTGCAATGGGGTGACTGGCTTCAAGCACCTTAAATACCGTCAGACCCTTCCCTGCAAGCTGCCTCCTTGCTGATTAATTACCAGCGCTGCTTGCCCCTTGCCCCATATGTAGCACTCTCTGGCTTAAGAGGATTGTAACTCCATCCCCTGAGGACAGAGTGTTATTTTGTCTCGGGAGTTTATAAAGCGCTGCACACTCTGGTCTTGAGCTGTTGGGGTAACTCGAGTTAAATAAAAGCTCCTTGCAGCAAGGAGCCCGGTGCTGCTGGTGGGGGAAGCCCTCCCCTGGGGCCAGCCCCAGCACCGCAGCTTTAGCGTGCTGCATTTCTTGCCGCTTTTAGGCTGTGCCATTGGTAGTGACTGCTACAGTGACTTTGTGTCAGGGGATGGCTTTATGGAGATGTTTAATCCTCAGAAGGTGGTGCACACTACAACACGAGGCTATGTCTCAGAGGTAATAATGCCGCACGGATGTTTTACTATGTTGTTAACCCTGGGTGTGATGAGGTATTACAAACATCAGTTATCTTCTGCTCCGTTACCAATAACACGCACTCTTGCTTGGAGCTGTTTTGCCAGAGCAATGATTGATACGTTGCAGGGAGCAGCTCACTTCTCACGGACTTCGTGCTTTATATTGCTCTTATTTTCCACGCTTGCGGTTCCGCCTCTGTTCCAGCTCAGCAGGGTCTCACACCATAAAATGGAGGCTCCGGCTGCAGGACGTGGCAAGGCCTTGCTTTACAGTCGTGCTTTGCTGCTGCATGGATCTTGTAAGGCATCTTATTTTAGCAGTTGCTTCCACCTCTTTTCTTTGTTATGCGTAAGGCAGAAAAACAGTAAGAAGGGTCACGGCTTTCTGTAAGCATTCATGTTTATATTCCCTGAAATACTGCCGTAGTTCCCCAAAACCTGTATGGAATCCCTCCTGGAGTGCTCTGTGAGGCATTTCCCACACTTCAAGTCACCCCTTTGTACCTTGCACCTCCTTGTTTTGTCCCTGGCCAGTGAAATCAATGGAGCTTTGACTGTGTGTCAGTGGAGGACTGGGATTACCTGCATTTGAGTAATGACTTGCCTGTGTGTGGAATATTTCCCTAATTATGGTTTCGGATAACTGGGGATATTTTCGCAGGAATTAGAAGCCACTACAGGGATGTAACCCTGTTTTATGTAGTAAGTTCTGATTGACTGACATATGGAAAACTAACACTGATGAAAACAGCTGAAAATTTAGGGTACTACCTTTATACTTTTCACAACACTTGAAGTTTTGCAGCTTATAAATCTAGAGATCATTTTACAGAAAACCTAGACAGAATGTCACTCTTGGGAAGTCACTGCTATGGCTACAACCCATCCCCCTCCTCTGCCTCTGATTTTTGCCTTGCTCCTGCTCTTAACAGCTTGCTTGGGTCCCTCCTTCATGGCCTGCCCAAGCTGTCCTTGGATTTTTTGCGACTGAGTCACCCCCAGCTCTTCTGCAAAGATGGACAGGAGAAGGACTGCAGTCCCTTTGCCACAGCAAAAAGGGGTGAATTGAAGGGTCCACTGCTGCAAGCCTGCTGCCTTCATCCCCTCCTGGAAAGGAGGGAGTATGTCACAGCTGATTAGGATTCACAACCTGTCCCAGGTAGGTGTTTTCCAGATGGTTTGTGTGGCACACAGTGAGTTTTTATCCAATCCCCCTACTTACTCATGAGCAAACTGGAAAACAGATGGCAATTATCCACAGTGCTAGGGGAGGCTTGGGCTGGAACGCACCATGCCTTGCCTTCCTGATTCCTCAAGTGTTCAAAGAAAAATTTCCCAAAAATGTTTTGGCTTTGGATACTCAGGAGTATGTCCTGACATACCCCGTTGGGATGAAGTTTGCAAAGCCTGGGAATCACAGAGACTTTATTGCTTTGGGAACACCTCAGGGCTAGCCACAGCAGCATTAATTGCCATCATTTATTTTACTGTACATGGACAAGTTCTGCCCCCCTGGGGATCCATGACTGTCCTCTGTCAGGGCACAACTGCAGCAATACGAAGTCAGCCTGAGACTGGGAGCCAGCAGCTCCATGCTGCCCGTGAGGCTTTAGCAGAAAGCATCAACCATCCTGAGGAGTAGCTGGTAACCTGCTGCAACAGGGGGGCAGAAAAAACTTCCCTCAAAGGCACCTTGATAGCATCAGGGAAAATGACACAATCTGAAAATACTTGGATTTTATTTTATGATGGCAATTTCTGTGCAGCCTGGGTTTTGTGTCTGGACTGCCTCAAGCACCACATTGCCAGCCAGTCCAGGGAGGTGATCGCCCCACTCTCCACTGCACTGGTACGGCCTCACCTTGAGTACTGCGTGCAGTTTTGGGTGCCACAGTACAAGAGAGACACAAAGCTATTGGAGAGTGCCCAGAGGAGGGTAACGAGGATGGTGAAGGGTCTGGAAGGGAAGTCTTATGATGAGAGGCTGAAGTCCCTTGGTTTGTTCAGCCTGGAAAAAAGGAGATTGAGGGGAGACCTCATTGTGATCTGTGGCTTCTTAATGAGGGAGAGCAAAGGGGCAGACACTGATCTCTCTTTGAGGGCCAGTGATAGAACCTGAGGGAACAGCATGAAGATGTGACAGGGAAGGTTTAGGAAGCTGTTCTTTACTGAAAGCGTGGTTGGACACTGAAACAGGCTCCATGGGAAAGTGTTCACAATGCCGAGCTTCACTGAGCTCAAGAAGCATCTGGACAATGTACTCAGTCCCATGCTCTGACTTGGCTGGCCCTGTGTGGAGCCAGGAGTTGGACTCAATGATCCTCATGGGTCCCTTCCAACTCAGAAGATTCTATGATTCCCTTTACATCCAGGGCAGAGTATGAGGCCAGGCAGACCTTGGTGTCCCCCCATAAGGCTGTCCTTACATTGCAGCGATGTGATGACATTGCACCAAGGCTAACACCGTGCTGCCAGCCCTCCTGAGCTGCTGTGTCCCCTGTGCCATGGCACTGCTCGCCTTCGTGCCAAGGGGTTATTCCCAGGGAGGCCACGAGGGCTGATTCCTTGCTTTAATTAACACCGCCCCAGCCTTTGGATAACCTTCAGCAGTTTCAGGGGTTTGCCACTTTCACAGTTTAAAAAATGGGTTTGGGAATGGACAGGGAGGTTTGCTAAGCCTTGTTCGTGCAGTATCTGCTGCAAGGCAGAGATGGTGCTTGCAAAAGGTCCTCAAACCTGCTGAGAGCAGCTGCCAGACAGCACCCAGCACAGAACACTGGCCAAGCAGAAATGCAATGCTTGTCTTGCAGCTGCCTGGCATTAAGAAATTCTTATGCAACAAAGGTACAATATTCCTGTATTTTTCCCTTTTTAATCTGTGAGGGGAAGCAAGGTGGGTTTCCATATGCAATAATGTCCAGTGGCTGAATTAAAGAGCTGTCAGCCACGAGGCACTGAAATGATAGCCCTTCAAAGTGCTGTCAGGGTTGTGGTGGACACTTGTACCACAACATTCATGTTAGGCTCAGGAAGACTTCACCATGTCTTCCCTTTCTGGGGAGCTCCTCAAGTTAGAGTGCTAATATTCAGTAGTGGGGCACATAATGAAATGTCTTTCTTGCAGTTGTCTGTGCTGTAGATAAAATTTCTTTCCCAGTCACACCAGCACCATACCCAGGATGCAGGAACATTTTACAGGCTCTGTGCCTGCCATAAAATGCTGTTTTTAGGAGATCTGCATGTGATGCTCTGTGATGGCCCAGTGCTTGCCTAAGAACTTGCTTCCCACCCCCCTGTCTGCTCCAGGGACAAACTGCCTCCAGCAGTGATGAGATCTTCTGGGGTTTGACAATGCGCCGGCCATGTATGTTAATTACATTAATTAATCATTAGAATGATAAGGAAAGAGGAAGCACAGTACCAAGGCCACCAGTGCTCAGGTGGGCTCTGAAGAGCCCTGCTAGCTCCCTGAACCTCTGGCTAGCCCATCCAGAGGTGGATGTCAACACTTGGCCTCTCCTTGCACCCACCCCACCTTCACATGGCCGCGACTCAGAGGTCATGCAGCACCCGTAAAGGACCAGCAGCGTTCTGCAGGTAGGAGGAGCGGGCCCGGGGCATGGCCAGAGTGTCCAATACACTTATGACATCTGATGGATGCAACAAGTGCAAATGAGCTACCCAATCTCATCCCAAGCTCCTCTCCTGTGGGAAAAGCCTCGCTGGCCAGCGGAGGTTGGAAGCAGTGTGGAGGTGCTGTGGCAGAGCTTCTCCCTGCCTGCCCACAGCCATTAAGGCTCCATCACAGGAATACTGAATTCACTCTGCAAACAAAAGATAACATCTCCCAAGGAAAATAAATTAAAAGGGGGAGTGGGAGGGGGGAACAGCAGCAAACCAGAAAGAGCCCTTCACACTGCAATACCGCTTGCAATTAAGAACAAAACGGGGCAGAAAGCTCTGAAGCCTGACTTTGGGCAGGAAGAAAAGGCTCTCCCCAAGATCCTTGGATTTCTGTAGGCACAGCGCAGCGACTGCTGCCTTCACTTTACGTCAGAGCATTAATGCTGTTGTTTCGCCCCTGATATCAACAGAACTCGCCTGATAGGTGGGTGGGGTACTGGGATTTATATTGTAGAGAAATTCAAGAAGGCTTCCGTCTTTCTTTCTTTTTTTTTTGTTTTTTTTTTCTTCTTTTTTTTTCCCCCTACAAAGCTTTTGAAAGTCCACTGGGGACCCCTAACGTTCAGCCGGTGCTGAAGCACGCGTTTCAAAGCCAGAGCTGCACAGCTTGTTTAGCCATCTATGGCTTTGATCGTCCTGATGGACTTCTATTAGAGGCAATAACGCTCCCTTCCCCCTGCCAAAAGTCATCTTTCTGGGAAGCTCTGAGAGCGCCTCAAAACGTTTGGTAAAACAACATTTCTGTGGTCCGATGGCCAGAAAACACGCCGGCCACATCAAACAGGGACGCCCCTGGCGATGCTTTGGGAGGCAGAGATCTTCGTGCCGCCTACATTGCGTGTAGGATCCCTTCCTGCCCTGAGCTGCGGTAGCAGGCACATCCAACAGAAGAGTCTGCAGAAGAAAAGTGGCCAGAAGTCAAGCTTGTTGTGAAAGGCTTTTTTAAGGACATCAGTGGAATAACCCTGTGGGCTTTTTTAAGGACATCAGTGACAGATTGGTAAGCGCTTAGCCCTCCATAAACTCCACCACTTAGTCCCTATTCCACACACATCCCCACAGCTGCCTCATGTGTCTGTTCCCACCCCTCCCCAAAAATCTCCACCACCCACCTTCTAAGGCACTCACCCCGTTGGGCAACCTCCAAAACCCATTACAGTCACCCCAGGGCGCTCATGGGGCTTATGGGGTTTTGGTTGTGGCAACTGCTGCTTTCATGGGGTTTTGCCCCATTTTCCCTGCACTTCTGCTGGGTGGGCACACAACCCTCCTCACCACAGCCTGGTTTTGGAAGTTTTTATCCCAGATACCCAGGGTCAGCTTTCCTCCCTTATCCCTGGAATGTATCATCTTTTCTTAGGCCAGCATCATTATCACTGTCATTTTTCCCTTGCAGCCAAAGGCAACAGCGTGGCCAGTTACTGGGAGCAGGGAGCCACACCAAACCCACCCAGAGGTTTGGGCAGAAAAGCGTTAGAAAGGCAGCTGGAGTAAGTCACCCTTTCATGCCTCTGTCCTCAAACCCACATAAATCAGAAAAATCTGTCCTTTCCAAGTGGCTTCTAACGTAATGAAAGTCAGTTAGAGGGATGAAAACGGAGCTGATAACTGCAGGTTTTCATCACTGACTCCATGCTAAATGTCTGTTCTGTGTGGTTTGCAAGGAAGTAAGGGTGAATGGAGAGGAAAGGATGGGTTTTTTTAAAGCAGTTAAATTGCCTCTAATTAGCAACACAACTGTAGTCAAAACATAATGTGAGGATAATAAATTGATATTTGCATAATGGAAATGCTACCAAAATGTACTTCAAATAAGCTGAATTAGATTATAATTAGAGCTGTGTTTTGGGAAAGAAAATCCTCCTAATTGCCTGCGTACAGGCAGTGCCAAGGAGGAGAGGGCTGGCAGCTGCTGGGGAGGTCCAGCTGGCACCATGTAGGACCAGCACCCCACAACCAGGGGCCGTTCCCTGGGGGGGAAGGACAGGGTGGCTGCACCCATTGTGAGTCGGCACAGCTCCGGCAGGGCAGGTCATGGGAGAAAAAGGGAAAAAAGCAGGAGGAATGTGAATGTACATGTCCTCAAAGATTTGACTGCAAACCCATGTTTAGTGGAATTGGACTGGAGGAAAAGCCAGGGGAAATCATACGGACAGCAATTAGGGTGGGAGACACCTGTACCTCAGGGAAGGTGGTGCCAGGGTAGAAATGCAAGAGCTGATTCTGTAAGTTGCACAAAAACAGTGAACAACTTTTCTTGGTGAAGTCTCAGCACCACATTGAGTTGCGATAGCTGCTGTCTGATAACTGGCTTCGTTAAACTGATGGTTGGGGGGTTTCCTGTGGAAATGTATGCTAGGCTGCTCATGACTTATTTTCTACCTCTTATTACTCCTTATTAAAAAGGAGGCCACCTGGGAAGCACTGAATGGTAAGTCATTCGTCTGTTGTGTGAGACCGTGTGTACCAGTAAGGAAACCTATGGGGCTAACAAAGCTACAGCTGAGATCAAGGACAAATACCATAATCCAGGCTTAACTATTTTTTTTAGAAAATGAACAAAAATAACCTGCAAATGGGTAAGGGGCTGCTATTGCATCTTGCTGCCAAAGCAAAGGCCATGTGAACCCCAAAGCCAACCTTCCATCTGGTAGGTGCAGAGTCTCACAGCTGGTGCTGATGCCTGTTGTGGTGCTGGGCAATGACATGGTTCAGGTGGGAAAAACAAACAGCACACAAAACCTTGCTCGCTTGCTTTGACCAGGTGGGGATGGCGAAAAAGGTGGTTCCTGAAGTCCTGTGAGATGCAATGACCCTGCCCACCACATCCTCACTATATTTGCTATTCAAATATGCAGGTTAATATGCCTGGTGCTTGCCGATGTAGTGCCATACACCGAACCTAGGCAGCTCACAGCATCACCCCAAGCTCAGTGGCAGTATGAAAAGGGGGTGAATTTGGCCATCACCGGTGGGCAGAGGCATACAGACGGGCACTGCTCTCCCCAGCCATGCCGGAATGCCCCTCTGATGTTGGCTGCTGAGGTTAGGGAGGATGGGGAAACAAGGAGGATGACTTTGGGAGTAGAGGAGAGGCAGCAGATGCCATGGGTCTGGGTTTCAGAAGGGTTTGTGACACAGCCCCTCAAACCATTTGCCTGGGAACAAATACAAGGTTTTCTGTCTCACAGACACAAAAAGGAGGGTACTGCAGGCCTGAAAAGGATGCCCAGTGCACTTAACTGGTGCATCTCTCCATATATGAGACATATACCATAGTCTAGTTTCCAAATCAGGAGCTCATGCCTGTTTACTGTATAAGAAGAGAAATTGGTATGAGGCACAAAGCAGTACTAGTGTTGTGTGAAGGGAAACATTCCCCTGCCTTCAAAGGGTCTGGGCTCAGGGCCCCAGCCCTCAGCCACTGCAGAGCCCACTGAAATAAGCTCCTTTTTGAGTTGTCAAACACTGTCTTGCTTTTCTGCTTGCGGGGGAGGGAAGAGAAGAACTCGCTTGGTGCTCTGCTTCGCTCTGCTGCAGGTTTTGTGGTACCAGATTTAATAAAGAGATGCGTGGGAGGGAGTGCAGAAGGGAAAGAGAAAGGAGAGAAGCGGGCAGGGGGAGCAGGCAACTGCACTGCAAACAGGAAATGCTGGTCTGCAGAAGGAGCTGCCAGGGACCAACCAGGAAAGGCAGAAGGACAAACAAGTCCCAGATCTCCTCCACTTTGTCCTCTTCTCCTGGGAGCAATGCACAGAGCTGGTCTGGAGGAGCACAGCCTGGGGACAACTAGGCAGAGCAGAGACAAAGCCTGGCCGTACCTCGGTTAACATGTGGCCACTGGCCCCCACCACACTGGGTGGCGGTATGTTGTGCCTGGGGGCTGTTCCTACATGGTTTCTGTTGCTGGTGTCGTCCCAGCAGGACGCTGAGGCTCAACCCGAGAGGGGACATGGAAACAGGAGCCTGGGGAAAACCTTCCATGCTTCTGCCTACAAGTCAGGGCACAAAAAGCAATTATTGGAAACCAAAGACTGGCGTCCACCTCGGGCTTGCTGTCCCATTTGGATTTTCAGCCCCTGGGTCTCGGGCTCACCAGCATGACCTCAGGCAGCCAGGAAGAGCACAGGACCTTGTGTGATGCAACAAGTGAGCTGGGATAATCATAGTAGGAAAAAAAAGGAAAGATTGCACACCAACAAAGGCAGCCCTGGGAAACAATTTTATTGCTAGCAAAACCCTGCAGATCTTTGTTTAGTGAGTGCACTTCCCGTGAAATGCAATTGCTCCCACTGCGGTGTTAAGCCAAGACCACCCCGAAAATGAAGGCATTTCCTATTAAATTGAATTACTTTTCCCCCAAACTGGCACAGCAATGGTAATGCTGATAAGGAATGATAGCTATTAAGTGAGGGCATTATTTATATTTTCTATTAAATCACTGTCATTTCTATTACAAATGACATCACACATGCATGTCATGCTGATTTATAGCGATAAAGCCTCAGTTACAACCACCTATTGCAATGCATAAACAGAGCAAGAAATACACCCAGCACAAATGCAGAAGCATCACTGCATCAAGCCCAGAAGAATATTCAGATCTAACCTGGTATTAGCAGGTCAGTTGGTGCAACAATAGTGGTGCTTTCTTAATAAGGTTAGTACACCCATCGCCAGTGTAACCCTGAAGGCTACTTGTCTCCTCCACCCCACCTTTCCAGCACTGCTCAGAAGTGGTGAGCCAGGAAGCAACAGAAGAAGGAGCAGCAACACATCACTACTACAGATCTGGCCATGGAGTTCCCATGCAAAGCAAATGTAATGCCCAGTGAAGGATTCAAATGCCTAATGACTAGATGCTTGGCAAGGAGAAAGCAGGGATGCTAAGTGCAGAAGGTGGACGAAAATACAGTGTTGCAGTGGCTATTCAGGGAAGATTTCGGCTCTTGAGGATGTTTTCCAGAAGTTGCTGAGCTTCTCGGAGCCCATGGGCTGCTGCCACGCTGAGAAGTTTCTCCACTTCCCTGAAGGACATGAAACCTTCACCAAGAAAATCTAAGAGGAGGTTTGATTTATTGTTAGCTAAATTTTATTTACGCAGGATTTTATAAGAGGACCATAGCTACTGGATCTGGAAGCACCTGTAAAGGTGACGCTCTGCTATTCAGAAAATGATCTGATTTTCTTTCTGCTTTTCCCTGTGGCCTGAGCACATATGATCTAGGTCTGGTGATTTTCTCATCTTAGTTGAATTTGGGACGGATTTGGAGCTCTTGACACACATACTGCTTTTACCATTGAATACATGAGTCTCCCTGATCATGCAACATACATGTGGAGACAACCAAAATGTGATGGCTTCCACTCACAGCATTTGCCCAAATACCGCTTTTTTAGTTCCTGTTAAGGTTGGTTTAGCTTCACTTAGCCCCAGGAACACAGCGAACGTACAAAGCACAAGGCAAGTTTTCTTTGGCTGTGGGTCTTGTTGGGAGTGCTGGTGCGCAGTGTGTGCAGGCACACTGAGGAGAGAAATGTGTCCTGGATAGTTTCAACCCAACCTCTGGGCACTCAACAGGAACTTCTTACCGCCCTTGCTGGATGGGAAGGAGAGTGAAAAGGGGACTCCCCCAGAAAGGCAGGCAGCTCTTCCTAGCAGAAAACTTGCATGTTGCTTCAATAGCTCTTTCCATACCAGTATGGGTCTTCTCCCTTGCTTTGACTGGGAACCCACTGATGGACCTACATATGCAATCAGGCCACGGGCATTTTAGGCACTGTTTCACCTAATTTTTAAAACCTCATTGGGCTAACGGGGTTTTTCAGTTTTCTTGCTGCAGGTAGGGCTGCATTACTGACAGTACGAGGAGAGGGCATTAGAAATGCTGGAGTAGCTGCACGTGTGGAGTATCTACAGCACTGGCTTCCCTCCCTCCCCAGGAGGAGTGGGGAATGCAGCTGTAAGGGGAAGGAAGAGGAACAGCTTGGTTTACCCTTCTTCAAGTGCCATGGTCATGTTTCTGAGTGCCCCCACCACCAGGTTGAAGGATGAGCGAGGATGGCCCTGCTCCGCAGCCTGCCTATGAGGTGAAGAGAGGAGCAAAGAAAGTGGTAAGAGAAAGTACAGAAGAAAAACTGAGTCTGGATGTTTTAAAGCAAGGCAAAAGCAAAGAAGGGAAAAGGTATGTGCAAATCAGTGTCCTGAAATGTGACCCCACTAAAATGTGCAGGTCCTGGTTTGGGAAATATCTTTGTTCCAAAAGGCACCCAGGCTGCAGCATTTCTCTAAGTACGGGTGTCCTTCAAGATGCCTTCTTGGTTCCCAACCTCTGCTGCCACAGGCGCAGTTATTTCAACCCTAAAAATCCTGCAGCTTGATGCTGGTTTGTGCCTTGAGCAAACCCAGAGGAAACACTCACCAGGCTCCCCTCTCCCCCGGCTTTCTGGGCAGCACAGTAACTTTCCCCATCCCTCATCCTTCCTGCTTCTCAAGAGGAGTGGGAGGGTTCTGGGGGTGCAGCCCAGGCTCCTGCCGCAGGTATAACCACAGCAGGTACCACAGGAAATGTGCACGCCAGACATGGCTGCGTCACTCATGTGGCACAGACCTCTTGGGAGCGTGTGCCAAGAGCAGGAAATTAATACGTTGCTGTAACTTGATTTTTCATTGCCTCAGCAGCTTCTGTCTCACTCCCCTCCCATGCCTGTGCAATTTTCCCTCTGCTTGCCTGCAGCTCGAACCTCCCCAGAAGACCATACAGCAGCACTGGCAGGCCTCTGCATTCCCCACTTAGTTAAAAAAACAGCAATAGCAGGTGGGGTAAGTGGAGCAAAGCAAGAATTTGGGAGCTCCTGGTCGCTCCATTGTCCTCCCCACTGGCACAGGACAGCTCAGCACGGATCTACTCCTAAAGCTCTGCTGCCTCTTTTTTCTTCTCCCAGAAAAAGGTAGCCTTTCCTAAGGAGAGGACAATTTGCCATGGCAAGAGTTGGGGGGTATTTCTTGCACCTCACCTGAACCAATGCATGGCCATATCTTCATTTTTTTCCACTCCAGCTCCTAGGTGTGAGACAAGGTAGCAAAGTAATAATTAGGATATAAAATATAGTGTCCAAAATCCATCAGTGTTCTAGCATACCCCATGGCATAGAGCCATGTTTGTGTTTCTGGCTTATACCCGTACATACTCTTGCAGCAAGTTAGCCGTGACTTGGAGAAATATTACCTTGCAAATACCTCTGTCCCGTGATGTGCTGGGCATTGGGGTACCCCAGGAGAGCGTACACGTGAGCCACGTGGAAATGGAAGTCCTCGTAGCACAGTGGGATGTACAGCAAGAGGAGGCCAGCGGTGATTACAGCTGCTGACTGTAAAAGAGAGAAGCAGTAGTGATGCAAGGACAAAAAGAAGCTGAGGACCAGCTACAGGAAATATTTCATCTTTGCTCTGAAGCCTCATGAAGCTATTCCCCAAAGAGAAACAGAGGGAGGCTCACACAAGTACAGAAAATCAAAGTCGCCTTTGATAGAGAGCCGGTGCCAGCACCCACTGAAGCTTGCAGAAAAGGCACTACCAACTTCAGTGAGCAGTGGACCAGCTCCCGAGTTAATATCCCCTTTAAGCTCTGCTACAGCAAAGGAAAAGACAGTCATTTAATTTTCTAGCGGTCCTCTTGAAGAAAAGAAGAAAAATAAAAATCATATGGCCCTATCAGGCTTTTATGAGGGTTTATGGGGGTTTGCCAGAAGGAGCCTCATTCTCCCAGCAGCTAGGTCCTCAGACCACCGCTGCCCACTGCTGACCACAGCGTCACTGTATGGACACGAACACTCCCCTTGTGAACGCCCCCAGTTCATAAACCCTTTCATCCTGTGTTACACTGAGGACACATCACCAGCATCCGCCCCGACAGGAGAATAACCTTGGATCTGAAATTCTTCTTGCATCCAAGGTATAAATCAGTGAAAAGCCTGATGTACTGCACCAGCAGGAAAAAAAAAAAGATGAGAGACCAGAATTGGGCTGTTTGCTTTTGATGCCAAATTGGATTTTCTTTGCTCAGTGTGCTAGCTATTAGCTTCCAGTGACAGGAGCTGGCAACTTGAGCAGCCGTATCTCAGGGTGGTGAGGGTCAGAGACCACTGGCTGTGGAAAGAAGAGCAGGGTTAGGAAAGGCTGTGGGAGCCTCATGCAGAGCCTCCTGCCCACACTATTTACCAGGAGGCCTTTGCCTCCCTGCGGGGCAAAGCATCACATCTTGCCAACGGCACCAGCACTGCAGAAGGTAAAACCCTTCCCTACTACACAGGGAGATGGAGGCCAGGTACAGTCCTGGGTGGAAGACATGGTTCTTTGAAAACAATGCTGGAGGCAAGCGCTGATCAGGTTTCTTAGTGCAACCCAGTGCCGAGAGTAACCATGCCAATGGTGTGTGAGCTGGAGGAGACAACTAACACCTTGACCTTCAGCTCTGCAGCTTTGGTAAAAGCAATGCTGCACCCTTGGGTCTGTTTTTTCTGGGGATGTGACAAAGTGGCTGTAGGCTCCCTGCACATCACCGTCCCTCTCTCATGGACGCAGGAGCAGGGCAAATATGAGCAGCCCCATTTAAATGGCCAAGTCTGAACCAGGTCCTAAGGCCTAAACAGGTGACCACAGCTGTCACAGGAAAAGCTTGCTTCTTCGTCTCAGCATAATTTCTTGCTACAGGTAGTTGTGAATAGTGACTGCAGCGTGTATAGGGGTTTGTCACCATGCCATGCTTGGAATAAGCCAAGGGAGCAAGGAACAGCTGGAAAGGTTGACAAGACACAAGAGCTTTAACAGCTGGGGGTTTCTCTGGCCACTACAGGGGGCTTGATGCAACTGATAGCAACTGATATAGATGGGTACAAAAACCAACTCCCCCTCATTTTGGGGGATACAGCACACAAGGTACATGCACGCTATTGCAAAGAAAACAACACATTTAGGTCTTGATCTGCTTCTCAGCTGTCTGGAGAGGCAGAGGTGGTGTGGGTCTGGTGTTCCCTCACCATTTTGTGGTTGCTCCTGTGCTCCCACACACCATGATCAGCTGCAGAGGCTGCTGGGAGCAGTAGGCTGCCAAAAGCTTGTTATCTCCTAATTGGGACCCAGGTCCTGGTTCAGGCCTATCTCTTATAGGAATTAGTGAATGCTGAGGATTAAATGAGCCTAGTTAGTTAATTAGGCTAAGTAGATAAAATAGGTAAGCAGTAATGATATGCAAATGACCCAGCGTTTGATTTTCTGGCTGACAAGCTTGGGGATGTAGGAAATTTTGCTGTTCTGTTTGAGGCCTCCCCATTGAGCCCACACAATGCCTATTGCTTAGACAGGGAGGGTTTCCAGGTGTTTTCACAAAAACGTTCTCCTGTACCGCACTGGGAACCTGCAGAGCCTGAAAGAGCTGTTGGGTATGTAAATACCTCTAAGATAATGACAGGTGTAAGGAGAAATGCAAGTCATAGATCAGCCCAGTTACTGCTGAAACTTAGTTGTCTTATTTAAGAGAAGGAAATGATGCTCCTGAAATAAATTATGACTGCTAGAAATATTGTAAGGAGTGCTGCTTGCTGGGGATGTGGCTGATGTGAAGGGTCTGGCTCAGGCAGAGCTGAGCACAGCTCTCTGGCAAATGGAAGGACATTTCTGAGGAGCAAAGGCTGCTGAACGAGAGGTTGCTTTCATGCAGCAACCATGCATTGCCTACCCCTGTCACTGTGCTGTTTGGTCACTGTTGTAAAGGTTGGAATATGTCAGGAGATGGTTCATGGTGTTGCAGAAGACAAGGTGCTCAACACCAGAAGAGGTGGTAGCAGTGGTTTTACAGGTGCCCATCTCGGGGCTGCAGGATGCTCACAGCTGTGGCATCTCCTTCACACTCTGCATGGGGCTGCCTGAAGTCTTGGGAAGGGAGAGGGAAACGTGATGCTTGGGAGGAGCTGTTCCTGTTGCAGGCCTGGTACGTCTACCATAGATAACAGCAAACCAATGACCAATTTATTTCTAAATGAAAGGGAAAAGGACATGATGGGAAAGGTGCTGCAGGTTACACAGGAAAACTCTGTGGTCAGGTTGTGACCATACGTCATTGCCACGGGGCTACATCCCAGCATGAATTCTCCCTGCAGGACGCCATCTCTTTGTGATGATGTCTGTGATGATCAGCCATCTGCTGCTGGCAGCTCCTGCCCTCACTGCAATGGTGACACTGTGCCTGGCTCCTGCGAGGCAGGTGGCCTGGGGATCCCTGCAAGCCCACTTTTTGTCCCAGGCTGTTTTTTCAGGGCGGGGGTGGGGGGGGCTTTCAGCTTTTTGCAGTTGTGTAGGCACTGCCCAATGTGGTGAGATGTTTTGTGGGCTGTTTCTAAAGAAACTGAGCACCTCTTACCTGGATTTTGGGATTTTTTGGGGGGGCTATCTTTCTATTTTCTTTTCCTAATCTTTCCCAAATGGCACGGTGAAAGGCAGGTGCACAGTGTTGGAGTGCACTGATCCCAGCTCTGGGAGGCAACACTAAAAACAGACCTCAGTTGGCTGCTCACCAACGTCCAAACAGGCATCTGAAAGCACACAGCTAGTCCTGCAGCAAGCAGGGAGGGGGACACACATCTTCATTAGCTAGCTGAAATGGTCCCTTATGCTATGACTGTGTTCAGGTAAGTGTGGTGCGGTTTTGAGTATCTCCAAGACCAAGAGTAGAGAAGACACGCAATGATGTTTGTCAAGTAGGTGCTGGTGGAAGGGGGGGCACCCTGCAGTGAGATCTCCCTGCAGGAGGGAGGTTGGGGTCCCCTGGACTTCCTTCTGGCTGGTTGTCTGCTGGCACCGGGGACCAAAGGCACAGTGTCCCTGAAACTGAGAGCTCCTGGGAGACCCCAGCCAGGCAACAACCATTAGTCTACTACAAACACAGGAAGGCAGGAAGCTTGTTGCGTTGCCCTGTGCAGGGGTGGGAAGCAGACCACCGGCCTGCAAACATCTTCATAGCCTTGGGGGGAGCTCTCAGTTGCTCACCCCCACCCTTTTCTTCTGTGGTGACTCACTCAGAAACTACTTTGCATGTTTCAGACCTTGCATCGCTGGGGTTGCTCTAAAGCAAGACGAAGCCCAGTTGTATCGGTTGGGCTACACCAGCAAAGCAGACAGTGAAGGAGCCAAGCCATCATCCATATGCCAGGTGATTGGGATCAAAAATCTGATCAAGAGGAATGCCTTAAAATCCCACCTGTAAGGCTGCTGTGCTGGAAGATGCCACGTTACTCTGCGCTAGCAAACTCCGCGTTGCAACAACTGTCAGCAAGTTCTGCATGCTGTTCCCCGTGCCAGTTGAGCAGAAAGGAATGGTATTGAGAAAGGAATTGCAAGACTCATATTTGAGAGGCTGAGGCATCCAAGTTGCTCCCTGTGACTTTAACCCACTCTGGCACCAGTGGCTATTAAGGGCTGGCATCACTTCCCAGCGCGGGGTCCAGGGTATCAGAAAACACCCCAATGCTGGCACTCCCGCCCCAACGCCAGCCCCATGCTTACCTCCCATCTGCTCCACGCCAAGCTGGGGGGTTTCCCACCCCTTGGAGAAGGTTTTTCCCAGCAGGTATTGGTAGTGTCCCTTCCCTCCTGTCGCCGCCGTACTGCAGACCCCATCTCTCCTTCCCACAGGAGGTCCAACTGCCTCATCTTAAGCCAGTCCACTCCCCATTTCGCTAGGCACTGCTGCCACCCTGCCATAAGTCTTCTCTGTCACTGTCCCTTAGTTTTGTTCCTGATTTATGGTAGCAGTAGCCCAGCTGCTTGACTAAGATAAGAGGGATGGATACACATCCCCTCACAGAATCATAGAAAAGAAGGAGATGCCCCTGTGAAAATGCATCCAAGCCACTGATGTTTAACTCTCTCTCTGCTGAATATTTCTTTTTCCTCAGACTGCTCCCAGGTGTTGCAAGCCCCCACCAGTAAGTCATTATCTTTGATAAACTTGAAGTTTTTTTCCTTTCTGCTTTTCACGTGAGAAGGAAAGTGCTTCTCAAGCAGTGGTAACACTACTCACCACTGCAAATGTTCTATATCTTGTTACTTCCATGGGCATGGGGTGGGGGGTCCAATATGTTGAGTTTTGGACAAATGCAAGAACGTGCAGGCCCAGTCCCAGATGAGAAAATTAGGAAAGGTGCAATGATGTATAATCAGGAAAATATCAGAATATACAGAAGCTTCAGAAAATTCAACAGGATGGGTATTATTATTTTGTTTTAAATTGTAACGGAGCTTACTCGTCAAAGCCAGTCCTTTTATAGCTGTATAATTACACCTCTGTTCACCTGCAGTAACTCCATCTAGCAACTTTCAGACACCAAATTCTGTTTTGCCTTCACATCTAAGAAAACATCTGGTTTCAACACAAGATCCCTGATGCACACTACCTTTCCTCTTCTGAAGTTCTAGCAGAAGCATTTAACCAGGTCACTGTCAAAGTCCACCTCATGTGAAGTGCTGACCTTGCTTTGTTGCCTGACAGTAAAAAGTAAAATGTTTCTTCTTTTGAATTTTACAAGAAGATAAGGGCTGTGCTTTGGTTTCAAAGGCAACCCTAACCCTCAAAGATCAAGGATACCTCTTTGGCAGTGATGACTCAGCCTAAAAACTGTGCTGAAGACGAATCCCTTCATCTTTTTGTGTTTTATTTCTTATGTTATGCTGCCACCACTGGGACAACTTCATTTGCTCAGTCACAGCCCCTTTATGGTTGAAGTGATCGTCTTTATGCCCCTGGTCAAAGTGTGAAACCATTTTCCCAGTATATCAAATTTAATTGGACATTAATAGTCATACTGCAGGATCAGTTGCCTCCAAGTGCAAACCTCTGCATTAAGGAAACTAAAATAACTCAGATGTTTCTAGACTGAGACCAGAGAAGAAGGACCTTCACTGCAGCAAAGAGCAAGGAAGAGATGAAATAATGTGAGGAGTCTAACACCCATTTCTCACGCCCCCCCTATCTTTTTTTTTTTTAGCTACAATTATGAGAACTTAAAGAGAAAGAAAAACCACCCTCAGGGAGTCATTCTTTGTGGAAATGAACCACCCTATAGCTGCAGATCTCAGATTTCAGCAGAAGCGAGCTCCTGAGTTATTGTCATTGTTCCTTCTAAAGGTATATTGGCAATAGTGATATTCATACTGATACCTCGCATAGCTCTGCATTTCTGGTACTTTGCATATAACAAACTCTGGGGCTTGCAGTTCTTTGTTGCAGGTGACTAAAACCAAGAACATGGTATTATTAATTACGCTTTCTGCAGCCAGGGCTGTGCTGCCTGTGTTACAAGCCAGGTTCAGTACAGGTTCTCCTTTCAGCTCTGAGCTTGACTGAATTCTCTAGAAAAATCAACTTACACCACAAGTAAGTAACCCATGTTGTCAATGTAGAAGCCAACGATGGCTGCATTAGCTACCTCCTACTGACAAAGAAGACTTGGATCCCTTCTACCAGCAACAAGTTTGGCACGGAAAGGCCAAGCTCCCCAGTAAATCTCTCCTCTGCTTTTCCGAGGGGCGGATAGCATTTGTGAAGAACCATTTGCAACTCCTACAAAGGAGTATCTTGGTTGAAAACCTGGAACCAGCCACATTCAGGGAAACACAATTTTCCTCCTATTTCTTTTCCACATAAAGGGTTTCTCTAATCACACATTTTCTCTTTTCCTCCTTGCTGCATTGGCGTCATTGGGTCCACTTCAACTGAAAGATGGATGCGAAGTGCTGGGACAAGAATGGGTGGCTGTGAGCATAAAGAGCCTGAACAGGACAAAGTTGCTGCTTGGGAGAGCTGGTGAGTAAGCTGAAGTCCACCAGAGAAGAGGAAGGGTTTTCTTTTCAAAAGATTGTGCTGAAAGCCAGAGGTGAAACACTGTGTTCATCCTGTATTGTTTTTAAAAGCTTGCTACACTTTGTTCCAAATTACCTGAAACCTGTTAGTAAGCAGACTGATTGAAGAAACATACAATTATTGAAAGATTTCTCTATTATTGAAGGAATCAACCAAAATGAGACATGCTCACAGCATGCTGCTGGTTCAAACCAAACACACTGACTTCACCACCTCAGAGGCAGACTGTTTACAATGTAGGCTTCATGCAGGAGCAATAGTGGATGAAACAGTAAGTGATTGGCCCCAGAAAGTTTTTCTAGGTTGCTTTATTAGGAAAAGAAATTGATACACCAAATCGCTGCAACTGGTAAAAGCATATTTAATTACAATGTCCTGGGGGCATAGGTATCACAAGGTAAAGTTCCCCAACCTAAGCACAGCTGGAGTAAATACTCACGTATGACTTTATAGCACAGCACAAGATACAGCATTAATTATTACTTACTTCAGTTACTGTATGAACAGAGCTCAAACATATATAACAAGGAGGACTATGGCACACAACAATAAAAATGGAGTGTGGGAGGATATGTTTCTGTGGAACATGGTGGGATGGACAAGGGCAAGGTCTGTGGGCTGGCACCGTCTCTGTGAGACGCTTGTTTCATTTTGCCTAACCAGCTATACCTCCCTTTCACAGCTGGCTAAACAAGAACAAGATAAAAATCTATTCAGGCTAGTCATTATGATGCTATTAATAGCAGATACAAGAGCATACAATAAATACTAGCATAGACGTACAGGGAGTTTGCATCCCTCTCAAATCAGTATGCAACTGTTATCCGCAGATCTATTAGAGAGACATGCAAAGCTGTTTCCAGATACCAGATTAATAAATGTATCTGTTAAACCAAACAGTTGCAGCCATTCATCACCACACACAACACAACAGTGCAACTGGAGAGGCTGTGATCTTCCTGAACTGAAATCCAGCTGCAGTCAGGGTGACCCAACGGAGCAGAACGCTGTTATTTGATAGAGGGTCTGCAAAAGGGCAGCAGGGAAGCCCTCTGCAAGGGAGGAGCACCCTAGGGACAAATACAAGCCATAACGTAATTGATCTCTCCACAAAAATAGAGCCTAAATGAATGTACGTGGTGGTTACAAACTTTATAAAAACCCAACAAAACCAAACTAAATTACTTGTCTACGGTGGAGTTAGGTCAAAGTTAGGCATACTACAAAATCTGTATGATAAAAACTAATACTGTCCCGGCTTAGCTGTCACCGAAAAAGTAATTCTCAAAATGCCTTCCCCTCTGTACCTTTGAAGTTCCCCGGATACTCAAATTTGTATCCCAGGAATACTGTGGCAGGGCTGAGCACCTAGGCGTGAATTTCCCACATAAAATCAGGATCCAGAGCCTGAGAGTTCTGTGGGGGCGTCCGGGATGTGGTATCAGCAGGCTGTCTGTTAGATTGCTTGTAACGTGCTACAGCAAAGGGAGGTCATCGCAGGGAACCTTACTGAATGCAGACAACAGTTTAGTACAAATACAACATTTTGTAACGAGAAGCATCAGAAAAACTTCACATGGTAAAAACAGTGGCACAAGGGCTGGGTGAATGATTCAAAGCCCTTTACCTCTGACCTTCAAAGATAATTAAAAAAAAATATCCCAACAGGCCTCACCACTGAGACCATTACACAAGCTCAACTATCAGCAATTCCCTTTCCAGACACACAGCATCTTTCCTCACCAGGTTCCCCATAACCTTTCTTTTTAGAGGGATTTTGCACCTTCTTCGAGGCACCTATTAATATTAATTGGACTGATAAAAGCTAATTACTCTGCTCCCCCTTGAAGCATATCTCCCTTCTCCCACATGAGGTGGTCACGGTATAAAAGCTGGACAAGACACTTGGCGTGGTACGCTTGGGATACTGTTTTCATCGGGAAGATGGAGGTGCCAAATGCTCCCTTCAATGTACAGGATTGACAGTGAGTTATTTGTGCTTACAACTGGGTCTGAAGTTGCTTTTGGATTTTTTCCTGTTGTACCTAAATTAGTTTTAATTTCTCCCTTTAAATATCGGGGGAGGAACACACATGCAAGTTCAAGTTGTGCTTATTAGAGAGCCTTGTTAGCTATCATAGGGCGATGTGACACTAGTTTCATGTCCTCTACCTGACATGTCTCTAACCTGATCTGTTTGGTAAATATACACCCATGCATTAGTTTAACCTTTGGCGTTAGGCTACCTTGCCTGCTTAATCCCAGCCATACTGAGCCCTGAGAGGCTGAAAGCATGCAGCCAAAGCGAGCCATCAGGAAAGCTCACGTGGGAAGCCGGGAACATATGTAGCAGGGATTATCTCCATCTGGTAGGAGGTCTTTTTGTTCCGATTCCTATCACTTCTGTGGACAGAAACCAGGGAGGAAAATCAATTTTTCTCCTCCTCCATCTGAAATGCTGTTCCCAGAGGGTTTTAGGGCCTGCAACATGACTTCTCTTCCCTGTAAGGAAAAGGGCAAATGGATCCTTGCTGTAGACACTTTGGACAGAAATAATCTTTAAACTAGCAAGTTGACTGAAACGTTGATTTCTGCAGGCTTCTGTAAAATCTTGAGGTTGATTTTTAAGCTTTAAAAACCCCAAACAACAAAACCCTCTTATCTTCTTGCTTGGTGAAGGAGAACATAAACAACTAATGCTTCAAATAGACAGAGGCACCAGACAGTTACATAAAAAACAAGCCACCGGATTCCTGCACGGAGGAGTGTCTGCTCTCAATTCCATCCTGCCTCTCTGTGTGCAGGCCTGGAAGTAGGTCTCCCTCCCCTGAAGCAGGAGTAGCTGGCACAAAACTGCCTGAACTGAAACACAGGTGTTGAAGGCATTGACCATGGAGCCTTAGGCTGTCTGGAGGCTTGAGCAAAGGGTCGTTTGTAACCAACCAGGGGACCAAGTATGTGAAGTCAGCTGGAGAAGAAGGGGAGCCACCAAGTTTTAAATCACTATTTCAGCAAACATCTGGACAGACCTTGAAGTGGAGCACTGGGTATCATCACGTACCCTCCTATCTTAGAGCTTTGAGTATTTCACTTGTTGTACACCTCAACAAATTGGAAAATTTATGGCCAGGACAACTTTATGCCCTCAGCTCTGTCTCTGATTAAATGTCCGCCTGTAAGAGTGCTCATCATGCTTGGGACCCACTGATATCATGGTAGAGGAAATACATACATTAACACCTACTAAAGTGGTGGTTTTCTGATCAGAGTGGTAAAGTGCCTAACAGATTGAGCTAGCCTTCCCTCTGAAGAGGGAGCCCTCAAAGGGACAGGTTTTCTCCCCAAGCTCATTGCTTACTCACAGATGAATGAGGTATCTCTCTGGTAACAGATTTATGGTGTTCTGGAAAAGCACTATGAATTAGTTGGGTTTTTTTGGAGTTGAACAAGGTGGATAAACTAAGAACACTCCCAGCTGCGCTGAGGTTAAATGGCTAGGCTGATTTTTTCTGTAGTAGAAATAATGATGCTGTCCTGAAAATGACACCCGCGATGGGGGTGGGGACGAGGCTAAAGCTTCATTTCAGGCACATACAGGCTGGGATCTAAAGCATACAAGCTGAGGACATCTGCACTGTATTAATTAAACGTTACACTTGGAAGCAAATTCACGATGAACAGTTTTTAACCACAGTTTGTGAAATATCCAGTGAGATGAACGGGTCAGAGGCAGGGTTGCCCTTGGTAATCACGTGTCTCTTGCATAAGGCAGAGGTAAAAATAAAAACCAATGCATGTGTGGAGCTGCTGGCCGTGCTGGTGATTTCCCGCACCTAACATCAAGAAGAGCAGATGCGACTTCATCCTCACTCAAATGGCACTGAGCAGCCTCGTGTCTTTGCTCACACCATGTAGTAATGCCTTATGCCAAGCGTAATCTCCTTCAGGATGCTTCTGAGGTGCTTTGCACGCTTAAGGCAATTAGCTTTACTTGGGAAGGCTTTCACCCGCCCGGACAAACAGCAGATCTAAAGCAACACGAGTAAAGGCACAGCAGAGCTCATCTCGGTACGGGAATGGGACCTGGCAATAGAGAACCCCAAATAGATATGCTGGTGACTTGAGGCAACCACCCTTCCCGCCGGTGGTCCCACCGAGCCCCGACCTCATCCCGTGCCTTCACAGCAGCTGCCGCCGCCGCCGCCTTGCGTGACGCCACAGCCAAGTCTGTCCTCGTCCAGAACGCCCCGGGCAAGGGAAGGCTGCCAGGACGCGGCCCTCACGCCTCGGCTTAGGGGAGGCGAGCGGCGGCCGGCGGCTCTGAGGCTGGGCGTTGTGTGTGATAGCGGGCCGACGCCGCGGCCTGAGGGTAGGGCCGCCCGCGGCCTTAAGAGCCGGCCGAGCGGATGCCCCTGGCGTTCCTTTCGCCTCCCAGAGCGCTCCAGAGTGAACAGGCATGGGAGTTACAATTGTGTTTGTTTTCACTTCAGTCAGAGGGCGATACCCGCTATCGGGGACTCGTGAGCCGACCCCCCCCCACCGGGCTGCAGCGGCACGCCCGAGAGCCCGCCCTGTTTGCGGGCGGCCGGACCCGCCTGGCGGGGGGCCAGCTCCTCCACGGGAGGAGCACTGCCGCCACCCCAACCGGTACTGGTGCCGCCGGAGCGCATCTCTGAGCCGGGGCAAGAGGGGGCTGCGCCTCCATTCCCCGGAATAACGGCGGAAGGGGGCCTGGGGATGCATCGGGCCGGGCAGCTCGGTGGGGGACGCCAGCCCTAGCGCTGGCCACAGGAGCAGGGTCAGGTTGCGGCCACCGCAGCCGGGGTAGGGAAAGCCCCCCGCGGCAGGAGGGATGTGGGGCGGGGCCGTTGCGCGGGACTCAGGCCGCCGCCCTCCTGGGCCGCCACAATACCCCAAACCCCCCCACCGCTTCCAATAGCGGCCTATCCCTTTAAATAGGGGCGGTGGGGGGTGCGCTCTCTGGCTCTCTCGCACCCTGAACCGCGAGGCCGGCTCCGCCCCGTCATTGGTTGTCGCTGGGGGAGCGTGGCCTGCCTCCGCCCGCAGCCATTGGCTAGAGGCGAAACCGAGGTTCCCGGATGCAGGCACGCTCGGTGCTTATAAAGGGCCAGGGGAAGGCGGGAGCGGGCGCAGTTTGAATCGCGGCGGTTTGGGGCAGGTCGGTGTTGTCGCCCGGGCTCCGTGGGTGTGGGACGCTCTCTTCCTGTCTGCCTCTACGCGGCACTGCGGTCCAGCTCGCCATGGTGAGGAGCCCGGGGGAGGTCACTCGGGCGGGGGCAGGAGGCCGCCCTCGCCGCCGGGGGGTGACAGGGAGCGAGGCCGTTGGGGTGAGGGGGCAGCGCGTGCCTCCGGGCGCGTTACCTGGCGGCAGGGAGTGAGGGAGCAGGGCGGGGGGGATGGGTCGCGCGCGTCTGGTGCCGCCGGGGAGAGGGAGTGGCGGCCGCGCATGCGCCCGGGCAGCGGCCTGTGCCGTTAGGTGTAACGGGTAGCGCGCACGCGCCTTGGCGTCGCGCGTGCCGCCCTGCGGGAGAGGCGGGGGCCGGGGGCGGCGGAGGGGAGCGCATGCGCTGGTGGGCCGGCGCGGCCGCTTGGCCGTTGTCCCGCGCAGGTGCGGCCCTGTCGGGGGCCGTGGCCGGCGGGGCAGCTCTTACATGTCTCTTCTCTCTGCTAGGCTGGTGGTAAAGCTGGGAAGGACTCTGGAAAGACCAAGACCAAAGCTGTGTCCCGTTCTCAGCGGGCTGGACTGCAGGTTAACGGGGATAGGGGCATGGGCAAATAAAAGTCAGGTTGGCTTTGTGTCAGTTGTTGGTTGTACCTTGTGAAACCTGCAAAGCCTGCCTGCTGTCCAGAGCGGTGTAAGGATCTGTTTAATCGTAGAGGGTGTTAAATGTCTGGTTTCGCTAATTTTAGACCTTTTGTGTATCTGTGCAGGAGGGAGGAGAATTCCCTTGTGGCCATTGCTACTGTTTGTTGCCAAAACTATGAAGTTGGCATGCAGTGTCCTTAGCTGGATTCTCAAGTACTGAAACGTAGTCCAGTATCAGTTGTACTTACGTCACTGCAATCTTTTCGCCAGCATGTGGTTTAGAGTAGTTGCTTCCTTTTTATGGCTCTTTCACAGCTTACATTTCTGTTGTTTTCCAGTTCCCTGTTGGCCGCATCCATAGGCATCTGAAGTCTAGGACTACTAGCCATGGGCGCGTAGGAGCCACAGCTGCTGTGTATAGCGCTGCCATCCTGGAGTACTTGACTGCTGAGGTAAAGCTCTTGCAAGGGGTGCAAGCAAGTTGGGTCAACTCCAGAATAGCATGATGACTGGAGCCTACAGTATTTTGCCATTTTGTGCTGGGCTGTGAACTCTTCATTTGGTTTGAGCCAGTTTTAAGCATGTGCATCATCAGGAGATGATGAAATCTGCATGGCACCTTTTGCTCTGCAGTATGTACAGATCAAATAGCTGTGACTATAGGAAAGACAAAAGTATTTTATAAAAATGTGATGTTATATTGTGGTGTATCTGCTGTAAAAAACTATGTTCTTGGGGTGGGAAAAACACAGAGCTGCAAAGGAGGAAAAGCCCTTTCTAAAGAGGCATTGTTTGCTAATAGCATATTTTGTGTAGGGAATACAATAGCAAAGGCAGTATGCTTGGTCTTACTTGTTTTGTGTAAACCTGTTTAAAAATGGTTTTCTCCTCAGGTTCTTGAGCTGGCAGGAAATGCTTCCAAAGACTTGAAGGTGAAACGTATCACTCCCCGCCACTTGCAGCTTGCAATTAGAGGAGATGAAGAATTGGACTCACTCATTAAGGCAACAATTGCTGGTGGTGGTATGTAAATTGTTTGATAACTGGGAGTTAGGTGGTCAGAACTCAAGCAACCTTTAGTCTGTTAAATACTGTTTATTTGAAGTGCACAGCTTAGGACAACTGTTGAAGAGGAAATAACAGTCTTAATTATTGCTTTCTCTTAGGTGTAATACCGCATATCCACAAATCTCTCATTGGAAAGAAAGGACAACAGAAAACTGTCTAAAGGATACCAGGATTCCTTGTTATCTCAGGACTCTTAAGTACTTAATTGTCCAGTGTTGGTGGTTCCAGTGGACTGTATCTGTGAAACACAATTTTGCCTTTTTGTAACTTTGAGAAGCTAAAGCTCCCTTGAGCTTTCTAACAAACCAAATTTCTGCATTGAAGTCTTAACCATATTTAAGTGTTACCATGGCTTCAGAGAAGCTATTGTATTTGTAGTGGGTTTTGATTGAGCTGACTGTTTTTAGATTGGTTTAAGTAATGGAAATGTTTGGTTTTGTACAGACTTTTCATCCACTAGAGTGGAAATATTCAATAAATGTTATATCAAGACTCACTGTCTCTTGTCTGCTATCTGAAAACTACTTGGTCTTGACTATGCAGCTTTCAATGTCTTTCCAGAAAGCTGTGCTGGGCTGTGGGGAAACACAGCCCTAGAATGCTGCACTTGGTAAATATCTTCTTGTGAAACGGCATGAGGGTTTTATCCTGCAAAGGTGTGTCTTTGTGAAGTGAGCCTATGGTGCAGTGCAGCAGCTGCCTTTAGCAGGGCAGATGTAAGACTGGTGCAATTTAAGGACAGTTTTGTTTGATGTCAGCCTTCAGAGGGCAGCGATCTGTCACGGAGGAGGAAGGTGGTAAAAGCAAGAATGCTGAAAAGCCAAAGCTTCACTTGTCTTTTGCTGTGGTAGAGCCTGAACACTCTCACTTTCTTTGTGTAAAAGATATGGGGGAGATACCCTTAAGTGTTTGCCCTACCTGTGTTGGGCTGAAGCCCTGGAGCAATAAGAGGTCAACTTAAACAATTTGAGTTAAAGTTTTAACTTCTGCTGTACAGTGGTGTCCTCAAGTGGTGAATTAAAAGGGGGGGGTTAATTGGAGAAGGTCTGCTTCTTGTGCCTTGGTGAGGCAAAGGTGCTGTCACTGCTGGTTCTGGGGGCTGTGAGGGTAGCAGTTAAATGCTTCAAATGAAGATGGTTCTGCATTGAACAGGCTAATCTGTTTCTGTAACCTCTCTTAGGTAATAATCTCTGCTGCTGCAGTGTAGCAGGAAGGCCCTGACCTAGATTGTAAAGGCTGGTTACCCTGTATTAACTGCTTGCCTTTTGGAGCTGTGGTGCTGAGTGCGCTGTTCCCAGCCACGCAGTTCTTGGCAGGATGTAATTGATATGGCTAATTATAGGTACCCTAAAGCATGGCTAATGCACTGGAAAGGGCAATGCCTTTGCTCCTCTTGCTTCCCTACGAGCTCACGTAAGGGCCGCGGCCAGCCGGGCCGGTGAGATGCTCCCTGGGCCGCAGAGCAGTGCTTCTGTACAGCTGCCTGCCCTGCACTTTATCGCAGCTGGTTCCTTCTGGCGGCGGTGGGGCCCTGCGGGCGAGCTGCAGCGTTCCCAGCTGGGCCCGGGCCGCCGCTGGCTGCGGCGCGGCCCCTTGCCGGGGCAACTGCCGGGGCGGGCGGGGCGCCCCCGGGCGGCGGCGCATGCGCACCAACGCCCCGGAAACAGGCGGTGGGCCGGGCTGGTTGCCGGGGCCGAGCGCCGCGCTGGGGCTGCGGGTACCGCCGGCTTGGAGCGGCTCGGCGGGATGAGCCTTACGGAGTGAGGGGAGCTCCTGCCTGCCCTCCTGTCGGCTCCGCTCCTCTCTCTGCCCCTCTGCCCCGCCCGGCTCCGCTCTGGCTTCAGGCCCCTTCTCTCTGCGCTGCGGGGGGCGGAGGCGGCGGAAGGAGAAGCTCATGGAGGGGAACCGGGACGAGGCCGAGAAGTGCATCGGCATCGCGCGGGAGGCGCTGGAGGCCGGTAACCGTGACCGTGCTCTCCGCTTCCTCGGCAAGGCCCAGAAGCTCTACCCGACCGAGACAGCCCGAGGTGAAGCCCGGCCCCCTCCCCACGCCCGGTGCCCGGTCGGCCTTGCTGACGCGGCCGCCCCTTCTCCCGCTTGTCCGCTGCCCTACTCCGTCGGGACGATGGGGTCCGCGGGGGCTGCGGGAGGGAGGGCGAGGGGAGGGGCTTTTCCCCCCATCCCCCGGGGCGGCAGGTACCCGTCGCGGCGAGCCCCTGCAGGCTGAGGCGAGGCGGACCCGGTGGGGCATCCTCCGCCTGCCCCTGAAGTAGCCCGGGCTGGGCTCTCTGGAGGAGTGCGGGGTTCGGCCGGGAGAAAATAAAAAAGGCCGAAGCGGTGGCTGAAGCGGCCAGCAGGAGCGCCTTGGGTAGGTAGATTTCCACCGTCAGTGCCTGTGGGGGGACAACGGGGTTACCTCTCTCCTCCCCAGAGGGGTTTGCCCTGGGCCAGCCCAATTCCTCGCCTGCTTTCCCCCCTCCCTTTGGCCATCACCTGAAGCATAGCCACACGCGATCGGCTTAGACCCGATTAACAGCAGGACACCTCAGGCCCCAGGCCGAGACAGGCTGGGTTGGCTTCTCTTCTGTCACTGTGAATTAGCCCTCACTAACAGCCTCAGTAAGAGCTGCTGCTCCACGCTGCAGCGTCTTGGTCCTCGAACTTACTTGTGGTTGGAGCTTTTCTCCATTTCGTTTCCCTTTTGGCCATACAGTATCAACATAGGAATTGCACACAGGTTTAACTTTTCTGGGGAAAATTGAGATCGGTGTCTCCCCCTTTGTCTTAATTGGCTCTTCAGACACCTCTGTGCTAACACGTGAAAAATAATTAGCATCTTTCTAGCAATAGGCATTTAAAAATGCGTTAAAAGGAACAACAGCAAGTTTTCAGTGTATGCAGACCTGTTACCTTTCTCTTCTGTCACAGTGTCAGAAGTCTGCTTGAAACACCTTTGAATGCAGCAGTGCAGTGACTTGTTGCGTTCCTCTGGTTCTCGTTTGCATTGTCTATGCCATGGAAGGAATAGGGAAGACTTCAGTGTTCCATACTGACTTAAAGGCCTTGGTGTTTACCATTTTTGCAACATGACTTTGGGGTAAAATCTTGACTGGAAGAGTTTTGTGCTGTATTTTATTCTGTAGTGAAGCCTTTAAGTCAGGTGAGCAGATTCAGTGAACGTTCTCTGCCCTGTCTTATCACCTGATGACTTCTTATATGCAAACAATAAGCAAAGGTCTCATCGGTGCTATTCTTTTTTATAGTATATGTGGTTTTGGGGTGTGGTGCTGGTTTTTTACCTGCGTGATAGGATGGATGTTACTGGTAAATCACCTGGAAGAAGGTAACCATTGCTTTGGATCAAGAATGTGCCAGTGTTTGTATTCTTGTCATGTTAGATAACTCTGAAATAAAAACAAGTGGAATTTTGCTATATTCCCCTAAATTTCTGTGGCTTAAGAAGATGACACACATGGAAATAGTTTCAACTCCTTGGAAGCTGTGTTGGCCAGTAGGTAGGGAGTCTCAGGGTTTCAGTTCAGCTTCCTCCACCACAGAGAAGGAATAGTTTTGTCTGCTTCATGTAGCTTATTACTGTCTTATACCTCCAAGATAAGAGTTACAGTAGCTCTCAAGGGAAGAAAAAGAGCACCCAAAAGATATCTCCAGCTGATTTATGTTTTGAGTAGTTTGGTAGGGTTTTTTTTTTAAGTAGGACTGCATAGCTACTTACCTTAAAGTATTCAGTGCAAGAAATAGATGGCTAATTAGGCTATTGTCTGCAGGACACTTGTTCTATTTGCTGTGGAAATTAGCAAAGTATGTCACAAATGAGGTACGGATCTGGTGAAAAGAAGGTGGTCTTGTGTTTATGGTAGTGGACTGTAATCTGGGGAATTGTGTGCTGAAAGTAAATGCCTCACAGAATGTCTCTGTGATGTTAAATAAGTCACTTGACTCGGTTTCCATTAGTGATGGCTAATTGTTTGTGCTTCATTTTTCAGGTATTCAGCTTGAAACAAGGGCCTGATTTGTGGAACTGGTGGGCAGTTAAAGCTCCATCTGAAGCTAATGAGAATTGCAGATGCCCTAATATCACTGAAAAAAATCAGGCCCTAGGCCTGATTTGAACTAGGTACTTAGAAATTAGGGGACTCTGTAAACTTGTAATATTTCTGTGCTTCAGTTTTCTAGGTGTGGAAGTTGGTAATTCTTTTCAGCTCATCCCGTTTCCTTCCAAAACAACACCAACTCATTGAATTCTTTATGGTTTTTAAAGCTTGAGGCACTTAAATAGCCCTGCTGAAAGTGCAGTAAGCTGCAAGGACGCAGAATGTCCTGTTTTCAGGATAGGAACTGGAAGGTGTGCAATAAATTGGAACTGGAATTTTACACTGATGAAGAACAAACAAAATTACTGCTTCATTATCTCACTGTCATCTTTTAGTAAGGGGGGGGAGGGTCCACTTGGAAGAAAAAAAAACCCAAAGTAATTCATTAGATAATTAAAAATGTGTCATAACACGTACCCAAGAGGAGGAAACAGTTAAAGGTTTCATGAGCTCTCCTGGTTCTAACACAAACTCCTATTTTACAGTCACAATGTGTTGGGTTCAAATGGTGACAGAGCAATATGGTGCAGCCCCAGTTGTCGCTGTGCTCACTGATCTTTCTCTTCCGGGTACGTATTAGAAGGCGGTTCGTACAGATTTGTCACTGAAGTCACAGATGCTTCAAAGGTTGTATCTTTAGTATCATTTTGGGAACAATTGCCCACCATTTCACAAATGATGTTCCATCAGCGATAAAAGCAATGCTAACAGTAACGCTGAATCTTTCACTGAGGGGAGCTCCCTTCTCCCAGTGCTACAGCGGATTGTAAGAGGACTGAGAGCAGGTTTTAGCTGTTGTCTCTGAAACAATGCAATGCATGGTTTAGGTTTGGCAACATTTCCATGTAAAGTGGGTTCAGTGCTAGTTCAGTCTTTGGTGAAGTTTAGTTTTGCTAAACAAAATACACTGGCTGCAGCAGTGTTATTTTAAGGCTTTACTAGTGTGAAATGTAAGATCAGTGCTTATTTGATGATGCTTCGGTAATGAATGACTTCATAGTAGCAGTGCTCATGTTGACATCACTCTTTGCTAGAAAATTGCTTTACAGTTCAGCTGTTCTAAATATTGTTTGATTATGATTTTTCACTAACAATTCATCTTTCAACTGAATGGAAACTAATTGCTTGTCTGGAAAAGATTTGTAAGAGTGGATTTAAAGATAACAAAGGGCAAGATCACCTTTTCAAACTTACATGCTGTTCTTTTTGGAGTTGGAGGCAGGAAATTATGTTAGGTGCAGCTTTATTTTTCAGTGCTTTTCAAGATTTTTCTTGCACAATTTCTGGTGCTGCCCATGAAAAGAGGAAAACTTTTTGTGAGTATGTGAGCTTAGTTTCTTAGGGTGTTGCATTAGTTAGTATGAGCTCTGAATTTAGCAGTTCTTCCGGTAGTGAAAGTGTGGATCATATTTGATGCATAATGGAATCAAATGCAGTACAAGATTTTTTTTCATTCAGCAGCAGGTAGCAGTACACACGAGAGCCTTCGGACACATTTGAAGTTAAGATAAATTGTCTTACCTGCTAACAAAATATGTCTGTGGTTCCTTGTATGTCCTGCTTTAAAATACCTGGATGCACAGCGGGAGTCTTCAGTACTACAGTTCTAACAGCCTGTTTCACATCCAGCTGTTCCTGAAGAGTCAGAGTTGTTTCTGAATATCTGAACCATATCTTTTATTTAAATAAAACAATGCCCCCAGACGCTCTGTATGGTTTTCTTTTTCAGTGTAGAATAATAGCATGTTTGCATATGCTTTGTCCTGTTACCGAAGAAGTTAGCACTTAGTGATTTGAAGTTCTTAATTTGTGTGGTGGGTTTTTTTTTGCAAGTGCCCTGCACTGTTTTCTCAGTAGTGCAGCTCCATTACGGGGATGGGAGGTCTGAGAAGGTGATTAGGAATTTCTAGTGTTGAAAGTGTAGTGTAGCCAAACCAATCTATGAAAATACGTAGCAGCTAAGCTTGCTATGAAAGAGACACTGGGTGTTTGAACGAGCAAACTGTTGCCCATTACCTGCATTTCTACTGTTACTGCTCCTACTGATTTTGCACCAGCATTAGCACAGGGATGGGGAATTTCTAGAGCAGTGCCAATATAAAGGCAGGATTTGTAAAACTGTTGAGTAAACATTATTTTTAGAGGGTAAGTCGGGGTCACGTCTTTGATAGGATGCCACATGATACCATTATTAAATATCTAAAGTCACCCAACAGAAAAAGAATAATTTTATTTTCAGTTATCACTTGTCTGGAGCACATTTGAACTGAAAATGATTCATTCTGTGGGCACGGTCTTTTTACATTTCTGTTCTTGATTAATTCTTAGCCTGCAGACAGTCACCTTGTTGGAATTGTTATTACTTCATTTACCTCAGAACTTTAAGTGCCACAACAGATATTAGGATCAACTGTTGCAAATATATGGGCGTGTGCTTCATAATGCAGCTACAGCTCTCCTGTTTTAAAGAACTTTGTTTCATTTGTAGCAAAAACATCCCCTTGGTATACAGCTCAGCATCTGCATGTTAGCCTTTCCTCTGTTCCTGCAATAAAAGCCCTGATCTGGTGAACTGATGAATCTTGCTGAGGCTGGCACAAGCACAGGACTGGCACTGAAGTCAGCTGACTTTCTTGTTGAGGCCCGGGGTAGCTATTTGTCTGCAGTACTTCAGGCTGCTGTGGCCAGTGCGTAATAAGTGAATAAATAAGTAAAAGCAAATACTGGAGAGCTTTAAGAAGCCCATCTTAAGGGAGTGGTTCTTATCCTTTTAAAGAAAGTTCAGCTTTCTTTTCTTTACCGTGTTCCTCTGAGATACAAACCATGATGTGTAAGATCCCAGTTTGCTGCTGCTCGAAGAGATTGTAAGCTAGTCTGAGGAGGAAAATTTTAATTAGATTTAGGAGAAAATACTTCAGCTTTTCTCACCAGCTTCTCGAAGGAAACTGTAACATGCTTTCACAGTCAGTGAGGCAGATTCTTTGGGAATTTTTATTAGGGTGTTTCTTAGGCAGATAGTAACTCATTTATGAAACAAATTTGGCCTATGTTGTTTGCCCTCTTGAAGGGCCTCTAAAGGAATCTCTCTTGCCCTTCCTCTGAAGGAATCTCTCTTCAGGAAAGATAGACTTTAATAATCTTTGATCCACATCATGCTTCATGTGCAATCCCTTAAGTTAGAGTGGTAATGTTTCTGATTTACAGGCTTGTATCCACAAAGAAAAAGAAAACTTAGTGTCTGATGATTTATTAAAACTGCTTAATTTGAGATCTTTTGGAACATGGAAGGCAAGAGGACTTCAAGATCGAGCAAAAAGCATGCTGGTTTTTGAGCTCCATCTCTCTGGAGTTGGGTGTAGTTGACTGGTGGTGACTTACCTGTGGCATTTAACAGTAGTTTGAATTTCATCCGGTATTGCCTGGAAGGGCTATAGAGCATCGGTTTGTGGCCGCTGATGGCTCGGGTTACAAATAGCTGTGTACTGTGTCAACCGAAATGTGCTAGGGACAGACTTGGTCTCTGTCTAGAATAATGTGCAGGTTCTTTAGACTGTTAGGTTAGCTCTCCTTCTCTTATTGCGGTATTCTCATGTTTTCACCCCAAAGAATGGGTTCAGTGCCTCTAAAAAACGTCTAGAAATGAAGGACCTGGACAGATTCTCTCCAGTGTTTAATTACCTTGTCAGAGGTGGAGGGGAGTCCAGACACTAATTTTGAAACCCTTTTCCATAGTTTTGCCATGAAAAAGAGTTGATAGACTGGCTTCAGAAATATTTCTGGTACAAAGTGGTGATCAATAAGGAAGGAGGATGTAGCAACTAGTCTTTTACAATGTGGTGCTCCTATTTAAGATACTTGAGAGCCCCGACTTAATCACTAATGCCTATAATGATACTATGATATACTGTTGTTTTATAGTTTTGTTGGAAGCTATTATGAAGAATGGAAGTACTGCTGGGGGAGGCGCTTACTGCCGAAAACCAGCCAGTAGCAATGAGCAAAGTAAGCCAAATAGCACGAAGGAGAGCAATGCATCTGCTGCAGGTGAAAGTGGAAAAGGCTACACCAAAGACCAGATGGAAGGAGTGTGCAGGTATGGCCTTGCTTCAATACATCACTGCTTTTCATTCTGTGTATTATGTACTTATGCTTTCAGCTCTAGCATCTAAAGAAGCAACAGAAAATACAAGGTTAGCTTAGCGGGGTTACTTGTACTGAACTGCAACTAAAGGGAGGAGGAGAGTTTTGCCATGTTTAAACAGTATGAGACACTGTCATTTTTGATTGAGAAATATTATGTCTTGAGAAATATTAAACCTTGATGGTTTAAAAAGAAAATTCTCGAAGTGATTATTAAGTAGATTTCATGCTAAATGGAAGAAGTGATTAAAATTCTATAGTGCAACTTGCAGGACAGTGTTTCTATCCTTAAATATTTTAATACTCATGATATCTAAGTTTACATTACATCATCACTTGTAAAGTTTATTTTTAAGCTAATCTTGCCATACAGGCTGTTCTTAAACCAATGTTAAAACTATTCCGTTCTGCAAGTACAGGTGTCAGAGAAGCACTGAAGCGCAGAGTCTGAGTTGTATTATAAACTCTGGACTTCATGCAGCATGATAGTATTAAGATGGGGCAGCATCAGGAAAGGAGGATGTGCGAAAAGAAACAAAGATCGATAAAAATGTGCTTTTGAGGCCAGTAATTCTTAAGTCATGTTATCATTACATACTTCTTGGCTGCAGGAGTATATTGTGGTTTAACCCCAGCTGGTAAGTAAGCACCTTGCAGCTGCTCACTCACCCCTGCCCTGCAGGATGGGGAGGAAAGTAGAAAAAATACTTGTGGGTTGAGATAAAGACGGTTTAATAGGATAACAAAGGAAGAGAGTAATTATTGTATATATGTATAAAACAAGTGATACATAAATGTAACTGCTCACCACCCACAGAAGAAACCTATCACCACAATGCCCAGTCTGTTTCCAAGCTGGAATCCCCCTCCCGGGTCACTTCCCCAGTCATATATGGAGAGTGACTTATGCCCTATGGTTAGGAATATCCCTTTAGCCAATATCCCTCAGTGTCCTGGCCGTGCTCTCCCAGCTCCTTGTGCACCTGGCAGGGTGTGGGAAGCGGAAAAGTCCTTGACATAGTGTAGATACTACAACTACCTAGCAACAGCTAAACCCATCAGTGTGTTATCAACATTAGTCTCATACTAAATCCACACATGGCACTTTGCCTGCTACTAGGTGGAAAATTAACTTTATCCTGGCCAAAACCAGGACAGAGTGAGAAAAATGCTGTTTGTGTCACTCTAAAGTTGTATACCTGAAAACCCACCTGTATTTTCAGATAAGCCTAGCCCAGATATTTTCAAGAAAGCTCAAAGAAGGGAAATCAAGAGGTCCTCGTCTCTTAGTTTTGTCTCCTAGTTTGTATAGATTGGATGAACTGTTGTGCAAAACAGAAATTTGCATGTTAATTTTTCTTGTATGTTGCTGTTGATACTTCCTTGGTATCTCCTGAAGTTCAATGATCTGTTCAGCTGTTCTACCAGAGAGGAAAATGTAGCTTTTCTTTCTTGATTCAGGCAGGTAGACAGTAGCACCTCTGGCATGACTATTCTCTTAGTCTTGCTATTTAGTAGACCTTTTTGTTTACCATCAACTCTGCTTAATTAATGTTACTGCCTTTCATGATACATCTGAAGTAAAACCTGTGTAAGTGGGTATATTTTTTGCCACCTTGAAATAACAGCTGTTAAAAGGAATGCAAAATGAGTGTGTGTGCACATGCATGTGAGACAAAATATCCAGAAAGAAGCCCTTGGTTAAATGAGGCTTAGATCAAATTAAGAGCTGTGACGAAAGCTGCTACAAGGAAGGCTGTATTACTGGCAGCATTCGCTCACCCGTAACATGCCAATCTGAGCTGCAGTCTGCTTTGACATCAAGCTCCTTGCAAGTTCTTTTTTTGTTTGTTTGTTTTACTGGAAAGTAATACTGCCTATTTTATTCTTGAGTAAAATCATGTTGGAGAGCTAACTTTTCTCCATAGTATGTTTTTGTGATACTGGGTATTGCTGCCTTGAAGGGATGATGCACAAGGTAGCAGATAAAATTAATCTAGTTTGTTGAGATCAGAACCGGAATTAGGGGATGTTCTCAGGAGGTGTACATTGAGGATAATCTTGATGTAACATTGCTTCTTAATACCTATTCCAACAGTCTGCTTTGTGGATATAAAATTTGGGTTTTAAAAATGTACCCAGATTTCTGCTATTAAGTAGTTGTACTAACTTGCAGAACAGCCCATGGTTATTTGTCTTTTACATACCACTTAGAAAATCAGCTGTTAAAACAGTATCTTGACCTTAGTTTGTGATGCATCCTTTGGTATAGCTGCAGAGAGATTGAATTTTGATTTAGATGTGCAGTAATCAACAGAGCAAGTCCACAGTTCTTGTTGAAGTTTAGAACTTTATGTTGTCAGTTGGTGACATCAACTTGTGGTTAAGAATTAAAAAGTGCGTGCGCCTTGCCAAGGAGAAGAGGGTTAAATATGAACTGTGGGCTAAAACATAATGGAAAAATATAACACAGTCAGTGATGGTAGTTGAGGGAAAGTTCATGTTTAAACCACAGTGAGAATGAGCTTTCTAGTTGGAAACATGACAGGCTTCATATGTTATTGCTTCAGTCAGGCCCCAGACTTTTCCAATTAAATGAAATGTGCCCCTGTGGGGAGGGTTTTCTTCAAAGAGTAGAGCTTGTCACCACCATTTGCTTCTGCCATACCACAGTGGAATGGGTTTTGAACTTTTGAATTGGTTAAAGAAATGCTGCACAGAAAGAGGTGGTTTTAAGTAGTGCTTCAGCACTGCTTTTGTTTTTGTTTTTCTAGAATGAAAGAAATGTCTAGATAAGTTGCCAAATCTTCAATTTTCAATAAATTCTGAATCTTGCAATGAATTTGACTCTGCTAAACCAGGTTGTTTTGTATACTTATGATTTGAAAGATGGTCATTACCCTCAAGTCTTCTTCCCTCTAGGAGTTTCTGGTTCTGTAAAGAAAGCATTCCTGATTAGACCTGCCATTTCTAACCCTTTTTTTATAAGCTTGTACAGGGGGCTTGACTCTGAGCTCTCTGGCTTGCAGGATCACTGATCAGTGATCCTGTAATTGTCCAGCTACCTTGAGTTTGTTTGCGACTATAGATTTAAGAGGCATAGTGAAGACACAGTTGGAGCAGTGTAACTAATTTAGCTGCATTAATTTTCATCAGGGTTCCTCTAGTATGCAGGTAGGTATGAGTACAAACAAGCACCTCTGTGCTGTTTTTATTTTTCCCTCATACACAGGGGACACTGATTGCTAGCAAGCTACCATAACACTTTTGTAGAGCATTACATGAGCTTGCAAACAAGTTGCTCGACAGGGAGAAGCATAAGATGCAATATCTTTCCACTAATTGCATAATTGCTGGGTGATGCTCTGTTCTTTGTGGGAACAGAGATCACTATTTCAGTATGACAGTTTGAAGCTTGAGATATCTGGAAGCAGTTTGTTACTTTTGAAATGAAATGCATTGAAAATATCATCTTTTTCTTAATGGTGCTTATCTTGTCACTGAGGGCTGGATCAGAGATCTTGACAGGAGACTAGCAGAATTTTGTTAGGTCCCACAGTAGACTTAGGGCTTTGCCAAGCGAGCACCTAGGAGTCTCTGGGCCGTTGAGCGCTGCCTGAGCAATGCCAGCTTCAGAGAAGCGCCTGAGAACCACGTGCCTGACAGAAAAGGTAGAATTTACCTTTCGATTCTGTGGTTTTTGCTTTAAAGCAATTCCTTGGTTGTTTGATGTAGGTTATTGTCATTTTTTTCTGAGATAAAAACATTAAACATGATTGTAAGAGAGAAAATTTAAACTTTTTTCCTTTTCCTGCTTAAGACAACTGGAGAAGTGCTGATTAGAATTGCAGTTACCAGATTTCTTAACTGCTTTCAAACAAACTCTGTTCAATGTATCTGCCTACTCATACAGAGTATTAAAAACAATCATCAGTTGCCTGCTGTACATTAATCTTTCCCATTTCTTTTTATGCTGTGTAGTGTCTGTTATCTGTTGTCTACTATATGATTTTTAAAATCATTTCAAAGATAGGTACAGGTATATACACTTTATACAGACTCCTTTTAATGACCTTAAAATTCATATGGTGTCTCATATAATTTTATTTTTTTTTAATAAAGGAGCCATAGCACATATTCCATACTACCTTTTTGTCATCAGGAGGTTAACTGCCATGATTAGTGCTATGCTAAGGTTGGATTGCTGTCCTGTAGAAACCATGGTGGAGTACTGCTTCTCCTGCCCTACTAAGGGAACGTAGCAATGAAATTTTGTGTTTGGATCTTTGAGCTAGAACCAAACCAATAGACATGTGAGTAGGGTTAAGTGTAGTAGTTGGTGAGAATAATCAGCAACTTGATTTGGATTTACAGACTAAACAAAAATTGTGTCTACCGATTTCATGGATCAAGCTAGAAGGAATATAAGTTCTCTGACTGACTCTTTCCTGGTTTTCTGCTGAGACCTCTGTGAATGTAGCAAAAAGAGACATATTGCTACTTTTTTAACATGGGGTCAAGAAGATAATTAACTGATAGTGGAATAATAAGAGCAATCAACATGTGCTAAAATGAAGAAGAAAAAAACGAAGCAAAAGAAATCAGGACATGCCTTTAAGCTGCTAGAACTACTGTGAATTGTTGAAGCATCCAGTTAAATGGTTGAGAAAGTCAAGGTGGAAATCACAGTCATAGAGCCTGTCATGGAAAAGTGGTACAGAAGATATGGTGTACTTTGTCAGAAAGCTTCTGCCCTTCATCTACACTTTTTATAACTAAAATAAAAGCTTAAACAATATTTGGGTGAAACTATGCTGATGTAAACGCAGCCTTGAATATTTCATGTAATACAGGAGAAACAACCTGAGCAGGTACATCCAAGAGCACGGTACTTAGATTCAACAACACAGCAGGGTGGTTGTCTGTCAGTAAAACAGAGATCTGAAATTTGTGGTGCACTGTTTTGCAAACTAGGGGTATGCTGGTACCAGGTGAAGTTCCTTGACACCACTGTGACTTTCTGTTTTCAGTCTAGAGCAGTCTTTGCAGACCATGCTTACACCAGCTGCAAGATGTCATTTGCATCAGGCCCTCTGGCATCATTGTAAACTTCACCTATGTAGAAACTGGTCTGTGCTTTACTGTGTTTTTCTGCTCAACTCTGGGATCAGAAGCCAGTGTTCTCTGCTGCTAGCATTCACTTTGCTGCTCACTGTGCTGCTCAGTTCGGATTATGGTTGGGAGAAGTAATTGTGGCTTCCATCACAAGCAGTTGAAGTATTTGTCTTTTGGGCTGATCCTGTGCATGTAGGCAGAGGCTTTGGAAGGCCCTTTGAAATACCTCATTGTACTCAAAACTTCATGAGTATGGATCACCGCAGGTACTTGATACAGAAATGCAAGCACCTCTGACAGGTTTTGTTACCCTGATAAAAGCTGTTGATGCTGACCTAATCTGAATTGTAGATTTGAAAAGTGAAACAAGAAGCATGCCAGTAGGATCACATCATTTTGTAGTCACAGGAGAACCGGTGGTGGCAGCCCCAGAATGTCTGAAGACAAGAGCAGACATTTCAGAACCTGAAGAGCATGCAGAGGAGCCCAGCATCAGGCAGAATTGGCTGTTGCTGCAGCGTGAAGCTGACTGACCAGTTCTACCACAGGTGGCTTGTCAACTGCAAGCAAGTCATGACAAGATACCTCTGTCAACAGATCATGGATGTTTGTAGGCCATCGCTTGCCTTTGAGCTGTTTGAGAAGTCCATTCTCTAAAAGTCAGATATTATTTCAGGAATATCCAGCCATGTGCCCTCCAAAACCAGCCAGCAAATCTGTTAACCAAAAGGACAGTGCCAAGGTGCTGGCAGGGGATTAACAATTCAGTAAGGACAGAAATTAGCTAAACTGCAGAAATAATTTGATAACCATTCAGGTAAAGGAGTGATCCTACCAGAAATTAAAAACACCAGCAATTCACAAAAAGCAATTCCCCCAACAAATTAACAGTGAGAGCACCAAACTTCAAATAAGTTTGAAATAAGCAACAAAACACCCAAACTATTACAAAAGGGAGAGTCCTTAAGGAAGTGATATGTAAACTGCAATTTTAAAAAACCCAGCTGTGTAGAGTTTACATATGCAAGAAAACTATCACTCGGGACTACAGTGCCTTATCTGCAGCAAAACCAACCACAGAACAATTTGAAATGCAGCTTTCAGAACAATTGTTCATAACTGAGAGTGCTGCAGGACAGGGATTTCAGATGCAGTTAAAAGCTGTAAATAACATCAGCGATTGGTCTTTTCCCAAAACCTGCTTTTACTCTTAGTTTTTCCCAGCTTCTCTTAGCTGATGTTGTGTGACCTGTGATAGGAGACAAGTGGGGAGTGGATGGTTCCTTCCATCCATCTGCCTTCCTGTGACACGTCTCTACAGGACAGTTCCACACTCTAGGCAAGGGCTTCTGGCAGAGGGAGGATTGTCAGACATAGGCCTACTAGAGACAAGGGGTGAGGAATATGTCCAAAAAGACCTGCTTTTGCTGAGGGACAAGGATGAGGTTGGCCATGGCTTCCAACAGCTCCCAGCAGCTGGAGGGAAATTTCTTTTGAGGACAGTAGTAGTTTGGAGGAAGAGGACTTAAGTCTTGGAGCCCACAATCCCCATCTCTTTAAGGTGGAGGAGGGATGTATGACAGTGTTTGAGAAGCCTAGTGATTGCAGAGCACATGTATGACCTAAGGATCTGGTGGGTTCCCCGGTGATCCTGTACAGTTTGTCCTGCTATGAAGTGACTTACCAGGTTGAGTGTGTGGTGCATTACAGTTTTGCCTTCCAGGGGTACACCACAAGCAGTGATAATTTTGTTTAATGAGAGGACACCTCCAGGCAGAAGTCACTAACTCCCTCCCTTGCATTAATAGATGCTAGCTATTTACAGCCTAGATGGTTTTTTATCTTGAAGTGGCAAAGCAGTCATATAAAACTGTTGTCTAACGGCAGATTGTAGCAGGGCCTTCGTAGCACAAGTCATTGCTGAGAATTCCAGGCTTAGGTATGTTTTTTTTGCTTCTGTGCTTTTGTACAATCATTTAATGTATTTTAGCTTGATCTGCCTAATCCAAAGTCCTGTTAACCTGCAAAATGGCCATATGTATATGTGTATTTCACATGATTCACCACGAAGTCACATGCAGCAGTGCTCCTCAGGCTACCCAGCAGAGTGCTTGCAGCTCATGTTTGCTGCTGAGGTTTTGAAAAGCCAGTGCTGACTTGGTTGAGACCTGAAGATGACAACAGGCTAAAGGCAGTGTAAGTGATCTTGAGGATCGGTTTCAGGTCTGTTGCAGGCACTGTTGCTGTGGACATGCCCATCCAGACAAGAACATGCAAGGGAGAGTAGGAGTTGTGGTGGCTGTCACAAATTCACAAAGGCTTCTTTGTCTGAGACTGGCCGTTTAGCCTAGGGTGGCGGGGCAGGGTATGAGGTGATACAAGATGTGCTTGAAATATTAATGTGTAGCTTCATACAGAACCAGGAATGTTTGAATAGAGACGCTTGTGTATTTGTTGAATTTGTTTGTTTAACAAATCAGTAGCAAAGACTTGCTAAGAGTGTTAACACCTCAGCTGAACGCTTGTTTCTTGGGCTCATTTGTGACCCCGGTTCAGCACAGCTGTTGTATGGAGGGTGACTGCACTCATCCCTTTAGAGAGCAGGTGCTGCATGACCCACAAAGCAGGTTTCTCCCTGCACTTTCCCATAAGGAAGTACCTCTGGTTTGATGCACTGGTTCTAAGCAGATCAAATGTTGGAAACTGGTGGGTCATGTGCTGGCCTGAACATCTTCTGATTGATGCCGCTGTTCCTGCTTTTCCCATGAGGGCTGCATGCGGGACTTTGAGTTTTTGAGGGTTAGAACAAGTTGGGCACCTCTTGGTTGGTTTGGGGTTTTTTTGGTTGGTTTGTTTGTTTGGGGTTTTTTCCACTTTTTTCTGCATCCTAGAGTTGTGAAATAAATACATGTTAGCTCTGCAAAGTAGTAAACTTTCATGTTTGGGTTTGTTGGGGTTTTTTGTGTTTGTTACTTCCATGAGAAATGACCATATGCTGCTGATGGGAAAAGTTGTTGAAGATGCATGGTGCTTAAAAACACTTGAACAAATATTTACCACTACTGTTTTAGTGCTAATTTGATAATAACAACTTTTCTAAGCATTGATGACTCGCTACCTAATTTTATATCAAAGTTCTGAAAAGTCTGGTCCACAAAGAGGTACTTCAGATACTGAATTATTGAAGAGAAGAACTTCAATTTGATGCTGAGATAGCAATTTCCTGAAATAAAAGCTTAATTTGATGCTGTTAAACTTTATTTAAAAATTATCTGTTTGTGATACAGTTCATAAATAACCCAGGTCTTGAGGCTCAGGGTGAAGAGATCTGTACCTACCAAAATTTTTTCTTACTGTACAAATTAACAAACAAAAAGCTTCATTCTTTCTTGGTGATGGATTCGCTGTGTTCCTTTTTGTTAGGTTTATCAGCTTCCTAAATGGAACTTATTAAATGTTATTTCAATATAATGAACTATATTTATTTCACAGGATGCTTGGGTTGGCAGCTGCCTGCAGTTCAGTTCAGTGCTCTTGTGAGCGTTACACAGAGATGTCCAAAGCAGCTCGTGTCATTTGAATGCAGGAAAAGGGATCCCTCAAATGAAACTGGATTTGGTCAATCTGTGAACTGTGAGGGACCACACATGACTGCGTGGCCGTACTTGTGATTACTAGCATTCCCTTAATTACAGAGTTTCCATTCTTTCATGGGAATGCCAGAGGCTTGCTTCCCCCTTTCTTTTCCCCACTTGGCTGCCCTGTGTATAGTCTTTGTAACGCTAAACCCATATTTACCTAGAACTCTGTGATTTCAGAGAATGTGGGCAGTTACAGCTGTGTGAGGAGACTCACACAATGCTTTTACAGTATTTATGCGTGTAACTTCTCTTTCCTGCTCAGACCAGCCCTTTTTTTCTGGTATGTGCCAAATATCAGTGTGCCTTATTTCAGCAGTGCAGGTTTGTGATTCGGCCTTATTTTTTTAAGTTTCTGAAATCTTACCTAAGTAACCTGGTATGATATGAAGTTGTATTCATTGGTTTGATCTGTTCTTCCTGCCCTCATAAAATTAATGTTCTCTCTGTCCTCTGTAACTGCTCTTTCTGTCTTCTGAGTTTTATAAAGCATACCAAATCGTTACATCATTTCCAGGTTTTGCTTTTCCTGTCTGTCTGGGTGAGACTGCCTACAGGAAAAATATTTCTGAGTGTTCAGAGTTCCAAAAAATGCTGCATTGAACATATGAGATGAGTTCAATCTGTCATTGTCGGAGCTGTTGTTATTTCTTTGAATTTGTATAAACACTTAACAGAAAGCTTGTCAAGATCTAGGTATGTTCCCAGCAACAGAGGTATTCTTATGTGCCTTATTTCCCTGAAAAGTGAATGCTTGGATGGTATTATGGCCTGACTTTTGTTTGCAGAAAGGGAGGTACTGTTTGCTTTGGTTTATATGATATACACCAAAGTCCATTTGCCGTTGACAGTCAAAACAGGCCTTCCTACCCACTAGCTCTGCAGAGTAAATTTGGAATCTTCATTTGATGCATTCCTAACAGCAATATTCATATAACTGGGGATGAGGAAATGCTTCAGTAATGGCAGACTGACACCTTTTCTCACAGTTGTTGTAGTTCTACGGTAGAAGTAAAATAAATGTATGTAGTAAGTAGTTTTGAGTACAATAGTTAATAAACTCATTGTTGAGCACAATTATGAAAAATGGCATTTTTTATTTCTAGACTGGAATTTTTTTTTTGTTTATATTGAAAATGAGAGCTGTATTATATCAGCACAATGTATTACCTCATTTGCAGCTATGTTCTAACATACGCTGTTTACATCTTTTTGTTGACATTTTACCTTGTTTTCTTTTGCAGTATAAAGAAGTGTAAAAATTATTATGAAGTTCTTGGGGTGTCAAAGGATGCAGGTGAAGAAGACCTAAAGAAGGCTTATAGAAAACTTGCTTTGAAATTCCACCCAGACAAAAACCATGCACCTGGAGCAACAGAGGCTTTTAAAAGTAAAATACCATTTTTACCTAAAATTTCTTCTATGATTAATTTCTTCTAAAATTTAATCTGAATTGGTCACTTGTCTTTTTGCAAATAAAAATTATCAATGTATTGTGCAGCTAATATCAATTTTTATCCAAGACAATATTTAACCTTTATTATCTTAACATATACCTAGAACTATAGATAAATAATGTGGAAATTTGCTGTAGCGTTTGCGTTTTAGAGGATTGACTGTACAGGGAGCAAACACTTGGCATGGGAAACCTAGCTGCACTTTTTTACTGCTGTTGGCTGAATGTGGCCAATTGAATCTTGAATCTTTACTATAATTGAGCTTTAAAAAACCCAAAATAATACTTGATAGCAAAATGCAGTTTTTACTGAATGACATTCCGTGTTAAGTTACTTTTTCCTTAGAATTCCTTGTATGTGTGTAGTTTTAGTACTTTTTCCACACAAGAATATTTGGGTTCAAATGTGGCCTTGTTCACTGTTGCCTTTGACCATGTCTCAGATAGCATTTATAGTCTGACTTGATCTGATCTAAGCTAAGCAGCCAGGCAAAAATTGTTCGTATCATCATCAGCCCATCTTGTTCCAACCCCCTGCCACGGGCAGGGACACCCTTCACTAGATCAGGTTGCCCAAAGCCCCATCCAGCCTGGCCTTGAACACTGCCAGGGAGGGGGCAGCCACAGCTCCCCTGGGCACCCTGTGCCAGTCTCTCTCCAGCTTGCTTTCTTGTAGGCCTCCTTTAGTTCTTGCTGGGGAAAAGCTTTTTAAAGAAAATGACACTTTCATCTCAGACACAGATGAAGAAAAATGTGAATCTGTTAAGACATTATTATGCGTAAGTAAACAATCTGATTGTGCTATATCTTTTTATTTTCTTGTGAGAAGAGATGCAGACACTTGGAAAAAATCAATCCAATACAATTTTTAAATTGGGGGAAGGAAAAAGAGTTCTGAGCAAGACTTTTGATACATACTTTAAGGGGTGATTATAATAATGCATTAACAATTCCACATGAAAAGTAGATATAGCAGATTAGGAAAAATGATTGCTAATGATTAATTTAATATAGTTATGTGATGGCTTTATACAGGAAAAGATTATATACTTTAAAATTGTCTCCAGTCCTATGAATAAAGTAATTCTTCGTTGTTTAACAGCATTTTAAATAATCTTGGAAATGTTAGAAATTAGTTTCTTATTTAATCTTTTATTTAACATTAGCACTTTGTACAGGTTTGATTTATTTGGTTTAATTTCATGTTCTGGTTCTTAACTTGATGAGTAAATGAACAGAAAATTTTATAAGGGAATCTCTTGACTTAATGAAATCTAGCATTTTGCTTGCATTCAAATTATTGTAATCTTTTTGTATGGCTGAGTAAACATACGATTTTGCCTTTAAAGGTGTCCGATTAGTTCCTAATATCCAGCTGAGAAAAGGAGTTTCATAATAATAGCTATTATTTCATAATAATGCTTTATTTTAAGGAAAGGTCACATTAGAAAACAGAATCAAGTTTGATGTTAGGAAAGGTATTGACTTAGATCTCGAATACTGAATACTACTCTTCTGTTATATTAAACAGTCTCCCCGAAGTTATATAAGTATATAGCGATTTTTATATTTAAATAACATAAACCATAAATCTAATGTTTTATATTATAGTAATTAATATACCCATATTCATAAATAATTAAAACATTGGTGCAAATATAATCTCTTTTAATCTCTTAGAATCTTTTACCAAGTACATCTTTGATCAGGTTTTTTTCATTTTTTATATCCTTTAGTTAAAATTATCTTTTAATCAAATCTGTTGTGAATTAGCATCAAATAGTCAAAAGCAAATAATCAACAGTCAAAAAAGATAGCTGACCATACTGTGAATTGTTGGGAAAATCTAAATTCTTACTACCAATTTTTGCCTCCTGCAGAGCACAGAGGAACCTTGTAGCAATACTTGGTGCCAGCAGTGTACCTCCTGCTCTCAGTGCAAATTACCAGGCTTCATCTCTTTGGGTTTTCTCTTCCACTTCAAGGAGCTACTAATGATTATTTCTAAGGGCATCTTAAAAGGCACATAGCTAAGACTTACTAACTTTTTCTTAGATTGGATAATGTTGAAAACATTAATTATGCAAAGCCATAGTCTTATTTGCCTGTGTTGAGGTTATAGTGTTGCACCTTTCACGAACTTTTGATGACTGATGGCTTTTCAGCACTGGAAAACATAACCCCTGTGCTTTGTGCTGGCTGCCTGCAAAAAGACACCTTTTGTTGGAGAGGCCTGGAGGAGAGGGAAGAAGGAAAAGCAAAAGGGATTAATGAAGATGTGACCAAGTAAAGATTGTTCCTCAAGCGCCAACAGAAGTTTTCCATCAGTCTATGAGAGCTGTAGGTCTGTGCACTGCAGCTAGGGTCAGAGCTTGTAAAGTCAGCAGAGCTTATGGTCTCTTCACACTGATTCTTTCTGTGCTCATCTAACTCGTTTTCCCCTTTCTGCTGTCAAAACTGAAGTTGTTCATTTGTGATGATGCAGTGTGAATGGGGACAAGCATCCAAGCCAGGCACTCCAAACATTGAGATCACTTTGACAACCTGGGGAACACTCACATTCCTGCCATGCATGCATGGTGTACTCTCCATGTTACATCATGCAAAACTGCATTATTAATCTAATAAAGAAATATTTTAAGCATATATAAAAAAAGCATTCACACTCTTGTAGACAATAAAGTTGAACACATTTGAAGAAGTCCCTGCTTAAGTGAAACCATAGACTCAGTGATGTTTTTAAGCCAGGTTGGTAGAGCAAACTGAAATTTGCAATTACCCCCCCATCAAAGCTTTCATTGTAATGCCTGATGCTTTTTTCGTAATTGCAGTGAGAGAGAATGTTGCCACAGGTGTAGGTGTTCCCCTGGAAGAAGGAACAAAGCTCTCCTGCCTTCTGCCTAGTTCAAGGGATAAAAGGCCTTTGAATAGCGTTGGTGGGAAACTGTGGAAGCTATGCTAAGAAAAATAGAGATGTTTCTGGGCCCTGTTCTACTGTAGTTGATTTGTAACATATGGACATCCTTCGCTGCTTATTCTAGACTTTGAAATTGCAATTTTCATGCTGGAATAGCTCTTACCTTTCACTTACTGTTGTCTTTTATTCCTTGCTTCAGAAATTGGAAATGCATATGCTGTGCTGAGCAATCCAGAGAAGCGAAAGCAGTATGACCTTACGGGCAGTGAAGAGCAAACATGCCATCATCCTAGCAATGGTAGATTCAACTTCCATAGAGGTTGTGAGGCAGATATTACTCCAGAGGATCTGTTCAACATGTTTTTTGGAGGGGCCTTTCCAACAGGTACTTGTATACATCAGTATAGTCATCAGAATATAGTGGTACTGCCTAGAGCGGCATTAGAGCTTGTGACATTGTAAAACAGTAAAATTACTCCAACCTGTCTCTGACCCCAACTCTGAGTCACAGTTCAATTTTCCTCAAACTGTTGCTAAATCCCAAAAATGTTAGCATAGTTCTTTGGGGTTACTATGGTGATTCTGTGGTACCTGAAACAACAAACCAGTTCTCTTAGAGCTTAAAGTATTCATTTTAAACAACTTTGAAACTGTAAAATAAACTATAGTAATGTGTCATTGTGCAGTAATGTTAAATGCTTTATGTTATTACTTCTGTAGTGACCTCTCAATATGCTGGTTTATGCGATTTAAATCTGGGTATTTCTTTCCTTAGGTAGTGTACATTCATTTTCAAATGGTCGTGCTGGCTACAGTCATCCTAATCAGCACCGTCAGAGTGGACATGAAAGGGAGGAAGAGAGGGGTGATGTATGTTTAAGCATTATAGACTTCAATCTGAAGATTGTGAAACTTGCTGGTAGTCACTTTCAGTGACCTGATTGTCCAGGAACTCTGTTCTGCAGAGGAGGATTTATACTTGCCAGTTACATATTTTAAAACTTTGGCATGTGGTAGTCTTACTGATTGGTAAATAGACATGTGATTTTGAGAAGATGATAGCGTGGCTTTGTAAATCTCTTCTCGTATGTTGTGATCTTACTGGTGACTAGTGGTATTAGCCTAAATATGTCACTAATTCTGGTCATTAATCCTTGTCTGCATTTCAGAAATTATTTTGGCTGAGGTAAAAGTTGTACTTAGGCTCAATATTCATTTAGATTAATTACATACAGTCCTGGATAATTATATATTGCTGTATAGATGAGACTAAAACATGGCATACAATGTAACAGAATCCAGCCGTTCATTTCACAGAAGCCTAGGGGTTGGAAGGGACCTCCAGAGATGAGATCATCTTGTCCTACCCTCCTGCCAAAGCAGGTTTCCTAGAACAGGTCACACAGGTAAGCATCGAAATGGGTCTTGAATATCTCCAGAGAAGGAGACTCCACAATCCCCCTGGCAGCTTTGGTAATTGCTTGTGGCTACATGCTAACCCATGACCTCTTGCAGTTTGGGCACGCCAGAATATTGTCTGTGCGTTGGAAGGTTAAGATAATACCACCTTTGTGGTTAGTTTTTGTAGCAGCTTTTGATGCTTAAAGCAGAATGTCACACTTAGCATGAAACCTTGTCAAATTTACCTGTTTACTTGATGCTATTTATGAAATGCCCAAATCTGTTTTGTTTCTTAGGGAGGTTTCTCTATGTTCATTCAGCTGATGCCTATTATCGTGTTGATTCTTGTCTCCCTGTTGAGCCAGTTGATGGTATCTAACCCTCCTTACGCCTTATACCCAAGATCGTAAGTAATGCTTAATTACATTAGCTTAAAACAGAGGGGAGGACACTGTAGACTTAGAAGCATTTTAGAGTGTCTTCCATTAGTTGGTCCTTGAACTCTAGCAGTAAGGAAAGGGAGGGAAGGTATAGAGGAGGCAAAAATTAAGCAAAACAAAGCATGAAAGCGAGGTACTAAGAACGTGCTCTGAGAAGGTAACACAGAAAAGTGTTTAACAATACTTGGAGCTCAGGATATTTAATACAAGCCAGTCAGTCCATGCAACCTAGCATGTTGCAAAGGTGCTTGCAACATAATTAATCAAATCCTGAGGCCTACCAAGGTTCATTATTCTTTTAGGAGTCACATGTGCTTGTGGCAAGTGAAGTGCTTGACAGCAACTTTCTCATCTTTATTTATGTCTTGAACTAGATGAGGGGTGGGGAAATTGTCTATTCTGTGCTTCGTTCTAGATGATGGTAAAATAGTTTATCTCTGTTTCCTTGCAAATGATTATGATAGTGAAGCTTACTCATTTTGTACAGTAGGATATATAGGTCTTTTTCCTTGAGAGAAATAAATTACTTCATTCAAGCATGCAACTAGATAGTAGATTTAGCCTACTCACCAGAACTGTTTTAAAAAGTCCTTAGTTCCTTGGAGAAGTCTCAGCCACACAACAGAAAGGCTTGTCTTATTTTTTAGTGTTCTTTATTTCTGGAGTGTGGTGGTTTTTCCCTTCTGCTGCTAAACTGTCGTGATGCTTGTAAACACTTCTCTGCCAAAGTGTTATGCACAGTCTTTTATTTTTAATCCACAGAATGCCAGCAGGAAAATAGATTGATCAGGGCTGGGAGTAAACACTTTAGAATGAAGATGTCTATACTGGGTTGCTACAGAGTAGTGACCTGCTTTTCCTTCTGTTGAGTTTGAATGTAATTTTCTGTTACCAAAGCTTATTTTTGGCCAAGAGGTATGAAACAAGTGTCTAGTAAAGTGTTGGGGTTTTTAAAAATTTTTTTTCAAGATCAAGTGTTTAAGCAGCAGCAGTTTAATGTGTAGGCAAGTGTAGTTTTTTTTCTCTGGCAGATTATACTGCCATTTGTTTCATAACTTGTCTTGAAACAGCAAATTCAGTGATGCACTGTACTTCTGTAATAGAATTATTTTTTTAAATGTATTTGTGGTGTAAAAATAATCAAATAAATACCAAGTCTTTTTCTCCCCTTTTTTGCAGAAGTACAGGGCAGACCATAAAAATGCAGACAGAAAACTTGGGTGTTGTTTATTATGTCAACAAGGACTTCAGAAATGAATACAAAGGAGTGTCGTTACAGAAAGTGGAAAAGAGTGTGGAAGAGGATTATGTGTCCAACATCCGGAATAACTGCTGGAAGGAGAGGCAACAAAGTAAGTTTGGGAATATGTGTAATTTCACGAAAGCATGCATTACTATAAAGGAAAATATTGCCTCGGGCAAGAATGAAGTGCTTACATTATTAAAAGACCTGAATGTGAAAGCAGCTCTAAGGTTCCCTGCTGCATCTCACTTCTAAAATGTCCCAGCTAGTGTCACATAATTTCTGTGTTATGCTCAGGAGCTAACCACGATCTGCACATCATCAGAAATTTTAACCTGCTACTCTATTGTCTGTGACACTTTCTCAGAGAATTAAAGTGTAAAGTTAAGGTCAAAAGCTAAAAATTCTAATCTCTTCCACATTATTTTATCACAGCAATAGCTTGTTTCCCTGGGTGCTTTTATATAAATAAAAAAACCTTGCATAGGTGTTTCTGGAGAAGAAAAAAAATTATACTAAAGTCTGACTACCTACAAACACTGCTCTTCCAGGTGACCAATGACAAAAACATTGAAAGTTGTAAATCGGTGGTTAATCTTTTACCAGGGCTGAGGAATTTTTCTCCTTGGTCTTGGTACCTTGTCTATACTGGACCTTAAAAACAGGGAGTTTTTTAGTCTACTGTCTGTTTTTCCAGTCTAATTTTGTATTATACGAGGAGCTATTTTCTTGCAGGCACCCAGAATTCAATGTTAAAGCATAAGAATACGCAATAGGAATGCCCATCTCCAAATCATCAGCCATTTTAACCTGTTACTCTATTTTCTGCGACAATGTCATGAGTCTTGCATGCTCTGGGAGAACAGTGCTGCTAAAATTCCATCAGTGTTGAAACCAGAAGGTTTCAACTCTTCATCTGGTAAACTTCAATATCTTACTGGATTAATAATTTGTTCATGAACTGTCAGTAAACTAACCAGAAACAATCCGAATGCTCTTCTCTGAGTCAAATTATGTATTCCTGCACAGCTTTACTCTCCACCTTTCAGCTGAGATGGCCCCTTAGTTTCTCCTGGCTGTACACGACAGTCCAGTATCACAGCTAGTCAGATGTCTGAACGGGACCACACGCTGTTCTTAGAGCTGGCCTGTACATCCACATGCATGGGAGGCCCAGCGCTTCCTGGAGGTGTTACGCTCTTCACTCGTGTGTACACATTGCTTATGCACAAGTGAATCTCTGCAGTGTTACAGACTGCCCCCATGAAGGAACCCATGGGCAGAAAACTGCACTGACAGCTCACGTGTATGCAAAAGGAACACCAGTACTTTGGGGGAAAACTTTCACAGTACTAGATTAGACCAGAATACTTTTTTTCCCAGATTTTTCATAATACAGGAAAGCATCAGGGATTTTTTTTGGTATAATTCATAAGCAAATAGGAAAAAAACCTCCTGTATTTTTCCAACTAGGTTGTAATCTTGTAATAAAGTAGTTTATAAATATGATATGTGGTTGTTAACAAACAATTAAATATTAAATACAGGATATAATCCAGCACAATAAAAAGAGGACATACTATATTTGTTCATTTTTTCAGTGGGTTGTAGGTCTGGAAGGATAGTTTGCTTTTACTGAATCAGTCATTACAGTTAGATATACTGGCATGTTATATTTGTGTCTCCTGTAGTATATTTACTGTCTAAACATCTTTGAATAGGTTTAGTTGATACACAGTTTCCACCTGGGGAGGAAAAGAGGAGAAAGAATGCCTTTCCCATTTTTCAGCATTTATTCTTGACATGAATAAATGTCAAGGGAGGTCCATGATTCAGTGTGTACGCATTTACTGGGGAAAATCTGATGACTAGAGAAACATCTGACCCTAGTATAAAGAAGAGAAATAACCTGAGGTCGGTGACTGTCATGTTGTTGGCTATTTTCAGTTTATCAGGTTGGGAAAACTACGCAAACTGATTTTGAGAAAGCAGCCCCAATAGATTTTTCACTATTTATGGAAACAGCTGACTGTGGGTTTAGATTTAAAATACCTGTTGTATGTTGGACCTACTTGACAGTTAAAATCTTTCCAGTATTGATTGACATTTAAGAATGCTTTGCTAATCCATTTTTTAGTTGAAGAGCTGAATTAAAATGCTCAGCAATGTCAGCTATTGATCACCAGTGTAATACAGGGAGCTCTTTTATTAATACCGCTGAACACTGGCAGTCTGAAGCAGCGTCAATTTTGGGCACAGGCAAGATGCTAGGGCTGTCAATAATATGCAGGATCACTGAGTGTGGCCTATATTTGCATCGTTGAATGAGGTCTGACAGAAGTAGGGGGTGTTTGTTTTCTTGGGGCTTTTTGACCTGGTACTGCTGTATGAAACACGAGGGTGCTGGAAGGCTGTTACTGTGTTTGCTGCTGGAAAAGATGAAATGTGTGTGAAGACGCAGCAAAGGGAAGCTGTAGCGCTGCTGTTAGGTAATGTCTGCGGGTGGTTAGAATAGACAGAAGGAAAAAAGAGTGAGGATTAAACTTGAGGTGTTTTGAGAAGGAAAGTATCGTGTACATTGGTTTTTAACCTGAAAAATCTTTTCTCTTTTTCCCCTTGAAGAAACAGACTTAATTTATGCAGCAAAAGTATATCGAGATGATCGTCTCCGAAAGAAGGCAGATTCCATGTCCATGGACAACTGCAAAGAACTAGAACGGCTGACCAGCCTCTATCGAGGAGGATGAACTACAGTTAAACATGTACATCTTTATGTATGCTGTTATCTCTCTTGTAAATTAAGAAGAGATTTAGTTTCACCATGAATGCTGGAAAAGAGGGGTGGATGTAAAACTCTACTGTGTAGCTGTTTCCAGAAACCTTATGCTGAAATATCATTTAATGGCTTCTTTACCTACTGTGAAATATAGGTAACTTTAATTGTCTAGATTTTACTTCAAAGCTTCTGTGAATTCTTTCAGCAGAGAGAATAGCTTGGAAAGGATGCTATACTTGTAGAGACTTAGTCATAGTGGTTCTCCTCTAACATATTTGCCATGTAAATATCTGTGGAAAGAACACTTTGTGTATATATGAGTTAAATGACTTTCTATTTAAAACCTCAGAAATTTAGTTCCATACAACATTTTGTCTCACTGATGGAATAAATAGTATGATTACATCACTCCTATTCAGATGTCAAGTGTGTGGAGTTAAAACAAGAATTTTTAATATTTTATCTCTAACTATGTAAAATCTTCTAGGTTTACCAGCTTAGAGGAACTTGGTATTTTTAAATACAATGGCATATATTCCTAATTATCTGTTGGGGTATATTGATCTGGTGTAGAGTAGCGGTTAGCTGTTGTAGTCTTTTAGAGTTTCTAAGCAATGCTGAGAAAGCGAAGAACTACACTAATCTCTTTTCAAAGTAAGTATTTGCAAATGCTGTACAGACCATTATAAGCATTGCTTTTAGTACTTGCCACAGTTTACAGCATATGTATGGTTAACATGCATCCATAGCTTCCTTAATTTTCACTGGAAAGGTAGAGGAAAATGTGGAAGAGTAAAATCTTAAAAGCTAGGAAAAAAGAAAACAACCCAACCTTTTTCTTTTTCTTGGGAGGCTTCCATTTTCTTACTTTTTTTATTTCAGGCTAAGTCCCAACACTGATCCCTCAGTGGGCACCACAAGTGGAACAGGGAAATACTGCTAAGGACAAGCTATGTGCCTTTCAACACTTTTGCCAACTCTTTCAATGCTTTGCTAGTTTGCAGTGTGCTGCCGTGGTCAGAGCCATATCCCTTGTCCCAGGGGGGATAGGTAGAGGGTATGCATTTTCTGGACCAGAATGTTGCTGGACAGACTTCCGAGAAATGAGCAAGCATACTGTCTGGCTCCTATGTACAATATCATGTAACTCAGTGGCCTGGATGTGGAAACTGTATGTAGCCACACCCGCTGATTCAAAGAGGTGTTTTGAAGCAGCTAAGTACAATGCACTTGAAGTTTATCGAAAGTGAGTTGAAATGTTTTTAGGTTCCGTAGTGGATGCTTTTACGTTTTACCAGTGCTATGCAGGAGAATGCTTCTTGTATTTGAGAATGCCAGGTGGCTCGTACTAAGGGCAGTATTTTTTGTTTGAGAAAGCTGCTATCTTTGAACAATGCTTTTCAGTTTGTGTGGACCCAAGTTCTCCTCCTGACTTGAAAGTTTAAATACTTGACTGACTTCATTGGAATTCCTTCTGATCTAGAGCGGGTTTTGACTTTAGAAATACTGTAAATGCTAATGCTCTGAGTGACTCAGAAATCATTTTGCATATATGCCTTTTCTAAACTGTCCCACCTGAAATGACCTCTATTGAACTGGTATAACTTGAGAGAGACTAGCTTGCAAGCTTTTAACTGAGCAGCTAAATCAGCATTCAAGGTGGACATCAAAGCCTGAGGCACAAAGTGGAATGAAGAGCTGCTGAAACAAACCAACCCCCTCCCCTTCCACCCCCACACCCCCAAAAAAAAGGGTTGCTGTACAGTACATCCTTACTAAGATTATAGGAAAAGTGTGCAGAAGTAATGGAAAGGCACCCAAATATTTGAAGTTTGCAATAGAGATTTATGGAGAAAAAGTGATTCCCCGGATTTTGTAACTGTCCAGAATGTATTGTAATTATTCTAATGAAAACAAACTATCAAAGTACATATTGGTACTCCTGTGTCTTCTTATTGGAAGAAAATTGTTCCAAAGGCTTCAACAAGTACTCGGCCCTTCCCGTTCACAAACAAGTCTGAGCTTGCAGGCACCTTTTCAGTAAGAGGGAAAAGGATCTATAATGCACCCATCAAATACCAGAAGACATGGTTTTAGCAAAGCTCCTCATAATTATAGGATGGGGTTTGTCTGCAGTTACTTCTGCTGGAGCTAAGCAGCAGGTAAATGGGTGGTTGCTGAGCTAGATTGCTATTGGTACCTCAACAAACTGGATTAATGCGGTGGCTGTGTCTTATGGCAACACACACGTTCCAGCAGTTCGAGTGAGATCTAGGCTCATTTCATCAAATTATCTTTTGCATTTGCTGTTTTCCAAGAAGGAAACAACTTGCTTATACTGGTGGGAAAATGCTGCATAGCATTTAACAGATTAAATAGTTGCACATTTTGAAATGTGCAGTAGCATGCAGAAGGATACTCTTATTTCCTGTAACATAAAGATTAACCTGCTCTAAATATGGCCTGCAAACATTCTTTTAATAGTCCAAGTGGGTGTTTCTCTCCTCGTGACTCTTACTTTTTTCTCAAGTCTGAAGGGTTTTTTTCCCCTTCAGAAATGTCATTCCTTCAACAAACCCAGGGAAGATAATCTGCCGGAAAGTTCAGAACAAATTTTCTTATGAGCAAGATGCTAATCGAAGAGGGTGGAGTACTCAAATCTGTTCAGATGACCTTCCTTCAGAAGGTGAAGTTCTCATTAAAATAAAATCTAAAAAAACCCAAACCCCAAACAAACCAGTTTTGAAAAGCCTGACTAAAAATCCTTCCATTTTCCTAGCTAGCTAGAGTTAACTCCTTATTCTTTTCATTTAATTCTAGATTTAATACATACTCATAACTAAAGATAGCACAAGCATGGGTTCTTGACTTCTCCTTTAAAAGAGTGAGCAGGAAAGTCCTACGAAAATTGAAAAATCTTGGCATGGCAGTGACAGCGTAATGAAAAGGGAGATGATTTGCATCTGCTGAAATACAGCATCAGTACGCGTTCTATTTATGGAGCATCCTGAGTCACAAGCGAGTTCAGTGTTCACATCTGATGAACATTTCCCTACAAGTTCTCTATTGATGTAAAACAAGATTAAAATTGAATTTTTAAACTTTTTTTTTAAAGCACTCTTGATTCTTTCACAGGTTTCCAAGAAAAGGTAGAACATTATAGTCCCTGAAATGTAACAGATGCATTAGACAGCGGAAATATAACAGATGCATTAAATAGCAAGTCAACTTTATGTACTTTTTTTATATAATTTTGTAGGGAATGCTGGAAAAGGATTAAAACGAGAGGGCAAGAGTATGTTTTGTCCCCGGCCTGGGGAAGTGGTATTGGGATTAGGAGAGAGGCAAGGGGCTCAGCTGAGGTGCGTCTACACTAACACACGCAGCATGGGCAACAAGCAAGAAGAGTTGGAAGCCATAATGCGGCAGGCAAACTATGACCTGGTTGCCATAACAGAAACATGGTGGGATTGCTCCCATGACTGGAGTGCTGCAATGGATGGCTACAAACTCTTCAGGAGAGACAGGCAAGGAAGGAGGGGTGGTGGTGTGGCTCTATACGTTAGGGAATCCTTTTCTGCCACTGAGATTGTGACTAGGGATGATAACATTGAATCCCTATGGGTAAAGATCAGAGGAAGGGCTGACAAGGCAGACATCCTGGTGGGCGTCTGTTATAGACCGCCAAACCAGGATGAAGAGACAGATGAGGTGTTCTACAAGCAGCTGGCACGAGCTGCACGGTCATCAGCCCTTGTGCTCATGGGGGACTTCAACTTCCCTGACATATGCTGGGAGTACAGCACAGCACAGAAGAAGCAGTCTAGGAGGTTTTTGGAGTGCACAGAGGATGCATTCCTGATGCAGCTGGTCAGAGAGCCCACAAGAGGAACTGCCCCGCTAGACCTGCTGTTCGTGAACAGGGAAGGTCTGGTAGGAGATGTGAAGGTTTGGGACTGCCTTGGACAGAGTGACCATGAAATGATACATTTCTCAATTCATGGTGGAGCTTGGAGGGGGAATAGTAAAACTGCTACCTTGGACTTTCAGAGGGCAGACTGATTTGTTCAAGAGACTGGTAGGGGGAGTCCCTTGGCATTCAGTCTTAGCGAACAAAGGGGTACAAGAGAGCTGGTTGCTCTTCAAGAAGGAAGTCTTAAGGGCGCAGGAGCAGGCGGTCCCCCTGAGCCGCAAAATGAGCCGGCGGGGAAGAAGACCAGCGTGGATGAATAGGGAGTTACTCTTGAGGCTCCGTGAGAAAAAGAGAATCTACCGCCTGTGGAAGGAGGGACGGGTAACTGAGAATGAATTCAAGGAAGTTGTCAGGATGTGTAGAGGTGAAATCAGAAAGGCAAAAGCCCAGCTTGAATTTAACCTGGCCGCTGGGGTGAAAAAGAATAATAAACTCTTTTATAAGTACATTAACAGTAAGAGGAGGACAAAGGAGAATATCCACTCTTTACTGGATGAGGCTGGGAATGTGATCACTGAGGATAAGGAAAAGGCGGAGGTTCTGAATGCCTTCTTTACGTCTGTCTTTAAAGGTCAAACAGATCCTCAGGGTACCCCTCTCTCTGACCTGGTAGTCTCAGCTGAGGAGCATGCTAACTCCCCTGTGATTCTGGAAGAAACAGTCAGAGACTTCCTACTCCAACTGGACTGCCACAAGTCCATGGGGCCGGATGAGATCCACCCGAGAGTGCTGAGGGAACTGGCAGAGGTGGTAGCCGAGCCGCTTTCCATTATCTATCAGTCCTCCTTGCTGACTGGTGAGGTCCCAGAAGACTGGAGGCTTGCCAATGTGACTCCCATTTACAAGAAAGGTTGTAAGGAGGATCCGGGGAACTACAGGCCTGTTAGCCTGACCTCGGTTCCAGGGAAGGTTATGGAACAGATAGTCTTGAGGGAGATCATGCGGTATGTGCGGGATGGCCGGGGGATCAGGCCTAGCCAGCATGGGTTCATGAAGGGCAGGTCCTGTTTGACCAACCTGATCTCCTTCTATGATCTAGTGACCCATCTGCTGGATGAGGGAAAGGCTGTTGATGTGGTCTACCTAGACTTCAGCAAAGCCTTTGACACTGTCTCCCACAGTATTCTCCTGCAGAAGCTGGCAGCCCGTGGCTTGGATGGGTACACCCTCGGCTGGGTAAGGAGCTGGCTGGAGGGCCGGGCTCAGAGAGTGGTAGTAAATGGAGTTAAATCCAGCTGGCGACCGGTCACGAGTGGTGTTCCCCAGGGGTCGGTGCTGGGGCCTGTCCTCTTCAATATCTTTATTGATGACCTAGATGAGGGCATTGAGTGCACCCTCAGTAAGTTTGCAGATGACACTAAATTGGCTGGGAGTGTGGATCTGCCTGGGGGTAGCGAGGCCCTACAGAGGGATCTGGACAGGCTGGAGAGCTGGGCTGAAGCCAATGGCATGAGGTTCAACAAGAGCAAATGCCGAGTCCTGCACTTTGGCCACAACAACCCCAGGCAGCGCTATAGGCTTGGGGTGGAGTGGCTGGAGGACTGTGTGGAGGAAATGGACCTGGGGGTACTGATTGATGCACGGCTGAACATGAGCCGACAGTGTGCGCGGGTGGCCAAGAAGGCCAACGGCATCCTGGCTTGCATCAAAAATAGTGTTACTAGTAGGAGCAGGGAGGTAATTGTCCCCCTGTACTCAGCACTTGTGAGGCCGCATCTCGAGTACTGTGTTCAGTTTTGGGCCCCTCACTACAGGAAAGACATTGAGGCTCTGGAACGCGTTCAGAGGAGGGCTACTAAGCTGGTGAGGAGTCTGGAACACAGGCCTTACGAGGAGCGTCTGAGGAAGCTGGGATTGTTCAGCCTGGAGAAGAGGAGGCTTAGGGGAGACCTTATAGCTCTCTATAACTTCCTGAAGGGAGGTTGTAGTGAGCTGGGGGTCGGCCTCTTCTCCCGTGTAGGCAGTGACAGAACTAGAGGGAATGGTAGCAAGCTGCGCCAGGGGAGATTCAGGCTCGACATTAGGAAGCACTACTTCTCAGAAAGGGTAGTCAGGCACTGGAATGCACTGCCCAGGGAGGTGGTGGAGTCACCAACCCTGGGGGTGTTCAAGGAAAGACTGGATGTTGTATTGAGGGATATGGTTTAGTGGGAGCTAGTAGTAATAGGTGAATGGTTGGACTGGATGATCTTCTAGGTCTTTTCCAACCTTGATAATTCTGTGATTCTGTGATTCTGTATTTGGCATGTGATGGCAATACTTTGGGGAGCAAAGAGTGCAAACATAATAAATATATAGGAAAGAAATATGCCACAATAAACCCTCCTCCCCATACTTCTCCTGGATAATTGTGGGAGCTCTTAGTCTGGCAGGAACTAGGTCTGAGCGTCAGGGTTCTCCAGTTTGTTAGGAATAATATTAGACTGCAGTGTTTAGTTATGATGTTATCCTTCATGCAGAACATACTTTTCCCATGGGTGCTGCTTTGCTCCCTGTGTGGAAAGGCTGTTGTTGGAACTGGACACAAAGTTCCTGCTAACTACCCCAGTAGAGGAGCCATCTGGCTCAGCTGTCAGTCACACTCAACGTGACAAGGAATCAAGTACAATCCATCGTTGGGCATCACACCTACACACTGGTAAAAGCCAGTTGCATTTTAAAATGTTTTAAGTGCTCGTTAGGGAATATTTTCATGAACGAGTGGACCTGGCGTGTCTCAGGTAGTGTTTTTAAAACGGTCTCACAAGCGCACACATGAGAATTTTATGGGTCAGGTCCTCACCCTGTGGCTGCGCCGGCATGGCTTGGGCTGGGGAGGAGCTGTGGGCTCTCGACGTTCAAATAGACTTGCCCTTTTGGATGAGCATTTATTTCCTCTGCTGTTTGCAAAAGAAGTGGCTCGTCTCTGGTTGCTTTGGGCCCTGTTAAAACCCCACCAGACTTACGCGCTCAGGAACGTGCCCCTCTTGCAGCTCAGCATCTTTGCTTGCCCTTTGTGGGGGGGAGGAGGGGAGGGGTTTTGGGTTTGGTTTTGGTTTTCCCCATTTAAAGTCCAGTACTGGCATCTAAGCAAAGCCTTCAGGTCCCGTGAGAGCTCAGCGTGTGGCAGCTCCGTGTCAGAGCAGGCTGGGCAGGGTTGGGCCGGGGAGGCTTAGACCCCCCGGCCAGTGCCCGGCGTTCTGGGACCCGACGTGAAAACCGGAATCACCGTCCTCACACTGGGGGCACCCGCTTGGTGAAGGGACCTCTCTTGTCTCTTCACCTTAATCACTAGCTGGCAGGCCGGCGGCCCCACGGGCCCGAGCCACGAGTGCGGGAGTGCCAACGGGAAACGCCGTGACCCCCACTGCCCCCAACCACCCCGATCCGAGCGCTGCCGCCGCTTCTTGGCCCGGCCCCCCGGCCGTAGCTGCGCAAGCTCGGGGACCGACAGCGGGACCAATCCGGTGCCGCCGGGGCGGGGAAAAGCTTCCGGGTTCCGGAGGGTGTTTGCGCTGTCATGTGATAGGGGCTTAAAGGGGAAGCGGCGGCGCCGGCGGAGAGTGCGGGTGGGTGTCGGGGGCAGCGGCAGCGCCGGCCGCGTGGACAGGTACGGTAGGGCGGGCAGCGCGGCGCCGCCCACCCCTTCCCCTCGGTGCGACGGTGGTCTCGGCCCAGCCGGTCTCCCTTCCGCGGGGGGTGGCGGGCGACCTCTATCATGGCAGCGGGGTGGAGGGGAGGTGGCTGGGCCTTGGGGAGGGAGCGGCCTGCCCGTCGCTCCCCTCCTTCCAAGCGGGGATCGCCCCCGCCGTGCCGCGGGTGACCAGGGCGCCCTCTCATCTCGCAGGCCCGCGGAGGTGGCGGCGGCAGCAGCGCCGGCGGGTCCCTAGCCATGGCCGACGTAAGTGCGGCTCCGCGGGGCGGTTGGGGTGCGGGCGGCGGCTCGGCTGGGGCCTGGTGAGGGTGTCGGACTGGTTACGCCCTGGCCGGCGAGGGCGGGGGGGGGTGCCGGGAACTTACGGGAAGGAAGAGCCACCCTGGAGCGGGCGGTGGGGCTGCACTCGGGCCCGCGGGGGGAGCGGGGCGCAGGGCGGCTCCTCTGCCCAGTTCTGGGGAAGAAAGTAACGTGCCGCCCGTCTCTGCCCCCAGGACTTGAAGAGGTTTCTGTACAAGAAGCTGCCGAGGTAACTGCCGCGGCGGGCGGGCGGGCGGGCGCTGGGTGTGGGCTCCACGGTAGCCGGAGCGGTGCCTGGGCGGGCGGGGCGTCCGGGCGGCGGGGCTTGTTGCGGAGTCGCTTTCGGATCGGAGGGACAGCTCCGCGAAGCCTGCCTGGGTGCGGGGAGCCGCCGGTCGCCGGCCCGTTTCCCCCGAGAGGCCCGCAGCCGGCCCGGCGCTGCCGTCGCGCCGTTAAACGGGCGGGAGGCGCCGTGAGGCGAAGGTAGCTAAACCCTCCGCTCGCTCGCCCCAGAAGCGGCGTGCGCCTCGTGCCGTCACGAGGAGCGGGGCACCCCGTCCCTCGTGACTCGGCTGCCTAAGCCGTGGTGATTCCCTGGCCGGTGACCGCCGGTTGCGGGCAGCGCCGAACGGCTACCGGCCGAGGCAACCTGCGGCACGGCGAAACGGGCGCCGCTTGAGCAGGGACGAGCACACACCGAGCTCTGGCCCGGCTGACAGGACGTGGTTAGTGGTGTCGGCCGTCTCGCCCCTGCAATTTTCTGTGGTTTCCTTTAGTCTTTCCAGCCCTACTGCTCCAAGAGTCCGCCCCCACAAACCGGAGCGAGTCTCCTTCAGTGGCGTGTTGGATTAGTGGGGACACTGGTTTCCACATGTTCTCCTTGTCATTGCACATCTGTGCAGGGAAAAAGATGTCTGCCTGCAAGGGCTCTGTTTTTAAAATGCTGTCTCTTGTTGGTTTGTTTTCCAGCGTTGAAGGTCTTCATGCTATTGTAGTCTCAGACAGAGACGGCGTGCCGGTTATCAAAGGTAACTGCAACTGGAATCCTGATTGAACAGCCAGGAATGGAAAAGTAAAGCAGAATCTTCTCCTGTTACACCTGGTACCCAAATAGGCAAAACTGAAGAATTGCATTCATGTTCAAGAGTTGGTTATGTACCTCTTGAAAGTTATCCTTCTGTTTGTGTGTGTGCAGTGCCCTCAGTAACTGTAGGTCACAGGAGGTTTTCTTGGTGAAGGGGGTTGGGGTGGTTTAAGGTGCGTGTATCTTCACACCTAGAAGAGTACTAGAGAGTGTACTGGTGGTTTGTTGACTTGGCTGGTCTGTGCTTAGAAGCGATTTCATCCAACTTTTACACACATTACTTATTTTTGCTTGCTTTTTGGCACTGTGTTTTTCAATCATACCTCTACAGCCTAAGATGTTTTTATGTTGTGGGTAATCTAATTTAAGAGTACTGAAGAGTGCCGGTGACTAGTTCAAAGGCTGGAATTGGTACAGATGGTGAGGGACATAGAACCAAAGTGATGTCAGGAGAGGCTGTGCATTGTAAAGGAAAAGACTGTTTCTTAGGCACGCTGGGGAGGACGCTGCTATAATGAGCATTGGTCATACACAGAACATTAAATGATGTAGTGCTCCTGTACTTGTTGCAGAAGCATGTAAGGTGTGTCACGTGTTCCCCACCATAGATGAGGGGCTGTGATGCAGTCGTAGGTGCCATGTCAAAATAAGGATTTTCTTGTTTTGTTCCAGTTGCCAATGATAATGCTCCAGAGCATGCACTGCGACCTGGCTTTCTGTCCACCTTTGCCCTTGCCACAGATCAGGGCAGCAAACTAGGACTTTCTAAAAACAAAAGTATCATCTGCTACTACAATACATACCAGGTGAGTAACCTTGGTGTGGCAGGTTCTCTGTGACCAGAGCCATTCATGAGCCAGAGAGATGCAATTTAAACTCTACTAGATTTCCACTTGGCTGCTATTGAAGTATTTCTGGCTTATTTCTCATACTGCTTAAATGGCGGTCGTAGTTTAACCCCTCAGGCAGCTAAAACAACTGCAGAGCTACTTGCTCAGTCCCCGCTCCAGTGGAGTGGGGGAGAGAATCAGAAGGATTGAGATAAAGACAGTTTACTAGGGAAGAGAATAATAGTAGAATATACAGAACAAGTGATGCATAGCATGATTTCTCACCCCTGCAGACCAATGCCCAGCCAGTTCTATCATGCCTCTGGCCAGCTTCTCCCACGTATGCTGAACATGATGTCATATGGTCTGGAACATCCCTTTGGCCAGGCTGAGTCAGCTGTCCTGGCTGTGCTCTCCCAGCTTCTTGTGCACCCTCAGCCTCCTTGCTGGTGGGTTGGGGTGAGAAACTGAAAAATCCTTGACTTAGTGTAAACATCTAAAACATCATGCTGTTATCAGTATTACTCTCTCTCTAAATCCAAGCCACAGTACCAGCTGCTAGGATGAAAATTAACTCTATCCCAGCCAAAACCAGGACAGTGAGCCAAACTGAACTCTTGCACTGTCTGTTAAGCTTCTGTTTCTCAAAACAGATTTACTGGTTGATGTTTTTTCCCTGAACAGGTAGTAATCAGGAATTTGCAGCAGATGCTGCTCACGTGAGCTTCGGAATGTGTTGAGAAGGCTTTATGTGCTCTTTTACAAGCAGTATTTGTTTATAATCATGACACCCAAATTTAAATAAGCACATGCAGCCTACTTCATAGCTAGTCTTGCTGCCAGTATGACTCTGAGGTTAGAAAACTTTGAAATACTGCTCATGAGGTTGTGTGGGGTATTTTTATAAACTAGTTACTTGTGTCCTGAAATCCATCAGCTACTGAGTTCTACTCCTCTTCAAGTTCTGGTCGTCTCAGCAGCTTTTTATTATGACTGCAGTAAACTGGCCAACTGTTTAGCCTACAGTATCTAGCTTTGCTTGGAAAAATAAATGTGTGAATAAGTTAGTTTATGCACATTGAGTAAATTGCTTTGATTCTCTTGATGCTGCTAGCTTGTGCTTGAGATTCCAGTTCCATGTTAACAACAGAGGAGAAACTGTAAAATACTTTCCAGTGTATAGCAGTAATAAACTTGCCTACTCTCACGTTACTGGTGGAATGTGGTCTGCAGGTACTCCACAGGGCTGGCAGCAGAGTTAGTTTTCAGCTGGGTAACAGTGTGGTACACTGGAGGGAGGGAAACACCAGGCTTTCCACTTGCAGCTCCTTGCACTCTCATGTCAGTTATGTTGGTCATTTTTAAACTATGAACCTTAAGCAATAGAGCTGCAAGACTTCAGTGTATCTTTGTCCTGCTTGTCCTTTAAACTGAGAAGGCTGCTTGTTTCAGGAAGATGTTGTGGCAGAGCTGCTGGCTGAACGCTGTTCTCTCCCTCCTTGCAGGTGGTGCAGTTCAATCGCTTACCCTTGGTAGTAAGTTTCATTGCGAGCAGCAATGCCAATACCGGTACGTCTTTGTGTGTGTTTTAAATATTGAAGTGTCTCCAGGCCCAAGTGTCTAAATAATTGAAAGTAAATTCCTCTAACTCTTTCAGTTACATTACCCCAGCTCTGTGGGGTAGGGAAGTCCTTCAGCGTGGCACCTGGCCTCGCTCATGGGTGTGTTGGCAGCAAAAGAGGTTTAATTCTTGCACAGCTGTTTGGGCCTCAGCAGCGGCACAGCGCTGGAGGCAAGCAGTGGTAGCAGGGAGAGCTGTGCCATACGGCTGCTGGCCCCCTGCCTGGGGGCTGCCTGCTGTTTCTGTGGGGACCAAGCAGCTCAAATGAAGAGTTCTGTGTTTTGGAAAATACAGCGTGGGACTTGGAAGTGGGAGGGAGCTTCGGGGTCAGGGACAGCTTTCCAGTTATGTCATTTGATGGGATGTTTTGTGTCTTCTCTCTTTCCAGGGTTGATCGTAAGTTTAGAGAAGGAGCTCACGCCCCTGTTTGAAGAACTGAGGCAGGTGGTTGAAGTTTCTTAACCTGATGGTACAGCCGGAGTGCAGCATCCCTCTGCAGCCCAGTGGACAAAAAGATTCAATAATCCTCAGTCAAATAACATGTCTCGGAAGAAATACCAGGGCTCCTTAGAATACTAAGTAAGAGTAAATTGTACATAGTACTGAATCTGAAATGATCTACTAGTGTGTTGTAGATGGATGTTACTTTAGGCCATGCTTCTTGTATTGTGCAGTACTGGAGAGACCACCAGAATAGCTCCCATGGAGTTTAGCTCAGCCAGCTGAGCCAGGGCGGCATGATGCTCTTGGCACAAACGAGTAACCCGCAGATCTCTTGCTTTACAGGGAACCAGGCACGCTGTGGGGTTCGTCCTCAGGCCAGCTACTGCTATGTGTTGGAAAGCAGATCAGTTGTATAGTGTTATCAGAGATGTGGTTGAAAGAGTATTGTGAGAGGAGGTTTACTAGCAGTGATGTGTCGGTACAATCAATAAATACCCCAGCTTTCTTACGTGGGTGATACTTTGGCAAGGGAATGCTACTCATCTGGATGCTAGCTGCATCCGGCTTCCACTAAGAAGAAAGCTATTTCTATGAAAGCTGTTGCTTTAGGGATTTTCCTGATGCCCAGATAAAAGCACCCCAACAGCATCTCACTTCTTCACGGGGGGTTTTGCATAATATGGTTGTGAAGATCTCATGTCTCATAGTCTTTGTGTGGGTTCATCACTGGTGACACTCTCAGCTCATTTACCCATAGGTTTTCCTAAGTACATACAAATAAAATGCAGTATTTTTAAATGACAGAGCCTGGTCCGCTCTTCTGTTGCACCATAATACTCTACAGCACGTCAACTTTCTTTGTGGAGAGAACAGATCTCTTAATTATTTGTAAATGTAACAGATTCAGAGTTTACAGGCTGAAAACTAACCAATGTGTGTCTGGATGGGGTGGCATGGAGTGTCCATGTGGAGATGCAGAGGTTAGTACTGACTTCCTGATCCATCCCTTGCTCTTTGCTGCCTGCCCCCCTGCACTGTTCCCCTTGTGATGAGGCCAGTGTAGACTTCCAGTGCTAAAGCCAAGTGCTGCTACTTTAAGGGAGAGCTCTTGGCAGGCCTCTGCCCCTTCATCGATACCTTGCTCACCCACAGCATCAGGTAGGGTGGGGGAAGGGGCGGTGCTGGAAATGAGGAGTGGGAATTCTTGGCTCAAAAGCACTCTCAGAAAGGAAAAATTACTGCTCAACTCTCTCCTGTTCAAACTGAGCTCCTGACTTGACCTTTCTGTTGCTGGGCATTACAGAAGCAGCTGGAAGCAAAGCCCCAAGGCATCAGCATTTCTGGCAAAAAGCATTCCTGTCCTACCTTGCTGTTAGCTGCTGTTCAACTCTTCTGGCCATGGCTCTGCTTCCTAGGCTGGCTTCAGTTTGTGACACCGGGTGCTGAACTCGCCTGTAACATTTTGTAGCACGGGCTGTTCATGTGAGAAAGGGAAAGTTGCTCTTGTGTGACACTTCAGGCTCTGTTTCCCAGCCACTTGCACAGAACAGTGATGCTGCTGGAGAATATTCTCTCCCCTTATGCTGCCTGTCTCACAAACTCATTGAAGCTTTTTAACTAAATGGGAGATGCTGGTTTGTTAAACCACTTCTTAAAGGGAGAAGGGAAGGCAAAGCTTTAACGATACAGTACAGGAATAGAGGACTTGGATAGTTTTATAATGACATTTTATTCAGAAAAATCTGTATAAAAATATTTACAAATATTTTTAAGTTGAAATAAAATGCTATTCCTATGTCCACATATAGGTTTTCTTTCTTCCTACAGTATGTTTTCCCCTCCTCCTCAGCCTTCTCACAGTGAACGTGTCTCTTGAGCACTGACCAGTGGTGTGAGCAACATCGAGCCCTGTGCCACAGCACTTGAGTAGTGGGAGTGCTTTGTGGGTGCTGTTTTGGCAGAATTGACTGTCACGTCGGAAGACGGGGGGCTCCCTGTTCTCCCTATCCCTCCAGGAGGACCAAGATCGCTTGGGGGAGGGGGTCTCGCAGCTGGGTCAGCCATGAGGTCAGGCTGAGCTGGTCTTGACAGCTCCAGTGTGTCAAACTCTGCTCCCAAACTCTAACATCTATTTTGACTACAGCACTAAAGTACAGGGCTTCTACTTCTCTGTGCAGCGAGCCACAGCGCTGTCACATGCATATGAGTTCCAAAATACAGGCAGACACTTGTGTCAGGTTATGTAGGTGATGTATTGTTTTAAGTTCAGATTTTTAGTGTCTGTGGTGCTATTCTGTTACTGATCTTGTTCAATGTAAAAGTGAGCAGTGCTTAATCCTAGAACAACTCTGGACAAAACACTGCCTTGAGCTCTCCCTGAGAGGATGAAGTACAAAATCTGGCCTGCTTTCAAGGGGAGCTGTAGGGGGCCCAACTGGCATCACCCTTCCTTCTGGCATCTCCATCCTAGGTGTGCTGAGAACCTGTTGTCTGTTGCCAAGTGGTTTGTAAGAGCCCTGCTCATCTGTTGCTGCACTTACTTACAGATGCCGTCTGAAACAAGCATCCCCTTGTAGCAATATGAACCATACAAAAATATTTTTGGCCCAAACCAAGTGTTTCTCATCTGTGACCATGAGAAGGGCCTTGAGCTAGGCTCTGGATTGTAACACACTATTTACACAAACATAATTACCTCTGTCACTTTTTTTGGTGTAGAACCTAAACAGGTGAGACAAAATAAATACTTCATGTTTCCAGAAAGGGCTAGTTTTAAGTAATGGGCTCAAGGTTATGGAATATGCTGCTAAGGGTTAGTTGTGATGGAGCTTGCAATAAATTATCAAGAGTGCTCTGAATAACCACAAAAGTTGTACACAGCGACTACTTCTGTGGTTAAGAGGTGTCTGAACTGGGTGTGTCACACATACACCATGTGTATCAAGCCAACACTCTGATTTTGCAACCAACTCCACACGCAACTCAACAACCTGAGTGCTCTGCTGTAGGAATCCTTTGTGTGGGGAGCTGGAAGTGAGCATCCGTGGGTGGGTATGCGTGCACACACATGTGCTGGTTGTGAGCAATGGAGACATTCCAAACTGTCCTCTGGTAAGCGATGCCTTCCCCTTGACAAAGAGGCAATTCCCGCCAACGGCGCAGAGGTTTGGGAGGTGCAGCTAGGAGCTGAGGGTGGTGGCACGCTGCTCCAGTTGCTTCCGTATTTGTGACTAGAACAGAAAGACAATCTGTCACCGTTTGCCTGCAGGTGGATGTGGGTGGGTACAACCAACCCGAATGCTGGTATTTGTAAGGCAGTAAAGCTTTCAAGCCTTCATACTGTCGTCTTACTGCTTCACTCATGACCCCACACAGGCAGTCTGTGCTGGTGCTTCCTACTGTTTACCATCGACACGATGACATCCTTAAAGACAGAAGCCATTTCTTCTTCCTACCGAGTATGTGTTAGAAGTGCAGCCTGGAAGCGCTAAAGTGGGTTTGCAGGCATACACGTGACACAAGCCCAAGGTTTTCTGGCCTACTTGTCCTGGCAGCCAGAGCAAGCACTCCCTTCTCACAGGTACCGAGCGCGGCTATGTAATATCTTACCAGTTTCCATCGCAGTATTTTAATCCACTCGTCAGCTTCTACCCCAGTTTTCGCACACAGGTAGTATGTCCTTAGTGGGAACACTAAACTGTAAGGAAACAGTTCAAATTAAAGGCTTCCTGCAACTGGACCCAGCTGGCCGGCACCAGCAGCAGTTTAGGCAGAGGAGGGCAGGGAGCACGCTTCTGTCAGTCAGCAGCTTTACAGCCAGACTGTTCCTAAGCTCCACGGGTCTGGGGGATGATTATACATACTAACAGAATTAGGGAAAGAAACGCCCGCTACACTAGGCCTACACCCTTCCTCCTTGCCAAGAAAAAACCCTTTTGCCAGTGGCAATTTGGCAAAGCTGTGCAGGACTGACAATTCACAGAAACAGACCCACTGAGTTAAAGATCAGGGTCACAACTGGCAAGAGACCATTCAGAAGCACCCAGTGGTTACACTTCCAACCGCTCTGGCTATTCCGACCTTCCCAGCAAGGTCCCAGCAAGCACAGCAACTTACCAGAAACAATTGACTCTTTCCTGGGAATAGTCAAATTGCACAGCCGAGCATTCAGTTAAGTCAAGGGCTCGAATTGGTTCTGTGGCCTTGAAAATAAAATGGTTTTAAAATGGGAACATGTGAAAACAGAAGATAAAGCTAGCTCAGTTCATCTTCAATGCATCTCAACCTTTACAGCTACACCAGATTTTTCCAGGTATGGGTACAGTAGCTAAACCCAAACTAGCAAACATAACATCAGTGCTAACATGAGATGAATTGAGCTAAATAAAAAAGGCCCAGGACAGGCATCTCAGACCAAGACAACAGAGGAGATTTCTACTGCAGGAAAGCTTGAGCTATATACAGACTGATGTTGGTGCATTACAACATCACTGAGACAGCAACAAATCTGCTCTCATTTCCAGCTAAGGGTCACAGAGACAGGGGGATGGTTATAGGTCTTATCAGGCCTTACCAGCTGCTGTGGATTTAATTAAGTCTTAAGTGCTTTAAAAGGATGAGGCTGGGCAGAGAGAAAGTGTAGGAGCAGTTAGGGTAGTGTTTGCAGCAGGAGTGGTGAGTTGGGTTGTATGACTGTGTCTACCTCTTGGGACAGGCCCAGGAGTGCTTGGGTGCAGGGATGTAGACTGTGCATAGCTACAACATGCCTCTGTTAAGAGGGTTTTTTCTCCCTAAAGTATGTGAGTCCTTTGATTTGTTTCTCTCAGCCTTGCACTGTTGAGCACCTTGGAAGAGGCAGCTGAAGTAGATCAGCTTGTTCTCTGCTCAAGCACCCTTAGCTGTTCCCATGGCCCTTCATCAGGTGTATGGAGGCACCTGGTGTTTTCTCACCTTTCTTTACATCTTCCTTTGGCTCAATTATCCCCCATACCAGAAGAAAGCTGCTTGTGGTGCAGTGTGCTAACAAATGCAGGTGCAGGGTTAGCAGCAAGCTGCTTGCCTGTAGGTATCTGCAACCTCACAGCAACAACAAGGAGAGTGCCAGAAGCCACCAGAGCTGCTGCGCAGGAGGAGGCCGTATTCCTGACAAGGACACCTTCTTGCACGGTAAGTCACGAATGCTGCTCAGATGTTTAGAGTGCTGCTCTTTGACATGTTATGCTGGAGACTTAACTCAAGTTGGCTTGAACTGAAATGAACACTGATGGAAGTCTGTTTAAATAGATGAACTGTTGATGAATGGCAATGTTTGGTGAGGGCAGTTGTGGCTGTGGGTGTGTTAACATCTGTTAGGTGCTTGAAATAGGGCTTGGTGGAAGTGCAGAGGTAAATGCTTTGGCTGTGTTTGTGAAGGGACCTGAACTGGAGGTATTGCAAGGGTGGAGAAACTCTAGAGGCGTTTCTTATTTTTACTCAAGTTTAAGATAGCAGTGGAGCAGCCGCTGTGAGGACATGCTGTTTTGCCCAGATGCAGTGGGATAATCTATGGCAGAGTGCTAGGAAGGAAGACATTTTGAAATAAATGGTTTTCTGTGCACACTGTGCAACCACTTGACATAAAAAGATGAAATCAAGGAATACAAAATATACTACTTGTATGTTTGCATACAAAGCTTGTGTGTTTGCAGATAGATTTTAATATGTGACTGTCTGTTAGGCTGTGTGTCAAAGCTACCAACAGAAGCTGTGTTGTGCTTAAACTTCACTGCACAAAGCAACAGAAAATGCACTGCAACCAGCAACTCCATCTAGTAGGTAAGGGTGACAGAGCACAGAAAGCTCAGACAACTCTTCAGCTGTGAAACTTATGAACTTTGTGAAAGTCATCAGCAAAACTCTGACTTTATCTGAAAGGTTCGATCCCTCTGACAGTGTGGGAAGCTTTAGCATGGGAAGCTGTGATACAGATGCAAGAAGCCAGAGAATTGAGGGGGCTGAAGCTGCCTCTGTAGAGGTTTAAAGAGCATAATCGGTGTTTGCTACTTACTGTCTGGTCTTTGAAATACTTAAGTTCGTTCCTATGCAGTGTAAACCACCTTGTCTTCCAATTCTGAAAGATCAAGAATGGATGGTAATTGTCTTGTGAGGATTTAGCGTAACGCTTCTTAGGAAAGAAACACCTTTAAAGCTGTTGACTTGCTCTGGTTTACAGTCCTGCTTTGCTGTTGCTCGAAAAGCAAATTGTCCCCCTCTCCAGGGGAATGCAGGTGTAACTACTTCAGCTCTGCATTGTCTCTAGCTTCTGTGCATAACTGCAAAGTGGAAGTAAGGAGTAAGAGTTTTCCTTACCTTGACTATTTTGCCTTGTTTTATCAAATATCCTTCTTTTGTACCAAGCTGTGAAGTAAAAAGGAAAGGGATTGGGGTTAGAGGCTGAGCTCTGCTTCTGTTTCCCACACACCCCCCTCTTTGCCTATATTGGGAAGATGGAAGAGCAGCTTCTTGGAGAAACCTCCCGCTGCCTCTTGACCTGTGCTCACTCTGGTCCTTCCCTCATTAGTAAAGTTAGATGGCTGCCTCAGTACATGTTGTAACCAGAAGAACAGTTACAGCTCTTCAGTAGCTGTCAGGGAAATTATCCACAGAAATGACTCTTGAAATGCAAGTGGTGGTGGGGAAAGTGCTGTTCTACTTAGGCATTCTCTTCTCCAAGACAGCCAAGTGTCTGAGAGGGAAAACATGTTCCATTAAATGTGCTTGGTGAAAAATTGGGTTTTGAACTGTTTCCCCATCCCCATGAGTGACACCTGGGACCTTATACCTTCTCAGGTACTGAAACTCTCTCTGGGTAAGGACATAGTTGTGAGACTGCAGAGCCCTGCAAAATTCTTATCAAGTTAATTACTACTTGCTCTTGAAAAAACATTGTATTTTTATTGGTTGTAGGTGTAATCAAGTTTCTTTTGGAGGAACTGAGCCAGGAAGAGTTGGGTGTGAGACCCATCGACATGGTTCTTTGATACAGGTTAATGACGTTGATAAATGTAACTCTTCCTCTTTCTCTCAAAAACTATAGTATGTTCTGAAATACTTCCCTCTCTGTTCTGAGCAATACTGTTCTGGGGAAACCACCTGTCTCACTTGGAAATGAGTTACCAGGGAATTAAAGTCTCTAATTGCTGTCCAAGTGAGTCACAGATGTCTGAGCAGGTGGCCCAAAGGGGTATGAAGATGTTCTCTTGTTTCTGACACCTGTAAGGCATAGCTTTTAACTTGACACAGCTTTTTACTCTCTGCAAAATTGCTACAGCTTGAAGGGTGGAGGCTGTTCTGTGGAATCACTCATTTTGGGTCTAAGCCTGTGTCAGAATACAGCAAGCTGTCTTCTTGCCCTAAGACAAGGGGATTCCAAAACAATAAAGCCCGAGCGTGCGTCTGCCAAGAAGTCCTTCGAGTCATGTACCCACCAGGATATACATGCACCTATGAACTAGGTTGTACTGTGCTCTCGTTTGGGGCTTCCTTTTCCAAACATGCCCCTGTCTGCCTTGCATGTTTTGGAATATTTTTTTTCAAAAAGTCACTTTTTAACCAACTTATAAAGTCAAAGATGCTCTTTCTTTCTCCCAGTCAGGAAGGAAGCTGTAAGTTGTTAACCAGGCAAAATAATTCTATCAAACAAGACTGCAAAACTAGTAACTAGAAATGAGCTCGTGTCTGTCAGTACTACTGTCTGCTTCCTGACACCTAATCCTTGTATTCACCCAGTGGGACAAAACCATGGTAGACCCTGTAGCCCTTACTTGGGTTTGTTATTTTGTGTACTCCCCTTCGTGCCTGTTGGGGGAAAGACTTCTCACTGGCTGTAAAGGGTGTTCAGCAAAGCAAGGGCTGACAGTGCAGCTTGACATCCCTACTGCTGCACACAGCCCAGTGAGTGCTGCCAGAAAGCTGTGTGAAGCGTTGCTTGGGCTGCTCCAGGGGTTTTGTTTGTGGTTTGCTACTTTTAAAAAAAAAAACAAACCAAACCCAAACCAACACCACCATAAAACCTCCTGATAATACTACTGCTATGATGGCATTCTAAAAGGCGAATAGCAGCAGAATGGAAACTTTCCATATGTTCTTTTGTCTGGATGGTCAGGCTCACCTAGGTCAGCTGCAGGCAATGTTTTCCCAGTGACAGGACTGAAGGTCTCAGTGACAATTGTGAAAGGCTTTATTTGTCACAGGACTGACCTTAGCAAGTCTGTCTGCTTTGCTTTGGTTGGCAAAGCCTTCCTGTATTTATGAACCCATAAAGGGATGAATTAATGGTGTTATTCCATCGTTCACTCCGGTGATGGTACTGAACTTGGGCCAGGAGTAGCACCCCTCCCACCAGAACACAACTTACTGAGGGAGCGTTTGGAACAAGATCACTTTCTGTCCTTCCTGTCTGCATGGCCGTGTGAACTCGCACGGACTCATAAATGGAAGGTTCTTCCACCTTCCGTGGGTAGGGATGCTTCAATACAATTAAGGTTCCTGGGGAGAAAAAAGAGCAGGATTAAGTCATCTGACAAGACAGTCTCAGAAAATAACTGGCAGTAGCTGCCTGTTTGTGGAATGGTTAACTTCAGGGAAAGGTGAAGTTAAAAAGGCATGAAGCCTCCAAGATCGTTGTTACCCTCCCTGTAAGGGGTTATCCTTGAAGGGGGCAGGACTTGGGTCACACCTATGTGAAAAAACAGTCAGATGCTATAAATGACTCCCATACTGATAAAACTAGACAAATATTTCTGACATGCATCATTTGAATAGTTCAGATTGTGAAGGGTATTTTCTAGAAAAATTAACCCCTTGCAGACTCCATGGGGGCACCTGCTGTGGATTCACTTGCCCAGTCTCACTTCCTTGGCTCTACTGTGTTGCTTAGAGTCCTCAATACCTTGGGCACACCGACTCTGCCTAAATCTACTCCCTCATACCTGTACAGTGGGAGTCAGTTTGTTCTTGTATCTCTGAAAATAAAAGCCATGGCCCTCTTCACTTCTAAGTGGTAGGTAATCAAACGCTTTCTCTTAAGCGGTGAAAAATCAAGGTGCCAACAGAACAGGACTTCCAGACAAGCCTCAAGCAGGTGTCTCCTGTCCTGCTTGAACCTTCTTTCCAGTCAGGGAGTAACTAGGGAATACAGAACAAATTGAAATGCAGATTTTATAGCAATGACTGAAATGCTGACCTACACTTTCCCTCCATTCATGAAGATGTGACTACAGACATTATCGTGCCTGTTCACATACAGCTGTGAAAACTGTAAATATATGGTGCCTTTTTAAAGCCTTTAAACTTACCAGTGCTTGCAGGGAATCACTTGATGCATCAAGCTCCCTTCCTACACAGGAGGCTGGCTGGGTGGGTAGGCAGGATGTGAGACTAGATATGAGGCCATAGCAGTCAGCCTGGTTTTGCCAACAGCCCCACTGTTTGCTGCGTAACCACTTAGTCTGCCAGAGCTTTGGACACAGACTGCCTAACAGCAAGCCCACGTTGCCTTCAACTGCTTTACCACAGCTCTTCCCAGTTAGTAACACTTTGACTGCCCTTCTTCCTTCTCCGAAAAAGGGCGCGTTTAGTGCATGTTCCCTGCAACCCCCTGCCTTCTCACTAGTGAACCTGTTAAACTGCTCACAACTGTGAAGAACCTCTTCAAAATATTAACTGTGACCTCATCTAATCTCTTTCTTTAAAAATAATGTGACAGCATACTGACTGCTGCTCCACTTGCATTCTGTGCTGCTATTGTCAGCTTTTAAAAAGGAGGGATGCTGGAATTGGTAAGGCCTTCAACTTGAAACCTACAAGTGATTGAGTCATTTAAAAGTGAAATGAAGTTTAAAGTATATTTTGTAGCGGGAAGGGCTACAAAGAGAAGTGGAAAATTGTATTTGAAGTAACCAACTGAAATCTGTTCACAAACATGGGGGGGGTGTATGCAAATGTGATACATTCAACTTGCAGTAGGTGAAAAGTCAAAATCAGTTTGATTCTCTCCAGCCTTGCAGAAAAATAGTGCTTTCTCATTTAAAATGAAATTGAGAACATGACTATCACCTGTCTACAGAAACTACTTGTACGCTTACTCACAGAATCAGAGTACCATCATCTCTACACCAGGGATAAACAGCCCTGCTGCAGAACTGGGAGGAGTATTTGTTTTCTAATAAGTTCTCCATGCTTTTTTCCACAATAGATACGTGTACTGAATCGTTTGGTAACTGTACAATAGAACAGGTAAAAGCTGCACTGTGGCAAGATTCTTCTTGCATATTTATGCATGATACCTATTTCTAAGAAAGAATGAGAATTGGTCCCATTGTTGGAAATGTTGACTTGAAGTGACTTTAATAATGTAATTTCCCTGTCACAAAAAGATATTTTGAAAACGTATAAAAACTTTCAGGTAAAAATCTGATAAAGCAAACAGGTAAGAATAACACAGTGACCTCGCCACTTTGAATAAAGATAAAAATACAGAACTATGACAGTGTATTGCTTTAACCTTGTTACTGAATAACAAGGTTCAATAAACCATCTCACGCACCATGGCAGCCCCTCTCTCCTTTAAATTATCTGTAGTTCAGAAGGAAGTGTACACATTACACTGATGGAAAAAACAAGTGAGTCTATGTAGCTATGTGGAGTGGCAAATGAAGCTGTAGTAAGAGAAGGTTTGTTGGGCTTGAAGCACGAGCTTGCAGTTGTCCCCATACAAAAGAACTACTGTACTCCATGGACCAGCTGTCGGGGTGCAGGCCTGTGTGATCAAGTGCTGATCAAAAAGAGTCTGGTGTGCCTCTTTGGACACAAGACTAGCTCCAGCAAGACAAACTTAATGAAAGATAAGAGTATGTAATTGTTTCCACTATCCTGTGGGCCTGTCTCTTACAAAATCCTGTCCATAAGCAAGGAGGAGATGAAAAATGCTATCTTGCTCTATTCTTTCATTCCTGATCTCGCAGTGTTTCTAAACAAAACTGTCAGTATGACAAGGAATAAGAAAAACTGGTCCAGCTACTTTCTACGAATGCCTGAGCATAAGGTTGCTTGCTGCTTTTCACTGACAGGTAGCCTAGGAGATCAGACTCTATTGCTGGCCCTTCTACCAACCTGCGACATGACCCTGTGTTGGGCCCATCATTCTGCCACGCTGACAGTTGGCTTAAAGTGGGCTCTGATGAGCCCCTAACCCCTTCTTGGTATAAACTGGTTACCACCCAGGAGACCTTTGACACCTGTATATGAAGGAACGTTGCCCAGGCACTAACGCTCTCTACTGCTATCCATAGCAAGCTAAGGTGGAAGGTTTCTTGATGTGATGTTCAAACGGCTTTTCGTATTCTGTAGCACATCCAACTTAAAGAGGTTTCACAGAGCCAGCAGAATCTGATTAGGGAGCTTTGAGGTGACAAGTGAGCTCATAACTCAGCAGTGTTAATCCTGTCCACAGGTATCATGTAACGCCACTGCCTTCATTACTAGTGTCTGCAATGCATGCAGTGAAGGAATGGGGAAATACAAGTTTTTTATGTGTCATCTGATAGCTTTTTAGTGTTAGGCCTGTGGGTGCATGCCTGACTTTACAGGAAAACTAGCTTACTGGCACAAAAATACATGTAGAAACACTGTGTTTAAACTGCACTTAAAAGCAATTTAGAAGGAGAACACATTGAAAGATAAACATGCCACATTGAGTGTACTGCTGCATTTTTCTTGGGGTTGGAGAGGGGGAATAATTGCAAAGCAACACTTGAATTTAATGCTTAAGAGCACTGGTGCAAACTTAGAATGCAACATAGTGGTTATTGTGTGTGCCAACTATCATTTAAGTGGGCTCTTGCATACATAATTAGCACTACTCTGAGTTATTTGCATACACTTTCTACACAGGATACTGAAATTCTTGGCACTAACTCGTACTGACACATTTTCAACTCTCCGATTTGAAATAAAACTGAAAACTGGCGTTCTTGTGAAAACATGCCTCTTTCTCCAGGGATTCTGATCTGGTGATGTTCAGCTTGCTTGATTCCTACAAGTTTAATCTCTCTGACTCTTAATGCAGGCAGCACATTGGCTGCTAAAGAAGCCTGTGCTTTACTCTCTCTTTTTTCTTAAAGTCAAGACAAATCACTGTGATGGCAGTGATGGCAGATGGCAGCAGCAAGCTGATTAATCCACTGTAGACAAAAAAGGAAAGGTAATGCAGGCTACATTCCCTACAGAAGAGAGAAACACATTACTGTAGGCTTCTTCCTTAGGTAAAGAATAGTGGAACTAAAGAATTTCAAATCCCTTTTCCCGTTTATTCTTACTGGGGGGTTTCAACTTCATAGACTTTTATTTCCTCACTAAATACCATGCTTTGGTTTTGGCCTTTCCAAGAACATTCTGTTCTTTCCAGTACAGGCATATTTTGAAGCCCTTCTCCTCTCTGAGAAATCGGAAGGAGCTCATGGCCCCGGTCAGCAAAAACACAGTGAGCTTACATGTAGTTTGTCTTCAGAATACTTGAAAGAGTTTAAGAGAAACATCTTGGACACCTGAGGTTAACGCAAATGTGAAGTTCAGAAAAGAAACACTTCAGCAGATCAACTTGCTAACACATGGGAAGCCTCTTTACTTAAATCTGTGTCATGCATGACTACAAATGAGTTCATATAAGCATAGGGCTCTCCTTACCTGTTTCACTTCCAATTAAAGGCTGATTTGCAAAATGCGTGACTAGTTCCTTCAAGCTAGGAAATTCATTAAATCCAAATTTGAATGAAGTTCCTACGAGTTCAACATGGAAGTGTTTCACAGAATCTTTTCCCCTAAAGTAAGAAAAAAGGAAAAATTGTTAAGGCATAAATGCCTAAGGCACTGGCATGTATGACCCTTACATAGTGGCTTCCACTACAGGAAATCTGGCCCAGATCACAGGCTGACAATGACTGTTCTAGCAGTAATGCCACTGCTGTCACTGTTGCTTGCTAATGCTCAGCATATTTGAGACTCAGATTTATTGAGGAAAATGTAACTGCTGCATCTCAATTAGATTCAAGATGAGGAAAGCCAAGTATGTTAAATCAACTCTCATGTCAACCACTAAAAAGACTCCCTAATAAGGCTTCCAGCCATCTCTCTAGGCAGGATGATACTTCTTTACTTACTGGGCCTTAGTGTTGATGGTGTACCTATACTATTCGCTATGTGTCTTACATTACAGGTAACATCCCCATCTCATTGAAAATGTATTCTCTTTCAAAAATAGGCTGCCCCCTTTTCTGCACCCAAACAGGGGCTCGATAGCCTAACTTTAGGTATCAAAAGCTTTAGAGTTTGTCTGCTTTGTCTTTGTGCTCGGGTGAAGGGTTCCTCTACGGTGGGCACATGTCCCACTGACTCCTGCCTTTGTATGTCAGGGAAGTAACAGCACTTACTTATGAAAACTGATGGTACTTAGAGAAATATGTAAGGCCTTACTTCCTGGGCAGGTCATAATTTTTACTTCAGAAGACAGCAAAGCACTTACTGCAAGAATCTCTCCTGTCAAAAAGTTACTCTTGTTAGTGCTACCAGCATCCAAAATAGTCAGAGAAAACTTCGTCTGGGGAAAAACGTCTGTAGCAAATGCACTGAAAATATGGTGGAGCAAGGGATTTATAGTGGCTTTTTCACTGTTCGTTGCCACTTCCAAAGGAAATTGTACTTTCATACAGGTCTTTAAGCAAATATTTATCTTTGAACACTTAGAATACTTTTGGTATTGTAGAATGTGCCTCTCCTCACCTCCCACATGTTTTGCGCCATGGTCAGCTGGGCACCATACGCAGGCCAAGCGTGGATGCCTTGCAACAGCATGGAGCTGCTGGGACAAGGATGCAAGGAGTTTTCATCCTTTCATTTAATTTCACAAGAAACACAATGTTGCAAGGACAGCAACTTCCACTCTATTTCCTAGTTCCTTTTTAAAGTTGGCTAATTCAGCTGGGGGAGGGGATTTCAGGCAATATATCATCTTTCTTCTCACAGCCGTCAATAAAAAGTTCAGGGATGCCTAAGCATTGTTTCCTTTCAAAACAAATTATAACAGAATCACAGGGGTAGGAAGGGACCTCGAGAGATCATCGGGTCCAACCCCCCTGCCAAAGCAGGCTCCCTAGCTCATATTGCACAGATAGGCGTCCAGATGAGTCTTGAATATCTCCAGAGAAGGAGACTCCACCACCTCCCTGGGCAGCCTGTCCCAGTGCTCTGTCACCCTCACTGGGGAAAAGTTCTTCCGCATGTTGGTGCGGAACTTCCTGTGCTCCAGTTTACAGCCATTGCCCCTTGTCCTGTCTCCACAGACCACTGAAAAGGGGCTGGCCATTTCCCCCTGCAGAGGCAGAAAGTACAGAAAAAACTGTAGAAGGCATTTTAGGAGAGAAAGAGAATGACAGCTACAACTGCTGAAGTTCTACAAAAAAGTATCAGAACAAAACTACTTATCCTAAAACTAAATTTTAGTATTAGTCAAAAGTGGAAAGGAAAGCCTAAGAGTTAAGCGCTTGAAAAGTATCAAAATATTTTAAAATAAAAATTAGTATTTCAAGGGAGTTGTATCACCAAAAACCTCATATAACAATCAAAGATCAAACTCCAGACTGGGATATTCAGTTCATGTGATAATGTGGTAACTCTTGTTCCTTCATGGAGAGCTGAGCAAAGAGGTTGGAATTGGCCTGAGGTAGACTTCTCTAGGTCTTCTAAAGCTCAAATTTATAAAAGCAGCCAGTTTTCTTTCATTAACTAACACTTTAGCTTTTCCTATTAGAAGAGCAACTATTTACAATCTTTCCTTTGTACTAAGTGGTTTCTTGAGTGCCCTTTAAAACAAGCCTCAAGATACCTTTTTGTCTGAGGTAGCTTACCTCAAACAATGTTCAGTTACATTTTAAAGTTAAAAAAAAAAATTATCCAACAAGACAATTTGTTTAATTTTTTTTTTTTAAAAGGAAAGCTTATTACCTGTAAATGTTACGATTCTTTTCTCCCAAGACTTGCACTTAATTGAGTCATTGCTACTCTGAATACTCATTATGCTAATTTTGTGCCACCACCTTCAGACCTGTCAGGCACCCCCAAGCTCGCTGTACAGATGGTCTGGCTGCAGCAGCAGTAATTTCAGCAGCGTATGTATAGGCACACTTGTTCCCAGGTCTCCTGTCAGAGATGAGTGAAGCAATTCATGTTTGCCTTTCACACCTCTGGGGAACAGGGTATGTGCAAATTGTGCTTTCCTCAGCTCCCAAGCAGCTGTGCTCCCAAACTGTAGCAGCGCCTGGTACTGCGTGCACAGAAAGTCAAGACGTCAAGGGTGCGTGCTGTGTTCCTGTCCACTGGGGCTGTGAACAACCAGCATCGCTACACGATCTGAGTGACTTCGGCTTAAAAAGTTGCTGTGATTCAGCTGAGCTGTGCTCACTCTTTCATGCCTTTCGGAGGTGCAGTCTGAGGCAGAAATGAGGCTGAACACCATAGCTTAGAATTTCACCATGGAGGTTTAATATACCATACAGCTGGAAAAGACTAAGAGTGTGTTTAGGGTTGGTTACCCCCGCTCAGCTGACATGCAGGGACTACCTTGTAAGTCTAATGCCTAGGTCTTTCATGTTGCCTCTCCAAAATAGCATGGCTTCTCTCCTCCTTGGAGACTATTTAAATGTGATTGAGTAGGGAAGTAGCTGGGCCTGGCTACCTGTGATCTATACTGGCTGTGTCCTGAACTGATGTATGTTGCAGTGATTGACTTCAAGGGCTTGATGCCTGTCAACTGTGAAATAGTCTTGACTGGCTGAGTCTTAGCCCAAAACAGAGGAGTAAAACCATCCAGTCAAATACTGCCTTCTCCCTCAGAAATAACAGTTCCTATACAGAGATCCAGAAATTGGTAAAGTTATCGCCTGTTAACTGGTCTATTTATTACTATCCTCATGATAAATCTTTTCTACTCCCATCTGCTGTTTCTTACACTCTTGTAGTTGCCATACAAATTTTTATCATGCAGACTGAAAAATCTACAGCTGATCCATGAAATTGTTTTTTGCCAGTAAGATTAATTCTTAGCTTGGAAAAATAAGAACAATTTTCAAATCCAATCCAAATTATTTTTTCATCTAAGTCACTCAGCTGGATTTCACCATTAGGACTATATATATTAAAATGGCCTGAGTCCTAGGAAACAGCCTGCAGCTCTTCTGGATGTGAGGCCTGGAAACAGACATGGGAGTAAATGAAGGCTTGATGCCACTGTGACATCAGATAAATTCACTTTTGTCCATACTCTACCTTACAGAGAGGGAGTACAAATTTTCCCTTTCATTACTCTTCCTCAAGAGATAGCTTCCGTCCTGCCCATTGGAAAGCAGCAGCGCTTCTGCTGCATGTCGGGTAAGATTATCATGATACCACCTGGGAAGACACAAGGGGTTAAAGCATCATTTGCTCCGCTCCATCACAAGAGGGGTGGCCAGCAGGGACAGGGAGGTGATTGTCCCTCTCTACTCTGCCCTCGTGAGGCCCCATCTGGAGTACTGTGTGCAGATCTGGGGCCCCCAATACAAGAAGGATGTGGAACTGTTGGAGAGGGTTCAGAGGAGGGCCACGAAAATGATTAGAGGGCTGGAGCACCTCCCCTACAAAGAGAGGCTGGGGGAGCTGGGCTTGTTCAGCCTGGAGAAGAGAAGGCTGCAGGGGGACCTCATTGCAGCCTTCCAGTCCCTGAAGGGAGCATACAAACAGGAGTGGAATCAACTTTTTGAAAGGGTAGACAATGGCAGGACAAGGGGAAATGGATTAAAGCTAAGGGAGGAAGGTTTATATTAGATATCAGGGGGGAAGCTCTTTAGAGAGTGAGTGGTAAGGTGGCGGATGCCCTGTCCCTGGAGGTGTTCAAGACCAGGTTGGATGGGACCCTGGGAAACCTTGTGTAGATCCAGGCCTGGAGGTTGTTGGCCCTGCCTGTGGCAGGGGGGTTGGAACTTTATGATCCTTGGGGTCCCTTCCAACCCATGATTCTTAACCCTGACAGCTTCTGTTGCATTATGGAGCTGAGAGACAGAAAGGACTGCAACTAACACTGCTACAATTTCCACTTACCATCCTTCTCATGGGCACACACAGGTTAAGACTGAAACTTGCTTATTTTCCACGTGCTCAGAAAACTTAATTTTTAACTGCAAAGCTGTGCACAAACAGCTAACAACTTGAGAGTCCAAGCAGCCCAGCGAATCCTACTTGCATCAGCAACAAGTTACCTGGGCCTACACTGATAAGGTGAAAGCAATTTTTTTGTGGGGGGTAATGTGGGATCCTCTGTCTATTTTCAGAATCTGTACTTCCTGACATATCTACATGCCTTGGTACACTTCCTCTTTTGGGGCAAACAGGCAACACATAAAACGCCTCCCAAACTGGTTTTCCTGCAACTGAATTCATCTGCAATTAAACACATCCACCTAAGCTGGAAATTTTAATTTGAAGTGTAATGTTGTTGGAAGAAGGAACAGAGGAAAGGATCAAAATTAATGGACAGAATTTGAAGTGAAGATTTAGATCTCACCGTTGTTGCTGCTTGGCTGTGTGTGGTCTCAGCAGTGCAGGAAAGCATCTAAGCACCTGCTTCACTTAACTGCAGCTAAAGTAACTTCATTAATTATTTTTTATATGAAAAATTCCACAAGGAATCTACAAGAAAAAAAATCTCCAAAGATGATTGTGAAATGCTGTTTAGGGCTTTGTTTCCACCCAGAATGATTCACAATAGAAACATCTGATTTCTTTCAAGAGAAAAGGATTTCATTAGAAATGATCCTGAGACCAAACACAAAAAAGAGCTGCAGCTATAAAAGGCTGGAGTGCTGATCCTGCAAGATGTGTTGTGTGCAGGTATTAACTGTAGACATGCACACACATACCGAGAACCTCCGGAGCAGGAGGAGAGGTGACAGTGCCCAGGGCACAGCTCTGCAGGCAGCAAGCTTCTCCCCTTGTCTGTATGCGGAGCAGTGCCCAGTCTCCTTCCCCTTCCTTTAAACTCAACGTTGGTGTCAAAGACTATTACTGTTCCTGTCAGAGAAATGGCTGGACTTCAGCCTGGAGTTCAGTTTGACTGAAAGCAGAAGTGTGATCGCAGCGCTTTCTGGCACTTGTATCACGGCAGTCTTCAAACTGAGATGAGGTGTAATTGTATACTCTTCCTTCTTATCTGTCCATCACAAGCTGCTACTAAACTTAGCATCTCCCACAAAGTTTTAACTCTGAATTTAGATGGCTGCCTATCTGAAAGGCCAGCTGGCTGATAAATTGCTCTGTGAGGGACTCCAGACTATTAACCGTGTGGAAGGCAAGATCCATGTGAAACCCAATACAGGCAGGGTACTGCTGCTTCAGGTCTAGAACGTGCTCTGTGGACCATCTACACAGTAGAATAAAATAATGAATATGTAAAGATCAAAGTGTCGTCCTCTGAAACACCTGTTAGCTGAAATCCGCTTTGGGATTAACTGCCCAAGTAAGTAACAGTCAAAGGTCAGATCTGTCCTGATGTGATGAGGATCATATCAGCATGCACACTTGGCCAGACCTATGGCTGAGAAGACAACGCTCTTTCGGGTGGAATTCCACAACACGCTTTCTCTCCTTTCCGTGAAAGGAAACATACATTAAGAACATCTAAGTGGTCATTTTCATAGAGGACGGGTATTCAGCTTGAGGTTGCTTATAAGTGCACCACGATGCTATTTCCAAAAAGCCTTTTGCCAAGCTGCTTAATTTTAAAAAAATGAAAGCAAAAGGCTTTATGAACACCCATCTGTTTGAAGCCCCTAGTAAGCATTTCAAAAAGCTGAGTTGTCTTAACTCTTCCCTCTTGAACCACGATGCATGCCTTGTGTACTGCACTGTTTCTGTGGGTCCTTGTAGTCACTAAAAATAAATAAATATTCCCTGTATTTTGATGCTTGTCAGGCTGAAAATCCCCAGTGGTATAGAAACTGCCTGGGGTTCCTGACTCTGATTTCTCCAAGACAGACAGAAGTTCTTCCCTGCTTCAGAGCTACTTCTCTGTTGGGTGCCCTTGTCATTGCATACCCTCCTGTCTCCAATAGAGACGTACTTCTGGATGATTTTTCTAGTTTTTTCATTCCTTCTATAAAATCCTCCACGTTCCCCTTTTTGGGTTTCTTATTGCTGTTTTGACTAATAAACTCAGTTTCAGAGTTTATAATTGCTGTAATTTATCCATTCTTGTTACTTTAACTTTGTCCTAAATTGCATTAAATCTCTTTATCCCATAAATGTAAGCATGCTTGTGTTGTTGGCATACCATGCTTTTCCTGCTCTTTGGAGTAAAGTGCCTCCTGGGCCCATGAAAGCATGTCTTAAGATGGGCATGCAGTCCCAGTGAGATTGCCTTTGTTTCTCCTTGGAAAATAAGCGTGTCCAGAAATCAGCCTAATCTTGAGAGGTCAGATTGCACCAGTGACAGAGTAAGAAGAGTTTTACTGACGTTGCTGTTGAGAAGGATAAGGAAATGAAACACGCAGTGTCCCAGAGAACCAAAACTCATCGGAGCACATGGCCTTGTCCTGAGCATCTGCCACACCAGTGGGGTTCCCCCATGGGGTAAGCTGGTGGCTGTCACAGTACAAGCCGTGTCTGTGCTGGCTGGCCATACCATTGCAGCTGTGCTAATCATCGCAACTCCAGAACAGGACACCATAGCATTAAAATCTCTTCTTCCACTAAGACTTCCGCACAGTTAATGTGGTGACTAGACCTCCCTACACAGTGGTGGTAATCAGGAGTATGCTACTACAATGTTTGGGGTAGGAAGCCCCTTTTTTTGGGCAAGAACATCGTCCTCAGGATGTTCATTTGCTCTTTTCCTTAACAACCCACACTGTTTCAAAGAAAAGCGTTAACAAAACTTCATTTCTATGTCCACTGCAGACCAGTCAGCATTCAAGTAAGGTGTTTGTCATTTCTGATAATGCTATTGACAAGGACACCACGTGGATATTTTGTAAGACAATTCTACCTGTGCAAATAGGGGCTGGTGAATAAACCTGTAGCTTGGCATCAGGTGGATTCACTTTTTAACAATACTGGAATACACGAGGAACGCAAACACTCATCCATGGCTAATCCAAGGGTGAATGTTGAGTGATTTGGACAATTCTCAGCCACTGCTACGTGCAAACTGTGTAACACACTTTAGAAACACTTGCTTTTCTTCCTCAAAAAATGAGAGTGCCAGAACAGAGCACAGCTGTAAGATCTGACTGCCATATGGCTTTAGTATCTGGTGTGGTAACTCTAGAGGTGCACCCATTTGTCAGATAAATGTAGGAGGCAGAGGTCATCTTTATTGGGGAGCGACTTTTCAGAAGGGCATGCAGTGATAGGACAAGGGGGAATGGATTTAAATTGGAAGGAGGTAGATTTAGATTGGATAATAGAAAGACATTCTTCACTATAAGTGTGGTGAGGCACTGGAACAGGTTGCCCAGGGAGGTGATAGATGCCCTCTCCCTGGCAGTGTTCAAGGCCAGGTTGGATGGGGCACTGAGCAGCCTGGTCTAGTGAGTGGTGTCCCTGCTCATAGCACGGGGTTGGAACTTGATGATCTTTAAGGTTCCCCTTCAGCCCTAACCATTCTATGATTTTTTGGTGTCTTTATCAGATTGTGCTGTCAGATAGTTAAAGCCTGGATCAAGTTAAAAACTGTATGCAGATTTGGCTTACTTTGGTAAAGAGTCAGGCAGTTCAGAGTTCCTTCTCGGAAGCAGGAAGAAGATTCTCAGTATTCAGCTGGGTGATCTCTGCTCCCTTCCCAGAAGCTCCCTCCCATACCACAGAAGGTGCAAATACTGCTTGTGCTCCTCGGTGGGTGACTGTCCCCATGGAAAGCACCTCAGCTGCCTGAGCTGCGGGAGCCAAGCACAAACAGTCTAATTTCTCTTTCATCAACCTCTGAAAGGGAACAGAGATCCACATTAGGGGATAGATGGTCCAGATGTGCTCTCAGTAGCACTCCACTCTGATATTATTCAGAGCAGTTATTTACCCTGGGTCAGGTTTTTTTCTGGTGGTAGATGTTGGCAGGATTTGCACTCTTTTTCATATTAAAAAATACCTTCTACCATGAGGAGTTGAACTTTCTCACACTTTGAAACTATACACTAGCCTCAAAGACATATTCTTAGGTTAAAGGAATAAGTACCCAGTACTGCTTGATGGCATGAGTGGGCAAGCACTGAATTAGCTCCTTTGCTGGATGCAATGCTCTTCACCTGACTGTACTCCATGACTGACTCCTCCAAATAGCCTCACTAGTTCTCTATTCTCTGCATGCTGGATTTCAGCAACTTCCAGATCATATTTGACAAGTTGTTATTTTAACTTTTTTTTTTTGCCCCTAATATCAAACCCTAGAAGTGTTACCTACCATCTGGAAATCATAAAGAGCTCTCTGTATCTTGTGCCAGCGAAAGTGAGGTTTTGGCAATGTTTTTAGTGGTGTATGTGTTGACAGAGCTGTAGAGAACCTACAAAAGCGTGAGAACACTAAGGCGCAAGTTACAGGTGGTGTACAACAAAAACGCATTCTACTAAACATCCTTCAACATGTCACACTGAAAGACTTAATCATACACCTCTGTAAAGTACTTTGTTGGAATACAAATGTTCCATTTCATAGGAAAAATAATTTTAAAATAGAAATATGAGGAAGTAGCATCAGTGTATTGAGCCTTAAAGTTCATGTCTTCTAACTGCAGGCTTTCACTAGTTCAGCTTCTCCTTTTCACTTCCATTTTCTCTCCCCCTCCTCTCAACTGCCATTGTTCCGATTTCCCCCCATTTTCTTACCCACTTTCTATCCATTGTAGCTTTGCCCTTGCTTACATTAGAAATATAGATGAAGGAGAAAAAATTCTTATCACCACTTGCCCCATCCCAGCCATTCGAGTTCCTCAATTCCCCAACCTTATCATCTGACCTAGACCAGTTGCCTAATTCCCCTTCTGTTGTGCTCCACGCTTTGGTTTAGTACTGTTCAGTCTCAGCAAATACTGTCTGTCACGGTACTGTTGAGCCTGGAGTTGGAGGGACGTAAGAGCTGCTGCTGCAAGGGATGAGCAGGAACGCTTGGACTGCAAAAGGCCATGAGAACTTGTTTCCTTTTGCCCCGTTCCTTCGGCCTCCAAAAGCCAGTGTCACCCAAGCTATCCCGTGTTGGAATGGCAGGTGTGTTACCAGACCAGCCTGTAATTACTGCGACGATGAGACATTCTACATTCTCATCTCTTGCGCAAATAACGTGAGCTGCGGCACGGAATTCCCCAAACTCGCGTTATACGTGACCAGCTCCAGGGGTGTCACTCCGCAGCGGGGGCTGCCCTCGCTCCAGCCGGGAGCAGCGCAGCCGGAGAAAGGCTGGCTCCGCGAGCAGCCAGAGACACCTTCAAAGCACCACCGTGAAGTCAGTTTCCTTCAAGCCCAGATATTTATGGCCTTTCTGACAACCTTCGGTGCTCCCTTTTAAATGTTTCCATACGTTTAGGGGAGAAGCTAACGAACAAGGTACCGTCCCGCCCGCCGCTTACCCGAGCGCCTCCAGCTCCTCGTCCAGCGGCGCGGAGGGACGCGGCTCCCAGCGCTGGGTCATCGTCCCGCCGGGGGACGACGGCTGGCCTCGGCGGGCCGCCTCGGAAGTGCGCGGACGGGGCGGCGGCGCGGCGCTTCCCCGGGCGGGTGTAGTCCCGCCTCGCCGCCGCCGAGTGCCCAGCCGCCGGGAGGCCCGCCCCGACGGCGAGGAAACGGCACCCTCCCTCTCACCGCCCTCTCACCCCCGGCCCCGAGTCCCTTCGGCCCCGGCGGCAGAAGCGGCGGGAGCCCCGCGGGTAGCCAGCCCTGAGCAGCATCTCTCCCAGATAGCAAATACCTTGCTTTATTCCCAGGATAATTGATATTTCCATTTAACCCCGTACACCCCAGAAGTTCATATTCTGAAGTGTTTCGTGTGTGTGCCTATTTCTCCGACGCAGATTGCCCCTGCGACAGTACTGCTAAAGTACTCCGTAGGGAAATCTGTGGGTGTTTCTGGATTCAGGTGAAATCCGTATTCTGTACGTGCCGTGCGTTAAACACCGTACCGGCCCGGCCCCGAGATGCCCGCGGGGTTTGTCGCTTGCCCCTCGGAGCGCTGCTCTCCGGGGTGGTGTCTTGGAAGGGGGACGCTGCCTGCCTGGGGCCTGTCTCACCGTGATGAACCAATTTTGATGGTGACCCTCATCTCAACCCAGGGTGGACTTGAAAAGAGACTATGCTGCCTCTCAGAAACACTACTAGGAATGTAGTGTAGAAGGTTGCTGAAACGATGCTACCAAACAGGGAGTGGAGTGGTATCAGACAAGCAACTAGCTCTGTGGATGAGAAATTCCTGAGCGTTACCTGGTGCCTGTCCTTCCAAATGCTTAAATGATCTGCTGCATATTAGAGGTTATTTCTATTTCCCAGTGCTGTATGGGAAGTAATTATTATAGGTCTGGCAAATTCCTTGCTAAACTACTTTGGCAAAAACACAGGGTTCTAATGTCAGAAAGAAAGAGAGGGCAGAATGCTGTTTTCCAGTCATACACTGAAGTTTTCACTGGGTATCTAGTATTGGAAGTAAGTTGTTTCCAGAAAAAATGATATCAAAAGAGGCCAGAACAGCTATAGGTCATTAGGAATTATATGAACAGTATATGCAGCGTGAAGCTGAGTGTCATTTGGAACAGTCTCATTAAAAGCCTGCTGGTCTCAGGGAATCAGTTTTGGATGAGCTTTCAAAGCCTCCCAGATGGGAAACTTAGCAGAGTTTCCATGTGTTGGGTAAGACTGTCCTGCTGTCTGAGCTGCTGATCATGCTTTCCCTGGCTTGCAAGGGACTCTGCTCCTGTACTTGTCCGGCAGCTGAGATGAACAGTCATTCAGATACAGATTGTGAAAACTGGGTTTTTCCTTATTAGGACTTTTAAATTTTCTTTTTTTATTAGGGAGTATTTTTTTCTTCCTCTTCCTGAGTTTGTCCCTTCCTCTACCGCTTATTGAAGGATTGTGATCTCATAATGTCTTTGGTAACCCAATACTGAAACCCACCACTTTTGGTTAAATAGGTGCTTTTGACAACTCCACTGTGTGTGTGTTTCTGGATACATTTGCTTATTATTGTTCTCCTGTTCAGAAAGCTGCTTTGTTTTCAGCAGTACTGAACTCCTTCCGGCTTATCTTGTCTGTGTTATTAAAAGGTGCAGGAAAGCAGCTATCAAAATTTCTAGGTTACAGAGGAAAAAGCAGGGAAAGAAAAACTAAGTAAATTCCAAACGGTGAAAATCCACTGCTAAATTTGTGTGAATCCTGATTACATCACAAATTGTCTTAAAAGCTCAGTGTTGCAGGCTAGAAGGTGGTTTCCAGCCCTCCTGTCCCCCATCATGTTTTCTGCCCCAATGCCTTGTGGTGGGAGAGGGTTCCCATCTGGGAGCAGATGCTTCCTCTTACCCTGCACCTGAGAGTGCAGCATTTCCTCTTGGCTCACAGATAGAAAAAAAAAAAAGCAGAAATGGCACTCCTGTGACTCCTGTGCAGCACAGATCAGCCTTCCTTTTAAGTAAGTCAGCTTGATTTGTTGGGGTTTTTTTAACATTCGTTAGCCACAGGGCAGAAAGTCCACACATTGCCAGCTGGCGTTTCCTAAAAGCCAACGTACTTCAGTGTCAGGGGTTTGGTCCCTTTCCGAAGCGTGAGCACTCTGCTTGCAGGACGTGGTTTTGTGTCCAGTTTGAGCACTGTGCAGCACAGACCTGTAGATAGCAGCAGTGTTCCAGAGCTTGCTGCTCAGCCCGGAGCATGGCTGGGCACGAAGCACCCTTGAAAGGTGCCTTAGTCTGTTATACTATGCCTACTGGGATAGTTTTGTTTTCTTCTCATCTCTCTACACCTGTCAGCTGCCAGAAACCAAGGTGTGATTTAATAAACATGTTCTAAAGTCTTCTTTGAATAATGGCCCCATCTCATGGAAAAAAAAAAAGCCAAACAAAAACCCCAAAACCAAACCCTATTATTTTGACTTCAGGTCCTAAATAAACAGAAGGAAAACTATGGCAAACAAAATGGGGGGAGGGGGAGGCCAATAATGATTGATTCATATGTAATTATCCCATCATCTGTATCACACTAGGTTATTAGAAAATGCCATCAGCAGCAGCAGACTTTAACCTCCCCTAAATGCTGTCCAAGGCAGCCGCCAAGTCTCTGAGTAGCAGGTGATTTCTTTTAGGACAGTGCATCTGGCAGTGATGTGCCCGTGTTTGGGCAGAAATTGTGGGGTCGCTAGGAGAGGTGATATTGCGTGTGTCCTGCCAGTGGTCAGGTCCCTGGATCACAATGGTTATTCCAGGTTTTCAAGATTTTACAGTGCAATTACTTAAAAATACTTGATATCTCCCTCCCGCCAGATAGTGTAACTTTGTACTTTAGTAATGTAATAAATAATCTGATTTGGCTTAGGTAGCGTGTGACTGATAAAGCTGTTAGAGACGTGATTGCTGCGAAAGTGTAATTAAATTACTCCGGTTGCTTGACAGAACTTGGCAGGGAAGAATTGAAACTTTAATTTCTTTCCTTCTACTATTTCACCTCACCTTCTAATAATCTGAATAGATTGTAGGTAGCTGTGAACCACCCAAACACGCCCTACAGGGAGTGGTTTCATCCAGATGAAATCGCAAGGAGCGGAAATACCACAAAGCCATCATTAACAGTACCGGGATGAGAGCCGGATTGGGATGGGGCTGTAGCTCGTTGTGGGTTTGGAGCTGCAGGACAGGGTTTGTCACTGCATTGAGCAGCAGTGGGCATGAGCTGACTGCAGGCACACTGGGATGGAGAGTCCTCAGCAGCTCCTGCAGCTTTGCTTTGCAGTCAGAGCAGAGGCATGTCTCCCCCAGAGCAGTGTCATCACCTGCAGAGCACAGTTACCCTGTGCAACACAAAGCTACCAGTTAGTTTGTCCTATGTAAGGTAATTGCATCTGACAATTTTGCAGGGTCCAAAGTGATCTAATTGCTATTGCACTTGGGTAAGATCCCAGGGGATACTGTGAAACCCACTAAAACAACTGTAGAAATCCTTCCGCTGTGTTCACACATCCTATACACTCGAATGTCTCCTGCAGTTATTGAGAGGGGAAGAATGGGGTTGTGTCACAGATTCTTGGACTGTTTATTGAAAAAACTTTTAATTTTTTTAAATTGGAAAACACTTGACGTACTGGGTATCAGTATAGTCTTTTCTCTTCAGGTTTTGAGTGGCCTGAGGCATGTTTATTTAATGTGTTCCAAATTTCCATGGTCAACACATCTTCAAAACATGCCAGCTAGCCCTGCGCTGTCTGCCATCTATTCAGACAGGAAACACAGAACAGAGGTGAGAACGGGGATGTGAAGGTACCAGGCTTTTACAGAAAAGGGGTTTTAAGACAAGTTGGGCAAAGGAATGGCTGTTCCTTCCCCATTTTCTCCTGTGTTTTGGGCTGGGCAGGGCCTCTGTAGCTGAAGGTAGCTGTAGTTGTGCTGCTGTGAAGGCTCTTCCCCCAGACTTTGTTTAGGACTGCTTCTCTGCCTAGGTATGGCGGGAGCCATACCATGGCAACAGCCATGTCCTTCCAACCCTTTGTAGAGTTCCCAGCTAAGTAGGATAAGCACAGCCATGTCGCATGTGAATATCATTATGTATGGGTTCACAGAAGCATTTATTTAATAATTCAGCTTTTTCAGCCTCTTGAATCTGCCCTTAGTGTAAAAAAAAAAAAAAGCCTCACATTCCTCATAGTCTTGCAGATACAATTTTGGGGACCAAATATAATTAGCATTTCTAACCACGTAACACTTTCTCCTCGTGTTTGTTCATCTCTAAGTAAAAGAGGATTTTTTTCTGATTTGTGAACTTAACCCGGAAATCAGTGCAGGACGTTCCCCCAATGCTTGTTAATTTTTTCTAGCCCTTGCTTGCCATGCATACAACCAAGAGCTGGAGCACGTATATTTTGAGATGCCAGTGGGAGATTAGCCATCTCTAGTCAGAACAGCTCTGCTAGTGCACGTGGTTCGGTTTTCACAGATTCAATAATGTGGATAACAATGTGAAGGTTACACATTCCCAGTTTCAGTTCTACGAGGAAAGTTCTCTAAGAACTTTCTCAGTCCACTGTTTAACACACGCATGAGCTGGAAGCCTTCAATGAGTTTTCCAGGTCTCCTCAGATACAGCCAAAGTCTCTTTAAAAATTCCCCCCTTAGAGTAACGCCATTCTCTCTAAATAGTGGCCTGTGTTGCAAATGCTTTTCCTGCGCAGACAAACCCCACAATAATCTCAAGAACATCTATGAACTACCTTTAAGTGACAAAGCATGAGCTTCAGTGTCTGTTAGCGGCAGCACACATGGAGGGGGAGGAGAGTGCGTCTTGTTGCCAAAGGCCAGGCAGGGTGAGGGGTGTGGACAGAGCCCGGCAGCTCTTCTTGTGGGCCATGTGGTGCCTTGAGCCAAGTGACCTGCCAGCATTCAGGTCCCCGTCCAAAAGGCATCATGCCTGGCTGGAAAGTCTGCACACTGTGACTACCCAGTAATTATTGACAGAGGAGGAGACTCTCTGCGCTCCCTCGGATCTGGGTCTGTGATGCGGTAATCTGGGGTAGGGAGCAGTGTCAGGGTTGGACACCTGAATGTCCTCACACCTGGAGTTCCACCAAGGATTCCTGCTCTTGTCCCAGTTGCTTCTGTCCTGCAGCAGAGCCCGGGGTCCCAGCTCCACATCTGTAATGAGTTACAGCTTCTACCTGACTACAGGCTCCAGTTCAGACCATGCTTAGGATGACAGTACCTATCTGTGTGCCTAAACTAGAGACTGCTACTGCATCCAGCGACAAACTGAACACGAATGCTGGTGTCCAACAGTATACAACAAAATTGTTGGGGATACTGCATATGCTTTTAGGTTTAGGTCAAAGTGTCTTCAAATGCAGACTGAAACTGTTTAAACTAGAAAGGCGGCTAGGGAAAGAATGCTGGGAATAGTTTTACTTGCCATTTTGTGAAACTCTGGTTCTTGTGTGGTCTTTCTACAGCTCGTTTACTTAAATCCTTTCCCCTTTTTCCCTTTCAAAATTTGCCATTTTGGCTTGTTGCTGCTTCAAAGTGCAGGTTCAAATAACATATGAAATGTATCCATGTGCTATCAAACTCAATAGCCCTGTCACTTTATACAACTATTTATGGCTACAGGGACAAACTCTGAGTAATGCTGAGAGCTGACTACAAAGGATCTAGAGAGAAGGGTTATTTTACCCAAATAAAATTTACCACAGTAGGTCTGAAAACATTTGAATGTTGCATCATTTTGTGTTTTATGGCAGTGCTGCTGCATAAGCAGGATACTGAGAATCTGAGTCCAAAAGGGCATGTAAATTGCTTTCTGAGGGCAACGATTGCAATTGTAGAGCCTTTTCCCTGCTGGAGAAATGTGGGTTAATATGCTGCTCACATCTGTGTAATAGAAACCCAGAAGGCATCTTGCTGGAGTTACGGATGCCAGGCATTTTCCAGAGCCTTGTCAAAGGCTCAGTTCGTTGCCAGTTGCTAATTTAAAGATACCTATGCCCTGTGTCAGGATATTTTTTTCTAAAATGGATAAGAACCTAACCTTAGAAAGGGTGCAGGTGCTTTATAAATAATATTGCATGGACCCTAATTGGTTTAATTGGTGTCCAGTGCACTGCAAATGCCCAGTATTGATGGCTGCTTCTCTTACCAGCACATAGCATGAATGACAGTTTGCAAGCCAGCAGCGGTTTCATCTTCCATTCCATGTTGAGGCCTTTCAGGGACTCTAAAAACCAATACTTTGTCACATTAACACCCAAGACTGGCCATGTATCGGGGTCCAGGTTATATATAGAGATCCTCTCCAGAAGCCTAGTCTTACCTGAGACATCTCTCTGCGAGTGCTGCCAGGCGTGATCCTTGCATGCCTATTACTGGGCGGTTGCAGCAGATCTTTGTGCAACAGGAGGAGAGGTTGTGCACATTAACTGGGCACAGCAGGGTCTCACAGCTCACGGGGCAACAGCATGTGCTCTGTTGGTTCTTCTGGGTGGAAAGGTCTGCCTGGGTTGTCTTTGGAGGACTTGTGGGGAAGGAAGATGCGACAGGGGAGACAGTCAACCATTCCCTGCTCTCCTGGAGAGCCTTTGAAATGCACCAGCCTTGTTCTGCCGGCACTGTCACTTTTCTACTTTTAGGCATATAAGCTGCAGATATTTCCCTTTTTTGGGGGTTGGTTGGGGTTGGTTTGTTGGTTTATTTTTTTTGCAAGGCAAGTGCATTCAGCCAAGTAGCACAGTAGGTGGTATTAAAAAACCCGCGTGACCACGCTGCTTCCCTGTAGCTATTTATTGTACCATGGACTACAACAGCTGCACCGGCCTTCCACGTGACATACATGTCTGGTCTGTGCCAACATATCAGTCAGACCGTCAAGGCCTCTTATTTATGCTGCGACTTTCATAGCAGCAATCTCAACCCGCTTCGTGTGTTATAATTAGACCTTGAAAAACAGTTCAGATAAACATAACTCAAATGTTAAAACTCTCCAAACTGATTGACATAAACAAGTAAAGTAGTGAGGGGCTGAGGAGTTTGGTTTTGATGCATCCTTGCCAGCATGACTTTGGCTCTGTTTTGAATGAAATGCAGCTTTCATGTAGTGGTTTCACTTTGCAGGAAAAAAAAACCCAATGTTTTCCTCCTTGGCTAAACTTAAGAGAATTAGCTCTGCAAGGAAGGAATAAAGGAATATTGTGTGGCATGTTTGCAGGGTGGTGGTTATGGTCTTTGGTGACATTACATTGCCTTACAGCAGAGCAGGGTTCACTTATGTTTATCTGTTGCAAAGTTGGTATAGCTCAGACCTTGTCAATGCTGTGGATGTGCTCCAAGTATAGCCAGGGATCTAATTTCATTGCAGATAGGCAAAAATAATTAAAAGTCAGTTGTATCCTGCAATATGGATGGCTGAAATCTAAGCTGTAGTTGAACAAAGAGACAATTTGTGTGTGACCCACCTATAAACCAGAGAGGATTTCTCTGGCTGAAGAGGAAGAACAAAGGAATTTGGGATGCAGACATGTTACTGTAAGAAAATGGAAGAGACTCAGAAGTGCGGGGAGGTGTATTGTTATTATGGCCTCATTTGGTTTCAGGAAATTAAGAAACGCCCTTCAAACTCAGAAATTCAATTTGCACGTGTATTCAGTCAGAATCTGCTTCCTTTCCCAGTCCTGACAGACTCTTAGATGTAGTATCTGGAACTGGAGTTCAGGATGTCTTGTTGACCACCTTTATTTCTTGACATCTCTGCAATTTTTACATCTAGTGTGTGACACAGGTTGGAGGGAGAGAGGGTTGTGTGCAGGCTCCCAGGAAATCCTAAGTTTGAGACAAGAAGTTAATGAGGTGCTAGCTCTCACCATCATTATTTTTATGAAAGTTAAAATTTTATGAACTTCCTTGCTCTGAAAGCATTTGGCAATCCAGGCGTCTGTTTAACAGAGGTGATGTAAAAATAAAACCTCAGGGTCTTTAATCTATTGAGAGATGTAATGATTCATAAAGGCCAAAAGCCCCAAAACCCACTTATATCCAAGAAATGTTATTTTCTAAACTACATTTCTTGTCTGTAATGCAGCCTTAAAAACCCCATAGATTGTCATGTCAGCCAGGGCTGGCCAAAGTAAATATGCTGTACCCACAGAAAGCATTTTACTAACTGGTGTAAAATACTATATATGGCACATGTATAAGTTACTACAAAAAGCCTAATAGCTTTGTATACTAAAACTTCCCTGCCATATTCCGTAGGGGCTGTAGGATGCTGCCCATGGGACTCATCCTCGCAGTCCTGAGAGCCAGATACAAGTCACACTCTAATATAGGAATAGGCTGCCCAGGGAGGTGGTGGAGTCTCCTTCACTGGAGATATTCAAGACTCATCTGGACGCCTATCTGTGCAATATGAGCTAGGGAGCTGCTTTGTCAGGGGGGTTGGACCCGATGATCTCTCGAGGTCCCTTCCAACCCCTACAATTCTGTGATTCTGTGATTCTGTGATAAGCAACAAACGTAGCCAGAAGCGGTTTGTTGCAGAGCTGGAGGGGCCCATAGCTCTTCACCACATAAACGGTGCTGCTTTATTGATAGACCCAGAAACGTGCCATTTGAGGGTTTCACAGGGTGTGCCAGTGTCAGACACAGATCTGTGAGCTTTCCTGTTTGTGGCATGGCCCAAAACTGCACACAAGATTGCGCCAAATATCAGAGAGACATAGAAGGCTGGGTGAGCTGTGTGGTTTGGTAAGGCTGAGCAGCCTGTACCTCCCTCAGCTGGGAGCAAAACCCAGGTGCTTCTACAAACAAAACCCTTTCTGCATCACTAATGAAAGTTTGCAAATCACTGGCCCCTGAGAAGGAAACCGTATGGCAATGAAAAGCATTAGTGAGACTGAAACTATTTTTAAACTGCTAAAATCGAGCTCAGTTGTATAGCAAATGCTGCTGAAATTCATAGCTGCTTTAGCACAGGTTTAATGGCAGTCCTGAGGCTGACAGACATAAATTGAAGCCCTGTAAAAGAAAAGTCCATTAAACAAACCCATTCTGAACATAAAATTCATAATCAATGTAGTGATCTCAGAATGGAGCAAAATGTTTATCTGCTTCAGGTGCTGAAAATTATTTTAGCTTCTTGTCAGATTGGCTCAGTTGTGAATCATGGCATGGCTGCAGGTGGGAAATCTGTAGAGATTCAATCCGAATGTAAGAAAAAGCAGAGCCCCGAGAAGCTGGACAGCATTTAATCTGTAGCATATTTTGCAAGTGATAAAAATCCATTTTAATAACAGATGCGTGTTCATAATCATGTTTGTCAAAGGAGAGCTGCACATCCAGCATACCTCGGAGATGTCTCACCAGTGCACGAATAGGGATCACACTCAGCATCTCCAGAAAAAAACCTGCAGAGTCAGATGCGGGGGCGGAGGTGGGGGCAGTGTCCTTGATGCCAAGAAGGAAAATGTCACTTTGATTCTTTGTCTGCTATCATGGTTACAAGAAATAACCTGGGCAGCCAGCAGCCCCTATTAGCACTCTGAAAAACAACCTTTTGCTTGTTTGGGATTCGAGGTGAAAAACTGCTTTTGAGGTTAAAAGCAATAGGTTCTGCTCGCCTTTTTGTGCTGCCTTGCACTGTGGAGAGCAGGCTTGACTGGCTGCTCTCTGCTACCAGCATGTAATTAATTAATAGAAGATTCCTTTAGGATCTAGAGTACCGGGAGTATAAACTGTTCCTCTTGAAAATTCAACAGCCTGATGCTAGAAAGCACCTTATTTTCCTGTCCTGCCCTTAAATTCGATTTTCCTTCAGCGTTAGAACTGCACAGAGATGCAGTACGTCGGAGCAGAGCTGTCCCGAGGATGTCCAAGCACTAACACATCCAAACGCAGCTGGTAAGGAACAGCAGTGGGGGAAGACAGAGGAGCTGGCATGTTCGTGTTACAGTGGTTACTGTCAGGCCCTTCAGAGGGATACAGAGCAGATCCTTATCTACAGGAGTGTATACGAGGAAAACTGCAAGGAAAATAAAGGCTGCGTTAGATCTTTTGTCATCAAAACCCATGGCTTCAGGGAGACCCTCTATTCCCATACTGATAAACGGATTTTTTTTTTCTTATTATGTTTTTTTTTCTCTTGTGAAGAATTAGTGTCCAGAGTAAAGTCACTGTGAAAATTGCCTTTGAAGCCTGCTGCAAAAATGGGGAGAAGACTACTAGAGCAGAGGTATTTTGGAAAGGTATTCTGTATTTTCAGAATATATAGTAGGTCAAGAGAGGTCCTTCTCCCACTCTACTCTGCCCTGGTGAGACTGCAGCTGGAATATTGTGTCCAGTTCTGGGGCCCTCAGTTCAAGAAGGAAATAGAACTCCTTGAAAACGTCCAGTTCAGGGCCACCGAGATGATTAAGGGAGTGGAACCCCTTCCTTATGAGGAGAAGTGGAGGGAGCTGGGCCTCTTTAGCTTGGAGAAAAGGAGACTGAGGGGTGACCTTATTAATGTTTATAAATATGTAAAGGTTGAGAGTCAGGAAGACGGAGCCAGGAACTTCAGTGATGGCCAGTGACAGCACCAGGGGCAGTGGGTGCAAGTTGAAGCACAGGAAGCTCCATGTGAATATAAGGGGAAACTTTTTCACTGTGAGGGTGACAGAGCATTGGAACAGACTGCCCAGAGAGGCTGTGGAGTCTCCTCTGGAGACATTAAAAACCTGCCTGGATGTGTTCCTGTGCGATTTAGTCTAGGTGATCCTGCTCTGGCAGGGGGGTTGGACTAGATGATCTTTCAAGGTCCCTTCCAACTCCTAACGTTCCTTGATTTTGTGATTACTGAGTGTGAATTGCAATCAAACCAAGGCAAAGCAAGCTGATGCTGTGGCACCTTACTCGGAGAAGTGGGCTAAGAAAGTACCTGTCAGAGAGCTCTTCCCAAAAGCTCTCCCACTGTTTGTACACTGAGAAGCACGGACTCTACAGAAAGCTGGCCTTTATTTTTCATACCATGGTGATCTTCTACTAAAGAGCCTGGAGTGACAAACTAGCCAGGAGAGAAGGTCCTTAGGCAGGCTGTTAAAGGAATCACGACAGGATGCACAGCTCTCAAGCTGCTGCTCACAGGAAGTAGTGTCCATAGGCCCTTCTGAAGGGGTGGCTGTGCGAAGAGGTGAGTAGTAGTTATAGTGCTTCTCAGCAGTACCTGAGTTGAATGTTTCTTTCATAAGGACAGAAATAGCCCCAATTAGGCAAATGGTGATAATTCCATAAACCAAAAATAAGTTTTGCACTGTAAGTGCAATCCCATGCACTCCTCCATTTCCACTACTGCAGGCAAAAAGGGGCTCCCAAATCTGATCTTACCATCCCAAATCCAACCTTACCCTCAAGAACAGTTCACTATAGCCTTTCCAGCCATGCAAGGTGCTCCAAAGGTGTGATGGAAAGTAGTTGCAAAGTATTTAGTCTGCATGCTGGGGTGCTGCTGAGAAGTCCAGCTCCCTGCAGAGCCGGGGAGTCCGAAAAGAAATTGTTCATATGGGAATCACAGCAAGTAGGTAGGCTGCCACATCAATCACGTTTCTTCAGAATAAAATACCATATCCTGAGTCAAAAAAATCAAAGTACCCTTCCCTTTCTAGCAAGGAGTGCGGTACTCAAGCATTGCAAGGCCAGATGGAAAGAAGTTGCCCTAAGCCAGCAATGTGCTTACAAAACCCTGTTTCTACAAGGGATTCCTCCCTGCTTATATTTTATTTCATGGGTTTCATTTGAGAATAGAGAATTGTAATTTAGAGAAGAAACAAGTCGACATGGAAAGCTTGTATTTCAGATTCTCACTAGTTTCAGTGCAGAAAGGCGCTGTTTGGAGTTATATGAAAATATTTGCCTTTAATGTGTATTGAGACAAATCTAAACATATGACTGAGATGTGGGCATCCAGGAGTTTTTCCTTTAAAAAATTTCAATCCCTCACATTTAAACTGGCATATGTTTTGAGCTGCTATCTTAAAAGCTCTGTGGCTGGATTTTTTTGGGTGAGAACCTCTCTTCTGCTTCTGGCACAACCACAGGCCTGGTAGGCAGTTTCCCTCTGCATGGATTTCCCCATCTGTAAGGCAGGGATGGCAACTCGAACCTCATCTGCCAAGTGCTACAGGCTGGCGTGCATGAGCCAAATCATCACTTTAGAAGGAATCGTTACATCTTTATTATACTGTATGTAATTACACAAAGTGCTGTGGTCACATATTCAAATGAAGAACCTCATGAGTTCAAGCTAAGCATGAGAAACTGGCTGTTAAAGGGGGAAATAACAGAAAAATCTGTTCTTCTAACTTTCCTGACCTCTACTCTGCGGCAACCCGCTGCTGAGGACAGCTGAAGGAGATGCACTGAATCAGCATGTCTCAGCTGCTTTGGCCACTCGCCCTCCTCGCCCACTCTTTGGGCTTCCCTGGCTATGGCTCGGTCTGTATTTATACCACACTCCCCAGATACGGCAATGGCCGCTGTGGTATAAATACTACTGGACAGCTATATATCACTATTGTCACTGAGAGGCCTGAGTATGGTATAAATACGATTTAGCAATGGGTCTCCTGGGTCTAAGGGAGGCTTTTGGGCTGCTTTCTGACACCGTGACTTCTTCCATCGCTGAACTCCTGCCTTGGGATCTTGGGAACCTGCATATAGGTTGAGGGAGGTTGGGGTAAACTTGGGGCAAATCTCTTTCCTTAAATGACAGCGTCATTTTCAGCCATGCCACAACAGACACAAACTGTAAGGCTTGCTGCTCCTAGAGCATCTTTGCATTGCAGAAGAGCACAGAGCTTCACAGGACTGATAACATATCTATTTAGGTTTTTTGGGCCAAAACCGGCCCACTTCACGAGGTGCAGAGTGCAGGCTTGAGACAGTCCTGCTTCATCTGCCTCTGCATCTGCAAGTGCATGCCTGGGGTTGAGCAGAGAAGCCAGTTGAAGTTGCGGGTTACTGGGGGAGTGATGGTGGTGGTCAGGGTGGGGACCTTAAGAAGAGGGTACCCTGCTTTTAGTCACGTGGACACTGGTTTTCACACTTAGAAAGTTTAGGGTGTGGAAAGATTAATAGTGTAGGAAAGTTTAAACAGGGGCTTCACATTTTGTTTCATTTTCCAGAAAAAAAGACCAAAAAAGAAACGTCAGCGTCCTTTACCACTACGATGTATGTACAGGACTTGGAATATTTTTGTTAAAATGCTCTGTCTACTTTAGGAATCTGTACATAGGAAAACAAATGTAAAACTTCTAGCAGAGTTAGAGGAGAAGAAATAATACAGAGTTCTGCTTTAAATCTCAAGGAGTCTCCCTGAGGGAGGTGAATATAAAACACTGTGGTTTTATTTTGGGGAAAGTTTCCACATCAGAGCTGTCAAATAGGAGAACTCAGGAGGCTGATTCTTCTCTTATCAACTAAAAGTCTGACACCCCCCTCCAACATCACTAAATTTGTTTGGTTGGCCCTGTTAATTTAGTTGAGCAACTACATAGTGCAGGAAAGGAACAGAGGCTATTTTTAGTGAAGCTAATTATTTGTTGAGAAAGCTAAGATGACTTCTGGTCTTTCAATTATGAGGCCAAATCAAGAATTTCAGGAGTTGGTCATCCATTTGTACTGTTACATATGCATGGGCAGTTTGGAAAATGGTATTTTAATTCCTGCTCTCTGAACTGCCTTTTTGTGGGATGGTTAATAAGAAGGGCAAGTACTATATGCATAAATAAAGGCATTTACTGTTTTGTGAGTAACCCTGAATATAATTTTAATCTATTTATATGGAATAACATAAGCGTAAAGGGAGTGGACAGAGAGTAGAGGTAGCAATGACAGTTTGTAGTTTCTGTGGAGGATATGAAAATGTCCTGAAACTCTTCCAGGCGATATCAAAAAGCTTCATCTACTAAGTGATTTCTTTGAACCCCCCACCCTTCTGCTTGTAGCCTTGCAGCTGTCCAGATGAGCCATGAAGGTGGCCCATCACCTAAATTTAAAGACCAGATTTAAATTTCTGCAGCTGGGGTTAGCACATGATACCTGAAGCTGGAGAAGTGAAAAAATGGAATTGTCTTTCTTGGCAGGGCTTTCTCTGACAGCTAGAGCTGCCCGGTTTTTCTCATCACCTAGTCTGGATTTTTTTGGGTTTTTAAAAACTTTTTTTAATGAGGAGAGAAATAGAGGCGGGATTTCAGCTAGAAGTTGTGCTCATTGTGCAGTTGTTGTATCGCAGCATCCTCACCTGGTCCTGGTGTCTTGTGAACAGGAAGACAAAATAAAGGATGCATACTGCAGACAGAAAGTACGTAACATGGCTGATGTTGTTCTTGACTTTGCATCCTGATCTCTGAGCTGCCTTGCTTCGGGCTGTGGGAGTGGAAAGAATGAAAGGTTCAGAGGGTCGTGTCCGTGTCTTGGGGATGAGCCAGGGGCTTCTCGTTTGCCTTTTTAATGACGGGTGAACAGCCCTGTGCACCAGGCCGCAGCTTGCACCTTGCCCCCGAAGCCAGGAGAAGGCATACCTTTCGAGTCAAGCTGCCCACAGTCATTCATCGAAACTAGCGCGAGTGCCAGCCCTGCCGAGGAGGGGGACATGCATCACTCGCTGCTCTTGTGCGTACATTTTCTTAGAAGAAGCTACCTGACAGGCCTTTCACGGGAGCGTCCAGGAAAGGGCAGCGAGCGGCTGCTAGCGCGGGATTCTCCGCATTGCTTCCCCCGGGCAGCGGGGCAGGGGCCTCTCCCTTTCCCTTGCACCCACATAGTGAGAGTGTCCAGGAGGGGGTTTTTTCTCCCACAGCTTTGCGGAGTCAGGTTGGCTGAAGGGGCACATGTTTGGAGGGAAAGAGTGGGAGGAACTGGAATCAACAACTTTTCGGCTCAGTTGCAGTTTTACAGTAGAACGCGTCTCATGATTTTAAAGGGGGGTGGTAACATTTTTACCTCTCCTAGCTCCTAATTTTAGCTTTAAAAATCGGTCTTTTTCCTCTAACTGCAAAACACGGAGACACTGTTTTCGCACTGAAATAGAATGTCTTCCTGCTGGTTCTGTTGCTCGCCCTGGGGGCTCACACTGTGTCAAGACCCGCTAACACCTGACCGGCTAACATCTGCAGCTTCGCTGGCTTGCAGGTGGTGCTCCTACCTTAAAAATCAACTGCATTTTGAACTGTGAGGAGAGTCCAGGCCTCCTGAAACCAAGAGTAAGGTGTTCTCCCTGGCTTGTGTGGATACATGGCATAAAGCAACAAAACCAAAAGCTTTGAGGCTTTCTGTGGCACTAGGAAAACAATACTAGCGTGAGAGGACATGAAGGAGGTGACAGCAGAATGTACCGTCTCAAACACTACTTTTTCTTACTTTTTAAGTTCTTAACCAACTCTTTCACTGGATTTTAAAAGCTTTTATTGCTTGAAGAAAGCAGTAGGGAAGGAGAAAAATTGTTACTGAAACAAAAATTCAGGCAGTGGCATATTTATTTTTTTAACTAAACATCAGAACAACAGATAAAATGTATCTAATTCAGCAACTGTTGAGTAGAAAAATTATGTGCTTTGATTATATTTTGTGATACCACTGGGGAAAAAAAAAAAACAAAAACGAAAACAACTTTGAGATGCCACATGAGGAAAGAGCCTCAAAGAGTGGAAATGATGCTCTGGAGATGCATTTCTGTAATGCCAGCAGACCAGAGATGGACAAGAGCAGCCCCAGGTACTGAAGCAATGCACCAGCTTGCTCAGGGGGGACTTGGGTCCTCAAAACAGGTTGCGAGGTGTGAGGACACATGGGTGTTTTCTTCCAATATAGGACATGCACCTTCAAATTTGCAAACAGGCAGGAGCCAGACAAGCTAGCTAAAGAGTGATTACAGCATAAATAAGAACTAAAAGTACTGACGGCAGAATGATGGAAGAAAGAAAAAAAACTGGAGTGGAGAGGTGAGAGGCAGATAGCAAAATAGAAAGTCCTGAGCCTAGTTGTAGTCCTAGCAAATACTTCGTCTGGACTATATTTAAATAGCTTTCAGAATCTGTGGGTCATGGTATAAACAGCTGCTCCTCCTCAAGGATAATGTCACTGAGGAGAAAAACAAAATGGGAATTTGTAAATGTGTCCGTCTGGGGGGTTCCTAATGCAGCCTACGTGTTAAGAATATGGATGTGCTTCTGGTATTGGGTAGCGATTGCAGAATGGCAGTGGGGAATATATATTTTAATTAGAATAAGAATAAAAACCTTAATCTTGGACTTAATTAAAGTAGTATAACTCTTTAATCTTAATGCTAAGCATCTCTGGAGCAGTATAGAATCTGAGGTACAGAAATTGGGCCTCCACTCATGTAACAAAAAGCTCCCCATGTGGGTGTGTGCGCGACTGTGAGAGGAGGAACACACCAGTAAGCAGGGTGCCCAGGGAGCTGTTTGAGGTAGGTACAGGTGTACATACTGGCTTGTCTGCAAGGTGCTGTTTGGGTGCTGGCAGGTAGTAAGCAGGTGGTTATTTGGAACACAAGAATTTGCTAATTTTAGAGTGTATGTGTCCAAAATGGACCATGCTTTGGAAAACAGGGACTATGCAAAGCTTTATTGCTTGCACAGCTGGGAAGCAAGAGAGGGATAGCATCAGCTTAATGTGATGTGAAAATAGTGCCTATCATTTTTCATGTCATGCTACAGAAGGGTTGATCTGGGAGGAACGGTGACTTTCAGTAGACAGAAGCAACCAGTGACAGGACAAGTGGCAATGGGCACAAACTGGAACACAGGAAATTCCACCTGAATGCGAAGGAAAAACTTTTTCACTGTGAGGGTGGCAGAGCGCTGGGATATGCTGCCCAGAGAGGCTGTGGAGTCTCCTTCTCTGGAGATACTCAAAACCTACCTGGACGTTTTCCTGTACAACCTGCTGTAGGTGATCCTGCTCTGGCAGGAGAATTGTACTGGATGATCTCCAGAGGTCCCTTCCAGCCCCCACCGTTATCATTATGTGATTCTGTCTTTCTGTCACCTCCTTGCTTTTCTCAGTAGCCAAAGTGCAGGCAGCTTATTTCTGTGCTGGAAGGAAAAGGTGAAGGAGTACAGAGATGTGAGGGGGCCAGAGATGCTCAGGCCCTGTCAGAAGTGTGGCCCAGAGGCCACCGTCCGGTACATTGTGGAGGAGGCAGAGGGTGAACACCAGAGGTGTATGATGGCAGGGGGCAAAGCAAGCTGGTGAGCACTCGTTACTCCGAGTATCCACCCACGCTGGAGAATTTCATCACGAGTGAGTGTGATGATGCCTAGCAGCGCCTCAGCTGAGATTCTTGCCCTCCAAGGAGAAAGCAAGGCTCGGTGTTTGGGGGAACCCTCTCTCTGCGGGTCATTTGAACCCAATATCTGCCAGGTCTGTGCAACCATCCTCCCAGATACCACTGCTGCTGAGCTCCCCAAGGATGGAGCTCGTGATATTTAGAGAGCAGCATATCGCCTTTCCTCAGAGCTTGGTCTGGCAAGGCACAGGAGGTGATCTAGCAGAGGAATTTTAGCCTCTAAGGCCTGTCTACCCTGTCGAGGTATTTCTGTGTGGATGAACTGGCATACAGAAGGGTAATATTAAGTGCTGGTGTACATGCTAAAGCGTCATAGGGAAAATAGTCCGAAGGGACCCACTATCTGTGCAACTATCAAGGGCTCTTGTATCAGTTTTTCAAAGCAGTTTTTGTCAGTGCAGTAACTGCATCATAATTATCTCATTATGTAGCCATAAAAAGCAAGGATGATGATAAAAACTGGGAGGAACAAGGAGAAAAAACTACATCAGAGCTCTTAATTCTTAATCCCCAGCAACATTTGAGTTAAACCAGAATTTTTAATCCCTAGTGTTACCCACTGATATGTGCAGGTTTTCATCTAATCTTTTGGCAGAGTATTCAAAATTGGTTATGTATTCAAAATTAGTTATGTAGCTAGAAATTGTACTGCCTTAATGAGTTAAATAGTGCTTATTCACACTGGTTTTGCAGACCTTCTTTTACAAATAGTGAGGAGGATGTGGAAAAACGGTTCTGGCTTTTTTGTGAGAACAGAGAAAGCCTAATTGCAGAACCTTGCACCATGAATAATATGATTATTTTTTGAAAGAACTGGTGGAAAAACAGCCTTCTAAGGCAGGAAATGTGAGACAGCAGATAACCAGTACTGCCTATAGTGTGTGACACAAAGAACCAGAAAATATTATTAAGGAAGTCTTGCAGAAACATCTTTCTTTTGATAAAGTCCCCAGTTTGTATACACATACATTTGCACATCCTTGTCTAAGACTTATTCGTCTGCTGTGTAGTACAAGATCTGTTGCTGACATAGGAAACGTTTGGGCTTTTTTTAATGATTTGTAATCTGTTGTCCATCATGAATCCAATTGGGATGCTGATACCTGAAGGAGCATGTTGCCCTTATGTATAGAGCAGCAGGGCTGTGCAGGATCCATCACATGGTTTAATGCAGATGTCAGAGCAGTGAGGAGCCAGAGCCTGGTGGCTGGAGGAGAAGAGGTCAGTGTGGCACTGAAAGCAGACTGGAAAAAAAAATGCCTCAGGAAAAAATTAACCAAAGCGACAACCAGATGTAATTCAGACAAACCTGGTGCAAACTTCTGTGCTCCTCCAGTGGCTAATCCACTACAGAGGTTAGCGAGAGCTGCCTGCTGCCCAGCTACCTAGAACTGTCACAGCAGGACTGAGCATCCGTCCACTGAAATACCTAGTACTGCCCCTGCATTACATGCTTTGATATCCCCGAGGGGGCCAGCACATGGATTTCTTTCCCTTCATGCACAGCTCTATTCACCCAACAGGAGAAATGTAAAAAAAATATTAATGGTCATTTAAAAAAAGTCATTCTAGAAGGGAGCACAAAGTACTCCTCAGTGAGCTGTAAGTGTGGGATAGAAATATACACCGAGGAGGAGAGGTCTGCAGCCATGCTCCCCCATATTCTCTCTTCACTGCTCAACACCTCTATCCCACAGAGTATTTTGCTCTCTGGGAAAGCAGGTAGTTTGAGATGTAAATTAAAGTTTGAGTACCCAAGAGCACATCATAGCTCACCACATGGCAAGGAAAAACGTAGCCTTGGATTTGGGTAGCTAGCCATTTAAAAAAGCACTGTAGTGTAAGCTCTGTGATGGTATCACCAGGTAGCTCTGATTTATGTGTGACAGAACCAGTGTGGTTTCTTCCTGGAGGGATATCTGCATCTAAAAATAAATATGGCACAGTTTGTGTTTTTGGCAAGATGAGACAAATACTTTTCAAATTACTCTGTTCACTAGAAAACAATTGTGCCTCGTCCTCTGACAAGCACCGGCACCTGCTGCCCCCTGAAGTTTATTTGCAGCGTGAATCATCAGCGGGGCCTTGAAGTGCCATCGGTCCATGTTAGGCTCTGGAGACCTGGAACGCTCAAAGACTTGACCTTTTATGGACTCCACCTGGAAGCCCATCTTCTGAATCTTTGTTTTGTTCCTCACCCTGTGTTCCTCCCATGGGAAGGGACTATAACCTGTATATGTGGGTGATGGAGGCCATGCTGCTGTGGTTGCTGTTTCTATTCGCTCAAGGGGAGACTTTCCAGCCTGTCATCTCCCTGTGCAGAAGCCAGGCAGTCTTTGCCACCCTGTGGTCTGTAAAGGAAGTGAATGAAATGTGATCGCATCCATTAACTAAAAGAGCAGTGAAAGGATATTTCTGTACAAAGACATGTAAGCTTTTCTCATCAAGAACATGGGGAAAGCTGGTCTGTCCTGTAACTCAGAGAACTTGTAAATGTTACATCATTCCCCAAACTGCCAGTGGCTTTGCAAACATAATCTGGTCTTTAACTCTTTCTCCATGCGTTTCACCATATAAAAAAATCATTTACAGTATAGAGCTATAAGGATAATGTCTCCACCTCAAAGCTGCAGAATCTCAACAGTTCTAAAAGCCCTTGGGTGTGAACAGCACTGTACACTAGGCACTAAATGTTATAGTAGCGTTTACTCAGCTAGGCTGGTTGGTTGAACAACAAGGGCCACATTAAGAAATATATTGGTACTATGAGTTCTTTAGGAAAGGGATTGGAAGGCAACTCATGATGTGGCATGGTTTCCCAGACTGTGGGGAGAAAAGCTGCATAAACTCTGTGTGTGTGTGCGCGCGCGCCTGTCTCTGGCTGTTGGCCTTGCCAGTAGATTCAAGGTTGCCTATGAGTGAAGAGCACATGTGCAAGGGAGCAGGGTGTTGAGATGCTAAAGTTAACCCCAAACAAGCTAACTCAGGAGTCAGAAGCAATACGGCCACCTCTCCAAAGCACCGTGCTGGGTGTGGTGCCTCTGCTGAGGTGCGTGTGGTTGCAGTCAGGAATGGTCCTCACCTCTGGGGTCTTTCCTGCAGTACGTATAGAAAGGTTATGTGGTGTAGGTATCTGTAAGGATGGGGAAGGGTGAGTGTGTGTCTGTCTCATCCTGCACTGCCTTGCACAGTGTGGACATGTTCTGGGTGTCCTTGAGTACCTCTTGTTATGCATGCTGTTCCTGTGTCCAAAGCCAGAGCTGCTCAAATAGCTCCCTGGGAGCTGTGCATGCACCCTGCACTCCTCTCCTAAGACAAGACAGCTGCAACTCATCTCTCTTCCCCTTTGCCACCTACGGCAGTGAGGCACGACTGGCAAGGGTTTAGCTCTCCTGAATGTCCAAATGTCTCCTGCCTTGAATGAACGTGACCCATCTAAACCCCGATTAGGCGTCTACCACCCCCAATCCTCTTGTGCATGGCATTTCGATATGATTGACTTAAGCCCTGAGGGCTTTGAACCTGTTCTTCCTGACATGGATTAGTGCTGCTAAAATATGGGCACAGCAGATGTCTCTTCTGTCCCACAGGTGCCAATCTGCCCCTTAGGTGCCTCTAAATGCATCTCCCTTGTTGCCATTTAGCAAGGGACTCTGCAAGGTCCCTGCAGATACCGGCCTCATCTTGGAGAACTGCTAAAACTCTGTGGTTAAGCATTAGCTCATTTAAAATGTGGTCACAGCATACAGTATTGCAAAAGCTTGACTGTAAAAGGCAAACACCTAAACTGAAGGTAAGCTACAGCTGGGAGACAAGCAGGTGTTGGAGAAATCCACAACAATCTGAGAGTTCCCATGGGGCTATCAGACAAGTCTTTAAAAGATCAAATAAAGCAAGTTGCCAACTTTACTCAGCAAAAGCAGCCTGGCTTTGCCTCATTGTAGGCAAAAGTAGCCAAGCTTTTGGGCAGAGGTCACCTCCAGTCCCTCAGTGGGAAATGGTGCCTTCTGTCTTTTTGAACAATATGGAAAGTTTTAAAGCAACCGAGCAAAGGACTTTCATTTCGGACCAGCACGTCAGAAACACACTAACCAGTTGGTGAAAGCTCCTGAAGCTTCACTGGGGCCTTCCAGCTAGAAACGTTTAATCTGCTCCTCCTCTGTGCCACTGCACAAGCAGACTACATGAAAGGCCCAAGCACAGCCTGGCTGTGTTCAGGTGAGGGAACAAGACCAGCCACGCTCCCAGTCTTCATAAAAATTCAGAACTGGGGGTAACAGTGCTAATTGCCCCACTGCCAGGGGTGCGCAGGCAGCTCCCCTGCTCCAGTATTGGAACAGGTCCTGCTATTGTTTATAGAGGCAGATGAGTTTTTCTGGATGAAATTATTGATTGTAGAAATGTGCAGGAAGCTTCAGAATCTGAGAAGATCTTATTTTGCCTGAATGCAACATATGCTATTGCGGTCCACCACTCAAGCCAACAGAAAGGCTAATTTTCTTTCAGTAGTTTAAACAAAAATGTGGGTTTTTTACCATCTTAATTGAACATTACAAAGGGAGGAACTGGATCAGATAGATTAAAGACAAACTTAAAAGGAAATGTCCTCAGAGGTGCCTGTTTGATCACTGCCAGGTTTATTCCAATCACTTCACTTTCTCTCCTTGCTGCCCCTGTTTCAGCCCCTCAACGCTTTTGCTGGAGCTCTTCTATGAGGGTTGGAGTCTGGTTTTACAGCACCTAGCCCAGCCAGGACCCTGTCCTGAACAGAGCCTGTGGCAGGGACCACACTATGGGGAAGAGCCACTACAGCAGGGCACTCGTTCTGCTTAAGACAGCTAATGTACTTAATTTGGGAGGGCTGCTAACTTGCCAATTGCTCATCTGCCATGCAGAGATAGTACATGATGTGCTGCTATTCAGGTTAATAACATGCAATAAGTGTGGACAAAAAGGAGCAGAAAATCCTATCTGATGTTTTGCAAGATGCCAAGTCTGCATTTCAGGCATCACAAAACTCGAAGCTATTTAGAGCCAGGATTTTAGCTGGGTGCCTTTAGTTTGGCAGTAAAACTCTTTTCAAACTCCATTCCTAGAGTCCTAGGAGGTGTTTCAAATTAAATCTTGAAATTCTGAAATCAGCTATGTTGTTCTAGGCTTCCTTCAAGTGCAGGAGGTGATTTTTACCAGGATGCTGGCAGGGTTAGCTGCTTCCAGCTCAGGGCTCTGTGAATGTCTGATGATGGTCAGGGTATTCCCCTGATGGTTATCCATGCTGCTCATCGGGATGTAATGAGAGATTAGCAAAAGCACAGGCTCTGTTCTGCTCCACATGCTAACCTGAGAGCAGAGAAGTTATTGTACCAGATACTTCCTCCCATCTGGCAGCTCTGAGGATGTGCTCTCTATGGAGAGCTCGCTTTCCATACAGAAAGGTCACATGAACTTCACACTTACTAGATTTTATTAGCCAATTTTTTACATCCTTCCTGATAGCTCTACTGCATGGCTAGCTTGAGCTCTTCATCCTTCATTAGCAGTGATAATGATGTTAATTTTCACTCTTTGCTTCCAGTTGCTGTGAAAAAGCCCCAACCCCGTAGGTGCCTGATGATTGCTCAGCCAGCACCTCTTACACTTTTGTGCATATACTTCTCCTGTGGACTGAAGCACTCAGAAGTAACTTACTGCTCAGACAATTTGCCCTGAAAATTGGGCAAGTGTAGGCACTAAACAGGACTGGGTAATACAAACCCACCTTCAAATATGAAACCAATAATTACACTTTTATACTGACTTAAATGAAACTCGCCTTTAGAGTATTTTGCAGTCAGACTCTCACCAAAATGTACCTTATTTGCAAGGGATACTTTGCATTTGTACTTTGTACTTGCTGTGTATTTTAGCGAAACCCTACAGCTGCGTTGTAACTTTGCCATGACTATGGCACACTCAGTGTTGTGTTTTGGTATATAGGTTATTTTTTCAGTGTCAGCTTTTATTAAAAAAAAAAAGTGTGATTTAATAGAATGAGAGTGACCAATGGAAGCTCCCAACCAGTATGTCTGTCTACATCATTTTAAACAACTCTGATTAATTTGGAATTTTCATAGAACCGCAAAATGTTTCGGGTTGGAAGGAACCTCAAAGCCCATATAGTTCCAACCCCCCACCATGGGTAGGGAAACCCTCTGTTAAACCAGGCTGCCCAAAGCCCTGTTCAACCTGGCCTTGAATACTGCCAGGGAGGAGGCAGCCACAGCTGCTCTGGGCACCCTGTTCCAACGCCTCACCGCCCTCATCATAAACATGATAAACATATTTCTTCCTTATATCTAATCTAAATTTACCCTCTTTTCATTTATAGTTCTTGTCCCTTGTCCTAACACTACAGTCCCTGATACAGAGTCCCTCTCCATCTTTCCTTTAGGCCCCCTTTAAGTACTGGGAGCCTGCAATAAGGTCTTCCTGGAGCCGTCTCTTCTCCAGGCTGAACAACCCTAAAACTCTCAGCCTGTCTCTGTAGGAGAGGTGCTCCAGCCCTCTGATCATCTTTGTGGCCCTCCTCTGGACTCACTCCAACAGGTTCATGTCTGTCTTGTACTAGGGACCCCACAGCTGGGGTACTCCAGGTGGGTCTCACCAGAGCAGAGTGGAGGGACAGTGTCACCTCTCAGCTGGTCACGCTGCTTTTGATCCAGCTCAGGACACAACTGGTTTTGTAGGCTGCAGGTGCACATGGCTGGCTCATGTTGAGCTTTTCATCAATCAACACCCCCAAGTCCTTCTCCTCAGGGCTGCTCTCAATCCGTTCCCTGCTCAGACTGTATTTGTGCTTGGGATTGCCCCGATCTATCTGCAGGACTTTGCATTTGGGCTTGTTGAACTTCACGTGGTTCACCCGAGCCCACCTCTCAAGCCTGTCAAGGTCCCTCTGGATGGCATCCCTTCCCTCTGGTGTGTCAGCTGCCCCACACAACTTGGGGTCATTGGCAAACTTGCTGAGGGTGCACTCAATCCCACTGTCCATTTAAAATGTTTGTGACTGGCAGTACGATTAACTTTTAATCTAGTGCCAAGAATGTAACAGTACCTTTTCTGAGGTGTTGCTGTATTGTTGACAGCATCGTGACCTTTGGTTTGCTTTCTCTGCACAGTTCCATGTTTAAAATCAACATTGATCAAAGGCAGAAGCAGCCCACAGCAGTTGGACTAGAACAGCAATTAGCCTAATGGCTGACAGATCATCTAGAAAAATCTCAACAATTCAGGAGTTTTCTTTTTGAGTTTTTGCATCATTATTTTCTCTAATGCTCTGATTTCTTTAATGGGAATTTTTGTGAGTAACCATTGAAGTACATGGCTTTTCTGAAAACATCTGTTGGTCTTTGTACAGTGCCTCTGTAAATAGCCAGTGCAGCTATTGAATCCTTGTCTTAACCATTATGTCAGCATTAATGTGACTGGAAAAACAGCTGTCTGTGGAAGATACCAAGTTCTTAAGGCAAAAAAATGTTGGTGTGTCACTCCACTTTCCTATCTTCTACTGAGATATATTTCAGTGCTGTCCAGCTGCCAAGGGGTGATGGGATTATTGCTATGATACACTGCACTTAAAATCAGGCTGAGGAGAGCTGTTAAAATGCTGCCTGATCAATACAAATCCAGTGTGGTATGTTGCCATGTTCTTTTGGTTGAAAACTTTAAATCCTCTTCTGCTTCAGAGAGGTCAGATAATGTCCAGCTGTGAGGAAATCTCCACCTTGTGCCTGGTGAAAATGCTGGAGCAACACTGCAGGTTGTTCAGCAGCAGGTGTGAGCCTTTGGTTCTGCTTTCATGCTGATGTAAATCTGGAGATATGCTGTAAAGTCAACAGGTCAGCCATTCCTCTGGCCAAAACAGGAGGTTTGTCTTGTACAACCTGCAAAACAAAATTTGCAAAACTCAGGGGCACCCAGTCAATGGGAAGTGCCCAGGTGTGAGCCCAGGACCTACTTCTATTTCTCTAGTTTTGCAAATTAAATAAACAAACAAACTTCTTGTTAAAAGGACGTTGACTTCTCGTTTTACTTCTGTGTATGTAACCAACTGTATGTTTTCTTAACAAGTCTGCTCTTTTATTCTGCCCTACTGACCAGCAGTCATGATGCACTGACAACACTTTGCATGAAAGATTAGGTAATCCATTTTCTGGTAGGTCAGCTGATGGGTCAGGAAATTATAGCCTTTTTCTCTCAGGGCTTATCGATACTCATATCCAGAGCAGCACTGCACAAGAACAGCAGCAAGGTTATACAATTGCAGAAAGCTTTGTAAAGCATTATCAGGAATATTAGTAGCTCTGATGACTTTTCTTATTGCTAGTGGTGGGGGTGTGCATGTGTGGGGTTCCCCCTAAAACAAAACCATGGTATTTGACCTAAGCCATGTACTGTATCATCCTCTGATAAGCACAAATCAACCAAAAAAAAAATCTATTTATTGAATTTTCAGTGTTTTACTTTGAGATGCTGTTTAACACCAGTGCATTTTAAATATGCTCTTCCTAGATATTTGTTAACTACTTCTAGTACTTAACTTTGTAAACATGATATCAGAAAATAAAACCTAAGCAGAATGTAATAGAGGAGAAATATGTCTTCGTCTCTCATAGCAGCATACTGTGAATTTTCAGCTACCCAATCATTTCCTGTGCAACAAAGCTTGGGAACCGAGCTAATTTATTAAAAAGGAGAATGCAATGAACTTCCTCCACACTCCTACCCAGAGACTTCTCTGCGAAAGCCTGGTGTGACTTGTCAACAGAGGGCATTAATGCATGTGGGGGCAAGAAAGCTTTTGTGCATGTATCTATGTCTTGCCTGTTTGGCTCTTGTGCCAACTTCAAAGCCATCTGCTCTGGGGTAGAAAAGCCTGCCTAACAGACGAAGGCAGCTGCCATGAAAGTTTTTGCATGCTGATCTCTCAGCTACTTCTCCCGTAACCTTGGATGACCATCTTTTCTAGGTAGAGAGAGAGAACATGAACCTCTGGGTTAGGATCTGATAAATCGTGCCTTTCCCCATAACACACGTGAGTAGGTATATTGCTCCTGGTAAGCAACACACTGAATCGGGTAACTTGAGATCCTGGCTGCATACACTGGAGACGCGTTGGTTTGCTCAGCTCGATCTATGGGCTATACTCCCTCTGCTGCTGCACAGCTCTTCTCAGGTTCCCGTTATAGCTCTTTAACTGCTTTTTGCTGTATCTGATCACTAAAAACAACTGTGCAGCCTAAACAGGATATGTGTTAACTAGGGCTTTATCCTCAAGTGGTGTTTGACTTTAACCTGGGCCGCTTTAAGTGCCCACCCTCTTCAACTTATTCCCAAGAGGAGGTATGGAGGTTTCAGCTGTGAGCAGAGATTTGTCAAAAAAAGATCGTGTGTGCTTCCTTTTAGTGATAGAAAAGTGTTACTCTGCATTCTCTGCCTGCTTTATGTTCACTTCATATGACCTACTGCATAGCCAAGTCAACTGGCTTGGGCTGCTGCTGTACCAGAATACGACCTTTGTGGACTCATCTTTTTCCAGTGCAGAGATGAACATGCGCTGGTTGAACACGTTTGAACCAGGGCTCAGGAGTTCATTCAAGCTAAATATATCATTGCGGTGGTGTTCGAGGTGTCAGGTGCTAAGCTTATATATAACTGCTTTTTTTCCATAGTAATGAAATTATACCATTCACAAAACCAGCCAAAGCACAAACTGGTTTCCATTTGCTTTCCTTTTAACTACACAGTCTCAAGGAGACCACTGATCCCAGGTCAGATGGAGATACCCACCTGGCAGATCTTTTTACGGAAACCTGGCAGTGGGTTTCTAGTGCATCACATACCTCCCTGAGTCCCTTAAAAGAGCCACAGGGCTTTTCCTCATAACTGGGAAGTGAGGCAGTTATATAGCACGAAGTTCATGCTACCAAAGTGATTCATCTGAACTAAGCTAATTACTGTAGGCTAATGACAGAGAAAGTGGGACTTCAGGTGGGTTGAATTCACCCTTTGCTGGCTATACAAGGAACCTGTGTTCCCAATCTGAGTAGCTCAACCAAATTCCTGGCATGAAGTGGGATGGTGATTGGTGAACCTCATCATTTGGGCAGAAAGGCATTAAATGAAGGAGTGTCCCTGGAGTCTTTTCAGCCTTTTCAGGATGGGAGATTTCTAAGGGCATTTATCAGGTGATTTTGGATTTGAGGGGTTGGAGAGGTTGCTGTTGGGTTTGTTTTCTGTTTCTTAAGATTTGGGGAAGAGTCTGATTTTAGAAGCATTTTCTCCCATCTGTTCCATGTCCTGACAGGGAGACAGAAACAGGAATGGAAATACGTAAAGTAATTGTGAAGGGATAAAATTCAGATACAGTTGCTGTTTTCCAATCTTCTAAAGCATAGAGCAGAAGGTGAGAAATGCTTTTTTGTGAAAAAAAACCTAGGTGTACTCCCTTTTTAAAAAAAAAAATTAATCTCTTTCACATCATAAACTCCTGAACATACCTTCTCTCTCTGATGAGAGATCTCTCCTCATCTCTCTGACAAGGAGCATGTTCTCAGGTTTGGCCCTTGAGGGTCTTTACTGTCACAGAGGTGACTGTGATGTGGTGCTGGGACAAAAAACGCTCACACAAGGATACCTAAAGGTGAGATATATCCCAGCCCAACTTAAACCCTCTGCTTTCGCTGATGAACGAATGGCCAGCATCATAGCAGCCCAATTTAAAGGTAGCTCAAGTATCTCTGTGCTACATGCTACCCTGCAGCCACAAGCTAATACAGTTGTTATTTGTGTCACTGCATAGCGATCTTTTGTAATGTCTAGGCGGGTACTAATAGTATAGGAAAGAAAACAATTGTTAGAGTGTGGCCAAATAAACTTCCCAGCTGGTCACTAGTTTACTGAACACTTCAGGCCTGTTTGTTAATTTGGGTTAGATTAAGAAAATACTTAAAGTTGGAAAAAGAGGAGGAGAAAGAGTTAACTGTGAGGGTTTAAATTTTCTGAATCAGGGGCTTTTTATTTTCTCCATCTTGATTCACGGGGAGGCTTGGAAACCATTCACAGACAGGAAGAGCAAGTCTCCCCCTCTGATTCCTCTCAACCTGGAGACTTCTCCAAAGCAGAAGACTATCCACGCTCAGCTGTGTGATCCCCCAGCTATGGTGTGCCACTGCAGGTGGATGGGTAGGAAGCTGCCTTGGCAACTGCAAGAGCCTCTGAGCAGAAAAGGCTCATTTGGAGGAGAAGTGTTGCCCTGGGAGGTTTGTTTGGACCAAGGCTCTGGGGATGAGGGAATGGAAACTCCCTGCAGCATCCATTGGGGCTGTACAGGGAGCCCATTGCTACAGCAGGTTTGCACACTGACTCTTTTAGCCGATGAGCTGCATGCTTGGGCCAGAAAGTGAACAAATACATCAGCATTTTGGCAGAGTAGTCTCCACAGCAGCCAATGTTTGCCCCAAACGCACCCTGCCTCGTTACTGGGGTGAACATTAATTGAGGACCTCCTTGAAGGCAACACTGGAGGATGAGGTTGGCAGGTGCTGCAGAGGGAAGGATTCACAGGAGGGTGTCACGGGAGATGTGGTCAGTATCTGCCTGGCCTGGCCATCTGAATCACAAGGATTTCAGAGAGCTCATCGCTTCCTAGGAAGCGCTCAACACCTCGCGGGATCAGGCCTGTGTGCTCGGTACAGAGAGCCCTACTAAACCCCAGCCTCAGGGTGCTGAAACATCACCAGCGTTTTCAAAATACTGCAGTAGAGGCAAATAGTAGACCTGGTCGGAGAGCCTTGGACTGCTTGGAAAAAAGGGTATAGACAATTTTAATGTTTAAGATATTCCCATTTTTCCTAAGTCACTGTTTATATAAGCAAGTTATAAAAGCAAAAGCCTAGCTATTGATTGATACCCTATGTTTTACACAGCTATAGATGGATATAGTATGTTTAGAGGTTAAAACTTGAGATTGCAGTTTAATGAAAATTGCATTATGATTTAGCACAGCCGAGTTGATGAAGAATGTGTCCAAGGGTTTCTTACAGTCTTCTAGGAGCCATATTCACTCATGTAAGGATTAGAACAAAGTTTTTAAAAACCTAAACAATTGGATGTTGATACTGCTTTTTGAAGAAACAGTTTTAAGATGAGAGAGATTTTCTAAATTTCAAATGAACAAGTACTTTTGCTCTGGTTAGATACACAGATGCCTATTCTCGGTGTGCACAGCTGAAGTCGTGCAGGTTACATTTGTATGCGTCTCTGTTATAAGTGTACATCTGACTATAAACTCTTTTGGACAGGTTGTCCTCCTGTACTGCCACAGGGAAATGCAGTTCCTCTCACTTAAAAGTGCGTTAAAGTTTGAATAACATATCTTACTATTTCCATTTCTGAGGTTAGCTGTTAAGAATTGATGTTTCATACATTTTTTTGCAAAGTATAGACGCTGAAAATTCATATAACCTATTGTATATACTGCAGGAAAATATCTAAAAACTTCGAAGATAAGTTTACAGAAGAATGTCTTGCTTACATAAATAACCTTTTCTTACCTCAGTAGTTCAGCTGAATGTTGTGGGCTACTTACACAAGTAAGGATTTCTCATCTCAGTGAGATCTGGAAGGATCAAGGACAAATTTCAAAATAAAAAAGTAGTCCAATTTAAATAAATCCCTTGCTCTAGTATTACTCGGCTTCAGCCAAGCTATCAATTTCCATCCTCATAAAACTGTCATGTCATTAGCATTTTGGGATGGTCTCCTTATAAACCTGACCTTTACAATGGATTTTACACCTGGGTTTAAAAATCTCATTCTTACTTTTCCCGTAGCTGCTTCGCGTACCAACTAATGGGGTCTGTCGGGCAGGGGTTTGTTGGATTTATAACTCCTCAATGTATAGCCAGTTTCTCACCTGGAATTATTTCATCTGTAAGCTAAGCAAGAAACATATATGAAAGTATGTACGTGACCTTAATTCTGGGCAGGCAGATTGCATGTGGTTCATAATGGTGTTTATTGAGCTCCCTATATATAGAAGCGCCAGCCCAAGCACGGCTTCACTCCGAGGGCTGCTTGATCCTCCATTTCATCGCCATGCAGTGGGAGGCACTTTAGCTGGCTTTTACTGTAAGCCTGGGGAGAAATACCCCCAAGACGTCTGCTGCACAAACTTCAGCTGGGTGACCAAACATAGGCCCCCGTGGCAGGGAGGTGTGCATAACGGAGGGGGATCACTTTTCATGTGGCCCTCTGAACATCAGTTATTGAACGCCGCGAGCAAATTAATCCCAATCCAACGCTGGCTGCTCTCCAGAGCATGGCAATTTCATGTTGCAGTCTCATGATACCCAATTCACAGTTTACTGCTCGGGCACACGTTCGTCTGTAGGAGCCGTTCCACATCAACAGATTGGTGTCAGAATTTAAAACCCCTCTGCAAAGTAGTTAATTGTGTATAGGGATGGTATTATCCAGCATAAAATCCAGCCTGGCTGTTCAATTTTCTAATTCTAAAGTAAGTGGAAAACAATGGTATTGCTTTATGTTTTCATGTGATGGCCCCATGCCAGTTAAAAATAGATTAAGATAATAGAAACATTTTTCCTTGATACATTTTATGAAACCTTAAACTAATAATCTATGGTAAAAATAATAAAAATATGAAATATGCAGTTATGTTTTAAATGTAATACAAAACATAATTAAAATAGAAGAAAATACAGCCCTGTTACATTCACATTGCTTCAAGCAATCGTTCCTTGTTTTCTTATGTCCAAACACTCTAAACTCTGAAGAAGACAGGTTTTGAGACTGAACCTTCCAGCCCAAGTGTACCTCTATAAATAATCGGTTTTGTGTAATTTTAATGAATGGTCATAAATCAATTATCTTGTCCCCCCACCAGCCTGGCTGATAACACCTCAAGGAAAGGTCATGGTTTCGGGTTTTGTGGCAATCATCTGTGCGGTTCAAATAATCAGATACATCTGCAGTTCTCAGGTTACCTGATAATACTGTACAAAGAATAGGGTCACTGTGGAAAGTTCATTTCCAAAGACCCAGCAACCTGGAAGAGGTACCTCTTCCTGAGAAGAGCAACCTCAAGAGACCTGGGGGAGGAAGCAGCAGAGTTGAGATCAGTCGGTGTAACTTCAGTTCCTGAAGAAACACCAGCATAAATGCACAATCTTCAGGCCCTTAAAAGATAACATATAAATAACAGCCAATATAAGTTTGATAGGGTTTATTCTTCCCTCTAACCTTTATTCTTCCCCTTCTAAAATAGGGCAACGGGCTTGACAGGGAGAGCAGAAATGGTGTTTGGCTTTGGCATGGCATTGTAGTGACATTTTAGCCAGCTAGGGAAGCACTGTGTTGGTGAAATTCTGAGGTGAAGATTGACTGCTTGAATCATGCTCCAAGGTCATTTATGAATTATGCATCATTTGTATTAGTGAAATTAGAGGGATCAACGCTGTTGCATTTATTCAGTGTGGTCATTAGTGACTGTAAGATGAGGGGAAACTGTGCTAGCACTAGGCCTTGAGCTGAAGGACACAGTCATGCCAACATGAAAACAGCAGATGTGACTCAGAGCTGTATAAGCAAGACACAAAGTCGCCCCTCTTCTCACCAGGGGTGAGGTTCCACCTTGCAGCCACAGATTGCTAAAAAAAGTCTGAAGAGCAGTGATGGGAGATATAGCATGTATGTCCCACGGGTAAGATTGCGTGAATTAGACCTGTAACCCCTAATGAAAAAATGGAGAGTGAGGGAAACACACCAGCCACCCTTACATAGGCAAAAACTCACAGTGCGAGTCCTGCCTGTGCCAGCAATTACAGCATGTTGCATTACAGCAAAGAGGACTCAGACCTGAGGACCATTTTTCTAATGGTATATGGATAATCAGTGGCCTGGGAAAGCTGTGAAGTCTCAGCAAGCAGAAATCTGTCAGGACAGGCACCTGTCGGGATGTTCGTGAAGGCAATGAAGTGTTTATAAATAGTCTTATTCAACATGTTCCTGCAGTTTGTGGGTGCTATCGCCGTGTACGTGTAACAGCCACCAGAATATTCTCCTCTATCAGTGACATTGTAGACACTGTTTAACCTGACATTTGCCAAATTGAGCAAGTATTTAATTTATTTTGCCTGGGTAGCAGACTCCCCATATAAACACACAAACTCATACTTAGACTGTATTTGCAGCACAACTGAAAAGTACTGAGGAAATCTAAGCTCATTCTGGGATTAGGTTCCTGCCTGTTTGTTTTGGCATGAGATTTTGGGGTTTGGAAGAGAAGGATGGATAGTGAGGGGGAGGATCTGTTTTAAAAATATATGCATCTTCTGCAGACCTTGTAAGGCATCCAAGCAGGAGCTGCTTATAGCAGGGCTGGAGGGAGCTGTGGGGTGCATTTTTTTGTCATTTAACAAGCGCTTGAGCCACCGATTCTCAGAGTCTCAGTTACACGGGAACACACTGCGGAGTGAAAAGCAATGGCCAGAACATGATCCCATCTAGTCCTGCAAGGACAAGCGTCCTTGCCTTTGGAGTGCCACACTGAGGCCTTTGAATCCTGCAGACTCCGGTTAGGGTCTTGATACCCACCCGGCTCTGGTGTTTCCTTCCTTAGCAGAGGGTCTGACTGTCACTGAAGCGGAGAGGGCTGCCGGGAAGGAACCCGCATATGTTTTACATTTGCAGGTTGAGTGTTTAGAAGAGCCCCTCAAACTCTCTGGCAGGCTCAGGATGGGAAAGGAAAGATCCCTTTGGCTGGTGTAGTCTTCTCCGTGTGAGAAGGGATTGACTCATCCAGGTGTGGTGTTTTACATAGGACTCACTACTCTGTCAGCTGGGCTGTTGCTAGATCCCAGAAGAGACACTGGCAAGCTCATAAAAACTGATTTTGTTTCCACTTGGGTTTGTTAGAAAGTTTCCATACTATAAAGCTTTTGTGGGTATTACATTTTCTTTCAATATATCTGGTAGCACTTGGAGATTTATAACGTGTGCTGGGCTTTGCTGCTTATTGCTAAACCATAAGTCCCCTTCTCCTTTCCCAAAGTAGCTATTGCTCCCTCCTTTTAGAGCACTATTCCTGAGGATAAATCAGGGTGCTGGTTTTCATTTTCCTTTTTTCCTTAACACACACACACACCCCCTCAACTCTTGCCAAGTATTTATTTGCTTTGATTTCAAAGATGAGAAAAACGCTGCCTACCACAAAGCTCACTTTGACAGTACACAATGTTATCAAAAAACTGAGAGAAACCAAATCCAGCAGTATTCAAATGTTACTCAAAAGAGACTAGTTGGCCAAAATTAAAGTTTCTTCCTATGATTGTATCAGTCTTTGTCTTGGAATCCTTTTGCTTTTTTCCTCGTTTTCTGCAAAAGCCATCATTTCTGTGCACACAAGAAGCATAGCCTCTCCTGCCGGGCATCTTAGTCTCTGGAACCACGCCAGTCTATGTGCAAATAATGTTTTGGTTTCCCTTCTGTATCAGCCTTGACTTCTTTGTAACTTTTATTCCAACTTCAGTGCTTAAAAACGGTGACTCAACAGCATAAGAACTAAAATATGTATTGTGATATTAATGTTTCTTAATGTTAATTAACAAATTGATATTTTCCCTCAGAGAAAGCTCAACTAAACCCCTCCCCTCCTGCTATTCCTCTACCAGTCATTCTCTTTTCTATCCATATCTCAGCTAAAGGAAAAAAACCTATGCCGCCTTCTGCATGGTCTCCTACGAAGAGTATAGTGACAGTCTCCCTAACATCATCATTAAGGTCTTTATTCTGCTTTTAAGTCCCTCTTCTCAAATCCCTTTGAAATCTCACTTCCCTGATGCTTGCTTGGGTGACACATTTTAAGGTGCACAGATTATTCAGGTTGTCTGCATCTTTCCCATCACCTTTACCTGTCTGATCAAACCTTACATTAGCAAAGGGCAGCATGTACTTACACAGTGTGTGTTGTCACTTTTAACAGTAAGAACCTAAAAGTAAAGTACCTAATGTGTTATGAAAGGCATTCAATGTACAGTTTTTATATGGTGGTCAAGGATGGTTTAGGTAATGCTTCCTGACAGATTTGGGTGCAGAAATGATAGACATTGGTAGTCAGAGATTTAAAGGTGGAAAACACAAAAGAGTAATCCATTATAATGAACACCTGAATGGAATATTACTAGGAGCATAAGGATGACATGCATTTATTACTGATGTCAAATATTATTAAGTACAACCATATTGATTTCACTAATTATTAATGAGCAGAGACGCTTTGCTAGAGTAGACTGAGAAACTGCTATTTGCACTGAAGTGTGATGAAGCCGCGGTTTTCCCCTGTACTTTTGGTTGGGAGCAAACAGGTCTATTGCTACTTTTGTTTGATACAGTGTTTGTCTGGCAGCAGTAATAGATATAGAAGAACTTTTTTTAAAAAAACAACCACAAGTTGTTGAAGAACTTTGATCCTTTGTTGGCATCCCTATGGTCCTGGGGAGTCAGTCTCTAGGTGCACCCAAGCTTCGGATATGAAGTGTGGGGGTTATTGGGCACCTCTGAAGCAGGCTCTACAAAAGCCAACGCTAAGGTGGCTAAGCGGAAAGGCTGAGGAGAAGGAATTAAGCCTAAACCCTCATGGAATTTTACACTTTGCTCTGGGCCAGACTCGCAGCAAAGCATCTCTGAGGGGCTGGCACCGCATCAGGGCAGAAATTTCTGATACACAGAAAAGAAGGGGAAGAAGTCCTTCTCATTTTTTCCCTCTCCTCCAACACATGTACAGTGGTTGTTAGAGCCCTTAAGCTGGATGTTACAGATTCTCTTTTTTAAACGGGCATTAGGATTTGGGTGGCTCTGTATACCATAGCAAACTCTTCATGCCATGGGAAGTAGACTGGTCTGACTGCCCGAGGCAGGCAAGCCTCCGGGGCTCACTGTAACTGAAAGTGGGGAAGAACAGGTGTGGACTTTATGTAGGTATTTTTGTCATCTGGAACATAAATTCCCTCTGGTGGAGACAGATATGTTATAAACATATGTGTATGGCTGCTCCATTATAGTCTCAGCCCCCTCTGTGAGAAATGTCACTTGGTTTTGTAAGATTGAGCAGATTCAGTTCAAGATACCACCAAACGAAAATAGCAGGGGGGAGGGGGGAGAGGAACATCTCTGGAGCATAGCTGGAAACCTGACCATGGAAATAGATAGATAAATACAGAGTCAAGTTTCGACGCTTGTTTAGATGGGGATCTTGGCAGGAGTATATGAACAACTGTTACAACCTAAAAAACAAAACAACAAACCCCACTTTTAATTCTGCAGGTTTCACAAACAGAGGTCTGGTTTATTGTGCACTCTTCATGCAGGAAAACTAAATACTAGAGAGGAGAGTAAGACAGGAGAGACTGACATCTGAGACCCTGGATTGGATGATCAGAGGGTGAGGGCAGTGAAAATGTGGAGTGGACATAGGAGGAGGCAGAGCAGGAGGCAGGGATGCTACTGCTGCTGGCACTCTACCTAAGTACAATGAATGACCAGGGTTTAAAAACTAGCAACATCCCTCTGCACCCCATGTGTTTGGAAAGGACTGTATTTACAGATCTAGTCTTGTCCCACTGCCAATTGAAAGCAAGACCTCTCTTTAATAAGGTGCTGAAAATACTGTCTTTCTCTAGTAATGTCATGGTTTTGTTATGGATGATTGAGACAGAGGGGCAAGTCTAAATGTGAGGGATACAAACAGGGGACTGCAAAACCGGTGAAGTTGTGTTTGGGGAATGCTGATGTGATTTGCCATAGCTCTGTGGAGGACTTCACAGTTGTTGCATGCACAAGGAGAGTTGAAGCTACAGGTACCTGGGTTAAGGAAAGGTTAAGGCTGGGTAGGTCTTGTACTCCTGAGAGCTGGTGTCCAGCCTCTCATTAAAAACATGCTGGAGATAGGACAGCCTCAAGAGTGATGGGAACCATCCCTGCTGCACGGGGAAAGCCTCGCTGCACTTGACCGGACTTGCTCCAAACTCTCCAAGTATTGGAGGATGTGTCTTTCTGTTAAAATATCACCTGGAGCTTTAGCAACAGTTTCTACACTGTCACTCTCCAGCCAAAGAAACTACTGCATGTCTTTCTAGGGTACTAAGGTGGAGCTGCAGGGACCCTCACAAGCTGCTGTTTGGACTCAGCAAGGGAGGGAAGCCACTCTTCCCAGAGGCAATGGGAACAAGGCAACCTTGTGGGGCAGATGGCAGCAGAGCTGCAGGGGTAGGGTGAGGAACTGGAGCTACCTTGGAGCTGGGAGCACTTGGAAACCCTTGCTTTGATGTAGACAGTGCTGAGGAGAGGTCTGGGATAGCCTCTGATGCTTCTCTCAGTCCCTGAATCCCTGCAGTATCCCTGAGACAGGTGCACACCATGCTCCCAGACCAGTGCATGCAGCTGTAGGGGCACAAATCCTGGTACTTTCTTTCGGGTTTTCCACAACCCTCCCCTATGTAACATCTGATGTTGCCAGCCCAAGTGTGCAGATGCTTATTCGTTCGTTTAGTTGTAAATTTAGGCTATCTGCATTGTATATAAGAGGGCTGCTTCTCAACATGGCCCACTTCTCCATTTCTCTTTCTCACTGTGGGCCTTTTGCTTCCATGGCTCTGGACTGATTTTGTGTCATCCTGGGGGACCGCTCAGTAAAGCCCTCAGCCACTACAGGTCAGGTGCAGAAATGCCTGTGAATAGGTCTCAGGTGCTGGTGATGTCTGGCGTTTCCTGGAAAAAGGCACTTTGGGTCTCCAGGCTGGCTGCAAAGGCTCAGGGCCAAGTCAGCATGCACAGAGCCCCCTCTGCAATGCACCTCCTGCAAATGGAGTCACGGGGTGCAGGCGGGTAGTTTGAGAAAGAAAAAAGCTGTGTGTGGGACAAGGGTGCGCTTGGTGTAGGGTAGCCTATGTGTTCAGCCGGTGCCCTGGGAGCCGCTTCTTCCACCCGGTGCCGGCGGGTGGCCGGTCGAAAAGCAGGGCGGCAGCAGCAGCATCTTTGCAGGCAGGGGTGGGTCTCTCCTTCCAAGGGGCTGCCGGTCGCCTTTATTCCGGCAAACCACAGTCGTTTAAAATAGGATTTTGTTCAACCGGCATTACGTGACGCCCGCTCTATGTATAGTCCGCGTCTGGGACCGGAGAAGGGACGCCTGTCTCCGAAAAACACGGAGTGGCAAAGCCTGGCCCAGGTTTCCCCACAGGGCGACCGGCCATCTCTGCCTCGGCCGGTTGCGGTGCGTGGGGAGCCGAGCCCGGCCCGGGCCGGCCCGGCCCGACCCCTCCGCCCCCCGGCGGTGATGCCCGCCCGGGTCGGGAGCCGGCGCGCCAGGTGGAGGAGGGGAGAAGAGGGGAGGGGAGAAGAGGGGAGGGGAGGGAAGGGGTGGGCGGCCCGCTGCCCCCCCGTCCCCGCTGCGCTGCCCGTCCCTGCCGGCACGTGCCCGCCCGCCCCCTCGGGCCACTGCCGCGCCCCGACGGCCCCGGCATGGACGCGCCCGGCCAGTCGCCCGCCGGTCCCCGAGCCGGCCCCGAGGGCCCGGCGAAGGGACGGGGCTCGATTCCGGAGGCAGCCACCGAGGAGAAGGAGGCAGCGTACGTGGAGATCCGCGGCTCGCCCCGGCGGCTGGAGGAGAGCCGCCAGTCCACCGAGCTGGCCCCTGCCGGCGGCGCAGAGCGAGCGGCCGGTGCCGCACAGGAAAGCGAAGCCGGCGGGACCGGCGATGTCGGCGGCTCGGAGAACGGCGAGCCGCCGGGCGGGGCTGCGGAGCCAGCATCCACGGACCGCGGGCGGGATCGCCCGCCTTCCCCGGGCGCGGCGGCTGAGGACGGATGCGGCGTTGACTCCGGGGGCGCGGCAGGGAGCGGCGGGCCGCCGGAGACGGGGGGCTGCCCGGAGTCTTCCTCCTCCTCCTGCCCTTCGCCGGTTACCAAGGCGGGTGGCTTTACCGCAGTGGGCGACCCGGTGTCGACGGAGGGCAAAACCTCCTCGTCCTCTTTCGGCTATGAAAGCGAGGAGGAAGAGGACGCGGGACGGAAGGCGGCCCCCGCCAGCACCCCCATCGCCGGTGGCCGCGACGAGGCGCACTATATCAGCACGCAGGAGATCCAACTGAGCGAGGTGGACCACGACATGGATTTTGATGCGGGGCTGGCCGCCCGCTGGGACTTCGAGGACAACAACGTGATTTACTCCTTCGTGGACTACGCCTCCTTCGGGAGCGACGAGACCCCGGGGGACACGCCGACCGAGGAGGAGGAGAATAGCTGCTACCTCAGCACAACCACCAGCGACCCTAACAACCAAACGGACAGCATCGATAACACCAGCAGCACCGAGATCGTCAGCCTGACTTCCGAACACGACACCCCCGGCGGGGAGAAACGCGCCAGCTCGGGGGAAAGCCCGTCCAAGCAGTCCGGCCGCCCCGGCGGGAGCCCGGCCGCCCAGCTTCTCCTATCAATCAAAGCCGCTTCCCGGGCTATAAATGAGTCTAGCAACGTGCGCGGAAAGCAAAACACTATTTACGCTGCCAAGCATGAAAGCGACATGAGCCTCCGTGTCCCCGCGGCTCCTGAACACAATGCGAGTTTAAAACCGGACGCGGTCCGCGACCACGCGAAAAAATTCATCGCGGTCCCGGCGCGGCTGCAGACCCGGTGCGGGGCGGCCAGGGCGGGGGAGCACTCGAGCGGCGCCTCCAGCGCCGTCAGCGAGCTGGACGATGCCGACAAAGAAGTGCGAAACCTGACGGCCAGGGCTTTCCGCAGCCTGGCGTACCCCTACTTCGACACCCTGCGCCCCGGCTCCCGCGCCTCCTCCGCCTCCCTGCCCGACAATGCGCTGGGCATCAACCGCTGGTCCACCTACCTGGACCTCAAGTGCGGCAGCCTGGGGCCGAGAGCCGAGCCCAGCCTGCTGCGCTCCGGTCGGTCGCAGACCAAAGCCCTCGAGTTCGTGGTCAGCAAGCTCGACGGGGAGATCGCCCATGTCGAGGCGCCGCGGCGGCTGCGGGCGGGCTCCCGGATAGTGACCCTGCTGGACCTGGGCGATGCCCCCGAGGCGGGCGGCGGGGAATCGGCGGCGGAGGGCGGCGGGGGGGGGTCCAGCAAGAAGTCCAAGTTCGCCTCCAGCCTACTTAAAAACGTCATCTCCAAGAAGATGCAGCTGGAGCACGAGTTCAAGATGGAGCGGGGCGAGATCACTGACACATCCTACACCGGGCTGAGCGCCGGACGGGAGCTGGAGCCCGCCGGCGGCGGCCGGGAGCGGCAGCGGGAGGGCGGCGTGCAGCGGCAGAGCTCCCGGCACTCGGAGGGCGGCTCGGACAGCACCGCGGCGACGGCGGAGGAGGCAGGAGAGGGAGGCGGTGGCCGGTCGCCGGCCTCCAAGGCGTCGACACCCCGCGAGGGGACCCGCAGCCTGGACCGAGCGCTGTCGGAGGAGCTCTGCGAGGTGAAGCGCAGCGCCTCGGAGGCCATCAAGGCCACCTTCCTCCGCAGCCAGAACAGCGCCTTCAGGTCCTGGAAGGAGCGGGAGGCGGAGAGGAAGGAGGAAAGGGCGCCCGTCGGCAAGCTGAAGCTCTCCCCCAGGCGCGACTGGCGGGCCGACCTGGGCGAGATCTCCGCCGACAAATCCACAAAGATGTCCCGTCTGTTCGTCCCCGCCATCCAGCACACCGCACGGGAGAAGGAGCCCGGCAAGCAGGCAACCAAGTGTGCCGCCGCCTCCTCGCCCTTCGCCGCCAAGCCTAAAGCCCCCGAAATCAAGATCAGCCTGGGCAGCCTGCAGCAGCCCCGGGATGCTGCTTTCAGCATCGCGCAGCTGTTGACGCCGCAAATCGCGGGTCGGCCGCCGGAGGAGGGCAGGGGCCCGCAGCCCAAGCCCCCCAAGGCCGGCGAGGGCCCCGACAAGGTGCCGCAGTTCCTGGTGCGCGACGTGAGGGACGGCAAGCACAGAGCCCAGGGGCCCCTGCACCAGGTGCGGGACGTGCGGAAGCTCATCAAGAGCTCCTACAGCTGCGACTCGGGGGATAACAGCAGCGACAAGGGCAGCATTGCCTCCGACCAGGGCGGCCAGGAGCAGAAACCCCGGCAGCAGCTGCTCATCGCCGGCGTCCCCAGGTCCCTCTCCCCCGTGGTCATCACCTGCCAGACGGTCGGCAACGCCACAGCCAAGCCCACCGAGGCGGGAGCTAAGGCGGCGGGCAGGGCGCCAGCCTGCCCCCCGGACGGCACCGTCCTGGTGCACCGCACCTCGGGGAGGCTGCCGGTGGCCACCATCGCCCCGAACAAGAGCGACCCACGCCAGCCGGCCGTGCTGAAGATCGTCTCCAAGTCCGCTGCGCCCTGGCGGCACCAGCCCCCGCCGCCGCCCGCCGAGAGGGGCCGGGGACCGGAGGAGGACCCGCGGGAGGAGGGCAAGGCGGCACCGGTGCAAAACGCGTTGGAGAAGCTGACGGCGGCGGTGCGGAGCATGGAGGAGCTGTACAGCTTCAACAAGCGCGAATGGAAGCGCAAGAGCGATCCGTTGCCCATCACCGACAGCCACGTCCTCTCCCTCATCGCCAGCCAGGAGCGGGGTGCCGGGCCCAGGCCAACACCCGCCGCCGCTCCCCCCCCGCTGCCGCCGCCGTCAGATAAAGTGGAGGAGCCGTCGGGCAAGGGGCCGGGCGGCGAGAGGCTGCCCCGCCGTCCCTCCAACAACTCTGCCGACAAGGTCTCAGCCAAGGCGGCCGCCTTCGAGAGCCTGGTCCGGCAGCGACAGCGCGGCCCGCCGCCGTCCCGAGCAGAGCCCCCCGCCGCCCCCCGCGCCCTCCTCACCCTCCGCGGAGCCGGAGGAACCGGAGCTCCCGCTCCGGTCAAGCCCCCCTCCGAGGGCGGCGTGCGGGGTCAGGCGGCGCCGCGCTCCTCCCGGTTGCCTGTGGGCGGCGGCGATGCGGAGCGCGGCCCGGACTGCGGGAACTACCTGGCCCTGCCGCTGAAGGCGGCCGCCGAGCCTGGCTCCCCGCCCTCTCCGGTGCCGGCGGCGGGGGCGGGCGGCGGCATCCGCCCCAGCACGGTGTCGGCGGCAGCGGCGGCGGCGGCGCTGTGCGGCCTGCAGCCCTTCGGCACCGCCAAGCGCCCCGGTAGCCCCGGACCTCCGCCCGCCGAGGAGCCCCCCGCCGCTGCCCCGCAACCCGCCGAGGGTCCGCCCGCCGCCCTCTACCGTCCGCCGCTGCCCTTCGCCGCCCTACCCGGCGCCGCGCCGCCGCCGCTGCTCTGCTTCTCGCCCTCCATGCCCGCCGCGGCGACGACGGCGGCCGAGCCCTTCCCGCAGACGCAGCGCAAGGTGCTGCTAGACGTGAGCACCGGGCAGTACTACCTGGTGGACACGCCGGTGCAGCAGCCCCTCAAGCGGCGCCTCTTCGACCCCGAGACTGGGCAGTACGTGGAGGTGCCAGTGCCCCAGCAGCCAGCCGTCGCCCCTGTCCCACTGCCCCTCTCGCCCCTGGCCCTCAACGCTGGAGCCTACGGTGCCACGTACATGCTGTACCCCGGCCTGCTGCCCGCCGCCGCCATGCTGCCTGCTGGTGCCCTGCCACGCCCACTATCCCATCCAGGCAGTGATGCCAGTGCCCCAGCTGAGCCCGGCAGCCCGGCGGCAGAGGCAGCCTTCGCTGAGAGCCCATACTACGTGGCCACCGGCAAGGGCCAGCCACCAGCGCAGCGTGGGGCAGCTGAGGCGAAGCCGGTCATCAGCATCACAGCACCAGCCACCGGCCCACGGATTGTTGCCCCTCCCTCCTTCGACGGCACCACCATGCGCTTCGTGGTGGAGCACCGGTGAAGAGCGCAGGTGAGTGGGTGCAGGACGTCAGGGATGGTGGTCAACAGTGGCAGTTAAGAGTTGGCCAGGTTCCCCATCAAATGAGAGCTGTGCCACAGCATCCCCCCAAGGGGGGTAAGTAGTAGGTTCGGGGGCTGCAGGTGGGCCCTGACTAGGACTTAAAATATAGGCATAAAATAGAAGTGCAGAGGTTAGGGATGCTTGCAGGTGTAGTTTGGTATTCCGTGGAGCAGGCAAATGCCCCCTTTTTTTTTTTTGGCCCAGAGGCAGTTTTAGTAGACATGTACCATAGCTGCTCATCACACAGCCTACATATGTGCAGTCCCGTGGCTGGGGAGACTCCATGTCAGTGGGGTCTCCTTGCTCCAGGGGAGGGAAGTGCAGCTGGGCACCTCCTCTGGACCCACCTTGCAAGCAATGAAATGGCCCCTCTGCCTCCAGAGAGCATCCCTCCTTTCTCACCTCCCGCCTCTTCTTCCCAAGGGAAGGTGAGCTCCCACCTCTCTGCCCTGAGCCTTTGTTTCTCCTCATTGTCAGGAAGAGTGGAAGAGGGGCCTGATGGGGACAAACTCTTATTTCAGGTGCTTCTTGTTAGCAGGATGAGGGAGTGGGATAATGTGGGGTAGACCCTGATGTGGTACCCTGGTGCCACGGAGCTGCTGGCAGGGACAGCTGCCTGCGCTGCAGGAGGGCTTCAGCGGCACCTGTGGGCAGCACTGCAAATCGTGATTTTGCGTGGCTACTCTGAGCTTGGCCCGTCACAGTCCTGCCAGTGTCCGGTTACCTAAGGCTGTAACCCAGGGCCAGCCTCCAAATTCAGGGATGTGTGTGTGGGTGTGTTGAGTGCCTGTTCTGAAGCGAGGAGGAGGAGGAGGGCAAGGGCATGGGACTGGGCATACGGCACACGTCAAAACCAATGTGCAGGGTATCTTGCACAAAATAAACCAGGAACAACGACATTTTGTTTTGAAATACCTGAACTATTAAGAAAATGCCTTCAGGAGGGGTGTCACTGCTTCTTTTGTCCCTTGCACTGAAACACACAGCTCATCTTTATCACATGCAGCATTGGGCAGAGCTACCAAAACCTTTCACAGCTTATTGAATACTTACAGTTTGTTCTTGATGCACATCAAGAGGAAAGAGAAATAGTGGCGACAGTTGGAGAGTTTGGGTTTCTCACCAGTTTGCACCAAGTGTTTGTATTGTCTTATTTAGCCTCCATCAGTCTTTTAATTTGCATCCTCTACTACAATGCAGTAGATTATTAGTTGAACAAAACCTTACTGAAACGCTTTATATGCTCACTCCTTGCCTGCTTATAAACAGTTTATTTCTGAACCCTGGGTTTATTCTTTTACCCTGGGTATAAATGAAGATGTTTTGATTGCCCCTTATGGGGTCTCTCAGGACAGGTGAGGTATCAATTTAAGTTGAACTCTGCCCTGCTACTTGAGTCAGTCCTGTCAGTAAAGCCTCGACAGAGCGGCTAGATACAACGGCAAAAGGTGTTTTTCCATGTGGCATGTAGACTGGATTCAGACTGCTAGCACCGGGAGCTGGCTGCTTGTGAGATTTCTGTTTAGACACTCACTGGTTTGGAAAAGGGTATTTCAGTCTTGCAGCTGCTGTCTAAACAGAAAGCCCTAGCTTCTTGATCTTACTTCGCTCTTTAACAGCGAAACCCATTATATTCCTTGGTGTGATTTGCCCCTCGTTTTCTGGGCTGGGGAGGGGGTTATCCTGTCATGCCATGCGGCTGGCTTCCCTGCAGTGCCTGGAGTATTGCTACTGTGGATGATGTTCTTGACAACTCACTCATTCTTTAGTGGCAGTGTTAACAACTGTGTCGATGCCCTACTTTCTTGTGTTACGTCAGAGCTCTACCATTGCTCGCAGGTGCGAAAGCTACTGCAAAAGATCGGTGACTCAGGAACTTTCATACTCATTATGGAAGGTCATTCAGCAGTTTGAAGACTTCATTTCATCCTTCTCCAGTAAGTGATGCCAAGGCGAATGCTGCTGCGATGAGGACAGGGAGGGATGCCCCCTCCGTGTCGAGGGGAGGTAGGTGTCCTGCCAGCGTGTAATGGCTGCGGTGTGAGGCTCTTACCTCAACCTGTCCTGAAAGTCAGTCAAGCAGATTGTTGGGACTGCGTGCTGGAAGACATGCTTAGCTTGCCATCAGGCTTCAGGAATTCATGTAGGTCTCAGTGGAAAATAAGGTGTTTACTGGAGGGAATCACATCTACAGCCTCCATCCTCTTTCCTGTTACTCTGTTGCTCCTTGTACCTACTCAGCGTTTTCATTCACCTACATAACTTCCGTGTCCTTATGGACAATTTTTTCTCTTGTCTCTTATTATCTGCGTTTTTGTGTGTGTTTTCCTTTCCTGCCCTGTATCTCTTTTGTCTTTCTAATTAAATGCGTTTGCTTCGGGTACTTTTTGTCCTCTAAGAAGAGCAGGAGTGTAATTTCATATGAATTGGTTTCCATTCCAATTGCTTTCACATGAGATCAAGACTTTTTTGATTGCAGTAATGCTGTGCAGATCCTAAAATGGTTCTTAAAATGGCTACATTTCATCACATGAGCATGGGTTTTGACTAAAACACTGTCCTTCGGGTCCATTTTTTTTACTAGCCAAAATAAGCTGAACAAAATCAAGCGCTTTCTTTCCACACTTGTCTTTTCCCTCCACGCTGCACATCCTCCCTTCTTTACTCTATTTTTTCACAAACTGTGTCACCGTGTCAAGGACTGATCCATCTTCGTCTCTGTCACCTCTCGGAGATCAGCATGATAGGGCTGACTTGAAGCTTTGGTGGTGGCATGATGCCCGTGGTGCTGCTGGCATTGAATCCTCTGTGTGTCTGCTGCTCTTCCAGCATTTCCTTCTGTGGCCAGGGCCCTTTTCTGCATAATCAGTGGGGTAAAATGGATCCTATAAACTTTAATATACAGTAAATATTAAAGAATACGCGCATGCTTCTGAGACTTACCACGAGGTCGATTTTCTCTCTCTTCTTCTTCACTCAGAGTAGTTGGAGAGCTTTTAGCCACGTAGTTCTTGCCTGCTGCACTTCTTCCTTCACATGGAAAAAAGAAAAAAAGATGCTGATTTCCAGTTCTAGTAAACTTGCCATTACCTGCCTACGTGTGAACCCTGGCAGCACTGACCCGCATGAGCAGACTGCTTGGCCGGGGCTCCTTCCCAGCCTGAACCACCAAAAACATGCTTTTAACTGTTGTGTCTGGTTCCACAATATATTCTGGGCAGATTCTGCCTTGTGCTAGGTAAATAAATTAGAAAATAATGTGTAGCAAAGTAGAGTAACTGTATTGAATTGTACTGCCACTATTAGAAGGGTAGCCAATGCCAAAGCCATCTTTTAGTTAACAGGCATACATGGGGCATTCGTTTTTGTGCTGAACATAGACTAAGTCAAATGTGAGCAGTTCTGTCACCAAAGTAGGCAAATATACTTGTTAGCTGTGTTTCTTCCTGCCTGCCAGCAGACAATCTGTGCTTGCCTTTAAAAATGAGTTGTGTGGATAGCATATATTAATGATTTTTTAAAAGGCTCATAAATATTTACACTCTGTTTTAGTTGTGCCCAATTCAGCAGAATATATGTTCTACATTATTAAGTCGAAAAGTCAACTTACACTCAAATACACACTATGTAGGATTTACTCCTGCTGAAGCCTTTACTGAGAATTTAGCTAAGCCTCCCTCCAGTTTTGTTAGGAATTACAGGAATATTTATTTCTTCAGCATTTGATCTAGTAAATCAGGCTACGTATAGAAATAAGCATGCGCTTGTGTTCAAATTCACAGCTACTGGGGAAACGTCTAAATACAGCTTCACATTGATACCAGTGAAAGTTCAGCTTGAGCCTGGGATGCGTTCCTGGGCCAGCATTTAAGTCTTAACTCCATCAGTCTTGGAGCACATGGTTATGGGTTGTGTTACTTTTTCCTTATGTTTGCCACGCTGGGTGCTGTGTCTGTAAGTACTCAGGTCTTAAACTGATGGATCACTTAAATCCCAGATGGATTGCTTTGCCCTCTTGTTACCTATGTATGTGGGTTCCTCAGGACCAGTCCATGGGGAATTGTGGGATTGTAAGGCACCACACCTCTTGAGTAGCAGGGGTCAGTTCTGCTCAAAAAATAAGGCTGCCCGACCACTGACTCCATTTAAAAAGTCATGTGCTGTTGTCTGATTCTCGGCAGGAGCATAGGAAATTAGCAACAAAAATAGTGGGACATGGAAGGAGATGCTATGCACTTCTCTGAGTAGTAAAGATTGCTTTCTAAGAATGGGTTGTGACAGCTCTCTAAGAATCTGCTTTTTATTAATGATGCTTTTATGGTGTTTTTTGTTGTTGTTGTTTTTTACAGGGATAAGGAAGAAGAATGGCGCTCCTTTAATCTGAAGCACACTTGGTAACTCTAAACATGCAGCCTAAAAACTGTTTCTACAGTTTTCTCATTTTTTTTGCTTCATCATACAAAACAAGTGTGTAAGTTTCTTGTTTTCTCCTAAATACCCCCCAGTTCTGGAGTCTGCATACATTTAATTCTGTGAGCAGCACTAAGTTACTGCGTTATTTTCTGCAAAACTGTCTGTATGTTCAAGTTGATCTGCAGGCTTTAGGCACTGCCTCTATCCTGGCAGCTAGCTGTAGTAGTGCCACTACAGCTGTTAGTAAAGCGCAGGGTGTAAATGCAGCAGTGCTCCAGTGTGGACCGATGCACAGCCTTATCCAGGTCCCTGGAACATGTTGTGATGATCCAGTACATCTCCTAAAAAAAAAATAATTAAAATATAAAGCCCTCAGCTCTCTCACGTTGCAGTAAATGAGGGTCTTTCCCATTGGTTTCGGTGATGATTTGCAACCAGGTATCTGTTTCGTACCCTGTAGTTCTGCACTTGGAATAGCAATTGCAGAGATCTGTAGTGTTCAGGTTATCTTTAGTGTTTATTTTTTGGCATGGCTCAAACCGGGTTGTGTACACGCCAGAAAACACGTTTGGTTGCTTTCCTTTCTCATTTGTTCCTCTGTACTGTGCTGAACATCACAAGTGGCCCTGTGATGGTGTTTAACTACTGGAAAGCCAGAAACTGAATGTAATATTCTTACATCTGGGCTCTAAAGGAGAGGATGGCATTTATTTTTCTTTAAGACTGCAGTCTACTCTTCCTTAAATTACAGCATTGCTGAAAACACAACCCTGGTGATTACCCTGTGAGAGGAGTTTTTTAATGTTTCAGCCCCAAAAATGTGTGGCAATTGCCTTAGCCATTGCTCGACAGGTTTATCCAAGGGCTACGTCCACACTGTCTGTATTCACTAAGAACATATTTCGCCTTTGAACAAGAAAATAGGCAATAAGGTTATTAAAAATGCAGTGACATTTATGTCCATCTACCAAACTTTGCTTAAAGGAAACTGATGAAGCTGTTGCCAGTAACCAGTTTGTCTCAGTAACAGAGAATTGTTATCATGACAGCAAAACTAAGCTACAATAGTGCCTTTTCCCCACCCAAAATTTCGGTTCAGTGAAGCGCTTTGGAAAGCAAATAAATATAAGATCAAGCCTAAGTTACTTGGCATAAAGTTCTCCTGAGGTAACAGGCTTGGAATCTAAAATCTAAACGCAAACCCCAAACATCTGTATTTGAGCATTTGCCCACCCGCAGGATTTTCCTGCGTCTGTTCTCAAGGCTTCCTGCTGCTCGGGAGGTTTTGGGGTTTCCCATTCTTACAGACAGCCCTGGTATTTAATTGCCATGAGTAACTCTCAAGGTGCAGAGAACTCAGCTGCAACTGCCTTCACCCATGCACAGGAAATTGTGTTTCCATGCGATTTGTTTGATTACAGGTGCAAATTGAAATTGCCCTCAGGATGAAATGCACTGCCAGTGTACGCAGGTAGCGAGTGGTTTTACATGTGTCTTCTCATTTGCCCTCATCGCTGTGGAAATCCAATGACAAAATACCATTCTAACCCCTTTTAAAGTGCTTGGCGTGCCCAGCTAGTGTGCAAACTCAATCCCTGCGCTCTTTGGTTGTACGGTCCACAGTTACAAGCTTTAACTTCCCCCTGGGATTCAGGCTGAACACCTCTTAAAGAAAGTGAATGCCTCTTCACCTTTCTCCCAACTGCCAAGTCTGTAGATGTTATGACTAGAGTATCGGTGTGAAAAGAAGCAGTACTTCAGACTGCAGGACAGTGCAGGTACCAGAGTAGATGGTCCACTGTGACACAGTCGTGCATGGTACGTACACTATAATACTAGCATCTGCCTTTAAATATGTTTCTGACCTACATTTTCTCCTATCGGTGCTCGGAGTGAAATTTCCTGTAGCAGTTTACAAGATACAGGTTTGCACACACAAACTCAGGGTTTACGGTTTCACCCGGTGTACTTGAAAGGAAAAAAAAAATGCATAGAACACAAGTGCCCAGGATTTCAAAATGTGTTTGTTGGTGGAAAAGTTTGCAGGGTTGTTGGGTTTTTTTAACTGTCTGTGGAGACAAAAGCAATGAAACGAGGCAATACCAACAGCTGTTTATATTCTCAGGGGAGCTTTCTCCAGTGGGATGTGTCAATCCTAATGTCAAACAATGTTTGCCTAATTTTGTCTGTTACTAAAGAGACTCCATGTTTGTGTCAAGGGGTCAGCTTTGCAAGGAGCTTCGCTTCGCAGACCCAGTCCAGCAAAGCCTCCATGTGCATCCCTGAGTTCAAATATCGAAGCTGATTCCTGGGAACTTCAATGGAAGCACAATCTTTTTCCTTTTTCTTTTTTTTTTTCCACCTGACAATGCTTTGCTGAGCTTGGCCCAGAGTGCCGAGTGCCTTGCAGACCTGAGTCCCGGGTTCTTCACTCCAGCCGGAGCTCTGGGCGCTGAGTCTGGCCGGACCCAGCAGGTAACGCCGCGAAAGGTCGCCAGAAAGCAAGCTGGTAATAATGGTGCTCCTCCCTGTATACCCAGCGGTGAACTTCTCCAGCTGAAGGGGTGATGTGTAACCACGTGTCTTGGGTTAGAGTCAAGCCCTCCTTGTCAGGGTTCACAAGCTGCTAGTATTATATGTTTCAGGGTGCAGTCATAGTACGTTACAGCTGAAATTCACTCCGTGTGCAAAGCAGGGCACAATCCTTGCACCACTCGAGTTCCCTCCCAGCCCTGCCATCGGGGTTCAGGGTCTGCAACAACCAGCCAGCTGCATCCACGTGTTTTAGGGCAGGATCCCATTAGAAGCTTGAGCGGGACTGGAGTGATGCACGGATATTGTTCTGGTCTTTTGCCGCAGGGTTGGTTTCATTCAGTTAAATTTAATCCTCGGTGAATCACTTGATGAATGATTTAAACTGTATTTATGGGTTGTGTGGTTGGTTTTAGGTTTTTTTTCCCCTTGTCTACGTTCAAAGCTACCTTTACTCTCTAGTGTTGATGGCCAAAGTGTCATTCCTTACGCATATAAATTACCATTAACTTGTGGCTACCTGAGAACATACTTTAAAATTGCTTGTGTTTTTTCACCCCTCTTTCTGTTCTTTTTTTCCTTCTTTTTTCCCCCCCTCTTTTCTTTTTTCTTTTTTCTCCCTTTTTTAAGACGTGGTTTATCAGTGTAAAGATATTTAAAAGTGCAAATGTGAAGTAAGGATAATGATTAAGAGGATCTGGGTATGTCTGATGAGAGAGCAGTGGGCTATGAAGCAAAGGGGAAAATGCCATGAACGCATCGTGTTGATTGTTGCCTGTGGGGGGAAAACATTGTTTAAAAAAAAAAGATATATAACTGGAGAAAAATGGACTCTTTGAGCTGCTCTCAATGTAGACGACATTGTGGCAAGTGTGAAGTTGAAGCCCAAAGTGGTCCTGCTGCAGGATGCCGTGTGCCTGGGGTTGAAGGACAGCAGAGTCACTCTGGGAGAGAGGGAATTTGCACTAGCAGCGTGTTGCAGGTTGGGAATGCTTCGGTACATCACAACCACCTGAGAATGGACTCTGAAATCGCTGAGTACCAAAGTTTGTAACTGAATGAGTTAGCATTTGTATTATGTTGGGGGTTTTTTGAATGTTATGATAAATAAAATGTATTTTTCAGTAAAAGATGCGCTGCAAGTAAGCCTGCAGTTCCCTGATTGGTTGTATGTTTGTGAAGTTGCCTTTGCCATTGTGGAGAACAAGCGATAACAGAGGTGTTACGTGGATCAACATGTAAATGGTAACAGAAGAAAAGATTTCACCAGAGAGCAGATCCAAAATCCTGCACTCTGAGTCTCCCCGAGTCTGTCCCAGTGTTGTAAGTCTCTTTCCGACCTGATCTCACTGTTTATTCTGCCCTCTTAGGACAAAGGGAAGTTGGAGGCATTGCCCTCTTAGGACAAAGGAAGGCACTGCTTTATTTGACTCTCTTTGGTTATTTTTATTTCCCCATGAGATATAACTTAAATGAAAAGAACTCCTCAGTTTCAGTGGACTAACTTTACCCAGTATATGGGTTTGGGTATCCAAAGAACTGTATCTTTGTGGTGTTTGGTGTTCAGACAGAGCAGCTGGTGGGGTGAATAAGCTTTTTCTGCCCATTCACTGTGCTATTTTCATTGTCTATTATTGTGATATAATAAAAAATAGGATCACTTTATTAGTGGGTAGCAGCGTCACATGAATTATTGCCTGGAAAAACCTTTCACTGCCTTCATGTGCTCCTTCTACCCTAATGGAGACTGAGCAGCTTTCTGACGTTAGGTCAAGTCCAAGAGTTTAAAAAAGCACAAGTCAAACATCAAAACATCACAAAACAGCCTTTGAAACTAGATTCGTTCTGCAGTTTTAAAAGAACACTTTCACGTCTCATCTTTCAGTATGTAAGGGGCACGTTATAATGATCTTCCTTTTAATCACATGCCCAAGATGCTCAAAGGAAAAGCGATTGCCACCTCCTTTATCTGCAATACGACATGAAGACACCTACTGTGAGTTTGCTGTGTCATTCCAAGACACGGCCATGCAGTCTTCCTCCCTTGCTGGAAGCACAGGTTTACTGGTGAAACAGTGGTTTGTTGTTTGTGGCTTTCTCCCTCTCTCTCTGTTTTTGAATTCCTTAGCATGGCATTTAGGATAGATGTCATCAGTGACTTCACTGCCACTGTATAGTTAGTGATACTTACATGGAAATGGATTGATTAGCTGACCCAACAGGTTTGAGAGGAATGACAATAGATGCAGAAAGGAAAAACTGGGGGATAGAGGGGGAATGAGCTGGGGAGAGCGCAGCCACACAGGCTTAGCTCAACAGGAGCAATCTGGGCAATCGCAGGACATCGAAGGATGACCAAACCAGAACCAAATGGACAGTGGATGTGCACAGCAGAGGGAGAGGTCTTAGATCACTTTGTTCAAACCACAGGAGTCTGAAATTGCAAAGGGACCTGCAGTTGTCAAGAGGAAAATCTGGGAACTGCACCTTTCCTTTGCTCCAAGATGAGCTGATTTCAGTGGACCACTGTAACAAGCTCTTCACAGTACTGCTGGTCCCCCACGATAGAGCATGGAATCACTAGGCTGGAAAAGACCATATCCCTGAGCACCTCATCTATCCTCCTTTTAAATACACCCAGGGATACCTAGGCAGCCTGTTCCAATGCTCGATAACCCTTTTGGTGAGGGGACATTTTAAGGTGAAAACTCTACAAAAGAGATGTCAAAAGTAAATACACTGATAGATGTGAACTCTAACCTTTCTCGTAGGGCCCCAGTCTTGCAGCCAGTGTTTTTCCAACAGCAATGCACCCCACGCTACAAGAATCCACGGAAATTAAAGTGAGACCTTAAACAGGTGAAATTCGCCTGGGGCTTTCGGGGATTGGTGGAGAAAATATTATGAGTTTCTAAATAGTCTTTAAAGCATCACTGCTAGGAATGCTGAGACCAAAAGGTAGAAATGCAGCAGTTTTTGGCAGAGGGAGTGGGAACAAAGCAAAATGAGAGGCAGAAAATTCCCTGATGTCAAGTTTTCCAGGATAAAACAAATCACTTTAAATAGGCAGGGGGGTTGGTTTGGTTGGGGTTTTTTTAAATTGCCGTTATCTTGGATTGTCACTATGGAGAGCAAGTAATCCTCTGGCCAAACCCAAATGGTATCTCTTGTCTTTCCAGCTTTTTTACTTTTGAGGTACCTATCATCTAGGTACCAAATGTGAACCTGACACTGCAGAACAGTACCTGCCAGCCCAACTCTGCTGTTGCCCCTCTTTACATTGACCTCTGCTGGACAAGTTTCAAGTTGAAAATGTGGTTAAAAACCTTGCTCAACCAGGACTTGTGTTTATTTTACTATTTTTAACAAATCCTCATGAGTTCGAAGGTACAACTGCAGCATGCATTATATGGGTCTGTAGCTCTTAAAATGTATCCAACTGCAGTTCCTTCTACACCATGTAGCCAGACAAATTCTCCACCAGATGTTGTCAGTAAGTCAGCCTTGACTTTTTAAGTAATGTATTCACTAGCAATCTGGGATAAGTATTTTAGAAGTCCTTGCCTGTGTGTTAACCCTAGTGCCTTTCACCAAGCATCGATTCATTTTATCGGAAGTAAAATAATTCAAATTATGGTCTTGTTCCCACAGACAAAGGGAAAGGAAGGTGCTGTCAGTGTGACTGCAGGCTGTTCTGAGGTTGTGCTGATTTATACCCATGCAACTCTGGTGTGAAGAGATGGGTGTTGGTCTCTTCACCCAAGCGACAGGTGAAGGCACCAAGGACAAAGGGAAATGGACTCAAGCTGTGTCAGGAAGGTTCAGATTAGACATTAGGAAAAAATTCTTCACAGAAAGGGTTACCAGGCACTGGAGCAGGCTGCCCAGGGAGCAGTTGAGTCACCATCCCTGGATGTATTAAGAGACGGGTAGATGAAGTGCTCAGGGATATGGTGTAGTAGAGGACAGGTATGGTTGGACTTGATCTCAAAGGTCTTTTCCAACCTAGTGATTCTGTATCCGTTATTGGTATGAAAGAATTAATTTTACCAGTAGTTATTTATGGTCAACCATTACAAAAACAGCGGTGTTTAGTCCCCATATTTGTTAACACATATACTGCACTGATGGCTTAATTCATAATCCTGTGAGGATGTCTGCTTTCCAAACCATTGATCTTTATATTTCCCTGTGCTTTCTGCAGCAGAGTATGTTTAGAAGTGGAGTGGGAAATCGAATGCTGGCATTTTAATATGTATATATATTATTTTTTTAAGAGTTTATGAGAAATGCTCTTTAAAAATTAGCACTCCTTCCAAGTTTAAGGGGGAAGTTTCAAAGTCCCTTTTGCAAGTGAGTTGGCTTTTGGATTTAGCTGGATTCTCATTGTTCTGTTTTTTCTGTGGCTTCCGATTAGAAAGGACTGACTATTTGTTTGCTTCTCGAAGCTTCACATATGGATTGGTGTTTAATTGCTCCCATTGCTGATTATTTAAAAGTACATAGTAGCCATTAGTGAAGATGTGTGCTGCCTATTTGGGATTCACCCCCGCCGCTTTGACAAACGCTGATAGTGTTTTCACTTCAAATGCAGGCTTAAGCGATGTATTCATTTCACCTTATTTTTAGAAGACTGTCAGTTTTGTTGTTTCCGTAGCTATGGAGCCCACATAAGGAAGCCGTGGCCTTCCATTACCCAGCTGTTGGGCTAAACCCCTTCTGGAATCCCCATTATGTCCAGCTGTTGGGGTCAGATAGCTTCAGAAACAAGTGTATTGCTGTGATACTAGGGGGTATCCACGAGGACACGTACCACTTCTGAAGGAGCAACGCAGGCCTCAGAGGCACTGATTTAGTTTCAAGGGACGTTGTCAAAGCTATGGAAGCCCAAAAGTGCCCTTACAGTCTGGTTGTCCCATTCTCAAAGGCTGGTTTTCAACAGTGCAGGTGGGCACACGATTTTCCTCAACTACCCATGCCGAGGCTTGATGAGTAAATAAAAAAGCAAAAGACACAGGCTGGTATTGCTGCAAGACTTGAGGTATTTATGTGCATTTCGTGTGAAACAGAAGCACGCCTGGTGGTGTTGGCCAGGTACCTGGCAATAGCCAGATTGTCTTTTGGAATCAGAAAGCATTTTACATCAGGCTTTTTAAAAGGGGGAATCCATGTTAAACTATCTTTATGTGGCCAAGGGCCCTGTTTTACACTTTCAGAAGGTTCTTAGGTTTGATAAATTTGAGAGGGGGCAAGCCTTGCTGTGAGATTGCTGATGTTAGGCACAGAGCAAGCAAAAGCAAATTCCATTATCTGTAACTTTTTTATTCTGATTTTGAGCTGTGAAGTCATGGGCAAGCCTGGCAGACTGTTGATGCAAATTAGAATGTGAAGTTGAGGTCATCATCTGTTGATATCTCAATTATCTACAAGCAAAATAGTGATGATAGCTATTTCTTTGTGCCTCTTTGTCCACATTCTATATTTAGGGTGTGAGATCACTGCAGGAGGAGACTGGTTCTTTCTAGGTGTGGGAACACTTTGCTCTGATCTTATTTTTATTTTGTATATCACAAATAGCAAGTAGTAATAAATGCAAAAGCTTGCCTTCAGTTTCAGTTCCTAAAACAATAGTGGAGGTAACAAACAGGGTCTGCAAAACAGACGGTGCCAACTTTAAGCAGCTTTGTGGGAGCCTTACTGAAAGAAGGGCCATGTCTGGGGAGAAGAGGAGGTCTGGGAGGGAGGAAGGAGAGACTGCCTCTCATTGAGGGAGGAGTGTCTGGGGATGGGGTGTTGTGTAAAATCTTCAGCAGAGGAGTGAAAGAGGGCATTTAAGGCAGAGGAGCAGGTTTGCTGGCGGTGCTGGCCATGTTATTGTACAGGGTGGCGCCTTAACTCATCACTGGTAAGTGTTGACATGGAAGAGAAGCAACTAGGTCTTACCTCTCCTCTGGGCAGAGTTTTTGGGCAGGCAAGTCCAGCACATGATGGATGCAATCTGCTTGGGGCCTACACCACCCTCCAGAGATGCTTCAGGCTCCTGACTAGAGAGGGAGCTCAGGACAAGTCGGTGTCCAACTTACATTCTTGGTTCCCATGTGCAGGTGAATTAACTGGCTCCTCTTGCCCCTGTCAACCCCATGCCTTCCCCCACAAGAGGCTTTCCCAACCCAGAAGGTAAGAGACAAAAAACAAGACTGGAAGCAAAGCAGCTTTTTCACACTGTGTTTTTATCTGCTTTATTTATGCTTTGACTATGAATGTCAGCATTTTCAAGAAAGACAACAAGCAGATTGTTTCACCCCATTGAAAGTTTGATTTTGGCAGATTTCTGCACTCTTTTTTACAACTCCCAAAAATTTGGAAATTTTTAAATTCTTGCAATACTTTTTTTTTTTTGGTCCATAACAATCTCTGAGTTTTTCCTGCCTGATTTTTGGGGGGGTGGGGGGCAGGGTGTTTGTTGTCTTGGTTTTGGGTTTTTTGAAAAACAATTGCTCCTGACTTTTTAATGTACTTTTTTGTGAACGGCACTCACCCCCTTTGTCCTATAAAAATTAAATCAGATGGATCATGAGCTGGGATGAGGTATACTCTTTCTTAATCTGCAATGCTGTTGTAAGTGTAAAGCTTTTTTTTTTTTCCTAGTCCATATGAAGATGCTGCTTGAACAAGTGAAAAGGTGTAAGATATTTTAATTGGAAGACTTGTATGAGTAGTGATTACTTTTTCTCATTGAAATATGAGCCTAACTTACCTAGGAGAAAATGTTCTGGCTCTGCACAGGCTTTGCTAAGCCTGTGCATTCAAAATGGATTTCTTTCAGGACCCTTTCCTTCATGGAAGTTTGGAATTGCCTTAGTGGGTACACATGTTTCGAAATACGCCTGTCTTGATTATACACAGGGACACGAATTTTCAGAGGGCAACCTTGAAGAGCAACCGGTGTTGGCTTAACTCTGCTCCTGCTGACAACCACAGAAATGATGCCATTGATTTCAACAGGAACAGAATTAAGGCAACTGTAAGTATTTCTGGAAATGTTGCCCATGTTTCGAATCAATTGCATTTAATTACAGCAGTTAATAAAAAAACCCAAAAGATAAATAATAATAACACTAATCAAGCTCTGACTGCTTAAAAAACGGAAAATCCTTTAAAATCATGTACAATAAAACCTGTATTTTTCTAAACAGGCAATAGTGAGTAAGCAGGAATTCAGGGTCCCATTTAGATATTAGTTGTTCTTGACTATTTGAATGAGGATTGGTCATCCACCTAAACCACCCAAATACTTTAAAATACATTTATAAATAATCATTCTTTATACATGGTAATTGTTTTTACTGCATGTCAAAAACATGGACTTCTGTATTCCCCAAGACAGAAAAAACAGGGGTTATTTTTGCTTTTGGCATGAAAAAGTAAAAATAAAGAGCTAGCAGCACCCCGAAGGGAGTGCCTGGAATACTACCAAATTGGTCTTTATTTGCCTTAGCTTTTTTTTTTTTTTTACAAAAGTCTTAAATATAGGTTAATATGTAAACACTGTGCACGCACTGAGAGTTTGATCCTGGCCTGTTGAAATCAATGGCAAATTTCCCATTAACTGCAGTAGTGCAAGATCAAGCTCCAAGTTAGTACGGTACGTACAAGCCTACGTCGTTGAGGGAGCCATGGATTCAGGAAAGCAAAAGCCCAGGTGCTCCTTTTCAAAACCAGTTGCTGGAGGAATCAGACTTTGCGCCGAAAACCTTCCTGCACATGTTGGAGTTTTCTTGATGGAGAGGGTACTCGTTACCTGCCAGCAGCTCTGCTTTCCCTCTCCTTGCAGTGTACCGCCTGCCAGATGGCAGACTTTCATACTTGGTCACGTGGCGCCTGCGAAGACACAGCGTGGAGGTCTGGCATTAGCAAATTTATGCAAAATCTGTACCCGGTGGGTGAGCTTAGGGATACATACAGATCAGATCACACTTCCATAGTGTGTAGGTATAATCAGAAGATGTTTTAGTTACCTGCAAAATAACAAGTACTGCTTTCTTAGGATTTTCTGCAGGTCCTTGAGTTCTTTGATTCTTCTCAGGCTACCATCTTTGAGATCAGAAAAGCCTAATGGAAATCTGGCACGGGCTCTGCAAATGTTATTGCCCCTAGGTCTTAGCTAATAGGGATTAGGAAGGAGCAGTAAACTCAGCTTTTCACATGGCAATGCAATTACTTCAAAAATGTTATTTCTGAATCTCAGGGAGGAGCAAGAGGGAAGAACAGGTTAGCAGAGAGGTTGGAGTCTGTAACAGCCTACGCTGCACTTGGTTGTATTAGGCTGAAATTTGCCCTCTGTGGTTAAACTCTTGTGGATGTGAACACCAAAAGTTCCAGATTCAGCAGCTGGCTGGAAGGTTGCCTTGGAAATTGTGTGCTCCTAGTTCTTACCTGAAGGGAGACTCGACTCTGTCCATCTGCATGCAGACTAAAAACGGGTACTGTGAAAACTGCACCGTGGAGATGAAGTCCAATGCCGTTTCCACTTCCAAAGTGGTTTCCATACCAGTTTTTACAAAGAAGGAATCCACCTCAGTGTTACCAGCTATAAACACGGCTACCCTGCAAATAAATTCAGATATTACAATTAATTCAAAACACAGCAAGAAACAGGAAATTAAATTGCAAATTGCAAACAGTCCTACCATAAAAAACTGCCCTCAAAGGAGCCTGTTCTTCAGGTAAAGGTACATAAATTCAGATGTGACCAGTGGGAGCTGGTATTACCCAGGTGGAAAGAAAAAGACATGTACCAATGTCCCAGGCAGGAAACTGTTATTTAATTTTAACTCATCTGCAAGGTCTTTTATATTTAAATTATTCTCATTGGGACTATTTGGGCTCAGGAACCTGAGCTCTCTAGAGCTATAGCACATGCTGGGAGCATCTCACCGGTTCTTGACGTTGGTTTTGGATTCCCTGTACCACAGGCTGAACTCCATCCCTCCCGAGATGTCGATGGCAAGGCCGCCCAGGAACTCCATGCTGGCCCTCGGCCCAGACTGCAGCTGAAACTCCTAGAGCCATCAGAAAGCACAGGTAACTGCTCCGTTACTGACTGCAGACCTCCCTGATATCCCTTCTCCCTTTCACACTGTGATCATGCCACTTGCCATTTCCCCTGATGTATCTCACTCCCTAGAAAACATGATGAAGCTAAGGCGAGGTGCCTTGCATCCTTCCCCTCTCCCCACTGTGCCAGCTGGCATAATATCTGCACGAGGTATCACCACAAGGAGTATCATGGCCTCTGCCTCCAAGAGCTACATGCTCTTGGAGAGCTACCCTCACAGAGGCTCTGCTGGCAGTCCAGCTAAGTCAGATTAAACTCCTGTCTGGAGCTCCAGCAGCAGTGCAGTGCAGCCTGACTTCTTCAGCACACCCGAAGGCAGCCCTGTACTGGCAGTGGGATGTCAGGTGCTGCAAGGAGTCGTGCAGTGCGCAGTGACTCTGAACCCACCACGTGGTGGGAATTATGTCTTCAGTGGCCGGGTGGTCAAACCCATAAGCTACTGTACTTTAACTGCCACTGTGAATTTCCATTTAATGCATTTTCCATCAACCAAGTGTGCTCATGGTTTCTTGAAACCTCCACGGCTGGACTGGAAACACATTGAGTGGAGCCCATTTTGGAAGTGGTAATATAGTTCAGCGTCATGGCAGCTCATTACTTTTAAGTTTTGACACACAGCCAGGATTTTAAGATTCACTCAGCTTGGCAGTCTAGCTCACTTCATACAGTTGTCCTGCTTCCCTAAGAACTAGTGGATTAATTCACTAGTTTAATGTTTTAAAACTAGATTAATGTTTTAAAAGAACTATTAGCTTGTGAAAAGTTTATTTTGATCATGTCCCTTGCATATAGGACAATTCCTTCTCTTTCCCAGCTGGTTTTCTCCCTCCTCCCAGGTTTCTGTGCCTGTGGTATTCTCAGCACCTGTAATGCTGCAGGCATTTTCAGGATGTGTGACTATGCAATTTCCTCCCCTTTTTTGATTTCCAGGCACCTTAAAAGTCACTCTTCTCTTTTTAGCTATTCAGAAGCTCAGTGGTTCCAGCTAATGCTGTCCCAAGATTTAAGAAAGAAGCACGCAGAGAGAGCCTGGCTTTTAATACCTATAGAAAGGAGCAACATTTGGGGAGGTTTTTATTCAGACCGTTCAAGTTTTCCTGCTGTAAATGAGGACATGGATAATTATGGTTACTGTATGTGGTTACTTCACCTTTTAGGGTAAATAAATGATCTCTGAAACAATCTCCTTGGTAGAACCAACTTGGCAGTCAGTTGCTGCTGAAGTGAACTTGAGATTTAATGTAAGAATGCAATGGGCTGGCTGTGGCTTATAAATCCAGCATGTCCCCAGTGAGCATGGTCATATTGTGCTCTGATTTCTTATTCTCACCCAAGTAAAAATCATGGGTTGGAAATGTAGTCTTTCTGAAATCAAAGGGAACTTTTTTACTGACTGCAATAGGGCAATGACTACATTTTTTGTTGATCTGTTTAGGTGTGGAGGTAAAGCTTGTTCTACTTTATTTTACTTTGCTTTTGATTGGGACAGAATTGGTGGGTAGCTGTTAACAAGTCAGGAGGTAACAGGATACATTCTGGCAGAGACATGGCCACACAACCAGAGGAGCAGATATTTTTAGATGCATTGTCAAATTGCACCTAAGAATATGAGAGTAGGCTTGGTTTGCAGTGACTGCACAGTTTAAGGCTTTAAAGACTACCTAGAATTCAGTCATTTGTCACTGAAACCGGCAGAGAAGCTAAGGAGCACTTGTCTCGTGTTTTACTAGCTCATCTATTTCCTTATTTAGAGCTCAGTCCTGTCCTTCACCTCATGAGCAAACCCAATCCAGACCAATGGGAGGTGTAAATCACAGGAACCCAGCCGCCTCAGGAGAAGTATTCTCCTTTCCCTTCCTATTTTAAGCCTCACATATCATTTGCAGTGGAAAATGTGATCTGAAAGATCAGGTAGTTTGGTACCGTTTAAAATGCTGCAAAGATTGTTTATGTTCTGCACTGACAGTACTACTGTAAGGCAACAGTGAGACAGCTGAAATGGGCACTTCTTCAGGAGCTGGCTATCTTCCACTGGGGTCTGGCTTTCAAGCGGTTTCTCTGACCTATTAATACAGTATTTAATTTCTCTCTGCTTCTGGCAGGTGTGTTGCCTAGGAGAAATATTAACACTACTGAACTTTAATGCAGGTGACTTAGGGGTCTCAGAAAGAGTTTTATGAGAGGTGTTTATTTTATAGAGGGAGTTATAATTTCTGGACAGTTATTCGTAGCCCTTGGACAACGCTGTGAGAACTGGTGATAGCTGTAAAATACACTCTGATTCCAATTTGTGGAGTTATGTGAGAAAAGATGTTCCAGATGGTGGGCAGGAGTGTGAGTTTTAGAAGCAATATTATTAACTTGGAAATCACCTCTCCAAAATGTGCCTGTTGTGATTACCAGAGTTGTAACATTAATGAAAGGAAGCTATTTTCCAGGGAGGGGAGTTATTTAATAGATTTGACAGCACTTCGAGTACAACTCAGTTTTGGTCTTTCTGTGCAAAATGATCCTTATAAACAGCAATGGGGTAGCAGAATTTTACTAGTGTTTTCCCCAAATCAGGCTGTGCCAATGTTAAAATTGCAACCCAAATATTCGATAAATTATTTCCTGACAATTCAATTGCCCCGTTTTGAAGTCCCAGTCTTGGCTTCCAAGCCATTGTTTTGATGGTTGGTCTCAACTGCACTGCCCATACCTTAAGTTTGGTTTTTGCCTGTTCTGGAATCACACAGTGGGCAACTGTGGCACACTGAGGTTTGGTAGCAAGGAATAGGCACTGTTTCCCATGCCTGGTTTTCTTCTTTGAAAGAAAAATCTGCGTTTGGCTCGGTTGTCTACAGTGTGAATTTGTAAAGGGGCTTATGTTCTGGGCAAGGCCTGTCCATGCTGGCCAGGGAGAGCGGAGGCAGTACTCAGCGATCAAAAAGCTAGATTAGTCCTGGCTCTCTTGCACTGCTTTTCCTCCGTTCCAGCATCGGGCCATTCGCACTTGCTCTCTAACAGTGTTCCTGCTACAGCTGTAATCACAGTTCAAGAACTTGACAGGTGAAAGCATTTCTAATGAAGCTTAATGGGGTTGTGTGGAAGTGCCAAAACCATCTTGATGTTGCTGTTGACCTGGAACGTAGCTGTAAAGCCATTCTTAGAAAGATATGCTGTGTTTAGAATGCTCAGCCTGAAGCTATATTTGACAGTGCTTTAAACAATTTTTGCCCTTGTGGGGTGTAGAGGTAAGAACATGTACCTTTTTGGTTGTGAATACATGTGTTTTTGGCTGTGTCCACTGCTTGAGTCCCAAAGAGCTTAGGCAGCAACTGCACTAGTGACAACCCAAGATCCCATCTCATCACACTGCTGCCCAGGCTTCTGGACAGTCAGTGACTGACCGAAAATGCTATGTGCTGATATTTTTCGAAGTGGCAGCCTGTCCCAACCCTGGTGTGCTTCAGACTTTCGTGAAGCTCTCCAAAGACAAGGAGTGGAGAATCTGCTGGCTGGCAGAGCTCTCAGCATGCCCAGACAGCTGATTCAGACAGGGTATGTACAGAGCTTGGTGCATGCACAGCACTTGGAAATACCTAGTTCTGTAAACAGCACGCTCATGTGCTCAGGACTGGACATGATTATCTTTCTCACCTCTGCAGCCTGTTTCTTAAATAGGTCGTGGTAAAGTTTTTGCCCATAATCCGCGTGTGAACTGTAAAGCGTTGTTGGAATGAGCTTTAGTTAGCCAATTTGTGCACTACATGGGAAGCCCTCTAGACTTTTAATACCATTATAAAGGGGTCAAGCTGGGTTCAGGACAGGGACAGCTGTCATGTTCAGAGGGTGTTTCTGTGTAATTTTGATCAGAGTGGATTTTCTCATCTGCTTCTGGCATTTTCTTTTGCCAAGATTTAAAGGGGAAAAGTAAACAGTAAGGTTTGAGCCTGCAGATGATTTGTGAGCTCGGTGCTGCTGTTAAATCCACAGGTTCTAGGGAGACCCTCACTTGGGAAGAACAAAAATCCAAAATGATTGCCGACCCTGCACATTCAGAGAGATGTCCAATAACACATTATGTAGCCAGTTATATTTGTATGTAAGTCTATACTTAAGCATAAAATTAACAGTCTATTTGGGGTGGTAGTTTCATAAAAAACTGTGTAATCCTCATTTTAATTCCTGCTTTTCCCTAGCAATAAGCATTTGATATGTGGACCTCAGCATTGTTCTTTGAAGGTTAGTTATCTAGGAAAGTTTGAGTACCAGTGATTGATTCCTTCATATTATTGCCTTATTTAATGTAAGGTCTCTGGACAGCTCGTGAAGAGGAAAACTTAGGCAGTCACTTGGGTAATACTGTATTACAAGAAACTGGGGGGAGGGGGGAGGCCACAGCTGTTAGTGATACGAGTTTTCTATAGGAAACTCAGTTGGATTTGCTCTTAGTGTTACTCTGTTTTCTAGAATGATATGTGCTGTCATCTTTGTTCTAGATTGCTGTTCATGTAATTTCATTGTGGTTTTTAATACCTGTGACTTTTCTATTGCTCTAATAGTAAGAGAAGCCTATGTAACATTGATGAGGTTTATCAGCATTGAAAAGAAAGAAAATAAGATGTCCTACAATAACGGTGTGGGGGTGGAAGCATCTGTGCTTAAGAGACAGAAAAAGAAGCAGGCAGTGTGCTATTAGTACCTGTGAGTAGTCTGTCAGGAGGAGAAGTCCTTTCACCACGTTAATGGGATCTCCAGTTGCTGAGAACATTTTAGACATTAAATCACCATACCCTTGGAAAAACGTAACTGGCCTGAGTTGGACATCGAACAGAATGGCTGACATGCCAGCAAAGGAGTCCAGGTTTTCCTCGCCTTCATCAGGAGTTGCAGCTATTATGGACTCCAGACCTTGAGCTTCAATCACCACCTAAAGCAACAGTGATACAGAATCAATGAAAACACTTTGCCTACCCCAGGCTCTTAACAACCCTACATGTTTTCTTAGAGCCTAACTCTAACTTGTGTAGCTGTAGATGAAAAGGTATGAGCTTAAGATGTAAGGGAACTATGCAGAGCACCTAGAAAAACAGAAAATAAAACAATCTCATGGCATGTTTTTCCCCTTTAGATGCAGGTGGAATTTGCCCGCAGGCAGATCACAATCCTGAGCCTACTTTCAGACAAATTTGCCTTTATTCATATATGACTATTTTTCACAGGCAGTTGGGAGGAAAACCGAAACATGTTTCATTGCATAATTTTTGTCCCACAGAAATTTGGGAGGATTATAATATTGAAAGTATTTGCCAACATTAAGAAAAGTCCAAACTAGAGGCATCTCATTTAAATCTCTCTACATTTGGTCTACTTCTTGCATTTGCATTCTATGTTATACCCAAAACAGAGGACTTGGGTTTTAGAAACTCACAAAGCTTTTAACGATTGCACCAGATAAACAGGCTCTAACCGGAGACAGAACTTGAGATATGATACAGAACAAAACATCTGTCTGCTTGTTTAAACACATGCCTCACTGGCTGTTGGGAGTTTCTTTTCCCTCTGTTACTGGCTGGTTCCCTGCCCAGTCCAGCAAACTTTATGGTCTTAAGCATTAGCTGAATTGGTTTAGAAACTGTAAGAAGAGGCGCACATCCTGGCTTTGATTTTGTGTACAGCATAGCAGTTACCTGGCTGGCATGAAGTTCAGCATTTCTATCAAAAATACGGATGTTCATGTTACTTCTCCTTAAAATGCCAGAGCCTGAATACAGGATGTCAAGGCTGTATGTGGATGATACATCAGGACCACCTTAATTAAAAGAGAAAGAAGGTACCTGTGACTAAATTAGTGGATTAATTAAATGTTTGGGAATGCAAACAGGGTTAAAAAGCAGTTTCATGTTACATACGTGTAATATAGCCAGAGTAGGCAGAGGAAGAGCCCATCTTGGAGAAGCGATCATAGTTGTGAGCACGCATGTCCTTCAGAACTTGACGAACTATTTTGCTGTGGGATTTCAAAATGAACAAACAAACAAAAACACAGAGACACAAAAATGTTATGGTACAAAATGTATTATTGTTCTGCAGAAATATAAAATTTGAGATGGGTGAATTTCCCTGTTGGAAAGAGGGTCTTCAAAGCCCCTCATATTTTCCCACTAAAAGTCTGCCCTAATCCAGAGTCTCTTTTCCAATTCCAGCTCCTCGCTGCAGTCATAGGTAGAAAGGGAAGCAAAGCTCTTGCTGGAAAATTCCTGGTGTTGAGATATTTTGATTATTTTCATTCTAGTTCTGTGATATTTAATTTTTATCTGGTTCACTGGTTCTTAAAACATAAAGGTAGGGGCTCACTGAGAGAATGAAGACCAACAGATGGCATTTGTTACAGTAATGCAAGCTAGATGCCTAATTCTTATTTGTAACTCTGAAAATGTGAATAGATGTTAAATGCATGCCATTGAAATGCAGAGATTTATTCTGAAATATCAATAATTAGAAGTAACAAAAATATGGTGTCCTTTTATGTTCTTAAATTTTACAGTAGTAATTACACCTATGTATTCTTTGGGTTTCTGCAAAGAATTAAGGATGAACTGTATTTACTTGTACCAAATGTAATGTACCTTGAAGGCATTTCAAAGTGAAGTATATCTTGGATCATGGCGAGCATGTACTTGTTCATTTCCAGAGGCAGTTCACCAATGGAGAGCAGGATGTTTTTCACTTCCATGTGGGATGGGTTACTGTTTAAGATGATGGCAGCTGCAGTGGTTCGCACTGTCTTCTCGTGGACTTTACGATTCTGGTGGTATATCCTGTTCATTGTTTCCCTCACCTGGTCAGGAAACATTATTCAGTCAGTGCTCACACAGATGACTGGGCAAAGTACAGATCGGAATCTCGTTTATAATATCAGCTTAAGCTAGCTCCAAAGCTAAGGCTAATACACAAGGGTATATTTTCAGCACCCTGTTTTTCATGGTCCTTTTGGAATGTATGAGACATGTATAGCTCAGTGACCACAAGGGCAAGCGAGGCATCTGTTATGTTCTCTCAGCCACAGTCCAAATACAGCCTTCCACACGGATTTTCACGGCAGGGCTGTAAATAAGTAGAAGCACTAAGATCAAAATACTGTGGCAGTGCTAAGAGAAATTTCCTTGACTGTTAAGGGAATATGTTCTTTAAAAATTTAAAAAATATGGCAATTTTAATTTTCTAGATAGTGCCTGCGGTGGCCTCATGTCCCTGAGAAGGTTGTGGCACATCTTTGTTACAAGTAAATCCATGGAGATCCTCACTGACAGAACAGCCTGCAGCATGTTCACCACAGAGCAGCATCCTGACAATCTCTATCAAAGCTGCCAGAGGTAGGCATGAAATGGGATGCAGGGTAATGTAGCAGAGGCAGGACCTCACGTTTCACTATTTTGTGTATTTTCTTTTACTCTGGGAGGTAGCAAGCTAAGATGCAGCTATTTTACCCTCCTCTTACTTCTTGCATTCTCCCTGGCTGTGTGAAAGCACAAGAAAGATCAGGAATGTTACACAGGTGCCCAAGTGTCCCTAACATCTCCTGTACATCACAGAGAAGGCAGTGCTCTTGCGAAGGAAGCCCAGTGTTCCCTGCAGTCTGCCTGCCACCTTTGATGGCTGTCTGTGACTGGAGCCTAAGGCTGGCTAGCACTGGCAGACTGGGAGCTGGGATTTGGCAAGCAGGAATGTATTGAGTTTTCTGGCTGGATTTGAAGTACGGATAATAGTATCCTGGAGGTAAAAAAAAAAGTATACGAGGCATCTTTAAAAACAGTGTGACTGACAAATGAATTTGTTAATTTATGTTTAATACAGCCTCTTGAACTTCTTTTCTTAGGCAGTGTATTTTCTTACCTCTTTGGTGAGAAAAGAAGGATCATATCTCTGTAAGGCAGTGGCAGCAACATTGCTGATGGGCCCTTCTCCTGACTCAGCGTGCTTCAGAAGCAGTGGAATTGCCTCAGGAAGGAGTGCGTTCTTCAGTGCCAGCAGGTACATCCTCACATTGTCATCTTTCTTAGCCTTCTCTAGTCTACTCAGAATCAGCCTTTTGGCTTCCACAACAGCCTAAAGAAAATCAACATGTTTAGATGGTGATCATACAGGGCAGTGGGCACAAACTGGAATGCAGGAAGTGGCACCTGAATATGAGTAAAAACTTCTTTACTGTGAGGGTGGCACAGGCTGCCCAGAGAGGCTGTGGAGTCTCCTCTGGAGATATTCAGAACCTACCTGTGCAGTGTGCTCTAGATTATCCTGCTTAGCAAGTGGGTGGGACTGGATGACTTCCAGAGGTCCCTTCCAACCCTGCCGTTCTGGGATTCTGTGATCAAATATCTACCTTTGTTTCCTCGTGGAAGTCAGAGGGGCAGGCCTGGGTTCTAGCACATTTTTGTTTCACAGCATCATTCTATGATCATTGCACGGGGTTAGCAAAGGTATAATTCGTAAACTGTGTGTCAGTGGCTTCTTTCACACATAACCAAAGTGGCTGTGGCCAGTGTGCTGCAGTCCCGAACTGCACAGATCCAGAAGGTAGCAGTGCCTTGTGAGACCATCCTCATTGTCTGTCACCAGCATCTACTCAGTCCATGATCAAGGTGAGAGTCTTCCTCTTGGGTTGTTCTGTGTATGTTTGGGGCAGATCTGAGTACTTGAACTAATTAATTTTCTCCACAGAGATAAACTAACCTAAGGTGATGGCAAATATTAAATAGATCCTGGGTTTTCCAGTGTTTCTTCGAGGACACGCAAAGCTTTTGGACAAGGCAGCATGAGTACTGCTTCTGCTGATAAACCAGGCTGTGAGGAAAATTTCTGCCAAACAAGGGCAAATTGGAAGAAATCCACAGAAATGGGAAGAGACCAGATTAAAGCCTAAACTGATACAGTAGATGTCATTGCTTAAAAAAAAAAATCCTCTCTATCAGACGTTGGAATTTACAGGCTTATTTTAAAACAAAGGGGAATATGCTTCCCATGCCTCTCCCAGCAACGTCAGCAGGGATCATTCCAGTGTGCTGCAGACCAGAATTTGGCCAGCAGTGAACAGTAGGTACTCACTGGAAGCTTGCAGCCTTCTCTGTCACACAGCTTTCTGATGAGTGCTCCCATGACAATGACAAGAGTTTCTCTGATTTCTTCATTTGCAATATCACCCTTGAACTTAGCCTGTTATGCAAAAGAAATGCTGTTAGTCTCTCTGATTAAATATGATGAACCACAGTCTTTAGTGGGCTGAATACCCTCCCTCATTTCCTGTGAACATAAGTGCAATGCAAAGGCAGCGATGGCCACCACAGCCTGGGCTCAGGCTGAGCAGAGCACTGCTCTATCATTACTTGTAATAACTGACTGCCATTTTCCCTTCAGTTACATTCAGCTTCTCAAATACTAGACTCACTTTGAAGCTATGTTTAGAAAAAAACCTGAAAAAGTATTAAATGGTTACAGGACTGATAAGACAACAATCAAACAATCCTCAAAGAGTTTGTTTTCACAAGCAGCAGGTATCGATACCATTTTACAACGTAAATAGACTTTCAGTCTGGACCTGCAGAAGTTTGTGGTTTCCAGGCTATATGCTACTGGCATACTTAAAAGAAACCTTGGCTGGGATAAAGTAAGGCAAACTGGAAACAGCAAGTAATTTCTTCTTCCCTTCCCCTTTGACAGGGATGAGGCTCAAGAGTATTAACTCTGTTGTATTTGTTTTGTCCTTTGACTTACAGTTAAAGATTTCAGGAGCATTTCACTGGGGTGAGAAGCAAATCCACAGGCATACAGGAATCTCTCCTGCAGGACAGAAGAGCTTGCATCCTTAAAGTCAAGAAACTCCAGTACAGCCTCCAGCGATTCTGGGGTCTGAGCAGAAGTTACGGCGTCCACTACCTGTGGACTACAAAAAAAGTGGAAATGAACATATCACTGTAATGAGCTAGAAAATACCAAAAAGGTTTGCTACATGCAGAGAGAAAGAAAAAAGCCCATGTGCTGAAAGATCTCTTCATTGCAGGTAAGAGACAGAGCTTTTTACTCCTGTTGGAAAAAGCTGTGTCCCCAAATTCTTTCTCCTCAAAATGGTAGATGAACTCCAGAAATTTTTCATATCCATGGATAATAAGATTTGAATTTATATAACTATGGGACCAAAAAAGTATTAAAACCTCAGAGTGTTTTAAAGTTTACAGGACAAGGCTGTAAATGGAAAGAAGTGGTTGATTTCTGCATACGCATTGCCTGCTAGAGAACAGGCTAGAACAGCCTCCTGAGTTACTCTCAGGTTTATCTCTACTGTTAACAACTGCTGGAATTTGTTTTAAAGTTCCTGACTGTTTGGCAAGACTTAAAATGCTTTCCAATTCCCAATCCAGGGGCACATGTTGTGCACTCTAAGAACAATATCCAGGCATGAACCATCTCCTTCTTTGCTGTATTCCCCTTTGAAGGAATCAAATGGCTGAGTCAAAGACAAGTTATAGAGTGTTTCTGAACAAGCAGTCAGGATGGGAACCTTTGGGTGAGGTACAAAACATGTCTGCCTTGCGCCGTAGATGCAGTCTCAGTGGCTGTAGAGTGTGCTGCAAATGTATTATACTACAAGAACAAACACAGCTTTAAAAAAGAAATCCTTTTCCTGTAGGCAGTACAGAATACTGTTTGTGCATTGCTAGGTCATCACCAGTAGAACTGAATCTGTTTCCATGGAATTTGCCCTTCTGGAGTTTTAAGTAATTTAAACCTTTTGAAAGCTTGTTCATGATGACTTACAGAAGTTCTTTATTTTCACTTCTAATAATCTGCAGTATCTCCTCTTTTGTAGCTTTTCTGATGTTCTGAATGAAGGACAAAAAGCTTTTTGCTGCTTCAGCTTTGGAAAGTTTTTCAGGATGCATATGTTCTCTGATGCTCTTCCAGTGTTCAGAAAGCTGTGAAATAATTCACATTATGTCAGATCTCTCAGATTGTGGTTCCAGTTCTCAAAATCAGACTTACTAAATGCAGGTATGTGGGCCAGCTATTGCTTAAATTAGCAGAAATCCAATAGATTGCTGATCCTTTAGCTAAGTCTTACATAATGTACAATAGCAAAATATATTTGAAACCTTTCTATAGCTGTCTCTCTTCCAAAACTTTAATATTTTTCTGATAATGTACATTGTCCTAAATGCAATCTATTTTGGAATAAAACATGATTACTTATACTATAACCAGAATAAGGTGAATGCTCTTATCTTGCAAATTCACTGCGCTTTCTGGTGAATACAGTTTGCCTTCTGTTCCCATTTTCTCCTAAATTATTTCTTTTAAAGCAGAGGATGCACAAGCCCCAATTCAGGAATCAATTATATTTTCTTAGTGGTAAGATGGTAATTTTATAAGTGGTTGGTGTGGAACAGGAGTAAATATCCCATAAGTAATTCTCATTTCTTATTCATAAACCTGCAGGAGATGGGGAGGGATTTTTGGTTATTGTACAAAATGATAGGAAATCTGGTATTAGAACAGGTATTGGCTTCTTCATATATTGTTGCTGTATCCATTCCACATGCCACATTTTGGATTTAAATGAGTCAACATGGTACCAAAGCACCTATATCTGTCCTTCCAGATACACTCCCATAAGAAACTGGTTGAAGGTATTTTGACCTTTCCTCTCTCACTTGCCTTTGCCTCTGTTATCTCAAATTATCAAGAACATTCCTTGGTGAAAACTTAGCTGTTCTCTGCAGCAGTCTTTACTGCACTTCTCCCAAGTGGGAAATAACACTAGCACCCATTTGACCTTTACTAAAATACTTCCCCTCTACATGGATTCTGTATTAGGCAATAACACTTGAACCTGAGCAGTACAGAGTGCAACTTCCATCAACTGTAATAAACAATAATTAGGCAACAATGATTGAGACATAGGATATTTCCTGAGGATTAATGACCAGCTGGGAGGAGCTGGTGTTCTGAGGCACAGATGGGTCTGTTAACCTCAATTGGTGATTAGTGCTTAGCACAAGGTCAGTGCAGCTATTATAAGCTGAAATTAGATAAACAAGTGGGGCACTTTCTATGCCCCCTGTTGAAGTTGCACCATAGCCTGGCAATGAATGTCTAACCTCATTAAGCCTGTATCTTCTCCTGTGCAGAGCCCAGCTGTGTGGGCTGCTCTCAGTCAGTTTAGCCCATAGCTTAGAGACAATAGGAGCTGGAGCCATCTCAAGATAAAGACAGCGGAGACCAAGTCTTTCTTTGGGGGAGGTGGAGGGGATGGGTGTTCTCTGACCACTCAACTGCTACAGGGAGTAGCTGCTGTCTCTGCAGTGACAGTGACTTTGGAAAACAACATTCACAATTCATTTTTATGAGGGGCCTTGCTCTCCTGAACCCCCAAGATTCAGGCCCAGATGCTCATGCTTCTGCATGGCAATTCAGCCAAGCCTGGACATGAATCTCTGTCTCCCTTAAGGAGACCAGAGGTCTTGTGGGCACTCTAGGAAAGTTCAAGCCAAACCAAAGAGGTTCTAAACTGAGCAGGAGTTAGTTTTTAATGTCAGTGCCTGATAGCTGCTTTACCAACCTATAAAGGCTGGCTGCACAGGACAGAACCAGCCCACCTCAATTCCAGAACAGGTGAATGCCTGTTCCTGTGGGAATCACGAGCATAAAAAAAATGTAAGAACCATGGACTCTTCTGATAGAGCATGGTTTATGATGTCTAAACACAGAAATCTAGGGCTAAATTTAAACGTACCTGTTGGCAGCTAGTGCTGCTGTCTGTGAAGTGGGGATAGTAGTTGTTATTTTACCAAATTTATAGAGATAAGACCTCTTACGATTTAAAAAGGGTTTTGAAAATGTAAAACTGTAGGGTGTATCATAGCAGCATGGCATTAATGTATACTCTGATATATAAGTACCAAATGTTATGTTGCTGCTTCGGATACAGTGTTCTGTTTATAGACCCCATCTTTTCATAGCAGTTACTGTAAAATACAGTGAGAAAGCAGGACTTCATTCTCCTCGTGCCATTAGGTTTCTAATGACATAGCTCAGTCCTCAGGCAGTGCTCCAGAATTATACCCCATGTTGGTTATCTTGGTCTGGAGATTATAACTATCACGACAAACTCAGTTCCAAGTGACAAACTGGTGAGCAGAAACCCTGATGGGCAGGGTCAGAGAAAAAGCACCTGTCCCTATTCCATTTCAGATCCCTTGATGTTCCCTGCTCAGAACTGCTCCAGCACACATGCAGCATCATTTCTATTTCATTTCCCCCAACATGTTTTTCTATCATCTCTGAGGCTCAAGCAAGCATTAGACGAGATAAATTATCACAGTGCAATGCTGCATCCAAAGAACTAGCACAAGTTCCAATATGGTAAGGTATTTGTGCTCATAAGGATTACCTCTGGAGGATTCAAATTGTGTGCTGAATCTTGCTTATCAAAAACTGACAGAGAATAATAATAATCTTTAAATTAATGTTCCCATTCATTGCTATATTCATTCCACAATGATAACAGCATTAAAACTGTTTGCTTACAATCTCTTTATAAATTTGTATTAGTTTATCATGAAAAGCATCAGTAAAACAAAAGATGATGCATGTACAGTAGCAAACTCTTAGTAGTCTTTAGCTGCCTTGCATATAAAACCCCAAGCTGTTTGTTTGGTTTTTTGTTGGGTTTTTTCCCAGAACAGGTGAGAAGAGTTTTGGACTTGCCAGGACCTATAAAGTCTTTTAAATAGAAGACTTCCTTCAGGGTCAGGGAGTAGGAATAGTCTAGATACATTAACAACAAATACTTAGCCTACCTGAGGAATGGGTAACTACCTCTAATTTTCAGGAGCAATTCAGCTCCTCCATGACTGAAATGTTTATAAACAATGTCCAACCATCTTAAAAGTAATTTCTCACTCCATTACCCAGAGGAAATAAGCTCCTGCCAACTTAACTTTGGCAAAGATGAGATGAAATGAAAGGGTGATGTATTTTCTAGTGGTCTTGAGAAATACTGCACTCAATCTTTGAACAAGAGCAAAAAGGTTGTTACCTTTAGAGTTAGATCTTAAAACACCCTTGTGCAGTGGAGCACCACTGTGTCATGTGTTTACTTACTGAAGGACACTTCTTGCATTCAGATTTGACTGGCTCTGCTACTAGTGGCACAGAAACATAACTGGAGTCCACGGCCTTGACAACACTGGCGACTTGCTTCCCAGCGATCAGTCCAGGGCCAGCTTGTACTGACTTCAGTTCCAGTCTCTGCCTGTGCATCCATAGAGTGAAGACACCGTTAGAGACCAACAGTCACAGCAGAAATGCAGAAAAATAAAATTAAGAGGAAACAAAATAACCCCTCCACAGATCAAAATTATAAAAAATACTGAAGTCCCATTTTAAAACATGCAGAACATGGCAAGTTAAAGGCTTTTTTAAGGTAACAGAAATACCTGATACCAGCAGGATTACTGCCAGAGGCATGTGGCATATAATACCTAAATTTGTAGCACCTGGGAAACAGCCTTCAGGAACCATATACGTTATGAAAGGTTTCCTAAGAAGATCTGGAAAATGAGATTTTATATGTACATCTTTTTACATATCATAATACTAAAGAGATGCCTGAGTAAGTTCTCTTCACTGTTATTTCCTTCCTATGCAGCAGATTTTGTTTTCTGTAACTCTCAAACTTTCACATAGTAGAAATGGAGATCCTTTTGAAGTATTTCTTAAGAAATGAAAGGACTCAGAAACAGGAAAGTTTGTAATTAGCACAACACATTACTACAGCCATAATGTGTCACTTAAGATATTTTGGCCAATTCCAGATGTTAATCAAAGTTGGACTAGGTACCATACAGATACAAAAGAGACCAAAATCCTTACCTGGAGAGTTTAGTGCCTTAGATTTTGATGCATTTAAGAAATCCACATATAAACTAACTTGAACCACTAGTTTTGCTACTATCAATGACAGTGAAATTGCCAAACTTACTTTGAAACTATTTTGGCACCTGATTTTCGTCGGGAATTCAGAAGCAAAACATAATTCTCCTCTGCCTTGATGGATTTAATGAAACTGTCTTCCAGCACATAAATTGTGGCAGATGTGGCTTTTGTAGTGGCATCTAGAATCTGAAAATAATTGAAAAATACATGAGAAGAAAGGCTGATCAATAAACAAAAGAATAGGAAAAGAACTCATAGCTCCAAATCAGGAGAAAAACTCATGATGAAATTGAGCCAAATGAAGAAGCAGCATGTGGGTTGACAATATTACAAGCTAAGCCCATAAATGAGGTTCTCAAGAACTCCTTCTGCAACAAGAAGTCACCCACTTCTGCACCACATGCTTCATGGATATCTTTTTAAATAGACGGAACAAGTTTTGTTTTGTTAAAGAAATCGTACCCGGTTGTGACTGTTAAATCCTTGTTTTTCTATTTCACAGGAGTCCAGGGCTTTTATTTTAGTCACTTGATCTTGCCGCACATGGTAAGTGGTATTGCATTTGCCAGATATGTCCACCTTGAGGAAAAAAGGATTTGGGTTAGGACAATTACTTGAATTTATCTTTGGGACCCTGGAATACCCTCCAAAGATGAACCATCTTCTCCACTGTCGGAATCTTTCACATGAGATGCTGCACTGTTTGGGATTATTTACCAGTTTTGAAGGTCTCAGTGTGTTCTAACTACCTGCTTTGGATAGGCAGGGGTACTTTTCATTAGATGGCTATGAAGGAAAGCAATGATGTTTGGCAGTGGACTTCTGATTTGAGTTCAATTCCAACTTTCCTCATCTGGACAGATGTAAAAATTTAACGCAGGTTAAATGCATGAGGCTAAACCATTGCTAACTTTGCATGGATACTCTGACTTAACATGGCATAATTCACTGGATGCCTATCTGTGCAATATGAGCTAGGGAGCTGCTTTGGCAGGGGAGTTGGACCCTCGAGATGATCTCTTGAGGTCCCTTCCAACCCCTACGATTCTGTGATTCTGTGATTCTGTGATCAGTATAAAGTACAATTTCTTTTATAGTGACCTGGGTTAAGATGGTGTATTACCAAATCCTGCTAAATTGTTAAGAGTATTTTAAACCAAATGGATTTCACCAATTCTTTATGCTAATTGCAGCAACTTGACTCATGTCACCAAATTTTCAGAAGGCTGTCTTTATGTCCCCAACCTCAAATGTGATACAAGGGCTGATTTCTATCACACTTCATTCCTTCTGAAGCCAGTGGGAGCCACAGTTCTACCTTGCAGAGCAGACCAGGCTCTGCCTGTTTCTCTGATGATGATTGTCAGTAGAGCATCATACCTCATGGGCAGCACCAGAGTGCAGCTGTAGCTGGAAAAGGCTAGCCAGGCCTCTCTTAATGTTTTGAGTAAAGCCAGGTTCATTTTGATACGAGTAGAAAGTTTTGACCTGTATGAATACAAAACAAGTATGTAACAAATCTAGTTAAGTGAGAAAGGAATAGTGAGAATCCCCTCTAAAAAAGCACACTTTGTTTTTTCCTGGTTGGGAAACTGAATTTGGACCTGCTGTCCTTATTTAGGCAAACTCCAGAGTCTGCATGGCCTGTCAGTAACACTACCAACATGTTTCAGGCTTTAGCTGTACCTCAATACTGTTTCAGTGCACTGAGCATCTTTCCTGACCGTTAATTAGAGAGACTTTAGAAGGCAAAACTACATAATTTCACAAGTGACTCCTTTTCCTGCACAATCCTCAGATAATCTTTCCCCACATGCACATAGTATCTGTTGCACTTTACCACAGTTTACAAAAACCCAGAATGAATCATAGGTAAATCACAGAATGGCTGAAATGACGTGTCAAACATATCACAACCTTTGTACCTCATGGGTCCACTGTTGTGCCTGAGCCTCACCTCTGGTAAGAAGACTTTGCACCTCCACTTTGCATTAAATGTGCTTTAAAATTGCACTTTTTTCAGGAACATAAGTACAATCAGTGTGTTATCTCAGGAAAGTGAAGTCACTGTGCCAGGGATGAAAGTATCATACCACAAGAAATTATAAAAGGAGTGTACAGACCCTGTTAACTGAGAAAAAGCCCAAGTTTTTAATACTACATCTCAGTCTTAGTGTGTGAGCTGCTTAATTTACTGGGAGCAGATATATTTTGACTCTGTTTTTCTGATACCTCTGTCCTCATTTAGGGATGTGTACAGTTGGGAGCCCGTGCTGTCCTGTTTCTTTTTATGTTGTGTAAAACTGATGACAAGGCTGAGTCTGAAAGTTTCTGATCAGGCCTGACAGCAGCTGCAATTCAGTAGGCTGAGCTGGTGGCCAGGGTATGTGCTCGGTGCCTATTTACAGCAGGAGGTAAAGATCCTGCTGGGATAGGGTGTCACAGCCCCCACTCTGCTCTGCAGAAGAGAAAAGGGAGTGTGACCTTCAACCTTCCTCCTTTCTCACTGCCCATCTGCCCACGTCCCACCTGCTCACTTGCCCGGCCTGTGGAGGAGAGAGTGAAGTTCTTGGCCACAAGCAATGAGAGGGTGAAGAAGTGTGGAGAGGTGGCAGGAGCGGCGACGGCTCAAGCCTTACTGCTCCCTGGCCAGAGTAGTAGGCTGAGCGCAAGGGGACAAATTAGCAGCTCCTCAGGGAAAAAGAGGTGGAGATGGATTTATTTAATTCCCTTCCTGAGCAAGACGGGGGCTCTGAGAGCTACAACTGGACACGGGTGCTCCCGTGGTGGAATAGAGCTTTGTTGCTCTCTCAGGGCAAGTTATAACACCAAGACACACCTGCACACTGTCCCTTCTCTTCTGATTTCTGGAGATGGTTCCCAGTAGAGGAACAACATAAGAGGCTGTTTCAGTATCAAGCTCACTAACTTGAGACTACTGAAACCACAGGTGACACTGAAGTAAATTAGCAAGACAGAGACGTGGGAAAAGCAATCATGCTAAAGTATTTGCTAAAGGTGTAAAGTCATTAACACTGTTCCTCACAGACTCTGTATAACCTCCCTCATGACAAACTGTATCTCCTTTTCTACCTTCAGACCTTGGATAAAATCCTGACCTCGCTGAAGTCAAGAGCACAAATCTCATGCAGCGATTGTGCGTGCATCTGCATGCATACCTGTATGTTTGCAGCCAGTCTGCTCTTTACTTTGCTACTGTATGGTGTCCTCAACACACAGGGGTCTTGGGCTGGAAGGGTCCCTTGTACAGGTAAACTGCAATCTGTTCTAAACTACTGCACTTTGTACGGACAGATAGGATACAATGGCATATTAAGAAGACTGAGAGGATAATGAATTGGTAAAATCTCCAAGGCTGTCAGAAAAGATTTGTCTCAAGTTTCCTTAGGGATTTAATTTTAAAAGACGTAGCCTTACTTTTCCACGAACCACCTCAAGAACTATGGGCCTCTGTAAAGCTTGCAGGTATTCTTTCCCAATGATCTTCTCTGTGCTTTTTCCTTTGAAGATGTTTTTAGCAGCTGGACGGTCATTCACATTTTCAACGTGAACATCTCTTATCTAGCAAAGAGAAAGCAGAGAAAATTAATTTAGAGAGCAGTCTAGCATTGACCTGGGGTAGGCTGGATAGACTAAATCACCTAATACATTCTTTTATTTCTTAGTTTCTGGTTTCTGATCATTAAACTTCCATGATTACTAGGTCTATGTTTTCAAAAGAAACCAGCACTCACCACTTGGTAAATAAGTGGCAGAAAAACTCACCATAAAGTACCAAACCCAGTTTGTGTTTAGCAAATGTCAAGATTTGCAGCTAGAACCAAGGACTTCAAGTGACCTACTGCCCCTCAAGTAGGTTCTTGCAAACCAGTTTTTTTAACCTATAGAATCTGTATGAAGCAATTAAAAAACATAGGAGATATTCTGAAGTTTTGGCTTATGACATCAGATACATTCTTGTAGGAATCAGTTTATCAAAGAAACTGGTTTTAGTTGATGAGACTGGAGAACAGTAACAGATTTAGCTCATCTTACGAAAACAAGTTCTTCAAGGTTAGATTAGCAGTTAGATAAATGGGTAAAAGTTTGGGCATATTTTAAGTTGTTTGATGGCATTAATTACCGTAATTTTGATCAACTGGTCATCATCATTGTCGGGATTTCTCCATAAGAGGTTGACATCCACATCAGAAGAAATCCGGTAGCCTGCACTTTTCTGCAGTGATGCTTTGGCCTGATCAACATACACCTCAGCAGAGTAAGCAAATTTATACAGCTTGTCATTATTTAAGCTTGGCCCAGTAGTGTGCCCTGTTTGGAAAGCAAAAACAAACATAGTATGTTAGAATCAACTAACATAATCTGTCATTTTCTCTAAAAAGCACCTTTAGAGAAATTAAAAGTTTAATTGCTGACAAAAGATTTATGGGGCTGATCCCGCTACCCTTGATTACAGAGGTGTTCCACTGGAGAACCTGGATTTGCTTGTGATTGACACTAACTTCATATATTTAAGGTAAGAATGTCCACAAAATCATTTGTTCTAGCTCTACACTTAAATGAATAAAAGAGAGTCCATTTCCTTACTTGGATATGGTAGCATTAGAAATTAATCCAAAATTATCTGCAACTCAAAATATAGTAATTAATCACACAATTTCTGCACTTAACAATTTGAAATGCACTGATGTAATTTGTTGGAGCCAAAAGAAATTGGTCTCTGCACCTCTTGCTTATTTATTTGGAATTTTTCCATTGAGAGGGTGACATGAATGTAATGAAGACATCAGGAAAATTATTTTTAAATTAAATAATTAAGTCCTTGTTCTTGAAATAATTGTCCCCATAGCTGTGTCTCTTCTGTTAATTGATGTAGTTTAAGGGATATGAAAAGCCAAATTCTAGCAAAAATGCAACTTGCATACCCATTTTATGGTGCCATTTCCATCTCCATTAACAATGTGGACAGACTGTTCCCTAGGGATTCAGCTGTACTCTTGTTAGTCTAAATGAAATCTATACTATACAAATGTCTTTTATTTTTCCTTTATAAAACTAGTTATCACCTCACCCTTTCCCATCTCTTCTCTCATGCAGAGCCATGGAGGTTGGGGGGTGAGGGGAAGGTCGGAGATGTGTGGCCCCCATGTCACAACTCTCTACCTCGCCTCAAGCACAGGAATTAAGACCATACCCCTCACATCTGTGTCTAAGGAAAACCAATTTCTTCTTGAATGTGCTTTAAATATTTTTTCATGAAGGGTATATATAACATCCCTTCTCACCGCTTCCAAGGGCTTCCCTCCTCTAGTGTGGATGGCTACAAAGGTCTCTCCTACACAAGAAAAACTGATGAAGTCAGTTTGTAGAGGGAAGGGAGGAGAAGCTGGCTGCACACAAAGTGCTTCTACATCCACAAAGTAAATATGCATACAGTGACCTTAGGTGCTATCTGTAAGCAGCACGGCACCACCCTCTTGGACCTGAATGCCACACCAGTGAATCCACCGGGAATTTCTTCATGGGGTTCAAGAGGTACAGAAAAGAAAGAAAAACTTCACAGCAGAGCTAAGCTAAGAAAAGCAAAGTGCTGCCCTCAGGGAGATGCATTTCAGTCTTATGGCAAGTGAAGGGTGGGAAGAAAAACAAGTCTATCAACATCTCAAACAAATTCTTAAGCATGCTTTAATGTAATCAGTGTGTTCAAAGCCTCTCACAGAGAATCAACAGGTTATTGTGATTTATGTCATGTCCCTTAGTGTTTTATTTGACTCTACTAAATAGATTTCAAATCACTGCATTGTTAAAAGGAAAATCAAAGTCTTTTCAATTTCACCTTCAGATTTTAAATCCCAATTCAGTAGGCAGACAGTGCAATTCTAACACAACTGTTGGACATATATGGATATATTCTGCAGTGCTCAAAGAGTGCAAAACCCCCTTTTTTCAATATTTTGCTCCCTTCTTTTCCCTGTTCACTCAGATGTAATAGCAATAGATAATGGTAAGCTTCAAATAACCTTTTCCTGAGGAAAACAACAGCTCCCCCCCGCCAAGTTTGGTCTGCAAGTTGTGTAACTTGGCAAAGCTACACAGAACTAAACTGATTTATACTTCACATCAGCTGGAGATGTGGCACAGCATGTTTGGTAACCCCAGAGGGAGAAGCCTACTTGCACGTGAGAGCTCAAAGCTGTGACCATTTTTTTGCAGAGATGCTGAAGCATTATTGTTGGCTAGTCACTTTCCCTATTTTGCATACTCCTATCATCTTTGAAGCTACATTGCCCTTGAGAGCAGAAGGTGCTCAGTGTCTGCCCAGAGATGGCTGCGCCTTTCAGGGACATCCCTGGTTCCCTGCAGTACCTCGGAGCAGGTTGCTTCCTGGTTTGAAATGTCCTTCATTTGCAGCAGTGCTAATGATTTAACATCAGCTGAGATTTTATGACTGCCACCCATTAGATGCTTTCTAAATGCATGAGGTGACACAGTCCCATATAAAGATAAAGGTAGGTAGAAAGCATATCCAAAAAAAATTATCTGGGTTCTGACAGACGTGTTTTTTCTCCCTCTCTCTTTTCAGTTAAAATCACCTTTAACCTATCCTTTTCCCTTTCCTACACCTCAACCTATAGATCTTATTCTTCCTTTTGCAAGAGCTCCTTCCCCTTTCCTCCTTTGTAGCATTTTCTTTTCCCCACATGCAAAAGAACTGTTCCCTTCTGAAGGAAATGATAAGCAAATGATGCAGCAGCTTCTTGCAAGCGTCAAAGAAGAGATGAATAATTGTAAAGTATTTCTGGGGGCAAGAAGAATATTAGGTTCTGAAACATTTCACCATTTCATACATGGAAAAGACTGCAGGAGCCAGGGCATAAGATGCCTTTAGGACCAGTATTCCAAACAGCATAACTAATTTTTCATGCCATCTTTCATGAAGAAAACATGATAAAAAGGAATATTCTTCACATTTTTATTAGGAACTTTTTCTTTAAAAAAACACCTGTCTCAAGATCTTTCCTCTCTATTCACCAGAGCACTGGGATCCTTGCTGCCCATATAGCCACTGCCATTTCAGCTGATGGCAAATGTCCCACTGACTGAGAAGGGAGGAGAGACAGACATAAAGACTGCAATCAGCCATGCTCTCTTGGGGTCAGAAGTGCTGCTTTCAAGGTGGAGTGCATAACACATAGTTTGACTAGTAATGTTAAGTGTCTGTCATTAAGGGTAACATGCCAAGTCTATAATTAAATCGTGATACTGTATAATACAGAAGGTTACAGTGCATGAGTAGAGACAGCTGTCAAGTCCTGTGCGTTTTATTAATACATATGGCATGCACAGCATGTGTGTCTCTCACTGCATGCTGGCTCTACCTTCATAAATTATATTTGCCCCTGTTTCTGATACCAGATAGCTTTAAAAAGCAAACTCCATCCGCTTCTTTGAAAACCTTTTTCAAGTGGAACTGCAGTAGTAAAGTTTTGTGTGTGCTGATCTAGCTGACTTAAAATAATACTCCTTCACTATCTCCAAAAGGCAGTATGGTCCAAGTGGAAAGTTAAAAACATTAATCCTAATCCCAGTTCTGCCACTGAAGCACTAATTGGCCTTTGGGTGAGTAATTTAGCTTTCAATCTCTCTGCACAAGAGAGACATGAGACCTGGCAGAGCTGAAGGGAAGACTAATTAATGAGAAAATGTTTTCTCAGTACCCTGGGGATGTAAAGTGACAAGCAAGTATTACTTTCACATCAAGAAGGAGCTTTGGTTAACTGATATTAAGGAGAAGCTAAGAAGAGCAGACACTAGAACTGTGGCACATTGGTATCTAGCCATAAATGTTACTTGGCAGTCTCGTGAAATACACTCATGGGTAGAGGAACAGCCTGCACACTTCTCTGCTTTATAACTCCTGTCATTAAGAGGGTGCAGAGGTAGGGAGAAAGGTTGCTGCTCTGTGCTTAACAAAGATAGAGTGTCCTGGTTTCCCTGCAGAGAGCAGGAGGCACCCCTGAGGGCACCTTTACACCATTTTTAACCATTTAAAACCTAGGAAGACACATACCCCTGTTCCTTATCATGATGAGGACACCCTAATGGGATTCGAAACTAGGTGTTGGTTCGTGTTTTAAGGTTGTCACTCCTCAAAACTTAATCTCAGGTTGCACACGAAGGACCAGTACTAAAAACACCTTTTCTTGCTTCATACACTGGTCCTGCTGAAGAGGGAAGTCTCCAGATTTCATACCCTTGACCTTTGTCAGGACACCTGAGTAAAGCTCTGCTCCTGGGGCTTGTGTAGACATCCAGGTTTTTGTGACTTACTGCAAAGCAGCCCCCCCATGAAATTAGTGGGACGTCTGTTACTGACTTCAGCAGTAGATGAGTCAGCTTCTCAGAAGCTGAAACCTGGAGAGCCCTGAGCACTTACTGGCTCCACTCTACCAGTGCGCTGCTGCGTGTTTAAATTCTCCGCACTTCAAGTCGGTGTCCCCACAGGATGTCCTGACTACGCAAGGTCAAGATCCCCAGACTTGTGGCTCACACTCCTGGCCCTGTGCACCTGAAAACATTGTCTCTTCCATCCCCTCTCCTGACATGAATGCTACAAGCACTTAAGCCTTTGGAATTACTAAATGCATTTTACATTACTCAAGGATGGATGGCTATGTTTTTGCTGAGCGAAGAGCTGAACCAAGCGCGGTACAGACCTACCTTTAACAGAGGCTGAGTAGGTGGAAATGATGCAAAGGAACAGCACAGTAAGAAGAATCATGCTGAACTCCCCCAAGCTCCTGACTGCAACATGAAGTGCGAGAGCCTCCAAGAAGTGAGCTGCCGAGAGTGGAGGGGTGCTTGGAGAGAGAGCTGCTGGGACGGCCACACTGTTTATCTAGATGTAGTAAAGGTCAGATTCCAAATTCCACACTCAGGTACTAAGTTCATCAAAGGACTTCCAGTTAATTATTAAGAACTAAGGTAACTGGTGGTTTCTACCCCATTTTATCAATAGCCTCAGCTTTCATTTTTGAATAGTGAGCCGAGAGCACCACATTTCTGAGCGGGGAAGCCCACCTCCAGTTCAGGCAGAACCAGGAGCTTCCGCTGCTCCTCCTCCATCCCAATGAAAGGGCATTCAGGTCTGTTGCTGCCAGGGGTCAGATCCTGAACACTGTTTCCACTGTTTTGTATCATCTCTGTGATCAATGCCAGAAGCAGTTGCTTTTTAAGGGTCTTCCTGGAAGCAGAAGTGCATGGGGTTTATCAATGCCATCCCAAAAAGTAATGTTACTTTGTTATGGGGAATCAAGTGCCATGTCAGTTCCTGCTGTATCATACTGTACCAAATAATCTTTCTTTCAGCAGCCCAGCCCCCATATTACATCACTGCAGTAACAGAGGTTAGAGACCAAAAAGATGAGATAAATTTGCTATTCTGTCCCATCTAGGTGAAGAGTACCTTCTAGGCTACATCTGGAGCAGGGCAAACCAAGCCCTACTTTTCACCCCTATTTTTCCCATTGTCTTATGCTGACTTCACCACCTCCCCTGATAAGCCCCCAGGTAGCTTACACACTTCCCTGTTTTCACTGAGAGTAAACCCCAGGCCATCTTGCACTAAGCCTTGCAGCCATAGGGCTCACTGAAGGACCCTTGTCCCTCAGGTGGTGGTGGAGCAGCAGGTCACCCCTCCGTACTGCTTGGCACCCCCTGGCTATGACAGCATACGAAGGGTCACACTCTCTCCTGGTATACAAAGACTCCCTGGCTCTGCTGGGACGGAGGATCTGGTACTGCTTGTAGAGGAGGCACACACATGAGCCACCACCATACTCTTCATCCTGAGCTTGCTTTAACAAGACAGAGCTACAAACACACACCCCCACCCCCCTGACTGAACCAGTGCTGCACCATGCTGTGTTTAGCTGCTCCCAGTGAGGCATTCTGTCACCAGCTCTTCTGTATTAGTAAACGATTGTATGGTGAGAACTACCTTCACCTTGGGTTGTATAAATGCTTCCTTTGTTGCCCTGTGGTAAAAGAGAAGCTGAGCACTGTGGATGTCAAACGTCACCCAACAGTGGGAAACAGGTCCATGCCAATGGTTCTTGCTTGTGTTCATCTCTGCACCTGGTGGAAGTTTCCCCGGAGCTCTTCATATATTGTGTGTGTGTGTGTGTGTGTGTGTGTGTGTGTGTGCATGTGGGAGGGAGGAGATCAGTAGGAAACCCTGGGGACTGCTATGGATGCTCCCCAGTTTGTGGTTCTTAAGCTGCTTCCTCTGAGCAGGCTGTGGCTTACTCCTGGATTCAAGGGACTGAGGCAGAGGATTCTAGCTGATCCTTTTGCTGCATTTGGTAAAGAAGGAGCTTGCCAGAATTTCTGTCTGGTTTTGAAAAAAAATAAGGACACTGTGCAAAAAACCAACTCTGGCTAGAGAGAGACCAGAGGTACAGGAACGTTGCTCTGGAAATGTAACGTTCACACCTGACTCAGGACGAGGAGTTGATGTTGGTCTAAAATCTGGAGAACAGCAACTGTTGTCTTCTTACGCTCTTGGAGCACAGGAAATGTATTTCTTCCTTGAAATAAAGTTATTTATAAAAAAACAAACCAAAGTTTTCAGACACTAGGCTATTCCCTGCTGAGTTAAATCAGAATATCTCTTTGGACATCACTGTAGTAGTGACAATGATAAAACTAAGGATGTAGCCATAATGTGTATTTCCACGTGCATATACATATATACACAACTGTAATGCCTACTTGGTATATTCTTCAAATGTCTTAAGAACAGGAGGCCTGAGCCTCACCTCAGTTATGCCCAGGGTAAATCAGCAGTGACTTCCTTGAAGCCAAATTACAGCAAGGAAAGAAGTGTTGCGCCCACCAAAGTCCATTACAGGCAGAGGTTGCAGGATCAGCCCCTAAGGTATGCTTCACGCCATGCTGGCATATGTGCTGGGGTCAAAGTATTACTGCTGCTGCATATTTTACAGAGTCCAAACTATAAGTCTCATATCTTTATTTGACCTAATAAAACAAATGAGATTTCCTCACTTTTTCTGAGGTCAATGAAATGTTTTTGTCTTTTCACAAGCAACAGTGTAAATTAAGATCTTGGCTTTCCACTCAAACTTCCAGCTAAGACACCATCTTTGCCCTTCAGCTGGTGTCTGTGTGCTCCTGCTGCTTCGGTGAATAAGACACCCTCTGCATTTCTGCAGCAGGGGCAAGGGCAGGGGGAGGGAGATGCACAGACAAGACTAAAGGTGAGATATGCACGTCACTTGCACCCTAAGCCTTGCCCCAAGAGCACTGCAGTCAGAGCAGGCCCACAAGGACTCATGTCTGTGTCCACACCCAAGCCTCCATGGACTGCCTTCGTTGTTCTCTCCATGCTCTGCCTCTTGACCCGCCATGCCGTTTGTACAAAACGCTTCAACTTGCAGTTTTAAATGACAGGCTGTTTGCTGTGTTGCTGGGGGTAACTCAGCATTTGAAAAAGCGTATTTAAAATTCATTTTTCAGCTCTAGTAAATAATGAAATGCAGCCAGTCACCTCACTCTCAATAACTCAAGTCCCTGCTCAGGTCTTCATTTTGCTTTGTCACCATGAGGCACATGGCAGACTTCAGAAAACATTGCATTACCCTGTGTTGGTGTTGGAGGATTTAGGAGTTTAGATTAGCAAGACTGCTGCTTTGTAAAGTACAACATGAGAAAATAAAAAAACCAAACCACAATACATAAGCAGTTTCTTCATTCTCAGAAAAGGCACATCTGAATATTATGTGGCTTCATTGGGTGCCAGTATGCTTTTTTTAAAAAGCAAGGAAGCAAACGGCTGCTATCTGTAATTGATCTGCAGCCTTTTAATGACCAAAGGAAAATGAAGGATTCTTCCTAGGGACAGTGATACATTTGGACTTGGGAGATGCTGGTCTGCAAAGCTAGATATTAATAGCGATGCAAATGAGGTTTTAAATAGACACTAGCAAAAGCAAATGTAAATCTAGCTATTTTTAAAGTAATACAGCAAATAGGAATCATAATAGAAAACTATTACAGCAAAGACTAAATATGAACAGCAGTTCAAGGTCAGTGTCTTACTATACTGACACCAGAGTTTTGTGACATTATCATAGCCAAAGAAGACCTGAAACCAGCACTAAAACTGCACGAGTATATATATCTGGAAGCAATGAAACTTGAGATAAACATGGATGCAGATGAAAAGGATATTATGGTAGCATCCACTTGTATGTTTGCTAAGTTGGTGTGCCTCATTAACCGGGGAAAACAGATAGCTACATAGTTAGGCTACCCAAAATCGTTTTTCTCATGTATTTTAATCACATTCTCCAGAAGTGACTCCTGGAGCAGGGCAGCATTCTTATACAAAGTTACCATATGATGAAGGAACGTTGCCCTTTGTTGAGTATAGATACTAGCATTTCAAAAGGTAATTTGTGCTGGCCTTTAAAAATATTAAGCGTGAAGACATGCACCCCTTTGAAGGGGGCTGAGGTAGCATGGTGCTGCCAGGGGACCTGTGGAGCTAGAAATGCACTGAGGAATGTGATTGCTTCAAAATCCTTCACTGGCCCTTGTGCAAAATGAGGAGTGCCATCAAAAATATGAGAGAAAACCAATGTTCTCTTCGCTCCTCTCAGCACTGTGGAGCCACCACAGCCATGCGGGGGGAGGTGCACCGCTGTCCCCAGGACTGGCAGCAGGGGCCTGAGTGTGTCCTCCTGCCGATTTCAAAGCAACGGGCTCATCTGCGTACCCTAAAGGCTGCTGAATTCGAGCGACAGCACCCAGGGCCACCTGCACTCATTCTGCCACCACGGCACGGCTGCCTGTCAGCAAGGATGTGAAACCGAGAACCCCGCCCGAAGCACGGCCACCCCGCAAGGGCGTTTGTCACGGCTGTGGGCTGTGCGTTTTCCTCGGGCCGGGAGCCGTTCTCACCGGCGAACCACGGTAGGCTCTCCAAACCCTCGGCGCCCAGCGGGGCCGGGGCGCAAGCAGACAGGTCCCGCCCTGGCCCCCGACCGCCCTCGGCGCGGGGGACGGCGGCTGCCTCAGCACTCGCGTGGGGAGGCGCTTTCCCGCCGCCCTGAGGCAGCAGCAGACGTTAGCGGCAAGCGACAGCCGCCAGTCTGCCGGGATTTGAAGTCCTGGCGGGTGCGAAGGCCCGCGCATGCGCGGCGGCAGGCGGAACCGATCGCTTTTCGGCCACTTCCGTTCGCCCGTGGCGTACTCGGGAGGGAAGACGGAAGGGAGGGGAAGACGGAAGGGAGGGGGAGCCGGGCCGAGACGAGCCTTGGAGATTCTCTGAGAGACGGCCGGTCGCCTGCCCGCGGTCCGGGGAGCACGACCCTCCCTCCGCTCGCCGCCGCCCATAACGCCCGGCCGTCGCCTGCGGGGGAGGGCCCGGCCCGGCGCCCGGACCCTTCCTCGAGCCCGTGCGGACGGGGGAGCCCGGGGGTATGTACAGGGCTCGCTGCGTGCGGGGCGTGCGCGCTGCTGTGGCCGCGGAGGCGCCGGTGCCGCGCGGGGAGTGGTGCTGCCTCAGGACTGGCGTGCGGAGGCGCTTTCCCGCCTCGCTGAGGCGGCGGCGTCCGTTGGCCTCACGCGACGGCCGCCCGTCGCTGCCGGGATTTGGCGGGCGGTGGGGCGGAACCGGTCGCCCCAGAGAGGGACATCGGGGCGCGTTACCTAAAGCGGTTCCCATTTTTTTCTTGCTCCTGTTTTTTTGTGTGTCTTTCCGCTCTTCTGTTCCCAGAGAAGCCGGGGGTTGGCGTCTTTTCCTGTTTGTGTATTTGAGAGCAGTTTGAGAACACTTTGTATAGCCATAATAGCACTAGCAGTGTTTCTCTTTCCGTGTACGCCAGTGTGACTGCCTGCGTGTATCTAGCTGTGTTTTCTCAAAGTTTGTAATTGGAAACCGTTGAATCGCTGCAGATGCAGCAGGTGGAGTATTAGGGTTGGAACACAGGTTATGAGCTCTTGGGTGTTTTAGATGTCGCGGTTGGCAGAGGCACCAACCTGGCTTTACAGGAGAGAAGCCCACCTCTCCTTTATTAATTTGAACAAAGGTTCAGGTTTATGGTGGGTGCAGAGGGGTGTCTGTTCTAATTGTACTTGTTGTTAATAGCGCTCCTCGCATTGTTTTGTCTCTTACAGAACCGGTGAGGGAAAAGCTGCCTTTTGACAAAATACTTACCGCGTGTTGAGGAACAAATCAGTAAGCCTGGCCAGAAGCTAATGTCATCAGAAATGCCAGCAGAACGTCTGGAGGTGCCAATGGGGAATGGCACATTGCCTGAAATTCCTGCTGTGGAAGGAGAAGTGAAGTCAAGTGAGAGCCCAGTAGAGAGGCCAGCAGCAGGCTCAGACAAGGAAGAACACCTTGAGCCCGTGTCCAAGAGGCAAAGGAAGAAACTCTTGAAGCAGAAACAGTGGGAAGAACAGAAAGATCTGCGGAGGTAGGGTTTGCCAAATGGCCTTCCTAGGGTTGTGTGTAGTAGTTAGGGCTGACAGAAACGATGTGTCAGCAGAATCAGAGGGTAGATTGCCATAGCAAATCATGGTGGTTGAACCTGTTTTCTCCCAGGCCAGTTTGAGAGGAGTAGTCACAGGCTACTCCCTCTGCATCTGAAGAAGCTATGCAGGTAGGCATTCTCTCTTCCCATTAGAAGTATTCCTCAAGGCAAAAGAGATGTTAGGAGGGATTCAGGCATGCGTGGTTTTGGTTTGCAGAGGGGAGAAGTAACGTGCGGCCTTGTTCTTTTCTGAAGGGGCAGCTCCCTCTTTCCCTGGTGCTGTCAGGCCTGGTGAATCTTGCCAAGGCACTGAATAAAAAAAATCTTTCGACGCATGAAGTGCTGTGCTAGAAGTTATGTTGACTTACACTGTTAAAATAGTTTTGGAAGGGGATGAGCTTCTGCAGTACTCTGTTGTGGAGAGAAAGCATATCTGCAAACGGGCTGATCGTGGCCGGAGCATGTGCTTCATGCTGGTAGCAGCCTCGCATAAATGCAAGCACTGGGAGAAGTTTAGACTGCCATGGTCACGGGCTGACCACCTGCATCATAGAAATGCATGTTTATGTGCGTGACACATACCTTGGCAGACTTGGCAGCCCGTTTTGCAGGTGTGTTTGTTTCTCTCTGTATTTAGGCAGAAGAGAAAGGAAAAACGCCAGAAGAGAAAACTAGACCGTCAGTCAAAATCGGACTCCAGTACTGAAGGGACGGGCAGAAAGCGTACGCGACGGGCAGTTGTGCCGAGTACACTTCGTCTCATTGTGGACTGCAGCTTTGATGACCTGATGGCACTAAAGGTAAAAGAAACTTACCCACCATCCTCCCACCCCCACTATGCACCCCATCCACCCTCCCTCCCCTCCCGTGCAAATGTTGGTAGGGTCTCCGTGGCCAGTGTTGGTGCAGTGTCCAAGCACAAACACTGGAGGGCAGCTTGCAGAGGACAGCTAGTGTACTTTGACTGTGATGACTCCCGGGCCTGCTTACCTCAGTTGCTGAATTTTTCAGGGTTTGGAATGTCCCTTCCCAGAAGCTTGACAAAGATTTTGTTTGCCTTCCTGGAGATGCAGAAAGTCGCTTTGATCCCAGAACCAGGAATGTAGGAAGAGTTTGTGCCGCATGTTCATGAGGAATGAAGTTAGAGGCAGTTCTGCCTCAAAATGGTTTTGCTAGAGGGGCTGCCAGTGACAGCAACATCTGGTTACTTTCTTTCTCCACGTGGACCGGTGGCTCCAGGCCCTGTTAGGAAGTATCTGTGGAAATGAGAATTTTGAGCCCTAGCAGGATGATGAACTTTTCTTCAGTTCCATGGGAGGTAGTGGGGGAAGGAGGACACCCTTCAGCTCGTCTCTAAAATTTTAGAATGGATGCAAAACCAGCTGAGATCCCAAACCTCCCCAAATTGGCTAAGAACTAAGTCGGATGCATTTGAAGTGGTACCAGTTAACTGTTTGTCAGGACAAGAAGCTCGCCAAGCCAGCCACTAAATGATTTGCGTTGGCCTGGGGTTCTTCAGGTTAATTAGGTCTATTTAGTTGTCTCCAAGATAAACTTCATATTCTCAGGGTTTTCCAGTGGGTGGAAGACTGAGGATTGTCCCAGTGTAAATCTGCTTGATTTCTCTGGTCCTTCTGAATATGTTATTACATCCAGTAAAATCCCAGCAATTTTTTACTTGCTTCCTAGCTCAGTGCAAGCCAAGCCCCTGCCTTGAGGGGTCAGAATACCTTTCTGTGGAAGAGGTGTGTGTTTCCCTGTCCGCGTAATCCCTTCACAGTGGCTGTTTTCTCAGGGCCTGATGTCCACGCTCTTTCTGTGGTCACTTTCGCCAGTTGAAAGGTTCCTACTTCTCTTTCTGGCTCCTGACTGGCTCATGGCATAACGCATTTTGCGGCGGTCTGTCTGAAGGACGATGTAAAAACAAACTGTGTTGTCTACAGGATGTTAAGAAGCTTCACAAGCAAATCCAGCGATGTTATGCAGAAAACCGCAAAGCGTGCCATCCCGTGCAGGTATGTTTAAACAGCGCTGGCTGCGCTGCTGTGTAGAGAGCCTCTGCGAGAGGCAGCTGTGGCCTCAGTGGTGCGAGCTGGAGTAGGAGAAAAAATACTAAAAATACGCCACCTCTTGCTAGGAAGAAAATCAGTTCTATGGAAATGGATTAGCTTTCAACCCACAAATTATTAGCGTTCCCCTGTACGTGCGTGCAAGTGAAGAGTGCGGATCATGGTGTGCCACTGAAATACTGTTGGTACTTGGTTTGGTCTGCGGCAGATTGAACAGGAAGAAAAAAGAGAAAGGAAAAGTGTGTGTGAGTGGGTATTTGTCTCTTCCTGTTCATGCAGCTTGCGACACGTTGTCTTGGCACCACTTCTGGCTGAAAAATAATGGAAGAGTTTTAGCTGATGGGTATGGGTAGAAAAGGTCTGGTACAGAGAGGAGATGGCTATGTGCAGTAACATTTCCTTACTGTGTATCTCTTGCTTGTTCTTTTTAAAGTTTTACCTGACCAGCCATGGGGGACAGTTGAAGAGTAACATGAATGAAGCTGACAAAGGATGGGTGAACTGGAAGGTGAGTGATCGGCTATTTCCGTAAGAGGGGAAAAAGAAATCTTGAGCATGGTTGCTAACTGGGTTGGGAGTTGCGAAGGACCCGTGCTTTGTCCACAGGGTTTTTTCTAAGACATCAGAGCAACAGTGTGTTAGAAATAGGGTGGCTCTTTATGCTTTGAATTCACGTAACTTAAATGAGCCAAAGGCTGCCTGCCTTGAATTTAGGTGTGATTTTTGCTTGAAATGTATTAGTTTTCAGCTGTTTTTAGTGAACCGATTTCATTCTCTCCTAGACTGAGCAAGAGAGGCAGCTGTCAGAACTGCCTAAGTCAAGCAGTCTTGACTGCACTCTTTTTTTCTTGGCGAAAGAGAAGACTTGGAAGTGATGGTACGATTCTGTTGTGAGTGCCTTCACTTCGCTGAGGTGTTCTTGAGAGAAGTAGCTTGCCTTAGGGACAAAGTCATGTTGTTTTCCCTTATGACTCCCAGTTAAACCAATATACTGCAGCTTCAAATGAAGAATGCTTTGCATCAATGCAAGCAGTGTTCCTGGTGGCATGTCTTGTGTGATAGCTGCTTTGCAGAAGCATAACATCAACTTCTTTCACCGAACAAGGAATAGGAACTAAACGCTTACTTCTGGTTTTGCTTTTTTTAGATGGTAGGTTTTAAAATGACTTGTATCCCTCAAAGAAATATGTCAATGTTTGAAGACAATGATGAGAAGTTTGTAAAGTTCTTTTGAGGTTTTAGAAATGTTCCTTGTGGTTTTTGTAAGTCAGTGCCGTAGGGACTATGGATTACTTATGCAGAAGTCAGCCCGCACCGTGCCGCAGACTTAAACGCAACTGAGGGATGTGGAGCGACTGCAGACTACTGGGTTTCTTTTTGCCGGATCCATCTCGGGTCAGTAAAGCTTGCCTAGCAGTTGAGCAGTTGCACGTAACTTCCTTAAACTACCTTTACTCAGGATATCCAAATCAGAGCCGAGCACTACAGTGAGCTGGTAAAGAAAGAAGACCTGGTATATCTTACCTCCGATTCCCCGGACGTTCTCAGCGAGCTCGATGAGAAGAAAGCCTATGTGATTGGAGGCCTGGTGGATCACAATCACCACAAGGTACGCTGTGGGCTGATTTCTTTATAGCTTTTTTTTTTTTCCCTTAGGCACTTTATTTGACATTGATGCTTTTCACGTGTAAGCTAACAAAAGTAAATAAGAAGACAACTTCTTGAGACAAGACTTACATTACAAACATTTGGAAGAAATGGGAAAAATCCTTGTTGTGGTAGCAGCATCCTGTGTTCCAGAGTGCAGATGTGCTCAGCTTTTTAGGGTTTTCTCTACTCTTTAAATATAGGAATGGAATGAGTAAGGCTGCTTAGCTTACTGAGGGACGTATTTTCCAACAGAAGGGTTTGGCTTCTGTTTGCGCAGTTGTGTGTGTGTGCATGTATATATCCCCATGCGTGAGATCGTGCTGCGTGGACCTGGTATGTCATGGAGATTTCAGGGGGGAAATTAAAGCACCGTTACTGCTTTTCTTCAGAGGCACTCCTATGGCATTTCTGGTGATATGTTTAATTCTTCAGTGGGATGCTACAGAAGGGGGTGGTGGATCTTAAGCTTTCCCGACTGCTACTTCAGCAGTTAAAGGCTAGGCATTACCTAAAGTGGATCCTTTGTATAGGTATTACAGTATCAAGTGTTTACCAGGCTTTAAAGAAGCAAACAAAGTCTCTTTATCTGTTACTTTTCCTCTCAAGAATTACCCAGTTCCTGCCATCTGCGTAACTCCGTACTGGAGCGCAAACTTGTCTTTTAAAACAGGCTATGGCTGCCACATGCTAGAGCTGCAGCTGCATGAACAAGTTTTGTTCACGGTCTTTTGACTCTACGTTGCTGTGTGACACCTACTCAACTAGTGAGCGTTCCAAAGGCAGCCCTTTAAGGGGGGGACTGTTCTGCCAGGGACGTTTCTTTTTGTATCTGTCTTCTATAGCAAGATCATGGTAGCACTGGCAGAATTCTTGCCAGGAAGTGGGGCTTGTAGTAGGCTGATCAGGGAGTTGTGGAGTCTCCATTTCAAGAAATATTCAAGACCCGTCTGGATGCCTATCTGTGCAATATGAGCTAGGGAGCCTGCTTTGGCAGGTTGGACCTGATGATTTCTTGAGGTCCCTTCCAACCCCTATGATTCTGTGATTCTGTGATCTGAAACGGTGACTCAGTGTGGTTCTGGGGTTTTGCCCACAGGGAGTTACGTACGGAAGAGCTGTAGAGCAGGGAATTGGCCATGCACAGCTCCCGCTTGGAAACTTTGTCAAGATGAACAGCCGGAAAGTGTTAGCTGTCAATCATGGTGAGTTTTGAAGTCTTTACTCTGTGTCACTTCAGGTTCTTTGATTTTATCTTTCTTGGCTTTATTTCAAGTTTGTTTTCTTAGGTGGCATGTTGCTCGATTCTAACTTCATTTTCTGAAAAGACTGTTGCTTGATGAGGTGTGTTAGCATGACAGCAAAGGTGATTTGAACATGGAGGACAATGTAGTATATGCCTGGAATGAAAAACTGTCGAACCCCTGTGTTTGTAAAGTTTTACCTGTTTCTTGCCTTGAACTTTAAATGTTGCTTTATCCAGCCAAGAGCAGGACTCAGAGTTATTCATCACAAGGTCTGACAGCTGTACCTTGCTGGAGTTTTTCTACAGTAACTGTATGCTGGGCTCTAGTGTTGTCATTTCTGGAGTCTCCATGTTGGACCACTGGCTATGAATTGGGTTCCCTGCATTGATGCTTTCATTTACCTGCTTCATGGGCTTGTGGAGGTTTCTCACGCCAAACTTTTAGGCACTGGTTCCGCTGCCCTTCAGTTGCCAAGAGATCCTGTTACAGTGGCAGAATTGCTTTGCCCTGTACTTCACCAGCTTTACGCTGAAGATGCCAGAAACAAACGCGTGCAGACCTCTGTCAGGTTGGATCTGGGGGGGTGTTCCTATCAACAGTCTCTTTGCTCACCTCCCTCTGAAAGAGCTGATGGTCTGTCTTGACTTTGCAGTGTTTGAGATCATCCTTGCATACCTGGAGAAGAGGGACTGGAAGGAGGCCTTTTTCAGCGTCTTGCCACGGCGGAAAGGGGCTGTTCCTTTAGGAGAAGCCAGTGATTTGTCCAAACATGCTCCGCCTGGGAAGGAAGATGAAGACAAGGACTCTGACAGTAGCTAGGTTTCAGAATGAGAGGATGGGAAAGAAGAGACATGGAGTTCATGGGAGAAGACTGGGACGTGAGGTAGTTATGCTCCAAAGACCATCTGCTGTCCTGGATTCGGCTCAATGTTCAGGAGTTCCACAGCTGGCCCAGAGCCATTTCTGGACACAAAGGGTAAAGATAAATGCAGTTTCTTACCCTGAAATTCCATCATTAGTAGCTGTTTCAAGGAATACATTAATGGCAAATGCAGATGGAAGTTTGTTTCCCAAGGAAGCATTTTAATCTTATTTTTTTACATATTAGTTTTTGATACCTACCAAGTTAGGGGTGTTACCCAAGAGCATTTATAGCTGCTATTTTAATGAATGTCACCTTCTCCATTTCTCCTCTAAGCTTTTTAAAAGCAGTCAATGACAAGCATTTTCATGACCTCACAATCTGTCCTACTGGTGCCTGTTTCTAAAGCATGCTTTGCACGGTATGGATGACGGGTGGATGGATCCTTGGGCAACTTGGTCTGGTGGATCTAGATGGTCTTTGACGTCCCTTCCAACCCAGACCAGCCTGGGTGGCTGTGGCACAACTGAGACAGTGTGTTGAGCGAAGACGCCTCCCTGGGCGCCACTTTGACAAGCAGAGATTGTTGCTTTGGAGGTTTCTTCGTTTTCCCTCTCGCTCTTCTCCAAGTGCACTCTGCCCTGCACTGTTTCCGTAGCGCCTTCCCAGCAGCGGTTCTTGCAAACTATTTTTGGGTCTTGGTAAGTGAGTCTGTCTTCAAAATCCTGCACAGCACAACGATTTTACATGTTTACTGAAGGGGCTGGCCCTGCAGTGACAGGATGACCTCTGAAGAAATAACTACTTCCGGGGTATGTCGGTTTGCAACCTGAGCACGTCACAAAGCCTGTAGAAATACCTGACCTAGATGCAGGACCCTTTAAATTGTTGTGCTGGCTGAACTCTGTGGCAGCAGACAGTTCCGACAGACTTCTTGTGGTTTTGCGTGGCAGGGTTCTGCTGGAGGGGGATGAGCAGCAGGGGTGGCTTCTGTGAAAAGCAGCTAGAAGCTTTTGCCTAGGCCCGACAGAGGAAACACCAGCCGACTCCAGGCTGGACCCGCTGCTGAGCAAGGCCGAGCCCATCAGTGACAGTCACAGCACCTCTGGGAATCACATTTAAGGGATAAAAACCCACAAGCAGCCGCTTTTTGCCACCAGAGATAGGAGTGAGAAGATGTAAGAACCTTTGCAGAAACCAGGGTCAGTGAAGGGAGGGGAGGAGGTGCTCCAGGTGTCATCATCAAGTAGACTTAATGGGGTTAAAAGAGCTAAGCGGGTACGTAGGGAAAACTCAGAGCTGGATTTGGGGATTTGTGTGTGCTGAATATCCAACCCGAGCATTTATGCACTGCTCCTGGGTATAAGAAAACCACCAAGACGGTCTGTGCAAGTGTAGAACTGAGCTGGGCAATTCCGTTGTTGCAGTACATGAGCACTTGGCAGCCACACTGGCCTTGCAAGTTGGAAAGACGGGGCAGTTAGAGCAGACCAGTACAGAGTCGTTTCAGCTTTGTATCAAACAGCAACTGAAATGTTGAAATAAAAGGCTGTCTGGCAGTGCTGTTGGCGTGTGTTTTGGGTTTGCAGGGCAAGGTCATCTGTGTACCCTAACTGAAGCTAGGGCATGGCACCCAGGGCCACCTGCACTCATTCTGCCACCACGGCACGGCTGCCTGTCAGCAAGGATGTGAAACCGAGAACCCCGCCCGAAGCACGGCCACCCCGCAAGGGCGTTTGTCACGGCTGTGGGCTGTGCGTTTTCCTCGGGCCGGGAGCCGTTCTCACCGGCGAACCACGGTAGGCTCTCCAAACCCTCGGCGCCCAGCGGGGCCGGGGCGCAAGCGGACAGGTCCCGCCCCAGCTCAGCTCCCGACCGCCCTCGGCGCGGGGGATGGCGGCTGCCTCAGGACTCGCGTGGGGAGGCGCCTTCCCGCCTGGCTAAGGCGGCAGTGTCCGCTGACGGCACGCCACGGGTGCCCGCCGCTGCCGGGATTTGGAGGGCGAGGAGGCCCGCGCGTGCGCGGCAGGGGCGGTCGCTTCCCGTGCGCTCGGCATCGAGCGGCTCTGCGCCCGGCGCCGCTGCCGTGCGGGGGAGCGCGCGTCCCGCCGCCGCGTCTGTTCCCCCGTGGCTTACCGGGGCGGGGGGGAAGAGGGAAGGCAGAGGGAACCGGGCCTCAGAGGCCTTGGGGCACGAACTTGTGTGCCCTGCTTGGGACGTGGTGCACACTGAGTTGCAGTGACACAGTCGCTTTTGATTGCTTCTCGATCCTCTTATTTATCACACGGTCTCAGAACAATCCCAGGGAACAGGAACTCTCTTACAAGTCACTCAGTTCAGTATAGCTGTTTTGATCCTGCGATCCCGTATGCATTGCACTGTCTGTCAGCTATTCCTCCTTGAAAACCAGGGGAAAAAACCATAGTCTGGGTCTTGGTGGGAAGTTCTGATTCCATGTCTTGCTAACTGAGTGAAGCGCTGCTGCGGAGTACTGGAACAGGCTGCTGTCGTTCAGATTCTGTGTAGTAGCGAGCCTTGGAGAGGTAATGAAGGTTTTACAGGCTCGGCTAACGCAGCACGATGCGGAGAGGCAGCGGATAAGGCACACTCGGGACAGAGATTTATGGGGAATTAGGGCGATCGGAGGAGTATGGCCTGAAAGCATTCGGTCAGGTATCTGGCCCATTCAATAGGTCAGTACCACAGCTCAGTCAGAGAACTTTTTAATGTCAATACTGAAATTACTTATTCCTATAGGAAAAGCTGGCTCGGCGATGCTTCAGCTCCTCTGCAGGCGGCCACCACAGGACAGGGGATATCTGGGTTTTGGGAATGGCTGTGGCACAGCTGAGACTTCTGGTAGAGTGGGAAGGCGGCGGGGTGGTCTGTTACTGCCATTGCGCTTTCCCTGTAGTTGTTCTTTCCTGGGAGCAGCGTGTCTCCTTGTGCTGGTCTTTTGTTGGGCGTTTGACAGCAAAGGACACTCCTCCTTTCTGGAAGAGATCAGAAAAAGCAAGCTGTATGTTGTCAGGCTGGGCTTAAGGTTTGGTTAGACTGCTCTGGCTTTGTTCCATACGCAGCCGAGACTCTAGAAACACGCCCACTGTTGAGCGAAGATGCCTCCCTGGGAGCCGCTTTGAAAAGCAGAGGTTTCTTCATTTTCTTTCTCGCTTTTCTCTAAGTGTGCTCTGCCCCCGCCCCGCCAGGAAAGGTACCAGCAATAGTAAATGCTGGTGGCATTAGAGCTGGCGTGAATGGCTCGGTTAAACTGGCAGTGGACTCGGGGCCGGACTTCAGTTGCCTCTGTGTGCTTGGCTTAGGGCACCAGCCTCTCAGCCAGGTGCCTTCAATTGGAAGGCTGCGTTTTTGTCAGGAGGGGAACCCACAACTTCCCAGACGTGAGGCTTAGTTTATCCCTAATGCCTTTGACCTCCCTGCAGATGTTACCTGGACTGATTGATTAACCCTCCTGGACCACTCTGAAGAGGAGGGAGAGGCTTCAGCACAGCCTGGACGCTGTTCTCAGCTGTGCCTTCATTAGGCTTTGACTCGCCTCTGTCGCTCAGATTTGGGAAAATCTGACTGGACACGAGGTCTTTCTCTGAAATGCGATGGGAGGAGAAACGGTGTTAAGTTCGCACTGGCTGATGGGGACGTTCCTGGGGAATTAGGGAATTCCCTTTGCCTGGTGTTTTCAAAGGGCTTAAGGATGAGGGAGGGGCCCATTTGCTTTGCTTTCTGCCTTCCCCCAGCAGCCCTGAGCTCCACTGGGAAAGCCTGTTTCCTCTGCTGCACTGACCCCGAGTATGTTTGTTACCTTCCTTACTCGCCCTTGCGAACCACTGTTGGGTCTCGGCAAAGGAGTCCGTCTTCAAAATCTGGGTGAGCTTTTCCATCACCTGCAAAGTGGACAGGATAGACAGATGGCATGAAGGAGGAACAAAGTCCCACCCCATCCTCGAGACACCTCAGAACGTGTAACATGGTAGGACGCTGTATATCACAGCATTCCTGTCTTACATTCATGTAAGGCATACATACATCCAGGCAGCTCTGGGTGTCCTGGACGCGAGGACCACAGTGCGAGGGGACAGGTGGCGAGGAAGGCTGGCCGCAAGGCGCAGCTTGGCTTCGCTGGCTGCTGGCACACTGTGCAGAGGCCTGGGCTCTTCTTTTCAGCAGCTTTTCCAAAACAGAAAACAACATGCAAAGGCATGGCTTGACTCCCAGCAGCACTTCAAGGCAGGGAATGTATGTGGCTAATGCCAGGCCCCAGCTGGGGCGAGCAGGGGAAAGCACATCTCAGAGTGCTGTGTATTGTGCTTGTGTGTCGCATCCTGTGCCTGGTTTGCCCCAGCAGTGAGAAAAAAGGGTATTTTATTCCCATCTTTGTCGGGTTTGACCAGTTCTGTTGTTAGCACAGCACCAGGAGGTCACAGAGCTGAGTGTGATAGTTACATAGTTACCACCCGACTTGGTACCTTCTCCCTTCCAAGCTCTCCTGTTCTACATATGGGAACCTCTCATCCCTCTTTTCTGGTTCTGTCATGTCCTCCCTAGCAGGCCTAGACTGTTGGTCCGGCTGTGAGTGTTGAGCAGCGAGAGACAGTGAGCCAAAATAAAAACCACTGTCTTCTTTCCACTCCCCCTTACCTTTCCAGACAAAGCAGAGTCACTTGGAATCCTTTCAGGGAGATCTGCACGTCCTTCTGAAAATCCAAGGCAGAGAGTTTTTAGAAGTTGAAAAACAAAGGCCTAAGGATAGGCTTTATGTTGGAGGGTGAGGTGCACGTTCTCAGAGAAATGCACGTGCCATATTTTATAGATCTTACGACTGTGTATTTCCTTTCCTTCCTTTCCCTGTCCTGGGGCTGTGATGACACAGTGCCCTGGCTGAGACCTGGCTGCACTTCCAATGGCTGAGGGTCCCCTCCTGCAGCTGTCATACATGGCAGCTCAGTGCCCCGACTCACTTGTCATTGACTGGGCAGTGCCTGGCTCTCTTTGCAGGAAGCTTTGGAGCTCTGGAAGGTCAGCAGTTGGCTTCTTGGTGGTGATCTCTGGTAGCACATGCTCTTGCTCATGTTTTTGGTCAGGGGTGCCTGCGTTGCCAGCCAAGGGGCATTCTCTGGAAAAGCAGCTTCTCACAACACAGACCGGAGCATTGTTTAATCCTGTGGAAAAAGCCAAGGGATTTGGTCTTTGTGACAAGAAAGAGGTGCAGTCACCGAGCGGGTGATCTCCAAGGCGAGTCTGTGCCACAGACTGGAAGAGAGAGGCGTCAAGCCTGAGATGTCCATGTAGTCACACAGGGCTTACGGAAGGGCGTTCAAACAGCGAACAAACTTGGCATGCCTATGGCTGAGGGACTGCGTGAGCAGTCTGTGAGGTGGGACAGCGTGAGCAACAGCTGCCTGCACAGTGATGATATTCCAGGTACATTTGTGGAGTGGCCAGGTAGGGTGAAGCACACACACTGAGCAGTGCCAGGCAGGAGATAAGTATCATAGCCTCGTAGGCTGGTTTGGGTTGGAAGGGACGTCAAAGACCATCTAGGTCCACCAGACCAGGTTGCCCAAGGCCCCATCCACCCAGCCTCGGCCACTGCCAGACTGCATGGTCTCTCAACTCCTCTAACCTGGCATGTGAAAGACCATCCTCGGGTGGGGAATGTTCCTGGAGTAGTAGTACACTTCCCCTGAGGCATTAGGCTGAGAGTGATGCTCTTCACACTCCCACATGCTGTGGTTGAGCTGAGCTTCACTCGACGACTTCAAACAGTGTTTGTCTCTAGCAGGTTTTTGCTAGCTGCCACAGGTAGTGTCCACCGTGGTGCAAGCAGGGATTCCTCCCTTTCTGGGGTAAAGGCCTTCAGCTGAGCAAGGAGCTGCTTTGTACATCCGTTCTGCTCAGCAGCTGTGGCACTGAATGTTTCTGTGGATGCTTCTGACTGGCACATCACAATGGCAGTAGTACAGCCCTGTCATTGGCCAGAGGGAAGAGCTCATCCTTTATGCTGCCACCACTCTTGTCCTTAACAGGAGATGAATATTCATGACCAGAAGTAACTGGTTTCCATGGAGAATTCATGTTTGGGTGCAGGAAAAACGGCCATGGACAGAACCTTAAAATCACCTGACCTTGTGGTTCTGTGTTCAAGAAAACACACGCTTTGGGACAAGATGTTAGGGGTGATTTTTTTCTGCAGTACAAGTGCCGTGCCACCTAGATGTACAGGTGACATTGTCATCATCAAGTAGACTTAATGGGGTAAAATAAGCTGAGTGGGTATGTAGGAAAAACTGTCTACCTCTGTGAAGAAGGGTGTGGACTTCCCAAGTAGAACCTCCTGCCTCTGCAGCAGTGGGTGGCTGTTTGCAAATAGGCCGGTGACCAGAAATGTGTGTGCTGGGGTTTGTGGGAAATCACGGGGTTCTGAGCGTGGCTTTCAAGGCAATGGAACAGGATTGAGGGGCCTCTGGGCATCCCGCCTCTGGCATTCAGCAGTTTAGGAGTTTGAAGTTCTTCTTATCTTGATGCCAGGAATATCTGTTGCGTGGGTTTGCCCATCACTGAATAGAAAACTGGTGGGGGGCTGGTTGGGGAAATCGGCTCACCCTGCCTCAAGTGTACAGTCCATAAGTGTGCCGGGATTGCCTTCCCTTCGAGGAGGCTGATAGTGGGTTTCTCCTGGCTCCCTGCTCTCATCAGAACAAAAGCGTTACTTGCCTGAGGCTGGCTGTCAGTGCTGTTGGAGTGTGTTTTGGGTTTGCAGGGCAAGGTTCTAGTAGGGGGCAGTGGTGTTCTGCAGGGGTGGCTTCTGTGAGCAGGAGCTAGAAGCTTCCCTGAGGTCTGACAGAGAGAATACCAGCTGGCTCAAGGCCAGACCTGCCACTGACCAAGGTTGACTGTTCAGCACCAGTCATAGAGCCTCTGGAATAACTTATTTAATAAATGAGGGAAAAACCAAAACACCAGTGGCAGCTTTCTGCCAGCAGAGAAGGGCCGGAGATGTGAGAAACTTTGCAGACACCGATGTCAGTGAAAAAGGGAGGGGAGAAGGCGCTCCAGGTGCCAGAGGAGAGATTCCCCCGCAGCCCATGGAATATGATGAGGAGTAGAGAGTCCATTGGAGACCCATGGAGGACCACACACTGGAGCAGGTGAAGTGTCCTGAAGGACACTGACCAGATGGGAAGCCTCTGCTGGAGCAAGCTCCTGGTAGGACCTGCAGCCCATGGAGAGAGAGACAGAAGCCCGTGCTGGAGCACGTTTTCTGGGAGAACTTGTGACTCTGTGGGGGACCATGCTGGAGTAGTCTGTGCCTGAAGGTCTGCACCCCATGGAAACCATGTTGTGGTAGTGTGTGAAGAATTGAAGCCCTCTTTGGAAGGTCTCAGGTTGGAGAAGTTCATGGTGGACTGTCCCCTGTGAATGGGACCTCATGCTGGAGCAGGGGCAGAGAGTGAGGAGTCCTCCCCTGAGAAGGGAGAAGCAGCAGGGACAGTGTGTGATGAACTGAATGAAACCCCCATAATTTTGTTTTGTATTTTGGACTTATGTATTGAGTGCAAGTTATAGCACTGCTTGGCACCCTGGTGGTCTAGCTTGTGGCATATTATTTGAGAGACCACATTTATTGCTTGTGTATAATCTACAGGCATGGCTGTATTAGTCTCAGGTTTCAGGGTGGGCCCACTGAAGCACTGCACCGGAAGCAGAGATGAATCGCCGTACTGTTTTATACGAGGAAAAAACACAGGAATTAGTTTCTGAAGACAGCAGTAAATATTTACATGCAGGCATTACTTAAAGAAAAAATTTGTTTAAATCCCAGCTTCAGCTGTACAAAGCTAACAAAACTAGAGAAAGATAGGCTGGGAACTTCTCTGCTTTACCCTGCTGTCCCCAGGGAAGATGGGCTCTGGCATGGTTCTCTAACCAGGTCTACAGACCTGCTGTCATAGAACTTCTAGGGGAAGATTCTGCTGTGTGCTGGGCAGGTTTAGGTGGCTTGTTTGACTTAACTGCATCTACCTGTTCGTAAGATCTGGAAGGTGGCATTGCTAAACTCCTTAGAACACGAGGATCCAGGGTGCAGCTCCCTAGCTAATCATCCCACTAAAGCTCGTAGCTTCATCGCACTGCCGCGGCCGTTGGCTCGCAGTATTGGGAGGGATCCATTTACTCCCCAGGGGAATTTAAAAATAAGCTTCAAGGAAGCATGCATTCTTCTTGTGTGAAGTTACTCTGAAAGGTAGAGACTGACTTCAGCATGACTGCCAAATCTGAGGCTGACTGGACTTTGGCCTGGTTTCGCAATCTGCAGCTTAACGGTCTCTCCTCCAAGGAGGGGTTCTGTTGGCTGGAACAACGGCATCGACTACCAACACTCTTAAAGTCAGTACATAATGAGATGATTGATTCATACTCATTCCCTTTTGCTCCATTTTTACTTCAGGTAATTTAAGATGTGCTTTGTTTTGCTTGTCATACACAGAGACCTAAAAGGGAAATGAAATGCTTTATTAAAAGTAAGTGTTCATACTTGACTCAGTACTCTCTTTGGATATTATTTTCTTTTACAAATTATGGTAATACTTGCTCTAAACCCACATGCTTTCAGAACAGGTGCTTAGCTAATCTGCAGCTTCCACCTTTGGCTTTTGCTTGAGTTTACTAAAATGAGTAAGGCACCTTACTTGCACCTTCCTGTGAGCAACTGACTTATTTTCTCTGTATTCTGGGAAGCTATTGGTGTTTATTTCTAGAAGTCTTTGTTTATGTTCTCACACAACTGTATGTCATTGTCTCATGCATGCTTAATTCAGCTCCACTGCCTTGTCATGCACACTTGTGTAACCTCCAGGTATGGTCCCAAAGCTGTTTGAGCAGGTTTAATGCTCAAATAGCCCTGCATGCTATTTCTGAATCTTACCTGTTGCTCCATTTTATCCTGCACTTCATACTAATCAGCACCTCCAGTGTTTTGTGTACCTAATCCTTTGGAAATCCTTAAATATGTCAGCAGAAAAATACAGAGGGCTTGAGCAGTCACAGCTTTGATACTCTATAGGGTGGGAATTGAGAAATGTTGGTGGGTTTTTTTTCCATCTGCCACTAACCTGTGGAGCGCAGAGCTTAATCTTTTGTGCTTACTGAGTTCTGGGGAATAAGGGACTCATAAAAGAGTAACTTGGAAATTGCTATCACATAGTAGGGAGAAATGCTGAATTTTCAACTTAAAGACTCCCCAGAAAGCTAAAACTGTATTTGCTTATTTATCTTTTATGAGCTAAATCACTGTTTGAAAAGAAATATACATGTACTTTGGGAAGCTTAGAAATAAATATTAACAATGTAGATGCAGGAAAAAGTAAGCTGTTTTATGAAAATGCTGAAGTATCAGCTAACGCTAATATGCTTTTTATTATTTGTAGGATGGAGTGTGTAGTTGCCACTAAAACTGCAATGCCTAAGGGCCCTTAAAAGGTTATTTTCTCTAAAGAGTTAAGTCCCTTGAGCGGTGATTATAATATTCTCCTGTTACACTGGGTCGGGTTCAGTGCTGAAGAACTACTTTTGTTACGGGAAGGCTGTTTCAGAGACGGCTAGCTGTCTACCTGGAGTCAGCTCCATGCGTTGGTTGAAGAAAGCAAGCGATGCCAGGCTGCTCAGCGCTCATAGGAGCAAGGAGTCAGAAGCAGCCTGTTCTGCCTGGGAAGTGGAAGAACCACCTTCCACTACAAGGCCTGTAGTCAGAAAATGTAGCTATGGCCACGATCTGCTGAGCGTGGTCACTGTTGCATGTCCTCTTCCCGAGTTACAGTCCCCAGGTGAAGATGTCCCAGAATGGCATGAATGGGCTTTTGCTGCTCCTAACTCCTGTGTGCTAGCCTACCAGTTTAGCAACTCCAGAGTCTTCTCTCTCTTCTGCCTCTGTTGCTACAACACTGGGTTCTCCTGAGGTTAATAAATCACTGGAGAGGGAATATTAATGCCACATGTTCAGCTGGGCAAAGTGAGATGATAAGCTGATAGAGGAACTATATATCATATTTTAATTGTGTAAGAAGGAATACAATCTGTAGATAAGCATAATGAAAGCTTTGCCTTGTAGTGAACTGCCCTAAAAGGGGAGAGGAATCAGTTAAATATTTTCTGGCAAGTGTCAGTATTTCTGGCAAAGCTTTGAGCCTGAAGGCCTGTGTAAGCAAGTTGTAAAGGGGCGGCACTGTAGTTTCCCTGCGTGCCAGGGCCACTGTAGTCCTTGCACCTGGGCATCTTGAGCAATCTGGCAGAGCAATGCACATAAGGCAGCTTCTGCAAGACAGTTATGCAAGTGAGCCCGTATTTCACTTGCCCTGAGTGCAGTCTTTTCTCTCACCACCTGCCTAAAGACCGTGCCACCTACCTGTGCACAGGCTGCAGACAGGATCCACTGCCCAGGGTTCCAGTAGGACTACCCACTCTGGCTACAGGAGATGGTTTCCAGGTGGCCTCAGGTCCATTCCTTGGAAAAAAAAAAACAAACCACAAAGCATTTCATGGACTTGATGTACACATAGTTGTAGCGATGAGGGAGTTTTGAGGGGGAAGGAAACATAAAGTGGTCAAAGAAGAGGCCAGTGCAGAAAAGGGACGGGAACTTCCAGACTAGAAATACTTAATTCTGAGACAGGCTTCTCTAGGAAGTACAAGTCACTAGGTCTTAGCTCCTGAGGCTTTGTAGAACTGTCAGCATGTTACAGGAAGGTAAGTCATGTTGGTTTGGATGTATTTTGGCACAGGGTACATAGAATGTATCTTCTACGTTGAAGGCCTCACTGGGAGAATTTAGAGTGTGTTTTATAGAAGTTATTTTTGTGGTGACATTTTGTGTTATACTACCAGTCTTTTAAGCTCACAGATTTTCAACTTGAGATGATGAGGCATCTTCTGTGGTAGTTACTGCCCACGCTTTCCCAGAGGTGACCAGCCTTCTGCTCTGAGGCCTTTAGCCGTCACTCCACTCTCAGGTCAGAGATATATGGGGATTGCAGGGTGTGCAGGCAGTTTGGGAGCAGATTTTCCTTTAGCCATATGCTTTTTGAGGTTGGCCATTCCCATGTGTGATCTTTTACAACTGATGTGTCATGGTTGCAGCATGGCGTCTTGCCTGGCTGGTTGGTGGGAAAAGGGATTCAGATTAAGGTGGTAACAAGCCATATTCATGCAACTTCTTGAGGGAGAATACAAGTTAAACTGGCCAATTCTGCATAAGTAAATAATACATTTTGTCAGCTTGTCACTGTAAGTGGCACACAAGAGAAATAATTTGTTACTTCCATCTAGATAAAATCCACGTGCTTGGAGTCAGAGTGTCCTTGTCTGAGCTCAGCCAGCACAGGGCTTACCTGAGGTTCCTCTACCTTAGATGTGCCACAAAAGACACTACAGTTCTGAGGGTCGGTAAGCACAGCATGCAGTATCTGCTATACTGTGAGCACTCGTAGCCTACCTGCAGCATTAGCATAAATCAGTAAGTTTGTTAAATTTGTTTCCCTATGAACTCTGAGATTATTTTGGCAGGCAAAATTTCTGTGGCATTTGTAGCTCTGTGCTCTCAGGAAGCAGCAGGAGAGATTGAATTATCATCACTGCTGAATAAAGCAAAAATAGTTATTACACTGTGATGTGATGTGCTGTATCACACGGTGTGACACGTTGGTCGGAGGCCATTGTGGGTATAGCGATCATCAAGTGATAGTTTTTGATTCTTGGAGGTGGGAGGTCAGCAGAACTGTCACCTTGGACTTCTAGAGGGCAGTCTTTAGCCTGTTTAAGAGACTGGTTGACAGCGTCCCTCAGGAGGCAGTCCTGAAGGGCAAAGGGGTCCAGGAAGGCTGGGCATTTTTCAGGAACAAAGTCTTGAAGATGCAGGAGCAGGCTGTCCCCATGTGCCAACAGATGACCTGTCAGAGAAGGGCACCAGCCTGGCTGAACAGAGAGCTTAGGCTGGAACTGGGGGAAAAAAAACCCCAGAGATTGTGGCCTTTGGAAGAAGGGACAGGCAACTCAGGAGGGCTGCAAAGATGTCATGAGGTTTTGCAGGGAGAAAATTAGAAGGGCCAAGTGAATCTGGCTACTGCTGTAAAAGACAATTAAAAAGACAACAGCAGAAGGATGGCTAAGGAGAATCTCCACCCATTACTGGATGCAGAGGCAAACATAGTGACAAAGGATGAGGAAGAGGCTGAGGAACTTAATGCTGCCTTTGCCTCAGTCTTTTAGCAGTAAGACTAGTTGATTTTGGGGTCCCCAGCCCCCTGATCTGGAAGACAAGGACAGGGAGCAGGATGAAGCCCCCAAAGTCCAAATGGTTAGTGACCTGCTACAACACTCAGACATGCACATCTATGGAGCTGGATGGGATCCACACGGGGTACTGAGGGAGCTGGAGAAGTGCTCACCAAGCCACTTTCCAGAATGTCCCGCTGACCCTGAAGTACCTGTCTGAGGTTACACACGTGTACTGCATTTCTCCCTGCTTCCTGCTCTTGTACCCCTTCTTAAATTACAGGCATAAAAGTAAACCTGCTGGGCATGATTTGAAAATTGACAAGACTTGAAATCCCCAGCAAAGCCATGCAGTGCTCCCTTCCACCAGGATGTGCCAGGAGAGGGCAAGTATGTGGGCACATGAGCAGCGATGGTGCCTGCGCTTGCGAGTGTGGATGGAACCAAGTGGGGACAAACCACACAGGTTGTTGCACATGGTAAGCAGAACACATCTTCCTGCAGCGCTTCTCACTGACTTTGTTTTCTCATCAGTACAACCAGTGCATTGTCCTTCGTCATTGCTCCCCAAAAGCCATTCCAACAGATTAATGAGTAGCCAGACTGTATAACTAAAGCACCAGGAGGAGGCACAGCCACAGCCACACAGTGTATGGTTCTTATACAACTTACACAACAGCACATTTTCATATGTCAGCTGGGTTTTTCTGAGTGTCGCCAAAGTCATTCAGCAACACTTCACATTCTCACCGTGTTCCTGCTGCTGTGAATTCAAGAGCCACTCTCCCTTTTTGTTTTGTACCTACAGTGCCACTGAGAGCAGTGGGTTTGGGGGGGCAGCCTTCTCAAGAGGTGGAAAGAGGGTTCAGCTTCCAGACAGGGCTCTTGCTTTCTTCCCGTGCTGTTGAGGGAAACCATAGGTGGGATGTGAAAAGGGTAGGGAAGAGCATGACAAAGGAATCAAGAAGACAGAGTGCTGCAAAGAGTGAGCTTTGGCAGATGGGTGGTTAATGTTCGTTGTAGCACGTTGGCTGACGAAGGGGTGGGACTCCGGGCTAGGAGGCTCAGCCAAAAGGTCAGAGCAGTGCACTTCAGAAGCATTTCACAAGAGGGGCTTTCAGTGTCTTGGACAGAAACTGTATCAGCTGGCTGAACTCTTGGCTCAAGAAATCTTTGGTGGCAAGATTTGCAGCAGACACCCGTCAACATGAGCACAGCAGGCAAAGTAAGCAAAAGTTTATATTAGAAAAGTTTCTTTGCTGCAGCTGAGTGATACGTTTTTAAACAGTTTCTTTGCAGGACCACGGTAAGTACTGGTAGTATAGCACAGATGAGAGTTTAGGAGGGAGCTGGTACAGGAGAGCTGCCCTGACTTGTAGGCCACTGTACTCTCCTTGGAAATGGTGGTTACACTCTACAGGGCAATACTTTATTTATTTAAATGCTGAGTCAACATAAGGTAACATATAAGAACTTCGTCTCACCCCAGGGTTAACAAATTGGTTTTACTCTCTTATTGGACAGATTAAAATATGATACTGTGTGTTCAGATCAGTGTATTTATGAGCTCTATCAGTCCTGAGTTCTGGGTTCTGAGATCCCGCAGGGGTTTAAACTATTTTTAGCTTCTTAATAATTCATAACAGTTTGTTTTCTAAAAAAAAAAAAAAAAGACATTGTGTTAAATTTTGAGGTGTAACTGTGCCAATGTTAGGACAGTCATTAAATCTGGTTATGTGTTTAGCAAATCTGGAGCTTAAGTTAATGAAGACCAAAAATACTCATGCAATGCAGTACTGAGCTGGGACTAAGTATCTACATCTCTGCTAGAAAGCGGTAAGAGAGATGCCGGTTAATACCACTGCTGAAGACAGAATATGTTGCTTCTTGCACTACCCCAGAGGTGCCAACATACACCCAGAGATATGCAGAGAAGTCAGTGGAGAGGAACCTATAGATGGAAAACAACTGAAGGCATGCACCTAGCTGGAATGTGCCTTAAGAAAGCATTTGCTGTTACTACCAGCTGTCTTCATTACTCTAAAACCAAACAAAATGAGGTGGGGGGAATGCTCTCTTTTACTCAAGTACTCGAGTACTTTTGCAAGTGCAAAGCAAATTGTAACTTTGTTTGTGGGTAAATTCACCAGGCTCAGTCCTCCACCCAGCCTGGACTGAGCACTGTAAACTAGCTGTAGTTACAGGACTGAACTGCCTCATTTTCATTGTGTTTATCTTGGAGGAATATGGGAGTTACTGTGCAGTTTATGTGACCAAGTGGTGTAATCCTTGGGATCTGTACAAGGGTGTGTTTCTACACTTACCATCCCCTGCTTCATTAACTTGTAAGGCCAGTAGAACACACAGGCTTAAAAAAAACCCCTGAGTCCAGCCAGTGCTTGCCTTAGTAGATGAACTGGGTGAAAATGTGCTGTTGTGCATCCCTGGGATCCTGTCAGTCAGTAAAAGTTCCCAGGGACTCAACCATCAGAACAATGCATAGTTAACCAGTGTCTAACTGTAGGAGACATTTATTTGTTCTCACCAAGTCACAGTTCTTAGCTACTTTTGTTCTTAAGAATGATGTGTGCTTTGCACGTGCCAAGTTGTGAAATACTTGTGTGCTATATGCAATACACTATAAATGCATAAACGCTTTTTTAAAAAGGAAATTTCCTAGAAGATGTTGCCCTTTAAAATGTGATCTTTGGTCTCACTTGTGAAATCTACGCACCAGGCTTGCATTTGACACACAAAACACCATATTTAGTGCAAACCTCTCTTGAGCCTCTCTTTTTCAACATGCTGTGCTCATTCCCACTTTGAGTCTGGCTGCTCAAAGTGCACTATTTGATGTCAGATCTTTAGTATTCCCTAGTAATTATTTTCTTTGTTATCAGTTGACAATTTGTTGACAATTAGATGCTATTTCTACTTCTACAGCTTTGATACTAAAATGTTCCTTTATTTCTTCCCAGAGAGCTTTGCAGCACACCGGTGTTGCCTCTGTTTCTCTCTCAAGATAATGCCACCTGACCATTTGTGATCAGTAGGGCTTCACAGAGGGACCAAGGACTTAATAGAGCCTCACCCATAAGGGTGACATGGAAAAGTCATATTCCAGGTCCTGGGATGGGCAGAGACCACCAAGGATGAAGAAGAATGGGTATGGGGGATGCAGGGGCCCCACTACCGTTGGGGCTGAGCACATTTTGCTTTCAGGGGCAGATGATCAAGGAACCCAGAGGCCCATCAGCCTGCGGAGCTAATGGACAAACTTTAGACTAACAGCAGGTTGAGGGAGGTGATCCTCCCCCTTTACTCTGCCCTGGTCAGGCCCCACCTGGAGTATTGTGTCCAGTTCTGGGCTCCCTGGTATAAAAAAGACAGGGATCTCCTTGAGAGAGTCCAGAGAAGGGCTACGAAGATGATTAAGGGCCTGGAACATCTCCCCTATGAGGAAAGGCTGAGTGAGCTGGGGCTGTTCAGCCTGGAGAAAAGAAGACTGAGGGGGGACCTAATTAATGTTTATAAATATCTTAAGTATGGGATGCAGGGGGAATTGGCCAACCCCTTTTCAGTCATCTGTGGAGACAGGACAAGGGGCAATGGCTGTAAATTGGAGCACAGGAAGTTCCGCACCAACATGTGGAAGAACTTTTACACAGTGAGGGTGACAGAGCCCTGGGACAGGCTGCCCAGGGAGGTGGTGGAGTCTCCTTCTCTGGAGATATTCAAGACCCGCCTGGACGCCTATCTGTGCAATATGAGCTAGGGAGCTGCTTTGGCAGGGGGGTTGGACCTGATGATCTCTCGAGGTCCCTTCCAACCCCTACAATTCTGTGATTCTATGAAAACAGCAGTCTTGGGTATTGGGAGTAACCCCACCTGAGCTGAACGTTCCTGCTGAGAAGCAAGGTACCTCAGCATGGATAATCTTGCACTGAAGGGACTGCTGCTTCTTCGAGGATTGCCTCTGCGTAGTCCTATGTCATTTTACATAGGTGTCTTCTCAGCCGTCACCTCAGGGCTGAATTTGGGCCGTAATAAAATGTTTATAAACTTGTATTAGGCTCTGAACTCCATTTTTAGCAATTTTGGCAGTTCCTGACATGGGCAGTTCTAGACAGCACCTGATCATTTTGTGAACCATCTCCAAGGAGACACAAATATACACCAGTAATCCGACGTGGCACAAATAATCAATCCTCCAAGGAAATCAGAAACAGAGAAGGAGCAATGAGGATTGGCAAGGTATCCAGTTTTCCTGGGAGACTATTATACACGTTGCTGAAAACTTCCTATGACAGAAATATAATAAAGCCAGGTGTGATCTTGGTGCAGGGAAAAAAAATGGGCTTACATCGTGCTTTGCTGTTGGCTTTTTTTTGTTGTGTTTGGGTTTTTTCCCCTGTAGATTTCAAAATATGAGCAGGAGCTTCATGTGCCGAAATATAAGAATCTGTCTGTGTGGTGCCTTGCAAATGGCAGTGCTATTCCCTCTTCCTTTGCTCTGTTTGCAGGTTATTAAATGCAAAGCAGCAGTAATGTGGGAAGCCAATAAACCATTTTCTATTGAGGAAGTGGAAGTTGCCCCACCAAAAGCACATGAAGTTCGCATAAAGGTACTAAAAATTTAAAACTACTATTAGGACTTGTGTTCAATCTTGCTCTTTATCAGAATTATTTCTATAGATGCTTAGGATCCAGTTGGAAAACATTCACTAGGTGAGTAGTTAGCTTTCAGTGAGCTCCAATGGAACATGCTTCAGGTCATTTGATCATGAGGTTCTTAAAAAAAAAAAAAAAAAAAAAAAAAAAAAAGTTTTTTCAGGTTTGGGGTTTTGTTAACTGAGAAACCTGTGCTTCTAAGAGGCTGGAAAGTTACAGTACAAGGCAAAAATCTGAGTCTCCTATCACATGGAGCAAAGAATTATCTTTGAATCTGTGCTAGGAAATAGCTCAGTAGGGCTGGGAGATTCTTTTTGTAACCAGATATTGAGCATCTATTACATTTCATGAATTTTCTTAGTGGAATTCGGCAGCTGGCTTCACTTTGGAGCAGTTCAGAGTGTTACACAAGTGAGGAAAACCCTCTCATGGGGCTGACAACTCCATTTGTCAGAACAGAAGTTGTAAAGACATACCTGAATATTCTAAAAGAAATACTGCTGTGCTACCTGCAAGAAAAGGCAAAATGTCATACAAAATACTATGTGTAACCCAAATTTTTGTATACGTAATATACACATATTTTTAAAATACATAAATAACATATATAACATATAACTACATGATAATTATATCATTGTATTATACACATTTTATATAACATATCTATAGGGTATAATCTAAATATGAGAGCACAAAGTTCCTATGTTTATAAATACGTGATAGCTAATGTATATTTACATGTTTTTATATGCCTATAGTATTTCAATCTTTTCACTTTATGTATTTATACAGAAACACTGGGAACTGTTTATTTTATTCTGTTCTTCATATATGATTGTATTGGCAGAACACTGGTTCTGCAGAGCCCAGGGGTGCACAGCAAACATCCACAAGCAACCCCTGCTTTGTACATGAAAGACTAATGCAAACCACGAAATCACGAATCACACAACCAAAAGTGTTTTACTTGTAGAGTTACTGTGTGCATATGTGATTTTGGAGAGAAGTGACTTCTTCAAATATATGATACGAGCTCACTTCTGCATATGCCACCACAGAGTTAAATGCTGAAATATTCTCGTCTTTCCTCCTAATCAGATCATGGCCACAGGGATCTGTCGCTCTGATGACCATGTGGTAACTGGTGGACTGGTTATGCCTTTTCCAATAATTCTTGGGCATGAAGCAGCTGGTGTTGTGGAGAGCGTTGGGCAGGGAGTAACTGCATTCAAACCAGGTATGAAACAGCAGTGACCACAAACCCTGTGCTGAGGTTCCAGGCTCCTGTTTAAGTCAAAGATGGTAACATGCCTGAGTACTTGTACTGCAGAGGAAATCTTCCACTTTTTGTTTGTTCAAGGACACCTTAAAGAACACTATGTGCTGTTTACATCTTTCTGTGTTCCTAATCTTTATTTATTTTCGGATTTTCTGTTCAATTTCTTTTCTTTTGCTTTTGGCAAACACATCTGCAGCTTGCTTTCCACTTAAATGGTGCTCTTCCTATCATGGGATTAATAACATAGATTCTTTGCTGTTGGTCACAGGAAATCAGGTATTAGCTGCTTTAGTTTACACAGCTAATCTCTCTCAAGAATAAGGCAAAGCACTAGACAACATGTCAAAGCACCTTCTTTTAATTCTCCTAACAGCTAAATAGACCCAAACTTAGGTCTGTGTGTTCTATTACTTCACTTTAGAAGCACCAGGGCATGACTGGAGTGCCCACCCTGCTGCAGGCTTTGCTTCTGTGCAGCACCAGTGCAGCTGAGTCGGCACTGCCCTGGGGCTGGATCGCTCTGAGGACACAATTATCCCAGCCAGCTGTTCCTCTCACTATGTTCCCCTTGAACTGCAGTGGGTAGGTTGAGAAGTCAGTGAAAGATCCTGGTTTTACCCCAACTGCTGAAGATGAGATGGGATTTCTACACACTTCTATGGGAATGAACAAATTCTAGCAAGTGCTAAATTATTAAGCCAAGCAATGAACAAAATCTGCATAGAAATGAGGAATTTCATCCAGGCAGGTTGGTACAGTACCTAAGTAGGTCACTTTTAACACCTCTGTATTTCAGTGTCTCTGTTCATACAGGTCATGGGTATGAAGTCTGTCCAAGGCAGGTTGGTATGTATGATAAGAAGAAGTTTTAATAGAGTTTTCTGCTTGAACTCCAAACAAATGTGTATTTTGCAGATTTCAATGATAGCTCTGCTTTTTCTGCTATGTTTGGGTTCATAAATCACTCTGTTGTCTAATTCTAGCTGCCACGTGTTTCCAGGTGAGCTGAAACAGCAGGCCTGAACACACACAAAATCACATTTCTCAGACATTGCTTGATTGACGCCTTCAAGTTCTAAAAAAAGGTTCCAAGACATGCAAAGTTCCTTTAGCAGGAGGGTTGCTAATATCCTCTCACAGTTATAAGTTAACTGGGGGTGGGGCAGTGGGGGGCATTTCATGTTCTGTAGACATTTTCCATTTTTTAGTGGAAATCAAAGCTGTCCCTTGACTTTGAATTCTTCAAGCATTAGTCGCTTTTAGAGCCGGCGAATCACCCACTGCTCTGCATCAGGCATTACCTGTTCAGAGATTGTGAGGGATTTACCATACATTATTACTGTGGAAAATTCACAGCAGTAAAAAAATGTCCCAGAGTAGCTGTGTTCTACTTTGTTAATCATATAATTGTGCTAGAGAATCAGAGATGTTGTCTCAGCCTGCGTGTGTCACTGCTGCAAGTATTTCACGTACCTTTACCCCAATGCAACAGAACTAGGACTGTAAATAGGAAAGAGCCCCAAGAGGGCAGGCAAAAGAATGCTTTAATTCCCTACTCTTTGTATGCACAGTTTACAGCCCTGTTATCTTGGCACTCCAGTCTGCTTTCCTACTGGATGTCAGTTTTTATCTCGTGTTTTTACCTGTGTATTACTATTTCCCTTTTAAGATGAAGATGCAATAAACTACTGGATGAGTACTTTGGGAATGCCAGTAGCTAACACAGCTTTATGATATACTTCAGACTCAGTTCTACGAAAGGCACTGGGAATTTTGCATATTGAAATTGTCATAACTTTGCCCTAATTATTTCCTTTATAACAGAGAGAGATGGTTTATCTTCCAAGGGCAGCAGAAGGAAATAAAACCAGCACTGCACTCCTAATGCACATTTGCCTAGGGATTGCTTAATTTATTTTTTTTAACTGTATGCTTTTTGTTTGCCTTTTTTAATCCTCTGTCATTACTCTTTTATTCCTAGGAGACAAGGTGATTCCACTCTTTGTTCCACAGTGTGGGGAGTGCAACAGTTGCTTAAGCACCAAGGGTAATCTGTGCAGTAAAAATGAGTGAGTCTTCCTAGGTTACCTACAACCCTTGTTTGATTTTTCTTTCTACAAACCTGATGACATTAAACAGATTTCACTTGCCATTATTTCTGTTCATCTTTCAAACAGCATTAGTGCAGCTGCTGGATTAATGCCTGATGGTACCACCAGATTCACCTGTAAAGGAAAAGCCATTCACCATTTTATTAGTACAAGTACCTTCACTGAATACACTGTAGTGCATGAATCTGCTGTGGCCAAAATTGACGCTGCAGCTCCTCTGGAAAAAGTTTGTCTAATTGGCTGTGGATTTTCAACTGGTTATGGGGCTGCTGTGCAGACTGCCAAGGTAAGTACTGTGCTGGGGGGTTCTGCTGAATCACTGTCCATGGGGTTTGGTCAGGACTGTGTGGCCTGTAAGCGGGTCATCAGCGTGGCAACCAGGAGGTATCGACTGTTGAGTTCAGGGTGGAAAGAAGATACTAGTTCTTTGCCTACTTCAGGTTCTCTATCTCTAAGGTACTCAGAGTCTTCTATTCAAAATCCAGTCAAAATACACCATCTATTAAGTTTTCCCTCATAGCGTCATCACCCCTAGAAAAAATGTTACCACAGATTTGGTTTATTGTAACTGAAGTCTAGGAACACCTGGAAGTCTATATATGCAACTCCCATAATAACCTAGAGCAGTACATGAATGTGACTTTTCCAGCTGGCACTGTCTCCAGCAGCGTGACATTACAGATCCTAACAATGCTGGAATACAAAGCATCATTTAAAAAATTGTGTCCCTAAACCTGAAGCTGAGACATGTAATGAAAGCCTGGTCTCAGAAATGTATTTTAGGGATAATTTACTGTAGTCACATGTAGGATTGTAACAGTATGGCCTGTTACTGCATGGGTAGGTATGTGTGTGCAAATTCCTTCTCAACTGGTAATCTCTAAATTACAAAAAGTGGCTTAAGTAAAAACGTTGACAGTAAGAAAATGTGTTGCACTTTACCTAGACTGTAACAGTATGCTGTGGTTTTGTGGTTATTACAGGTGGAACCAGGCTCCACCTGCGCCGTCTTCGGCCTGGGAGGAGTTGGCCTCTCTGTTATCATGGGCTGCAAGGCAGCTGGAGCTTCCCGCATCATCGCTGTTGATATCAATAGTGACAAGTTTGCCAAGGCCAAGGAGCTGGGAGCCACCGACTGTGTCAACCCTAAAGATTTCAAGCAGCCTATTCATGAAGTGTTGATTGAAATGACTGGCCAAGGTGTGGACTACTCCTTTGAGGTCATCGGCCGTACCGAAACCATGGTACGTAACCAAAAGCTGTGGTGAAACGAGGTGTCAGTTTGCTAGCTCCCTCCTCACTAGCACACCAAACACCAAGGGTGAGGAGCTCAGAGCCACCAGCCAAGTGCCAAGCTAACTTCAAACCTGCTAGGTACAGCTATCTGCCACTGAGATGCGGGGACAGAGCACGCTCAGAGACTGAGGAGAGGGAGCTTCAGCATAGTCCCTGGACTAACCAGGGTGGCTGAATCTCACATAGTCCACTAACTGCTTTCTAATGGTGGCTTATCACTAATGACTAACACAATGGGGAAGCAGAAGAAAGCCAGGACATACCTCACCCATGACAGCAGACACAATGGGAATTGTTTGATGTGGTTTCGGTTACAAAATACAGGTTGCAGGCTGAGGCCTGAGAGGAGCCACCAGCAAATCTTGTATGACTCTGGGGTCTGTCTCTGTTTCAAATGCAGGCTGCAGCCTTGGCCTGTTGCCAGTACAACTATGGGGTGAGTGTGATCGTGGGGGTGCCCCCAGCAGCACAAAATATTACTTTTGACCCCATGCTCCTCTTCACTGGTCGCACCTGGAAAGGATCTGTCTTTGGAGGTAAGGGCTTGGAAAGATGTGATTTAGCTGGCTTGGGAAACTTGTAAATTGAACAGGGTATGCCTAAATTCATTGTGCTCTTGGCAGTGACATTAATAGCTGGTTTGCTGACAAAGAAGCACAAAGGGAAATGATTATGGGAACTGTTCGTTAATGGTGAGAGGAGGAGAGCGAAAAACAGAGAGGGAGGGGAGGGAGAAGAAGAGGCAGAGAAAGGAAGAGATAAAAAGACCAAAAAGAGGTGAAAAATGAAATGGATAAAGAGAAGAGAAAAAGATGGGGAGGGAAGGGAGAGATAAGGAGAAAGAAGAGAAAAGGACAAAGGGGGAGAAAAGAGAAAAGGAGGAAAAGGAAGGGAGAAGAGAAGGAAGAGGAGAAGAAAAAGAACAGAAGCAAAAAGGAGAATGAGAGGGACAGAGAGACAGGAAGATGGACAGGGAAAAGAGAGCAAGGAGAGATGGAGAGTCAGGACCCTAAAAGTCGTCAGGGGTCAGACCCACCTGGACTCCACATTTCTCACAGTCCAGCTCAGCCCCCTGCCAGCTGCTGTCAGTCCCTTCCAGTTCTTTCTCATCTCTGAGCTCTCACATCAGTCCCACACTCTGCAAGCCTTGGCTCCCTCAGCACAAAGCTGAAAGCCACAGAAGATTTCACTGAGGTTGTGAGTGATCTATTCAATCAATTCAATTCCTCTGATGTATTCAATAGACACCTGAAAAAAATAGCAGAGACAAATGAGGTTTCTCTGGAAGGGCATTTTACTATTTAAGACAGCTTTATGTAGTACTGCTTCTAAGCAAAAAGAAACACACCACCCCGCCCCCCCAATTTTGACCAGGCAGTCAAGTTTCTAGTTACCAACATGGATGTCAGCACTCAGGCTTTTGTATGATGTGTGATTTATTGGACAATATATCAGTAGACAAGTGGAAATGGTATTTAACATGGGTGAAAGTTTGGATTGTGTAAAGATCAAAATGTTAGAAAATTTTACTTCTACCAATAAAGCACACCCTGGGTTTGTCATACATCAAATAGCTGCACTGGGTCCTGTGTTTCCTACTGGCATTGTGTGTTACAAAGGTAAAGAAATGCTGCAACATTTCATCATGCTATTCTGTTACAGAGCATGTATCTAAAAACATAAGTTGCCATCAGTTTTATCTGTTCTTACAAGCATTCACTGTTTCTTTATCCATTCTCTGTGGGCGTTTTCAGGCTGGAAAAGTAAAGATTCAGTCCCTAGACTGGTTGCTGACTACATGAAGAAAAAATTTGTTCTGGATCCATTAATAACCCACACGCTTCCTTTCACTAAAATCAATGAAGGATTTGACCTGCTAAGGACAGGGAAGAGGTAAGCATTGTTCTAAACAAATAGCCCAAAATTGCTGCATGGAAACAAGAGTCACGGCAGAGAAGGCAGGGGGGTGGGGATTACTTGGTGCATATATATATTGCAAACTTGGAATTTAGCTCCTGTGTAGTCCTCAAATATTACGAGAGCTTAGCTCAGACTGTTTTCACAGGGTGCTGAAATCAGAAATACTGACTGCCAGAGGCATTTCACAAGGTTCCCCATAGGAATAACTGAAAATTCTCCTTGGCAGAAGTGGGAAATACATCTGTGTGTCTTAGCAGGTGTAGGGACTAGCCATTTTGAAAGTTCTAGCTGTTTATAACTTACACACTCTGGAGAATTACATTCATGTTTTCATTGTCACTTGCTGACAGTTATTTTAGGTGTTACTTGCTCTAAATACAAAAAGCATGTAACGCAAGAATTCAGTCCCCAAGGTTTGTTCTGAGGTTCTAATTATGCAGCACACACCATATTCTGACTGTCCCTATTTTAGATGTGCTGTCAATGTTAGTTTTAGAGTAACAAAGCGGGAAAGTGGTGAGGACAGGCAAGTCAGCAGCATTCTAAAATACTGACAGTCAACCTGAAGACAGATGCATGTTGCAGAGGACTATTTTTACTCAGTGAAACACTCGAGTGTTTCAACCCAGAATCAGCTGTTCCATTCAGAGGTCACCCCTAGGGCCATTTGTAACAGCAGGGATGTGCCTAAGTCTCTCTGGGTGGATTCCCAGGCTATACTGGGTGATTAATTGCCAAGAGCCCTGGGCTTCGTGAACAAAGGCTTTGCTCCTGCATGAGTTTTGTTCTCTGCAGTAGTGTCTGCACATCTGCCCTGCCTTTCTGCTGCAAGCTGGGGTTGGGGGGCAGGGAGGGGAGTACCCTGGTTGAGAGCAATGGCCTTGAGTTTCAGACAAAACAGCAGTGCTTTGCTGATACTGGCATGGGGGGCTTTCTAGTCACTAACTTGTCATTTTATATTGCAGTATTCGCAGTGTCCTGGTCTTTTAGGATTCCCACTGGTTGCAGCAGATGGCTCAGCACTGGTACAAACTTCATTAGCCTCCAATGCAACAGATAGGAAATAAACCCCAAGGCATTTCTGAAAGGCCTGCTGCCGCCACCGCTGAATAAAAGGATCAGACTCAATCTCCAGACTTCAAACACATCATTTATAAATGAAATAATCTTTTTCCTCCCACTTCTTCCTCCTGATTCCTGCTTTAAGTCTTCTGCATTGTGCTGCAATTTTCTTTCAATAGCCAGCTATGAATTACAGGACCAGCTGCCATCACGGGTGTTATTTTTAAAATGACTTATCATGTGCAAGCTTTTAATAAAAGAAGAATGAAGAAAACTCTTTCTTTGGGCCTTCATAACACTGCAAGCTTAACGGATCTGTGCATGCAGCTCAGCACAGTCAAACTCTAGGTCAGAACTATGTAGCCATCCTGAATGATTTTAGCATGCCATTACCTCACAGGCAACAAAATTACTCCTTACTCTAACTGATAGGGAGGGAAATTACTGCAGAGATTAAAACTTATGGTGACCATGTGTTGTAACTAATAATTTCATTAAATGATATTTAAGTAAACCATAGACATAGCTACTGTAGAATGTCACACCACTGGATATTTTAACCAAGTTAACACGTCCAAGCATTTTATATAAAGCTGCTGTGCTGGCGTTCTGTGGTGTGGTTCATGGGTTTTGTAACTCTGTACCTCTTCCTTGCGTGGTTTGTCAGTATGGGTTTAGATCTTTGGCCAATTTATGCAAGTGCACCTGATGCTTGGGAAACAATGCAAAGCAAAATCATTCTGCATTGAGTATTGCTACTTCTTTGCATTAAATAAATGTGAGGTTTCTTAAGCTTTAAGGGTGAGGACAGAGTAAATGGGAAGAAATAGGTGACTGGTAACAGTTTGCAGGAAATCAAACGTAAAGTATCTTCCTGCTTTCTGCATTTGTAATGTGGAAACGGGACCAGAAGCTATTTCTCCACTTGGAAACAACAAACCAGAGCTTGCAGGGTAGCTGGGCAGGGGAGCCTGTGAGGTAAGGGGCCTGTGTGCTGATCACTACTTACTTGTGTCAGCAGAGTCCTTGGGCAGCCCAGCTAGGTTAATGATTTGAGGACAAATTTACTGAGAGATTAGACTTTAACAGAAGAAGATCCTGAAACACGTGATGTGTAATCAATTCAATTTGCACAGCTTTAAGACTCGAACTTAAGCAATTTCTTTCTATGGGATTACCTGTTCAGTCAGGTCTGAAGATTGTTTCTGGAACATAAAATAAGTATTTTCAGGTGTAGTTTGGCTGAAAAGTTGGGATCTCTTCAACAGCAGGTTGCGTGTGAGCCAACAGTGTGAACTGGATCACTATTCAAAATAGAAAGAGAGGGGGTTTATTTCCACTTCATTGAGCTGATCCTTAGTAACATGGATTCAGCAGAAAAAAGAGCATAATATCTCAACTCTCAGAGTAGTCCAAGAAAACATTTCTCTGCAGAGGCCAAGCCAGTTTATAGCACCAGCTAAGGTATGTTTAACTCATGACTGAAACAGAAGCCAAAGAAAACCTGTTTAAACCTAGCTTGTGAGGACAGGAAGGAGAGTACAGAGAGGTAAAATATCCTCCATATGCCAGATATGTGTTTTTCCCAAAGCATTCCCTATTGCATGAAGGGTAGAGAATGTAACAGCAGTCTTCAGAGTAGAAGAAAAGAATAGAGTTAGGGAATGAAGTACAACACCACCACCCCACTGCACCACCCCCCCACACTCCCACCCCCCCACCCCCCCCCCTACTTCTGTCCTCTTCAGGATCATGCAAATCCCATTTCTGCTGTGGTCATGTGCCAAGCATAGCAAAGACCTGCTGCTGGTGTCTTTATTAGGATAGTTGCTGTGGTCCAAAACAATAAACCCATGAAATCATTCTTGCTTGGGACATGTTATAAGGCAGCAATCTAGATCTGCCTTCACACTGAAGGAGTAAGTGGTTTCTGCTGGGGAATGACAAATAGTTCATACTGTCCTGGAGTATTTCTCCCTGCAGTTCCCCATCCAACAGTGCTCAGTTAAAGATTAGTTTGTGTGATTGTTCAGCTCAGGAGAGCCTGTTTCTGACAGACCTTCCCCTTGGCTCCCTGACTCTGCGCTACTCCAGACGCCTTCAGGGCCACATGCAGCAACTCCAGCTGAGCCTCCATTTAGGAGCTTTCCTGTGACCTAGAAGGGTCCCACTCCCCATCAGAGCACCACCTTTCCATTACCACATAAAAGCACTATGAAAAATCCACAAAAGTAATGAAAAAAAAAAACCCCAAAATTTCTCAAGAGACAAACACTTTTTCTGACAAAGCACAAACAATCCTTCCTCAGACCTTAAGCCCGGCCAGTGTTTATTAAACAATACTTGGCTTCAGATACAGATGAGCATGAGCAAGGTTCTGCTCTCCCACTACATCCCAGGCACCCAGCAAATCCCCCAGGAAAAAGCACAGGACAGGTGTGTGCACCTGTGCGCAGAGGCATGCACTGTGCAGCTGTGTTTTTCCACGCTTGAAAGACCACCCTCACTGACCAAGCACCAGAGGCAGATGCCCATTGCCACACAGCATAACCCACCCTATTACTTCAGGGTTATCAGCTGGAGCACAGGGATCGCAGTAACAAAACCCACTGTGCTGCACAGATAAATAGGAGATGACTGGCCAATGATTTGTACAAGGGCCATCCCATCTGGCTGCTGAGGACAAGTGAAACAATTTTTTCTCCTTCAAGACAAATAAATCATATCACAAGTCATGAAGGAGTCTTATTTTTAATTTCTTTTCAGCGGTTACGACCAGGTTGAACATGGAACACCAGCACTCACACTCTGACAGAGGCTACCAAGGATCCACCAAGAAACCCAAGAAAGTAGAGGGTTCCTAGGAAAAAACTGCTACTGAAAGGGATCAGAACAATCCACAAGTGCAGGCCTGCTCCATTGCTGCTGCTCTCACCTGCGTGACAGGAGCACAGCAGCACCCAGACATCATCACACAGAGGTTGGGATTGACCAGCAAGGCTGGGGAAAAGTGGCCCAGCTGCACTTCCACCTGGACAGAGCCACTGTTGCACCACAGGGCCACCATGGCCCGGGCAAGAGCTCAGCCAGCTGCAGGGGCACAGCAGCCCTGCCGGCCTGCATCGGTGAAGCTAGTGATAGGCCATGGGGGTTTGAGAGCTGGGGACTCAGCCGGCCCACATAAATGCTGCTGCTGCTCCTGACCTTCCCTCTTGCCCCATCAATTGGGGCCAACACAAATCTCTCCAGGCAGTCCCCTGCAAACATAAATGGGGGAGGAGGGGCTACGTCTTCCCAAGTAAAGCCCCTCTTCCTGACACATTCTCTCCTCACTACCCAAGTGAAAACAGATGCACCACCACAGACAGTTAAGCGCCACTCCAGAAGGGCACATGTGTTAGTCCACCACAACATGCTTTCATTGTCTTGGGGGGGGGGAAAGAGGGAGGGTGTTGTGTTTGTCTAAATCTTTTTTTGATTTGTAATCCCTTCGTAAATCCCTTGGGATACCCTGCTGTCAGAGCAAACGCTACCTGTTTGCAACAAGGGGACTCAGAGGTCAGAAGTCCCTAGAGCAGAGCCCCCTCAGTAGCACAGAGGACTGGGCAGAGCATGGGCTGAAGGTAGAGCCACCAATAAAAGCCTCCCCCTCCACAGAGGACTTTGGCCAGCTCCCGAGGAGCTGCTATCCATCCTCTCTGCTCAGCACTCACTGTGCTGCTGCTCCGTGTCCGGCATCCGACAGATTAACCACAGCTCCCTGCTCTCTGGCGACAGTCCCACGCCAGGACTGCCAACACGCTTCTGCCTCCCGTCCAGCTGCGTGCAGCGGGTGCCCAGCAGCACTCTGGCTCCACAGCTGGGCCAGATCACAACACGGGGCTTCTGCCAGACAGGCGGCACCTTCCCTCCAGCCCGCTGCAGTGACAGCCACAGCTCTGCTAGCACCTCATGGCCACTTCTGGAAAAGTAAGGACAACGCACTTCCCGTCTTCCTCTCCCAGCTGCCTGGCTCTCAGCAAACGCTCAGCCTGCGCACCCTCTCTCCTCTATCCTTACTCCCCCAACTCATCCGAACCCCTTGAACTTACACGAGCTTCTGCTTTCGTACCACCGCCCGTGCCGGCGCCGGCGTTGGGCAGAGCGCTCCTCTCCCGTTCTGCCCAGGAACGGAAATACCAAACCCCACCACCCTGCGTAACACCCTCCTGCCCGGGCCCGCTCTGCGCCCCTGCTTTGGCTGGGAAAGAGCCCTTCAGAGACGCAGTCCTCCAGCCACTCCTCTCTTCCATGCAGTCCTTTCCCTGGGAAGCCCTGCTCAAGCTGCAAGCACAAATTTTGTTGAAGTCAAACCAGCTCTGGGGTGAGCGCACATGGGGTTTGGGAGATGCCACACACCAGCCATCCCTGTGGCATGGGAGAAAGCAGCCCAGCTGCCAGCAGGATGGGGACCGTTCCTTAATCCCCTTAGGTACCTTCAGCCCTACACCTTACAAGACCGGCAGCAAGGCTCTGAACAGCCTTTCCGAGAGGTGGGGTCCACGCTGCCCATCAGAACATAGCCTGGCCATCAACATATGACAACGTTATGAAAAACCCACAAAAGCCATTAAAACCCCAGTAATTTCCTCAGGGCATACCTCATGCTCTTTTTGTGACAAACCACAAACGGTCCTTCTTCAGACCTTGAGCCTGGCCAGTGTTTACTGACCATCTCTTGGCTTGGCAAACAGCCCAGCGTGACTGAGGTCCTGCACCTCTCAGTTGGGCAACTGCAGGATGCCCAACCGTGCGCCCAAGGCAAACATTCCCTTGCAGCCTAATCCCCTCTCTTGCTTCCAGGTTATCAGGTGCAGAGCTGCTGTTGCCTGGGCCCTGGGCAAACCCCTCTCTGTGGAGGAGGTGGAGGTTGCACCTCCGAAGGCAGGTGAAGTCCGTGTCAAGGTAAAAAAGACATTTCAGTGTGTTGGTTCTCCCTTTTGGAACTGCTCTTCTTGTGGCTATACCTTGAGTATACCTCCTTCCACAAGCTTAGTTAAACAGAGGCCCGACCATTTGTAAATCTCATCTACTCTTTTGCTTCCAAACAGATTGTGGCCACGGGCATCTGTCACACAGAAAAACATGTTTTGGAAGGGAGCTTTCCTAATGTGCATTTCCCAGTTATCCCAGGCCATGAAGGAGCTGGAATTGTGGAAAGCATTGGAGAAGGAGTGACCTCCGTGAAACCAGGTACAACACACACATAAACACTCACCCAGGAGTCAGCTCACATAGCAGATAAGGCTGCTCAGAGCTCAGAAATCCCACCATGCTCCAGTGAAAATGGCATAAAACCTGAGTGCCCACATATTTCACCGGGCTGTCACATGTGCACATGAGCATCTCTTCTTGACAGAGAGAAGACGGTTCAGGGTTTATGTTGCCACCAGAAAGCTCAGCAGAGGTGCTCCAACAGGAAGCACCGTCAGGTCCGGCTGAGCAAGAGGCACTTAACAGGGAATTGCTTTGTTGCAGGAGACAAAGTCATCCCCCTTTGCATTCCACAGTGTGGGGAATGCACCTTCTGTCTGAATCCCGAATCCAACTTCTGCCTGAAGTCTCAGTGAGTTTGATTCACCTCCCCCTACACCTAAATGGGGTCAGCTGTCTCTCATCAAATCTGACAGACCATGGGGGCTTTACTTTATGAAAAACAAATGCTTGCACCTTCCCCAACAGTCTCTATGAACCACAAAACCTGATGCCTGACAAGACCAGCCGCTTCACTTGCAAAGGAAAGCAGATCCACCACTTCCTGTGGCTCAGCACCTTTGCAGAATACACCGTGATCCCCGAGTACGCCCTTGCCAAGATAGATGCTGCTGCACCTCTGGAAAAAGTCTGCTTGTTTGGCTGTGGGTTTCCCACAGGCTACGGGGCTGCCATCAACACTGCCAAGGTTGGTATGCCGGGGTGTCGAGCACAAGAACCTCAGGGCTGCCCCCTTGCACCCTCACTAACCTTGTGCAAGGGAATCCTCTTCCTCGCGATGGAGACACGCAGGACCCCATGTCGTGCAGGTAAAACCAGGCTCCACCTGCGCCGTCTTCGGCCTGGGAGGAGTTGGCCTCTCCGCCGTCATGGGCTGCAAGGCAGCTGGAGCTTCCCGCATCATCGCTGTTGATATCAACAAGGACAAGTTTGCCAAGGCCAAGGAGCTGGGAGCCACCGACTGCATCTGTCCTCACGACTTCAAGAAGCCCATCCAGGAGGTGCTCACTGAGATGACTGGCCATGGCGTGGACTACTCCTTTGAGGTCATCGGGCACGCGGACACCATGGTAGGTGGCATTTCTGCACGTGTGCTCCCTCCCTCCCTCCCTCCCTCCCTTCCAGACCATTCTCAGGCTCCTGTCAGCACAAAATCCCCCCCGGCAGGCAGTTCCCAGCCTGCTGCTTGCGCTGCTGGGCTCATCTTTGCCCTGAAAGGCCGTCTGGTGGCTTTGGGACAAAATGATCTGTGGGTCTCCAAAGAGGCACAGAACTCCCATGTGTGCTGCACAAGGGAGCTCTGACAGACTCAGCAGCGTGATCTCTGATTCACCTGCCTGTCCCACCAGACCGCTGCCCTGGCCTCCTGCAATATGAGCACTGGAGTCTGCGTGATGGTTGGGGTACTGGATTCTGGCTCAGCAATTTCTGTTGATCCTTTGCTGCTGCTGTCTGGGCGTACATGGAAGGGGACTCTGCTTGGAGGTATGAAATTCAAAAAAATGTTCTAGATAATGCAGCCTTTTCCTTTTATGGTCATTTCCAAATCACAGAATCACAGAGTGGTTTCGGCTGGAAAGGAACTTTGAACATCATCTAATCAAACCTTTCTGCTGTGCTCAGGCATCTCAGGGATCTTCTCACTCCTTCCAGCTATAGTGTTAGCTCAAAGAGGAGTTTCTCTTACATTTTTAGCCTCATCCTATTATTTTTCATGCACAGCAAGCAGCAGGTACTGTGCTTTATAAGGGCAGAGCTGCAAGTATATTTAGAGGTCAGCAGAGCCTGGTGGAGGGGACTAGCTCCTGGTCAGCCCTAATATTCTGGTCAGATGAGAGCTGCTACACTGCTGGCACCAGAAAACTCTATAAACACGCCCTTACCAAAACAGCATTTCTCCAGTTACTCACTGCCTGTGCTTTCCCCCATTTTTAGGTTGGAAAACGAGAGAATCTATTCCTAAATTAGTTTCCAGCTATATGGAGAAGAAATTCAACTCAGACTTGCTGATCACTCACACGCTGCCCATCGCCAAGGTGAACGAGGGATTTGAGCTGTTACGTGAAGGAAAAAGGTGAGAGCCTGACTAGCAGGAGCAATGCACAGCAAACACTGCCAACACCTAAAATTCAAGCAGCCCAAGCACTGGCTGGCAGAGCATATGCTACTGCCTTCTCAAAAGGCATCTGAGTCCTTTGGGGAAGCAGGGACCAGAGCCATATGTCTGGAAGATCTGCCATACCCCAGAGGGAAGAGCCCACACCCAGCGTAGGCAACCCTGCTCATGGTTCAGTTAACAGGTACCCCATGGCCCTGACACTGCAATGAGGCCAGCACAGACCCTCAGACACTGCATCCCAGGGCACTGCTTGGAAGCATAGGACAGGCAATGGAGAACAAGGAGTAAGGGGCACCCTTGAGGACAAGAGCATAAAAGCCAGAGGAAAGAAGACTGTATCTGTCAGCTGCAGCACAAGAGCTTTGGGGAGGCACAAGCTGCCTTCGCTCCGGAGGGCTTCCCTTCAGCAGGGCTTTGAAAGCTGCTCCGTTGCTGCATGTCTCATGCGGCTGACTTACAAAGACCCTGGACAAGAAAGGCAGCAGATGGTGCCCAGGCTGGCCTGCCTGACCCTCTGCCTGCTCCTAAACTGCAGCACCTGTAACCCCTCCCTTCCTTTCCACTTTCCAGTATTCGCACGGTCCTGCTCTTTTGAAGGACACAGACACTGGAGGCCGAGCAGAATGACCAGGCAGCAGATGCTCTCCTGGCAAGGGGCCTTCTTGCCCAGCACCTCACTTTGTGGGGTGCATCAGGATGAGAACAAGGAACTTGACAACGCTGGTGCTGCTGCCAGCACTCCTGTGCCCATCCGAGACCTCTCCCAAGAGGAAGGACACCTCTCCCCAAAACACCCTTTTACCAATAAAGGCTTTTTCTGAAACTCACCCCATGCACTGCAGTCAATCAGTGGAGTTCTGATGGGGCAGGAGGAGCTCTTCTGCAGACCCCAGGTGCTTCCATTGCAGCCCTTGTCTCAGCAGCGAGCAACTGCCTTTGCCACCTCCATTGCTGCTGCTCTCACCTGCGTGACAGGAGCACAGCAGCACCCAGACATCATCACACAGAGGTTGGGATTGACCAGCAATGCTGGGGAAAAGTGGCCCAGCTGCACTTCCACCTGGACAGAGCCACTGTCGCACCACAGGGCCACCATGGCCTGGGCAAGAGCTCAGCCAGCTGCAGGGGCACAGCAGCCCTGCCGGCCTGCATCGGTGAAGCTAGTGATAGGCCATGGGGGTTTGAGAGCTGGGGACTCAGCCGGCCCACATAAATGCTGCTGCTGCTGCTGCTCTTGACCTTCCCTCTTGCCCCATCAATTGGGGCCAACACAAATCTCTCCAGGCAGTCCCCTTCATAGGGCCAATGTCTTCCCAAGTAAAGAACAGGTCCTACACCTGATAGTCACACACAGGGAACTTATCTTAGCCCTCTCCTCCAGTCACCTATAAATCACCTCTCCAATGCCTCAGCAGAAACAGAATTATGAGAAACAGGAAAGCTCAGTGCGAGTGAACCCCTCAGAAACCTGGTTAGACTGGGGCGATAGAAAGGTAGCCTTGGAAAAGCCCCTCTTCCTGAAACATTCTCTCCTCACTACCCAAGTGAAAACAGATGCACCACCACAGACAGTTAAGATCCATCCACTCCAAAAGGGCACGTGTGTTTGTCCACCACAACATGCTTTCATTGTCTTGGGGGGGGGGAGGGGGAAAGAGGGAGGGTGTTGTGTTTGTCTAAATCTTTTTTTGATTTGTAATCCCTTCGTAAATCCCTTGGGATACCCTGCTGTCAGAGCAAACGCTACCTGTTTGCAACAAGGGGACTCAGAGGTCAGAAGTCCCTAGAGCAGAGCCCCCTCAGTAGCACAGAGGACTGGGCAGAGCATGGGCTGAAGGTAGAGCCACCAATAAAAGCCTCCCCCTCCACAGAGGACTTTGGCCAGCTCCCGAGGAGCTGCTATCCATCCTCTCTGCTCAGCACTCACTGTGCTGCTGCTCCGTGTCCGGCATCCGACAGATTAACCACAGCTCCCTGCTCTCTGGCGACAGTCCCACGCCAGGACTGCCAACACGCTTCTGCCTCCCGTCCAGCTGCGTGCAGCGGGTGCCCAGCAGCACTCTGGCTCCACAGCTGGGCCAGATCACAACACGGGGCTTCTGCCAGACAGGCGGCACCTTCCCTCCAGCCCGCTGCAGTGACAGCCACAGCTCTGCTAGCACCTCATGGCCACTTCTGGAAAAGTAAGGACAACGCACTTCCCGTCTTCCTCTCCCAGCTGCCTGGCTCTCAGCAAACGCTCAGCCTGCGCACCCTCTCTCCTCTATCCTTACTCCCCCAACTCATCCGAACCCCTTGAACTTACACGAGCTTCTGCTTTCGTACCACCGCCCGTGCCGGCGCCGGCGTTGGGCAGAGCGCTCCTCTCCCGTTCTGCCCAGGAACGGAAATACCAAACCCCACCACCCTGCGTAACACCCTCCTGCCCGGGCCCGCTCTGCGCCCCTGCTTTGGCTGGGAAAGAGCCCTTCAGAGACGCAGTCCTCCAGCCACTCCTCTCTTCCATGCAGTCCTTTCCCTGGGAAGCCCTGCTCAAGCTGCAAGCACAAATTTTGTTGAAGTCAAACCAGCTCTGGGGTGAGCGCACATGGGGTTTGGGAGATGCCACACACCAGCCATCCCTGTGGCATGGGAGAAAGCAGCCCAGCTGCCAGCAGGATGGGGACCGTTCCTTAATCCCCTTAGGTACCTTCAGCCCTACACCTTACAAGACCGGCAGCAAGGCTCTGAACAGCCTTTCCGAGAGGTGGGGTCCACGCTGCCCATCAGAACATAGCCTGGCCATCAACATATGACAACGTTATGAAAAACCCACAAAAGCCATTAAAACCCCAGTAATTTCCTCAGGGCATACCTCATGCTCTTTTTGTGACAAACCACAAACGGTCCTTCTTCAGACCTTGAGCCTGGCCAGTGTTTACTGACCATCTCTTGGCTTGGCAAACAGCCCAGCGTGACTGAGGTCCTGCACCTCTCAGTTGGGCAACTGCAGGATGCCCAACCGTGCGCCCAAGGCAAACATTCCCTTGCAGCCTAATCCCCTCTCTTGCTTCCAGGTTATCAGGTGCAGAGCTGCTGTTGCCTGGGCCCTGGGCAAACCCCTCTCTGTGGAGGAGGTGGAGGTTGCACCTCCGAAGGCAGGTGAAGTCCGTGTCAAGGTAAAAAAGACATTTCAGTGTGTTGGTTCTCCCTTTTGGAACTGCTCTTCTTGTGGCTATACCTTGAGTATACCTCCTTCCACAAGCTTAGTTAAACAGAGGCCCGACCATTTGTAAATCTCATCTACTCTTTTGCTTCCAAACAGATTGTGGCCACGGGCATCTGTCACACAGAAAAACATGTTTTGGAAGGGAGCTTTCCTAATGTGCATTTCCCAGTTATCCCAGGCCATGAAGGAGCTGGAATTGTGGAAAGCATTGGAGAAGGAGTGACCTCCGTGAAACCAGGTACAACACACACATAAACACTCACCCAGGAGTCAGCTCACATAGCAGATAAGGCTGCTCAGAGCTCAGAAATCCCACCATGCTCCAGTGAAAATGGCATAAAACCTGAGTGCCCACATATTTCACCGGGCTGTCACATGTGCACATGAGCATCTCTTCTTGACAGAGAGAAGACGGTTCAGGGTTTATGTTGCCACCAGAAAGCTCAGCAGAGGTGCTCCAACAGGAAGCACCGTCAGGTCCGGCTGAGCAAGAGGCACTTAACAGGGAATTGCTTTGTTGCAGGAGACAAAGTCATCCCCCTTTGCATTCCACAGTGTGGGGAATGCACCTTCTGTCTGAATCCCGAATCCAACTTCTGCCTGAAGTCTCAGTGAGTTTGATTCACCTCCCCCTACACCTAAATGGGGTCAGCTGTCTCTCATCAAATCTGACAGACCATGGGGGCTTTACTTTATGAAAAACAAATGCTTGCACCTTCCCCAACAGTCTCTATGAACCACAAAACCTGATGCCTGACAAGACCAGCCGCTTCACTTGCAAAGGAAAGCAGATCCACCACTTCCTGTGGCTCAGCACCTTTGCAGAATACACCGTGATCCCCGAGTACGCCCTTGCCAAGATAGATGCTGCTGCACCTCTGGAAAAAGTCTGCTTGTTTGGCTGTGGGTTTCCCACAGGCTACGGGGCTGCCATCAACACTGCCAAGGTTGGTATGCCGGGGTGTCGAGCACAAGAACCTCAGGGCTGCCCCCTTGCACCCTCACTAACCTTGTGCAAGGGAATCCTCTTCCTCGCGATGGAGACACGCAGGACCCCATGTCGTGCAGGTAAAACCAGGCTCCACCTGCGCCGTCTTCGGCCTGGGAGGAGTTGGCCTCTCCGCCGTCATGGGCTGCAAGGCAGCTGGAGCTTCCCGCATCATCGCTGTTGATATCAACAAGGACAAGTTTGCCAAGGCCAAGGAGCTGGGAGCCACCGACTGCATCTGTCCTCACGACTTCAAGAAGCCCATCCAGGAGGTGCTCACTGAGATGACTGGCCATGGCGTGGACTACTCCTTTGAGGTCATCGGGCACGCGGACACCATGGTAGGTGGCATTTCTGCACGTGTGCTCCCTCCCTTCCAGACCATTCTCAGGCTCCTGTCAGCACAAAATCCCCCCCGGCAGGCAGTTCCCAGCCTGCTGCTTGCGCTGCTGGGCTCATCTTTGCCCTGAAAGGCCGTCTGGTGGCTTTGGGACAAAATGATCTGTGGGTCTCCAAAGAGGCACAGAACTCCCATGTGTGCTGCACAAGGGAGCTCTGACAGACTCAGCAGCGTGATCTCTGATTCACCTGCCTGTCCCACCAGACCGCTGCCCTGGCCTCCTGCAATATGAGCACTGGAGTCTGCGTGATGGTTGGGGTACTGGATTCTGGCTCAGCAATTTCTGTTGATCCTTTGCTGCTGCTGTCTGGGCGTACATGGAAGGGGACTCTGCTTGGAGGTATGAAATTCAAAAAAATGTTCTAGATAATGCAGCCTTTTCCTTTTATGGTCATTTCCAAATCACAGAATCACAGAGTGGTTTCGGCTGGAAAGGAACTTTGAACATCATCTAATCAAACCTTTCTGCTGTGCTCAGGCATCTCAGGGATCTTCTCACTCCTTCCAGCTATAGTGTTAGCTCAAAGAGGAGTTTCTCTTACATTTTTAGCCTCATCCTATTATTTTTCATGCACAGCAAGCAGCAGGTACTGTGCTTTATAAGGGCAGAGCTGCAAGTATATTTAGAGGTCAGCAGAGCCTGGTGGAGGGGACTAGCTCCTGGTCAGCCCTAATATTCTGGTCAGATGAGAGCTGCTACACTGCTGGCACCAGAAAACTCTATAAACACGCCCTTACCAAAACAGCATTTCTCCAGTTACTCACTGCCTGTGCTTTCCCCCATTTTTAGGTTGGAAAACGAGAGAATCTATTCCTAAATTAGTTTCCAGCTATATGGAGAAGAAATTCAACTCAGACTTGCTGATCACTCACACGCTGCCCATCGCCAAGGTGAACGAGGGATTTGAGCTGTTACGTGAAGGAAAAAGGTGAGAGCCTGACTAGCAGGAGCAATGCACAGCAAACACTGCCAACACCTAAAATTCAAGCAGCCCAAGCACTGGCTGGCAGAGCATATGCTACTGCCTTCTCAAAAGGCATCTGAGTCCTTTGGGGAAGCAGGGACCAGAGCCATATGTCTGGAAGATCTGCCATACCCCAGAGGGAAGAGCCCACACCCAGCGTAGGCAACCCTGCTCATGGTTCAGTTAACAGGTACCCCATGGCCCTGACACTGCAATGAGGCCAGCACAGACCCTCAGACACTGCATCCCAGGGCACTGCTTGGAAGCATAGGACAGGCAATGGAGAACAAGGAGTAAGGGGCACCCTTGAGGACAAGAGCATAAAAGCCAGAGGAAAGAAGACTGTATCTGTCAGCTGCAGCACAAGAGCTTTGGGGAGGCACAAGCTGCCTTCGCTCCGGAGGGCTTCCCTTCAGCAGGGCTTTGAAAGCTGCTCCGTTGCTGCATGTCTCATGCGGCTGACTTACAAAGACCCTGGACAAGAAAGGCAGCAGATGGTGCCCAGGCTGGCCTGCCTGACCCTCTGCCTGCTCCTAAACTGCAGCACCTGTAACCCCTCCCTTCCTTTCCACTTTCCAGTATTCGCACGGTCCTGCTCTTTTGAAGGACACAGACACTGGAGGCCGAGCAGAATGACCAGGCAGCAGATGCTCTCCTGGCAAGGGGCCTTCTTGCCCAGCACCTCACTTTGTGGGGTGCATCAGGATGAGAACAAGGAACTTGACAACGCTGGTGCTGCTGCCAGCACTCCTGTGCCCATCCGAGACCTCTCCCAAGAGGAAGGACACCTCTCCCCAAAACACCCTTTTACCAATAAAGGCTTTTTCTGAAACTCACCCCATGCACTGCAGTCAATCAGTGGAGTTCTGATGGGGCAGGAGGAGCTCTTCTGCAGACCCCAGGTGCTTCCATTGCAGCCCTTGTCTCAGCAGCGAGCAACTGCCTTTGCCACCTCCATTGCTGCTGCTCTCACCTGCGTGACAGGAGCACAGCAGCACCCAGACATCATCACACAGAGGTTGGGATTGACCAGCAATGCTGGGGAAAAGTGGCCCAGCTGCACTTCCACCTGGACAGAGCCACTGTCGCACCACAGGGCCACCATGGCCTGGGCAAGAGCTCAGCCAGCTGCAGGGGCACAGCAGCCCTGCCGGCCTGCATCGGTGAAGCTAGTGATAGGCCATGGGGGTTTGAGAGCTGGGGACTCAGCCGGCCCACATAAATGCTGCTGCTGCTGCTGCTCTTGACCTTCCCTCTTGCCCCATCAATTGGGGCCAACACAAATCTCTCCAGGCAGTCCCCTTCATAGGGCCAATGTCTTCCCAAGTAAAGAACAGGTCCTACACCTGATAGTCACACACAGGGAACTTATCTTAGCCCTCTCCTCCAGTCACCTATAAATCACCTCTCCAATGCCTCAGCAGAAACAGAATTATGAGAAACAGGAAAGCTCAGTGCGAGTGAACCCCTCAGAAACCTGGTTAGACTGGGGCGATAGAAAGGTAGCCTTGGAAAAGCCCCTCTTCCTGAAACATTCTCTCCTCACTACCCAAGTGAAAACAGATGCACCACCACAGACAGTTAAGATCCATCCACTCCAAAAGGGCACGTGTGTTTGTCCACCACAACATGCTTTCATTGTCTTGGGGGGGGGGAGGGGGAAAGAGGGAGGGTGTTGTGTTTGTCTAAATCTTTTTTTGATTTGTAATCCCTTCGTAAATCCCTTGGGATACCCTGCTGTCAGAGCAAACGCTACCTGTTTGCAACAAGGGGACTCAGAGGTCAGAAGTCCCTAGAGCAGAGCCCCCTCAGTAGCACAGAGGACTGGGCAGAGCATGGGCTGAAGGTAGAGCCACCAATAAAAGCCTCCCCCTCCACAGAGGACTTTGGCCAGCTCCCGAGGAGCTGCTATCCATCCTCTCTGCTCAGCACTCACTGTGCTGCTGCTCCGTGTCCGGCATCCGACAGATTAACCACAGCTCCCTGCTCTCTGGCGACAGTCCCACGCCAGGACTGCCAACACGCTTCTGCCTCCCGTCCAGCTGCGTGCAGCGGGTGCCCAGCAGCACTCTGGCTCCACAGCTGGGCCAGATCACAACACGGGGCTTCTGCCAGACAGGCGGCACCTTCCCTCCAGCCCGCTGCAGTGACAGCCACAGCTCTGCTAGCACCTCATGGCCACTTCTGGAAAAGTAAGGACAACGCACTTCCCGTCTTCCTCTCCCAGCTGCCTGGCTCTCAGCAAACGCTCAGCCTGCGCACCCTCTCTCCTCTATCCTTACTCCCCCAACTCATCCGAACCCCTTGAACTTACACGAGCTTCTGCTTTCGTACCACCGCCCGTGCCGGCGCTGGCGTTGGGCAGAGCGCTCCTCTCCCGTTCTGCCCAGGAACGGAAATACCAAACCCCACCACCCTGCGTAACACCCTCCTGCCCGGGCCCGCTCTGCGCCCCTGCTTTGGCTGGGAAAGAGCCCTTCAGAGACGCAGTCCTCCAGCCACTCCTCTCTTCCATGCAGTCCTTTCCCTGGGAAGCCCTGCTCAAGCTGCAAGCACAAATTTTGTTGAAGTCAAACCAGCTCTGGGGTGAGCGCACATGGGGTTTGGGAGATGCCACACACCAGCCATCCCTGTGGCATGGGAGAAAGCAGCCCAGCTGCCAGCAGGATGGGGACCGTTCCTTAATCCCCTTAGGTACCTTCAGCCCTACACCTTACAAGACCGGCAGCAAGGCTCTGAACAGCCTTTCCGAGAGGTGGGGTCCACGCTGCCCATCAGAACATAGCCTGGCCATCAACATATGACAACGTTATGAAAAACCCACAAAAGCCATTAAAACCCCAGTAATTTCCTCAGGGCATACCTCATGCTCTTTTTGTGACAAACCACAAACGGTCCTTCTTCAGACCTTGAGCCTGGCCAGTGTTTACTGACCATCTCTTGGCTTGGCAAACAGCCCAGCGTGACTGAGGTCCTGCACCTCTCAGTTGGGCAACTGCAGGATGCCCAACCGTGCGCCCAAGGCAAACATTCCCTTGCAGCCTAATCCCCTCTCTTGCTTCCAGGTTATCAGGTGCAGAGCTGCTGTTGCCTGGGCCCTGGGCAAACCCCTCTCTGTGGAGGAGGTGGAGGTTGCACCTCCGAAGGCAGGTGAAGTCCGTGTCAAGGTAAAAAAGACATTTCAGTGTGTTGGTTCTCCCTTTTGGAACTGCTCTTCTTGTGGCTATACCTTGAGTATACCTCCTTCCACAAGCTTAGTTAAACAGAGGCCCGACCATTTGTAAATCTCATCTACTCTTTTGCTTCCAAACAGATTGTGGCCACGGGCATCTGTCACACAGAAAAACATGTTTTGGAAGGGAGCTTTCCTAATGTGCATTTCCCAGTTATCCCAGGCCATGAAGGAGCTGGAATTGTGGAAAGCATTGGAGAAGGAGTGACCTCCGTGAAACCAGGTACAACACACACATAAACACTCACCCAGGAGTCAGCTCACATAGCAGATAAGGCTGCTCAGAGCTCAGAAATCCCACCATGCTCCAGTGAAAATGGCATAAAACCTGAGTGCCCACATATTTCACCGGGCTGTCACATGTGCACATGAGCATCTCTTCTTGACAGAGAGAAGACGGTTCAGGGTTTATGTTGCCACCAGAAAGCTCAGCAGAGGTGCTCCAACAGGAAGCACCGTCAGGTCCGGCTGAGCAAGAGGCACTTAACAGGGAATTGCTTTGTTGCAGGAGACAAAGTCATCCCCCTTTGCATTCCACAGTGTGGGGAATGCACCTTCTGTCTGAATCCCGAATCCAACTTCTGCCTGAAGTCTCAGTGAGTTTGATTCACCTCCCCCTACACCTAAATGGGGTCAGCTGTCTCTCATCAAATCTGACAGACCATGGGGGCTTTACTTTATGAAAAACAAATGCTTGCACCTTCCCCAACAGTCTCTATGAACCACAAAACCTGATGCCTGACAAGACCAGCCGCTTCACTTGCAAAGGAAAGCAGATCCACCACTTCCTGTGGCTCAGCACCTTTGCAGAATACACCGTGATCCCCGAGTACGCCCTTGCCAAGATAGATGCTGCTGCACCTCTGGAAAAAGTCTGCTTGTTTGGCTGTGGGTTTCCCACAGGCTACGGGGCTGCCATCAACACTGCCAAGGTTGGTATGCCGGGGTGTCGAGCACAAGAACCTCAGGGCTGCCCCCTTGCACCCTCACTAACCTTGTGCAAGGGAATCCTCTTCCTCGCGATGGAGACACGCAGGACCCCATGTCGTGCAGGTAAAACCAGGCTCCACCTGCGCCGTCTTCGGCCTGGGAGGAGTTGGCCTCTCCGCCGTCATGGGCTGCAAGGCAGCTGGAGCTTCCCGCATCATCGCTGTTGATATCAACAAGGACAAGTTTGCCAAGGCCAAGGAGCTGGGAGCCACCGACTGCATCTGTCCTCACGACTTCAAGAAGCCCATCCAGGAGGTGCTCACTGAGATGACTGGCCATGGCGTGGACTACTCCTTTGAGGTCATCGGGCACGCGGACACCATGGTAGGTGGCATTTCTGCACGTGTGCTCCCTCCCTCCCTCCCTCCCTCCCTTCCAGACCATTCTCAGGCTCCTGTCAGCACAAAATCCCCCCCGGCAGGCAGTTCCCAGCCTGCTGCTTGCGCTGCTGGGCTCATCTTTGCCCTGAAAGGCCGTCTGGTGGCTTTGGGACAAAATGATCTGTGGGTCTCCAAAGAGGCACAGAACTCCCATGTGTGCTGCACAAGGGAGCTCTGACAGACTCAGCAGCGTGATCTCTGATTCACCTGCCTGTCCCACCAGACCGCTGCCCTGGCCTCCTGCAATATGAGCACTGGAGTCTGCGTGATGGTTGGGGTACTGGATTCTGGCTCAGCAATTTCTGTTGATCCTTTGCTGCTGCTGTCTGGGCGTACATGGAAGGGGACTCTGCTTGGAGGTATGAAATTCAAAAAAATGTTCTAGATAATGCAGCCTTTTCCTTTTATGGTCATTTCCAAATCACAGAATCACAGAGTGGTTTCGGCTGGAAAGGAACTTTGAACATCATCTAATCAAACCTTTCTGCTGTGCTCAGGCATCTCAGGGATCTTCTCACTCCTTCCAGCTATAGTGTTAGCTCAAAGAGGAGTTTCTCTTACATTTTTAGCCTCATCCTATTATTTTTCATGCACAGCAAGCAGCAGGTACTGTGCTTTATAAGGGCAGAGCTGCAAGTATATTTAGAGGTCAGCAGAGCCTGGTGGAGGGGACTAGCTCCTGGTCAGCCCTAATATTCTGGTCAGATGAGAGCTGCTACACTGCTGGCACCAGAAAACTCTATAAACACGCCCTTACCAAAACAGCATTTCTCCAGTTACTCACTGCCTGTGCTTTCCCCCATTTTTAGGTTGGAAAACGAGAGAATCTATTCCTAAATTAGTTTCCAGCTATATGGAGAAGAAATTCAACTCAGACTTGCTGATCACTCACACGCTGCCCATCGCCAAGGTGAACGAGGGATTTGAGCTGTTACGTGAAGGAAAAAGGTGAGAGCCTGACTAGCAGGAGCAATGCACAGCAAACACTGCCAACACCTAAAATTCAAGCAGCCCAAGCACTGGCTGGCAGAGCATATGCTACTGCCTTCTCAAAAGGCATCTGAGTCCTTTGGGGAAGCAGGGACCAGAGCCATATGTCTGGAAGATCTGCCATACCCCAGAGGGAAGAGCCCACACCCAGCGTAGGCAACCCTGCTCATGGTTCAGTTAACAGGTACCCCATGGCCCTGACACTGCAATGAGGCCAGCACAGACCCTCAGACACTGCATCCCAGGGCACTGCTTGGAAGCATAGGACAGGCAATGGAGAACAAGGAGTAAGGGGCACCCTTGAGGACAAGAGCATAAAAGCCAGAGGAAAGAAGACTGTATCTGTCAGCTGCAGCACAAGAGCTTTGGGGAGGCACAAGCTGCCTTCGCTCCGGAGGGCTTCCCTTCAGCAGGGCTTTGAAAGCTGCTCCGTTGCTGCATGTCTCATGCGGCTGACTTACAAAGACCCTGGACAAGAAAGGCAGCAGATGGTGCCCAGGCTGGCCTGCCTGACCCTCTGCCTGCTCCTAAACTGCAGCACCTGTAACCCCTCCCTTCCTTTCCACTTTCCAGTATTCGCACGGTCCTGCTCTTTTGAAGGACACAGACACTGGAGGCCGAGCAGAATGACCAGGCAGCAGATGCTCTCCTGGCAAGGGGCCTTCTTGCCCAGCACCTCACTTTGTGGGGTGCATCAGGATGAGAACAAGGAACTTGACAACGCTGGTGCTGCTGCCAGCACTCCTGTGCCCATCCGAGACCTCTCCCAAGAGGAAGGACACCTCTCCCCAAAACACCCTTTTACCAATAAAGGCTTTTTCTGAAACTCACCCCATGCACTGCAGTCAATCAGTGGAGTTCTGATGGGGCAGGAGGAGCTCTTCTGCAGACCCCAGGTGCTTCCATTGCAGCCCTTGTCTCAGCAGCGAGCAACTGCCTTTGCCACCTCCATTGCTGCTGCTCTCACCTGCGTGACAGGAGCACAGCAGCACCCAGACATCATCACACAGAGGTTGGGATTGACCAGCAATGCTGGGGAAAAGTGGCCCAGCTGCACTTCCACCTGGACAGAGCCACTGTCGCACCACAGGGCCACCATGGCCTGGGCAAGAGCTCAGCCAGCTGCAGGGGCACAGCAGCCCTGCCGGCCTGCATCGGTGAAGCTAGTGATAGGCCATGGGGGTTTGAGAGCTGGGGACTCAGCCGGCCCACATAAATGCTGCTGCTGCTGCTGCTCTTGACCTTCCCTCTTGCCCCATCAATTGGGGCCAACACAAATCTCTCCAGGCAGTCCCCTTCATAGGGCCAATGTCTTCCCAAGTAAAGAACAGGTCCTACACCTGATAGTCACACACAGGGAACTTATCTTAGCCCTCTCCTCCAGTCACCTATAAATCACCTCTCCAATGCCTCAGCAGAAACAGAATTATGAGAAACAGGAAAGCTCAGTGCGAGTGAACCCCTCAGAAACCTGGTTAGACTGGGGCGATAGAAAGGTAGCCTTGGAAAAGCCCCTCTTCCTGAAACATTCTCTCCTCACTACCCAAGTGAAAACAGATGCACCACCACAGACAGTTAAGATCCATCCACTCCAAAAGGGCACGTGTGTTTGTCCACCACAACATGCTTTCATTGTCTTGGGGGGGGGGAGGGGGAAAGAGGGAGGGTGTTGTGTTTGTCTAAATCTTTTTTTGATTTGTAATCCCTTCGTAAATCCCTTGGGATACCCTGCTGTCAGAGCAAACGCTACCTGTTTGCAACAAGGGGACTCAGAGGTCAGAAGTCCCTAGAGCAGAGCCCCCTCAGTAGCACAGAGGACTGGGCAGAGCATGGGCTGAAGGTAGAGCCACCAATAAAAGCCTCCCCCTCCACAGAGGACTTTGGCCAGCTCCCGAGGAGCTGCTATCCATCCTCTCTGCTCAGCACTCACTGTGCTGCTGCTCCGTGTCCGGCATCCGACAGATTAACCACAGCTCCCTGCTCTCTGGCGACAGTCCCACGCCAGGACTGCCAACACGCTTCTGCCTCCCGTCCAGCTGCGTGCAGCGGGTGCCCAGCAGCACTCTGGCTCCACAGCTGGGCCAGATCACAACACGGGGCTTCTGCCAGACAGGCGGCACCTTCCCTCCAGCCCGCTGCAGTGACAGCCACAGCTCTGCTAGCACCTCATGGCCACTTCTGGAAAAGTAAGGACAACGCACTTCCCGTCTTCCTCTCCCAGCTGCCTGGCTCTCAGCAAACGCTCAGCCTGCGCACCCTCTCTCCTCTATCCTTACTCCCCCAACTCATCCGAACCCCTTGAACTTACACGAGCTTCTGCTTTCGTACCACCGCCCGTGCCGGCGCTGGCGTTGGGCAGAGCGCTCCTCTCCCGTTCTGCCCAGGAACGGAAATACCAAACCCCACCACCCTGCGTAACACCCTCCTGCCCGGGCCCGCTCTGCGCCCCTGCTTTGGCTGGGAAAGAGCCCTTCAGAGACGCAGTCCTCCAGCCACTCCTCTCTTCCATGCAGTCCTTTCCCTGGGAAGCCCTGCTCAAGCTGCAAGCACAAATTTTGTTGAAGTCAAACCAGCTCTGGGGTGAGCGCACATGGGGTTTGGGAGATGCCACACACCAGCCATCCCTGTGGCATGGGAGAAAGCAGCCCAGCTGCCAGCAGGATGGGGACCGTTCCTTAATCCCCTTAGGTACCTTCAGCCCTACACCTTACAAGACCGGCAGCAAGGCTCTGAACAGCCTTTCCGAGAGGTGGGGTCCACGCTGCCCATCAGAACATAGCCTGGCCATCAACATATGACAACGTTATGAAAAACCCACAAAAGCCATTAAAACCCCAGTAATTTCCTCAGGGCATACCTCATGCTCTTTTTGTGACAAACCACAAACGGTCCTTCTTCAGACCTTGAGCCTGGCCAGTGTTTACTGACCATCTCTTGGCTTGGCAAACAGCCCAGCGTGACTGAGGTCCTGCACCTCTCAGTTGGGCAACTGCAGGATGCCCAACCGTGCGCCCAAGGCAAACATTCCCTTGCAGCCTAATCCCCTCTCTTGCTTCCAGGTTATCAGGTGCAGAGCTGCTGTTGCCTGGGCCCTGGGCAAACCCCTCTCTGTGGAGGAGGTGGAGGTTGCACCTCCGAAGGCAGGTGAAGTCCGTGTCAAGGTAAAAAAGACATTTCAGTGTGTTGGTTCTCCCTTTTGGAACTGCTCTTCTTGTGGCTATACCTTGAGTATACCTGTCAGGAGTCTGTGCTGGCTAGCGGACCTTAACTGCCCAGAGCAGACTTAGCTGTAACCCCCACTCATGCAACATCTGCCAGGGGCTTCCATTTAGATTCGTCTTTGCCCATGCTCTGGCATGGGAATGCCTGCCTCCAGCCCTGTCTCCCTTACCTCTGGGATCCACACTGTGGCCTCATCTCCAGTCCCACCTCAGCTTTGTCTCCTGTTACTTTGACTGGACCTCCTGCATGGACTCTGCCCCTGGTTTATTGCTGGCCAGGCCTGGGGCTGTCACAGAAGCCCTATTACCAGTGCTCAGCTCTGCCCACTGCCTTCAGGTGCTGCATGATGGGTCCTGTTCCCTAAGGGCACTGCCGGCCCTCCATTGCTCTTGTCTCTTGCCTCTTCCCAACTTGGGCAGTACCCCTGCTGTGACTGCTCCCTCAGAATACCATTTTCCATGTCCTGCTGGGAAGCGATCAGGGAGGTTGGAGAGCTGAGATTTTGCTACATGAACAAAATGAAACAAAAAAAGAACTACCAAAAGCAGATTTCAAATTAAAATGTTCGTGGTTGATGCTACTTGACAGACCACTGATAAGTGAGGAAAAACATGCAAAGCACTTCAATTCCTGACCCCCTTCTGATCAGGCTCCTGTGGGGCACAGCTCAGGCACTCAGGAGCACCAGGAGATGAATTTCAGCAGCCCCCAGGTAACTGACCTCAAATTGGGGAGATACGTTTTCCCTTTCAGCTTCTCTGAGGACTGCAAAGTACTGATGCTAGCCAGCCCTTGGACTGCAGGCTTTTAAAGGAGAAGACTAATGGTCTCATTAATGGCAAATGGATTTAGAAGATGCAAATAGATAAAGAGCTGCTCCACACCAGATAATGCCTATTGGTAACAATATCTCAACACCAGGGAGGGTATTTTTTCCCTCTTTCTTGCACCAGCTGACCAGACAAAGGAAGACCACCTCATAAACATTCACAGTTTATGACCATTCTTGACCGTACACATGGTTTCCTTGCAGATTTCACTGTGCCATCAAAGATAGGACAGCAGTATGTTCTAGAAAACCTCATCATTCAGCACTGGCACTAGATCCCGGACAACAAGAAAATCAGATCATATCTGGACACTCAAAATGTTGGATTTCTGTTAGAAAAAATGAGCTTTCAGTTGAGAGACACCAGCTTGTGAATAGAAGCACAGTACTGCACAGCTAGGCTCTGAGACAGAGGGTTGCTGCAACACACCAGTGTTCAGTGCCCTTGAAATACCCACCCCAAACATCTCCCACCCTTTTTGGCTCATCAAAGAAAGAACAGTCTTCACTGGATTACTGAAGTCTGTGGCACACCTGCACATAGCACAACACTTTGCTCTCCCTCCTAAATTATGCCAAGCTGTTTCAGACACAACCACCTGGGATTTTCCATTCCCAGAACTCCAGGAGGCAGACACACTCCACAGACATATCCCCAGCCCCCAGAGAACAATGCAGAGGAAAGCCACAGGAAGGATTCAGTGTGAGCAGGAGGGGAAAGCCTGGCCTGGGCACAGTGCACCAGCACTGGGGGGGAAGCAACAACTGTGGGAAGAATGGTAACACCCCTGCAAAAATTATTTCCAAGCACTGACTTGAACAGAGGACAGATCATCTGTTCTTTCCTATCCCAACAGGTTGTGGCCACGGGCATCTGTGGCACAGATGAACACCTTTTGAAAGGTTGCCTTCCCAATGCAGATTTCCCAGTTATCCCAGGCCATGAAGGAGCTGGAATTGTGGAAAGCATTGGAGAAGGAGTGACCTCTGTGACACCAGGTAACAGACACACACAAACAAAACCAGGCCTCAGCTCTCCAACAGGAAGCACTAGCAGGTCCTGCACAGGGGAGCAACTGACATGGGATGTATGTTATTCCAGGTGACAAAGTCATCCCCCTTTGCATTCCACAGTGTGGGGAATGCACCTTCTGTCTGAATCCCGAATCCAACTTCTGCCTGAAGTCTCAGTGAGTTTGATTCACCTCCCCCTACACCTAAATGGGGTCAGCTGTCTCTCAGCAAATCTGACAGACCATGGGGGCTTTACTTTATGAAAAACAAATGCTTGCACCTTCCCCAACAGTCTCTATGAACCACAAAACCTGATGCCTGACAAGACCAGCCGCTTCACTTGCAAAGGAAAGCAGATCCACCACTTCCTGTGGCTCAGCACCTTTGCAGAATACACCGTGATCCCCGAGTACGCCCTTGCCAAGATAGATGCTGCTGCACCTCTGGAAAAAGTCTGCTTGTTTGGCTGTGGGTTTCCCACAGGCTACGGGGCTGCCATCAACACTGCCAAGGTTGGTATGCCGGGGTGTCGAGCACAAGAACCTCAGGGCTGCCCCCTTGCACCCTCACTAACCTTGTGCAAGGGAATCCTCTTCCTCGCGATGGAGACACGCAGGACCCCATGTCGTGCAGGTAAAACCAGGCTCCACCTGCGCCGTCTTCGGCCTGGGAGGAGTTGGCCTCTCCGCCGTCATGGGCTGCAAGGCAGCTGGAGCTTCCCGCATCATCGCTGTTGATATCAACAAGGACAAGTTTGCCAAGGCCAAGGAGCTGGGAGCCACCGACTGCATCTGTCCTCACGACTTCAAGAAGCCCATCCAGGAGGTGCTCACTGAGATGACTGGCCATGGCGTGGACTACTCCTTTGAGGTCATCGGGCACGCGGACACCATGGTAGGTGGCATTTCTGCACGTGTGCTCCCTCCCTTCCAGACCATTCTCAGGCTCCTGTCAGCACAAAATCCCCCCCGGCAGGCAGTTCCCAGCCTGCTGCTTGCGCTGCTGGGCTCATCTTTGCCCTGAAAGGCCGTCTGGTGGCTTTGGGACAAAATGATCTGTGGGTCTCCAAAGAGGCACAGAACTCCCATGTGTGCTGCACAAGGGAGCTCTGACAGACTCAGCAGCGTGATCTCTGATTCACCTGCCTGTCCCACCAGACCGCTGCCCTGGCCTCCTGCAATATGAGCACTGGAGTCTGCGTGATGGTTGGAGAACTGGATTCTGGCTCAGCAATTTCTGTTGATCCTTTGCTGCTGCTGTCTGGGCGTACATGGAAGGGGACTCTGCTTGGAGGTATGAAATTCAAAAAGCATTTTAGACTTTTCATCCTTTTCCTTTCACTGTAATTGCCAAATATCTGTGGAACAGGCACCCATCTGGGCATATGACTGTCTCTCCCCTTGAAAAGGAATCAGACATCTGAGCAATGTCCTCAGTGGTAGGACAAGACACTTTTCCTCACAGTCATTATTCACTAACCTCTTGAGCACCTAGAATATTTGAAGTGTGGCAATGACCCAGGAAGCCTACTTTAGAGGGTTTTCCAGAAAAAACAGGTACACAGGAGCTTTTCATTGCCACTGTTGTATGGATAGGTATGAACCATGCTAATAAACCTGTAACCATTTCATACAGTTCAATGCATAGAACAGCACCATGCTAAACCACTCTCCTCCCAAGGAGAGGAAAACTTCTCACAAGATAAAGGCACCGCTACTGGTCAATCACAGCAACACGCCCTTACCAAAACAGCATTTCTCCAGTTACTCACTGCCTGTGCTTTCCCCCATTTTTAGGTTGGAAGATGAGAGAATCCATTCCTAAATTAGTTTCCAGCTATATGGAGAAGAAATTCAACTCAGACTTGCTGATCACTCACACGCTGCCCATCGCCAAGGTGAACGAGGGATTTGAGCTGTTACGTGAAGGAAAAAGGTGAGAGCCTGACTAGCAGGAGCAATGCACAGCAAACACTGCCAACACCTAAAATTCAAGCAGCCCAAGCACTGGCTGGCAGAGCATATGCTACTGCCTTCTCAAAAGGCATCTGAGTCCTTTGGGGAAGCAGGGACCAGAGCCATATGTCTGGAAGATCTGCCATACCCCAGAGGGAAGAGCCCACACCCAGCGTAGGCAACCCTGCTCATGGTTCAGTTAACAGGTACCCCATGGCCCTGACACTGCAATGAGGCCAGCACAGACCCTCAGACACTGCATCCCAGGGCACTGCTTGGAAGCATAGGACAGGCAATGGAGAACAAGGAGTAAGGGGCACCCTTGAGGACAAGAGCATAAAAGCCAGAGGAAGGAAGACTGTATCTGTCAGCTGCAGCACAAGAGCTTTGGGGAGGCACAAGCTGCCTTCGCTCCGGAGGGCTTCCCTTCAGCAGGGCTTTGAAAGCTGCTCTGTTGCTGCATGTCTCATGCGGCTGACTTACAAAGACCCTGGACAAGAAAGGCAGCAGATGGTGCCCAGGCTGGCCTGCCTGACCCTCTGCCTGCTCCTAAACTGCAGCACCTGTAACCCCTCCCTTCCTTTCCACTTTCCAGTATTCGTACGGTCCTGCTCTTTTGAAGGACACAGACACTGGAGGCCGAGCGGAATGACCAGGCAGCAGATGCTCTCCTGGCAAGGGGCCTTCTTGCCCAGCACCTCACTTTGTGGGGTGCATCAGGATGAGAACAAGGAACTTGACAACGCTGGTGCTGCTGCCAGCACTCCTGTGCCCATCCGAGACCTCTCCTGAGAGGAAGGACACCTCTCCCCAAAACACCCTTTTACCAATAAAGGCTTTTTCTGAAACTCACCCCATGCACTGCAGTCAATCAGTGGAGTTCTGATGGGGCAGGAGGAGCTCTTCTGCAGACCCCAGGTGCTTCCATTGCAGCCCTTGTCTCAGCAGCGAGCAACTGCCTTTGCCACCTCCATTCCTACTGCTTCTCGCCTTCGCCCACCTCATACACATTTGCCCATATGTCTCTGCCCCCATCTCAACCGAGTGAATACTGCAACCTCACCAAAAGTACAGCAGGGAAATAACAGTTCCTGCTGCTGTTCCCTTGTCTCATTCACTGGACCATGATGTCTTTTGCTATGTGAGGTTATGATTGGATAAAACGTGTCAGTCCATCCCCTTTCATTTAAACATGAGGTTTTCTTATTACATTACTTTGTGTCCTCTGGCGTCCTGAGCTCAGTCTGGTGTCTTTTCTCCTGGTCTAGTTTTGTTCTTGATAACAATGTTAGATAAACTCACAAATTGGAACCAGGAAGAGAAATTACAATTGCATTCGCATCCCGCAATATGTAAATGTGGGTGCTAGAGGTACTGTACCTAGACTTTCAAAAAGTAAAAAGCAAAATTTCTCCTTACATTGCATTAGTGCAATTCCATAGGAGCTTCCAGGATCACAGCTGGTCTGGCAACTAAATTTGTTCTGTGCAAAAAAAGGAAATCCAAGGATGCCATTCTTACAGATGCCTTCCAACTGGAGATATTTTAGTATCACAGAATTGTTTGGGTTGGAAGGGACCTCCAGAGATCATCAGGTCCAACCCCCCTGCCAAAGCAGGTTCCCTAGGACAGACTGCAGAGGTAGGCATTCAGACAGGTCTGGAATATCTCCAGAGCTGGAGACTCCACCACCTCCCTGGGCAGCCTCTCCCAGGGCTCTGTCACCCTCACTGTGTAAAAGTTCCTCCTCATGTTGGTGCGGAACTTCCTGTGCTCTAACTTGCAGCCATTGCCCCTTGTCCTGTCCCCACAGACCACTGAAAAGAGGCTGGCCATTTCCCCCTGTCTCCCACACTTAGGCTATTTATAAATATTAATAAGATCCGCTCTCAGTCTTCTTTTCTCAAGGCTGAACAGCCCCAGTTCATTCAGCCTTTCCTTGTACGGGAGATGCTCCAGGCCTTTAATCATCTTCATAGCCCTACAAAGAAGAATCCTAGGATTCTATCATAGTAGACTCAAAATTAGGAACTACTGTTAAGACTCCTGATCTCTAACATATTTTTTTCCCTCAGTCATTTTCCTTCACTAAGGTGAACAGAATAAATTGTACATGTTTAATAGGCCTTTATCAATACTTTTGTTTTACCTCTTCAGTATATAGTACATCAGGGTGGATCTAACTCTCCATACCTCATTTGCCTCCTCCCCTTTCCATTTTCTATGAGGTACACAGTATTCTTGTCCTAATGGAAATTAAAGAATAGTCAGTTACCTTGCTAACAAATGCAAAGCCATACCTGCCTGGGTAGGATCTAGCTTGTTCTTCACAGTAGAAATGCAAAGATTGCCTCTTAAACTGGTGCCCAGCTACACTGAAGACAAAAAATTAGCGTGGAGGCATTAATACATACCTTTTATCTTTTAATTAAAAATATTGAAGGATTTGAACCACTGCAGGCAGGGGAAACGATAAGATTTGTACTTAGCCCTCGTAAGTACACTTCAGAATCTATTCACCATAGTGATTTCTATAGAATCACTTCAGTGCAGACAGGAAATGAACATAACACATAAAGGGGGACAGAACCTGACTACCAAGATGAAGGCAAAAGCCTGTGCCTACCTGTATGAACATCTGACCTAACAGATTACTTATTAAAACTTGTCTGATATGTGAACACATACAGCAAGTCAAGGTAGGAAAAAAACTGTTGAACGCAGATACACCATATCTGTCATTAAAAAGTTAATCATTAAATCCATGCCTGCTGGTATACAAGTTTTCTTTTATTGTCCCTCTATTAATTGGATATGAAAAACCACATCCTTTCTTAAGGTATACTCAGAGCTGCACAGTGACAGGATCCCAGTATCCTATGCATCTTGAACTCTTTGCAGATGTGCCAGCTACCCATGGCACTTCGCACCTGCAAGCAGGGCAACCAGCAGTTCTGCAACCTGCATCATCTTCACATCAATGTCGGGTTTGCAACTTTGATGGAAGAGAACATCACATGGATATTTTAAGGAAAAACTAGTACTACACATTTGAAAGGCTTTTCTACAACCAGTTTGTGGGCTATAAACTCAGTGCCAGAGGCCAGACATGTCCTAAGAGACATGAAATACCAGTACACGCTGGCTACAAAACAAACTGCTGAGCCAACCAATTAAGTTGTCACTTTCACAGCCTGCCAAAGGAGAGCAATGCTACTAAGCTGATGAACAGCCCACAGCAACAGGATTACCCGATGCTCCAATGGAACATGAATGTCTAAGGACAATAAGGGAATACTATACAATTCCAACTTCCATATACCAGTGTGTTTCTGGGTTGGGCTTTTTTCCTTAAGTTTAAAACAAACTTTTATGTGGTTGATTTTCTTTGTTGCAGCAATTAAACTGTCCTCATTTTCTAAGGGCTGATCTCAAATTTTTGAGGAGTCCCACCTGAACTTAAGCCGTATTTTTGTCTGGTTGCATTATTTATCAAACTTATTTAATCTTTAATATGTAATATTTAATAAATATGCATTAAGAATTAGTATTTAAGAAAGTTCAGCTCAGATATGGAATGGTTAGCATTGAAAGATAATAAGGGACAGTAGCAAGTGCTATATTATTTGAAGCATATTATATAAGGCAGTAGATAACTTTCTTATTATCTCACAAAATTTAAACACACATACATGGATGTGTTTTCATTTTTGCAAATGTTGCTGTACTTTTAACATATTTCCATCACCAAGTCCCACCAAATATTATGGCACAACTGTGCAAAAGCTTCTCCAGAGAACAGGACTGCCACTGTGCACAGGTCATCCTGCTAAACAGACCCTATCATGCTGCTGAACATTGGACCCATAACACTACAATGCCTTTTGACTTCTTTTGAGCAACTCTTATTCCAGTCCATAGCCCTTTGAACTTCTGGAAACCCCTCAGCACAATCAGCAATTACACAGCATATCATGAACCCACAAACGAGTTATCGAAGGTTAACAAATTCCCTCTGGTTTGCCAATTTACAATAACTTCTGCACATAGGACTCACTTTGCCCTACTAAACAAGTTACCTATAATTCTCTTAATTACTTTTTAGACATAAACCAGTAAGACTACAGTAACGAGGTAACACCAAAATAACTCGTTAAATGGTTTAATTGAGTTCTGGCACTTTCTGATCAAGAAAACACTACAAATTCCTCCCAACACTGTTTCCCTAACGCTGCATGTGCATCTGCACAGCCTTAGTTTTATACTTGCCACAAGTCTCCAAAAAAGTAATCAATAGCCTAATAACTCCCTAATAAGTATCAAGCCCTAAGTAGATTTGTGCAGGACTGAGGAAAAACAAGCCAAAACCAAAAAGCCATTGATATGTTGGAAGCAAACCTCCTCTTCCATCTGTACCATCAGGCATTACTTGTTAAACTTTGCTAATTTCACAGAAACGTTTGGTTTCCGTTTTTGAAAAAAAATCTAAATCTGGATGACACGAAATTTGATTGCTGTAAAATAACTCTGTGCTTTACCGATTACTTTGAAGTGTTGCTAAGCGAAAGATGCTGTAAGCCCTTCCGAGATGGGTCACCCTGGCAGTGACACCTGGTGGTAACCCGCCGCTGCTCTCTGCACAGTGCCCGTCCACTCCTGACCGCGCCGCAAGAGCTGCGTCTCCGCACAGCTCACGCACCTGCCAGCATCAGACACCCGTGCCCCGGGTTTGCCCTGTGCACGGAGGCGTGCGTGGGCACGCCGCCAGCTCTGCGGAACGCCCTGCCATCCTCATTGCTAAGCTGAGGATGCAAAATTCTCATGAGGGGTTGTAACTAGCCCAAAGAAGAAAGTGATGGTGAAGATGTTCCCCCATCTCCCCCATAGATTGTGTTCTCTGGGAAAAGAAGAGAGAGACTGTGATTATTAGTGCCTGAGGTATGGAAATGACGCCAATGCTGAATACACAGACCAAATCATTCTCATGGCCAATAATGTTATCTTCTCATAAGTGAGCAGCAAGTATGCAGTGCAGCAAAAGGAACACTCGTATCCATTTCATATAAGGAAATATAGCTATTAAAGCTGCTTAAATTACACTGGTTTTATTCAGGAAAGTGTAGTAATAGGAGAAAAATTACCTCTGGGTCAATCTAGCACCGTTTCTGTTTGGGGAAAAGAAAGCAGGTAGCGTTTGTGTGAATGCATTTCAGTATCGCCTATGGGCAGTGCCCGCCCCAACCTGTTCTCTGGTGTGTGGGGCTGCAGCCAGCAGGTACAGCACCTAACCATCACCTGGCACATGGGCAGCGTCTGCTCCCGCACTCAGACTGCCCCAGGATGAGAACCCTGTCAGATCACTTGCACTGTTTTCAGCATATACTGGCTGCCAAGCTTGCAAGTAACTGCTTGCCCTGGGTCTTCTTGTACTTCAAGGTCAAACTAAGGTACAGAAAACCCTCACTAAAAATTAATGCATCCAGAATGAGCACAATAACACCATTTCAAAAGAGAAAGAGGTAATACAGATCCCTAGCTGCTTTGGGCTATTCTCCCATGTGGAAAATGGAACAGAAAACATCCTCCAAGCAAAAGTGTGATTGCCAGGCCTCTCTCCCACATGTTCACAGCATTTCCAAGCCCTCCTCTTTTCTCAATTCAAACCAATGTTTCTGATTAGCACATAACATCTGTTACAACAACACACCAAAACCAAGCCAATGTAAAAACCACAGAAGCACCTGGAGGCCTCACCTACACAGCTTTACCATATAAACCTGAAACTTACATGACAAAGCATAGATAGTTCAGTCAAGAGCACAGTGTGATAACCTGATTTACGTGCATGATACTGAGAACAGAAAAGGTTGCAAACCCACTTACCATGTCCAGGGGCTTCCAACAGTACTCAGCAACACTGGAGGCAGTGCCACAAAACTGCAAGGGAAAGAAAAATGAAGAAGAAAAAATAACAAAATAAAAAAAAAAACCCAAAAAACCCTAAAACCTCCCTGACTGCTTTAATGTCTGAAATTGGACAATGAGCATTAAGGAGTTACGACTTTTTGTATTTGGGGTTTTGCCTACCAGAATCATACCTGCAGTTTCCAGAATGTCAGATAATAACAAAACCTGAGCTACAGGGAAGTTTAGCTAAACAAGAAACATTCTGAGCCCTTTTGGAAGCACTCACAAACCCAGAGGTGATCAGGAGCCTGAAATTTACAGCAGAGGCTGGCAGAGCTGAATTTAACCAAGGAAATGGACAAAGCCTGCTTTGATTTCAACCATGGCTTTAGTGACAGCAAGCACAAACTGAAGTACCTAGTGAAAAGCCTCAAGAAAACCACGGGACAGGCAACCCAACCACACATCATTTCATTCCTCCTCAAGACCTCTCACCACACCTGAAACCTATATAGCACTTCCATTGCTCCAATTGCCTTCCAGCTAGGTGTCAGCTTTCCTGAGCCCACAGGTTGTGTTTGTCATTTTAGTTATCATAGAATCATAGAATGGCATGGGTTGTAAGGGAGCCCAAGAATCACAGAGTTCCAACCTCCTTGCCACAGGCAGGGCCACCAACCTCCAGGCCTGGAGCTACACAAGGTTGCCCAGGGCCCCATCCAACCTGGCCTTGAACACCTTCAGGGACGGGGCATCCACCACCTCTCTGGGCAGCCGGTTCCAACACCTCACCACTCTCTCTGTAAAGAACTTCCCCTTAGTATCTAATCTAAACCTTCCTTCCTTTAGCTTCAATCCATTCCCCCTTGTCCTGCCATTGTCTACCCTTTCAAAAAGTTGAATCCCCTCCTGCTTATAAGCTGCCTTCAGGTACTGGAAGGCTGCAATGAGGTCCCTCTGCAGCCTTCTCTTCTCCAGGCTGAACAAGCTCAGCTCCCCCAGCCTCTCTTCGCAGGGCAGGTGCTCCAGCCCTCTAATCATCTTTGTGGCCCTCCTCTGAACCCTCTCCAACAGCTCCACATCTTTCTTGTACTGGGGGCCCCAGATCTGGACACAGTCCTCCAGATGGGACCTCAGGAGGGCAGAGTAGAGAGAGACAATCACCTCCCTGTCCCTGCTGGCCACCCCTCTTCTGATGGAGCCCAGGATACCATTGGCCTTGCGAGCTGCAAGAGCACACTGCTGGCTCATGTTAAGTTTCTCATCCACCTGAACCCCCAGATCCTTCTCAGCAGGGCTACTCTCAAGGAGCTCTCCTCCCAGTCAGCATATGTATGTTACTGTTTATTTTTATGTTGTTTATTAAGCAAGGCTCTTCGGAAGCCACAGTGTGAGCAGGTTAGTGGTCCCATCGTGTAGCAATAACCCCTTTGTTTCAAAGGCCCTGGGTGGAGGGACCCCGAGGGAACACAGGTCCATGCGCACACTGTGGCCTTGGGGGAGCCGCACAGAAGTGTCACTTACACCCCCCTGCCCCGGGAGGCGGCTGATGACCTGGTGCCGGCAGGCTCGGGGAGGCAGAACCCTTACCCAGGGCAACGGGCTGTTCACATGCAGAATGCCGTACACCTGCCCGCCTCCCGGCCGGGACTGCGCTGTAACACATCGATGCCGCCGTCGGAAACCACAAAGCCAGCCACACAGCGAGGCGAGGCGGCGCGTACCGCCAGCAAGCACACGGGTCGGCGCCTGCCACAGGCCCTGCGGGGGGAAAAGCGCTGCAATAGACTCGTCACCCCCAGCGGGCGCTCCCACCCTGCCGCCCCGGCCCATCTCGGAACCGCCCCCTGCCTCGCAAACGCCGCCGCTCTGCAGCGCGCATGCGGGGCAGAGGCGGGGCTTCCCTACCCTTCCGCCGGACCGCGGTAGCCGTGCGCGATGGCCAGCGGGGTGAGCGGGGATGTGCGCGCGTTCCGCGGGGGCGCTGGATGTGCGGAGGGTCCCGAGCGGCTCCTGCCCGGGGGAGGCGGGCAAGCCCTGCCCTATCCTGCCCTGCGGCCACGGCGCTGGTGACCGGACGCGCTGGGGGGCTTTGCAGGGCCGGGGGTTGCGGGCCCTCGCTGATTTGTTTGCTCCCGCCGGAGCGCCGCGGCGCTAGGCAAGGCCGGGGTGCGGGGGTTGGCCTCTCGGCGCCGCAGCGCTGTCCGGCGCGTAAGGCGTGCGGCAGTCCGTGCCGTTACTTCGGCGCGAGGGGCGGCTGCTGTGCGCGCTTGGGAACGCAGGCGGCTATGCGCGGGTTTCTGCGTCTCGGGGTTCTGCCGCTGCGCTTGGCCCGGCGGGTAGTCCCGGGGCTGGAAGGAGCCGCGAGATGCCTTGAGCTCGCGCGGTTCCGCTGGGATCCGCACAGGCGCGACGGGGCTTCGGCTTGCAGGAAGGGGAAAAGAGGCCGCTCTGCGCGGGAGGGGGCTGGGGGAGGCCGGCCCCTCAGAGCACGGTCGGGTGCCCCAGGGCGGTTAAGGAGCGCGCTGCCAGCTGAGGGGGAATAGTTAAGCTCACTTCACCCTGTGGTTGGTGCTTTTGCCCTGTGACTTGAGTGGGAGAAGAAAGAAAGGGCGTGTTTGGAAAGATGCCACTGCGCAGCGAGAGCGGTCCTTGAGGCCGCGCTCCAGCAGCGGCTTTTCAATACAGCTGGACCCTGCTTGTGCTCAGAGCAGTGGCCTGCCAAGTTTGCCACATTGCTTTCGGAACGCCACGGTCCCCCGAGCTCTGAGCAGACCGGCCAGTCTGACTTGTCCAGATGGCGAAGGCTGGTCTGGGCCGGCAGCGGTTTCGGAGCTCCTGTCATTGCTGAGAGCCCCATCTCATCTTGAATGAGGTAGCTGAATGTGTGAGTTCAGCAAGCAACTCAACAGTTGTGTTCCTTAATGGAGAAAATGAAGAATTTTTCCAGTTTTTGGCTTCAAGATTTTCAGCAAAGCAACAGCAGAAAGCTTGGGATATCGACAGGTCAGAAGATGGGACTCTGAACAGTCCAGGGGTTTTATGTCTGTATGGCTGGCTGCAATTGCAGTAGCCAGCTGCTGCTTTAAGAGGTTCTGAATGGGAGGTTATAATTTCAAAATATGCTTCTAGATGTGTGATGTTTGTTTTAAGAAGATCAGAATTTATCCACTAAGGATTCTCCCCTCCCATCTTAATACTGTGCTTAGCTAAACTTATGGAAGTTCACATTTCAGGAAGGCGCAGTCTCCTGTGTGAGAATGAGTGACTTCATAAGGGGAGGATGAGGGATGGATGGAAAACCAGTAAATAATTTAACAGAACTATGGTCCCTTTTGAACTTTGAATTCAGATTTTTCTGTCAAAATCTTTGGTACCTTTAGAGATTAGAGTCACAGAATGGGCATTTGGTCATACAGTTAGTTACTATGCCACATTTGGTCCGTTTTTACAATATTTACCCTGGCAATAAAAAGCAGGGCAAGGGGAATTCATAGTTCTAGGTTAAGGGTGTTTCTGTCCAATCTAGGCCCCTGCCAGTGGCAAGAAAGGGGCCCTGTTTTCTGTTATAAACCTTCAGGCTTTTTAGGGCTGGCAGTATTTATTTTAGCAAGTTTAAGCCAAGGTAAGCATTTGCAGGTCCACTATTTCAGGTATAGCAAGGGTGTAAACCAGTTCTGGCAAAGTCAGGGGCTGTTTATTGTACAATAAAAGTACTGCAGAAAACCATAAACTACCTCTTATTTTCTCCTATGCTTGCAGGTGATGAATCAGACCTGCCAGGCTCAACAAGTGGTCTGGGTGCTGTTACTTTTTTCAGGGAAAGAAATGCCAAAAGGCTGGATGACTGTGCTGGCCTTCGGGTTTTGCTATAACCCCCTTTCAGTGATCCCACGGAAACACACAGAAATGTCATTTTCTTATATCAGTTTATAGTGGGTGCTGTGAAATTCTTCGTATTTCCAATTGTCACAGCAAGGGCTTAGGCCTTATTTGCATAGGAGAAAAAGGTGCGCATCTTCTAGCATGCCAGAATTACTCCAGAAATACATGGACGCTCTTCTGGAGGAGCTTGCAAAGGGCCCTGTTCCAGAGCAGCCTAGTCTGCAGCAGCATTCCTTCTCAAGTTTTACCTAGATACGGTCTTGAATTTGACTTATGACTGCAGGAAGCTACTGCATGTCACACTTACTGAAAGATGTGTCTGTCAGAATGCAAAGTTCAGATTTCTTTTATCCTGAGGGACAGACCCAGCATCATGCTTTGTGAAACTGACGCCTAAATGTATGCCAGATGCTTTCCCCTGCAGCGCTGGCAGCTGCTCTGGATTGTGTAGCCCTAAAGCTTGCTGATTTCCTCAGTCAGTTGTGCGTATGTACCTGTTGATAGGACTTGGCTTCCGAATCTTCAAATCCTGCTCTTTCACCCAGGCTCAGCACCATTTGGCTTCCTGGGATGTATAGGTGTGGCTGCAGAGCAGGACTCATCCCAGTGAACAAAGTCTTGGTACAGCAATCCACACAGGCTCCGCAGAGGTGTTACTGCACAGCAACTCGCTGACAGTAACCATATAGCAAAATCTGTCCGGTCCCTGTGCATCCCTGAAGGGCTTTGCATGTCAGCTGCATGCACATGCATCTGCTCGCCAGAATTCTTACTGAGAAGCTGTCTTGATAAGGAAAAAAAGCACCATTATGTGACCTCCTGTTTGCTTTCTGGATTTTTTTAACTACAAACGCTCTGTGCTTGAGAAACACATTTCAAATGAATGCCAGTCTCTTATTTAAAATAATAATTGCATTTTTATTATGCAGCCTTTCCATTCCTGTCACTTATTTCACTTTAGTATTTGAGTATCTTGTAAGCTTGGATTTATTTTATTTGTTTCTACATAAGAGAATGACATTCAAATTTCAGGTCTTGGTTCATTTAGCTTCCTGAAAGCAAATGCAGGGCAGTAGAGCCTTTGTGTTGAAATTAGGAATTTCAGATCTGGAATTCTTTCCAAAAGCCTGTAGCATTTCTCTCATTTTCTCACTTGGCTGAAGGAGAGTTATTTTAAATGAGCCATGCAACAGATGTCTTCTTTTTTTGTTGTTGTTGTCTTTTAGGTTATTAAGTGCAAGGCTGCTGTTGCCTGGGAGGCAGGTAAACCTCTCTCTATTGAGGAGGTGGAGGTTGCTCCACCAAAAGCTCATGAAGTTCGCATCAAGGTAATTAAACTGATCATTAGCTGCATGCGTTTTGTTTTGGGAAACTAAGTATTAAAGCTGAACAGTTTGTTTACCAACAGAAGAAATGTTGAGTGGATAGCATTAGTTCCTTCACTGGTTCTCAGCTGGCTATTTAGACCTTCTGTTTAAGAAAAGCACATTCAATTTCTACTGGTCTCACTTCACAGTCTGGCCTAGAGATCAAGGCTAGTCTTGGGGATCGATTCCATTTGTTAGAGACTAAGCTCCCACAAAACATCTGAGCTAGGAACACCTTTGATCCTGTTTGAAGGGCAGCAGCTTGTGACCTGTTGCAGCTGTGTGACATGCTGGATTTCATTTCAGTCAGGGCAGCAGTTACTGGCGGCTCAGCTGCAATTGGTCTCTTCGATTCCCCATACCCAAGTTCCCGATTAGATCAGGACCTTCCAGCAGTCCCAACCTGCCAAAAAGTAGACATTGAGGTGAAATTTACCTCTGCAAAGGGTCTCTACATGGTGCTTGAAGACTTAAGCTGGATCTGTGCAGTACTGAGAGTTCAGTGTAGTCTCTCTGGTCATTTCACCTTTGAGAGACTAACTTTAAAGTTGAGATGCCAGCCTACTTTGAGATGACTTGGAGTACTGATTTCTGGCTTCAGGATAACAGATGTCCTCTTCTACTTCTTTCAACTTTAGAATTTAGTTGATGAAAATGAGATGGTACAGTCGTGACTTTACTTCTTCAGAGCACAAAAATAAGCTTTGCTTTGCTGCCAGTGTGCCTTGCCAGGAGTGAAAATACGTTGGCTGCTTCCCACGTGCTGCCAGGATTGGCAGAGTTGTTCCCCCTGCCAATTGTTCTGATTTTCTGACCAGAGGGAAATATTTAGATCTGTGCTACTATTCTGCTATCTGGGGTGCCTGAGATGATATGTTCCTTCACAGATAGTTGCCACGGCTGTGTGTCACACTGATGCCTACACTCTGAGTGGTGCTGATCCCGAGGGATGTTTCCCTGTGATCTTGGGTCATGAAGGAGCAGGAATTGTTGAGAGTGTTGGGGAGGGAGTAACAAAAGTAAAGCCAGGTAAGAAGATACCTTACAAGTCTTAAAGTGTTCTTTGGTGTTACTTTAAATCTTAAAGTGTTACTTTACTGCAAGGTCGCTATCAAATCGGACCCCTGAAATGCTCTATTGCAGGAGTTAATATAATGTCTTACTCCACGGTGTATGCCTGTGTAGATTTCTCTTATCTGCAAGGTACAACACTAACCTCTTCAATGTGCTCTTAGTTTAATGCTTGAAGGAGCCCAGCACACCAATTTTGCTTAAAATTCTATCAGTACAGAGGATTTTTGGGCATTGATGGTTTGTGTTTTTTTTTTTGCTTGTTTGTTTTTTTTCCCCTGAATGATAGTTTATACTGGTTGTTTAAATTAAAGCTGCTTAAAATGTTTCATGGTGTTCACTGTTGTTTTGGGGTTGTTTTGTTGTACAGTAACATTCCGATTTGTTCAGGAATAATGAACTTCTGATTGGCTGTGTGCTCGGACATGAGAAAAATAGACATGTTTTTCTCTAAAAACAATGTTACTCTATACTGTAAGCAGTTTTTAATACACGAAGAAAGTTTTAAGTGAATACAAACTTTGACTTGGTAACTAGCCACAGAATATTTTTTCTTTTTTCTTAGGGGACACTGTTATCCCTCTATACATCCCCCAGTGTGGAGAATGCAAATTCTGTAAGAATCCCAAAACAAATCTGTGCCAGAAGATAAGGTCTGTATGCTTTTTATCTTGACACACGGTACAGTATTTGCTCGATGCATACCTGTTCTAGTTATCAGAAGTAGCCGACAGGAGCTATCTTAAAAGAATAAACCTTATGATTTAGTGACTTGTAAATTACATGATTTAGGGAGTCAGTTATGTGCCACTTTCTATTCTTCCCTAAAATGTCTTTTTTGCCCTTGAAGGAATCTGTTTCTCTTTTTTTTTCCTGTACATGAAGGTGTAAACTGCTAGCTTGGGTCCACAGCTTTGAAAACAAATGCTCTGACTCCATATTTAATGTGTACTTGATGGAAACACATCAGGGAATTTAGATCTTGGACTGAATGCTGAAGTTGTCAAGTGGTACAGAATTATACAGAAAAGTCTCTCTTTTTTTTTCCCCCCCCTTAGCACCTCCTTTCCAGCTAAATTTGTATTTTTTTAAAGAAAAAAAGTCTCCCCAAACTAACCAAGAACATCCAGTGATGTGACTGACGTGCTGCGGAAGGGAAGTGTACTGAAGGAGGTGAAAATGGGAGTGTGCTACTATGGCAAAAGCAGTTAGCATTGGTAGCCAACAAAGTCAGCATGCTGATAAAACTCCATTTCTTTCAGTGCTTCCATGGAAGAATTAACAGCCTGAAGCCATAGGAATTCAGCATCTAATTTTTGTGAACACCTGGGTTTACTAGAGTGATTGAAAAATAATGGTGCAAATATGCAAGTGCATCTCTGTGCTACTTAATACTGTCTGGTGGGAGTATTCAATGCTGAAGCCTCTGACTGTTCTTTCCTGTGTTTGCCTTAAGAATTACCCAAGGGAAAGGACTCATGCCTGATGGTACCAGCAGATTCACCTGCAAAGGAAAGCAGATTTACCACTTCATGGGGACTAGCACCTTCTCCGAGTATACTGTGGTGGCTGATATCTCAGTAGCCAAGATAGATCCTGCAGCACCTCTTGATAAAGTGTGCCTGCTGGGTTGTGGCATCTCTACTGGCTATGGGGCTGCTGTTAACACTGCTAAGGTAAAGGCTGTGGTTGCCTCTGGCTTTTCTCTGTAACTAGACCTGAGCCAAAGTGCGCAGATAATCTGGGGACCAGGTTAAGACAGTCAACCTGATGCACCAAACTTCAGTTTCTTCATCTTCAACTGATGAAGTCTAGCTAAAAATTTCTAACTTCTCCATGAAGGCCAAATCAGGCTAGAAGAACCTGTTGTCCTTGAGAGGAAATCCAGGTAGAAGACTGTGCGTCCCTTTTGATGCCAGCTGTACAGAAATTGATTTTCCAATTTGTCTCATCTTGTTGGAAGTCATTCTGGTAGTTTGAAGCTCAGGGTGAGACAGAGCTGCTGGTAGGTTAGTATGCATGAGTCTAGGACAAGTTACAGGAATCACGTCTTTTGGCAAAATGAAAAGGTTAGTACCTAAAGAGCTTTTGGATGAAATTTCTGTCTAGTTTCCCTTAGATAAGTGGTAAGTCTCATAGCTGTATATATTTGCTTCCATGATTCCCTCATAAGAGGCTCCTTAACATCTGTTTCCCACTCATGTGGAAGGATGAATTTTCTCCATGTTGCTCATGGCTCTTTTCTAATTCTCAGGTGGAACCTGGCTCTACGTGTGCCGTCTTTGGTTTGGGAGGAGTTGGGCTGGCAGTTATTATGGGCTGTAAAACAGCAGGAGCGTCCCGGATCATTGGCATCGACCTTAACAAGGATAAGTATGCCAAAGCCAAAGAGTTTGGAGCTACTGAATGTATTAGCCCTCAAGACTTCAAGAAGCCCATCCAGGAGGTGCTGGTTGAGATGACCGATGGTGGTGTAGACTACTCATTTGAGTGCATTGGTAATGTTGGAGTCATGGTGAGTATTTCCATAACAGTAATACGTAGAGGGAGAGAATAGCTAGCTGTCCCTTACTTGTTTAGCTAAACAGCAAAATGAGCTGCACTCTTGTTAAGGCTAGTTCACATCCAGTCCTAGTGATGTAATGAAAACAGATCCTGCTGCTTAGGTGGAAAATGACGCTTGTAACTTATGAACTTTTTTCCTTAGCGCGAGTTCTTTGAAATCCTGAGTTTTAATCTGTTGACAGTTGAAAAACTATCATAATCCACATAAAATATTGTTCAATGAACAGTAAAATCTCAGGGACTACTCAGTATTTCCCTAATTCCTAAAATAAATTATTAAACCTTTGGAAATGTAGAAGTATTAGTGAATGTAAGGCTAGGTTGTCAGGAACTGCAACAGCATTCTGAACTGACAGTGATATGGTCTACAACAATTAAGAGTTTATTCCAACTCCCAGAGGGAGATCAGAGTGACTTCTCTAGATATAAAAAGAGCAAAGTGAATCTTCAACAGTATAAGGAGTCTGAAGCAATGGAAAATTTAATGTAACTTTCAGTGTATTTATTATTCCTTAAGTACTAGTGTGGTGATTCATTAACTGGGGGGGACCGGCAGGGAGGAAGTGCAGTCTAGGCAGCATAAACCGTAGCAACAAATGCTCTGCTTTGTCCCCTGCATCTCTGAAGAGGTCTGCCTTGGAAGCCTGCCACAAAGGCTGGGGAGTCAGTGTGATAGTTGGAGTAGCAGCTGCTGGTCAGGAGATCTCCACACGGCCATTCCAGCTAGTAACTGGGCGGACGTGGAAAGGGACTGCGTTTGGAGGTAAGTCTCTGTGGCTGTAGGGATAAAAATAGCTTACTGTGGGTTAAAGCTGGGAAGAGCACCCTGCCTCGCTTGTGCACGAAATGTGCTGTTGATGGGCTATTCATAAATGCTGTGTTGACTTTTAAGATAAAGACTTTGAAAATCTGATATTCCCACAGACAAGCTACAGACAGACACATCGATGTGATAGCTCACATATTTTGAAGAGAGAATATATTACATGCTGTTCAATACTAAAAGAGTGGTATAGAGGGATTACTTGAGCAAAACCTTCAGTCAGTGATAAATTTAGTCCAGTGAAAGACCTAGTTTTTGGGAGACGGGAACTCATGTGAGCGTGTTTGCGTTGCTTCATCAGTAAGCAAATGGTGGGGCTGACATGGGCATGTGCTGTGAAGAACTTTATTTTACCTGATGCACGTTTTCTGCTGCCAAACAAAAACATGTTCAGACTCTTGCAGCTTCCACTAACTTGAGGATTTGGTAATTGCTCAAGGTCATGGAAGTATCCAGACTTGGGGGTGTTACTGCACTGACATTTTCCCAAGTAACACAAAACTTATGAGTTATAAAGATATACATAGAGGGGCTGATAGAGATGCCTCATGCATGCTTCCCTAGGTGAGGGCTGCTGTTTGTGTTGAATGCTGAAATATCTAGTGAAAGGTTAGCACGCTTACATGTGTGATAACGCCTGCTCTTCCCAGACCTAGCTGTCCTCTTGCATTCCTTACTCACTGCCTGCCTAGAGCAGCAGAGACAAACACTTCACAGATCTCAGTTCCTTTTCATATTTATCACACAAGTGTCTGTATAAGGGTTGTATTTTTTCTTTTCTTCTGTTTTCCAAGGTGGGTGGAAAGGAGAAAAACAAATGCATGCTTTCTGTCTTCCAGGCTGGAAGAGCGTAGACAGCGTACCGAAACTGGTGACTGACTACATGTCCAAAAAGATCAAGGTTGATGAATTTGTGACTCACACCCTGCCTTTTGACAAAATTAATGAGGCTTTTGAGCTGATGCATACAGGAAAGAGGTAACGTTCATAATATTGAAAGGCATAAAAGACGTTTCTTGATGAGAAGCTGTCAAAATACAGGTTCCCTGCCTACTGCCACAGTTAAACAGGGAGGATAAAGGGCTGACGTACGCTGTGCACACTCTTTCTGAGATGAATACACCGTCTCTGAGCTTCTGTGCGTGTGCCAAGACACAAGCAGAGAGTAAAAAGCAAGCAACGTGTAAGGGAAATACACAAGTGTGTAAAGCTGATAAAGGGGACAAGTCAGTCTCAGGCTTCCAATATTGCTAGAATGTTCTTCCACAGAAAAAGAAATTTAATGACTGAAGAGGAGTTCGCGTTAATACACTTTTACAAGTCATTAAGCTATCAGTCTACTCTTTTTAAATAGGATATTTCAGTAAGTTTTTAAACTATTTAGATTATTCCAACCTATTGGTTGTCCTGGTAAACTTCTAATATAATATGTTGTAACTTTTTTCCCTCTCACTTGAGTTGAGGTGGAACATTCAAACAATGGGTTTGTATTTATCATGGAGGAGTTTCTGCCTTTATTAAGGTGAATGGCAATTTGCACTGTGCATACTGCAGACTTGGGCCGCAGCTGTGTTGGGCCTCGCTAGGAAGTTTAAGTCTGCTGCATTGTGAAGTGACCCCATTTCAGTGTGAGTGCAAAGGAAGGTAGTCGTAGCAGAGGATATATTGGGCAGTCCTTGTAAAGCTCAGTATGGATACAGGTGTGGATGTACAGCAGGGAAAACCAGCATGGGGATACTGTGGCCAAAACTTGTATCTGCAGATTAAAATCAAATGCAGAAAAGGAGAAAGGATTGGATAATTTTAGCATGAGGTGTGTTAAAGCCTGTCCTGCTGTGTCTTTTCCAGAGCAGGCCTCTCTTTTTGAGAGTTTTAATGAGATGCTCTGCCATTTGTTGGAAACTCAGAGACTTTTAATGGCATTGCTACCAGTGCCTCTTAACAGTAAGCTTATTTAGTAGACAAGGTCACACACTTACCAAGGATGTAAGAATCAACAGGTGGACAAGAGGAAAAACTGGAAGATGTTCCAGTGAAGAAAATCTTTTTCCTGCATATTTGCCCTAATGCAGGCAATGCTGTTTATCCATATTTAGGTTCATCTGCAGATGGCTACCTAGCTACCAGCGTTATCTCAAGAAAACAGTGTGGTCTTTGTATTTGATCTCAACCCATAATGATGTACTGTATAACTTCATCTGCTTTATCCCAGATGTATTTCTGTTTTGGATAAGTCAGTTAACAGTAACTGTATGTAAGTTTGGAACACTGCATCTATGGAAGTTTCATCCAACTGTGGATCCCCTTCCCCAGTTACAAACTTCTGTATCATTTCTAGTGCTTTATTTCTACATGAGCAAGTCCTGGGGAAGTTACTTAAACTTCTCCAAGCAGCCAAAAGTAGGAATGTCTGCAAATATTACTGGTTTTGATCAGTACTCGGCTAGCTACTGAAAACTGACACTGAAGAGACTAAAAAGAATGACCTAGCAAAGCTTAACTCAGTTTAATAAATATTGTAGACATAAGTGTAATTTCATTCTTACAGGAGACAGAAGTTAAAGTATGTCTCAGCAATGAAAGGGAGGGGAGAGAAGGGGAGAAAAAGGACTTACTGGTAACACTTTCTTTTTTTCTTCTTTTCCATTTTAAGCATTCGAACTGTCCTGAAGCTTTAGAGGCAAGCCTGGATTGTCCAGTTGGCCCACAACACGTCCTCTTATAACTGAATTTCTGATAGAGGGTAGAATCAAGTAAAGGAAAACTCACTGGGACTAGGAAGATGATGTATTTTAGGGTAAACATTCTGAATATTAAGTGACAAGAAAATCTCTAGCCACTGAATAGTGTTAAATAATTAGCACTGGTTGTGGAACTTCTATTTCTGTACTTACTTTTGTTTTTCAAATTCAACAGTGCCTAACTCTCAATCTCCTTAATAAAAGCTTATTTCTAAACACAGCGTTGGAATTACTGATCATTTAGACTGATTGCTGTGCCTTACTGTTTTCCTCTAGTGATTTTTACAGTATCTGTTTACACAACAGAGGAAGAGCATCCTTCAGAGTCAAGAGCAAATGCTGTGGGATTCATTATATGGGGCAGTTTGTGAAGCACAGCTGGGTTAAGCAGCACTGATGCACCATACCTGTACTGGAGAACAGCAAGAACAGCTGGCAAGCTGACCCAGGTGTCCAGGTGTACCCACCTTCCCTTGGGAATGCCTTCTTCTGCCTTATTTCCTATCTGGCTCATTAGGCAGGCCTCTTGTAAAGACAACAGCATAGACTATGCTAGTCACGTGCCCTGGTGTGTCCTCCAAGCCTTCAGTAGCAGTTTTTCCACTCCCTTAAACTTCCTGGCACCTGAAGCAGCCGGTACTGCAGAAGCAACCAGTGTGGGATTGTTGCCTCCCCTTAGTCAGAAAAAGGATGGTGCCCCTGAAGCAGGGAACATTACTATTAGAGCAACAGTCTGTTCTCAAGAGGTGTGGGGGAATAACAGTAAAGAGCATTGTGGGATGAAGGCTGTAGGGCTATGCAGCTGGGACAACTGCATCTCCACTTGTCACTGGAAAGATAGCCCAAGAGCATTCTGAAAGTAGTCGAGGTACCCACATTTCTAACAACTTTGTTTTGGAGTAAACAGCAGTTAACTATTGTATCTTAAGAATTCAATTTTGACAATCCAGAAGAAACAAAAAAAATGAGTTTGTGCCAGGAAAGTGAGCCCTCCACCACAGCAGTGAAGTGATGTTCAGTACCTTGTAGCTCCAGAAATGCTGGAATGAACAGGAGAGAATTCAGCAGAAAACTTGCTGTCGAGCTGTTCCAGCAAGAGTACTCTGTAACTACAAGATGGTATCAAGAGAATACTAGCTCAAGTCTTACCAAAATAATCCCCTAGTCTAACAGATTTGACATATTTGTACTGTAACCCATGTTCCTGGAGGCTGCACTAACTTGCTCAAGACAGCATGAGGGGTTTCCATACTTCTCTTACATGACAGTAAAGGGTAAAATACTTAAATGATTGTTTTGGGCCTAACTGCAGGATTGTGTTTTTGGCAAAAGCGTATACAATTTCTAAGCATTTAATTACTAAAGTTGGGGTTTTTTCTGTTTTTTACAGGTTTAAGTGCATAGTAACTTCTGTAAGAATCAAAAATAGTCAAAAATTTCCCAAATCCACACAGCACAAGTCTAATATGTCATATTCAAGCAAAGTTACAACTCCATAGGTAAAACCACATCCTTTCACAATACCTTTATTAAACAAGTTTTGTTCTCTATGCTGATGTGCTATCTCATGATGAAAGAACTGATGTAGATGCTGACTAAGCTTTCCACTTGTTTAAAAATACTGTAGTAGTATGAAACTGCAGTTTTCATGCTGTGTTTACAAGTTATAGGCAGAAATGCATAGTATCATAAGTTAGCTGTATTAAAACCGTGCAGCATTAAATTTGGTTGCACTGGTGCAACAACAAAGAGGTATTCAAGTGGCACAGGTGCAGGTTCAAGGGTGGTTTTTTAACAGGTTGCATGCATCTACCAGTAGAGCTTGCACTGCTGCAAGCAACCTTGGATATAATTGAGAATGCTATTATATGGGGTTTGGATCACAAAAAGGAGTTATTTCTGTTAAAAGCAGCTGCAACTTTTATTTTATAGACCAAAAATGAAGCCCCACCCCCCTCATCATACACACACATATAGAAAAGGCAAGGCCGTTGTAACCATTCAAGTGAATGATATGGTGGGCAAACCCCCAGGACAGTCATCTCCTCAATACTTTATATCTCACTCAGCACAGGTAATTCCACTCAAGTACTACAGTCTGTTAAAACTGACACGCACACGCACGCACCCGCACACACTCTATCTGCATCGCTCCAGGTCACTTTACTGCATAATTAATAATAAAGGTAATGAAAACATCGCAATGATACTCTTACAGCAACAGAGGTCTGAGGCACTCAGGGCAGAGAAGACATCTTCTGGCAAATTTGGTATTTGGTAGTACACAAGTCCAGTTCCATGAAGCACTAACCCCTTTCTCCCACCTAAATTCTGCAGTGCCAAGGAGAGCCAAGGGCATGCAGTGCCTCATCTGCTTAGGTCTAATGTGGCAACAAATTCACCAGACACCTTATAAGAGGTGTATTTTATGCCCATGATTGTATGATTTAATGTCTACATTGGTTTAACTATCTCTTGCATTACAGCGGCATAAAACGAAGTCCGCAACAGGGGCTGAAAAATTTTTCATGACAATTCAGAACAAAAAATAAATTCCCTCAGCAGAGACACTACAGATGATGGAAAGGAAGTAGAGAGGGTAGAGAGAAGAGAGGCTTAATCAGTCCATGCTCCTTAACATGACAGTTTCCAGCTCACCATAACCCATTAACAGCAATTAAAGGGGTATATATACTAACACTGCCCACTCTATACCCAGCCTGAGGATAAAAAGATCAGTTTTCATAGCTGCTCCCCTAAGACTTTCCAAAAGAAACTCACTTAACTGAGGGGAAAAAAAAAAGACATGTTTAAAAATTACCAAAAGAAAATGAATACAGCATTGAAGGCATTTAATTTTCTCACACCCAGACTTGCTTTGAGATATATACTCATTTCACTGGAAGTCTTGCAAATCCAACCCCCCACAGCTACTGTGGATATACCTTTAAAAAAATGCCCCACCGTTAACATGCGCAGGGATCCCATGTGTCATGGGATCTTTTTGGTTCTTGTTTCATTCCTTCACCAAGCTTTTGGAGCAGGAGGCTCTCTGCAAATAACTGCTCCACCAACAAGCAGCTTATTCCTGGGAGCTGCGTGTATGGCAGTTTATTAATTTTGCCTGTAGGAAGCCCATATTATCAAATTACCAGCAAGAGAAAGTCTTGCCATTAACACAGCGTGTCACCTACAGTCACAATCACCACAGGCCATCAGCAGAGAGATGGGGACAGAATTAAAGGTGGGTAGCCTATTCTTGGCAACATGCATGTCTTTCTCCCTACTGCCCCCTTCTCAACTGAGAAACAAACAAGGCCCAGCCCATTAGAACAGTATCTGCAGAAGCAGGAGCAAGTCTTTGGAACTAGAAATGCTTAAAATCTCAGGTGCCACTTGCAGACCAAGAGCGACAGGGCACACCGAAATGGTGAAAAAAACCTGGATCCCAAAATATCAAGTCCAGTGGGAAAGGTTACCCACGCTTTTCTAGCTAATATCGTGGCAGCAACTGAAGCAACTGTGGGTCTAATTGGAAGAAAGGTGCTAAAGAGATAATTGAAGAAAAAAAGAAGCATATAGCATGAGTGTTGTAGGTAGGAGGAAAGCAGGAAATTCTTTAAATTCTTCTCTGGTTTTCCAGACATTGGGTCAGGTTCTTCAAGATGTTCCTCTTATCTACAATCACTGAGAACAATGTAAATGATGAAATCTCTCTATTCTGTACTCATAAAAAATGCATAGTACAGAGACAAAAAAAAAAATATATATGCATCATTCAGATCCACCTGCTCAGCCTAGACTTCTCACTGGGACATGAAATGGGGACGAATACTATCCAGCCGCCGAGTCAAGATCTCACAGCCGGTATCTGTGACCAGAAGCGTGTGTTCAAACTGGGCAGATCGCTTTCCATCTCTCGTCACTGCAGTCCAACCATCGGGCCATGTTTCATCTTGCCAACCACCTGAAAACATAAATGACTGTTGGGCTGGTTTTAGGTAACAGATACCAGTTTCCCAAAGAGAAATGAAAAATCTAAAAACACACCCAACAGAAGCGGTGTCCTATTCCATCGCTATTTAACAGTACCCAACTATTTGGCTCTGCTGCTGGATGGCTTACCTTCACAGATCATCGGCTCAATTGTGAATACATGACCTGGCTTCATGACTCCAACTGCCTTATTCTCTGCAATAACATAAACACTCAAGTTAGAAAAAGTGATTCCATCTTAGCAAATTAATGAGTCCTTGTCCTAGAAAAATACATCAGGAATACCGTAAAGTCAGAAAAGCCCTTCAGAGGTGACCCATCCAGTTGTCCAATTTAAATTCTGCATTAAGATTTCCCTTAGTCCTTTCCTTCTCCCACTCATCCAACACTACAATATTTACTCCAGGAGCTTAAAAGGAATTGCTGTCTGTCGCTCCCAACAACTGGTGTTCAGCTCCAGTTCTATAAAAACACAGCAAAAGTGTAATAAAGGGATTTCTCAAAACTTCTAAGATAAAAAAAATAATTTTAAAAAAACCCAAAGAAGTACTAAAGATATTCAGAGAGGGTTGGAAACATCTTGACTTGTTTCTACTAAACCATTAGCTCCAATAAATTGTCATAATACAATAGTGGTTAAGTAAACCGATTACTCAATTTATGAAAGACACTTTGCTCCCCTCATTACTTGAGGTAACAGGGTCATAGTAGTTTCAGGGTGATCATGTTGTATTTCTTTAGCTAACATAAAAAGGCAGAGAATTTCTAGGCATCCAAGCATCCAACAATACTGAGAGTTTTGATGCTATATATACCAAAAAATGTTTATGTGGGGGCATATGGAGTGGTGCACACCACATCTCTAGGACTGTGCTTTGACTGAAGAAAGGTTTCAGGCCTTTTCCTCTGCCCCGTTGCACCTTGAACAACAGCACAGCTTAGATCTGACAGCCCAGCACGCAAGAGCTGCAACAAACTCCAGTATTACACAGGAACCGCTGTCTCCAAGCTACTTTGCTGCTGTAGACAATTTGCATCAGTTCTTACATAGATTCCCCATCCCCCAATCTACTCTGTGTAAATCTATTAAATTGCCTAGATCACCTAGCTGCTTTAAAAAAATCTCTTGCTAATACATCAACAGTACATTGCCTCTATCCCTAGAATCTCCTGGGATTTCTTTCTCTCACCACTTACACTTAAGTTTCTGGTCTTTCCATCTAAGCAAACTTCATCCTTTGCTCATGATTTCATTAAATAATTTGCAGGCTTATATGACGAGCTTTTCGCTTTTAAAAATCCTTTCAGAGTAAGTCAGAAATAAACAGCAGCCTGCTTTTCTTTTTTTCCTCTCCAAGAGGCTTTAAGTTCCTGGGCTCTTTCCGCTTTGTTTTTGCTATGAATCTGTATTTTAAAAATACCAGGAAAAATCCAGCATCTTCCTTTTTGGGAGAAGTCATTCTCACTCAATTAAAAAAAAAATTAAAGTTCCCAACAGCCAAGAAAGGCTTTTTTTTTCCCCTCAGATTGCACTTTAATTGATATAAAATGCCCTCCATCTCCACAGTGCCCAGATTTTCTTCATTTTACACAACAAAAACTAAACAGCAGGAATTGATACCCTTCTACCCTGTGACTACCAGGTTTTCTCTGTTCTCTGAAAAAATAACTTAGGGAAATGGTGACATGAAAAGCGTTAAAGCTCACGAGGAGATGGGAAGACAGAGGCATCTGTCAGGTCTGAGGAAATAAATGTCCTACAGGGGAGCTTTACAGCTGAAGTGGGTGTACTACTGTTTATCACTGCTTCATGATCTCTCTTCTATCCTTAGGTGTCCAGTGGCACAGAAGCTTCTCTCCTTTGCCTCTGCGGATGCTGTTTCTCAGTCCTGCTGTCAAGAACTGCCAAGGGGACACTTCCATTTCCAAAAACTAAAGCTGAGAACCTAGTGGGGGAAGTTGTTCCTCCTCTGACACACACTACAAAGATTCAGGCACACTACTCATCAATGCTGTTCAAAAAACCCCTTCTATTTTCATGCAGAAATTAGAAACATATTAGAATATAAGAAATATATTAGAATGTAAGCAAGAAGTAAATCAGGTGCATTCACTGCAACCAGGGGATGAAATGAAATGAAAGGGAATGCATACTCACTGGCATAATGTGGCACGTTAGGGGCCGTGTGGAAAAGTTTATGGATTCCATGCCCACAGTAGCTCCGAACCACTGAAAATCCATTTGCTTGAGCATGTTTCTGAATAATGTTTCCCAGTTCTCTGTACCGAACTCCAGGTTTTACTGCAAAATTAAAGAGATACAGATGGAAACGTACAGAGCTTTCATTCCACGTAACTAGCCACCAAACACCATCCAGGCTAATGCCTCTGTAGCACTTGTGGCTTGTATGGCCATCTGTTCTAGTACACAACTTCCTACAATCACTTTTTCCACTGAATGCAGTAACATGACAGGGAGGAAACAGTGTCACATGAAAGAGAAAATGAGAAAGAAAGAAAGAAGGAAATTCCTTCACAAGAATACTACTTTCTTCCTTCTGTGGATCTAAGCACTCTTATATTAAAAAGATGTTGAAGTTTGAAAGTCAAGATAACAAAAGACTTTCAGGGCACTTGGGAGCTTCTCATACCCAGAGTTGTAGTTCTCCCAAACATAGCTCGTGCATTCATTGCATGCACACTGATCTCTCTGCTACTATGTGAAAAGTGCACACAAATAAAGAAGAAAAATGATTCTACATGAAGGATCAAGAAGGGGGAAACAAAAAGACAAAACTGGTATCCCCAGCCTTAGACAAGACTTTTTGTGGCAACACTACAGCAAGAAAGAATGTTCAAATGCCAGACTAACTTTTTTGACTTTCCTTTTAGGAAGCTGTAAAGAGTTTGAAACAGATGAAAATGGTGGGGAAAAAAATTTATTTACAAAATCACATTGAGCACTTCAAGGGAGTAATCCCATAAAAGCAACAACACTTCATCCATCAGCTCATGAAGGTGCATACCAACAGAAACTCTGAGCCACTAAACCCAGAAAAGAATAGATATGCTCTTTCAAAATAATTCATAACTCCCGAAGGAGCAGCATATCCAGAGGGTTAGATGTGTGGTTATGTGGAGCAGTATCTTAAGCAGAGCTCAGATACATAGCTAAAACTTTACATAAAGCAAGCCATTTAGTTCAATTCTCTGCTAATGTAAGCAACTACAAGTCACATCAGTAAACTGAATTTACAGAAAACAACAATAAATTTAAGATTACTGGAATGTGCATGCTTTCTCCACTCCTACTCCTACCCCCAAAAAAAAGTAAAAAAAAGACACAGTGGACAAAAAAGGAAACATGATTCTGTTGGGTTTGGACTAAACAGCTGTGAAGTGGTACCACTGTCAGGCCTGACAATACCAAGCAACTCATCTCAATGCAGCAAGGAGCCCTCTGCTTCTCTTCCTCCCTCTCATACAACTCTCCTAGTTGGAGAACTGCTGGTCCAACACAAGGAAATCAAGATGATTTAAACAGGGGAGAGACAACCCTTTTTAACAGCTGAGACACTTGCTGCCAGAATTCTTCCTAGCAGGGAATTGCTAAAACCCATCAAACCCTGTTACAGCATCTAAAGAGCTGGTAAAGAAAAGTTAGACTGAGAAGTTAAATCTCATTATAATGAATGCAAAGGTGCATTTCTCTCATAGCCAGGATATGAAAGATAGGAGACAACACATGTAACACTTGCTATATAAAAATAAACTACAGGAGCAAAGATAAATGTTATTCTGATTTAGCTCTGAAAAGCAAAGTGGTAATTTCAGAATAGCAATCCCACGTAAACAAGTCATCTATATTCTTCACAGCTCATCTCTGCAGTATTTTCTTGATCACACAATGCAAGACATTGTTCATATGGACTTTTGTCTTTTCAGCTTGGCTAGCTATCTCCAAATTATTAACCAAAATAAGTTCATTATTTTTTCCTGTATACTTTCGATTAAATGCCTTCATATACAGCACCTTAATATTCAGCCATTAGAGGCCATGAAATTAATAAATTGTATCAGGGATTTTAAGAATCTGCAGGGTATAAAAGATACAAACAGTACAAATAGTTCCAGGGATTTGAGAGATTTTTGGTTTATTTTCTCTAAGAGAACATAGTATATTCCTTCATGAATGAAGTTGAACATGACATTCTCTAGCTACCTTTCTACCTCATTGTATGTCTCAGTAAAGCTGTCCTGAGTTATAGCAAAGCAACATAATTAAAGTTCTGTGGATACTGAAGGATATGGATGGGTCTGTCTTCTCTGGCACACTCCCACAATTGAAAAAGAGCTCACGATTAGCTTTATGAAATGACCATCAGGTTTGACAGGGGTAAATAGATCTGTTTCAGTGTTCAAACAGTGTTCTACCTTACCAGTTCATTGTGCAACACCACACAAGTTATAATAGTAGGCTTTTCCACAACACACTCTGCTCTTCACATTCCCTAAAGGCACTCAGACCCAGAACGTCTCATTCAGCTAACAGTCCAAAAAGGCTGTTTCCATGTAAATACCATCATACATGAATCACATCCGCATCTATTACATTTTCCTTCTCACCCACATTTCAAATAAAAGTTGCAACCACCACCCACAGAACGGTGTCATTTAAGAATCATCAGATTATACAAGAGATCACCCTCTGGTAGCACACACTAACGCTTCTGCATTCTACAGCACTCCCAGGTAACAGCAAATACCAGCACTCATGTTTGAGAACCAAAACCATAATGCTTCAGGCCCCATCCAAAGGGTTTACCTGCATCGATGGCTTGCATTAGGCACTCATAAGTTGTTTGGACGAGCCTCCTTGCACCCTCATCAACTTCTCCAACATAAAATGTCTCGTTCAGATCTCCATGGTAGCCATTACGATAGACGGTAATATCCACTGCAAAGAATACCAGACACGTGTTAATGCTACTGCTGTGCTTCACTTCCTGTCCCTTCCTTTGTGAAAGGACAACAAACAGGTGGAAGATTGTCACAGCACAATTGTGACGTTGTCAGATTAGTTTGGAAGAAGTCCAGATGGAAACTCTTCCAGCAGAATCAGTTCTCTCATGATTACCCTGTAGATTCTACAGAATTAGTCAGATCCTGTTTCACCAGTCAACAGTTTGATTTAATTAAAAAAAAAAAAAAAATGTTTTTCTAGGTAAATATAAAAACAGAAAAGAGAAGCTCTTTGCTCCAGGGTTTACATGGTTAAAATATATTCTTGGAATTAATTCAGTACTAATAGAAGGAAATTAAAAGATATGTAATCACATTGTAACCCATATATGACTGTAACCAGTCATTTCTATGCATGTTCAGAACAAAGCACATCTTTGCAAAAATTGTAATTGTTTCCAGCAAAAAGAGGTAACATTTCTTGAACATTAAATACACAGCAACTTTCCAACAGTATTCCTGAGTAAGCAAAAATACATCAAATTACTTCAAACTTTCTTCTTTCAAATGAAAGAATTTATAAACATTCAGTATCAGGCAAAGAGCAAGAATGAAAAGGGCTTATAAAAACACAGAGTTCAGAATTATGTTGCAGCAAAACTCTATCTTGTTTGCTTTGTGTACCAGGTTGGTTGTAGACTAAAAGTGATGTAATTCATTCTTGAAAAATAGCAGCATAAATCATTTTAATGAGGAAAAAGAGTCTTTTTTAGTTTAACTTTTCTAAAATAAGATATGCTGTTTGGATGTTCTTAATCCAAAAAAAGATGCTTGTCACAAACAATCCTTTTACAATAGGCCTGTGGTTTAGACGTGGCTGTCACCTACTCCAGTTCCAACCTAACACATTCTACGATTCTATCCTGTCTCTCATAGCAGCCAAACAAACAAAGTAAAACCCGCCATCATACAGTCATTATATATAGTGAACACATGAAAAAGATTCTAGATTTGCTTATCAAGTTGCCTTCCTGTGGTAGAACTTGTACTTCTGTGTTAATAGCCTGGTAGGTCTAATAGCTACTAGAGTACCAGAACCACTAGAGTAATTATTGAACTGCTATTTGTGAAGAAAACCACATGCAGACCCCCTCCCAGGTAAAAGGCCACTAAGGAAACTCTGCTGAGCAATAATGCTTGAGGAATATGGTATAGGATCTATTAGAGAGACCAGTACAACCTTGATAGGAAAATATGGAGGGGAAAAAACAAACCTGTTGGTGTCAACAGTAAAACTGTACTGCTGGCAAACGTTTGAGAATGAAGTTATCAGTGCACAAAACCAATAGCGCCTGTTACGGATGCACTCGTGTGCAGGTTACGCTGTACTCACCGCAGGACTGGGAGGCACTACCAGACCATTTCAACCAGTGTACATCTCCGGTAATGTAACAACAGGACTGGAGAAAAACCAGTGCCTTGGGAATTTATCTGGGTAAGTCCCTTCTGAATTGTGTATGCGAGCTCCTTAGCACCCTGGCCAGACCAGCTGCTGCAATGCCCCATGATTACAAGCCTTTCTTTGAGGCTGTCAGATTTGGCCAGAACATGTCTCTCACTGTTCAGAGAGCTCTCTAAGAATCTGCTCCCAGGGAACAGTATGATAACAAAATTTTATCATGCCCCACTCAGAGCAGAAGGCTGAACTAGTTGTCACCTGCTGGTACCTTCTGGATGATGTTTTCCTGTGATTCTAAAAACCTGTTTTGGACTCTGGATGACACCTTTTGCTTCCATAAGGCTAAAAAGTTTTTCAGTAAAGAGAAAGACGGGCACTTCCCTCCATGTTTACTGGGCACATTACCTCCAAAGTACTTTTCAATCTCCTCTGTTCCTCCTTTTAAAGGGGCTTTTGAGCCATGACTTTACCAAAAGGAATCCTATGAGATTTCGAAGGCTTTTGTGCCCATGGGGAATGCATGTGCTATCCACAAAGTGTGGACAATTTTGTAACAAGATCTACTCGGCTACCAAAGGGTAAACGTTCCTCTTCATCCAAAGCAAGCAAAAGGCTTGGGCAGCACAGTCAGGGCTGGAATGTGAACAAAGGTGTGACCAAACCCTCTGTGCTTAGTGCTTTTAGGTGTTTTCTAGCACTGAGGTGCAGCCTTGGCATGCAAACCTGACCTAGAAAGGGGCAGCAAAACTGAGGCTTGTCCTGAATAGGCTGGTACCCACAGCATTGAGCTATAGGCTTAGTAGCTATTGTTGCATGTTAATATATATAAAAAATCTGACAATCTAAAAGAATTGCAACCTGCTTCTAGAGGTAGGCCAAACCTTAGAATATGCTGGCTATTTACAGATAAAAGCAATAAACAAAGGTGCAATTGTTTGTACAAAACAAATGTCATTGATTTTACTGCCAGACCAAGAAAAAGTGAATGAGCAAACAAAACAATTTATAAAAGTATCCCTCATCACCCAAGAAGGCTTAAGTACCCTGAGTACCATGAATAAAACGCAGCTGGCACTGTTAGGCTGCAAGATACTCAAAAAAGGGTATCGATTTTTTATATGCACCTATCCAATGCCTCACTGTGAGGATCCTTTATAGTTATCATACTTGTCATGTCTGCAGCAAAATCTTAAGTATTTAGAGCCATATAATTAAGATTTCACTCAGAACTAACACAGTTAAATAGTTCAATATACATTTTATTCACTACTTACACAGTCTGGAACAACTGCAACCCAGCCCACAGGGGGAATACTCAGACACTGTACTGATGCACAGACCAAGGTAGAGTAATTGTAGAGATCTTAAAGTGGAAGAAACTTTTGAAATTGTTTTATTAAATAAATTCATTACTTTAAATATGTAAAGACCAGAGGCTAATCGGTAAATGGGAACAAAAGCCCCTTTTAAGAACATATTCCAATTATGTTGCCGCTAGTGAAACCTCACTTTGCTGTGTGGTTTAGCTGGATAGAAGGTAGAAATGTTCAAAGTTAGAAATGCTAAAGGTTAATTTTCATAGCACTTACCATTAACAATATCTCCCTCCTGCAATGGCCTCCTGTCAGGAATTCCATGACAGATCACTTCATTCACTGATGTACAACATGACTTAGGGAAATTATAATAATTCAGAGGGGAAGGATAGCAATTCCTTGCGATACAAGCCTAATTTAGAAAATACAATTTATACTTTACATTAGTAAGATTTGTACAAAAAAAAAATTAATAGTGAGCACAACAGCTTTACAGCAAGAAAGAGAGGTTGAAGAGCAGAGACTCTGGAAAATGAGATTCCTCAAGCATTTTTTGGCATTACAGTATATTTTTATACTTTGTATTTCTTACCAGGAAGAAAATTTGTTTCTATTTATTTTTATGTTCAACTACCAATGCTGAAATACTCACATTTAAAATAATGCATGGCAGTATTTATTTGATTTAAAACCCAACCATTTTTAATGACTCTTTTAAAGCACCTGGTCTAAGACTTTATTTTTGCAAAACACACAAGCTACACAAAATAGTATTTAACACCACTCTTTCACCCCTAGCTTTAGAACCTTAGGCTACTTCCTTTGCACTCACTCTAATAAACTGAGATTTTTGCAAAACAAACAGGTACAGTTTATGGATACTCACATATACACTCCAGGTGACATACTGAGCAATTCTGGCGAAACTCTTACCTTTCCAAAAATTTTTAAAAATAATACTGTCTAAAACTACTGTTTCAACTACTAGTTGTTCATATTAGACTTTCTGTATAAGCAAATCATTCAGTATATAATGCAGTCCAACAGAAACCTCCAGCCTAACCCAACTAGAGTGTAAATTCCCTACAATCTTGTCTCAATGGCTGCAAATGCAGACAAAAGGAACAGTAATGAGACAGCTCTCCAACAAAAACTTAACTATACCAAAATTGCCACCTTCCCCACAGTGCACACAAGTATCCTCAATTATCAGTTTACATGTCTTATAAATAAGACAGCAAAGAAAAATAAAAGCAAGACAATTCAAGTAGCTAGAGAGATAGAAGGAGGCACATAAACACCAGAAGAACAACAAAATAACCTTACTAAATGGACAGCATGATCTATTTCTTCAGTAGTTACACCTGCTTTCACCATCATGGCAGCAACATCCAATACTTCTCTAGCAAGCTGCAAATAAAAATATTGATTTAAAGGAAGACCAGGACAATGCCTTAGAAGGTTAGCAACCCATTTTCTACAGTGGTGATCGCTAGTAGAGCTGGGTAGACCTGGGCACTAGAAAGACCTCAAGATGTTCGCAGGTATCACTAAGCCATCCCTGTGCAATCTTAAAATACCCCGATTAAGATCTGGGTCACAATTTCCTTGAACACCAAACATAAACCAGACCACCTAAATACATCTGAAAGTTTGACTTCATGTGCAAGGAGGCAATCACAAAGGAACAGCTCTTTTTCAAGAACTGTTAGGGTTGGGCCTCTCAATTTTGCTTTTTAGTTTTTACTTAGTACTAACTCTAGAAGAGAAAGATCTTCTGTTCTCATGTATGCACTACCAAATATATTGTTACAGTAATATTTCAGCCACAGATTATTTCACTAGTAACAACAAAGCCAAAACACAGATAAAAGTAATCTTACTTTTTGTAAAGGAAGGAGAGAGAGCATGCACAAGCAACAAAACACCAACTTTCACAAAATTTCAGTGCTTGAATGTTAAGCAACTTTCAGTGCTTAAAAGGGGTTTGATATCCTGTACTCTCAAATGTGCTGTCATAAGCAGGTAAAAATCACTGTAGGTTTTTAAAAATCAAGGCACTTTGTAATGAAAACCAAAACCCCCTTACCCTACACACTACTCGCATCCCTTCTATATCCTCAGATGAGAGTATTTTTATTTGAGAGGTTCCTTTTAAAGCCTGTTCTGATTCAGACATTCCTGAAAAGAAAAAAAGGGAGAGGAGGGGAAAAAAAAAGGGCGGGGGGGGTGGGGGGGAGGAAAAAACCCCATGTTAGATGGAAGACTGATTGCTATGCATGTTCACTCAAGGAACTTCCTTATCTTACAGTGACAATAAAAGTTTGTGCTTTCCCACCACAGACTAAAGTAACAAACTCACCCAATCACAGCATTATCATCGTTATCCAGACTAATTTGAATTCATAAGCCCTCCACCATATTATAAAGTGCACATGTGCTTAGGATGCCCATTCACCTATTACATAAACCATCTTGTCCAGTTAGCCAAAACCCAACCGTAACAAATCAGATTTACAAGGAAATTATTTTATTCATAAAAGAAGTATTTTTTTCTTTATACTTTTTTTAGCTGCTTTGGAGATAATAAACAATATTCTAAGAGTGCCATAAAGCTTGTGAATATTTCTAGTTATACTGTTGCAATATCAGCTGATGAAAACACAGAAATTCTTCCTGGCAGATTCTGTACAAGCCCAGTTTTATAGTTGAATGACCCCCTAAGAGACAGTATTTTCCATTGCTTAAATATTTACATTCTATAAAGAATAACTAAACAAAGGCTGAAGATTTTTAAATCATTCTAACAGACTTTGTAGCAGCTTTTTTGGGAAATACAAAGCACCCATACTGTTGTAAAAAGGGGAAAATACCAAAACAAATCAATAAGCAGGTAATTTTAAGTGTCTTCTCTCTCTGTCCAAAAATATCTGGAACTCATAGATCAGTTTTCTCTTGAGGGTTGCTTACTGTAGTTTTGTTGGGTTTTGTTATTTTTTTTCCAAGAGAACCTCTGATGTCATTGAGAATGGCTTCACAGAATTCACCTGTGACAGCCAACTTACTGCTGTTTGTTCTGCACTAACCACAGCACTAGGACTTACATGGATTTTGACTTTTCTTCCCTGAACACCTTTGAAAGATAATGTTTTACAAACTTTGGACTTCCCCAAAGCACTTGTAACCATCTTTCTGAAGAAATCAGTAAGTTAATATAGGGGAAGAATGGGTAGAGTGAGAAGAGGCTCCCTTCTGCAGTATCTCCTACATGCTTTAAAGGCTTTTTCCATTAAAAGAAAAACAGAAAGCAAACAAAACACTCCATAATTGTGGTTTGTTTCAAGTTACCTAGTGGGTGATCAGCATAATCCGGTCTCTGAATATAGCTTGGCACAGGTCTCGTTGGCGTCTAAATAAATCATAGTCAAAGCTGGTTATGTTGCAAGAATACTTATTACAGTCATAAAACCAGAGACTCATGCAGCAAAGTTAAATACAGTGAAATACTGCTTAGAAAAAGCTGTGAAGTATGCAAACACTCCAAACCAGTTCCAATTTCCATTTCTTAAAGATTCTCCTGCTACGTTTTGTTTTCATACCATGCAACCTCTACTGGCCAACTTCGCAGCTCTGCAGAAATCAGACTTTCGTGTGGAAGTAAATGTTACATTGCAGTGTTTGTTCTGCTGCTTTCCAGACTGCAAATGCACTGGTTCCAAATACATCCTTCCTCTGTCTGGTTTTTAGTGTCTATTAGCAAGATTGTTATTTCTAATCTTCACCCTAGTCATTAGCACTTTTTATTTTAGGTTCATTTCCATCAATCCTACAGCAGTCAGAAGCAAAAAAGCAAATGCTCAGTGGTAACACTAGTAAATTACTTGGCCAGTGACATATCCAAAACATCCTTTCTCCCGTGATGCTAACACACAGAGGCTCAGACTCTGATCAACTGTCCTCTGATGAGCCCGTGAGATGAGATGGAGACAGCTGCAGAGAGGATGACACAGGGGCAGCATTTCTAGCACAGGCCAATTTGAAAAGACACATGTAAATAAAATGCCATTATTCCTGTCGAAACTTTGGCTTATACAACCTTGTACCAATTTAAAAATACAGCTATATCAAGGTCATTTTCTAAACCCATCTTTCATAGCTGAAGATGCTACTGACCTCAGTTATTCTTTGCCATTTCAGTTAACCCCTGTTCTTTCAGCAGAGCTGTTCACCACCTTACTCACCAAGTTATTTCAAACCACTGATGTAAAATAATATAAACCCATTTATTTAAATTCTAAACTAATTCACCTGAGTTTTTCTGAAACAGACTGCTCCATTACTGGTGAGAAGAATAAACAGTTAAGAGAAGACATCATCTGAACTAACAGCGGCTTTTTGCAGGATGAATGTCAAAAGGTCCAGTCAAAAGTTATGACTGAATCTGTGACCTTAAGGCTGTTAGTGATGCACTTCACCTCACCAGCACTTCCTTCACCTTAAATATACTAAGAGAAAGATGAAGTTAAATCAAAATAAAGTACATTGAGGACAGTCATACATGTCCTTGCCATCAGGTTCAGACTGTTTAGGAAGCTTTCCTCTCTCAGCTAAAATGTGAGAGGCTATCAGGTCAGGACTGGTCTGTTAGTTGCTACAGAATGCAACAGCACTGGAGTGCAGAGTGGTACCTATTGCTTACCAGTGGATAGTGTGGCCTGAGTTTACCAGTGTATCGATAACCAGACCAAGGATTTGTGTTAATGTCACCTTCCAGGGTCCAGGAGGAAACTTCTCGCTTAGCTTTTTCATCTTCTGAAAAGACAAAAAAAAAATTGCAGCAGCAAAATGAGTCCTACAAAGAAGTGTGGGGTTCAGAAGGAGACCTAGAAATACGTAACTCTAGATTTTACTCTTTCTGGCATTTTAGATAGGGATATATAAAATGATATATACTGCCAACTCTATCTTTATTCATTAGTAAACTGGGAAGCGCCAGGACAGCAGTCCTGAGTACACAAACAAAGGGTAGCAATTAAGCTGCTCTTCATCTGTAGTTCTGAAAGAGTTCTGCGCTTGTTTTCATCGTTGGGGAAAAAGCATTTTTCTACACAAACACTTCATTGATACTCTTGCACTGCAGATGATCATTCCTTTTCTGTTATTTCTCTTAGCATCCAGTGACAGAAGTGACCTGGGGTGGGAAGGAGGGTATCCAGTTGTTTCAATTGAGAGAGCTCACTACCCCTCCTGATCTAATGGAGACAGTGAGGGTGCCACCGCTTCTGCATCAGTGCATGCACCTTACAAGATGATCCCCATCTGCTGGAGGTTCCCAGCTTTCTCAACCTTGTGAAATTAATGCCTGATATGGTCCAGTGACTGACTTCATGCACAACTAACAGTCATAACTGGGCAGATAGACAGTGTTTACATAAAGGATTGAAGCAAGTAGATTGTGAGCATTTCCAAAAGGGAAAATATGTACTCGGAAAGAGGAGGCAAAGGTTAAGAAAGAGCCTGGTAACTTTAACTCATAGCCTGGTAACTTAGGTTTGTTTTCTCCTTTTATATCTCACGAGAATGAAAATATGGCAAAAGGTCTGCCACAGCAAGCCCTAAGGTGAGTTCCTCAGAGTCCCTGTGGCTAACACCTGAACCATCTGCTCATACGACATTCAGTTTGGATGAACCACTGAGAAATAATAATTTAAAAATGCAAAGTTTAAATGAAGCAATACTTTGGATTCCTTTGAGATGCTTCAGTAGTTTTTGCATTGAGATCTTGAGGGCTATCAAAACCAAGCCTGCTCAGCTTGGGCACAGCAGTTACCTGGGAAGCCAACAAGATCATGGATTTAGTGGAATCAGATAAACAGGAGGAACATTAGCAGACTGCCCCAGAGGATTTACTGTAACTACTAGCAAAGTTTCACATCCGTGCAGCTACACAATAAGATACCAAATGCAAGTGCGAAGTACCAGACCTCTACATTGGGAAGGCAGAAAGGAAGGATTTGTAATTGTCTGTGCTACTCCAACCTACTAACCATGCAACATTTATCATGGGAAAATGAGTTTTAGGAAAGGAGAAGGTAAATGACTTGAGGATTTGAATTTCTGCCATGCCACTTACTTTTTAATCCTACCTTCCTTTTAAAGCAGGGCTTGATGAAGATGGGCAGAGGGATGGGGGCAGTAGGTGGCAAGTGGGTCAGAACTGGGGTCTACTCTCTCTGGTTGGTTGGTTTTAAACTCATGGATTATTTCTACTATTCAGCTAGAGAGAGTCTGCAACTACTATTTCTGTGCCAGAGCTACCAGCTGTAACTACGGTATAGTGATACTCCTATTACCTTCAACTAAACTCAGCAAAATCCTGGCTATGATACATCCTCTGGCCAACAGCTGCATTAGTACCCAAAAGCATTTTCCTTTTTTTGTGTATTTTCCTCCTCCAAAGGGGTACACCCCCAGTGTACAGAACAGTTGCAGTCTGACTGGCTCACTTGCATTCTACCAAGCATCTAATCAGAAATAATTCTCAAGAACCCTTCCCACTGCACTGCCTTTTACAACATTAGCCAACAAAATCCTATGATGGAATAAACCAGGCAATGGCTTATTAAGAATGGTTTATCATTCTGCTTGCCCTCTATGTCAGCATCCCTCTTTCTCTGTTCATATACCTGGCAATGGAGCTCATGGAATACTTCATGCAAATAAAAAAGGGAACAGGCACAGAAATTTCTGTACTGCTATCTGTGAAATTTAGATTACCAGGAACTGGACAAAATTTCAGATACGCAGAATCCAGTGCCAGGCATCTTAGAAAAATCTGTACCATTCTTAAAACACAGAATTACAGAACAGCTGATGTTGGACGGGACTTCTAGAGCTCAACTGGGCCAACTCCTTGATCAAGCAAGGCCACCTAGAGCCAGCTGCACAGGACAAAACAAATTCAAATCAATATTTAAATGGATTTTAAAATATGTACTTACTTGCTTTCTTGTGTAATAACTTGTGAGTCGCCCAGCTTCCCTTAAAGCATTCCTAGAAATGCAAACAAAAGTGGGGTTTTTTTAAGTAGCATTATCTGGACAGACATGGCATCTCCACAAAAGAGAGAAACAGCTGTATTTTAAATAAAAATAAAAAGACTGATTTTATTAACCCTTATAGCAACATACAGTAAATGGTACCGTAACTGCCAGTCTTAACAACAGAAAATACAACCTGCAACAGCTTACAAGCCAGTAAAGACAGAAAGCATAGCCAAACAGAAGCACCCATCACAGTGAAGCACACTGATCTAACCCCATCTACTAAATATTGCTCCCTGATAATTTTAATGAGTAAGTAAACACCATGGTTGCTCCAGGTTGGCTGGACCACCATGCTGTTCATTGAAACACAGAGAGTACTTTGGTCTGTCTCCATACCAGATCTTACTGCATTGCAGTGAGCAGGATGGTCGTCCCTTGGCTCCTAAAAGAAGCCATCTCCTCCTGCAAATTGTGTCCTGTCTCCTTCCTCAGCACAGGAAAGCAACAGAGGCCAATCAGTGTGATCACAGGGGAACAAATGGAATAGGCTAAGGAGCGGGGAAGGCAGGGCTACTGCATGGAAATAGGAAATGAGGGGACAGAAATACAGAAAGTTGAAATGGAAATCAAGGAAAGAGTGAATGTGAAGGAGCTTGTCTTTTTCTCTTCTTCCCAAGAACAAATAGACCAGTTCATGCAACTAACAATGAATCAGCAAAGGGGCAGATGGAAGTGGCTGGCAAATGGAGAAGAATAAAGACTGGGGTGAAGGAAAGACATGAATAAATGAGACATTTAAGTAGAAAAGCTTCAGAAGCCAGCGTTAAAGGTGATCCTGTAAGGTACTAATTACAAAATTACTTGGGTTTGTAGCAGAAAGTCTAATTCAATGGCTATGTACTCTCAAAACAGCCATTAGGAAACAGCTAATTCCAATAATTTACAATAACAGCTGAATTTCTGAAGAAAGAGGCAGAAGCAAACTGTTTTCCTTTATAAGCAAAGACAATACTAATGCTGAATCATCATCATCAAACTACCGTTCAGAGCCAACAACTGATTCAACATAATGTATACAACACAACCAGTCCAAGACAACAGATGTGTAAACCAAGCCCAGTGTCTAAGACTTCCCCTGCTTCCCTGTTGCTACTGAGCAGCCTTAACTGTCTACACCATCTTTTTCCCATTTTCTTGTTGGTCTTGCAACCAGTAGTTCCAAATTGTATGCACAAGTATGCCTACATTCAAAGAGACCCTGTTTGTGTGCTATTTCCCTCACTACAAAAACGAGTTGCTTGTTCCCTTCTCCTACACCATATACTTGATGTTGCCACATTCTGTGGACCAGCACCTGACATGCCACAGTTCTGCAAAATGGTCTGGGCAATGACATTGGCTTTGGAACCAACACTGCAGATCCCCAGAGAGAATGTCTTTTTCAACAAGGTTTTACTGTCACTCCTGTATAACCTGCTGCTTGCACAGACCTTCACGCTGCACTATCATCTGTTTTCTGTTGGAAAGGTGGCAGAAAAGGGGCAGCTTTTAAGAACAAATTAAAAAAAGAAAGAAAAAAAATCCTCCTATTTCAAGGACACTAGAAGCATCAGTATGGCTTCAATTCCCTTTTAAACACCAGGCAGGCCTCTGTTATAAAGCAGAAGGAGGATTACACAACTAAGGACTTGGAGCAGCTACCAAGTCTGCATATCTAGAATACACTTCTTGGGATATAAAGGAAGGTTTGAGGAATGAAGACTTACATCAGCTGTGTCAATTGCTGGTTGTAGTTCATTCTCCCCATGAAATTTTGGGGTGTATTCTCCAAAGTCATGCCCTTCTCCTGTGCCAACAATCTCTTTCCTCTTTGACAGCCCATAACCAGAAAACACCAGGCACACACCACACTGCTGGCAGCATCATAACCCGACAGGCTCCATTTTGGCTTTTCATTTCTAAAAAAAACAAAAAGGATCCTCCATACGGCTGCCATATGTCTGAGCTTTCCAAACATGCTTCCCAGCTTTTCATTGCCCTCTACTGCCAGAGGAACAGCAGCTCTGTCAGAACTACTACAGCACAGCTCCACACAAGCCGCTGCACACTGGGACACCCCCGACACGTGCGCTATATGCACATCCATCAACTGCAACAAGCACACGCATCAAGCCCACAGCATGGCTGCAAGCACCGGCCACTACGCATGCAGCGTACAGTTAACGCCCTAAGACCTCTGCCTGGCTCTGACACTTTGGGAAGGCACTCAAAGGGTATGCCACACATCCACCTGCAACCAATGGATTTTGTGTGGGGTCGGACAGACGCTTCCTGTAAGCACGGGACTAACTGGGCAAACACACTCTATTTATATTCAACAACTTACTGCAGAAGCCTGCAGAGCTCTGCCTTGGCAATTCCAGGCAAAAATATGGCAGCTGTCATCTCACGGGTTGGAGAAAGTGCTGCCAATGTACCGCTGCATACTGCAAACACCCTCACCTTCTCCACAGCACTACTCCTGGCAAGCCACAGAAGAAAGTTACTTTTTCTCTCCATCTGGGCCACTTACTGGAGAATTTTCTGAAGAAAATATTGCTTTTCTCCGAGCCTTCCCTGCTAAGCCTTCTCCTGAGATATTCACTTCTTCCTATTCTGTTCCTGCTGCTAGTGATTCTCCTATGTTCCTATGCCATATACAGACAAGGATAGAAAATTTTCAATTATTAAATAAATAAAATCCAGGGGGAAAATATCCAGGGTGATTTTTAATATTAAAGTGAAAAATGTATTTTTTTTTTTTCGGATTTCATTAAAAAAGGAACATGTGACTTTGCACAGCTATATTTGAAAACATTCATTACCTTCAGGGTGGAAGTATATAGGAATAACATGAGTTTGGCTTCATTTCTTGGAAGACTTCCTGGATTTAATTTCAAAACCTACATTAACCATTTGTAAGTCTGATATTAATAGCCCCACCCTTCCCACCTAAACCAAACCATTTTTCTTTTTATTGCATGTGGTTTTAAATAGCAATGAAGACCAACTTGGAAACACCAAAGAGGACTGTCCAAGAGGAAAGGTCAAATGTATGACCAAAAAAAAAAACCAAAACAAAACTGAAACTGCAGGGGCAAGGGGTAATCCTTAATTTGTTTAGATCAATCTTGGGTACAACTATTCTATCAGCAAGAAAAATCCAATTACAACTTTTAATCAGAGGCCATCAACATATTAAACCTTTAACAAGAATGGTGTGAAGCCAGGAACGTTAACCAATCCCACCAATGCTGTGTATAAAGACAAGCTCAACCCAGTGATCACCAGAACCCACACATTTACCAAAAGGTATCCAATGACACAATCACCATTACAGTCTAGAAAGACTCCCCTTGGACCACCTTGTGGACGCCATGTCATGTCTCTAAGTGATTTTTTTACCTTAAGGACTCAGCCCAACATCTGAGCTTCAACATCTTGAAATAACAACAGAATCGTGCAGTGTGGCAGAATTCGTTTTACAATAGAGTGTATTTCCACTATGAACACAGCGATCACTAGCAAATAACTTCGGTGGTTGTTTATCTTTTTTTTTTAATCAACCACTGAAGGAACAAAACAAACCCCTTTAAACAGTTACTGAGCTACTTGACAAGGAAATTTTTTCCCTCTTTATTTCCATCTTCATAGTAATAACTGGGAGATTCTTATTCTTGCAGTTCATGTGTGGAATGACTGAGAGTTAGAAAAGTGCAGCCAACTACGAATTCCAGAGGAGAAAAGGGTGCTAAATCAACCAAGATTAGGATGTAACTACACTGCAAACCTCTGTATAGCAGACATAACCAAACTAGCTTTACATGAGCTACCCAAACACAGGAAGCTATGCAAGCACCACTACACTGAATTCAAGGCATATTCACTGATTGTATTTCTGAACTGCGTTTGCAAGGTGGTTGCTCGTAAGCTGGCTCTGCCAATTCTTTGTCAGGGATGTCCAGGGTTATGCTACCTTATACAACAAAATTACTCCTCTTCACGCACTCTGCTTATTTAGAGCTACTGTGATGGATTTACAAAAAACCCCTATTCTAATGGGGGAAGGCAGGGGGAGAGCGGGGTGAAGACAGCTGGAATCAAGACTGGGACCGACTGGCTGTCTCTTTGCGTGTTTGCACGTCATTATACCCTGAATTGTAATGGGCAAGCTTCTAGGAAACACAGTGCCAAGGAGTACACTGTATTTAAAAATATTCTGAGCAATTTTTTCATTAGAATTTTAAAACATCACTTGGAATGTAGAATTGTGTAGTTTTACTAAGTCAGAAATTGTTTTTAACCATAAAAGTATATAAAACAGAAGACAAAAAAGCTTAAGTATGGCATTAAGCTTAAGAAAAATATCAGGTTATCAATGATAAATATGTATTTTTCCTAAGCTAAATGCAGTACAGATTGATCATACATTTTATCCAGAAATACAACTATGTTGAGGAACACGATTTTTTAATACATTTGATGTTAAAATAAAACATCTGCCTCTCTTTAGCATACTGAACCCTATTATTCTAGGTGTGGTACAAGCCCACAGAGATAGCCTCTGGCCTGAAAATCTCAGTGCAAAATTCCCAAACTAGCCTAAGCACCATACACGACTAGTTTTTTCAGAACAGCTAAATATGTGTTTTCAGATTCAAATCCAAGGGATCAATCAACATGCTGCACCTTGCTATCCGCAACATTGGCTTTCTCCTTCACCTTTAGCCTGAGCTCAACCAGACACTCCATGGTCCTATATGACAGAGCCCTACCTTTGAGGAAAGGGCTGCATTTTGCAGCTTATCAGATTTACAGGGGTACAAACATGATTGGTGAGGGTAGCGAAGGAACAACAGACCAGAGAAATCCAAACTGGACCATCCTTTCAGTAAACTTAGCACTGGCACAGAAAGCCTGCCTATAGGAGTGCAAAGTTTAACTCTCAAAGTTATGAGGGCTCAGCATTTGTGCCTCAACAATAACCAGGCACTTATCACAGACCCAGGTATTTATGGTGCTTTACAGTCAATTAAAAATGCCAGCTTCCTGGTGACAGGAGTCTGTCAAAAGTTCTTCTAGAAGGCAGCATCTGCAGAGTGCCGTTTATACCCAAAGCATCACATACAGTTGGATTTAAGCAGCAGGTTCTAGCCTATTTTAGACACAGCAAAGAACAGTGAGCCACAAATGAAATATAGCACTTCTGTCCTATGTTCTGACAGGAGAGAGGACAAAAAAAATACCTTCATCCAGGTCCATTGCTCCCCGTTCCCCAGCCCCAACATACTCAAGGTGAAAGGAAACAGCCAAGTGGAGGACAGGACACCACTGCTCTTCAGGATCACAATTCTTCAAAAATTACCATGATTTTGAGTATCCAAAGCTGCCAAGAGCCCAGGTGAGCATCAGTGAAAATCTGCCTCTCAGAAAGAAGTAAATCAGTATATAAACTCACTGAGAAAACAGAGCAGTTTTTCTTTCCTCTCACTGGAATTTAGCAAGTCCTACCCCACCTCAAATGGAACGAGCTCCGTTGGTGGGTATCTGCAAGAGAGATACTGCTGCCCCTGTAGAGATCAGAGAAACTGTTTTTCTTCAAACACCTAAAACACATGCCCAACCATTGTTCACATGCAACAGCTTCATCACATCAGGGTCCTTACTTCTGACTCTGCATCCAGATCACTTGTTATACCTGGGCCTCTTTGGGACTGACAACATGCAGGCACACAAAGCAGGAAGGGACAACCATCCTCCTTGAGTAAATTAGGACTATTATTCTGATCACAATCAGTGGCCTCCACCTCTCAGAGAGGAAAAATAAAAGCCACAGCCCAGGCCACAGACTTTACAGCAAGAGAGTATTTTCAGCATGTGGTTCAAAACGGGTATTTCTGAATTTGGCCAGAGAAATGCTCCCACACCAGCATCCAATCCACACCACAGAAAATCTCAAACTACTCTGTTTCAACCAAGATGCTTATACAGATATAAATAGTATGAGAGAGGAATTTTTCATGAAAGCAACATAAAGTTATTAATAAGGTATTAATTTACAATTAGAAGGCTCATATAAAAGTGGTAACTGGAGATCTCAAGAACAGTTACTACTTTCCCTCTGTTCATCATTCAGCAGCTTGTAGAAAGCACAGAAGAAATGACAATTGTTTGTGTATTTAAATACAAACTGTTTATGTATACTACATACAATTTACACACAAGTGGCATGTGTACCTATAAATGCAGGTTTCACAATAGCAAATTCATCTTAGTAAGACGAACAACACGCTTGAGATATGATGCTGGGCATCTGTCTTATTTCCACATTCAGAAGATACAGTAATTCAGTCAAAGACAATAAACACACATGAAACACTGTAGTCTCTACAAAAGAGAAAGCAAGACAGTGAAAGAAGGTAGCTGGAGTGACAGTACCTGATTTACCAGCCTAAATGAAGATCTTATCAAAGGTTAACAGCAGACAGAATCCCTCAGCAAAATATTCCCTGTCCTTACACCTTGGAGTGAAAGAAAAAAGTAACACTGAGGTTCAACACACCACCTCAGAACTCCTCCGCTGCTAAAAGCTATCTTTACCACATCCCCATTATCAGTTCAAAACTCCCTGCTAGGCCAGATCTCAGCTGCCTTGAACCCCTCTCCACCCATAAGCACAAGCGTTATTCAACAGCTGTACCCAGTTCCCAAGGTGCACAGCACCCAGAGATGAAACAGTGTTGGCTCACAGGAATTTCAAAGGATGTCAAATTACTTCAGATTAAATATTTTCAAGGCATGTTGTTGAGACAGGGGAAAAATAAATGACCAGAATAATGCCCTTTCTCAAGGAAAAGGGGAACCCAAATGATAAATTCACTGTTTTGGTACCATCTTCACCTGAAGTCTACTTAAATTCTCTACATGTGGTGACAAAAGAACCTTAATCAATCTCCTCACTACACCCATTCCCAATCCTATACCACCTGCATTAGTTTTTCTTTCAAAATTGTATGTTACTATTTACAATGCAAACACATGGCCCCGAACTGGTAACCTTTTACAGCAGTTCACACTTTTCCATTGTTTATTCTTAGCATCAGAGTCAAACTTCCTACAAATTTGGTTTTAGCTCTGACTGGAGTTTTGGCTGTATGAAAAAGTCATCGTAGCCTTCCAAGCAAATGAACCTAGTGCACAAGTCTATGCAGATGCCCTTAGCCCTCAGAGATGCCAGGTAACCTGTCACTCCTGTCCTGCCCTCAGCCCAGACCAGGCACTTGCATACCTGTAGCTAACACCGCTGCATTCAAGAAGGGCTCCATATCTCAACTTGACAGCTATGCCACACCAGGCAGGCCTGCTCTTCAACAGCGTGTTCCTGAAGCACTGGTGCTTTCCGATCCAGCAATGGACAGCTTTGGGAAGCTACACTAGCAAAAAAAACTCTAGCAGAACTGCTTTTCCTCCATTAAAAGAAAGCCCTAAAAATCCCAGAAGTGCCTCACCATGGAATCAGGGCTGGCTTAATGGAAGGGGTATAGAAGCCTTCATCCTTGGAGGGAGGGAAGAGGACTGTGTCAGCTATAATGCAGGCTGTGCTGTGAGGGGGTAAATAACGTCCTAGTCCACCTACCAGCTTATCTAACAGTTATTTATGCATATAATACCACTATGGAGAAAAAGAAACCCACCAAAGAGTGGTGTGAAACTTTGGAAAAGTTTCACAAATGCCAACCAGTCCAGTATCATCAGCTGAAACCTCCTGGAAGTTCAGAGGAGATCTGGCTTTTCAGACTCTCTCACTTATCACATGCCTATTTGAACAGCCAGCCAGGTTGTCAGTGGCATCTCACCTACCCTTCTGATGGTGCTCACCAGCGGAGAACTGCCCCAAATCTCCTCCATCAGACACACCAAATGATGGGGAGAGCTGGTACCTCAGGCCAACCTGTGCCGGGCCCAGATAAGGTACTAAGGGGAGGATGAAGCAGGCTGAACAGATGGACTCTTCTCTCCATGCATGATTTTTTCACATTTTCTTCTGTAACATACTGCATCCTGAAGCCTTCAAAGTGCCTTTCACATGGGGAACCCCCATGCTTACCTACTTTACTGATCAGGACAGTGAGGCACAAACAAATCCTACAAACCACATAGGAACTAAAGATACAGAATCCTCAGAACAATTTCAAGTCGCAGTCAGTGTAGCTTAGCATTGACTCCCAGCATCTGGCACCAGACTTCAGGGGAAAGTACCAGAAACTGTGCAGTGGGTGTGCTACATGCACGTGGGCAGCTTTCCCCCAGTCCTATGCAAACTATAACTATCAGTTTGCATCCTGCCTCAGAAAAAAAAAAAAAGTCCAATTAGTAAATTAATCAGCTAGATAGCTTATAGCTGTTGTGACTGAATGATTTTGCTAAGCTTAGCTACAAAACTTCAACAAAATTACCCAAACTGTAATTCTGACAATGAGGTTCACCATTAATCTCTAAATTAAACACATGCTACCTCACTGATGTTGACAGAAACTACATAAACAGTGCAAAGTATTAGGCTATGTATTTGTGCTGCCTTTTCAAGTTAATGAAGAAAAAAAATGGGGGGGGAGGGGAAACCCCCAAAACAACAAACACTCAACAGACTTCAAACAGTCCTTTCTATTTAAATTAAGAACCAAGCTACATTACCACTGTGGTAATAAGTGAGGATAGCTGAGGCCTACAGAATATGTTTAACAGGAGTTGATGGTTGTATGACAACCGGCCTAACCTGAATCTGCTTGTTTGATATCCTTACAGTAAAATATCCAGATATAGACATTAAAAAAAAAAAAGTACCAAATCCCAAATAATTTTCCCCAAAAGCTTTTATTTAGTTCAAGGAAATAGAAAATCTGTTTTCAGAGCAACAAGTCCCCCAGCATTTATCAAAGCCAAGCAACTCCAGAGCCAGAGCTGATGCAGAAATGCACAGGCTGGAATCTGGTAAGCATTTGTCTCACTTTGTCCCACTAAGCCCTTATTTTCAAAAGGGGCGGAGGGGGGCAGGAGGGACTCCTGCCTGGAGGGACCCAAACCTCCAGGCATAGAAAAAAACGTGCAGCCTCCCACGAACACTACGGCCGCTCTTTAGCCATCAAGTCTCACATCACCGCTGGCCATGAGGGGCTGCGAGGCTCTCACCCCCGTCGGGGCTGTCGGCCGGGCACCCCCAGGCTCCGTGTACCCCCTGGGTGGGGGAACCTTTCTCAGGAGACAAGCGGCAGACCCTCCTCCCAGAAGCGCGCACGAACCTCGCGGGCAGGGAGGTAAAGCGAGTGCGAAGGGCCCGGCTAGGGCGGCCAGGAACAGGCGAGGAGAGGAGAGCTGGCTCCTCCGCCCCGCCGCACCCCCGGAGCCCAGCCCCGCGCTCGCACACCGGTCCCATTTGCTGACTAGAAATCTCATTACGGTCTCTCCCAGCGCCCATATTTCCTCTCGGAGAAAGGAAAGCGCTCCCCGCAGCACGGCAGAGAGAGGAAAACCCGGCCCGCAGCGTGGGGACGGGCGGACTCCCAGGGGCGCCCGCCGGGCAGGCGAGCGGGAAGAGAAGGGGAGCGAAAGCGAACCGCCGGTAGCGCGGGGATCTCACCTGAGAACAGAAGTAGGAACCCTGAATGCCCAGTTTGAGGCAGGTCGGGCACTGCAGCTTGGCCTCACTACTGCAGCCGGCCGTCTCGCAGACGCGGGTCTCCACCGCCGCCATGCTGCCGGGCTGCCACAGGCGCGGCGCGGAGAGCGGCGGGGGAGGGGCCGCCGCCCGGAGGTGCCGCCAGCTGAGGCGGGCGGGGAGAGTAGGAGGAGCGGCGCGGCGCGGCCCTGAAGGCCGCTCCTCCTCCTCTGACCGCCCTCCCTCCACACTGAGACGGGGAAGCGGCGGTCGGAGCTGCAGGTGCCCTTCAGGAGCCGTAACTTCCCGGAGAAGACAGAGAAGAAGCCTGGAGCGGCCTGTCGACAGGATAACCCGTCGAGCGGGTAGCAGAGGTAAGGGAGGAAGCCAGGCTCCTCATTCCCCATCTGTTGGCTTCAGCCGTGTGACACGCTGTCGGGCAATTTGGTTTTTTGTTTTGTTTTGTTTTGTTTTCCCAAGCATCATCTTCTTTATTCTGGAGTGCGGTGTTGGTTTGTTAGCTCTCCTTTGGAGAGAGGAACGGTCACAAATGCAATATTGAGGGGGCGGTAACTCAAATTAGAAAAATAGGCTGCTGGCATTGTCACGGGAAGGGTGCTGATTTTCTTCCTGGGAAGGTAAAGATTAGATACCAATGATCAGTCATAAAAACTAGTGCGATTAATACATACTTTGTATTTCTCCCATTTACATACATTCATCTCAAAAAAAAAAAATACTGCCTGTGCCTCTAAAGCTAATTGTTCTTGGAGAATTGAAGCCAAAGCCATTGTCAATATGTACTAAAACATCTCTAACTTACTATCAGTGCAAGACACTTTTTACTGGTTTGTAAATCAAGAGGCAGTTGCTTTCAAAAAGGAGATGGAGAGATGCCTATTGAGTAGGTGAATAACTGCAAAAGAATTCAGAGCACATATTTGCTAGATCCAGCCGTTAGTGCTGGGATTTAAGCAAGGACAACCTTGCTTCAGTCTTTATTTTCTTCCCGCTAGCTGGCACGCACAGCCTATGATTTCAATCAAAACTTAGCTGGATTGGATTCTCTCTTCCTGTTTCAACGTCATTGATTTCAATGGAACTAATCAATCCTTATTCCGATCTTAGTATGCAAAATAGTCTCTTCAATTCGTGGCATCCTGATAACTTCCCAGAAACAGTGATTCAAAATCCAAAGTATAATCTCTGTATTCTCTGCAGTTCTATTCCCTGTGGTCTTCTGGCCCCATCTTTAATTTAAAAAATATTTATATATCTCCTAGGCTTAGACATTAACAGAAAATTTCCACTCACTAGCTCCAGAGCAGAAAAGCATACGTCCTATTCTTTTGCCAAAGTATATTCATATAAACATATTTGCTGTCTTATGACAATGGCATCAGTAAAATGTAGCTAAGTAGGCAGGATTATTACAGGACCAACACAACAGAGAATAACAAAGTATCTGGTTCTGGTTTCTTTTGTGATAAGCTCACTAGCATGGTCAACCATCCAAAGGAATTTGTTTCCATGCTATTACCACAGTGTACTTGCAGGTGGACACCTACCTGTCTTTCTCACAGTTCTCACCTTCATTTCTTAGTATTGCTATTACTTGTTTGTAGAAAGAGAATACTATGAGAGGGAATTAGGAAACGTTACCAGTATTCTTTTAAAATACAAAGATTACAATGATTATTTTCGTCAGCAAGTAAAACCAGCTACATATTGATTCATGCAGCTTGTGCTGTGACAGCATCTAGGTCCAAATGCTGAAAACAGGCAACCGATTGCTAATGAATGTAGTGAAATACCTTTAAATTACACCTTTGCAGGCTCTGATTTTACATATTCCACATCAAAGTTGTTATCGAAGGCTTGGCTTAACCTTCCTAAAGCCAGGTATTCCTGAATAGGCAGAATCACTCTTAAATGATCCATGTTGCTAGCAGGTATTGTACTGTCTACAGCCCATGAAAAAATCAGTGCTGCTTTTCCAAGTAACGAAGAAATCAAACAGTCCAGGACAGATACCTTCACAAAATTTAGTTGCCACTTTGCACCATTCAAAGAACCCTAAGGGGCAGTCGACATCATTTACCTGGTTGGTTAAGCAGGGTTTACAAGTACTTGGTGTCACTGATATGATATAAAAACCTGAAGCAGACTGGTTGACTGAGTCCAGTGTCTTCTGCTCAAATGTCATCACCTGCTTCTGGATGAGATTTCAGCGGGAATACAGGATAATTTACACAATTTTATGAGTATTTAATTTACATTTAATTTCATTTCTTCTAACCTGCAGCACTGTCAACTGCTACAAAATGAGCACAAACACATGCTGACATTGTCCCAGTAAGAATACCGAAAGATGCAAATAGGAACAAAGAGGGCCTCCAATTCTAATTAGCAGACAGGGTTAATTCTGCTAGTTTCATTTATTTGCTATATTTCTGAAGCACAAAATAAAAGCATGCTGTTTCCCTGCTTAGTTGGAGCAGCTAAGGATGCATTTGTAAACCAGTGGTCATGAGCTCGATTACAATATTAACTAAACAATTTTAAAATATATGTAATTTAAAGAACAGGGAACCCCCTAATTGAGTAATTAATGAACTTGCTTATCTGTCCTCCTCAGTGTCTGCAAAGAACACAAACTGCATTTGCGGATCAACTTGGAATAACTAACTCTGAAAGATTTAACTTAAGATTTTGTTGTTGTTGCAATGTGTTTTAAAGAGCCCTATGTTATCATCTTCCCAATAATAAAAATTATGCGGATTCTGTGGCATTTCAATGCTTTTGTTTTCCCATTTGGCCTTGATTTTCTGATGAGTGAAGTGAACCGATTCACAGCTCCTGGAGGTCCGTCCACTGCCATTTCCCATTATCTGGTGGCACACTCATTCTCACCAGGCAAGTTCACTGACCTTTGCTGGGACCTTCCCTGAACAGAGCTCTTTTTATCCCTGTCAGGCTTTTCATGTCACTTTCTAGCTGCTCGTCCCCCTGTGTCACAGACAAATGCATGCAGAAGTGCATGAGTCAGAAATTTTATAGCCCATTCATGAGCCTTGATTTATGTCAGTGCTGTGTTCCTGCTGTCCTCCCAACTTCTCCAAAGGGACGCGAGGCTGGGAGTGCTCGAGGCTAGCAAACAGGGGCAGAGGGAGAGGTCAGCGATCTCTCATGGGTCAGATAGCTGCTGCAGAAAAAACCTAGAGTAGCTGGCAGCTAAGACAGCTGCTAGTTAGGAAGAAAATGGCCAGAGAATTTGACATTACTTAATTAAGAGAGTGCCATAGCTCATGTTCCCTCTCCTTGCTTTTTGCTTCTGCACATTGTGGGGGTTGGGTAATCCCACTTTCCCAGTGAAGCCCTTGGGTATAGTAGCTGTCTTCTGTTCAGGCTCATTGAAGACACAATTAAATGCCTCTTTGTTTAGCGATAGCTGAAACAATGCAAAAATACCACCCAGGAGCTAGACCACATGCTAGACCACATGGTACAGGCACTTACTGAGATTCTCGTTCCAAATGCAACAGTTATGTAGGTTGTGGGTGTCTGTATGTGCATGTAAAAACTGCAAAACCCTCACAAATGTACACAAAGATGACTGTCTCAAAGATGGACACAGACAGGTAAGCATCATGATCTTAAGAAATACGAGTTAAAGAGAGCCCTTGCAGGAAATGGTATCCAGGAGAAAAGACAAACCTGTGGTTAAACCAAAAATAGACTTGGGGTGGGGGGGTGTGTGCAATAAAAAAGACTTTATAAACAACCTTCATAAATGAACCGAGTTGCTTTAAAGAAACACCTGTCTCCGTTTTTCCACTTCAAAGAAAAATGATGTGGGATTTCAAAGTCTGTCTTACTCTGTAAGTCAAAAGATCTTGCAATACACTGTAAGCCCCTGCAGCCCTCTTACTCCTTCCTTGGTGGAGATACAGGCTACACTGCTGAAAGGCCCACTCACTGCTGCCACGGTTCAGACTGGAGCAAGCTTATTCAAAGCCAATTGCAAGTGTGCTTTCTTTAGTTGTGGTGGGAAGGAAGACCCTGCACATTGTTTTGTGTTGTTTGTTCAAGCCTCTTGCAGCATATACATTAATATGGTGGATCAAAGTTTTTGCTATGATTTAAGAATGATTCTCTCTGAACTCAAAAGCATTCTTCTGTTACCCAAGAGTCTTAGCATTTTCCAGGATATGCATGTGAAGTTGGTTGTTTATCATTCCTATTTAACCAGTAAGTCGCAAGCCTTAATGAGAGAAACTACTGCTTGTAATATTTGAGAGAACCTATTAATGTGTCTGAAGGTGATAAAAAATCTTCATGCTTTACTACAGAAACACAATAAAAGTCATGGAGTTAAGTTCTGGCCCATTGAATTCAATGGGAATATTACTGACATTGAGATTTCACCCAGTTTTTGTCATCAAGGCCATAAAAAATAGACTTAATAGAAGTAAAATACTAACAGTGTTTTGTTTCAACTTTAGCTATTGTGGACAATACTGTAAGACATTAAAAATTCTTTTTATTTTCAGGTTTCAAAATCAAAGATCAGATTTCTAACCACAAACCACAATGATTCTAAAAGTGTTATATCACTGATATGAGTGATCTGCTCCATTTCCACTCAAATCTGTGAGATACAGGTGTGCAGATGAATTAGAGCTTATATATGCACACCTCTCATTTTGATGCCACATGTTGCAGAGTGAACTAGATGTTCCTAACAACTACTTAAAGTCACACTGAAAACTGAGGAGTTCTGAAGCGTGCAAGGATTACCAAAGAAGATCCATTCAACATGTCTTCCTATCAACATATCATTTCATCATGTCAATAATGTATCATTTCTTCACTAAACATATTTCAGACCCTCCTTTTTTTTCCACTATAACTTCAAAAGGTGTGATTTTGTAGGTGTATCTATACCTCTTTGCCTTCTACCTTGATTTTCCTTTTAGTTTGAATATGAGGTCACTTACAAGGCAGCCACATCACTTGTGAGGATCTTGCCTCTGTGTGTCAGTGACTCAAAGAAGAGATTACAGTAGCTCGTAATCCTCCCATTGCTATTATAAGTTCTAGGATAACTTCTGATTTTATTTTTAGAGGCTTTGTTCCTCTGTGACTCAACAAATCAAAGAAAAACATGAACCAAATCACAACGTGTGCTTACTTCCTATTTGCACAGGCCATGTCCTGAAGTCAGATGTACTGTATTTGCCTATCTTATTAAACACTGTTAGTAAGCATACCAGTTTTATGCTTCCTTTATGCTGTTGCCCCTGTCTTGCATAAGAAAAATGAAATAGCCAAATGCTATATGACATTAGTATCATTTGGTGGTTAACTCAGTCACATTTCTTCTCAGCAAGATGACATTCAGAGATATAAAAAGTAGGTCAGCACACTTGGTTCATTGAGAATAAAAGCACAAAGTTAAATGCAGAAGCAGCTGAAGATCAAATGATTGGAGAGGAAGAGGATTCTGGATGGATTATCTTTATTTATGTTAGGAGACTTAAAGGCAGGATTAAAAGAGGCAGTCAAAGAATGCACATGGTTGCCAGACAAGTAAAATCGAGCATCAGATCCATCTGGCAGCATGATAGGCAAATACAGAGGAAGGCTTATTAATTTTTGTATTCACATTAAACGGTTTGTAAAATATTACTAGGAACCAAATTTTATGACATACATAAAATGAAGATTATGTCACAGACCAAAACCCCCAATGCTTCTGCTTGCACTGGCATACTTCCTGAATGTAGAAGTTCAATAGACGATGTTCTTATTTTGCCATCATAAATTAGTTTAACATTATACAGCATAGGGAGAAAAGTTTTCTTTCTTAGTTTCTGTTTCATCACTGGGAAGATATGTCCCAGTTCTTTTACTGTAAAAACATTTTGGCATTTATTTTATGAAACTATGCTAAAAGGTTAAGAAGTTAAATGTATTTTGGTTGTGCTGTCCTTTAGAGACATCAGGTGACAGATAAAATGTTACTTCATTGAACCCTTTTTAATAAAAGTTAAATCATAACACTAAAATTAATTCCACAGCAGAAAATTTACCATTGCAAACATGAGGTCTAGAAGCAAAGCCATTTGCTTGAGTACTATAAATCCTTCCTGATACTTCTTCTGCTGGCACTGTGTATCTGTGGATGTGGATTTACTTGCACCTCCAGAAGTATTCTTCCAGTAACAGTCTCACAGCACCACAGTCCCTGTAGTTGTTATTGAGCCAATCTACGTTTTAGTCTGTGTTGGCCAGATTTCAGAATGACAGGAAGTTCACCTCCCCTTAAAACCATTTTCTTTTTGGAAAAGCTGCTCTTTAAATCAAATCTAATTAACAAACTTACTAGAAATCAAATAGTATCTGCACTAGGTTAACGTGTCTTGCTAGAGAGGGAGATTTTAGAGGAGTACAAATAATTACTCACTTGTTCCATAATTAACCAACCCAGTATTGGGTCTGGTTTACTAATAGTGAGACACCAAGGAGGATCAAGTCGATTGGCAGGGGCAGAAAATACAGCAGACTTTGTTGCTTGTATGTAGATTGTACAATTGTTACACCTAGATGCAATACAGAGATGGACCTTTTAGACATTTTCAGTGTCTTCTACAAGGAGCAGCTTGATAGAAAGCCCACAAGAAGATAAACAGCTTTGGGCTTCACCCTGAGCAGCATTCAGGACCTGGTTTGAAATCTCGTATTTGAGGAGCAGTTCTGTGACAACTGCCTTAACACACTTTGATGCAATATCATTACAGGAGCAGCAATGGTGGTCAAAACACCCAGCAAATTGGTCCTCCGTTGCAAAAAGAGGAACTATGTAAAAATAAGAGAGTTTGTTAAAAAGGAACTTTGAAAGTGCAGCTAAATTAAATGTTCAGGGGCAGCAAGGAAGCTATTTTAGGATGCGTGTTCTAGAAACTTACGGTCTACATGTGCTGGGATTACTATCAAAGTCTTAAGAATGGACAAAAGGGAGATAGCACTGTGAAATAATGGGCTAACAGTTGTTAGAAACATGAAGCTTTCTTTAAGAAAAGGTGAAGCAATACTGGAATTAAAAAAAAAAGGAAAAAACCCACATAATCTTGCAGAGTAAATTTAAGACAACAGTTAAATTGGGCCCCCCTGCAAAGGAATCAAAGCTAATAATTTTTCTTCAGTCCTTAGGAACACGAAGCCTTCCAGAAGTCTGCTGGACTAATTGACGACTATGGTATTAGCAGGAATACACAAAGAAAACAAAGCTGTTGCAGAGAACTTCATAAACTATTTGAGTCAGTGTTCACCAGTGGATATCCTGGAAATGGAAGGGATTTTGAAGAGAAAATGGATGAAACCGATAAAACGAACAGTGAGAAACCACCAGGACCAGATGGAAACTGATAACAGGTATGTGTGACTACAGTTCTAAAAGTGTGCTGATATCTGGTGTCTGTCAAATGGGATATCAGCTTTTAAAAGGAATTCCATAGGAGCCAGGGTGCCTGACAGGCTGGGACAGGAAGTCTGCTCTCTCCCCCCTTGCAAATCAGTGGAAACAATGGCGGGCAACAGAACTAGTGCACACCTCACTAAATATGATCTACTTGAAAGAGTCAACATGACTTCTGTAGCAGGAAATTCTGCTTTATGAATGTACTGATTCCCTGAAGAGTCAACCTACATGCAGACACGAGGCAGAATTCTAAGTTCCATTTCCAAGGGGTAACTCATCTGCTTGGAGCAGATAAGGGAACATGTTCCTGTCTGAAGCATCCCGAATATTTATTTTCAATTGCACATTTCTCCTCCCCTAACAGCTGTTTCTCTCACCTCTTCCCCAGACCTTCCTTAGATACCTTAAGACTCAGTGCTGAATAAGGGGCATCTCAAGTCCTCTGTCAACTCCCTCAACTTCCTCTGTTCTCCAGAACATAACTTCTTACTTCCTGACTGTCAGGAGATGAGCAGTACTGTCCTGACTCTGGAAAGCGATTTCAAGGGAGAGAGCTTCAAAGGGTAGATTTCTAAGGGAATTGAAAACATTTTAACCACCGTAATGACAAACTCCTCATGCAATGCTTCTGTTTCCAGGTCACCCTGAATAGGGGTTATTGCATGAATGTGCAGAAAGGAACCTAGTCTCAAAGCCTGAGGATAACCCTCCTTGCCAGCGAACTTCTTAGCAGGTAAAGCAGAATGTATGTGTGCAGATCCCCTACCAGACTCCCTGGCACATTTCAGAAGGAAAATTAAATGCCTCTCCCCACAGGCTGCAGCCTTTTCTCATGGAAAGAGAGAGACATTGCCAACCAAGGGAAGAATATACATCTGTGCAGCAGTTCACATGCAGGCATGACAGCAAATAAACCCCAAAACGTTCCGTGGCCCACCAAGCAGTAAACATTTGGCTAGAGGACAGCATGCCCATGTGAGCCTTGCAGTGCCTCAAACTGCCAGACGGGCTGAGGAATACAGTGTCCCACGTTCTCTGGAGCATGGGAGCTGCCCTTCAGAGATGCAGTGCCCGTGCAGCACTTGTACGTACACATCCCTAGAGCCAGGTACAATTCTTGACACTCTGAATTACTGTGGAGAGCCAGTTTTGTGCCAGACAGATGTGTCTGACAGTTGTGAATTTCTGTGCCTCGCTTTCCAACGAGTGAAGCAGCTGGTAGCGCTGTATGCCCGTGCCTGTGCCCGCCCAGCCTGCGCACCCTGGCTGCATTGCATTTTTGTGCCGGGAAAGAGGTCTGTTGGAGTACTACTGCCTTCTGGTCCCCGTGGTCCAAGAAGAAATCGGGGTCCATGAGCCAGAAGGGATCAGCAGCACACTTTGACCAAGCCCCTGCTTTAGATCATGGGACCAGGTGTCCAGAGCTTGGCAATTTGCTTGTAACGTCCCAAGCTTCAGCACCCTCAATTGCAAACCTGTCTAGTCCTTCACTGGCCAGAGAGTATTTCTCACTTCTCATATCCCACACACTTCAAACAAGCTCTGACAGGCTTGGGAACTCAGACGTAGTGGCTGAGGGCAGAGCGGCTTTCCGCATGTGCATGCTGCCACAAGAGAATGAAGGCCTTAGATGGGCTGGGTCTACCTCTGCTGACAGATGCCTTCCCGCAGAGTTGGGCAAGTGCAGGGAAGGGATGGGAAGCGCCCCTCGCCTTTCTCTTAAGCTCCCATGCATGGAAGACATCCCAGCTTCTGGCTGCGTTCTGTGCTGTCCCATCTCTCCCTGCAAGGAGTTGGACCCGGACACCAGCTTCAGACGTGCTGCCATTGCCAAGCAGCGGCCTCTTCCCGGCCATCAGGCTGGGGAAGGAGCAGGCTTGTGTGCTCGCTACCTTGTATTTTTGCCCGGTGAGGTACATCACCGGCCGCGCCTCGGTCCCGCCTGAGCACCGAGCCAATGGGATCCTCAGGAGGCCAAGTTACATGACACGAATAAAGCGCGTGATCGAACCACTGCTGAACGACCCGTTTGAATCCGCGCTCGGGCGCCCGCGGTTTTCCCCTGGGAAACAGGTGGCGGCTGACACCGCTCCTGTCGACCCACCCCCGTCCCTCAGGGACCAACCGAGCGGGCTCGGTGCTGGGGGGAACACCAGCGCTACACACCGGCGCCTGCGGCCGAGCCCCGCCCACGCGGCGCGCGCCGCACTTTCCCGCCGCGGCCGCTAGGGGGCCCCGCCCCCGCCGCTGCCCGCCCCTTCCTGCTCACGTGACGGCTCCCGGCCTCCCCCGCGCCCGGCGACTACAGCTCCCGGCATGCGCCGCGCCCCGCCCGGGACCCCGCCGGCCGGCGCCTCCCCTCCCCCGCCCCAAACGGCCGCCGGGCTCACGTGACCGCCGGGCGGCCAACCGGGTTTGAACCTGGATTTTCCGTCCGCCCCTTCCCCTCCCCGTAGCGCGTCTGCGATCAGATCGATCTAAGATGGCGACGGTGGAACCGGTGAGTGTTTCATTCCTTCTCCCGCCGCCTTTCTCCTTCCTCGCTCTCCCGCCGCCGGCTCCTCTTCGAGCGGCGGCTCCCCTGGGCGAGAGGGCGGCGGCCGCCGCCCGGCCGTGCGGGAGGCGGATGGGCGCCGGGGCGCGGGCGGTGAGGCCGGCGAGGAGCGCACGCACGCAGGGGGACGGAGCGGGGGGAGGGGGAGCGGGAGCGGGTGGCGCCGGCTGCAGCGGGGGGAGGGGGAGGCGGGGGCCTGAGGGCTGTGCCGGCACCGCCGCCCGCCACACGGCTGTGGGGGGCGCCGGGCCGGCGGCGACCCAAGGCGGGCGGGAGAGGGGCGGGGGCAGGGCCCGGCCCGGCGGGTGGGAGCCAGCGAGTGAGGCCTGTGGGCCGCCGGCGCTGCCTTGCCGCCGCGGCGCCCATTGTGCCGCGCCCCGCCCGCGGCCTCCCGCCGCCCGACCCGGTCGCTCGCGCGGTGCTGCGGTGCGGTGGGGGACGCCGGGGCCGGAAGGCGCGACGAGGGGCGGCCTCGGGCGGCGGCGAAGCGGCCCGGCCGTTTGGCGGGCGGCTCTTCGCCGCGCCGGGCGCATGTGGCGCGGTGGAGGTGGCCATGTTGCTTTCCGCCCAGAGACGCCGGTGCGGTAGGCTTGCCGGTCACCGAGGGGGCGGCTGTTCTCGCCGCCCGGCGAGCGTCCCACTGGCCGGCGGGGAGCGGTGACAGGCCGGTTTGAAGGAGGCACGGAGCTGGCGGCGAGAGGCCTGCCTCGCGATGAGGAGGCGCGGGGCCGCCAGCCGGCTGAGGATCGGTGGCTGAGCAGATGCGCTGCTCGGCAGCTGAAACGGGGAAACCGGGACCGGTAAGACTCGAGGCGCGCTGTGAACGGCATCAGCTTTTCCCGGCAGTGTCATCTTTCTGGAAGTCAAAATGATATTCGACTTTGGTTGGGTTTTGGGGTTTTCTTGTAGGTTGCATGATAATTAAATGTATTTTTCTTTTTCTATGTGTTAAGTTATGTTTATGGTGATGTGCTCTATCTTATAAACATTGTCCCAGCCTGCGCTTCCATAAAGAACTGAAGCGTTGGGAAGCGGTCCAAGTGTGGTTGTTATTCTCACCCCACGTGCTTGTGTATCATGAGGAGTGGACAGCAGGGAGGCTGTGTGTTAGGGAGTCAAGGAAAGGACGAACTTAAGGGAGGCAAGTGTGTACTTTGGAGAGGTTTTATGACACTTAAATACTTTTTGTCTTAAGTTTGAAAATCATTTCGCTGTATTTAAAGATTAATTTTGCCCTTTTGTGTAAGGGATGCTGATCTTCCTCTTGTGATTTTCTTCCAGCATCAAAGAAATCCAACCCACCTTTACTTATAAGGAAGAGATTGAAATTGGTCAACACATGAATTGCTTGACTAGCAGTTCTGAACAGGAAGAATTGTTAAGTTGTTAAGGCGGTGAGCTGGGCCACAAGCAGCGCTCTTCCCATGTTCTCCAGCCCCAGTGTTAAACACTTACTATTCCATCCAAAAGCTAATCTTTAAGAACTATGGCCCATAAGATGGGACCTGCCTGTCAGCTTAGTGTTTTGTGATGACCATCAACCTTTAGCAAGGGTTATGATAAGTAATTTGTAGTACTGATGGTCATTGGAAATAGGCACAAACCTATGCCTTTAGAGTAATTTCTTTCTTGGCTGTGATAAGCCCCTCTCTCCACCATTCTCTCCATTGCTTTCATGCAAGACTGAGATTGCATGTTGTGCTAGATCTGGGGCCTAATTTAACCAGAAATAAACAATTGATTGTGCCATGCCAGTTGCCGGTAAGGTTGGTTTCCCAGATTCAATTTAGGGTGCAGTGACAGGCAGTTGTGCTGAGCCAGTAAAAGTGGAAGGGAGGGTAACGCTCACAACAGTTCACATAATTCTGCTCTTGAATGTTCTGCTGTAGTTAAAGTACATCTGACTCAATGAAACAAGTATCAGTTAGTTTACTTTGTTTAAGATTTATTTAAATAGTAAAATTCTGTTTATCGTCCTTTTAGGTGGCTCACATTTCTCCTACCTGAGCTTAACGATAGACTTAAGTAGTGACTGAGATCATTGGCACTTAATGTTGCAGAAATACGTTTGAATTAAATTAATGTTCAATTACACTGAGCAATTTATTGTATGTGAGGTTAGGGATTGGATCACCTCTTGATCATAGGGAAGCCTTTCTAGTGCTGACCTTGGATTGTAGAGATGTCATCTGTGATGCTTCCCTAGTGTGAAAATGTGTTGTGGGAAAATGCAAAGCACTACTGAATGTTGGTTGTTTGGGTTGTTGGTTTTTTCCATATGTAGGCTCCTAATGAAGTCAGTGATGTTGCTAGTACTTCCATGCACTCAAATGTAACATGTATTTGAAGTCTTGTTAAAAGGTTTGTAAAAATATATGAAGCTCTTAAGGAGTATTGAAATTTGATTTTTGAGTACTATGAATCAGAGTCTCATAGAAGTTGCTAAGAAAAGCAAGATTATTCTAAATAAATACTGACCTGTTGCACAGTTGTTTGAGTCTCCACTCCAGGGAAAACTTTAACCTCTGCAATGTTGACTCTGTTTTTCTTGTGCTGTCTGGATTGGTTTTCTTTTAAGACTGTTAAATTATTATTTGTTAGAATATGCAGGAGTGTGTCTTATTAAAGCGTGTTCATATTCTAGCCTTTGAGGATTAAATGTGATCAGATAACACTGTGCAAAAGTCCACAAAGTCAACAGCAAAACCAGTGGTAATGCTTTAGTAAATAGTAGTTTACCAAAGGTGACTTTAAAATGTAGCCTCACAAAGCCTGATTTTTAGGCTTCCAAGTGTGTATAAATCATGTGGAAGTAACTTACATGGGAGCATCTGATCCCTCACCGTTAATATTGGGAGTGGGCATCATGGTTTGGGTTTGGTTTGTTGGGGGTCTTTGTTTCATGACAGTTACCGTTACACTTGCACAAACTCAGTTCTTGTGAATTTAAGGCACGTGTGTGAAACTCCAGTTATGTATAATTTGAAGAATTCTTGCTTAAACAAGTAATAGTCAATAAGCAGGACTCAAAGCTGTCTTCAAATGAAACAGTGTTATGTCAGAGCATTGCAAACATAGTGGTGTAGGGCCTTGACTTTCTGGAAAGTTCAGCGTAGCTTTGAAAGTTCAAGGCAGGCTGAAAGAGGTATTTCAGAACTATAGCTGACAGACAGTATGTATGTATGTATAAGTACAGGCTGTGTTCAACTTGAGACTTAATTCTTACTGTTTGGTACTCCTGATGTAATATTGTCAGTGACCTGCTGTAGTTGAAGTGGGTATAATGTGCAGCTGTAATACTGTGAACACAGTTGCTTGCTCATTGCATTTTTCTGGAGTGATGCAGGATAAATGTATCTTGTGTGCTGTTTAGTAAGTGAGAATGCCTACTGTAAACTTTCCAATTACAAATTTCATTTCTAACTGAAATCAAAGCTGCTTCTAAAAGGGGGAAGAGGTCACACGACTTGCGAATTTTTAAGAAACTTTTTTCTGAAAGCAATTTTTAAATACATTTCAAACATTCTATAAAATGTCAAGCTTATTTCAAGGTAATGCATAAAAATAGCATATGAGACTAGGTTGTGTTTCATTTCCTGATAGTGCTGGCAGGTGCGGAGGTATATGGGAAACTTTAATGACAGAATGTGACCTTTTTGGCAGCTTTGTGACAACCAGTGTGAATTTTGAGGGGCTAGAAGGGACAATCAAATGAGGGATGTCAATAGCTGTACTGTGAAAAAGAAATGCAGATTTAAAAAGTGAAATAATGGGACTTTTTCCTCAGATTTGTCTTTCACTTTTGAAATAGTCTAATGTCAAGGTTAAACATAAGTTTAGAGACTATTTTTAACATAAAAACTTGAACCAGTCACTCATTTCTTAAAGTTATGAAGGCACCAAGTGTGTGATCTACAGGTTTAAATGTGCTATGTAATGCAAGTATTCTTTTTGCTGCCTTGAAATGGTAGTTGTCCTTGATTCTTATATAATGAGTGCAAGGCAGAAAAGATTTAACTGTTCAAGAGCCCTTTCTTAAAATGTGCAGAGCAGTCATTTAAATGAATAATCTTTTAAATAGTGGCAAGTTTTTCTCAGGTTCGGTGCAGTCTATCAAAGTATCTCATGTATGTTACATGCTCTACAATTATTTGGCATACCAGAAGTATGTCTGGTACTTTTATCTTGACTGACCTCTTGGACATCCATACATTCATTATACAATTTTGTTTGAAATTCTGTTCTGGAGGTTGAATGTCTCTTAATTTTTTAGCTGGTGTAAAACTCTATGCAGGGTTTGTATGACCAATATGCTTGTGGTAATTTGGAGTGCTTTTGTGTCTATTGTGTAGAAGTGTTCAGGGAAGTCAGAGGTGTTCTGTCACTTGAGTCATTTGAACTGCTCTCAGCAGTTTTGGGGAAAGGTTTTATCTTTTTGTCCAAGTGCTTTAGAACTAACAGAACGTTGGGTGTGGAAAGTCATCTTATCCCATGTTCCAGTAGCAAAGGCAGTGGCAGACTGCAAACTGGGGTGAGAAATGGTAGCACAAGAGCAGCCTGCCTAGGCAGCTAGAAGAAACACAAAGATAGTCAAGTGTTTCGATATGGCTTGTGACTTGTTTGCCAATTGTAGTCATAAGGTTGGACTTAAATGTTGAAAATCTGATGGGTGCCTTCAAGCATATGAGGAGGTGTTTGACTCTTCTACTTCATTTCTTGGTTCCTGTCCTCCTGTACATGTGTTGCACTTCTAATTTGGTGGGATGTCACTCAGTTAAAATCACATCCTGTGTTTGTGTGCTAATGGTGAATGCCTTTCTAAAAGTCTGTGGTGGTCTAAGTAATAATGTATGCAGTTAGGATGGTTGCTCTGTGTTAGGCCTTATGTCATGCCTAGAAAATTTTTTTCTGTCCTGGTATCTGGGAAGCTATTTAACACTGTGTAATAGGTGACAAATGGCTACTGGTACCTCTTTCGGTTGATGTTGCATGTACTGCATACAATTTTTACCTCTATATTCATTCCAGAGTTGTATATCTGATCATCATTGGGGGTTGGACTACATCACCTTTAAAGGTCCATTCCAACCCAGTACATTCTATGATTATTTGGTTTGTTTTCTTAAAGGATATAGTATCCTGTTTTGTCCAGAATGTTTCGAAATAAAGAACTCCTGATTTTATGCCTTGTGAATTGTAACCCTAACTGTAATGTAGTAGCGGTATCTGCAGGAAGCACAAGGACCAGCAGGTAGTTGGCATGCGTTTTCCCTGGGGTGGACATGCAGTTTTTTGTTCTATTGGAAACCCTAAACAAGAAGGTGGAAAATCTGAAGTGTAATTTATTTTGGTTTGATGCAAGAAAGCTTTGGAAGCTCATTGATTCTCTTAGCTTTCACCAGGAATGCACAATAGTGCTAGGTTACATCCTTTTGGGACGTAGGTGTTGCACTCTCTCAACCGGACTTCCTAAACAACTTCTCTAGACAATTAGCTGACATAAATGTGGTCTGGACAGAACCTGAAAACACTTGGTGGAACCTAGTCAGGCTAGTTGTTCTCGTCAATAGACAAACCTGATCAAGCAGTTTTTACTGTAAGTGCTATTTGTTTCCTGTCCCAGTGACTTGCACACCTTCCTTTTGGTGTGTTGGTCATTGTGTGCTGTGGAGAAAGAATAAATAACACCAATTAAATCTGCAAGTGTCAGAATCCGAGTAACGTGCAGACACGCACAGTCATTAAAGCTGAATAAGCAACTGTTTCGTGACTTCTGCAAGCTGATTCGTACATAAGAAAAAATGTGGCTAGTGAGTAAATGTCACTTTTAATTACGTCCTGTCTTGTGTATGAGGAGTAGGATTGGCCATGTGAAGCTTTCGAGTTTATCTGGTAGTTCTACCCTATCTATTTTAAAAGCGGTAAACCCAGAGGTGGCTTAGTCTAATAGTAGATGCGAAGTCAATTTTAGGTTAAAGAATGCATTAGTTATAAGCAATAGTGAAGCATTATAAGGATTTTAACTTTCATAGCCCAGAATCTGTGATTGGAGATAGTCTGACTCTATTAACTTACTAGTGTAGCAATTGCAGGATTTCAAGATGTGAATTGGTAAAATGTGCACAATACCACTTTAATTCATATATTGTGTCAGTAGAATCTTAAAACTCATATGCTTGTGGTTTGGGCAGAACTTCAGTAGCAGGAAAGAGGTTGGATACAAAAAACAGACTGACTGCCAGTTAGTGAACTTACATTGTTCGTATTTGACTAACAATGAGAAGTGCTTTGCTATATGAGTACTTAGTTTGGTGGTCAGAACAGTGAGGTAAAAGTAAGATGAGAGGAAATAGGAGCTTATCTGATAAACCATCCAAAAAATGAAAATGTTTTCCTTGATGGCACTGGGGAACAACAGGGAGTGAAAACAAGCTGCTTTAGGTGTCTCTCTGAGACCAGCCAGAGAACTGCTTTGGGGTAGAAAACTCTGCTTCCAAATTTACACCTTTTTCCAGGTTTATTCCTGTGTGTACAGCTGTCCCCTTCCTTGATGGTCAGTCTGGTACTGAAAAAACCCTTCTTTTCTGGCTGGGTTCTCTTTTGAGGGGCATAACTGTGGGTCAAGATCATAGGTAGCCAGGCCTGGAGGCGAGGTGTAATTTACTGTTTCAGACAAGAGCCTAAAATAATGGTTAGTCTGAGTTTCATTAATGTTGCATATGTAGCTTTCAGAATATCTTAAGGGACTTGTTATTGTGGTGACTTAACTAAAATGTTTGCACCGAGTCAGATGCCTTCTGTTTGTCCTGAAATGGACTTTCGTGTAGCTACCTGAAAGGTGACTGTCCGTGTTTTGGGCAGGCATTGAGACTTAATACATTTTTTAAATTGTCTGGAGGTGCTACATTAGTCCTTTCTGTTGGTGTCTTGTATTAGAAATCAGGAAATGGCATGGCCCTGCATGTGCTGCTTAGTTTTGTATTGATTATTCCCTTTATGTAGTTAATGATAGTTCGGGAAGCCTGACCAGGGAGAATTTAGAATTAGCTCTTTGAAAACTATTTGCTGAGCAAACTTGATTCAGATGTTCAACTGAAATTAATTTTTGGAAGATGTACTACATGGGTCAAGAGTGACTCTATTTGTTGTAAAAATCTTCAGTGCAATGATATTTGTAAATCAGTTGTAAATATTAGATGACACAGCTGCAGAGGATTGTGAATGAAAGCAAGCTTTATCACAAAACGCCTGGTGCTTAGGCTGCTTCCAAAATGTCAGCAAGATTTTTTTTTTTTTTGTATGCTCGTTGTGTTTATGGGCATGATCTTTCTAACTCTTCTAGTTAGAAGTGCCTGAAGGGGCAACACTTAAATTCTAGTTGCCTGTGCTTGGCTTTTTGTTGTGTGATACAAATGATCACCTGGAGGAGGAAGTATCGCAGTGCTGCCATGGTGCATTTCATGGCTGTTGTGCACTTACCATCTCAATTTGTTTTGTGGGGTGCCTGTGTGTGACTCAAGGGGAAGATGTGTATTTCATCCCGTTGGCTTAAAAATAAATGGGGCTAAGGCTAGAAATTTTATTCTATATATAATTTGAGGCAGTTACTAAGCTTTTTGAAGATCTGTTCGGCTTTTTATAGTGTTACAGTGAAGGCTGTTTGACAGATTGTTCAGCAATGTCAGTAATGTTCCCCACTGGGTAATCTTCAGAAAGCATTTACTTTTATTTTGAGGCAGGAAACTGCTACCCACCCCTTGTACTGGCTAAAATGAAGCACTGTCCTAGTTGTCACTGCCCCTGTTAGGTCTTCACATTTCAGTCTTCTCACTGTGAACATGGGAGCATGTGAAAGCGTTCTTATACATGATGTAAATTAGCTTTTGAACTGAAACTTCTGCTAGGTGAGCTGGTAAGCATACTTAATTATTTTCAAGCGTAAAGGTGTAACTTCTCTGAAGTAAGACATAGTTAATAATGCTAAATATACTAATAATGAGAAGCAAGTCCCTATTAAAGCAAACCTTAGGTGTTACTAAGAGAGTTTGCCAGCTGGGAGGGTGAAGGTTAAACAGTGTGTGTTTATGTTATCGCTTTAAATCCATTCCACTTTTCAGCAGCTTTGGTGATGATAAACTAAGTAACATGAAAGCCTGGAGTAAACTGTTCCATTAATTAGATGACTTACCATTTATTAATCCACCCCCAGATTCCTTTGTTCTCTTAAGACCACAAAGTTTAAATTAAATTTTAAGTACTGCTTTTGTATTGTCACATGTAGGAATAGCTGGAGTCTTTGGGTCTGCTGGAGTTAGTATTTGTTTATATTGCTGAAGTGCTTTTTCTTTCACAGGCTCAGCTGTACAGGCATTTGCGTGTTAGCTGTAGGCATTGAGCTCTGGTCCTCATTCCCTGTCTCTAATGTTTTAGCAGGGATTGCAGATTATTGAGAGATGGTGGTAACTGGTGGGGACACTTGGCCTCACAATAAAGCTTTGTGTTCCCTGGTTGGAAGGAATGGCATTAGAATTTCAAACCTGGCACAGTGGCTTTTTGAACTGAAGGACAAACTTGAGGGTGTTTGCATGCAAAGGGTATATATTCTTTCACTTCTTTGTGTTAAAGTGTATTTGACATCTCCAGTGCTGTCTAGAGATTTGAAAAAATAATGCTTGGCATCATTCTGATCTGTGGTAAACATGTCATTACATTTATTTCAGTTTGAAATTTGAGAGCAGATATGTGTTTAAATTCTGATGTTTCGTGTCTGAAGCTTTGTTAGTAGGGATGTTGTAAATACAAAGACAACTATTTACCAGTTTGGCTTCTAGCTGCTTGTAATAACTGATTTCACAACAGAGAATTGTAGGCGTGTCTCCTACTTGTAATAACAGACTTTGCTAGATAAACAAGGCTTGCACATCTGTTTCCAATGATACTTTGTCAGAGACATCCTAAAATAATTATTCTGGAAATCAGTTTTTACATATGCATTTTCTAGAAAACATAACATAGCATGTATTGCTAAAATAACTCTTTGAGCTCTATCAAAGACAGACAAGTATGTAAAGCAAATCATTCTGGAAACAAGTGACACAGGAAGCAAATCACAGAACAGCAGATTGTGAGTCCCTGCAGTGCATATTTATTGTAGGACCTGTTCGGATGCTGAAGAATAAAGGATGCAGCGTGTACTTCCATGGTGTGATTTGGCCCCCTCATTCAGCATGAGTTAGAAGAACTCTTAGCTTCAACCTTCTTAAAGTTACTTCAAATAATTAAATTACTTCAGTAAAAAATCGAAAAGAAACATACTAATAACTTTTTTTTTTTCAAACAGGAAACCACTCCCAACCCTCAGCCTTCAGAAGAGGAGAAAACTGAGCCAGCACCTAGTCAGGAGGTTGCCAGCCCTGAACAGTATATTAAGCATCCACTACAAAACAGGTAAATAGTATGAAAATGTGATTGTAATTTTGCCAAAGATAGAAGAATGCCTGTGACTTTACAGCTCTCATTTACCTTATGCTCTCTTAGCATCTTTTGAGAGTTCCAAATTTTTTGCAGATTTTTTGCAGTGGAAATGGAATCTGATCCTGTTATGAATTAGAGCCTTGCTGTGTAATGTTACAGAAGCTAAAAATCTGTGCAGACAGGTGATTGGAAAGTGTGGCTTTGTGTATATTTAGAGGCAAGCAGAGCTGTTGGTGCTTTTGTCTGTTGTGTTTTAAGAGACTGACACTGATATGAATCTGCTGCCTAGCAGAACGGGCAAACCTGCTGTTGTGCCTTGGATTTAATTGTGGCAATTAAGGTGCCAGTGGTGAAGACTTTTCATTTCTATTTCTTCTCAGAGGCTTACTCTAACATATCTTTTTGTCCTATTTGGCACTGAAAGTAGTAGAAGCTGTGTTAATTGGCCAAGGAGCTAATTAGACTTGATCATATGAGTGGTTAGTGTCTACAGCAATACTGTTTTCATTATCTGTAGGAAGGACAGCAGAAGAAACCGTGTAAAGTGCAAATGTACACATTTGTACCAGTGTGTCACTAAGAGAAGTGAGGGACATGTAAATTCTTCTCGTTAACAAGAACATGGAGCAGTAGTTAAAGGTATAATGAAGAAAAGTTAGCAAAAAATCAAAGCCCTCATACTAAATTTTGTTTAGTGTGCAAAAACAGGTGTTTTAAAAGCTGCTACTTGCTTTCTGTTGAATGTGCACAGAAGTCACTCCAGCTGTATACATACACTTTAGAAAGAACAGCCAGGAAGTAATTTCCTCCAGATAAGCTGAAGAGCTGATGTGGAATGCTCAGTACTTAATGTTGGTAGGTAGGTGCTGCTGCTCCAAAGTGAACACTTACCAAGTGAGTTGGTAAGATTAAGTGACACCTTAATATTTTTCTAAGTCTTGAGCGAGCATGGAAAGCCACTCTGCACTACAGTGGTCTGCTGTGTGCATCCCACTTCCCCTTGTCTTTCAACTTCCATTGTTGCCGTTTTCTTTTAACGACTTTGATTAAATTGGTGCTGCCACTCCTTTACAAGTGGTAGTGGGGCTATTACTGGAAAAGAGTAAACTTTTAAAACAAAGGTTGCTCAGGAAAGATCTCAAATCAATAGATTGACACCTGGAGACTTAAAGTACCTCACTGTGAGAAGATAAATTGCTCTAGTGCTAACCTGAGTGATTTCAACACTATGAAAACTGAGCCTGTTTTGTTAAATTGCCTCATCAGGTATCCTTTTCCAGCATTTTATAATTATTCTTTAAGTCCAGAAGGATCATCTTTGAAAGGTTCAATTTTATAATGTGTTGAGATTTGTACTCAGCAGAGATGATGGATGGAAATTTTTTTAATTAGTCATATGTGCAGATTTAAAATCTTGAAACAGTTAAAGTGAGTTGGTGGGGCTGTTTTAATACTGTCACCATTGGTAAATTTAACATAGCTTCCCTTTTAAAATATGTGCTTTCCTAGTATGTTAGGGCTTGGGAAACTGATGTTATGTATAGCTTTGGAGCAGTGTAATTAGCTTTTGTAAGATTTACAAGGAAATTACTGGGAAAGGGGAGCTGTGCTCCCAGTTTAAATAGTTGCTGGTGTTTTAGACCGTACTAAGTTATCTGTGGTAGGGATTGCCATTTAGCAGAAGTGAGGAGAAACATCCAAGGCTTAGGCTTACAGTTATATTACAAATATCCCAAAACTATGTAAAATATTTACCTAAACTGATTGATCAACTCTGCCATGTTTCTTGTAATGAGAACACAAATATTGTTGATCTGCAAAGAGTTGGACTTGAGAACTGAATTTCTTGTGTAGCTTACTGATGAAAACTGATTTCATGCCAATTATATTTTAGGGTTTGCAATTAATTTGGATATAACCATGCATTTGTAATATATTTTAATTTCTATATGTTATTATTTTATTTTGCTTTCCTTTAGATGGGCGCTCTGGTTTTTTAAAAATGACAAGAGCAAAACTTGGCAAGCAAATCTTCGTCTTATCTCAAAGTTTGACACTGTTGAAGATTTTTGGGCGTAAGTAAAGGGTTTTTTCAATCTGCATAATAATCCTGGCATATGTTGGCAAAGCTTATGCTAAAGACAGAAAAGTACTCCGTTAACTGCAACTTTGGAGAAGTTTTTTATTCTGTAAATGCACATAGTCTTGCTGTTAACGTTGCAACACTGCTTATATTTGTATGTACGTAAAAGTACGTGTAGAAAGTTGTATTTATGCAGTAGCTATCTCATACGAACATGAATTTGTAAATTCTTTTGGCCAACTGTTACTTCCTTGGCCCCAAATTCTGCTAGTTGACAAAATTCTCAGATGCCTGGCTCACTTCAGATGCTCAGGAGTGCCTGAATCAGGAGCATAGTATTTGGGAGACTGATGCAGATTAATGGCATCCTTGAAAGAAGTTCATTAGAGGTTACAGAAGAAAATTGCTTGATTCTGAATTAAGGTTTGTGAAAGCAGTTAGGCTTAAACGGCAATAACAAAGCCTTTGAAGGTAGGCCTGTGCTTTCCTAATACCTCACTCAAATTCAGGTGGCTTATTTGGAAGATATCACCTGCCATAACAATGAAATACAGAGAAAATGTAAATGGTATGAGGTTGAGTGTGAAAAAAATGAATTTATATAGTTGATCTTCCATAGTGTTTCATGCTGCATTGAGTGGTAGGGGTGTTCTTTTGGATGTGATCAGGAAGGAAGAGATGGTCTCACCGTGGAATAATGAGACCTATCAGTGACCCATTAGAGTCAACCAGAATAAAGATACCTGTTCAACAATTTTGGTATTTATCAGTGCAAGTACCGGAGGGAGGAGCTTTCCCATTCCTGCAATGGGGGTGACTGATGTTTGAGTTAACAGTAGCTTGCAGTCTTGGAGTATGTGAAAGGAGGCTAATTTGTTTGAAGCTCACTATTAAAGTCAGTTAAGAATGAGATTTTTGGAGCTCCTATAAGACAGTTTGTGTAATTAAAAGAAGTGCTTAAGCTGGCTGTCTGCAGTCAAGGTATAAAATCAGTCACAAGCAATTGAGAAGTGATGCCTTGGTTGTTGGAGTGGGAAATAGGCGTGCTGTTCTGAGGAGGTAAATTTACAGGAGGGAAGCTGGTAAATCTGTAACTAACTTTGTCAATACCTGTGCCTGATATCTAATTACCAGAACATTTGGTGCTAGACTGTGGTTGAATGTTAGTTGGTCTTGGCCTTCAAAGTACTATGGTATGCACAGAACTTCTCCTAAAGTCTTACCTTAACAGTGCAGGGGAGGGAAGCATCTCCTTGCCTGGGGAGGAGACAATATGTACTCCTTTTTTTTTTTTTTTTTTTTTCTGAATGGTGATGGTGTAAATTAAATTTGGAGTGTGTGTATAATGTTTTGTTGCTAGGCATATGTTCTTGCCTTTTGAGTCCTTAGTTCAGTTTGAATTATCAGGCCTACAGCCTTCACCCCTAGATACTGGGTTAAATAACAAAGTTGAATATTTTTCCTAAAACCTCTCTCTGCAGAAAGAGCAGCCTTAGAAACATAAAGAATTACTCTTTATTCCATGTATGTATATGAACAGAATACACATGCCTGCAGAGCTTAGTGCTATGAAAGTTCGGTGAGCTATGTTTCCAGTAACTTCATTAGAACTAGGTTTAAAAGAAGCATTACTTTACTATTTCTGGAAAATACTGTTGTGTAGGAATCCAGCAAGCGTTCATTAAACCAGTTTCTGTTCTGCTTCTTTAAGCACAGAACATCTTAAACCTAATGCTTTTGCACTGCTGAAGAATATGTAGGGAATAGGGTGGCTTCTGAAATAACTTTATGGCTTTTTAATTTTTGTATTTTCTTCAGTCATATGTCTTAAATTCTGTAAGAATTTTGTACCTTAAATAATGCCTAGTTTTTAATCCTGCTTTTTTCCCTCCCAATAGTTTATACAACCATATCCAGCTCTCTAGTAATTTAATGCCTGGTTGTGACTACTCGCTCTTTAAGGTATGCTTGCTAACCTTTTTTTCTTCAGTTATGGATGTTGATGGTTTCCTGACTAAGCAAGACACTGTCAAAATATTTCACTTTGGATATTCGGTAAAGTGTTGGGAATGTCCTAAAGGTGTTATTTTTTTAGGAAGTCCCAAACACATGCCCTCTGAAAACCAGGATGTCACTAGTCTGAAAATGCAAGTACTTGTTTTAACACAGTACATTTTGTTCTGTGGCCATATTTGACTTCATTCTGTGCTTGAGATGCTTGTGTAAATAATTCTTAATTTCTATAACATGAAAGACTTTCCAGCTCTGTCATTTGGTGTGACATGAAGAGTTAAAATGTCCCAGTTCTGTGAGAGGCTGCAATGTTCTCCAGTATTCCTAATGAGCATTACTAGCCAGATCCACAGTGCACCTATAATTTCTACACCACAAGTTACGTGCTGTATTACTCATGCGTGAAACAGAAAATTACACCCAGTACTGACACTTAAAGCATGCTGAGGAAGTAATTCAGACTAGTGAATAAAAATGGTGATGAGAGAGTGTATGTGAAATCCTGCCTTGGCTGGAGTGGAGATCTGAACTGGAACTCTAAATTAAATCCTGACCTCTCCGAAATGCTTCTAACATACACCTTCCTTTCTGGTTTCAAATACCTTAAAAATTCCCCTCTGTACTGGTGCCTGGTTCCCCCTTTGCTTATAAAACATAGCTGCTGGCTGGGACCCCTCAGGGGACTGTGTACCTAGTTTGTAAACCATAGCAGCTTTAGGTAGGGAGGAGGTGTTGATGCTTGACTTTGGGAAGGTCACAATACTTTAGGTGACTGAGAAACCTTGTATTTTTTGTGTGAATCCTAAACTTGTATTTAAATATGTGTATCTGTTCTGTGTTTGCATGTCATCAGTCAGCAATAATTTAAGATGCATGGAACAGGTACAGAATTGGCAACTGTTGTGGGCCTCTGTGCAATCTCTTGCTGCTGTCCTTCAGTCGTGACCTCGTAAGAGTGCCTCTTAAAGGTGATGAAGTAGTTTGAGCTCTGCAGCTGCCTGTGAGGGTGTTAAATTTAAAGTGAGTTGACACCACTCCATCCTGCATGTTCAGCACTTAATTAGTTTTCAGCCAAAGTTCTGTATTGTGGCTTTACTAATAGACATTTCTTAACCAAATTTCTGTATAGGCAGTTACCTGCTTTTTCAGTGACTGATTTTCCTGAAGTGTGGTGTAGCTGGTAGATGTGGGAGTGGCAGCTGGCTGCTTTGCTGGATCAATGCATCCAGAGTTACTTAATTCAGTGCAGGGCCACGGGTAAAGCATGAATCAGAGTGCAGCTTCCTTCTAAATGCTGTGTTGATTTTTGTGGCCCTGGCAATTAAAACCCTCTTATATTCTCACTTTATGCGTGGAGGAAGTCATTGAGAGAGACTGCCAACAGTGTCTGTTTCAGTGAAGTAATCTTTATGCATAAGTGAAGCACTTAGCCAATGTTGCAACGAGTCCAAGACTTAAAATAAGGACTCAGAATGTAGCTGCTAATTTTGTCTGGTTTCATACAGGGCAAAGTGAATGTTTGGCTTTGCCCATTCTCATAGTTTTTGACATAATGTTGTGTAGCGAAGACTTCTGCCAGGGCTATCTTTCTTCTGTAGAAAGAAAAAAATTCATTAGTAAAAATGCATTTTTTAAGCTGTTTTGGAGCTTTGGTGTTGGTATGAGACAGTACTTCTGGACAGGTATGTATCCTACACTATACACTTTTTTCTTCAGTTGCTATTTCAGTTATCACTGGCCTTTGGGTTATTCTTTAGGAAAAATAAAGGTCAAGTCTGATTTACCTTCTGGCTGTTCTTTGCAGGATGGGATCGAACCCATGTGGGAAGATGAAAAAAACAAGCGAGGAGGACGATGGCTAATTACACTAAACAAGCAGCAGAGACGAAGTGACCTTGATCGCTTCTGGCTAGAGACAGTAAGCACTATGGCCTTACAAGTAGCAGCTGAAGAATCCTGCATTTGCATTATTTTAGCTGGTTTGTTCTTTCTCTGTGTCACACTAGACTCTTAACTTCCTGGCAGCGCAGTGCCCAGTAGGTTTTTATGGACAGGTTGATTTGAAACGTGAGTTTTCAGTAGAGATGCTCGGTGTAGTATTATACTGTTGAACACTGCCTTGTGATGGGCAGCAGTAGTGTTAACTCTACAGGATGGGTTAACCTTTTTGTGTGGAATGTACAGAACAGCTGTCCAGCTGCGAGGAAAACAACACTTTGCCTTGAATATGACTTCCAAATCTAACTGCTCAAATGTAGTGATTTGTTTTATGAATACTCTTACAAGTGAATGGTTTTCAGGTTTAGTCTTGCTGGAACGAGGGAGTTTCAGATTTATTTTTGATGTTTCTGTACTCACCTTAACAGTAGGATAGGCAAGTAGTAGTACAGTTTTCCTGTGTGCTGTAAAAGTACTTTTTTTCATTGCTGTTATCTTTGTTGATTGTTTGAATTGTAAATATACTTCAAGATATGTGGGTTGTAGTAACTGTTGTAGAAAAGGATACAACTGTATTGTCTAGGAAGTGACTTAGAATAGCCTAAAAGTCTAGTGTGATCTGGGCTTTAGCAGCATAGATTGCAGGTAGTACAGTGCAAAGCAATCATCAAATCTCTGATCTTTTCTATGTGCTTGTGTAAGAGACGCTGTTGCACCCCTTTGAAAGGGAGAAATGGCCTTCAGGATCAGAGCAGCAGAGTCCAAACACCCAGATGATTAGGATCTTTATAGTTACTATAGTAGTGATTTGAAGAAAGGATGGTGAGCGTTGTACGACTAGGCAGTATGATGGCACGTGAGTAAATGTCTTGCTCTGTGATTTTGATTTCTCCCCCAAAGGCCTGTATGAGGCTGCCTGACTCTTAGTAACCATTACATCTGGATTAATAACCATTACGTATGGATTTGGAACATATAGGTGGTTTACATAGACTTGAAGCTAGAGAGCTCTCCTTTATGTTTAGCAACAAGCAGTGGCACAGAGCCTGAATGTCAGGTGACTGAGATGTGCTATAAAATACAAATCAAAGCCACTTCCTCTATCATTCCCTTTTCGAACAAAATTTTACTATAATCTAATGATCTTTACCATTCTTTACTGTAAACTAAACTGCATTTAGGACGACCTAAATTCCCCCTGCCCCCATTGTGCAGCATTCATGAAGAATGTACTTGACTGTAGTGTTTATTGAGCATATCAGTCGCCTTTGGAGGTGTATGTACTAAGGCTGTTGATAGATATTTTTAATGTTTTGTGTGTGGTTTAACTTAAAGATTTGTGGCTTTCATTACTCAGTGTATGCATCGTGCGATTGGGTGTAACACTTAAAGTCTGAGTAGTTATTCCTGGTTTATTCAGTGACACCCTTTGTCCTTTATATATTTCCTCCCTGAAGTCAGCCCTTGCAGCTCTTGTGGGTACTGAAAGACCTGCTCTGTTCAAAAAAATTGCCAGTGTGTTAGATTTCCAAATGTTCTAAGTGGTTCTGGAAAGTTAGTATAATGGCAGTGTATTTAACATACTGTGCAAGCAAGCATCCATCTGGAGACTAATACTTCAGTGTGCAAAAGGATTTTTAATGCAGCATGGACTAGATCCATCTCAACTACAAGAATTTTTCCGTTTTGTGTATCTACAAATTGCTTGTTTTAAAAGTTTCAGATTTTAAAAATCCCTTTCACCATTAGCATATTGTAGAGGGATGTGACCTAGCTGAAACTGATGTTCCTGAAGTTTACCATCTTTGCCAATTCCAAGCTTCACCATCCCAAATGTGGGGGAAGAATCTTACATTGCTTGTATGCTTGTATTGTTACACTTGCATTACACACCGTTCAGGATGACTAATTCTCAATTTAAAGTCAGTGGGAGCTCTGAAGCTTCCTGGGTGTGCTGATAGGAAGTAACACTTTACTAGATAGCACTCTTCATCTATGTTGCAGTCTGATTTGCCTCCACATTGATTCACTTCAGAATTGAAGTTGGACTTTACATAGTGGTCATTGCCCAAATAGTTCTTCACAGGTTCTTCCTAGGTAACAAATGTGTAAACACTTAAATGTTCATATTTGTCTGCCTGTGTTAAACATACTTGTGGTGGTTTAGCCCTGGCTGGAGGCCAGATGCCCACCAAAATCAGTCTATTGCTCCCCTTCTTAATTGGACAGGGGAGAAAATATATATCAAGAGGCTTAGGAGTTCAGATAAGGACAAGTAGAGATCATTTTATCAGCAACGAGACGGGCAAAACAGACTCAACACAGAATGAAGAAAGAAACTACTCTGATTTATTGCACTACACTAAAAAGAACAGAGAAAACCGGAGTCAGGAGCACAACCAAATCTTAAAACAAATGCAAGCAGATCTTAAACACACGTTCCCCCCACCACTCCTTTCTTAGCAGACTTTAGTCAGGGTTTCTTTGCTCCCTTCTTCCCTCCCGTTCGCAGTACAAGAAGGGCAGGGACTGGGGAAAATGGGGTTTTTGATAGCACCTTCCCCCCACCCCTCCATTCTAAGCAGACTTCCCTTTAGCCATGATTTTACTCCCTTCTTCCCTCCCTGCTTGCAGTGCGGGGCGGCAGGGACTAGGAAAAAATAATGGGGTTCCCGGTTACTTCTTCATGAGCTGTTTCCTTTCCCAGATCTTAAAACACCTCTACCTCCCCCCCTCACTCCCTTCTTAGCAGACTTCACTCTAGTCATGATTTCACTCCCTTCCTCCCCCCGATCACAGCACAGGGGGGCAGGGACTGGGAGATGGGGGCTTCGGTCAGTTCCTTGCAAGTTGGTTTCCTTCTCAGCCAGGGAGGGGGCATACATTCCACACACACCCTCCCCCTGCTGCACCGTGGGTCCCACCCACGTGAGACAGTCCTCCACGAACTTTCTCCATCGTGAGTCTCTTCCCCCAGGGCTTTATCTCTTCATCAGCTGCTCTGTCTGGATCACTGCTATGGCGGGCAGCCATAAATCACAATGTCTCTCAGTCCCAGTCCTCCATGGGGTCACCAGCCTCCCCCCAGCAAACCCGTTTCGGCGCAAAACTCTCTTGCTCATCTCTGTGTCTCTGTTTCTCTTCATGGGCTGCAAGTGCTGGCAGGGGGTCACAACATAGGGTCACAGCGTCTTCTCTATTTCTCCACCTGCTCCATCCAGCGTGGAGCCTCTCCACGGACTACAAGTGGGGTCTCAGCCTTTTCCATGGGGATGGTTTCTCTGTGGGCTGCGAGGGGGCATCTTTCTCTCTGGCACCTGGGGCGCCTCCTCCCCCGTCTTCCCCGGCCTTGGTGTCTGCACAGCTCGTTACATCTCTTCACTCCCTTCTCCAGTGGCAAAATGCAGCTGCTTCCGGGTTGTTTTCTCCTATATGTGATTCTCGGAGGCGCTGTGACTATCTCTCATTGGCTTGGACCTGGTCAACAATGATTCTGGCCTAGAATTGTTTATAGTTAGAAGCTCTGGAGAATTCCAGCAGCTCCTCGCAGCAGCCATTTTCTGCACCCAACTACACAAAACTGCAACAATACTTTATAAAGAAGAATAAATTCCTTTAGTTCTGACCTGGTTTTGGAGTGGCGGGATGGGGCAGGAGGCAACACTATGTAAATGATCATGTGTCAGACCTTGAAGCTACTGGGGGACAGTGGGAGAGACAGGACTACTCAAAATAGGAGGGAGATACCTTAATGCAACTGAGTTTATGCTCACTTGCTAACATTTGGAACTTCAACGAGATACTGCAGTAAACAGAAAATGATTGTTGTATGGTAAGCGCCCACAAGCAGTAAAACGTGGTGCTCCTCAAGTCCTTTGTGCACAGAGTGGTTGCCTTTGGAGCAGGATTCTGACTTCAAACTGCCACTTTTAATGGTTCATTTTTGTTTTGTAGCTGCTGTGCCTTATTGGGGAGTCGTTTGATGACTACAGTGATGATGTATGTGGTGCTGTTGTTAACGTTAGAACTAAAGGTGATAAAATAGCAATATGGACAACTGAATGTGAAAACAGGGATGCTGTTACGCATATAGGGTAAGTAACATGGTTGGTGTCTTGAATATATGAAGTATAACAATGCATTTAAAGCAGCTAACTTGGTAGGTGTCACCTGTGCAGAGCAATCCCGAGTTCAAGTAACTCAGTGCCAGATTATTTGTGTTACTGTGTATGGGGTTCTTTTGTACGGGCTTATGTTAGTAACTTCTTCCCACTGCTGCACTACCTTCACTGTATCTAGAAATAATGAAGAATTGAACACAAATCTAAGTACAAGTTTTTCATTTCACAGTGAGGCATTGTAATCACTGCTGTAGCATGCTGGTTTGTAAAGGTGGGTTGCCAGTAACAGAAGGGCACTGATAGAGAAGACTTCTCTCAGGAAAGCAATGCTTGCAACTAAGAGAAAAAAGACATTGTAAATCTACAGCTCACAAGGTTGTCCTTATATTTGATGAAAGCTGGACAGTGATGTGCTGTGAAACTCTACCAGTATCTTCCTACGTTCTTGTCTAAGTGCAAATCAAAACAATGCTGAGTTTCATGGATTATTTGGCGTGTGTAATAGCATGTTGTAGACTTCGTTCCAGGAAGTGACACTAGTCATCTCAGATTGTCTTGGGCCTCTACTAAGGAAGATGTGTGTTGTGCTTTGCTGTTAGGAAGTATTGCTCAAGCCAGTGGATTCCTTATGCTGCGGTATCGATGCTTCAGAACTACCTGCTGTTAGTCATGCATTAAAGGCCACTTAACCTGTGCAAACCAATTAAAATATTTATCTTCCCATCTTAGCGCATCTGTCTTAAGCAAAACTTAACTGTCAGGCATACTAACTTGCTAAAATTTTTCCCTTATTGGGTGGCTCTCTTGACACATTCCTCCTATGGGCCTTGATGAATCTGGTGGGGTTACCTTACAGTAACCATTTTGTTACACAGTCGTGTTCAGACTTGTGAGGTGTTGAACAACAGGTAGATAGAACTGTAGTATGCACCTTCTGCTAATAGAAAATAACCTTGCATCAAAGCCTATTTTTAGCATGACATGAACCATTTACTAAGGAGCTAAGATGACTCCATTAACTGTAAAAAAGTGAAGATTTTTGCAAACTGGTTGGCATAATAGCCTAGGTAAATTACATTGACTACCTGCTGTCACCTTGCTGTAACTACAGAGACAACACATCAAGCTTTTATTTAAGTTAAAATTAGGATAAGCTGTGGTCCTGTAAACTGCTCTATTATGATTCGGATAAGTTTAAAAAAACCCAACTTCACATAGTTAACAGTCTGCAGTTCTGTGGTTTGGTCAGAGCTTGCAGCCTAGTGCCACTAGCGATTCACATCTCACTCATTCACTGTGTTCCTAAGCGTGGGGTAAGTGGGGTACTGCTGCAGCTTAAGTCATAAAATAAAATCTAAGCTGATTTGTTTTAGAGCTCCTGTTGGGTAGCTGCCCTGACCAGTACTGTAATGAATTGGGAGTGGGGGGTGTTTTCTTATCAGTAGTTAAAGAAATTGTAGCAAGTCTGTGCAACCGAGAGGTGTGTGGTCATAAACACTGGCTGTCTTACTTGGTTAAGGTGACTTTATCTCAGTAGTCCTGGAATTGTGGACCATGACTTCCCGCATGTAGAAACAAGCCAGCTATGAGTATAGTTTGCTGCTATTAGTGATACTGGCACAAATGCAGCAGAATCCCCGTGTTCTGCATTTATACAGACCTGTTAGTTATTTTTTGGCAAGAGCTTGTCCTATTTTCTAAGGTAAGTCTTTGTTCATACAGAGCTATAAGCTCATTTTTGATGCAGTAAGCTAGAAAAAGTCTTGTTTCAAGTCCCTTAATATTTTAGAAATTGTTTCTAAATGGGCAACTATTTTTCATGGATTTGTCAAACCTTAAAGGCAGGTGTCCTGTTACTAATTCCTTACTCAGGGCTTTGCTTAAACTGTTGTATTTCTTTTCTGCAGGAGAGTATACAAGGAAAGATTAGGACTTCCTCCAAAGATAGTGATTGGTTATCAGTCCCATGCAGACACAGCTACTAAGAGCGGCTCCACCACTAAAAATAGGTTTGTTGTTTAAGAAGACACCTTCTGAGTATTCTTTCATAGGAGACTGCGTCAAGCAATCGAGATTTGGGAGCTGAACCAAAGCCTCTTCAAAAGCAGAGTGGACTACATTTAAATTCGATTTCCATCTAAGTGTTGCTAAGATTTGTGAGAAGTCTCATTTGCCTTTGTCTTGTACTTCTGTGTTCTTTTTTTTTTTTCTATTTTGGCTGAAGTAACCATTACCAATCAAAGTTTTAGTACACTTCACCCCTCAAATCCATACATGTATTCCTGGCCCACTCTGTAACAGCTTGGTAGAAACATTACTATTACAAAAAAACCCCAAACAACCTACACCCCATTTGTTTATCCACAGTATTCAGAAAAGAAGCTGCATTTCTGTACCTGCAGGAAATTACTCTGTTTTACATTTGCATTGTATGCAGTAACATTTTGCTGGTTTGGAAAAAAAAAGAGTATGGTGCATACAGTTTTCTAGCAATTTTTTTATACAGCATCATCTTTGCTGTAACCTATGCTGATGGCTGCTAGATTAATTTATTTGTTTTCCCTATTTGGTAACATTAGTGATGTTTTGATTTCAGTTGTTTTTCTCATGTAACATTTGGTGAAGAATTTGGGAATATGACAAAGGTGGAATAAACATTAATTTTGTGCATTCTTTGGTAATTTTTTGGTTTTTTGTAACATCAAAGCTTTGCTACAAATTTATGCATTTCAGTCAAATCAGTGATCTGTTTGTGTGTTTTCCTAAACATAATTGTGGATCCTTTTTTTAATGTAACACCATAATTTACATTCCTTACTAGAAATAGTTATGTCTGTTTTTGTATCTTATGCTGTATTTTAACACTTTGTATTACTTAGGTTATTTTGCTTTGGTTAAAATGGCTCAAGTAGAAAAGCGGTCCCATTCATATTAAGACAGTGTACAAAACTGTAAATAAAACGTGTACAGTGAATTGTCTTTTAGACAACTAGATTTGTCCTTTTATTTCTCCATCTATACAGCAAGTATTTGTACTTCTTGTGACAAGGCAGTCTCCACTGTGGCTTCTTTGGTAGTGTCTTCCAAGAAAGATAAAGTCTAGAGCGATAGTCTGTTGAAAATTAATAAATCTATTAGATAGCACCCTAAATCAAAGTGAAATTATATTGATGTGGCTGCTGGTTTTTTCTTAGTGGCTGGACTAATTGATCATGGTTTGCATTGTTTGTCTTTTGAGTGGTTTATGCCAGCCAAGAAATTTGAGGGTTCATAAAAAGCTGTCTAGTTTCAGGTAGGAGCTACACTAAGAGTAATTCTACTTTAAGTATATAAATTGAAGTGCAAGTAAAGCGTGTTAGAGCCATGGCTGCAAAATAAAAAGTGAGGATCTAGATAGGCTGCTGGGGTGTGTACGTGTGTGTTTCAGTGAAATGGATCTTTCATTGCCTTGAAAGCTGCTGTGGAAGCTGTCAGTTTGCTTGACTTGTCAGACTGGGGGAAGTTTTGAAGGCCGCTGAGTTCTTGTTTTGAGCACAACATGAGAGGCTTTTTCTTTCTGCTCTTTAAGGAAGCATGCAGCAAAATCAGTCAGTGCTTTATTGTCAATTTCTTTTTTAGTGTGTGGTAAAGATCTTGCCAGGACTATATAGCCTGTTACAAGGCAAAAGCTTTGTGGGGGTTTTGATCTTTGTGGTAACTCCTTAAAGCGAGTTTAGCCACTGTGACCACAACCCTTCAGTTGCATCAGGCTCTTAAGCCAGACTGAGTAAGGCACTGAAGTGTCACTGTGTGCAGCAGTAGACTTGAACACTCTTTTGCACATTTTATAAGAAATGTGCATTGTCGTACCTTGTTGGTATAGTCTCACATTGACTTCTGGAATGCTCTTATGTCTAGTAGAAACACTTACAGTAGGTGTCAGTGTCGAATGATGCTGTGTAACCAGGTAGATGCTGGATGTGGAGAGCACTATTGGGCTGTCAGCCTGCTGGTTTCTGCTGGTGTAACTGGCTGCTGCCCTGGTTCCCCAGGCGTGCAAAGCAAGTCAGGTTTAATAGGGCTGTTCATGGTGGAATATAGTGGTCCCAGCCTGTTTTCTAGTTTACTGCTTCAGCTAATCATCTTTGCAATTAAAGTAAGCTTTTTGAGCTAAATTTCTCTAAACTGGGCTTTTTCTAATCAACAGCCTCAAGCTGAGTAGTGTTTATACAGGTGTTGATAATTCTAAGTAAACCAGCAATGCTTGTGTGTATGGGACAGTAAAGGTGAATTGGTTTTCCAAGAAGTGACATTAGATAGTCTACTTGTACATAATTTGGGAGCACTAGGGCAAGGCTCACCAAAATGTTCAGAAACGTAAATAATGCTGTCCTAGTGTAAGGAGTATGAGATTAAACCAGGTGCTGTTGTGTATATAATACTGGGTTTGTTACTCTTGGTTTCTATTTCACCACAACTGCCTGGGATATTGTTCAGGGTAGCAGCGATTTGTTCATCTAGAAAGGTGACTGATGGCTTTTGGTACGGCCTCAGGTTTTTGAGCCTGAGCCTATTTAAGCAGCCAACTGACTTGTTCTGTAATATGGAAACTTCCTCTAGGTCGATTTGAGGCTCTTTGCTGCTCAAATGACAATTGCTATGTTTCTAGAAGACTTGAGAGGAAACTAAATGACACACGAAATACATAACCTATGCCTTTAATGCATTGTTAGAAGCAGCAAGTGACCATGAACCTAGTTTTCTCCAACTTAAAAATCACTTTGTGCTGCAAACTAGTGTTCATCTCATTACAGTGGTGTCGTTAGTATTAGACTCTGGGAGAAAGCTGCAAGATCTCCATTCATTCAGTGTATTAATGAAACAGCCACAGGCTCAGAAGATGAGAAAACAGCAAGTGTTTAAAGCATCTAGTTTTGATTAAAAGTATCTGGTTTTGTTAAATCTCTAGTTAAATGGGTAGCTGCTGTCAATGTTTGGTTTTAGTAAGCCTGAGAAGACTAAAGAATAAATGTCTGAGGCATCTAATCTGGAGTGCTTTACATGGTATAAAACCAGCAGAGCAAGGAAAGAAAGTGACAAGTTTGCAGTGTTAGAAAAGGTGTAAGAATGTGCCAAAACACAGCCTGGGAAGAAAGGGGTAAAAAGTGATGAATATTTGTGAATTGGCAGCTTCTGGGTGTACTGTAAGTCTTGGACTGTGCAATCCTTTTCATTGTCACTTTGTTTGTCCTGCTGCACTGTCACTCTCCTGTGTTTCAGGCTGTCTCTAGCTCAGGAAACAGTAGTTAATGTTACTGAAATTCTGGGAACTTGGAGGAGTAGCTTGGACTGAGCTCAAAACTTTCATCCCACCTATAGGAATCTCTTCCTACAGAAATGTTTGAGAAAAATACTCTGGCCTCTGTGGGACCCTTACTAAAAGAAAAAAAGTTTTGCGTTTCAGCCTGGTAAGGCAATGTGGATCTTCCCTTTGATATACGTGACCACCCTTGTTTCCAGGAAGCTTTACTTTCCAGTCAGGGCCTGATGGTTTTAAAACTAGGTTGTAAGAACATCCTGCTCTGAAGTACTAAGCCAAATAGTTGAGTTTAATGGTTAAACTTGGAGAGTTCAGCCTGCCTAGCACTTAACTTGTAGGTGACTTTGCCCTCTTCAGAGCAGCCAGTGATGTGCAAATGCGGGGTTGGATTTTTTGTGTGTGAGTAGGTTTTAGGTAAGTCTTACAACAGTTTTTTAATGAAGATTCTGTGCCTTTTCATATTGGGCAAGAAACAGACAAATGAAGATGACATTAAAGTAAGGAAATAGTTTCTACCGGTTTCACTTTGAGACATTTCATACCCGTCTGTCCGCACTAGAGTGGGTGAGCAGGCGTGCAGAGCGTGTCAGCAGGAGCATGCAGCCAGTCCTGGCTGTGGCACACACCCACTGTCCTTGCTGCGAAGCTCCGGAAGCAGGGGTGTGTGGAAGGATTTCCATTTGGATCTCTTTGCAGGACACTTGTCACTGCAGCTGCTTGAACATTGTGTCTCTTAGTTTTGTATTCCACCGGAATTTGTTTTCAGGCATCCAGCTCTGGGGCTGTAGCAAAGCCTTTAATAAGCACTTAAATTCCTTCTGCTGTGATGAAAACCACAGTTACTTCTGCTGGTGGTTGCCAGGCACTTTCCCAAAAGACAATGGGATGCCCCACCAGCCTTCCTATTTTGAAATAAAGCACGGTGTCCAGAGCTAGATGTGAATTGTGGCTGAGCACATGATGACTGTTAAGCTTCCTAGCATTAACTTGTGTTGTGTGATGCCTTAAATGTAAAAACATCCTCTCTTGAAGTCAGTCTGTTGGTTTGCCTGCTAACCAAACATATCTCTGGGGTTTTTTATTTATTTTTTTCCTTGCCCTGCTAGTACTGAGCCTGTGACAAGACTGGCTGTGAATTTGTGGGGGTTATGACTGCCTGGGCTTTTCCCGTCTCTGTCTTTCTAAATCCTGATACTTTTCAAGCCTTATTAAAACACATTTATTAAAGGGGGAAAATTGCATTGAGTCTGGTCAGTGCATTTTTGGTCACTGTGGTACCGTGCAGAGTTCCAGGTGTTGCTAAACCCAGATAAAGTTTGTGTGACTTCTTTGGCATAATAATCTGTTTATGGGATTTTCACTTTTTTATCTCTAGCCATGTAAGTATGATAATAGTGAAAATGATACTTGAAAGTACGTGTGTGAATATATCGTATATAAAACAAAAATGACTCATCTATTTTTTCTATTTTTTTCAAAGTAGAAAACTGTTTTGTTACTTCTAAAAAGGTTTCTTTGTAATGAATTCTTGGATTTTGCTTTCAGTAGGTAGTTGAGATCAATCTCCTTTCCTTATGTTGTGCCTATTAATGTTATCAAGGGATTGGAGCCAGCCTCATAGGTAAGGTTTGGCGTTCTTCGAAGCAGAGCTAGTTTTTAGCCTTACCTTGCTCCGTGTGTACAGGGTAGTTATCCTAGTGCATCTCACCCTGAGCCGTGCAAATCTGCATAACATATCATGGGAAATTGGAAGGTACTACTCTTACTTCTGTAGCTTGAATGAAAATAAAGCTTCTGAGGAACTGATTGTCTCAGCTTCTTGACTCTGTGGGATGAAGAGAAACATGAATCGAGGGTAAATGAGTTAAGGTACTGCTTTGAAATGTGCCTTTGCTTCAGTGTGGAGTTTCTGTGTCACCAGGGGTCCTGCGGCTTGCCTGCAGATCAGCCTTGTTCTAAACAAAGCTGCGGTAATGTGATCGCAGAACGGCCACTGACTGCTCTTCCCTTGCTCACCATAGCTTCCCCAGGAGGAAAGACTAGGCTAAATGTGTTTGTGAAGTGGTACCTGCAATCAATCTGGAGTTGTGGCACCCGGTTGATGTTGAACAGGTGGAGAACAGTACCATGAACATGCGGGAGGGGTTTTGGTCTGTTTCTGCTACTCATTACAAGCTTTAAGGCCAGAATGAAACTGTCTCTCTACGTCTGTCTCCCACAGCTCTACATTTGTATCCAAAAAATCTCCAGTGTTGAAAGTAGGTATTTTAATCTGCTGTAAACTGATTTTGCTACGTGGCTTTAGTTCATCTCGTGTCTGAAATGGGACTGTTCCTGCATCGTGAAGAGATGATGGCTACTGGCTTCCAGAGGTGGAGATGCTGCTTCAGCCTTAACGTGGACCAGGAAGATTGATCCTTGAGGTCATTCCCTGCAGGCAAGGGAAAAGGATCTGCAAGCCGCCACGCGGGGACAGATGTGTTCCAGACTGGTTAGGTAAAAAGTAAAAAGCAGCAGAGTTGTGTCTTCCCTGTATGCACAGACTGGGTAGGGTAAAGGGGAGGGGACATGGGGGTGGGGGGTGAAAAGCAGGACTGAGACTTGATTTTTCTCAGGCCATAAGGCTTATTCTAAGGTATTTTGGGGAGGAAAAAAGGGGGGAAGGCAAGATTCAAGAACTAACAGGTTTAGCTGAAAATCACTGTAAGGTCAATTCCCTGTGTTTCAAGGAACTGATACTCCTTTAACTATTGCAAAAGTACCCCCAAGTCCTCGATGTCGTCTTCTCCGAAGTTTGTGGGTGTGACCTTGGGTCGTAGGGGTTCATCTCATTTTACCTTCATTAAATGGGATTTCCCAGTGTTTTGGTGCAGAGCTGTTGTAAGCTGTAACAGCCCCGAGTTGTTCTGGATATGTAATGCAAGGGAGAAAAAGTGACAATGAAGAAGAATGACGAATTGGCCTTTCCCAAACAGTTTTGATGTTTTTCCTTGGCCATTGTTTCCTTGTAGATGCAGTGCTGTTTAGACATCCCTCTGCAGCTGCCCGGCAGGTCTCCCTGCAGCAGGGGCAGTGGCCCTTGCTGAGGGGTACCCTGGTTGACACAGCAGCAGCTGGACAATGGTCACGTTTTATAAGCTTCTGCTGTGGGTTCTACCTGTCAGCTTCAGTAAGCTCCAGGATTGAGAGATGAGGTGCTCAGCTCTGCCCTGTGAGGTAGTCTCCAACTGCACTTGTCTTGGAGTGTAAAAACAGGCTCTGGTGTCTGGTGTGCCTGATGTTACTGCACTGACCCCGTCACTTGCATGGGTTTTAATACCAGAATACAATCCAGGATGAGTGTTCTTGTGGCATTCTAGGTGTTCTGCCAGAACATGATTAATTCAGAACTCAACGCAACCCCAGCAACCTTTTGGAGGCTACATGGAGGAATTCCTGAGGTGCTCCAATGTATATGCTTTTGTTATGACATAGGTGAACGTCAGCTACAGCCTAGGTCTGCCTTCCTGCCCCCAAAGGAAGTGGTTACTGGAATTTGCAGCAGAACTGGTGCGTGTCAGGGAGGGAATTAAATGCTTGGACCCTGTGAGCTGCCTCCAGTGAGATCATTTGGGGGCTGTCCTGTGCCTGGCTGCTACGCCTGGAGTTTGTATGGAGGTTTATACAGATACCTATGAGTGTATTTCTGGCTTTAAAACCATTGCTGCTTCTCCATGGTTTGAAGCGCTTTATTTTTGCCTGTTTTGTACCCGTTTCTGACTTCCCCTGTGGCACTGAGCTGTGCTCAGTGAGTGTATTGGCAATGCCGGAGCACTAACGTGCTTGAATGGTTCTTGAGCGGCGTGTTGGTTGATGCGCCGGTATGGAGGGTGGGCTGGCTGCCACCAGGCTTGGCTCACTTGGGAAGGACAAAGAGGAGGTTCCTAGCTGCCTCATCCTTCTATTTAGCTTTATTTTTTTCAAAACTGTGCTGTGACATTGAATTGGAGAACATCTATAGTTACAGTAGCCTCTCAGTTGTTCCCCAGGGAATATCTTCTGGGGGGTCCAGCAGCAGAGAGGGGAGGAGCAGCAGCTTGGGAGAGTGTGCTAAAGGGCAGCAAAACTATCACTCAGCAGTGGCTGAGCTGCTGAGCAGTGGTGTGTTTCCTGCTGGATCTAAGAGATCAACCCAAAAAACTAGTAAAATCTGTAGGTTTTGTCCTAAACTTTGTCATTCCTCCTTTGCATAGGTCTGAGCCCAAATACCTGGGAAGGCTGATGTTCCCTACCTGGCTCTGCAGGGCTCAGAGGCTGCTAGAAGCTGTGGTTTTGCTAGAGCAGCCGAAGAGTAGTTTGTGCCAGATGGGCAGCAGCACGGTGCTCTCTTGTGAGGGCAGCTCAGCACAGAGCGTGGGCTTGAGCACTGGGCTTTCCCCAGCCGCCTTTGCCATGTGCTCTCTCTTCAGGCTGTCCTTTGCTTAGCTACAATACAGCTGCTGGGCTGTTCAGGAATGGAAAGCCCTGTGCTGGGTGTGAAGTTTCAGAACAGCTCAGGCACAGCACGTGTGAGCTGTTCCATGCCTTGTCATGGCAGCAGGGCATGGATGACTCATGCCAGAGGTTTGGTGCCAGGGTATTCAGCAAGCATCACCCTAATGTTAATTACAGTGAGGAAACATGCATTAATGGTGGTGATGAAGATAAACTGAAGGTGGCCGAGCCAAAGCCTTTCCCTGGGCCTTGGGCAGATGCTGGACCTGAAATCGGATGTGACAGAGATTGAATGAGCTCTACAGCTCATCCTCAGCTGGCATCAAATCCTTTTGCTATACAGCAGCTGCTCTGTGCGGTGACTGTTGTGTGTGCAAGAGTTGTACCAGTTTCAGAGTTTTCTGACTTGCCCCGTGCTGCTCCCTTACAAAAGCAAACAGGAACCTGTGAGATGGTTTGGTTGGACAGGGTGGTTCCCATTTGCCAGGCTGTAGCCTGAGCTCTCCCTCGAGCTTGAGACAACTGACTGTGAGGGCCTTGAACTGCAGAAGACTTTATTTTGGGGGTGGGGAGAATAAGCTGGCAGTACTGTGCAGCAAAGTCCATGTGTAAACATCAGCACTCAACTGGGAAGGGGGGAAGGGGTGTGCAAAAGAGAAAAGAAGGGTTTTTGCAGAGCTTGCCCCGGCACCCATCCAGTGTGCTCCTCAGGGGTTAGCAGATGGCTCCTGGGTGATGTGAATGTAGGAAAGGCAGAGAAAAACAAGTTTCTGTGACTTCCTGATAGCCTGGCCAAGTCCATCCAGGACTTTGTATCTGTGTGAGGAGTGTTGGGGTAAAAAAACCGATCTATGGGCTTTCCTACCTGTCTTCTATCTATGTCCTTGTGATAATTTACAAAGGAAGAATTCAATTGAGTTGGAGATCCTGTAGAAGGGGAAACAGTTCAGATAAGTTGCTACTTAAACCTTTTATTTTGGTCATTGGTGAGACCTGGTCATTTTTATTTTCTTTCAAATATCTGTGAACACTGACAACTGAGTTCTTGTTTTCCAGTAGTTTCAGCCTTGTGGCTTCAAGTTCATTTGATGTCGTCTAGTCTGTTCTCACCACATTATGAACCAGGCAGAAACCAGTCCTTGACAGCTTAAACTCAGCCTGTTGGGTTCTTCCTTTCAGCAAAGTTTCCTTTGTGCTTTGTCATTAAGAGACACAGGGACAATCTCCTGTGGTCCAGGTCTTGCTGCAGGGGCTATAAAGAGGAGCAGGGATAGGAATGTGTGGATTAAAAAATTTGCCCTGGAGAAAGGAAAGAACTCAGTGGCACAGAACTGGCAGATATTAGAAGATCTCACAGGAGAATGTGCTGCCTCTGGGAGATGGAACGCTGGCGGCACTGGTTAGAACAGCTCTGGTCCAGCTGAGCTGCAAACTCTCCCCCAGACTCCAGTGCCATCCCTGGCTTTTGGGCATCCTTCCTTCCACCTATGAAGCAGAGCTGAGCTGCTGCAAGAACGTGGCCACGTGTTTTCCTGCAGCAGGCTGTGGATCACACACAAAAGTGTTTGAGAGCTTCACCAGGTGCATGTATGGTTTCCAGGTATGCTCTGCAAAGGCTGAACAGCTGAGCCTGTTCCCACCTCCCTCCTGGCTGAAACGATGGGATGCTAATTCAAATACTTGTCATTTTCCAGGTGCTGGCCTCCTGCTATCACCTGCCCTCAAGCACTAATAAGAGTAACACAGCAAGGTTCAGGGGGTAAACACGCGTGGAGGTCGGCGTTCTGCACCACAGCGGCAGGCTGCACGTCCCACGGGAGACTCTGCTAAAGAGCACAGGCGAAGCACGGCAGAACCTGCAGCCCTCTGCCTTCCCCCACCGCTGGTACTGTGCTTGTCTGTCCTGGGTTTGGGACCACGTAAAACCTTCACTGTGTGTTCCCGCAGAGCTGTTGTACCTGCCCCCGTGAGGAGGGCTGACACGCTTGGAAAAATCAATAGACTCCAGCAGCAGGAGGCTGTGGCCTGAGGTGGCTTTTGCACAGAGCCCTTCAGAGAGCCTTTTTCCTTCTACCTGGTGGCATGAGAGATGTACAAGAGGAAAATAGCTATTGCAGAAAATGTTCTTGTATCTTGCCGTGGTCTGAAGAGGCAGGAAATGCCAGAGATCCAACTGGTCTCTGTAGCTGTCCTCATTAGAAAGGTAACTCTTGGTAACTCTTACAACAAGGCAGGTGTTTCTGAAAGAATACTGGTTTTGTAACGTCACTAAAAAGGGATATGCTTTGCTTTTTTCCCCCTGTGGTTTAATCCAGGGCCTGTTTATTCTTTGGAGATGGTTTAAAAAAAAATACCCTCCTGAACACATGGGTTTCCTTACTGCTTGTAAAGCTACAAAAAAAGATACTTTAATATTAGAGTGTTCCATGCAGAAAGCTGTTTTTCAGGCTCACTTGGGAGCCAGGAGCTCTCCGAGTGCCTGCTTTTGGCACATACTGTACTTCTTGGACGTACTTCTTTTGAACTAGGAGCCCTTTTGAACCAGGGGTGCCCTCCTATCTATTGATCTGGTTCAGATATTGACCTGACTGTGTGTACTGCTTCCAACAGAGAGATGATTAGAAAACAGCTAAAGAGATGAAAGATTTGTGGTGTGAATTTTCCTCTGAGAAACCTTGCAACTTCTGGCAAAAAAACCTGTACCTGGACCTTCGTGTTGAATAGCTACTGATTGATCTGTCTCTATTAATTGTGAGTCCCTTTTTGAATGAATTTATAGTATTGGTCTTAGATGTTCTCATGGCAACTGAATTTCCATTGTAGTGAGAAGCTGCTTCCATCTGTATCCTCCTCTGTAGTAGCTGCCCACAAACCAACCTGTCTGAGATTGAGCCTCCCCTTTCAGTTCAGCCTGGTGGCACACATGCCAGAACCAACACTTCACAAAAGGAGGTGGAGATACCAACCTTTGCTTTAGATTTTAACTGTGCTCTCTACCAACCCTCTGTACAGCTGAGTTTGCATCTCCCCTTCTGTTGGGTTGTTGGGTTGCCGCGTACTGGAAATCTGGTTAACCGCTTCATTTCTTTCACCTAGGGCAACGCACCCCGTACAGTCACAGCATGTGGAAGTTCTTGCAGCTTAGCAGACTGTGCCTCCAAGACAGGAATTACAGAAGCAGAAAAATCTGATTTCAGACTAAAAGCAGCAAGTCTTTCCCATAATTAGCAGCACTTTTCCAAAAACAGTATCAGCTGCCCCCCTCCGAGTCCTCCTTGCCTCAGAGGGGGCCAGGTTTGCTTCAAAGGCAAGCCTTCTCTTTTGACCCTTGTCATAGTTGGATCGTTAGGTCTGGGTTTCGCTTGCTGGAGCTGCCTGTGAGCTCTTCATTGCTCTGGCGCTGTGAGCCCGCTCGGTTAAAAAGGAGCCAGTTCAGACGGTGTACACTTGCAAAGGAATCTGCTCTCCTCTTAGCTATTTTCCAACAGCCCCGAGGTTCTTGATTGTTCCAGGCACCTTTTGACCTAACAAATGAAACAACCATAAACAAAGCCAGCGTCATTTCCTCACGCCAGGCATTTTGCCATGGAAAGTCAGCGTTGGCTGGCTCAACTCTGTGGTCAAACAGAAGAGGTACTGGGAGAGCGGTGACTCATGTAAACTCCTCTTCCTCTGTGACAGTGAGGGAGCTTCAGATGTTCCCTCTTCTCTGGGCTCTGCGGATGGGGAACTGCACCGGCCTGACCAGCACACCCTGGGTGGGGGCAGGTTCATTTTGAAGCATCAGATGTGTTTCCCCGGGGGTGGCTCCCCCAGTGAGTATGGGGCTGTGTCCTTGTGCTGCTTCTTCCACAGTTCAGGTGCCCTCCCCCATTCAAAAAAAACCCAAAAAGGTAGCTGCAGAAGCTCTTTTTAAAGCTGACCTTCAAAGGAATAAGCGTTGTCAGCTGGGTCCTGTTTTGTCTACTTTGTGCTATATGAAGAAAGGCTGAAGTGAGGGAGATGTTTGAAGATGTCCTCATTATTATTTTTTTCCTTTTCTGCTTGCTCTTTACATCACCGATGAAGATCCTGTCTGTCCTGGATGGCAGAATGGCAGAGCTGGAAATGTAGCGACAGTGAGAATTCACAAGAGTTAAAAATTAGATCTGCTTAAGGGGAGGGGTATTTATTTTTCCATTGATTGTTCCATAATAAATTAATTCATGATGAAGCTTGCAAAAGGAAGGAACTACTGTTACAGATAATATGTAAGAATCCCTGGCTTTCACAGATATTCATTTTACTTTTTAGGAAATCTGACCTGCTACTGGAGCCTGAATTTCAGGTACATCACGCTTCCATGTTTGAATGAGTCTGTCTGCAGAGAAATAAAAGCCCAACCCTGGTGTAACTGCTACAACTCTCTTAGGTAGAACTCTTAATTCTTCTCTGCCAAGGAAATGTCTTACCAGACTTTGATGTATTGTGTTGCCTCCTGAGAAACTAAATTCCTTCCTAGACAAATTTAGTTGAAGATAGAAGTGGTTCCAGAACCAATTGTGCTTTATTTGTGCACCAGATTTACCAATAAGGGAGGTTTAATGACTGTCCCTCAGCTTGCCTCTGTAAAATTAACTTTCACATGTCTGTACTGTAACCTACTAATAAAATGTCTCTTAAGCCTACAAAAATGCCAGCCATTCCATACAGTAGCTTCTTTAATATACACTTTATATTTCAAAGTTAAGGGGGCTACAAATCTTTCAAGATGTGATAGAAGACAGACTCAAGTTAACAGAAAATTCCAGCTATAATCTCCGTTGGGGGAAAAAAGAAGTGTGTGTGTAAGAAGGTGAGATTTATAGATACACTCAGCTTGCATTTTATTCTCATATTTAAGGACCTGCATTTCTGTTATGGACCTCGATGTAAGGCATAGGCTGCCTTCAGTGCCTCACATAAAAGTTTCTGGAGAGATCTGTAACATAATGGTAAACCAGGGGCACGATTCGAACGCTAAATGGGAGAGCTGGATGTGACTGCTGCTGAGTCATGCTGACAGCTCAGCCTGGGCAGCTGAAGGTTCAAAGGGGAACTGGGTGGCTTTATTTTATGAGCGAGGAGGGCAGGCGCTGCGGGTGCTGCCCGTGCTCAGTTGTGCTTGTTGCTGAACCTGCTGTGCTGGGCTCTGAGCTGACAGCACAGGAAAGGGTTTGCCTTTTGATCCCCAGGTTTCTGGTACTGGTAGTAGGGCTGTGGCTTTCGGACTCTGTGTGTAACATCAAAACAGCTTGAACAGTTCCTCTGCTGTCAGATATCACTGAGGGTGCAATCAAATTGTCATTGACTTCAGGGAATGTGCCCGAAGTGTATGGTTGCTCATTGCTCTATAATTCCCTAAATGTGATTAGGCATTCTTGCACTGGAGGCTGCTGTTGCAGCTGAGGGATGCTGGGAGCACACCTAATATACTGCTTAAATTTGAGCGCACTGTGAAAGGATGAGCTTATTTTCTTGCAACCAGTCAGGTTAAAACTCTGTCATGCCCATGGAAAGCCGAGGGAAAAGGGATGTGAAATCACAAGGCAAAAGTGTTTTCTGGCCCAAGCAGTTGTTTGTGGTTGTCTGTCCCAGGGTGGCCGCCTGCAAACCTACATCTGCTGTGGGAAATGCCTTCTTGAAAAGGTTACACAGTGACAGATGTTCCATGTCCTTAGGTGGGTTTACCCAAAGGTTGGGGGCGGGGGGGGCAGGGGGAGGATGTGCTTCCTGTCCTCTGGGTACGCATTCAGTTGAGGGGAAAAAAGAAGTTGCTAGTGTGTGACAGTTAATGTGCTGTCCAGGATAGAGCTGTTCGCACTGCAGGTATCCCTCACGCTGTGCTGTGCTAATCAGTTGGTTCAGCCTTGTTAAAATTACAGCTGGCTTGCTCCCTCACCTGCCTCCTGTGGGTTATCTCGCCTTAGATGTCAGCTAAGGTCAGGCCTTCCCTCACAACCACGGGTGCGGCCTGCTTTTACGGTGGGTTGGCTCCTGCTGGTGCGGGGCTGCACAGCAGGTAACGCATCTGAGCATGGCTGCTCTCGCTGTTATTTTCAGGTTTTAGTCCAGGTTTCAAACTCACCGGGATGCCTGGCACTGCTCTGGATATATTCACTGGATCTGAATTGAACTTTATTTACTGTGGCTTACTTTACCATTCCAAGTAAGGGTTCGTCCCTTGCTAGAGCAGAACATGTGGTATTTTTCTGGCAGCCCTAAAGCTGCCGCTTTCTGACAACCTGAGCAGCCCTCTGCTCTGTGAATAATTTTGTGGGCCTGATAAAGTGACTGCACTGGAGACGATTGAGATGCTGATGTCTGCAGGGGAGCCAGGCTCTCTGTGGCAGACTAGTACTGCTCTGGCCTACAACTACCCTCAAAGAGAAGCACTTAGCAACTTACGAATGCTTGTCCCAATGCTGATGATGGCACCTGTCTGCAGGTTTTTTGCTGTTTAGGTTTGCAAGCCTGCAAGAAACTCCCTGTGGCTCTCTGCAACATAGTGAAGGACACCAAGCTCCTTCCAGGCCCATCTGGGTGATGCTTAGCAAAGGCTCACTCATACGAATCTTGCTTGTGCTAAAAAAAGTGTCCACCCCTAGTATGAGGCATCAGGACTGAGTGCAGCTGGACCCATGGAGCTGCTGGTTCCATTAACTCTGTTCAATCTGTTTCAGAAACTTATGTTAAGCCTTACAGGATTAATAAAAGCTTTTTCATTTAGGGATTATATAGACTATTAGGTCATGGTGGTGCCATTTTGCCAGTGCTCACACTATTTAAAAACTGGATTGTAGATCAAATTCTAAGGGAATCAAGTATTTTAAGACTGTCTTTCAGCCTAGCACGGGTGGGCCAAGTTTACCTGCTATGCATCAGATGAAAACCCTGAGAAGAGCAGAGCTCTGTTTTCTCATTATGACCACAGCAACAGAGAAGCTGTGGCTTTAGGGTAAACCTGTCAGGTTTCACCACTGCAGGGAGGTACAGAGGACAACACCTTCATCCATGCAAACCATGCAAATAGAAAGCAAAGACAATAAAGCAGAAGAGGCTGAAGGGAGGATCTGGGTCTAAGGAGAAGACAGAGCTGCCCTGCGTGTCCTGCAAATATTTGATGAAGCATGAGAAGGCACAGAACAGTCTGAAATTTTGAGTATTTGCCATCTGTAGAAAGAGAGCAAGGAAATCATCTTCCTGGCTGTGTGGCCAGAGGGTCCAGAGTGGTCATGGTTGCAGATGAAGCTGCTACCTTCCTTTGTCTCCAGGGGCCGTGGGCAGCCTAGCAGCCTCCTTGCCTCCTTTCATTTCAGTACAGCTCCACTCCTGAAGCCAAATTGTTTTACAAGATCTGCAGGTTCTTCTTGCCCACCCTTGCCATCCCCTGTGTAAGTTTTGTGGGAGGAATGGATCAGTTTTACTTGTCGTGTCTTTGATGTCTGCTGCCTTTATGTTGGCTTCAACTGAGGTGTGACTCGAGTGGTGGCAGCAGGGAGGCTGCTTAGCTTCAAGGGCGGCTGCAGTTACTCTGTGACCCAGAGAAGGTGGTGACTGCATTGAGGGCAATGGAAAATAGGTATGTGGGTGGAAGTCCTTACTCAAACAGTTAATACACCTAAAACATGAAGAAAAGAGGATTTGGTGTCAAAGTACATCTGTTGTGCCCATGGTTTGACGCAGTCAGCATGACGTGTATCGGTAAACCTTTGTACAAGCTGTTACGGGCACCGAACTTGTGGGATTTTTAAATTTTATTTTATTTTTCTGTCCTGGCTGCAGCTGCTTGTGACAGTTCCTGCTTCTGACATGCAGGAGTCATTTTTTTTGTCTATGTGTGAGCCAGCCCGCCTGACGAGAGCGTTGACAGCACACAGCTGACCATGCTGTGCCGAGAGCTTTAGTGCAGCTGAATTTCAACTCCTGGCTGCAATAGGAGTTTGAAAGAAAAAGGATCAAACTGGACAGCTCTTGTCAAGTCCTCTGATTTGTGATTCCTAAAGAGATTCTCGTCCTAGTCTACTCCGCTGTACAGGGGAAAACACACCTACTTTTCCCTTTGTATTTAGAGAGCAGGCACAGATTAGGCTTGCTAAGCAATAATCAGCTTTCACTGGTTTAACGTTAACTAAAACAGCACTAGGTTTGTTGGGGTTTTTTCTCTCAGCTGGTGGCAGTAGGACTGGGAAGGTGTGTGGAGGTGGCTTGGGCTTTGTGGAGGGTTGAAGAAAGAAGTGACCTGTAGCAAGCTCTTTCCTTTGCCAGAGGTGTGGTGTGACATCCTGGATGAGTTTTCTGACTGCCAGGATGGCTGTACAAGAGAGGTGAATTCTGGGCTCTGGTGGGAAGGAGGGGGAGAGAGGCATCATCCTGATCAGGATGGGAAAGCATATCCTAGAGCTGGTGTGGGGCCAGCAGCAGCAGCTGTCCTGTACCACTGCCCACCACCCTCAATGTGTTCCCCTAAAGAAAATGTCTCGCCCTTACCCTACAAGCCCACGAAGAGGAAACATTATGTGCCCCGACCATTTGCCAGCACAACTTACAGCTCTGTGTAACCGCGTGCATATCGCTGCCCACAGGCTCCCTGTGCCAGCAGAAGGACGCTGGAGTGTGAGCGTGCCCCAACATAGCTGCTCTGGGAGGCTGAGAACGTTTGACCTTGTTTTTCTCTCCTCTAATTAAGCTGGTTTATTTTGGATTTGTGTTTGGGTGTAGGAGGGTGTGGATGTTTTTTAACACGCCTACTATCTGGAACCCTGTAGTGTAACTTTAGAGTGTATCTCCAGGCTGGTGTCACACAGGATTTGGATTTGGCTTAATTTATTATTTTTTTTGACAGAGCAGCAGCTGAAGTTTTCCCTTTCTCACTATTGAGTGGCTAGGCCAATGACCTCCTGAAATCACAACTCAGATCCAGGTTAAAACAACAATAGTTTACCATGTAGCACAGAGCTGGGCCTAGTGGGCTCAGTTTCTTCTCTTGGCCAAGATGGGAGATGTAAAGACTAAAAAGCTCCACAGGGTGTGGAAGGCCTGTCTGTGTGCAAACCATCTTTCAATCTCCTCTTAGCACTGAATAGTAGTAGGTTATTTTCCTTTTCTAGCGTTAGGGGGAGCACAGCTGTTAAAAGAAAGAGATTACATGGTAAAAAAAAAAAATGCAAACAGAAATAGGAGTTCCAAACCTTTAGAGTGCAATTTAAACTCTGTCCCTATGTTATGGTCTGTTTATCATCCCCATGTCACCAGTAACAAAGCTTCTGCAGACACGGAATTGTAGGACCTTGCTCTCGGAGACATCAGGCAAAGAGGAGGAGTGAAAATGGATGGTCTGATAATTTTTTGGTAACCTAGAAAGAAGCAAACATAACTGACTAGCACAAGCAATTGTTGAAACCATGTTTGGTGTTCCAGAGGCCTCGTCAAAAACAGAGCTACAGTAGTCCTTCAGGAATGCTATTACACCACTGGGACTGTCTCGGAGATGTTGTGTTGTGTAGACCATACTTTTTTGTTTTAGCTCCCAATGGTATAACTGGTGATTGTGCCCAGGGCCTTGGCTACAGAGGAAAGTACTCTCTTGTTTGAAGCCCTTGGCTCTGCAGATTGGTTTTCTTTCGTACTTTGGTAGGAACATTGCCCAATAGGCTGTGTGGCAAAAGCCTCTCCACCCCAGCCACGTAATCCCAAACCCCCTGTTGATTTGCATGGAGCTGGTATTTAACCTGTGTGCTCAGAGTTTCTAGGCCTTTGTAATTCCTCTGCCTCTACCTACACTGGCTCATTCTTGCCTCCTCTGTTTATGAAAAGTACCTTATCGTTCAGTTCTCTTTAAACCCATAAGGATGCTTCCTGGCTGCTCTATGGGCAAGGCTATCAGAATCAGCCCCTGTGTGCATAAAAATACCAGATAATGACATTGAGGCCAAATATTCTATCAAGGATATTTTACTTCACATATTTTTCCACAACTCCACACATGCTTTAATCATTGGAAGGGACAGGCTGATTCATTGTTTGGCTGATTCCCCTAGACTGAACACCTAAAAATAGGTGTTTAAAAGTTACATAATCTTGGAGCTATGGCTGCTCTCTGCATGTTCTTTGGAAGCCAGAAGTCCATGTTAGGGCTTGCTGCTTTGTGGGACAACAGAGTAGATAGTCTCGGAGCTGGCAATGATGTGTCAGACTTGGTTTTTGAAGGGACACCAAGAGGGAGCATGGTAGTTTGATTCAGCTAGTTCCAGGGATGTTATCAGCTAGTGCTTGTTGATGTCACTAGCTTGGTTCCATCAGGTTCACAGGAACACATCAGCATCCACGCCTCTCAAGCTAACCCATTCAATTTGTTAGCATTGCAATAGGGGTGAAGAGACAAAATGACTAAGAAGAACGATTCCTTCCAAGGGAAGAGTCTGGGCTGCCCAAGCCAGGCATGTTGGGGGCAAGTAATGGTACTGCAAGCTGCAGGAAGGCTATCCACAGAGGGGGACAAGTTGTAACTGGTGCATGTGGATCCTTCCTGGGTAGTATTACTCAAGGGGATGTTTTTATGAGACTTGTGGTGTTTGCAGTGCTTCCAGAGGTCAGAGAAGTGGGAGACAGCTGGAAAACGACAAAAGGGTGAAGAATCCTGGGAAGGGTGAGAAAGTAGGCCAGAAAGAAAAAAACCCCCACCTTTGTAGCTCATCCTTAGAAGGGCTTGAAGGCAACACATACCCAGAGCGACAGTGCTGCAAAAGCTACAACACAGATCACCAGTGGGAAGAGATACTTTTCTTTCCCCCTCCTTTTTTTGTTTTTAATTTAGTTCCAAAGGATGGCAAGCGCATGAGGCAAACCGTTATTTATGTAGCGGGGAAGAGACACGTACGAGGACATCTGTTTTAAGAAGCTGCTTCAAAAATAACCACAGGAGAGGAGTGTGTTTGCAGAGCGCAGCAGGCAACCTGCAGAGCAGTAGAAAGTAAGACAGCAGCAGTGCTCTGCGTGCAGACAGCCCCAAACGGCTACAGGACTGCGTGTGTTTGTACTGCCTGCCAAACCACCCCACCCGGACCCCAGTGGGTGTTTTACAAATGGAAGGAGGTGCTGTTTCCATATTTTCTGCCCAAGAACATCAATTCCTTCTCTGCTGCACTCCGTCCTGACTCCTCTTTTCTTAAGTCAGCAGCTTTTAAATTCCAGTTTCAGGTCTTTAAAAATGACCCTGTTTCAATGAATATCCAAAACGTATGGCAGAGGAATGCAGATTTGGATACTACTCCATCCCAAAAATGAGGACTTGTTCATCTGGAGGAAAAAAAAACAAAAGGAAAATCAGGTAGAGATTTTGGAGCAGGATGCTCATGTCTGGTGTTCTTCCCTAGCCTCTTACTGATTGCTGAGTATAGGAACAGGCAGAAAACCTGGTTGCTGATTTCCTGAAATGCTGTTAAGAAAGTCCGTTACAGCTTACCTGTTGCCTCAGCTTCCCACTGGGAAAACACAGCTTTTCTGCTCGTTTTCCTTCTAATGGCTGTGGTTTCACACAGCTCTGCAAGTGTTGTGGTGTAGGATGTAATGTGTGTATCAGGTGCCATCCATCAGTGATATCAGAGGGGCAAAGTCAGATGGCATGAGGCAGCAGTCCAACTGGGAACATGATGCTCCAGGCACTGGGAAGTTTGTTTCTCCTGTTAGCCAGGTGAGAGAACATGTTTGGTAAAGACCAGGGGAAAAATGAGCAGAATTGCTTAGAGGGAGATTCAACCATGGCCAGATGGTCCTTAGGACAGAACTCTGGCAAACCATTCATGATGAATCTGCATCCCTATCTACTTCCCAGTTTTTGGTAGGAGAATCAATGGCAAACACAACTTCAAAGTAGGAACCAGATGTGTGTGTGTGTCCCTGCTTTTCAGCTCTCCTCTATAGGTAGTAGAAACATTACACAAATAGAAGTGAGAGTTTGAGATATAGTAGCTGATATCACTCTAGTAGGAAACAGCTGTGTTTCTTTTCTACTCTAGTGGCTGTCAGCAAGTAACACTGGCTGAGCTGACTTCGGATATCCCCTACCTCAAGGGCAGCATTATCCTCTGTATTCCCTCCAGGACCATTTTTTTCTGATGCAGAACAAATGTGTCTGCTAAAATCAGTTCATGCTGCAGCAACTATTTGGAGTGAAGCTTTTGTTTTCAGTAACAAAAATCCTCACAGCACAAAGCAACCACCTGGAGTTTTTCAGAATGAATGCCACGTTTACCTGGCGATGCGTGGTGTAACCGTGGTGCCTGTACTTTGGCCGGTGTTTCGTGGCTGAGTTTCGTGTGTATGTAAGCTGAGACTGGGGTGTGCTTTGGACAAAATTTGGTATTTCGAAAGAGTTCAGGAGCAGTCAAAATAGCTCGGATTAAAATGTTGCAATGGGGAATTTAATATCATGCTGTTACTCCATAGGTTAATAAACAGATCAATTGCTTGTCCCTATGTAAGGGAGGCAGTATCTTTAATCTTGGTTGGTTAAGTAAACTACTTACATCTATAGCTGGGCAAACAAGTAACTGGCTTTATACTTTTTCTGAGGTTCAATTCACGTTTCAATTAATGATGGGTTTATGTCCCACTGGAATACCCCTTCTCAGTGCTGGAGCAAGTTGCCTTCTAGGCCCCACAGGACTTGCATCTCTGCTTTCAAGGAGACACGGGCTTCTAAGCACTGACATCGCTTTTGGAATGGGAGCTCTGGCATCCCGGGCTGAATACTGAGAGGTATGCGGGCATACACAGGGTATGCTTTTTCTTCTTCCCTTGAAGTATGTCATGGTTTACTATTTTGATGTCTCTTGAGGCCTTGCCAAGATTAAGCATTTCTATTAGTTTAGAAACATACAGAAAATATAAACCAGTTCACTGAATAAGATTGGTAGGTGAGTGTTTCACCCTTGCTCGGACTAAGCGTGTGGCTTGCTTTGGTTGCATTGCACTCATTTCAGTTGTGACAATTTGGCTGGCGCCTCTCTGTTCCTTGTGGGAAGCAGGACCTGGGTGCATTGCACCATTCTGTTGTGCCTGTTATCAGCACATGCTGTTCTCTGCCGTGCGACTAGGGAAAACTGTCCAAAATTTTCCCAGAATGCTGTAGGCAGGGTGGCAAGCACAAGCTCGCAAGGACACGGATATATTTTGGGAAAAGACTGAATAAGCACTGCAAGCAGGAGGTTGTAAGCAGGTCAACTTCTGCAGCATAGACCTCTGGCTGCAGGCTCTTCCATGCCAACCTGGCAAAAGCTGACCTTGTCTGTGGTGCACTTACTTCACCTGCCAAGCTTTCTCCAGATTTGGCCGCAAGGTCCACTTCACTTTAGTGCACTCCCTACACATCTCACTGCTGCTGAGCCCAGCACCTATCAAAATCTGGGCAGAGTTAGGTGAAATTTCCCTTTCTCCTCCTGTGGAGCACAGGGAGGCCATGGGAGCACCCATGCCTGGGAAGGCAGACTCCAGTACTGCTGCGTCATTTACCACTAGATGGCTGGACCTCCTCTGTCCAGCTCTGGGTTTCACTCCCTGCTCAATCACAGTGTTTAGAGCAGAACAGGAAGCTTGTTTTAAGCTCCATGCCCACACCCTTTATAGCTTAACATTTTCAAACAACTAATGCTTTTAGCAGGTTCCCCTTTATGACGAAGAGTTCAAACTTTTCAAACATACCAAAAATGCTGTGCTAATATCTAAGAAAATGGTCAATCGTTTGCAAGACACAAAGTTCCTGCCTCTTGTTAAGAAGTAAGAATAGTGTGGTGAGTAGGGCTAGGGAAGTAACTGCCCCCCTGTACTCAGTGCAGGTGAGGCCCCACCTCAAGTAGCACATTGGGTTTTGGGCCCCTCACTAAAGAAAAGACATTGAGGTGCTGGAGCGTGTCCAGAGAAGGGCAACAAAGCTGGGGAAGGGTCTGGAGCACAAGTCCTGTGAGGAGCAACTGAGGGAACTGGGGCTGTTTAGTCTGGAGAAAAGGAGGTTAAGGGGAGATCTAATTGCTCTCTACAACTACCTGAAAGGCGGTTGTGGAGAGGCAGGGGCTGACCTCTTCTCCCTAGTGACAAGTGACAGGACAAGGGGAATTGGTGTCAAGTTATGCCAGGGGATGTTTAGATTGGATATTAGGAAAAATTTCTTCACTGAGAGGGTTGTTAAGCATTGGAACAGGCTGCCTGGGAAAGTGGTGGAGTCTCCATCCCTGGAGGTATTTAAAAGACTGTTAGATGTGGTGCTGAGGGACATGGTTTAGTGGTGGATGGCAGGTTAGGGTGATGATATCACTTGATGATCTTTAGGTCCCTTCCAACCAAGACAATTCTATGATTCTAATTTTTCCATTACATGTCATACAAATTTCACTGAGTCTTCTATTTCATAGGTATATGCATGTGTGACACATTTAACAGCTCATCACTCCAGCTGAGGTACAGCATAATAAAGTCGAGACATAGCAGCCACATGTTTTGGTCTGGTGAATCTGGTAACATAAAATTTGTAAAACTTTTAGAAATGGACACTTACGTCACTGATTTGGGGCAGAAATATCTGTCCTGAGCAAAATTAGCTTTCCTTGTCCAAAGAAAAATTATTATACTCATGGTCAGTCTCTTCAAAAGGAACTCTGGATTAAAAACGTCAACTTTCCTGATGGCTGCTGACTGCTACATTGCGCAGAGCAAGGAGGCCCACTTCAAAGGGCAGATGTTCTCCTGTCTGAAAGCAGACAAGAGGAATAGACAAAGTATGTATCTGTTTCTTGAAGATATCACCATGGTTATTTTTTTCCCTCCTTATCAGTCTCTCCTTTACATTTTCATATCCTTTAGTTGTATTTACCAGGTCCACATTGTGTGTTTATAGATGTATTTGTATCCTTGAGTTCAAAAGAACCACGAGGTACGTTGTTTTAAAACTAAAAATTACTGGAGTTGTTTTGCTGTTGCAACGCTAGCATTTTGTACTTGCCACTTGTAGGAACAAGGGCCAGACATTGTCCCTGCCTCCAAGGTAGTACAATCTAAAATATCAAACCTGGAAGTCTTGGGGCACTTCAACAGCTTTGTGAGAGGCTGAAGATAAGCTGAACATGTAGCGAAAGATGGTGGCACATGAAACGGTAAGATCGAGATGAATCTAGAAGTAGGTCTGGGGTGGGATTTCTTTTCTGTTCCAAATACTGTCTCAGGTATCAGTCACTCACTTTAATTCTCTCAAAGCACTGTGACAGCAAAAAGAGCTGATGATGTAATTAGTGTTGTAGAAGAGCAGGAAATTAACTCCACCCATCCAAACTGTCAGAAAAAAATAGGTAGTGAAACACACAGGAACTGATTAGCCCCTCAAAGCACAGACTTCAGAAGTAAATGTTCAACTCTACAAGAACACCAGTGGGTACTCTGTTGTCCTGCAGGAAGGTTTCTGGTTTTGTTAGTATGATAGGACAGAGCAAGAGAGGCTTGGAAATTTCAACTTACTAGACTTAAAATCTAGTAAACTGTATTTTTCAGAAGTGCCTTCCTTTTAAGGTGCCTGAAGGGTAATATGTGCAAGTTATGCAGGAAGTGTAACCTTGCACTTGGAAATAGTTTAGAAACAGTCTGGGCCCAGTTTACCTGCTCTTTGGACTCTTCACAATACTGGAGTTCCCCAGTAAATAGAGGAACTGTGTGGCTAGACACTTACCTTCTGCTTCTTGGTCCTGTCACAAGTGGCATGCTATCACTGAGCACAAAGGGCTCTCTACCAAAGATGTAGGATAACCACAGGCATCATGTACTCCTCCCGTGAAACTACAGCCAGGCTTTATAATTACTCTAGTACTGCTTTTTTATGCCTTTAGGGAATGTTTAAAATGTATTTAATTTATAAATAATGTATTATTGTTCTTAAGCAGGTCTACCAATGTAAAGTATACTGAACATTGCTGCAAAATACCTGTTGATGAGTTTTATTAAGAGTGCTGTGTTTGCTGTGGCACCTGTCTTGGTATATGATCTGAGAAATTACAAGTGTAGATACCGAAGGCATAGGAAACTCTGGCATCTTTGATCCTGCTGTGTGGTACCTTGTCAGATGTGACTAGAGAAGCATTGTATGAAAAACCAGACACAAATTTGTGAAGAAATCAGGTTAAACATGTCAACCACCTTCCTTTGGGATTATCAGCTCACTTGCAGAACTCTTGTATAGTCCTAATAAACAGTCTGACAGCAGGAGGCACTGATAATGTCACAGCCAAGGTGGCAGCCCTTTTGCCACCTCCTATTGCCATAGCTTGGATGAGAGACTCTTGTGGTTTTTGCATGGCAAGGTTCTGGTGAGGAAAGCTTCTGCAAAAAGGAGCTAGAAGCTTTCCCTAGGCCCAAGAGAGAAAACACCAGATGACTCTAGGCCAGACCCGCCGCTGAGCAAGGCCGAGCCCATCAGTGACAGTCACAGCACCTCTGGGAATCACATTTAAGGGATAAAAACCCACAAGCAGCTGCTTTTTGCCACCAGAGACAGGAGTGAGAAGATGTAAGAAACTTTGCAGAAACCAGGGTCAGTGAAGGGAGGGGAGGAGGTGCTCCAAGTGCCAGAGAGAGAGATTCCCCTGCAGCCCCTGGAGAAGACCATGGTGGAGCAGGTTGTCCCCCTGTAGCCCATGGAAGATGATGGGGAGCAGAGGTTCCACCTGTGAATTGCAGAATGTTCTCTTCCTGTCCTTATCTCAACTCTTAAGCCTCTCAATATATATTTTCTCCCCTGTCCAGCTGAAAAGGGGAGTGACAGGGTGACTTTGGTGGGCATCTGGCCTCTACCCAGGGTCAAACCACCACAGTGAGCATGTTCCTGACAGAAGTTAGGAGGTGGCTCCTTGCTGCTGGACTTCACTGCAGATCTGTGGCTTCCAGCAGGTGCTGACTCCCTTGAGCACCTCATCACTCTCACCAGAGGGTTTCACATCAACTCTCTGCTATGAAGGCACATACAGAGTCCCTTCAGATCAGCACATCTCTACAGCTGTTTGAATTTTAAAAAATAAAATAAAATTAAAAAGTCTTGCTTAGATTTAATGGTGGTGTTTCCCACTCATTCTCAGCAAGATTATTAAAAGCCCTGGCTGACCAGGCTGGCCAAACACCTACTCCACACCTTTAGCTCAAGTCTTGAATAGACTATGTTTGAAAGCTTTGCTGAAAGCTGGGCTCTGAGACAAAGTGGTCTGCTAGCCTCCCCTCCCACCACTCTGACTGCAACTTTGATTTAAAGCCTACAACAACCAGATTTGCAGTCTTGCACTCTCTCATCCCACCTCCTGTTTCTACTCCTTGACCTTCTGACAGGATTACAGATCTGTGTGGAAGGAGATGCCAGGCTGATTCCTCTTCATGTGGACAACTCTGATCCAGGATTCCAGGAAAAACATAAAGGTACACAGGGGAGGAATGGTAGAGGTTCAGGTGGCTCGGGGCTGAGTAAGGGAAACCCTTGAAACATATTAAAGGGTTACTTAAAACGGTGGTTTTGCAGAAAATCTCATCAACATTAAAAACACTCAGTGCAAATCCTCACTCTCCCAAGTGCTGTTACAAACACCATATGTTAAGCCCCGGAGGTTTGAAGCAAGGGTGTCCTGTGTTACTTGATGAAGAATGGCTGAAAGCAAGTCAGAAGGCCTTGAAGAACCTCATGGACCTTAAGAACATCATATACTGCTCCACCATAGGATAAACATGTTACCCTTTTGGACAGAGTATTGTCAAAAATTACACCAGAACCTGCAGCTGTACACAAGCAACGGTCTGTGTTTGGGAAGGGAACATTTTCCACTTTAGCAGTGGTTGTCCAGTGTCATTAGCAGTACAAAGTTAGGAGAATAAATTTGGCACTTTTTTTAGTCTGAGTTTATATCCATGTTAACTACTGTAGTCCTGTAGCACCAGTAATGAAAGGGGAGGTGACTGCCCACATTCCCCTAATTCAGGGCTGCAAACCTCTGTCTCTCTTGTACAGTAATGCACATGTTCTCTCATTAAGGCCTGTCACTGTCCTGGGTGTGAAACGGTGGTAAAGCAGCACCTTATGGTGAATGCACTTGGGAGCCAGTTTTGGTGCAAGAGGCCAGTGTTTGGAACCACACCTGTAGCCTCTGTGTGATGGTGAGCTTTGGACCACGTACCCCCAGCTACTCCCACTTCACTGTCGTATAAACCTGTCAGGGGAATTAATGAGAGAGAGCTCTGTAAAAACCGCTGCGACGGGGGCTTGCTGGGGCACCGTGCCATACCGACAGAGCTGTGCGCTGCATGCTCGCCCCAAGCAGCCCCACGGTGCAGCTGCAGCCCTGGCTGCTCCTCTGCCTTTGCACAGCGTGAGGGAGGAAGCGTGCCACCACTCCCACCCCTTCCTCTCACAAGCGGCAGAGGTAGCAGCTCCTGGCTTGAGGTGCCTGGCACAGAAAACACCTCTTCCTCCTCCCACAACAGAGAAAGAGCAGAGTGCATTTTTCTTCCCTGCTGTTTCACAGGCGCGTTTCTGGCACCAATGGTCCATGTATCTCATTTTGCATATGTTTGCTCTGAAGGGACTCCTGGGGCTGCATCTTCATGTCTACCAGCTTAGACTGCTGCAAGACTGGCCTGAGCTCATCTTGAGCAAACCAGCTTGCAGACTGCAAGCAGTAGAGCCTGCCTGAGTAGACTTTGTGACCTCTATTGCCAGTACTTGGTAGTTCTCTTTAATTAATTTGCATCCTAGTTAGTAGTTCTCATCACCTTTGTTCCAAAGCTTGCTGAATGTGGGTGGGAACTGGAGTAAATACAACTTGTAGTCTCTTTATGTTGTCATTCTTTCTTTAAAAACATATTAAATAATGTATCCTTGAACCATAAGTACAGCATTTAGAGAAAGGAGATCAAGGCTCAGACATACGTTCTTTTGAGAAAGTAAAATCACATAATGCAATTGGTTGCTTGTGGTGGTTTGACCCTGGCTGGAGGCCAGATGCCCACCAAAGTCGGTCTATCACTCCCCTGTTCAACTGGACAGGGGAGAAAAATATATATTGAGAGGCTTAGGAGTTGAGACAAGGACAGGGAGAGATCATACCACAACTTGTGTCATGGGCAAACCAGACTCAGCACGAAATAAAACCCCCCATCTAGTTTATTACACTACACAGAGTGAAACCAGAGTTGGAAAATGAGAAGTACAACCAGATCTTAAAATGCCTTCCCCCACCCCTCCCTTCTTCACAGACTTACCTTTAGTCATGATTTCCCTCCCTTCTTCCCCCACTAGCCCAGATGTCGCAGATGGAGACGGGGATGGAGGTATTGGTCAGTTCCTCATGAGTTGTTTTCCTTCTTGGGGGGGGTGGTGGACGATGACGACACATTCCTCACATCCTTCCCCTGCTCCAAAGTGGGGCCCCACCCATTGAGATAGTTCTCCACAAACTTCTCCAACATGAGTTGGGGGCTTCAGCTCTTCACCAGCTGTTCCAGCGTGGGTCATGTCTATGGGGTGCAGTCATAAAATGATAGAATGTCTCTCAGGTCCAGACTGCTCCAGCATGGTCCCCCACAAAGTCACAATTCCCCTCAGCAAACCTGCTCTGGTTTGGGCTGCTCTCTCCACAGGCTGCAGGTCCTACCAGGAGCTTGCTCCAACATGGGTGTCTCACCTGGTCACAGTGTCCTCCATATGTCTCCCCACTGCTCCAGCATGGGATCTCTCCACTGGCTGCAGGTGGGACCTCTGCTCCCCATCATCTTCCTTGAGCTGCAAGGGGACAACCTGCTCCACCATGGTCTTCTCCAGGGGTTGCAGAGGAATCTCTCTCTCTGGTGCCTGGAGCACCTCCTCACCTCCCTTCTTCACTGACCCTGGTGTCTGCAAAGTTTCTTACATCTTCTCACTCCTATCTCTGGTGGCAAAAAGCGGCTGCTTGTGGGTTTTTATCCCTTAAATGTGATTCCCAGAGGTGCTGTGACCGTCGCTGATGGGCTTGGCCTTGCTCAGTGGCGGGGTCTGGCCTTGAGTCGGCTGGTGTTTCCTCTGTCGGGCCTAGGGAAAGCTTCTTGCTACTTCCTGCAGAAGCCACCCCTGCTGTCCCCCTTCTCCACCAGAACCCCACCACACAAAACCACAACAGTTACTGGTGATTATTTGCTATGGCTTAGCTTCAGATACTGGCCTCCAACTCTGTTGATGTAGACATTCTCAGTGCCTTGTGAATCATCCTAACAACAAGGTCATTGTTATCAAATTATGATGACATGTGGTTGGTCCTGCAGGAGGGTATTTTTATTCAGCATTGAAAGCAATGTTTCCTACTGAAAAAGCAGCTCGGTAACTCCACTAATGAGTGTTAGCTGTTAACAGTAATTAGTCGGTACTAGCAGTTGTGAATTAATTGAAAAGATTGGTGTTATTCTTGTTGGAAGCTGAAGGCATGTTCAGAGCTAGGACAGGGCATTTAACTCCACCATGGCCAATACAATTTGTATCACCCCTTGAGTTTGGTCCTATGAAATTCTTATCTCAGAATGCTTTAACCCTAAAAACTACCCCTTCATCCATGGTAACTCATTTGCTAAGCAGAAAACAGAGTTTTTTCATGGCTTCAAAACTATCAAGTGAACAGAAAGAGCATTACAAGCTAGTATGATATTTAGTTTGAAAAATATTCTAAGGTAGATAATACCTCCAAATCTATAAATAATCTTGTTGCATGTCAGAAAGCTCTACAGCTTCCCCATGGAAAAATACTGCTCTCCTATGAATTTCAACTCAAATGAAGTATCTAGGAAATAACTAGAGTAAGGAACGCAGACACTGCGCTTTCCTTTGACCACAACTCTCTATCTCACTAAATGTGGCACATGGTGAGCTTAGCAATGCGGTAACTCATGGAACCAGAGTCTTCAATGTGCTGCTTAGCCATTTCTCATCTCAAGTCGCTCAGGCTTGCATCTCTTTTTCTCTGGAAAATGTCAAAGAATTCATAGATCAAAAACCAGGAGCTGACATAAAGAAGTGCTGGATCTAAGAAATGATTGAATTGAGGAACTGGGATGAGAGTTCTTCACTTGGTGGGAAGCATGAATTTAAGAGTCTGCAACTATACCCCTTTTAAGACACGAACTTTTCAAACTTCCTGCACTTAACTAGTGTTAGACTTGGCTAGTCCTTGGTCAGAAGAAGTCCGTTGAATCATTGGGATGGGACTTTTTCTCCAATGTCAGTAGTAAATCAAAGCAGTGCCTAGTGTTACAAAGCACCCCGTGACTAGAAACGCTGCTTTGTCATTGAAATACTGCCCATTACTACTCCTGTGACTAGTCAGATGAATTATAAACTAACAGAATTTGAATAACTGTCTTGCCATACTGCAAGGAAAGGTAGTATCGCTCTGGCTTAGTATTGCCTCAGGCTTTTGTGTCAAAACATCACATTGGAACTCAGCGTTTACTGGTAACTAACAGTGAATTTAAAGTGCTGTCACAGTCATCTTGCACAGCTTCCAGACCTAGGTGGCCAAAGCATGTAAGAAACGATCCACAAGAGATGGCACAAAGCCAAAGGACTTTTTTTTTTTTATCCCTGTTTGTTTAGGACAGGAGACAAAATGTGTTTGTAAACCAGAGAGGCTGCTGCAGGTGCAGGGGACTCTGTTCCAGCTGGCATTCTGAGAGATCAATTACCTACATCAAAGCTGTTCTGCTGCCTTTGCTGTCTGGTTGCTCATTTCTGAGGCTGCACAGGAACTGTACACACAAAGTGAATTAAAAAGAGCGGGGTTCTGTGCTCAATACCCTCTTCAAGTGAGCAGTCTAACCATTAACACCAGACATCCTAAATTCTCCTTCAGCTGATGGGGCAACGCAAAATGCTTTTGAATTTAAGATGACGCTTGTCTATAGCACTATTCATCACTGGGAAAACAAGAGAAGTCGTGTAGTATGGTGCTGTAATTGAGGTAGGTTGTATAGGTTGCATTTCTTTTTGTTGATTTGGAATGAATGAATAGGTAAACTGTCCAAGATTGTTACTGCATTTATCATAATAAATATTACTCTGCAATGTTTTCCTGTTGCTCGTGAAGCATTACAGTGCTACAGGGTGCCAACACACGGGGTTAGTGAGGTGTTATGACAGTAATGTTATGTTTTTACAGGTTGTCACCAATATTTGAAGCTGCTTGTAAAAACAGCACCTTAATATAATGCATTATTACCATACCGTTCTGTAAGTGGTGATGTGCTTTTTATTCATTGGTACACAGCCTATGCATTGCTAATTATTCATCCTTTTCTACCCTCTTCCCATGGATGGTCTTGTAAAGATAGTGTTAACAATCCTGTAACAATAGACACAGAGGTAACATTCAGGTGGTAAACTACACAGTCATGGTTAAATTGTATAGATGCGTTCCATTAATTTCTCATTTACTGGTAACATTGGTTATTTGAATAGATACACTTCAGCACATGCTTTGTCTTCTCAACATCTATCAGACCTGACAGCCAAGTACTTCCCATCCCTCAAAAAAGGCACACGAACAAGCTCCATAACCAACACAAAGCTATCTTGAACCAAAGACTTCCCTTTTGTATTTCAGACAACATCATAGGTTTGAAGTGTGTTATCTTTCAACCTTGTAGAGATGGGAAATTTATTACAAAGCAGTCTTCCATATTTTAAAGTATTGCACTTATAGCAGGACCAGCAAACTCCAAAGGTGTGAAAAACTGAAATGATGATATTCTTCAGCAAGGAAATGCCATTAATTATGCTGTTAATGCTAGACTGCGTGGACTCCAAATCTCAAAAGCGAATGAATACAACTAAGCCACGTAACTTTACACTTGGTAGGTTCAATATAAATTCAGAGCATGCTGAAATGCAAACTGTCGAAAGCAGGGTAGGGCAGTTCTTCATGTCTTCCTGTACATGCAGCGTATACGAGTTCACGTGGGAGGTGATCTGAAGGCACCCATTCCAAACAACCTCCACGATACAATTATGGTCTGGCTCCTTCTCATTACCGCCGCCGACCTCGCACCATGCTGCTCTCCTGCCGTTTCCCCCGTGCAGGCTACGGAGCGCAGCCCTCTGCTCCCTCACACCAGCCAGGCTGCGGTGATCCTCGCTGCTCGGCACTGGCTCGGCACCACGCCGGCCGTGGCGGTGGGGAGCCCCTGCCCGGCACCTCCGCCTTTTGCGCAAGGCGGCGGGGCTTTGCTGAGGGAGGCGTCTCAGGAAGAACAGACAGAACCTGGGCTCACGAACCCGTGACGAAGAGACGAGCCGTCGAATACCCTTGCTCCCCACGGGCACCCAATGCGAAACGAACCGCCTTTACCTCAGCGCTGGCAGGTGCGGCCCCTAACACCCACCCCGCCAGCAGCGTCCCGCCGCTGGGGCTGCCCTGAACGGCCACTCCAACGGCCACCGGAGGCCAAACGGCCCCTTACGTAACCGAGGCGGCCACCAGGCCGGCCCCCACTCTCGCCATCGCAGACAAAGGCCGGTGGGCACAGACCCCCAGCCACGAACCGCCATGGGAGCCTTCTCACAGCTCTCGCCAGACCCGCGGCACAGCGCGCCGTACTCCCCGCCACTAGGGTACGCCACGGCGGGGACGAGATAGAGGAGGGGGCGCCGCAGAACCGCTCCGCCCCCGGGGCGCCTCGGGCCCGATTGGCGGGGCGCGACGCCAATCACGCCGCCGTAGCGGCAAGTGGCGCGTCTTTTCTCCCCCCCTCCCCGCGGGGCGGGGCGTGCGCGAGGCTACCGTTGCTGCTGTGGGGGCGAAGGGGGAGGGACCACGCGAGTGCTGCGCGAGAGGGCGCGGGGCGGCTCGCGGCTGCGGGAGGGCAGCGCTGCGCGGGGTTGTGGCGGCGGCGAGCCCCGCTCCCCTGCCCGGGTGCCTCCTTCCCCGGCGGCCGCGCTTCTCCTCTCCCTCCCCCTCCTCCCGCTGCGAGCAGCCGGGGCCTCCTCCATGCGGGAGAAGCGGAGGAGGTGGGAGCTGCTCGCCGGCCATCCCCGGCGCCCGGCAAGTCGGAGCTGACCCGCCGCCGCGCCGCTCCTGCCGCATCTCCCCACGGCGCGCAGCCGGCACCGAGCCCTGCCCGCCGCGCCGCCCCCAGCGCCCCTTCCTTCTACACCCCTCCTTTTAGCACCCCCCATTTCCACCCCCCTCCCCCCCCTTTTTGATTCTCACCCTGGCTGCAAGCAAAGTGTCTTCATGAGCGCAGAGGATGTCCGGGAAGCACTACAAGGGGCCTGAAGTCAGTTGTTGCATCAAATATTTCATCTTCGGCTTCAATGTCATTTTCTGGGTAAGTGGGCCGGTCGCACGGCGCTTCGCCTCTTCCTCTGCCACCTTCTCGTCCCCTGCCGCTCCCGGGCTGGCCGCGGCCAGACATGAAGACCGAGGGGCGTGTGAAAGCGGAGCCTGGGGTCGTGCGTGACAGCGCTGGCGGCTGGGGGCTCCGGTGGGGCTTTCGGGGGCGCGGGTCGGGGCGGCGGGGCGCGCCAGGCCGGGGTGCCGCCGTCCCAGCCTCCCCGCTGCAGCCGCCTCCTGCCCGCCTGGCTCCGGGCAGCCCTTCCGCGGGCAAGTTTCGTGCTGCATTCCTGCACCTTCCGAGGCTGCTGGCTCCCCTTCCCTTCCGGCGCTCCTAATTGCTTTTGTTGTAGGTGTGAAGAGGGTTTCTTGCCTCTATCCCTCTCCTTTTCCCTCCCCCTCTCCCTTCCTTTTTCCCTTTCCTTCCCCCTTTTCCCCCCTCTCCCTTCCTTTTTCCCTTTCCTTCCCCCTTTTCCCCCTCTCCCTTCCTTTTTCCCTTTCCTTCCCCCTTTTCCCCCTCTCCCTTCCTTTTTCCCTTTCCTTCCCCCTTTTCCCCCTCTCCCTTCCTTTTTCCCTTTCCTTCCCCCTTTTCCCCCTCTCCCTTCCTTTTTCCCTTTCCTTCCCCCTTTTCCCTCCCCCCCTTCCTTTTTCCCTTTCCTTCCCCCTTTTCCCTCCCCCCCTTCCTTTTTCCCTTTCCTTCCCCCTTTTCCCTCCCCCCCTTCCTTTTTCCCTTTCCTTCCCCCTTTTCCCTCCCCCCCTTCCTTTTTCCCTTTCCTTCCCCCTTTTCCCTCCCCCCCTTCCTTTTTCCCTTTCCTTCCCCCGTTCCCCCCCTCTCCCCATCTGCGTTATGGTGGAGGAGTGAGCAGCTAGGTACCCGGACCTGGAGAACAAATCGATCTGCATGTTTTTGTGCTTTTATGACTGTTAAATAAAAATAATTTAAAAAATGATCCCAGCCCAAGGGCTCTGACCAGCGCTGTTTAACGCAGTGATTACACAATGATGAAGCTGTATATGGCACAGTATTATTATGATTAGCTATTACCACGTAGTAGTAGTAGCAGTGATAGGATGGAGGAACTCTATTCCCACCCATCCCTAAAGTGCAATCCCATGGGAGGCTTGCTTGGGCATTTGCAGAGATTCCTGGCTGTACTACTTGATCTCCTTGGCTGCACAATATCTTGTTGCACCATTCTAGCACTGGCTATAGAGTAGACAGACTGTATAGTGAAATGCAACCTGCATATAGTAGTATTTCTAGCATCTTCTCAGTGCCCTGTGTTTGAAAGAGCAGCAGCTGGTTTTGGATGTGTGTGCTAAATTCTGTAACTGCAGAGGGAGAGGGTGAGCGTTCTCATACACAAATGATGAGTTTTTATGACTGCATAGAATGTTAAAGTTGGGTGCAGGCTCTTACTTGTACAGCCCCCTTCTTTTAATGATGTATTCCATTTAGCCATGAGAAACATGCTCAAACCAGGATAGGATGACTGTGTTTTTGAGGGGCTTTGAAGGGAAGCTGGTTAGGCATCTGGTATAGTAGCCTCTTTGGACTCGAAAGGTGATTTGCAGGGGGGGGGTGGGGGGGAAACACCTTAACACCTTGAGATTTTATGGATGAAGGTGGGAAGGAATAGAGGAAAGAAACCTTCTAACCGGTACCGGGCTTGTGATTGTCACCTTGGTGAGAATGGAAGAAGGGTGGTCGTGTGGCTGTTGGGTGTTTGTAGCTAACCTGCTCTCTGTGTTCCTGGAAAGTAAAGATGCCCGAAGAGGATGTTTTGGAAGGATGAGAGTTTTGATCAATTACACTTTTACAGTGAAATGCCTTTTGTTAATCAAGAAAGGAAGCTGTTAAAGTGAAATGGACTGTGGTTTTATGTCAGTGTTTACTTAGACTAAGACGGGCCTGTGGAGACAAGTGGTTGCAAGCTTTGTAGTGTTCTGACCCTACAGTAGCTGCTTTTACTGTACTGTTCACTCAGCTTTTGGTGGTTGAGTTTGCCATGATTCGTTTTACTTTTCTGTTTCATTTTGATTCCCTTGGGCATTTGGTGCTGCAAGCCTGGGTGATTTTCAGCAGGGAACATAGTAGTGTGAGGAGTGCTTGTGCCCTGTATCCTTGGACTAAAAGATGATTATGGTGAAATAGACATAAATGTGCTATCTTGCTCCTTCAGGTACTGTCAGTCTATAAGAAGCTATACACCCTGTAGTTTCCTTCATCTTATTCTCAGAAGGTTTACGTGCAGATGGTGCACGTGAGGAAGTGGTATGTTTTAGGTTTGTGTGGTCAGTCCTTTTCTTATTCCTGTGTTGTTAAGGCTGATGCAGCATAGCTTTTGCGTGATGGCAGATTTTCCTCTGTTGTAACTGAGTGGGTTAAAGGGTATCTCCCTAGACTGAGTGGCTTTATACTGCTGGAATGCTAATCTGAAGACCTGAGTATATGGCCCACTCTGCCACTTGCTTGACGTGGGGCCCTTGCTTACTGATTGCCACTTTAGCAAAATGCTAATGGTCTCATTTGTTGCCTTGGCTAAACTTCTTGAAGCCTACAGAGGCAAAGCACTTTATAAAAATTTAGTCATTTCTTCAGAATATCATAATCAATTTATGAAGGTGCTTGCACTTGCTGCCATGTCTCATGATTTGGAGTGAAAACATAGGACAGTTACTCTTGTAGAATAGATTTTAATGTTGTTTTTACTGAATTAGTAGCACACTCTTCAATAGTCGATCATGAAGCTGTGTGAGGAAAGCTGTAAACTAAAATTTCAGGTTCAGTTGGCTGTCCACAGAAAGCGATAATCAAAATAGCCACTAAAGTAGTCATTGTAAATAGAGTGAAACAATGACGAGATCATCATATTAACCCCGTGACGTTCTCCAGGGATCTTAGGAACATGGAGATATACAGAACACCTTTGGTGTAAGCAAATGGGATAATACTCTATGGGTGGAAAAAAGAGCACAGAGTTGGAAGAGTAATGATTGTGACAAGAAACTCGCCTTGAACAGAGAAATATTATAGATCTGCTGAAAATGTGGGGAATGACTGTACATGCTACTTAAAGCCTCCAAATTTTGTCATATCTGCCACAGAGTATGAGCAAAATAAATTATCCGACCTTTTTGACCATAGTTTGGCTTTGTGCTGGTCTGTTACTTCTTCCTTAAACACAACTGAATTATTCGAATAATGAATGCAGGGAAGTTGCACTCTAATGCTGTATATGTAGTTGTAACTAAAGGTGATAGTATGCTTTTAGGAGATAGTTCTTAGTCTTGCACCACCCCAGATAGTGTGTTCTTGTCTAACTATGTGTTTCATATTTGTAGTGGTTTGACCCTGGCTGGAGGCCAGTTGCCCACCAAAGCAGCTCTATCGTTCCCCTTTTCAGCTGGATGGGGGAGAGAAGATAGAACAAAAGGCTCCTGGGTCACGATAAGGACAGGGAGATCACTCAGCAATTAACATCACAGGCAAAACAGACAACCTCGAATAAAATGAATCGAACTTATTACTCAGTGAAAACAGAGCACGGCGTTAAGTTTGCTGTCTTTCTGGGCTGGTGCAATAGATGGTGCTTCTTTATGAGTCTTTATGTCTTTAGGGAAGCCGTCATCTAATCTGATTTAGGTGAGAGCTGCAGCTGTAATATAAGGTAACAGAGAACATTTTTCTGTAGTTAAAGAAAGCAAACAAACAATGCCTTCCTCTTCTTCCCCCTTACTTCCACGTAGAATGATGTTAAAGGTACTGTGCAAAAAGTAAAAGTAGAACATTCTTCTTCAGGAACTGTTTCCCCTTCTTTCCCCTTCTATTTTTGCAGGATAGTTTTATGATGACTTTTTGTTCCAACAACTGTTTTAAATTGCTCTGGGCTTTATCAGACTTGATGGAAACTGTGGCTACGCACTGTTTAACTCTCAATTTCACTCACCTGATCAGAAAGATATATAAAAAGCACTGACACCTCAGAAACCTTTGCTTTAGCTGATGATTCACTCTAAGTTGTGAGAGATGCTGCAGTTATGATACATCAGCATATTACAAGTCATAATTTGTGTTTTAATTCGCTTGGCATCTGCTGGTTTTGATGGCAACCATATGGGAATCTAAATAGTCTTCTGAATTACAGGAAGATAGCAGAAAGAAAACTGAATAAGGTTATGTAAGTGTTTTATGGGAAAAGTGTTGGGGAAGTGTGCTGACCTTTAAGGGACCACAAATAGATTGTTTATTAAATTTTGTACATTGTTGGTAGTTTGTTTTCAAAGGGGCAGAAGATCACTTTCTGATGTCAGCTGGTTTTCAGATATAACCAAAACTTTCTTGTGGATGTATTTTTTCCCCTGCCACAGTGGTTTTGGAAAAAAAAATCAATATGAAGCTAGTTCCATGCAATTGTCAAATGCATTCTGTGGCATTTGATCTTTAAAAAATTCCATTGGGAAGATGGACTTGCATCCATCCAGTGGAAGCATTCTGTTCACTTCCCCCCTTTATGCTCAAATGATTTTTATTTTCGTGTTTTTTAAATTTCTTAGTAGCTTAGGTAGCTTAGCATTTCACAAGTGGGCTTGCCAGAAACAGAACAATGCTTGTCTTGGAAAAATACACAACTGTTCTGAAACAGTGTAAAGCAATGATGTACATACTGATGAAATAGATGCATTGTTGTGAGCTTGGAATTCCTGAATTCCTCAGTGTCTCTGTCAGCAGATGTAGCCCGTCTTTTAAATGCATATAAAGATACAGTAACTCTTTGCTTCAGCTTTTTAGAGGTCGTTCTTGGAATAAAAATCTTCCTCGTCCTGCCTTCCCTCCTAACTTTGTGGCAGGCTGTATCATTGGTTAGACAAAAAGAAATAGATGAGGAACATTGTTGAAGCTTGCCTTTCTCCTCAGCATTTGTTTTACAAAAACTAGGTGTTTGTAAATATGTTACTGTTTTAAGTTATTTGATGTTTCTAGTTTCGAAAAGGCTGAAGAAGCATAAGGGCACAAGAACAAACTAATTTTGATTAATTGTGCAACTGTTTATGGTTTAATGTCAACGTACTTCAAGTGAATGTTATAGGAACTGTGTTAAAAGTGAATTTGGTAAATGTATTTGCCAGTCTCCCACCTTGATTGAATTGTCATAGTAAGTTTTACTTGCAAGTGAAACCTTGTATGAATTCTTGTATGCGTGAAAACAAGTTATCATTGATCCTAGTCCCACCCCCCTTGTTGCATGCTGATAATGTTTTTTAACAAACAAATTTTCTGTAACATTGAATTTAAAGGCGGATGTGCTACCTTAATGCAGTACAGACAGTCTTTTCATTATAAACTCTTTGGTGTATTTGTTATATATACACATAATTCAACTACAGAGTAAGATAAAATAGGCACACAGGGAAAGCAAGCATGACCTGTGCTGAGGAAGAAAGTTGGGTTTTTTGGGGTCCTCCCCCACAAGTGGGAGCTCAGAAAACATGTTTTTTAGAAAAAAAACCCCACCACAAAACAGCATTGCAGTAGATACAGGGTGATTTTTCAAATGGAAGTTGTGGGGAAAACATTCGTATGTTTGGGTTTTTGTTTGTTGGGGGTTTTTGTGTGTGTTTTGTTTGTTTTTGTGTGGGGAGTAAAAAGAAAAATGTAAGGAACTTCTGTGACCTCTCCAGTGGACAGGGATTTGGAAGTATTGTCTGTCATCTGTTCTTAAAGAGCACTCTCTGAGATCTAGTTCTAGAGATTACTAAGAAGTACTTCAGGATTATTGTAAACTTTAATTTATTCTTTAGTCCCTAAACTTTCTAAGATGCAATAGTTAATAACTAGTAGAGGATAAGAAACTTGGCCTTACTGTTAGTGAAACAATGCTTCCTTTTCTTTGGAACTCTATACCTACAAAGAGATTTCTTGTTGAAAATGCATTATAAACTGTTCTTGGCACTAGGGCTACTACAAGTTATAAATTTGGGGCAAGAAGCTACTGATGTGTTGTTAAGTGCTCGATCTAGGTACTTCAACAGTTTATACTCCATTAACCAGGGGCAGTAACCTGTGAAGATTTGCTATAAGCATTTAGAATATAATGTTTTGCTGCCAGTTAAAACTGGAGCTGAGAGTATTTTTGACCCAAAGAAATCTCCTGACTGAATTCTGCTAGTTAGGGAATACCAGTCTTTAAATACAGCGCTGTAGGATAGAATCAGCATTCATACTTGGCTTCATCCTAAATATGCAGCATGCTTCTCAATGTGTGGCCAGTAGCCTGTCAACAGCACTGTGATTGTTTTATTGATATAGGCAGGAGCAAGGAGCTGAACAGCTCATGATGTAACCCAGCTCTGTTAGTGATGACCCAGAAGTCACTGTCAGCATTAACCATTAAAGTGCCTTCCCTTAGGATAACTTTTTAAACTCTTCTAAATATCCGACTCTTAGCCAGCGTTTCCTAGTGACTTTGTGCTCTTGTACCTGTTTCCATATTTTTTTCTCATTAAAAATTAGCAAATATTGTTGCAGTGCAATAAATAAACAAAAAACCCCACCTTACCCATTTTTACCAATGTATTGAGTTGCATTTTGCTACAGTTCTACAGTGCAAGAATCCATGAAAATGTAGATTGCTTTTTACCAATTTGAGGCCTAATTTGTTTCTTTTCCATTGTACTATTGTGCAAGCCTGGAAAGCATCCTGTCGTTTGTGATTGTGCTACTGCTCCTGCCAAAAAATATCCTCTCTCATGGGTCACTGTGGATATAGGTTTCCACTGATTTCAGCAGGACCTTTTACAGGTGTAAGGGTTGGTATGGGTGGATGTCACTGTTGATGCAATGCTCTGTTTACCTGCTACTGTAACGTACACAGATGTAGAGCAGTTTGGCCTTCCCCTGGCATTTAAACATGTCACTAACATGCTGAGGCTTGCAGTCAGGGGTGCCTGATTTGGTATCAAACTCTGACTCAGTGTGATCTCATATAACCTCCAGATGGCCTGACTTGCAGAGATGCTAAAAACAGTTAGATCCTACTCCTTTAGCTGTATAAAATGAGGCAAATGGCAGTAGCAGTATTTATTTTAATATGCATCAGACTCTTCAGCTAATGTTTCAGCTTTCCAGTCGCTTTCCTCTGGACAGCGTTTGCAATAACTATTTCAGCACACACAGAGAATCTTATGAATGAACTGTCAATTTCCCACAGAACTGGGAAAAATCAATATGCCTCTTCCAGGCCTTGAAAATCCCTCTGCTCCTAGTGAAGGCTCCATTACATCAAATAATATTGAAAATCATTTCAAGCAAAGTTCCTGATGTGTAGTGATGGAAGATTTTTTTTTTCTTTTCTTTTTGCAAGGAGGCAAATACGTATTATAAAGCAGTTTGTATGCTTACTTTGTACCTGTTGCCATCTGGCTTTCTCAGCAGCAAGACCTCTTATGGAAAAATCAAAGAATTGTAGAAACTTCTGGTTAAATACATCTTTCTCCTCAGTAAGGAAATAAAATTATTTCTAAAAGTGTTTGGTGCTTTTGTGTAGTGTTGTGTTCAAAGAAAGGATTAAAGGGAGACTAGATACCTTCAGATGTGAGAAATGTTTGGGGGTTTATAGAGGCTTCTGTTTTCTTTTCCTGAATATAGTGTTAGTGGGTTAAAACCTGACTGTGTCTACTGTAATAGCTCCAGTAAGCTACTGTTTAAGGCTAGCGAGTATTATATAAATGAGACTGCAAGGATGCTTGTAATAACTCAGCCTACTGGGTGTTTCCTGGCATCAGTAGCTTAAATTTAATGACAGTCCAGCTTAATTTACTTTGATTTAGGGACAAACCTTCCGTGACACAGAATGTTATTGTATCAGGACTTACATTTTCTGGGTTGAGAGGGCAGACTCTCTCCGCTGAGCTCTGGTGCCCCAAGCAGAGATGCCACAGCAACAGTGTGTGCAGTGTCACTCCTATCAGATCTACCTGGTGTCTATCATTTTGTCAGAGCCTGCATCACAGGTTCTTCCTGTTGGATACCTTTGCTCTGTGTGCCCATGTGTAGGGTGTATGTTTACTTTTCTGAGGCTAGGTTCCCTGTGCTTCCCTCTCACTGAACTGTGTGTCTGATGCTGCGCTCTGTTTCCCAGCCAGTTGCAATTAAAAAGAATTAAAAATGTTTCATTCTGCCGGATCTTCTCTGGGCAAGTAACCAGCATGTTTGACTTGAACACAAGCCAGTTATGTTAGGTTTACAGCCTTGCTGGCTGCTGCTCTCCTTCACCTCTCCTAAACCACTGAGTAAAAAACATTCACAGATAATGTATGACAAAAGTTTTCTTGCTTCATGCCATGCTTCAGTTAACTATGTCACCTAGTGGAAGAACTCTCTCTTAAGTTTCTTTGCAGTGCCATGTGATTAAAGTGTGAGAACAGAATTTGGAAAAGCTGACAATTCAAAACATGGGTTCCTACCAGCAGATGAGGAAGGGGGTTGGCAAGTATCTAAGCTAGGAAGCTTAGAATCTAGAAGTTGTCTTCCTGACTGCTAGTTTATATGGGTGTGTGTCTAAAGGAGTAAGCATAAATTCAGTCCAACAATAATGAAATAATAAAATATAAGTAAAAAAATAAGAGGGGAAGATCTTTTAAAGAAGCCCTGTTTTCCAAGGAGCTATCTGAGGATGAAAATTCAGCCATAAGACTTAAGTGAAGGCTATGAAAATATGTATATATAAAATATGTATGGTTGCAGTTAAAAACAGCTAAGGTCTTACTTTTTAATCGATACTGTTTGAGATCACAAACATCCTTTTGTTTCTATCTCTTTCTGTGGGCATGCAGGGGAAAAGTGAAGTCTTGCTGCTTTATTAATAGTCCGGATCAATTTTTTCCCTGTCTCCAAATGACTGTTCCTGTAGCACGGCTGCTTCCTGCCCTTGGTTATGGCAGTGGTTTCATGACTGGTTTTGGTGTGGTACCTTGTAAATTCCAGCGTCAAAACGAGAGCAGGAGACTACAGGTGGCTGAGGCTGGGACAAGACCGCAGAAGCAAATGCATTTGTAACAGCTTCAGTGGACTGATAGCAGTCAGTTACCAGATCTGACTGAGAATTCTCTCATCTGGACCAATTTCTACTGACTTGCTGTTTGGCTGCAAGATTGAAGTGTGGGATGATGGTAGGGCTGTCTCCTGCTTTCTCTGTGTAGATCAGCTTGAAGTGATTGTGCAGGCACAGCCTGTTTCAGCTCTTGGTGAGGTGGGTTTGGACTGTGGGGTACACAGAGGCATCAGGCATGGTGCTGTGTTAGTAATTAGCTCAGTCCAGTGAGGATGATTATGCAGACATATGTGCTACTTGGGATGCTCCTCCAGTGCACTTTGATCTTCTCTGTTTCGGTAAGATTTATGGTTATCTGTTTTCCCCTAATTGCTCAGTGATACTGGAAAAAGGAAGAACAATGATAATCTACCAAGTTACTGTAATGTGAACTTAATTTGAACTTAAGTTCAAGTGGACACCTCCACTTGTACCTCTCTGGTTTCTTTTCCTTCCCATATTCCAAACACCATGTAACTCCCTGTAAAAAGGTACTTCATTGGAGTGGCCTGAAGAGTTTGTCACCGCTGTCCATTCGCAAGAAGTATTGGTTTTGATGGCTTTAAAAGCATGCTAAACTTTGCACCAATGTTGGACATATAGATATATATGTTACATGTGTATATATGTGTATGTAGTGGGTATATATGTTTACATAGAATAAAGCCATTCAAAAAGAAATAAGTTTTGACCTGCTGGAGCAGAAGTTAATTGATTTATGTGCCTAAAAGCAGGACTTTCAGAGACTGGAAACTCATCTAACTGATGGTATGTGTCAAGAAGGCCTTTTTGCACTGATCTTCATCTGGCCATATTCCACTGTTCTGCTGCTGGTGGGAGCTCTGGCACAGTCACCAGTACTGTTCCCACTTCAGTGACGTGGGGCTGCGTGTGGTTTTAAAAAAAATACTGCTTTCTTTTACATGTAAGCAGTCTCCTTCCTCTTACAGGATGTCCCATTATTTTGAAGACAGGCAGAGCTGCTGCCTGTGTAGTCAAAAGGTTTCTAGTGGAATCTGAATCAATGTTTCATTCTGCAGGATCTTCTCTGGGCAAGTAACCAGCATGTTTGACTTGAACACAAGCCAGTTATGTTAGGTTTACAGCCTTGCTGGCTGCTGCTCTCCTTCACCTCTCCTAAACCACTCATACCTGTGGGAGAGGAAGTAGCTCCTGAGCAGATGCAGTCAATAGCTTTGCATTTTCAAGAAACTGGGCACCAGCCTTGATGAGACTGCTACGTTGGTATGAACCCTGCAGCGTCAGGTGACCGAGTTGAGGTTCCCGTCTGGCCACTTGTCTTCTGTTGGAGGTGCTCTCCTATGCCCCGTGGATTTGCGTCCCTATGAGCTGCTCTGCAGAGCTGCTGACCACTGACAGAGGCAAAAGGTCAGCTGTGGGCAATAGTGGCTTTTGCCTTCAGCTTTCCCCATCCCAGAACTTTGTGTGTGAGTGGGTTTTCCAGTGAACTCATGATGGGTTTCATACTACTTTAAATGTCATGTCTAATAAATGACAGTGATGATATACTCAACTGCACTGCGGTTTTATTGTCGATAGCAGCTGATTACTGCCTGGATAAGTTACCATGCCTCTTGTAAATACCCAATTTTTGTTGGTTTTGCCCTCCTTTCAGTTTGTGCTCTACTCTAGCTTGCGGAGACTGTTTTCTCTGTTCCGTTATCCAAGGTAGCCCTTCTTGTGTCTTGCTACATACCTGTGCCTGTTCCTATTCCTGCTGCCTGGAATTGAAAGCTCAGCTGGGTTCTGTGCAGGAGCACCTGCATGGTCACTGCCATGCTCTGAAAGGGCTTTCTACAGGGACAGTTTGCTGGCTCTGTTCCTGGAATCCAGATACCAGTCAACAGGGAAGAAGTGAAAAAACCAAAACCAGAGAGCAATGCTTGATACCATTTTATAATGCACTTTTTCCATAAACATTTTCATAATTACAATACACCTTTTTCAGTGTTATGTGCAAGAATCTCCTTTTGAAACAGCAGGCCTTAGTCTTGGTGTAAGACATCCCAACTAAAGAAGGATTATCTCTGCAGGTATTAGTTAGTGTGTCAAACTCTAAGGCTGATGAATATCAATACTGTATGCACAACTCTGGCTCTGATGTGGAGAATTTCACATTTTAGCTTCATCAATAATTGCTGTGGGACTGAGCGATGGAGAATCAGATGAGGTGGACTGGATGGGGCTGTGGTAGACTGGCATGGTAAACAAAGATTTGAGGGATGTGCTGTGTCTCTTGTTTGAACCACATGGAAGGCTTGTTGCTCTTGAAGCACAGGGTCTTAGCAGTGTTACCTAAGGCTGGAGTACAGCCCTGAAATTCAGATGCTGGTGGTAGTTGCTGTTATTTTTAGTTAGAAGTGTACTGTAAAGTCCTGAGTGTTTTGAGAGCTGATGGAACTCCTTTTTTGTGTCTCTGGCATATCAGAGCTTCAGCGAGTACTGCTATTTGTTCAAATCTACTTAGTGTACTAGGATCAAGTTTTTACTCTAAAAGGGTATGTTCCAATCTGTCACTGAAACCTGTCCTTGAAATGATCACAGATAACTTTTATGGAGCAAGGTAGAACAATTTTGGGTATAGCTGTGTTGTCAAAAATGTTCATGTGAGCAAGATTACTCTTAGCTTGATGGGTTTGAAGGCCTTGGAAAGGTGGACTTTGTCCACATTGCAGGGTGGTATTGGACTTCTATGTAAATAGTTGAGAGAAGGGTAACCCGTAACTTTTCACAGACAGCAGGACTATGGAATACACCATAAGCACCAGTTTATAAAGCAGATAAGACTGTAATCTTCTAAAAGTGAGAAGGTAGCCATATTTTCATATTTTGTCTGAATAAAACCTGCCTTGTTTTCTATGTCCGTGTTGCCTTCAGGATGGAAGGTTGGTCTCGATCTCAAAGGCCTTTTCCAACCTTGTGATTCGGTGAATATTTTTCTGTTGCTTTTGTTATCAAAGTGCCACTTTAGGACCTCTCCTCATTATTTACTAATTTTTTTTTAGGGAAGTTTAAGTTTAAAAATGCTCTAGCTTGAAAAAAAACTATAGCCAAACTAAACATGTACATAAAGACGTTTGGAATTCACAGAAAACAAACTGTGGATCAATTATTAAGTGCCTTGCCTCTCCCTGATCCACTTCCTGATGTAGTATTAATTTTGAATGAGCCCCCTGCATAGTGTGCCTTCATCCACTTAGGGTATAGAGCACAAAGGCTTTCAGCACTGTAAAAGCTTGGGCCTTCCTCACAGGCTTCTGCATAAGAACAGCTCCTGTTGGACTTCAATGGGAATCACTTGGTGGCAGCTGCATAATGGGTTTGCAAGCAATGTCCTTTTATTTTTTTTTTTTTTCCTTAAAGAAGAAAAACAATAGGAGGTGGGGGGTGGGAAAGCCCAAAGAGGTTCCCCAAATGAATGCTGGAAAGACTTTCAAAAGATTTAGAGCCATTAGTTAGTTGCCTAAGCAGCCAAGAGCTGCTAAAAGAGGTGATAGACTAGTCTTAAAAAAAATAACCAAACCAAAAACTCTGACGAGAACAGTGGAGCCTATCAGGCGGTGTTTCTGCTAGCTTGTTTCTGAGCAAGCATCCTGTCTGAGCATCCTGATCCTTTAAATGAAAACTTCCCTTCAATAATAGGAGCTGTATGGGACTGATACTTGCAGCATTGAGCTGTTGAAGCACGTGGAGTCCATCTGCAGCAGACAAGTGTGGCTGTCTTCTCTCCAGCTGTAGAGTAGCTGTATGAAATAACTGTATGAAATAACTTCACGAGTACTGAGGTTATCGATTAACAGGGGTGGTTCCTGCAGGCTGTGTTCTGGGCAGCAAGGGGGTCACCACTGCCGCTTCCTGTAACCAGCGATGCGCGGTACCGCATGGAGTACCGAGTCCTGCTTCGCCAGGCGTGTACATCATAGCAGCAACTTCATCATAAATCTGTGTCTGATGGAACTGCTAATGCTCAGCTGTTAAGTACCACTACTTATGTGGTCTACCATTAGCCACATAAGAAATCAGCACGTTTTATTAATGGCTTCTGAACTTTAACAACATCTTAGTCTAAGGAGAACAGCTTCTGCATGAAATACGGTTCCATTACTGCTAATGGTGTCTTATCGAGTCAGCTAGTGTGTGGCAGATAAAAGAATTTCTGTAAGCAAAGCATAAAAAAGCTATGTATATAAATCAAGCCTGAAAATCGGTTTATAGCTGAATGGAAACTGAATATCTCAGACTAGTTTTGTTTATGCTTTGGTGATTGATAGCGAAAAGGTAAAAACAGTCTGTCTAAATACAGAACTTGATGAATATTGTTTATTTTCTACACAGATTGTTCCAGCAGTTTGCGGTAATGCAATATGAGTAAATAGTTATAGTCTGTGTTAATAGCAATGGTTTCAATACTGTTAAAAGTCAACAGCAAAACCACCTTTCCTTTTGCATTTAAGGAAGGCTTTAAAGAAGTATAAAACCGATTCTTATTGATGGTTTTAAAAAAAGGCAAGATTAGCATTCTCTGCCTTTGAACTCATCCTACCACCAAAAGGGATGAAAAACTTCTTTGAGCTATTGCACTAAACCCTTAATCTACGAGATTGCCATGTACCTTCAGGTGCAACATTAACCCACAGAGCCAAAAATTGCTTGGAGGTTCTGAATGAGACGTGCTGAGCTTTGCCTTCTGAGTGGCTTCAGTGCAAGGGAGTTTCCTAAGGGAAAGGACCCGGCTCTCTTATTTTTTTTCTCAAGTGTGTGAAGAAACAATGTATCGGTGCAACTACAAGTCTATTAAACAACCAGAAGATATGTTTTAAGGATAATAAATTAAAAAAAAATTCTTTGAAGACCATGTAGTCTTGATTTCTGTTAACTTTGTGCATGTTGACATCTTTTAAATACCTAGAACACTTCAAATATTAACGGACTGTGTTCTGTGTGTTATGAAAGATGCTATAAAAGGCACCTTTTTGAATATTCTTTAATTCCTGCCTGGGATCCCCCGCAATTTAACGGTAGTTTGATGCTTTTGTCAAAGAGGGCATTTCAAGGTGGTGTTTTTGCTAACAAAACCAGTTTGTGTGCCAGTGTGCAGTATAGATATGGCTTCATAAACCAACTGAGGTGCTGGTAGAGACTGACATGGGAGGAAAATGACTCCACTCGGGTGAAGATGTGACCAGGGGAACTCAGTAGACCATTCTGCTACTGAAATACATAACTGTTAACTGCTTTGAGTTAAAGCTGTGTGTTTTTTGGAAGGCTGTCCATGTTAAGCACCAACCTTGCGATTAATATTTGGCATAGTTATTTCTGTGGACAGGCTAAATCTGAAAACAGGACTGTAGACTGAGGAATGTGTTGTCCCTTGGAAATATTTAACCTTAATTAGCTCTTAAGTATGTGGATGTTTTGTCATTTCTCTGTTGGTTTCAAGGTCTAATACCTCTGATCAACCCCAGGCTGAGTTAGGAAGGCCTAAGTAGTGAAAGGTATGTTGAAATCTGCAGAGCCACAGTTACTACAGAAGTTATGGAAACTAAACCATTAACAAAGATACAGATATATCTGGTATGACCCAGCATGAGTTTGCCTGGAGTCATATTTCTGCTGTACTTCACTGAATGGTGGTAAAGGCGTGCCCTTTTTTCTCCCTTGAGCTTTGGGGTGAGTGCGTGCATGTGTGTGTAATGAAAGTAATTCCTTCTGACTTAACCTGAGATAATGCCACCAGTTTGGACTTCTTGGTCTCTGTAAACTGTTAATGAAATTTCAAAATGAGTTCTCAGAATGAGAATAGGGTGTGGTTATGAAATTTTGTGAAATGTTCATAGCTGTAATTATTGGTAAAGAAACTGGGAGCAAAAGGACTAATACACTTAAGTTTCAAAGTGAATATTGGAAGTAATTTTCTGAGCTTTATTAAATGTGACTCTGAGACTTTCAAGAAATTGTTATTTTAATTATATTTAGAAGAATTAAAATGTTAATTTAAATTCAGTTTTAATTACACTAAGTCAATGTTTTGCCTTTTAATAAGGAGCATTTTGCATTTGAAATAGAGGGGAGCATTCTTGGATTTGGATACACTGAAAGAATAACAAGTTCCCCAGGGCTGGACAGAAATTTGTTTTGAAGCTGTTAGGGGTGATGTGCTGTGAGGTATTCTAGTCAAGCTTCCCCCCTTCTCTCCTTGACATAACATTACATTTGGGTTGAAGCATTTCCTGATACAGAAACAAACTAAAGTGTCACTGTCAAGGTGGTCATACCAGTGATCATGCCAGGCCAGATAAAAGGTCCATTTAAGGTAGATATCCTTACAACAGTGGCCAACAGTAGACAGCTGGTAAAAAGTGTAAGAATAAGGCGAGTAGATAATGATAATTATTGGGGAATATGCTCTGAATCCTCACCCTTTCAGAGCCAGAATTGGGATCTCTGTACTTAGTATCCCTGGATAGGTTTTTCTTTGTGAATTTGTCTGGTTGGTCCTTGAAGTGTGTGACATCCAGTTGTACCTTTTCCCTATTAGTTTTTGGCTTGCTTTTGGGAGAGGTGGAGTTCCAACAGGCATGTAATAAAGCATTCTGCAGCTTGGAGTCAATTAACTTTCATGTTCATCAGCTTTTGCTTCTGTGAAACCACAATGAAAATCCTGCACCTGAAGAATGTAGTTTGAAACACCTTTTCTCTGCTTCCCACCATACCCTGCCCCTGACTTCTCCGCACAATACTGTTACAAAATGATTTTTGGATCCCTTCCTTTTCAGTAGTTCAGATAGTTGAATTACAAATGTTGGAGGCGTGTAAAGTCAAGTAAGTGTACCAGTCCAAGGCAGCTACAGCTGGATGTCACAGACAAAAAAGCTTACTGCTGGGAAAAGGAGCTGTAAGTTTCCAGATGGTGACCTAGTTGGATCTTTACACAGCTCTTCTAATGAATTAACCATTTTCAGCCCAGGCCATGTTTGACAGCAAGGTATGTAGCTGGCAGTTTTTTATGTAGGTTTGCAATTGCCTGCAGTTCTGCCCTTTTTCATCCTCTCCTTGCCTCCCAAAAGGAAGAAACAAGTAAAATTCTTATTTAATTCTGCCATTGGCTACAGTGGATTCAGTAATAAAGTAGTGTATGAGGAATGAGGATTCTGCGGTGGGCAGGTGAATCTGAAGGGTGTTCTCAGACAGGCACCAGGCTGTTTCTTCCTCTGATTACTTTTTTGGAAGATTCTAGAAGTTAGGTTTAACATAAAAGCTCAAATATAGCACTTGTCCGTTATTTTGGAAGGACAGGTAGGAAGTTCCTTGCTCATCTGGACCCTGAGAAGGCCCTTAAGCAAGTCTGTGGCTTTTGGGGAGTGCTGCCTGGGCTGTCATCAGAGCAGAGTCTGGTATTCTCCTAAGAGTATGATCTTGAACAGTTGCGTAAGATGTGAGTGGCCAGATAGTATAGTGGAGTCATTGAGACTGTATAAGCATGACATCCTTAAGTCCCTAAGGTTGTATTGTAGCTAATTCTTTAATCAAGACAAATTTATAGAAGTCACCTCACGTTCTACCACAGCATTTGACATCTGATACATGTGAGACTTCTCTTGTTTGCTTGGATGAGAGTCATGGGAAGGGAGCAAGACCTAAGTGGTGTGGATGGGTGCTACTGTTTGCTGGCTGACAAAATGAAGACGAGATAAACAAGATGGCATAGTTCTGGAAAAAAAAAAATATAAGATGCTTTAAAACTAGCTGACACTACAGAGGTAGAAGGTACACTTCAGATTCAAGCTAGTTTACTAGGCTTGAGGGGGGGAGGGAATCTTCCAGAGTTACAAGACTTTGTTTACTAAAAAATAATAAATGAGTGCTTCTGAATGCCTTTAAGCCCTTATTCCCAGGGCCCAGGTCCATGATCTGATCCCATTGGGAACTGGATTTCCAGGTAAACAACTCTTTAGTCTAAATTCCTGTTGTTACAGGAAATCTTAAAAATAAATACATACAGGCTTGAGAAAACATGGTGTTTTGTTTTGTTTGTTTTTTCTGTATGGGGATCTATTTTAGAAGTACTTCAGTGAAAACTTGGACAATGGAACAAAACATTTTAAGGCTTAGCATGTGAATGTGTGTTATTTTGATTAATAGTTGGTTTTCCTAAGTTTTTTGGGTGTGTCATTTTGTGGATTTTTTGTTTTTGGGAGGGGGAGTATTTTTGTTATAGATGTGAAGTAATTGTATTTGTTTTCTTGGCAGCAGCAGAGAGGTTGTTCCCTCTCTGCCTCCACCTGGGTGCTTGCTGTATACCTGTGTTCTGTGTTGTGCCCTGATCTTTGTTATGATAGCTTCTACTGAATGAGAAACAAACCCATCCTGCGCGCTGGATTTAATGCTTTTGACTAGGTATAAGCCCAAAGGTGTAATTACTAGAAAATATGGTTCCTATGAGCATTAATACATCGCTCATGTTGGATTGTACATTAGGATGCTTATTTTTTTATATATACAGGTATGTTTGTATGTGGATACATATTTTATCTTAGTGGTTCTGTGTTTCCACTTGTGCTCCATACCCATACTGCTGAGGCATGTTGGAGAGGACAGCTTTTGCTCTTGCCAGCCAGAATCTGTTTTTGCAGCGAGGGGTCCCTGCTGGGGAAATCTTTTCCTATCTTTCTTCTCGCCACAGGGAAGCAGGCATAAGGACTGCCCTCCTGTCTGCTCTCCTGACAGCCATGTGTTCTCTGCTCTTGCTGCAGCAGCTGCTGCTCCTCAGCCTGACTGAGAGAGCATAAATTAAAATACAAAGGTCTCCTGTGGCCACTCTTGGCTGACACTGTGATGGCAGTTCAGACCTTCCTACATCATCTTCACTTGACTTTCTTCTTTTTCTCAAGAATTTCCCCTGCGTTTGTATCAGTCACGGTCTTCTATTGCTGTGCTGAATAGGAGCAGCAATCCAGTCACTCCAAATGTTTTATGTACTTGAGCAACTGGAACAGTTTGTGGAGAAAAGAATTAGCAATGTGGGTTTCATCAAAAGCTCAAGTCTTTTTTTCCTTTTCATACTGCCTGGAGTAGGGGGATTATTTTACTGCTTTTTATGGCTGCTGAAGATACAGGGCTGATTCCTGATCTCATCTCCCGGTGAAGGCAGGCAGGGTATTATAAACTGCAGAACCCTTGTGTTCCCATTGTGTGTGTGTGTGACTGAGGGCACAGCAGCGAGTGGTTTGCCCCCATGGGTTCTTGTTTTCTTGAGGCTTGGTGTCTTACAGTGTTCATAAGGGGGTCTGTAACTCCCAGAGGGTGGAGGAGGGAGGTAGTTGGGGCAGGATGGAATGTCAAAAAACTCGCTATGTAAATTTACTGACCCAACTGTGTGTGTGTTTTGGGTGTGTGTTTGATTTTTATCCTGTGTGTCTCTCATAGCAGATGTTCTTTGGCTTAATGTGCTTATGTGAGGCCACTTCCTTGTAGGTGATAGATGATGATGGCTATTCTGATCAATATTTTTATTAAATTAACTGTACCCACCTCTTCTCTGATTTTTCTTCCTCTAGGCCCCACAGGCTAGTTTGGCTTATGTTGGACACCAGCATTTGCCTCATGCCACTGATGTTGAGTGTTCTTCTGTAAGGATGACTACTCATATTTTGGTAGTCCTCTTACCCATCTTACCTATTTCAGACAGAACCTGAATTCCAACATCTTTGTAGAAAAATAATTAAATTGACTAGTAGTTTGAGTGTTTGTTATTTTTTTTTAACCCTCCTTGAAATGTCTTTTTCTTCTATTCCCCTCTGCCCTTTGTAATGGGAAAAAAAAATTCCTTGTTAAACTTGAATCCTCTTGTATTATAGCTCCTGTCATGACAGATTTCTCTTCAGAGCATTGTTATAATTGGAAGGCAGGCCTAAGGAAAAGCATTTTAGTAAAGGGTTCATCTTTAGTCCCTGAAAATCATATAAGACATGAGAAAGTTTTCCTTTGTGCTTCCATTTATGTACATGTCAGCTAGTCCTCAACTCAGGGTTAGTCTGGTCCTGTACTGATCTGATCCTCTTTTGTCTAGATTATGGATAAGGATGTTCTCCGTGACTTGTACAAGGGCTCACTGCGTGCTCTTTAATGGTTTTGGCTTCAAATGCAAGCCTTTACACCTATGCAACCATCTTTCTGATTTAATCAGATTGCCTTTTGGAAAACAGTTTAAAACCCATAATTTGAATGTAAATGCATTGATACCTCTGTGTGTGAATTTCACATCCTCTTTTAATTTTCAGGAGGGCATGTTAAGCCATGAAGGCTATTTGGAGCATTTGATAGAAGTATTGATCTGATTATCTGCATCTTCTGAGCAAGTTCTGGATGGAATGGTCTCAGCAAAATTCTTCCAAAGTGCCCTATTAAATGAGGCTCAGTGTGGCCTTCAAATTATTTTCATTGAGAAGAGTTACTTAGACCTTAGCTGGTCAAGGATAAACTTCAAGCACTTAGTTTTACTTGAAATCAGTGGGTACTGCCTTTGTGAACTGTAGTCTAGGTGATCCTGCTCTGGCAGGGGGGTTGGGCTAGATGATCTTTTGAGGTCCCTTCCAACTCCTAATGTTCTGTGATTGTGAACTGTGGAAAAAGGGTCCTAATTTGCAGAGGCTTAGTTTTTATCAAATTCTCTTTTCCTCTAAACTTTCAAAAGTATTCTAAGCTGTGGCTATCATGTGTGTGGCCTTTGAAAACTTCCCTGGTTGTCATTTTTTCCTTAAAATATCAAGGTAATTATGGAAATTGTATAAGCATGTAGTAGTGTTTGGAAATCATGGGACTGCCCATGGAATTGCTGTACTGTCTACCAATTGGACTTAACAAGAACAAAATGTCATTACTACCTTCATAATCAAATTCATTTTAATGTCTTTGAATGAAATACCTCTAGAATTAACTTCTGAGTGCTTTAACTGCTTCCTTGCTGCTTAATGAAACAGCGGCCTTGCCAGACTGCCTGCTAATAGGGTAGCTGCTGCTTTGGGCTTGGGGTTTTTGTTTTCTTCCCAGTATGTTGGGTATCTGGAACATCTTCAGTAATGTCTAATGCAGATGCATGTAGTAATGAGATAGGAGGGGTAGGGCGATTGTCCCCATATCTTGAATCACAGTTTCCATGTGTGGTGCTTATAATGGCAGACAGACAGGATCAGAAGGTCCCCTTCTTTGAACTTGGCACTCAGTTTAACATTCTTCCAAGACCAGTGGGAAAAATGTTCCCCCCTCATCCCCCCACTGGGTGAGCTGTCTTGCTAATTCAAAAAAAAAAAAGCCCACCCTGAAAAAAAGGAGGTTTTGTAGTACCCTCTGTAGCCTTTAACTTTTAATGAATGAATTGCTTACAGCAGGTTTCAATTACCATAATTGAAATTTATATTAAATAACCATTGGTCAGAATAGAATTATCCTTCTGTTAGGTTAGATGCAGAGGACTCTAATGGGATTGCTGACTCCTTGCCCACAGGGAGAGTGGGAGGATTCACTAAAGGGATCTGAATGGTGTTCAGGATCAAGCTGTTACTGTGTTTCTTTGTCTAATTCCACAAATCTAGAAGCAATGGACAAATGTCAGTGGTAATTCAGATAACTCTCCTGAATGAATGCACAGGCTGTCGTATTTTGTCACACTTGATATTCTGCATTGTGAAAATCCCAAACCAAAACATGCTTAAGCTTAGAACCTTTTTATCTGTGGTTTTTACATTAAAATGTAACACAATATTTATATAATTGAATGTATAATTTTGGAGACAGGAAAGTAGCAGGAGAGGGACTCGCGCTGTTCCTTTTATCATGGTGGTTAGGCAACTGAAAGCTACCTTGGCTTGAGGTAAGAGGACAACATTGTGCAAGTGAATTGTTACATGGAAGCCCTCTAAGCTGATGCCCTGTATTTTGGTGCCACATACAGCAGGATGAGAGGGAAACCAAATGTCTATGCAGTATCCTTGGTCCATGCAGTATCCTTGTTGAGGAGCTGTAGCCATTGCTAGCTCTTTCCTGGTAGGTCTACCCAAACTGCTGGTACAAACCATAGCAAGTCTATAATGTGAACTTGTCAACTAGTGCTTGGATTGAGTAAGTTGCATCTTAGCCACTCTTTTGGAGAGATGCCATTGTAATAGTATGTTGACTCTTCCTCTTCTCCATCCTCCCCTCCTTTTTCTTCTTTTAAACAGTAAACCTTCTCTGTGGAGGGAATGAGAAGTATTCCATGTGTTGATTTGCTGTTTGTGGTGATGTGAAGGAATATTTGTTTTTTGCTTAATTCTGATCAGACCAGGAATATCTTGGTAGAAAGAGGCTGGGTTGTAGTAAGATACCCAAAAAGGTTGCTGAGGACTTGTAAATTAAACTGCAGGAGTTGCACCATTTCTGTCCTCCGATGATGCTCACTTCTTTTTTTTTTTTTTTTTGGTTCTGAAATTGTATCATCCTTGAATGCACTTTTGTGAACAGTTGTTTGACTTTCTTGTGGGTTCAGAATATCAGCTTTTGTGTGAAGCTCCTCCCTGTCCTTCCCTGGATGACTAAATAAATAACATTTCCCTGAACTTTTGGCATACCTTTATGATTGTGTTATCCTTTAAAGGTGAGGAAGAGGACTAAGCAGCATATCTACATCCTCTTCCTATTTAATACCATAACTAATGAAAGACACCAAGAGTTCATGAGGGCACTTTTGATGTTTGTGCTAGTCTCTTTTGCAGGCTAAAAAACTGGCAAACAGGAACAGTACCCGAAGTACTTAGTAGACTGCAATTGCCTATTGTCACACTGTGATTTACAAAGACTGTAGAAGGAATATAAATAACATCGTTGTATATTTCTTTTGGGCAGTGTTCTTTCCACCATCAGTTATGACCAGTCCACTTTTGTTACAGCTCCCTGTCTAATATGAGCTCAGGTACTCTTCAACAGTAGCTCAATGTCTGAGAGGGACTGTGTAACTACTGTGCAGAATTCATTGCTCTGTGAAATGATACTGGTATGATTCAGCTGACAGCTTTTAAGCTTACTGGCATGGCCCTTTCACAGCATAAGATGCTTTGTTCATTTAGTACTGTGCTAGGTGACTGCTGGGTTTTCAAACAGGCTGATCATGAGATTTTGAGTTTTGTGACGCTTGGTTTGGGTTGACTGTTTCCTATAGGTACTAGTGCAGGTGCTGTAATATAAATAATTCTCCTTTTCCTTCTGACTAAACATATTCTTGAAATGTCATTCCAAATGTAATAAGAGCAAGTTCCTGACATTATGCTGTTGTGCTTGTGCAACTTGGTTTTTTTCTCTGAAATAAGAATACTCTGGAAGCCAGTGGGAATTGAGGGGCTTTTAAAGAAAGCTCACCTGCTCACCTTTCTCTGGACCCTCTCCACTTTTTTATGGGAGCTTGAAAACCACTGCTGTTCGATGACCTTCAGGGCATTGAGAAGTATTGTTCAGAAGAGTAGTTTGCTTTCTTCTGTTTCCTGTACTTCCTACTGCAGTGAGTCTTGGCCTGCTCTGTGTGTTACAAAGCCAGTTACTCTGAAACTGGGGCTTTTATGAGCTATAGACAAGCACAATGAAAACCTGCCTAGAATTTGTAAGGTCTGGGGCTGTAATAATAGGCTTTGGTTTGGTGTGACTTGCTGGTGGTGATGCTTTGCTCAGAATTTGGTAGGGTATGCAGATAGCTGGCTAGTTAGAATGTACTTGCATTAAGAATATTATTTTTTGCATTGAAAGAATATGTATTTTCATCCCACGAGCGAAGTTTTTCCTTGCTGATCTTGTATTTGTTCCTAAAAAGCAGTGTGCTTCAGAGGTGCCTGTGGTAACACAAAAATCATTTAGCTTGAGCGGCTACTGAAAAACTAATCCTGTACTCCAAAATATTATGAATTGTGGATTCTTTGCTCCACTGGGTGAAATATGGCTGGTGTGACCTAGTTTATTTGTGTAATTAACATACTGGATACTTTTGGCTTTTTTTGCTTGTTTCCTAGGAAACAAATGCCCTGGTATAGTAGAGAAACAGCTATTGTATGGAGACTGCTGCCTGTCTGAGGCATTGTTCTTTTGTAGGTGGAAGGCTTTAAAGACGAAAGAGCTGGAGTTTTTGAAAACATCTTTATTAACCAAAATAGCACAGGGGTGTTTCACACTGCTGTGTAACTCCTCAGTGTATTTATATTTTCTTCAGTAGGAGTATCTGTGGTGTAATGGCTTATCTAGTAAAACTAGTATATCTGTTCCCATTCAAGGCACACTAAATAAACTGAATGAGTAATTAATTAACAAGTGGTTGCTTCTGTTGTCATTGCTGAGCACCATGCAGATGCATATTTCTAAAAGTGTTGTACTTTGAGTTATCTGGAATGGAAATAATAATGCAGACTAGCAGGGTTAGCAAACTACAGGAAAAGGTATTTTTGTTCATGGAGTAGGTCAAGAAGAGGGGTGGGAAACCTTTTTTAAATGTAAAAATTGTCTTCAGTTTGTCATGCTGCTGTGGTTTTAGCCCATTGCTTAATTGCTGCAACATTAAGAGAAAGAGGTAAATGTTGCTATGTTAATTTTCAAGCTGTGATGGTTGGAATGGTTTTGGAATTGGTGATGTTGAATCTTACTGAGTGGGGAAAGAAAACAGCAGGAACTGGCTCACTTTGAACTGGCTGGTTAACTAATGATCAGTTTTGAGAATACTGAGCAAATGGGAGGAGAAAGAATAAGGGGGATCTGCAAGATTTTGGTAGCATATGACAAAACACTGAAAGTGCTGCACTGTTCCCTTTCTGTCTTTCTATAGTGGTTTCAAAAACTGGCATGTAGGGACCAGTGATTCAGGGTGCAAGTAACTTCCAGCTGTATCTCTTAATTTGTGATTTAGTTGTTTCTGAACTGCTTGAACTGAGCACGTAGCCTGTTGTGTCAGCCTCTTGTGTGTGTTTATCTCAGGCCTCAGTTGGGTGCTGCAAGTTGTGTGGTCTGTATGGCTCTGGGGCTGTGGCTTGCTGTGAGTGGGTGAACCTGCCCACTGCAGGTCCTCAAGGAGATGAATAGCTTGCTTCCATCTTCACAGTTTGGTAGTTCACTTATTTCTTGCTGTTGTTTCTGGACTTTCTAGCTGTTCTGATCTTTTCTGTTAGTCCATGGTGTCTTGAGAAGGGAATGGTGGCAGGATGAAGAGAAATCCCTGTAGCTCCACAGTTCCCTGCCAGAACTTTGTTTTGCACCACTTTATTCATCCCTTTCCTGAGGGAAGGATAGGTAACTAACAGTAGCAGTATGTGAACATGAGCCTCCTAGAAAGGGGGGCAAATCACAGGCATGTGCTAGAGTTTGTTTGTTATTCCCTTTTGGGTCTGGAATCCAGCAGAGCCAATTCTTTGTCCATAGTTGCTAGTAATATGGATACAGTGTGTGCTTATTGCCTTCTCTAAAGGCTGTAACTTCCAAAAGGCTAAAATCCTGTTCATATGAGTTCAGAAATGTTGCTAAAGTGTGTGGGTTTTGTTTGGGTGATGTTTTTTTGGTTTATTAGTGTTTTGGATTAGTGTTTTGGATTTTTGTTTTATTAATAAATGTGACCTTGCCTTTGGCCCCAGAACTGGGGGGTAAAGGGAGAGTGAAGACCTAACTGATTACATCTCAAACAGTCTAAAAGTGCATCCACCTGGCAGTGACAAGGCTTTCTAGATCATAAAGTCACAAATCTCTGATGCTGGGCTGCTGCTGGAGGCTGGAGAACTCTTTTGAGCTCTGCCAAGAGTGGGAGTTGCTCTCTTGTGGCTGCTGTCTCAGCTATTACTGGTTATTGCAGTTGTGCAGACTATGAAGGTGGTGAACAGAGGTTTCGGTCTGGGTCTGAGCAAGTACTGTCTCGTAGCTCTTGGAAAGTTCACTGTTGCAGGGACATGTGAAAGACATCAATGTTTGTGAAGTTCTGACCACTATTGCATGTTTTTGGGAAACTTCTACACATTTCTAAGTTTTATTCACACTTTTTCTTTCTCGGTGTTGCAGAAGTGGCAGTATAGTCACCTCTGTACTGCATTATGAAACCATGATATCCAAGGTTATCCTTTCTGGTGGATTCCTAAGATGGTGTGTGTTGTGAAGGAAAGGAAATTATTATTTTTCTTAGAAAAATCTCCTTTTGGGATTAAGGTTCTGTGTGGTGAGTTCTGCAAATGAATCAGCTGATGGTCTCACCAGGTGGTCATGTGAATTACCTAGTGGAAAGAAAATAGGTAACTGACATTGCTTTTTAAATACCATCATCCACTGCTGGTCGTTGTACCTGTTCCTACTTGTACTTCATCAGAAGGTGGCTAAATGCTAGTAATGAAAGAGATTACAAGTCCTCTTCACATGCCAACTGTTCTGAATGGAGACCACATTATGCAATTGTGTCTCTTCACTGGTTACCAGTGAACATGGTCAAATTGAAACCAAATTTGAAGATTGTTTTTAGAATCCCTCCAAGTAATTGGTTCAAGTTCTTGTGAAAGCAACTGTACTTGATGTAATCTTGACCTCTTGGAAGGGTTGTGTGCCAGTGATCTGGAACTGTTGATCTTGTATGCTGACTTTGTGCGTGTCAAGGCTTGCTCAACAGCAGGCAAACAACTTCAGGTTTCAAGACAAAACATAAGAAGCCCCTGCTTCTCGTGCATTAAAACATCTAAAGTAGTTTTTCAGTTCTAAGGACCAGAGAGAGGGAGTGAAACTACAGATCACTCTCATAGCTCCCTTGAAGTAGTAAAATACCTAGATTACATGGCCCAAGCCAATTTTTGCTGAATTGTCCCTTTGCTTAGTACTCAGTGGATACTCATGTGAATGAACAAACCATTCATGAGAAGCTGCTAGTTAGCTAGCTGTTCCCCCAGTGACTGTGAGACAACTCAACTAGGGACAACTCTGTGCCTTGACTTGAGTGATTAACACCCATGGATGCATCAACTAAAACTGCAAAAATGGAGAGGACAAGCATCTGGCAGGGAGAATCTTTCTTGCAATTCCAGCTGGGATTAAGTCAAAACCTGTGAGCAGTGACCATGGCAAACTTTGCAGCATGCCACGTCCACAGTGAGAGTCTGTTCTGTGGGGAATTTAGTTAGCACCGTTACAAGTGTATAATGATTAATACCTTTCTCCAAAGCCAGTGCTTTGTCTGTTGTCTGTTAGTCACTTTTTGAGAGGTAAAAGGAGGTTGAGATGACTGAAGTGACAGTTGCAAATTGGGCTGAAACTTAAGTCTCTGTATTAAGCGTTCCCATCTGTTGGATCCTTAATACTTTCTTTTGTTTCACTTAGTGTGGTTATTATTAATAGCATGTGATGGACACATCCATTGCTGTACTCTGAGTATTTGCATGCAAGTATAAAAATGCTGAAGTGTAGGGTATTTGAAGAGCTTGTGTAAAGCAGTAATTGATTGTGTATGTGAATGTGAAGTACAGGCACTCTGCTGTGGAACAGCCAAATACGTCACTAAAGGCAAGATCTCAACTGTTGTAGAAAATACTTTTGGAAATGTTTTATTAGTTCATTACATAACTAGAGCATTTGGTTATTTGAAACAGTTATAATAAAAGCCAAAAACTTGTGGAGGAATTGTCTGTATGTTAGTCATCCTTGCTGGTCCACAGTTCAGTGTAAATATTACAGCAGCTCTGATGCAGCATTAGGATCACAGAATGGTTTGGGTTGGAAGGGGCCTCAGAGATTTAATTCCAACTCTTCGACCATGGGCAGGGACACCCTCCCTATGTCACATCCCAAAGTCCAGTCCAATCTGGTTTTGAACACTTCTGGGGATGGGACATCCACAGTTTCTCTGGGAAACCTGTTCCTGCACTTTACCACCATAACAATGAAGAAATTTCTGTCTTTTATCTAACATAAATTTACATTCTTTTAGTTTAAAGCCATTACCCCTTGTCCTGACACTACAAAATACTTCACACTTACATGAAAAGGAAAATTGAATTTAGTTTTACTATGCTTTTCATCATATATGTAATGACATGAGCATAGCAACCATAAAACTTTTATTTCTTTTTAAAAAAGAAAAGAAAAATCTGGGCTGCATCTCTGGGAATGGACAGGCGTGTACATAAACAAGTAATCACTCCAAATGTCATTTTACCTTGGTTCTTATCTTGCAGGATATCTTTGCTTTCCCCTCCTGTTTGTTTCTTACTGTAACCTTCTGCACTGGGGGTTCCCTGTAGGGTGTTGAAGGCCTTTGCGACGTGGTGGTGGTGGTATGAGAAGCAAAAACTAAGGACTCCAGCATGGTTGTTTTCTTTTGCACTTCCAATTGATCTGTTGATCAAAACTGTAGCTGTGCTGAAGTGCTGTGTGTGCAAGATAAATGCCTCAGTGTTGCATCTGGATCCTGGTCAAGTATGCTCAAGTCAGAATAGGCAATGAGGTGTGAATGACTGCTTTAATTTGAAGTACTTGGTTATTAGGTCTCTCTAGTTGCAAATATTGGTATAGCAATACTGTTTTTTTCCCTGGTGCTTCCAGTAACATTGCAGAATAAAACAAAATAGAAAATCCCATCCACTTTAATGATGCTTAGTTTGTTCAGAGGAGCATCCTTACTTTCAGAAAGATTAAATGGGTTCCAGCTAGGTGTAATATGAAGTGACTGGCTGTCTGGGTAGCAGATTCACCATCTGCTGGTGAGTGACACTGTTAATTGTATTGGCATAAATGTTGGTTTGACAGCTTTCTAAACCAGTGAAATTATATAGGTTGGAAACACATAAAGCCTTTTTGTTATTATGTCTTATTTTGTTTCCTTTAAAACCTACATAATTCATAGTATCAGTGTAGAGAACAGCTAAGGAAAGTGTAGTGCTAGTGCTGTGAGTAAGAAGCAGGCTCTGTCCCAAGGTGGAACAAGAATGAGCAATGGAGGAAAGATCTGAGGCTTAAGATCTGTTACTGATGAGAAAATTATTTGCATAACCACAGACTAAACCCTGCTCGGAGAGGACATGGGTATATGCATGCACGTGACCTTTGAAATTAAGATCAGGATCAACTGTAAGAGAAGGTAGTGGAGCTGTTCTGTGGTGGCCTTGCTGTTCTGTGGTGGTGTTGTGGTTTTCTCCTTGCAGGCTAAATGCAATGGTGCATTGAATTTGGAATGGTAGAAATGAAAAAAGGCTTCTTTTGCATGTAGATGTGATACTTGGTGAATGTTTGACATGTTTATTGAAGACTGTGGTTTTTAATGGGAGTATCAACTCTATTTTGCTTCCATTGCTTTTTAGCTACCTGTAGTTCCGGCTTGTCATCAGTTGAATTTTTCTCTCCATTTAATGCTTGCTCCAATCCTTTTTTCTCCTGAGTAAATTGTTGTATATTAGTATAATTATACAATGGGCTTTCATTTTGTTGCTCACTTCATTTCAGTAGATCAGCAGTTCTCTGTAGCATTTAAATCTCTGTACTTCAGCCTTCCTTTGTGAACTGTGTTGACTTTTTTTCAAATCTGACCTGCATTTTTACTTAGGAAGAGTTGAGTATTGTGGGTGGCTTGGGTTATTTTGACCTGAAATTTCTGGGGAATTTTTTTAGGATTGCATTACTGGCTGATTTTTTTTTTTCTTGATCAGTGTACTGAATGGGGTAGAGCCGGAAGGTCCTCCTACTTCTATACCAGATTACCCTTAGTAGCATTGCAGGGAAAATAGAAGGTTTGAATGTACTGCAGTGTAGATGACATTATTGACACAGTCATGATCATAGAATCACAGAATGGTTTGAGTTGGAACAGATCTTTAAAGGTCATCTAGTCCAATATCTCCCTGCCATGAACAGGGACGTCCTCTGATGATGGGTCCTCCACGGCTTCTCTGGGCAACCCATTTCAGTGTCTCATTACCCAGCCCTACATTCTCATGCAAAATGAGAACAAAAGAAGCAAGTAGAGATGAGCTTCTTCTGAAAGAAGTGAATAGGAGGTGGGCTTGGGGATCTAGGTGCACCTGTACAGTGCTTAGCTGGCACAGTTTTCAACAGGCAAGAGTGGCTAGTAACTTAGAAGGTTAGTGCTGGTTTTTGAGCAGTACCCATGTTTGTCTTATTACATACTTCATCAGAACAGGTATGTGAATTTAATGTATTAATTTTGTCAAGAGAAATTCTCCAGAGTTGGTGTGCAGCCCTTTTATTAGTTCTCTGAATGGGATGGGGCACTACCTTGATTTCAGTAAAGCATTTGACACCATCTCCCACAGCATCCTTGCAGCTAAACTGAGGAAGTGTGGTCTGGAGGACTGGGTAATAAGGTGGATTGTGAACTGATTGAAAGAAGTGAGAGTTGTAGCCAATGAGGCAGAGTCTAGCTGGAGGCCTGTATCTAGTGGAGTCCCTCAGGGGTTGGTGCTGGGACCAGTCCTGTTCAATATATTCGTCAATGACCTGGATGAGGGAACTGAGAGCACCATCAGCACGCTCGCTGATGACATAAAACGGGGAGGAGTGGTTGACCCACCAGAAGGCCGCACTGCCATTCAGTGAGACGTAGACAGGCTGGAGAGTTGGGCGTAGAGTAGTATTATGAACTAGGGCAGGGCAAGTATAGATCTTGTATCTGGTGAAGAACAACCCCATGTACCAGGATAGGTTGGGGACAGACCTGTTGGAGAGCAGCATAGGGGAAAGGGACTTTGGGTCCTGGTGGACAGCAGGATGACGAGCCAGCAATGTGCCCTTGTAGCCAAGAAGGCCAGTGACATCCTGGGGTATATTAGAAGGGGTGTGGTTAGTAGATAGAGAGAGGTTCACTTCCCCATCTATTCTACCCTGGTGAGACCATAGCTGGAATATTGTGTCTGTAAAATATGTCCATCTTGTTAGAAATGCAAAAGGTCCTAAGAAAGGACTTTAGGTAGACACATTAGTGAAGCAGTAATTTATTACATGTTCTTGCAAGAGCAGGTGACCCAAAAAGTAGGCACACCTTTGGTCAGAGTTTGTAGCATTTTAATACCATATTCCTGTCTGAAATCCCTCCCCTGTTTATAGATTAGCTATTTCAAAGGTTTACAGGCTCAACCAAGGCGCCTTATTCACAATAGTACATAATATAATACACATTGCATGTCTGGCAGGTTCCTGCTTACCATTGGTGAAGAAAATGAATATTTATGAGCTTACTAAATTATTTTACATAGCCGTTATCTGTTGCCAATCTGGTTTTGTCTGGGCCCATTGAAGCCAAATGCTTGCAGCAGCTGAATAGTGGGGCTTGATTGTTTGTTGACTGCCGAAACCTGTTTGTGGAACTCTGAGCCAGATGATCCTCAGGTTCCACCCCATGTCCTGAGTTACATTTAACCACTCATTGTCCGATGTATGGGTAAGAGTTTAGCAGAGCTATGTATTCCTCAGTTTCTGATTGAATCCTTATTTGAAAGATAGATTTTTACCATATTTCTTTTAACACAACCAACAGCAAAACTTCTTTAACAGTGTTCCCCCTTACCTTATGTGCTATCTGTTGCATATCCAGATTGACAAATGTCCTTTATCTTCCTAATCAGAAATCCTCTGTTGGGAATTTAGGAAGAGGCAGTCTGAGTCCTTCACTTCCCAAGTCAGCATTAAAAAAATGCGACAACCCATTTCAGTTTGCAAAAGCAACATTTCCCAGCATTTCCCACAATTTGATCCGTGTTAATATGGAATAATGTTGGGGCTGCATAATGAAACATAACATTCTTACATACCCTTGTATGGCCACGGGCCTGGGAGGGTCAGTTTAAGATGTATACCGTTGTTGTGTATGCTGGGGTTGCCTGGCGGGCACTCCAGTGTTCAGGTGGGTGGTGAAGCTAGCCAAAACATCCACCAGATGGGGGAGAGGACATGCGTAGAAAGATGATGTGCCTATCCCTGGAAGACATATAAGCCAGGGACTGGAACTGTACAGTGTGCGTCTTGGTGGCGCAGAGACTCCTGGTGCACCTGGCGCTGGTTGTGCACCCCAGTGCTGTTTGCTTGCCTTTTATTCGTTTAATAAATTGTTAATTTTTATTATAATCCTGTTTGGGACAGAGTCATTTATCACAACTGGGGGCTCATCTGGGATGGCTATGGTTCCCGAATACTGACTTGATCTAGGAGGGGCGCCCCACCATTTGGTGGCTCCTGATCTGGTTGGGTCAGGACTAATGCCACCCTGAACCTGAATAAAGGCAAGCAAAGAATTTGATTTTTTTATATGAGCTCCCTTGCCGGCCGCAGCAGTTTATTTTACCCGTAATCCTGCGCGCGAAGATCCGAATGAAGTTATACTACTCAGTTCGATCCCGAATGAAGATGACGTCCCGTTCAGTTAGATCCCGAATGAAGATGATGGAGTCGTAAGTATTTAATGTGTAGGCATATACCGTTCGGTTGGGTGGGAATCGGTTGCCTGTGTGTGAAAGCGTGACTGAGACGGAACATAGTTCCGAAGCGAGTGCGGCGGTCTTCTAACTGAGGTTCCAATCTCCTGCGAGGGACTTAGCCAGTGAAGGACCGAAGCGAGTCCTATAGGAACCGTGGGTGGGTGATAGTGTTAGAAATGCCAGTGGTCCTAAAGAAAGGACTGCGGTAGACACATTAGTGAAGCAGTAATTTACTGTACATTCTTGCAAGAGCGGGTGACCCAACAAAGTAGGCACACTTTTGGTCAGAGTTTGTAGCATTTTTATTCCATATTCCCATCTGAAATTCCTCCCCTCTTTATCTATAGATTCAGGGTTTTTTTTCCCAAATTTACAGGCTTAATCTAGGCGCCTTCATGTCTGTCATGGGGTCCTGAGTTATCTTACAAAGCACCCGACTGTTGCATATCCCTTTTGTCTGTGCCCTTTGAAGTTAAATGTGAACTTGCAGATGCTTGCCTTTATCTTCACTTTCCTGGCAACTGAGTAGTGGGACATGGGCTTAGGGTTGCAGGAAGTCAAAGCTCGATACAGGTTTCAGTTTGTGCATGTTAATTTTGTATTCTTTTCGTTGGGCATCTTTAACTTTCCAAGTGTAAGTGGAAGAATCTGTAAACCACACATTTAGCAGCTCCTCTGAAAACGGTGGGCAATCTTGACAACGAAAGGCGGGTGGGGGGGGAAATCCTCCTCCCGAGGTTTGTTAACACTTTAGGGGCGCCTTCCACCCCGTCAGGGTGGAAATATTGCTGTACTTAATGACCAAGTTGGAGTGTATGTATCCACACTGAAGATTAAGCAAGCTTTTAATATGAAGGTCATGCAGTGCCCATTTCCTTATAACCACTAGGGAGTTAAGGGTTGCTGCCCCAAGCTGACAGTCCCTAGCCTGCTCTGGCACTGCTCTGCTAGACCACGATGATGTGGCTGGGCAGAGGCTTTCCTGAACTCACCTCCTCACACAGCAGTGTCTGTTCTGGAAGCTTTGCTCTATGGGAATTCAGTGTGATTGTCACTGAGACTGAAGCTTACAAGGGATGTGATTTGAAAAACTGAAGTTCAGCAAGTTTATGATGACCATTCATCAATTGAAAAACCTTTTCAAGTGGTTTTATGCTGCATATTGCATCCTAAGTAGAGATGGCTGTTGCTTGGGCATGTGTGTCTACTGTTGTAGTTCTTAATCCAGCTGGTAACTGAAGGGGAGGTAAAATTTCTACAAAATCATGTGTTTTCCAAAAGGGATTAACATGTGGAAACTTAGTATTGATAGCAAAGGTGTTTGAAAGAAGTGTGTCAGTTTACAGATGGTCTTGTCTCTGGTGCTTTGGGTGTGCAGGTTTTTTCACCTTGTAAGTAGGCAGCTCATTGGCAAGTGGAATTACTTTATCCCTTTAGGTTACAGTATTGTAAATGTCTACTTAGTATGGTCTTTAAATGTAAGACTGAGAAGCAGTTTGCTGGGTGCACTGCATGTACAGCTATTCCCACTGCCTCCCAGTCAAAATACTATTGATTGAACCATGTACACTTATATAATAAGTTTGGATGATGAAACCCTGCTTAGTTACTTTGCCACTAGATATTTAAGAGCTCTAACCAGGGAATGCTAAAGGTTGGAGAGGATTTGAAAAACTTCCACGACTTGCTTTTGGAGTGGTGAAATGCAAAACAGTTAAAACTTATTTGGATCTGGGAAGAGAGAAAGAAGCATCTCATAACAGGGTAGATCTCCTGATAGCAGACTGATCCCTTCCATGTTGCCCAGTCCCATATAATAAAGGGTGTCTTGGTGTCAAGTGTCCCAGTACTGAGCCTAGACTGATTTAATTGGGCTGATGTCTGAACTACTTTAGACATCAGCCATGAAGAAACACATCTCCACAGCTAGGAGTCTGGGGAGGATAAAAGAGCTGCTCTGTAGTTCCCTTTGCCACTCAGCTCTGTATTTTACACAAGAAGACTTGCTGGACTGCAGCAGGAAAAGTAAGATGAGCACTGTGTGGTCTTATACCAGGTTGTGCCAGCGATAGAAGCTACAGTGTTTGGAGTTGATGAATGAGGATGGAAGGCACTACAGGTAGCATGAATGTGCCTTGCTTAACCACATGCTGCAGGCTTAGCGCCCAGACAGCTCCTGCTCTGTCCTTGGCTTGTGCACTTATAATTTCCTTTTGCTCCTGCAGAACAAAACGAGGCTGGGTGCTGTTGCCACATGCGCTCTGTCCTTCTCAACTAAGTGGAATGCTGCTTTTACAAATATTTAATCCTGTGTGTGGCTACACACAGTAAGCACTATGTAATTCTCAGACCTGAAGCTGGTGGTGCATGAAGAGAACTTTCCCCAGTGCTCATTAGCATGTGTGGCTCTGTGTAAGACACACTTTGTAATGCTTGTCTGAAGGGTCCAGGGATGGAATTACATTACTGGTTTTTTCTTCTCATTTATATAACTTTGGTGTATTGCACTGCACGTTTTTGTTCAAAGACTTAATAGCCAATTTTCTATATGAAACTTAAATTTGGAGGACTTGCCATCAGTTCTAATATGTTAATGATATAGTGCCCAATCAAAAAATTATTCAATTTTTAATTAAGATTATTTTTTATCTGGCAGGTTTTTTAATTGCCATTCATCACTTCAAAATATGGTCATTCTGCATTTTTTTTTTATTACTGTGGTTGTACAATTTCTGAGGTTGCTCCTTCTGTAAGTGCCTGGGAGGAGGTATAGCCCACTTCAGCTAATTGTTGTACCTGTCTTAGTGACTATGACAAATGGTATCAACTCTCCTGCACTTATGGGGGGGAGAAAAGAGATAAACATAGACTTGAAGAAAAGGTCTGGCTTTATTTGATAAAAGGTGGTTTGGTTTGAACTTGCTGTCAGCAGCACTGTTAGCTTGATATTTTGATGCAAAGTCTGTTTCTGATGGCTCTTGAGCTGGAAACTCCATGCAGATATGGGTAAAGGATTCTATTTCTTATCTTGTGTCTTGCTTCTGGAGAGTTCAGCCAACTCTTCCATGCAGTTCCTCAATTCAACCACTTTTTTTTTTACACTGTTCTCCTAAAATAGCAAGGCATATGTTAACCACCAGCATAATTTGTGACCACTTTAATTTTTTGTGGGGGTGGGTTGGATGTGTGCGAAGTAGAGATATATTGGATTGTGCAAAATCTTGGTCCTGTACCATTGGCCACCAGTGGGCTGAAAGACAGCATTTATTTACATTACTATTTGAATGGATGTACAAGTATAAACTTCAAACTTTTGCAGACCTCCTGGAAAGAATACAGAGGAAGCAAGGTGCTAAATGTATTAACCCCTCTTTCCTCTCTTGTAATTCTGAACCCCTTTGGCCCACATCTGCAGTATTTATTGGGAAGAACATGAATACGTACCTAATACTATAAGCAATGCTGGGAGTTCTCTCTAGTAATGCTTTACCCAAAGGGAAAGAGTAGTAATGTGCTGCAGTGCATATTGTTTTATAGATGGGAACTCTTTGATCAGTTAATGCTCTGAGTCATCCTCATCTAGAACCTGAAAAAGAGAGAGAGGGTAAGAAGAAAAAAAGCTGAGAGCAACTGAAGCATCTCATAATACTTCAAATTACAACTTGCCAAAGAAAAGCAAAAGCAGCAGGCAAAGCTATGTATGATGAGTTAGCATCTAAACCCTTGAGTTAGTTGAATGCGTGAGGAAGTGGCCTGACTTTGAAATGAAAATGCTATCAGAGCACTACTTGATATTGGGCTCTGACATACTCCTAATGATATGAATAGGGTTCTTATGTTGCCGCACGTAAGCAGGATGAGAATGTGAATCTACTACAGCAGTTGGTGAAAAGAATACATGTTTAATTTTATGAACACTTAAAGACAGATGATGACCCATAGGATAATTATATAACAGCCAAAATTCTTTTAAATCTTTTTATAATATCTATAATAATTACTCATAAGTAGCCAGTCATTTAAGTCTTTCTCCATTTTGTAAATAGTACAGGAACCCAGTTTAGCCTCACTGAAACTCTTTGTGAATTTATTCTTTAGGTTATTTTTTTCATTAGCCTTGTCATCTCTAGTCTTTCCTTGTTCTTGATGAAAGGCCCAACTGGTGTGTGCTTCTGTCCAATCAAGTGAAATAAAGCTGAAAATGTCACCTCTGCATTGCATCTGCCTTTTCCCAGGTTATTTTCTTTGTATCCATGGTTTTCCTGTGGTTTACACCTCCCAGTCTCTCTCTGAAAGGGTTAACATTCCCTGAAGAAATTGGTTACTGCCTGTTGCCCTGTAATCTGCCTTGGAATTCACAGAGTCAAGATATGTTTTGGATGAAAGCCAGCAGTTCCCAGAAGTTTTTACCCTCATTTCTTCAGCTGTGTTCTAGACTGTTTCTTGCATGACTCTTGAGTGGACTGGGAAGTTGTGCAGACTGCTGGAACAGAGTTTTAAGGGTCAGGAATGAGATGGAAAACTACTTCTGATCCATCAGTTTAGCAGCTTTTGAACTACTGGTAGCACTGACTGATCTGATACGAAGATAAACTGCCTGCTAGCAAGGACAGATGCCTTTTGAGGATTTTGAGGGATGGATTTAACTAATGTGGAAAATGCTGGGAAATGTTGCTTTTGCAAACTGAAAAGGGTGGTTGTATTTTTTTACTGAAGTGGAGGACTCAGGTTGCCTCATCAGAAACCCTTTGTAGGGAATTTAAGATAGCACATAAAATAAGGGGGAATGCTGTTAATGAAGTTTTTGCTGTTAGTTGTATTAAAGATTATCTGGCTCCACAAACAGGTTTCCCAGACAAAAGGACAGTAAGCATTTCTTGGCAATGTTTAGGTTATCAGGTGATTTATGGGGGGGGAGTTGTCAGCTGCCTAAATATTTAACAGTTAAGTGTTATGTAAGATAATTTAGTACCCTGATAGATATGAAGGCGCCTAGGTTGAGCTCATAAATTTTGAAAAACTTAATCCATAGGTAAAGAAGGGAGGGATTTTGGGTGGGAATATGGTATAAAGATGCTACAAACTCTGACCAAAAGTGTGCCCACTTTGCTAGGTCACCTGCTCTTTCAAGAATGTACAATAAATTACTGCTTCACTAATGTGTCTACCCCGAGTCCTTTCTTTAGGACTTTTGGCATTTCTACCAGTTTGGGGCATGAACACTTTGACTGGCACGATCTTACAGGGAAAGGACAGAGAAACTTATTTTCTAGCTTTACTTGCATCATGTTCATGCTGGTTTCTCCTTTTTCCGGTGAAGGTAATATGCAGAGCAGAGATTCATATACAGGTGATATTAAGTAGCCTGACCAAGATTAAGGAGATATTGAAGTGGGGAGGGACAGAATTCTTCTAAAACAGTATTTTCAGTGATGCTAACTGAAAATAGAAGCATGTATTGAACACTGGCCAATTTGTGTGCAAAGTGTGCTGCTTATTTAAAGGCCTCTTTGTGTGAAGCTATATCCCTGCTTTCCCCAAAGGAAGCATTGATAGCTTCCTTGCTAGTCATGGACCTACACCAATCAAAACAGATTAAGGTTTAAAGAAGTAATTATAGGAAATACAGCAGCAAAGTACTTCAGCAAATGCCACTACGGTTTCTCAGCTGGAGAAGTACTAACATTGAGTTCCTTTGGGACACCACACTTTATTCTCAGTGGTAGATGAATCAGTCTGGCCCTTGACAATTTTGAGTAAGTTACAAGAAAGTTCCTTGTACCAAAAGCAGCTCTGTGGGACTTCAAAGCAGTAGAGGGAGCTTGTGTTAGCCAGCTCCTTCTGGCTAATGCTCTTTGAAAAGTCATGAGTCCCTTGTATGACCCTATGTAGAGTAACTGACAACATGAGGCCTAAACAAGTCCTCTTGAGCAGTTGGCTGGAAGGTGATCAAAGACTTGATCAGACTGGGGCTGTATCTTTCCAAGTAAGGGTCCTGGAAACTCTGCATTCACCTTTGAAAGTACAGATTGTTTCCTGCGGGAAGGACCCCACGCTGAAGCAGAGGAAGAGTGTGAGGTGTCCTCCCCCTGAGGAGAAAGGAGTGGCAGAGACAATGTGTGATGAACTGACCACAAACCCCATTCTTCATCTCCCTGTGTGGGGAATTAGAGAAATTGGGAGTGAAGTTGAGCCCAGGAAGAAGGGAAGGGTGGGGGGGTAAAGTGTTTTAAGATTTTGTTTTATTTTTCATTACTTGATTCTGAATTGGTAATAACTTGCATTAACTTCCTGAGTTTTGCTGAGTGATCTCCCTGACCCTACCTCCACTGATGAGCCTTTTGTTGTATTTTCTCTCCCTTGTCTGGCTGAGGAGAGGGAGTGATGAGCAGCTTTGGTCTGCATCTGATGTGCAGATGGGTTCAACCCACCACATCTGTGGTCATAACTTTCACGATTATCCATTAAAAAAACTGTTGATTTTTTGAGGCGGATGAGAAAACTTTTGTTAAGCTGCTAGGACCCTTGCAGGATGGTAAAATGCCTTATTTTCCAGGCCTAATGTATTTTTTACATTAAAACTTCATAATGTTTTTACATTATACATCTGAAATTTTTAGCTCACTTCTACACAGTGTTTCTCTGACAGCGTATGACCGGAATGTTAACTGTAGGATCATTCTGAATCAACGGTCAGATACTTATGAGACCTAGTAGTAGGGTGCTGTCTTTGCTCCCCTATGTAAGACAGCATAGCTGCTTTTAATGCAGTTGACAAGTGGATTACCCTTGAAGCCCTTCCAAATGCTTGTAACTGGCCTTGAGTTCCTTCTTGCTTCAGAGCTTCTGACCATAAAATTATTTTCTTGTTGTGAGTCTCGGCTTCTCTGTTCATCAACCCCGACTTCTTTCCTTACACCTCCCGTGCTCAATATGGTTTGTTGCCTTGCTTGCTTCTATTTGCATCTACTAAAAGCAATGTGAGTGATAGTGGGTGTTTAATATACATAGTCATGGATTAAAAACTGTATTACATGGAAAGGCAGCGAGATTTCATTCTTGGGCCTAAATTACTTCGTATACAATTTTTTCCTATGTGGTGTTTTTTCCCCCCTCCCCAATCTGCTGTCAGGATGGATGAGCTTTTATTGATCAGTGGTATTCCAATATGATAAAAATCAATATTTCTAAACCAGTAGTATAAATAACTACGTTCCCTTTATAATGGAGAGCTGCGTCTCAACTTTTTTCCATATCCTACTTCATTCTGGTGTATTAAAATTACTCCAGTGTTTAGTCTTGTCCTTTTATATGGAGGTGGGGTATTTTGCTGCATGTTTTATATGAAGCCCATTTAGGAATTAAGTGTATCTTTCTCCCTGTATTTGATCAGTTTCATTCTGTAACTTGTTTAAGTATTGTTTGTATATAAATCAAGTTGCAAAAGCACATAGTTTATATTTGTGAGACTAAATAAATACTTGCTGTCTTGTTTTTAGGAACAGTTGGTAAGGAAGTTTTTGGTTTTTACCCTAAAGAATTCCCAAATTACTGTTGGATTATTTACTTGTTCAGTGTCTTACTGTTGTGCCTTCTCGTTTATATGATTTTCTTTGAGACATCTGTGGCTTTTGATCAGCAGAAACGACTGTTACTCTTCCAAGTCCGTGTACAGACCCTCCTGCAAGGCCTGGGAGTGGGATAGAATCACTAGGGATCCAGCAACTGGGAACCTCTTCCTAGAATTTCTAGTCCCGAGCTCTCTGCTGTTACAGCTTTCATGTCAACGACGTTTTAACACAAAATGGAAATTGCACATCTTCCCTTGTTGCTTAACATGCTCCACATACTAATTACATCCTTATGAATTTTTTAGTTGTTGTACATGCCCTATAAAGAGCTTTGTGATGCTGAGAGAGGCATTACTTATGCTGGTAATTGTTTGCCCTTCTTATAGTGTGCTATAGAAGTTAGAGAGAGAATTGATATCTTAGCTATAACATGATTGCTTTCTAATCTGTTAATAAAAATACCAGTTCCCCAATAAGATGGAGTGATAAAATACAGTCCCAGCAAGGTAATATCTGACAGTGCAAGCCTTGAAAAATGCCAAGACCTCAAGATAAGAGACCTGATGTTTAGTCATAACTTAGGCAAATTTTTGACTGCTAGCTTTTATCTTTTTTCGTTGCCTATGGACATTGAATAGCCAATCAAAACCGAGGAATCTTAGATAATGAATAACAAGATAGCTCTAGCAATAAGAGTAGCTAGAGCTTTGTAGAAAGACATACTAATTACGAGGTACATAAAACACCTTCAGGAGCTGATACCTCCCGTATTTTGAGGATTTTCATTTTCTAGTTCTGAGACTTGAGGAAAGGCTTAAGGCTTCAAGTAGTATTGCTTCTTGTTAATTAAAAGTTGCACGGTGATGACCTGAGGGAAGAGACTCCCAGTCTCTTTCTCAATAGGTATGAAACCCCACTGCCATTCCTGCTGAGTGGATGGAGATGCATTTATTTCTTGTGTGAAGAATAGGAGTCAAAGTGCAAACTGGTAGAATTTTTTCTTTCTGGAATAGCCTAGGAAGATGTCACTCCTCTTCATCTTAAAAGGTTCTTGAACATTAAACCCTGTCTGGAAAGGTGCTGTTATTGCCACTGTTTGGAAGCTGTTGCAAATGCTTATTAATGAATGTTGGAATAACCTGTACTATGCTAGAATAATGTATGCATCTATATATATATAGTTATAAACACATTTTAGACAAATAAACACGCATTTTAAATTGCTTTATGTCAGTAAGTCCTCAATACTTTTTTCTTGCATATTTTTCAACCTGTTTTGCTTTGTCCTTGGACCAGATGATGGAATTTTTTTCTTCATAAATTGTCTTTTTCATTCAACTGAGGGGAAAATCCCAATCATTCTGTTATAAATATAACTGTAGCAGGTATCTGTTGTGTTGGTAAATTGTCTTTTTCTTTCTGGTAATTAAATGTGACTTTTTGTAATGTAACTTTCATAATGGAAGTGGGGACTGTGTGCAAAAGAAAGGAATTAGGGGACAAAACACTATGTTGCAAATACACAAATATTACTCTTAAATGTTATTATGTGCTTCTTAAAAACAGAAGCTATATTCTGTTGATCTTTTTTAGTGGAATGACTGAAGACAGATGATATAGGTGTTACATCTGCCAGCGTTTTGCAGTACTATATCCTTTCAAATTTCTCCAACTGGTGCAGTTTATTTGCCTCTTTTTAGCAGTAGGACTCTTTAAAAAAAAGTAAAAAATTTTTGCTACTACAAGTCAAACTGTACTAATATTTTTTGATTCTAGACCACTGTATTGTATGGAAGGTACAAGGTTCATGAGAAAAAGCTTATGAATGGCAGGTAGTCGGGATGTGATTTACACACCATGAAAATCTGTTTAACAATCTTAGGGCTCTAGTGCCATGAGTCTTAAGTGGATCTATTATCTGTCGCAGCTGGAGGACAGAGGCACTTACATCATCAGTAAGATGCTAGTTGGGAGGAATGAAGTAGCTCCTTCCCAACCTGGGGACAAAAGTACGGTCATCAGATTTCTTGAAGTGATCACTGGCAGCATGGTAAAAATAAAGTCTTTTATAGCGAGGAAAAAATATGCAACCTTAAACAATGATACTGAGAGTGGAGGTGTAAAGGATTATTATCCTTAATGTGCAATGCTAAATTTGGGGTATTTACAGTTTGCACTGTTTTATCTTGCTCAGAAAATCTTTCAGTACATTCAACTTATTCATGTCACAAGAAAAATAGCTTTCAGCTCAAAGGCAAAGAATGCATGTTCATTGAAGGCGTGGGAGATGGGGTGAGAGGTGGCAAAATAATTACAATGACAGCTTGTAAGTTGGTCTATAGTAGCTTCAGTTATAACTTCTACAAGGCTGGTTTGTGTTTTATTTTCTTTCAGTATTTGCCTTTCTAGAATTCTTAACCCCATCTTGCAGCTTTTCACTTGAAGATGCAAAAAAGGTTTTGGAACCAAATCAGCTTCACTTATTCTTTTGTTGATACTTGATAACAGAAAGCTGCTAATTGTTTTGATTGAGGTCTTTAAAGAAAGCTTATTGAGAGGTTGGGAACAAATCATCTCTCTGTGCAGGAGGACTAAGAATTTCAGGGGAAGAATGTTTAGCTAAGCAAGGATTTTTAATGAACTGTAAATTGAGAATGTAGGAGCAGGGACAGGCAGGATAGAAGGTGCCTAAAAGCATCCTTCAGGTCCTGCAACATCCAAAGCCTAGTTGCAGGGCATAGCAGAGACATGAAAGTTAACAAGAAGGGCCTCTATGAGTATACCAGTAGCAAAAGAAAGTTCATTGAAAACACAGGTCTGTTGTTGAGTAGGGAGGCAAGTTTAGTAATGGATCATAGAGGGGAGGCTGAAGTACTCTGTGTGTATTTGGCCTCAGGAAGGCAATAGGACAGGGACTCATCAGTGAAACTACTATCAGAAAGCTTTACTTGATTGATATCTTGTCTGAATCCTCCTTGATTAAATACCAGCCAATTGCTGTTAGTGGTGTAAACACAGACTACAGGTTATTTTTTTCTTTATGCAATGGTTTAAAGGCTATTATCAGTTTGCTGTCCTTTGTGTTTGTAAATAAATATCTTAAGCCTGTTCATTCTTTTAAGGCCAGCAATTATGTCTTTTTTTTTTCTTAGATACTGTGGCCAATCCGTGACCTTGCAGAAGTGCATAAAACTAGATCTAACACCCAACTAAGCCTGACAGGGACTAAATATAGCATAAGGATTACTGTCTGTATTGCTCACACTTTTAAGCTCCTGTATGAACCTTGTGGTGTTTGTGTAGTAACTTTTTATTGTTGACTCCCTCAGGAGTGGGATGTAATCCAGAGAAATGTTTAGGGGGGTTGTGTGTGTGTAGCTATGTACCTGGGATTTTGAGGTTTGGGCAGAGTTTACTTGCAATGAGAGTTGTACAAGCATCAGTCATTTGAGTAATCTGTACTGGATCTTCTTCTGGTTGTTTCTGCACTGCACCTCTGCACTTGGCTGTCAGCTTCCGAGTAGCTTCTTGTATGTGTTCTCCACTGAATAGATGATTTCATTCTGTCTAGATCTCTATTTAAATAAACTGGAACTCTCATTCTAACTGCTGAGGAACACTTAATAAATATGTTTTCCTTTATCCTTGTTGTTAACAAAAATATTGAATTATGATATGTGCCATATTGAATTGAGTTTACAGGATGTACCTTCAGCAGGTACCACTCAACACCTCTGGTTTGTGTTTGGGTGGGGGAGGCTTCTGCAAGAGGCTGCTAGAAGCTTCCTCTAGGTTTGACAGAGCCAATGCCTGCTGGCTCCAAGAGGGACCCAGTGCTGGCCAAACCTGAACTCATCAGTGATGGTGGCAGCACCTCTGGGATAACATATTTAAGAAGGAAAAAATAAAGAACAGCAACTTTTGCAGCCAGAGAGAGGAGTGAGAAGATGTGAGAAACTTTGCAGGTCAGTGAAGAAGGAGGGGGGAGGAGGTGCTGCAGGTGACAGAAGAGAGATTCCACCTGCAGCCCTAATTACTCAATCAGCTTTTTTCCTTGTTCTCACTGTTATCCCAGTAGACTCACTAAAACTACTTTCCCCAGACTTGATTGTAAGATCTTCATAATTCAAATTCCTGCAAAATGCTCAAGATTAGTTATTCTTGCTGGAGGTAATGAGGCCCAGAACAGGTACAAGAGAACTTGTGGGTGGATATTTCTGTAAGACTAGGATTTCTACTTGGTATGTTGACATTAATTAAAATGGTTTCGACTGCACATTGCACAGCTGCAGTGCCTGTGTCTTCAGGGAAACTTTTTTGATCAAAATGCAGTGGGTGACTTGTAAGAACACCTAAAGTGCATAATAGATGTGCAGTCTTGGGGCATGAAATAATAAGAGTAGTCTTCCTATCCTAACGTCTGTCAGGCTTTATTTTATATAGAATATGAAGACAGCTGTCAGGTTTTTTGCTAGTTTTGTTTGTCCTTCTCTAAAAGGAAGACAAGAAGCTACTATTTGTTATTTGATTTGCTTCAGAGCCATTATTGATTTTAGAAATTTGATAAATATCTGAGTTAACCGTTACTCTGCTTTTTCAACTGTAGCAAAACTTGGCAGAGGTTTGCCTTGGTACATGGCAAACATGAAAGAGCTGGTCGTCATGAGCCTGTGTTTTGATTCTGGTCTAGTCTCAAAGCTGAAAACAGCAGGCGCCTAAAATCTGTTTCTCCCCCTCCTCACCCCCCGAACTGATTCCCAAAAATACTTTAAAGGTCTTAAAAAGAAAGAACATTTAAGGAGACACTACATTCTGAAGCTTTCAAGCTTTTTATAATTGAGTGTTATTTCATGTATCTAATATGCTTTAACTACCTTGCCAATTTCGATATACAGTTTACTTTAATTTCTTCTGATTGCTGACAATCTATTGGAAGCTGTAAAAATGATTTGAATGAGTGGTGTCAATGTTTTGGAAGGGCAAGTAGTACTTTCTAAGAGTCCTTCTATTTGTAAATGTAACTTTATTTTAATAAATAAACCAAAAACTACCTAAACAAAAAAAGCCCTCAAAACAGAGACCAATAACATTCTAATTTGAAATTGTTTTTTAAACAGAGTAACTATTGGGACTGTGTGGCAAATATTTAGTTAAAATGATGTGAAATTATTAGTAGCTGTTTGAAGTTGATTATTCATATGGAAGACTGTAGGGAGATAAATTTTAAAGACTTAATCCCTAATAACACTATCAGAGAACATTAAACAATGTTGTGACCGAACACTAAATTCATAGGATGTCATGTTACGGGGTATGGGATGGTCATTAATTTTTTTCTTTGCTCTTCTGGAGGAGACAAGTAAAGCTAGCTGCTGTTTACTGGCATGTTGGAACAAGTCTCTGTTCTTGTTTGTTGATTATTTTTTCAATAATCTGCTGCAGTGAATGTAATTTGCAGTGGAAATGAAAAGGAAGAAAACAGCTGTCCCTGGACAGGGATTTCTTTTCAAGCCTCATTTCATGGTAGAATTTCTCCACTTCTGAGAACTGAGTGGACATGAAAAACAGATGAGGAACAGACAAGACAATGGGTAGCTAGTACTGCCACAGAGAGAAATGTTAACAGGAGCTCCTGCATGCTTCTTGGGGTTTTCTTTTGTTTTCACATTGTTGTGGGTATCTTTTCATTGACTTGTCTGGGTTCCATCTGTGATCTCAGCTCCTACCAGCTTTGGAGTTCCCAGATTTTTATTTGTGATGTCCGAGGGTGGCAAAAATATTGCAAGGGGCAGTTCTTGGTCTAGGCAGCACTTCAGATTATTCAGGCAAGGGCAGGGACATGCAGCTTTTAGCAAACAAGCTTAGTGACCTTGCCCTTTTAGGATTAGACTTAATTGTGTTGTTCCCAAATGCACTTTAATTAGGACAGGCAAGGAGAAAAGGAACTAGACAGCACAAGTCACATGAACTCCCTCTATCCTGGTTTTTTTCATTGCTTTATTTTTCTTTGTCCTTTGACTCTTGAGCTTTTATTAAGGAAAAAACCACCACAAACATGTCTGGCTTTCTCAGACAAGGTAATTGCATCTTTTAAAGTATAGCTGTCTGCTGTGACTAAATGATATCAAAACAGCCTTTAATGTTCTTGTGCCAATGAAATTTTGTCAGGTGTGAATGGTTGGTAAGGCTGCTGTTAAGGTTATTTTCAAGTGGCATTTAAAACAGGCCATTAGAAGATGGGCGTCTGGATTTTTCCTAGATCTTTTTATCATATAACAACAGTGCTACTCCATTACAGCTGCATTTATCTCTGTTTTTCCTCTTTCAGTATTGTCTTGTAGACTTAAGATCTATCAAACAGTAGATTGTTAACCTATTGTAATAGTGTATGGCTAAAACTAAATGTCAGCAGTATTGCTAAAATGAAACCTTTGTTAAATGCTTTTTCATGTGCTGGTTTTTTTTCTTGTATGTTCAGTACGTTAAAGTGGAAGAGAACCTACAATAATCTGTCAAAACATTCAAATCCAGTCTCATTTAATTGAACAGTAAGAAACCAGTGTTTCACCAAGAAACAAGACAATGATAGGAAAAAAACTGAGGCACAGAAAGGATGTGACCTATGTGAGGTCTTGCAGATCTATGGAAAAACCATGGTGAGAACTCTGGTGTAGCTGCTGTCTTGTTGCCTTGTGGGCTACTACTTCCCAGGTACTCTTGATAATCAATTTGCAATGTATACTGAAGGTCGTGCTTCTCATGGACTTCATGGTGGTGATGCTGTCATCTGTTCTTTCAGTTTGTCATAGCTTCAGGTCTTTTGGTCTTGTTTCTAAACTTCTTTATAAATTTGAAATTCTCTTGGAATGAGAAAAAGTTAATTTATAGAAGTATTTTACACCAGATTATAATAAGCAGTTCATTAAGCTGTCATGGTCTATTGTGTCTGTGGAGTTTGAGAGACCTTTAATCAGTGGATTATTAACACTACGTGGATAAACAGTCTAGTATGTCAATAAAAGTTCACAACCATAGGAAACATTAATAAAAGATCCTGGTTTGTGTTACTACTGCTAAAGAAAAAAGTTTTTATGTTTCTGCAGTTGTATTTATTCTAGTGGTTTTGCAGTGCTTTATTTGTAAGGTCAATGAAAGGTGAATAAAACAGGTATCTTGTAGATGAGCCCCAAGGCAAATATAGCTGCCAATATTCAATTGTGCTAAGCATGCAACAGTTTCCATATGTTGAACTCCTATCTTTGGTGATTTTTATCTTCCAAAGTTGTTTCAGGTTCCTTTGACATAATAAGGGTTTAAACAGTGGGTATGTAATTTTAAATATACATTTGTTTAATGGTAGCGAACTCTTGCACTTTTAAAAAATATACAGTACAAGCGTGGTACAGAAGTTGCAGTGTAACTGCATGCATCTTTGGGTACCTAAAACCAAATAGCTCTTGCTTTGTAATGTGTTGGATGGTCTTAGATAAAGAATCCTTATCTGTACATCTAAACAAAACATATTTTGCTAACCAGCCCTCTCTTGATTAAATGCCTGAGAGTATCTAAATTGGAGAAACGTCAGAGCCCTTCTCTAAAAACAGCCATTTCCCCCCAAGCTCAGGGCTTGGGGACTGAAGTAGCTCATGATACACAACCCAGAACTGAAAGGAGCTCCTGGATTGTGTGTGAAGTGTAGTAGCCTGTGCTCAGAATACAACTATGGATGGCCGTGGTTCCTACAGCTCCCTGGAATTTCAGCAGCAGAATTCCTCTTGTTCTTATGCAGTTGACATCTTTTATGTTTCATAGCGCAGTGGAAATTAAAATAAATGTTTGGAACCATCAGTGCTTAAACAGAAGAAGCTACAGCCTTGGTTATGGATGGTTCTCTAACTGACCATAAAAAGAAATTAAACCCAACAGAACCAACCATGCTCTTTTCTGTTACATAAATTCTCTACTTAGGTTTTACAGAAGTTGTTAGTAATAGCTGTAAGATTTTTTTTTCTCATGTTGTTTAAACTTGTTGCAAGTGCTCAAGTTGCCTTTGCTACTCTTATTTTGAAGGAAAACATGTTTACAATTTACTGGCCTAATCCCCAATTAGCTGAATTTGGTAGATAAAATTTTAATAACAAAAATGATTACAAATTAATACCACTAGATAATACTTTTGAATATTGGGTAAAGCATTCTAAAATATTAAATGGAACATGGGAATATGAAATAGTTTTAATTGTAGCTCTGGTCTTCATTCAGCCAGACATAAATTGATTAGATACTGTACTCCTTGTCTTACAGTGGTTTTATCTTTCACATCAGTTTTACCAGCACCTTAGCTGTAATTTTATAAGAGGGCTTGTCAGAGTGCTTTATTCTATCACTGAAATTAATAAATGGTGTACATATAATGAAATTTATATTAAATGTTAGGTGTTAAGTAACTGGAAGAAATACTACCCTTGTTAGGTATTTTTCTATGACTTGTAAAATGTAGTAAAAGATCTCATTACCACAAGTTTTTTTCCTCCCCTATTTTCTATAAGGGCACCAATCTATTGCTTCTAATCCCTCTTTGTGGAAAATCTATGGGATTAAAAAACCCCATACTATACCGTTTTATTGAAGTGTGTCCTGTGATTTGTAATTTGATGTAAGGATGTACTGTGCTCTGTCTGTAATTGTTGAGTGAAGAATTTCCCTTGTGAAGTCAATAAACACTTCTTGATCCTTATTATTGTCCAAGTTGCAACCTTCCTTTTGTGGAATGGAATTGAGCAATTGCTAGGAAACGTCAGTGGAAATGAGTTTCTGTGCTGTATGACATGACTTGTTCAGAGTAGCCACTGAACAACGGATCAGGGGTAATTTTTCTTGTGCAAAAACTGGTGACTTTGAGCTTGGACGTGTGCTTCTGCCAAAACTCTTGCTCTTGTGTAAATGGAGAGGTGATGGGGAGGTGAGGTTGCTTCGCATAAACATTTTGTTGGCACTTTTTTCCAGTCGAAGGAGCCAGTTGACGTTGGCTCTCAGGGCAAAAAACATTTAATTCCATACAGAGCTTTTTCTAGGCTAAAGCAGTAACTGTAGCCTTATTAAAAATATATTTTGTTCTAAATTTGAACATTAATACATATAGTTTGGTTATAGGGTATTTCTTGGCACCCTTTCTAAAAGGCATGGAAGGTGTGCATGGGGGACTACTGGTTAGACTGTGTCAGGTTTGATAGCACAATGGTGTTGCTGGATTTTTATTCTTTTAATAATGAACAAAAGAAGTTTCTAATGTGAAAATTCAGGATGAAAGTCCTAAAGCAAAAATTGAGGCATAACAAGGATTCACTTTAAAAAAATGCTGTAACTAATGTATTATTTCTAAATCATGAGATGGAATGTACTGCATATGAAGTCAGGAGGCACTGGTTGCTTATACAGAGCACTAAAATGAGCCATCTCAGAAAGCAAAGGGTATCCAAGATACTGCTTCGGAACTGGCAGATGTTGTGCAGGACTTACAGCAAAGCATGTTGGTCTTGAGCAGCAGCATCACTGCTCACAGGTTCACAGTCTTACTGTGGGTGTGGAAAAATGGAAGCATGTCATTTTTTGATGGACACAACCTAGCTCAGGGTCTTGCTCAGTGTAGCAGTCACTCATTGGGCACAGCTCACCTCTTCAGATTTTACAAACAGATACTATATTTTTCAGTGGTATTTTTAATTTTGTTTTGCAGGGTGGTATGTTGACTTTTATTATGAAATGAGGTATTTTGCTAATGAAAACTTACCTGGATGCTTATTATGCAGCTTCCCATGGCTGTGCGTTACATGTGCTAAGAATAGCAGTAGTTTAGTGTAATTCCAAGGGGATGTCTTCAGGTGAGCAATTCTCAAGGTCACTGAACAAGGGAAGAAAAATCCCAATTTGTAACTGCAGTGTAAATATTAGGAGGGACTCAGACCTTACACACTCTAAAGAAAACAAAGGAAAGAAGGGGAGGGGAGGAGTGTCTGAGGTCTAGGAAGTATTTTTTTATTAGCATCTGATTATATTTTGTCTCTTAAAGTCCAAGACATATTCTGATCAATAGGAAAAATTCTATTCCTACAAAAATGAACTGAAGTTCTGATTTTGCAGGTAGTAAAATCTCTCATTGACCTAGAAGACTGTGTATCAGGGAGGAGAACTTTTTTCTACAAAGTTTTAAGTGCATGTGGTCAGTCTATATGTATATAGATTTATTTGTGATCATTTTATCATCGTATTATTGCCTTTCTTGTATATATTGGGAGTAGTGGGTTGTCTGGATTACTCAGACCTTGGTGATAGGATTTGGAAGAGTGAATTAAGTAGAAAGTTAAACTGAGCTCTTAATTGTATTGCTTCTGTTAGTTGAGATTGACCTATAGAGTAGCAGTTGTCTTACTTTGTGGGCTTCCAGTGTTTTCAGCCCTGGTTTATGGAAGGGTTGAACTAGCAATACAGTGAAGTAGCAAAAAAATCCTTTTCTCTTTATTGGTTCCTCTAGTGTAGAGGACATGCTATTGATCAGTTTATGGTCTTTGGTTTTGCTCCCACAGTTTTTGGTGATTGATATGGCTGAAGGAGGAAGAGTGCCTACTGTTATAAGTATGTGTTACACTGATCAGTGAAGTTGTTGAGAAAGAAATTGATGTATTTAAGCACATATAAGTATTGTCTTATGACTCAAACTAGATCAAATTAATTTCATATTTACTGGGAGCGAAGAACTGAGAAAATCCTTGGACTGATGAAAAAAAGGAATCTCTGTATGTGTTATCTCCTTTTTCCTCCAGCAAAATTGCTATCTGTAAAATGCCTTAATTTTGCAAGGAGGATAACCACTTGAAAAAAATAAATTGAACTGATGCACTCTGTGAGAATGCAAAAATACAGGCAGGTATTCTCAGGTGGAGAGGCAAAACGATTTCAGTTGCAAAACTGATTGCTTGCTTTTTGAAGTGACAAAGCAGAAGATCCGGTAAGGCTGGTAGGTATTCTCATTAAAATTTGGCTTTCTAAGATAATTATTTTTGAACAGGAGATGCAGCAGGTGGCTTCAAACACAGTGGTACTATTTTTAGCCTCCTGATTCTCTGATATGAATGGCATCTGAATTAGGAAAGCTTAATGGTTTAGTATTATGGGTTTTTTCCACTTCTCAGTTTAACTACACATATGGTAATAAATTAGTTCTCTGAAGTCAAGTACAATGGACATTACAATACTTATGGGGAGAATTTTCAAAATGTTCCAATAGTTCTCAGCTACTGTTAAAGTCAAAAGGGAAATCGGAGAGACTCATGCCATAGTTTAGCATGTATCTCTCAATTCTTGTGCATCCACCACTTGGAGAACTAACCATTCCTAATTCCTTCCAGTGTTAAAAATAATTTTATAAACACTTTTTTTCAGTTCTATTGTATACTTCTAGATTGGTAATAGATGTAATGTCTTACGGGGACAGACAGTTGGCTCAGCCAGCAGCCAAAAACAATCTCTCTTAGTCACTGGAAACATTGTGGAGTGTGGGCTTTCTCCTTCTGCTGCTTCTTTCACAGCTCCAGCCTCCACACGGCCTCATGGCTGATCAGAAGCTCTTTGTTTGTGCCTATATGTGATTATGTTGGTTGAGAGTGCAGGGGCTCATTTTTCAAAGTTCCTGTAGCACATCCTCAGAGATCTGCATCTCATCAGGAGTTGTGTAGGAGCACTGAACAAGTCAGTGATAGACTACACTGACAGTGTAGAAAGCTATGGGATAGATTTGTTGTCCTGCACTGTTATATAAACATCATATATATTGACTGTAATGGCAGGGCATGGAAGCAACCCCTTTCCTTACTTTGGGGTGTAACACTTCAATGTACATGTAGCTTTGCCTTGTGCTCTGCCTGAGGCAAGAGCTGGTGGTGCTAACTACTGTATTAACTGAAGGAAAGATGAAAAACTATTGGTGATGTCTCTTGGTCTTCATGCACACTGCTACCCTTTCTCTCCCTTTTCAATGCCCTGAGGGTGACTGCTGTGGAGTGTAATTGTTTGATTCGATGCATTGAGAGAGGGGATCTGACGCGCCACCCTGCACTTATTTGTTCTCTGCCCATTTGGCAGCGACAGAAACCGAGCAGAGGTCATGTGAGTGCAGCCAGAATAGCGCGGCGGTGCTGGGAACGCAGGCACATTACACTGGGCTCCTTTCATGCCTTCTGTGTGAACAGGGTCAGTGCTGTACCAGATGTCATGAATTAAGTTGTGATTTTTATGGAGATGCATCTAAATGGTGCACGAGGTGAGGAATACCACTGAAGCTGGAAATCAGCTTTCGGGACAAGTGGGAAGGACTGACCACAGTTGGCTGAATGAAGGCTGAAATGAAAAGAGTATTGGTGAGAGTGACTTTGGGGCAAAGCGGTTATAGGCCTGATCCTTAAAAATCCTGGACCTGCCATTTGTATGAGGCAAGCCACGTGACCTACCACGAAGACCAAAGTTGAACAGTCACCCAGGGAGCTGTTGAAGGCATGTTCCCTAATTAAAAACATCTGACACCCTGGAGAGTTAGGTGTGTTAGGAAGTGTTGTTCTGTGTGTTTGTGTTTGAGGGTATACTCGCTGGAATGCCTTGTCCTCCCTAGCCTCGTTTAGTTTCAAGTATAGCTAATGAACCTGCAGTTTTATGCCAACAGGCCCTCTTACATACTATTATGGGTCCATGCCCTGAGAACCCAGTTTCATTGCTGAGTACTGATGAGGCACAGCAGGGTTTCAACAAGAGTTATAATGCATGCTGTAACTTGTACAGTTGGATGCTGCTGGTGTTGATGTGACATTTGAAAGAAGAGCCAGCAGTCATTTAGTGGGCTAGGGCCATACTAGTGGTTCTGGACATTTTAGACCTTTGAATAGATAGGAGATTGAGGGAAACTTATAGAAAGCAATTAGATTCTGTCTGAGAATGTTTTATTAAATGTCACAAGATCTTACTTTGCCTTTCTGCATATGCCATCAATTTGCTAGCTTGCAGACTGATGCCTACAATTCCAGCTCAGATATTTTCTTAGTGCTTAAGTATGTGACACTGTGTTTGGATTGTTAAATTCCATTCCATCTGTATGTCCCATATGTTCAGCCCTCCTACTGTTCCAGTTTGTTTGTGGTCACCTTTCTTCTCTATGTAAAGCAAAGGACATGAGGTACTAGTGAAGGATTCTTGCTGATAGCTCCACAGTTGTGGTGACAGTTTGTACAGTTGTATATTGCTGAAGACCTCTCTCTGGGTAGCCTAGTGCAGGATTAATTGCAGTGTCCGTGTAGCAGGCAATGACTAAATGTAAAGATCCTTTCCCGTCTCTGATAAAGAAAAATAATTCACTGCTGAAAGGTTTCTCACATCCTTGTAGTGGATGAACTACAGCTCAGGCTAATGGAGAAGCTCCCCAGATTGAAGTGGTTTGAAATTGAAGAGAAGGCAAGCAGAGTGTTGTGGATTTTCCTGGGTGTTTTAGTTGAAGTACAGATAACTTGTTTCAGAAAGAGGTCAGTTATTGAGGTTATATATAAGAGATTATTGTAACTCATGTATGTGTGTATATATATATACACAAATATATATAGGTTATTATAAGAGGTTATTGAGAAACAGAAAAAATGTTTGATATTCCTTTTCCTTGTTCAATTATTTTTTGAGGGTTTTTTTGCATTTATTTCTTGAGATTTTAGAATTGGCTACTGAATATACTTACTTTTAAACAGCAGTAGGGCTGAATGCTGGAAAAGATATGTTAGAGTGGTTTTCTTTCCAAACCCCTTTCTGGGAAAGAGTGAGGTCGTGAGATTTGAGGGTGGTCAGACACTGGCACAGGTTGCCAGGAGAAGCTGTGGCTGCCCCCTCCCTGGTAGAGTTCAAGGCCAGGATGGATGGGCCTTTACTCAACCTGGTCTAGTGGAGGGTTTCCCTGCCCATGGCAGGGGTTGGAACTAGATGGTCATTGAGATTCCTTCCAACCCAAACCATTCTGTGATGCTGTGATAAAGCATGCCACTCACTGTGTTTGGGGTTGTCTCATTTCTGGCTGCCTGTGCTTGTCATGGCGAGTAGCTGGAAATAGAAATTCTGACACCATTGCCTTTATCTAAAAATTAAGCAGTGTTTTTCAGGTAAGGGAAAAACTTCAGTTTTTCAGATAAATTATTTTTCTCTATGTATTGTTATGCTTGCACTATTGTGCTGCAAAATGTTTTATCTTCTCTGCTACCTTGGGTTCAGATTGCAGTGCAGTCAGGGAGGTGTCAAATTTGGTTTAGCACCTTCTCCTTTACGCTCATGCTCAAATTTTTACCCCTGCTCTGCCTGGGTATTTTCTTTACACCACTGTTTTAAGCAGGAATTAATCATCCCTGGTTAGCAGCTGAGATGCACCTTTTTTGCTCTATAAATGCATTATTACAATAAACTGTTATGTGTAGTGTGGAGTTACTCCTTTAGATGATGAAGCCTTTTAAGCAACATTGAGAAAATTTTCTTTTTTGTGCTTTTTGCCTTTGTTTCCATCACAGGTTTGTTAGAATACTCATACTTGATCTCCTTCTGTTCTTGACTTTATCGGTGACAAGTTTTATCAGGGGTGGTCAGGATGCTTTCTGAGGCCCTCAGTCTTAGGGAAGTCTGCTTTATTCAGTTTCTGCCCTAATGCATTGCTATTGTGTAATGTTCCCAAAACCCTGATCCAACAAGGTCTTGTCGCGCTCTTAAAGGTACAGTTCTTCATTGTTGTGTTATCTTCCAGGTGATCAAGCCAAATGTAGTGGATTTTGCCTGGAAGGCTGGGGTTGAGAGTCTGGTTTGCAAAGGTCCCTTTTGAGATTCTGTGTAGGGCAACTGTTCCATGGGAAACGGCTGAAGTTGTTCAAATCAGTATTACTGCTGGTATTCAAAAGTCAAAACTAAAGTGCTTTCTTTTTCTTCTCTTCTAACAGTGTCCATCTGGGCATGGAAACTTGCCCAATATTCATATTTTTTATTTAAATGGCTGCTTTGTGCTACTAGTATACCTTGTGCATTGAAGTTCTTCTGGGGCTGAGCAGAAAGAAAACACTTTTCCTATGTAAGGAGAAGTTGTATTTGTTGGACTAAGTTAAAATGATGAGTGAATGCAGAAAGTCAAACCCAATCCTGTTCTCTGTCCATGGTGGTTTGTTTGCTTGGTGCTGTTTTATTTGTTTTTTCTTAATACCCCATTTGGACATGGGACATAAAGACTTTATTTTTAAGATCGTTCTAGCATTTCCAAGGCTTTTAACAAAAATGGTTGTGAGGTACTGTCCTCCTTGATAATGACTATCTACAAGTAAATAAGGCGGGACCTTAAAAGCAGCTGCTCTGCTTTTATGGATAAGGGAGAAAATGAGATTATCTGGTTGACTGGTGCACCCTGTCTTGCAAGTCTGTAATACCAGAATACCACCTTCATCCTGGAAGAGTGGTAGGCAAAGACTGACTGACTGCAAGAACACAGCTATGCAGCACAAGGACCTTTGTGAGGCAGTGTCACTTGGTTTGTATAGCTCTTCTATTGGGGGGCCATCTGCACTGCAACTACATTTCTACATCCCTCAAATTTTCTAATCCTTGTCTTCCTGATGTATGTTGAGAGGGATCAGCTGTTAGTGTTTGTGTAACAGTAGGCAAAGGTAATGAATTAATCAGGATCTATGGAAATAATATAGTTTAAAGTGGCAATAAAATCAGGAATCCAATCTTGTATTTAGCATATGAGCATTTTATATGATGTAGGTGATACTGCTCATACCATTGGTCAAGCTGAAATTATATAATTATATCTTTTGGCATGAACTGGGTATCTTGCAATATAGTTCCGTTTCTTCAACACTTTTATTCTTAAAACAAGTTTAACGCCCTCAAATTAAGCTGTAGCAATAGCATTGTATATATCTGCAGCACAGATCCAGCAAAGGTGTGGGCAACCAAACCTCCCCGTACTGCCACATCACAGAAAGCATCTGTGATTTGAAGGGGCACCTTTACAGAAGTAGAGAGTGTTTTGCCTACATGTTTAGTCAAGCCCCCAGTGCCTCTTTTCAGAATGACAAATAATAGAGGTGCTTTTGATGCTGTCTGGAAACCAGACAAAGGGTCAGCAGTCTGTTTTGTTTAGACAAGCAGCTGGTTTATAGCAGCTTTTTAAAAATTTTTTTTCCTCACTGCTAAACTGTGGAATTTATGCCTAGGAATAAAACTTTCAGGTAAAAAAAACAGTGACCATTTGTTGCCTCTCATTTGTACCATGTCGCTTTTGAAAAGAATTTGAAAGCACAGTTTTGTTTTCTTTACCCCCTGCCAAGTAGTTTTATTGATGTCAACTCCTACAAATTCTAATTTATTTGAAAGTTCCAAGAGAACCAGGAATAACCTTTTGGGAAAGGTAAGGGGAAATAAAGCTATTGTAGAATTCGCTGGAAAAAGTTCTGTGTGCACATGCAGGTTGGGTGTGTGCTCACTATTGGCTCTGTGTTCACTGGCTTTTCTTTGCTGGTGGTTTTGGTGTGTTTTTTTAAAGAGGAACAGCCAGATTAAGCTGTTTGGCCCAAGTTTGTCTGTAGAGCTGGTGGTGTTCACTTAGTGCGTGTCTCTATTGAGATCTGTTCAGTCTTCATGCCTTCCTCATCCTCCACATGTGTTCTCTGTGGAGCAAATAGATCGCTGAGTATAGTCCACTGAAGCGGCCTGGAATGTGGCAGCTTGTGTAGCTGAGGTAGAAGATTTTGGTACTCCCTCTCTATGGGCTACAGGCATAGCTAGGAGCTGAGACTGAATGCTCAGCGTTTTCTTTCCAGAAAGCAAAGTATCATGCTGCATTGACAAGCCTGCTTATCTGTGTTTCCTGGATCCTGCACTCTTTGTGTTCTCACTACTTAAATCAATTGTGTAGGCAATGCAATTGCCCATTTCTTACTAAGGAAAAAGACTATCTCAGATCCTTTCTGTTTGCGGTATCAAACGCTTGAATTAGATGTTACAGCTTCACTGCTTGTAGTTAAAATACCTGTTTGTTGTATCAGTTCCACAATGCTCTGTTTTGTGGGGGGTTTGTGTGGGTTTTGTGTGTGGTTTTGTCATGTTGGACTCTGTTTTGTTTTTAATTTCTGCTTTTAATGGAACAGTAGCTTCAGAAAAACAGTGTGAAGAAGATTCATAATGGGGCTGTGCTAAATAGCCTGAAGTTCAGGTAGGGCAGTTTGGGACAAATGATACCAGCGCAGTGGCAGGAAGAGAAGAGCTGGAGGAGGTCTTGCTGCCCTCTGGAGTGGGAAGCTGCTAGCCCTGGCCAACAAGACAGTCTTAGAAAATGACCCATTTCCAATACTGCTTCCAGACACTGCTTCACCCCAGCTTCAAGCAGAACATGCTTTCTCTGCCTTCATTTTGCTTTTTTACTCGCAGGACAGAAAGAGAAGACTTGTGTCTTTGTATTATCAAATTGGCTAAGAACAAGGATTAGCATCCCAATATAGGAAGTAGAATTCAGGTTTCAGTTTTTAGGTGGGGTTTTTTCTCAGTTCTTACTTTCATTTTGCAGTTTTCTGCTGCTTGAAGTTGTGTGTTAAGCCCATACTGTTTTCATACTGCTACAGCACCACTTACATAATTTTAGAACAGTTTTAAAAATAGAAACTGACTTCAGGCAGAGAAGCTGCAGTGGAGAGGACTGAGCCAGAGATGTAATGGTATTGATGAAGGGAACAAGGCTGGATTGGAAAAGTAGACGTGTGTGGAGCATTTAATGTAGTTCAGAAGTGACCCATGGAAAGGTGTGTATGCAGCAGAATTTCTCTGCCTGCCTGCATAGTCTTTTGAGCTCAGGGAGAGCAGAGAAAGAGGGAATCATGACATAAAGACCAATAGGGAGTGTAAAGAAGAGTAGAAGAGAAGCGATAGGATCTGTGAGATGAGTGTACCAAAATGACAGTGAATGATGATGTTGTTACTTCAACTCTGTAGGCTTTTAAATGTTTTTGTGGGGTAATGTTGGGGTATTTACTTTCAAGGACTTCGATTTTTTTTTTTTTTTTTGTAGAGTCTCATTGGGAACGTGGAAAGAGTTAAATTTATCTAGGCTTGAGGGGAGCTGCTGCTCACAAGTTGGAACAGAGGAAATAGGGTCTAATTCATCCTCCTTTTTCTGTATTTCAGTATATCAATTTCTGTCAACAAGAGAAGAGGGACTTCAATCTTCAGGGACTCTTGCTCCAAGCTGATTGGCAATGCTTACAATTGCACCACCAGAAAGCAATAAAATAAATACAAAGAGCAGCAGTAACAGAAAGCAGATGTCTTGCTTTTGCAATTAAAGAATTGGAGAAGGCAATAAGAAAACAATGGCGACTGACACTGCATTTGAGAGGGGAGGGAGTGTATGTATTTTGTTTGTCGGACAAAATGGAAAACCCCAAGCTTGTGAAAATGAAAGATACATTAACAGCTACAGTACCTTGCTTTGAAAATGGGGGTCATATGTGATTAATTGCTCATTAGAGAACATCAAGCTAAGAGTCCTGCAAGGTAGAGTGGATGCTTTTCTCATTGTGTTCTTGTGTATGTTTTTCTACTTTAGATGATTCTATAAAATCAGTGACATCTGAGCTGAGCAAAATGTCTGGAAACTGGGAACTTCTTTCTTCAGTGTCTGTGTGTTTTGTATCAGTAGGGTGAAGGTATTACTGTATTTCAGTGATCTGTGAAATAGCTTAATGCTTTTTAAAAGCTGCACATAAAATGGAAATAGATTTGATGTCATTCAGTTGAATGTTGCTGTGAACCAAGTGGTACGTAGTCACCTACACAGCATCTTCATTCTCTGTCTGTAGTACATGGGGTTTTTCTGTGGGTAATATCTCAAGGCAGACAAGCAGTGGGCTTTAGGAGAATGCATTCTTTGTAAGCGTTAGCATAAATATGTAAATGTGTACGTATGCTTTGACCAGTTTGCCTGTCCCACGTATGTTTAGCCATGTGAAAATGAAATGCTTTAACAGTTTGTGTTGAGAACGGAAAAGTTACAGGAACCTGGGTGGATGGAAGAAGAGACAGGGCAGACTTCTAGTACCTTGCTTCCCTGTGATACTGGTCCAGGCAAATCTGGAGAGTTGAGAGGATGTCCTATTTGTTCTGTTTGAAAGAATGCTAACTGACATATTTAAAGCAGAGTACACATCAGTGGCATGAAAGGAAGAGGAAAACTGTGTGAGCATGTTACTTTCTGGTTTGGTGCCCTTTCTCTGTCAGGGCTACTTTAAAAATAAGCAGGCAACAAAATCACCAACAGAATCCTTTGTGCTCTGACACAGACATTAGGTTCCTTTTTGCCCTGTCTTAAAAAAGCAAAAAGACTGATTTGGCTTAAAATACTTTCAAGAAAGTGGTGAGCACTCTGACTTTTGAAATCTCTAGAGTGCTGCAGAGGAAGTGCTTAGGGAAAAATTGTTCATCTGGGGTTTTAGAGTCAGTTAGGAGCTTGTCAGTGCTGCTTTATGTATGTACAAAGCTCAGAAGCCCTGTGTTTTCCTGATTGTATTTCAGGATATGAAATATTACGCTTCATGTTGTCCTGATCACTGCTATGCTTGTCAGTAAAATACTGTACTTTGTGATCCCATGCTGTGCTGGCTTGAATCATACAGAAGGAGGTCTTGCGCTCTGAATAACCTACAGCATATTGCCATGGAAGAAACACAAAAGTGATGCTGATAGTCTCCTTGCTAATGCTGTGTGCAGAGTTCCTGTGGCAGCTCAAAGTAAGGGCAGGTGGGAGGTTTTCACACTGCCTAAATACAGGGCTCAGAACCACCACCCAAATCAAAAAGCTCTGGTGAGGAAGCTCTGGTTCTGAACTCTGACAGTTTTGACATGCTTCCGCTAGTGAGGTCAAGGATGTGTTGTCGTGGTGAAGATGAGATTAGGTTGCTGCACTGCTGTTCTGTCTCACACAAGCCTTTAATGTACCCACATATGCTGGTTCGGTTAATGTGCCATATGCATCACCTTTTACTGCATGGTCCTGTGGCTGTCGTGCTTTTGGTCAAAAACTGGTGCTGAGTTATTTAAGAACGACAGGTGAGATTAAAGTTTCAGCATGTGAAGAAATGACTCTCAAATTTTTTCTAGTACTTGCATTAGTATTTACCCTAGCACCCTTAAATGCAACGCTGTGCTGTACCATGCCCTATCCCTACCAACAAAGAGTAGTTTTCCTCCGCCTGGGTGAGACTGGGAGTCAGGTATGTGCAGCTTCAAACACTTATTGATCAGTCCACTCCTGAAAACTGCATGTGAACTTTACAAGTAGGGCAACAGTACAAGTACTGCCACACATTCCATTCTATAAAGATTATATGCGTTTAGGAAGAGTAATTTCACCACATTTGTTTGATGTTTGTGAATAGAAAACCTATGGCTGAGGAAGTACTGCAATGCAATTTTTATAAGGCTGTAATGCTCCAGAGGAATGTTTTAATATTCTCCTGCAAATTATTGTTTGAAAAAGTATCAGTATTTTACAAGCTCTACCTCAAATCTGGTGAGCATTTATAGTCAGGCTAAATGGTCTCACTAGATGTCTGTGGAGAATTAGGACTGGTTTTCTTTTGAGTGTTTTTTAGATAATGAGGCAAACTTCCACCTTTTTATTACTCATTGGAATAATTTAATGGATGCAAATGAAATTTTCCAGAGGTAACAGAGATGATGTGTGTGCCATCTCATTCTTTCCCTACGTGCTTCAGATGTGAAGAGATTTTCTTTCAGGTTACAAGGAAGCAGAACAAGACTGTCTTAGAGACATCTGCAGAAGGGCTGCAAGATAAGCAGGATGTGTGTCCTGTTTTACTTTTGGTTCTAAGAGCAAAAATACATAGGGATTTTTGCTAAGCGCTTTCAACTTTTTTTAGGCTATGCGGGAGTTTTTCATAATTGTCAAGAAAATCCAAAGTTAATCCTGGTGAGAGGTGTTAGTCTCCTCATGAACATCTGTCTCCTGCCAGCGGGGATTACTGAGAGCGTTCCTGTGTGCTTCATTGCCATAGCAGGCTGTGTTTGTGTGAGATGGGCCTTTCTAGGGCATGATTGTACAGAGGGGTTAGTTTGGTGGTCTGCCTAGCTCGGTGTATTGTCTCAACTAATGCAAATTTGTCCAAGGAAAGAGGCATTTAAGCAGTGAAACATACCTACGATGATCCTTTCCCACTTACAATCTCCCAATGAGCAACAGTGTAAAAACATCCTGAGCTAGAAGCTGTATCAAAATCGCTTTTCAGTAGCTATGGATCCTCCCTTGATTTATCTAATCTTTTTTTCTGAATGCTGTTAAGTTTTTGATTTCTGTAGCATCCCATGCTGATGAGTTTGTGATTCCATCCTGAATCTTTTCTTCCTAATGGATCTTGTCCATTGTTCCTGTTTCTTCAGCTGCTGAAAAAGCAATAGTACAGAGACTTCCAGTTTGGGATGTGGAGAGAACTGAGAACTCTGTAATCCTTCAATCGTCTTGAAAGCTCTGTTTCCTGTTTTTTCTTGACTGGCTTGCCAGAAGCTCGGCTTTTTAGGTGCTTCATCTTAGTGCAGTGCAGTCAGTCCATAAATTGAGATGAGCTTGGCCTGGCTTGAGACCCATATAGTCTACTATAAGTTACCTTTTGCAACCCGTGAGGTAACATTACCTTTAGGTTTCAGCTTCCCATGAAGGATCAGGGCACTTGGCTGGATTAAATTTAATGAAGCTTGCGGATCAGAGCCAGACTTGCAGCTGACATGTATGGCTGTTAAATTACATTCGTATGTGTTGATCACATTCCTTTGTTCTACTTCTCCACACTTACTGTTTGCAAAGCATAATGTTTTGTACCTGTGCAAATAACGATTTGCCACTTACGGATTTTTATAATACAGGGTATTTTTCCCCTCTCACTCCTATTTCTTCAACCTTGGTGCCTTTGGCTGTGTAAGAGAGAAGGAAACAAGCCTCTTACTGAGTAAAAGAACTGCATTTGTCTGAAAGTGATTTGGAAACTCGTACAGCTTTATATCAAGTTTCAAATAATCACTGCAGTCAGAGGGATTTCGCACACTCTTTTGGCAGGCTTTATAACAATAGAAAAAGAGCAGTCTTGATACAGGTAAGATGACCTTTTTAGGCTCACAGGAGGCTATACTGGCATTCTCAAATCCACCTCTCGTGCTTTACAGATGATGCTGCTGAAGTAACGGACTTTCCAGACCAGCAGCTCTGTTTTTCCATCTAGGAAAAAATTTCATTTATCTTGTATTCAAACATGGCCAAGCCTGTGACAGTTCCCTTTGAAGAATACTGGCTTGTAATATTGTTTAAACTTAGGGCCATGACTCTTCAACTCAAAAGGAGAGTTTCATTCCCGGTTAGTATAGATGGGCTTCTGGGTGAGCTGGCTGGGTGTCCTTTGTCAGTTGGCAAAGCACACGCTTGGAGGAGAAAGTCAGAGATGTGAAGAGTTTTAGGGAATTCCAGGGAATTGCAGTGAGTATATTCCACTCAATACTGAGTTATGCTTTACAGATGCTCTTGTAGTATAAAGCTGAAATTGCCACTAAAAAAAAAAAGTGTGCATAAGGAAGACAGAAACTTTCTTTGAAGCTGCTGAAATCACTTCTGGGAAAGCTTTTATAGTTGATATTCCCACCTCTTCCCACTTCTCAACAGAAAAACACTTTTGTCCTGTTTTGCAAAAACAAAATCATTATGATACTCGACTGTTTACACAAATTTAAAGAGAAAAGCATACTACGTGCCAAAATAACTTCGTACACTGCAGTATGGGGAAGCCACAAAGAAAGCCAGGAACTGGGGTTTGAGCAACATTCCGGAACATGCCCTGTAGAGAGAATATAGTTTTCTTTTTATCCAGCACTTAAGTTTTAAAAAAAAAAAGATGAAAGTTGGACAGGTGAACATTTAGAGATGTGCTCAGACAGCCAGGTATGTTTTTCTTTAAGCATTCTGCATAATTGGTACCATATCATGCAAAATACACAGTGGCGATGTTGGGAGACAGAGTGCTTATTCTGCCTGTTCCGCTCGTTTCGTGATCCTTAGCCTAAGTTTTGTATGGAAAACCTGTAGAATTTGGAGGGAAATGGTGCACTCTAAATGATTCAATGGAACAGAGAATACAGGGATATATATATATAAAGAAAAGGTGCTGTTTTCTTCTTCCATCATGGGGGAAAGACGCTGTCTTTTGACTTTGATGCTTTTGAGGCCCTTGGAAGAGGAAAGGACTGTAACTTCCTTTACAAAATACAGAAGCATCCAGTATCAGAAAGGTTATAAAATGTTGGCTTTCAGGATTTTTAAAAATTCTTATTCTGTCAGAGCAGTGTGCTGTTTTTTTCTGGGATAAAGTTAATTTTCCTCATAGTAGCAGGTATGTGGCTGTGTGTTGGATTTGTGCTGGCAACAGTGTTAACACAGTGATGTTTAGTTACTGCTGAGCAGTGCTTACACAGAGCCAAGGCCTCTTCAGCTTCTCATGCCACTGCACCAATGAGTATGCTGGGGGTGAGCAGAAGTCTAGGAGGGGACATGGCTGTTACACCTGACCTCAGCTGACCAAAGGGATATTCCATACTTTATAATCTCATACTCGACATACAGAGCTGGGGTAAGAAGAAGGGGGGGGAACGACACGTTTGGAGTGATGGCATTTGTGTTCCCAAGTACCTGTTTGGCATGACAGAGCCCTGCTCTTCTGGGGATGGCTGAACACCTGCCTCCCCATGGGAAATGGTGAACAAATTCCTTGTTTTGCTTTGCTTGTGTGCACAGCTTTTGCTTTATCTATTAAACTGTCTTTATCTCACTTTTATTCTTCCAGCACTCTTCTCATCCCATCGGGGGGAGTGAGTGAGCAGCTGCGTGGTGCTTAGTTGCCGGATGGGGTTAAACCGTGACAACCAGTATTATTATTATTCCCCTCCTGCCCTGAAATCATGGATTGTATTATATTTAAACAGCTTTCTGTGGACAGCATTTCTAAAACTGATAGGACAAGTGCATTTTAGGGCTTCCTTTTTAATATCATTCACTGAGAGAGTGAGAACAATTGTTTTGTGTAGGTAGTGGTAATAAAACAGTAATGTTTTGGTTGACTGTGGTGTTTGTTTTTAGTCTGATAAAATGAAAAAGATCCTTGCTTGATGCTGAGAAAGTGACATTGCACCTACTATTCCAATGTACAACATCCCTGAATGAGCTGTGCAAGCTTCAAATTCTTCCAGTTACAATGGTTGTGTTGTAAAACAAACAACTGCATGCATATTTCAAAACTCTTGTGAAGCCCTCAGTCTTTAAGAACAGAGTGGATGAGTGAATGTGTATGTTTAAAAAAAAATTTATAGTTTTTGCTCTGATATATTGTTGTTTTTTTTTCCCCTTTAGTTCCTTGGCATAGCATTTCTCGGGATTGGATTATGGGCATGGAATGAAAAGGTAAGTTGAATATAGTGCCAAATGCTGTGTTTTTAGTCTTTCTCCTTCTTTTTCTGATTAAATATTGGAATAGTAATATGCTGCACATTTTGTGTCCACACACAATTTCTACTGAAACATAATCAAGCTTCTCTGTCAAATAAAACCTTGGCTCAGCTCACCTAGAGGAAGATCCTTGACAGCTTTCCCAAGAATGCCTTGGCAAGAAATCATGACTGACACTTGCACATAAAATAACCATTTCAATCCACGCACACTCAAACTGCAGCTCGGATACTAGAACGCTCCACTGAAGGCAGTAGTGGCAGTGTTTCTCTGCTCAATGTTAGTCCCCAGGACTGGGGAGAGAGCCTACATGTATCTGAGGGCAGCTCCCTGAAAATAAGCCTCCTTGCTTTTGCCTTACCATGGCATGCTAATTGCTGTTCCTCTTAAAAAAACCCCAAACAAACCACAAAAAAACCAACCCACTAACGAAAACCAGATTCAAACCCAAATGAACACTGAAAACCAAGGCAAACCTGAGATAGGATAGCTGTTGTTTTTTTCTTGTGCAAATAAAACTGTCCGCACTCTGCTGCGAGACTGTAAAATCTACTTGGAAATGGGAAGAAAGGGAGGTGAGGAAGAAGTAAATGTTTGTGGACCAGAGCCTAAATTTTAGTTTACCTGCTGCAGAACTTGGTAAGAAGATAAAATATCAAGACATGATATACAAAACCAGTGAGTATGTGTTGGGTTACTGGATGAATAGTTTGGCTCTCTAAAAGACAACAGCTAAAATTAAAGCCAGAGATTCCTTTCCCTCTTTGTTTAAAAGATTGAAAATAATAAAACTTGGCTGATAACAATGGTGTTTTGATAATCAGTTACATAATGTTTTTTCTTTCTTTTAATGAAAAACACTGAGTAAGCTACAAATTGATGTTCACTTAAGGCATAACAACTGGCACTCACAACAGAACAAATAACGCATTGGAAGCACTGGAGTTTTGCCACTTAAATTCAGGACAAATTTTCTGGTTCAGAAGTGAGTTATTAACTTGGATTCTAATTCCTCTCTCTGTGCCTTGGATGTAGATAATTACAGATAGTAATGGGATATTAATTAACTCACAATATACACCTATGTACCTGTGTATCTACAAACCAGATGATACTCATGCTGGATGGCTTAAATAGAGTGGAAAGATGTGCTGTGATCTTGGGTTTTTTGGTTGGTTTTTTCATTCAGCAAAGATGTTAAAACACTTTTTAATACTCAAATACTCATAGCTTATACCTATGCCCTAGAGAAGAACCTTATTTTGGAGTGGCTTTCTAGAAGAGATTCGGACATTTTTGTGTCATTTCCGTAGGTAAGACAGGTGATTCCTCTTTAGAATGAATGAGCAGGTAGATGGAAAACAGCTATAGTCTGGTGTTTGAAGGCTAAAAGATACTACAGCTAGAGCGTGTTCTGGCAGAATAATGGTCTGTTAGGTATTACATATTTTCCATGTGGTAAAGCACCCTACTCCACTCCCGCCCACCTGCTTCCTAGGAAGAAAATCATTCAATTCATAATTGCTGATAGCCAGAGCCAAGGCTCATGTTTTTACTTAAGATCACTTGATAACAGATGTCTAAATCTCAAACCATTTTTAATCGGATCCTGAAAGTGGGAGAAAATGACATGTTGTCATGTAGACAAGTAAATAAAACCACCTAGAGCAGTTTAATATGCATTAGCTCAGACTCCACATGTAGTAGGGTTTTCTACAGAAATTAATAAAATACTGTTCATTGTTTTAAAGCACAGGTCTTTCATTAAAAATGAGCACCTGTCCTCAGCTTCTCTAACTGCTGTGGTAGCGAACACTGTTTCAGCTCATGGTTGCTATCAACCAGAATGTAGTATAGGTATAGCCCAACTGCAGAACTCTTCTGAGCAGAGAAAGACTTTGATTTTTGTAGTCAGAATTATGGAAAAATGGACTTGCATCAAGCCAGTTTTATACCTTTCTTTCACTCAGGTCTCTAGAGGACAGGCAATGGCCAGAAGCTGCAGTCAGCCAGGTCAAGTTCCAGGCACTCATAGGCCCCATGCAACTTAGTTGAGGGCAGATCAGGTATATCCCAGCCAGTTGCTGCTGCAGCTGGGCAGTTGGAGGCGAAAGTTGAGTAAAGCCTAAGACTGGAGAGATCTGTAACTTAACTGAAAAGCACTTGTCTAGCTTGATTGCTTCTTGCCTAAGGCTAGTCTAGATATCCCTTAGGCCGTACAGAAAGACAGAGAAGGACCTGGGGGTCCTGGTGTACACCAAGTCCGACATGAGCCAGCACTGTGCCCTTGTGACCAAAAATGCTAACACCATCCTGGGTTGTATTAGGAGTGCTGTGCCAGCAGGTCAAGGAAGGACATTCTTTCCTTCTACTCAGCACTGGTGAGGCCACACCTGGGCCCGTTCTGGGCTCCCCAGTACAAGAGAGACGCTGACATACTGGCGAGTCCAGCAAAGGGCTGCCAGGATGCTTAAGGGACTGGAGCAAGTCTCCTACAAGGAAGGGCTGAGAGAGCTAGGACTTAAACTTGAAGAAGAGCAGGCTTGGAGGAATCTTAGTGTTTATAAATACTTGACAGGAGAGTGCAAAGAGGATGGAGCCAATCTGTTTTCAGTGGTCCTTAGTGACAGGCAATGGATGCAAACTGAAACACAAGAAGTTCTCTCCGAAGGTCAGGCAACACTTTGAGGGTGACTGAGCACTGCCATGGTTTGCCCATCTCCTCCTTTGGAGATACTCAAAGCAGCTTGGACGTGGTTCCTTCCAGCCTCAGACTGCTGCAGTGACAATGAACTAAGTCTTTATCAAAGTTGAACTTGCTGATGCTATTGTATGATGGGCAAACGTAAATTGGGGACTTTTTTCAGAATTGGGTCTGCAGAAGAACACCTCTGTAAACGGATTTGGTGATGCGGAGGATTTTGAGTTACTTGTCTTGAACTGTGTTGCTTTATATCCTGTGATACTGATTGGTGACCCAGACATCAGCTTGCATATACTTTTTGCAGCTTCACAGAATCTTTTTAAGATAAAAAGGTGGTGTTCTGGGCCACATTAAAAATGCAGACTGTTAAGAAATAATCCACATTTTACAGGAGTCCCATTTGCTGCTGGCTAAAACCACTTTGGGGTAGATGTGTGGGGTAGTTGCTTTTTTTGGCTAAGTTGGCTTGAATTCTCTCCTTTAAACTATGTTGGGAAGAAAAGCACGCTATACTGTCTCGTGACCTTCCTTGCAAAAGAGCTCGTTTGTCAAATAGGCAATAGAATTGGCTTGACAGCCAGTCAGCCAGCCCTAAACAAAAACTGGGCAATTAGCATTCTGAGTTGTGAACCTAAAAGAGAGCTGGGGGTGGGGGCAATAAACTTGAGATGAATAAAGCTATCTATACATGGGTGCACTGTATTGCTCTCAGTCTTGCAGTGTTTTCAGGCATGCCAGACTTCGGCTTGCACCATAAAAAAGTTCATTTGTGGCAGCTGATTTCTACCCCCTACCACCCTCACCCCAACAGTGACATGAACATGGTTAATGTATAGCATCTGTACTCAATAGCTTGTAGTAAGCCTGAGCAATTTATACTACCTTTACTCAGCAGCAAGGCAAAAAAAAATGTTTATATCTCACTGGTTCTTTTAACTAGTTCAAGTCACTTCTCCTGTTGACTTTTTTAAAATAGACTTGCACAAAATGTCTGTATTTTTCCTTGTCTGTGTACATTAGATAAGGTGGTCTTAAGGCTCAATGGGAGAGTTTGTAGTATGATGCCAGTAGGTACTTGGGAAAATAAGCTTCCTGGTTCTCTCACTATGTGAGGAGATTAATATGCAAGAGTAGGGAGACTAAGTGATAAGTTGCTGTTACATCTTCTGAGAACTTAGAAGACTGCATAGAGAGGGAGCTTTTAGACGGAAAGCACTGTTTCGGGCTGTACTTTAAGTAGGAGGTAGCGAAGGTAGAGATACTAAAGGGAGAGGGGGGAGTGTGTGTCCTTGTGAAATTTGACAGTCAGACTTAGTTCATGGATAAGATTGAAATGAAGAGGAAGAAGTGGAAGAGGTTAATGATGTCCTTTAAGTTTGGTTTCTAGTCTTTTTTCTGTCAAATCAGCATAACTAGAAAGACACTCCAGCTCAGAAGTCAAGTTGCTTGCAGTTTGGAGTGTCAGTATGGTACCTCTGTATGACAGCTGAGTTACTGTTAAGGAGCAGGAGCTCTATATACCAACTTTGAAGATGGACTTTTGTGTGTTGATATATGGTGATTTAGAACTGTGTTGGTGTTATGGGACAGGCTAAACTCACTCCCTATATAAACAGTCACAGTTTGTCAGATCACGTCTTTCTCTCCTTGTATTGAGACGAACAGTTGTTGTCAAGAAAAATTCTCATTTCTTTTACTGTCCCAGTGAGTGGGAGACATCAAGGGGAGTGATATACCTGTTACTCCATAATTCTTGTGCATACATGTCTATCACATAGTTTTTCTATTGCTGACAAGGAAAATGTGCACATACACTTATGGATCCTTATGGACTGAAGGACACCCAAAGCATGTGTCTTACTCCTAGGCCAGGATTTTGTGTGTGTTTTACAGGACTGGGGAGGAAAGAGAAGGATGCTAGGATTTGCTGTTACATTTAATTTAAATTTCAATATGTAAAGATGCATTATCTAAATAGGCTTTAAAATAAATTTAATAGCACCTTGTAAATTTAATACACCTTGTAACCATTAATCCTGAAAAATGTAAGCATCTGTATCTTACATGTATTTATGCCAGTTATTCACCTATTGAGCTGTGCTTCATCAGGACAAGAAAGCTAAACTAGTTCTTCTCCTTCACTAGACACTTGAAAAATAAAGTTCTGCTGCTTTTGCTGTGGGAAATGCAAAACCAACAAAAATAAAGGAAATAAGATTTGTAAACATCCCCTACCTAGTTTTGCTTGCAGAAACAAAATTCTGGAGTCGAATTAATTTGGCATGTTTCAATGACTATTGTTCTGTTCCCCGTGCTCATTCAGATGCACAGCATGGAGAAACGGCATAGATTTTATGACTAACAAAGTAGAGAGACATTTTTCCATTTGAAAATCATGCATTTGGAAACACTTTTATTTCTCATCACTCCCATGTATTTGTTTGCCAGTGATTAAGTCCTGTAGATGAACTTGAGAAAGACTATTTCTCTGTTTGCAAAGAAGAAACATTTCAGAAGGTCTTGTATTGCTGAATCTTTGTCTGACCTCCTGCTTTTTTGTCCCTCCAGTGATGGCATTCTGCAGCAGAGAAGCCTTTTTTCCCATTTTGGGGGGCGGGGGTGTGTGGGGTAAAGCTGATTTCTCCCATCCTACTGGTGTTGGCTGCTTCTTTTGAATCACTGTCTGGGATGACATTGTCATGGGGACTGTTGTGTTGAGTCGTGTTCTTTTACATGCACTCCTGTGGGCCAAATTCCATATACTGTCACAGTGGATCACCTCTTTGTTCTCTGGGATGATGATTCTGCTAAGTTGTTTCTGACTCAAGTTCCCTTGCATTTTTTGTTACTGGGTCAGCTTTTCAAAATTGCTGCTGCCTTGAGTGTTTTCACTTGGAGCCATTCTCTTCTGCTTTGCAGTATTGCTACTGTGCCTGTGAGATCAACTGTTCTAGGGAAGTAAATTCCTAGTAAGCTTCTGGGAACATTTCTGAGACCTGAATGTGGCAGTGGATTGTCTACAGTAACCATGAATGCAGACAGGCTCTGGTTTCTTAACGTGCCTGTGACTCCCTTCTGCCTTGTCAGGAATCAGGAACCCAATCAGATTGTATAGGTGCAGCAACACTGGGGTGCTGCTCCAACCAAGAGGTAGGTGTTGGCATCCACGCAATCTGGGGAAATTAAAATAACTTCCTGGGTTCAGCACACAAACCCATGTCTTCTACATGCAAGAGGAAAGGGTGAGGATTCAACTTGCATACTCTACAGGTTTTGAAGGGTTTGAGTTTTCTTCAGCCTAGTTCTACTATGATCTCATGGACTGAATGCCTGCTAGTGGTTGGAGCATGAGTTACATTCCAGGGGCACATCTTAATCTGTAAGTAATCTACTCTGTGTGCGCTGAGACTGTTCCCTGATGTGAACAGCATAGCCTGTGTATGACCCTTTTAAAAAGGACTCCTGGATCTCACCTGAAATGGTAATGTAGATGGGCACTAAAGGTGGGAACTGGAGTTGGAGATCTGTCCCTGGAAAGTAGTACAGATTGTCCTGATGATCTTAGAGTACAAGATCGAGCAGGGGTGAGGGGTGCACCCTTACTGCTTTTCTAAGTGACTGTTGCTTCCTTATTCTTTGTTGATGGGGTAAAGGCAAACAACTGTCCAGCTATAGTATCAGGAGGGGCATTCTGAGTTAATGTGTTCAAAAGCAGCATTTCTCCTTTGCCTTGTTCTCTCTTGAGCTATGCATGAGATCCAGCATGTTGGGTGAAGGGCTCTGGCCATGGGAAAAAATGGCATGACAATGGAGAATGTGTCACTGGATTCAGGCATTTCTCGTAGACCGTTTTTCTGCCTGTGCTGACACAACCGTTAAGAGATGCCAGTTTGTAGGAGCTTCTGGTGGGCCTGGCTTTGTTGTCTTGTGTTTGTTGGTGTGGCAGAAGGCACCACGAATGTCTCTTTCCTTCACCTTTTTGTTGGAGAAAATCCTACTGTTTCACCTGATCTCCTCTCCTGAATTGGAGATGGAGTTGGAATATGAGGTCAGTCTTTCCTGTCCTATGCCCACATCAGGGCATCCTAGTGTTTGAAGAGAAGTCCATTTCAGAAATAAAGGAACACTTTTATTAACTTCACCTTTTTTAATTTTAGTTCAGTTATGGATGGTAACTTGTTGCTTTGTTATAAATAAATTTTGAGTTGTGGTGGATGAAAAGGTTAAACAATAACCCATGTGCTGTAATGTTCAGCAGTCAGTTGAGGGTGGGGGAACAGAGCAAACAGATGAACTAGAGACCAGCCAGAGAACATGTCCTACTGGCTCTCCTTGTGGGACTACAGCAGAGCCCTGGACTGATGCCATCATGAGAAGAAAAGTATTAGAGCATGTACTTTGCACAAACAAAGTGTTTACTGCCAAATAAAGATTATGCACATGTGTCTGCTAAGAAAGTAGCGTACGTGTACTCCAGAAAAACAACCATACTTCCAAAATGAGAATGTGGGTTTAGGAAGAAAGAGTATTTTCTCCTGTCAGATGCTAAAGCATCAGTAGTACTTGCAACTGTCTAACAGTAAAGGTTGGACTGGGCTACTGCCGTGGTGTTGCTGGGAAGTATGTTTGTAGAAAGCTTGACTTAAAGCATTTACAGGTGGTTTGTTTAAAGTCCTTCATTGGTCAGTTTGTAGCCATTGTATATTCTGTGACAGGACTGGCCAACCTTTGGATTCAGAGTGTGTTACTGTGAGGTGCAGTGTCAGAACGGAGGATCCCTCATCCTCTGCTCAAGCACCTCTGAAAACATTCCCTTCTGCTTTTGGCTAAAGATGGCATGAAAACAGAATTGGTCAGTACCAGGTGTTTGTACGTCTCTGCCAGACCTTCCCTAGAAGTAACCGTAACAGCCAAAAAATACTGAATGCTGTGGTAATAGAAACCTGTGGTGGATAGGAAAAGTATGTGCCACCTTCTCAACAGTGTAAAGTGAGATAATATTGCTCAGTCATTGCCTTGCTGCTTGCAGCAAAATACGCTTTTCTTTAAAGTGCTGCACTGCTGCCTCTTCAGAGGGCTGATTTATAAGTGTCCAGGAAAAAACCCAAACGGGAAAACCGTATTTCAGCAGTAAGCAGCAATCTTCTATCAGGCTACCTCTGTGCATCTCTAGCTGTAAGCACAGAGCACTGCCTGTGTTTGGCATTCCCGCTGCTAGCTATTGTTTTATTGCCAAAGCCTCTCTAAAGATTGTATATCCCGCGATGTCTCTCCAGAATACTGATAACTTGGGGTGCACGTGCAGGGAGCACACAGAGTACAAATGAGAATTAGGCAGTATGTGCTTTGCACTGTCAGGATATATTATTTTGGGCATATCCAGGCCAAGCTTATCATTGCCATATGTGGACTAGCAGAAGATGCACATAAAGGTGATTTCCAAGGACAGCAAAAAATGGCAGATAAAGCTTGTGTTGTTTTATTCCAGTACATGTCAAATCATGGCTACCCTGAGGATTTGGAGCCTGAAGGAGACCAGAGATGAGTTGAGTGGCTCTTGCCAGGTGACCAGCCAACATGTGATGTACCAGGGTAGTGCTAGAAAATCAAGTAAGGTGGGGAAAGGAACTGATCAGAAAGGCAATATATACAGCTAACTTCTAGTGTCATCAACTTTAATGGCAGTGTGACAAGAGGAAAAGCGCTACCTTTCTTGCTAATTCTTTGTATCATGACTAGCTTCTCTAAGAGCACTGCCCATAAATGTGAGCAGAATTTCACTTGGATTTCTTCTTTCATTTGGATTTTACTACTTTCATAAGGGAAGAACTTGATTAAACATAATTTGCTGTGGGTTTTTTGTTTTGGTGTGGTTTTTGTTTGTAATGCTTATAAGAAAGACTCAGTATCTTATGAAGAGACTTAAATGTCTGCTCATCCTTTTTGGATCTTTTTTAAACTGAAATTATTGTAATACAAAGGCAACATCCTTTATCCAGTTACTGTTTTCTCACTCTGCTACAGTACACTAATGCCAAAATCAGCTAATGTTAAAAGAAATGAGTAGTAGTGTTTGCTTTGAAGCAGAATTTTTTTCTCATCTTACAGTAACTATATAGTCACAGAGGGGAAACATAGAAAGGACTTAACGACTTTGTGAAGAAGTCATTTTAGCAGTCTTTTCCCCTTGGGGCAGAGCTCATGTTTCCTGCCTTGTGCGTGCCCAAGGCCATGACTTTTAAAAAAGTTTGTGTTACCAGATTGTACTGTTTCTTGCTTGAGAAAGTTATGTCTTTGATTTCTGTGACAAATGTAATGAAGCAAAAGTAGTGGGAAACTTTTGCACAAATTGATTTAAGGGCTAGTAATGGATAGGTGTTCATTTCAGTCTGGTTCGTACCATCTCAGCCCTAGTTAGACATGCCAACTGGTCTGCTTTGGCAGTACTGGCTCAGAGCAGCATTGTCTCATATCTTGCCTTATGCCTAATTTTGTCTTTCTAATGAATGACAGTAAGACTACTACTATATATAAAGTAGGAGGAAAGTGATGAATGTGATTTTTAGAAAAATTTTTTTTCATCCCTCTCAGGGAATAGCCTCCTGTAGTAGGAGGGAGAGGAATCCAGTTTGAAAAAGCCATTCATGCTGTTGGTTTATTGTTCATACTTATGGATTCAGTTGTTGTCAGGTTTTCTCTTTGCTTCCAGCATGCTGGTATTTTCTGAGGCTCCTTGCTGTGTGCATTGGAGAAATTCAAGTGTATATTTTATTCAGTCTGTCACTGTCTGCAGAATTAAAAAGCTTTGAATACTGTCTTTGTTTACTACCTGCTCAATGTCAGTTTTGTTTGGAAAACTATGGAAGTGGTTGCAGACTGTGGAGTACTGTCTTAGAGTTCCTGGTTATGTGGCTATTTTTATTTTCTGTGTGGTCCAAACTGAGTATCTGGGGGGAAAAAAAAATCACAGGTCTAAAGTCACAGTTGTGAACAGTTATCTGTTAATGATGTTACTAATGACTTCTAGAGATGAGATTATGTTAACTTCCTTCAAAATTATTGCTGGTTTGGGACTATTTAAAAGAAGCAAAGGGCATATGAACAGGGAAATGATGAACTTAATTCTGCAAATAAGGAGCTGTAGAGGTAAAAGTCTGTTGTTGCTTTTCAAGCTACAGCTTCGTTCAGGCATTAGTAGGGAAAGCAGTAGTCCAAAGTGCTCGATCTGGGTTCAGGCTTCTTCAAGGAAACACGTGGAGAAGTGTCTGCTACAGCAGTGTGCTCTGTATTGACCTACAGCACTGGGGAGGTGAATGACGAAACAGTGATACTCAGCGCTCTGGCTGCCAGAAGGTTTAGGAAACTGTAACTGTTCCTGTGCAAACTCACTGGAATAAGGAAGACTTTGTACTTGCTTCTTGATACGACCCATCTGTTCATTGTCAGACAAGCTTTGCTTAAAATGTGCTTAAAAAATAATAGTTCCTCAGGATTACTGGTGTCATAAGCCAAGCTCTGCTTCGAAGGGGACAATGGTATTACAAGCAGACTGTGCTGACTGTCATTGCTAAAAGACAGCATATGTGGTTTACCATATGATAGATGTAGCCTAAGGTAGTGCAAACCATCTATCAAGACAAGTCCTTGAATAAATAGTGCCTTATGTCCTAAAAGACTTAACCTTGTTTTCAAATATTTCCTGCTAACTGATGAGACAGTAGCTGTACTTTATTTAGATAGGGAATTTTTGGCACTCTACACGCCTGAAATTGAATTGGCCAGGTAGCTTTTGTTTGTCAGAACTTGGAGTAAAATTAATTGTTGCAAGATGCTGCAGCATAGGAGCTCACTTCTAACTATTGTCAATTGTAATTACTGAGCATAAATGCAAAATTCAAGGTTGTGGTCTTGCTATTGACTGCTTTTTCTATCATAACATGTGTAACTGTGCTTACATAAACAACGCATGTAATACCCATGCTGAGATGCATTTTAGGTAAGATTAAGTTTTGTTCAAGTATCTGTTCTGATTTTCTGGCAGACTAATTCTCATAGCTACAGAAACAGCAAAATGCCCTGTGGGTTTCTTGAGGAGGGCTCTAGAAGCAATGTTTTGTTGTTCATTTCCCATGTTCATTCAGAAATATTGTATGTAATTGCCCTTTTAATATCTTTCTGAATGCAAGTATTTTCTTAAATTGTGCTTTCTTGCTGTATTGCAGAATGTTTGCTGTAGTCTTCTCCCGTTTTAAAAGGAAAAATGCAAGCAGAATTTGTACAACTGAAAGCTGAATACACTTGTTATCCTTTGACATTGTTTCTTTCCAGGGAGTGCTGTCCAATATCTCCTCCATCACTGACCTGGGAGGCTTTGATCCAGTTTGGCTCTTCCTAGTGGTAGGAGGAGTTATGTTCATTTTGGGATTTGCAGGATGCATTGGAGCTTTGCGAGAGAATACCTTTCTTCTCAAATTTGTAAGTAGCCTGTGCCCCTGTGGCATTCACCAGTTACGTAGTGCAAGTCACGTTGTCTGTTCATACTTAAGTGTGTACAGATAATTCTAAAATGTCTTTTGGGGAGGAAGGTGTTAATCTGATCTGAGAGTACTGTTCTGTGCATTTCTTTTGCTTAACTGTTAACACTTCACAGGTCTTCAGTCTCTGGTACTTGTTGTTTGGGTGTTTTAAGGTTCAAAACTATTGCTGGTGAGAATCCTGATGTGGAACTACTGCTTTTCATATGGATGTAGCCTACCATTTTGCTTTCCTGTCCTGAAAAGAGAAATTTCTGCTAAGAATCTGCATGTTGAGCTTTGAGTCTGTAACAAGCTGGCTATGAAATATGAGGAATGTAGATAGGCCCCTGGATGTGACCTGTGTGATTTCTGCTGTGCAAGTGCCCCTCATGCATGGTACAGAAGAGAGAGGACAGTTAAGAGGCGTTGCTTGCTGATTTCCTCAGTTCTGTACTGTTTAGCAGTGCAGCTTTTTCAGCTTATTTTATTGTCAGTGCTGGGGCCTGAGAGAGAGAAAGGGAGGAGACTGTGCCCAGGATAGGTAAACAAAATGGAAGTTGTCATCTTGAACTCTGGTTGCAGGAGGAGTTGCTGGTACACAAGTGTACCTCTGTATTAAAACTCCCTTCCCTAAGCAGCCTGGTTCTGTTTTTTGAAAGCTTTCCTCCAGTGAGCTTTGAAGAGGAAGATAATAGTGTCATGTTCCATCTCAGATAAATTTAATATTTATAAAAAAATTTCAAGATTATTTCTTCCAGCACCTCAGCTTCCAGAGGTGGCCACAGCCTGGGTAGTAGTTGCTTCACAACCATTAATTGTTAATGTATACATGAAAAGGCTTCCAGTGCACCAACTGTCTTGAAGTGACATATATAGGTTCCACAAGCATGTTGTATGAGGGGTGGATGCAGTTGAGAGTTAGGGTTCTTGAAGCATTTATAAGGCAGCTTGGGATAGTTCTAGCTTAAAGAAAAGGGGGTGGAACTATTGTAACACTCTTTCTCCTCTTCCTTGCTTCTCTTAGCTTGTCTAAAATGAATCCATCTGCTGTACCAGAAATAGCTTCCTATACAGCAACTGCAGGAGAAATTAAAAATGCATGGAACAAACACAGAGAGCATATTAAAATGAAACTCAAAGGCGCAGTTGCAAAAGGGATGGACTTCAGTGTGTGAGGACCCCTGCGTGTTTTAAAGCAGCATACACTCAGTGGAGATGCTTAGAGAAAGCAGCAGTTCATTAGTAATGCCTCTGGCATCCATTGCATTTGCATTAATCATAGCAGCCTCATTTGGTTTTAATGTGGATGTGAATCATTCCATAGATATTCTGCTCTGACTTACTCATTAATTAATTTCTGCTGTTACCAATTTTTGCTTTGTCCACTTAGGCAAAGCTTTCCCAAGTGAGAATGTCCAAAGAACAAGTCACTTACAAAGCGTTTCACTGGCACTATTAGCTGTTTATGCCTCTGAAAATGTAAATGCTCACATAGAAATAAGATGAGTTTTTGGAGGGCCCCAGAGGTGGCGAGTGGCCATGTATCTTGAAATTTAATATGAATTCTCTTGGACCTCTTTGAAAATCCCAATGAAATGTCCAAAGTTTGAATTATCACCCCTAGTTAAAAATGATGTATTTTTCTTTTAAAATGTCCTCTGTGCTGGAGTAGCTTGAACTTGCACTGAAACAGATAAAACCCTAACACTGTAAGCCTTGAAAAATAAGGTTTTGTCAAGAAGTGAAATAATGTTAACCTTTTTCTTTTTCTTAATAGTTTTCTGTGTTTCTTGGAATTATTTTCTTCTTGGAGCTCACTGCTGGTGTTCTAGCATTTGTTTTCAAAGACTGGATAAAGGACCAGCTGTATTTCTTTATAAACAACAACATCAGAGCATACCGAGATGATATTGATTTGCAAAACCTCATAGACTTCACACAGGAATATGTAAGTTTGACTATGTTTGTTTTTTCTAAAGCTTACTTTAAAGGAATACCTACTCTGTTTTTCACTTCCTATCTGTTTCATTTCTTCAAGGAACAACAGAAATATTCTAGCATGTAATTTCGAAAATACATATATGTATATTTCTCTTTCACAGGTCCTGGTGCTTGTAGAAGTTCTGTAAAGTGGCCTGTTTTTTGATGTATGACTGAGCAAAACAAGGTGGAAGGTTGGGGTGACTTATTCTTGAAGACTTAGGGATAGTGTGGGAGATCTACAAGTTAACTATCAGTGACTTGTGTTCAGTTTTCTTAAGCATATTCTATACATGTCTGAAGATATTTTAGAGTTCTTTAGGGAAAGGTTTTTCAAGGTATTTTACTGTAGAAGCTGTCACATCTGCAGGGTTTGTTTGGGGTTTTTTGTGGTTTTTTGTTTGAGGTTTGTTTTTTTTTAACCTTTTCTAAGCTTAATTTAGTTCTGGTGTAGTTTTAGCAACATTGGAGGTGTCACAACATGTTGCAGAGTGACAGAGATATTTAGCTGGTCTGTGTGAAACTACAACATGACATATTTTTAAATAAACTTAATGCCATTAACCTAAAAAAAGTGGGCAACTCATAAGTTTCTCATAGGAAATCTCTAAATGATGCTGCATCTGCACTTTAGAGGGAAGGGTGAAGGCAGAGGTGCACATGCCTGTGGGGGCTAAGCTCCGTAACTTACCACTGTGTGTAAAGGAGTCATGCGCTGACTTTTGCACAGAAGTTCTTCTGCCAACACCTTCTTAGAGCACCATTGTTGATGAACTCCTCTTTGAATTTGGCCATGTGTAGCTAATGTGGTTAGATGTTGGTTGAAGTCACATTTACTAACTTTTGTACATTCTGCAATTAAAATCATTTCAGTCTTGGATTTGCTTCTATATGCCTTGTGGGGGAAGGGTAGGGAATGGGCAAGTAAGTGACAGGATGTGGATCCCTGCACTGGTTTGAATCTTGTTCAGTTGGGAGATGGTCAGAGGTCATGACAGTCTGAAAGCAGTGTTCCACTTGTATGCAACCAAAAGGCTACAGTTCAGTTTTACATACACTACATAAATCATGCTCTCATAACTGGATTAGCAATCCTGGCAGATAACTCGGGGATGGTATGAGTCTGGAGAGTGTGATACTTTCAGCTAATAGAGGTAATGCTTGAAGGCAGCATGTCCAGATGTTGCAGAGGGACCTGTGCTACATCTAGAAAGAGCATTGTCATTCCAACACTTTTTAAAATGTTTTGGGTTTTTTGAAAATATTTTAAAGTTGATATAGATGAGTTCACTGGACTAGCTCCTCAAATGCTGTAAACAATCGGTGATCTTCCCATCTCCTGTCCATTCTTTGTATGTTCAGCAAATGCTACCAGTTCTTTGTGTGTTCGGCATGTTTTGCCAGGGACTAAGCCTGCCATTTGGCATATTTACTTTTTGAAGGATTCTGCCTGTCTTCGATAAAGACATTATTTGCATGATGTTCAGGAAAAAATTGATCATGTACAGTCAGGCAAAGATTTCCCCCAAACTGGCTCTGCCAGCATTGCTCTCAGAGCTGATTGGTTTTACTGAGAACCCAGAGCACATTAGACTGGACAGAGCATCATACTCTTGGCTCTACTGCCCCTGGAGCTTGAGCTTGTAAGGCCTGTGTAACTCTGTGTTGTTGTGTAGGTTTATCAGCTCACTTGGTGGGTTTCTCTCCAGAGAGCAGTGTTGGAGAATCTGAACATAACTTCAATCATGTGTTTTAAAACAACTTAAAGGTTGGATTGGTCTTTGGGTTTTTTATTAAAAAGCCCAAACAAATCCAAAAATAACATCAAACCTTCTTCAATGAAACCATAGGGAATGTTGTAATCTAGAGGAAAACTGGCAGCAGTGATGCATGTTAGAGATTCTGAGATTTGTTTGTTCTGCAAGTCATAAAGCTCTCTTTTTTTTTTTTTTTTTTTTTTTTTTTTTACAGTGGCAGTGCTGTGGGGCTTTTGGAGCTGATGATTGGAACCTTAATATTTACTTCAATTGCACAGATTCCAATGCAAGTCGAGAGCGCTGTGGTGTGCCATTCTCTTGCTGCACTAAAGACCCTGCCGTAAGTAACAGTCAAGAGGGTAGGATGGGGCTGCTGATTCAATTTTAAGTCACTCTAAGATATTTTTTGGGGTGTTTTTGGTGGGGTTTGTTTGGGTTTTTTTGGAAGTTGTGCATGATCATCACCTCTCACCAACCTTTTTGTACTTGCAATTCAACCACTAAAACCCTGACCTAATTTAAGTCTTCATTGTATGATGTTTGCTGCTTTTCATTAGAATGAGAGAACCATGGGCTTGGCTGAACATACATAGTAATTTTAGCAAGTATAAAAAGCAGAAGCCCTTTATGATTTGAAGGACATGAGCTTTCAATTGGATGTCATCAGTATGCTTATTTCACTGCCTTAAAGAACAGCAGCTCTGAGATAGGACACTCTAAAGCAGGTATTGCTCATTATTTATTACAGTGTCCAGAGGTTGCAGCCAGTTTAACCTAGTTTGTGCTAGGTCTGGTAGAGAATATGAGAGTCTGTGCCCTGAAGAACTAACATAAATTTGCATTAGAATTGTGCATCTTTACCTGCTTTTATGCCTGTCCCGCCCATTCCCCTTCTAAAATTACTGCTTGTCCTACAGTCACCTGAGATCAGACTTGAAAGGACAGAAATTATTTGAGGGAACAGCTTTTGGGTAAATGTTCATGCCTTTTGAAATCGTTTATTGTTCTGGATCATCAAGCAGAAAATGTTGGGGCCGTGCATTACGTGTATGGGCGTGGCCAAGAATGAAGGGTGAAGTGTATGGAAGCACTTGACTGGCAGTGAAAGGCTTGAAACAGGGATGGGTGTGTGCATGGAAACGGTTATGTAGCTAACACTGTGTACCTTTGGCTTTGATTTAGCTTGAAAGCAGCTGCCTGTGAGTGCTTGTATTATCTGGTGGTTCAGCTGTGGGTTTCTCTCTACCTTGAGTGACTTACAGTTCCTCAAACGTGTGAGTCTGAGCACTGACTACAGTGAGGCGAGATGCCAACAGGCGCCTCAGGTGCTTCCTGCCTGGCGAATGCGGCGCAGTCACTGCCCCGGCACCCAGTCACTACCCCTGCTGCCCCCCTCTCCTGATAAGGTGCTGCCATTTGCACAAGCTACAGTCTGGTTCCTCTGCAGTGAAACGTGTTTTCGCAGTGGTTTGATTCTTTCTCACAAATGTGGCTGAAAAGGTTTTAATGAAATATTTAGACAAAGTAGTAAGTAGGTTAGGCTCAAGCATTACATTATGGATAGGATTCCCACTGCTGTTTGCCTGTCTGCCTGCCCACCCATGCAGAGAGAGGTCATCATAACCTAGTTTTGAAAATGTAGTTGTTATAAAACCAAACCAGTGACAGCAGCACAAGGTAATCCTATAACTACATAATCCATGCTGAAGTTATCTCTCTGTGTTCATATGGCTATGCAGTTTTGTAGGGCTTGATGCTCCTAAGTCTCATTCACTGTAGGGAAGCAACATGCTTAATTGCCTGTAAAATAAAGACTAAAAATAGTATTTCTAAAAATACCATAAGTCATGCATGGCAAGCTGTGATTGCTTCAGTAGCAGTGATAAACACAGGTTTATTCTGTGGCAAAGCAAGTTTTCTGGTTTGGAATTAGGATGTGGTCATGTACTGATACAAAAAGTTATGTGGATGTTTTATTGAACAGGGTGGACTTTTAGTTTAGATTTTAGTTCAGCTTGAATCAGGAAGTGGTTAAGTTTAAGGCAGGCCAAAGTAGGTGTCCTTTAAAGCAAATTTGGACTTCTGTGGTTCACTTTGCTGTAGTTTAAAAGGTTGAAATGTTCTAACTTACTGTACAGGCAAGGCCTAAAAAAGTTGATTTCTATTTCATTCTTAACTCTTTTGGTTAATGGATTCCAAGGCTGAAGGCAGAAGACCCTGATGAGAAAGCAACTACGTATTCAGTACAAAGAAGAAAGCTTAAAAGGTCTTTTGGAATCTTGCCTAATTTTACAGCCTTACAGTGTGTGGCACTCTTATATTTTAGGTCCTGGAACAGAAGTATTCATATCATTAAAAGATACAAATGGCTCAAACCTTAAAAGTCCATTGAGGAAATCTGAATTGGGCAACTGCCAGGGTGCGACCTTCTGATGTATTTCCTGCAAAGTGAGGAAACGCTTAGAAGAGCTTTAACTGCTGATAAGAGGAGAGATCCTTTTCCGTATTGCTGCTATAAAATATATTTCTCTGCTGGCTGCCTTTCTCACTTCCCACAATCTGATTAAATTGTGGTGTTCAGTACACCTAGACAAGATTGGCTGATCTTTCACACTTCCTCAAGTAGTTCCTACTTGGCTCAGTGTTGATCTATGAGGTGGTAGCTTCGTATATTGCTGCCATTGTGGCTGACACCAAAAGCAGTTGCTTCATTTTGTTGCCCTGAAATGACTGCATATAGAGTAAACGCAGCTTCAGCTTCCAGTGGGCAGCACTTCTTCACTAGGCATAGTCTGCCATTGCCTATTTAATTACCTGTGCCATGAGGGTACTAAAGCAGAAGCTTTAGGAACTCCCTCGTCTTTCCCATCGGTATCAAGCTCCCCTAAGAAAGAACAGGCAGTAAGAACACGATTACCCCATCTCTTATCTTTCCTCCCTAGCTTCTGGAAAGGAATTAGCTACTAGATGTATTTCTATCAATACCCTCAGTAAGAACTTTCAGCTTCTGCCGTAGAACTGCCCCTTCTCACCTCCTCACGCTGTGCAGACTGAACCTTGAAAACGTTGACAGTAGTCTTGGCATATTTTTCAGTATAGAGAAAACCCGTTCAGCAGAAGGTTGTTTCACTTAAAATAGACGTTCCCTAATTCCTTTACTTTGACCTCTGCATGCTTGGATCTGGAACATGGAGCTCACCCAGGTGGAGGGCTGGGTTGCTGCCCTGAAAGCTGACAGACCATGTGCTTCTGTTTGCAGATAATTAACAGTGCTGAAAGGAAAAGGAAGGGGTTTAAAAAACATAATATGGTAACCAACGTTAGGGTTATTGTCTGATTACATACAGTACCAACTTGGAGTGTTTGGTGGAGACTTCACTGACTGCCTCTCTTCTGTCTCTCTCCTAGGAAGATGTTATCAATACTCAGTGTGGCTACGATGCAAGGCAAAAACCAGTAAGCTTTTTTTTTTGATGTGGTATTTTAAGGGCCTGAAACCCTTTTACAAGAGCAGGTTATTCTACTGATGGGCTAGTTGAATGTAATTATGCCTGTCGTCTTCCCTCTTCTCCTTGGCAGGAAGTTGATCAGCAGATTGTTATCTACACTAAAGGCTGTGTCCCTCAGTTTGAGAAATGGTTGCAGGACAATCTTACCATAGTTGCCGGTATATTCATCGGGATAGCATTACTGCAGGTAAACGTTGTGCTCCCTGTAATGAGCTGCAGAAGGAACAACAGATAATTAGAGCATATGAGGGGGGATCTGTATATATGAACTGGAAGTACAGTGTCAGTTGCACTTGGAAATATAATGTCTGTAGGTTTTAGTGAGGGGAACTAAATTCATGGGGCTTTCTTTGTGCTAAGGAGTATTTAACTCTTACCTATAGGGATGCGCTTTCTTTTCAGCTGTCTGCAGGTCAAAACTAGCACTGTGTGTTGGATAATGACTAGGTAGAGATTTTCAGCCTGTACAGACCCACTTTTCCTGATGGTGCTTCAATGAGCCCTTACAGTTTTTGTGAAGCATGTTAAGGACTGTTCAATTTCCCAGAACCTAGCGGCACTACAGAAATACTGGGGTTACAGGAGGCTTTGAGGTCTTCTTCCTTCTTCCAGCATTTACTGTTAATTTGATCTCTTGTTGCCTGTTTTCATATCAAAGTTCTGTATGACCTAAGCGGTTTGCCTGTGTGAAAAGTTTCCACTGCTCCAAATGAATAAACTGTTGTCTTTTCCAGATATTTGGGATATGCTTAGCCCAGAACTTGGTTAGTGACATTGAGGCTGTCAGAGCCAGCTGGTAAAACTGCTGAAGTAACCACAACAAGACACTGGACAACCGAAACCCTCTGAAACCTCCAGTGTGTCGCTCGACACCAAGCTCTATGGACATGGGTGACAGGGAAGCCTTCTCTCCCAAGTAGTCTCAAGTCTAAGTTCCTGACATTGCAGTGAACCTGTGTTTCTTTGAGGTGGGGGAGAGAAGAGTGGGCTCTTTAAAATCTGCTGCTCACTGACAATTTTTTGTTGTTGTTTTAAACCACCAGTTTGAAAGCTGTTGAGCCATGAATCTCTACTGTATTCTTGATCCTGAGTAACAAGTGGACACTTTTTTAAAAATTGGTGTATTCAGTGGGACAGAGTTGCATCGTTGTAGTATGTGGATATGCTGTTTATTCTTCGTGTCATGAGCTCTTCGATAGCTGCCAAATACTCCTGAGATGGTCTTTCTCCTCACCACTCTGTCAAAGAACAATCTTGTTTTCACAGCTAAACATAGCTCCAGGCCTAAACCCATCAAGCAGGAAGCAACTTTCTATGCATCTATTGTACAGTAAAAGAAATTGTTTTTAAAACAAGGGAATTTTTTTTTTTACACAAGCTTCCAGCCATCTCCCTGTAGGACTTTGAGGCTGGGAATCAGCAAGCTCACAGGGAGAGCTGCCTAATTTTATCAACACGTTTCTTCCTTTCTCCACCCTTGTATGAAGGGAAAGGAGTTTTGTATTTGACAAGCAAGGGTTGTAGAGCCTTTGGTTGCTGCCATACCTTAGGGCATCTCTTAAGGCAAGGATGGGATATAACTGTATAAATGTATGAAAGCAGTGTGGATGTTGGGTCCAAGTGAATAATATTATTCAAAGAATGAATTATATATTAACTTAAAAAAATCAAAACGTATGTATCTGATATGGCTAAACCTCTAGTTTCTCTGGAATTTAGTGTAATCATTTAGGGATCTCACTAATGTTAGTGCTTTGATATACTTGTGCAAGACTTCTTTTACAATAATTCTTTGGTCTGTTCCTAGCTGAGGCTTTGGTCTTTTTTTTTTTTTCTTTCTTTTTTTATTTAATTCTTTTTACTTGCATGAGCTGTGGAGCAAGGATCTGTGACGCTCCAGTGCTTTAAATCTGTGCATATGTTTTAATACCGTCTAATCCAAACTTATTTATTGATAAATGCATGTGCTTATGGAAAGATCATATCCCGTTCCCTTGGAAATTGGAGAGAACAGCTTTTGCCAGAGTAAATGCTGACCTCCAGTGAACAGATCCTTGCTCTGGAGATGTGTCTCCCTCCCTTTGTTACTCTTAAATGCAACAAAAATCTTTCTTGAAGCAGCAGAATAGAAGTTTTAAAATCGCAGCGCACATTAGGATCAGCCAAGGCAGACTCTGTTGAATCGGACAGAAGAGAGTAGAATTTGGAATGAAGCACAAATAGAGGAAGAAGGATTAGATCAGACTCCATCCAGCTTAGAGTTTTTGATTCGTTCTTCTTCACTAATAAGAGTGAACTTACAAACCTGACCATGGCTTGGGTAGTTTTATTGCACTTTGTATAAATTTAGCTTGTTGTTTGACCCTTCTCAGTATCTGCAGAACCTGAAAGCCGTGAGCTCTTAACTCCTGTTTTGGTCAGACAGTGGCAAAGGGTGTGTAGCTCCTCTTTGTAAGAGCTTAGCATCTTTGAGATGAGTTTCCTAAAATGAAGTATGTGGAGTAGAGGAGATGAATGCATTGCTTTCAAAGCCTCCCTGTTCTGGGGGATGGATAGAAGGCTGGTCTATTGACCTGTTAAGGTCTTCTCTGGTCCTATGACTCTTAAACACGTGAACATTTTAAACTTCAAAATATACGTACCCTTGCACACTTTGCCTTTCTGTGCTTTAGTCAGCTGTGTTTTTTTCCCCTCTGAAGGCTGGTGATAGGCACACCGGCGTGCCACAGATGCCACAGACAGTCCTGTTGTCCTCCTGTCTTTGAGCATTACCTCATCCTCTTCTGGTTAACTCCCACTGACTGGCTCTGAATCAGGCAGCCTCCATATCCTTTGGTATCTGCTGTTAAAGGCCAGCCATGACTCAGACTGATTTTTTTTTTTTTTTTAAAGCCTTTGAAAGCAATTATGATTCACTGTCCTTAATAAAGTTGGTTCCACCTCACCACAGTGTTATGTTTTTCTTAGCCACTCCTCAACTTGAGGAGTTACTGGTATTTGTGCTCCCTGCTCCCCCTGCCCCCAGAGGGACACACCAGTTTGCCTGATAGCAGCAGGACAGACAGATCATCAGCACCAGTGTTACTGCACTGAGGCAGAATGGTGCCAGGAGAAACCAGGGGAGCAGGGCTGAGGAAGTAACCCCTCTACCCAGCAGCCTTGACTGTGACCCAGCGCGTCGCTCTGGAGAAAAGTAATAAAAAGCCTGTGTTCCAGGAACACTCGTTGCCACTGATCTTGAATACTGCTGTTGTTGCTGTGGGCTTCTGAAGACACCTCCAGTCTTCTACTTGAATTTCTGCAGTTGTACTGTACTGGCCTTCTGTCTGGTCACACTGTTCTCTGCGTTCCAGTCCGCTGGACATGCTGTTGGCAGTGTCAGACTGATAGGAAGGTAAACGCTCTGAGGTGAGCAAATCCTGTTCCTGGTACTTGCACATGTGCACACAAATGTGCAACCACTTCTGCTGAGTCCCAGAATGACTGACTGTTCTTATAACAACCACTAAACTTATTTTTCTAGAGTTTGTCGTTATTGCTGCAGATGCTTATCCCCCCTTCCCTGCTCCCAAGATATTTTCCTCGTTTTTGCAGTTGTTTGATGGATGCATACTGAATGTTCAGGATTAGCTGTCTATATTGCACATTTGAATCCGACATTTTTTTGTCTACAGATCGGGTTAGGTCTCCTAGAAAGGCCCCATCAGCAGCTATTCAGCAGCTTAGATGTCTGCTTTGGAAGGCTTGGGGGGAGGCCTTGGAAATCAATCTTCCTATTGTCAGAGCCTGCCAAATGCAAGCAAGCTTTCCTCCAGAAAACTCTGTGAAAACTTCAGGTGAGCTGCAACTAGAGCACAATTGCTGGGCTCATTTTCTAAAGCAATAAGATACGGTAGGCGGTATGGCTGCGTGGCAATTTCTACCCTGCCTGGTGTGGTGGTGGTGTAGATGTGAGTTCAGAGGTCAGTCTGTCCATCTGTTGTGTGCAGTAGCTGTGCAGAATTTTGTTGAAGTGTGTAACAGCTCTGTGAGAGCAATTCAGACGGGATGGTGGTGTTGCCAGCAAGAGGTTTGGTAGCTTCAGCAGCAGCCCCGGCTTTAAAGCCATTTCCAAATCCTGCACTGAGCCCTGCCAGAGGGCATCACAGTCCTTGCTCCTCTGCTTTCTAAATGCTTTCCATACTCACAGGCCTTTTTGTTGTTCAATCTCTCTCCTCTTTTTATTTTAGTAGGCTAATGTACAATGTTTGTCTCTGTGTTGGTTTCGGTAGCAGTAGGATCTCTTTGCTTCAAAGTTCATAATTTTGATTGTGCCCCTTAGAGTTTGAAGCCATGGAGATGCTTGTGGAGATGCTTGCTTGAGCGTACTCTGCCCTGAAGGCTGCCTTCTCTCCCCTTTGAGACAGATGCTAGTTGTAGTTCTGGTGTGTACATAGCGTTTGAAATGTAAATAGTAGCATGCAGACTAAATGATTCTTGCACATGACTGCTTCTCACCCTGCAAGTGTTTATTAGAGACCTGCAAGGGTGTTGGTGGGGAGCTGGCTGAGGGGAGGTGGGAGTGCTTTAATCACCACCCCCTAGTGCCTACCTGCCTGGCCAGCCATGTACCCTTGGGGGGGAGGGGTCAGACCCCAGGGTGGCTCTGGGCGGTAGCAGGAGCCCCCTTGCCTTTTCCCTTTCCTCCTTGGTGCTGGGCTGTGAAGCGGAGGGTGGAAGGAAGCACCTCTGCCAGTTACTGGAGGCTGCCATCACCTGCTGCAGGACTAAACATGGTGCTATAAGAACTGTCCTGGGTGTTGATCTGGGGTTTTACTACTTTAGAGATGCCCTTGGTAAAAATTATTCCAATTAACAATGTTGGTGGTAAGAGAAACTCTCGGGTGAAGTTTTGATTGGGTTTCCCCTCTTGCTGTGCCTGCCTTTGGGGTGTGTTGAATGGCAGTTCTGCGAATGCCTAGGAAGGAGATCTGATCTCAGCAGGTGTGGAAAGGTTCACATTCCTCTCTCTCATTTTTGTTTTCTCCCTGAAGCTTTTTCAGCTATCTGTAACTGGTCATGGAACTGTCCAAGGCAAACAAAGTAAAACTACCCTCTTGGATCCATTAGCTACCACTGGAAGAAAAAGATAAATGTGTCCTTTAACATGCAGTATAAATATAAGTGTTGCAGCTACCAGCGTGCACCGGGCAGCACTGCTAGCTGTCTCTTGTGTTTCAGCAATATAAATGTGTTAATAAAAAGCTCCATCTGTACGTGTGTTCATGTTCATGCTGTGTACATAGTAGAGATGGACCTTGAGCTCTGGGGAGATTGGGATTTGGGTTTTGTGACTCAGGCCCGTCTGAGATGTATATTCCAGATTTGTTCCAACTCACTCTTTGGTTCATCCTGGGGTGTGTGGCAAGGTGTCGACACTTTCCCTTTGTGTATCATTCCTTTTTATACGAATGTATTCTCTTGTGTTCCTTTTCTATCGGTTGTAAAATTGATTGTAAAAGCCAACTACGCTTACCGATTGAAAGTATTGCTGTAACAGAACTGCATGCCCAGTAGAGTTTGACTTGAGCTTTAGTTGTCTGATTTTGGACTGGTTACCTTCAGTCTAGGAGAAGATCATAGATCAGGTGCATAATGTGTTACTTGTCATCTTTAGCATTAGACTGTGGTATTGTATCACGTGCTGATCTCAATGGATGTAACTGGAGTCTACTTAGGAAGTTAATGCAACTTCCTGGTAATTCATTTTAAGCTATTGAAAGTGGTCTTGATCCATGCTACTTGTGTTCTTGGGTTTTTGTTTTTTAATAGAGGCATTTTTTAGGAATGTTTTAATACACTTATGATGGACAATACAATAGTTTTAATAGTTGTGCAGTATTCTGTATTTACTTGAAGTAAATCATTTTATATGCAATTTGTTAGATAATTACAATTTTATAAATAAAATGGCGTGAAATACGATGTTGTGAATGTGTACTCTTGATGTAGCACTTAATGGTACAAAGATAGGTTTGCACAAAATTCCTCCAGGAGAAGACCCTTCTGTCTGCCCTTCCCCAAACTAACAGGGAAAAGAGATTCCCGACTCTCATATACAGACTACTGTGTTCTAATTAAGTCACAAAACACATTATCACGCTGCCACCGGCTGCTGTTAAATGAATAATAAGCTAATACATGAAGAGCATGTCCCCACATGAGGAGATCCCATATCTGCTGTCAACTGTTGTTGAAGTCTCTGGCTAATCAACATGCTCTGCTTCTTTCTGACAGGTCATCGGCGTTCCTCAGAGTGCTGTGGCTGCTGGTCAGTACAACTGTTGGAGCTATCCCTGTAGTCATTTTAGTGACCCTGAAGTGTTCAGAAGAGCAGCATAAAGGGAATTGGTCATGACTGACTTAAGTGTTTGAAAGGGAGGTGGGATTTTCACTTTTCCAAGTGCAACATGCACTTAAACAGAATCAGTGAGAGCTGGCTTGTTTTATTGCCCAGGTATAAGCGGGTAGTGAGGCCATGTGCTTGTTTAGGCAGAGGAGGAAGCAGCCCACTTTTTTAGTATTTCAAGAACTGTAGGGCAAGCTAACCCAGTATCTCAAACCTATGGTTTTGTCCACAGAACACCCCTGTGACTGAGTTAAAAGTCTGTCTCTGTATCCATATTGAAGTCCAATGCCTCTTGCGTATTTCAGGCATATAGATTTATCTGCATCTATGGAAATTACTTGGCAAAATAAGAATGCAGATGTGGAGGCCTTGGTGGGGAGGGAAGAACAAAAGTGAACCAAAAAGAAGTCAAGTCAAGGGCATTGCCTAAATCTTTAACGTGTAATAGATGTGACACACCTGAATAAGCCATTTTTGCTTATGGAGGGGGAGACTGGGAGTGTCTGCCTGCATTCTGTCTAACTGACCAGATTTGTGTATTGTTTTGTGAAGCTGTGGCCAATTGCCATTCCTGGGAATTCAGAAACAAATTACCGTTTCTGGGACTAGTGGTCTGATTTGTCCTCTGGATCCAAGGCCCCTATCGTTAGGGTTTGTGCCTTACCCAAAGTGAAACTCTTACATTTCCATGCCCTGAAATGTAAAATTGTGTGTGTGGATTTGTCTTCCTGCCTGGTGTGATGCCAGGTCTTGCAGGAGTCAGAGATGCAGGTAAATGCAGGCAGCAGGGATGGTTTTGGCTTTGGTTTGCTGTAGCCATTGACAAACGCAAAGGCCTGATGTCTGGCATTGCCCTCGGAAGAAGCCTGAGCAGCAAACTGCAAGCTTTGCTTTAACGTAATCTCTCTACGAAACATATAGTTCGAAATTGCAGACAACAGTTCCATTCAGTTGACTCCAGTCAAGTGAGTGTGATACATTGTCCTTAGGTCCCCTTTCTTTTAGTGAAAGAAGTTCTGAGGATAAATGATTTACCTGCAGGCTGCAGCGTGCCTCAGCACAGCAATATTGTGGATGGAGAGTCTCTTCAGCTACCACCACCTCCTGCGACATGCCCCCATCTTTTGTTCTGGGTATTGGCTTAGTGCAGACATGGAAACGTGCCACTTAGTGTTCCATCCAGGGAAACCACCTGAAAGTAGGAGAATATTGGCAATGGCCTTTCTTTGTGCTTGCTGTGACAGTGGCATCCCTAATTAAAATTTAGTGATAAGGGAATGGCTTATGCCTAACCTGGGGTCCAGTTAGACAACCAGGTGAGTGGGAATGCTGTTGGCGTCACAACTTGGTTGTTACCAGCTTGTGTGAGCATTTTCAGTTTATACTGATGTCAAAAGGAAAAGTCCCTTGAGAACCAGGTAAGTTGTTGATAACCAGCCTTCTGAATGTATTTTGGGATCTGTTTAAATCAATGGCAACTATTTCCATGCCTGAGAATTTGGACTCACATGGGTGCACTATGAACAGTGATTGTAAACGTGCACAGGTTCTGTGTTACTGGGAGCCGGATGTCACAGGGTCCTGCATTGTGTCACAGTTCTACGCTCTTGTCAGTGTCTTTATTGCACTATTACTAGCAAACATCTTTTGAATGGTTGGTTGTTTTTTGAATAAGAGGCTGTTGTACGTTTTAGTATGAGGCTTTTTCTTTGTGTTTCTGGCACTGGGTTAAACGGACACGGAGTCTCTGCTGCGTGAACACTCCTGTAGGTTTTGGTACATTCTCGGAGCTTAATCTATCTGTGGCAAGGTTGTGTACGTTGTCCTTTTCCCATCATGACTGGCATCTTCCCACCCCAGTGTCTGTGGGATAGCCAGTGCTTTCATGGAGCTGGGAGGTGGATTTGGGAAGGTCTTTGTTTGGCCTCTGGGATTGCCTTTACTGCTGCTAAAGAAGGAGCCTGAAACTTCTGAGGCTGGCACTGGTAGTGCTGAAGTCACTGCAGAATGTTACAGATCTTATGATCTTTGTGCATTGTGGGCATGATCAAGCTAGACAATGGTATGGCACAGTCAAAAGTAATGTGCTGGCTTTCTGGAAACTGCTATCCCAACAGCTCCCTCTTTTGCCATAGAGTCATCTGCTGGTTTGCTTGCTGACATGTTACAAACCCACAAAAGAGCAGCTGTGAGATCAGATGCTTCAAACTGGCAGTTTCCCCATCTCCTTTACCTAGGAAAGGAGAAAAAGGATGGCTTTTGCGTGCTGCCTTTCTCAATTGATGAGGTTCTGTTGAAAAGCTGCTGCAAGACACGCCTTTAAAAATTCATCCACAAACAAAAACCCAAGCAAGCCTGACAGCACTCCCAGTGTATTCCTGTTAAACCACACAGCGCCTCTGTGTGAGCGCACACAGCAAAAGTGGCTGGAATTGTTTCCTTTGTGTTCGCTCAATTGAAAGGCAGTGATTGCGCCAGGCCAGAGCCGGAACGAGAGAGGCTCCTCACTGGTGCCTGGTGGTGCAGCCGCAGCTTCTGCGTGTGAATACAAGAAAGGACAAACCACAGGGTAAAGTGAGAGCACTGAAATTTTTATTTGTTACCTCTAGGTACCACGAGTTTGACATTAATAGGCAAGACCAGTGAATGAGCAGCAGTACATCGCATTCAAACCTGAAAGCACCAAAAATGGAGCTAAATTTACTTCGTAATCCTATAGTCAGCACGCTAGCCTGGACTTGCTGCATCTTGTATTGTCCCTAATTTAGTAGTACATTGTTATGTAGTTTGGGGGCGTGAGGAAAGAGTCGTTGTGTAGTACCACTTCTACATCATCATAGGACTACAACATGCACATTCTACTATGTGGCCCAAGCAACAAGAATACAAGTAGAACAGTTAGAGGTGGAGACGGGTTCATGTTAACACCACCTATGAATTTGTAGAAACCTTTTTGGATGGGTACCTACAGCAGTTCATCAGTTTGTGTGGGAACATTACACGCATGCACGAGTGATACAGTGGAAAACATAGCAGGAGCAGCAGCAGGACGCAGGACAAAAGTGAAATCTGTGATGGGATGCATTAGAAACAAGACCTTCCTCAGCTTTCTACGGCAAGTCTCTGCTCTGTTAGCGAGGCCTGTTGAGCAACAGTTTTGTTCTCATGGCTGCGGAGTTTTGACACAACTTCTAGAAAGGCCATGCTCTGCACTTCCTTCTGAAGAGGTTCTGGAAAAAGAAATGGTAGAAGAAATGGTGCTTTGTATGAGACAGGCAAAAGAACAGAAAGGGCTGGCTAGTCTAAAACTCTTCTGCTGAACAGTACCCCCTGCACACACAAGCACACAAATGTGCCTGGTATGCATCACCTCTTTATTTACTACTTCGATTTGCTTTTGAGGATGGAGAGAAAACTCTGCAGGGCCTGGGGCATACACAGACTCCATGGATTTCAATAGAGATGAATGACAAGCTGCTGCAGAGCAGTTAAGAAAATCCACCTGGATTGCCTTCCAAACCACAGGTGCTTTTAGGAGGTCATTTTAGAGAAAGTATTTTCCTGCTTTATCCCTTCACCTAGCCCGACACTGCGAGCTTGCCTTGGAAGGTTCAGGGCATCCCTTGTATCGAATCAGCTCTGGCTGGGTGTGTAGGGTGTGAAGTGAGTGAGGTGGTTCGTTAATGGATGTGTCCTGCTTGGTGAGCTGTCAGGTTACAGTTCCGCTCTGCCGTTAATACAATGCGCGGTGCATTGCCCAGGCCTGTGCATGTCTTACTCAGGGCTATGAGGCACTGTTTTGTGGTTCTGATCCTGGATTGCACTGTCCTTTTATTAATAAGGTTGGGAGCAATGCATAAAATTGAGCAATTTTTTAAAAAACCTTCATGAGTTTCAATAAAGCCCTATACTCCACGGACATCTCACAGCTGAGATGCAGAGCAGTTTGTTTTGTTTTGTGTCCTGTTCAGGCCACTCTACTGAGCTCCTACTCAGCAACAATCACCTATCTAGATTTGTTTGCTTCCCAGGTGCTGCTCCTGGAGGTCTCATCCCTGAGCTTCCCAGGAGAAATCCCAACCATCTGTTCCAGACAGTTACACTATATGCTATGCACAGTTGCTTTTTTTTAAATGACCAAGTTTGATACTTGTTTCCCTTCCCAACCTCCTTTCTTGTTCAGGTGCCTTCAGTTTTCCTGCAGTTTAACCTCTGCCATGTAGGAGCTGGAAACTCACACTGCTGTGCACCCAGGAACCTATATTTATGGAATGGTGTCTGTGAAGCTGTTGGGGTGGTTTCGCTGTGTAAGCACTTCCTGCTCGCTCTCTGCTTCTGAGATTCCATGGTGTTTAAGCAGGTGTTACCAAACTGAATTTTGGGAATTTGCTGTGCTTTACAGTGGTTGAATGGTTCTGCTTAACATCCAGATTCCTGTGAGCCTGGAGAGCCTCACACAGAGAAGTGCCTGTCCTAGCTATGAATGCTCTGCTTTTGCTGGTTCCTTACATTACAAGTTTCCATTTTCCACTGTCTTAATTCTTTTCCTCTTTCTGTCCATTTGCTAAGTTGCAAGAGCAATTTCCAGATGGCAAAACAACATGTAAATGTATATCTATTTACTGCCTAACGCACAGCTGTTGGAAATACCAAGTTAAAAGTGATGCCAGATGCCCTGTAACAACGGCTAGTAAGAACAGCAGTCACAGGGGGAATGAAATGTACCAATAATTACACTGGTGTAACCATTTCTAGCCTATACAGGGAGCAATTACTTTAAGACACAGGTCTGACTGCAGCAGAATACGCAAATGTGTAAATAGGAATGCTCACTGCGGAGACAGTGCTGAAAGTAACTTAGAGGCAGCAGAGCTGGGAGGGAGAAGTACTGCAGTATTTTCAAGCATGTAAAGAGCAAACTTGGCTCTTTGATTTCCCCCAAAGTTTTGTTTGGGGGAAAAAAAAAGTTAGCAGTTAATGCCAGGGTTGCTCAGTCGTTACTCTCATGTATTCACTGGCTTTACACAGGTCTGTCCATGAGAAGCAGGGCTGAACCCTGTAAAGTACCTTTACGGCTGCGTACTGATTGCAAGGACGCGCTGTCTGTGTCCTGGGAGCAGGCCAAGGCGCCTTGTGTCTGAGCAAAGCTCATATAGTGTTGTGATGGAATGACCTCTGCCAGCTGGACACCCCTAAAAAACCCCCTTAAGACAAGACTGCTCTTTACTCTGGTGGAAGAAGCACAGGTATTTGACTTTCCAGTAACTGTCAGTCCTGCAGGTGACAAGACTTGGGTCAGGGAAACTGTGTCAGAACTCCTGAGGATGATTATTTTAGCAGTAGGAACACACACAAGAACATCACAGTGAGGCTGAGGGAATCTCTGCAGAAAAGTATCTGCTCTAACAATGGATAATCCCATTCAGTTCAATTGCTGTAAATTCATCTCTGGAGAAGCTTCAAATGTTTCACACCTGGAAGTCCTCCAGAGACAGGCTCTGAAATTCCACCTTTCTGCACTTAATCCACTTCTTTGTCATCATATTTGTCTGTAAATTTTGGAAACCTTTCTGGAACAAAGCTTGCTTTTCTTCCATGCAGTAAATACTTCTTGAAGAATGGGATGAAAGAAATGTGGCCACTTGAAACCTCAACTAGAAATCAAATTTCTCAATGATACCGTGCTCTCTTTTGGTTTTGGTTTTTGTTTGCCCACACCGTGGTGGGAAGTTGCAACATCAAACCACAGCCTGCTACGCCATCCTCAGAACAGTCTGGCCTCTAGCAGAGGGGTAGCTCAGAAAGATTAGGCTTTCCAGTGTCCATCACTGAGGTGTTAGAACATGTCCTGCTCATCTTTCAAAGCCACCATGAATAGTTGTGCCTGATGGGCCAAACATGTGAGGACTGCTGAGGAAGGGCTCTTCCTCGTGAGGTAAGCATAAGGATCCCTCCTGAGGCAGGATTATAGCCTATGTACTGTACTAAGTACTTGTGTGCACATGTGTCCTTGCAAATACTACCTGTAGCTTTGTTTCCTGCCATTCTTGTAGGAATTTAAAGCTGCAAGTGAGATGGCTCCTTGCTAACTTCTCTTCCACCAAATTTTACTTGACTTAAGTTGACCAATAAAAAAGAGCCATCACACAGCAATTACAGGGAACTTGCAGCTAAAGGAGAAAGAGCTCGTTATCTGGGGATTTGCAAAGAGAGTGTGATACTGTAGAGTTTGAAATGCCCTTCGCCTCTCTCCTGTCAGCTGAAGCTTGCGCTAGCTGCGCCCTGCAGAAGCTGGAGTCCAATTTCTGCAGTTAATACCCAAAACCACAGCCTCTTTCATGACACTATAAATGCTACTGAGTGCCATAGAAAATGGAACCCTTCTGTGTATGTTCATTGTGAGCAGAGAACCAGTCTCTGGGTGCTCTGTACACGTTCTGTGCTCTGGCTAAAACCCCGAGCTAAGTTTGTACACATAAATGTGTCTCCTGAATACTCACCGGATCCTATAAGGGCACAGATCAGTACCATGGAGTTGTATTTTATTTCTGGAGCGCTCCTGTCGTCTGAGAGCAGTCTGTGGAGAATCTGGACAAGCTGAGCGTTTTCAAGATCCTTTTCAGCAGTGACTGAAATACAAGTGCAAATGTGTAAATCTGGAAGTGCTGCTTTGATGCTTCCGTGTGCTACCCACCCACTGAGACACAGACCCCTCGCTGTAGCGACAGCGGTGCTGTGGTACAAAACTCACTGCCATAAAACTGCAGCACCTATTAGCTGGGATGATGCTCTAACAATGTAAACCAGCCTGCTTGAAAGGACAATCAGAATTTAATGATAGAATCCAATCACAAATCTGCAATGAGCTGATGGAAAAGCCCCCAGGCTTTTCTAGCTGTTTAGGCCAACACCTTCAGTATTTCAGCTTTCAACATTTCTGCTGCCTGAATTTGCTTTTGGAAATGTCTGAGTAAATACAGATGGTGTAATTCTTGATTCTGTGGTAGAGGGAGCTCAGGGTCCATTATAAAGGCTGTGAGAAACTTCAAGATCAGAGTGCAAGTTATTTCCTCTGTAGTTTTCTAAGGGATATTATATACCAAATTCAGGCTTGAAACCTTTAAATGTCTGAAGATAAAGAAGGATTAGACAGTTCATGTGAATAGAAATACTTTTTCCTTTTAATTAAAACAATTCCCTGATGGATTAGCAGTGATTTGGAAGTTGAACATAGTATTCCTGTAGTAGAATGATAGCAAGAGATGAAAGCAGGAGCAAAAATATGTAATGCTGTTTTAGTTCTTCATTATCGTCATTAATGAGCAGAGCAAATAGGAGAAACAAAACCTCTGTTGGGCATTTAACTTCCTGTCTGGTGAGGTGGCACAAAGGGAGGTCAAGACATGTAATCATCTCTGCCTTCATGTGGCAACTCCTGCATCGATTTCTGTGGAACTTAGTGACAATATTTTGGGGGCATCATCCACTGCTGTGTGTGTTCTGCAGCTCTCACTAATTAGGTAAGCAAAAGCTTTACTTTGATAAGCACTCTCAAAAAGGGCTTAACCATTCCTGTGGAGGAATCTGGTCTCCACTCTAAAGTACTATTTTCTTTTTTTGGGGGGGGGTTTATCTAAAATCTGAAAGTTATGTTTGAGGGCCTATCTAGATCATGTGGTCACCTACCAGAATCACAGGATGATAGGGGTTGGAAGGGACCTCTGGAGATCATCCAATCCAACCCCCCGCCAGAGCAGGATGACCTAGAGCAGGCTGCACAGGACAGCATCCAGACAGGTTTTGAGTGTCTCCAGAGAGGGCGACTCCACAGCCTCTCTGGGCAGCCTGTTCCAGAGCTCTGCCACCCTCACGGTAAAGAAGTTCCTCCTCATGTTTAGGTGGAACTTCCTATATTCAAGTTTATACCCATTGCCTCTTGTCCTGTCACTGGGCACCATTGAAAAAAGACTGACCCCATCCTCCTGACATCCACCCCTCAAGTTTTACAAGTCTTCTCTAGGCTACAGCGTCCCAGTGATGGAGCAGACACTCCAGCCCAGTTTTCTGCATAACCTCATTGCCTGCCTACATCTGCCTGAACTGCTGTGTGTGTCCGTGCTACTGAAGGGCAGGTAGAAGGAGAAGGCTTTGCTACACTGCAACAACAACTGGCACAGCTCTGCCTCTGCAGCTTCTCTTGGGCACAGACTGGAAAGCAAACAGGTAAATGGCTGGGATACTCACCTAACTCTAAAGCTGCTATTAGTGCCAGCGCAACGAGGGCTTCGTTTTGCATTATTACGTGTTCACTGGTTGCCATGGTTACTAAATGCTTGATGCCACCACTCTGTACAATGGTCCTAATTACCTCCTAAAATAAATAACATAGAAATAAAAAAATGTACACAGACTGTATTAAACAACAAAACTGTCACGGATGCAATGTTATCTCTATCATTTGTTGGCTTTCTGCACATGTCTCTTTACACATAAATGTACATGCATGTGGGCCTATAAATTACCTGCTATTACTCTCTGTAAGATACAACCTGTTAAGCCAAGCTAGTTAACCACATGATGAAGGCACACGCAGCTAACTCCTTCCCAGGTTATGCTGTGTGACTCAGGTGCCTCACAGTGAGCCCGCTCTCATCTTGGAACTCAGCTGCTGTTCAGTGTTGATTAGTTTTCCCTTCCTTATGTTGTGATGTTGGAGAGCAGCTTATCAAAAGCACCCGATAAATCATATCTTTGGGATAAGGTGACACAAGAATATACCTTTAATAATGAAGTTATTCTTTATCCCTCTCCCTGAGTTTTCTGAGTTTCTTCAAAATGTTCAGAGAGGTGAGATGGCAGATACTGCACTTACTGTACATCAGCACGTGCTGTACTTGAATAATGGGCCGGAAAATGAGCAGCATTCTCCTGAACTATTGTGGAAAGCAGCTTAGGAAAGGATAGTTATGGGTGGGTTTCTGTTCTAAAGCCAGCAATTGAAATGAGCTGTCCCTCAGGATCTCTGAAATGAAAATGCTGACTGGATCAAATGGCTTTAAAGCAGTTTAAGAACATGCAGCTGGGATCCTGTTTTCAAGTCCAAAATTTGATCCAATTTACGTAGGATGAATAAACATTTCTGGTGTCTGCGGGTCTCAGACTTGTTCATTATCATGAAAAAAAGTGAGTTTTCACCTTATGTTTTCATCACTATATATCACAAAAATACTTGCAAAATGTTTGTCTGGAAATGGGGTAACTTGGCATGCCAAAGGGAAACTGTCCCAGGAGATATGGTTGGCTTTTATTTTTTCATTTGTTCTGTGGGGACACAAAGGCTTGAAATAGTAGTTATTTCTTGAAATAAGAATCTGATTTAAATTTTTAATCTGTGTTGAATTTCCATTTATGGCACATGCCCCTTTCTAACTCCAGCAACAGGTCAAAACTCCTTAACTGATACAGGTATGTAGAATGGTTTCTATTCTGGAGTCTGCACAGGCTGTGCAGTGACACTCCTGATGCAAGGAAACAAGAACAATATGACCATAATCCTTGGGAACTGAAATATTTTTAGATAATTATACTGAAGCTAAATAAAACTGGCACAAGTCGCAGCCTAGTGATTTAAGAAGTTAAAATTTAAAGTCTGTTTTTTCTGAATTGACATAATGTATGCAAGCACCTAAGTATTTTTCTTCCTTGCAGTTATTGTGATTTGTTACTTGTGATTTTTTCTTTTTCCTCCTCCCCCAGTGGAACTCCAAAGTAGTTTTGAGACTTCACAGAATAAACTGGGAACTGCTAGTTGCTCTTTGAATTGGTGCGGAGTTTTGGCTATATAAGTTTTGGGAATCAATCAGCACCTTTGGCATAATTTCTTTTTTGGGGGGAAAATTAATGTGCCCCTCTAAAAGGCAGTACCAAGTAGATAGAAGGGATGACAGCAGTAAGGTTGGTGCTAGTGTGGCTTAGCTCACAGGAACCAACTCCATTTTTCAGAATGAAACCACTGTCACCTTTGTAACTATTACCCCAAATTCTTTAAAATGAAAAACTGAATTAAAATATGATGTGTTGTGAAGAACCATCTAGTTGTACCCATATTCAAACCTAGAGGGCAGTAAAAGCATTAAAAACACCACGTGTCCAGCTGTCTTCCCAATCAGGTTTCCTCTGTGAGTCCATAAACCACATGAAAGTTCATCAGTGATAAATCTGTTAACTTCTGTAGTATCTACTTGATGCCATCAATAGTGTCTCTACATTTAGAATTGAATTCTCTTTTTCCTGTAGAACCCCTGAATCTCTGGTGGTGTATACCATCTATGCATATGCATCTTGGGGACTCTGTGTGCAGGTAAAGAGAGCTCAAAGAAATGAAATTTGATCGGTTCCAGAGGCTGAACATAAAATGGAAAAGGGGCATTAGAAAGAGACAGTAATATTAGAGATCAGCAAAGATTTAAATCCCTGCAAGTCCTGTTGATTTGCTTTTGGAGAGGCTCAGTATAGATCAGGTCCACGCTATATGTTTCACTTTGCAAATGCCATGCAGGAATGAAGAGGTCACTGTTAACCTCTGAGTTGGCCAAGTCATGGTTGTTATTTAAGTTCAATCTTGGAGCCTTTGTTCTTAGCTGTGAACACACTAAATGAAGCCTGAGCCTTGTTTCCAGAGGAGATGTTTTGTCACCTCTAAGGCTGTTTTGCTTAATACTCTGTTGAACAAGGACTCTGGATTTGGACTGCTTATGCAAAGGTATCTGGTTCATATGAATGTGATGGGAGGGACAGAACTCACCTGTCCCACAGTTTCTCTTCATGTTGTACCCTTTGCCATGTACAAGCAGGCTTCTGTTAGAATTTGGAGTAGAGGATGGTTTCCAGTGACCCGTTAGAATATTAAAACTCTGAAAAATGCTCTATGAAGAGGAGGGCGACAGACTTTTTGGGTCTCAATTTTATGTAAATGCAACAATTGACTCTTCACATACAGCAGCATTAAAAGTGCGAAGATGGGGGTGCTGAGCAGGATACAATACAGACACACCACGCTGTAGCCCTGTGAATCCTGACAGCGCCCCTGCAGCTGGCCTGCCACTCGGAAATGGTTTTACTTTGTTTCAATTTTTTTTTTTTCTTTTTTAAAAAAACGCACAGTTGCAGTGAGTGTCTAAACCTGTGGCTTGTGTCTGACCCGCAGGTCCCAGAGGCGGAGGAGCTGTGTAACACGTGACCTGACTGACCTGGCTCTCCAGGACTGCGCTGGAGGCCGCGCTGCCAACACCAAGTGCAGAGGTAATTCGTGGTGCTTACAAGCTGCCCCTTTCCACCACCAACTTACTTTTGATTTGCTGTGTCGTATAAGTGCAGAAAGTAGTCTGTTGGACTCTCCCATCACACCTGCGTGATCCTTGGCTTCACACCACTCCACCAATCGTTCCACCAGCTTTACATTTTTGCCCAGCTGTTCAGCTGCTTCTGCTATGTGATGCCAGAACCAACAACACAACAAAAAAAGTTGGAGCTTGTTTTTTATAGCAAGTGTTAGAAAAATAAGCTGAAAGTTACTAACTAGGAGGAGTTTAAGTAGAACTTTAGTAGCTTGTTGCTAAGAGTGGGGAAAAGTCTAGGTTTCATGGAATTAAAGCCAGTCAAAATGGAAAGGAAATACAGAAAAACACTGATAATCTGGTTTTTGAAAACAACTTATCAGCTCAGTTTATGAGGTTTGTGCACTAACAGTATGGAAAACACAGATGATGTCACATTCCCAGGTGAGATAGCTCAAAAATTTAAAACTGGAGGAGACTGCTGCCAGAAAGAAGGGAAGCACTGTGGTCAGTTAGATTAGGTTTTGTAGACTATATGTCACATAAGCTTCTTCAATTAATTTACATTTCATATCTAAGAGCTTTGCTAGAACTAAAGTGGAACTGGGTCAAAAATAAACACTTGCCTAATTTATCTCATTAACTACTTTCGGTTTTTTAGCAGACTTTACAAATCCTTATCCTGGAACAAGCTGTTAAACTGGAAGTTGTTCATATTGAATCACAGTTTATCAATTAACAAATGCCTTAGTCTGTTCCAAGGAGCTAGGTACAGCCAGGAAACGTAGTAAGTGAACAGCAAAACAAGAGTGGTAGCTTAAAACACTCACGCCTCAATATATACTTGTAATGTGACAGTGTAGGAGAGTTCTGAAGTACAAAAGTAAATAAGCATTTGACACCTATTCTGAGGGTCCCTGCTAGTCAATTTAGGAATTCTGAAAAAAAATCAACCCACATTCCTCTCCCTTTGCATATGTATTACATTTATTCCAAGACTTCAGGAATAAAAAAAAAAAAACCACCAAAAAACCCACCAACCAACCTCTGCTTCCCTCTTATAAGAATCTTGGCAGCATATCACAGACTGAACCAAAGAGAATGACTTAACATAGAGAACAGTTTATTTTTACCTTGTGCATCTATTAACATTCTTAATGTTCCCAGCAGCTTGAATTGAACAGGGGGCATCTCCGATCTGAGAAATTTCAATACAGCTTCTGCAACACCAGCTGATAGCATCTTAGCCTTATTTACAACTGCATGAATAAAGAACAGGAATGATCTCAAGAACACTTCTGGAAGATGCAGTTTATTTCTGAGACAGTCCTGAAGCAAATTTTCAGATAAGGTTTGGAAAATAGCTTGTGAACACAGAGTTCAGGAACAGGAGCGTGCGCTGACGGTACTGCACGGTGGGGAAGTGTCACGGTTGCTAAGACACAGGTGTGAAGTTCAGTGCCGCTTCCTAGCGAGCACATCTAATTGCTAGTGTTCAGCCCGAACATAAACAAAAGGCATCTGCCACAAAATGCACGAAGCAGAAGCTCAGGCTAGTTCTTGCTCCCAAAAATATGGGGAAACGTCCCTGATTCTCAACAGCACTCTATTTCACAGAAGCAAATGAACTAAAGCATCTAATTAGCAGAATAACCTCTTACCTGGCTCCAATATATTAAACAAATAGCACTGGGGCCTGACATGTCTGGAGGTCCCCAGTGGGGACCCTCAGCTGTGAGAGATCCCACATGAAACGAAAAATAAAAATGCAGTACTCTGGACAGAAAGGATTTGGGAATCATGTCTGAGGTCACCTCAGCTCCCTGCCTATGACAAAGCTGTCCTACCCTTGGTGGGGGCTGACACTGTGGGATTAAAGTGGCAAAGGATGGTCAGGAGGCCTGTGAGGTGCTTAAAACTGCTGGGCACAGCTGCTGTGCAAAAGACATAAAAGTGATGCTGGGCCTGAATGAGAAGCCATCAGTCTGATCCGCCTCTGGGACTCTGGATTCTCCCACCCTCATCCCCTGGAAGGAGGCAGTGGGAGAACAGAATTTCACCTTGGGGGGTAATTAGCAATGCAAAGTGAGGCTCACCGGGAATAGCCAGGTTTCTGAGTGCGCTCAGTGCAGCGTGCTGCACAGTTACATTTCCATCCTCCACATGTCTGTCTAGCAGCTCCATCAGCTTCTGAACGATGCCGTTATCCACCATATGGATGCAGTTTCCATCTGGGATGAGACAAGTCACTTGTGAATGGAAGATTATTACTAAGACTTTTACAATAGCTTTTTTAAAACATAGGAGTTATTGCCTTGCTCCTTTCTAGACTTTATTGTGGAGAATTTGACTGCCATTGTCAACAATAGTTGTGCTTATGACAAACTTAAAAGAGTGAAGGAAGAAACTGAGGAAGGCAGAAATCTTCTATACCTCTCTGCAAGTGTGGAACAGTATTTTTAAAGTAGGGTTAATGCTTTTTAGGACTGTGAAGTATAAAACTACTGTTGTTGCTGTATAGCTCAACACCAGCTTTACTGTGATGTGCAGTTTTACTTGTAGCTGTACAAACAGAACATGATAGAAGAGCTCAGATAAATTAACATAAACTATTATGGCATATTCTCACCATTTCTGGCAAAATTTGCAATAGCCAGTGCCCCTGCAAGCTGTAGCTGATGGCTATTGGAAGGAATCCACGAAAGTACTCTTTGGAACACGCTGCCTCTTCCTCCTTCAAATAACTTTTGCATGGATTCATCTGGGGTAAAAAGCACAGACAGTCAGCAAGCAAAAGAAGTGTTTGTTAGGGAAAACTCTTCTCAGTTTTGAGCTTCACTACAGTTAATCCAGTCCTGCAATGGGATGACAGAGAAAATCTGACCTATAGAACGTTAACTGGCAGGTAGCAGGTCCTCTAGGTTATTTGGAAAAGTAGTAAAGAGTAAAATTCATCAGCCAAACGGCATTACAGGTTGTCAGCTGTTGCTTTGCAGAAGGTGATGACACACTGTACTTACCTCCAAGCAATAATAAAACCATAAGATCAGAAGCTGTTTTAAGCTCTGCAACATCATCCTCTTTGTCACTGTCCACAGTCTTCTGGACGATCTCAAGTAAGCACTCCACCAAGCCTGCTTCAACCAGCTGCAGCTTAATGACATCTGAAGAACAGCATGGGTAATAGGAGTCAGCATCACGATTTTAAACACATCTATTGTATGTACACACAGGACAGACTTTGAAATGAAGTAGTGATGCTAACAGTTTCACTGACAGCTTGGGTATATAAAATGGTAAATTTAAAAATTTTAATTTTTATGTTTTAAATTCTCAGGGCCAATTTCTGATATTTTTCATCTACCAGGCCCTCCCCCAGATCCTGACTCCATTTAGAGCATAGCTATCACTGAAGCTGTATGGAGCTGCTCTTCACTTCTCAAAAATGAGGATATTTCTCTGCAGCAAATGTCTGGTATCTCAGTCATCACACAGCACACTCGTACGGACTGTGCTGTGCTCGGGCTTTCCAAAGACTTTCCACTGCATAGCAGAACAAACTTTGTGTTTCTTCTATTTCATGTACAGAAGAGTGACTGACTTCACTGAGGCAACGCAAGTATAAAATACAGAACTTGTTAATGAAGTTTCAGAGCAAGAAATCACTTGTTTTTTAGCTGAGCCAAGATTTCTGCCATTCCCTGAAACGGCTGCAGGAGGAATACAGTAAGGCCGAATCCAAAAGGGCTGGGTTGGGAGAGGAATTTGTTGTGATTGAAGAAAAACTGGAAATTGATGAGGCAAACTAATCAATAGAGAAGGTGATAAACATGTTTTTCAGTTGGTGAAATAGGACTTGGGAGCAATAACTTTTTTCTGTTGCTTCTACAACACAATCTTTAACAGGTTTTTATCCCTGTGAACTTGGAGCTGGGAATCTCCATTACATTCCAAACCTCCCTTACTGTTAAACCAGGAATGGCAGGTTGTCTGATGCTGTGTTACGTCTTTTTGGCATGTGAATGTGATTCTGGTAGGTTCTGAATGCTGATTTTAGAAAGCACAGCCAGAAACCTCTGCAGAAATGTGCAAACAAATGGATGTCTCTTAGCTTTCTGCCTGAAATGGCATTTTAACAATAAGGAGTTTAATGCAAGTTAAAGTATTTTTGAAGGCCAAAGCTTTGGAAATATTTTTTCATGTAGTTTACAAGTGACAGCTGGGTGCAGAGAAGTGTTCTACCTCTGGGAAGGGTGTGACTGACTCTGCTTCCTGGTGTCACTAGGCTTTTTGCATGAGTGAAATTCATTGTTCTTCTAAGAGCAGCTGACCTTCTCATGAACTTTGTTAGGAATGCAAAAAGAGGAATTTTTGCACTGAGATACTTCAAAAACCAGAGAGTTCCCTTAGTTACAGAATACCAGGTTGCAGGTGTGCTGTGATTTGAACTATAAATCACTACACCAGGGTCCTTAACAACAAAACAAAACTTCTAAACACCCAAACCACCCAAATCCAGGCTCTGTGGATACTCCATTAAGATGGTTTTGCGTGCTGACCTATTGCTAATTGTTTACAGCCAAAAGTGTCTCACCAGTACCAGCACAGTGAACTAATTTAAGTACCCCCTGAATCCACAGTGGTCAGCAGTAGTAAAAGTAGCAAATTTTATTGCGACTATAAAACATACTCTAAGAAAAATAAAGCATTTGAACTGAAGTATTTCAGATACACAAAAGGTTGGACCCAATTCTGTGTCAGTCTCTGTGGATGGAACCATCTTAGAGCAACTTGTTGGTTATTATGTAACGACCGAATGTATTTTGGCAAAGCATGCATTTTTAGAACTGAAAAGAATCCTGTTTTCACATGCCAATTAAAATAAATGAGAAAAGTTTTAAAAATTAAGTAAAAAACTAACTTGATTTTTACTACATAAACCAGACCCAGACAGAGTGTGTGTGTGTGTATCCAGGCCTTAGATCTGTAATTAACGTGCCACTTGCAAAAAGTGCATCCGTAGGAAATGGAATTGCCAGTAGTTCTGTGATCACAGGAGGTGACTGTGACTGATGTCCTGGTATTGTAACTGACTATGAGTGCCTGGGCCAGTGCTTTGCAGACACATATTGTAAAACCCCATGAAAAGCAGCTTTTGATATTCCTGCTGCAGGTACAGGGAAATTAAGTACAACATAATCATGGACAGAGGTGGAATTAGCATCAACAATTTGTTGGTTTGTGGCCTATGCTCAGACAATTAAGACCTCTTCACTTCATATGAAACTGTCATCACAAGGATCAACCATGGTGGCTTCTGAACGAGGCAGACAGTTACTCTGCATCTAGTCCTCAAAAAGGACACTGATATACCAAAATACATATAAGGGAATGAATAAAAAACAGTTTAAGAAAAACCAAATCAAATTCTCACCATTTTCTGCCAGGGGAGCCAAAACTTCAAAAATCATCTCTTTTTTGTCATGCTCTATTTGCTTCTTGAACAGTTTCACAAGCTCTTCAGCAATGTTTGTGTAGGCAAACTGCTCTTTACTTGACTCTGCAAAGCAAAAGGAAAAATTCAGTATCAAGTAAACAAACCACATCAAAAGGTAGGACTGTTTTTTTTTTCCCTCTTTATTACCAGGTTTATTCAGTAAGATGACTAATAGTGCTCTTCACAGACAAGAACAATAGACTCGTGCTTGTCACTAAATGAAAAGAAAAATACCTAATGCTGTAAGATAAATGCGCTGACCTGAATTAATGATTATGGCTGTTAAAATCTATAAATACATGACCAAGGCTGTTGGGACTGTTTCTGCCCAACAGAATGTAAAGGTAGCCACTGAAACAGTCACATTGCAAAAATATGCATTGCCTTTGATTCTTCTCTGCTTAACAGGAAGACTAACAGATTGGATGCTGCATTTTTGTGGGGGAGAGATGAAGAGTCATACTGAATGCTTTAGTATTTACACGGTTTCATGATGGTGATGCTTCATTGTGTGTGTGGCTGTTGCAGGGCAAGTTCATACTGCACATATAATGTAAAGTGTCTTACAGATAGGCTAGCTTGCTAGCAGGAGGTTAGCCAGCAGATAACAGTTCTTCAAGTGTAGATTCAACAAAAGCATCTCTTCCTCCGCTGCCTGTCTCTTCCTCACTGGCAGTATTGCAGGGGATGCAGGTGGTAGGGCTGGTGTTCTGCATTCTCTAGTTGCCACCTCCTGAGGGCCATCTGTGCTTAGAAAACCTTCCAGCACCTTTGCTACTGCTCTAATGGATGGTTAGGGATTATTTTAATGTAGAATTAAGCCCAAGGACAGGCAAAAAGCTTGAATTGCAGACCTAGACCCTTTTGTGCATGTCCCGTTATTGTTTTCTCTCAATATGTGTGATTGCATATTGTATTCTAAGTGGATTTTTGACCTCTCTGGTATTTTTTAAAGCAGAACCATCACTTTCCTTACTGGGATTTTGCTCTGCTTCGCAACAAAATAAGAGTTTCATATGAATGCTTCTCAAGGGATCTGTGGAATGCAGTTGCCTCTTAAGTGATGAAAAGTGACAACCTGACAATAAAATTCCCTGAAGTTACAAGGCAAAAAAAAAAGATTACAGTTACAATGTGATTGACTAAGCTATTGCTTAAGGAAGATTAAAGTATTGCTAAAGCTAAATTAATTTTGTGCCCATCCTAAAGAATGAGCATCTTTTCAGCGTATGGGAACAGGAAGGGAAGCAGCTGCTCTGAAGCGTCCTTCCCATGGTTCTTATTACCCAGCTGCACAAAGCTGGATCCTTCCAAAGAGGGAAAGGAAATGTAGATCTCGGTGAAGATACCATTTACTACATTTTATATCCTTACGGTTTGAGTTGCATTTTAGCACTTGCACTTTCAGTATGCTAACTCCTATTATTATACTTTGCTGTGCAGACACAATGCATGGTGCCCATCTTACAGATCTCTGACCTATTAATTTCTTTAGTGCTGTTCTGACAGCTCTTTCTGCTGTTGTTTTGTTAAGTAGACTTGTCTGCTATAAGGAAAGGTATTATGTACCTTATGTACATAACAAGGTATTCTCCCTGGCCTTGAAATCTATGAATGTAGGACAGTTGTGAATAACTTCAGGCTACCAAATAGTACCAGCTCACAGATGTATTTCTCATGCTTTTGAACTGCTTAATCTTACCAGAAATAAAGGGTGATATCATAACTGCTACGTTATTGAATTCCAATGGAAAAAAACCTTAAGGACTAAAAATTGGCTGCATAGGTTAGGAAAGGAAGGACAGCAATGCAAACCACAAGTGATGATAAAACATGGGCCCTAACAACCTGTTGGTTTACACGTTGTGGAATTCCAATGAAAACAATTCCACTTGCCAAGATATTGGATCAAAGCAGGACCACAAACTTCAATGAAGTTGTAACTAAATTTGATAAAAGTAATGTCTACAGCTTAGCTGTATTCATGATTTATATAGGCAAGTATTTAGTCTAGAACATGTTAAAACTCTACACCTAAAAGAATCTTGTATAGGTAAATTTATGAACTGTGCCTGTCCTGGTTTCATTCAGTAATTTCCATGAGCCAAATTTAATCCTGATGTAAATTTGTGGAGCTACACCAGGATACATTATTTATATTATTAATAAATAATTCACAGTAAGTAGCAGGGCTCAGGAAAGACTGTTTAGTTGATTTAAAATGTGCTTATTTGCATTGAAGAACGTTATCATAAAACATAAGCTTGTACTAAGTAACCACATAAATTTCAGTTACTGAAGGGGGGGAAAAAAGAGACAACTATATAGATTTTAGAGACAATAAGAAGAAATTGCTTGCTTTAACTATTGAATGTACCAAAAGGAATCAAATAGGCATCAGTGCAAGGCTTTTGTTAGTTTTAACTTTAAGAAAACTGGATGTAAATTTGAGATGAATATTGTAGACTTACCAAGTTCTGCTAAATTGCCAAATGCAACAAGGCACATCTCTGTCAGAGCTGCGTTTTGGCAGTGAATGCCCAACAATTTCACTAACGTAGGAATAACACCCATATTGATAAGCTGTGACTGCAGGGTATCTACATGAAAAGAAAGCGCAACAGGAAGTTAGCATTTCTGTTCTTTGAACCAAAAAAGCATTTTTCACACAAAGAAACTTCTATGCAAAACAGCATTAAAATGTCTGTCTCCCCTACTCTTTTACACTAGGATCTGGTCCAGGCTCGAGATAGGGACTCATAATTCCCCCCTGGAAATGGGATGTATTCCCAGAAACATTCCCTCCTGATCTGGTCATAGGGTACTGCTAATTTTGTGGTTAGCGGGTTCCTAATACACGTTGGGTTTGAGTCTGAGCTCACTGAGACTGGCTGACTGAAATCAAACAAAACTACGTCAGTCAGTGAAATATTTATCTAAGAGCATGTTCCTATATAGTTTTCTCTTAAAGATAAAAACTGGAAAATTAAAATTAGAATGGATATAAACTCGCACTGAAATAAACATGAAAATTTTTATAAACACAGGAAGTCACAATGTAGGTTATGAGGAGCTTGAGAAAAAGAAAGTTTAATAAAGACAAAAAAAATGGAAGTTTTAAGAAAAGTCCTTAGAAGCCATTCTGATAATTTCTTGCATAGGATGAAAGTTAATAGTATTTACAAGTAAGAAAGTTATTGCTTCTAGATGTCTGCAAATAGAAAGATGCTTTGATGGTTAGGCAGAAACATGATTGTTTTAAAAGATTATTTATAACCATATTTTTTCTTACACATTTTATCTATTACATAGCAAAGAAGAAAAACATTGTTTCACAGTTGAATAGAATGAAGCAGACATGAACACACCAGATGTTTAGTAATTTTCCTAAGCATTTCTCTTCCTTTGTTTCTAAGCACTTTAACTACCTTTAAATGTTACACATTCTAAAGACAAGGATCCAAAGCCCAGTGAATTCAAGAGAGCTGTTATCGTTTTCATTTAGCTTTGGGTCAAGATCTACAGGGCAATTTAATTTTTTTTTAAAATTATTTTTTAAGGAATACATTCTGAGCAACTGAAATCAAAGTTTTTATATTTGTGGAATGAGAGCTATAACAATTGCAGATTGTTTACTGGGAGATAAAAACATATTACGCCTTAAGTCTAGCAAATTTCAGTATCCTCTCATGCTCTCAGAAAACTCTTTGCCTTCAAGATTCTGCCAAGTGTGTTTGAAATTTTCATATAAAAATTACAAAAGGAATTTGTAATGTTTATTTATATTTAAAATAAAATACTTTTGTAATAATTACCAATTTGGTAGATTAAGTAAGTAAATGGCATGGTTATTACAGGTTAATGTGGATGAGCAGGAATCATTATGGTTTGACATCTTTAATAAAACTGTATTACTTACCAGTAACTGAATTTCTTTATTTTTTGGGGTGGGGGGTGGGGGCAGGGAAATAGAGGGGAGGTTTTACCTCTTCCACAGATTTGTGGTCTTTCAAGAAATTTGAGAACACCATGTCAGACATCAAAGAGCTGTTGAAGTTGTCAAATTTCAGGTAAGTACAAATTGCACTAGCGCATGCATTGAATGCCATTTTACCTCCGGCAGATGTGTGAGTCACTACTATACCCTCCTACTTTGTTCCAAACTGACTGTAAAAATCTATCTCTGAATAGGAAAATTGCGGAGGGGGAGCTGGAATGGCTCTGTGGAGAAAATGAGTATGTAGGAGAAGTCAAGTTACTGGTAAATAATCCAGTTTTGTCCTCGGTTTGTGATTGTCCCCTGCAGACATTTAAAAATTCTGAAGGAAAAATGGTAGTCATGGAGGGTAGGAGAACAAAGACACAATCCACAAATGCCGTAGAAAATTATGTGGAAAGAAATTGCTTTGTTACTAGATTATGCTTTTAGTCTCTCTAAAATCACTGTTTCCAACTGTAATGGGCAAAGAGACAATTAATCTCTATGGGCTTCATCTGGCAAAGTGTTCTGACATTACTAAGATAAGCTCCATTTTGAGCAGTTTGGGTTCTTTCTGCTGTATCTTTCTTAATACAAAATATATAAAAAGGACAAAAAAGGATAAGACAAGTGGAAAAAAGGAAAACATATCCATCTTTGCAAGGAAATGGGAACCCTGAGAACCAAATATGTTTTTCAAGGGAGCATGGTGTGCGCTTGTTAAAGCGCTTCTGAAATTCCCAAGTAGGAAAAAAAGAAAAAGAAAATATACCAAGAAAGAACAATTGTACTGGATCAAAAGTCAAGTATTGTACCTGACTCCATACCAGTCTCATTTTCCTGGAGTAGGTGGATGACACCTGAGCACAGGAATGGTCTATAGCGGTAAGAATGGGATTTACAGGTATTGCCAATAAGGTAAGTATCGATGTCTTCACTGCAGGAAGTGGAAGGATAAATTTTCTCCTCTGCCAAAGACAGGACTACCCTGTCACAAAGCTGCACTGGAGGCAAAATCTTTGAAAATAAAAGGCTGCCAGAAACTATTTGCTATATTTATACTGAAGCCTGGCCTTGCCATAAAAATTCTGAACTTGTCATTTATGTCAGTCGTTACCACCAATAGGAGGCTCCTTGTCCAGCAAAGGCCTTCTAAGAGGAAGTTCAAAAGAAAATTACTAAGCTTGGCACTGGTATGGAGACCTACAGCAGTTTTATTTTAGAGAAATTAAAACCAGCAAAGTAGTTTGGTCTTAGCTGGAGGGACTGACAGCATAGGCTCTCCTATGAAAGACCGCAGGCCGGGTAACGTGGGATAACTGCGCGTGTCGGCCTTTCACTGCCGGAAGTGCTAAAGCCCTATTACAGCAGGAGACAGATTCAGGGGATGCGTGCAGCCATCCCACAAGCAGCTGCCTGACACAGGACTAAAGTGTGCCACAGAGCCAGGCAACATCACGTCTCAGGATGAAACAGCACTTCTATCAGCTTCCTAAACAGAACTTTATACATAGGGAACAGGAAGCATGAAAAACTGAATTCCTCATCTGAATTTATGACTTAGAGCCACAAAAGAAATTTTCTCAAATTTTACACTAGTAAGATGCTTCTGTGTTCTCTTGGGGTGAAAAGCACTGACAGTGATGCTGTACAGATGCATATACAGGTTGATAAAAGGCAATCAATACATGCGCCAGCACAAAGAATTACCTACCTAAAACTGGAGTTTCAATGGCTCCATGTCCTTCGGTGACACACATGGAAACTCCAAAGAGTAAGATCTGGGGAGAATATCCCAAATTGAAAACTTTATTGGGGGCATTTATGTTTAAAATGCTGATTTAGGCTAGTTCATGATTTTGGACAGGATTTCAGAAAACAACTAGTCATTTTGTGTTTCATAGTAACTGTGGCTATAATGATGAAGGAAAACTTGTTTTGTATAAATTGGTGGCGTAATTTGTACCCTAGAGAAACCTGCCTGCAGTCCCCATGTCTATGTTAAATCATTATATAACACACATGTGTTTGTACTGATTATCTCACTGTCATAAGAAACATATTTTTTGTCTGCTTTTACATGCTTTAGGTTACATTGCATTTGTATATTTAGGTCTTAAAAGCATGAAAGCATGCTAGACATCTTTAGCTGTGATGTAAATGAAACAAAAACCATGGCAAGCATGAAAATTAACAAAGGTAAGCCTTAAAAGGAAGCATTACTGAAATATTGCTGTTAGACCCTAAGAATGGTGCCATAAATCTCCCTTTCATTTCTTGTGTATTTACTTGGCTTCTGTGGATGGTGAATAGCGCACATCGGTCCCTGACCGTTCCAGTCACTTTTGTGAGGATAAGAAAGGCTTGGCAGTTGTATGATTTAACATCAGAATGTTGCATTTTACAAAGGCAGTGAAGGAAAGAATCTAAATAGACTAAAGTTCAATATGAAATGAGATGAGGAAGCAATCTATAAACAGAATTATTTTTATCTACATATATACTCCCATATAGAAATATACGTATACTTTTGCACATGCATACTGGATCCAGGTAACTTCTGATCTCCAATCTGACCACCTAGTAAGCCAATTGGCCTCCTCCTTCCATCGTTTCTGCATTTCTTTAAAAATGCTTTCACGGTTTGTTTTATAAATTTGAAGAGACAATTAGCTACCTTATAGACTGAGCCCATTAACTTGTAAATAGTTTTGGCTTACAGGATTATGAGATCTGCAGAATAACTACTCTTTTACATGAGTGTTTGCATGTGATTATTTATTTTGTTAATTAGTTATTAGTTTTTCACTCTTTATCCAAGCCTGCTTTGCCTCTTGCTCTAAAACAAGCAGATTCATAGCTACACAGAGAATATGTGGAATGAGAACAGTCTTCCAAATGGGAGAAGCACATACTGAACCCACTCAAAGGTGCCAGAACAGCAGCTTTAAGCATGGGTGCTTTGTACCCCAAATAAAGTTTCCATAGCTTGGCAGGGAAAGAATTATAAATTTTTTGTCAAGACTTCTTTTGGGATTAAGTTATGAGCTAAAATATCCCCAAACATGTGTGATATGTTTGCTTAATTTTTAGACATACCTGCAAATTTGCATTTTAACAACGAATAACGGAAAGCAGGGATGAGTTGTCTGTGTCTGATTGAATTGGGGTAGTAAAATATGATTATGACAAAGATGGTCAAGATAATCTGGGCTGAAGTCAAAAGGATGTATCCCATTGGAAAAACACTCTGATTTATACCAATTACAAATTTAGATTGTTTTGGGTTTTTTTAACATAAGCTTAAAAGAACTGCAAGAGATGCCAAAGCTGAGTTTGTTCTGTTAACATTATAGCAACTAATGAAATGGTAAGATACCAAGGAGGCAAAGGAAGAATTAATTCAGCAAGCAAAAATAATTTCTGAACACAAGCAGATGGCACAAGAACCTTGTAAAGAAGAGTCTTAGTTATAAAGCTTAGACAACAGTGTTATGAATGGAGTTACAATTGCAAGCTGAGTGTCCAGAACTGGGACGAGATACAAGAATGCTCCACTAATTTGCTCTGCTTAGGAAAAGAAAATGTTACTAGTAGCTGCTCTTTAGCTGCCATTTTAAAAAACTTGTGTGAAAAATCCCTATGCTAATTCAAAACCTTGAAGTACTCGAGAATGAGTCATTAAAAAAAACCAAGGTACTTGATAGCTATTAAAAATAAAGTAGTAGCTATGGGAAAAAGAGGGCAATTAGTTGACTGGGAATGACAAACCGTTTAAAATGAAATAAAATGATCATAAAATGCTAAGGATTAGAAAATATTAGGGTGTTCACAGATAATTAGATGCAACTAAGAACCAAATGTGCTGTAACCGTCCTTATCTGGATAGCTAGCACAAGCCATTAAGAGCAGAACAGAAATCTTCAAAGTCCGCACCTGTAATTTTGTCACAGAACATGCTCAGCAGGGAATGTTATAGAAACAAGAAAAGACAAGGTGAGAGTGATATTTTGAACACTGAAACATTTCCTTCTTATGTTTAAATTTAAAAAAAAAAAAAGTGTTCAATTTGTTTCATAACTACTGACAATGTGATCTATGCTCCAGGCTGCAATCCCATATGCCTCATCCTTCAGTGAAACCAGCGCAGCATTTATCTTCCTAAGGAACACGGGATCAAGACTTTACAAGTAAATCCTGAAAATACCTGCTAATCTGTGAGCACAATTAATTGTCAGGCCAATCCAAGCTTTCATGTTTACCAGGTCAGCAAAGAACTGCCTTTACTCAGATTATGACCTACCTGATGCTGCAATGTGTGGAAGTTGTGTTTGTTTTGGGCTTGTATCTGACACTTAGCTGTTGTCCTGAATTTTATGATGTTTTTTCAAGCAGTTCAAAACTATAGTTCAGTTGCACCTGTGGCTCTTAAAACTGTCAGGACCAACCAACTACCTGTCTCTCCACGCACATGCTGCAGGTAAGCTCACTGAGTTTTCTTCTAGAAGTGTAATCCTCTTTTTTTAAAGCATTTGGCAGATTATTGGGGATTTAATTTGGTGGTTGCCAAAGTCAGCGGTCCAATTCACAGTGGAACTAACAAGACACAACTCTTACACAGCATGCCTGTGGGTGCTGGGCCAAACAGGAGCTGGGTCCCAACCGAAAGGCCCTTTCTCATGGGGACCAGCAAGTGTGTAGGGATAAAGTGAGGGTTTGGTCAAGCCCCCAGCAATCCTCCATGATGCGGTGATAGGACAGGATGGTGGTGTTGCACCCAGCTTCAGGAGCAGGGAATACTCCTGCATTTCTCACTTCAGTGGTTCCTGTGACTATTGCGTCAGTTTGTTAGTTTGTGTGAGAGTGTGAGATGAAAGATGCCATTTAAGCAGCACAGAGAGCAGCTAGTGAATCCTCCTAGCTGTCACTGGGCTACACAACTGCTTTATTGATTGCATCAGCATAAGCTATCCTACTAGATGGAATGAGTCATTTATTCAACATTCATAACAGTTAAACAGTTCAGAAGCTGCTTGTTTGGGAGATTTATCTCATAATTAGTTTTCCTAGGGAAGATCTGCTGGGAGCTTGGTCACTGAAGCAAAACTGGTAAGAGTATCTCTACACAGTGCTTTTGGGCTGGTCTGTTTTGAGCTACTAAATATACTGGATGCTCATTAGTCTTAATCCAGAGGATTCAGGTATCTTACAGGTGAAAAAATCTATTTGCTCTAAATATTTTAACAAATAAAGAAAAGAAGAAGAAATGTAATAAAATGTGCCACTCAGACATCAAGCAAAACAATTCCTGAAAAATATATGAAATAAAGGAACTAGAAAATTGCTGTTTGGAGAAGGAAGTAGTACTGTAAACATGTATTCTTAGTTAATACTAGGAAAAGGAGAGATAAAAAGGATACAAGAACAAGAGAAAGATATGACACATAAACCAGAGATATTTGGAGGCGGATAAGCAACACCAAGAGTGAGAGCTCCAGAGAGATGACACAGAAAACACACAAGGAAACTATGCTAGAACATATGATAAAGCAGACTAAAAAATTATATAGTAAAGGTTGAAATAAAAGAAAATAAAATTGAGCTTATGGACCATTCTGAAAAGTACAAGAGTTTCAGGGACATAAGTTTAGAAAGTGAGTTACAGCAAGTGATAACTTTAAGGAAATGGTGAGCAGCTAATAAAGAAGCTATTTCTTCCTAAGATAAAATGCTACAGTTCAGGAAACGGGCATGATCAAAGAAACAATGTGATTAGCTAACTAGGTTTGCAACCTGTGCCATTACAGGTCAGAAGAGCCTCCATTTATCCCAATTTTCCTAGTGATTCAAACTTCGAAAAACTTGAAAATGTGCGAAGGCTGTAAAATATGTGTTGGCATATTACTATGCTTGTGTGCAGAAGCCAACTAGGTACTAAAATATCAGTGTGTACAACCAGTGTAGAACATTACTTTTTTATCCTCAGTGGTCAAGGATTTCTCAGTTAAGATACTACCTTGTGTTTTTGCCCCAGCCCCTAAATATCTACATTTAGTGGCATAAAGGGCATAATCTTATTATTTGTAGACACAGAAGAGTGTTGAACATATGTATAAATTATTCTCCATTTATCTTAGAAGAAAGTACATATGGTTTTATATACATTTCACAAGGAGAAAAATGATTAAGGAAAACCATTAGGCATATATACACCCAAATCATTAACAAGACAAGGCTGCATGCCTGTGACAAATTAGTCTTATGGAATTGTTTGATGCTAAATGAAAAAGAGAGGACTTTAATGTAGCCTTCTAGTTTACTTCTGTAAATCTGATTTTTCCTAAGGTGTATGACACATCTCTGTGTATTGCTTTTAGACAAAGAAGTAAATTGCAGATGTTGATTTAAAAACTTTATACAATGGAATCACATCATATATGCACTATTTATATATGGAATTGCATCAGGAAGTTATCTAGTCTTTTTTGGAACATAATTTTCCTGAAACAGGAAATGGTATATTTGAATTGAGGTACTTGATCTTTTCAGAGTAACTTAGTGTTAGTATCCACAATTAAACCTGCAGTTGAGTTTAACTTTTATCTTTTTCTTTTTTTTTTTTCAGATGGGGTTGTTCTCCTGGTAGACATAAAGCAAATTTTCAGTGTTGTTTACCATTCTCATTGCTATAGTTCATCAGCATGCCACAAAAGACAGTCAAGAGCTTCTCACTGGCTGGATCTGTTTTACTGCACAGTGACCTTATATGGTCTACTACAATATGTGCACCACCTGCATGGTCAACTGCATTCCTGCCCTCATCTGTAAAACAAAGAGTTACATTAAAAAAAACCAAAACCAAAACCCACCGTAGAGTCCCGAACAGAACAGTAATCACACAAAACAAAGGTTTTAAACAGGATGAAGTCGTTCTCCAGTGTTGTCAAATTCATTTAGACAGATGCTTGAGGGCCAACTTTTAGTGCGCCAGAGCTAGGAAAGTGAAAACACCTACAACAAAAGGGATTAACCACCTGGCACTAATACCTTGGTGAAGAAGTTCAGTATTTGAGGCAGAGGCTCTGGAAGCAATAAATAATACTCTGAAGATAGGCCGGGTTTTGCCAGAGGAAGGTTCTGGGCACTTTACAAAGCATAGGCCATACACCCTTGAGGATCAAGGAAATTACTCCTGCTGTTACACATGCTGAGAAATTGCAATACAGAAAATAAAATGTTTAGTTTACTTAAAAACAAAATGGGGGAATAAATGGACAAAGCAGACATAGGTACTTGTTCCCAGTCACAAGCTCTGTTCATGCACTCACTCTGCCACACAGTATGTTCTTTGTACTGCTATACCTGAAATTTAATACCACTATCATTCTTTTTGTATGGCAAAAAGAAAAAATTGCTCTGCATCTATAATAGACTACAATGTTCTGCAGTTTTGTAAATAATACACCATAATCTTTGTATGGAATTCTTTCTGTATAACAAATCAGATTTCATATATCAGTGTAGGAATAAAGGAAAAATTGGCTTTCTATTACAGTAATCGACAATACCACTTCCTTTCCCAGCAGGCAATCAGCAACAGACAGCCATCAATATCCTAACTACCAAGGCTTCAAAAGGAGAGATTCCAAGGTTTCCAAAAGGAGAGATTTCCAAATGAGGTACAGTTGGAATCAACTGGAAAATGTGGATGAAAAGAAAACCTTGGGGGGAAAATAAGTAAAGCAAAATTTTGCAAAATAAGGAAAAAACCCAAACCCTCTCCTCAGTTTCTTAATGACCCCAAAGCAAATCTTCTCTATCCCTTATTATTTACCACTCTATCACCACTTCTCTCTTTCCCCAACATACATGGTCAAGCTACCAGGTTTTCCTCATTCTGCAGTGTATTCAGTATGCAAACAAAGGCGGTCCACATTTGTAATATGATCCAGAGCTCTGCCAAAAGAAGTCTCCAATCTTCAAATTCTTATTAATACTATTTATGATGCATATACAGCCCTTATATGCTCTCTCTACATAAATAAAAGGATTGTAAGTATGGTATATGCACCATACTTACATTTATATGTTTATAAATATAAATCTCTATATACGAGGGGTATATATGGGAACTTCTGATAATTTGCTGACTTGTGCTAAAGAAGGAAGGGTAATTCTGGATGGATTTTTAATACCAAAGTAGTAAGTGTTTTGCAGAATAATTGAGATACAAGCAACAGAGGAAAATCGCCACTGCCTTGACTGTCTCCAGCTTGGACATGATAGGACATCAGGGGACTGTGTTTCTTGGCAGGTATGTGTATTCTGTTTTGAAAAAAGAGAAATTGCAATCTGTTTACAGTCAAAAGAATTCAAGAGAAGATTCTGTGTCTATTAAAAGGAACATTAAAAAAAGAGAAATATAAAAGAAATAAAACTCTCACATCCATTAATCTGTGACAAAAGTAGGCATAATGCTACACTGAAAGGAAGTTCTACACCAAAATATAGTGAGACAGAAGAGTCAGGTGTTCAGATCCAGCGCTTACACATACCAAACTGGCAGAGGTAAAAAACCCAAACTCAGCTACAATACTCTACCATCCTGCTTTCTGTACCTCTTCTCAGATTTTTTTATTACAAAAGTTATGCAAATACAGGATTTTGTATTTGGCTTTCCTGTTTTGAGAGCCAAAACAGGTGCCCAAAGCGAAACTGAATGGCTGATTTTGTGGTCCTTGTATTACTATAATGCAACTGAAGTCAACACACTGAAATAATGATAAAATTAAGCTTGAGATGAGAATCAGGTGTCAAGCTTGTTTCTGTGTCTTGATATGGAACTGCACATAAAATATGTAAGCAAAGAATAATATACAGTTGTGTGAGGGTTTGGAAGCCAGGGTTAAAAAAACAGAAACCATTTACAAGCCAAGTTCCTTACCTGGATGGAATTTGGTGCAGCTTCACTTGAAAAGAACTGTGTGATAGTTTTTCATGTGCTGTAAGATACTAACTCGGATCCTTCTACATTAATTCTCCCTGGTTTGTCAAATGAGTTATAGATTAAAAACTGCTGTATCTTTAAGCTCAAAATACTCACTACAAATACAAGACAAAATTCTTATCCACAGAATATTTTTGTTAGGTAGATAAATAATGAGGTTCAACCACACAGACAGCAAAAGTAAGGCAGAAAGATTCAGAAAAAAAAAAACCTCACTCTAAGACATGTCCCTCTATCTCTATGATATACTCAAAAAGTTAGGGTAAAATGAACTTCAGGATCCTTCCCAAGTAGGTAGCAGGCTATAAGTGCCAACCTTTGATGTGACTCCATAGGCTGATAGATTCATAAAAGAGGTGCCTTAACAGAGTTGGTTGCTCCCACCTCTTTCCACCCTGCATAGCTGCTTCTCTGCCCTAGGCAGTGGGGTGAAGAACAGACCTGGGCTACTGCTCTAATTAGAATCTCCTGATGCTGTTGCTTTATGCTCAAGGGGATTAACTCAGCTCATTAGTGCAGGGCCACAAAGACTTCCACATGCAGTGGAAAAATCTGAAGGCTCTGACTCCCCACTCCAAGCTCAGGCCACGACACCCTGTTGGACGCCCAAGCAAAGAGTACTTCTGACTCAGAATGCTCTGTGTGCTTATTACCAACTCGCTTCTCTCTGCTTTGTCGCTAAGAAACAGATTTTTGCACACAAGATTATTCACTCACCAAATCTCAAATCATTTACAGTCAAAACAAGACCACAGCATGTTGCTGTGTCTTGTTCTTAATCCAACTATTACTTTGCAGTTCAGCAGCAATATGAACTCCCACACTTAACGTGCTTCCAGCCTCCCAGAAGCTGTGTTGAAATTTTTTCCTGTGACCTTTTAAAATAAACATTTGCTATTCCTTAAGAGATCAGTGATTGAACAGTTTAATGAGAGCATTCACATTTCTGCTTAAAAATGCTTCACTGCAGCTCACAAAGGGCAATGCTTGTACAGCTTTTTTTTTTCCCTAAACACATATAATGTGGTTTAAAGACGCCAGAGTGACAATGACCCTACAGGCCATAGGGATTTTTGCCTCCTACAAATTATACAGTAAGATTTATTACAGAATGAGTTGTTATTTCCAGTGTGTTCTTTAGCCCAAAGCAACGCAGCCATCTCTAAGAACGGGCACAGTCTCTTTCTATCCTGAGGTGTTCAAAGGCATTTTAGGAAAAAATGGAGTTTATCAAATTACTGTGCCTGCTCACATCCACCCAATGAAGAGTGTCTTGTCAAATTTCCCCAGGGCTCAGCCATACGTGCTCCAGTGAATGCCCAAGTCCAAGACCAACATTTTTTTAGTGCCTATGATTGGTAGATCTTTAAAATGCAGCACCTGGAGTAGCTTCAATTTGCTTTTCCCAAAATGTGTTCACATAATTTTCCCTTGAGTTTTCTTCCCCAGTTTACTAAACCCTAAAACAAATCACTAAGTCATAAAAGGTTAACAGAAAAAGAGAATTAAAGCAACACTTTAAAATACAAAAACGTAAAGCAAAAGCTATATAGAGCCAATGAGTTCTTTCTCAAACGCATGCACCAATATTTTGGTATTTGTCACCACTGCAAGGTGCTTATTTCTGGAAACAGAGTTACACCAGGCAACGGGCTGTGCCGTCATACAGGCAGATACCAGAAAATATTCTTGCAAAAAGCTCACCTAGTGCTTTTTAATCCAAACCTTAAGTTAGCTCTGTTGCTTTCATACTGGGGCCTTTTTTAATATAAAGTCTAAGCTCTGCTGATCCAAGTGACATTAAAGAAGCACATGAATTGCATACAGACTGGGACAAAGCCGTTTCTTATTAATGTCCTGTTAGAATACAGAGTTTCTTCACAAGGAAAATTAACCAGTACATTTTCAGACAGTTTTAAAAAATCATGTTTTACACAATTTTTAATTGTTTCAAAATATATTCATCTGGTTCCTCTCTTGTTCCAAACTCTTCTCTTCTTCATCTCTAATATTTAAAGAACAGTTTAGAAATCATTTGCACTTCAGAAAAGAACCTGATCCTGCAAAGATGCACATTGTTACTTCATTGTGCATACATTGAGTAAACCCAAATGCTGGTAAAAATTAGGTATGTGTGTCTGATTCTGGTGATGATGGCATCACAGCTAGTTAAATAATGACTACATAAAAGCACAGAAAATTATGTTCAGTATAGTGATGTAGTGAGTGGCTGTTGGAAAGTTTGTCCAATTTTTTCCTCACAAAAAGGTATGAACACTGTATTACCTCTGCGTATTGTATCTTTACATCACAATGGCCACAGTGCCACTGCTTTCCAAACAGTTCTTTGCTAAGTCTTTGTTACTGTATCTTTGTTCTGAAATGTGAATTTTGTGTTTCACAATACAATTTCATACGTAATGACATTTCCCAGTAGGGGCCCTACACTGGTTTGCAGACTTAAAATGCTTTAAATAGATTTAATCTTTAAAAAGCACCCGAAATCACAAGTCACCATGTTGTTATAATGTTTGCCATATATGGAGGCTTCAGAAACACACCTGTTTCTCAGATAATCCACTAGAAAACTATTTCACAGCATTTCTTAAAAATTATCTCTTGGGCTTCAAACTGAAGATTCATGCTTTGAAATGTTCTGGTTTTGTCTTATAACTGGAAACCTGAATTCTCCTTTCTCCAACTGATGTATCACAAGTTTACTGGTGTAATTAGTTGCACTGATATAAATGATGCAAGTCCAGAAGGGAAAGGTTGATTAGTATGATCAATGTCCCTGATTTGCATAAACCAAGCTGCCAAGACAGCAGCTTCTGGTGACATGAGAAAAATACAGTATTTCTTTTTAAATTCTTTTACTCTGCAGTTGGGTATAATGATAAAATCATTCAAATGACATACTGCTGTTTTACTTTAAGTGCTTCATCTTTATTGCATTTGGCTCTAATCCTACATTCTTTTTGACCAAAATTTCACTTTAGGTTAGACCAGTGCTCTACGGATAACAATTTTTTGTTATTTTAAGATGAACTGAATTACAGTAGCCCAAGGTGTGCGTGGGAAGAGTTCTTGCTACATGTTCTATTCTTGTTATCCTCTATTTTTTAATTGGGTCCTTTTTGCATGGTTTTTGTACAAAGGCATTCATCTGCTCCTGCTGCTTTCTTTCACCTGAAGTCATAATCTTCTGGCTGCTGCAGAATAAATGATGATGTGACATTTAGACAATTATGACCACACATGGGGAAAAAACCAGCAGGAGTAGAGCTCGAAAGGAAGAAAGGTCCTGCTTACATGTTTTCTCTTCTTATTAAGGAAATAGAGAAAATATTCAAATAACACTGTTAGGGGCAAACTCTTAGCTAATGTAAACCATGTTATCTATGTAGACTTCAGTAAAACATTGTCTGTGAGTTTATAACTTTTTAACTTATAAACTGGGAGTTTGCAAGTTGGGGTTTTTTCCCCCCATTTGAAGATTGTAAAAATGCTGTCATTCAGTTTTAATACTTGACCTTTCTTTTTAGCTTTATTTTTTAAATCACTAGATTCTAGATCCTGTAAATTCTTTGGCTGCAAGACTGAATACTACAACCCTGTTACAGAACACAGGGCAGCATTCCATAAATTTTAATTTTTCAAGGAAAGTAAGCTTCATGTACTCATGTTCCTGTTTCTTCCATGTCTTCTGTATATTTGTCTACAAAGGACAGGACACTGCAATACTGTATTTTGAGCTTCACGTTTTAATAATTTGGAAGATATTTTTTGGGATTTCTCTGTCTATCCTGTACTGAAATTTCCGTTCCCTGAAGGAATTATAAGACTGATTACCAGAAGTACAGTTTCTTTTTATTTAGGGCCTGTCCTCTTCAATATCTTTATTGATGACCTAGATGAGGGCATTGAGTGCACCCTCAGTAAGTTTGCAGCTGACACTAAATTGGCTGGGAGTGTGGATCTGCCTGGGGGTAGCGAGGCCCTACAGAGGGATCTGGACAGGCTGGAGAGCTGGGCTGAAGCCAATGGCATGAGGTTCAACAAGAGCAAATGCCGAGTCCTGCACTTTGGCCACAACAACCCCAGGCAGCGCTATAGGCTTGGGGCGGAGTGGCTGGAGGACTGTGTGGAGGAAATGGACCTGGGGGTACTGATTGATGCACGGCTGAACATGAGCCGACAGTGTGCGCGGGTGGCCAAGAAGGCCAACGGCATCCTGGCTTGCATCAAAAATAGTGTTACTAGTAGGAGCAGGGAGGTAATTGTCCCCCTGTACTCAGCACTTGTGAGGCCGCATCTCGAGTACTGTGTTCAGTTTTGGGCCCCTCACTACAGGAAAGACATTGAGGCTCTGGAACGCGTTCAGAGGAGGGCTACTAAGCTGGTGAGGGGTCTGGAACACAGGCCTTACGAGGAGCGTCTGAGGAAGCTGGGATTGTTCAGCCTGGAGAAGAGGAGGCTTAGGGGAGACCTTATAGCTCTCTATAACTTCCTCAAGGGAGGTTGTAGTGAGCTGGGGGTCGGCCTCTTCTCCCGTGTAGGCAGTGACAGAACTAGAGGGAATGGTAGCAAGCTGCGCCAGGGGAGATTCAGGCTCGACATTAGGAAGCACTACTTCTCAGAAAGGGTAGTCAGGCACTGGAATGCACTGCCCAGGGAGGTGGTGGAGTCACCAACCCTGGGGGTGTTCAAGGAAAGACTGGATGTTGTATTGAGGGATATGGTTTAGTGGGAGCTAGTAGTAATAGGTGAATGGTTGGACTGGATGATCTTCTAGGTCTTTTCCAACCTTGATAATTCTGTGATTCTGATTATAACTAATCAACAGAGACTCAAAATTCTTCTTAATGAAGTAACAATAATCTCAAATCAGTCATGCTTGTTTCAGAGATAAACAGAACAGCCTTGTGATCAGTCCATCTTAAATTGCTGGCAACTATCCTTAGCCTTAACTCCGGCTGCATTCAGGGTATTGTCTCCTAAGTTGTTTTTTATTTTTAAAATTATTGCTAAAATAGTAAGTATGCAAACAGTAAACTAGAAATGCTAACAGAACATTACCTTTTAATATTGTGCCTTCAAGGTCTGAAAAATACGTCACATCGTTCCTTTTGGTTACAACTGCTGCCAGCCTGTTTGCTGGCTAATGAGGACTGATGCCGCAGAGCACTGGTGCTCTTGTGCAACTCGTTTATTCTAATGGAGATCGTGGGTTGTTTTCGACAGGCTCCTCACAATGTGTTCCATGTGTGGGCATCAATACCAACAAGCCCTCATCTCTCTCGTGAGTATCATGGGATTTCTTCTGTCTACAGAGACTGGAGTTTGGCAGAACACTTGATGGGACAGGTAGATGTGACAGTACCGCAGTCTCCCCAGTGGCACGCTGAGGCAGCAGTCAGACACAAGCCAGATTCAACTCCACAATTTAACTGCAATAAAATTAGCTTATTTTTCATATTCCTCTTGTGTCAGAAACATACAAGAAAAATCATGTGCTTCTGACTTCAGACAAAAGAACAGTGATGAATTTACTGTTCAAGACTCTTCATATCTGCACTTCCAGTCAAGTTCTAGTAGTGGACCTAAGGGTTCAATGTAACAGTCGAAATGCTTTTATCACAACAAAACATAAACTAGTCTCAGTATTGGCAGGTGATTTGTTCTAGATTACAAGGAGATTTTAATTTTAAAATGTAGCAATTGCCACTACTGGATTCTACTTGAAAATAAAGAAGCTGAGCAGCATGAAAAAATTCTTCTTGATATATAAAAGTCAGGTAAAGGCCCTCGAAGTTGAATGTAATGCTTCCCTCCGCCTTCCTCTCCATGTGCAATATGCTTACAGCAGATTTGTCGGTTGATTTTATAACTATGAAACTCCTCAGTAATTCCATTGCAGTCAAACAAATTACTTGAGGTTTATGAGAACATAAGCCAGAGCTGTAAGTCAGCCTATGCTTACTATTTCATAAAGCCTGACATAAATCATGGAATGCAATTTAAAGTAAAACATCAGGCAGTTTTTCTACATGGGTAAGTAGGTATTTATAGCATCTCATACTATTAACAGAATAAACCTGCACACAGCAATTAATTTAGAATTTTCACTCCCAGGCCTCGAGCGCAATGTTGTTTCTTGGCTTCAAACTCTTGAAGAACAAGGGTATGAACTGAGCATGGCATGGTCACAGTCCAGTGCAGAACAGGGGTGTTCTACTGGGTGCTGCTGAAAAAGGCAAGAGGCTAAGCATGGCACTGTGTGAGAGCTGTACTGCTAGCTGAGGAGCTCGAAGGAGACGTGGGTTTTCACCAAAACAGTCAGAGGAGCAGCCTCAGAAAGTGTGTGTCCCGTGGGGATTTGGAGTAGCTTGGGGCAAGCCCAAGAAGCAAAAAATGAAAGCAAGCAAACAACAAAAACCTCAAATCCAACAAAAGCATGGAGAGACAAAAAAAAGTAGTCAGAGAAGTGAGACCGTAGCAAGTGGCCCTGGGATTTTAGGAAAAGCTGGGGTGAGTCTTGGGCTTGGTGTCAGTGCTATCCTTGCCCCAACTCATGAAGCCTTGGGGGAGTGAGAAGACCTGTCCTTATAAAGCAAATGCAAGCAGCAGTTTGTGAGCTTTTCCTCATCAGTGTGCAGCCTGCACAGAGGAGCTGGCCTGTAGATGATCCTTGTATCTGAACGGATGCAGCATACAGCCTGAGAAAGATCAGCAAAATCTTCTCTTTTAGGAAATATTTTACCTTCTTCGCAGAAGACAACCCACCAATTTGACCAAAGGGCAACTAACAATGCGCTAGACTGCAGGACAGCTGTCACTTGAGAGGCCAGGTGGTACCAAGGCATGGGTGATAAAATGGACATTGTGTCAGGTAAGTGACTATTTTTTTCAGGGCAATGCAAAGGCTGTTATAGATTTATGGGTTTTTTTTTATATTAAAGGCATCCACCCTGATTCCTCAGGCCATTCTGCTGGCTGGACAACTAACCAGACACAAGGCAGTGTCAGGATTGTGGAGGGTCAGAGACCAACTTTGTCCATACACACTGACACCTCATGTGACAAGAACAGAGATTTGTTACTGCTAATGCTAACTATCTTACTATTATCTGCTATATAGCTCTTTCCTTCCTTTATCAAATATTTAGGCTGAAACTTCTTCTGGTAGACACTGCCTCTCGATTATGTTACTGTACAAACAGTACTATAAAAACCCTCTAACTAAACAAAGTCCTGATCCCTTGGCTGAGACATTCAAGAGCTTCACTGCATTAAGGGATAGATTCTACTAATAGTTCTTTGCCAAGAATGTCCAATTTCTGCTTCTAAGAGTTGCACAGTATTCCTTAGATATGAACTCAACAATTTTAACTGAATTTCGGTGGTTTGCCTTTTCGTATGTCATCTCTGTGCTGTTATTGCACGGTACCAAATGCTGCATAAAACCAGATGTCGGTGTGGCCATCATGAAAACAACTAAAAGGCTTTGGCCCTGCAATATATACATGGTGCTCACGGCACTGCACAAATCTACAGAAGAGGATCTGCAAGTACAACAAAATTATATCTTACATTGTTACTTAAGCAGCTATGATTAGATAATCAGACTGTATTAAAACAGAAAAGGAGAACGATGGTGGCAAGCTTAACAAAAAACCCAAATTAATGAACACTTCCCAATTACACCTAAGCAATGCTTAGCGAGATGCTAACAGATTCTTCTGTTTTCCAGAAAACAGTTGATGTATTCTACCATTGCTGATTTAGTGGCAGTTGATATTTCTAATCACATAATGCCTACTTTTCTAAATGAAGTAGAACAAACTAGGGACTTGGGCCATGTCCAGATGCTCAACTAAGAAGCTTTGTTTTCTGAAGGGCTTGAAAGCAACAACATATGACTGTGAAGTTATCTATAAACATCAAGAATCTCAACTATCTTAAAAGGCAAAGTGAAAAATGATGTGAAAAGGGAGGTTGAATTGACAGAAGAGTTACGCATCTTGCGTGGTTCCCTCATTGTTACTGAAATTCTAAAAGCTTTTTTCTCCTGATAAGTAATTTTTTTAGTCTTCATAAAACATGAGAGAATTCCAAGTTCTTGCCTTTCCTACTTTGTTTAGGTTTGAAGCATGAAGAAATAGCCTGGTCCTTAATCAAAGTTTGAATCCTTAGCTTGCTTTTAGCAAGCTATAGTGAATAAAGCAGGATTTCTTTCCAAGTCTGTTCATGACCTCCTTTAAGACTGTGAATTAAGCAGGTGTCTCTAAGCCTGTTGGAATATGAGCAATACACAACCTTTAAAAACTGTGAATGAAATGCTGGAGGGGGAGAAAGTAAGGAGTTGGGAAAAATGTGCTTTGTTTTTTAGATTTTCTTTTTTTTCTACTGGTACTGACAGAATTCTGATCTATTTATTCTGCTTATTTAAATAACCTTCCTGGAAAAAAACAGGAAGAGGAAAAATATTTGAACTGCAGAAAATAATCAGGATCTATCATACCTATACTCTTTGCCACTTGTTTCAGCAGAGTTAACATTTAGAATGTAAATTTTAGAAAAGAGTAATAGCCTGGGAATTCAAGTTTTTATATCACCTCTCAAATGGCTCTCTTTGATGCTCTAGGGAGGCTTCCTCGTCATTCCAATTCCATTTAGGCCAGCTATAAAATAAGTAAATTGGAATAACATTGTGTAACTGCTCCTTAAGAACATTCATGATTAATTGCTGATAAGTACTGAATATTACTGTGAAAAGTATGTGTTGGCACGCACACGGTACGCTTAGTTTCTAGCTGATGTAATACTTGTGCTAGAGAGGCTTGGAAAAAATACTGCGTTATCAAGGACTTCTAACTTTAAAATGCTGTAGTTTTCTATGACTCTGACATGCCTTAGAGAGGACAGATCTAAAGGTAAAACACTGCTACTGTACAATTAAAACCTAGAATTATATTTCTCTGCAAGCTGTTTTAAACAATCAGCTGTCAAGCAACAAATTAAAGCCTCTGGTCTCGATTTCACGATATTCCTTGGGAAACAGCTTAGTAGGTGGCATTTGCATTTGCTATGATCCTAATACAACAAAAACTGAAAGACTGGGGTTAAGATGCTGCCTGGCTGCATGAATTAGGGTGACCTTCATAAAAATGTTTAGCCAGTAGTGTGCCATCATCGACACCAGTTGTGATCTAGGACTCTGCTGTTTTCCCATATGGTATTGAAAAAGGTTATGCCATTTTTTGGAAGAAAAAGGAATGTGACTTCTTTCCAGTATGTTTAATATTCAAATTGTTGCTTTTTCTGCTTTAGACCCTGAAATTAACCTCTCCTCCTGAGAGGAGATGTATGTGACTGTACAATTGAGTAGTTACTTGTTTTTGTACTTGGATCTTTCTTAGCAGATCTCTGCAAAAGGTCTGTGTACCTTTACAGGATGGTCAGCTGTGTATACAGAATTTATAGCATGTGTAAGATCCTTTTTAACAAGAGGTGGCATAATGTTCATGGTCTGGTGTTAAGGCTGAGATCAAGAGAGATGTGAAAGGCTGCATCTCTGGAATTCAGCAAGGAGTCTTGCCATTCATATAAGTAAGGCTAGGTAGATAACAAAGAAATGTACAGCTTGGGAAATGAGAAAAGGACCGAGTAAATTTCCTGCAGAAAAAGGTAGATAAGCAGCTGTCAGAGGAGAGCCTTTAAAGAATGAGTTGGCATTTTTAGTTTCTTTCCAATCCTATAGCTGTTTATATCATGAAGTGTGGTTGGTGAGAACATGAACCCAGGCTCATGGTTTCATGAAGAAACAAGGTTATGGATGGGTGCAAAAAGAAATAGCTCTGAGATTCTCCAACAAAGATCTCTAAGCACTACCGTTAATCTGAATATTACGGAAGGGCAGAATGTGAATTTTTTTTGTTTCCCTTACAGGCTACATGGAGAGCTTTTTTCCCTTTGATAGCTTTCAGAATATGTGGATTCTCTAAACAGCAAGAAGGAATTATTTTCAAATGGGTAAGAGTCTAATCTGAACTCACACCAATCAGAATGACTCCTCCTCATCTGTACGGCTACAGAACCAGACCCTAAATATCCTAGCCTTTCACTTCCTATTATAATGATCACTTTTGTCTTATAATTTTGGTAGCTTCTACGGTGTGCTTAAAGCTCTATAAAAACACAGGAAAATAGTACGTCAATCAGTTCAAAACTTGAAGTGTGTAACAAACTACCTGTGGAACGATGACTGAGATTCAGATAGCACATGCATCACAAACTTCATGATAAAAAAATATTATGAAGCTATTATCTGCTAAGAAAATACTATTATTTTAATTTAGTATCATCTTCCATTAAAATTAATGACTAAAATTTATCTGGTTGGCCTGATATTTCACCTATGCCAACTGCATTAGTGTTTGGGGGGTCAGAGCCAGACAAAGACAGGTATCGTCTTTCTCCCACATTCTCATGTAGGTCTTGCAAGAAGGCAGTCCTAGTTTGAAAACTGTGGTCTCAGCCTCCCTGTTCCCCAAGCACTCAATCTACCATGTGATTCAAGTCACCAGTTTTCCCAGTCTGGTGGGAAAGAAGCCAGCAGAGAGAGCTGAGGCCTGTGCTACCCAACACGTTGTTCACGAAGTGATCACAATCTGCAAGTTGGATGGTGCTGTTCTGTAACTTAATAAATTTAATACCCCAACTGCCAGAGCTGATCGTAGAAAGTAATTTTTAGGCTTTATGTACAGCAGAATTAACCATTCTGCTCTGATTTATGGCACTGCTTTTTATAGCAAAAACCATGTTATGTTAAACATAACCTTTCCCAACCAAAGGAGATCTTCATGTTGCACCTGGAACCAAGTTGCAGAGGTAACGTAGAAGAATTTTGGTGGTATGCTTTATTAGTCTGTAACACCTGTATGTCTGTACCAGCCTTAAAACAACAAACTTACTAAAGAAACAGCACTGGGGAGAATGGCAGGGAGACTGGAAAGAAAGAGAGTAGACAAGCAGCTATAGGTTGATTCATGGATGAAGAGTGGTCAATCAGCTAGAAGGACATGTCTTATGCTCAGACTGGACAATGCCTAAGAATTTAGCTTTGATTATAAATGAAAAAAAAAGGTTAACTGGTAGTTAAAAGGAGCGAGTGGGCTAGGAGCTTTGCATCTAGTAATATAGTACAGATGAAAAAAATTCTGTCTCTGAGTGAGGCTGAGGAATCTGTTGTCTGGGGATACGGAAGTACAAGCAGCTGTACTTGGTACAGGCTTCAGATATAGTGGGGGAGAAAGCAGGAAGGAGAGGAGGAGAGATCACATCTCCATTTCTTTGCTTTGCACTTTCTGCTTTGATGAAAACTTGGGGGCTGAGGTATATGTGATGTTTACTAGATAAAGCATGCAGAACAATTACAGGCTGTACAGGAACATGTGGTAATGTATCTGTTCTTAAATTGTAGGACAGTACTGAACAGTCTGCATACTGTGATCAGTTAAGTGCATTGTTTCTGACTTAAAATCTTTTTGGCTGCCTCAGTTGTTTCTTTCATCTCTACATACAAGAGGGAGGCTGGGAGACCAGAAACGTTATCGGTACCAACAAAGCTTCCTTCTGCTCTGCTTTGCAATTATACTTGCCTGTATTCTTGATGTTCAGAGATTCACATAAAGCAGATCTCTTCGCAATATAAATATTTCTAAAAGGATGCTCTCAAGGCTACTTATGATAAATTTGCTCTATTTTTTTCTCATTAACTGTTTACAAAATGCATTTAATCTCTGTATTTTCTTCCATGCTCAAACGGATGAGTCAGTCTTATTTTAGGGGGTTAACTGACAAGCACACAGGCAGTAACACTGTGGATATGTACCTCAAACTTGATAGAGAAGAGAATCTGTCAGTAAGTCACCAGGTTTTCATTTAAGGTTTTCTGTGAGGAGATTAATCTGTTCAGTAAGGTCACTGGCCAACAAGGGTGTAATTCCATGACTTAGCCATAAATTACCTTTTTATAATAGTCATGTTCCAGGAGTAGCCCTTCCTGAACTTCCTTGCAAAAGGTCTTGCCTTCATGCAGTGCCTCTGGGATCCATAAACTCTGAGAAACCCCTGCCATTTTTATTTAATCAAGAAAAAAATTCAAGCAGTGCTTCTCCTCTGCAAGGCCACTTTTAAGGGGCCTTCCCTGTAGGTTAAGCCATTTGTCCCACAGCTTTCATCCTGTGCCATGCAAACCTCTCTAATACAGAGACCTGATTAACAGGATGTTATCTACCTGGACTTCAGTGAAACCTATGACACTGTCTCCCCCAGCATTCTCCTAGAGAAACTGGCAACTCATGGCTTAGACAAGTGCTTTCTTCTCTGGGTAAAAAACCAGCTGGAAGGCAGAGCCCAGAGGTTTGTGGTGAACAGAGCTAAATCCAGCCGGTGGCCAGTCACAAGCAATGTTCCCCAGGAAACACTGTTGTAGCAAGGTGGGGGCTGGTGTCTCCTCCCAAGTAACTAGCAATAGTATTAGAGGAAATGGCCTCAGGTTCTGTCAGGGGCAGTTTAAACTGGGTATTAGGGAAAATTTCTTCACTGAAAGGGTTGTCAGGCACTGGAACAGGCTGCCCAGGGAAGTGGTGGAGTCACCATGCCTGGAGGCATTTAGAAAATGTGTAGACATGGCACTTCGGGACATGTTTTAGTAGACATGGTGGTGTTGGGTTTACAGTTGGGCTTGATGATTATAGAGGTCTTTTCCAACCTTAAAGATTCTATGATTCTATGAACTCCTTTTGCATAAACTGTCACTAAACAAAGTGATGCGTGCTTGCTGGCATGAAATACAGGAGGATAATTGGGGTTTTCAATAAATAGAAATGTTGCTATGAGTCATTCAGTACAGATTTGATTTCATAATTTCAGCCTAACATTGATTTTAGGACTTAAAGACCTTCATCATTACTGCATGTTATAATTACATGGGCAGAAGTGAAAAAATGTATATGGTAAAACACAGTTACTGATGTATTTCAGGTTCTTATGTGAGTCTCAATTATGAGATGAGCTGCTTTTGTCCCACCTGAAAAGGACTATCAATACCTATGATTTTTTAATGAGAGCTATTGGCCTCCACACCTTGCCTTTCCTAGGGGAAAATAATAGTCATAAATGAATTACTATAAATTTTATAATAATAAGCATATTGAAAGTATTTGTCCTAAATAAGAACTTAGGAATTGGTACATAACTACATAATGATTACACATTAAGATAACTTTCAAAATCAAGTCAGATAGGGTGAATGTGATAAATAAGCACTGTAAATAGCCTCTTCCACTCAAATCCAAGATGCTAATCTTGAATTCTGTGACATTTTATTATACTTCATTAATCTTATTCAGATACCCAGGGAAGGCAGTGACTGTTATCCCACAAGAGGGACAGCAACACATGGCATACAGAACACATCACTGCCTACTGTAGATTTTATCAGTGCCAGCTTTGCTCCACAGAAGGGCAACACAGCTTTTTTGTACTGGATGAATCCAGCACTGTAAAAAACAGCAGTAGTCCAGAATACCTGATACTAAAAAACCACTTTGTTCTTATTATATCTCATGAGGAATGTGCATTGAACAAGATGAATATTTATGTAGATTTTGCTTATATGAAATAAACTAGTGCCACCTGGGAGTGAGATTTATATCACATGTGACCCTGAAATAAAATACAGTAAACATGTTATAGAAAGCTCAACAGCTTCTCCTTGAAGTTTCCATGGGGAAGCAGCTGTTCAGTTCATCAGTCACCTTGAAGAAAATCCTAAATGAAAGAATCATACATTAACATCCTCAAGCAGTAGTTGTCTGTAAGTGGAAATGCCAACATGGAAATCTGATTAATCTCCCTGAGGTCAAAGGCAAGGTAATTTAAAACAATATATAAATTTCCAAACCAGGATTAAAAACATAGCAAGGATAAAGGCTGCTAATTATTAGGGTTTTTTTCAACAGGCAGCATTGAGAACAGCAAAACCTTTAGTAAATGCAGCATATAGTAGAAAGAATATTTATTGCAATATGAAATAAGGCACTAAATCTCAAGATAACAAAATGCTTTTAGAATTTCATCTCACTTCCCATCTGCAGACATCCGTAGGCTTCTAACTCCTTCATGTGCATAGAAAGATGTTCCTGGTGTCTCTGTTTCTGTAGCATATTTATCATACTTTGGCTTTTATAAAAATTTTTAAAGTATGGGATAATAAGGCTGCATTTTAAAAACACTGCAACCACTGTTTTCGTTTTGTAAATGACATATCCACACATATAATTAGCACACCGAGTCACAATTGCATTACAAAACTCAATTGCTTGGCAGTGCAAAATTTATTGTGCCCACAAAAAGCTAAAAATCTCCCCAAATTCCCCCCTCCACAACCCCTGACTAACAAAAATAGTGATATGTAATCTTGGAGCAATTAATTTGCCACATAAGAATTCCAAGAACCAGCACCATAGCTTGGGCATCATTTCAGCAGCGTATGTAGGTAGCTCTGGCCAGCTTTGAGACTGGTAGAATAAGAATATTCCCTTCTGACTTTGTCTATTCCCTTCTGGTACATTCTGTTTGATCAAAAATTAACTATTTGGGCCTCGTAGCAGCTGTTCTTCGAAAACTCAGCTCATTATTATTTAAATAAAACAAACACAGGATCATAAATATTTTCTATTCTTACACCCAGCTGTATCACAATATTGAAATAGTTTTTTTTTAAGAGTTTGTCACAAAAGCATAATGCAAGTGTGACATTCAATTGTCCTGTACAGTTGTGTTGTGTTCTAAACAAAAATCAAGAGAAGGGGAAAATGACCCCCTGAGTACACAATGTCTAACACACCGAAACATTCTGCTCCGTTCTGCAAGAGCATCTATAAAATATGGCATATTGCAACACTCACGGCTATCGTAGCATATATTGCCCAGGGCGCGTCCTGTTTGAAGCAATACTTCCTGGTCTTTGCAGTTCAACAGCTGCACCAAAGGAGGGATCAGCCCAGCATCCACGCACGGGTTCCGCATAAATTCTGCAAGTAACGCACAGCCCGTTAGAGCACGCTGGCTGTTTCCAGTTTCCTCTGTTCTGGTTACGCTGGCATTGCAACTGGCCTTTCGTGAGAATCAACACATGCATAGACAAACAATGTAAATTCTCATGCAAGTTATTCTAGAGAATAAGCCCAAATCAGGACTAGGGCTTACCTTCTTTCTATTCTTTGTAATTTAGAAGGAATTACGAGTATTTAATTGACCTTCATGGAAACGAATTTAACAGAGCTCAGACTGAGCACATTTCTATCAACATAAGGTGTTGAAAACAACAGTGTCCTTTTTTTCCACCCCAACAAATTAAAATTACTAAGTAATGCAAAAAGATTTCTTAAAACTAGTATTCATACTCCAAAATGAGCAGCACTTTTTACTCTTCCCTTAATTAGGCCTCCCGAAAAGCTTTTGCTTTGAAAAAAAAAAAAAGGAATTAAACCTAAGAAGCTAAGTGAAACATTTTTTATTTGGAAGGTAAAGAAAGGAAAGTAAAAAGAAGGAATGAGAAATACAAGGGAGATCATGTGTGCCCAAAGGCCTTGCCACAGTCTAACTGATGTCCACTGTGTGAGGAAAGTTAAAGGACCCTTCCACTGGGAAGTTCTATGCCTTTCTGTCCTTCTTGATATGTCCCCCCATCACATAGAGTAAGTAGTACTTCACATTCACCCAAGTCACAGATAGAGAATTATCTTGGTGTCAGAAGGATAAGGGACTGGTCTCCAGAAGAACCTACAGTTAGGTGAGCACTGTGCTGCACATTTTACAAGGGGGGTTTACAGAAACAACCACCGGACACACCAATAATTTTAATTAATAGTTACTACAGAGTACCCTTCAGGGATATGTAGCATTGCAACAGACAAAAGGTCAATATGTTTTTTGATTTGTTGTGAATTGCAATTTGTGTTTCTTCTTGATCCTAGACTATGTTGGATCTTCCAAAATCAGTTTCCCTTTGTGTTACTTACTCATTTGTGAAACAGAATGAGGCAGGGTGTACAAAGTTTTTTTGGATTCTGGACAAACATTACCCATCACACCAATAGTTTAAAAGATTTCATGCAATGCTTGAAGTACAATTACATGTTAAATACTCCCTTTGTTGCACCTATTACAATGTTCTTCGATGCTTCTCTAGCTACAAAATCTTGTGTCTTTTGTATTGTTATTTTAGATAAATAATTGTCAGAAGTAAGAAATCTTGATGAGATGATCAGTTCTGATACATTAACAAGTAGACGAAGTAGAATCAGCAATATCTATACACTTGCACAGGGCCAACAGAAAACAGTAGTCAACACAACTGACCCACTTTCTTTAAGATACTGTAACATTTGAAAACTGTAATAGATAGTGATAGTATCCATCATAATGAACAGAACCAGTATCAGATACATGTTATTTAAAACTGGTCTTACCATGTCCTTGTAACTTTTTATCTAATTCTTTATCACTCACCTTCATCTCAATGTTTATTTACTAAATATAATATGTTCCTCTTTCTGTCTTCTCTGTCCCCTCAGCCTTTTCCTCTCTTAATTGCCTACAAAAACTCTTATCTGTTCCTCAGCTTCTCCTTGCATCAATTTCTTGCACTAATTGACCACTCTCCACATCATCAGTCAGATTTTTTTTTTCTTCTCTTAATCTGTGACAGGAAATGGAACTTTTTCTCTCCTAAAAGACTGAGAGGTTTTGGCCTGTTCTGTTGTACGTTTAGGTTATTGCTCATGTGGTGAAAAGGAGTAAGAAACCCTTCCTCCACCCCTCCCTCCATTTGGAGTGAGCAGAAGTTTTCAGTCTCCATTCGGCAACAAAACAATAAGACAATATGCTGAGCAAACTTGTATTTGTCAAGGTCACTAAGGGCAAGATGTAAAAAGAAATTGTGCTATATATAGCAAAATAGATCTGTGAGACAGAACAGAAACCTCGTAACAGCAACTGTATTTGCAGGTGATACTACACAGAAATCTTAGAAGAAAGAGAAGGTAATCAAGAACAGTCATCTAGAAGGTTTCCACTAACCTGGTAGAGAAATGAAGCAGATCCTTTGAAGGAAACAGTGAAGAATCACTGAAGATATTAGTAACAGAGTAGACAGAGTAACAGAAACCAAAGGAGGACAAGATTTTGAAATAGAAATGTAATTTTGTTGTAGTATTAGAGAGAGCTTAAAAGGTCCACACTGGGGAGAGAAATTCCACATAGTTAAGTGCATCTGAGCTCAGAGCTGAAAGGGGAAAATGGCTGTAGCTGGAGGCAAGAGTGACTAAAGGAGTTTTGCGTGTTTGGATATTTTAAAGGGGAGAGACTAACACAAGCTCATGTTGGGAGGAGGAAAGAGTCACTTGAGCTGGAGAGGTGAAACAAGAGCAAGAGCAGAAAGAGGTATAAAGGAGGTAAAAACATGACAAAACCACCGAGGCAAGTGGACAGATTTGATGTGACCAGATGAGGGGAATAGAAAAGGAAAACAAGAAGTGGGGGAAGGAAAAGATGGTCTTCTGTTGCTAAAGCTCTGCCAGTGCTGCATGGCATGACCATAGGGAAAACACTTCAGTCATCTGGGTCTAATGCTTATTGTCTGTAGTTGAGAATACACCTTTCTTGAAGTACCCTGAAAGTTGTTGAAAAAAGGTGCAACATAAGTAGGAAACACTTGTATTTTTTTGTAAGAGGACAAACACCAAAATTCAAATGAGGTGTTTCCCACTATCTTGCTCAAGCAACTATTTCAAAAGCAGTAGACTCCAAAGAGAAAAAACCCAGCACATCTCAGTCTTGGAAGCACTGTCCACTCTAAATAATTCCTGAATACCTTGCCTTTGACCTTGGCTGCCAGAGGTCCCGGTTACATCTGCTAGTAACTCTAAGAAAAAGACCAGAAAAATGCCAGGTCTTTGAAAAAGTGTGCTCATAGCAGCAATTTAAAAGGATAAATTAGAAACTATTCAGAGATTTTATGTATTCATTTGAATTTGAAAGATATTGGCTAAAATGCTCTGTAAGAGTATCTTGCAGAAAACTTAGAATAATCAGTTCAGCTACTGTTAACATTGTTTTTATTCTTTACTTTCCCTTTTCTGAGGTAGGAGCTAAAAAGGCTAACTGTGAGGATACACAGTTGACAGCAATATTCTAAATATACTCACTATGAATTTATTAAGTAAAGAAAAAGTATTTGATACAGTTGCATGGATATCACTGAAACATTTCTAAGTTTAGATTTCTATGTTTTAATCTTTTGCTGGCTATCTAAATAATTTTAAAATTTAAAAAGGAACAAATTTTATCTTCTTGTTAATGTTGTCTCTGAATATCCATAGATAGCATTGTCTCAAAATCAGTGAGTAGGTGGAGGAGGTCACACTCGGGCTATCAGTAAGAAGCTGTAGTATTGAGATTCCGAAGGCAATGTGGAAAGTGAATGTGGGAATAGTCATCAATAATGTAGCCCCTCTTCTGAAGAGGCACCATGAGAGTTTACAGAGGGGGAGAGACAGCTGCCAGTTCTGCATGAGAACAGACACTCTATTTTTCTCTGCCTGGCCTTGGGGAAAGCAGAAAATGTAATCTCTGTGTCTGGCTGGGACAGCAACGAGTCGAGCAGTGAGAAAACTCAGCCACAAACCTTTACTCTCATCACAGGGTTTGCCAGTAGCAGTTGCCTGCAGATATGAGGCTGTTTTTTTGAGCTCAAAGTATGCAGGGTATTGGGTGAGTTTTAAGATAATTGTTTCTAAAGAAAAAATAATTAAATAGTTTTAGATTATCACTTACATTATTTAACTGTATGTGTATAATATATATTAAAATAGACCTGATTCCTATTTGGGATCTTTGGCTCTTACTCTAACACATATAATGCTCTTTAGCGGGGAGGTAACTGGTTTTAGTGTGGTATCAAAGCCTCAGAATGGTACTAATGTTATCACAAATCTCAGACCAAAGAAACAGTCGACTACCACTTAACTACCTGTATGCATACCACTGTTATAACTACCTGCACTATGTGTAACTGGAGGTATAAATGATGCACATCTTTTTTTCTATATGCATTTCATACAGCCAGTGACGTGTTACTTCTGCCCAATAAATTATACTACTGATTGTCTTAAAAACTAAATAGCATGAAAGGAAGGACTAAAAAAAGTTCCAGCAGCCAAATGCTGTTTTGATTGCATAAAAGGAAGAGAAATAAAATTTGACAAAACAAAAACAAAAAGAGTGAAAAGGAGGGATATGAAAGTTATCTAATCTACAAAATGAAAACATAAATGAAGTAAAACATACTGACAAGTGAAGTGAAAAACTGAAGATGTTCCAGCAGAAAAGTTCTGGTAGAAAACCTCACCATTTCTGGCTACTTCTGCTATGATGTTAGCTACTTTTGCTGTGCAGGAAGATTGTGGCGTCAACAAACTTGCAAACACCTGAAGAACTCCACTTTTCTGGATTTTTTCACTTGTCTCCGTATCTGAAAAACACATCACACAAAAATTACTTGTGCATCAGCTTGCTTTGGGGAAGAAAAGAAAGAAAAGCAGAGGGGAAAGTTAAGTCTTCTCAAAGGTAATTCTTAAAGTACTTATTTTCCCATATAAGAAGCCAACTGCTGTTTCACTGATCATATTTATTTTATATGATGTGCTTATAAAACTTAATACTTTGCCATTCCTACATAAATTGATCTTTATAAGTAACTCTGTGTTATATGTGTAAATACAGATAAATACTCATGCATATACAGGGAAACTAATGGAGAGACTGGTAGGAAGACTAAAGGTGATGGAGTTATATGCAGCATCCTAAAATACTATGTAAAAGGTAAGGAATGGTAGTCCAAAGTGATGAATAATTTGAAACGTTGAAAGAATGATGGGGGTGGGGGTGGGGAGTCCTTTCAGCAGAGCTTAATGCAGCCCCGGAGTCAGAAAACAGAGAAGAGCTAAACAGAGCGTGATCTAGACTCCTCATACTCAGCTGGAATATCTTCTAAGCTATGGTAGCTCCAGTATAGTCTCAGTAGATGGGAAAGGGAGAAATAATGCTGAGTTTCTTGTAGCAGTGATCCAAGATTAGGGACAAATGTTTTTGTCTTTCTGCCTGCATTAGAGGAATTGTGCAGCTGCTCCGTAACAGGGTCCCACCAAGCATTGCTGGCCAAGAGCTCTGTGACAACCTGAAAATCAACGTTGATTCAGCTGCAATTAAAAGTAAGGTACTAAGTGCTGAAACATGTTTTGCTAATGCTTTCAAGTAATGGCATATTTGAGACAAATATTAATGTGACATACAATGTTATTAGATTGCAGCTACTGCTTTACAAAGCAGCTATGACTCCTTAGGCTGTTCATCGTGGAAGTTGCTTGCATTCTCCAAAGAGGGTTGTGACACGCTCTAAGTGATGACTTTTGCAAAGCAAAACAAATCCATCTGAAAGCAAGTCTGTTGTTCAGCAACCCTGAACATCACTTTCTGCAGTTTCTTAGAAGCACCCTTACTCTGGTGCAAGAGGTATGATGGCAGGCAGTTGCTACTACTACAGCAATAGTAGTCATCAATGGACTTTGGTTTTATACAGTATCTTTCAAATCTGGGAGAAAGTGGAGGGATATTATATGCTCTTAAACAGGAAAGGAGAAGCCTTAAACTAATCCAATAGTTGGTTTTCAATACAATGTTTTCTGTTTTCCCCCTAGAAGAGTAACATGTATTTTGTGCAAGCAGAAGTTTGCAACCACTCTAGCTGTGCTTCACCCATAAATAGGTTACATTACCTACTGTGTAACATCAAACAGCCTGTGATGCCTAGGTGATGGAAAATAGACTAAAAGGAGAGAACTGGATTGCAGTTATGTCTCTGTATTTCTGTATTAAATTCTGTCTTGGGATCTCAGACTAGGACTATTCGTTTAGAGTATGTCAGTGATCTAACATCTGATTAGAAACAGATCAGATATAGAATGAAGATTAATTTCAATATATCATACATAATATAAGGCTATTTGTTATTAACCTGTTAGCAATCTAGTTAACCACAATTTTTGAAATGGACTGAGAAACCTTCTCAGAAGGAGAATGTAAAGTAGCTTGTGGCTTACTTGGAAGCTTTTATAAGTTCTAATATGTAACATATACTTAAGTAGATATATTCTCCCATGGATATATACAGATGAAAGAAAAGCTTGAATTCAGAGAAAATCATGTCAGGACTAAAGACTGGTCCAGACATCTTAGCTGTGTATTAAAGAAGAGATTCAGCTTCTCCCTTAAGTTCAAAACTGAGAGTATAGAATTCAAAATGGAAAACGAGGTATCGGTGAACCTGTATTAGTAGGCAGGAGACACAAATGCATTTTTCCTGCTACACTGCTGAGTTATACAGTATCCAGTCTTATTTTTATGGCCTGTAGTTTGATGGACTCATTACTCTGCAAAGCATAAACCACATAAATAGAATAAAATATACCCTGCAAGGAAAACAAATACTTCTCCAGTCCAGTTTCATGTGCCAGATATGTACTGATTTATTTTGTTAGGATAAGCAAGTGAGCACCAATAAAAACACAGGGCTTAAAAGACCTGTCAGAAATTGGGAAATCTGCTAGGTGGGATCACATAGATTAAAACAGACCTTTGGCTTTTTTCTTACTCTTAAGCAGTACATGAGGCACACCTGCATATAATCTCCCCTTCAAACCAACATCCCACTGGTTCTTGTTACCCAGGCTGATTACCACTGCTAGTCACAAAAGAGGGAAGACTGATCTATTGATGTACCTCTCCTATCACTGGGCAAGGATAGCCCTACCTCTGCTCTGCCCTAAGTGCTCAAGTGCTACTGTTTGAGGGGAAAAGCACATTACTCTGGCATCAAACAGGAGGATAGCTACTAACTACACAGTCCACAGTGTTTTCTGTGGTATTTTTGCCAGTAATCACCTTGGGTATAAAAAACTGCCATGAGGCACTTCAGCTTGTCTATCCTCCTGCACATTACTCTATCCTAGTTTGTATCTGCAGAGTATTTTTTTTTCCCCAGCGATTCTATGTTCATCACACTAAAGTTCTAATAAAGAAAGTGGGGAAAAAAGGAATGTTTTGTAAACTTCCATTATGAAAAACACAAAATAATTTCTGCAGACATATAATTGATAGACATTTTAGTTACAGAAAATCAGTCTTTTTTGTGGGTTTTTGAAATGCTTACACAAGGAAAGATATTTTATTTGGAACAAGATGTCTTATATATAACCTAAAATTGCCTTGCTAAATCTAGCATTTTTGCTAAGTATTTTTTGTATTATTTTAAAAGGAGGAGGGCTTAACAGGCAAATGACGCACAGGGCTGCCCTCTAGAAATTGGAAGCCTGGATGAAGATCTTCAGCTACCTTTCAATTGTCTGAAGAGTCACCTGTACACTCAGTTCAGGTAATACATGTTGAAACACATGGCTGTAGAAGAAAATACCAAGTTGGAGATTTTGAAGATGACTTCAGCACAGCTGGAGGTATATAAGCAGTTTGTTGGTTTCTTAGAAATGCCCAAACAGGACAATTACTTCATGGCTACTTGTAAAACATGAGCTAAGAGTCTTGTGTGTGACATGGTGTGAATGTATGTGTGCAGTTCTAGACCGTTCTGCAGGATGCACTGCAGGTCTAACTGCGGTAGGAAAGGTCTACAGCTGCAGACAGCATCGTAAAGCAAACAGCTGCCTTAAATCAAGCCAAGCTTTTATTGTCCCCTTTTTTTTTCCACTTGGAACTAGTGGCATGGCTGTTAGAGCAGGGGCTTGAGGATGCATGGATTTAGACTGCCTGCCCATTAAGGCCCATACACCTCTGTCTCTTTTTTGCTCAGCTTCACAGAACACAAGTCCCTTATAAAAGCATAAAAGGCAAAGGGACACCAATTAAGGAAAAAGCGTGTGTGGCGTTACTATTTTGGAGAGGGCAATGAAGGGTCATGTGTACATAGCACTATTTTCACTGTCATTGTAAAAACCATGATTTGCTTTCCTTTCCTTTCTGCAGAATCTAATATTGGAAGATCACACACAGATGTTGCCAAAGGGCTGGTACCCATACCACTGCCTCGGCCTAGCAGAAATGGCTTGGGGCTTGCTGAGAATTAGAACTCGCTATTGGCTTTACCACAGGCAATGCTCAAATCTTTGCTCTCTTCAGAGGCTGGAGAAGGCCTGCCTGCCTTCCTGTCTGCGTGTGTATGCACAAAAGAGGTACTATTTGTTAAGGATATGAATCTGCTCTTTGCTTGCTTTCCATTCTGGGCTTCCAAGTAAACTGTCAGAGGCTAAATTATTTTGAAAATGTAGTTGTTGTCTCTTGAATTGCTATATCGATATAATGTCAGTTGTAGTTGGAGCAAGTAAGGCTGAATGTTTCTCTAGGAGCAAGAAAGATCTAGGCAAAATCTCCACCGCCTCACCTATCCCCGTGCTTTCTATACTGGAGAAAAATATTGTAGCCAGTGTTAATCATAGGCTAAAAACATTGGCTTACATTTCCCATTTTAACTCCTTTAGCAGAACTGCATTTCCTTTCAAATCTGCTCAATTTGTCTCTTAAGGAAGCCTACCAATCTAGGTAGCCTGACATTAGTGTGCCACACCTCAAAATCCTTTTGCTATATGCAGTGTGCAGATTTGAAATACTTCCTTTTAAAGCCTGATTTTCAGTCTGCATGCACCATCCCACCCGTAGAGCACCCACTGTCCCCTATCTTAACGCAAAGAAACTGTAAGACTGTAATAACACTGCTTTAGAAACAGCCCTTTTGCTCATAATATAATAGAGTGGTGTGCCACAGCAGCATAATTGGGGGAAAAAACCTCTAAGGTTAAACCTGCAGTTTTAGATGTCTCTCTATATCACTAGACATCAAGGCAAAGGGTATGTTAGATCACATAGTACCAAAATCTTATTAATGTCATAGCTGGGTGATTAAAATGTCAATATCCTTGCTTTTCATGGTTTTTTGCAGTGCCTGAAGTCAGAATAATAAAGGGCGTGGGCAGGAAATTCTTTAATGCCGTAGATAGAGCTGGAGAGCTGAGCACCGTGGCTATCGGGCTGATTAATTAAGTAGCAGAAATCACTGCACGAAAAAAATCCAATGAGTGTCTCAAATTAAATTCTACACTCTTTCCCCTCTCCAGGTCTATTTCCTATGAAATTTCACTCCTCTCTATTTCACTCTCTTCTCCTTGCTGCATCCTTGCGTTCACCTTCAAGTGAAAGAAAAGCCAGGGAGGGGGAAGAGAAAGGCAAGGATCATCAGTCAGAAGTGCCACTACTTTGCCGTTGCTAGCAGAAGAAAACTATGGGTTCACCATTCCTGTTCTCGAACAATGATTTTAAGTTAAGCTGCTAGAAGAAACCCAACAGTAGTGCAGGCTAGCACTGCAGTAATTCCCATGTTGTGGAGCTTTACATGAGAAATTAGGCACACCACAGATTTGTAAATGAGCAGCTTTGTGCGTGTCATCTTTATTGAGCCAACTGTGTTTGCAGTGTACTCATGAAAAATGTACGTATTTCTCACTGCAGAGATGTTTTATAAATCTCCTGAAACGACTCCAGAAAATTACCTTTATTATGTTCCTCCTACATGTACTCTCATCAGAAAGATGAACACATGAATAAATAACAATGAGCCATGTATATCATGAAAGGAACCTTCCATCTGCTCTTTCAGAAGGCAGAAGGGGAGGGGAGAATAAAGGGAGGAAGGGTATCTCTTTAACTGACACATCCTCTAACTACCACAGTAAAAAAGGTTCATGTGACCAAGAGCAAGTATTTATGCTCTCCCCAGATATGGCTTCCCTCAAAAAGCACTGTCTCTCTCCATAGCCTCCTACTGTATTTCCCAAACCACAAAACATAGATTTTAGTCGGACTACAAGAGCACAAAGAGTGAGTTGTAAAGAACCTGGGTGAAACAAATGATCTGTTCTCACACAACAAAGAATGCACTGTTGATAAAGAGGCTACTGCTTAACATACCTTTGCCAAAAAGACTGTTCCAATTGTCAAGGAGTTGCTTTTACAGGAAAAAAACAATCCTCTAATAATAATTTGTCTATAGAAATAACTTCCTTTTTGCATGCTCCTCCTCACATGGGGAAAGCCCAACAAATGTAATCTGATTGCTCACCTATCCCTCAAACTAGACCCCTGGGAGGCAGGGAGGGAAGACTCCTAGCTGTGCAAGTCTTTCCATCATGGTGTTTGCTCTGTTCTGTCTCTGCCAGCAGCAACAGGGCAACTTCAACTCTTATTTTTAATGAAGAAACAGAAAGAGTGCACAGATGTTTGTAATTAAAATCTCAGCTCTTAACAAGGAAGGAAGGACAGATGGAGAGACAGATTCACCAACCAGCTAGCTGCATGATTCCTGCTGATGAAATTCTCCAAAAGCAATATCCAAAGAATAAAAGTAAATTCCAGCATGAGACCCACCCCTTAAACAGGTTGCTGCAGGTACCAGTGAAGTAATTTAATAGAAATATATGCCATCTTTGCTTTCAATGAAGAAATATGCACATCAATACTTCCATGTAATGACAGCACAAGGCAGGATGTTAAAGTTAGGAAGCTCAGAACCCCTGAGTTCCTGAACTAGATCTAGCTAAAAGCCCTGGCGCATAGTTTGGTGGATCTGAGCTGTTAGTTCCCCTGCTCCCCCTTTCTGACTCACCCTCTGAGAGAGGCAAGCACTCTGGTAGCACCATTGCTGTTCGTGTTTTATATTCCGTCTGTGTGGACATTTTTGCCTGCCTCCTCTCTTCGTTGTACAAAACAAACTTATTAAAGGACCCAGGGTAAAGCCTGAAGTATATTCATGCTTTAGTTTTTCAATCTGTATAACAGAAATTGTAGGCCCAAAATTATTTTTCCAAGTTCAATTTAGTTTTAAAAATCAAATCAGATTCAAAAGCTGTGCATTATGTATGCAGGAAGTGTTTCATATTCCTTTTAAACAATCTCGTAAGAGTGCTCTCAAGCAAACTCAAATGCCTGCTGTAAAATTCTGCCCAAAGCTTACTGTAAGAGTACGTCTACAAATTAGCAATTTATTTTTATATTTTTTAGCTACTAATGTTTTTAAAAACTTTTGCTGCTGAGGTAGCTTAAGGTAAAATTAATCTAAAAAGATCATGTCTGTAAATCATAAGAGACCAGGACACAACTAAGAATGAAATTTCAGACCTTAAATTATGAATTACCCAATCCTGAAATGTAATTTTTTGTAAAAAGCAGGCCCTTTTCTTTGCCTTTTGCATTACATTAAAAAGGCAGGCCTCTTCCTTTGTTTCTGTATTGCATTTTAAAATGCAAAAAAGAAATTTGTCTATTCTATTATATGGCACTACTAGTCACTGATGCCTTCTGTAAAGAAAATATATATAATAGTTAATCTTTATTTGCCACATTGTGTATTCAATGAATAGCACTTGGAATTTAACACTTGGGTAAACATCGTTTAACTATCTGGCAGTAACTAAATACATCACTATTAAGAGGGATTTATGTAAAACACAATCCCACTAAGCAGCAGTGATTACCATTCAGTATCATTAGGGTATGCCAGTTTACTGGGAGACAGTCCAATAAAAAGCAATCACCTTGATTTAGTATGTTGCAACTAAATAGGTATACTGTAATAATATATACAGCACTTATGATGAAACATTTCTGGATTATGGGTATACAGTGCCATGAAAAGGCAACAGCTGCATAAGCTGAAATGCCACAAACATCCTTCTTCAGCAAAAAAGAAGGAAAGCTTTATAACACAGTATTTGAGCCAAAACTCCCTCTTACAAAATATCCATCAGGATCCCCAATTTAATTCAATGGCAAAATGCTTATGTCGTGCCTTTTAATTTTATAACTTTATACTGCCCAACAAGAAAATCAGGTTTATAAGATGCTCACCAAAGACAGCATACTAAGAGAGAGGTGATTCTGCCCCTCTGCTGTGGTGAGATCTCACCTGCAGTACTGTGTCCAGCTTTGGAGCCTTCAACACAAGGACATGGACCTGTTGGAGCTTGTCCAGGGGAGGGCAACAAAAATGATCAAAGGGCTGGAGCACCTCTCCTGTGAAGACAGGCTGAAAGAGTTGGGCTTGTTCAGCCTGGAGAAGAGAAGGCTCTGGGGAGACCTTATAGCAGCCTTCCAGTACCTAAAAGGCACCTGTAAGAAAGCTGGGGAAGAACTGTTCACAAGGGCAACAAGATGAAGGGTAATGGTTTAAACTAGAAGAGGGGAGATTTAAGTTGGATATTAGTAAAAAATTCTTCAGTAGGAGGATCACTGGAACAGGTTGCACTGAGACTTAGTGGAGGCCCCATCCCTGGAGACATTCAAGGTCAGGCTTGATGGGGCGTTGAGTGACCTGATCTAGTGAAGATGTTCTTGCTTACTGCAGGGTGGTTGGATTATATGACCTCTAAAGGTCCATTCCAACCTTAAAAATTCTATGATTCTAAATAAACTGGAAATACAGCTTTGAAGAAAGAATATTTTTACTTCTATTGTCATATAAGAAACATGACTGATGGTAACCCAAACCAAAGGAATTGCTAAAACAAGCTGTACGTATTTTGGTTCTGAACATGCAAATGCTTTGCCATGTAAGGGAGGTGATTGTGCCCCTGTACTCGGCATTGGTGAGGCCACACCTCGAGTACTGTGTCCAGTTCTGGGCTCCTCACCACAAGAAGGACATGGAGGTCCTGGAGCGAGTCCAGAGAAGGGCAACCAGGCTGGTGAAGGGGCTGGAGGGCAAATCCTATGAGGGAGCTGGGGCTGTTTAGCCTGGAGAAGAGGAGGTTGAGGGCAGACCTTATCACCGCCTACAACTACCTGAAGGGAGGTTATGGAGAGGTAGGTGATGGTCTCTTCAGTCAGGTGACAGGTGATAGGACAAGGGGGAATGGCATGAAGCTGTGCCAGGGCAGGTTTAGATTGGATGTTAGGAAAAAAGTTTTTACTGAAAGAGTTGTCAGGGCCTGGAACAGGCTGCTCAGGGAGGTGGTTGAGTCACCATCCCTGGTTGTGTTCAAAAAAAGGGTAGATGGAGTACTTAGGGATATGGTTTAGTTTAGTATGTGAATGGTTGGACTTGATGATCTTAAAGGTCTTTTCCAACCTTGTTATTCTGTGATTCTGTAAATATAGCTTTATATATACAAACATACCTCTTGGGCTCGATGGGACTACCAAAATGTAAAGAATCTATGTTCTTAAAGGTAAGAATATACGCTAATGTTAGCAGATTCAGGATCTCTCTTTATATTCCGTTTACTAATTTTACTCTCTGCTCTAAACATGTGTGCTGCAGTAACATATTGAGCTAAATCAATAGAGATGCTGAATGTAAGCAGCTGTTGTAGAAGCCAGTGGGAATTAGGAAGATATAGCATCCACTGCTGCTTAGATACTCGCATTTAGCTTGCTGTTTTATCTTTAAATCTGTGCCTCCCTTCTCTCATTTCTCTCCTTCCTCTAAAAAGTCTTATGCATTAATTTGGTCCTTGTTACTCATCTGCTTAGTTTCATTTTTTCTTTTTAATTTTTCTCTCTCCCTCCCTTGGTTTGAGTAGACATTAAATATAGTATCCCTGCACCACTGAAGTTCAAGGAAGCTGGAACAGGATTTAGCAGTTGCTACACAGACACCAGTTCATGTCTCCACTACACAAAGGGAACAAGTTGTACAAGGGACTACGGGTAGCTCAGTGCTATTCTTACTATTGTGGTTTCCGAGACAAAATAGGAATAATAAAGTAGTAAAATCTTTGTCACGGACTAAGGCCACCATCTTCCTAAAGAATAGCTTTCATCTCAGCAGATAACTATAGATTTCAGTAAACGTTGACAATTAGCAATAAAATTGTCATTTTGGAAGAGAGTGCTCCAGCTTCCATCCACATATTTCCTTTTCATGGATATACACCATAAATGTCTGTTGCTTGTTTGAATGTTCAGACTGGGACACTTACATTTCAGGACCAACATGCAGGCATATGTGTTCTGTGTCCAAGTATACATCGATGGGTGGCCTCCTCCTACTCCTAAGATCACAGGAGAATGACACATACTAGGGATCACTGGAGGACAGACACGAAGAGGATCAAAAAATCTGCCTGGAAGTGAGACTGCTGCTAAGAAGAAAGGGAGATGCTTGTGTTGTTACAGCTTACTACTTAGCAATGTGTAAGATCTGTGGGGATGCCAAGTGCTCTTTTTTATTTACACAAAACAACAATAGCCAGAAGTTAATCCTGTATCTGATGGCCTATTGTTACTGTTTCGTTTTAACAAATGATGCTGTGCAAGCATTCACAGTCATGAAAGAATTGTTACTTGGTCACAATCCACGTCAAATTATTGTCACCACATTTTACTCTTATTCAGCTCGAATAGTGTCTTCAAAGTAGAGAAAGGTTAGTGTGTTGATGTTTAAGGACAGCTTTGCTTGAGCAAGCTGTGAAATGTGGAGCTTTTTCTCCATGCTTCAGAAAGGGAAAGGAGTAAGTTTAAAATGTCTAGCCAATGGGAAAAACGAAAGTGATTTCAGGTGATTTTTATAGTCTGCTGGGACAGAAGTTTCTACAATGTAATTCATTCTGTTTGGGGCAGGAGGGTATCGTGTCTTTTATTTTCAGGCTCGTGTGTGAGAGGATGATGGAAACAAAAGATGATATGACTATTTCTTAAGAATGCACACTGAACTGTCAATGAGGCCCAAAAAGGATACAGATAAAAACAGGTAAAGCTCTCATTTTTTTTCATGAATCAGAGGCAGTAATAGTGGCAATATACATTTAAGAATTTCAGAGAGGCAGATTTTTTTAGCTGAGACCTGAATTGAACAGTTATAAAATATTATCTCTAAATGCTCTGTGATTTTTCTGCTCCACGAGATGAATTGTTCCATCTTCTATGGTCAGTTAAGATCAGAAAAAGGAACATCAAGTATAGGAAGTGCATGAGTACTAACTAAATTCAACAACACATGGAAGCCTCAGCTATAAAGAACAGAATAAAATGAAGATTTTCCAACTCAAATATAACCTCTGTGTTAACATATGGTTGTAAGAACTGGAAATCCACCAAAACATTAAAGATAGAAAACTAGATGCCTTTGGAAGCAAATGCCTGCAGAAATTTCAGGGCATTGGATGGAAAGCTTCATCACTGATGAAGGAATGTGAGAATCTGCAATCTCTGCAGAAATCCAACATTTTCTTAAGCACTCCAGATGCTAACACATCCTCCCCTGTGATGCCATCAGATAGAACCAACGCATTTCAGAAAACCCACTGGTGATTTTCAAGAGAAAGCCTGAACAGAAGCTTTAGGGAGGAGGGCTGAGCTCATGATCTCAACACCATAAAACTGAAACCACGTGAAGTGATGGCAAAAGCTTGCTAGCAGTTGCCCAGGAAGTTTATAGCATGTTATTTTCTCTGATTCAACACAGTGAGTACATTCAAAATAAAATGTGGCTACAGTATTTAGCCAAAATATGTTTTGGGGCAAAACAAAACAGCATAAAGAAAACTCATTTATTATGGGGAGAAAAATTACGTGCCAAGGTAGCCTTTGAATCATGCTGAAATTTCCAGTGTGCTGAAATCAGTACATCAGCCAACCACATCTTCAAGGTAAAGGGCATTATTTTAAAACACCTTCTTTAAACTCCAACACTTTTCAAAAATTTTTAAATACCTTTGAAACCTGGGGTCTGCCTTTTTACTTTAGCGTATCTTTACTGGTGTGATTTTGCTTAGCCATTTTTACACAGAAACTTGTAAATTCATACTCAGCCTCCCAAAAAATGTATGTAAAAAAATGTTTCAGATACTTGTGCTAGCCTTTGCACTTCAATTTCATGTTAAGCATTTTTCAGAGCCAGGTGCTGAAGGCTGGGATTAGTGGGCATTTTCAGCCTCTTACACGGAGTAGATCAGAGCCAAAAATAACGTTCTCAGCAGATTTTCAGATTTCTCATCTGTCAAAACTGGGTTATTTATGTCTGCTGTAACCTCTTGTATCTCATGCGCAGCATGTCTGGACTAGCAATAACATTTTTTTGTTGTTGTTTCTGCAATAATTATGTCCCAGAAGGTCCATGGCTTAAAAGAAAACTTCTATTTCCTTCTTGTTTTCTTTTTCTCAGCCAGTCCTTTCTCGTGAACCTCTATTTGAGGACCTTAAGATAACTGAACTTTGATAGGCACAATATTTATGAGATGGCTCTTAATAGGTATAAATCTGTATATGCTGATATAAAATAATAGCCAATATTGTTTTCTGTTGTATTCCTATATATAATACAACTAATCTATTTTCCCCAAATCCCATAATATCTACATGTATTTTTCTTTGGGTGTGAGATAAAAAAGAAAGCATTTACTACTTCTTTCCAGAAATACAAGCATACTATATTTCAAAATACTTTTCTCCAGTGTACAAGTGCTTTACTCATTCTTTTGACAAGTTTTTTTTCAAAAATAAATTCCATATGTTAAGCCATCATATTTTTCTGCTAGTTTAGCCTGCCATTGATTAAGGCCCAAATTGTAAGTATCTGAGCCAATAAAATCACAAATGGATGAAACATTATCACAGATCTTTTTCTACATATAACTAGTTCAAGTCAAGTCTAACTGCTAAATCATTTGTTCTTTTAGAACAAAACTCTTTAAACCAGTAATTATTTCATTTTTCAAAAGTAAGGTTTTGGTTCCAAAACAGTACGTAACTTGAGCTTGCAACATTCAGCTGGTAGCTTTTTTTTTTATTATTCAAAAATTTCAGTAATATACCAGGCCTAATAATGCCACTGGAGCTCGTGTTCAGTACTGTCATTTTTCTACAGTATTAGCACTGAGAATTTCTGTTGGTCAGGAAAGCAAAGAAGGCTCCCTTGCATCTTTAGCGTAATCCAGAGAATGTTCCTCTCTTAGTTGTCATTAAAAAAAGCAACAAACAAAACACAACCTTGAACTTCAAAGTTGCTAAATATGACAGAAACTTAGCAAAAATATAAGAGTAAATATGCACCTTTCATAACTGTCATAGAATCACAGAACGGTTTGTGTTGGAAGGGACCTCAAAGATCATCTAGTTCCAACCCCCCTGTCAGGGTCCCTCTAGATGGCATCCCTTCCCTCCAGTGTGTTGACTGCACCACACAGCTTAGTGTCATCAGCAAATTTGCTGAGGGTGCACCTGATCCCACTGTCCATGTCACCAACAAAGATGTTAAACAGTGCTGGTCCCAATACCAAATCCTGAGGAACACCACTTGTCACTGGTCTCCACTCAGATATTGAGCAGCTGGCTACAGCTCCTCCAGGGAGATGGCTGTGGGCTACAGACAAACAAGTATGTGGCATTTGTGTGTTGGTCAGTGGGTGGCGTGAAGCCCAGAGCGACGGAACTCATTTGCACATCTGCAGTGAGAACAGGGAGGTGACACAACTGCATTTTTCTGAGACAAATGCACCCATGTTCAGCTACCGGAGCTCTCCTTCCCCCAGTTTCCTCCTCTGGATTTTTCTGCAGAATTAAATTCTTTTCTTTTTCACATGCATTATTATGAAGCAACTACAAGATATTTATTACTCTAGCCCACTGGGGGGGGGGGGTGTGGGTGTGAGGAAATGTCCGCTGTTTGTAAAAAGCCTCAAATAGTAATCTAAGGAATTCTGACATATTAAACACAAATTTCATTTTGCAATGCACAGTTAATCTCAGAGTTTTTTTAAGCTGAATCAAAAAAAGATGCAGAACCTCAGAGCTATATTCTCTGACAAAGGACTTCCTTGTTTTTGCCTTTTCTGATTGTTATGATCATTCTATGCTTCATATTACTGTAAACAGTCTGTTCCAGATCCGTAAAATTCTTTCCTATGTCTATATAGAAAGAATCCAAATTCAGACAATGAAGTAATTTGTTTTAATGCACATTTTTTTAAAGAAAATGCATGCAGTATATGAATTTCACCTGATTCAGTAAAAGCCAGGATCTCATTCAATGTATGGCTGACACTGCTAGTACTGCTTATAGATCATGCACCCCAGCCTTCCTTTAAAAATTTGAATTATGGGAAGTTTAGCAATCTAGAGATCTCAAATGCTGGCAGGTGAAGAGATATCAAGCATTTGTGTTTTCCTTTCAGAAGTAAGGTGAGCAGAATCTCAGCTTACATGTATGAGGTAGATCCACAGAGGTAAGAGAAGCTGTGCTGATTTATGTTAGCTGGGAGTCTAGACTCAAGTTTTTGCATGTCTTCATTCCTGCAGGCCTTAGAGATGCAAAGTCCCCAGCTATGTCAGTGCAGTGGGAATGCTGAAAGAAGTTCACAGCAATGAGGTATGTTCTTATTATTCTAAAGCATTTCTAATGCATGCTTATCTCTTATGCCTCTGTCATTGCTGCCTCTTTCATCCTAAAGTCCACAGTTTTGTCTACTGCCTCAAGCTAGTCCATATATGAATGGCCTCAGCCATAAGTGCTGGTGACATGTAAGAACTAACATATCTGCATAAATATGAATATAGAATCATAGAATCTTTAAGGTTAGAAAAGACCACTAAGACTGTCCAACTGTCTGTTGGACCAGCATGTCTACTAAACCATGTCTCACAGTGCCATGTCTATACATTTTTTAAATGCCTTCAGGGATGGTGACTTCACCACCTCCTTGGGCAGCCTGTTCCAATGCCTGACAAATCTTTCAGTGAATAAATTCTCCCTAATATCAAAACCACCCCTGATGCAACTTGAGGCCATTTCCTCTCATCCTATTGCTTGTTACTTGGGAGAAGAGACCAGCCCTCACCTCACTACAACCTCCTTTGAAGTAGCTGTAGAGAGCAATAAGGTCTCCCCTCCGCCTCCTCCAGGCTAAACAGCCCAAGTTCCTTCAGCTGCTCCGCATAAGACCTGTGCTCCAAACCCTTTACCAGCTTTGTTGCCCTTCCCTGGACCCGCTCCAGCACCTCAATGTCCTTCTTGTAATGAGGGACCCAAAACTAAACACAGTACTCACGGTGTGGCCTCACCAGTGCCCAGCAATCTGCATCTCCCCAAATAGTGTCTCCTAAAGAAACCATCTGTGCAGGATTTTCAGACCCTGGTCTCAGATGTGAAGGGCTATACGACTATCTCTCTAGACCTAGTAGCTAAAACCATTTGAATTTGGCTTGCCAAATATTTGCCAGTACTTGTCACATTCAGCAAGCTATTTGATTCACCCCTGTGTAGCATAGCACATGTGTGTGCATACACCTTAATTTGATTGCTGTGACAAATGGCAGAATAGCTTGTAAAGCCAGATGGGAGGTATCACATTCTGGGGCACTACAGCCTGTCTGGGATCATCAAAAGATCAGCTGTCAGGAGGAGTGTGAAAAACAAAAGCAAAAGCAGCAGATTACATACAGAGAAATTACAAGCTACAGTATTCACCATAATTTTGCCACCCCTTTCTATATGGTAGACAATACAGAAAGAAAGTAGTTTGTCATGTTTTAACATAATGAAAAGTTAAAAGATTGGCTGCAAAGTAAATGGAATGCTAATTGTCACTGTATTGCTAGAGGCTAAGGAATTTAACCTATGTGTCTGCACCAACCACAACCCTGTGCTGCATGCATGCACTTAGCAATTAAAAGCAGTGTCATGCTCTCTGAAACTTTCACATGGACATGTAATACGCCCAAATTGAAGCTGTGGACATGATTATTTCCTTTGTTAAAAGATCTCAATGTTGTATTAACACTGGGTATAACTACTGGTTTTGGCTGGCAGTAGATGGGAGTGAGTTGCATTAATATATTAGTATTATGCTAAATTTTCTAGAAGAAAAAATAATATGAAGTGAATAAAATTTCATTAAGATAGGGAACATGCTAAAGGAGAGCAATCATTCGAGAAATCTTATTTAAATTATTTGTGTGTTAAATGAAAATGTAGTTTCATATAAACAATCTGATTTCTAATTACTATTATTATATAATAATTTATACACAGATATAGAGGTACAGTGTGTAACCTCTATCTATATATATGATAATACACACTGTAACTAAACCATGTCTCAAAGTGCCACATCTATGCATTTTTAAATGCCTCCAGGCATGGTGACTCCACTACCTCCCTGGACAGCCTGTTCCACTGCCCGACAACCCTTTCTGTGAAGAAATTTTCCCCAATATCCAATCTAAACCTCCCCTGATGCAACCTGAGGCCATTTCCTCTCGTTCTATTGCTTGTTACTTGGGAGAAGAGACCAACCCGCACCTCACTGCAACCTCCTTTCAGGTAGTTCTAGGTGGTGATAAGGTCTCCCCTCAGCCTCCTCTTCTCCAGGATAAACAACCCCAGTTTCTAATTCACTTGAAAGGGAATTGATATACAGGCTCCAAATCATCAACAAGCTGTTGAAAAAAATGTCCCATCTAATTTTCAGTGAGTTATTTTGTTGCACTCAGTCTTGGGCAACTGAAATTGTGATGTCTATCACCTGGCAGCTCAGAAGGGTTATGTTGACTTACATACAAAGAACATGGTAAATGGTGGAGAGATTGTAGGTAGATTTTTAAAAACTACCCAAAAGAGAAAGGTAAAAATCCCAACAATCTGCTTTTATGATCTGGCAGCTACAAGAGTAGAAAAGACTATGGAAAGAAGACCAAAGCCCTAGACTGAGACAGAAGAAAATAATCTGGTTGCAAGGTAAGCTTGCTAGTCAAAATTATTTTGCATCTGCCAAACTTGTTCTGTGGCATAGCAATGTAACATTCATAGGCAAAATGGTAAACTCTGTTATTTACACTAAGTGCTTTGTCATTTTTCATACCATTTTCTTTTCAATACCTATCATTTGAGTATTAGACTTAAGAGTCCTGGGAATTCCAAATCAAATGGAAGCAGGATTAAAGTATTGAATATAAATATACCCATAAAAATGATTCAGCATCTTCAAAAAAAGGGTTGATTTTTTTCATTTCCTTGCTGACATCTCCTTACAAAATAATCAGAATTGAAAACCCACGACCATTAAATGCAGAGACTGTTATAATACATCTTTGATTTTACATGGATGGTGTTTGTATTTTATTGGGAAAAACCTCACGAAGCATTTTACAATAACTAAGCCAAAAGGTTGTGATTTATAGAATATCATCACATGAAAGAAACAAGGCTTATTAATAGTAGGTACTTTGAGTGTATTGGTATTTACAAAGGACTAACATTTTTTTAAAATAAAGAATTTCTAATCATGGCTTGTATCTATCCTGACAAGTTTTTCAACTTGAAACTGTACACAGATTTTTCTTCTGCTACCATCTGAAGCGCTAAGAAAGTTAAACTTGGAAAAGTCTTATAAGCTGTCATCTTCATTTACCATACCTTTCTGCCTACTGCGAGTGGGGGAACGCATTCTACAGCTTTTGGTGAAAAAGACGTCTTGTTCCATTTTTAAGTTATTTTTGTTATCATACCACATGTCAAATTTGGACCATCTTTGGATATCCAGCCTATTTCTGCTAATTGAAACTACTGGAATTAAGAAATATGTGATCATAAGTATGAGGAAATTATTTCCTATTACAAATAGGAAACTATGCTCTTTGAAACAGAATTAGAAAGCTGCTCCCATAACCTTCTCCCCATCCTGTCAGGCTTATTTGTTCATCCCTGTCCTTTGTTTCTTGAGTGATCAATTGGAAAAGTAATTGTGCTACTTAATGTTAGAAAAAGAACTGGACTACAGCTGTTGAAAATGTCCAGGTATTTTCTGTCTCTCCTTTTGATGCTACCTGTATGTTAGATATAAGGGTTAAAAACTCCAAAACCCAGCCAATCCAGCAGTCTGCTGTTTGAGTCAGCCTTTCTACAACATTTTACTGCCTCCATTTTAATTCACTGATCTCATCATATGATTTAAAACTGGAAAGGTCCATACAACTTACTGTTTTGTGCCAGAGCTTGAAGCAGACAGTCCAAGCATCCCTCCAAGCTATCTGCTGTGCTGTCAGTGGTTGTTATCTTCAGCTTTTTCAGAGCATCACTTAGATTATCTGTTTGGTAAACACAAAGAAAAGATAAATCAGCGTCCTCATCAATTTGGCAGCAGCATTATAGACTTCAATGTAAATAGTTACTGTAAATTAAACAGGATCCTGTATCAATGAAGAAGGCATGTGTGGTCTGTATTCTGAGGATATAAAAAACCAGGAGTCAAAGGTTATAGATGAAATGAAACTTTTTGAATTTAAATATATATTTATCATTCTGCATTTGAGAACAGCGTGCCAGCAGGCACTTTATGAAATGCCACTGAACAGAATTTAGCCATCAATATTTTCTCAGGCTAGTTGGTGCAGAAAACCAGCAAACGTTTCTTTGCTCCTATCCTTGTGTGTGGGAAAAAATATGATGGAAATATGCACATCAATGAGGGGAAAGTAATTGAAAATGCCATTTTCTGCATGCTGTGTAGGCTTCCATCTTGGCTATACATTCACAGATCCCTAGTGCTAAGCTCATAGCCTTTTAAGTATTATGCCATTTCTTGCCACTATGTTACAAGCATCGTTGTTTATATGAACAGTGTTAACTCTTTAAGTTCAACTGATCCATAAAAACATAAGGCATCTTCTAGAAATAAGAAAGTTCTGTTGTGTATTTCAGATAAATAACTTCTCTCAAAAAACCGAAACCAAACACAATACCCAAATCATGTAATTCTCATTAGATGTAAATTTATTCCCATAAAAATTGGGGTAATATGACCACTACCATTTTGAGTATTCTGCTTATTCATGAGCAAGGTGTTATCAGCTGCAGCCGGAGTCTCTGATTAGCCCACTGATGACTAACCTTACTCTGAATGGCCTATCCTTTTAAAAGTGAGTGCTGACTCAGTTTCCATGCCAACTGGAGTAAGCAGAAAGTGCTATTCAAAACAAATAATATTGAATAGTGTCTTCTTGTCTCTTTTTCCCCAGTGACTAATCAAAGAACCTTGACCCAAGCTCTACAGACCCACAGGTACAGTTTCTTTGCAATGCATCACTGGTATCTTCCAAGCCTGAAAAGCAGCCAGTGCTGCCTTAGAGCTTCACACCCATGTAGGAAGCCCTTCACAGGCAAATTGGCAACTCCTGTACTTTACCTCCTCTTCACTTGCCTACATATGGGATGGTGCAAAGGAAAGGAGGCATGGCAAGAACTTCCCTTTATTTGTCTTTGAGGCACTGGCTACCCAGTGGAGACATGGCAGGCTTCTTGTGAGGATCACAGAATCGTAGGGGTTGGAAGGGACCTCAAGAGATCATTGGGTCCAACCCCCCTGCCAAGGCAGGCTCCCTAGCACATATTGCACAGATAGGCGTCCAGACAAGTCTTGAATATCTCCAGAGAAGGAGACTCCACCACCTCCCTGGGCAGCCTGTCCCAGGGCTCTGTCACCCTCACTGTGTAAAAGTTCTTCCGCATGTTGGTGCGGAACTTCCTGTGCTCCAGTTTACAGCCATTGCCCCTTGTCCTGTCTCCACAGACCACTGAAAAGGGGTTGGCCAATTCCCCCTGCATCCCATACTTAAGATATTTATAAACATTAATTAGGTCCCCCCTCAGTCTTCTTTTCTCCAGGCTGAACAGCCCCAGCAGAAATCTCTGAAATCTCCTCCTAGAGCTGCTCTGCTTCTCAGCCAAAGCTGTGGCTTTTGTGCCACCTCTGTTTTTTATTACTATATGCTTTTGTAGCCCAATATCCCACCTAGATAAAGCTGTTTCAATTTTTCCATGCTCATTCTTTAGGTATGAAATTTGTCATGAAATTGTTTATCAGGCAGTTTGTCTCTTCAGGAATGAGCATGTTCTCAGCTATGCTATACCCAGGAATTCCATTACTGCTAAATGCAGAGCCAGCAGCAGGCAGACAACTCTGTAAAAGCCTTTGGGGCAGTTGCAATTGGTTGCAGTCCTTGAGATCTCAAACCTGCCTCCCTACCACCTCTCCTTGCTATGCTGAACTGATGTTTCCTGGAACAAGCTACCAAGGGGAAAGAAAAACAAACCAAACCAAACTTTTTTTAAAAAGACTTATGTTACTGTCTAGCAGGCTTACTGCAGCACGTGTATTAAATGACAACCAACAGTAGAGCTGTACATGCACCGCAAACTCTCATTGCTTAAATGTATTATTCAGGAAATACCACTGGAATTTGTCAAAAGACACAGGTACAGAGTGCCCAATGACCAGCCCCAGTACTACAGTTTAACATTGTGCACTCCAACTCTTCTTATACTTTCCTCATGGATCTCCCTCTCATATTACTCTCTTAAGTTTTCCACTAATATAGCACTAATTCTCTTCCATCCTACAGGCATCTCATCATGTCTCTGTGTACTCACATGCTTAGCTTTGAAATGGCAGCAACCATTTATAGTAAGAGGACTAAATAGACTTTTATATAAAAAACCAGGGGTTCCCACAATCTGGGGAAGAAGAAAATGCATAGACAAAAATTCACCTTCACACCAGATTTAGGAGAATATGGAGAGAGGCTGTGTTATCAGAGAGGACACACAGACTACTTATCTCTTATAGCTTTCTCTACTTTGCATGGGCCAAATAAATCACAAGTTCACAGTTATTTTCCTGTGCAGAGTATTTTACCTGAAATACCTGTACCTTCCACCACTCCGTGCCACATGAGTTAGGAAGGTCTCCCCAGTCTTTTTTCCTACCTCCCCTTTCTGCTCAGTGCCATGTTGTTTTTCTGGGGAAAGCCCACAATTACATATGATATACAGGATTATGCTTTTTGGGCAAAATTTTCAAATGTGACTATACAAATATTTCATTCCCTTGGACAAACGACTCAATTTTTCATGGTACCAAGCATGTACATATCCCATCTGGACATTTAACTCCAATGTTACATACATAATCGCTTCAAGAATCAATGGACAGTGTGGCAACTCTTGAAATTATGTTGCACTATGTGCCAAATTGCCATTTCAGTAGATACGATTGGATACTAAAGTACTTCAAAAATAATAATACAAATTAAATTAGAAATTTAGAAGTGTGTTTCTAAAATAAATTATAGTAATCGCTGGTTATTACTAAAGTTATTGCAGCTTCAGATTTACTCCTGTGTGAAAGAAGGAAACGTTAGTAGGAATTCTGCAGAAACAACAGACCTCTTGGCACTATGTCAGGCAGCCATGGGCAGAGGGGGAAAAACCCACCCTTCAGGAAAGACTTTATTTGCCCTCTTTCATTCCTTTTACCAAAGCCAGTCTCCTACGTAAACAGGGTCAGTATCTTGAAAGACACAGTTATGTCTGAAACCTGAGAATCCTGGACATATGCAAATATACCTTACACAGATTCAGAGATGGGTTTTTATTTTTCTTTTGTTTTTGTTCTGAAAAAAGCAAAACCTTGCAGCCTGAGATGACACTGAGAGGAAGGGCTGTAGTGTTCCAGCAGGTTCTCACCATATAATCATGCAAGGCTTCCAAACTTCTGCAGTTTCATAGTTGCCCTGGACCTGTCATTTAATGAAGAAGCTGCAGATGCTTGTCTTCCATGTACACATCCCCCACTGTTTTCTTGTGATCATCTCTTGCTCTTTTCTATAGAAGCTGTTTCCAGTAGGCCGGTTACTGCATGAACTGATCAGATTCTTAGAGGTAAAAACCCAGGGGATAAAAACAACGTAAGGAAAATTTTTGTCTGAGTGTCAGGGAAATGTGAGTAATTAGATTTTGGTCAGTATGCAAGGTCATGTGAAAGCTCACATTAGCTGGGAAGCTCTGAAGAGGCAAGATTAGGATGGTAAAGGTAAAAACAAGGCAAGTGATGATCCCTACAGCATGGTTGGTCAGCAGTCTGGTATCAGGTTGCTAGTTTGTAAGGCAACAAGTCAGAATTTTAACAGAAATATCAACTATTTTGTTGATGACCCCAAGCACAGGGAGTCACTTATACTTAGACCTGGCTTACTGGATTGCTTTCAGAAGGATTAGTTCTGTTATCTGGACAGAAAGCCCCAAATCCCAGATGCCTTAATCCCATATATCCTAAGGATACAAACTGATAAATCAGCAAGTGGAGCCTAGCAAGAGCTGCCAGACCTGTCTGGCCCATTCCACCTACTGCTGCATTATCAGGTTTCCCTGATAATAGCCCTGCACAAACACCCATAAAATTTAGGTGGTGTAAATACTATAGTAGCCCGCATTGCTTTTGATGGTACAGCTACTATCTCTTGCAAAGAACTGCTACCTCTTGCAATGGTGCTTTTACAAAGAAAAACCATCAGAAACTAACATGTTAGAAATAGTCCATTTCATTTCATTGTACCTTTTTTCTGAGAGATTTTCTGTGACTCAGTCCTATTTTCAATCACTAAGTTGTTTTATATGGAAAAACTGTTTTTTCATCTTGTAAAACTTTGGTAGTTGATCAGCCCTGCTTAGCAGCAGGACCACAGGAATGCTGGCTAGCCTGGAAAGAGTTTTACAGGGTCCCCAGTAGCATACCTAGGGATGCAGCTACTGCAGACAAGAACCATCTTGCTAATTTTGTCTTGAGTTCACAGCATCTTTATCCAAACCACAGAAAGTGGTGCACAAAAAATCCATCTTCTAACATTGACATTAAAAAAATATTTAGAATATTTTAGCTAAGTATTAAAGGGATGGCTTTTGTCTGGACAGTTTATTTTTATGTATTTTGCAATCTTTTTTTCAGTATAGATATTTTAGTTAAAAAGAGACTTTGAACATATTCACATTTTCTGTATCTTTTGATTGACACCTAATATACTGTTGTTATTACAAGGACTATTACATTACACATGCAACTTAACAGATAAGGAATTCAAAACTGATAGGTATTGAAATGGGACATACTGAAACAGGCTGATCAGGTAAGAAAAGTTCAAGCAGTTCTGCTGTTGCAGGGATGGTGGCTCTCAGCCTCAGAGCCTTTAGAGTCTGTTTTACTGCCTCTCGGGAAACAGCAAGACATCAAACTGAGCAGAAGGAATGATGCCATTTTATGGGTCTCCTTGTGTTATAGTGGAATAAATGTCTTAAAAATTTAAGCATGTACATCTACATGTACTAGACTTCAGAAATTACTTCATTTTCTTGTATGGACTTTATAACTTTCTAGCATTTCAGTACAAATTAACCTATATGGAAAATCCACCACTGATTCACCACAGTTGTTTTTGACTAAAAGGGTATTCTAGGGTTATATTATTTGAAAACCTGGAACTGACACAAAGATCAGACACATAAGCCATTTAGGCCAGCATCCAGCTCCGAAGCCATCCATACCCCACAGTCTTCACTTCCCTTCTGATACCATCTGGGTTTCTGCTCTAATGCAGACCCCATGCCACAGGCAGAACACTTCATGCACATCTGTATTCAGGGGTGCCCAAGCAGCCCTGTGGTATATAACACCTACCTCACAAGTCATTGCCCCAACCTCGACAGCCTCCCATGGGGAAGAGGTGATTGATGTTTGTTGATTCTGAAGGTTGCTGCCTGAAGAGCAGGCATATTTGGCCTGAATTACTTTTTGCAGCAGGAAGCCCAGCAACTGGTGAGATCTGTAGTGTGCTTTTGGTCTTTAATGACTGCAGATGCCCCTTCCCCAAAGAAAGCCTAGAAGACTGGTTCATAATTATCAGAGTTCATGAGTTCCCAGGACATTGAATAAGCTGGCAGGAATGCACAGGATGAGTCCTTCTTGAATCTACATATGGGAAATCTAAGATGCTTCCTCTTGGATAACTTAGAAGATACCTAGTCCCATACAACGGTTTATCTACCTAGACACACAAAACACCCATAATACACAGTGTTTCTTGAAGACAAAAGAACTTAGGCCACTGCCACAGAATATTCCCTGCCTACCCTTCTTTGCAGCAGCTGTCCTCAAGTACTCCCAAGCCACCCAAATCTGTCATTAGAAACCACACTCTTAGCCCAGCCAGGAAAGCCTGAAACTTGGGATCTGATCAGGAGGTAGATATATGCTGTCAGAGGCATCCGTGGTAAAGTATTAATGTTTGACAGGTAATGCTGGGAGAACTTTAGCTGTCTATTGTCTCCTAAAAATAACAGAACTAACAGTGCTCATCCAATAGTAGAGACAGAGTTCAGTGTGACTCAATGGATTCCCACAGTGTTTTACTCTTCTCAGGAATGACAAACAGATGGACCTGGCTGAGAGTGGGTCCTTGCCAATGCGATGTTTTACATGCTGCCAGGACACAGCTGGGACAACCCTGATGTGAACCACATCTGACATGCAGATTGGATTTGCCGTTGCCTGGTGCAGACAGGAGATGGATCTGGATGTGCTGCCTGTGCCTGTGCTCTGTCTTGCTTCTCTACTCTGTAATGGCATTGCAGGCCATAAGAGCTGGGAAACAGAGGCGCTGGCCATTAAAGCAAGCAATTACCCTTTTTCACTACCAGGCCCTCTTGTGCCCGGTTGCTGTGGAAATTTCGGCCAACTGAGAATTACGGACTCTGTTCTGCAGGTGCTGTTCAGTCTCTGCAATGTCAGAGAAGAATCTGCAGGCACAAACACATCTCTGAAAGCTGACAAACAGCTATGGGTGCTGTAGTCATGCTGGTTTTATCAGCAGGTGCTCTTTTCACCTGGCATCACTTGAACAAGATGCTTTTGGCTGCACTGGTGCTCTTGCATGTAACCTTTCCAAGTGACAACCTGGCACAGGATTCCTCTTCGGTCCTTAGAGATGTTCCTTCTGTGAGTTATGCCACCAGTGGAACAGGCAGTCTGAAGCACCCCTATTTTCTTGAGTCTCTGGAGAAACACAGCATCTCTCCAGGGCACGTGTTTTGCAGCATGAGCCACAGGGTGCTGATTTTGCTCTGCTGCCAAGCAAGATGTGTGCTGGCACCATGGACCTATCCCCAGCAGGATGTCATCGGAACTGCCTGAGGATGCAAAACCAGACCTGGTAAGGATGGAACAGACCAAATGGTCTATGTCAATTTGCTGGGAAGTGAAGAGGAAATGCAAAACTCTTTTGCCACTGTAAAATTATTACTGTGCACCCACATTTCTAGTGCTGCATACAAGCCTAGGCACCTCATGCTGTAAATGACATGTGGCAGAACTAGAAAAGGCCACGGATATGGCTGAACAAAGATAAGGAACAACTACCACGCAAGGACTCTTCATTCTGAGAAAGATGGATGACTGGGGATAAAACATGATCTAGATGTACAGAATCATGAATAGGACTAAGGTAATGAAAGCTAAGATTTACTGCTTCTCCTAATACAACAACTAGCCTACCAAAATGAAATCCTGTTTGCTAGATTCTGTCCTACCCTGTTTATTGAGGTGGGTTAATGTTGGGTTTTTTTCCCAACTAATTTTACTAGTTCTAGGGAAATACTGACAGATCGTTAGCTGCAGGGCTCCTGGTGCAACCTGTTTTTTAACTTAGGTACATTTGCTCTACTTTTCTAGCATAGTAACTAATTTTAATGAGAGTTCCTATTTTTGTCCACAGTTCAGCTGCTTCATTCTTAAACACTTTTGAATCTTAGATATATACCATCTGGTCTTAGAGACTTGTTACTCTTTCATTTATCCATTTGCTTTTGCATCTGTTCTTGTGACACCTCAATCTCTCATGAGCTTCATTTTTATTACCTGTAAATACTGACACACTATGACTCATTGCCACCTGAGCAGTAAAATACCTCATTATTTTTTGTAATTATCTGGTCAGCCTATGCATGCTAATAACTACTTAGTTTCTATTCAAAACCAGGAAAGAAACCTAAGAAAGCAGCATCAGCCAGCATTCACTTATCCTGGAATCTCTTCCAAATACAAAATTTTCATTTTGCTGTAGAATTCTGTTTAATTTTAAGAAAAAAAAAAAAAAAGTGATGTGGTGTTGGTTGGGTTTTTATGTTCAGTTGGTTGGGGTCTTTTTTGCTTTGGTATTTTTTATTGGTTTGTTGGGGGTTTTTTAATACTTCTGAAGTCCCTCAATAACATGTCCATGAGTAGCATGAAAAGGATCAACCCTATAGAGAACAAGAAACAGAGATTAGCTAAAATTACTTTTAAATTTATTTTCTGATTTGTATTTTTTCAGAGAAATATGTGACCTTTGATTATTTTAAAAAATTATTTTACTGTAGTCACAGATAAACAAAAGATATTAATACAAACGTGTTTGCACTATTGCAAGGTGTGTTGACCTGTAACTGCTGTAACTGGTTCCTGCATGATAATGATCTTTCCCTTATTACTTAAATCCTGAGCTGCTATTGCTAGAATATAAAAAAGACATTTCAGAAGATTTTGCAGAATCTTGGAAGATTTTTTCATACAGGTTTGGGTATCTTTATATTTCATAATTAAACATTGACAATCTGAAATATATTGTTTGATTAGGAGAATCTGTATGGAACAAATTTCACTTAAAAATCAGCTGATAATAGAAAAAGTAATTACTTCACTAAAGAAGACATATAGTTCTTATATGCATATAGCAGTATGAAAGATCTCTTTCCATGAGCAGTAGCCAAAATCATACATCCCGATCTGTAAAGAATTCTATTTCACTGACAGATAGCTGCATATCTGATTTTCATGTAGTTTGTTTTCTCCAGGCGCCTGATCTTCACTGAGCCTACAGTATGAAAACCCAGGAGACATGCGGGGCCTAACAGAAAATGCTAACTGAAACTTTTGATAGACAAAAGCCCTTTTAATTCTCACTGAATCCTCAGTAACCAAGAAACATACAACATCATTTGCAATCAAAACTGAATCCACTTCACTGGCCTTATTCAATGCTTCATTATAAAACTGATAATAAAGAAGGTAAGAGGTCTGTTTTATCCTAAGGGATGTGTTGTATCAAGATTAGTCAAATTTCAAAGAATGGTCTGGGTGCTGAATGGAAGAAAAATGTCTTACCATTTCTACCCTGAGTAACACATAATTTTCCTCTGTGTTCTCTGGTTTAATACTCACATATTCATACGACTCTTTTATAGACATATTAATTTCATAAAGTCATGTGTTTCACAGCTAATTTCTTCAGAGTCACCCTACTGAATAGATCCTTTTTCAGGTAGTTATTTTAAGACAATCTTTAAGAGATTTCACTCTCCAAACTACTATTCAGGGTGCCTGCATTATAGAAAGCAGCATCGGAAGTTTTAATATAGAGGAAAATCAAAGTTAATTGCAGCAATTTTTCTATATGGAAAAAAACCGCTAAGGCAGGGCACCCACCGTGTATCCAGGACAGAAATTTCCCTGGACACTTTATCTACTGCCAGCACTAACTCAGAAATAAAAGCTGCAAGATAGTCAAAAGCCTAACTTTAGCATTTTGGGAGTTTGTGTAGTTCTTACCTACTCACTTTGGTTGCATGGAGTCTCTGAAACTCTTCCAAGTAAATCTATACAGGTAATGTAGCACAGAAGTAGCAATCTTCCTACCCTTCCTACTGTATTTACATGAAAAAAGTACAAGTCATCTCCCTGGCAAAGAGATCACACCATCATCAGAAATAACAACATGGGCATAGATATAGGCAAAACCAAATTAAAATTACAAAAAGTGTATCACAACCTATGCCTTTGAACAGCCAATCTTGTTAAACGCTCAACTTTTCTTATACATTGAGAATGTAGCTAATGCAGGGCACAAATATCTGTACATCATGGTGTGTATGGATTTTTCTTACTCTGTGTAACTGGCTAACAAAACCACAATGTTATTTAATAGACAAAATGTTCTCACATTGACAGATTGTGTCAAAATCTATGCTACTAGCTATGCTGTGAGAAGCAAAGGCCAGGGGCACTGCTGTCTCTACACAAATGCACTGAGCAGAAGGGAAATGCACAATGAAGGATTTGAAAGGATGTTGTGTACGTGCACCATTGCGCACCTCTGCTTGCTGGGTGTGATAAGCTCCTTCTGCCTCCCCTAGGTATGAGCTGCAGTAGTCTAGTATGTGACAGCTCAAGTGAAGCATGGTTGGAAGCTGAAGCTCAGGCCACAGGTATCCTTTCTTTCAGCACCGCTGGTCACCCTATCAGTCCCTGATGAAGGACAAGAGTGGCCAACCAAGAAGTAAGCAGGTTTCTTGCAGGATTTAAGCAACTACAGGCTGCAATGATATGCCTTTATGGAAGAGCCAAGCAGCTAATTGTATGTAGCCACAGTGTTTGGTTCACAAAAGACAATTGACAACGATTGTCAACCAGACTGACTTTTTAGCCCAAACTAGTAAAATGAATCATTCAGTTCTGTGGCATACCACACCAGCTTCCAAGAGCAGTTAATATTATGCAATTCCCAGGTCATCAGTTGTCACAATATTATCATGTGTTAGCTGGGACATCTCATAAGGCACGATTTTCAGTGACTCTCAAATACCTGAAAATTTCAGGTTTCATTTCTCAATATATATTTTTCTACCCTTCGTGCTTGGAAAAAACCCAAAGAAACCCACTTGAAAACAAAGCTAGATATTACAAGAGTAAACAGAAACAACCCAAAGGCTTATTCTTTACAAAATAATGAGTTTTTAAGCCCATCTCTATGATTACTTTTTCTGTTTGCTCATGATTTGGCATTTTCAAGTACCATTGTTTTCTTTCCCCAGCTATACACATACTTGTTACAGTTTCCTTAAGTTGGTTAGATTTAAACAAATACTATTACTAACTCAGTCCCCCAAACAAGTAACATATGTTTCTAAGCAAAAGTGTCATGTATTCCATAAGATCTCCATATATCCTTTTTCTTAGAGATAGGTGCATGTGTACACCCAAACACATATAGCATATACAAACACTGCTGCAAACAAACAAAAAAAAATGGTACAGTGATATTAGGTTGCACAGTCAGTTATTAAAAATGCAGAAAATTCCAAAATTCAATCTACCTACATATATTTGACCGTGTAAAATATCTGCCATACAATACAGTGCATGCCAAGATGCAGACATGATGAATACAGGTTTTTTTCCAAGGGACCCCTATCTTTTGCAGGACTAATCTTCTGTCAAAGAACAGCTACTTAATGTCTCATCTTCCTTCCTAGTCTTATTTACCAGATACTATTAAAAATCCTGTTCTGAAGGATTACTTCATTTCTCACTGGCAATTATAAAGTTAGTATCATGTCATAATGCTTCAAAGATATTAATGTGCTTGTTTTCATAGGGTATTTATAAGGTAAGATACAATCAATATACTATGTGAGTGAACGGGAGAACTGAAACTTGGAAAATTTAAGGTCAAAAGTGTTTATGTGGGAATTTGGGGTTACCAACATAAAGGTGTTCCTGATTTTCAGGTTCCAGAGTTACTGGATTCCTCTGCTGTCTTCGGATGCAGATATGCTTTATATCACTTCTATAAAGCCAGACCACAACACATCATGGATATATATCAAGAGAGCATGAGATATGAGATTACTGGGGCTATTTTTGTTTTTAAAAATTGGCTACCATATTTTCCTACAGGAACTATTGTCATGGGGGAGAAGGGGATCCAGTTCTTTGTGGGAACATTCAACTATTAACTGTCAGACCAATTCTTCTGGATACTTGCCCATCTCGCTAATTTATGATAAGGCTTCCAAGTACTGCAACCTAAGAGGTAGAGTCCTTGAGGCAACAGGTCTCTGTCACCAGATTACCCTGGATGACTGCCCGCTCTATGCACAGAACGAAAAATGAAAAATAAAATTGGGGGAAAAGAACAGGACCAAAATAGTCTCTTAAGTGACTATTGATACTTCAGACAATAGTAGAAACATATTTCTTGCTACTGCTAAAACAAAAACCCATCAAGCAAACGAAAATGGACAGGCTAAAGCAAGCACCTGACATAGAATATAGTTCTTTCTGAAGCGTCAGTAAATGAAATGACTGAAACACGATCTTGTAAATAAACGAGTAACCTTAATAATAACCAATGCTGTCATTCCCTAAAATGCCATATTACATATAAATAGAGAACCATACAGAGCAGGAGCATAGAAAAGACAAATTTGTGTGTGCATGTGTGCACACGTAGGTAACTAACAGGGCCTGGATCTCTTTACTGGCTCTTTTTTCATTTGTGTTAGCTGTTTTATTATGGGTTTTTGTCCTCTTTCTCCTCCCTTCCTCTTCTGCCCCTCCAGATGCTTTATGCCTAAAACATTTTGAATCTAGTAAGTAAGAGACACTTTGTTAAGTCAAGATAGCAAGAACAGAAAACATGATAGAAAGCATACAGAAGAAAAATAACCTACAGAAGCAGTAAAGTCTAGAAAGAGCACATTTAAAACTGTTAGCTCTCTCAGCTTGATCTTTTCTTTGGGATGATCTTTGCCTACGCTCATGCATATAACCTTTTCTGACCTAACCTACTCTAAAAGTCTTGATCCTAACGTGGTTCTAGTTAACTGCCTACAGATCACAAATGCTAATTTAGACATTACACAAACAAGTAAAATGAAAACACCTTCCTCGACTATTTTTGAATTTTCCTTTAAACTATTTCACATACTATATTAGAACACTGATTTAATACATATTACAACACTAGAAGAAAAACTGATTGTTTTTCCCTTGCATAATTTAATAGGGCTCCAAATTCTTTATAGACTTTGTCCAAGTTCTGTACCAAACATGGCTTGTCAAGCAACAAAATAACACATATGTAATGCCAGAGGTTAGCCTGAATTGACATTTGCAGGATGCTATAATGCAGCGCAATGATTTAGATTTGAAGTATACATTCCTAATATATATCACAGGGTTAATCTACTGTAAGCTTTTTCAATATACAAGTTAAAATTGGGGTAAATTTTCCTCTTGTAATGATACTGGGCCTATTACATAAAAGGTATAATCAGCTGGGGCTTTAATGAAAATAAAAAACCCTACATAAATAAATTTTAATTAATCAGGCAATACAAGGCTGAGGATACAAATTTCCAGGATTGGCAACAGTACTGAAGCAGCAGCTGAGAAAAACTCTCATTGACTTCAGCAAGCTCTGGATCTGGTCTTTGGCCTACACTATGCAAGTAAGTACATATAAATTATACAATATAAGTCCACAGTACAATATCTGTCGTAACTATGCTTATACTACCAGTTTGAGTTATTGAACAAATAAGGGATCTGATTCTCTACAAAGCCCTCAGGCTTATCTTTCACCAGCAACAGTGAGAATTGTGCCTGAGTAAGATACCCAGGCTCAAAATTGGTACTGCCAACTCAAACTGTATGTCACATCAGCGTTATTCTGTCAGATGTTATGAAATACTAATCTGTAACACAGCATGCTTCTAGCTATCCTGAGTTCCCCGAATGCCTTGAATATGGAAAGGAAGCACTTAAATGGCACAAGGCAAACGATGAATCCACAATATGCTACAGATTTTGTTTCTTTCTTCCTTAAGCTGTCTGGTTTGAAGGTTATCCTGCGATTTACCAGAAGCAAGGGGGATTTTCACTTTTCAGTTATTTCTTACTGGTAATAAACCCATGATGATGCCAGAAAAGTGGGATTCACATGGTTTTATGTTTGCCAGAGTCCTTAAATGGAAATCTGACATCACTGCTGTCAGTGGTTATTGATGTCAGAAATAAAGGTTATTTTAATATTTAGATATTTTCATTCTCTTATAAAAATACATTAAAGCTGTTTCTAAATTCTGCTTTAATATGACCATTACTTGTGTACATAGAACTGCCTTTTCAAGATTCACTAAAAAGTGATATTTAAATTACTATACATTTCATATCTCTCTTCTTACATACACCTTACAGAATTGGCAACCTCTGAAGCAGTCAAAATCTTTGCATTAAGGGAAGGTATATGTGTAATTTTGCGTAGTAGGAAAAAATATCACGCTTTCTGACACTTTCTCTACAAGTGTTTCAAATATAGTAAGTTAAAAAACAAAATCTCAGCCCTTGTCCTGTTGAGTGTTAATAAAATTCCATCTGGTCACTTAGGAGCTGTGCCAACATTACTACACAAAGAGCCTTTGAGCCATTTGAATGTTCAAGAGTCATTTGACAGCTTTTTTTATTTACCTTTTTTTTTTTTTTGTCAAATATGCACCTAATAGTGTACAGATGGCTAGGTTCTAACAAGTTTACTAGCATGTAAACTTGAAACTAACCTTGAAAGTAAACTGCTGAGGTTTTGCTTTGGGTTGTTGCTTGGGTTTATATATTTTTTCTAACATTTAAGATTGTTCAGTCTACTGCTGCTCCAAACTCCTTATTAGGCACATATAAAGTGAAAAACCTGGTGTCTGGTTGTTCTAAAACTGCAAACGTAGTAAGAATCTGCCCAGCCTGCTCAGAGCCGATGGAATGGGAGTTAGGTACAGGGAGTTAAAGTTACAGTGGGCAGCAAGTTACAGAAATGTTAAGTGACAAAATTTTTCACAGGGGAAACAAACCTCAAGAACTGCTCTGAGCAATGAGAGAGATTTCAGCAACAGATGGGTACTACGCTCGGTATGTATTAAGTACGTATCTTTTAGTGCCAAAATCAGTTCTAGATTTATTCTTGAGTCACTGTGCTAAAACATGTATTTAATAGAGAAGAAGAAATTCCACACAATTTGCTTTGGAAAACCAAAATTATTTTTCAAAAAAACCCTCTACTCCAATTAAAAAAGAATCGTTCCGAGCAACCTGTTGTGGCTTCAAAGTTAGCCCAGCTTAGAGCCTCCTGAGCCATTAGGTGAACTCGGATGCCCTTAATGACTTAACTTTTTTTATGATGCTATGAGTCTATCTGATAAGGTAGTGTATATGTCATAAACACAAAGCACTGAATTATTTGGCCTGCTCTATAGCCTTCAATGCAAAACAGTTACTAAAATAATCATAGTATTAGCCAAATTATCAAGGAGGATTCAAAATATTGCAAGGCTGGCAGAGGTAATCTAGGTGATCCACTTCTGCACAGAGATAAAATAATACAGAAGCTCAGCTAGAAGACCAATTGTCTGATATACAAAAAATAAACAGCGAGACAAAAAAGCTATTTCAGTTTTAAGAAGTGGCTTAGTAACACTCCTTTCTCACTCATATCCCTCAACACCTTTTAACTGAGTCAAGGAAAAAATCTGTAAAGTAACGGGATTAATTTATATCTTAAATCTCTAGGATAAGCACTCCAAAGACAGATAAGGGTCAGATTCTGTCACTACTTATCTGCAAGTAACTTATTTGTTCTTACTGCAGTATTTTTGCAGTCTTCCATGTGTGAGTAAACACTTGGAGGTCCTGACATGTAACAAGATACTAAAGCAAATAAAACTGCAAAAATATAGACTTTTTAATTGTTGTTTTATTTAACTTACAGGCAATTAAACAAAATGGAAGTTTGGAAAGAATTTTAATAAAAAGATCTTTTCACATTCTCTTTCAACTTTTGGCTGTGAAGTTAATTAAAACTAGCTACGCTAATATCCAAAGCCATAACATACATGATTAGGACTCAAAGAGCAATTTACTACAGAAAGTAAAAGAGGCCTGAGCAGTGGAAAAATTGAGACTAATCTAGGAAATGCTGTGAAGCTTTAAGGAAGGGCTATAAAAGACCTAATAACAGAACATACAATGTTTTGAAACATGTTCACAAATTACTTAGTACTGAATTTTTAAAGACATCTTGGCAACTTAAATGAAGTTATCATTGAAAATTAACAATTTATGTAATATATTTCTGCACGCCTGGTCTGAATTTTTATCCATTAATATGTTTTCTTTATTTTGCTACTGTCTTTTTGCATGTGTTTATAGGATATAAATTGCTGTACCTGCCTGCAAACACATACCACTCTAGAAGGAAGACTGGACCTTGAGCATCTTCCTGAATGGTAAGCCCTTTAAAAACTCTTAAAATACAAAAACTTGAATTTCTCAGTCCTTGTACAAGCGAATAAATTGGTCTGCTTGCTGGATCTTCAAGCAGCTAGTTTAAACTCAAGGTTGATCAGAGCACTCTAACAAGCCGTTTTTTTCCTGGTCTAGCTATTGACTTGAGTTTCTCCGTGGCAGTTGTTACCATGGTGTCCTGTGATGATACAGTTCCTTTAGCATCTTAGCTCTGTGAGAATACTCTCTGACACACCACACAGAACGTAAGCCTAGACATTGGAAGACTGAGGGCTACCACAACACACCTCAGCAAAACCTCAGCAAGGAGAGTAAATATTTACCCTGATATAATTATAATGACTGCTTTGTATTCTATTGTAATTTTATAGATATATATAAAATAATACATCTATCACTGGTAGTGATAAAACAAATTTTAAACACCCAATTTCTTAAAAAAGTCATAAATTAAATTAGCTTAGCTGCTACTGATTAAAAAGACCTCAGACATTCTGCCACACAACACCACTCATACAAGTTCCATTTTCCATCTTGACAAGATACATAACCTAAAGCAGCTGATCTACTACACTTGTCCCTGCAGTTATCTTTCTATGGAAATGCTCAATTTTCCTCCAATTCTCTATCCCAGCAGAAGGCTAAGAGTTGCAACCTCTGCATCTTGTCAGACCAGGGGACTTCACAATGATGTCCCAAAGGACATATATTCCTTAGGCTTGAAGTCTTAACAGTGCTTTATGCTGTTCTTCAGATACCTTTAAAACTTTGCTTTTAATTTGTTTTGGTTACTTTTTCCTCAAAATTACAAAAAAATTTCACTACTTATAATTACAAGCTACATGATAATTACAAACTATGCATGAAAAGTTTTAGCCCTAAAATACACTGTTTGACTTTGATGTGTGTGTGCAAACATTTCGTAATGGAAGTGACCTGCCATTTGTGCTATAGGCTTTCAGTGAAAGTTTGTTTGAGATTGGTTGCAAATCTAATACTTGACTTTCAATTCCTTTATTTACAAACATCTTACAATTAAAAATTCATATGGTGGTAAGTACTTGTTTGCCTGTACTCTCCTACTAAAGTTACTCTCAGCAAAACATTTTTGTCCCAAGGAAGGAAGAGAGGGAACGACTATCACATAAGAATGCGCCTTTCTTCCTGAAAACACAATTGTTAAAACCTGTAATTCAACAGTTTCCTTTAACCACACAAGGACCAACAGAATTGTGACAGTCTCCTCATGCCTTGGAGAAAAAGGCTTTTAATATTCTCAGTGAAGGACACAAAGGAAATTAAGCCAATTCTAGAAAGCACTGCTTCCTGACTGGTGAGATTGTCTGATGCCACGAGTCTTTCAATTCAGCAGTTTAGCACAAATTACTAAAATGGCCCCAAATCAACAATATGCACTTTCTAGGCAGATTGTGGTGCCCACATATTGTAAAATGAAGACTGGGTCATCAGTATCATTAGTCTTTTAGGGCCAAAATGTTTGTTTTTATAGGTATCATGTATTGCCTTAAACCTGGTGTCACTAAGATTAACAGACATCTGTGGTTAATCCCTCTAGCGATAAATATTTACCTATTAATGCAGTTATTTGTTCTGACTTATGAATGGATAGGATGTAGAGCATCAATAAAAACACTGTAGTGATAGGATCAGCTCAGATGCTCTCTCAGGGAAAAGTATTCAACTGAGTTTTCATGTGAGACTGACAAAAAATTGCATAATCAGATGGAAAAATGAAAATGGTGCACAAAATGCTCAATATATCCTCACTTTAAAGAAAGATTTCCACAAAACCCACCACTATGCTGCACGATTGCTGCAGTTATAAGTGATCATTAACCTGTACACAGCATTTAAGAGCTTTATTTAGTAAAAATTATAGAACAGTGACAATGCAGTAAACATGATACTGATGTTCTGAGGCAGCACATTACAGTACGTATGCACAGCTGTGTAAATCGTAATCCAAATGGCACAGGCCTCAAGTATTACTTCAAACCACTAAGATGAACGTTTGAATGAGCGAGAAGATGCAATATGTATCCACTAAAAATATGCTTTTAGAGATAGAAAATCTGACAGTGCAAATCAGAGGAAAAAATCTTTAAAAGAAAAGGCTACTTTATATGTTTTAAATCTCATGACTCTTAATTAAACTATTAATCCCTCATTCTGCAATCAGCTGTGTTTGCACAACATCCAAAAAACAACTGACATGCTCCCAAGACACATGTATTTGTAGAAAGCTTGACAGAAAAAGGCAACCAAGACTATTCTTTTTTCCCAAAAAGAAATGCATTTTTAAAAGACAAAAGATTTCAGCAAAATGCCACTCGTTACACTAAATTGCAAGTCATTTGTTTCCCCCACAAGCAGGATCCCAGTGTGTTGCAAAGTGGAGGAGTTGCTTTGCTTTCACTGCTTAATAACCATCTCTCAAACTAAGTAAAGAGTCATATTGACATAAAGTGAAAGGAGTCAGACTCTGCATACAATCTGCAGGTCTCAAGAACGAAGGGCAGAGCTAATAGCAGATGGGGAGAACAAACAAATCCTTGGGATGTGTTTCACAAGGGATGCAAGGTTCTGTGACAACTGGATACGATTGCAAATGTTAGGGCCCCCAAATGAAGAATGTCTACTTTACTCTCAAAGACATTTATCCCTCTGATGACTGAGCAGATATTGGCTGACCCTTAAATCACAGGGGAAGAAAATGCAAATCAGGTTTATACAGAGATGACTCTAAGAAGCCTACTTCCCATTCATGTGTCACCAAATTCTGCAGAAATGTAACCTTTTTCCCCTTGAAGTTCACATGTCCTCAGCTTAAGCCCAAATGCAGAGCTCTCATAGTTTTCTCAGGCAGTGTAATAACCAAATTCATGTATTAGCCTTATCAGGCTCTCTGAGGTTAGTTACTCTTCTTGGCCCTTCTTCAAATGTTCCCCATACACATAGGCAATGGAGGAATTCTTGAAGAAAGGCACTACTAGAAAGCAGATGGCAAAAAAAATGAAAGTGCTTTTTGCACATTAGCCTAAACATGAAAATAGAATCATAGAATCAACTGGGTTGGAAGAGACCTTTAAGATCATCAAGTCCAACCACAGCCTAACCCTGCCTAGTACAGCTCTAGACCATGTCCCCAAGCACAACATCTGCATGCCTTTTAAATACCTCCAGGGATGGTGACTCCACCACTTCCCTGGGCAGCCTGTTCCAGTACTTGACTACTCTTCCAATAAAGAAATTATTCTAAACCAAGTGCTACCCTCTACCTGAAAGGATTTAAACACAATTTCCCTGAAACATACTCAAATTACATATTCATGCAAAGACTGAAACACCTTCTGCTTCCATTGAGATAAATTTTAGATTAAGCAGTCACTGCATAAACCAAATGACCAGTCACAGGAAAAAGTGCTGAAACACCTCCCTCCCCCTTTTAAAGAACATGCCTTGACTAATAAGCTATGAGCCCATACCACTATTAGGTCTGGTTTTCTGGTCTGTTTGAGAGCACAGCTTCATTTTCAGGCAGTCTGGATTATTCTCTTTCCTGCATAAACATGTGCCTATCCCAAGGAAGGTGGTGGTAAGTAACTGAGTTGGTGCCTCTTCATTTACATTTGAAAACACGACGGAATGAAGTTTCAGATTTTGATAGAAAAAGTACAGGCATCCACCTCTAAGTAATAACTCTGGACTTAAGGAAGAAATTGTGCTGATCAGAAAATGCTATGCATATTAATTACAGGTGGTTTCCAGCTGGGCTGGGTAGTTGATCCTGCTCTGAACTCTCCAGGTACCACATAGTTGAGTCAAAACTCCTGGCTCAGGTTTCTGTATGCAACACTGAGAACCAGCAGCTAAAATCCAGAGCATATGTGTAATGCAGTTTGTCCCTAAACGCATATCTATTGGGAAATTCCTAATGCAGGAAATATTTCAGAATATTCATGTTATTTATTTTATGCTACTTTCAATCTTTGTCTCAGAGAATTTTATCACTGTTAACTGCACTTGTGCTGTTATACTGGTCCATGTCAGCAGTTGAGCTACCGATCAACTGCCAGTCCATTTCCCATTAGGGCTGAAAGATGCAGTGATACTTCAGAAGGCAGAGATGCAGAGCACAGAAGTCGAAACTCAGCATGATTTTCCAAGAGGTGATTTCCTGACCAGCTCCTGCATGTAACAAGGATACTGCAACCTTTAGCATGACTGAATGCACTGAGGAATTATTTATGGACTGCTTGACAGACAAGAGACAGTAAGAATCTTTGCAACACTCTGTCAATAGTCTGAGACACTCCAACAATGTGTCCTAGTCCATCCTCCACTAGGAATCTTGCGCCGACATTAAGGAACAGCACAGTCCTTTCTATATTGTATGTTTATAGTGTTTGCGCCAAGGAAATTCCTCTCGGTCAGCACCTACACCTCCCACAGATGCCAGCCACAAAGGGATCACAGTGAGGAAAGAATCTCTCCCATTAAGTTTTCCAATTACGTTTTCCCAAAACTTTATTTCTCAATTATAATTTATCCCTTGAAAGTGGAAGGAAGGAGCAGTGGAGAAAAGAATAGTTCAGAAGTTGTCACATGTTACAGGGGGAAAGCTTAGAGACACATTTCACGGGCTAAATGTGTGGATTACACAGAAGCCAAAAGCTGCTGCCATTTTTAACTACTGGTGATACGCTGAGGTTTTAATGAAATGAGAGGAAGAAACCAGCGTGCTTCTATATCAGCAGGCATAGACTTGCTTTGCAGGCATAGATTTCAGCTTTGTTGTTGGCCATATTCCATTTACTTCCAAAAGATGCATATAAGAATAAAAATTTTAAAAAGCATTATCAGGTTTAATAACCTTCATCTCCATTTTATTAACACACAAAAGCCTCATATGGAATGTTATTGAGGTAATATTAATACAGGATTAATACAGTCAGCATTTGACCCTTAAAGCTACATTTATCAGGAAAATTGCTAATAATTCAGCTGTAAGCAAAAGATAAAAAGAAGTCTTTCTCCTTTCTCATGTCCCATTGAATTGGGCAGCTAGGCACAACAAGAATTACCCCAAGCATCAAGACAGACTGGGAACAGGCTGCTGAAAAGACCCGGGGGTTACAGTGCATGCCAAGGAAAACATGAGGCAGCAGCGTGCTCTCAAGGTAAATAAAGCAAACTGTATATTGGCTATATTAGGAGCGTGGCCAGCAGATCAAGGCTCTGCTTGATACCTGGCAAGGATTTCTGTGTCCCAAAATTCTTTGTCTGCTTCTGGGTGTCCTAGATCAAGAAGGATACTGAAATATTAAGAGTTTAGTCTAGGGCAGGGCTGCCAAAATCGGCACGTGCACACAGCACATGACATATAAGGGGAGGTGGGGGGCTTCTTTAATCTGGCAAAGAAGAAGCAAAGAACGGGGGGAGGCTGTCTGCAGCTACCTGAAGGGATGTTGCAAAGATTACGGAGGCTTCAAATAGTAGCTTGACAAAGTCATAGTTGACCTGGATCTAGTGTTGATAACAGTCCTGCTTCAAAATCCTTCCAAACAACAATTCTGTATTTCTCCTGTGATTTTCAGCTCAAAACACCTTCAATGTTTCTATCACAGGGCTTACTGCAGTGCCTGCAAGTAGGACATGCTTATTACAGGTACATCTAAGACTTGCTGTGTGACAGAAATGTAACTGCTTGGTCTTACTAAAAATTAGCAGAGCACAGATTGGAAAATTCCTGATCTGACTATTCCTGCTTTCTAACTCTTATGTAACAGATTTTTTTCCCTTTCTTTCCAAACAGGTAGGTATCCTTTCATTCTACAAAACATGTAGCAGTTTTGGGCTCAAAAAGAAAAAATCCTCAAACACAGGTAAGAGAGTTCGTCTTTGTATGCATAAAATTATTTCCCTTCTCTTGCTAACATACTGCCAATTTTTATTATAAGACTCTTGCCTTGCACTTACTCAATAGCGTATGTGTTTTTGGTACTGATTGAAATCCCACCTATGAGGAGACAGACTGCTAAATTTCAGTTTCCTTTTATTTCTCTGCTTCACTTTTCATGTAGTTAAACATATTATTTTCACTTTCTCATTTAAAAGGCTGTTTAGCTGAATTAATTTTGTAGATCCTTCTGAAGAGGATTTTTCTTTTAATGATAGAGCTCAGTGCTCTTATCTTTTCAGTACATGTCTGTTTGTCACCTATGGCCAGCACACCCACTTTTTCTCTATTAGGCATGAGAAGTCAGATTTCCTCAGCTGACATCACGATACAGTGCACCGGCCAGTGCTCTGAGAATACAACTCCACATTCCCTTGTGCTGCAACTCCTTCAGCGTACCAAACATCTGCAGCTTTTTCTGGCTTCCATAGCTGTGAGCCACCGCATTCTCAAAACTGTATGCAGATCTTAGAACCGTTAATTCTACTAAACCATGATGAGTATTTAAAAATGAGGCATCTTCAAGTCATCTCAAATATGAAGGCACTATGGGCATCATTTTATTGCACATCACTTTATTACCCATTATCCTATGTTCATTTATGCCCAGGCAGAACAGAAAAGCTACAATTTGGGCCCAATTACTATCTTAAATCAAATTTGCAGTCACTTTATGCATAGTACAGGGCATTGGGGAACTGAGGCCACCATCTGACTACACAGAGGCTTCAGCAGCAAAGCTGATTTCAACAGATGACCTTTTTGAAATGCTGTGCAACCAAGATCACGTAAAAGCACTGCAATACAATGCCATTTAAAAATACAGCAAACACTTAAACCTGTCATTCAAAAGTCTGCTGTATTCAATTCAAAGAAGTCATGTCTCATCACTGAATAAAAAGGTTTACTTTCATTAAATTAATGCCTCTTTATAAGCTCTGTGTTGACCATGCAGATCTTGCATGTCAAATCAACCAGACTTTCTCGTCTGATGGCTTTATGTTAGAATGATAGAATCATAGACTGTGTTAAGTTGGAATGGACCTTTAAAGGTCATCTAGTCTAACCCCCCTGCAGTAAGCAGGGACACCTATAACTCAATCAGGTTGCTCAGATCTTCATTAAGGCTGACCTTGGATGCCTTCAGGGATTGGGCCTCCACCACCTCTCTGGGCAACCTGTTTCAGTGTCTCACCACCCTCATAGTGAAAAACTTCTTCCTAATGTCTAATCTAAACTTACTTTTAGGTTGCATTAGATGAAGCGGCAGAAACCTCTAGAATGGAAATATTCAAATGAGGAGCTGAATTCTGGGGACAAATTAGTTCCATAAATACAGAGATGAATAGAGTACTCATGTAAACAAGCAGAATTCAGCTTCTAAACTTGCACTAACCCTCTGAAAGTGCTAGAAAATAACGCCAAAGTCCAACACATGCTACATGATCAAAGCCTAAGTAGTACAGAATCTTTTACTGTTACAAAAACTCTGTAACAAAAGTGGCCATCAAACACCTATTCTGATTGTTCTTTGAGTGGCCAACAATTAAAGCGTTAAACCAAAAATGTTTTAGTTCAAAATTGTGACCAAAATCAGAAGAGGCCTGTTTGGTTACAACACTGCTTTTACAATTAGTACATGAGTTTGAGAAGAAAGAAGGAAAAACATCAAGAGATGTTGCAAGGAATTCTTACAGGAATTCCTGACTCTTCAAGTTTAATATCTAATCCTTGATCTCAGAGTTACATCTCTTACCAAATGAAGTCTTATTTTAACCCACATGCAGGCTCTTCTGCATGTATCTGACTGTAAGAAATAAATTTCTGGCAACGAAAAAAAAATTAATAGGGCCACCTATTTATTTTGTTAAGACATAAAAAGGGTCCAACAGAAAAGCTTGTGTTTCAAAAATCCTGCCAAAGATTAAGTCATTTTGTGAAATGTGCCTATTAACCAGCTTTCAAAAAATCCAGCAAGTTCTTTATGTGCAGCCAAAAGTGCTGTTTTGTTGATGAACATTTCTGATTTTAGAAAAGAAAGCAGTGTAGTTTAAATAGTTGCTAGGTATGCTCGCTTCCAAGTGACACTTTGCTGTTGTGAGCGCTTAAGTGCAGAAAGCTGTTCAGAATTGGAAGAGCTAAGCAGGCTAAAAACAGTCCAGTAGCCCACAGCTGTTACTTTTTATCAGAAAACCTATTTAATGTCAATTTAAAGAAAAAAGAAAAACAGGCCACCCCTTGCTAACATGAAGTACTATACTATCTAGTATACATTTCTCTCTCCAGCCATCTGTTTTGAACTGGGTACATGCAGTGAAGTCAAATCACAAGACAACTCTTCCAGTCTCTTTCAGAGACTGTATAAGACGTCTTAAATTCTACCTTATTTCCAACAGCCAAAAAAAGAACTGCAATGCCTTCACCTTGCTTGTAAAGGGATAAGATAAAGCCTTTATAACCATAAACGAGCACTTCAGATAATTTCTGGGATGCAGATGCCTTCTGAAGAAGTGTATTGAATCATTTTTTGTTTTTCTCCACCATTCTTGCCTTCAGCCTTAAGTATCCACACTCCAATATACGTGTCATTAGAAGCATAATGTGTAGCAGTCTTGCAAAGTGGGGTTCTGAACATTTTCCGGGAATATCAGAAAGCATCAAAAGCCATCACCTAATAGCTACAAAGTGAGTTTCTGAAACAGACTTCTGAAAACATAATTTTTCTTTTTCCCAAAGCTGCTACAAGATAGAACAAAGCTCATTTTGTATATGTATACTAATAGCTTACAACACCATGCTTACTCTTCCTTCTACAGGAGGATGGCCTAATAGGATGAGTTCCATGTTGAACCGGTTTCCTCTATTTATCCAAATAATATAAATCATATAATTACATCTTTTTAAAGAAAACTCAAGTTCACAAAATCATTTTCTCTATCATAGGATATGGGTCTTAATTTGGCAAGTTTCCTCAGATGCTACGTGTTAGTGCATCATCCTTATGAAAAAAAGACATTTTAACAGCGCTTCTGATGGTCAAAATCAGTCCAATGTCTGTCATTCCTCACCCCCCACTCGCCCCGCAACTGTATAAACTGGAGAGCCACTATTACTACATCTTGAAAGGATATGGTGATGCATGCCATTTGGTTTTGCCAAAACAGGGCAGTTTAAGACCTACTACAGCTGAGTCAGAAAAGCAGGATCCCAGTGACTTCAGTGGTACTTAGTGTGGGCTTTGCGTGGGTAAAAGAATGCTGTATAAATAGCATTACATGAACAGGGACCAATTTTGTACAATTTCTTTTCTATGAGATACATTTTTTCATATATTCTTGTTTACTGTACATTAGGCAAAACTGAAGCATGATTTTAAACTGGTTGTAAATAGCTGATATTTAACCGCAGAGAGGGGAAAAAAATCATTTAAGCTCTTGAAATTAGAAAGTGGAGCACCGATTTTTTCCCTAACAAAGATAGTGGAAAGGGCAGATGATGGAAGAAGCTGTCAGATATTTAATTAATAAAGAAAGAACCTGAGGACAGAGAGTGGGAGATGGGAGGAAAGACGGAAAAGAACAGATAACTGGAGGAGGTAGAGAGGAGGAAGACATTATGGAAAGCTAGGCAATTAAATAAAGAAGCCTGAAGGAACAGGATGGTTGTGGAAGAGAGTGCAAAGAGTAAAAGAGGATTCTTAGATAAAATAGAAAAGGCTTGAAGAAAATAAGTGCATAGTAAGATCAGATAGAGCAGTGTGTTTTTTGATTGGACTGGAGCACTACCTTCTTGTAAACGGGTGACAGAATTTTTATTGTTATGATTTGAAAAGAGACAAACAAATAAAACTCTGAACCTGTTTGGTTCCTGTCAGCACGGGTAAGCACGGCAGAGGAAGTAGGAAAAATAATGGCTATTAGTTACTCAGGGGAGAGGGGAAAAAAAGAGAGAAAGGTAAGTGTGGAAATACCTCATAACTGTTCATTGCCACTGTGACTTCTCTTGATGGTCACGTTCACTCACTGCATTTCCTCTTGACTTGCTTACTGAAGTTCAGGAAGGGTGCCTTGGGTATTTGTACAACATGACCAGCAATCCAGGGTGCACATCGGAAGATTGCTTGAAGAAGGGCTCACAGATATGGAGATGCTATTAACAAGTACACCAGACTTGGAAGACGTGACTTCCCTCAGTTGCTTCCAAAGCCCAGGAGGGGTAACTTAAACGTTCCTTGGATGGGCACAATTTAGATAAGAAAGAGGTATACAATACTGCTTCAGTTTTAAACCCCTTTTCACTTCCCAAGCTTTGTTCATGCTATCAAGATAAAACAGCATTTTGACTTAAGGAAATAGTTCTGAAGCCTTCATGTAGCACAAGCTGCTATTTGGCAGTACTGAAGTCAAGCTATGCCTGCAGGGTAGTGGGTGCTGTCAACTGTGAGCACAATGGGATTTCTCCACAGAGAACAGATACAGGAATGAACTTGGCATGGCTAGAGAAGGGAAGAGATGGCTACTGGCCCTGTAAATAGTGACATGTAAGATTGCTAGAAATGCTAAAAAAGCCCTATTAATTTCAGTCACTGGATTGTCAGGCCCAATATGAAAGACAGGAAGTATTTCTAAATATGCTCCCATGAGTTCCTAGCTGCCAGAGAGCAGGCTGCCCTCAGCAACATGTAGACCTCCCCAGCCAAGCACTCACTCATCCAACAGACCATAGAGACTTGCACATTTTCACATTTTACAGGTTTTGATAGTTATATGAAATAGCTAAGCCTTGAGAATTTTCAGCTTCTAGCCAAAAAATGTTGTCAAAGAATTAATCTCTATGGAACAATGCAATTTTAGTTTTCAGCCTGGGTATAATTAAGGGCAAAGGGGTAGAACAGAGTTTGTAAAGTGCTGGGTATGACTTCCAACCTTTCTACTGCATAGAAGATAGAATGAGAGAAGGATGAGTATTTGGTATTTTTGGATTAGTGTATTCTAGAGGTAAGGATGTTTACTGAAAGGTGAAGAATGCAATAAGGATAGGCTTTACAACTGCAGTTTTTGTGCCCTGATGCTCTCATATTAGTTTATCAAGACAGACATAAAAACGCACAGGCAGCCAGACAGCAGCTATGCAAACTCAAAACCAACCACCAGGAGATGCCATACTGCCACCTGCCCAGGTCTCCCAAACAGGCTCATTGGCAGCCCTGAAACATTTCTCAAAAGTTTTGTTCAATCCTCATCACGTCATCCATCCTACACTGCTTAGCTGCTCTCCTCCATGAATCTCAGTATTCTCACTCAGTCTCCACCTCTCATAACTTGCATGCTACTCTCTGTCCAATCTCACTCCTGAGTACATTTGCAGAGCAAAGGCAGTAAGCCTGAAGGAAAGGCTGCTGTTCACCTAGTGCATTTAAGCACCTGCCTAATGGGATTTAATCAGATACAAAAATGACTTGTCAAATGTGAATCAACTGCTAGGAAGGGTCAACAAAAAGAATTACATAGAAATTTTGCATATTTCTTCAAAATTGTGTTGTCCATCAGGTTGGCAACTACCAGTGGATGGAACCAACTAATGAACTTCAATGACACTGATGAACTTTCATGAACTTTCCTGAGCTATCACTAACACAAGGAATAGCTCAGACTGTTAATAAAATCTTAGAATTGACTTATTCCTCAGATCTTCCTGTAATGCATGACTAGGAAGCAGTAAGCTTGTAAGAGATGTGAAATGAGGAAAATGGGACCTAACATTAAGATGGATCACTTAAAATATTTCGTTTGCAAAGTGTGATTTTTAAAAAAAATTTTCCCTGATTTTTAAATGAGTAAATGTGATTTTTACAAGAGGTTTGTGCCTCGCCTAGAAGTAGAACACATGAAAGTACTTTATTTTGAACTGCAAATTTTCACACAACTTTGTACAGGCATCTACATTGTCTTGATTTATGCATATTTTGAAATTCAAGTACTTCAGACACACAAACATTTATTTCTTGACATTTCTTATCAGAATTTGTTAAGATGTATCTGAAAGAGGTTCAAGTTAGAGATACTTCTAAGACGTGTGCCTTGCCATTGCACGCTTGTACAGTAAGGTATGCTGTATTTATTTGCAGGTCCCAGAGAATTCTGCACTAAATTCTGTCCTCTATCTGAAGTTAAATGAACAGTTATCTGGTTTATAGATTTGACAAATTCTTCTCAGTGTCTGCCAACTCTGTAATCTACTTGAACTACAGCTTAAGAACGGTATGAGATCACTAGGGTTTCTGCACAACCTCAAAACTCCCTTAAACTAGAATCGTGCAACTCTCAGGGGGAACAAACGTCGCCAGGCAGTGTGCACAGCTTTGAGGCTCCTTGAACCACAGCTATTTGTTTCAGAGTTTACAAATGCTATTAGGCATATCTGGAACACATGTAAATTCTAATACATATCAGCTATTTTTTGCACTAAAAGGAACATCAACATTCAGAAGTCCATGGCTTTTAACTATCATTTTACTCTATGAAAACAAATTTAATTTGGTTGCCACTATTTTAAAATTGTAAATAATAGAAACAATTTTTGGGACAATATTTAACAAAAAGAGACCCTGGGAGATTGTCCTTGCAGTGAAAGCTACTACTTTTAAAATCGCTTACTTAGGAAAAGCTCCCTGTATAATTAAAATTCAAACTGTCATTAAGAAAGATTCTCCATTAGCTGGAGAACATACATCAACGTTTTAAGACTTCGAACTTCAAGGAGTTTAGCTGTAGTTTCTCATCTATTTTAATCTAGAAACAAGTTAGAATCTTAAATGCAATAGTATCCGATAGTCTCCAATAGTATCAAGACAGCAGAGATGCTTGTTTTGGTGAACACAGAGCACCTGAATGGACCCAGGTGGACTAGTCAACAGTGGAAAGTGAAGGCTTTTTTCTTACATAAGTAACTGTGTCACTGCTTAATGTCCCTTTGTCATCCTAAGACATGAACTGCATCCTGCAAGAGTTAAGAAGGGATAACAACCAACCTTGACAGATGCCACAGATGAATCTCCATAGCTTTCTCTCCTGTCAATTGATGATGACATTGTTTTCCCTTTTATTGAGCAAATGCTAGTTTTAATGAATCCTTTTTAAAAAACATTTATAAATAATTAAATTCTCAGAACTTCCAGAAATAAATCAGCTTTACTTAAGAAAGATGGAAAATAGTAATTCTCAAGGTCTGTCACGAACAGCTGAATGGTATTAAAAAATATTTATCACATTTATACCTCAACCATTTTCTTAACTTTTTTTATTTTTTTGAGCGGGACAAAGAAACAAAGTAGTGCTAATTTCTTTCATTTCTGTCCTCCGTTGCTCCATTCACCCATTTATTATCCTTGTCTTTCCTTTGCTACTAGTATTTCTCTCCTTCCATGCATTTCCCTTAAGGGATTTTTGTTCCCTTCTATTCTTGTCTCTCTTCCTGGTAGCTTTCTCATTTCCATTATTATTGCTTTGTTTCCTTCAGGTTTCAACTGTTCTTTTGCCCTTTCTCTTTCCACTTTTATTTTGATGCTACAGAAAGCCAGATGTTCCTCACAGACTTCTGAAACTACCTCGGAATATTCAGTTCTCAGGAAACACGCTCATGAATGAAGCCTTTAACCTAAAGCTAAAGACAAAATTGGTTGGTTTCAGTCTCACATAATAACAAAAGATCACAAACATTAGCCCGAACACAGGAACCGTTATTCATTAAGGAAGGTCAGTCAGAACTAACCTAACCTCTCTGGCTGCTACAGAAGCGCACTTCTAGGAACATTACTGAAGCAAAAGAGATGAAGACTAAAAGCTGTTTCCTCCGTGTTTGTGTTTTAAAGACCAGACATCTGCTAAAATCACTCTTGCTTTTAGGAAATGCTAATACAACATTTTATACTGGCTGAAACTGGTGTAGTCACACTGGCTAGAGCTAATATGCTGGTGGTGTTAAAAGTCTCATTGTTTTAGCAAAAACTTTTAGAAGAATTAAAAATTCTCTTTTTGTGCAACTGATGTATCTCTTTTCCAAGCAGTTTATTAGGCTGACTTGCATGTCTTGCAAGAAAACTAGCAGAAGACCTCTCAAGATAGGAGACTTTTTGTTTTAATTAGCTTTCATTCCTTTCAGGTCTGAGGCTGATTTTTTTTTAATAAAAAGCAGGCAGGTTTATCCCTATCTTCCCAAAAGCAATATTCAGCCATGCCTGAAGCTTCACACCCTCCTCCCTCCATTATTTCATAAGCCAATGTCCTGAAGACAGGCAGAGGCTTGTTACACCCTGATCTGTGGTTCAGTTTGGATTTGGTGTTTGATAACCACCAGACTGATCCCAAAACTTGATACCTAGTTGCACATGGTAATTCTTCAGGGAAACCAGGAAAGAAAATTGAGTATATTGGGAAGAGAGGGACAATACAAATCTTTGTTCTGACAACAGTGTAGCTAAACAGACAGCACTTAAATCCATCTACATTACAGCCTGTGTACCTTACATATCTTGTCATTGTGCTATTTCTGCTAGGTTTTGTAAAAAGAGCCTAGCATGTTGCTTTCGCAGTTTGATGCCCAACTAAGCGCCTAAGTATGTATCGAGCTGAGCAGAGGCTGCTTTCCATCTCCTGCTAACAAAACCAGTACTCTCAAAATCGAAGAATTTTTTATATGCTTTCACTATTACAGACCATAACATCAACACTTCAAACAGGCTGATACCTGCAATTAAAAAAGAAAAAAAGTTATCTATTTTGTATTTGCACAAGTATACCAGTTGTGTTTTTCAAGGTTAAAAACCCCAAGAACTGGTTGGGGAAAGGGGGCATTCATTGTGAAACTGAGGCATTACATTAGTAACTGAGAAGTAAAAACCTGTAATTGTTCTTATAAAACCAGAAGTAAAGTACTGGTGCTGCACATGTCATCTCAAGTATTTGAAGTGCTCTACTGCCAGGAGTACTTAAGGCAACTTGCCTCTCAAAGCCAAAAGTTGCATATTGTTTAAAGTGTACTCAGACACAACTTTAAAAACTATAAACGCAAGCACCCAAGGATGATCATTTTGGAAAGAACTGATATCCATGAGAGGAAATCACTATCCTCTAGGAGGAAACAACTGCCATGATAATGCCTTTGGAGAGATACACACTTTGGAGAGATACACACACAGGATGGAAGCAAAGGTATTTCTTACAGTAAAGATAATGCAGATCCACGTATACGTGACCAGTATTGCTAACAACAGAAATATTTTAATTGGAGTTAGAATATAACTGCTTGGGCTTCCATTTTATAGCATTAGTATACAAACCAGTTGATGTCATACCAACCTTCATAAATATATACTAGACCATATGTTTAACCATAAGACATTACTGAACTGTCTGCCACAAGAACTTGTTTGTTGAGCACAATTTATGTAAAAATACAAAAGCTGTAGGAAGAACAAATTCATCCTTAATTCTAAGGATTTTCAGCTTTTATGCAACGTATTACCAAAAATAATACTATAACCAGAGTGAGGTCACCTAGTGCACTGATTGTGTGAGTTTAAACATTGATCTTCTACACAGAAGATCTAGTAGTTACTAGCCAAGGTGAAACTAATTTCAGTCTTTGCCACTCACAAGAAGATCTTCTGCAGAGGTTACTTAGACTTTGCCTTGATTATAAAGACAGTGGAATCAGGCCCTGATATGTGAAGAAGTGATTGGGACAAGATAAAGTTCCTCTGTATTTTCACAAACAATCTCTCTGGGTGCTGATAGATTCTACGGGGAAAAAAAAATATTTCAGTTTTCCTGAAAACAATCATAACTACTCTCACATGTGCAGCAAGCTGTAGCAGATTCTCAAGCTGTTTACAAACTTGCCTGTAACTGAAGCATAGTCTCATCTAAAAAGTAGTGCTACGCTCATTCTGTGCCAGCTTTTCTGAACAGGTTTTAGCCGATGCCCTCAAGATTTTATTCTTGGAAGCCAAAACAGTTAGCTACAACTCGGCTTTGATGAGATTAATAGTCCTACTTTGTGACTGGAGGCAGGAAATATATGCAAAGTAAATCCCGGTGCCTTGACTTTTCAGCCCACATGAAAAGAGAGACCTTCACTACATCGTTACAGTTTTACCTCATTCTGATGAAATCTGACAGTTATTCCTCACGCCTGACCCTGGCAGCTTCTAATCTGAACCATTCTCCAAAGGTACTCCATTGCTTTAGAGGAATTAAATAAGTATTTATCCTTAATTCACAGCCAGAAAAACCGAGGCATGGAAACTGCTGCTTTCCATGGAAACTTCTAGTTAAAAGTAAAAGATAAGCGTGATCTGCAAAGAAACTACTGATTTACCTAAGGCCACAGGAAGTGCTGATGTCAACACCCTGAGCCGAATTCAGGAACTGCCACCTCCTTACCCTGGTTGTGAGCCACAGCTCCTTGCTCTACAGATCTGCAACCTCGATCCCGCCATCACATCTGGCAGGCTGTCTGGCTCTCTGGTAGCTCAGTGTGGGCACTCCCTCCCCATCCCTGGGATCTGCGTTACAGCCAGATTCCTGGGAAATCTGTTTTACGGTGGCTGTTTAATACTGGGAGAGCTGTAGTTTGTGCAAGAAGACGAGGTGGAGAAGGCATGAGGAATTCACTGCGTGCTCTGCAAAGAAAAATCAAATACTCTGCTGCCTAGATTCACATGGCATTTGTTGGAAGCTCCGTGCAAGTGTAATCAGTGTGAAACTACTTAATTTATGATCTTAAGATAAAAAAAAAAGGCAGAGGTAATATGGCTGCATTTATAGGCATGAGTAATGCTCTTTCTAAAAGACAGAAATACGAGGATCCTTGTGTCTTCCACAAACAATGAACGGAGATTACAAAATGATCTCCTAAACGTATTACCCCAACTGTCTCCATTATGCAAACAGTAACTGGGAAAGCGTCCTGGGGGGGCCTTACATAACTCCTTGCTCTGAACCCCCCCTTCGCACTCGGGAATTTATCTTTCCTCTAACCCACTTGAATTCGGACCCAGGACCGGGAGCGCCGTGCGGGGAGCATCTCGGGGCTGAGCAGCAGGGCGCCGGGCTGGGGCAGAGCCGGCAGACGGCAGCGCAGGAGCCGCGGAAACTTTGCGCCGCAGGGGCAGGGTACGGGCACCGGGCACGGCAGCGCCCGGGGGGCGGGGGACTCGGCGGAGCCCCGCTGCCGCCCCGACCCTCCTCCCAGACTAAGGCACGCAGGGGAGTAAGGCGGCCGATGAGGAAGTTGCACCAGTCTCTTCTCCCCGCCCGCCGGACACGAGCTGGCGGCGGCCTCCGGGGGCAGAAGGGCGGCGGCGGGGGACTGCACAGCGCGGAGCTGGGGCGACTTACCCATGGTACCGCCGCGGCCTCCTCCGCCTCCTTCCCCTCCTGCTGCTGCTGCTGCTACTGCTGCCACCGACCTCTCCGCTAGCGCGGAGGGAGGCACGGAAGGCGTGTGCGCGGGGCGGACGGGCGCGGCAGCGGCGCGGAGCCTGCGTGCGGCGCGGCTATGAGTCAGGGTAGCACATCCGGGCAAGGCCGCCTGGGAGACACCCCGCCCGCCTGGCGGCACCCTGCTGCTGCCGCCGCCGCTGCCGCCGCCGCTGCCGCCGGGAAGGGCGGGCAACCGCGGAGGGAGGAGGCTGTGCGAAGCCGGCGGCAGCGCCCCCGGCCGGGAAGGCGGGAGCTAAGGGGCGGACCTCTGTGGGAAATAGTGGTTCCCGCCCCTCACCGCGGCCCCGGGCCTTCTTTGTTAGAGGGGCTGGGGTGGGGCCGCAGGGCGGGGCATAGCATTGCATGGCATGGCAGAGTACAGTGCAGTACGGTACAGTGAAGGGTGCCAGTCTGACCATTAGTAGCCACTGCCAGCGCCCGGCATCACCCCTCACGCTGCGGGGCGCAGAGGCCCGTCCTCTTTTCCCACAACCCCACACCTGTCCATGTCCTCTGGGGAGAAGGGCTTGAGGTTGTACCGATGGGCCAGCGGGATGGTTTTTTCTGTGGTGTTGGCCATCCCTACACGTTCAGGGGAAGGCAGGCCACCTCGCTGCAGCTTACGGTCGGGGCTGTTGGCTGGTGAAGGAGAGAGGATTAGGCAGTGGGACAGAGGGTGCTGAGAGGGCTGTGCCGGGGTCTGTGGTCTAGCAGTCTCGTGCCATGGGGTCAGGGCACAAGCTGGATGCAGGGAGGTGGTGTTTAAAAATGGGGAGCATGGCATTTAAATTCATTCTGAAGAATATGGAGCCAAAAGCAGTTTTGAGGTGGGCTGTGTGAGGAAAAAAAATTGGTGGAGGAAACTGCCAGATGAAGTCCCCAGTTGCTGTACATTTTGCTGAACCAACATTACAAGTTTTACACCCAAAACTGAGAGGCTTCCACAGAAGGTAGCTATGTGTGGAAGGCATTTTTAACATGAAAATGAATTCCTGTTTCAAACCTTTCCCCTTCCATTCTGCCCTGGGATGCTCAGTCTCTATAATGCAGGGACCAATGAAGAACTGTTTGCTGTTACAATCCTCTCATTGCAGCGCTTTAACTGGGAACCGGTTTGGGGTGGAATTGAAATGAATTGAGTAATTCTTGTAGCATTTTCACTTTTTCCAAATCTTTCCATATTTATGTATTCACAGGTTTACCTGAGTAAATCCTCGAGTATGGTTAAATAGAGTAGGATCAAAAATTATGTTCTTGCTTGTTCTATAGAAACAGTTAGGCTGGGGACAATTCAGGTGAGGAAGACAAAAAAGCAGTTGTGGTTAAGTCAGCTGCCACAGTGGCTTCAGAAATGACACCAGTAGTCCCTTTCACCAGCCGTTGGCAGCTGCCAGGGGTTTCCTCTCTGGAAGAGGTCCCAGGAGCTTTCATGCCTGTAAAAGGGCAGTGTGATATGACAAGCAAAGAATAATTCAGCAGTCCTCCTGTGGAGTACAGACTGAACATGTTTGGGATTGTCCATTTGCTTTGGTGTGGCCCTGTGATTCATCAACTCTTTCCTTAGGACATCAGCAGAATTTTGGAGTTGACTTCAATAGGATTAACCACTATCCCAGTATGCAGAATTTGACACTGAAGATAGCTAATTTTATGATCAACTGATACTGAAATTGAGTATGTTTTTATGATGGCTAGACAACTAAAGCACTTCTGTTACTGTTTCCATTACCCTGCAACTGCAGAAAACTCTAACCAGAACATGTTGGTTTTATAACTGCTGGGTTTATCTAAGTTAGTACCTAATAAAATTCAGCGATTCTTAAATGAGTTAGTGGTGAAAAGTTGTGGTTTTCTCCTTTCATCTCTTTGCAAATCTTGCCTGAAATTCTTCTTTGTCCTGTGCTTTGTTTCCTTATTTCTTTTGCTCAGCAATAATTTTTGTGTGTCCCAAATGTTTCCCCCACTTGTCTGGGGAAAAAGGCAGCTAAATACTGTTTTTACTGATACATCTCTGAGAGATCATGGAGGAGATGTGCCACTTATTATTCCATATTATTTCTCATTTGGATACTTGGGATAAATAAGAACAATCTGTAAAAGCCATGAGTTTCACAAGTTTACTTGCATGTCCTAATTGAAATGCACACATACATCTTTGCAGGACCCAGAAAGGTAAGATTGTTACCTGCTCCAAAAGAGGATTTTGAGGACAGTGACTTCTAAAGAGGTCTGGTTTCAAAAAAATTGCCAGAAAGAGGCCTGTCACTATGGAACATCTTTGATTATAATTGGTTTTGGTTGATCCAAAAGAACCGTGTAAAAACAGAAACACTTTTTGATCTTTTGACTGAATGCTTATTAATTCTAGGAGAGAAAGACAAAAGTCCAAAGGAGCTGATTTGATTTGTCAATCTTGCAATGAAGTAACAGTTTACAACAAAACATAGGGGCTGTTTTGAAAAAGTTATCCAAATAAACCCCTGTCATCCTTACTGAATACAAGATCCTGTAGGTATTCATAGTACAGTGCAAAAGGGAGAGGAGTCTTTGTGAGAGCAATTTCCAACTCCAGGAAACTATATAGAAGAGCTTTGGGCCATCAGGCTTTAGATACTGTATCTATAGAAGATAATAATCAAAGTTATTGTGATTTTTTTTTTTAAGTGATTAGCAGCTGTGAAGGGTGGTGTGGTGATGCCTGAGAGAATCTCTCATTAAAAACAATGAAATGATGGTGTTCTTGATGTATTCATCATGGAAAAAATCAGTTAAAAAGCACTTTTTTGAGTAAAACTGGGAACTAGAAGCAACGTATTAAGTTACCATTGAGGTTTGCAATAGAAATGGGGAAGAAACCCGTGCCAGCACATTCTGTGGATTTCAGGGGATGTTTAATTTCAGCAGTAGGGAAGAGAATAAAAGATTCTTTCATAAAAATATCCTGTAGAACAGCTTGTGAGATGATTGCTTGTTTCTGCACTTGTAATGCAGCTGTGAAAGTCGAGCTGTAGGCTATAGAAATTATGAAGTTATTAACAAGCACTGTCTCTGCACCCCCAAACACTGACTATGTCTGATGTCCTGCAAGAAAAAGGAAAATTGGGTCAAAGTGACCTTGTAGGGCTTACTACCTCATGAATTTTCTTGTTCGTATCTTGCATCAGTTTCAAATTCTCAGCACATCTTCTCACCCCTGACATAGCAATTCATTGAAAATTTTCTCGCATACATTATATGGTTTCATTTGGCACGAAGACGCATGTAAGGAATATATTTTTCATTGCCTTTGTACTGATGTTAGGAACCTACATGAGCAACAGGAGGATATTGGGATGTTTGAATACACAATATGGTTCAATAACTTAGTGGAATTTGCATCATCTGATGGGAATATGCTGCAGCAACTTGTTCCATAAGTAAAGAAGGGCAAATAAAGCAGAAGCGTGAGTAGCGCTTTACCCCTTGTCTCAGATTAGATGCACAGACAGCACTCTGAATCCTGGCACTTTGAGAAATTAAGTTCCTGTAAAACTAGAAGTGGAAATAGTGCAGGACTATCTGTGAACTTGCACATGGAAAACAGGACAAGCTGTTTTCTTGAGATCGTCCTGTGATATGTGAATGGTAAGACAACAAAGTATGCACAGGGAAAGCGTTGCCAGGGGTGACTTGATGGTCTCCCTAAGAGTAAGCTGCCTCATATTTTCCATGGGATAAGAGCAGTTATTAATACAGAAGTGAACACCTGACCTTATCCTATGACAACTCATTCATGTTCCCACATCCAGTTTGTAAGTATTCATGATAAAGCCTTTCCGGTAAGTGCTGGAAGTTACAATTAGAAAACACCATTCTTGACGTAAAGTGCAACTTTATAGCTGTGAATGCAATTTAAATACCAGAATGGCTGACCTGGGAAAGTGAAATTTGAGAAACTTGTGAGGTTTTTGTATCTCTCAGCCCCAAGTTTGGCTATTATTCAAAAAGCAAAGCTTTAATCCGGCTGAAGGAAAAAAGTGTGTTATGTATGAGTGTGTATGCATTGTACATCATGCTAATGTACTGCAGCAACCTTTTCTGTCCTGAAAATTTATGAATTTTTGAAGGGCCAGTATCTCCTGCTTTCTTCCTGGGTACTGGGGAGAGTAAAAATGGTATTTAATGCTTGGTACATTTATAACACATGAAGACAGTAGTTATAAGATGCTCTTACATTTTACACCTGAAGGAGATTTCATGCAAAGTCAGGAAGGAATTCCTTCTTTCCCTCAAGTATAACCAAGAAGTTGCTTTTTGTTTGGTTGGTTGTGTACTTATTATGGCTTTCCTACAGCCCTCAATAAGAATTTGGAGAGGAACTAGAGAGAAGAACCACTCTAAGATTATTTTGTATGTATAAAGTTTACCTGGATGACCAAGCCATGAGATCTGGGCTTGGGAAACACCTTGCTCCCAGGTGAGATTGGTAGGGGCCTTGCCTATATTTATTTGCCTTTCCCTTCACTCTAGGAGGTGGTTTCTCAACTGGGTACTCTCTGAAAGCCTCTCTAATCAGTCTCTTGTCAGGCAGCAGTTTTGGGTATGAAAACTTGGTGATTCCTCTTCCCCAGTTCAGGTGAGTAAATTCAGACCTATCTATGGAACACCCAGGTTAAATTTCTTGGCTTAATGGCTCTTGCTGGCATTATGCTGAAGGAAGTGGGTGATTCAAGGCAGCTGAGAGAAAACAGGAGAAAAGGATGAACTATATTTCGGGTTTGCATCTTTCAAAGGCAAGTCAGATTTTGGCTTTCTTTAGTCAATTTAAATGCAGTTAAAATAGATATTTAAAAAGGGATATTGTCTACAGACATCTCCAGCTGTTCTGTAAGTCTGTTCTTCCTGTCATTGACTGACTATCATCACCTAATTTTAGTTCTTTTTCCCTGCTTAAGTTAGAGGATTGGGAAATAAATTGGGGGGAAAAAAATCATGCTGTTTCTGAGTAAGTGCTAATTCATGCTATTGTGTAAAGGTTTATTTTGGAGTTGTTAGATGCACAAAGCAATTATACAGTGCTCTTTGCTTTTAATTGCATGCCTTTGGTGTAACTTTATTTGTGTAAATACTGTGATTCTGGACTTAAGCCAGTGAAGTGCATGTAGAGTTTGTTACAGTATGTTTTATTTAAGTGTTATGAAACATTTTATATTTAATATTATAGCTTATTACTACAGATTTAATGTTAAACCTCTGTAGTGGGTTTGCTATGTCTTATTTATTTTTCTGCTTATGTTAGTTTCTCTAACTAACTATGGTGCAAATAAAGCTAAGTCTCATAAGTAACTTCTAGTTTGCAAAACCTTGATAATACTAATGGAGATAACTTTTTCCTATGCAATAATAATTGCAAGAGCCAAGTTGTAGCTAAGCAAGGATGCTGTGTTCAGCTGTTAGTGATATGTAAAGCAAAACATTACAATACAAGGAAAAGGGCATTTACAAAGAAACCTGGTTTGAAATCCAGCCTTTGCTGTTTCCTAGGTAGTATAGGCAAGTTACTTTGTAGTTGCATGTCCATGAGGAGAGCCTTTCAGTAACTGATATATGAGAACTGATCTATTTGTCATTGATTCTGATAAAATCAAATATAAAATAAAGTCTAATAGATGGTCTATCCCTCCATGCCAACTATATCCCTTAGTGCCAGATTCAACATTGCAATCATTAGTAATCATTACATCAGTAAGCTCTCATAACTTAAACAAGATATTAGAGATGTGTATGCTAGCCTTTCTTCTTTAAATCTTTCTGCACATCTTCAACCTTGCAATCCAGCAAGCTTGAGCTTCCCCAAGACTCTTTAACTCTCTTGCTATTTTGACTCTGTTTGCCTTTGTCCCTATCAGAAAATAATTTGGTGTAGTTGACAGAATAATTCTGTTTGTGGTTAACAAATGAATAATGCCTTAGCCGGGTGACTGTCTTCGGAGGAATTTGCAGTTCCAAGGTAGTGTCTTGCCACATTATTGCCCACAACATGTTAGTGTTGCGTTAATCTGGTGAAGGGAATATTCAGCTGCCTGGACTGTGTCCTTTTAAAGCTTGTCCTTGGTTCAAGCAGATGAAATATGAATGCTGTGGTCTATTTAATTTTTGGTTCTTTAGTACAGGAGTTGAGGCAAAAATTCCTCAGCAAGTCTGTATATGTGGTACCATGTATGTTTTGTGGTTCCTTGAATGTATAACTGGCTATAGGCTTCACTGAATTTCAGAAACAGAACTTTCACTTGATACATGCATATCTATATCTTTCTATATATATGTCTATGTGCACACAAACATGCATACATGCATAGATATTTCTGGAATATCTTAAAATAGAAATTTGGTGTGAGCTGAAAAAAGGTCTTTTTATGTTTGTAGAAGTCTAAAATAATAACAACTCAGTACCGCAGACAAAAATCCTATTTAAAAAATCCTTAATTTTGATATCTGATAGGATTTCACATTTTCCCAGATGTTACAGACTTTACATTCCTGTTGAATGTACGGTTTTGCTGCAGCTGCATGCCCCCCACCTCCTTTCTCCTTTTTTTTTTCTTTCTTTTTTTTTTTTTTTTTTTTCCTTCCACACCCTGAGCTACTGCAACTCCTGTTTCTCTGACTGTGTTTCACGATGGAACTAGTTACACCTCATTGTCCTGGCTCTTAGAGGTAGAGCTTGTTTCACAACCAGGTAGCTCCAGGTATAACCTGGTGATTTAAAGTAATTTTTTTAAGTTGTCATTTTTCCAGGCAAGCTTTCAAAACTCATATTGTATTTAAGATAGTGCAAGAAACAGCCTGTAATAACATCTGTGATTTCTATAGCTGAAAGCATGTGATGGGCAAATCTGAGAAGGAAACTGAAGCTTCAGATAGATGTTGAGCTCTGGTCTGATCTGCTTTCTCTCAGGCTTCTTTTCTTTGTATTTTCTCCTACTATGTATCTCAGGAGGTTGGGGTGGAATTGCAGCTTATGCTGTGAAAGTGATGAACGCATAACAGCAAGGGCAGGCTGTGTGTCTGTACGTGTAAAAGGTGCATGATGGAGCAATTAATTATAAGTGCTGCTTCAGGTAATGAAGATGCTGGTGTTCATGAAGGGATCAGCAAGCGTCGTCTTTCAGTTTCGTTAGTTGTGAATTTTGCATTCTTTCTATCTTTTTTTTGTGTTGAAATTTAGGTGCCAAAAATGCTATTACCAGTAAAAAAATACATCCATTGTAGCATCAAGAATAAATTATAGTAATTTTAGAGAAAGATGGTGCTTTCCAAAACGAGAATTAGGGAAGCTCTGCACCTAGGCACCAGCAGTGAGGCTGTTATCTTCTCCAAATATTGTAGCAACCCCTTGGCAAGCTTCCCTGTTCACTGAGGCTGAGAGTTTCAGAAAAGCAATCCTGAGGCATTCAAATGCCCGCAAGAGCTACCCTCAGGATGAAGCATTTCACTCTGTCTGTAACTACTTGCTAAGTTAAATTTAGCTGCTTGATTATTCAGGTTTCTTGGGATTGCATCTGCAAAAGGCTTGATATCTCAAAGTATTTTTTCTCCTTCATTAATGTCCATTGTCTTGTTTTGTTGTTTTTCTCAAAAAAAGGGCATTGATCTACATACAATAGCAGGAGAGCTTGAAAGTTGTGGTATGTGTGAATTTTAACTGTCTCCCACAAAATGTTACCAAAGCAACTTTACACAGGCTCCCCACTTCTTGTTTACCTCTGTAAGGTTTGGTACATGTAAAAAACAAAGCATAATGATATTCCAGTCCCCAACAAATTTATTTATTTCCCCAGTGGGACTGCAAATACAATAATATTGTTCAAAATATTTTTAAAAACCCCTTGCATTTAGGTTGTACATAAGGCTTGTGTCTTCCTTGGGAAAGATTGAAATTTTGATACAATGGGTAAATTAGTAATATGGGGCACCAGTATTGTTGATGAATGTAAAGACAAGAGATGTTGCTTAGTCTAGAATCTTTGATATGCTATTTAAAAGGGCTATGAGAGTAGTTGGGCTTGATGGATGAAGATTCTAGGTATACAACAGCAGTTTGATAGCAGATGCAGCAGTCAGGCCAGGATGGGACTAAGGGCTAAGGCAGAAGATAGGGCTGCAAAGGGTTTATACCTGTATTGTGAAATTACACTTAAGATAAAGAAATAAGATAATTATCTGTTATGCTCCCAGTAGTGAGGAAAAGCTGATACCAGATGCATGAGGAGAAGAGAAGGTAATAGAGAGATTACAAAAATCTGACGTTTATATTGCATGATGGAAAAGATTTGTGGTCAGCAGTAGTGCCCTGGCATGTAGGCTAAGGTGCCAAGCTAGAAGGCATCCAGGCTATGGCAGCTGCAGAAGGATCAGATCATATATAGAAATGAATGCCAGTGTCACTGGTAATGCAAAGATCCTTTAATATTTTTGTTTTCATCATTTACTGTTCAAGCTACCAAAACAAACAAAAAAGTAAATAAAAAAGAAATCAAATCCATCCTGTTGAATCACTGAAAGATTATTTCCATCATAATTTTAGGCCAAAATCTGGGTTATTCCTCACTGTATGGAAACACCAAAATTGGCATAACACAACAAGGTGTGAAAATGGAAAGTTTCACTGTTCTTACTGAGAAGAATATGGTGGGACAGATGTCAGCCTGTGACAAACTCACATCCTAAGTCTCCAGAAACTTGGACCTTATTTTCCACAACTGAATGGGTGTGTCTCAAATGTTTGGGACCATTTGAACATCACCATTTAACCAGAATAGATATAGTGTATGTATCATACATGTAGCTCCTACACTTGTGTTCAGTCTCTTTCTAAAAACTGCTAAACCCACATTTTTCTGATATTGGGTAATAATATACTGGTTTTACTCATCAGGCTTTCTAATTTTGAAACTTAAAGCTGATTTGAAGTTGCCCTATTTTAGTGCTGTGCATGTACTTTAGCATATTTTCCCCACTGCTGCTTTTAATTTAGCTTGTCAGGCATTGTGACAAACTGCAAGACCTTGCAGGTACTTGTCATGCCTGGAAACTTTATCCAAAGAAGTGCAACTGGGGGTGAAAATCACAGCAAAGGTAATCACCATGCATCTTGCTGTTTAGGCAATGGGAGTTGCTCTTAGGAGTGTTTTTCCTTGGGGTAGTGCAAGGAAAGTAGGAGTTGGAGCCTGCAGCACTGGCTTGGTGCACTCTGAGTGTTTTTTTGGCATGGTGAAGAGGGCTGCAGCAGCAGCATAGGACCTGCAATCTGTAAGAAGGAATACAAGTGTGTGGGGTACAAATTGAAGCTAGGGAAGAGATGATGGGAGGGAGAGCGTATAAAGAAAGCAGTTTTAAAATTATCGTTTTATAAGAGGCATGTTATGTTTTAGCCCTGTAAAGACATTTCTAATTTAAATGGCAGTTTTTCCAGCATGCCCTACTATTACCTTTCCTAGCTCTATGTTACAGTCCTGACCTCCCCATCACCACTGTGGTTTGCCTGTTGATATTATCTATATTAAAAAAAAAAAGCCTCTCGCTTGTTGTTGGCCTGCATCCAGGGACACCCATATATGTGCCCATATCGGAGGCGTTTTAGTTAAGGACCTCTGGAATTGAAACCAAAACAGTGTTGTCAACAACAAACTGAGGGGCTTTTGAAAAATTAGCTTTGAAGTCTTAAACTTCTTGCTGCAGGGCTGATCGCAGCTGCGCTTCTTTCACTTTCTGATGGCAAGAACTGCAGGGATGTTTAAGAGAAAGAGGACTCAAGTAATCTCATCACTGCTTTATATTGCTGAATTTAGTTTTTTGATGATGTGTTAGAGGTTATGTCCTTTCTTTTGTGTATGAAACTGGTAATTACCCAAGTATTTAATTTTAAGACATTTTAAATCAGTTAAAGATCTCAACTATCAACCACTAAATTTTTATCTGCACAAAGCTAATTAACAAACAGTTAGCAGGAAAAAAAGTTGAAAATACTGAGAAGTCATGAACCAGGATAGTTAAAATGACTGCTTGCTTCAATACATTTGTCCTGCATGAATATTTACTGTAAACTGTTTTATTATGGGAAGTTTCCTAAGCTCCAGTAAATGTTATCCTAAACAGAAGCCCCAGTGTGAACGCTGCTTAGTGAAAGCACATTTCCCTCCTTTCTTGGTTTTGCGTTAGTGATGATAAGTTTCTCATGGAGCTTTCAAAGCTCTTGCCAGAAAGATAAGGCTATCATTCCTTTGCTGTTGCCATTCATTATAGTAGCTGCTGCTTGGTGATGTGCCAAGAATAGTTCAGGGATTAGCTGAGCTGGGCCTACAGGTACACCTGTGTATTCATGCTAGTTTTGTGAAACAGTTGACTTGGAAGTGTGGTTCACTGCAAAGTATGTGCAGGACTGCATGATTCGTACCTGCAAATTACAGAGAGATGTAGGCCTGAAAAACCTGGAAACTCCTCTAATGGAAAACGCTAGCTTAAAATTGCTCAATTAGAAAGCTATTCCCGCCTCTTTGTGCAGAGAGACAACTTTTAATTTATTTTTTTTCTTGTACTATCCCCCATGTATGGTACTTTTCCTATAGTTTACCTTCTCTTGAGAGATTCCGTAGGGCTGTGTATTATTTAGGGAGGCCTCCTTCCTTTTTCTGTTTGTCTAACTCCAGGCAACCTCTGCCTCTCCCCTTGGACTAACTAATGAGACCTGTGGCGTAATTGAAGCAGCTGCATGTTCTGACAGCATCAATGCACACCAAAGTCTAAGCTGTGCTTCCTTAGACCCCATATGGGCTCATATGCTTATGCCTGTGGGATCTAACGTTATCAAAATTCAGCATTACAAATGGCTTATCTACATAAAATATCTGAAAGTGAGAGCAAACAATGACTAGTCAATGGACTATTCAGAAGGGAAAAGCTAATGGTCAGTGCTTGATAGCGTATTGCCTGCATAAATTAGAAGACTTGAAAATAAAAAGACCATGGTTGATTTTACTTGAGGGAACTAACGTAAATAACTGGAGTTTTTGCCAACTGCAATTTCTGCCTCAGAATTTCACTGCAATATTTGATTGACTCTCATCTGATATCCTACTCTATCAAATTAGAAGCATTATTATGATGGATGATATTTACTTGTCAGAGAGAGGGCCTAAACCAAGGGGATACTGCGCTATGGTTCCTTGCAGGCATTCTCAAGCTGTAAAATCTTACTGTTCCTCAGGCTTCTTATTTTAATGGGACTTAAAAATGAATATTTAAAAAATAATTTATAAAATTTAACAGAAATTATGCATTTCCAAAGCTTCAAACTTTGGGGAGCTGGGACGGCCTCTTCAACAGCATGGTTACCTTCCTAAGGGTCAGGCTTCTGCCTGATGATGAGTCAAACCCTGTGGTCTGGTGTTATTAAAACTCTGAGCTCTAAGAATTCTGCTGTTGTGGACACTTTTGCAGAGCTTTTTATTTTCTAGGCAAAATCTCATTTGCATTGTGGCATTGTTATATGTTTTCCTTTGATCTCCTACTTTGGAATTCTAAGACTGCTTTTTTTTTTTTCCTTGCAAATTTGCGTTGCCCCAGGACATGAGAGGTTTGTTTGAATGCATTTAATTGGCCAGTGATGTGAAAAATGATCGCTTTCTGTATTGGAAATGAGCTCAAGTAACCCCTTCATGGAGAACTTGTAACATGCTGTAACTTTCCATGCATTTCTACTGACTCAGGATTATCTTGTCTGGAAGGAGAGTGAAAGCTTCTAATCTCTTCCTGGTTTGCAGAAGTTGATTTTGAGTTCACAAGACATCACCATAAAAAATATAGACAGTCAAAAGATAATTAGCCATGCTCTTCAGTGTTCCTATTTCAGTGAAAATGATACAATTCCAATTAAATCAAAGGAGATAATACCAATAGCTATGATGTGCCTAAGAACAAAATTGAGCTTGCTTTTTTATGTTTGCTTTCATGCTGGTTTATGTTGTCAACTTGGTGAGGTCACCTTTTATTTATGCAGAGGTTATATTTTATGAGGCATGTTTTTTGGACAAGAAGATCATATATATATATTTATTTTGAATCCTTTGAAAGCCTGGACGCAACAAGCTTGGAAGTACAAAAGCTGTATGACTGATCTTCAAAACTAATATGCTTTATTAAAATGCTTTTATTGCAATTTATGATGTAACAATTGCTTGTCAGTTTTTAGAATGTTAGAAGAGGAAAAAAGTATATATGTTAAACTTCAGTAAAAAATGCCAAATTTAAATACACTAAACTATAAACAGTTTCTCCTATCAACCTTATCAACAGTCCTGTGTTTCGAGCCATCTCTTTTTGTCCTGCCCGACTACAGAGTTTTACTCTGCTTGCAGTTGCCAAGCCCTGCAACCACAGGTTGTGTGTATCCTTTTAGTCCTATTTAAAAGGAATTTGTCTTGTACCTTGAAGGTGGAGGGTGTTACCTTGAGATTATAACATGGTAATTTAGGTCGTTTCCATGCTGTTCAGAATCATCAGTGCACAGCTTTTTTTTTTCTTTCTTTCTTGTTGCTTTCCCCTTTTCTCAGCTCTGGAAAATATTTAAACAAAAAAAAAAAAATCTGGTACAGCTGGTCTGTGTGACCCTAAGTGGTTTAATCAATGTGCTCAGGGAAAAGTGGATGTGTAGATTTGCTGTTGGATTTCATGTAGCAGTGCTTTAAACTCATTACTGAAGACTGAAACATGTAATTGCTAATTGACAAGACCCTTATGAGGTATGTGGGTACATGCATGTCGTGGTTTTGCCCCAGCCGGGGGCCGCACCCCACACAGTCGCTTGTACTTTTAAAAGGAAGGGGGAGGGAAGTTGGGGAAGGGGAAAAGGGAAGGAAGAAAGGAGGAAAATAAACCACAACCTAGAAACCAGAACCACGCAGGTTGGGATAAGGATAGTTTACTAAACAATAACAGAAAACTAGATATAACAATAACATAAGTTTAAAGCACAAAATAGATGAAACTGGTGATACACAATGCAATTTCTCACCAAACCACACAACTCAGGCCGCACAGCTTAGAGCCCGTCCCGGACAACCCAACCGTCCCCAGAAACTGCACGTCCTGGCGTTGTCTCCCCCTCTTCCCCCCAGTCCCCCCTTAAACTGAGCATGACGTAACTGGCATGGAATATCCTCTTTGGCCAATTCGGGTCACCTGTCCTGGCTGCGTCCCCTCCTTTCTCACTAGTAAGGAAGTATGCAGAGCTGAGAAAGGTACTTGATTGCCCGGCAACAAATCGGAGACATCAGGGTGCTATCAGCACTATTCTCATGCTAACACCCAAACATGGCATTCCATCCACTGCTAAAAAAAAGTTTAACTCCATCATAGCTGAAACCAGGACATTATCCACCCCTTATTCCATACCATTTACGTCATGACCAGATCCAACAATTTTCTTTGGGTACAACCAGTTTCGTGTTTCACACACCCATATATGTATGTACACATGTATGCACACATACGTGCATACAGATCTTATTCCCTCAGTCTGTTAATCCCTCTGAAGTTGTTGAGTTCATTTAGTTCATGATTTTCAGGCTCCATTTGTCGTAACAGTTTCTCAGGATAGTTGTATGTTCCATTGGCTCGTTGCATGCTGCATCTCAGGCTCTTGACTGATACACCTGGCATGGTCCATGCTCATAGTCTGTGGGTCAGAGTTTATTTTCAAAGGGAGAAAAAAGTTCTTGAGGGGCCAGGCTTTAGTTCCATCATCATGGCACTCATTCTTCATTAACTTGTATGACTCCGGCTATAATGCTATGGTACAACATACAGCAATCATAACAATAATGAATATACAATAATGGGTTATTTGGCAATTATTATAATTTCTACTTTATTAATTATATTGGCTATTCTCACCCAAAATCAAATCCCCTTGAGGTACACATCGAACTTCTCCATCCCTCTGCATTACCCACCAAGTACAGCCAGGTCCTTGAGCAAAAACAATTCCAGACATGAGTTTACCTTTGCCTGAAGCAGGGATGACCCAAACTCTCTTTCCCAATACACTCTTCATATGCACTACTGGGACTCTGTCTCCCTCTACAGTACGTGGAAATTTTGCCTGGGCAGGGCCAGCCCGATTGGTAGATCCCCTAGAGTTAACTAACCACGTGGCTTTGGCTAAATGTGTATCCCAATGCTTGAATGTCCCACCACACATTGCTTTCAGTGTAGTTTTTAAAAGTCCATTATATCGTTCAATTTTCCCAGAGGCCGGTGCATGATAAGGAATGTGGTACACCCACTCAATGCCATGCTCTTTGGCCCAGGTGTCTATAAGAGTGTTTCGGAAATGAGTCCCATTGTCTGACTCAATTCTTTCTGGAGTACCATGTCGCCAGAGGACTTGCCTTTCAAGGCCCAGAATTGTATTTCGAGCAGTGGCATGGGGTACGGGATATGTCTCTAGCCAGCCGGTAGTTGCCTCCACCATTGTAAGCACATAACGTTTGCCATGGCGGGTTTGTGGGAGGGTGATGTAATCAATCTGCCAAGCCTCCCCATATTTATATTTCATCCACCGTCCTCCATACCAAAGGGGCTTTAACCGCTTAGCTTGCTTGATTGCAGCACATGTCTCACATTCGTGGACAACTTGTGCGATGGCGTCCATGGTCAAGTCCACCCCTCGATCCCGAGCCCATCTATATGTTGCATCTCTCCCTTGATGACCCGAGGTATCATGAGCCCATCGAGCTATGAATAATTCACCCTTACGTTGCCAGTCTAGATCTACCTGAGCCACTTTAATCCTAGCAGCCTTATCTACCTGATGGTTGTTTTCATGTTCCTCCATGGCCCGACTCTTAGGTACATGGGCGTCGACATGACGTACCTTTACAACAAGTTTCTCTAACCGAGCAGAGATATCTTGCCATAAGTCATCAGCCCATATAGGTTTGCCTCTACGCTGCCAGTTGTTCTGTTTCCACTGCTGCAACCACCCCCACAGGGCATTCGCCACCATCCATGAATCAGTATAAAGGTAGAGCCTTGGCCACTTTTCTCTCTCAGCAATGTCCAGGGCTAACTGGATGGCCTTCACCTCAGCGAACTGGCTTGATTCCCCTTTTCCTTCAGTGGCTTCTGCTACTCTTCTTATAGGATTCCATACAGCGGCTTTCCATCTCCGATGCTTACCCACAATGCGACAAGACCCATCAGTGAACAGGGCATATCGCTTCTCATTCTCTGGCAGTTCGATGTAGGGTGGGGCTTCTTCAGCGCGTGTTACCTCCTCATCCTCTGGTGACATCCCAAAATCTTTGCCTTCTGGCCAGTCTGTGATCACCTCCACGATTCCTGGGCGATTGGGGTTTCCTATTCGAGCCCGCTGTGTAATTAGTGCAACCCACTTGCTCCACGTAGCATCAGTGGCATGGTGTGTAGAAGGAACCTTCCCTTTGAACATCCAGCCCAGCACCGGCAGTCGGGGTGCCAGGAGGAGCTGGGCTTCAGTTCCAATCACTTCTGAGGCGGCTCGAACCCCTTCATAGGCGGCCAGTATTTCCTTTTCTGTTGGAGTATAATTGGCCTCAGATCCTTTGTAGGCCCGACTCCAAAACCCCAGCGGTCGACCTTGAGTCTCCCCTTGTGCTTTCTGCCAGAGACTCCAGGTCGGGCCGTTCTCCCCAGCTGCAGTGTAGAGCACATTTTTAATATCTGTCCCTGTCCGGACAGGCCCAAGGGCCACTGCATGGACTATCTCGCGTTTGATCTGCTCAAAGGCTTGCTGTTGCTCAGGGCCCCATTGGAAATCATTCCTCTTTCGAGTTACATGGTAGAGTGGGCTCACAATGAGACTGTAGTTTGGGACATGCATTCGCCAAAAACCTATAACACCTAAGAAAGCTTGTGTTTCCTTTTTGTTGCTTGGTGGAGACATCGCTGCTATTTTATTAATAATGTCCATTGGGATCTGACGACGCCCATCATGCCATTTTATTCCTAAAAACTGGATTTCTCGCGTAGGCCCCTTGACTTTACTTCGTTTTATAGCAAAACCGGCTTCTAAAAGGATTTTAATTACCGTTTCCTTTTTCAAAAACTTCCTCTGCTGTGTTGCCCCATACAATGATGTCATCAATATACTGCAGGTGCTCTGGTGCTTCACCCTTTTCCAGTGTATTCTGGATTAGTCCATGGCAGATGGTGGGGCTATGTTTCCACCCCTGGGGCAGACGATTCCACGTGTATTGGATGCCTCTCCAAGTGAAAGCAAACTGTGGCCTGCACTCTGGCGCCAGTGGGATCGAGAAGAAAGCATTCGCAATGTCGATTGTGGCGTACCACTTGGCTGCCTTCGATTCCAATTCATACTGGAGCTCTAACATGTCTGGCACAGCAGCACTCATACCTGGAGTGACTTCATTTAGGCCACGATAATCTACTGTCAACCTCCACTCTCCATTGGACTTCCTCACTGGCCATATGGGACTATTAAAGGGTGAGTGGGTTCGGCTGATCACTCCCTGATCCTCCAGTTGACGAATCAGCTTATGGATGGGAATCAGGGAATCTCGGTTAGTACGGTATTGTCGTCTGTGCACCGTCGTCGTAGCAACTGGCACTTGCTGTTCTTCACCCTTCAACAACCCCACAACAGCAGAATCCTCCGAGAGTCCAGGCAAGGCACACAGTTGTTCAATTCCTTCTGTTTCCAAAGCAGCTATTCCAAAAGCCCATCGGTACCCTTTTGGGTCTTTAAAATACCCTCTACGTAGATAATCTATACCTAAAATGCACGGAGCTTCTGGACCAGTCACAATGGGGTGTTTTTCCCAGTCCTTCCCAGTTAAGCTCACCTCAGCCTCTAGCACAGTTAGTTGTTGGGATCCCCCTGTCACTCCAGAAATACAAACGGGTTCTACCCCTTCATGATTCGATGGCATTAGAGTACACTGGGCACCAGTATCCACCAGAGCTTTGTACTCTTGTGGGTCTGACGTGCCAGGCCATCGGATCCACACAGTCCAATAAACCCGATTGTCCCTCTCCTCCACCTGGCTGGAGGCAGGGCCCCTCTATTGCTGCTGATCATATTTGTTTTCCACTGGTTGCATAAAGGACTTAGAGGTCCCTTCAAAAGGATCAGGCACATCAGACATATAGGTAGGCCTTCCAGTTGGTCTAGGGAACTGCCCAGTAGAAACTGGTGCAGCCTTCTTCCTGGCAGAATCTCGTTGTGCGAATGTTTTACCCCGCAGCTCACTTACTCGTGCTCGAAGGGCTGAGGTGGGCTGCATATCCCATTTCCTCATGTCCTCTCCATGATCAAGCAGGTAAAACCACAATGTATGTCGTGGTGTGTATTCTCCCTCTTGGAACGATGGACGCTTTCTCCCAGTAGCTGCAACATTGCTCCATACGGGTTGGGAGTTGGACACATTGTTGTCAAGTCTTTGAACCTGTTTCTCTACTGCTGCAATGATGGAGAGGGAAACATTGTCTTGGTATTTCCGGAGTCGGCAGGCCACCTCATTTACGATTGGCGGATCCATATCATTCCAGTCAATTGCTGCCAGTGAATTGGTATACCCTGCTGGTGCACTTCGTACAACCTTACGCCACATATCTGGAGTGCATAGGACTTCATCAGGATCAGAGGGAAGCCGTGAATTGTCCAGATCATAATAAATTATCTCCCGTACAGCTAATTCTCTCAGGTGCTGGACAGATGTCTCTATGCTGTTACACTTGGGTGTCTGGCATGTAATATATTCCTTTATGGGATATCTTTCCTGCACACTTGACAGTGGTCGCCTCCAGAAGCTGAGGATTTCCGGCCTCCTCCCAATTGCTTTGTCAATTCCTCCTTCTCTAGCTAGGGATCCCAACTGCTTGGCCTCTCTGCCTTCTAATTCCAAACTACTGGCCCCGTGATCCCAACATCGGAGCAACCAAGTGATAATGTGCTCACTTGGGTGGCGAGTGAAATCTTTTCGAACCTCACGCAGCTCACTCAGAGTCAGGGATCGGGTAACAATCTCTGGTTCTGCCTCATCCTGATATCCTCGAGATGATCCCGGTTGATCATCATCCTTATCCGTCACTATGCGAACTGATTTCTTTGTGCCTTTCCTCTTTTGTACGGGAGCAACAGACACTGGTGTGGATTGGTTTTTCGGATCATCTGCAGTGTCTGCTGTAGAGATTACAGTAGCTGCAGTGTCGGTCACAGGGGTTGCAGTAGCTGCAGTGTCAGCCCCAGTAGTTGCAGCAGCTATAGTATCTGCCAGTCTGTTTCCTTTCCCTTCTCCCTGACAGTGCTGACAGTGCTGCCTGCTATCAAGCAGTGTTTGATAAATAGTGGCCAGAGCCCAGCACAGTGCAGTAAGGTGTCCATCTCTGGGAAACCTACAGCAATTTTTCCTTAGGTATGCAGTCACTTGATCGGGGTCTTGTAACTGTTCAGGAGTGAAGTTCCAAACCATCGGGCGTGAGAAAGTACCTAGGTACTTGCCCATACTTTGCCACATGCCCTGCCACTCGTGATTATTCTGTCTCGGAGAAAGCTCTTCAGTGGTATTCATAAACCTATGCTTGATATATAACAAAAACTGAACCATCTGCACCAAACCTACCAATAGCAAAATGCTAGTTTGAATATCCCAGAGATATTGAAGATTTTCAAAAACTGCCCTAAGAGCTGTTGTATTTAGCCCAAAGGAAAAGAAAGCAGTGCCCCCACCATACCGGCTGCTGTTATTAACCCCTCCCTGTCCAAAGAATGGACAGGACAGCAAAACCTCATACAAGTACCAGCTTAAGCTCATGATCATCGATATTATTGTATCATAGACCGATATCATAAAATACACTATAATGAAGTATGGGAACAAATACAGGAGCCGCAGACCTGAGAGAGTAAAGAATCCTGCCAGGATTGTATACAGCATGCGGTGGTTTTGCTGCCACAGCCTTGTAAATAAATACCACAACATCGTGACCAGAGATTGCTTAAACAACAGTGCTTATCTTAATTGCGATAGTTAGGGTCAGATCTACCGTTATCCCAACCGTTCGTTGCCCCACGTTGGGCGCCAAAATAACTGTCGTGGTTTTGCCCCAGCCGGGGGCCGCACCCCACACAGTCGCTTGTACTTTTAAAAGGAAGGGGGAGGGAAGTTGGGGGAAGGGGAAAAGGGAAGGAAGAAAGGAGGAAAATAAACCACAACCTATAAACCAGAACCACGCAGGTTGGGATAAGGATAGTTTACTAAACAATAACAGAAAACTAGATATAACAATAACATAAGTTTAAAGCACAAAATAGATGAAACTGGTGATACACAATGCAATTTCTCACCAAACCACACAACTCAGGCCGCACAGCTTAGAGCCCGTCCCGGACAACCCAACCGTCCCCAGAAACTGCACGTCCTGGCGTTGTCTCCCCCTCTTCCCCCCAGTCCCCCCTTAAACTGAGCATGATGTAACTGGCATGGAATATCCTCTTTGGCCAATTCGGGTCACCTGTCCTGGCTGCGTCCCCTCCTTTCTCACTAGTAAGGAAGTATGCAGAGCTGAGAAAGGTACTTGATTGCCCGGCAACAAATCGGAGACATCAGGGTGCTATCAGCACTATTCTCATGCTAACACCCAAACATGGCATTCCATCCACTGCTAAAAAAAAGTTTAACTCCATCATAGCTGAAACCAGGACAATGCATTATGGCACAATTACTGTCTTGCTATTTGTGATTACTGTGCTTTTGAACTTGTATGTTTTGAGAATCATAATACATCTTACTACTTATTCTTCAGTGCAGATGTTGAATTATGGTATTTTCATCTGCATAAACTGATCAGTAACAAATGTGACCATATTTCATCATGTAATTTTAAATTTCTGAAGGGCATTTTAGCTATAGGGAAAAAATGTCACAAACAAAACAGTGATGAACAAGCCTGAGGGAAAGAAACTATTAACCACTGAAATCTATGAGAGTTTATGCTATTTCACTACATAGACTAGAGATAACATTTTAAGATAACAGCGATGGCCGATATTTATTGTTATAAATTTTGCCTTCTATAGCTCATCAGAATGATTTCTATTACGTGTATTTGGTCCATTCTACTGCTTTTGGTGATCTCAAATGTAATCCCCTTGCAAGGGGTGGCTATTGCCTGGCTGCCATGTGAAGGCACACATCAAAGGTGTTATTTTAGAGCAGTTAGCATAGTTCTGTGCACTGTATGGCAGGAGTTCTGTATAATAGAATTAACTTGTCATGCTCTGGCTTACCAAAGTGAAATTCCAGATTGAAACTGAGACTGTCATTTGCATCACATCAGAGACAGTGCAAGAAAATAATCAGAAAGAAAAAAGAACAGACAGACTGCGTTCCAGGCATTTTATGCTGTCTGCTTCTATTTTAGAGTGAACATGCACCATAGGCAGAAGTATCCAGGCTAGGAGGGATGTATGCAGCACACTATTTCCATTTAACTTCTTCCTTCTAAGGATGATCCAGACCTATAGGTTTGGGTTATCAAAATACCTTTCATGTTCCATTTCTGAGAATTTAACAAATAAGAAATATTCCAGGGAACAAACTCAATATTTTTTTTTCATCTGTAAATTATTTTTGGAAGATCTAAAATAAATGGCTGCAGCAAATGTATAGAAGGCTAATCTGCAAGCTGTCTCAAGGATGACCTCCTCTCAAATATTCACAGCTTTTGAACTCTATGTATCCAGCAGTGGATTTGGCAATGTTTTCATAGGCAATTTTTAGTAAAATTTGCCAGTCTTTGATTTCAATAACTGAAGTGCTGATTTCTATACTTCTGTAAGCTTCTTTTTAAGTTAATGCCACAGGTATTGTGTGTTTGCAGTTAAAGATATCTGTGTTCTCACTTATTCCATTAGTGTTCTAAATCTATTGCGTCTTTTAATGAATTGTAACACATGATTTTTGTCTTTCCTTTTTATGTAAGTGCTGTATTCTTTCCTGATCTATCACATAAAGTATCCTTTCGAAACTGAGGGTTGCAGGTAAATGAGAAGTGAAATATGACAGTGAGTTCACAAACCCCAGCAAAATACTGATTGTTTTCATGTGTCCTTGGCTAAAGGGGAAATACGATAAACCAGCTACCACAGGATACCAGTTCAATTCAAGCTCCTGGTGTGGATGGGTTACACTCACACCCTTGTGTGTTCCAGAATAGATTCCTTCTGCAGACAAACGCTCAGATCAGTTGACAGGAATGATGTTCCATCAATGTATGTATGCATATCTTAATTAAGGGTACATGTTGTTGGAGCTGACAGGAATGTCAGGCTGTTCGGCTTCCCAGAAATACTCTAAGCCTGACAGATATGAAGCCAGCATTGGCTAAGTGCATTCAGATACCTTTTTTTCACAAAAGATGAGTCATTCCTCATCCTATACAAATTATTGCCATTCCCACAATCAGCAACTGAATTTTCCCTTTCTCTGTGAGATTGCCTCACAATTCAGAGGCAGAGCTGTCTATATTATTCTACCTAACAAACACATAAATGCCTCAAATGCATGGCATACTCTTGCATACATAGAATTCTATGTCCTTTAGGAAAACACACTAAAGGCTTAAGTATTATTAGGGACATATGTTGAGATGCAAGTTTATCTCTTAGAATAAATTTTGTTATTTTTTTGGGCAGAGACACAATAACTATGGAAGCATGATTAAATCTTGACAAAATATTAAGTGTTCTGTAGCTGAGGGAAAGGGGTTTAGTCTTAGTCCTTCATTTAAGTTATTTTACCCAAACTTTTAAAGAGCAGATCCTAACATGATGTGGTGCTAGGAGTAATTACTCCATCTTATTAAAAAATAACCACATCTTTATTTACTATAAAACTGGCATAGCAATAAAATTCTTAGCATGGAAGCAATTTTATGGGGAAGATATACTTTAAACATGCATGGCTATCAATAGAAATCATCTTTATGCAGACATCAGTGTATCAGTAAAATAGATATTGATTAACTATATAAATTGCATCTGAGTGTATACCCCCTTTTTCTTTCTAGAATTTAATTCAGTTAGTCATTGAGGTCAGATCTGCACTGCAAAGTTTTGCTGCCAATGCTGTTTTTCCTTTTATGTAATAGTCGATAGCCACTGCTTTCCTTTGATCTTTTATTCATAATAATCCTTTTCTTTGTATACAGTTGCCAATAAAATAGTCTTTCAAGCAAAAGTCCCTGGAAGTCTGAGATCTACCTGCTGGAGCAGGAATAGATACTAATGAGCTCAGTGAGGGAAACAGACTTATGCCTCATGGGAGATTGTCAGAGAAATTAAATAGACTGGGCATGAGGCTTTAGACACAGGCAGAGTGTAATTGCAGCCCTCAGCACTGAGGAAATGCTTTGAATATTACAACTAGCACTGAGAGGGGAAAATGATCTGAAAGGTACCAACCACTCTGGTACTAATGATAATGGAGACAATTTTCAGGATATGTGGAAGGTAATTGGTGAAATCGAGTATTTGTCTTGGTATGAGCAATGGTTACAAGGTAAAGAATTACGTAGCAGTGCAGTTGTGTCAGTGCTAAGTACGGTTTATTATTTACTAGTTCAGTGTAAATTTTCTGCCAATATTAATTTTGATTAAGGGCACTAGAACTGGATGTTGCCTTGGCATGAGTACAAGAACACGTACACAAGGAGGATTCTCTTTTTTTGCTGCAGTTGGTCTTTAGTTAAAGCAGCACAAAATCTGTGTGGACAAGCCAGAAATGTAATATTTACTTTCTTTTTTTTTTTTTTCTTCAAAAAAAGGAGGGAGGGGAAGGAAGAAAAAACTTTATTTCAAAATGCAATATGAAATTCTTCCTCGGCCTATTTACATTGACCTGATCCACTAGCAAATGAGGGCTAAATGGGCAAAGAATGACTACTTTTGTCTTCTCAGTCCTGCTATTTTAGTGAGACAAAGGGCTGGGTTTTGCTCTTCTTCTTTCTGTCTAGCCTATAATGAAGGACATGCTCTGGCCCCCCCCCCCCCCCCCAATAAATAGCACGGGCTTTAAGAGACTTCAAGTAAGAGGGACATGTGTGTTAACCCACGGCTTCACCTCCTGTTAGATGGTCATATATACACATCCTTAATAATGCTTACTCTATAGCATCTCATAGGTATCTTGATCTGTTCCCAATGTGAAATTTTAAGCTGTAAAATGCTTCTTGTTGGTTAAATCTCTAGTTACCCATGTTCAGGAAAGGTATAGTCAAGTTTCCCAACAGAAAAATTGAGTAACTAGCTTAAAAGTGAAGCATGACCTGCTGTGTAGCCTGAAAAGACTGAAAGACCACATTTGCTCCCTGAGTGTACTGAAGTGAGATAAAAATCGGAGAGGAAGAAAAATAGAATTATACCAGAGATGGCATATGGACATTGGAGCATAGCCTGTTTGCTAATTAACTTAGGCAGGACAGAAGAAGAAAAAGCTATTTAATTAAAAGAAAAATAAGACTGTGGACTAGGTTGCTGAACAGTTGAAGTACCTGACTGGTTTTAAGATGGAGCTGGATGCGCTTGTGAGCGTGCCTAACTGGGTCGCAGAAGCTTATTGCTTTTTAAAATTTTTGGTCAGTCCCTAAACTTTAGGACCTTTTAAAGCTTCATTTCCAGCTTGGCAATACCTAAATCATGTCTGCACTGCTGTGTACAGATGTTAATTAGCAAACATGTAATTTGAAACTGTGGTCATTCAATCTATGCTAACTCTAGAAGCAACTACTTGTCAACATCAGAAAGGTGAGATCTTCGGTTTAAGTGATTTGGAGTTTGTAGTATTATAGGACTAATGAGCAACTGGAATTTAATTAGTCTCTTCCAACATCTAATAATATTTTGTGGCACTGATCTGGACTCATCCAGACAAGAGCTAGTTCTTGGACTAGTGCAATTTTCATACCTATTTGGGTGTGCTGTCAGTTTAGTGGGGATGCAGGCTTTTTGTTTTACTTGTGGGTTTCTTAAAAGATTTATCTGACAAACCAAACACTGCTCTACAGATGAGCAGCCACTGTTTCCTGCCAGACAGGTGCTTTAACAGTAGCATCACAGTGTCCACATAATGACTCCTGCACTCAGCTACCAGAAGGGAGAGTATTGGCCCATAACAGTGTGGATGTATCGCAGAAACTTTGGTCTATTAGTGTGGCCTGCTGAGGCACTCCACAGCTTGTCTGCTGCTGGGGTACTATGTTAATGACTGGCATTTAACGCCCCGACAATAGTAGACATTGCTAATCCTGTCCCTGTTCTTCATTAACCTGTAAGGGCTATAACAGGTGAAATGATAGAAGTGCTATTCAAGGCATTCAACCTACATAGAGACGCTACCATTTGTTTCCATTAGTTGTAGGCTAAATTTCAATATGCTGGTGCCAAAGTGAGGGAGTTGTCAGGAAGAAAATTTCAAAGATGATATTCCCTGTAAGCCCAAATAGAACTGTTTCAGAGATGTTAGGAGCACTGAGAGACAATCAAAAGATGTTAAAAGAAGTCCAGAAAGTGAGACATAAAAAATAGACATTTTTGAAAAATGAATTAGGATATCATATCCCAGTCCCTTCTGGGATACCTCTGATACTTTGTCATAGGTAAAAACTGTTAGCCATGCAGTTAAAACTGTCTCCATGAAAGCAGAAGTCAAATCACAAAGCTTTAGGTCTGTAATAGCAAAACAGATTGATGAGGTGCTCAGTGACCTGGCTGCTGTGACCCAGAAAGTTTTCCAGGAAAGAGAGGAGACATGGAAAACTACTGGTCAACTTGGAAAATGCTGAGATAAGATGCTTTAAATCACGAAGGAGCTAAATAATTATCTCTCAAAGAAAGAAAAATATTTCAGACTGCAGTAGAAGCTAGTTTTCTGGGTAAGATGTTTTGAACTTCTAAAGGGTTTAGGTAAGAAAGGATATTTTTCATACTGTGTTTGCACCCTATTCATAGTCTGTGGAAGGTAAAGACAAGAAATTGGATTGCCTTAGTTTAAACGATGTTATCTTTGAAGAGAAAACTCCTTGTGATGATTATTTGACTATAATGGACAAAAGGAGGGATTTCAGTAGACAGCTTAAGTGATCCACCTCTGAGGTGCTGCAGAATTTACCTGCAGGAAAAGAAATCTCATCATCCAAAGCTTAAACAAATCTGTAATATGCACCTTGGAACTACCCATCCATCTCAGTTGGCCAAGAGACACTTGAGCACTAGAGGGAAAGAAAAAAGAAATTTCATCTGAACTGTTAAAGGTATGAAATTATATTTGTTCCTTACACAGCCAAAGGACCTTGAGGCATTCTAGAGTAGATTGGTAGTGTGCCAGTTGCTTGTTCATTGGAATTTAAGGCTAAAGATGAAAAGCCCCATCAGAAGACAAAACAACTGCTAGAGAGAATACTAAAGGAGAGTGCTTTGTCTGTATGAATACTGATGTGATGTGGCCTTGCTTGAGAGAGTCTGGCAGCCAGTGTTTAATACCTGGGCTAGAAGAGTCATTAATAGTTGAAAATCTAGCCAGAAGGAATCCAATATATTGTAATAGGACTTAAGGTGTTCTGTTGACTAAATATTTTGTTGCACTGGGGGTTTTGAGTTACAATATTTAATTCTAAGTTGGCTGATCTTCTTTTGTTAACCTTTCTAGCATGTTCTTCAAGAAATAACAGTATAGGCATCTGTTAACTACTGTTTCTTTTGGTGGCATGCTCAACTATCAACAGCGTGCCAGAATAGTCTCTTACACAGTCTAGTATACACAACCTTGTGAATGAGAAAGTTGGCTAATTCAGGTGTTGCGGTTGCAACATAGAGCCCTAAGAATGTTGTAGAGTTGGCAAAGAGCTAAGGCTTGAAGCTTTGCCCAGCTCTCCCTGTCCCTTACAGGCAACTCAGATGCATGAATGTCAAACTTTCCTGTTAGGTCTTTTTAAAAAGATCTTATTAGCCCAGTTGCATGCCGAGTTGAAGGCAACTACATGTATCTGCATGGCGCCTGACATGCAGATCCTTTTATACAGCATACAGCCGTGAGGAGCACGCCGCTTTGGCACGCAACAAGAAATTAGCTTGGGCAAAGCCAGACTTAAGAGCTCTCATTCCATGACTGTTCTACTGAATGCATACTAAGCTAGAAAACCCTCTTCTCAGGAGTTCAGCTCCTACTTGGGAGCAAGCTGAGGACTACTTTCACTTTTCTGATGAGATGGTAATGTTAGGTGGTATGAGGAGGTGCTGGAAGCCCAGACTAGCGCTGGTGACTTGGAGAAGGGAGGAGGGAGCTATATGGGGGAAGAATCTGAAAGGTGTTGCAGGGCCTGAGGGCTCCCTGAGTCACTGTCTGGAGGTCACAGCTGAAATAGCCTTTTGGCACTTGAGATCACGCAGCAGCTAAAACTGTCTGTGCAGGTTGTGTGTGAGTTCATTAGCGCAAATATTACACACAGTCAGTGGGATGCCTGTCATGCGACTTCTATAGTTTTAGGGCAAGCAGCAACATTTAATGAATTGTGACACAGTATGTATGGTTTATACAATAACTGTTTGGTTTCCAGAGGTTTTGCAAAAGGCCAAATGAATCAGAGCAGTATGTACTCTGCCAATTGATTTGGTAGTTATGGACTAGAATTGCAAGGTGGGGGAGGAAAGCACATTATGTGGGAGCAGGCCCTAGGAAGCAATTGTGGACTTCATTCAAGATAATGCAGGGACTAGTCATCCCTCCTAAAAGCTAAATGGAAGAGACAGTCAAATTTCTTTATTGAATAAGATAGCTAAAAACTAAAAAGCCTTTGCCCAGGATCCTGTTCCGTGAATGCATGTGTGGGAGGAAGTGAGACTTCATTCAAGAAGAAAACAGACTCCACAACAGGCTAGATGCAGCTGTACTTGTCCGTGCTAAGTTAGACATAGAAGGTAACCAGAAATCAGAAAAAAGTACAAAAAAAGTAGAGACAAAACAAGGAGCACAAATCCATACTCCATTACTCAGACATTCCAGGATTAATGTAGCCTCTCCTTTTTTTACTCAAATGTTTAAAATTGTTCCCTTTATGCTTGATTTGGAAAAGACTTTATATTTTCCTTTTTTTAATACAGCAAAGCAGAACTAATTTAGATATTTTCGTGAAGGTGCCTGTAGAAATCCATATATTTTACTGAAAACAAAATAAGTGAAATAAATCCAATAGTTGTAGGTATGATATAAGATCAAAATTAGAAGAATCCAGAAAAGCTTTTATCATATGAAGTCAACCACCCTGCAAAACATATATATTTTTTAGAAAGCATTAATAATTCAGAAAATATTTGTAAAAGTTTGCTCTCATGTCAGAGGAATTGCTTACATAATATATTTCCCCCAAGCATAACAATAGAAGTGCACAATATTCCACAGATTTTATACTTGAACATTCTGTAACACTGTGTCTAAAGCAAAAGAAATGCTCCTTTCCAGTTTCATCAGCAACCTTTAGGCATGTAGGCTAGATCTTAAATTCTGTCACTGGTGTGTCTTTATCTTTGTTTACAAAGCAGGTATTTCAGCAGCGTATATAGACCTTACCTGAGATCAAGGGTGTGCTAGATGCTGCACAAATATGTTGTAATCCAGTGCCTGAAGAATTTACCTTTGTAGAGGTGGAAAGGAGAATAAACATATTTATGCATATTTTATGTATATATATCAGTGGAATAGCAAAGTATATTATTTGATAAGTGTTCTGTTAGATTTGCAGTGCATTAAGATTTTATTTCTATGTTTGCTAATATTGAGATGTGGTTTGCTTGGGGGAGAGCTGAGCTAAACTGGCAGACAAAAGGGGGATTTAGACTTTATTTTCCAGGGGAAGGGGAGGGATGGAAGTTAAGTGTGGGCAGGGCAGCACCTCAGAGCTCACAAGAACAATGTCAGCCTTTTCCTGGATTCATCCCAGTACTACTTCCACTTTCCTGACAGCTCTCATAAAGGCTCTTTTACCATTAGATGTGCAAGGGTGAGCTAGCTGGAACACACCACAAGCTTTTAGAGCCACGTAAGCCCTACTCTGCAGCGAACAGGCAAGTTGTGCTGGTTTGCTGGTTTTTTCCTTTTTACTTTTCCCAAAAACTGCATACAGTTTCTGACACATTTGCCTCTGCTGAGGGACTGAATTTCCAAATGGTTGTATGTTTGCAAGTGGGAATGAGAAGCCCAGTGTTTACAAATGGGGTGGGAGTGGGATCCACCCATAGGAAAAAGTCTCCCAAAGTGCTCTCTGCATACTCGTGGGGGGTGGTGTGGAAGAGGAGGTTAGGGAATGCTGATCTGGAGCCTATAGCTCCAGCTGTTTAAAATGCCTACATTGCTTGCCTCTGAGCTCACAATACAGCTGGCATGCTATCAAATATCCCAAAGGGTATTAGCAGTGGGATGGTAGTAAAAACCTCTGTGTTTAATAAACAGTGCTGTTTTAAAATAAAAACATCCCCAGTGCTAAGAGGGGAAGAACCTAACAAAAACACAACTGTCTGTGAATGTCCTTCTCTTATTTCACTATGTATGTGTCTTTGTAGAGCAAGGCTTTGCTGGTGCAAGTATTGTTCCTAGAGATTGTTCACATCCCTCCACCTTACTACTTTGACTTACTTTTTCAGTTTCATGGTCTGAGTTTTGAATTTTAATTCTCGTAATCACTTTGTATTTAGGTATTGACCCTCCCTTTTCCTTTCACTGCTGGAGTGCTGATCTAATTTCTGAAAGCTGTAGGAAATATATAACCATGAAGTCCTTTTGCCTTGACCCCTTCCTGACTGCTGCTGGAAGTGCAGTTCTACAGGCATCTGTACATTCCCACCTATCCTTATAGTTACCATAGAAACTGGCCACAGGCTGCATAAAGCCACTTATGAGGCAAGGAGGAAGGGATAAGCCTTTCAGTTCCTAAAATAGAATAATGAGTGTAGGGCTGAGAACAAATCCCACTTTAATTGCCCAGGGTGCACACCCAGCAAAGTATGAATTCTGGTGGTGCTGTAAAGTAGCATTCAAATAATACATCTTATTGAAGGAAATGTGTGTGCATTGCTCCAGCCCAGCTGCTCCCCTCTCACAGCCATCAGGGGTCATCACGTTCCCAAACTGACCTGTGACCAGGCAAGCTGTTATGGAAGCTGATAAAGCTCTTATGCCAGAAAGCACCTCAGAGTCGCAGCAGTTGAAACAGAAAGGTTGTAGGATGCTTTGATCTTGCTTTAACGGGAAACTCGTCCTCTCCTTTGTATCTGCACGTGCTTGCACAAGAGAATTTTTGGGCCTGGTGAAAAAGATAGAATTCAGCTTGTTTTGGTTCTGAGACGAAATCCAATTTTTCCTTTGACAAGAGGTGATGCTAATTTTTCTGCAGCTTTAGAGTCTGGGTTATTGTTTTCAGCTGGCCAGTGTGCAAACTGAACAGGTATTCTGCTCTGATAGCAGCCTCTCTGTAGAGATGGTGTGAATGATCACATAATGTGTGAGGCAAAGGCATAGGCTGATGAAAGCTGCAGCCTGGCAAACCTGCAGCTGGTGGATGTAGCAGAAACTCATTTGACTTCCAAGCCCAGCCTCGGCAATTCATTCTGCTTCCAAACGTGGGTGGGATTTTGGGTGGCATTGAAGTGATACCACTGCATGCCCAGAACACTGAGGAGCTGGAAGCTTGAGTCTTTTTCCTTCTACCTCCTGTCTTGCTCTCAGGTTTAAGCTTCTGCAGTGGTAAGAAATTATTAGGAAAAGGTCCCTTTTCCTGGGTTTACTGAAGCCTAAATTCAGTAAAATGAAGATTTATCAGGCTTCAGATTTAGGTATCCAGTGCTGTATGCTTCACTGATTTCTTGATGGAAAGAGATAAGGGCTTTGAAGGGCAAGAATGGCCCATGCACCATATATATACTTACAACATATGTTGCAGGCAGTTGAGTGCAGCTGCATCTGGCTCTTAAAGCCTACCAGAAGTTACCTGACTGTACCATGGTCCTGAGCTGAGACTAACGTTAAAATTTCAGGAGGGCTTATTAATTTGGGGCTGGGGTGCTACTAATCACAACCACATGGCTCTGGCCAGTGTAGAACATGGTTGAAACTGCTGAATCTACTGATTTGCCTCACTGTCAGTTTGTGATGCTGCTTTTTTTCTGAGCCGGGCAGCTGTTCACTGGCAACTGGAGGAAGAACACTGTGGTCTCAGTCCTGCAAACTGCTGAACAGTTGTCAAGGGGAAGCTAAGGTCTATTAACGACTTGTCCTGACTGCATGAGAATCAGGAACAACTCTGTATCCAGTTACCAGTTCTTAGCAACTGCTGATGCTAGATCCTAGTTTAATTTATAGCAATTAATTTAGAATTACACATGGATTTCCTCACACTTGCTTTTCAATTAATTGCATTATAAATGAGACAAGACTGACTTTCCCCTCTCCCCCAACCTCAACACTATTCAACTTCAGTGAAATCTTATAACTAATATATTTGTGTAGCCTTCATGGTATATTTCAGTGGGTCTTAATCAACCTCTTTGTGCGTAATACAGCTCAGTAACGGTTGCATTTCCCAGAATAGATTTTCTTAATTACTATGTTCTTAACACAGTAACAAAAAAAGTCTTCAAATTCTAAGACTAAATAGTGATATTTAAACCCCATCTCTTTAATATATTTTGTCTGATTTGTAAGACAATGGAACTTGAAGAAAAGTTTCTCAGCTGCCAAGTGGAAAAAACACCACCAGTTTATTAACAGAGGAAAACACTACAGATGAACTTACTCTGGTACCATATTTGTATTGGCAGTATGTGTTCACTCATCCAGTTCCTAATGAAAACAACAGATAGAATATACTTCATTCAGGTAGCTGTGTAGACTAAACTGTTTAAATATTTACATTTTGAGAAGTGTCTGCTTGCCATAGTCTTGGACACCACTAAACATATTTTTTTTCTATGAAATACAAACCCAGGTCCAATACTTTTAATCAGAGACTCCATGGTTTATAATCGCAGATCGTTAATTTCTTATAATCTTTATGCAATGAGAGAACTGCAAAGCACCCTGCAATTCTTTTTCATATGCATGGTTGAAAGCATAGAGCATAACCAGAACTTTTCAAGGACTAAAACACACCTGTGATCCACTGCATTCCCTGTTCTGCTTCTTGAGATAGCTGATGGAATTCGTTTCCAAAGGAAAGCCTGCTATCCTTTGGAAACATCTTCTGCTACAGAACATTGTTTATTCATGCAGCCAGCATTGAACCATCTCCTGTCAAAAGGCACCTGGATTGATAACAAAGGTAGATAGATGCATGCATTATGAATGTTAGCAGAAAATGCTAAGCAGCTGAAGACAACTTCATGCATTCCAAAGCATTTTATCTCTTTTTAATTACCCCTTTGGAGAGGAGAATTATAATGTGTGATGTGTTTATATTACACGGTGTGAAAGCTCATAACTTGTCCTGAGTCACAGCTGTAATATAATGCTTTTATTTATAATAACCTCCTATTTAAAACAAACAAAAGACAAAACCTCCTTGTCCAGCTCTTTCTCTACTGTTTAGAAATCAAATATTCAGCTTCAGTAAGTAATGTAACACGCTAACTTTCTCAGCCTACACCATTCCTTGGAAGTCGTGCAATTGTTTAACATATTGTAGCAGTACAAAGTGCAGATCTGGGACTATGTTTATCAATGCAGCTTGCTTATTTTTAAAATTATTCTGGTGGTGACTCTGGTATTTATCTGCAGAAGTCTTTGTATTCATGGAGGCTGCAATGAGAGTTTAATCCTCGATTTGGTGTATTTGGTGCAGCTGAAATATATATATCTCTATAAAATGATAAATAGAAAATGTGCATGAAGAATTAAAGGACAGTATTGGAACTTGGGAAAACAACTGTAACACAAGTATGTCTTTGTATCAGAGCTGTCCTCAGCCAGACTAGTGTCTCTTCTACAGACAACACTACGTGCAATTTGTTCATGCAATAACCCAATTGGTAGCAGCAATTTCAGCATTGCAACTTGCTGCCTGTATGACTATTGGAAATGGGAAAAGGAATGAATCAACAAATCTCATAGCAGATTGGAAGATGATAATGCAAGCAGAGTGAGTCCTGAGCTGCAGAAAGAACCCTGGAGGAAAACTCTACGTAGATATTTTCACATGACAGGCTTGAAAAATGTAACAGATGCAGGATTTGCAGCAGGATGTAGGAAGAAATGCTAGGGTAAGGCGAATCATCTCTTGGGAATATTCCCAACAGAAAGACATCTGGCCTAGGATTAGAAATCTGGACTATTTCATCTGAATAATTGTAAAACACTTATAACTTACTCTCTTGGCAATCTTCAGCCTCACTGTGCACTGTTCCTTTTGTAAAAAGCCCATTTTTCCTGTCTTCCTTTTTTTTTTTTTAATTCAGTCCCCTCTAACTGCTACATTGTCTTTAACCAGCACCTTTGTATAGTGCAATTCAGAGTAGATGAGTTTCAGAGTGTGTGTGACCTCATGTGTCAGAAATAGGAGTACAGTATTAACAAAGCACCTATTCACGCTGCTTGGGCACCTCTTTTTCTTTGAAGTATATTTCATGCTTAAGTAGGTATCTATTTACATTATTTAATTTCTACAAGTTTTATAAAACACCCTTCACTACGAAGCTTTCCTTCATGCCTAACAACCCTGCCTCCTATACTGCATTTTAAGTCTCCTTATGAGACTCCTCATGTGAACCACCCCAAAATACAGCCTCTTTTATTTTTTTTCTTTTTTTCCTTTTCATTCTAGTGTTTTGGCAAGCTGCTTATCCTCCGGTTTAATGCTGTGAAATTGTTTTCTACAGGGATGCCTGTGTGACTCTTCTGATTTTTTTTGACGGCTTCTCCTTACAAGATTTTATACTACAGAAATATCTTTCCAACCTCAGACAGGAATATCTGACTATATCCAATGCAAATAGGGATGATACCAGAAAAAGAGAGGAGCAGATGTTGGCTCCAGAAATTATTAGAGAAGCAGACTTCTGCATACTGAGTGCAGCTATTGGCATGGCACACAGGGGCCACTGGCAGTCCTGGATCAGAGGCACATAGTTGGGCAAACTTTGATCCTCATCGCGAATATTTAAGACTTCACTGATGTGAGAGCTCCATTGGCTTTTCACATATGTAACATGAATAAAAGTAAAATACTTTGCCTAAGCAAGAAAAATCCTGAATACTATGCTTAAGCTTATAACTTATGAGAGTTTCTTCATTGATTTCTACTTGTAGCAGCTTTTAAAAGCACTGAATTATTACATGTACTTCTGGAAGGGATGTTGATGGAGTATGATTCCATCATGTGAGTAGATAGTTCGGTATGGCTGTTTCATCTTAAAGCTGTAGCAGCCTGACAATATTATTTATAAGAATTTTTATTTTTGGTCAAAGCACTGGATACGGGGAAGCTTTCTGCTGCATCATGTTTGCAATGGTGAAATGGGCAGAGTTCAGTTGTACTGCGTATAACATGAGGAAAATTGGGGAAAGACGCCATCTACAGCTACCTCTGTAGTATTTCTTTTGGTTATGTTGGGTTTTTTGGGGGTCTTTTTTACAAAGGTTTGTTGAAAACCCCTATTAAGAAATTCTGTCTGTTACTACCAATGTAGGTGAGTAAATATTTTCCACCTTGTGCACGTTGCCTTTTTTTTTTTTAACATATGCAGGCCTAATATTAAGAAAAGATAATTTGGAATTAAATTGCTCTCAGTTTAAATTTTCTTACTGTATTTTTAATTTTCTCAGGTTGGAAGTTAAATTCACTGTCTGCACAGCCAGCTGTGGTCACAAGGAATCTGTACTGGTTTTATACAAATGTTCTGTGTGAATAGAAGAGCAGTGTTCCCAGAAAGTTAAGATATGTTTAGATAGGGAGCTGGGAGCCTTAACGTGCTCCCAGTAAATAAAATTCTAAGGAAAGGTGTAGCCTGATGGAAACAATAGGGTGTGATTGTCTGCTTGGAATTAATTGCTTTACCTATGTTAGCTATATTTCAGCAGTGGGAAATACCTAATACATTGTCTCCCAAACTGAATGCATGCTTCAAGGGAGAAAATGTGCTCCTCTGTCTCCCCACACTTCTCCATGGTTTGAGCAGAGGTACTATGATGTGATTTTTGGTGTCTTCAGGAAATTGCCTGTACTCCTTAGTGGTAAGCTTGATGCAAAGCAAAAAGTCATCTACCTGCTCCCGGGGGTCCAAGCAGGAGGGCATGTTTGAACAGAGTGCTACACTTAAGAGCAGGGAGGCCAGCAGTTTGGAAATCAGTGTTGCCTATGGATGTGTGGCTAGAAACTATGTGTATAGCTCAGACACTGCCGTGTGGGAGCAAAAAGCTGTCATCAGCATTTGGCGCTTGAGAGCTTTTTGGGAAAAAAAGTTGAAAACAGCCTACTGTGTAGTATTTACTGTAATGATTAAAAATGATTGTACCAGGGGCTAGTTGTACCTTTCTTGAGGCTTCCTGGAGGAAAGCTTTGCTGCAGTTTTTGAGACGTGCTACTTACCTCCTTAAAATCTGTGTTGTCCCCTCACCTCTCCCAGTTTCTGCAGGACACGGGGACTTTTAGCCGAGGGTTTACTACTACTACTCTATAGTCATTGGTGAGGACAGAAAGCCAGGTACCACCTACAGAATTAGGCTTTTCAAAGGCACCATCGCTGTATTTGCTTGTGGTTTACTGTGACTCCGAGGAGGCTGGACAGTGGCAGCCACTACTGCAGGATGAACGTGAAGTAAGGCCCAGTACCTCTTTAAAGGATGAAGCAAAGAAACGGGACAGAGTAACTCCCTTACGAGCCTGACTCCGCAGACCCCACCCGGGGCTGCAGCCGGCACTGCCGACCCTGCCCCGGTGCCCGGTGGAAGCCTCTACGGCTCGGGTCGGGCTGGCCGCGGGGGCCACCCGCCGTGCCACGGCCCCCGATCTTTAATGCAAGCCCGAAAGGCCCGGCTGCAGGAGGCTGAGGGGGAGAGAGAAAGGCGGCGGCAGCCGGCTAAGGCGCGGATCTGCCCGGCGGAGCCGCCACCACCGGCTGCTGCGATGGCGTTGAGCGGAGCCAGCTCCTGCGGAGACTGGCGGGGTCTAAGGCTGGAACCCTGGCAATCGCCCCGCCACTCCGCTGTGTGCCGAGTCCCTCTGGCTCGGCGGGCGCCGCTTTTTTCCCACTGCCCGCCCTCTCCGCCGCTGTGCCGGCGGCTGGCCGCTGCGGCTACCGCTGCCGTAAGCAGCGCCCCGTCAGCTTGAAGCGTTCGTACGCGGCTGCGGCACCGCCCGCCCCGAGCCGCCTCGGCGGGGGCGGCACCGCCCCTCGGGGCTGCTACCGGCGTTTGCGCGGAGCGAGCGCTGGCTCTGCGAGTCGGTCGGGGCGTGGAGGGCAGCGCACAATAAAAAAGGACTTGCAGAAGGAGTACCGTGGACTTTGAGGTGTCCAGCGGCGGGTCGGGAGCGGTGTTCGGGCGGTGCTGAGCTGGCAGCTCCAGAGGTGCCAGCGCCTGGGTTTGCGGTGCGCGGCTGTGCGTGTTTGTGCAGCGTGAGCTTACCTGTGCTGCGCTCCGCTTTGCGGCGGGGCTGTCTCAGTTACCGGCCGTGGCTTGGAGGTCACTGTGCTTTGCATGGAAAGGAGGAAAGCATTCCTCTTACACTCTTTATGAGCGCAGTGATACCATCTTTTCTTTTCTTTTTTTTTCAGGTAAAAAACGTAAGAAGTTTGAGCATGGCCTAAAGGAGGTGTGAATTAGCTCAGGGATCTCTGCCATCTAATGTCTGGGGAAAAAAAGAGATACACAAGGCAGGAAAGTTTGCTCGCTGTGCAAAAATGACATCTTAATAGAAAGAGATGGTGCTGCATGATGGAAGGATAAAATGGCGTGTGAAATTCTCTGCAGATCAATGCACTTGGGAAAACCAATCATAATTTACCACATTAGAACCAGGGCCGCTGAATGACATGGCATGAGAGATCTCAAAATTCTAACACTTCATCCTAAGCAAATGTAGCTCAGTAGCAGTCAAAAAACAAAACAAAAAACCCAAAACCAACCGAACACAGAAAACCCCAAATCCCAAACAACTAGACTGATAGGAATTATTAGAAAAGGGATAGAAAACAAACCATAGAATCTTCCTGTGCCCTTGCATAAACATGTTAGCTTGCCTGCAGATTCCTTGGTCCCTGAAGTTCTGGTTACTTCACTTCTGAAAGTGAATTATGAAACTAAAATAGATACAGAGAAGGACAACAAGGATGATCATAGATATGGAAAGACATTTTCTGTAGGAGTCATTAGAGAGATTAGGGTTCTTTATGCTGGATAATGAAATCTATGTGGTGTTGAGTTTCATAGACATCATCAACAGTCATTCCTCATTCATCTGTTCTTTTTTTTTCTTCCTAATTCAAAAAATGAGGGGTATTGTGAAAATGTGGTGAAATGTTCAGAAGAAACAGGTAGGTGGTTATGTGATCAAATATTAGGAAAATTGGTGGAAGGAGAAATTCTGAAGAGCTATTACATGTACTTTGATAGGAAAGTCTTTAGCCTCAAATTGCTAGAATCTGGCAGCGTGTGTAAAGAGCAATAATGCTGCATGCTTACCTTTCTAAGGTGCATCAGGCAAGGAAAACTAATACGGCAAGGTGGACTTTTAGTTTGGTCTAATGTGGTTATTCCTGTGTTTTCATGTGATGGGAACAAGATGCAGCAGAGACCGCAGCAGGCGTTTGTATGCCTTCTGGTACAACTGCCCTGGAGAGGAGGCTGCCACCATGGCTGCCATCGTCCTTTCCCCTTCTCCTGCTCTGGAGCATGACCTGCCTGTTGCAGTTGCTTGAGGTTTCAAAGCTGGAGGGCAGCTGTGGTTGTATTGTGGTGCCACACAGATTGCTGGGTTTTTAGCTAGGGAGCACAGAGCAAGGATAAGGTGTAAAGAATCAAAATGGAGATGACTCTTGTGACATCTGTGGAAGAAGGTGCACTTAAGTTCTCCTCACTCCATCCTTGCACTGCAAAATGCTGCAATTACAGTCCCGTTCTCCTAGGAATGCAGAAGTCTGAACTTACTTCTAGGCATTGTAGGGAGAATTTTTGACTCTTCTCCCCCCTCCTTCTTCTTCCCCCCCCCATCTGCTAGTAAAGATAAATGCGTAGGAACAGTGTCTCTCACTATTGGAAGCTGAGCAAGGATGCTGTTTGCCTGAGGCAGTACTTCTTATTACTCTCAGAGCTTATAACATGGAATGGAACCCATCTTTAGATGTATAATTAAGTCCTTATTTCAAGAAGAAAAATGTAAATTCAGCTTTTAAAGCATTAATATGTGAGGCAAACTTTATTGAACAAGAGCATAGTGTGACTGAAGCAGTATTGATGCAAACAACTACAAAATACATAAATAATGCAACTACAGAAAGAATTAAAGCATGGGTCTGACTGACAATGAAAAAAAATCTGTATTGTAGTTCTGTATGCCATGTAGTGTACTTTTTTCTTATTGCAGAGTCATTTAGGACGGGTTGACTGCTGTCTACGTTCCCAAGCAGGAAAAGGTGATAAAGCTGCTTGTTGCACTAAATTTTGTACTACTAGCATGATAAAGTCACAATCACAGGGTACAGTGTATCATGAAGTGATTTCACTGCTTGCTCGTTTCCTTTATTTTCTGAATCTTCCTTCAGCTTAAATTATAATGGGAAGACATCAAATAGTTCATTAAGTAATGATGTCACATATGAGAACCTTTACTCTGTTTTTTTAGACATGAGTTTGAATGTAAAATACACTTTAGCTCTCCTGTTTGATAATTGGTTGTTCATTATGGAAGTTGAAGGTCACCACTGAGTTTTATGAGACCATAGTGGGGAGAACAAAAATTGGCAGATGACAGGATTTGTGAAAATGGCATCTTCATGTTTCAACTGAGATATACTGTGTTATGTACTTCTGTTCATTTACTCTTGTGCTACACAGTCTTCCATCACATCTGCCATTGTACTGCACAAACAATGTTAAGATGCAAGTTATCATTGGTAAAAAAACCCCAACAACACCCAACAAACAAGCTATATTTAAAATTTATGTTTGGTAAAGTTGGTTATTTTAACAGTATGCAGCAAATGCATTTTCAATGGTTGACAGAGTAGCAGCATTAATAATCAAGTTTGGAAATTTCCTAGGGTTTTCCTCACAGTTCATGTCTTAGGTCCCATTCTGAGTTGTAGAAAGTCAAATACTTCAGTTTTGTTTTCTAATTAGTTTTCTTTGCAGATAATTGCCTTTTTCCCAGGCACTTATCCTTCACTGCTGTCTCCACTGTTTTAAGAGTTATTGTGGAGTTCACTTGTTTAACCGTGTAAGTCCTCCAGAATTTATAAAATAAATAAATGCTGTTGCTTCTAGTTAAGACAACCACAGTCTATCAGTTCTAGTTGGATGTAGTTAAATTTACAGGCTTCTATACATAAAGCTCAATTACAGCTGAACTGTTCAGAGTACTAAAGTGTTTGAACTGAAGGAACTGATGCAGGCAAGATTTCTGGTTAGAGCCTGCTGAGGCCTTCCTCAATGGCAGGGTCTTTACCATTATAGAGTAAATACTAGTGAAATTGTGCTTTTTGTTTTCACTACACAATTTTATTAATTTTCTTACTTAATAAAAACAATTTTGGATAATGACAGGAATATGTTAGAATTTTAGAAATAGTAATTCATTGGAGGATGCAGATGAGGAATAATGATTTTTCAGCTACTTTAGATTTTTCCAAATTTAAATAATTAAAACACCTTTCAAAAAAAGTAAAACAATGCTTACAGTGCTTTAATATTACTGGCCCCAGCTTATTTTTAAAATATATGTATATAGGCATTGGAATTATTTTAATAAAATTGTTATCAGGTTCATAGTTAATTTATGGTAATGGTTTTTCCGTTTGGTTAGGAATTTTATTAATATATTTTAGAACATAAAAGGTGGCAAGTGTCTGCCAAGTAGAAGAGCTTCAAAGAGGTCAGCACAATTACTCTAGGACCTGGCAGCTATAACCAAGCTCCTACAATGGAGTTGGCTAGAAATAGCGAAAAGCAGAGAGAGTCTAAAGAGCACAGTCAGCTGGCATGCTAATTTTAAATGTCTCTGTAATGTTAATTCCCTCTTTAAAAAATGATCAAGCATATTAGTGAATGGTTGTGATAATGTTTTTATTATGCTAATATTCTGGAAAGCTAAGCTGAGCCGTGCCAAGTGCAAAAATGATTGAACACTTGCACAGTCAAGCTTGTGTCCATAGTGAGCAAAGCTGCCTTTTTTTTTTTTTCCAACCAGTTTTTAAAGTTGCCATAACCCAACAGATCCAAACACAAATCTAGCCATTAATACTTATATATAAAGAACTTCTTGAACTTTGTAAAGAAATGGATTTGGGGAGTTTAATTTGCAGTAGATATGGAAGCTCAGTAAGTGGCTGAGATTTTTCATGTTACTAAATGGCAGGTAGGGCCAGGGAACTGACACTGTCTAGTGGTTGCCAGTGCCCTAATGCTGTTAGGTGTTCTTGGACATGATGGAGAAGCCATCCAAGACATTGCCATTTTACAGTTGACTTGGAGAGAATATTAGTAATCCTATCAGGCATACCCCTCCACAATTTAATTGTTTTATGTTTGTGCAGCAGTGTGACACAGCTGTCTAAAATTGATGTAATTTGTCTGTGCATGTAGCATTATAAAGTTATCACCTATTGCTTCTGTAGTGTTCTGAGATCTTGCACAAAAATGTGTGCTTTTTTTGGTGTGCACAGCTTTTGCTTTGTGTATTAAACTGTCTTTATCTCAACCCATTAGTCCTCTCACTTTTACTCTTCTGCTTCTCTTCCCCATCCCACCATGGGGATAATATCCCGTAATGGGGGTAAATGAGTGAGCAACTGTGTGGTGCTTAGTTGCTGGATGCATTTATTTTTTTATCTTTAAATCACAGAAAAAAAAAAAATGTTTGTAGTATAGTCCGTATCCTGAGTGCTACTTTAAAAATACATCTTTCACTGTTTTATTTTTATTTGTAAATATTCCAGATGATAAACATCTGGGATTTTGGTAATATTTTTTTCTTAACTGTAAGTCACAAAAGGTTACAAATGAAAGAGATTTTCCTTCCGTCCGTCCTTCCGTCCATCCTTCCTTCCTAAATTATCTTTTAAAGTCATGCAGTTCTTTGATAGTGTTTTCCAAGCTACATGGGGACTACTGCAGAAAACTTGAAGACATGGTATTTCATGTAAGATTTCTGTATGTAAGACATCTTGAATCACAGATGTTCTTGAATTATTTTAATATATTTGGTCATAACTTTGTTATTTTAGGTAAGTAATGACTTAAAATAATGGGCTTTGATAGTTCTGCTGTGTTCTCAGGATCTTAATAAGTTGTGTTATTTGTAATTATTCTCCAAAAGTCCAACAGGTTTTTTAATATTAAAAAGTGAAGTCCTACTTCTAAAGCATCTAGCAAAGAAATCTGCCTGCTGAGTAGTTGCTTGCCCTGGTAAGTTTTTGTGTGTGGTATTTCCATTTCTTGTTTATAATGCTTATCTCCTCATCCACATTTTTGTCTTCAATTAAAAGGTATCATTGTACACTACCCTGTAGGTCAAGCTACTGATTTATTAATGTCTTTTTGATAAAAGCATCTGGGATTTAATTGTGTGGCTCCTACAGAATACTTGACAGATCTAGGTCAGCCTGTGCTAATTTTGAAGTCTGTAGGTTACCGCTTTAGTTTCACTCCAAAGTCTTTTTGTACTGTCTGGCTCTTTTTGCTATAGCTCAACTTACTACTTATTAAAGAAATAATTGCACTTAAAAAAGTAATTGACTATTAAATCACTTCTAGAGATGAAAGGCTGTAGATCTGCTATCTGTAGCACAAAAAACCCACCAAACACCCAAAACCTTTTTAATTATGAGAACTTTTACAGATTAGCAGTTCTACTTTAAAACCAGTCTGAGAAGTGAAAAAGACATGCATTATAACTCTTGTGTTCTGTTGAGACATATGAATTTTTACAATATTGTTTGAAACAGTGTGTTCTTTAACGTTTCTAACACACCTTCTCAAACAAATTGCAGATTAAAGATGACTTCCATCTGAAAGTCCTCAGTAGCTGCTGTTCACTATCCCTTATTACAGGTGATTCTCAAGTAGCAACATGAGTTATATATAGCATTTATGACAAAGAGGAAGCTTGGGCAGTACTAATTGCATAGTCTGATTTATAGTTCATAATTAAACAAAATAATAATAATAAAAGAGAATAATGGATTACTTCTATTTTCCCTTCTAGTATTTTTTCCAAGAAATGCATTAGGTGGCAGCAGTGTCCTGTAGTGCTCCAGCTTGTAACCATTTCTAAGTATTTCATGCTAGTGCTTCAGTATTCAGCATTATGTCAGGAATCACATTTTCTGTGAATGCCATTGCAGAAATACGTCACGTTTTCTAAACGCTGAATAAGCAAAATGTATAGTGTTTAAGTATGTAGAATCTGTGTAGTTACCTCTAGTTATACAAATAGAGAACAAAGGCAAGGGCATTAGATAATACAGTGAAAAGGTGCTTGGGAAAGTGATAATTTCAATCTGGAATTAACTTCTGATTTCTAGATTTGGATAATTTCAGGTAGTATTTTAGTTACCTCCATGTTTTATCTTTTAGGAAGAGAGAGACAAAAGGTCAAGAGAACTTGCAGAACGTGCAAGAGAAGTTTTTAATAAAAACTTGGGGTTTTTTTTATGTAATTTATTTAGAAGAAATTTTTGAATTCTAGATTTAACTGGTGGTGTTAGGGCAACAGTTTTTCAGGAGATCTTAAAATCATCTTCTGTTTTAAAGAACATTGGCCATTTCATCACTGTTAAAAATCAAACAGAATATTTCATTCTGTATTCTGGTACATGTGAGTGCACAAGAATTTCACGACTTTTTTGGTAGAAAGATCTGTATGGATGCAAATTCCTGTGTAAATACTAATACTGTGATAGAAGAAATATTACCAAATTCTCGTACAATGGTGTTTAAAGAAATTATATAAGAGGAGCAAGAAACTTCTGTCAGATCCTGTAAGATATCTTTTATCTTTCATCATGACAGCTTTCATTTATTTTTTAAGACTGGTTGTATTTAAACGAGGTTGGCTGCTTCTGAGGTAGTCTCATCCTACATAAAAGGATAAAAAAACCCCATAAATCTCTTTGGGGAATTTAATGTTAATTTGCCTACCAGATTTCTATCTTGGATTTGTTGAAAAGTCTTTTGAGGACAAAGAGGAACTTTGTTTCAGTCCATTAAGGGAAATAATGAACACCTTCATGGGAAAAGATAGACATCTTTCAAGGGTGTAATTATTAATTTCTCTTTAAGGAGCTGACCCATAACCAGAGCCCAGCGTTAGAGTGGGTCTGTACTTCCCTAACTCAGTCCTTACTGTAGATGATCTTAGCAGTTATTGCCCTATCTCTAACTACCATTCTTATGAATCCTCCTGTTTGGTTTAGATTTATCTGTTTCTCAGTTTCTGTTCATAGTGTTGGGGTTTGGTGTGGTGGTTGGTTTTTGCATTTTTTTTTAATTTTTTTTTTTATTTTCCCACCTGACATTTCCTTGTCCTGTTTTACTCTGGTTTTGGACTTAGATACAATGTAGAAATACTGGTCACAGATTGAGATGATACTTCTACAGCAGTCAAAATTGAGGCTCAGAGGGGAAAACATTTGATTCATTGGCGACCATTAAGTTAGATGTTGAACCTTTTGTATCTGTTTTAGTTTTAATAGAATATTTTATTTTTCTCGATATCCTTATGTTTCTGCTGTGGGTAGAGATAATCATGCCTGAGTCTTGTCATCCTCCTGTTTCTCTTAAAATTAGACAGTTTTTCATTAGTTCTGAGGACTTGTTAGCAAGGCTATACTTGGTACCAGAAAACCTGCTGCAGATACTAATTTTTTCTAATACTTTTAACTGATCCCATCTGATCCTGCAATTGCCTTATACATGGATATATATAAGCATAATAGTTTATCAGGGATGCACCAACAACATGATCCTCAGGAGGCACAGGACATTCCAGTACTCTGAAAACAGTTCTATTCTCTGGAGTTTTTGATGGTGCTTTCTTGTTAGCAAAACATACCTGATTCTATGTTTTTATTTGTTTTAATATAGATTTGCTTAAAAATAACCAGTACATAAACTTCAATAACTTAATAAGTTTTCAGTTAAAATATAATAGCACAACAAGAAACAAACATGAAAACCAGATACAAAATATAAGTTTTTAGGTGGCTAATAAACTATTTGGAGTTTTTTCAGCACTTGCAATGGCTGTTTTGGCCTTGTCTTTTCCCTAGAGAAGTGTTGGAGTATGTGTAGTAATACTTGGGTTGAATCTTTATTTTTTATTTTTATTTTACACAACCAGTATTTTTAGGTCAGAGCTCTCTCATTGTGCTTCAGAACCCAATTTGCTTGCCTAAGGTTGTGGTCTTTTCTGGTTTTTTCCTGGCTATGCGTACGTATTTTAGATAAGCAATGAATTCCCAGAACACATTTTAGCTGTCAAACAAACGTAGGCCTCCGTCCAGCAAAGCACTTAACTACATATTTAACTATTAACATGTAACTCTTGCATTTGACTGCAGTAGGACTGCGTACATATTTTAAGCTACAGACATACTAAAGTGCTTTAGTGGATCAGCGCCCACTTGTAATGCCAAGAAAGAGCTACAAATTTGTGTTATGTTACTGAGATAGGCCCTTTGATACAAATCTGCAAGGTGTTCAATTAAAAAAAAAAAATCCTATTTTATAATGCAAATATTTTAGCTATTTAAACACATGCACTTTTTAAAAATCTAATTCTGCTATATTTATAAACGCTCTTCATTTTCAATTGCTCTTATGGTGAGTATTACTATGCTTTGCTAGATTGGCAGTAGTTTTAAGAATGTGTAAGGACTGATGTGTCAGGCTGGGACTTAGGGATGCCTGCAGCTTTAGGGATGCTTGTCCATAAAATATGGTTTGGAGGAAGAGCTGGAGGAAGAGAGAAAATAGTGTTTAAACTGAGCAGCAGTATCAAGAGATCTGTGCTGAGAGGAACTCCCTTAGTTTAAATGTTATAGCCCTCAATGGTATAATTATGTTAGAGAGTTTGTGATATATTGTGCTGGGAAAGATGAAAAATATGCAAATGAGGTTATTAAAAAGAAAAGTCTTTTATTTAAAAACGTGTTTAAAAAACAAGCCATTGACAATTGTTGTGCTAGAGATTAGTGAGGCGGCTGTAAGGGCTGTGGAGGCACCGCATGGGTGTAATCCATCTGCATGTGTCATTGGGCAACCGGATCTCAGGTTTTCTCAAGCTGTTTCATCAGCACATGGAAAGTTTCAGGTAGTATTCCTGAATATGAAAAACACACCCTTTCAAAACAGCATGTGTGATCAGCCTAATTCTGCTTTATAGAGTTGAGTATTCAAACTAAAGGGTACTGCTGGAGTCTGACACTGATACATTAGCTAATGTTGGTAACATGCTGGGTGCTACCTGTGTGCTGTAACACTGGAAGGCAGTCCATTAGTGCCTGAATTAATGCACTCAGGGACTTTTAATTCTTCACAGAATCTATTTCCATATTTAATTACGGGAAAGTCATAGAAAAAAGTTACAAAGCACCTTCTTCATCCATTTCATTGTCAACGGGAGTGGCGATTAGTAATTCTTCTTCAAGTTATATTGCGATGTTCACTTAAAATAACGCAGCTCCTTGCTGAGTTTGCTCCAATTAAACCATATTTTATTTGCTAATGACTTACCAAGTTGACAATGACCTTGAAGTTGGTATTGTCAACACTTCTTGGCATAAAGAGCTTGATGATTTAGAGTTATTAAGAGCGCATCAATTTATTCTTCAGTCTTTGTCAGTATTTTTAAAAAGCTTTTCAATTCCATTACAGATAGGATACTTTACCTGAATAATGTACAGGTTAGTAAGTTAAGTAACAGTCCATTTATACTGCTTTTACTACATATTTTCTAGACTGTATATATAAGACATACTTTTATTGGTTTTGAACCTGGAAAATTGTACTAAACTGGGCCATCTTTACAACTGAGTAGCTTTAATCACTACAAATACTATTTATTATGGTCACGTTTCTGTTGGCCTTAAGTCACTTGTATAAAAACACTTATAAATATTTAGATACTGAATGTCACTGTTTCAGAAGTTATACTTTAACATGGTCTATTCTGCTGTATGTTTAAAAAAGGGTGCTAGTATAATTGAACAGAATCAGATGTTAATGCATTATGGGTGGTTCTTGTTAATTTAAAACTAAGATGAATAATAAGAGCATTTAAGTAGTCTAGAAATGTCTAGAGCCTCATAGGTACAGTGTTGTAAAAACATGAAACACCGGTGTCTTTAGATGTAACTTACAGAGGGGTAGTCTGAATATTTTAGGTAATCACAATATTTAGCACAAATGGGTTCAGTAATGAACTGTGTCACAAAAATATTCCTGAACTTCTCAGTGTGGCGTTTTTATAATTTCTCCTTTCAGAAGCTATGTTGCATGTCGCCTTAATGCAGATGCATACATAATCATGCTGCTAACTCCATGTGCATCATTTTCTGGGAACTATCATTAGTTCCTCTTTCCTTGCACTTTCATATTAGATCATACCTGTCTTCAAGGGGAAAAAAAAGAACCATAGTGAGTTTAGAAAGAAGTAGGTATAACTCCTTTAAAAAATATTCTCTTAAGCTTCTTTTTCTGACTTGATGCATTAAAATTGTATTACATTTTACTTGTTAAGTATATTGTTCCATATGCTGAAAATACTACTTACTGCATGCCACTTTAAAAACAGTGATCAAACTACCATCTTTCCTCAAGCAGATCTTTCAGAAACATAGTCCTTTTGTTTTGCCTTCAAGGATTGAGTTACTATGCCATAAAAATTGACTTTAATGGAGTCGTCATTATGTGCATATACCGTAACTGAGAAACCGTATGATCTAATTACTGTAACCCGTTTCTTTCTTAACTCTAAATCTCCATTCTCGGTTTCTGCATCATGCCTAATAAAATATCCTGCAGGCTGTAGGCTGTTCAATCTAGAGATTGTGAGGTGCCTAGGATCTTTTGAATATTGAAATGTTGAATAGTGGTGCGTGTGTGTGTATATCTATATATGGTATATATAGCTTCCTAGGGAGTAGAAAGCACAGATTTCAGTTCAAGATGCTCCATCATGTACATAAATTTAAGTATACAGATTATTATTGCTGTCTCTTTTCGGCTTTATAGTAAACAGAGTAAATTGTGCTGAGCAGTCCTCTGTTGATGTTAGAATATGGCCAGGCATGCCAGTGATCTGATTGGATGATGTATTTCTACAGTAAAGTTTTCTTTCATATTATTTTCATTTGGAAATGTATTCTTGCTTGTATTAGCAAGGGATTGGAAGAAATACTTTTCCTTAAGGTTGTATAGTATAACTACAGTTTTAGAAGCAGCAATCACTTCTAATGTGGTGTTCAGCATTTCATTTTTTCGTCAGAAAATTCTGACTCTTCAGTGCAGTCAGCTGTGGTGTTTGAAGTTGCTCAGAATTTTGAAATGTTTTTTCAGTCATGTGACAATCACTACTCTGTAAGTAGGGTTCATCTACAAAAAAAGCATTATCGCAGAAACTAATAGTATGGTGTTAAACATATCTTTCTAAATGGGTTACTCCTGTTCTGTGTAAAGTTAATTTACATATCAAATGTTGCCCCCAGAAATAAAGCAAAAATGTACAGATTAAATCATCTCATACTATGATGATAATCCATTCATTTTATTCTCTTTAACAGACCTTTGTATTTTTACAGTTTATTAGTAGTAATTTAATTCCTCTAGACAGAAAAGCTGACCTCTCTTTTTTTTTTTAGGGCTGACATACCTCTCAGGGGGATTGTTTGGAGTTTCTTTCACATTCTTAACTTCCAGAGAAATTAAGGCTAACTGGTGTAAGTCTGCTACCTGCTCAAGGTTTTCCCAGATCATAGAAGACGTGCTGGAGATCAGAGCTGTCCAAATCTTGAAGACCTCCACCAGTGCAGTTAGAATGTACAAGTTTTTTTTCCTGACATGTGAAGGTTCTGGTCCATTAATAATAATAACATGCTATTCCTTTAGTGGTATTGTAATAAAACGCAGGTAATTTCACAAAATTAACCGTGTAAAAAATTCAATATGCTTATCCTTATTATAGACTTCAAAATAAATTGGATTTCTACAGGAGCTAATCTGTCACAATAAACTAATTTTAAGAAATCTATTCTTTACATATCTGGCCAAGACTGTTTTTGCTATCATACGTTAAAACATTAGGAAATACTGCCTTATAGAGCCACTTGATGGTGCTGTCACCCTTTTACTCTGAAAATTCAGTTTAGCTCTCATTCTTTCTTTATAGTAACGATCATCTTAAACTGCTTTAGATGGTGAAGAGGGAAGAATTCTAAAGACAAGGAAAAGATTTTTGTTTTCCTTTCTTACCTTTTTTTCTGGCAAGAGAGAAAAGAGAATACAAGACCAAATACAGATTTGGTTAAGACCAAAATCTGTAAGGCTGTGAATTTTTATTCTAGGAATGTGTACACTGGTTATAGAGACAATACACACATGTAAAAAAAGAATATGAGGAAGATAGCAACTGATATTTTCAAGATTCTGAAGTTATCTGTGTATAATGAAAGAAATATGACTGAGTTGTTTTTCTAAGATGCGACTGACTTCAATGCTAAAATTACTGAATTATAAAAGCATGCATACTTATTCTGGAAGCACATTCAATTAATGGTAGCAAAGTCGGTTTTGTGTTTCTTCCCCTTAAAAATACTAGAAAAATGCTGCTCTCTGAACAGAAGCTGAGTATGGATGACCAGTCTTATTCCCAGTTTGTGTCTGAGAATGTTCTCTCTGTGGACGTTTATCAGATTTGTTATCTAAAAATCACGGTCAATTACATTGATGGGTTTAGAATTTGAGTGACGTTTTAGATATATAAAGTATTTGCTGAACTGGTTTTCTGATCTCTAAATAGATATTTAGCCTACACATTAGGTCATTCTAATTTTGTTTTTGTATGGTGTGTATTTAGCATGGGTTTGATTCTTTAAGCACTTAATTCAATTGGGGAACTACTTTTGGGGAGGCGAGATGTGTCTGTGAGGTATTTTTGATTGATACTTCTCTGTACCATACTAGGAAAAGCAGCTTTTGCTGGGGAACATGCATATCCTGGTGTTGGCTCTTTAACAGAGTCTCTAATTTTCACTTTTTTCATCATAGCAATATTTTTGAGTTGAGGGTTTGCACTGAACTTTCTGGATTAAAGTGGCTATTGATTTTCATGTTAACCCCTGCAAGCTGTGCTATGAATTCCAGCATTGTTGAGTTTGTGGGTTTTGCATGATTTTAACTAATGCACGCTGGCCTTTAGTAGTTTAGACTGAATTGCATATATATGCATGGAGTTGAACATGAGGCTGAAAAGTTAGTAATAAAGGGAAATATTTGCACAGACCTTTGAGTCAAAGTAGATGTGTTTTGTCCAGCTTAGCACATTTCCTTCAGCAATTTACAATTCATGACTTCTAATAAGTGTACTCATGTTGCAAAGTGGCAATTTAGGCCCCAACTTGGGGGAAAGTATGGCACAAGGACATAATAAACCAAAATGACACTATATGAACATAACACTTGAATTTTTTTTTCAAGACAACTTATTAAAAGGCACTGTTGCTTCTGGTCTAACTTTCATAAAATCTGTTGATTAGGACATAATTGGGACATGCATTTGACATCTTGAAAGATGAAAGTAGATGTCTGCAGAGTGTGTAATTATGCAGATGAGTCGTCCATTGAGCAGGGCTGTAGTACTGAGGTTTATAACCATTTGATGCAGACAATGGTGACCTGAATTTTGTTAGATTTGCGATTTCTGTGCATTCTGGTCTATGTAGTTTGAAGTAAAACCGAATTGTTAATCAGTGCAGCAATCATGAAGGCACCTCTGGGAGAGGTATCTGTGCTCTGCTTGATGTGTTGTGCATAACTTAAGAAGCAGCTTTGTGTAGGAATTAAAATGGAAAATCTAACTTGAGTAAGTGAGGGTTTTGTTTTTTGGTTTTTTTAAAGATTGTTCCTATGGTGAAATATGCTGTCTGGAATCGCAGGCTGCCTACCTGCTGGACTGCACTGGAGTGGTAAATCCTCAAAGCTCTCTTAACTGATAACTGAAGTTATTTTTCTCTGTAGTTTCAGCATTACCCATTAGTGTCGTTAGGGAAACAAACTGATGTTATTAGGGAATTGTTACTTTCACAGCTGGTATTTGTAGAGAACAGTGAGACTGAAGGGGTTGAGGGTGGAGATGGTGAGAGTGAGGTGAAAATCTGCTTGGAGGCCTTTGCAATGTAACAAAATGAAACCATTCTATATACCTAGCAAAAAAAATAGCCCTTATCCTATGTATAAGATTTCCTATAAGCATGTAAGTAATGTTTATTTTGGTGGTAGATGTTATATATTTTAGCTGTGCTTTGTAGATAGGGCAAAAATGATGCCAAGAAGTTGGAAAATTCTTCAACTTAAATCTCTTTTTCTTCCTCCTTTACATTGCTCTCTCTACCTTGAAATATAAAGGAATACATTTTAGTAATTTAACTGGAAAATGCTGTGAGTTTAAACCTCAAGAAGGGCCAGGACCGTGGCTATCATTACATCTCAGTAAATAACAACATACCAGGATCTTCTCTGGTTTTAATCTGTTTATTCCAAAGATGTTAGGGTTATTCTTCAGAATTAGGGGTGGTGTGTGTTTGTTTATCTGCATTGTGGTAAATTTTTTTTTTTTTTTTACTGTTTTATGGTAAAACATTTCCCAGTGAAATTTATTGTGACCACTGGCAGACAGGATGGTTGAGGAAATTGGGCTTTTGTTTGATCCTGTGGTTGAGTGACCATCCCTTGAGGTGTTTAAAAGAAGTGTAGATGTTGTACTTGGTGATATGGTCTAGTGTTGGACCTAGCAGGGCGGGATAGATGGCTGGACTTGATGACCTTAAAGGTCTTAATCCTTACAGTTAATAATTTTTCTGTGGTTTCAGAGCAGTGAATATTATTTTAAAGGTTTATTTTAATGAAAGCCAATTTACTTTGTACTTAATAGCTTAGAAACAAAGAAGATCTACTCTCAGTAATGTGGTTGAGCTTTTGACTCATCTAGATTGGTCTTCTACATAGACTTTTTGCACATTTGAGTATGCTCTGAGGAGGGTGTTCTTGAATATCGCCCAGCTCTCCCGAGCCCCTTGGCCCCTCAGAGCCGTGCTCTGCAGGATATGGTGAAGCAGATCCCTGAACAAGTCAAAGCTAGGAAAGGTACTCTGCTGAGCTTGCTACTGTTGAAAAAAGGATGAAATCTTTAGGGTTGGAAAGATCTAAGTGGTGGGGGAATTTAAGATCCCGAGAAATACGTAAGCAAATAGTAAAATTATTCATTATGTAATTAAGCCCCCTCTCTTGGCTTCCAAGTGGTTCATTGTCAAAAAGGATGCAGGGAAGTATTTTCCTAGCTGAGCTTGTAAAAAGGAAGGCATCGCATTTGTGTCTCTAACTTACTGTAGAGGTGCTCATTAAGAGGCTGTAGACTATATATTTCTACTGCTGTACAAGTGCTCATTAAGTTACTAGGAAATGTGGGTATGACCATTACTTGGTCCTCTGTGTGTTTTATGAGTATAAATGACCAGCTCTAATTTTTTTTAAAAACAACAACAAAGACTACTTCAGGCTTCAGATCATGCATCCTATTCTCAAGATGAAATAGGAAGTTTGTATAAAAAATTTTGGGATACACCAGGTTTTAAAATCTCTTTCAGTGAGACTGCTTGCTGGCTTAAGAATAAATATGATAAATATGCTGCCTGGTTTCAAATGTATATGTAGGCAAGTAACAGGCTGTGTTTGTTATAAAAGGCACTTAAACTTGTAACTCTGGCCTATAAAGTCCAAGCCTATGATTGCAGCACACTGCCAGTGTGCATTTTTGCAATATGACCTAAAATTCCTAAATTGCCTATTTCTAGTATAGGTTCTGAAGCCTTGTAGGTGCTTTTGTTTTGTATAGTTAGTTAAGTGTTGATGTTTGTGCCTGAACAGGTGGGTTTCTGCATGTGTTTACAGAGGTCTGGGTCTCTGGAAATTTATTCAAAAGTTAAGAATAAAGATTACCTATGTCTGTATATTTAAATAATAACCTGATTACAGCACAAGTTTTCTGACTATATCTCAGTTTGTTAGAAGTAGAGTAGAGAAATTTTAAAAATAAACTTCAGCATGGGTTATCTGTAGGCTGGTTGGTTTTAATTTGCTGTGCAAGCATCTGTAATGGCTTAAATCCTTTCCAGTATTTTGGCCAGACTTATTAAAGTGTCATTTGAAGCAGTCATTAAAACTATTTGTGTATTTAAAGTGATTGCCTTTGAAGTCTTTTTCCTAAAATTAATCACAAAAGTGTTCTCTAGAGAGCTACTGCTACCAAGAATGTTCTTTAAATTTATGCTATAGATAATTCTATTTTGGCTAATTTCAGTGTTAAGTTTCACAATTAGAGTTAGAGCATTGTAACTCACTAGAAGCTTTGTTTTACACGTGTTAAGGTAAAGTATCTGAAAAATTGTATGTTGTCTTTTCTGTATGCTTTTTAGTTTTCTATGTCAAATGGTTATTAGAGCCATCTAATGATCACTAAGTGATTTTGCCATTATTGAAACATGGTTTGTCTTGCTGCTTTGGGTTTAGAGTATAATTGTAAAATATTGTGGGACCCCTCCTATTAGTGGGTAATCTAGCCTTTCATTAGTTATTGCAAATAGTAGCTGTTTTTAATATGAAAATAGGCTTTCACTAAATATATTTAGATAAGCATTTAAAAATGAAGACTCATAAACCTTTCCTTTACTTTCTAAAGGGAAACTGCACTGCATTATGAAAATGACAACAACCAAAAAGGAGGCAAGAAAAACCACAACCTCTTCATCTTATGGTACCATGAAGCAATAGAACTATGTGAAGAAAAGGAGGTAATGGCACTTCAGCTTTTTCCTACTAATTTATACCTGGATTTTGGGTGTACAGCTTTCACATGCAGAATGAGAAAAAAACAAAAACAAAATAACCCAACACTGCAACTTACATTGAAAATGGGAAAAAAAAAAAGTTAGAAATTAAAATCCATGAAGCTCCGCCCCCCCACCCCCACCCCACCTTGCTTCACTGTAAATCCTGTGAAATAACTTCAGAGTTTAAGCTTTTTATACTTTGTAGAAATTGTGTTATGTCCATTGAAATCAAATGACTCATCATAAATCCTCTCAGAATTCATGGAGATTCAATAAATACAGATCAAAAAAGTATTCAGAATAAATCACCTATGCTATTGTTTTAGTTTAAATGATGTTTTAAATGGGGTATTTCAGATGTTTTGTATAATGTGGCAGAATTCTGAAGCCTTTAGGCATGTGTGCAGGGAGAAGGCTTAAGCTATAGGCAACTGTTTTAACTTCTCTATTTTTTGATGTAAAATGCTTTCTTTTTGCATTTGCTTTATACATTTATATTTTTAGAGATTGCAGTTAAATTTCTAACTCTGCTTGATACAGCTGTGTTTTCTTCTGAGTTTTCCATGTCCCCAGCAAAATGTTTGAGGATTGAATGCTCATGTCATTGCATGTTCTTAGTTTTTCTCCTTTTGAGTATTGCTGTAAAGAATTGCAAGGTAAATGCGATATTCTTCCAGTTTGAGGTAGTACTAGTGATATCTAACATTAAACTTAAAAGTTAACCATGGCTCTGTATTACAAAGGCTCTGTAATTAAGAATGATTATAGATAGTTGCTAGGTGGTTGCTAAGAAAAGGATCAAAGGGAATTGTTTAAAGGAATACCTGTAAAATAACTGTCCTAGAACACCAAGCCAAGATATCTCCACACTCTGCGTAGCCAGTTTGGCAGTGGAAAATGAAGTCCAGGCATCCCTAACTGAACCGTCTTCGTTATAATACTAAAAACACAGCCACAGGTCAAGACCACTCCTGCCCAGGTGAAGACCCTTCCTCCACAGAGGTGCAGTGATTGAAGATGACACAGCAATTATTATAATTACATGTAAATTAACCAGCCAGTCATTGTAGCTGGGAGCGTACTACCTTGTAACATTTGTGTATACATATAACAAAAGTGCTGGCTTTTGGTACACTTGATTTGTGGAAACCCACTGAGTACCTAGGCCTGAATAAAAGCAGTATCTCCCTTGTGTTGGGAGTATTGGCTTGTTGCACACTGGGTAACGAATCCACTTTTTGGACAGCAATAGAAGAACATCAGGCATCATTTTTCAATGTTGTGAGCACTAGAAGTAACTCCTTGTACTGTTATTAAACAAGTAACTGCCATTACTAGATCAAAGGACAGAAACATTTATAATTTGAGAGAAAACTGCAAGTTTTTGTTAAAATTAAGGATCTTAAATTTAACTATAGTTACAGGACTTCTGAATTTTGAAAATCTTTATATGCAGATGCAAAGCTGAAGAAATATTTTTAGCACACAACCTTTCAGCTGAAGGCTATTCTAATTAAATCTGTTTGTATCACTATACAGAGGATCCTGAAACTATTTGCGTTAATATCACATAAACTTGCAAAAGCTGTCTGATGAGATCTCCTGAAATAATGAGGTTGTCTTGCAAATATTTACTGCGATCCACAGTTTCTTATTTGGAATATTCTCAGGTGATAATTAATGAGGAAGTTAATACCTTATCTCACGCAAAGGCCAAAGGACCAAGCAGTGACATAAATGGGTGGAACTGCATTAGTGGGAGGCAGCTGTTCTCTTGGCAGATGACCAGACATGTCTAAGAGGTCTAAATATGAGGTTGCACCTCCTTAGCTCTTTTATGCTTCATCCCTTACCTCCTAATAAACTGGTGTAGTTTTCCTTGAGTGTGTAAAGCTGCCCTTGCCATAAAAGGAGGGCAAAACAATGACAGAAAGGGATACAGAATCACAGAATCGTAGGGGTTGGAAGGGACCTTGAGAGATCATTGGGTCCAACCCCCCTGGCAAAGCAGCTCCCCAGCTCATATTGCACAGATAGGCGTCCAGACGAGTCTTGAATATCTCCAGAGAAGAAGACTCCACCACCTCCCTGGGCAGCCTGTCCCAGGGCTCTGTCACCCTCTCTGTGTAAAAGTTCTTGCATGTTGGTGTGGAACTTCCTGTGCTCCAACTTGCAGCCATTGCCCCTTGTCCTGTCCCCACAGATGACTGAAAAGGGGTTGGCCAATTCCCCCTGCATCCCATACTTAAGATATTTATAAACATTAATAAGATCCCCTCTCAGCTGTCTTTTTTTCAAGGCTGAACAGCTCCAGTTCATTCAGCCTTTCCTCGCATGGGAGATGCTCCAGGCCTTTAATCATCTTAGTAGCCCTCTGTAGATTTGGGAAGGAGGGAAGAACCGGAGTTTGTAGGCAGGAAATAATAAAGAAGGAAAATATGACTATGTTGGTAGCGGCAGAGAAGAGTGTGGGGTGTGTTTTGTTGTTTTTCATTGTCTCTCTATCTGGGTTTAAAATTCAATAAAGAATTGATGAATGAATATTGCTTCATAGATGTCTGATGACAATATTCTCTTCAGGTTTCTGTTAAGTACTAATGCAAAATAACTTATTAGAAAAACAAAATGAATAGATAAGAGATGTGCTAAGTGAGAATTCAAGTTGAGAGTACCTTCCAGTAATTTAAGTTGATAACAGTGTGTTGCAATTACCCTGAAGAGAACTCTGTTCTTTAAGGTATGTAAAGGACCCTTGATGATGTTAAAAAAAAAAAAAAAAAAAAATTTTACCCTTAGCTAGGGTGATATGCACAGTTAAAGAGGTTTTGCTGGAAATAGTGAGCTGAACTCAGCCCTGTGCTTTGGGATGGAATGTAGTAACAGGAAACCATAGTCTTGCAACCAACTTAACCCTGAGCTTTGGGATTGGATTTGCTGGTGTCCAGAAAAATTGCATGTAATTTATGCTTTTTCTATATTCATAACACTTTCCTGTGGATCCACAGATTTCTGATAGGACTCGAGCTTACAATGCAGCCTATTAATCAAAGCAATATCTTTCCACAGTATTCTTTTTCACAAAGCTGCTGAGAATTTCATGTCAATGAGTCCACAAGTTCTTAGTCAAATTTGGTTAAGCGTGACTAATAGGTTCAAAATTATCATGAAAGGATGAATTGACTTACATACCTATGAGTGTTACCATGTTCATCGTTTCCTCTAAAGACCAGGCTGCAAATTGCAGTGTTTTTTTAATCATCAACTCATTTGAGATTCACAAATGTTAAAATGTTCAGCTGTAACTGTATTTGCCATAGCGTCACCTGTGGGAAAGACAAGGCTTTTCTAAATGACCTTATTGAGAGCTTTCATGTCTTTAAGCACTTGCATTATTTTATTTTAAGTTGCATTACAACTAGGATTTCCAGAGTTTAGACTATTTGGTTTTGGTGTATGATGTACATGTCTGTATGATGCATTTTAATTGTATCTTTTTATGGTCAACAGTTACTCTTCCCCTGTCTCTTTTTTTTTTTTTTTTTTCCTCCCTCTGATGTAGAAATTTGTACAAGTACATTTATAAGTAGGAAATCAAAGGAAGCAGTGAGGTTTGCAGGGTTGTTCCCTGATTTACTTCTGTTAACTAAGTTTGTATGATAATCTTGTTCATAATGAGATGGTTTTTATTATGGGGGTGGGAGGAAGTAGTCAAATTTTATAAGGAACTGGATCTTCTAGCCAAAGCAGATGCAAAATAAAATGGGATTGTTTGGGATGGAAAGAGTTATCAGCAGGTAAAGGTTTAACAGTCTTGCTGAAAAAGAAGGAAAAAAATCTCTGAAAACATGGAGGAACTTGTAAATTTAATTATATGTACATTTAAAGTGAAAAGTTAATATAATCAAGCAAATAAACATAAAGTCTAAAAAGCTCTACAGTTTCTTCTATCTCCTCATCTTCTTGCTTTGTCTGTCTGTCTTTGCTCACAACAATGCCCTGAAGTTACAATCAGATGTATTTAAAACCAGCAGTGTCCTGGTTTCAGCCGAGATAGTTAACTTTTTCTTCTTAGTAGCCGGCGCAGTGCTGCGGTTTGGATTTGTGCTGAAAACAATGTTGAGATTTTTTTTGTTCTTGCTGAGTGATGCTCACACAGAGCCAAGGCCCTTTCTGCTTCTCACCCCACCAGCCAGGAGGCTGGGGGTGGACAAGATGTTGTGAGGGGACACAGCTGGTACAGCTGATCCCAGCTGACCAAAGTGTTATTCCATATGATATGATGTCATATTCAGCATATAATGGGCTGGAGGAAGAGGAAGGAAGGGACAGTGATGGCATTTGTCTTCCCAAGTACCTGTTATGTGAGATGGAGCCCTGCTGTCCTGGGGATGGCCTGTAGATGGTAAGTGGTGAATGAATTCTTTGTATTGCTTTGCTTGTATGCATGGCTTTTGTTTTATTTATTAAACTGTTGTTAGCTCAAACCCTGAGATACAAACACTTTTAGTCTGCCAATTCTCTTTTCCATCCCACTGCAGGGGGGCCATGAACAGGTAGCTGCATGGTGCTTAGCTAGCTGGCTGGGGCTAAACTGTGACAAACAGACAACAGATTTTTAATTTTTTTTTTCTTTAATACACCCCCCATACACAAAAAGGTTTTCTGGGAAAAAGTAAACAGGCCACTAAAAAAAAAAAGGTGTTTACACTTTAATGTATTTTGCACTTGTAAGAATCTGTGCTACTCTTAAATACAAAATATTTATCTGCTATGTTTTTGAGAATTTTTAATTCTGATACTTCTACTGAAGTTAATTGCTGTTGTGCATCATGATTGAATGATTAAGCAGTGGCCTATATAATGCTGTGAAGCAGGACCTTGTGACATGGTATAGAAAAATAACGGAAATTTAAGTGACAAAAGTGGGCTGCATTCCACTGCAGTGTATGACAGAACCAGCAATGTCCAGTGGGATTGCTGGCTTGTAGTAACTGTCTGAATTCAGTTCTTTAAGGTGAAATAGTTGCAAATGTATTGATTGACTTCTTTTGAGCTTCAATGAGAGTAGGCTAGGTATTTCTGATGAAGGTCTAAGAAAGATGCAAGTAGCTTACCCTTGTTAAATAATGATTCTTTGAAGACCACTGCCATGAAGACCAAAGCCTAGAGTTAAGCTTGGCAGAGAATGAGTCATCCTGGAGAAGAACCTTGAGTGAAAATCTTCTGATAAGTGGTGTTCTAAAATACCAGGTTAGAACTTGTGAGTAGGCTGCTGTGGAAGTCCTTGAACATGCTGCTCATTTGGTGCTGGCTTCAGTATTGTACTGAAGACAGTCTGGTAGTGCAGAACCAGTTGCATGGAGCCCTTTCCCATTAACGTTTAGTGCCCCAGGGAGAGGAATAAGTAGCTATCGCAAACTTCTGTCACTGAAACCATGTGCTGGATTGAGAGAGCTGGGGCATGCAAGCTAGCTATACCAGAGGATTTCTGTGTGGTATTGGACAAAACAAGAATGTAAATAAACTGCAATATTTAACTAATTTTGTCATTTTATGAGGTATAGATAATTTCTTTGTGTTACAAGAAAGTAATAGTTATGCAGTGAAGAAGATATGTACATGTTTATTGTGGGTACTTCAATAAATGTGTAAATAGTCTGCTGATCCTAATATATTTATAGCCAATTTTTTGCGTTCTTAAGTAGCTACTTTGTATTAAGTACAATGACCTTGGAATTCAGGACGTAGCTTAAATTCAAAAGCACGAGTAGGCTGTCCTTAAACTCAGAAGGAGGAAAGTAAGTACAGGGCTCATAACCATTTCAGAAAAGAGGACTTAGTCTAAAAAGTGTGAAGCATTGATCGAGGTACTCTTTAAAACTTACTACTTTCCCATTTTGTGGTGAAAAGTCCATAAAGCTGTTTCTTCAATTATATTAGCATCATTAAGATACTTTATCTTTAGGAATGTAGGCTTTCAAAGCTACTTTTTCTAATAACTTCCTGAGAGCAAGTACAAAATATTTTATTGAATAATTTCAGAGAAAGGACTTGAGACCCAGATTTCACTTGGTCATTCTGCTAATGTGCTAACAACAAAAAATGAGTACACCTTGGGGAAGTGCCATCAGTTTCTCATTTCTTCCTTAATACTGATGAATTTTTAGATATCTTTTTTCCATAGAGAATTCCAAGGAACCACAACCTTGAAGCTGAATAGGTGTCAAAATTCTGGCATTGTTGTGAAAAAGGCAAATGCCAGGTGCTATATAAGGATGGGCACATAGAACTACAGCCTGCGTGGTGTGTGAAAGAATAATTTTTCTTATCTGTGCTACACAGAGCAGACTTCTTCTGGAGTATGGGGTCATATCTAGCATATTGTCCTGGTTCTGGCCAGGCCAGAGGTAACCTCCCCAGGCAGTCAGCACAGGTGAGCTGAGTTAGACTGAGCTGTTTCCACACCACCTGACATCATTCCCCAAAAAGGGGCTGGTTGGGGAGGGGTGCTCCTAGGTGTCTCCAGTGTAGTCTGACTGCAGCCCTGGTGTTGGGTCTGTCCTCCTGTCCTGCAGCACTCTGTGTTATGATTGGTAAGGTACTCTGTGTTATCAGGGGCTGTGAGTATAATTTGCCCCTGGCTGTTATTTTCCCCTTTCATGATGCTTTTGTCAGCAAACTGTCCTTATCCCAACCCAAGGAGGCTCTGCCTGTTCTCTTCCAGGAGTGAGTGATGTGTGGTGCTCAGCCACTGGTTGGGGCTGAACCACCACACATATTTAGAATAAAAATACAGAGACCAATCAGTCTCATTATTTTCCTCTAAACTGGCTCCAATGAGAGATTTAGAGAACGTCCCTGGATGGGAGGGCAGGGAAGCTATATTGGTTAATGTAAACAACAAAGAGGGACTTACTGGAGTAATTTTCAACTATGCAAAAGCTTGATGAAGAGAGGCAGGAAGTAATGTGATTTTAAAATCCATCCATAATCAAGATAAGAGCTTTGGCCTAGCACAGATTTTGTGCACATGCTTCTTTTGAAAGAATTTTACCAAAGGCTTTCGAATTTGGTTAGCCTCTGCTCTCCGTGCACGTTTTGGCTGGATTTTTTTCAGGCTCAGATTTCTTGAAGGTTTTAGTAGAATAGAGAACAAAGAACACTTCAGGTGAGGAGGGATGTACTTTGTGAACCACAAAAATGAAAGCAATTCTGACTTTGTATTTGATTAGATCTAATGCCTTGGTAGAAAATGATTAAAAACTTTATGCTTCTTGTCAGTTCAGTTCCTGTTTCATTACATATGTCTGTATTGAACTCGCAATATATGCGTAGCCCTGTGAAATTTGGGACATCCTGAGGTTAAAAATATATTTACTTGCTCTACTAAGTAAAATACTACTGACTGTTGGAGAGAGATCTTTTGCCAGTCTGGTAAATATCACATTATTTTTCCCAAAATAAAATAGTTGGAAAAAAGTAGTAGCCTTTTGGATGTACTACATTACTGTTTGGGATACAAGTTGACAATCTGCTGTATTCTTCTGGATCTGTGAAGATGGGCCTCTTTGAGAAAGGAGGGTATGAAATGTGTACTTTTTCTATGTGAGTTCAAGATAGAATGTAAGGAAATAAAGCAAGATTCAAGAAGAGCATTGTCTTTTCCCCTGTCATACGCAGTTAGTGTCCTTTGAACCTTCTCTTGTTTTCAGATTTGTGCACATGTGTAAGCAGAAGTTTTCTACATGGTGTCTCTTTATCAATAGTCATTATTAATGTATCTCCATGTTTTACCTCAATTATAAATTTAAATCAGTATGCAAGTTAATCTGAACCTGTGAATGCTAACAACAATTTTCCCTAAGGAGTCCTAATCTTCAGTACTTGTTTAGTGGCTATACTGCATTATTTAAGTATGGAGCAGCATATGTTTGTGGGTTTTTTTTATTGAGGGGTCTTTCTTTCCTGTAAACAGAATGACACATGAGCGAAGCATGCATGTATAGGGAAAGGAGAGTCTTTCCAAAAGACCCTTTAAAAAAGTGTGTTGATAGGAGGACTTAATTGGCAGGCACTATTAGACTTCTGTGTGCTCAGAAAGCCCACTGTATTCTGTCTGGCTGCATCAAAAGAAGTGTGACCAGCAGGTTGAGGGAGATGATTCTCACACTCTACTCTGCTTGTGTGAGACCCTACCTGGAGTACTGTGTCTAGGTCTGGCACCCTCAGAACAAGAAGTACAAGGAGCTGTTGAATCTAGTCCCCAGGAGGATTATGAAGATGCTCAGAGGGCTGGAGCACCTCATCTATGAAGTTGGGGTTCTTCAGCCTGGAGGAGGCTCCAGGGAAACCTTAGAGCAACCTTCCAGTACCTAAAGGGACCTGTAGGAAAGATGGAGAGGGATTGTTTACAAGGGCATGGAGTGATAGGACAAGGGGTAATGATTTTAAACTGAAGGAGGGCAAATTTAGATTAGATATAAAATTGCTTTACTGTGAGAGTGGTGAGGCACTGGCACAGGCTGCCTGGAGAAGTTGTGGCTGCCCCCTCCCTGGCAGCGTTCAAGGCCAGGCTGGATGGGGTTTTGGGAAACTTGGTCTAGTGGAGGGTGTCCCTGCTCATGGCAGGAGTGTTGGAACTAGATGGCCTTTGGTTTGAGTTGGAAGGGAACACATTCTGTGACTTTTATGATCTTGAATTTTAATAAAGTGGGAATGGCTACTCTGTATGGATTGTAAGTTTTTCCTTTTTTTTTTTTTTTAAAACTATGCTATACTTTCTCAATTGTAATTATACATTTAAAGGGAATTAGATATTATGGGTAAAAATAAAACATGTTAATGTGTGCCTAACAAGATTTTGCTGAAATTGTAAGTCTTTCTCATTAATAAATTGAAAGTTCCCAATAAGCAAGCAAACTAACTGAAAACCAAAGCAGTCCCCTTCAGAATGTTCTGTACACATGCTATTAGGATGATATTAATGTTTGAACTTCTTAAAAGCTAAGGGTGTACTTCTAGATCATGACAGCTTTTATTTGCCAATGACATTGTGAATAATCTCATGAATACACAATTACTATATTTTTGTTACATTTCACCTATTTTTGGTGTGCCTGTTGCTCCCAGGAGAGTTAGGTTTGGTGGTGTGGTTTGGTTTTTGTGATTTTTTTTTTTGGTTGGTTTGTTTTGGTTTTTGTTTTGGTGGTTTTTTTCCTCCCTAATCTCACTACTGTTAGCTTGTTCTCACAGGATAAATCAGTGAAATTGTCTGTTATAAATCAACCAACCATATATAGTTATTTTCATCTTGTATGTAACGCTGCTACCTTAGTGCAAAAGAGCATTCTTGGGATTGTATAGATTGGAGTTAATGGATCTTGAAGAGCTTCTGTTGCCTCAGGCAAAAGTCTGAGGCTGCTTAATAATTTCAGTTCTGGGAACAACAGTAAATCATGTGTGAATTTAAATCTGTTTGAAAAGGTAACTTACACGGAAGCCTCTCTTGGCATGTATTAGGCAAAACTGCAATTTATACCCTCACAGAGTAGGCATAAATTTCCTTATATTTCCTAGAAATCATCCCTTACATGCAAGGTACGTTTTTGAGTGTCACTGACTCATTAGTTTTATATGGATTTTTAAAATATAAATGACAAAGCCGGTTCGATACATACACAGGATCAGCAACAACAATTTCCAATTCTGTACCAAAGTGAGTTATGACTTAAAAGGCTGTTGTTTGTTCTGTAATATTGAGAGTTGTTCAGTGTCACCTTTTCTTTATTGAAACTTTGAGAGTTTTTACTCAGTTATGACTTCTATAAAACCAAAAATTCACCTTTTTAGCCTAGGATAAGGATGTAACAATACTTCTCAAATATATTTTATCTTAAAATGCCAGCACCACCCCTGCCCTGCCATCCTCCCCTATGTCAATGTATTGAGCCTTGTTCAGTTTACAGATAATGTAGAGGCCTAAGGACGCTGCAGGGTGTATTAAGGGTTATTCAATAGATGAGCATGACATGGAATAAAATGTCTCCAAGTAAGGTTGTCCTCCTCGCTTTTATGAGACCAGCTACAGATGCAATGTATTATTGATTTAATGTTACTACAGGATTGTGGTTTTTTTAAATATGCCATTTCCTGGTATGTCTGGTAAAGAATCTTTACTAGTTGGTGATATGCAGTACTTCAAAGATATTTGGGTTTTCCATCTCCTGTTCATAGAGTTACATCAGAAACAAAGTTGGTGGATTCTTGTGTAGTGTTTTGGAAATACATGAATTGATTCTAAAAGCAAGAGACCCAATTTTCCTTAAGAGCTGTTACCTGAAAATATTTCTTTCTTGTTTCCACTTTACACATCACTTTATTACTTCTCTGTAGTTTTGGCTACTTTTGTGACTTTGCTTTGTTGCAGCTGTTTATTAAAAAAATCCTGATGAATCCTGGCAGATGGTAACGTTCTCAGCAGGTTTCACCCCAGACTAGCTCAAAGTCATAATGTGTTTCACTAGAGGTTTTTTCCTTTCCCTTTTCTCTAGAGAGACTTCCCTCTGGAGTTTCTCTACTGTAACTCTTTCTGACATTTTCTCACTACTGGAATTGATGAATGGTTTCCTTTGCATCAATACTTTGTTCATAAGTAGCTGATTTCTGTGGTGCCATCACCTTCATATGGAAAGTAGCAGAATGAGTCCTAATAGACTCCCTAATAGAATCATAACTTACTTTTGTGGTAGTCACTATTTAAAAAAAATAAATCTAAAAAAGAATCCATTAACTAGTTGTCTGCTTGAATGGAGTTCACTGTAGAAAGTTCCTTCCTATGCTGCTGTCAGATTGTAGTATTTAGAAAGTATGAATACCCGTAGGGTTTTTCAGCTGGTAGCTAGTTTATTTAAGATTTTTGGGTTTATGGTTAGTGGCAGAGGACATGTGTTCATAAAAGTTCCTGATATTCATGGTAATTTATTTCTTTTGGCAATATTCTAAATTTCTCATAAGATCTTTGTTTCAGCTTTTCATGTTGTTTTAGGTTGTCCAAAGAAAAATAATAGAAACTTTTTTTGATGGGAGAAGGCAGTATTAAAGCATGTGTGTAGTAGGGAGTGTGACAGAGATATCCTAGTAAGACTAATGATTACCTGAAATACTTGTCTTTGCTTTTGAAGCTTAACCCTTTTGCTCATCAATCAGTACGCAGTGGCAGGTAGTGACCATTAGGTGGATTCATTAGCACCCTGCAGCCTTCTTGTACAGGGTGACCCACATCTGTCTTCATTAGAAGTTTGCTACTTGCCAGTAGTGAACAGATGGGTCATTATAGCCTACATTGCCCTCTGGGCATACCTGGAGGACGGGCAAAGTCATCTGATACAGGACACAAATGCATATTTACTTCATAGAAACAGGGCAAGATATTTATGATGAATCTCATAACACTAGGCTTTTCCCTCAGACTAGTTTGCTTATACTTAGTGTTTTTATTTTTATTATATTCGTTGTGTCTGATACAGGCTTAGAGAGCATGAAAGTATGGTGAATTCTTGATGACCACTTCTTAAAAAAATAGTGTATAACATATAGCAATGGTGAACGCTTAATCAGTGTTTTCATTCAAATTCTAGGTGTCTATTTCACTATCTTTTTTTCATCTTTTTTTTTTTTGAAAGAATTCTGTCAAGTAAGGAATATTAAAATGTGTTCATAATTGTGTTGCCAGGAGAAGAAAGAAAAGCCTTATTTCCCTAATGCAGTGTAAGCAGCAATGCTGAAGCGAAGCAAGAGTTTTAATAGCGTTCTACCACCATGATTGAAAAGACTTTTTTGGAGAAAAACCCCAACCCATTAACACATTCCTCCCCCCTATACCGCCCCGATGTATCAAATATTCACTGTGGGTTGTCTTCTTTCCAAACTTTGGAGTAGTTGTGCTTGTGTTTTCAGTGTTGGCAGGATTATAATTGATATTCCAATTCAGTGATTTTTTTGAAAAAAATCCTGTAGTCACTGAGTTTAATATAAATCACTCTTAAAGGTGAGGCAAACAGATTTCAGTTAGAAATCCTGATAAGACACTAGCTTTTCCCTTGGAAGTTGTCCTGAATGGAACAAAAACTACATTTACCAGTGAGGAAAGGTGCCCCTTTCCACTTTAAGAAGGTGTCGCTGAATTAAAACATAACAAACAATCAAACACAACCCCCCAAAAAAACCCTACAACCAAAACGCACAACAAAACAAAACTAGGTGCTCTCTCTTTTTCTGGACAAACTTTTACCTTTCATTTAGTGCCAATTATTATAAAAAGACCTTAAGTATCACAAAAGCATTTTTCATTCCTTTAGCTATTTGTAACAAGCTGTCATCCACGAGCATCCGAAGATGTTTGCTGTATTTCAATAAGTATATTGTTTCTCTCTTCATATTTATAGCAGATACTAGTTTTCTCCAGTTCTTTTTCTAGTGTTGAGAGAATATTTTACAAACTGTATTTCTTTACTAAAATATATGACACTTTATTTCTGTGATAAAATGGGGATTTCCTATGGATGTGTGTGAATATATGCTTTGTTGTAAATGGTGTCACACTTGAAGTACAACTTCAAAGGCAAAAATATTCTGGAGCTTTTGCCTGTTTAGTAACTGAGGCTATTCTCCTTGGGAAGGTGTATGACCTTTTCCTCTACTTATATTGTATATAAGGATTGTGCATTCTGTTTATATTTAATAAAAATACCCCAAAAAACTAAGAACAGTTTTTATTGAATAGATTTTTAGAGTACAATTTATTTTATATATTCAGTGAAAAATACCATTAGTGAGGTTGTCGGGGTAATGCTCACAAATGAGAACTGTAGCATTCGAAGTTGTATGCGTAACAGATGAACTGGACAGCAAATGAAACCCATGCTTTCTACTTGCAGTAGGTGTGATTTATGACAGTTAATTCTGCTTGGCACTTGGAAGGGAGCATTAACAGTTTCTCGTGAGAAGTGCAGTATCTTCCTGCTGTTGCTATATTTTATCAATTTTTTCAGTTAAGATTTATTTTGGTGTTGTGCATGATAAAAGGCAGGCTGACATGTACTCCTTTAACTAAAGGAAAATACTAAGACTTATTCATCTGCTCAGTTTTTGAGAAATAATTTCTGAGTTAGCATGTTCTATTTATGTGGGATGCCAGATTGCCTAGCAATAAAGATCACTTAAAGTACCCATATGGAATATTTGCATGTGTTTATACTGTTTACAGTTGCCACTAAAATGGGGTGAAATGCTTTGACTTAGACTGTGCAGGTAACTTCAATATGGCCTTGTTGTATCTATATTGTGTGTTACAATCTTTAATTACATGATGACTCCATGTTTTGCACAGGATCTTGCCTTAGGTTATACAGTATTGATAATGTTCACTGAGTGAAGTGGGGTTTTTTTTCTTTATTATCTTCCTCATTCTATGTGAACTCCATGCTATATATTGCAGATCCTTTTTACAATGTTCTGAAATGCAGGTAATGAATTTCCTTCTAGTATTGCCCTGCTGCTTGTTGTAGGCTTCTTTTTTAAACCTCTCTACAAGCATAAAATGTGCCATCTTTCTTTGACTCCTCATCACGTTCATTCTCACTGTTGCTCTGGCTTTTTTTGTACAGCTACTGGTATTTGCAAACAACACTGGTCTTATATGACTATTTGATACAGTTCTGTTAATTATTGTTTATATCGCCAGAACACTTTTTGTATGAACTGTAGAATTAGCAACAGTAATTTTTTTAAAAGGTCTACATTTTGCCTTTATATCCACTGTTTGTTTGAAAAACAGATAGAGGAATTTGGAGGCAAGCTAAAGGCTTTTTAGTGACCCTTCGTAGGACGTGATAAGCATTAGTATTAATGGCAAAAAGCTAATGAATGTCATAACTAAAACTAATACTTATGTATTAATGAACTTCCTATTGTATCGTAAAGAGTAGACCCTAATCATTTTCAGGTGGTGAAAGTAAGTTTTCTGATTTTTAGTTAACTGGTATGCTGTAATTTTTTCAGTTTATACAAATTAATACTACTAAGACCTCCTGGAAAAGGTGCTGTCATATGAATAATATTTGCTGCCATTTAGTTTCTGTTATCATTCTTTCATCAAGTCCTAGCTCAGATTTGAGAGGGTGACATTGTATCTTAGATAATGGCATTTGCATGTCCAGTTGAGCTACCACTGTCACATTTATATGTTTGATCTGCCATATATCAGTTTATCTTCTGGTTTATGCAATTTTTTTATCACATGCTGGTTCTGGTCAAGAAATATGCTCCAAATGTTGGTGTTCTTGAAGTGTTTGTATCACTGTTCTGTGTAGCACTCTGCCTATCTTTACAATTTGGTCCTATTCAGATTTTTTTTTTTTTAAAGGAGGAAAAATGGTTTATCAGTTTCCTGAAAATTCTTGTGTCTGCATAAAACTTTGTTTCCCTCTGTTTAAATACAAATTCTCTCCTGACCACAAAAAAATCAAATTATGTGAATCTTTACAAGGATGACATGTTTCAGTATTCCATGTGTATTAGATTTATGGTATAGTATTTTTAATTAAGTATTTTAAATTACACCTTCTGTAAAGATTGTAGTGATGGGTCTTGTTTTGCCACTACCTCCCACTGTCCAATCCCTGATTGTCTTCTATTAAGGCTGCCTACTCTTTGTAAAGACTCTCTTGTGGAATTCATGTTCTGGCCTGTGACCTTGTCTTGATTCAAACTGCTTTTTCTTTTAATGTGTTGGACTTGCTTTTTTACAAGCAAACTTCTAAATGATTTCTGTCACCTGAATTTTTGTAGATGCCCTTTCACTTTGAGAAACCCATGCGCAGAACAAACTGTCATATGAGTATATCAGTGTGTTAATGTGTTTTTTTTTTTTTTTTAGTGCAACATTTTGACTGTAGGATCTTAAAGAACCCAACATACCAAATAAAAAGCTTTGGGTTTTGTGCAGAAACCTATGACCTCCTTTGTCTCCGCAGCGTATCCTGTGTGACAGCAAGCAGAGTGGCTAATCCATCAGGTTCATGACCAAACTTTGTCCAAACACAAATAACTGTATTTTTTCTTACCAGGAATGCTGCTAGATTTAATTAATTTTTTGTACCTAGATCAATGTGAAAACTACAATGCAAGTATTAGGGCAGTTATCAACACATTTCTTATTATGTTTAAAATATGATATTAACTGAAGAGCATCAGTGAAGTATAATTTTGCTGAAAAATTAATGCTGCTTTGCAGGTCATTCAGTACAGCTGCTCAGCCTTTTCATTGGATTGCCTCTTAGAAATTTGACAGGTAGTGGGGTGACCTATTAAGACAGGTATTTATTCATTGGAAGTGGGTGCATATGAACTAGTACTCTCTAGGAATTGATGAGAATTTGTACTCTGCAGATGCTGGTGTCAAGCTGTATAGTGTGAAGTTTTTATATGGCACAAGTTAGTAACAGTCCTGTAACAGTGAGGAAACAATCTTGTCGTCTTAACATAGTTTTAAAGCCATACTCTATTGTCTACCTATATGGCTCCCTGGGGAGACTATGTCTGATGAAGGGTCCTCTCTGGGAAAACTCTTGAGGGAAGAAAATGGGGAGGTGGCTCTGCTCAGAGCAATAGGAAGAGAGATACAACACTGCAATTTACTATCAGGTATGATCCTTTACTAGGTGGCTTGATTAAACATAAAAAAAATTATGCAAGGAAATAATTTTCTTAAGTGGGACCTTTCAGAATTAGTGTTACTTCAAAACCAATTCATTTTCATGCCTGATGTTTATAGCTTAAATGCAGATCGACAAATTTGACCCTTTTAAAAAGATTGCTATAATTTAGCATCATTAACTATTTTCAGCATGATATTAATTACAATATGCAAGTTAGTTGAGCTTTTTGGAAGTAAATTAATTTGATGGAGACAGTATTGATATGGGGTATTACTGATGTAATTTTATTTCTCAAGAAGAGATTGTTTATTGCATAAGGAAATATTAATAGAAGTAGCTTTTGATGTCTGCAGCTATGTTGTGATTTGTATCAAAGCTTCTCAAACTAGAATATCAGAGACCAAGAAAAATATGTGGTGTGTAATGATGTGTAATGCTAATATAGCAAATTACTGTAATTTCTAAATTTTTACTTTAGTTGGGGGGAGGGAGGGGAGGTTTTGACCAGTTTGTCTTGAAACTTTATGCCTTAGCACTCACCAGCTGCCAGAGTGACCCTCCAAAGAACATAAATTTCATTCTATATGGACAGGTTAGACAGAAAAGTAGCATTAATTTGGTTTTGCCACTTTTAATTGTGGCTTGGTTGTTTCCTGTCTAAACAGACCTAGCTAAATTGTGCCATCTGGTGATCAGAGGGTACATTCAGTGGGACTTAAGTGAGGTGTTCCCTCCAGTAGCTTTTCTTGCTCTAAAAATATTTTAGCATAGCACTGGCTGCACTTATTTGAAAATGGCAGAAGCATGAAAAATTAACTTTCAAGAGAGTAATGTTTGACAATTTAACTTGCGGGTATTTTAATCTCCCGAAAAACTTTTTAGGTGTGTTGGCTTAATAATGTTTGGAACTTGGACTTCCATGTGGAAAATGTAAGAACTTCATACAATCCTTATTGAATCTGTAGGAAAAGTTCCATTACTTAATAGAAGATCGACTACTTTGTCTTTATTTGACAATAATGTGTGTCTTTAAACAGCCACAAAAAACCAAAATACATGGGTATTCTAATAGCATGAGACTTGCACAATATGTTTGTAAATGCATGGTTTAAGGAAATTAATGTACTATCTGCAAAAAAATTAGAAACATTCGATCTTGTTCAGAGAGAAATATAGATTGAATGAGAGCAAGCTCTGGGAGAATCACATTCACAGTTTTTGAAAATGCATTGAATGGAGACAGTTTGTGCTTGAACTCTTCTCTATTCAATAAATAAAAGAAATGGAAGTGGATAAGGACTTGCAAAAAGCCCTATGTGTGTGTCATGTACAATAAAATATCCAGGAGCCAGGAAGTGACAGGACTATTTTGAATATAAAAATTTCAGTTTAAATATAAAAACTTTTAGGTTTTGTGCTATCAAGCAGTGAATGAACAACAAAAGGTAGACTGAGACATGGGCTGTTTGATCTATGTGTAAGAGACTGCCAATCTCTGGATTAAGCTAAATCTGAGTCCAGAGTAAATTGTTTGGAATAATTAGTGTTTTGGATCTATATGGCCGAGAGATAAGCCATGATTTCTTGTACAAATTTGTTTATCAGTCCCTTTGAAGAATGAACTGCCTGCATAAATTATGCCGTGTGGTCAGACAATAAAGACAGTATTGTGATGTGTGTAAATTTAAACAAGTTTTAACTAGTTAATACCATCACCAAAAAAGCAGGAGCCTGAACAAAGTTCTTTCAATGCTGTGATCCTGAACTCTGCTCTGTGCTTGTGTAAATACAGCACAAATATGTTGAAAGGTTGCTGAGAAGTGACTCTTCTGAATCCCAGTTCTGAGTCCCTCAAGTATGTTCGAGCAAGCACAGGGGGAAAAAAGATATAACTGCTGTGCAGTTTAACTTTTACCTCGTGCATAGTGAATCTCATTTTAGCCAGTACAAATGGATGGAGTGTGTATATTCAGAGATTCACAGAATTGTAGGGGTTGGAAGGGACTTCCAGAGATTGAGTCCACCCCCCCGCCAAAGCAGGTGCCCTGGAAAAATACATGTCATGGCTCACACAGCTTGTAGGTTTTTGGGTCAGGATTTTGTGTTAGTATATTTGTTAATACTTAAGGACAAATAATTTGGTTGTATTTTAGACCTTTAAAAACACTTCTGTGGTGATCAAGAGCTCCAACAGACCTTTTTGAACTAAGCTTAAAGTAGTTAGCTTTTGTCTGCACTTGCATTTATACGCTTTTCAGCACCAGTTCAGTGACATTGTGGCACTGACATTGTCTTGAGCTGATCTACATTTCTTGGTATAGAAAATATGAAAGGCTCAGGGTATTGTAAAACTCATTAATATCAGAACTGAGATCTGTCAGTTCTTAGAGCACAAAGATACAGAATTTCACTTTCTAGTTCCGCCAGTGTAAGACTTTTTGGGAGCTACCTTTTCAGAGAGAAAATGTTTTCAAGTTATAGGACAACAAAATGGTACAGATGTGCAAACAAATAGAAAGAAAATGCATAAATAAACATAACTGTAGTGTGGAACATAATTTTCACAATAGGCAGTATTTACACATTAAATTAATTTTCACAATATAGTGTGGAATTTGAAATAATTTACATCTTGAGAGGTGAGGTGGTACTTTGGGGTTTTATTTTTTTTTTTTTTTTTTAAATGATGGCATCATGTTAAGTCTGCAGATGTAATATTGGGTGCTTTAGTTGCTACAATTAAGACTACCAATTCTTATAAATAAGAATAATGTATTAAAATCTCAATGGCTACTGGGAATTTCAAATCTTAATATGCACTTTAATAGCTTTGAATGTTATAATCCCATGTTTGCCATTAACGCTTTTGTTTTATCCCTTGTTCTTAACAAAACTATTGTTCTGTATTTCCTGTAACAAGCCTTTCAAGAAATATGATATAGTTGACTATACAACTTTCCATTGGAAATTTAAACGGACTGCTTGATCTTGATAGTATAAATCTGTTTATATTGATAAAGTGAATTTTTATCTTGAAAAATTTTCAGTTATGACTGTTGTGATCAATTAGTATTATACAACTATTTCACTGTTTCAATTTCAGCATCTTTTGTCTTTGCTTTTTTTAGAAGAGTATATTTTGACAGTAAATAAATTTCAAAATGTATGGTGACTGAATTTTTATAGAATTAATATTTTTTTAGATGTTCAGAATATCTTATTTCTTGGTTGAAACTTTCCATTCTTAGTTTCTGTCCACAATTGAAATAACATTTTTGGGAAATATCAAAAAAGCTGTCATGGTTTGAGGGTGTGTGTGCCTGTGTGTAGGTTGGTGGGCTTTTTGTTTTTGGGGTGGGTTTTTTTGGGGTTTTTTGGTGTGTAAAAAAAAAAAAAAAATAAAAAAGTGGTAAACTGGTGATTTACCATTTTAAAGAAATTACAATATACTTTTTGACATGTTAATAACTTTAAAAGTGGATGAATGTTAGCTCTTTAAGCTAGTTAAATAACTGTAACTGCTCATTGCTTGACTAGCTCTATTCCAGTATTCCAATTGTTGCTGATATTTTTATTTTTAACCTGTGGCTGTCTGAATTAAAATATATTTCTTACCACAGGAGGTAAGAAACAGGATTATATCTGTTTTGCTACATTTTTTTCACTGAGGAGCTCTGGGGAAGCTCGAACGTGTGTATGGGAGCGCTGCATCTTTCTTATCTTTATTGGTAAATATTCACATCTGAGGCATCTTTCTTGGCACAAGGGCTGTCTTTTAAAAGCATTGCTAAATCTAAGATTTTTTTGAAAGGGGTAAATTCTTTGGCAGCAAGTTTCTAAACTATATGACATTGGTAAAAGACTTGAGATAATTAGTTTCACTTAGAAATGTTATAAGTGATTGTGGACTCACAAGTTTTGCATTGCTGGTATCATCTGTAAGTTACAGATAAAATCTGAATACGTGGAAAGAGGAGGCAAAGGAACACTGTAGATACTTTCTCCAGAAACATGTTGTCTTGCAAAGGCTTGTGGATTGAAAGCCTTCTCTGACAGCTCTTGCTGGGGAATGACGAGCATGTCTCGCATATCAGATACTCTATTCAAAAGGAGTAGAAATGAGTTATGAATCCTGAAGAACTTCTTTCTTATTCATCAACATTATCTGGCCACACTTTGCATTCTCAAGAGGAATATTTAATAATGTATATTTAACAAGTAAGACTTATAAAATATAAGATACTAAAGCAAAATAGCAATGTCTGAACATGTTAGAAGCATTTAATATAATTTGCATTCTTCAAAATAAAGAAACTTTTAAATTTCCTGTCTAAAGCTTTTCAAGGTAACCTTAATGCTGCCATGCTGTTATTGTTCTACATAAATGTATAGCAGTGCTGAAGGCTGCAGGTGTGGCCTCTGTGGGAGGAGGTCAAGGACTACCTCCTGCCAGACACAGCCAATTCCAGCCAGCTCTGCAATGAACCCACCAGAGGACTGAGCTGAACACATCAGCCAAGTTGGTGCCTCTGTGAAAACATATGTAAGAAAAGGCAAATAATGTCAAACAGACAGAGGAGGAGGGGGGAAAAAGGAGTGAGAAACAGCAGAGGAGGATGAGAACAAACTGTGGAGAACCCATGCTGGAGCAGATGGATATCCCAGAAGGACTGCAGGCTGTGAGACCCCATACTGGAGCGGGTTTTCTGAAGGACTGTAACCCATGGGGAACCCATGATGGAGTAGAGACAAAATGTGAGGAAGGAAGAGTTAGAGGAAAGAAGACAATGTGTACAGACTGTAAACCCCATCCCACTGTGCCACTCCAGGGTGAATAGAGGAGTCTGGAATGAAGGAGTGAACTTGAGCCTGTGAGGAGTGGCAAGGAAAGGTGGTGTTTAATGTCTGTTTTTTTGTTTCTCATTCCCTGAATAATTTTTATTGGCAATAAAATAAATTTTCCCCAAGCTGAGTCCGTTTTGCCCATAAAGGCTAAATAATCCCCTGTCTTTATCTCAGTTTACAAGTTTTTTCATTCTACTTTATCCTTCTGTCCCTTTAAAACAAAATAAAGCTTCATATGCAAATTAGTAGTTTTCTTGGTTTAGTTTAAAATGATCTAAGTAGGGAATGCTGAACAACAAAACTGAGTTTATGGAAAGCATGGTGCTCTTCAATTTCTTTTTGTGCTTTCTCCCCTGCTGAATGTTTTTTTCAAGCTGATCCTTAGTGGGACTTGTCCTGTGTTCCTTGTGCACAGTTACTGACAAATAGACTGAAGTTCAGGACATTGAAGGTAAGAGAAGCTAAAAATGATCAAAATATTCTCTTTCTTAGGATTTAGCTATGTGTTATGTGCCCTCTGTCAGTCATTCCTGACCCTACACAGCAGCTGGTGGCTTTGTTCCTTGCCAGACCTTTTAGTAGTTTTGCTGAGCCATGAACTTGGAGCTTGTGAACTGTTGGCAGGACTTGTATTTCTTCCTCAGCTTCCCAGGCAAGGTGAGAGTGTTCTGGGGATTGAGGATTGACAAGATCCTCCAAGATTGAAAGTAGGTTATCTCAGATCACCCCTACTTGGTGGGCTCTCCTTGGAGAGATTGCCTGGGAACAAAGGCTTCCTCTGTCCCTACCAGATTTGGAGGAGCTCAACGCTCTGATTCTGTCAGTGGGCACTATTTATGTTAAACAGATTGTAAGCACTTAAGTATATCTTTGTCTTTAGTATATTGGATCAGTGTTTTACTGAAATACTTGTTTATGTTATTAGGGAGGAAATAAAGGTCTTGTGGATAACTTGTGAACCAGTTTGTGATCTGTTTTGCTTAACTTCAGGATGAAAATCTGTGTCAGGGTTCCTGTTTCTTCATTGGAATAAGGATGAAAATGCCTTCAAGTATAAGGGAAGCTATTAAAAATTTACTTCGATAATCCATATGCAGACGTTCCAGATTTTTAGATTCAAGATAATATAAATATGTAATATATTTTACTGCTATAAAACTGTATTATAATTCACGTTTGGACTGGTTCCATGGTCTTACAAGTCCAAAATACACTGTGGTGTTTTCTGTAAGGGGCAAAAATCTCCAAAAACCTGTTCAAGTAAAAGCACTGCTATGACTGTCTGATCTGTATTTCAAGTACTGATTAGAATTCTATTTATAGCTATCTCTGAATCATTAAAAAGAGTTTTTGGAAAATTTGTAGCTTCTTTCATGTTTTGCTTGTTTTACAGCATAGAATAAAAACAGTTTCTGAGCTCTCACAGTTGATAGCTGATAGCAAATGTAATTGTGTGCTTAGAGTCCTAAATTTGTTTGTCTGATATGTGTTCCCACCCATTTTACACTATAAAATGCTCTGATGGTAGTTCAACTATTCTGTTTTCTGATAAATGATTCAATAGGACAGCTTGTATTGTAATGATACCGATTTAATGAAAGGATAGAAATATGAGAATGGTGATTAAAATCTGTCAAAATTAATTGCAATCATATCTTTTTATAGCAGAGTTGCTTAGAATAAAATTAACTCTTGCCTACTGTAGTGAATAACTTGGATGTGGTAGTTTTCTGTACTCTTTATAAAAAACTCTATTGTAATTAAACAGATCTTACTAGATGGACTTAAAATTTAGTGAATGATTAGTAGTAGTAAAATAGAACATGCTGATTTTTTAAAATATAGGAAAATTTGGCTGACATAACCAAATTTCGTTCTAAGCAATATCTCAAAAATTACAACATTGGGTTTATCATTGATTGAAATATTTTATTTAAATTTCAGCCTGCGATTGACATTTTCAATTCTCAGCCTTTTAATTCTCAGGCAGAGATCCCATTAAGTGTGTAATATAACAATCTTTTCTATACCCGTCCAGGCTTTGCCATCTGTAAAAATTAATAGACTTCTGAAATTCAAAACCACCCACAAAACATGTTCTTTACTTTAGGTTTGGTTTTGGTTGGATTTTTTTCTTTCTTGAACCTTCTAAGTTAATTTCTCATTTCTTATTTCTAAGTTAATTTCTCAGTTTCTTATTTCATTAAGATAACATCATATCCCTTGCTTGGGTAGCCTTTGCTAGCAATGAAGATACTGATATTTCTTCATTGCCATACTTTCAGTGTGTCAGAGAACATGGTAAGTGTGCCATATCAGCAGAAGTAGTTGATGTTTCTTATTAATATTCGCTAAAAATAGTAGCAATTTGTTTTCCACCAAATTAAAGAGAAAGGGTAATGATTATACAATAAATGTTCCAGCTTTTGGCATGCTTTCTCATAGATTTGCATATCTATTTGGAACTTAATGGGTGTTAGGGTTTATAAATGGACCAGAAAATTTGTATGGAATCATAGGGGTTGGAAGGGACCTCAAGAGATCATCAGGTCCAACCCCCCTGCCAAAGCAGCTCCCTAGCACATATTGCACAGATAGGCGTCCAGACGAGTCTTGAATATCTCCAGAGAAGGAGACTCCACCACCTCCCTGGGCAGCCTGTCCCAGGGCTCTGTCACCCTCACTGTGAAAAAGTTCTTCCGCATGTTGGTGCGGAACTTCCTGTGCTCCAGTTTACAGCCATTGCCCCTTGTCCTGTCTCCACAGATGACTGAAAAGGGGTTGGCCATTTCCCCCTGCATCCCATACTTAAGATATTTATAAACATTTATTAGGTCCCCCCTCAGTCTTCTTTTCTCCAGGCTGAACAGCCCCAGCTCACTCAGCCTTTCCTCATACGGGAGCTGTTCCAGGCCCTTAATCATCTTTGTAGCCCTTCTCTGGACTCTCTCCAGGAGATCCCTGTCTTTTTTATACCAGGGAGCCCAGAACTGGACACAATACTCCAGGTGGGGCCTGACCAGGGCAGAGTAGAGGGGGAGGATCACCTCCTTCGACCTGCTGGCCACACTCTTCCTGATGCATCCCAGGATCCCATTGGCCCTCTTAGCCACCAGGGCACACTGCTGGCTCATGGCCAACCTGTCATCAACCAGGACCCCCAGGTCCTTCTCCGCAGAGCTCTTCTCCAGCAGGTCATCCCCCAGCCTGTACTGATACTGATGGTTATTCCTCCCCAGGTGCAAGACTTTACACTTGCTTTTATTAAACCTCATCTGGTTTCTCCCTGCCCAGCTTTCCAGCCTGTCCAGGTCTCGCTGGATGGCAGCGCAGTGTTCCTGCGTGTCAGCCACCCCTCCCAGCTTTGTATCATCAGCACTTACTGAGGGTGGATGCTATTCCCCAAAATGGAAAATGTTAAAATGTAAAACTTAACAGTATCTTTGTGGCTATATTTGTAGATAATGAAGTATGTAAGTGGTTAGTGTGTTGGGAAGGTAGTTTTTGCTAAGGTCCTTTAGAGAACAACATAGTCACTGCATATATTTTTATAAAATCTTGAGGATATCTCAAGCCTCTATATGTTACCACATGTTCCCAATGACTGGTTAAGTAATCCATTTATATTGACCTTTAAAGGAAAGGTATGTAATAGTTCATTTTTAACTCCATGTGATGTATATACATACATTAAGCAATTATTTTCTTATGTACACATGTACATTTCTTATGACACAAGTTATATTTTTTTTCAGGGTTTTCTGGGGTCAATATGAAATGAAAAGTCAGTTTCAGAAGAGGGAAATGAGTCCAAAGTAAGCTATATGTGTTTTTTCTTTCTCTACTATTTTTATATTAACCTGAATAATACAACAGTAAGATAACTTCAAGAAATAATAATTGTAGTGTTCTGTGACTATTTAATTGTTTCTGTGTGGTGTTACATTGTTTACTCTAACTCTTGATGTTTGAGATCTATAACAATACACTTAAGATATAAAAGTATTTGTGGACCAAATATGTGTGTTCATGTATGTGCTTGAAAGCTCTCGTGTAATGAGATGTTCGAACCTCATGTTATTCAACATGCAATGCACGGGGGAGATTTCAGAAGCATTTCCATGGTTTTAAATTTCTCTTTAGAAAGTCACTGGTTTGGGTTACCAGGCCGTCAAAACAGCATCTGCTTTCCTCACAATTTATATTCATATGCTATATGATTTTACTTTTTTGATTTTAATTTTTAAATTCCTAAATAAACCTATATTTAAAACCAGGCTTTAAATAACATATAGCTTCTAAATTTTAGCACCTTTAAAGGTTGGTTGGTGTTTGTAGGTTTGGGGTTTTTTTTTCCCTTTTGCTTTATGCTTCAGAAGCCTTTATTTCTTGAAAATAAAATTAATGAGGAAAAAAATAAATTCAAGGCTGAATATTCAAATTAAATGGTCTAAACCCAGGTATGTATACCTAAATTATTCTAGCTGATTTTGATGTGATGGTGAGCACTAATGAACACAGGTAAATTTAATGCTTGCTTTGGTGACCACAGAATGATTTCATGGAGGAATACTAGTTCTTGTCATGTGTTTTGAATAGGACTTTAAAAGTCACATGTTTTAAGAATACATTGTCATTTAGCAAGTCTGTTTTTGCTTAGTGTACACCTCACTATGGTAAATTCACTTGGCCAGGGATTGTGCCCTATACCGATGATAAATCTGAGGCACAAAGGCCAACTGGGATCGCGCAGCTTTTGTCCACAAAGCTAAATGATTTTCCTTAAAATATCTTTTCAATAAACTTACAGTTCTTCTTTATTGTTTTACTAGGTGTGCAAGTTGGCTTGTGATATCTAAATTTCTGAGTATCAAAATACTTTAATTCCTGCTATATTATATTTAACATGCACAAGTATAGAGTCAGCAGTGATGTAAACTGCAAATGGAAGCCATAATTTTTCAAGGTTAGACACGTCTTTGAAAATGTCTGTGGCTATATCACTAATGCATGGGTTGACTGAATAAATATTTTGCGTACTGTCAGCTCTTCATATGGCTATGTATTTGGGCACATATATGCAAAGCATTTTGCACAACCAAGTGGAGTTAATACTGGCTGCTAATACACGATTGACAACCACTCCTATGTGACCAGAAAGATTTAAGCTGGTAGCTGCCACTGTGTCTGAATTACATTGAAAAAATAGAGAGTTCTGTAAATGTACTGTACTGATGTAAGCACTTTCTGTTTATGTAGTTTCTCAATGTGCTGTAGGCGATCACTGGCATATTTTTTTCCTCTTATGCTTCACTAGATATTTCCACCTAAGAAATCAATCCCACCGGCTCCTGGCTCATATAATGTACTGTATATGGCTCTTGAGTCTTACAAAACATCAGAAATGAAAATGATCCTATTTGGTCAAACTGGTGTTCAATTTACTCAAGCTAGAAGAAACAGGTTTGCAATTAATCCAAATACTCCTGGTATTCAGGGTACATATTAGTAACATAATATTCTAGAACATTAATAGTTATTCTTGTAATTGAAAATACAGTAAGTATGAAACTAATTTGAAATGAAAATACTCAAAGAAAGTGTACATTCGGGATTTTGGCCAAAGGAATGCAGATACAGTTTCCATCTCATCATTATTTGGGATTTCTAGGAAATATGTACACTTCATGCAAGCTGATTCATAGCAATATGTTTGGTTTACCTAATTAACAGGACTGCTACCTAATGAAGGTGCAATATGAACAGCATTTGTCATTGCTGGATTTCTTTTTTTCACATTTTGGGCTATTATTAACAAGGTAATGTTTCCAAAGTACAAGCTCTATATACAGTTAACTATTAACAAAATACCAAAGGTGCAATCTTGATATGGAAACAATGATTTTACAGAAGTGAATATATGAACAGTGAATTATGCTTTCATTCTATGGGCATGATTCTCTCACACCAATTTAGTAGAGGGTGGAAGGACAAGCAGTAGAATGCATGTCTAAAAGACACATCACATAGTGTGCTCTTTTCTGGTTGTTGCACAGTTATGTAAAGTCCATGGTACTTGGTGGCATGCTAGTTCTTTTCGGTCATCTGATGTGACAAGTTGCTTTGAACAGAAGACTCTGTGCCCTCTAGCTTTTTTTGCGTTTGCTTCTCTTTGTTTTATCCTCAAGTGCTTATATATAATTTGTATCATTTTCAGCTAAGTGGGTTCCTTGAAGCTTACTTTTTGCTCTGATAGACAAATGTAGTGGTTGTGTTTCACCCACTGACTTGCAGCCCTGTTGCCTGTGCCATCTATGTCAATTATGTTTGTTCTACTGCTATTTTATCTGCCATTTACACAATACACCGAAAAGAGGGAAATATTGGGAAATCCTTTCTGAATGACACAGCTGTGTCACTCTAGGGTCTCATCACAAAACCAATCCCAGATTCTGTTTGGTGAGAATTAGAGGTATTATCATTAGCACCTTTTATGTTTTCCATGCTGAACTGGGGCTGAAAATGGAACAAGCTGGAGCTGCTAACTTAGGCTGGTCAGAAGACTTCTTTTTTTCTCATACCCCACCATACTTTGGGGTGAAGACTTTTTTGAAGTGTGTTTGCTGGCAGTAATTGCAGAGACTCAAGATGCCACATTAACATGTATTTAACTTTTTACATAAACTCCTGTGTCTGATTCTTCTGAATGATGTTGAGGACATTACTCAGATGGTGAGACTTAGTCTTTCTGTATTTACCAGTGCTACTGAGGATACAGTCTTAATTCCTCTCTCCTTTTCTGTTGCCAGATGTTAATTTTGAGGGTTTTGACTCACCTGTCAATTCCTTACTAGCAATCCATTAAAGTACACCTGGAATCCTTATGCTTGTCCTCTGTTGTTGAACATAGCTGTACATCACATGCCTCAGTTCTAAACACTGTCACTGGTGATTACCCAGTACAATTTGTTTCCCTGCTATCAGTCCAAATCTTTCATTACCTTCCTCTTGTATAAGCCTATGTTAGTACAAAGCAAAATCTTCATTTCTATATGAGTACAGTACAGTAGTTTCCCCTCCACAGGAGAATAAAAAAAGGGCAAAGAAGTAGTAAGAAGAACCTTAAAACCAGAATAGATTTTTATCTCAACATTCCACTTAAAGATCTGTTTCCTTCAAAGATTGAGCTGCTATAAAAGAATAAATCTGGGCGTTGGAGTGTATCTTGTTTCTTTTGCTATATTTAATCATTGAATGCTCTATTTTTTAGGGAGTATATTTTATGCTACACTGCTGATGTCTGAGGGGGTCTCATTCTTTGATCATTAAAAACACAACCATTGTTCCCTTTCATACGTGTTTTTTCTGTCCACAGAAATTGAGGTGGTGGTTTTGTGCCCAGTCACATAGGGATGAGGAATCAGCGAGCAGGTAAAGAATGTGTTTTGACCCCAAAGTGTAGAAACGCGTGTGTCCCACAACATACACATTTCTTGAACAAACTGTTCTTTGTATTACTAATTTGGCTCTCTCTAGTACCACAGTATGACATTTTTGTAGCTTTTGTATGCTGTAACAAAATACACCTTGTTGGAATATCAATCTCTAGATCTAGCAGCTAGGATCCTATTATTTCACCCACCTAAAGACCCTGCTCTGTCAGTCTGTGGTTTTTGTTCTGGTGCTGAAGACAGAAAAAGAGCCACAATAAAATTTAGTTCCCTTTACAGAACACTTTCGTGATTAGCATTTAAGTCCTGTTTAAGTCTATATTAAATTACTCTAGCTCCCATTTTATCACTTTGTTACAGATTCCCTATAATAAACTGTGAATTTAGATTTCAACCTAGAATAATCTTTCTGCAATTTTAGAGTCTGGCTACAAATAGTGTGATGCACAACTCAATGTGTTTGTCATACGGCAATTTTTAAGAAAAAGAGAGGAAACTAAGCAATGTTTACCAGTGGTTTATCACCTATGCTTTTCTTTTGAAAAGTTTTTGGTTAAGATCAGAGTAATTCTCAGCCAGAAGGTCTAGGGACTCCCTTCAATTTCATAGAAATATACGTCCACACATCTACTCAAGGAGAAACTTCACTAGGTGATAATCCCACCTACATTTGTAGAAAGTAATTAATTATGTTACTTTCAATTACACTGACAATGATAGAATGTAATACAACATTGTCTGATTTAAGAGTTGGTAATTTTATGCCATACTTTTTGTTTAACAGAGTTCCGGTACTGTTTTCTGCTTACAGTATTTATAAATGCTCTATTATTCATTCAAGTATGGTTTTTTACAGAATAAAATAGAATTTTAAATATACTCCTCCTTTTTCTGTACCTTTTACTTTATTTTTCATCCTACAAAATGTAATAGATTTAATGATTTTTATTTAGATAAAGACATGACGTTTAGCTGAGGAATAAAAAGAATTCTTTTTGAATGGTTAAAACGTTTCTCCATTTGTTCTCTCTCAGATTCTTTGTTAGCAGATATTTTTGTGATGACCTGAGAATCCTCCTAAACAGCAAAAGGATGTATTTTGCCACATAGATTAGCTGCTGGGATAGATTTTTCTGAGTGTTGGACAAAATGGAAATAAGTGAGTTCTCCCAGGTGTTAATCAGCCAAACTAAACTACTCACTTATATTATCATGGCAATTAATTGTAGATATATTTTGAGATGACACTTGCTTAATAAAGGGCAGAACTGAAGATAATTCCTGTTCACAGGCCTACATGATTTAAGCAGTTGCTAGCAAAGATTGATGGTTCTTGTCTTCACTTTGAAAATTTTTTCTTAGTCTTTCAGGACAATGGAGCATACACATTTAACTAATGTGCATACACGTAGCTATTGGGTTCTGTTGGTTGATTGAAGTAAACTGTGAAGAAGCTATAAGCCTTAAGGTAGAAACCTCTTTAAGTGACTCTTTAGTCACTTTTTTGTCTTAAACATAAAATGCCTGCAGTTAACACTTTGAAATTTCAGTTTAGGGAGATATTATTCAATATTATTAAAATATTTCAAAATTTAAATGTATTTTTCACAAAAGGTAGTCTCAGGATTACTAGGTCTTGTTCTTTATTTAAGATCTTTGTATACAAACTTGTCAGAAGAAAAAAAAGTTCCATAAAAGTTGTAAGTAGTTAGGAGAGATACATGCTCTAAATCACCTTCATTCTTCCATAGGCCAGTTGCATATCTCTGATTGGTTCAGCACCCACAGGACTATTTCCTCTTTATTCTGCTAACATCAACATCATGGGTTCAAGTTTTTATGGAAAGAACGTCTGAGGCTGTCAAAAGTTGCTTATGCATTTTATCCCAGGGCCTCTTCGTGTCCTGGTTTTATTTGGTGGGAATTTTTGGGATGTTTTTTCTTTTTTTTTTTTTTTTTTTTCTTTTTTGGTGTTTAGGAGCAACTTTGTGTCACATACCAATTATGTTGCACCCCACACATGTGGCACTGAAAGCTGGAAGCCCTGCAGTATTACTGCTGTCAGGTAGATCTAAAGGCAGGCAGTTAAAGGTGCATTAACACCCTCATTCTGGAAATCATACCAGTTCAGTTAAGCTCATACTCACTTAAGACTTAAATTGAGATTTGAGAACGTGCATACAATTGAGTGCCTGACTGCTTCATTTCCTGAGTAACAGTGGTATGCTGACACCTCAGTGCATGCATCTTCATTGATTTTCCTCTTGTAGTTTAAACCTCATATTGTGACACAAATCGAGTTTTTAGTCCCTGAGACTTACACCTTCTTATTTGTTTCCTTCAATTAGATGCAGGAATCTGGAATCAAATACATTTCTTACTCAGTAGAACTGAGTGTTTAGGTACGTATTTTAAAATGCTTTTATTGTACCTTGCTACAAAGCATGATAGATGCATGTTATAACTGGCAATAGATGTTTTCCATACTCTTTCACAGAAATGAAATGAAATTATTTTTGTACTGTTAGTATAACATGAAATAATTTTAAGAGTGAAGGTACAAATGTTGAAATAAAATTAGGAAGTTTGTCTTCAATGGTTTTGACCTTTTCTGATTCCTTAGTATGTGTTTACTCTTGCAACTATTACATAAATGTTCTCTATAAAGCACATGACTTGAGAAATATGACTATGCTGCTATTTCTTTCATAACCATGGTGGCTTAATTTTCCAGAGTTTTATTAATTAATGTGTTATTAATATGATGTGCTCTTAAAGTAACAAATGTAAAACTTGCTTGATATGTAGAGAGTGTGAAACCAGATGTTTACTCTGAAATTGTCTCTAGATCCATTAGTTCTAATGTTAATAGGATTCAAGTAAATTTAAACTGTAAAGAATTTAAATTCTTTTTAAGACACATTTCTTTGCTTTTTTGGGTTAAAGAAAATACTGAAAAACTACAGAAACAATTTGTCTTGTCAACAACAAAGAAACAAAGAACAGCAGTTGCCATGGTAAGAACAATAATCTGGGAAGTTTAATTCCTCTATTGTTTTTAAATTATTGAATAAAAAAGTAGGGTGGGTATGACCAAATTCTTGTGCATCTTAGTACAGCTGAACAAAACAATTATTCCTGAAGAATGTTCTTTTTTAAATCTACACAAAGTCTGTGAGACTAATATCTTGCAAAATACATGAAGCTACCAAGTACTTTCTTACAAAGAACGCGCTGTTTCAGTCTTTGCAATTTTTTAACCACTGTTGCACACTGGTCAGATTTTTGAATAGTGTGATGATAAGGTCCTCTTTCTTACAATTACATTTTATTTATAATGCAGCATTGCACTTGCATAGTTGCATCTTCTGGCATTGCATTCCACAAAGTGTGCTACTGGCTTCTATTCTGCAATCTATTTTTAATCTATCACCATTTAATTTCCACAGGTTGCCTTGACATCCTCTCAATATGAAATTATCTTTGTTTCTAACACTTATAAACTGTTTTAACAGCCTAGATGATTAAAGAACATTTACATTCTGCTCTATCAATAGATCTGGATACCAAATATGAGTGTAGATTTCTAGTTGTGAAGAATCACAAGAAGCTGTTGGTACATCTGAGGGAAATAGAAATGTGGATGAATTATGATTGTGTGGGTCATAGGAAACTCAAGGGAAGGCTTTATGGGCAAGAGCCATTGGTTCTGGTCCTGTGTAGCAGGGCACAGTGGGCCACCTTGGGAAAATCTAAGGGTTTTATTTTTAATCTCTCAGCTGCTTACTGCCCTAGGTAGCTATTGTGAGGCTTTGTCCAACTATTCTACTAAATAGTGCTACTGAAACTGTGATCAGAAAATGAAGATGGCTCTGGTAATTTGGATCAAACATCAGTTGGAATCCAAGAGCATGCTCTAACTGCAACACTGTTGCATTATTTTTCATTAAAGTATGTTGATTTTTAGATCTTATCTTGATGACTATTTATGTGAATGTCTCCGAGAAGGAAACAGATTTCTGCTTTGAGATTTTGCTTGTTACTGTGACAGTGAAAAACAAAATAATTTTAGAATTATGAAGAATACCTTGGCCTTTTTTTTTGGGGGGGTGGGGAGGGGAGTGGGGAAGAGGAAAGAATATTTTAAATAAACCAATAGAAATTGGGCTCCTCACCATAAGAAGGACATTGAGGTCCTTGAACGAGTCCAGAGAAGGGCAACCAGGCTGGGGAAGGGGCTGGAGGGCAAATCCTATGAGGAGCGGCTGAGGGAGCTGGGGCTGTTTAGCCTAGAGAAGAGGAGGCTGAGGGGAGACCTTATCACCACCTACAACTACCTGAAGGGAGGTTATAGAGAGATAGGTGATGGTCTCTTCAGCCAGTTGACAGGTGATAGGACAAGGGGGGATGGCATGAAGCTGTGCCAGGGCAGGTTTAGATTGGATGTTAGGAAAAAATTTTTTTACTGAAAGAGTTGTCAGGGCCTGGAACAGGCTGCCCAGGGAGGTGGTTGAGTCACCTTCCCTGGATGTGTTTAGAAAACGTGTAGATGAGGTACTTAGGGATATGGTTTAGTTTAGGATGTGAATGGTTGGACTTGATGATCTTAAAGGTCTTTTCCAACCTTGTGATTCTGTGAAATACATCTTTATTTTTTTCTCACTTCATGCTGTCATACCTGTTTGCCAGCCAACAAACTGAAAGACTGACTTCCTTTTTGACTACTTTTGGATATGACAAGTTTAGGGTACTCATTTCTTAATCAGACAAAATATTTTACTGTATCAGAAACATTGAATCACTTTCTTGTAGCATATTTTATTTTTTATTGAATTTTCTAGGGGTGAGAAACTGAAGTACTATTTTTGTATCCCAGATCTTTAACAGGCAATTTAATTGTATTTATATTTTGAACAGATGCTTAAAAATTAAATGTCTGGTGTACAGAATTTGAATGGGGAGGTTTGGGTGGTGGGAGGTATATAGAAGTGACTTCTGTGAGAAGCTGCTAGAGGGTTCCCTTACATCCAATAGAGCAAATGCCAGCTGGCTCCAAGCTGGACCCACCGCTGGCCAAGGCAGAGTCTGTCAGTCATAGTGGTAGTGCCTCTGGGATAATGTATTTAAGGAGGGGAAAAAACTGCTGCATAAGAGCAGCCATATGCAGTGGATAATTTTGTTGGTATTACTGCCATCTGATAGTATAGCAGATCTATATAATGAAGTTCAGTGTTGCAAAAAATTAAATTTTTTTTAATAAAATGACCTTTATAAAGCAACTTCAATAAAGAAAGAAACCACTAATAACAGTGTAAAATAAATATATATTTTAGTAGCTCTCATTGATAAATTATTATTTATTACAATATTTTGTGAAAAAGTGGCTACACAAAAAGAAGCAACAATATTTGGGAACATTATTTCACCCTGTCATTGTTAGTATGCACATACAGAAAGAAATAAATAAAAGATTATTGTTCTTTAGAAGGGTCAGTGGAGCAAATAATGCCAAATGTAATCTAAAGAATAGAATGCAAAATCAATTTGTGATATATCAAAGTATTCTGTAACTCTCCTTTTTAATTCAGGGTAATATCTACTTAAAACATAATCCTCATATTTTAAACAAACACCCAAACAATTTTCCTAATATACATGTGGGAGATAACTTTATTAACCATTGTCCCAGTTTGGGCTGGGTTAGAGTTAATTTCTTCTCTAGTAGCTGTATAGTGCTCTGTATAGTGCTGTGGTTAGGATTTTGTACTAGGATAATGTTGGCAACACACTGATGGATTCAGTTGTTGCTAGGTAGTTGTAGTATCTACACTATGTCAAGGACTTTTCAGCTTCCCACACCCTGCCAGGTGCACAAGGAGCTGGGAGAGCACGGCCAGGACACTGACCCAGCCTGGCCAAAGGGGTATCAGTGGATTTTTTTTTTGCATGTTTTTTTATTTGGTTGGGTTTTTTTCTTCACATGTGGTTGGCAATTGCTTTTGTGCATCATTTGTTTTATTTACATTATTGTTGTTCTTATTCTCTTCCTTTATTGCCCTGTTGGGCTGTCTTTATCTCAAACCATGAGGTTTTTTTCCATTCTTCTCCCCATCCCACTTCTAGGGTGAATGAGTGAGTAAACAGCTGTGTGGCGCGTGCTTACTGGCTGGGGCTAAACCACAGCAACCTTGTGTACACTGATATCCTTTTTGAATGATACATGGAAGTGTTATTTTCATCCAAATAATGGAAACGGTAGGGATGAGTCTTATAACAGTTGTGGGGATTTGTGCTGCAGGAACTTCACTCAGTGTATAGTATCTGCTTTGTAGTAGCTATACTTGTTTAAGGTTATACATGAGGCCATGTTTGTAGGTAGAGGAAAATGTTTTTTGTTAGGACAGCAAGTATAATGTATGTCTGTGTGTGAGGAGATGTGAGAGGGGGACCAAAAGTTTTTGTGAGCTTGAGTCCTTCTTCAGGTGATGTTTACAGAAATATTTTTCCAGAATGGTCACATTTGGGATAGAAAAGTCTTTCTTAAACTCACTTAATTTCTCCAATTTTAATGAACTGCTGTAGTGAAAGGAGTTCTTCATATGAGTTTTGTGGCCCCAACAGAATGTTAAGCCCATTGAGTGCATAGATTATTCATAAAGTGAAGAATATTGGAGACCTCTTTTGGCTAGGACTTCAGAGCCTATGTATTATTCTTTGCCAATACTCCTAAGTTCCATCAATTCAGTTGCAAATGTTTTGTGCATCATGTTGCCTTCTGAAAACAAATCACATCCTCCCTGGATATGTCACGGGTGTACTTGCACTCACTAGCTTACAGGGCAAGTTAGATAATTATACTGTAGCTTATAACTGGAGGCAGCCTGTAAAAAGAGAACAGATTTGTGACAGTTTAACATGTCACACCTTTGTCTATGGAAACGTGTGCTTTTTATCTCTGTGTCCATTTTGGAGCTGTTTAGAAAGGACGGTTCTCTCTATAATGCTTTCAGCAAACCAAAAATTAATCCAGTTATTAAAATCCTCCATGGATAAGAAGAAAGTTTCTGTGAAGTATGAACTATAAAAGAAGCTGAAGTTGGCAGGTTTAATCCACTATGAAACTGTAATCATGTAAACTGCTGGTAGAGTGCCATTAAGCTATTCAAAGTAAGCAATACTCCTAAAGAGGACTTAATTAAGTACAGTCTTTTATGGCCACTAATACACCACCTGTATAGTGTACTGCTGAGTCTGCCCTTTACCTGATCTTTCAATTCCCATGCACATGAAAAATACTGAGATTGATTAATAAAATTGCTTGGATTAAAAAAAAGTTAAACTCTTTAGAAAGTGTTAAAACACTTAAATCCAAATGACATGGATATATATTTTATTGTTTATATGTCTAAATGTATATGGCTATATAGCACAATATGAAGATGTGTTAGCTGTTTGAAAGTATGCGTTCAGGGCTCTTTTTTTTTCTAAATGTAGGTGATTCTTTAGGAAATACTGATGTTTTTGGGAGGTAGGGAATATGTGTTTCACTTGTCTTTTACAGTGTCTTCCATCATTACTTTTCTGTGAAACAGAAAAGGAAAAAATCCCCAAAACCCCAAATCCTCCATCTCTAGCCTTGATAGTCTGAAACTTACAGAAAACAAAATAAAAAACTCAAACACCAACAAAACCCCACAAACAAGCCACCAGAGTTCAGGAGTGATTTATATGCGTGTATATATTAGGTATAATACATTGTAGATGCCTTTAATATTTACTATTTTCTTATTTCTTTACTTACAGAAGGCCCTATTAACTGCATGATAAAACCTGCTTTGTATTGTATTGTCCCTTGAAATTAATGTCCTACATCATGTTATTTGTATATAGCTTTTCTTATTTTAATAATACATAATACACAGTTTCATATTTTCATCAAGACTGAAAACTTTATATAAATGTATTCATGTTGCATCACAGAATCACAGAATCATAGGGGTTGGAAGGGACCTCGAGAGATCATCGGGTCCAACCCCCCTGACAAAGCAGCTCCCTAGCACATATTGCACAGATAGGCGTCCAGGCGGGTCTTGAATATCTCCAGAGAAGGAGACTCCACCACTTCCCTGGGCAGCCTGTCCCAGGGCTCTGTCACCCTCACTGTGTAAAAGCATCTATCAGTGCTGGATATCTGCTTACAGGGACCTGTGAAATATACCCCTGAGTTAGATAACTGTGAGGGACATGGTAAGACTGATCACTATCAAACGTATGCATCAGTTCTAATAAGGGCTTTTTTGGGATTGTTTTGTGGGGTTTTTTTTAATGCTAAGATCTTTTCCAGAGAGTGCTATCAAGAAATTTAGATAATTGAAATGCAGATCTGAGCCGCTCAGAGATGTCTTAAAGTTTTGTATTTTCTTTCTGAGCAATCCTTTGGTAAGATTTCTTTAGCATATTAAGACCAGATGTCTCTCTTTTTTTTTTTTTTTTAAATTGTAACTCATTTTAATTTGATTGACTTTGTGACTTTGTTAGAACTACTTCAGTTAGAAAACCTGTCATAACTGAAGTTATCTTGCATGATATAACAAAATTGTAATTAGTAATTGAAAATACTGTCAACTTTTTTTTACTGTAGTGGAAATGTAACATTTTAGAGATACCACTTTATGGAGCTAGCAGCCTGATTTGAATTAAGAAACATCAGGAAAAGAATTGCTCTAGAGGATACTCTCTGAATTTCTAGTGGAGCTAAAGGCCATGAAAATGCAGAACATAGTTTTGCAGAATTCTTATTTTTAGAGTGCTTGATTAAATCAAGAAGTGTGCTAAGTTCTACTTTTGCAAAAAAAATAGAAAAAGGGATAAAATAAAGTGTTAGAAGAAATTATCAGAAACAAAGCAAAGGCTGATAAATGCTTTTAAAGGAGAAAGTCTCCAGTGAGAGAATATTCTAGAGATGTAGAATAGTTTAATATAAGACTCAGCCTTAGAAAAACCTTTTAAAAAAAACAGTGCTTGACATTCTACTTCTCCATTAATAGCAAAGCTGAAATTCCAACTGACAAAAAATTCAGCAATCTGATGTTCAGCTTTTGCTCTCTATCACTATTAGTGTTGTTCCTACACTTGCCTTTCAGATTCATTATTAAATATGATCCAAACACTGTTAAAATAATGTAACATTTTTTTGGTTTTCATTGCTTACTGCTTTTCTGTTTTTCAGTAAATCAAGTACTATTTTTCCTGACTTCCTTTTCTTTCTTTTTCTCCAGCCTCATTTCATCCCCACCATCCCTATCTTTACCTCTATCCTTCTAAGGGAAGACTTGCACCATTCTGAGTTTGAAATGTGCATGTGCAAGATGGGACTAAATAGAATTCTGAAACCACTAAGGTTTTTAGTGTTGTTACTACTATTTTTTTAATGCTACTAAAATCCTTTTTTTAATGGAAAAAACCACAACTCTTCTGTAACCTGAACTTCATTTCATTTTCAAATTGTAAATGCATGTGAAAAATTGAACTATGAAAGCCAAGGAGTGTATAGAAGATCTATAGCATTTTGAGTGATTTAGTAACTGCATCGCTTCTAGCTCTGTTCCCTCTGTAAGCACATCTTGCATAAGAAGTTAAGTAGCTTCTATTTAAAGGCTAAATCACTTTTAGTGTGTTGTCAGAATTATAGCTTTCCTACTAATTGCTAATAGAATAATTTTGGACCCATATTAAAACTAGTACACACCATGTGCTTCAGTTAATTGAAGAGCTAAGACTTGTCAGGTTATTTTGTGTAATTCTGGTTTGCTGACCAAAAATTTTAATTTTCATTGTGAACCTACAATATAGATTCCAGCTTGGTCTTTTGTAGAATGTCTCTGTCTTCAAATAGGCTGTAGATACTTAAAGTAGATACTTAAAGTATAGGTTGTAGATGCTTAAAGTAGCCAGTTTTACAATAAATAACACAAAGCTGGTTATTGTTGACAGGGGCAAGATTCCCATCTTTTGCTTCTGTTTAAGCATTTACTTAATGGTATGTTGGATACTTAGACTGTTCCCCATTTGCCACAACAATGTTTTAATTGAAGAAGCCACAACAAAGGACTTTGGCCTAAAAGATGAGAAAATAAAACAGACATTTATGATTGTAAGAGTACTGGTTTGAAAAATGTTGATTATGATATGCCTTTTAAAATCAATGCATGGAAGTATTTTATTACATTTTATAATTGTATTTAATTTACTCTGTGCATACTTACCAGTCAATTTAGTAGTCAGATTTGGTATTTGAAAGGTGATTGTCAAGAGGAAATTGTGCAGAATAGCTAAGGAAAATTATTTGCAGGCAACTAGCTTATTAGTAGCTGAAATGGTTTCGACCAAAGATAATATTGTGGAAAAGCTAAGTAGCTGAGGTGTCATACCTATGTGTGGTATGGTTAGGCTTGTTTCTGGAATATGCAAAGGAGGAATGCTTTTTTTCCCTGGTCCAGAGGGACTTTTCATTGTAGGAAATTCAGGAATCCAGAGAAGAACCCACTAAGCAAAAGCTGTCACCTGATTTCCTCTGAAGATCGCATGTGAAGAGAAACTGGACATGCTGAATGAAAATTAAATACCTGTTATATAATGAGATCAAAATACTTGTTTCTTAATGAAAACAAAGTAAAAGATGGACAGGAACTTAGGGCCAGCAGGCAAGAAAATTCCTCAGAGGTGTTGGTTTCCTCAGAACATTTTAGTACAAACATCTCCAGCTGAAGCAGCTGCAGGTAGAGCTGCAATGGAAAAGAACCTCCCTAACTGGAGTATTACCCTAGGGTTTTACAGGGGATGTGTTCACTGTAAATACAGAATTAAACCTGGACTTACGCCATGAGATGTGCTAAACCCAGAGTGGATGCTTACTACCAAAAACTTGCAGCAGGGGCTGAAAAGCAGCACCTTTGAGGGGAAGACAGGCCATGACCTCCAGGAATTTTTCTGTTTTCCTTCCCTGTGATCATGTGGAAAAAGACATGGATTTTGAGAAAGAAGCACCTACATTTCAGGCTGAATTATATATATTAGGCTCTTTTTTCCTTTCTTCCACTGTTCTTAACACACCAGCCTGATGGAAAGTGATAGTTAAACCTTGGGGAGTGTCCCAGGTTTGCTATGTATTGCTTTTCAGTTACAGGAGCACACAATTCAACTTTGTTATTTGCTCTACCTCTGTTATTTTTGTATTAAAGCTGTATTCCTGCCCCCCTCAAGAAAAGCAGTCCCATTAAAGTGACATTTAAGCTGGCTGTTTGAGGCTTAAAATTTTGTTAGGTAAGGTTAATAAAAATTTCTGTTGTTTGGCATTTATGGCACTGGTAATTTGTTGAGACTACAGTGCTTTGAAAACACATGGCTTATAAGCACTAGAACAATAGTAAAGCCAAGTGCAACTGAGGCTTTCTGCTTGCTAAGGTATTTAGCTCCCGGAAATTTTTGCATGATTTCATGTGGGATTTAAAAATTCATTTTGGGAGATAAATTACTCCATTAACATTACAATAGGTAGCTATTATTTTATGCTCATCTAATGCTGTGATACCATATGGCAATAGAGATCTGTGAGCCTCTAAATGCTTTACATTTATTTTTGTCATCTTATAGTAAATTATATTTCTGGAAAGTAACAGTTTTTATGTAGCTACAATGATTGCATTTAGATACTGTCATTTCTTTTCAAACTTAGTTTTTGAAAAACCTGTACTTGGTTTGTGTTTGGGAAATTGGGTGTGTTAACTCTGTTATGCAAAAATAAAGTATGTTTTCCCAGGCACTCAGTGTTTTATACACACAGAAAGTCCTTAGTCCATGCTATTGGTGGTTGAATATTTTATGTATCTTTTATGATAATAAACAACTCTGTCTTTTGTATCTTTTGTATTCCTTCTTCAGTACCATCTTTGGAGATGACTTGCAAAAATGTGTTTGTGTTCATTGAGGTTTAAAATGCCAACTCCGGATTTTGAGTATTTCTATAAAATATTAATTCATGCCCAAGGTCCTTTGTAATGTTAATGTGTGTTTAAGATTAATTCTCTTTTATGAAGTTCACTTCTGAATTATGTTATCTTGTCAGATTTGGAATGGGATTTTTATACTTGAAAGGGTAAATTTTTAAAAAAAACTTGATTGATTTTTTTTTCCGCTCCTATATTCTCTAGTAACAAGTGTACTTTATTGTAACCAACACATTGCATCAACAGTATCCCAAAAGCCCCTTTCTGTCTTTACAATCCAGACCACAAAAATTTAACCTGCTGTGTAGATGGCCAGCCATGAATGTCAGCTTTATGATTCTCGTACATTCTGGCTGTTTAAAGGTTAAGTTTAGTAACGTAAAATGTTTTGTCTCGTGTTGCTTATTTGAAAGATAACAGCTGATAAAAATCACTGCACTGAAGACAGAAATGTCATGCTTTCTGTTTTGTTTGATATCAAATTCTTAAGAAAATAATGTGATACAACAGCTTTGTATTGGCTAATCGTTCCTGCATGTATAAGAAAAGTGGATGGATTTCCTGATAAAAGTAGAGTGCTGTTAGGTAATGCTTTGTCAGAAGTACAGATCATGCAGAAACAGAGAACTCCTAGGCTTTTTAGATTGCAGATGGATTAAATACTGCTGTATCTTCTGTAAGTACAGAATGTGGCCTTAGCAGGGCACCAATGAATCTGTCTGCTTGGGAAACAGTGAATAAACAGGTTTTGAGACACATCTGAATTACTGCATACTTGAGCAAAGTGAGAAGATGACAAGGGAAGAAAAGTTTCCTAATTTAGTAAAAACTGAAAAAAAATTTAAGCAAGCTATGTGTAGTCTTATGTTTCCAGTGGATTATCAAATATCTTTGTGCATAATACAATAAAAATGATTGATGTATATCCTTGGTTATGTTTGTTTCATCACATGAAGTTACATCAGAGAAGCAGCACCGTATACACACAGATGTTTTAATAGAGCTTGGCCAACTCCTGTGGCTATCACCATTGGCCACAGCTGAAGAAGAGACTACTCTTTATTTTAAAGAAACGTCTTGTAGCTGTGCCAGATGCCTGTCTTTCTAGATTTTGTTTTAGCTGAGAAGTTTGAGGGACATCTTGGTAATAATCACTGCTTATTTTGCTCACTTACAACTTCTAGCTGTTCTAATAATGTTTCCATTTTTGTTCCAGTACTGGTTTAAGCTTCACTTCTATAAAAACTGAGAGTATCTCTAAGAAGCTGCTATCTCATGTAAACATATCTTTCTCAGTAAGGTGGCATTTGTTTGAGGAGTAAGCTTTAGATTTTATTTCTAAGGATGGTTTCTTTGTCAATCTTTTGATATGTCTGAAAATATTGAAAAACATTCGGATTTTTCCTAATATATCATTGTCAAAGCTTGTGTGTGCATTTGATCGACCTCTGAAACTTTTGTTTTCATTCAGACATGGTAATGGTTGTTTCTTTTCACACCTGTTTTTAAACACTATTGTCTCTTGTAGCTTTTGAGCATTATATTCCTCTATTTTTTTTTTTTACAATGGCTTGTCTTGTTTTAAATATTCTTTAAATATTCTGAATTTAATGCTATGTGAGATGATGAACTGTTTATGGACAGGTTTTTTTAAGGAGGAATTGAACTGCATTGATTTGAAAATAAAACTTTGCCAGTTTTTTCCAACCACCTATTCTCATTTTTAAAAAAAAGGACCTACTTATCACTTAATGTTTCTTTCTTTGTAATGTCAGCTTATTCTTAGCTGACAGTTATAACTATAAATTACTGATAGTGGTAGTTTTGGATTTGATTAGTGACTTTCTATTATAGAATGCAGTATATGAAAGGCTTTTATATAATCTGTATGCATCAAAAATCAGGGAAGGAAAAATGGGTATGTTTAATCCTACTTAAGCCTTAAAGGAAAGGGGAGCATAATAAGCAGAACTTATAAATTTATATTTATGGGGTTTCAATCTAATTATATAGGAAAATAAAACCACAGTTATCACTATTGCAATAATAACACTAAAAATAAAATAATATGCTTTATGCTAATTTCAGTGGCCATGAGTGTGTCACCTGTTTTTACTAAATCATCATTTTTTTTGCACCAAGCTGAATAGCACAAGTCTTGGTAATGTGGACTCATTGAGGATTATATAAAAGAAATGTTCCTTACTTGTTACCGCTCTTACATACGCCACATCTTGACCAAAATGATAAGAGGTTCATGTTCCTAGTTCCCAAAAAGTCATCAGACATCTGGACTACCTTTTCATGGAACAAGAAGCAAGGTTTTTCTTTCTATATAAACCTTTTTATGAGTTTTCTATTTCTTATCCTAAAGACTGTTTTTCTGGTAAGTACAAATCCTTTTAGTGTGTTCTAATAATTTGTGAGAGAATCAAGTGAGAGCTGCAATAAAAGATAGTATTTATGTTAGTTGAGCTTTTTAGTTGGTCTTTCCAGCTTTCATCACTAATGAGGTAAGCAGAGTGAGAAGGAGCACCCATGTGACTCTAACGATGGTAGCTGTGGTAACTGGGGTAATTATTTTTGAATGGAATATGATGAAAAATTAATAATCAACTATATAACCCTCTTTTCAGTGTTTCAGGCGTGATGATTTTCTTTCTGGACAATAGTTTATCTGAGATCTGATTTAGCTTTCTATGGGTTTTTATAAAGAACCCTTTGATCTGAACATCAGTACATGAAAAAGTGAAAAATAATGATCTGTTTCTGTACTTAAACACGTGCCAGTCTATGAAAAAAAAAATGCTGCAACACTCAGAGTATTGAGAATTTGGCATGTGCCTGTAGCATCCAGCTGCTTAAGTTCCTCACATCTTGCTGTTTAGAAAGTCAATTTCTTTTTTACAGAACTTATGTTCTCGTACAGATAAATTTGAGACTATCACAAAATGAGACACAGTAATCAATTTAAACTCAGCAGTCGCCTGCTATTAATTGCCATTTACACACATTTAAATGCAAAGCTCATGAGAGCTCCGATTCATAAAATGTTAAAGATATTTTTAATAGGGAAAAAGTCTTGAACTCTGTATGTGGCAATAAGAATTTGCATTTCTTCTCAGGTAGACATCTTACAATTCAGTAAAGGTTTCCCTTCAACACAGGCTTATTATTGTGTCTTTGAAAGTTAACTGGGAATGTATTTCTCGATTTGCAGATAGTGCGTTCTTAATACAGAATATTGAGCAGTAAGTTGTAAGAAAATTAGTTAATTTGACTAAAACATGGATTTAATGTGTTTTCATTTACGTTTATTCTTAGATAACACTAACTGATAATAACCATAAATTCTGTGGGTTTCCAAGTTCTTGCTTTGATCTACTAGCATTATTCACAGAAGGTTGGTGCAGTTCCTGTCTGCATAATCTCAAATTTGGGGATGACACTGAGAAATACTTCTACAATTAACACTTATTTTGGAACTAATTTAGGGATAACTTGTGCAATTTGTTAGCACAAAGAAAGAATTTCAGAAAACCTAGTAAATAGAAAACAACTTGCCCCAACTCTCTAATTGCTATAATTTACTATAGAGATAAAATGTTGCCTATATGAATTTATATATGCACACACAAAAACACACACATATATAATTTATTGAAACTTAAATGTCAACTTTATATAGTGTTTAGATCTTAGTCTGATTTTTCCTTGGTTCACCCAGAGCTATGCTATAAATAAGGCCAGTGAAATTTGCTTCAGGAGGTTTCAAAAGGCATCAACGTACTGGATCCAAATAAAATCTGGGTTTACTGCAATTAATCACCTTGTGTTTAGAATTTAAATGGACAGTCTGTTGCTTCTTTATAACAAGATAAAATTTGGAAACTTAAACAATTGTGTTTTGAATTGAAAATCAGTCTGTGATTTATTTCAGATTCTGCTTGGTGATGCTTGCAAGGGTGTCTGGAAGCATTCTAGTGTTCTTGTACAGGCAGTTAAATACTAATGAGATGACGCCAAGGTAAGAGCATTGTAGGGTAAGCACACGGCTTTTGCAGAGACAGTCCGAAAGAAGTAGTTTCCTTATCCTTTGATAAATTACAGTGAAAAGTGCAATTTCAGGTGAACCCGGATTAATTTGATCAAAGGAGTAAAATCCTAGCACCAGGAGTCTGTAATCAGACTGGCATTTATTCATTGACATTTATTGCCACTCAACAGCAGATAAGTAGAGAGCAAAGATTTGGAATAAATTCACAGTATCAACAGGCAATATACTACAGTTTTACCATTTGCAGGAAGTGGAATTTTTCAGGTTAATTTTGCTGTGCCTTAACCAAACTTTTCCTTGAAGAAATGCTTTTGTCTCTTGTCTGTCTTTTCTCTTGGTTATATCAGGTGATTTAGGAAGAGGTAAGAATTCTTTCTAAAAATATTGCATCATATCCTTCAATGTTACTTTCACTGTTTCTAGATTTAAAAGAAAAAAGGAGGAGAAATCTTTGAATGTGAAACCTCAGCAAAATACTCATTAATGTAGAAGTTCCAAATGCATGAAGTATGCTTTCTGCCTCTGCTCATAGGATTTAAAAGCCTGCACGTGAACAGTCTGTTTCTTTGAGTGTTACGCTCCTGACAGCGATCAGTGTATATTTGGCCAGTATATGGTAAAGTAGGAGATGTGGAAGAAGCCACAAGGCTAAAGAGAGAGAGAGAGAGAGAGAGAGAGAGAACGAAAACTCTCTTGATAATCTTTCAATGTCCCTTCCAACTCCTAACATTCTGTGATTCTGTAGCTCTTAATTGCTTTAAAATATGTACATATGTATACACATGGTGAGAATATTAATCTTTCTATACTAAGAGGATTTCTACCAACTGTATTTGTATGGTTGATAATATTAGTTGGTGGCAAAATTAATTTACTGAGTTTCAGATTTATGGCAATTATAACTCTGCCTGAGGATGAACTCATTTTGATGTACAAGAATATGACAATTATACATTAAAATGTAGTGGTACAAAAACCTTTGAGCTAAAGAAGGATAAAGGAATAGACAGATGAATAAGAAAACTCTACCGGGTTTTTCTGGGATATCATGTTCTATTAATTCAAAATAATGTATCCAAGAACACAGTTACTATAGGTGTTCTGGGTGGTTAAATATAATGGATCAATTTTAATCCATTTATTCTTATTTATTTATGTATTCATTTTTAGATGTACGAAATCTTATCTGTAGTGCAGGTAAATTGATGCATTCCCATGATCTTCTGTAGATGCAAATCTAACTAGTAGTGTCACAAGGCTCCTACAAATCTGTTTGTTGTTTTCATCTTGAGAGAAATCCGTTATTATTTCTCCCATGTTACTGCATGCTGTAATGAAGCATATATAAGTACGCCTAACCTTGAAGTCTTTTCAAAAATTTCTGTCTCCTAAAACTTACCATAGACCTGTCTTGTTAAAAGTTGAATTTGGAAAGCTTCTCTTAATCAATTGCTTTGCAGCAAGGGCTTGCAAAGACTTTAACGTTTTGTAGACTGCTGTAACTTCTTAAAAATTGTTTGTACCTTGAAGCTCGAGAAATCACAATGTGATGTACAAATGCCAAAGGACAGCAATTTCTCAAAAAAATGAAGCACCATGCTCAAATGGATTTAAGAATTTGAATTAACCAAACAGAAAAGAAGGGATGCTGAGAAGTGACAAAATATATAGGCTAGATAGTGCATGTGCGCAATTTTACTTAGGTGAGGCTCAAGTTTCTGAGCAGACTGTGAGGACTGGAAGGATTAAAATGGCCACTCCTGGCTGGTCACAGTTAAAATTCAATGAATTGTTCATCACACAAAATTTGAGGTGTTTTTTTTTTTTTTAAATTTACAGAAAAAAGCTAAAATGCATTTCAGCAGATTAAATTAATAACACTGATTATTCAGAGAGGTTTTTACCATGGAATTTTGAAAGAAGTGATTTGTTTTGGAATAGAATCAGACTATGGATGCTTTCATGTTCTGAAAAGGATTTGCAGCTGTCTGTTCTGGAGATACTCCCATCCTCTGCCGGTTTTTTAATGATCTCAGATATCTTGGAGCTTAAACGCCCTTCTCATAAAAGGAAGGTGTCTCCTTGCATCTCTTTTCTCTCTTTTTTTTTTTTTAAATTTATTTTTTTTCTGTCTGTAGGGACTGCTTTCCTTTATAATATGATGTATCTCAAGGTCTGAAGTGGCTCAGATTGATCTGTTGGGCAAGTTGATAAGTCAATTTTTCTTTATAAGCACAGGCCACATCTTAAGCATCTCAAGTGGAGCCATTTCTAATGTGGTGAGGACGCATTTTGAATGCGTGGATGATGAAAGCAGAGAATAAAATACTGATGATTTGGTTAACTGAATTGTGTCAAGAATGCCTTGAGTGAAGTAAATGGCAACGGTATGTCTTTGTAAGAGGGTGGAATTTCTTACACGACTTCAGAAAGCTGATTTCCAAACTTTGGGCAACCTGTAATACCAAGTATTTTCAAAACTCTTTTCACAGTACAGATGCTGTAACAGTAGGACAATTAGGAGTGTATATAGTGCTGTGATGCTTTTACTTGTCACTCAGATTTTTTTTTTTTTTTTTGGATATTTAAAGTTGCTACAGCAGGACACACTTCCTTTTCCAGAGAGTGCTGTTATAGCTGACACCTTCCCTATCACTTAAATGCATATGTGCTGAGATTTTTGAGATAAAATCAATGATGCCTAAATTTTTTGTTACCATTATGCTCACTGAAAAATAAACACTTTTTTCTTTATGAATGTATCCAAGGAACACAGAATTATAACAATGTCTATGTAAATATGTATAATATATATTTGAAAGATTTAGCTAGCTTATATATAAACTGTTCTATAAATTTGCTACTGAATAACCATGCTTTTATCTGAGTCAGTGCAAAAATCAGTTTGACACCTCTAAGGACTGATGGTGGTTTTAGATCTTTAGATATAATCGGATGAGTTATCTTTATTTTCATTTTCTTAAAACCAATGCTAAGTAGGTTTACTGCCAGTTTTAAAGGAAGATAGTTTCTTTTCTTACCAAGTGAGATGGCTTTGTAAAAAAAACTGGGCTTTTGAGGAAAGGCTGACGGAACCTTAACTATAGCAGGAACTAGCAGGTGTCACTGTAAAAAAAAAAAAAGTGATTGAGAATGATAGCTATAAATAGATGAGCCATTTTAGTCATTTGCCTTTGAAAGTAGTTTAATAATTCCATGCTGAGTCCCCTTTCAACAAATTTAATGAAAGTCAGCATGATGTTGTGGCAGTTACTATTGGATTCTTTTACCATCTTCTTGTGTTTCATGGTGTGAGAGATTAAAATAGCATCTAATAAACTGCATTAATGGTTCTACATTCTTCATCTGAGGCACAATTGCATACAATTCCTCCTCCTCTGGAGGGTGCCCCTGTTTTTCTGTTCATTGCTACTATGCCTAGGAACTAAGAATTACTAAATAGTAATTTTGTGGCTTTATTCCCTATTCATTATAGTTGTCACTGTGGAGCCACTCTGAGGCATTCTGAGCAGGAAGTAATGATTTGATTTGCAGCCTACTGTGAAAATTTATTAATCTGAATGGACCCTTCTGAAATTCTACTTGATGAGCATAAGATTAACAGATGCCTGTATCAATGCCATTATCTGTTGATTTCTATAGATATAAGACAGAACAATTTTTTAAACTTGGAAAACATTCTTATCCTAGTATGGAGAACTTAAAAGTATTTGCTTGCTTTTTGTCTTTGCACTTAGGATCAATAATCAAATTATGTGTTTGTTACAATGCTTGAGGAACTATGCAATTTCAAAGGAGTTCAGTACAGAGTTCAGCTCTTGGGTACTTTCTGTAACTTAAATACCTTTGCACTTTGTGGTTTTCCAGTGCATTCACTTCTATTTACATAACAATTTCAAGTAACATTTCGTAATTAATTCCTTATTTTATGTTAGTAACACCTAATTTAATCAGTGTTCTATTTTGTTGGATACATCTGAGAAGATGTAGGTGTGTATGACTTAGGCATGAATGACTGCAATTCAATTCAGATTTCTGTGATTTTTTTTTTTAAGTTCTTGAGGAAGCAACGGCAATACTAAAACCTTTTCTTCCTTTTGCAGATGCATTTGGTGTCCATGTCCAGTTTTTTACAGCAGGGGGCCTGCATGGATGAGCTATGTGAGGACTGACGCAGGGCTGTCCCATGCCAGACACAGTTGGTCCCAGCTGGCTCTGCAACTGACCTCTCTTTTCTAAATAATTTGTATATATTCATACAAGATGTCTGATTTATCATCATCATTGTACAGCTATGTTTAACCTATGAAATTTCATTATGGTCTTTTAATTTTTTTCAGAAGTTTATGCTTTTCCTTGGAAACTGAAATTAGAAGTAGAGGTTTTTTTATTTACTTGCATGGGAAAGATAGACTCCTTTACATAGACTGAAACAAAATATTCTGAGGTAGCTTCTTGTGGGGTATGTTTTTCACAACTGATTTTATAGTTTGCATTTTCTACAACAGAAAAGGTAATTAATTAGTTTTTTAATTCCTTGTATAAATTCAGTGTGTTTTGAGGAGTAAAGTTTACAAAAACTCTGTGATAATTGAAGCACATCTCCCCATTTGTTTCTGCATTCCTAGATATTAGTGCTGCTTCCTTTTGAAAATAGAGATGCCAAATCTGTATCTAATAGCCTGGATTAATGACAAAATGGTAAATAACATTTTCCTAGTCATAAGAGAAGATTTCTTTCTCTTTAGGAATGTTCTTAATGCATTACAACATAGTAGATTGCATAAATGATAAAGTGTCTATGCATCTGAACAATATGGTGTTTGACAATAGTAAACAGAATACCTCTAGGAAGAGTTAAGGTTAAGGTGTATTTTGATATATGGCTTACATAAAGACTTTTCTTTCAAGGACTAGCATATGCTATTTACTAAATTAAAAGACTGAAACAGTACTGAGAACTTCTACGTTTTATAAAAGTGCATATATCAGCTGCCTACCCATGTGGACAAATACTTTCATCTGTATATGTGGCATTCAGAGTTCTATTAAATTGTGTTACGGTTTTGTAACTTAGATAGGAATTGAACCACCGAGATACAACGTTTTCTTTCACCTTTGAAATATTGAAAGATTGCTTCTATAGGTTTTCAAATTAACTAGCCATTGTTTGATGGACTCTGGCTGATGGAATTGACAGTATTTGTGCTTTCTATTTGCATGTCCTAAATATTATAGCCAGATTTTTTTTCCTGTTTCCCTGTGATATATTAAGCTATAGTTCCACAATGACTGTGATAGAGACATTTAAAAATTATGCAATAAATAATGCAAAAGACAATTTAGCTTAATCCTGCAAAAAACATGGCAAAATTCAGAAAGAACTTTTTAGAATGACAGTTCCTCAATAATATTAATGAATGATATAGTCCTGTATAAGGTGCCTCATCTTTTTATGTCTTATATAGAGATTAGTAAAATTGCACTATATTCTGAATCAATGAATTACAATTACATGACAGTCCTTATGCATTTAGATATTTGAAATTGATTTGGAAACTACAAGGAATATGATTATATTTTTAAAGAGTCTTTCTCTGACTCTAAGAATTTCCATCCCTTAATAAGTACTGCATATCATGAATGTTCCATCAACCCACTGTGTCTGTTGGCTGGGGAAATGGACGGCCGAGTTGAAATATGCCAGGTAACTAGGAACAATCAGTCACCCAAGACATGAACAGGAAGTCTTTTTGGGTGGGGGTTTATACAAATAATGAGAATGTGAGGTACTTGGTGTTGAGATGAATAAAGTTTGTGGCTTTCTATTGGGTTTGTCAGCTTCTATCTCTTCTGTGTATCAAGCAAAAAGTGAGAATAAAATGTAGAAACATATGGACCTGAGATAAAAGAGGAAACATAAAAAGAGAAAAATACCTTTTAACTTATGTGCTTTGATGCTCTCTTGTCTTGGTCCTCCTGGCATGTGGTGTGTTTACAGATTCAAAACCCATACACCAAAAGGCAGGGCATAGGGACTAAGGGCACTTCATCTTTTATTGTGTTGTCATCACTTAGAAGCTTGTCAGATCATCTGTATGGGCTAAGTAGAGAGTCCTCAGTGGCAAGTATTCTTTTTCCTTTGTCAAAAATTGTTACAGTCAACTCGCTTATTGAGCCATAGAAAAATGGGAAGTGTTGTGTTAGTGTGTAACCTTTGTCTAAGGACTTCAGAAGTTCCTAAAATGGCAGACTCTGAGGACAGTGCATTGCTGAAATGAACTTTTAGGACTTGAAATACAAAGCAGCAATCTTTTTGCCTTGTTTTACAAAGCATGGTTTCGTCATATATAGTAATTGTAAATGTGCACCGTGGAACCTTTCCTGTGCAAAATAATGAAAAGAGTCTTCATTTCTGTGGTCTTACTCCTAGTTCCACTGTAGTAAAACAAACTAATTGCTTTATCTGAGGTCAGGTTTCACTTGTATTTACTTATTACCAATGTAGCTATAGTGTCAGTATTATTATTTTATATTGGGATTGATGCCATATTCAGTATGCCAGTTAAAAAATTTACAACTGTTAATTCATTGCTTGAGAAATTGTTTCGTCTTTTATGAAAAGTGAACAAGTCCATTGGAGGGGGAATTGGAGCCCGTTCATCCCTGTCTCTAAGGTCAGTGCTGGAACTACCAGGCCTAGTGAGTATCCATGTGTTGCTATATAGTCTGAGATAAGCATTGTAGCTCCTCTGTATGGGTTGGGAAGAAAGCGTGAGAAATAAACAAGATTTGCTGTGTAATTCTGAAAAGGCAAAGTCTGTGACCCACAAAGTCCCAGCAGAAACTCAGCATTGCTTCCCCAAATCTATAAAAAGGCAGTGGCTGGGACTGGCAGTGTGATTTGTGTGGCTTGAGACTTGAAGACACTGCCTGCCTTAGAAAAGCCCAAATCACAAAGGACTGTTTGGCCAGCTGATCACCTCAGCCTCCTGTAATACTATGTAGGTAGGGATTGGATGTTTTCCATGCAAATTAAATCAAATGTTCCTTGTATCTGAATAGTTACTAGCAACTGTATTTTGGACACAGTAGAAGATCATTAAGAGAAGTGGCTCCTTACCAGAATAATCTACAGAAAGAAAATGCAGCATCAGCTTCTTTTCTGGCAACTACTGGTAAAGTCCTAAGCATAAAATGTTGAGTAGAAAGAAAAGATGATGGACAGTGAGAGCTGTGTCAGTCTCTCTATTTCCTTATGTTTTGTTGAAATTTGTTGAAATAGACCATCAAGTAGGATAAAATACCTTCCTATAAGTGTCACTCTGGTATAGATTCTCCCAGACTTTCTGTATGTGACCTCAGGAGACAAGGAATTGCTGGGTCACTTCTTTTGGAACACAGAAATGCCTGCCTGAATAATATATTTGCATCCAAGACTGATTTGCTATTGATGTAAAAACCCAAACCACAGTTCTGGAGTTGGTGAAATTAGTTGAATAAATGACTTCTAAATGTTCTCTGAGGACTATTAGATAGTTGCCATGAATAGAAGTGGCATTGGGAGATGCTTCTGTTTTTAAATTATTTTTTCCCTTTCCCCTGAAAGAAAGCTGAATGAATGAGATTCTGCTGAATAATGAATCCTCAGTTCACACCAGCTGCCTTTCTTTTACATCTCAGGATTCTTTTTTTTCAGGCCTTCCTTTTCCTCCACGACCTGTGGAGAGAGCATAGGTAGTATAAACTCAAAGCAAATACTACTGCATTGGCAGAATGAGAGAGTATCTAAGTGCTTCTAGTTCTGCTCATTCTAGGTCAGGAGCTTTTATGTTAGCAGAGCATGAAGATGGCACATTCACAGATACTCTTTTATTATGGTACCATCTGAGCTTGTATCTGGGACAGAAGCATTTATACTTGCTTGAAGGGAGATTGGTTCTGCTGAAGCCCAGTATATCTTCCAATACAAAGCATTATGTGCTACTAGTGTGAATGGGCAGAAGTACTTTTACTTGAAGTTAAAAAGACTGACTTGCTTGCTGTTTCAGTTATGCTAACCTTTTGTTGCACCTCCATAATTAGCACATATGTAAAATTTCAAAGATCTTCTAAAAAAAAAAGGTTACATGCTTTAGATTATAGACATTCATGTATTATGTTTTGTAGATGTGCATGTCTGAATTCCAGATAATTGTTAGCTAGCTAACTGCTGACTAGCTGATTAAATGAAATGCCTGGTTTATCAAAATCCTTTCATTTGCTCTCTTCAGACAAGGGATTTTCTGTTCATGTCTATTTTAAGCTGGAAAAAGTCGGTGAAGAGAAAATTATAATATGTCAGTTGTAGTTGAGATCCTCAAGCTCTTTGTTGGAGTGATTATTTTTTGCCTCATGGGTACCAAAGTTTAATGAAGAAGCCTTATTCAGGCTATTTATGATCTCACATATGCTTGTTAGTCAGCCAAGATGCACTTTCCTTCAATTTACTTCTCTCAAATGATATGGAATTTGGAATAAAAATAGTAATCCCCACCCCCAAAACTTCAAGCTAAACGTTCCCAAACATTTCTTTTGGTATTTCTGTTTTTTTAGCCTTGACAATACTCATAACCTCTACTAGAAAAATTCCAAAACAGGAAAAAAAATCATTACAGATTTAATGTTTAGCTATAATTATATATTGTTGAATGACAAGCATACCTTTAAGATGTTAGATATAGCATGGTCCATATTTTCTCCCTCAGTGTTTTAATTTATAAATTGCAAACATCAGTTATTATGTCAGTCAAAAGAATAACATTTAGCCTTGAGTCATGATCTGCCTTTCTCTGAGTTTTGTGCCATGATGTCTTTATTAGTAATATTTTCATGTCTATATATAGATGTTGACTTCAACCTAGGATCAGATGTTTTCTAACATATCTTGTTTTATGAAGCCTAAATGCTATGTTGATGAGGCTGGCACACTACACAACTGTAAACCATTGGAAAAACATATGTACTATAAAATGGCTTTTAAAAATTTACATAAAAGCTCTGATTGCAAATGTTGGTGGAAAATTGGTTTTGTATTTCAGGATGGGAGTACTGCAGTTTCATTTACTGTGAGTGTATAAAAAGTGTGTTGTGTTTTGCTTAAAATCTTTCAGGTCTGCTCTCTGCATGACTATGACTTAAATCTTGTGCAAAACATTTAATGTACTTCAAAACAAAGAGAGAAGAGCTTGCTTTTTTCCATTAAAAGGACTTTGGGTGCCTTTTTAGCACTTTTGTAGTACAGAGGAGTGAAGGGTGGAAACTTCAAATTCAGTTGTGAATTTAATCCTTTTTCAGAGAAGATCCCTTGTGTTCCACAGGAAATGGATATGATTTAACCAATTCACAAACCTTTAGAAATTACTTTTTGCAAAATCACATACTTTTTGTTAGTACTTTCACAGTGCTTTTGGCAGCATTCAGAACATAGAACAAACTACAGAAATTTCTTTAAGGAAAAATTTCAAGTGACAAGTGAAGAAAATTAAACTTAAAGAGAAGAATATTAAGTGTCTGACATGCAGCAGAACATTTCTTATTTTCATGTTCTCGTTCCCTGGAGAAGTGAGAAAGTAAACACAAGACTAGCAGCCTTTGCAATTAGGCTACTGTCCACCCATTGTGACATGGTTCTGATAGACATGTGATTGCAGCTCCTTTATGAAGATATTCCCCCCCCATACATGTTACTTTCCACTTCATGAAACATGAACAGATTTCAAATTACTATGGATTTGAAACCAGTAACTTCCAATATGCCAGTGACATAATGGCAATTTCTTTGCTTTAAAAGAAAATGCCTGTTACACAAATAACACAAATGAGACTGTGACTTAAGAGCCTATCTGCTTGAAAACATCTTGGGTATATAAAGGATTATTTTTCCAGCAGATGAGGGGAGAAGTCAAGAAGGCTGAAAGTGTTATAAAAGGGTTTTGCTATAGTCTCTCTTCTTTGCATCTTGTGTTATGTGCAACTTTGTGAAATTTAAGAAAAAGACCTCCCCATTCTCATTCTCTAAGAATGGGAAAACCAACTACTAATAGTAATAATAAAAAATATAATTGGGAAATAAAAATCAGAGGAAAATTTTTTTTTTTTTTTAATTCCCAAAGCTGTGCTTCATTCTCTCACTTATCCTGTTTTACTGAGATGGTAATATTTTACTAGGTCTGTTACAAAATCTGATAGCACAGAAATTTTCAGAAGCAGAAATGATTGCATTCTTAAAAATGCACACTCTGAATAATTTCCAAGCAGAAGATCTGTCAGCTACTTTGTCTGATTTACTAGACATAAAGTTACACTCCATGGAAAATGAACTTGGTTGTGCAATACGTAGAATATATGTTACTTGCCAGTTGCCCCACACAGTTTTTAAATGTGGTATTGACTAATATTTTTTAAGCTTCTGTATTTTGCTTAGAACATTTTAAGAAATGTAAATGGTAATAGAATGTATTAAAAAACCTTAATCTGTAGTAATAGTGCTGAAATGTCATGTGGGAGTACAGCAACTAATGGGCTTTTTGGTTTAAGTTATGCTGCTGGATAGTATATTCTGAGCTAAGAATTTTTAAATTCTCATACATGGAAGCGTAATGCTTTTCATGGAATTTTAGAGGAGATGCCTACGTTGCAGATATTTCTGTTTATCCATTTACAGACTGTCCTATTTATAAGTAATGACCTCCCTCATATAACCAGCATATTGCAAAAAATTTTTATATACATATATATTTCACAGGGAAATAATATTTCCTAAAGTGGGGGTCTATGCCTGTAGCTCTGTTGGCATATGTGTTTAGGTTGAAAGACTGGGCTAATCAATATACTTTTGGCTCATATTTTAGAGTTTTATGTATCTTCCTGGCATAATACAGTGTTATATTGGGTATCTTCAGCTCTGTGAAGACTACATGGAATAGGGCAACACTATGCAGAGAATCTGGTCAGGTGTCTAATGTCTTGCTTATTACAGATTTTTTCTTACTTTGTGTGTAGATGTGACTGAACTGACTCTTGGTTTGGAGTTAGATATGGTTGGTGCATATTGCACTTTTTCAAAGGAAAAGAGCTCATACTTTATGGGCAGTGAAATTGCATGGAGCAGTCAACACATAGGAGGTAGGACTGCCATTGAGAAGGACCATGGCAGGCTGACAGAGATGATGGCAACCTCATGAAGTTCAGCAAAGGCAAACGCAAAGTTCTGCATCTGGGATGGGCTAACTCCATGTGACAGTAAAGTTGAGTTTGGCTAGAAAACAGCTTTGCAGAGAAGGATGTTTAGTGGTCCAGGTGGACAAATTTATGAAGATTAACTATGTGTTGGTCGATTTAAAAAAGCATGTAGCCAGCAGGTCGAAGCAGTCTCCCTCCATTCAGATCCGCATCTGGAATATTTTTTCTGGTATTGGGATTCCCAGTTCAAATGGAAGACTGATAAATTGGAGAGAGTCCAGCAGGGGGTCAGCAGGATGGTTATTGGGGTGAAGTATGTGGTGCATGAGAGATAACAGGCAGAGCAAAGTAGCTTTAGGCTGAATGAAGAAGGATAAAGGGACATGGGGGGCAGCCTGTGTTTGAAAACCTGCACAGTAAAAACACCACCCCCAAAAAACCCCAAATTAAAACCACCCCCCCTACGTTTAAATGGCATTTCCTGTATTCATACTGCTGAGAAGAGTGGTGCTATCTTCCTCCCTACCTATGTCAGGTATTTATGTAGTGTGATAGCATCCACTTAAGTCTTTTCTCTAAGCTTAACAACCCCTCCTGAACACCAGCAGGGCTGTTAGGTGCATCAAGTCTTCCTGACTGTGTCTCCTGTAGATTTGCTGGTGGTGCAACTTGTCCCATCTTCCATATTGTCAATGGAAGATGTTCAACAGCATCGGTCCTGTATTGACCCTGGGGAAACTTGTTCATGACTGGCCTCCAGCTGGACTTTGTAAAGTTGATCTGGAAGTTCAGCCAGTTTTCAATCTTTAAAGGCCAGTATATTCATAGATGTGAAAGCATTACTTACTGTCTTCACAATGTGAAAAAAGGAAGCCTGCCAATATACCAGTTCAGAAAGATCATTTGGCAAGTGTCTCACTGGAACCCATTTAGGATACGAACGTTATGTATGTTTCATGTGAAGATATTGATGGGGCTTTCTTCTGCCTTGCAGGTTTGTTGAGGAGTTGGGAATGGGCAATAGGTATGCCCTATAGGTTTTGCATCCTTTTGTTATTTCACTGATTGATCTCTAACATTAAGCACTCACATGCTGAAATATCTGATCTGTGAGACAACTGTCATCTAGTCAGAGAATGATTGTGCCATTTCAGAGAACATCTGCTCTCATAAAGGATATATACAGACAGAGAATTATTGTTCACACAGACTAAATTCCTTATTCCTGTAGATTTAGCTAAAATACATGGTTTTCTTTGTGAGTGTGCAGTAAGTAATATTACCTGATAGCTGCATCACAGCACCTGTGACATGCAGGTAGAGAAAGTGATCTTTTCTCCCTTGAAGCTGCAAAAGAGGTTCTGCAGATGAAGAATCCAGATTAGGCGTGTTTAATATGCTTCTTTATTTTGGTTGTAGTTTAAAACTGTTAATCTTCTTGATCTTAGCAGCGGTTACTCTTGAAACTGTAATGTCAGAAATGGAATTATGCCTTTGTGTAGAGTAAAGACCAATATCAATTTAAAGAGGAAGATCTTCCTAAATAACAAAGACACCCCCCAACCCCCAAAAAACCAACCAACAACACACTCCAAAAAAATCCACCAAAAAAGACCCCCCCCAAAATTTTTTCACTATATAAATCCAAGAAAAGAGGAAAAGAAAGCACAAGTTAAAAAAGTTGAAGTTAAATATAAGTTTTAACTTTGCAGGGAAACTTTAGCTATTAAACTGTTAAATTTTGGTGTACAAAACTTCAAATATCAGTCTAGATTTATTATCATCGTTATTCATACTTATGTTTCTTTGATGTTGATTGAATTATTAATACTGTAGCTTAGCGCTATAGGTTTAAAATGATGAAAGAGTAAGTGCTTTAGCTATATTTAAATTGTTAAATCTGAATTAAGTAGGTTCATCTTGCAAAATAAATATATCTCACAAACTAGGATGAAATGAGTTGTTTAGTAATGCTATGGAACAAACAGACAAAGTACATTTACTTCTTTATTGTATGTAAGTTTTACAGCTCTTAAAAATGACAAATTTAGAAAAGAAAGTATGATCCTAGTGCCAACCATTCACAGCATGCCCGTGCTGGCTATGCCAGGAGACAGAGCATGGGGCCACTGTGGCTTGCCCAGACACTGAAGAATATTGCAGATGGGTGTGTGTGTGTGTACCCCCCTGCCCCTAAAAACAGGGGTGTGTCGGAAAGCATGTGAATGGCTTCTCAGCATTGGACAATTAGCAGGAAGAATAAACAGACAGGTGATAGATGTAACCCCTTGAAACACTGCCAGCCATATCACTAATATCTGGCAGGTTTTTTAATAGACATTGTATGTAAATTAGGAAGCAGTTGCTTCTTCCCAGTATTACAAGGTTGTTCTGACACCAGGTAAAAGCAAGACCAAGCTTGTTTGCCCGGTTTCTTTATTTCAACAGTGTATATCAAGCATAAACTCTATCACTAGTGTATATGTGCGGGTCTCTCTGTTAACTCAGTCCAGGTCCTAGGTTTGGTACTTTATTAGGCATAAAGGGAAGAGAGAGTGCTCCTTACTGGTCAGGTCTATGGATCTTCGTCTCATCTGTCAAACCTTATTGTCTTGTAGGCCGCTGCAAAATGTGTTTTCTGTCATGGGCTTGTCCTTTACCACTGTTCAAGATGCATAATTCTGTTCTGTTCCTAGGGATTTCCCTTTGCCTGTAATTTATTACCTTGAACTTTGCCCCAAGGGAGATATTTACCAGATTGCCTCATCTCCTGGTGTTGCAGCCTGCTTCACCACACACCTAAAATAAAATGAGACTAGAGAACTACCAATGTAGTAGTAAACCTCTGGATTTTGTTCCATTATTCAGTCATATCACTTCCCTGAGACCCTCCCTTATTCTGAGGTCAGTGACTCTTTGTCTTGAAAATGTTCATGCTTTTCCAATCAGTATTGCCAGTTATGATTTTTTTTTATGTCAAGCGACTGAGAATTTTTATAGTTTGTGATGCTTCTTCCTCTCGTGTATACAATTTTTTTTTATTTCTTCCAAAAACAAAGGGAAAAGCACTACTAGATTATGTTCAAGCTTCCTGAACTACTGAAAATTTGGAAAGCTCAAGTAAGAAAAAAAATTTAAATGTATCCAAATGTGCTTATAAAACCACCTCTGATGTTTACATCTGTGTTGTGGTTAGTGTTTCTGTGCTTAGTGTGCTCTACTTGAAATGTCATATTTTTACTCACAAGCGTTTTGTGTGAGAAACTGTATTTTTTAACAAACATTTTTGGTATCTAGAACAGTTTGAGATGTGAAAGAATTTTGCCATTGTTATGTTCTTAAATCTACCTGAAAAATCTATTCTTAGAATTGCAAAATGAAAACAAAAAACTTTCCTCTGAAATGTTGTTCTCCTAGAAATTAGGGTCAGCCTGATTAGGCTTTATTTCCAGATATAGTATTTTGCAGGAGACATTTTCAAATAAAAATCCCAATATTAAATCATAATTGTGGTGGAGTGGGCAGTGAGGTAATAGAAACTTTGAAGAGAATCCAAATATAGATTGAGATGGCTGTAAAACTGTCCTGGGAAAATACTTTGTTGTTCCTTGTCGTGGTTTTGCCCCAGCCAAGGGCCGCACCCCACACAGTCGCTTGTACTTTTAAAAGGAAGGGGGAGGGAAGGTTGGGGGAAGGGGAAAAGGGAAGGAAGAAAGGAGGAAAAGAAACCACAACCTAGAAACCAGAACCACGCAGGTTGGGATAAGGATAGTTTACTAAACAGTAACAGAAAACTAGATATAACAATAACATAAGTTTAAAGCACAAAATAGATGAAACTGGTGATACACAATGCAATTTCTCACCAAACCACACAACTCAGGCCGCACAGCTTAGAGCCCGTCCCGGACAACCCGACCGCCCCAGAAACTGCACGTCCTGGCGTTATCTCCCCCTCTTCCCCCCAGTCCCCCCTTATACCGAACATGACGTAACTGGCATGGAATATGCTCTTTGGCCAATTCGAGTCACCTGTCCTGGCTTCGTCCCCTCCTTTCTCACTAGTAAGGAAGTATGCAGAGCTGAGAAAGGTACTTGATTGCCCGGCAACAAATCGGAAACATCAGGGTGCTATCAGCACTATTCTCATGCTAACACCCAAACATGGCATTCCATTCACTGCTAAAAAAAAAGTTTAACTCCATCATAGCTGAAACCAGGACATTATCCACCCCTTATTCCATACCATTTACGTCATGACCAGATCCAACAATTTCCTTTGGGTACAACCAGTTTGGTGTTTCACACACCCATATATGTATGTACACATGTATGCACACATACGTGCATACAGATCTTATTCCCTCAGTCTGTGAATCATCCCTCTGAAGTTGTTGAGTTCATTTAGTCCATGATTTTCAGGCTCCATTTGTCGTAACAGTTTCTCAGGATAGTTGTATGTTCCATTGGCTCGTTGCATGCTGCATCTCAGGCTCTTGACTGATACACCTGGCATGGTCCATGCTCATAGTCTGTGGGTCAGAGTTTATTTTCAAAGGGAGAAAAAAAAGTTCTTGAGAGGCCAGGCTTTAGTTCCATCATCATGGCACTCATTCTTCATTAACTTGTATGACTCCAGCTATAATGCTATGGTACAACATACAGCAATCATATACAATAATGGGTTATTTGGCAATTATTACAATTTCTACTTCATTAATTATATTGGCTATTCTCACCCAAAATTAAATCCCCTTGAGGTACACATCGAACTTCTCCATCCCTCTGCATTACCCACCAAGTACAGCCAGGTCCTTGAGCAAAAACAATTCCAGACATGGGTTTACCTTTGCCTGAAGCAGGGATGACCCAAACTCTCTTTCCCAATACACTCTTCATATGCACTACTGGGACTCTGTCTCCCTCTTGGAACGATGGACGCTTTCTCCCAGTAGCTGCAACATTGCTCCATACGGGTTGGGAGTTGGACACATTGTTGTCAAGTCGTTGAACCAGTTTCTCTACTGCTGCAATGACGGAGAGGGAAACATTGTCTTGGTATTTCCGGAGTCGGCAGGCCACCTCATTTACGGTTGGCGGATTCGTATCATTCCAGTCAATTGCTGCCAGTGAATTGGTATACCCTGCTGGTGCACTTCGTACAACCTTACGCCACATATCTGGAGTGCATAGGACTTCATCGGGATCAGAGGGAAGCCGTGAATTGTCCAGATCATAATAAATTATCTCCCGTACAGCTAATTCTCTCAGGTGCTGGACAGATGTCTCTATGCTGTTACACTTAGGTGTCTGGCATGTAATATATTCCTTTATGGGATATCTTTCCTTCACACTTGACAGTAGTCGCCTCCAGAGGCTGAGGATTTCCGGCCTCCTCCCAATTGCTTTGTCAATTCCTCCTTCTCTAGCTAGGGATCCCAACTGCTTGGCCTCTCTGCCTTCTAATTCCAAACTACTGGCCCCGTGATCCCAACATCGGAGCAACCAAGTGATAATGTGCTCACTTGGGTGGCGAGTGAAATCTTTTCGAACCTCACGCAGCTCACTCAGAGTCAGGGATCGGGTAACAATCTCTGGTTCTGCCTCATCCTGATATCCTCGAGATGATCCCGGTTGATCATCATCCTTATCCGTCACTATACGAACTGATTTCTTTGTGCCTTTCCTCTTTTGTACGGGAGCAACAGACACTGGTGTGGATTGGTTTTTCAGATCATCTGCAGTGTCTGCTGTAGAGATTACAGTAGCTGCAGTGTCGGTCACAGGGGTTGCAGTAGCTGCAGTGTCAGCCCCAGTGGTTGCAGCAGCTATAGTATCTGCCAGTCTGTTTCCTTTCCCTTCTCCCTGACAGTGCTGACAGTGCTGCCTGCTATCAAGCAGTGTTTGATAAATAGTGGCCAGAGCCCAGCACAGTGCAGTAAGGTGTCCATCTCTGGGAAACCTACAGCAATTTTTCCTTAGGTATGCAGTCACTTGATCGGGGTCTTGTAGCTGTTCAGGAGTGAAATTCCAAACCATCGGGCGTGAGAAAGTACCTAGGTACTCGCCCATACTTTGCCACATGCCCTGCCACTCGTGATTATTCTGTCTCCGAGAAAGCTCTTCAGTGGTATTCATAAACCTATGCTTGATATATAACAAAAACTGAACCATCTGCACCAAACCTACCAATAGCAAAATGCTAGTTTGAATATCCCAGAGATATTGAAGATTTTCAAAAACTGCCCTAAGGGCTGTTGTATTTAGCCCAAAGGAAAAGAAAGCAGTGCCCCCACCATACCGGCTGCTGTTATTAACCCCTCCCTGTCCAAAGAATGGACAGGACAGCAAAACCTCATACAGGTACCAGCTTAAGCTCATGATCATCGATATTATTGTATCATAGACCGATATCATAAAATACACTATAATGAAGTATGGGAACAAACACAGGAGCCGCAGACCTGAGAGAGTAAAGAATCCTGCCAGGATTGTATACAGCATGCGGTGGTTTTGCTGCCACAGCCTTGTAAATAAATACCACAACATCGTGACCAGAGATTGCTTAAACAACAGTGCTTATCTTAATTGCGATAGTTAGGGTCAGATCTACCGTTATCCCAACCGTTCGTGCCCCACGTTGGGCGCCAAAATAACTGTCGTGGTTTTGCCCCAGCCAAGGGCCGCACCCCACACAGTCGCTTGTACTTTTAAAAGGAAGGGGGAGGGAAGGTTGGGGGAAGGGGAAAAGGGAAGGAAGAAAGGAGGAAAAGAAACCACAACCTAGAAACCAGAACCACGCAGGTTGGGATAAGGATAGTTTACTAAACAATAACAGAAAACTAGATATAACAATAACATAAGTTTAAAGCACAAAATAGATGAAACTGGTGATACACAATGCAATTTCTCACCAAACCACACAACTCAGGCCGCACAGCTTAGAGCCCGTCCCGGACAACCCGACCGCCCCAGAAACTGCACGTCCTGGCGTTGTCTCCCCCTCTTCCCCCCAGTCCCCCCTTATACCGAACATGACGTAACTGGCATGGAATATGCTCTTTGGCCAATTCGAGTCACCTGTCCTGGCTTCGTCCCCTCCTTTCTCACTAGTAAGGAAGTATGCAGAGCTGAGAAAGGTACTTGATTGCCCGGCAACAAATCGGAAACATCAGGGTGCTATCAGCACTATTCTCATGCTAACACCCAAACATGGCATTCCATTCACTGCTAAAAAAAAAGTTTAACTCCATCATAGCTGAAACCAGGACATTCCTTTATATGAAATAAACCAGGTATTATTCCACGTGTACTTCCTAACCAGGATATGTCACTAAGTTTTCCCTAAGGTTGCCAGTTAGCTTTCCCCCCCCCCCCTTTGCTTACCATAGAGGATCCAATCTTCTAATAAGAACTTTTCTGAGTATCAGCCTGCCATGTATCATCACTTTTCAGTCACATTTCCAAGTTAAGAGTCAAAATAGGAAAAATGATTAAATTCTAAAAACGTCAGCATGAGAATATCCAAAGTTGCTAAATGGGTGAGTGTATAAGTAGTCAGCTTAATATTTAAAAATCCTGACAAGCCTGAATGAATGAAATATTTATTTGGTTTGTAATATATATGAGTTGGAAACAGATGGTCAGAACCAAATATAGATCTGGAGTGTTAGTTTGATCTCTACCAATCCCGGTATCACAAAAAATAAGAGCTTGAAACTTCTCTTATTCCTTAATGACAAGTCTTTATCTGTCAGTTTGACACCAGTTAGACTAAGTTTAGACCAGGACAACGTGCATTTTATTTGTCTGCTTCTCTGGGGAAATTTTCTTTGGTATGCTTTTCCCAGTATTTCTTTTAGGAAAATGGGAGTATGTGCTTAGCAGATTTTGTCATGAAAAGCGGTATCAAGTAAGTAGAGTGATAGTGAGTCTTGCTTTACTATGCTGAACTTTCCTTCACAGCCTTGCAAACGATTTCACGTCATTTTTACATCGATTATTTGAAAATCATTGCATTAGCGATCATGATAGGTTTATAGTAGGCTGGATTTATCATGAGAAGTATTTTATCTTTTGTTCTGGGTGGGACTTGTACAGCATGGCAGATACTAAGTGGGACACACAGAAAATGAAGTACTGCACCTGACCAAAGTCTCTCTTTGTCACAGAGGAAAAAATTCCGAATCATCATCATCAAAATATCATCATGTTTCTAGACACAAGCCCAGAATAAATTACTCTAAGTTACAAATAGAATTTATCTTTAAAAATAACAGAATATATCACATAGAGATAGTTTTGCCCACTTTTTTCAATGACTACAAGCAATACCTTTGGTATAAAAGTGAGTGTTCTGTGATAAATAATTATTTCTTTTCTTTGCTTGGATAGTGATACCGTGTGCTCATAAAGACTGCAAAGGTTTTTAAACAATCCTATTTTATCTAGGATTTTTGCAAAGCTAATGGGTCTTTTCTTAGGGAAAACTCCTTTTGTACTAAATTACAGTCTTATTTCAAATGATGTTGTTTTCCCTCTTTTGGTATTCTGTGATAACACTGTGGGGGGAAAAATAATTTGAATTTGACTCAAAGTGTTTAAAGCATCTGTGCAGCTACTTTCAGATTAAAAGCAAGATGGAGCTGTGAGTGTAGTATACATGGGTGAAGGACAGCCCAGATCTGGGTTTTAGGAAAGGTAGTGGCTTGCTGTGAAGTCACATAAAGAGAAATGGATCTGTAGAAGGTTGTAGGGCCTGCATCAGGTAACTGTTGGGCTTCTTAGGCTGTGAGAAGGTAGGGAAGAAAGAGACAGAGAGAACTATCAGCAGTAGAATTGAAGGAGGATAACTTCTCAGGCTTGGCTCCTCAGCTGTGCTCTGTGGGATGTGGGCAAATACTGTTTTCTTTTCACTGCTGAGTCCCAGCCTACAGCTGAGTTTTAATGTATAGGATCTAGACACGTGACTCTGCTGCTGCAATGCACTGCAGTGAATTGTCTCCTGTCTTCCATCTGGTGACTAAGAGGATATGGGTTACTGGATTATCTCAATAGCCAAACTAGAGAAAAGTTCCTGCACTGTTAACTCGTGTTGGATTATTGATGGTGGCTCAGAAAGCAGATTTATGTGTTAAACTCTCAGAACTGTCACTGCAGATGCGCTTGTTCATTGGAAATCCTTCATTCAAATATTGACTCAGTCCTTTCCTATTTACTTGATTAAGTCTAATTAGATCACAGTGTGCAATGATACAGCTGTAGTGTGCTCTGTTCTTTCTTTATACATTGTTTGAATCTCAGTTTAGTAAATTAAGAATAAAATGGAAAAAAAATCTTTGCATTTGGGAAGATAGTTCACCAGATGACTAAAAATAAACATTTACCTGTTTCCGTTAGACGAGGAAGGTTTTCTCTACCCTTTCAAATTTTAAGATTGTAGAATCCTGTAGAGTTAGGTAAACAAAATATAGTTTTAAAGACTATGATGCTAATCTTGTTGGAACAGGCTTGTGTAGTTGTCCCCAAAGTAATATAAAAGCAATCAGTTGATGATAAAACATTTTGAAATAATGAGGCTTTTGAGTGTAATCATGTAATCAGGAATTCTAAGAGTCACTAGCTCTTAGAGCAAAGTGCCAGCAATGTATTATAGAAAGAACTAATCCAACAGGACAAATAAAGATGAGGATTCATAACGGGATTATTATTGTAGTCTGTTACCTAATATTTATGAAGATAATTCAGTGCTCACTTAAGCTCTTCAAAGTGCATTAGAACTTCTAAAATAGCGGCAACATCAACAATCCGCTTAAAAATCTTGATATTTCCAATGATATGGAAATGGCAAGGCAGTGTTATTTATTATGCATATCTAGCACATTTCAGGCTGTGAAAGTGTTGTGTTTGTCTCTATGGTATTACAAAAATCACCACAATTTTCAGATCAGAAGTTGTATTGATTCTTACACATTGTTAGTGCGAGTTTTAGAAAACACTTTTTGCTAGATTCCTGGATTTTGCTTCAACTCCTCACTGGTTATCAGCTTGTAGGACAAAAAGACCCTAGTGCCCAACTGTCCCCTTTGTGTGAAACTGAACCATGCTGACAAAGGGTTGTTCTTGAGCATTGCTGTTGGCAGAAATTTAATGGAGTGGAGCTTGACCCACACTGCTCCACAGATCCTCAGCTGCCATCTTTGTTCTGCATTGCAGTTAGCAATGCTGAGAGGAGTTTTAAGGTTATTACAAGGCATGAAGCAGCAAATATGCAAAGGAGGAATAAAAACCCTCTGCTAAACTTTGTAGAAAGAACTAAACTCACTTTTTTGTTGTTATTTTTGAAAATCATAATAGCATAAAAAAACCATCTAAGTTGTAAGGGACCTCCAGAGGTTCCCATATTCCCACCTCTGACCTAAAGTGGAGCTGCCTTCATGGTTAGATTGAGTTGCACAAGATGATGTCAGATACTGACATCTATCCAGTTTCTGATGCAGCTTCATTGCTCTTAAGAAAAAGTATTTTCTAGCCACCGCTGCTAGGGTGGTAGTCTCTGATTTTAGTGATTCACACTGTACCATGACTCACATAGGTGAAAAGTCATCTAAGAAATATGTCATTGTGGACAGGTGTGAAGAAGTGTTTAGGACACTAATTTGTGGACTCCAATCAGGATGAGAGGTGTTAAGAAATGCACAAGGGCTTGTGGGAAACTCTCCAGTGGGAAACATAGCCAAAATTATGATTGTTAAAGTGAGTGGAATAGCATCACAGGGATAATTTTTACAATGAAAACATGTATTTTTAATAACATTTTCCATATTGACCCATTCTTTAGAGAGCAGTGTCTGTTAAGATGGCTATTAAACTACAGTACCATTTTAAAATTAAATTATAAGAAAGCACCTAAAATACACAAGATTGCTTTGTATCAGTGAAAATAATAGAGATAAAATCACATTTGATGATGGTGAATGTAAATTAGAGATGTTTTCAATACAGTGTATCAAATATGTACTTTAAATCATTAGTCATATGTAGGTGGATACTTTTAATTTGCCGCTTGGATTGTGCAAATGTTCTAAATTCATCACATCTTCATTTTACGTGAGGCACATCATTGTTTCCCAGTTTTCTGCTTCTTAATGAAACACTTATTGAGGTGATAGCATGACAGTGACTTATCATGACTACAAGTGTTTGAGTTTTAAGTATTAAAAATTGATTTCCAGAATGTACTGTGAAACATCATGTAGGTTTTTCAGTGTGCATTATGTGCATCTCTAAATCATATTTTTTTTGTTTTCATGTGTTCTGCAGAAATAACAGGTGTTCAAATCAGAACTTATTTGCTGGAGCTTTTAAATTTTAAACTTGGTGTAAGATCTGCTAATCATATGTCATAAGAGAGAAAAATATTTTATCAAGAGATCTTTTCTCTTACCTAGGGTAAGATCATAAATTCAAATGTTTTTCGTCCCAGAGTAAAGCTAATACTGACACTCTCAGCACACAAATATTTTTGTCTCCATTGCTCATGTCCACCTTACATAAATGACTAATAATTTAACTTTCTAACCGTAGCTATTATGTGGTGGGGTTTTGTTTGCATTTCCTTATCTTTGATGTCCTTTTAACTACTCTATAGTGGTTGGTTGCTTGATTAGGATGCCTCATTATTCTTCTCTTAGGCTGGTCTTGAGTTTATCATCTCTGCAGGGTAAATGCCACATCTGCTCTTCAGGGAATGTCTTACCTGACATTATTTGAAAGACAAAGAAATAGAAAAGAGCAATGTATCAAAAAACAGGTGATCCTTCTACTGATTCAGGGCAGTTCTTTTGTACCTAGCATTTTTCTTAGAGCTGCTGCTCAGTGCTGTTGCTTCTGCTGCCTTTGCCACTGCCACTATCAGCAAGCAAAGGTCTCCACCTCTGTTTCTCAGTTGGATCATGTTGGGTGTTTCTGGGGGAGATGTCATGCCCTACGGAACGCAACTCCTTAAGTGACAACTCCTTAAGCATGTCCTTAAGTGACTGCTCCACCCTCTAACAGTTGCTTTTAAGACTGTAAGCAGCTGACACTTTCTGCGTATATCTGAAGGCTGTCTGTTTACGAATGTAGAAAGCCACAGTTTTCTTCTGAGTGGTGTGTTTCCCCTCTCTTTCTTGTAGGTAGCCTCCATTTTATTAAGGATAAAGTATGTTTATTGAAGCATTTTGCATTTATTGAAATACTTTAAACCTCACAGGAAGATGAAGGCTTTGGCACATTACGCTTAAATACTACTCAGTAGAAAGGACATGCTTATATGAGAAGACCCTAGGGAGAGGGTGATGCACAAGAATGTGACAGGACGCTTTCTCAGCATGTCTGAACAGCTTTCAGATTGAATGTGTTTTGTTTCTTGCTGTCTACAAGTGTATGTCTTAAGGGATCCACTTTTTTCCACCCGTATTTACAGAGATTTATCATATAATTGGTTATCCATGATCTGGTTTTGACATATTTAATACTGTATAGATTTGGAAGAAATTTTTCTTTGCCCAGAGCCGAGTACAGAAAAAACAGAAGAAACCACAAGCTAAATTAAAGTCTGTTAAAAGCAAAATATGATTTAAACCTGTAAACTTAATGCTGGTCTGTTGGTATAGTTGTGAGATCTGTGGCTGTGCTTTGATCTATATGCAAATATAGATCATATCCATTTTGAATAGGGTGTTTTGGGTTTTTTATAATGTTAATTTTCTACAGACAGCTGATATTTTGCAAAGGAAATGCAAACTGACAGATGACTTTAAGAAAAATACAATAGGTGACTTCCAAAACAAAGAATGACTGCTTATTTTCTTGAAGAATTTATTAAGGTTTTCAAAAGACAAGCCTCTTTTTTTTTTAAATTTAATTAAATAAAATTGACCCCACCAAATAGACTACACAATATAATATACAACTTCTTTGGCTGGGGTCTGTGGTTCTCAGCTTAGTGTGAAAAAGTTAAGTTGAACAAAACTCTGTTTGTTTTAAGGTTTCACTATATTTTTTAACATCTGAAATCAAAGTGTAAAAATTTGTTTTGCATTGGATGGGGAGGGGGAAAGACAAAAACTTTCGACAGCATTTCAAGCGATTTCTGTTTTCTTTGAAGCAATATTTCCTTTTTATGATAAAAATAATTATACCTGCAAATGATGACATACTTCCATTTCCTAAATGTGATACTAAATAAATTGTATTAGCCATACAATTTAATAATAATGCTTATGTTTACAGCAAAATTCTCTCAGTTGTGTAGGAATTTCTGTAATTTAAATATTGTCAAGGAGCGCTATGCATAACGATGTACAAACTATTTTCTGATGAGAAGAGGTGGTGGATTTGCTTTACATGTAAATTGTGCTTAATCTGTGGCTTATCTAATACCTTTCCTAGAAGTAGGTACTGTTGAAAAAAATTCAACAGTAATTCCTCCTTCTTCTCCAAGGAGAAGCAGATCTAAATATCAGTTTTGGGAATCACGGGGGAATTAAGGATATGCAATAGGAGATCCAAGGCAAAATACACTTTGTCCCAGGGCAACTGCTAGCATTTACAGCTGCTACTTGTAACCCTTTCCAAAGGAATGTTGAATTCTGCTACTGTTAGTGATCATAACTGGGCATGTTCTCTTGCTACCCTTTCTCTCTGTGCCCCAGAGTGGAATATAATTCATGGTATTAGGGAAGCGTGCCTAGCTAAACTCAAAGACAGATTTCAAGTTTTGAGAGTGTAGTACTAAAATAAGAATGGTTATGAGAAACCCTTCTGAATAAAACTTTTGAGTTCCTAACATCCTTGGGGGTGTTCCTCTGAGTTGAGTACCACTGAAAATAATGCTGTGAAATTGCTTATGAAAAACTTCACTGATGAGGGGCTACTAATTATGCTGTCTTCAGAGATTTCGGTCAGCAACTATGCTATTTGTAAGAAAAGATTGGTTTGCATTTCTAAAGGTAGTCTGAACTTGTGAAAATAAAAGTTAGAAATGTAGGCAGAAACTCAACTAAGAAACAGAAGTTGCATTCAGCTAACGTAAAATGATGCGAGATAAATTTGTCTATTAATTCTGTTAGCTGGTTTCATACTTCTGTATTTCTTTCAAAAACAGTTCTTATTGAAAATAATTCATATGAAAGGAAATTAAAAACCCCACATTTCTCTGAAATGCAGGTTTCTTTGGAACTAAAATGAAATGTAGTAATATTTGGGAGGTATTACTGGTTTGTTTAGCTTTTTTATATGGTTAGATCATAATATTCATAACAGATATCACTAAGTGTATTAAAAAGACACTGTAAAACCTAAAGATTAGATTTTATCTAAACCAGCTTTTGTACTATACTGCAGTTAACAAAGCTTTTCCTTAAGGCTTTGAATGTGTCAGTGGAAACAATTTATTCTTTAAATTAAAAGAAGAGGAGAAGGTGAGAATTAAGAAATCCAGGAGAGGAAATGAAGATCCGTAATTTCACAGAACAGAAGTCATAGAGTAGATATTAATGAGCAGGTTTGTGGGGGAAATTAATTTGATTCAATCAACTTAATATGATTAATGAGGTAGTTTTAAATACTGTTGAAGAGACTTTAAAAAACAGCATCAGAATGGGGCAGATCACAGAATACCAGCATAGCATGAATATCTAGTGCCTGCTTTCCCAAAGGGAATATTCAGAGTGTTACTCATCAGTAAATATAACTTAAATACCTTCTCAAATATTGCTAAAGTTATAGGGCAGTAATTTTTAAGAACATAAAAATGTATGCTAATGTATTAATAATGGGGGTTAAACAAGAGGAAATTGTTCTGACTTACTGTGCCTGGCATTAAAATACTGACATTTACCTGCAATTAATGATGCTGCAGTATTTATGGCCCACCTCATATTCAGCAGCAGGAATGCAGCAGCAATGTTAGCGCCTTAGATAAATGTCGATGTTTGAATGCTGTGCTTTCTGATTGGGTTTAGTTTTTAAAAGGTAGAAAATGGAAAAGATACCTCCATGTCTTATCCTGATCTTAGTAAGACATTAAAATAATTTTAATAGTATTTCCAGAGACACACCAGAAATGTCGATGATACAAATTAGAAACACAAATTGCTAAAATATCTAACATGGTTGTTGGTTTATTGCCAAATCTGAGGGATTGAGGCTAGTTGTGGAATAAATGATTAAAACTCTGGATTTCTAATTTCCACTTGTTTACCTTTTTCCTCAGGTGTTTTTTCTTTCATTATTTTCTTTTCTAAAAGTACTGCCATTTTACTTCTGGCAAGATGGGGAAGAAATCAGTTCAAGAGCTGCATCTTGTAGCATCCAGTTGCTGAGAACTCATCAATCTGAATGAGAGCAAGTCTTATTTGGCCACCACTGAAATATTGACCTCATTGAAATCAAGGACAAACCTACAGTTGCTTTCAGTGGGAGCTCTTAGAACAAAGTGCTCCATACTGAAATATCTGGCTGTTACTCTTTTCATAACAGTTGTGGCAAACTAAAAATGCTCTGATTTGGTTTATAACTCAAATGGTAGAAGCATTTAAAATTCTACAGGATGTTCCTTAAGTTTATTCTGATATCAGTGATTTATTTTCCCCCCTAAGTTTCATGAATGGCTGCTCTTCATTAATATGAGGAAAAGGGTTCTTTTCCACCAAATACAATTTTTTTTTTCAGTCACCTCGTGTGGATTAAGATACTTTGAAGAAAAAATTCAAACTTGCAATAGGTGTCATATTTGAATTAAATAGAAAATGAACACTGAAGAGCCTATGTTCTATGGTTCCTACCAAATTTTAATGCATATCTAGTCAATTCTGTACAAGTGCTATTTGGAGAAATAAACAGTAAAGCTGACTGTTGATCAGCTGTTGTTTATTGATGTTTTATAAATAAATATAAAGCTTCAAAAATTACAGGGGAGGAAGTCATAGCTGTTAGAAGTTCTTGAGCCATTCTCCATGTGTATTACCTTTCTTCTCATGTCAATATCAGAAGGAATAATCTCATTTCTTAATATGCATCCCAAGCTGCAGAATACTTCCTATATCTATAAATTATAGCCCTTTAACCTTCTAAAGGTGGACTGTGATGTAAGCTGTTACCAGTACATCTTCAGATATGAACACTTCTGGAAAACAGTACTCATGTTTTTCTGCTTTAAGCTTCTGTCACCCACTGCTGCATTGAGAGGGAAGCTGTGCATCATGTGCCCACAGCCTGGTACTGCATGTGTGCATCCTGACCACAGCTCAGTGGCCTGCCAGGTAGGAGAACTAAACACACATTTTTTTGAAGTGGAAAAGCCAATAGACCTTTGTTACTATGGCAATTATTTTCTAGGTGGGTTTTTTTTTTTAAGCGAGTATGGAATAATAGAGGCAGAAGAGTTACATTTTGTTCCTTTTCAGCAAAAAATCTTATAGAATTTAGCTGTGATTTTGATACAATCTTAACAAAAGACTGCAATTTTTTTTTTTTTACTCAAATTAAAAGTAATGGGGCAAAACAGCTATTAAAAGACATTAACCAGCTCCAGTGGTTTAAAAAATTAGTTTTTCTCCAGCATATTACAAGGTGATTGTGAAATACAGGTATACAGGTTCCCATATTAGATATGGACATATGCATATGCTTCCATTAATTTTTTGTTCTATTTCAGCATGCTTTACCAAAGGAGACAGCTCAAAACTTGACTGTCATTATAAACTTGCCAAGGAGCGTTCTCACAGCGCTTTTAGTTAAATGGGATACATTCATACTAAGACTTCTAGAGTCATTTATCTGGGCACAATTTTAGATGAAGTCGTTTCTTAGGTTTCCATCTCAATGCTGCTTATTTAAATACTTCCAAACAGTAAATTTTTTGGCACTTCTGTTAGAGCCATTGTATTTTAAAATTAATTGACTTAATTTCTATTTTTGTCTTAAAGTTAAGCATTTCAAAACAAATTTCAAAACTGCTGTAGAAGGGAGACTGAGAACAATTTGTTAATTTGGAGCATAACATTCACAAGCATTGCTTATCAATTTTTAAAAATTATTCTTTAAAAAAAAAGGATATTCATCAAATGAAGCTATTTGACCAACACCTGAACAGGCATTAATATTGTGGAATAAATGAGTCAGGTTTTTTTGGATGTGCCATCTCAATTTATTAGACCATGAAATCTAAAAATAGGAAAAGTGTGAGGAAACGTTAAAGAACAGGAAACATTTTTCCTCCTGGCAAAATGAAATTACATATTTTTACCATTATTTTATAATGAAAAGTTGTTATTCTTTTAAATAATTTCTTTCCTACATCCCATTTTTTTTCTCTTTGCTTCTTAACAGGGATTTCCATTATTAGAAAGCATTTGTCAGCAGTTGGTAATGTCCAAAAGTTTGTTAGTGTAGATATTGTAAGTACAATAAGCATTGTTGGAAGTTAGTGTATTCTGAACTGTTGTAAAAAGTGCTAGAAAGCTTTGTTTAGTAACCTTGAAATTACAAGATACTTTGCTACCTTAAGATGCTACTTATGAGAAATAATTTGCTCTGTACACCATCTGCAGAGACATTTTTGATAGGCAAAGTTGATCTTATCTTATAATTCAGATATACCTGTATAATTTTTCATAAAATTCTGCTCATATTTTGTGAAAGCAAATGTTAAATAATCAGCTGAAGGGAAAAATCCCCAATAAAATCATTATAAAAATTCTAATACTTTTTCATGGTTTCATAATTATTGAACGGATATGAGATCAATTCTCAAATTCATTTTGCAATCAGCTTGACTTACAGGTAAGTCAACTAATTGCTAAATGGGATACTGTTCAAGGGTTTACAGTAGTAAAGTGCAACATGAACTCTTTGAATATTCTGTGTATTGTGATGTCTTGCTTTATTTTGTATTGCTTCAGAACAAAAGCTGCCAGAAATATTTTGAAGCATTTTATGCAAAATGAAGCTTGTAATCAACTGAAGAAATATAAGAGTAGGTGACAGCAAAATTAAATGTCCCACTCTTGCATTTTCCTAAAACTTAGGAGAAAATAGGTAGAAAAGAATAAAATACATGACAAACTGATGGGAACTGTACGATTTCAAAGGAGCATGCCTGTAGTAACTTAATGTGTGTTATATGCTGTCAGCTGTAAGAAAAACAGAGACATGCCAAAATGTCTGGGGGAAAAACCCCATGCATTGTGCAAGCAGTGCTATTTTTAGTTCCTGGGAACTAAATGTAAAGGGTAAAATGCCTCTGTTGCTTCTGATCCCTTTTGTAAGTTAATGCATGTTTCTAAAAGGATACCCAACTGACACTGAAAATTTGGTCCAGATTTGTACTGATAATATCTGTTATCTGGTGAATGAAGTACAACTCTTATTGATTTGAGTGATCTTTGGAGTGGATCCTTAGGTTGTAAATTATGTAGGATCCCCTCTGTCCTCCCCCCCCCCCCCCCGGCCCTTGTAGGTAGATACTGGGAACATTTAAAAGGAGGTTGTGAATATATTTTTGGTTATTTTCATACTTGTGCTGCCAGCTTCACCAGAAGGAAGAAGCCTTCTTTCTCTATATAGAATATGTTTGTTTAATTATGGATGTAATTGTCTACAATATTATTAACTGAAGAGGGTTTAACAAGACACGTATACCCCCCTATATTTCTGTGCAGTTCTATATTATCTTAATGGAAGTCCTTTAGACAACTTCCTATAATGTGTTAAAAGTGTACTGATTTTGAAACACCTGTATTGGAACTACCTGTCTCTGCCAAGTAAGCAATTAATGCCCCTTGTAAAACTTTCCTCTAGTTATTAATGCATTCTCTTTCTCAGTGCTTGAACAACTACCACAGCAATAGTGATCATCACTAGACTCATTGCATCTGTGTGTTTTGTCAATGCATGCACTTTGTTTCCATCTCTTCTAGGATACTTTCAGGTTTATGAAAACTCCTAATTCTATGTTTTGAAGTTCACAGGAAAATCAAAGCATGAATGATGTCAATTCTTTAATTTTTTCTCATTTTACACTCAGATAAGACTGTGTGGAGGGCGATGAGTAGCTGCAATTCAAATGGAACAGGTGATATGGGCATTGTAAGCCTTAAACTTGGAAGTGTTTTGTCCTGATGCTTCTAGTGATGCACTGTCATCTGGTGGTGCAATTATACATGGTGAAAGTTGTTCCAAATTATGATTAAAGCTTGAAGCTTTTGAGCCTGCATGATCTTTTTTATAATTGTATTTCCAAGTCCTTGGTTTTAATCATCTGTATTCAGTATCTGAATATGTATTTAAAACTGTACTGCATACAATTACTTAAAAGCAAGTACTTTACTCTTTTTTATTCCCTTAAGAAGGCATACATATCAAATACTACTTAATTTGAGAGACAATAGTTCTCTTATATCTTGTATCATTCTATTATGGCAGACACATTGCCATATTTCTTTATCAGTGGTTACTTGTGAGTACAGGATTGGTCTATGGGGATGTCTACAGTGCATTTGACATTTTAAAATAAGCCCTCAATGTCAACATTTAATTTTTCTCCAAGCTTCTGGGATTTAGAGGTCTCCAGACAATTTTTAGGTGGCTTATCATCTATTCCTGTGTTAAAATCCATTTCTATTGACATGTGGATAGTCTGGTGGTTTGGAACTGTAAGTACTTCATGATTTTTCTGACTTAGGCAATAAAACCATGTGAGTCTGTGTTAACTTTTAAGCACTGAAATAATATAATGATGTACTTACCTTACTTTAGCAAATTCTGTCTGTGAAGTTCTGCACGTGAGATTAATGAAGGACCATCTTTCAGATTGGGTTGAAGCAACTTCATGTTTGGGCCTTGTTAAGCTCTACAATCCACAGGCCAGTGGTGGGAGAAAGTGAAGACAGAGCTGGAAAAAACCCAAACCAAACCCACCCCTCTTCCCAGCTGTAGGACTTATCTTGAGTTCCTTTTTTTTTTTTTCTTTTTTTTTTTTCTTTTTTCTTTTATTTGGCTTCTCAGTCATTCCATGGATTCTCTGAAGCTGCCAGAAGAAAATCACAGAATCGTAGGGGCTGGAAGGATACCTCCAAAGCAGGTCCAACCCCCCTGCCAAAGCAGGTTCCCTAGAACAGGTCACACAGGTAGGCATCCAGATGGGTCTTGAATATCTCTAGAGAAGGAGACCCTACAATCCCCCTGGGCAGCCTGTCCCAGGGCTCTGTCACCCTCACCGTGAAGAAGTTCTTTTGCATATTGGTGTGGAACTTCCTATGCTACAACTTGAAGCCATTGCCCCTTATCTTGTCCCTACAGACAACAGAAAAGGCTGAATCTTTAGGATTTTGCAGTTGGAAATGCAAGAGACAGGCCTGTGTTCTTGTTTTTCTTAATTTCAATGTTAGCATTACCTTTTGTAACATATGGCAACTCTCTACTATGCTTCTTCATGTGTGTACATAAAAAATCCTGCACAGTTTTATTACATTTTTGATACACAATCATTATTTGGTTGAAGATGTGTATAATTTTGATCTAGAGCAGACCACCAAGATTTAGTTGTGTGTGGGGCTTGGGGGTGGGGAGAGGTAATATTATACTCAAGGGATATCTCTGTAATATGGTGTTTGATTGCAGGGGTGTACTAAATTGCACCTGCCTAGATTCTAACACAACCAAACCTGTCAGAACTATTAAGAGTCAAAAAGTACTTCAGCCATACTATCTGGCACTTGGCATATGTCTACTGTTTATAACTAAGACTGTTTTATTGTCCTCAGAATTAGGTTTCTGCGTTAGGTTCTCCATTTTGCATTCTTCAACTCTGAAAGGGACATTATCAACCAGTTGGTTTTTGAGGGTTGCCAGTGCTTGACTGATAGTCCTTTGTGGGTTTGTTTTTTAACAAAGGAATCACAAAGTTGGATTTTGTAATATAGTTTGTTTTATAAAAAAATATTTATTTGCTTAAATGATGAACAGGGTTTTCAACACAACAAAATAGGTGGAGATTCTGGAATGCTATCTATCTATTGAGCAGACCTCAGAGGTCATCCTGTTGCATAGAGCTGCCCTGATATTTGTTAGGGAGGGCATTTGTTATGCCCTCCAACCTTTTTAACTAAGGACCAGGATCTGGCCATATTTTTTAGTTACTTTTGTATATAGTAATACATTTTGAGGTAATTTTTAATGGGAACTAAGATGCTAGTAAAAATAAACTCTTGGGATCAGGTAATTTTTGGCCTGATATGTGATTCAAGAAGTCCTAGTTGCTGTTGTCCGTTATTCTGAAACCTTTCTTTGTTTACTTCATAGGAATATGAACATTGCCCCTGTTAGAAGCCAGGCAAATGCAAACCTTGGGTTTCTTTAATAGCATGTAAAATATTTGTCAAGTGTTTATATGTACTTTAAGTTAATGTAAATAATTTTTGACAACTCTAAAATTGTATTTGCTACAAGGAGAGAAAATGGTACTACATAAAATCATAACATCACAGTAGAGTATGAGGAAAGATTACAGTACGGTAAGTCATTTTATTTCTTGGTAAATGAAATTCACTGTGCAGTATCGCTTTCTGAACTGTGTTTTCAACTCAAGTTATTTCATAAGAATTAAATTAAATTCATTCCAGGGTACATGCTTTCAGTTTGTAACAATTCCTATTTGTTTGAGATATACCGTGACTTTCTTAAGAGTGATAGAAAAAGTTCAAAAGACAGTTTTCCACCTCATTGCTTCTTTTCATAACAGTGCTCATACTTCAACTGCAGGATTTTATTGAATACAAATTGAAGTGAACCTATGTCAGAATGGAAATATCAAAATCATATAGTGGTACTGTGTTTTGCTCTTCACAAGTAGGGACTAAATGTTGTATCACTGTTATTACCTAGAACTCAGACAGAAGGTTTGTGAGGTGTGAGTAATAGCTTTATTTAAAGTACTATGAATGTATAGTGCTTTCTCTGCATAAATCTTTTCCAGTGTATGAGTTTTACTTGCTTCTGTAGTAGCAGACTCAAATGTGACAATCTGTTGGACCTTTCACAGGAAAATTGGAAGCTTTAGTATGGTGAAAAAGTCTAGGTCTCCATTCCTAAAGATGACCAAATGAATACAGTTATATGATGTCATCAATAAGAGAAGTAAAAATAAACATGGTTGTAGGCCATGTAGGTATATTGATGTGGCAGGTTTCATTTCATTTCCTCATGCAACATACTTCAGAGAGTAAGGACCTTCTCACACTTCTGAACAGTTTAGAATTGTACTAATTGGTTGGTTGAAGGCACAGGTCTTGAGATTCTTGCAGGGATTTTTCCCGGCATTTTGATGTCATCTGCTGCTGTTTAGAGTAGAGGGAATTTCAGAGTGAATCATCAGTCATTCCTGAGTCCATCGTTCCTATCTCAAAGTACAGAGCAGAGCTCAGGAAAGTGTTTGATAAGATACTCAAACTGACTCAAAAGCACTTTAATCTTAGTTTCTGGAAGTACTGTGCGCCATTAGAAGAGAAAGAAGATGCTTTCATAAAGCTTTTAGGCAGCTCGGTAAACAATATTTTGCAAGAAAAGACAGAAGAACCAATGTAAGGTTTGGGGTTTTTTTCATGTTTTGTACTTCAAACGGTTGACAAAAATGAAATAATATTTCCCTTTCCTCTTCCTTTACCTGTTAGTTATCAAGAGTGTCAAATGTGTATTGGTGCTTGGGATGGCTTCAGATGTCCAGGAATGGGAAGGTATATCTTCTCAGTGAGGTGTAGTGGGTGGTGGCCGCAGCCTTCTCCCAGGGGAAGAATAACACTAGTAGAGTGGGGCAGCAAGTAAGAAACTCCCTTGAGGGTCTGAGCTCTGCTGTACAGCCATGGAGGAATGTGCTAGTTAAATCCCAGTAGCCTTTGTTAGCTGCTGTTCCTTTCTAATATTATTAAATGACAAGTTAATACGTAATATTAAGCCTCCCTCCTGTTTCTCCTGTCCACTTTCTCTTTTCCCCTTTGTCTTATATATATATATACACACATATATTGAAATTTAGAACTAAATAGCTGGATATATAATATTTGCACAGTAGTTACTTTTGAATAAGTGAGGACTACAACGTTTGTCTCTGTCTCATAGTCTTTTCCTACACTAGATGTTCTTAGTTTTTCTTTCTAACATGGATTTAGCTTTTAAATACGGTGTTCTTAATTCTGTGGCGATTTATTATTCTTAATTCTAGATAATTAAACAAAATGCACGTGTTGATTATTCTCTTTAAACAATGCTACACATTTTTATTCCAGTGGAAAAAGATGTGGTTTTTGTTATACTTTTATTTCTTTTTTCCTTCGACAAACATTTATTATACTCTGATGTAACTTTGTAATACTCATCTATTTCTTCTTTTGAAAAACATCTTTTAATCTAACATCAGGAAGCTCAGAGCGGTCTCTGAGCTCTTCAAAATATGCTTTTGTAAATATAAAGTCCTGCTTTTCAAAAAGCTTTTCCTTTATGAAGGGAATAAAAGCAAAATGAATTAAAAAAAAACGTTCTCCAAACTTGCAAATGTTACGCATGGAAGACTTCTGATGTATTTCCCCTTTTGTTGGTTAGCAATGCTATTTACAACAATAAGAATAAAAAGCCTATTCTTCATAAAAAAGGTTATTTTTTGCTTCTTTGGTGGTATATTCATAGCTGATTGCATGAAATGGCAGAATAAAGAGCACAATTTCCCTCCCCATAGAGCTCAGTTTTTTTCTTTAACAAGATTAATGACAGATATGGTATCAGTTAAGTAATTGAAGTTTCTTTCAGCTGGGCATAGAAACAAAACAAAACTATGAGCATCTGAGAGAGATAGTTCCATATTTAATTTGGAAAAATATTAACATCAGAGAATAGTTTCTCATCAGATGGTGATAAAAATACCTCAACAGAATTAAGCTGTTGATGTACAGGAAAATATGGAAGTCTGTTTTTGATTGTCTTTGAGTAATTTTCCTTAGGAATAAGTCTGGAAACATTGTGTCAAACCTGTAGTATACATAGTAACCTAATATTTTTATACAAATACAAAATTTATTTTTAAGCATTTCTTTGAATTTTTCATTGTCCTATGAGATTTTTTCTCTAAGTTCCCCATGCAACAGAGACAATCAGTGAGCAATTAAACACCAAATTGACATCTTGGGTCACTGGACCAGGACATCAGAGCAGAACAAACTCGTTCCTTTCTGGCTCTATTGGCATTTCCTCTTACTTAGTAATTTTGGAATTCTTCCCTCATATGACACTTCAGCATCTCTAGTCCACTTTTGTTTGAATCTTGAAGTATACGTTATGCTTAATTGCAATTTTTTCCCCAACAGGTTCTCTAAACTCCCAGCTTTCAAAAATCTAACTTTCAACTTTTTTTCAAACTTACAGGTTATATAGGCTTACATTGATACAGATTGGAAGTCAGATCTTTCCTGATATTTTCCCTCTTCAAAAGTCCAAATTTTTTTTGCTCTTCTATATCCACAGTCTGTCTGGTTTCTGGATTCTTCTTTGCACTTTATTTCATATGGAATATGGATTCTTTTCATCTGAACTTTATCTTCTTATATTTTATGAACAGCTAAAATGCTGGGTTTTACCTTTTGTTATTCTATTTCTCTGTTGTTACTTATTTAACTTTGTGTCACTTGAAATAACTCTGATAAGCTTTTCTAAGTTAAAAATGATATGCCAAAGAAAGCTTTGTCTTTATTTGTGTCTTATGCTAGTCCAAGTATTTAGCATAGAAGCCTTTGCCTTAAATTCTGTACAGGTAAACAAGATGGTATCTGTGGGTTTCCCTTTCTATTTTACATCCTTGCTTTCACTAATGGTGAAAGCATTGTGAAGTCAATGCTAGAAATAACATCAAAATGCATTTGCATTGTCAGATCAAATAAGTAGTTCATTAAACGTGCAGCCCTTCTTGCTGTAATCAAATGACTATTGCAGCAAGGCTCAACGCTGTCTGTAGTCTGAGAAAAGCAAGATGACATTATTTGAGAGGAATTTAAATGTGAGATCAAAGCTAAGAAACAAAGAACAAAGGATACATATAAGTGAGTTTTATTTTCTTTTGATAATAATATTGAGGTTATTGAATACATAAGAAAGAATGTATGAGTTACAAGCATATGTTTCTACATTGTAATGAAAGTATGAGAATTACTGAACAAAGGAGAGATGTTTACATAGCTCAAGATCAGATTAGATGTTTGTTATGTGCATTTAGAAGAATTTTGAGAAGCTTTAATTTCATAAAATAAACTTGAAAGTAGTACTTAAGGATACTTTTCCATGTTTTAAAACTTTTTTCTTTCCATAATTGATATAATAAAATGTATACACTTTATTTCTTCTAATTGTAAGGAGTATTTAGAATTCAGCAGGAAATTTTATTTGTTTGAAGGATTAGATGGCCCTTTGTGATTTGCTTCCAAAGTTACTAAATGAATTCACAAGAGAAAATGTCTGTCAGTATTGCAAAAGACAACGTATTGCTATGAAAGTCTTATTTTATTCATGTGGAATATAGAAAGATGAATAGAAGAAAGATTTTACCAACTTCAGAAAATCATTACCATCTTTTAATTGCTATTGACTTCAGGACTGGAAGAGTTTGTGACAGTGTCACAGGTAACAGTTTCCTGGAATCTCTTTCCATCTCAGATTCTTACAGAAAGATCATCATCTTAAAAAGACCTAGCATGCTGATGAAAAATTTCAAGTCACTTACCTTGGTTTTGACAAGTTATTTCAGGCATCATTTAAATTTATTGCCACAATAATCTTATCTCTTTAGTCTCAAAGTGTCTTACTTTTGTGTTTTGTTTTGATACTGTGTCCTCCCCTTACTGTGCCTCTGTCTTTGCCTGGTAAAGTACAGTAACCTCTACCAACTTGCTCATGTAAGAAAGCTATTAGAGTTGAGTCTGTGATCATGTCATAATTTAACTCTCTCTTTCATATATAAAGTCCTCTAGGTTTTGGCATAAGACTTGTTTTACAGTTCTTCAGCTGCTCTCCTGCCTGTTCCCTGAATCTTTTCTATGTATTAGCACATTTGTTCAATTCTGGACTCCAGGACATGACAATGCATAGTAAGGGGGCATTCCAGTGTCTGCTATTAATTTAACAGGAATTCTGTACCCTTGCTTCATTTTTGCTTGCTAGACATATCTAGGAGTCTTCAGTGTAACTCTCTGGTAATCAAACATGACTTTTGGAGAGACAGTATTTTGACGAGATAATTGTCATGGATATAAGCACAATTCAGTTCTTGTTAATTCTATGATTTTTATGAATGTCTGTAATGAATGTGTTATTGTCTTGTGTCCATTTGGTCTAGATGCTGAGATAATGACACATTTGAAGACAACAAATGTGTTGGGGTGTTTTTCTTCACTCTGAGTTCACTTTCTCAGATTTATGCTGAAATTTCATTCCATCTGCTGCTTATTACATAATCTCTAACCATTATTTTATAGAAAAAACCCCAACACCCTCCCTGAGGTGTTTCTTTGTTGTTTGTCTATACCCTGTTTATTTTGAAATCCCAGTATTGTACTGGGCGACTGCTTATCTGTTGATCCTTACCATTGCCTTTTATTATTAGCTTGCTCCCATGGTGCTGCAGCTGTGAAGCATGCCATCCCACTGGAGTTTCTTTGTTTTCTGCTAGCTTTCTGTTCTCTTCATTTTTCTTCTTGGTCACCATTTCATTTCTTCCTTCAGAAGTTACAAGGTTCTTTACTCTTTGGTGTGTCTGATGTTCAGTACCCGTACTAGTCCTTCAAAATGATAAAGCTACGTCCAGTAAAGCAATGCTTACAAAGGAATTTCTTTATAAAATGAGGTAGAAAACAAAATGTTACCCATTAGGTACAGCTAGAAAATGCTGCTACAACATCTGTCTTAACAGTGCCAATCCACAGAACTGTATGAGGAAGTTTAAATTTTTCTGCTACTTATATTCATGTTCAGGCTCTGGCTTGAGACACCTAACAGTTGCATTTTGATTTATTTACCCAGATGTGCCACTTCCTAGACTTTGTAAACTTCGGAGAGACTAAAGAAATAATGTACATCTTGTTATGATTCTCAGATTAACTATGTATACATCTAATCCCATCAGACATTATCTGTTAAAATATATCTGGTTCAGCAAAATTATTTATTGTTTGCCTGACTGTCACAGAATCACAAGGTTGGAAAAGACCTTTAAGATGATCAAGTCCAACCATTCACATCCTAAACTAAACCATATCCCTAAGTACTTCATCTATCCTTTTTTAAACACGTCCAGAGATCGTGACTCAACCCCCTCCCTGGGCAGCCTGTTCCAGGCCCTGACAACTCTTTCAGTAAAAAATGTTTTTCTAATATCTAATCTGACCCTGCCCTGGCACAGCTTCATGCCATTCCCCCTTGTCCTATCACCTGTCACCTGACTGAAGAGACCATCACCTACCTCTCTATAACCTCCCTTCAGGTAGTTGTAGGTGGTGATAAGGTCTCCCCTCAGCCTCCTCTTCTCCAAGCTAAACATCCCCAGCTCCCTCAGCCGCTCCTCATAGGATTTGCCCTCCAGCCCCTTCACCAGCCTGGTTGCCCTTCTCTGGACTTGCTCCAGGACCTCCATGTCCTTCTCGTGGTGAGGAGCCCAGAACTGGACACAGCACTCGAGGTGTGGCCTCACCAATGCCCAGTACAGGGCCACAATCACCTCCCTAGACCTACTGGCCACACTGTTTTTGATACAAGCCAAGATGCCATTGGCCTTCTTGGCCATCTGAGCACACTGCTGACTCATATTCAGCCTGCAGTCAACCCACACCCCCAGGTCCTTCTCTGCCTGACAGCTCTCCAGCCAGCCTCCCCCAAGCCTGTAGCGCTGCCTGGGGTTGTTGCAGCACTCTACACTTGGCCTTGTTAAACTTCATCCCATTGGTCTCAGCCCATCGGTCCAGTCTGTTCAGGTCCCTCTGAAGAGCCTCCCTACCCACTACAGAGGGATCAATATACTTGTCAATATACTTAAAGAAACCCCAAACCTCAGATGAAACAATACAGGCAAAATTAATAATAAATTAGATGGTTAAATTACTTTATGATGCAAATATCTTTTCAAGGATTGTTTTCATTGTTTCACACTTCATTTATAGAGGGATTAGCAATGTCATTAGAATTATGAACCATATCATCTTAAAATTTATTCCAGAATTATTTGCTAGTATTTATAAAATCATCTTTAGAGTCACCTCTTTCATAAGAAAGATGTAGTGGAAAATCAAAGCAAACAGTTTGTAGGTCTTTCTACAATCTATTTTACGAGGTGCCTCACCTAATCATAGTCTTAAATTTATGCCCAGTTTTATGTTGAAGAACATTTAGGAGCATTCTTTGCAGTGTTTATGCTTAAGCATGCAAGTAAGTCTCCTGGGATTGGTATCTTTATCTTTGCAAGCTCTTTTGTTTAGAGAGTAAATAAAAAACTTCCAATGAAAAAAGACAGTCATCCTGCTAGAAGTATTCTGCAGAGATGTAACTTCCTTGTTGAATTGTTCAGGCATGGTGGGGCAGAGAGCTTTGTGGTCATCCAGTATCAGTAAGAAGAGTCAAAACTTGTGAGCTAAAGCAGGAAGGAACAATATTCTTTTGGAAAATTGCCATACTACATTGTAAAGACTGGATTATAACATTGGTCCTATATATTACTGTATTTTTCTTTCACAGCTAGGTGAAGATAAACTTTTTAATTTCTTTGTGACTTTGGGATAATTACCAAAATGTATACGCAGCTTGAAATTGAAAAAAGAATGATAAATTTAAATATAAATACCAGTGGAGATTCAAACTCAACCTTTAGTGGAGTGGAACAGAGAAGCTGTAGCAGCACACATACTTATATTGCTAAAAATCTGCAAGGGAAATCCAAGCTCCATTAACTTGGTAGAGACATACCATACATCTGAAGTGTTGGCAGGTAAAACAGAAAGGTGGGAGAGAATAATTTCAAAATATAGTCAGAGAGCAGTATAAGTGTCTAGAAAAAGTGAACACTGGTACTACTTTCCTTTTAAAAGCCCCATTGGGAGATTATTTTTTTTTAATGGCACCTACCTTTAGAAATAAACAGTTTTACTTTGAATAGCATTAAATTGTTATCGAGGGTGGAATTTTGGAATGAAGATGGCACCGTGTCTTAAACATCTTAAAATGAAATTCTAGTCTTCACTTTTAACATAATGAGCAGGAATATATCATTAACTTTTCTTAACATAGCATATCTCTCTTCTAATTGTACTGCTGAAAGAACCTTATTTTAAGTAGATGTATGCTTTGTTCCACTAATGATTCTCTGAGGTTAACAATAGTACAGGGAATTCTTCCCAATTTTTTCCCCTCCCCATTACGTATCACATTAGCAGCTTCAGCTTTTAAAGCAATTTCTTAAATTAGTAAACTATATGACTAATCTGAAAATCTGATGCTACCTTTTGATTTTTTTCTCGAGACTCTGTGTGTGTATCAATCTATATGCATATGTATGTATATAAATTCTATAATATCCAAACCTGAGACAGAGATTTGAGGTAGTTAGTGGGGCAGAAAGATATTGGTTTAATAACAGAGAATAACAAATAAGAAAATGTTACTTTTTATGTGTGAGAATCATGTTATGGCATACATCAAATAAATGTCATGTTTCACGTTCAAAGGAGACATCTTTCTGAACCTCTAAATTTCTTTTAAGTAGTTTGGTTCTTTCTTACTAGTAGAAGACTACTGTCTTGGAAACCTTTAAGAACCCGTTTTGTTTCCTTCTGAAATTTTAATTTGCTTTATTTATAAATGAGGAAAACCACCCATGTCGAGCATTAGCCTAAAGAAAGTTACCTGTATAAGAATCAATATGAGCATGAGCAGGCTTGATCTGTTCAAAGCTTCTTAAAAAGGTTAAAAAAAAAAATCAAAGCAGCTCAAAACTATTACTTTTGTAGTTTTCATCTTCAAATACATGCTTTTGCTTTTCCTTCACCTCCTAATTTTCTCTAAAGCAAGAGCACTGCCGAGTTTTAAAAAATATCTATTGTAATCTTTGAACAAAAGCAGTACAAAAGTCTTTTGGCTTCCTAGTCTTACACTGACTGTCTTTGAAAAGAGGGAAAAAGTCCTTAACTGTAAACACTTTGCTCCAGGCTCTTGAAGCATTATTTTGATCATGTTTATTCTCTTCTGTGCAGTTTATTTTACATGCTGCATATGTACACCAATTCTTACCATCTAGGTTTGTATACATCCTGTCTATCAGTATTCAGTGTACTTTGCATTTTATCTCATAGTGAAAGCTCCAGTCCAAATGTATATAATAACAAAACTGCTGATGGGATAAAAGTTATTATTAAAGACATTTAATTTTGCCCTAATAGTATTAAGTTTTTCTGTATAGTTTTGGAACTGTACATTTCTCGACACCAGAACAATGAGGATTTTTTTTTTTCATTTCTTATTACTCGTGTTTTTTGGCTATTATGATATTTTGAAGTTTGCCACTATACAAGTATGCAGATATGAGTTAAATATTTCTTAATTTCTAAATACTCTGGGAGTTTTAAGCAAAAAAAATCTGAAAGTTGCAGATACAAAAACTAAAAGATGAAAAACCACACTGACTTCCTGGGCTCTTCCTAATCTTTTTCAACCTCTCTGCCTCCAGACAGCCTGGTTTAAAGCTTACAGAAGGATTCCTATGCAATTTAAGTGGGCTTTGAATGAGGTTTGCTGCGGATTGTCATTGGAATAATTGGTGCTGTTTCCCAGCTTCCTTGCAATTGCTTAGTCTTTTATATGTTCGATTTAACCTTTTGAATTCCACCTCCAAAATTCAGTTTTGGATAGTCTTCTAGGCCTCTACTGTGTATATGTGTGTATCTATGTTCTCCCCGTTGCTTTTCTTCCTGACAGTCAGGTCTCAAAATGTTGTCCTTACCTGAATTCACCGACAGGCAGCTAAACGTCTGGAATTATTACCTCTTTGATTTATTTTCCTTTTACAGCTTAATGAGGCACTTGAAACACTGATCACATAAACTATGCTCTATGTTGATATTCTTTAGCCTCTTTTAAGATTTTTCTCCTTTTACATGTTTGTTAGGGTGTATTAATAACTTCTTCAAACTCGCAGTAATGAAGACATGGATAAGCTGAACCAAGAGCTGCTTCATGGATAGGCCACATCTTAATTTTGTGAAGAAGGAATCTGCAAGACTTAGTTTGGACTTAAGTATCAGAAAAAAATGAGCATCAAAGACAGTGTTTATTCCTCTTAGGAAAAAGTAAGATGATGATACTGTCGGTGTTGGAAAATGTTCCAGAGACTAAAAGTGGTGGTGGAAATTAACAGTAGGAATATGTTAGAGACACACAAAAATTAATTTTTTTTAGGAAGATCTCAATCTGGTGTAGAGAGGCAGGTTTTTATTCATTGGGCTAGACACAGAAATTGAGTCTGCATTAATAGGTGATAATACCTGAAGCTAAGGTGTACAGAGACAGGCAAGGATGATAACAGCAGCAAAATTCTGCGGAGAAACTTGTAGCAAAGATATTATCCTAATGTCTTATGCAAAAGTTAGATGGTGTTAACTTTTTTCCAAATATGGTAGAGAGTCTTGAGATGCCAACTTTAAGAATATTATTCTAATCATTATTTATTTCTACTGTAGAATATCTCTGAAGTAATTTAATATTGTCTTCCACATAGTTTTTTTGCAGTGCTCAATACAGCCTAGTGTATTATTCTCCTATTCTAAGGATCTACCTAACATTTCCCTTTCTATTCCTTAGAGAAAATAAGGCTTTGTACTTTGTTAGACATGGTAATGGATGGAAATCTCAGTACCGTAAGATTTGCCCTTGCAAATCATTTAGCTTAGTGATGAAACTCAGCACAGTCTGCTAAGGGGCCCCATATGAGCATACTCTGCCTGGGGCCCCACTCCTTTCAGTTCTTTTCCCTCTTTTATAGTCAGTGAGTCCAGGGTCAGTTCAGTGCCCTTGAATATACATTTGGACTTAATTTCTGTTCACTGTTAAGATACATCTTATTTCTTTAGCTTTATGCATGTGAAGTCACCACCATTTAGCGTGAAAGTGCTGAAAAAACAAGAGTCTTACATAGTTGTCCTCATCTGTCGCTTCCTACCCTCCCAGATACAAAGTTTCCCCAGCATGTTATTGTTACCACACGCTCACCAGATTTATTGAAAAACTAATCTGGGTGGAAATACAATGCTCTGTAGTGAAGGTGCCCTGCTTTTTGTGATCTGATTGGATCAGTGGAATAGAGATGAATAGATAGTGCTTTGTGTGGCATAAATTTCTAAGGAAGAGCTAGCACAATGGAGGGGAAAAAGAGGCATTAATCTCTGAAATTAAACTTTTTTAAAATTTTGAAACAATAGTGATTTGTCCTGACCAGAATACCCTGTTTTAGTTTAGGGACAGCCTAGAGGCTTTGCACTCTGTCCCTGTAGTTTCTGTGGATTGTCCCAGTAGCTCTTCTGTATTTCATAACCCTCATTTAGCAAAGTTTAAACCTATTCCCCACTGTGGTAGGTAAATATTACATTTTATAGGTGGGGTAGAAGAAAATCAGAGGGAGTCCTGTCAGGACTCAGTAATTGTGTGTTCCATTTATCTCTTGTTCCAAAATGGTCTTGGATACTCTTGGTGTAGTGTGCATGATGAAACAATCCAGAGGTTAGTGGAAATTGTAGCAGGGGCTTTACATCATCAAAGCACACAGAGCTAACTTTGTGTCCTTTGGGTTATGACTAGTCTGCTATGTTGCTATACTTAGAAAAATTGCTTTGAATCTGGTTTTGGTGTGTTGGCCTTAAACAAAACTCAGTTTGGCATTATGTAATAAAACAGGGATAGTAGACTTATCTGGCGGTTTGACCCTGGCTGGAGGCCAGATGCCCACCAAAGTTGCTCTATCAGTCCCTTTTTCAGCTGGGCAGCACAATATTAATTTACATGATTCTCAAAGTTTAAGGTTAAGTTTAGTTGGGTTTTGTTTTGGTTCAAAATGTTGTGAAAAGTGGTTCATTATCACTTGGTTCTTGGAAACGGGAGGAATACAGAACAGTGATGAGCATTCTCACACTTTCCTAGATCTGCTGCATTTCATAGACTTAAAAGTAAATTTATTCTACGAAAGTATAAAAAACAAACAAGAATGAAAGAAGACAAGACAGTGATCATTGCAAAAGAAGTATTTAATTATTTCCTGAAGAGTGAAGAATTATTTAATAAGGAAAACTAAAGAAAATACTTAATACATGCTAGAACAAGAATGACATAATTTGCCTTGAAAATGGATTCAGACAGTTAATGCTACAAAGAACACCTGATATGCTTAAGGATAAACTATTGAAGATCTGACCTGTTGAAGCCATCTATCTCTCCTGGTAATTTTTTTCTTGTAATATTTTCTGTAAGAACCTAAGAACTTTGAAAAAATTAATAGAGGAGGGGAACACTATGGCTTCATTCTTTAGTACAGTAACTACTTTTCTGAAGTAGGGTTCTTAAATCGGCATCTATTCTAACAGTTGTACTGTAGTAAAATCTCTATCACCATGCATAAATAGAATTAATTTCAATAGTATTAAATTTTCTATTCTGAATGATAAATGTTTAACTGTATTTAATATAAGATATAGCAACACTTTGCTTATGCACAAAATAATTCTTTCTGTTTGAAGAATTATTGTTAGACTAGTTTATTGCCACTGCTCTTACAGCAGTGTCCTTTCTCTTCACCTGCAAGCTTACCACTTTTATGTACTTGCAGACCTCTGCGTCCAAGATAGCTATAATGGGTCAACTGGGTTCCTGAAAGATAGCAGGTAAGTGGTTTCTGCTAGCAACATGAAGGAGCCATGCTTGTTAAAAGGTGCTATTAAACAGCTTTGCCTAAAAGGTGAAAGCAAATCAGCTAAGCCTTGTTAGTAGCAATGATTTAGATGAAACTGGAATGAAAAAAAACCCAAAACAACAGAGTAGAAGTGACCCAAGTTGGTCCTAAATGGGTACAAAGTCCTTGTATGTGCTTGTAAAATTTTACTCTGCAAATTGTCAATTGATGTTTAAAAGACAAGTCCTTTTTTAGTGAATAATTACTGAAATCACAAGTAATTTGTGAAATTTTTATTAAACATCTGTGTGTTTGACAAAAACAATGACAAGAACTGTCAATGAAACAGATCTGAAAGGCGTTATTAAAGGTGGTATTACTGTTTCATTCAGAAATGCTTAACTAATGGATCTACGTTAATTAATGCTTCTGTACTGGGGTTGCATTTCAAGTGTGTCTATTGAAGGAAAGAAACTGGATCAAAAATTGTGGTGTGAGTGACAAGAAGGATGTTTTAGTTGACCTCTGAGTTTGGATCTATACATATTGATGTCACTGAAGAGAGGTAATTGTGTTACTGGAATGGAAAGGGTCGTTAATCAAAGAGGTCTGTCAGGATTACTGTAATTTGAAAAATATGTTACAGCTCTGTAAGAATGATGTCTGGTCTAAAGCACCGTGTATTATACACAGAGCAAATACAGCAACTTTTTCTGAACTGTTTGAGTAGTCTATCAATAAAAGTTTATGAAATAAATTTGCCATTGTGGTACATGTGCCAAAGTCAAGCTCTGACAGACTGATTTGCAGAAAAGGAAATAGCAGCCTGTCTCCATCTTCAATTATGAATTCAAGGCACTCGAAAGCAATGCAGCTCTTACTGTCAGTATATGTGTCAGTGCTGTGTCTGATGTAGTTGCTGCTGCTGATCTTGAATTTTTTGTAATATGATTCTATAATTTTACTCTGTAAGAATGGATTCAGTAGTACTAGCTTTATGTGATAATCACCTCAGAAGCATTTTTTAATTCAATTTTGAACTAGTTATCTGATACTGTAGGTAATCCAAGTAAACATGTTCAAGGACATTTTGTAATTCCAGAGGCAAGTAGGTTTTCTGAAGTGTGGGTTATAAACATAAAATACATTTTTTACTTTTCTAGGCACACTGTGAATCTTGTTTTTCTTCCCAGGTTTTTAATTTTATGAGGGTTGCTAATATTTTGAGCCTATTTAGAAAGGTGTAATGTTTAATTTTTTGTTTCCATTTCATTAGGATGTGTGTTTTTATAGATAGCCGAGATTCCCAGAGTGTCGATTATCACTCATTATGCACCAAAGTGAAATTTTAGCTGTTTATTCTCTATTGTATAAACCAGAGTTGCCTTTCACAGGTTTTAATTTTCTTCTGTATTCATATAGCAGTCATTTTAAAGTCATACAAGTGAGACTAGATATTTTGCCCTAAGGTAAAGATGTTTTCTTTTCCACTTTGGAAAACATTATGGACTTTGAAAATAAAAAAGCCCTCACAGAAACAAACAAGTTAAAATACCTTGGTAGTATCTCTGAGTTTTAAGATAGTGCTTCTAATCTGTCCTCAGATTTAAGAAAATCTGTGTCAGATATTCTCAAAACTTCACAGATTTTTTTCAAATGTCAGATTTGACAAAAACTGTGAATATGTCAGGAAGCTATTTTAAGTTTATTATGATGAAAGAGTTTATATAAGGAAGATTTTGCAAACCTAGTGATCCTCTCAGTCCACCATTAATAGAAAGGAAATTGTTGTATCGGAAATTTTAAAACCAAAGGTGACAGTGATCATCTCTTCATCATAACAAGTGAATCTTCTCTTATCACTTAGGAATAATTAGCTGGGGAATAAGCAGAATTTATGTTTGTGTTTCTCATAATCCCCAATTACAAATTGTATAAGAGGTCACTTTTCTGTTTGCTACTGTGTTCAGACAGCTCCTGATGGTGGTCTCTAATCTGTTTTAAAGGACAAGTAGCTGCAGCATCTGTGTCAGCTGTCTCCTGTTCCACTTCCTTCCTTCTCCCTTATCTTCCTATTTTAGTCTTTTTTTCCCCCACCTAACCTAAGCAGTCTAGTCTTCCATCAGAGATGGAATAAACAATATTTTAAACTAATGGCTCTTCTCTGGTCCCAACAGGTACTTGCAAGTGTAAGAGAATGACTGTGGCACGCAAACCCCTCTTCAGGTCTGAGAAAAGCACCAAATTTCAAAGCAAAATACAACTGCAAAAAATTGCTCTGGATGGCTCTGCATCAGATTATCTCAAAGGAAAGGTAACTGTCACCTGTGGAGGGAGGAGAATCTTCATGAGAGGAAGAGACAGAAAAAGGGGATATGAAGGTTATTTACAAGGCAAAACAAACACAGACTGTATGAAGTTAATGGAGAAGGGGAAGGTTCAGTTATAATAGTCCCTTTGTGGAGTCTATGGTGTTTGGTGTCCAGTAGAGCTATCGTGTTGTTTCTAGCTTCATTTTCAAAGGAATTCTAATCTGTTAGAGGATTTGAGAGAGAGGGAAATAGAGATCAAAGTAATAATTGGTCTATAAAAATACACTGCCATGTGTTACTTGAAGTTGTTAGATTTTATTATCTAAGTTAATTCATTCTGGGTTTTTAAATATTTTTTAAAAATTTTATTGTTTGTTTATCTATGGGATAGCACTAAATCAGGTCTGCTATATTTCAGGAAATGCAAGACTAAGATCTTGGGTGTTTAGTTATTCTGTGTGGGGAGTATTTATCATGATTCTTTGGAAGTGCATTAGCAGATTTACATTTTGCCCTCAATCACAATTAGATTAATTTGGTGCTTTCTAGACTTTGGGGAGTTTGCATCTAATGATGAGCTTAGTTAAACTTGGAAGAATTTAAAGGCTCAGAAATAATCTGATATGATTTTTTTTTTTCTCCTGCTAGTGTATGGTTTAAATATTTATTCTACATTGGGTGGTATGTGGCACATGGCATTACATGATTTGTATTTTGATTTTGTATTAAAGAAAATGATTTCCTTTAATATTTAAAGAAAAAAATATTTCTTAATGTCATTCTTGAATAGAGGTCCATTTTGGTGACCCTCACATATTCAGTCTGAAGCAAATGACATATGAAACCAACTTTGGTTGGTGGCTGGTTGTGTTTGTGGGTTTTCTGTATATGGCAGCTTCAAAGCTGACACTTTGGATGGTCATCACAGTATCTAGGGAAGTTATATTGTTATAGGTGCATTCCAGGGTTAGCCTGATAGAAATATAATATTTAGTTTGTGGTGGAAATTGGTGATAAAGTCTTGGCTTCTGTGTAAATGATGGAAACGTGTCTCAGGGTTGTCAAAGGCTTAGTCATGCAATTATTTTATATCTTTTATTCAGCATGTCTTGGGAGAAAAGCAGAATGTTTTGGGATCCTATCAGTGTATTATGTGTTTAGTTATTAAATGTTACTTCTTAAAAGATTGTAGGTTAAGCAGAAATGCCTATCTCTGGACAGAACTGTGAACTTTTTGTCTTGCTCTCATGAGTACTCCTGTTATGTTACCAGGGGCTGGGAGACTGTCACACAGAGTGGCGGTGTCTTTCTTGCTGCCCTGAAAGGTGGAAGAATGGATTATGTTGCAGAAATTTTCAGAAGAAATTGAACATCTTTTGGATTTCCTCTTAGGATTATAAGATAATATCTTTAAGAATGATTTTTATGATCTAATAACTTGTAAAAGGAGTTCCTTTAGTGAAATGTAATTGGGCCTGCTAGGTTTCTCTTTTGGATGAGAGAGGAAGAAAAGATGATAGTTTCTGAGCACATAACTATTAATTTCATACAGAAAAGGCCCTATATGGCTTTCTTATTTTGCCTGATCTCTTCTAGAATTAGTTAGGTGAAGATGATTTCTGGTGTCATCTTTTTACTTCATGTTGTTTCCAAACCAGATGGTGAATTTCAATATGTTCCGTATTTTACTTGTCCTGTGGTAATGGTTGGTGCAAGGTGTAATCAAGGAAAGCCTTTTTGGTAGTATTTTTTGTTAGATTAAAGAATACAATTTGAGATTATTAAAAAAAAAATAGCAGTTAATCTAGTACAGTACAGATTTTTTTAAAAAAACCTACAGAAGATAAAACTAAAATAAATAAAAAATAATTTCCTGATTTTTCTTGTTTTTGTGGACCTAAGTGGTATGGTTGGGAATATTAATTAACCATTACTTGTGTACATTTAGGTAATTTGTTCCAAGCACGGTGACAAAACTATTTTAAAATCGACTCATGGTTAATGAATCACAAAATCACAGAATCGTAGGGGTTGGAAGGGACCTCGAGAGATCATTGGGTCCAACCCCCCTGCCAAAGCAGCTCCCTAGCACATATTGCACAGATAGGCATCCAGATGAGTCTTGAATATCTCCAGAGAAGGAGACTCCACCACCTCCCTGGGCAGCCTGTCCCAGGGCTCTGTCACCCTCACTGTGTAAAAGTTCTTCCGCATGTTGGTGCGGAACTTCCTGTGCTCCAGTTTACAGCCATTGCCCCTTGTCCTGTCTCCACAGATGACTGAAAAGGTGTTGGCTAATTCCCCCTGCATCCCATACTTAAGATATTTATAAACATTAATTAGGTCCCCTCTCAGTCTTCTTTTCTCCAGGCTGAACAGCCCCAGCTCACTCAGCCTTTCCTCATAGGGGAGATGCTCTAGGCCCTTAATCATCTTCGTAGCCCTTCTCTGGACTCTCTCCAGGAGATCCCTGTCTTTTTTATACCAGGGAGCCCAGAACTGGACACAATACTCCAGGTGGGGCCTGACCAGGGCAGAGTAGAGGGGGAGGATCACCTCCTTAGACCTGCTGGCCACACTCTTCCTGATGCATCCCAGGATCCCATTGGCCCTCTTAGCCACCAGGGCACACTGCTGGCTCCTAGCCAACCTGTCCTTCTCCACAGAGCTCTTCTCCAGCAGGTCATCCCCCAGCCTGTACTGATACTGACGGTTATTCCTCCCTAGGTGCAAGACTCTACAGTTGCTTTTATTAAACCTCATCTGGTTTCTCCCTGCCCAGCTTTCCAGCCTGTCCAGGTCTCTCTGGATGGCAGCGCAGTGTTTCTGCATGTCAGCCACCCCTGCCAGCTTTGTATCATCGGCACTTGCTGAGGGTGGATGCTGTTCCCTCATCAAGGTCGTCAATGAAGATATTAAACAGGGCTGGACCCAACACCGAGCCCTGGGGAACACCGCTAGTCACAGGCCTCCAACCAGACTCTGCTCCACTGATCACGACCCTCTGAGCCCGGTCTGACAAACAGTTCTCAACCCACTTCCCTGTCCACTCATCTATCCCATGATCTCTCAGCTTTTCTATCAGGATATCATGGGATACAGTATCGAAAGCCTTGCTGAAGTCAAGGTAGATGACATCCACTGCTCTCCCTCCATCCACCCAGCTGGTGATGAGATCATAGAAGGCTATGAAATAATTAAATTGTATGTACTATGACATCAGTATCAATTTCTAACCTGCTTTAGTTGAGGAGAGCATAAGATTGGTTGTGGGAGGTTTATTGAATCCAGGATGAATCCAAATTTTATCTATGCTGTTTCAGAAAAGAAGGTACATAAATACTGTATCATGCCTGTATATTGTGTTAAGTTCATAAAAAAACCATAGACATGTATTATGGTGTACAATTATCATATATTTTTAGTTTCAGGTCATCATTTTATATAGGAAACCGAGTTTATGAAGTATTTTTACCTAGTTAGTCTATTGAAAGTCTTAATGAATCTGATTCTCTTAATGGCACTAGTTCTGGGTCATCCAGTAATTTTTCCTATTTTGAGAAAATGTGAAGTACGCATTTCTTTAATAAGCCAATTTTATGCCACATGCTAAGATATAAAGCAGTAGTCCTGACTTATAACAACGAGAATCTCAAGGAGACGTCATCCCACGTATATAGAAGGACCAAAATATTCTGTTTTCTCCCCTCCCCTTCATCTCATATCCAGAGATTAAAATTAATGTTGAAAAATTAATTGGTATTGAGTAGCTTGTAGGTTCTAAGCAACCTGGATGTATGACATTAGTTCCAGGCATAAAGAAACCACAGTCTTTGAAAAAAACCATCCTTTTCATAGTGTGGCGAATGCTATTGTTGGCAATTTTCAATAACAGCAAGTTAAATAGCTATGGCCTTTCTAATAGTGTCACTGTAGTCAAAAGGTTTTGAGGGAATATGGGATAATTTGATCAATGAAAAGGTCAAAGAGGAGGTGTGTTGGGAGAAACCTTTAGGGTTTTTTCTTAATACCACTTGAATGGGAATTAACACATAATTTTAGAGGTTGACTTGAGTGGTAAGAGTGCTATGAAGTTAAATATGCTATAATTGATAATATGCTATGAACTGATGTAGTTTTGATTTATTATATCCATTAAGGAAATTTTCTTATTCTTTTGTTCTTTTTATTCTTTTTGTACTATTGATACTGGAAGCAGAGGTAGGGATAATTAAAAATTTGTCTGAAAGCATAATTGGCAAATACCCCGTTTTTGAGGTGTTACCATGAATTCATAAATTATAGGAATTTACAATGAAGCCATGTTTCTTAAAGCGCTTCTTACAGTACAGTAGTTACTGAGTTGGCTGTCCTTTGCTAGAACTCATCTGTAACTCAAGCTTCAGAAGCAGCTCAGTGACAATAGAATAAATTTGTCAATATTCAATTTTATTTAGGAAGTGAAGGATTGGAATAAAGAGAAAAATATAATCTTAAATAAGATGATGAAATCAAGTGAAGAGTTCTTTGATGTATTAATTTCATTAAAAAGCCCTTTTTGTTTTAGAAATAACATTGACATTCAGATCTTCTACTTGCAGTGTGACTAGTAATTTTCAGTAACTTAATTTTAGAGGTATCATTGGGCATATTTGAGTGTACTGTTGCAGTTGAACAAGTGTATATCCATATATAATTTAAAGAGTGAAAGGTCACTGCAATGGAATGTTTGGAAGATGGATGAATCAGGCCAGTTGCAAACTTCAGAGCACCTCTTTGCTTGACTGAAGTTCATTAGCAACACAATTTATGCTAATGGTTAGCTCTTACTTATTATCAATCATTATCACTAAGTATTGAAACAGATGGTCCTTAACGATCATATCCCACATTAGCTGTGTGTGTACAGCCCCATGGAGTGGTTTCTGTGTCATTAGCGCTGGTGGCTGTGGTCAGCACTGGTCTCAGTCACTGAGGTCCAGCTCTCTTTGATCAGGGGACCTGAAGCCAAAGGGTGACCTTTTTATTCCTCATTTTGTGCCCATCACCATCTCCTTTAAAAGAAAAGGGGAGGGGATTTCATCTGCTTCAGACAGTTCATCTCATCTTATTGTTGGGACTGGGACTTGTTCTGTCTCCCTCATGCACATTCCCTACCTGTTATATGTCCTTTGTTGCAGGTTTTACTGCTTGCACTCCTTTGCCTACTCCCTGTTTTGCAAGAACACCACAAGTCTCCATCTGACCACGTGTATTTATATGTTGTTTATATACATTCCCTCAGCTATATTAGGAAATGCCCCTATGTTGTTGCTTGTTATCCATTAGCAATGTTACAGACTACTTACCTACGGCTACAAGTTATTTTAGTGAGCTTGTGTTTTGATTCAAGTCAAACAAATATTAATAACATCCTGCTTAGTTTACTTTCAGCTCATAGATGCAATAAGCCTCTCTTTTGGCTACAGAATGCTGAGGTATTATTGTCTTGGAACTGGGGCTAAAAGTAGTAAAAGGGAGGAATTTTCTGTTTCTGCTGAATGAGGTTCCCAAGGTACTTCACAGGATTCCATAGAAACAGGATTTATCTAAAATTATGTATTCAGAGAATAGATTTTGGGGTAGTTTGCTGAATCTCTGAAATAAAAAGGGATATTTTAATTTGTCTTTCCAAAGATACCACAGGACAGTGTCAACCTGGCTGTATCTTTTTCCCCTTAAGTATAGTTTACATGAGCTCATCTTCTGAGAAGGAATGTAATCATGGACTTCGTGGAGTAAGAAGTATTTGAAATTTTGACTTCGGTTTTTTAAAATTATTTTTTTACACAAAAAACAGGCACTGGAACCCAGTTGGGATTTTAAGCCATGAAATCAAGTTTTCTCAGAGGCTGCCTTATTCTTTGAAGCTTCATATTTTTAGAATAAAAAAGTACAATCTAGATATTTTTCCATATTTGTATGTTAATAATTCAACAAAACAATTGAAATAATTTAAAGATACCAGTAGAAAAATGAGCATAAAATTTCACTGTATCATGAGAACACACTTTATAACAGTAAATTTACAATTGTCAGGTTGTTCCTAAGGAAGGATAAATGCATTTTATGTAACAAATTGGCACGGGAAATAATGTAGTATCGGTTCTCATCTAAGTGCAGAACTTGCCAATTCCCTTCTAGGCTTGAACAAATATTCCTTGAGTGAGGGCTCTTGTAAAATGTTATGTTTTGAAATAGATTTCATTAAGGGTTTCCAGTGATAATTTATTTCTTCCTTTATGCCTATGTCTCTTCTCATACTAATAATGGATAGCTTATTTGCATATAAATAGATTTCAGTATTTGCTGAAGCAGAGACCTAATATGTTTCTCTTTTTTCCTTGGACATTGTTAAATAAGATAGAATATTGCAGTGATCAGCAGTCATGAATTGTAATAATTTTCTTGGTCAAAACTCTAAAGAGTGCATCAACCATAATACTTTTGTGAAGACCTCAGAGCTTAGGTATCAGTTACAATGTCAAAAATGTGAAACATCTTTTGCTTCTATAAAGGTGTTTTTCATGCTATCTCAGAAATATTTACTGATGCATGCCTAAATGTTTGGGTACCTGTAATTAATTAGTATTTTGGTGCATTTTCGTGACATTTCAAATCTAGTAGCATGTGAATTTTTATAATGCAAACATCACACTGCAAATTAATAGAGTTTATTTGACTTTTGTTTTTTTCTGGATCATACTATTTTCATGGTTCTAACCACTTTCCTTTGAATTAGACATGCATTGAACAGAGATCTTTCATGGTATCATTCTGAAATACAAGAAATCTTATTTATACTCCATTAAGGCTATGTAAAACCAGAGACCACTCTTAAGACCGACTTCTATTCACTAAAAATAATGGTCAGATGAGAGTTGGTTAGATCAGTTTATATACTCAAAAAAGTTCTTGTAAAATACACAAGGCTGTATTCCAGATTCAGTGGTGTCTTCCAGAAAGATGAATGGAAGCAACTTTTCTGTACCACAGTATTACCCCAGATGTACCAACCGCAGAAGCATGCTGCGGTGCAGGTCTTGGGGTGCAGGGAGTGTCACAACATGCTTGCGGCAGCAGACAGCTCTGAACATGGCTGTGTGCTGTGTGAGATCATAAGGGATCTCCTCAGCTGTGCAGCATACCTACAAGAAGAGGTAGATGTGCTCAATGATAAACTAGACAGGCTCATGAGCACCAGGGAGGCTGAGGTGGAGATAGATCGGATGAGCCAGGTTCTGTCCTCCCAGCCACAGAAATGTGAATACCCAGTAGATAGTGTCCAGGACCAGAGTGACCCTATACCCTCCCCCACGCAGGACAGTATAAATGATAAGGACGAATGGAAGCAGGTACGTGGCAAGGGCAGTAGGAGAGTACCTTCCAAGCCTGTCCTTCCTCCACAAGTGCCTCTGAGCAATAGATATGAGATCCTATTACAAGGGGACCAGACGGATAATGAGATGGCTGATAGGAAAATTATTTCCGAAGCTGTGTTCCCTAGGACTAGACCCCCTAAGCAAACCATCAAAACATCCTCTGTTAAGGGAGATTCCCTTCTGGAGGGAACTGAGGGCCCGATCTGTAGGCCGGACCCTCTACACAGGGAAGTCTGCTGCCTTAAGGGAGCTTCAGTTAGGGACTTAACCAAGTGAGTCCCAACCTTGGTCAGGGACACGGATTATTATCCACTTTTAATTTTTCAAATAGGTAGTAATGAAATACATAAAAGAAAACTGAGCACCATTAAGAAGGATTTTAGGGCCCTGGGACGCATGGTAAGAGGATCTGGAGCACAGGTAGTGTTCTCCTCCATCATTCCTACTACAAGGAATGGGGAGGGTTGGTTTGAGAAGAGCCAGGAAATAAATACCTGGCTCAGAGCCTTGTGCGAGAAACAGAACCTTAGGTTCTTTGAGAATGGGCTGGCTCAAGCCTCACCAGCCTTGCTTTCGAGGGATGGGGAGCACTTATCCCCTAGGGGCAGAAGGATACTGTCCAAGAAGCTGGCAGGGCTCATTAATAAAGCTTTAAACTAGATAGGAAGGGGGAGGGGGACAGGACCAGGCTAGATGGAAAAAAGCCTGGGTGTGGTGGTGGAGTTACTGAGGGATGGTGTGCTGGTAATGACCTCTGGTCAGCCACCCTAGTTAATCAGGGGGATAGTGTTCTAACTCAGAGTAGAGATGTAGCTACTACTGATAGGCTAGGTAACTTAAACAGCTGTCGCTTGGGAAGCAAGGCTTCCCCAAGGAGCACAACAAGATCAGTAGACCAGCTGAAGTGCATCTACACCAATGCACGCAGCATGGGGAACAAAAAAGAGGAATTAGAAGTCCTTGTAAGTACAGGAAATTATGATGTGATTGCCATCACAGAAACGTGGTGGGATAATTCACATAACTGGAGTGCTGCAATTGCTGGTTATAAACTATACAGGTGTGACAGGCTGGGTAGGAGAGGAGGTGGGGTAGCCCTGTATGTCAGAGAATGCATTGACAGCCTAGAGCTGGAGTATGATGAAGATCGGGTCGAGTGTCTCTGGGTGAAAATCAGAGGAGAACAAAATCAGCGAGATATAGTGATGGGAGTCTGCTATAGACCACCTGACCAGGAGGAGGAAGCTGATGAGTTGTTTTTTAAACAACTGGGTGAAGTCTCGCGATCACCAGCCCTCGTCCTTATTGGGGACTTCAACTTACTGGATGTCTCCTGGAGGTACAATACAGCGGGGAGGAAACAGTCTAGCAGGTTCCTGGAGGGTTTGGAAGACAACTTCCTGACCCAGCTGGTGAATGAACCCACAAGGGAAGGTGCCCTGCTGGACTTGTTGTTTGTCAATAGAGAAGACCTGGTGGGGGAAGTGAAGGTTGGAGGACGCCTGGGGCATAGTGATCATGAGCTTATAGAATTCTTAGTACTGGGAGAAGTAAGGAAGGGAGACAGCAGAACAAGCACCTTAGACTTCCGTAGGGCTGACTTTGGACTGTTCAGAAAGCTGCTCGATAAGATTCCATGGGAGGCAGCCCTTGAGGGCAAAGGAGCCCAAGAGGGTTGGTTGCTCCTCAAGAAGGTAATCTTGGCGGCACAAGAACAGGCTGTCCCAGTCGGACAGAAGAGGGGTTGGCGAGCTAGGAAGCCAGCCTGGCTAGTAGAGAGATTCAGGCTGATATATGGGAAAAGAAGGAAAAATATGAGCTTTGGAAGAAGGGGCAGGTGTCTTGGGATGATTATAGGAAATTAGTGAGATCATGTAGGGAGAAAGTCAGAAGGGCTAAAGCTGATCTGGAACTCAGGCTGGCCAGTTCTGTAAAAGATAACTAAAAGTCCTTCTATAGGTATATTAATAGTAAAAGGAGGGGCAAGGAGAATCTCCAACCCTTATTGGATGCTGATGGCACATTAGTGACAAGGGATGAGGACAAGGCTGAGGTCCTTAATTCCTTCTTTGCCTCAGTCTTTAACAGTAAAGAAGGATATTCTGTGAGTACTCATCCTCAGGAACTGGCTGACAGGGAGGGGAAGAATAACAAAGTTCCCCTGGTTCAGGAGGAAATGATTAGCGACCTACTTGGCCAGTTAGATACCCACAAGTCAATGGGGCCAGATGGGATTCACCCAAGGGTACTGAGGGAGCTGTTAGATGTGCTTGCCAAACCCCTTTCCATCATCTATCAGCAATCCTGGCAGACTGGGGAAGTTCCAGTCGACTGGAGGCTGGCAGATGTTACACCCATATACAAGAAGGGTCGGAAGGAGGATCCAGGGAACTACAGGCCTGTCAGTCTGACCTCAGTCCCGGGGAAGATCATGGAGAGGGTCACCTTGGGAGCTATCATGCAGCACATACACGATGGCCAGGAGATCAGGCCCAGTCAACATGGGTTTACAAAAGGTAGATCCTGTCAAACTAACCTGATCACCTTCTGTGACAAGGTGACCCGCTTAATGGACGAGGGGAAGGCTGTGGATGTGGTCTACCTGGTAAAGCCTTTGACACAGTTTCTTACAACATTCTGACTGAGAAACTGGCTGCCACTGGCCTAGACAGGTGGACCATCAGCTGGGTTAAAAACTGGCTGGATGGCCGAGCCCAAACAGTGGTGGTAAATGGAACAAAATCCAGCTGGAGGCTGGTCACAAGTGGCGTCCCCCAGGGCTCAGTCCTGGGTCCAGTCTTGTTCAACATCTTTATCAATGATCTCGACGAAGGGATTGAATGCTCCCTCACTAAGTTTGCAGATGACACTAAACTAGGAGGAAGTGTTGATCTGCCTGAGAGTAGGGAGGCTCTTCAGAGGGACCTGAACAGACTGGACCGATGGGCTGAGACCAATGGGATGAAGTTTAACAAGGCCAAGTGTAGAGTGCTGCACATGGGACATAATAACCCCATGCAACGCTACAGGCTTGGGGGAGACTGGCTGGAGAGCTGTCAGGCAGAGAAGGACCTGGGGGTGTTGGGTAACTGCAGACTGAATATGAGTCAGCAGTGTGCTCAGATGGCCAAGAAGGCCAATGGCATCTTGGCTTGTATCAAAAACAGTGTGGCCAGTAGGTCTAGGGAGGTGATTGTGGCCCTGTACTGGGCATTGGTGAGGCCACACCTCGAGTGCTGTGTCCAGTTCTGGGCTCCTCACCACAAGAAGGACATGGAGGTCCTAGAGTGAGTCCAGAGAAGGGCAACCAGGCTGGTGAAGGGGCTGGAGGGCAAATCCTATGAGGAGCGGCTGAGGGAGCTGGGGCTGTTTAGCCTAGAGTAGAGGAGGTTGAGAGGAGACCTTATCACCGCCTACAACTATCTGAAGGGAGGTTATAGAGAGATAGGTGATGGTCTCTTCAGCCAGTTGACAGGTGATAGGACAAAGGGGAATGGCATGAAGCTGTGCCAGGGCAGGTTTAGATTAGATGTTAGGAAAATTTTTTAATGAAAGAGTTGTCAGGGCCTGGAACAGGCTGCCCAGGGAGGTGGTTGAGTCACCTTCCCTGGACGTGTTCAAAAAAAGGGTAGATGAAGTACTTAGGGATATGGTTTAGTTTAGGATGTGAATGGTTGGACTTGATGATCTTAAAGGTCTTTTCCAACCTTGTGATTCTGTGATTCTGTGATTCTGTGAAAAGTAAACTCATGGTTTATACTTCATGTGCAACTAGTTATTCATCAGCTTCTACTTCAAATATGCTGCCTCTAAACAAAATTTTAGCTGTATATTTCTTTAAAAGACTGTGAGAGAAAGATAAACTGAGTGCCTCAACACATTTAGAGAACACTTGTACACTAACTGTCTGAGCAAACACATTAATTTTATGTATATGTCTACCTGATATAAAGAAAAATGAGTGTGAATTTGTGCTTCTGTATGCATGCTTGCATGTACGTGACTTAATGGCAAATGTGCTTTTAGCGGAGCTTTAACGTGTGTGTCTGTAAGTTATTTTTACCAGTAGAGGTCACTCAGGGTGAAGTGAACAATTGCTCGTCTTTCAAGGAAGACATGAACTTCCTTATGTGCTGTGAGATGAGTACAGAAAGGCAAGCATCTTCAAGAGTGCAGAAGTAACCTTCACTTGCTTTTCCTTCATAGCTTTGTTGATGCGTGTATTTAAAATGAAAGAACAAACATATTAAAAGCTTGTAGGCTCACATGGATGCATATCAGGAGTAGTCAGCAAAGTGTTGGGCTGTAAGAGTAGTTATTTTTTACGAGGCTTTATAAAACCAACACAGTAAGTATATAATGATTATTTCATACATTAACTAACAAGAGAGAGGTAGCTTTCTGTGTTTTCACCTAGTTTCTTGAACAAAGTCAATACTTACATATAGTCACCATCAATTAATACTATTAGTATTACATAGGAATGATTATCTGGAGTTTATGGTATTGTGTAATTTTTTGTCTCTGCATGATGACTTTCTAAATGTTCACTTAACATATTTTCTTGTTTACATATATTTAATTATATCTAACACTTTTGGTTACAAATGAGATTTTTAAAAATACATGTTTCTTTCACTGCTATTTTAAGGTAGTTTTTTTGAGAAGAAGGATAAATTCCCACATAATCTGAATACAGTGAGTTGTGCAGTATAACTGAGAATATAACGTAGCCTGCTGTGATGAAAAGGTACACTGCAATTTCTTTTTTTATTTGATAATGATGTGTAAGCAGAAAATGCCCATCATGCTGTCAGAGCTCAGAGACTGACAGATATTTGTGAACTGAATAGTAATAGTTGAAAAGGTAATAAAAGTCAGAACTGGTGTTGCAGTTACAGTCACTTTTCTACATAGAATTTTCTTTAAAGCCGCCTTCAAAATAAGAATGAATAATCAAAGTTATATTATATTGCAGTTGTCATGAATGAAATTGTTTTAAATGTGACATGTCTTTCCTGGATACCAAATAGAAAAAAACCCACAAAAGCTCAGGTGTCACCTGAAGAAAATATGTAGGATTAATAATCTAACTGTTTGACTGGGTAGAGGGTTGTGTAAGTCGTTCTGGAAGGGTTTGTCAAACCATTTGACATCATAATTTTACATATTTTCTAGGCAAAATATAGGAAAATAAATTATTTCAATGTTATTAATGCTAATTTTTTGTGTTCTTTTTTTCCCTTTAAATCTATAAGCTTGGAGTCTAGAGTCTATGTGATTTCTTTGGGACATTCACAGGAGTCCACAGAAATTAAGCCTATACACAACTGAGCTGAGAAACTAAATAGCGACAAGATAAGGAATAAACTTCCTTTTTCTTTTTACTGTTGTATTTTTTTCTTGAATGTCTTGGTCATCTAGTTCAAAATTCCTTAAGTTGCAAGCTATTTTAAATAATAAAATTTTAAGAATCACATAAGTAGATACTTGTATTTCTCTCTATCTGATAAAAGTATCTGATATTCCAAGAAATAGAAGTGGGATAGTTCTTGAACAATTCAGAGGGAATCTTTGGGTTTCAGTCTTGTTTGAAACCAGACAAATACAAACATACCCATGTATCTTGTGTAATACCAACTGTTTAGCCACTCTAGAGAAAAGCTACAAGAAAACGCTTATAAATATCTAAAGGGTGGATGTCAAGAGGATGAGGGCCAGACTCTTTTCCATTGTGCCCAGGAACAGGATGGGGGGCAATGGGCACAAACTGGAACATAGGAAGTTGCACCTGAATATGAGGATAAGTTCTACTGTGAGTGTGATAGAGCACTGGGACAGACTGCCCAGAGAGGTTGCAGAGTCTCCATCTCTGGAGATGTTCAAAACCCACCTGGATGCAATCCTGTGCAGCCTGCTCTTAGGTGATCCTGCTCTGGATGGGGGGTTGGACTGGATGATCTCCAGAGGTCCCTTCAGACCACTAACATTCCGTGATTCTGTGAAGAGGATCATGCTCTGTGAAGGTTATGGGCTAGTGATGTATCCATACATATAATACTGCAGTTACTGGTAAACTTGTGTCTCTTTCATTTTTAAGTAAAATGTAATAGTAATTTTTCCATCTTTATAAATGAAAATACCCACTGGATAGTACAATAACATTTTCATTATATATAATATGATGTATCTTATCCTTTCTGTGATATGTTTTTGTTGAGTTCATATCATTCAGAAAGATGCAAATTTTATTTCAAAAGTACAAAATCTTAATGTCCTTAATCAGTTAAGACTATAAAAATCTTTTGATTCATATATAAATACTGTTCAATTTTATCTGACTACAGTTGCACACAACTGTAAGAAGTAACACTCTATAACGCATTTACATGTTCCAGGCACTAAAATTAAAACAGAGAAGTGTTTTGTTTTCCTTAAATGTTTCCCACCAACATTTCGTAAGTCTCTGTTCGTAAGTCTCTGTTTTTGATTCCACTCCCTTTCTTTCTCTGTGCAGATCCACCATATCGCTACTCCAGTCTTCCAGTGCTTAAGTAATCCACTTCACTGGCTACAGAAAACCAGTTAAGTCAAAGAAAACCAGCTTAACTGGTTTACAGAAATGGTATTGTGATTTTGCAGATATTGCCTTTGGGCTTGTGCGATGTTTCTTTCACTGCTTGCAAGGTTGTGCTGTGTGGAAAAGTGATCTTGTTGCTATGTTTCTAGAAAAGAGGGTATGAACCTCTTGCCAAGTACAGTTTAGAAACCTACATGATAAATAAATGTACTTTTATATCTACATTTCCCTGCTATATGTGTTTGCATTCATCTAGAGCTTAGCTTGCCTCTCCTGTGTATTAATAATTACAACATAATTGGGGTAACCAGAGCCCATAAATATTTACTTTCAAAACCCAGAGAATGGTAAAAGATGAGCTTTGCAGCAAGCTTAGAGAGAGGATTGACAAGTCAAGGCTTTAGACAAAGACTGTTCTTTCAGCAGCTTGTTCTTATTACATGCCTCAGATCTTCTTAACCTAGGGTATTATCTCATAAGCTATAAAAGGATCCCTTAGATAAGCATATAAAACTTTAACCTTGAAATGAGAAAGCTTACTGGTATAGTCACAAATTGCAGGATTATCCTTTGTAAAACACAACACATTCACTGCCTTCAGCTTCTTGTTAGTAGAAAATATTACAAAAATATTATCTTGATGTGATAGACAACCAAATAATTGGTGTAAAGTCCTTGTCCAAATGGGAAACCAACACATTCATTTATTGTCTCAGGAAAGGGAAGACAGAAGTTCCCCTGCTTTCAACTTTTGCCTGAGTGTCTCATAATCTTGCAGAAGCAAAGGGTCTTCAAAGCCTTGCAGAACCAACAAGTCTTCAAAGAAAGGATTTATAACACACAGTGCAGTAGGAACTTTCTTGCTAAACTGCACACTGGAAAGCATGCAGGCTATATGTACAGATGTAGGATCTAAGGCAACTCTAGTTGGCAACTATGCTCTAGGTGATCCTGCTCTGGCAGGGGGATTAGATTAGATGATCTTCAGAGGTCCCTTCCAACCCCTATCATTCTGTGATTCTGTAACTGCTGAGGAGAGAGTATGGCCAAATTCCTAATGTTTACTTCAATGATGACATTGGTGTGTAAAACCTGCATAGTTGTTGTCCTGGTTTCAGCTATGATGGAGTTAAACTTTTTTTAGCAGTGGATGGAATGCCATGTTTGGGTGTTAGCATGAGAATAGTGCTGATAGCACCCTGATGTTTTCCGATTTGTTGCCGGGCAATCAAGGACCTTTCTCAGCTCTGCATACTTCCTTACTAGTGAGAAAGGAGGGGACACAGCCAGGACAGGTGATCCGAATTGGCCAAAGAGGATATTCCATACCAGTTACGTCATGTTCGGTATAAGGGGGGGCTGGGGGGAAGAGGGGGAGACAACGCCAGGACGTGCGGTTTCTGGGGCGGTCGGGTTGTCCGGGACGGGCTCTAAGCTGTGCGGCCTGAGTTGTGTGGTTTGGTGAGAAATTGCATTGTGTATCACCAGTTTCATATATTTTGTGCTTTAAACTTCTGTTATTGTTATATCTAGCTTTCTGTTATTGTTTAGTAAACTGTCCTTATCCCAACCTGCGTGGTTCTGGTTTCTAGGTTGTGGTTTCTTTTCCTCCTTTCTTCCTTCCCTTTTCCCCCTCCCCCAACTCTCCTTCCCCCTTCCTTTTAAAAGTACAAGCGACTGTGTGGGGTGCGGCCCTCGGCCGGGGCAAAACCACGACAGTTGTGATTATTTTTTTTTAAATGAGGAAAAACCCTTAAATGAAACAGAGCCTTCAATGTCTTTGCTGTATTGTGAGATTTTTCCCCACATAGATAACTGCTGCGAACTCTGACTCTTTGGTCTGTCTCACTTAGTCACATGCAGCCAAGACCAATTAAAAGTGCTTGTAGACGTAAAAGCTGCCCTGCTACAGTGAAAATATTCTTGAATGAGGGGAATGAGGGTAGCAGTCTTTTGTCTAAAAAGGTTGTAGTTCAAATAAAATATCTTAAAATTTCCAGAGTGTGTGGTCCTTCCATGTTCTAGCAGCACTGAGTTTGTTCAGCTATGTAGGTGCTCACTTATTTGCGAAACAGAAAAAAACCGTCACTGGCTTGGTAAGCAGAGTGATGTGGGAGCATGAATCCTAGTAATTCCATTTACAGCTTCAAATTGAACTTGGAGCCCACTAGGTTATTTTATGAACTGTTGTTGAAGCAATTCATTTCCTTATTGTTTTTTGAACCAATTGTCTACCTGGTTGACAGGATTAATGTAGCCCCAGCTGCATCCCAACAAAAGGCATCAGGTTTAAGTACCTAAAATGATTCATGTGCTTTGTTTTTTTGTAGAAAAAAATGTGAAGATTTTTAAAAAAAGATTTTGGAGTTGTTTGCTGAATGTTTACTTGAAATATTCAGCACTTTATTCTGTAACACTTCGGTTATAGATCTGAAACAATTAGTGTAATTTGCTTATTGTAAACAAAAATAAGATCACACATCTTCAGTAAAGGCTGGTACACTCTCTTCTGTATCTGTTCACATGCAATATTTTACTTTGCATATTTCTTCATGTTTTATTAAAATATGGGTTAGTTAGTAATAAGACTTTCTTATTTGCATCTTATTTTTACCCAATACCTTGCTGACAGAAATATTGGAAGAACAATAAATTTTCTGCTTCTTAGATAGGGATATATTATCTCCATTATGCATTCACTTTCTTATTTCTTGCTGCTGCATCAGAACTCAGGGGAAGACAGATCAGAATATATCAGAAACATAACTTTTCAATACTCCTCTATGAAATTAGTCTTTATTGTATATCCTCTAATATACCTTTTTATCCCTCAGCATTCATTCACTGTAGATTTTTTGAGCTTGCATAAAATGTTGTAAAAGTAGCTACCAGTAATGTAGAGGAACAAGTGAATAATATGTTGATAACATTCTTTCCTCATCATAAAGGCATGCTTCTGATCTAGCTTGGATTTTGAATCTCTTACTTGCAAAACCAATAATTCTCAAGACCTAATGTAGTAGAATGCTCAGAGTGCAAAGCCAGAAGCACAGATTTTCATTTTAAATTAACTATTCCTCATGTTCTCTGCTGTTTTGCCCTGTGGCTTTGGTTGACATTTCATAGAGAGTGAGCTACCATAGGGATGGAAAGTATATAATTATAAGAATCATCCACTTTTTTGATTTTTCCTATTATATACCAATCAGAATGTGGACATACTTTATATAGGTATTTAATTTCTAACGAGAAGTTTTTATTCTTCATTGACCTGTGATTAAAATGTGGCATTTTAATAAATAAATGGAAGATACATTCTACATAACTCAGCTCAGAAATTGTGCTTGAGAGGCTATGAGTGGCAGCATAAGTAATTGAGAATATATTCTTAGATAAAAACCCGTATAGTACAGGAAATGCTTGATCTTTTAAAGCAGGTATAATATAGGAATAGAAAGTATATGACATCAAGCAGCTATGTCTTTATTACTCAATACACTGAGAATGGTTTAATAAATTTAAATAATAAGTAATCAATTAGAATTGTTTTACAGTATTAAAAGTTATGTATATTCTTTAAGAGGTTTTGTTTTGGTGGGGGTTTTTGTTTTTGGTGGGGGTTTTTTAAATGTAAGCTCACAACTGATGCTAAGAGCAGAAAACTTGTTAGGTATCAAACCACAGATGAATAATTTTCAAAACTAGTTCACTAGAAGATGTGTGTTCATGCTCTATGAACTAATGATTGTCATAGTTTTGTGTGGTAGGGTTCTGGTGGAGAATGGGGGGCAGCAGGGGTGGCTTCTGCAAGAAGCAGCTAGAAGCTTTCCCTAGGCCTGACAGAGAAAACACCAGATGACTCGAGGCTGGAGTGTTGTTGACAAAGGGAAAAGGCTTGCGACTCTGTCGGGGACCAGGCTGGAGCAGTCTGGGCTTGAGAGACTGAGACATTCTATTATTTGTGACTGTACCCCATAGAAGTGACCCACACTGGGGCAGCTGGTGAAGACCTGAAGCCCCATGGGAAGGGGCTCATGTTGGAGAAGTTCGTGAAGGACTGTCTCCTGTGGGTGGGACCCCACGGTGCAGCAGGGGGTGAGGAATGCCCCCTCCCTGGCCAAGAAGGAAAGCAACTCATGAGGAACTAACTGAAACCCTCATTCCCTGCCCCTCCTCATGCCACAGTGAGGGGGGAAGAAGGGAGCGAAATCATGACTTAAGTGAAATCTGTTAAGAAGGCAGGGGTGGGGAGATGTGCTTTAAGATCTGGTTGTACTTATCATTCGACTCTGGTTTATTACACTACACACTGGTTTCACTATGTGTAGTGAAAGAAAACTGTCTAATTTATTACACTACACTACATACACAGTGAAAATTAGATAGTTTTCTTTCCTTTATTCTGTGTTGAGTCTGGTTTGCCTATGACACAAGTTGCGGAATGATCTCTCCCTGTCCTTGTCTTGACTCCTAAGCCTCTCAATATATATTTTTCTCCCCTGCCCAGCTGAAAAGGTGAGCGATAGTGCGATTTTGGTGGGCATCTGGCCTCCAGCCAGGGCTAATCACCGCAACGATCTTGATCATAAGATGGTGTGTATTTTTCTTTCCATTCAGATTAGCCTTGGTCTAGACACACAGTTCCTAATAAATGAGATTCTAATCCTGTTCTAGTAGACTTTGTTTGATTGAACCCTGCATGCAGTCATTTCCTGGACACTGCCCAGGAAAAATGCTCTCTTATTTTTACCATGACAGTGCTGGGAGTCCCAGTGAAGGCTTTGTTTGTACCAGTTGCTGTACAAATATACAAGGTAAGGATCACATCTGGGCTCTGGTGGAGATCAGAGAGTAAAAGGGAAAAATACATCCACAGTGAAATTTCAGATTGACACTGGCAAAGTGAAAATTATGAAAGGATGATTTCCCATCTGCTGATCCTTATGTAGCAATCTTCTTCTGGATGTGTTCAAAAAAAGGGTAGATGAAGTACTTAGGGATATGGTTTAGTTTAGTATGTGAATGGTTGGACTTGATGATCTTAAAGGTCTTTTCCAACCTTATTATTCTGTGATTCTTTTATGGCTAAAATTAAATTAATCATGAAGCTCCTGTTCTCCAATAACTAGTCACTGCAAGAAAAGACATATTCCACGGTAAAGGTAGAAACAGTCACTTGGAAACACAGTGTGAAATGTTTTGTGTTTATTCTAGGTAATGTCGTAATTGAATAGGAAACAGAGCATATGACTCGACATCTACCTAGGTAGTCATAAACATATTTAATATTTTTCAGAAGCTGAAATACAACAGAGTGCACACAATGAATTAAATATGAAATGAAAAAGAACCTGTGAAAAGGGCTATTGTTTAGCTACCAGGTAAGGAGAAGCTAAGATGTATTTTTTACAACTAATGTTTTGAAGTGAATGTTATTAGTCTTATCCATAAAAATAATAACATCTTTATTCTGAAAGCTTTTAGAGCTCATTTTGGCATTTTTCTCCTCGCTTCCCTCTTCTGTTGGTCATTCCAAGCTTGTAATGTAGTTGTATGTCGGACACACAAAGGTAGCAAGAGTATCTAACTTCTGTACTCTGCTTTTATATTCTTAGTATCATGAAATATCTGCTCAGTGTACCTTCCTGGAGTTTGACTACAATGCCATCAGCTCTGAGACTTCCAGCAGAGTTTGGTTAGTTGAGTTTTGATTGACCTTTTTTAAAATGGGTTTTTGGGAAACTTATCTCCTCAATGTGTTTTCACGTACTGGGGTTTTTTTGACACTTTTTATTTTTTACCTTTTTTTGGAGAGGGAAGACGTGGGACTGATGGAAGTTTTTAACAAAATATCTGTACGCAGTATCAGAATTTTTCCTTAATGGTTTTGTAATAACTGGGAAAAAAACCCCAACCAGCCCCCCAGTGAAGTATTTGCAGCTTTTTTGAAAATATAACAATACATTTTCAAACATAAAGACAGTAAGGACATCTTTCATCAGTGATGTATTCTGAATTCACTGTAGGCACATAAGGATGCAACAATTATTTTAATGTATTCATTCTAGTATATTTTCTTAGGCCATCTAAGCTAATTAAACCAGTACAATAAGGGAAGGCGAACTTCAGCTGAGGGTAAAATAGTGGAAAATCTCCTAGGCAAGACTTGGAAACTTCACTGATCTAAGGAAGTTTAGATGAGGCTACCACAGACTGTCTGGCTCAGATGTGCTGTGTGGATTATCCAACACAGATGGAGCTGCCCTAGAGAGGAGTGTATCAATTTCCATTTCTGATCATGAAGACACAGACTGAGAGCAAAACAACCAACCCCAATGTCTCAAACATATTAGTTCCCAAAGTGATTCTGCAAACTCATAATCCAAAATAGAAGATATCACCTGCTTCATAGTGTTTTTTAATTATCGCATTTGCTCCTTTCTAATTCAGCAAATTTCTAATGTCAGAGCCCCTGCAGAATGGAGATAGTACTAACTCTGCTCACACAATAATTCTTCTAAAAGAAAGGTAAGCCATTTTGTCAGGATGATGTGAATATGTCTGTAATACTACATCATTAGCCTCTTCCAGAAGATTTAAATTCGTGATCTGTTTCTGATGCTATTGGAAATATTAACTTTAAAAATTTAAACATCCTATTGAACACATTTTTTCCCCAAAAGATAGTAAGAGGTGTGTTATTTACAGAATAAGATGGAGAAATTTTTCAGACCTAAAGAAAAGTTATTAACTTAATCATTTTGTTACTATTCCTCTCTAATTTTTTAGGTCTCGGTATGTGCAGTCCTGTGATTAAGACAGCTTCCTGCATTTCTGCGTCTGTTCCTAAAATGGAGTGTTTTAAGGAAGAAAAAGGGATTGCTGCTGGCTCCAGAGCTTACCAGGTTTGTCAGAATAACTGTTATTAGATATTTTTTGGGGGCTGGATTTGTCTGAACACAGCTGGACTGATTTTTTTTTTTTTTACTCTCAATTTTCCAGATATAAATATAAGCCAAGACCATTTTTGGGCTTGGTCTATATGTCGATATAATAAGATCATACCAAGGAGTTCCTTGTAAGTAACGGTTTAGGTAATTTATGGTTTATCCTGAGATGGTGTTTACAGTGAAATTCAGAGTAAAAGAGGCTGCTTGCTTTTATGAGAAATTTTAATGAGGGGTGCATATATCTAACAATAAAACTGTAAGAGCTGTTCTGGCCTTTCTGTTTAATAAGTATCTTATGTGAGATAAATATGTGATGGAAATTTGGGGATGAATTTGTATTGATTGAACTTAATCTTAAATTACATATATATATTTATATCCTATATTCACCGCAGTAGAATAAGATCAGTTCTGGCCAATACAAAATTGCAGACAAAAGAGAAGTCGTTTATACCTAGTGTCATGGAGAGCATCATGGTGTATAAAATTCAGTATCGTAATAAGTATTTCTAGATCTAAACAGCGCATCAAGTGTTAACTTCCTATTTCTATTTATTTTTCAAGTATAATGGCAATGATTGCCTATTGCCTTACAAAACTTTGTTTCATTTATACAGTTTATGTGTTACATTTGTGGGTAAGATGATGTTTTTTAAAAAAAATTTGTTAAATAGTACATACGCTATCGTATATTCACAGGTAAGATGATAGGCAGCATCCTTGTTTCTACTCCTGTTTTAACGGTGAACACTACAGTATTTATGTTTATACTACTAGATATCTCTGGAAAAACTTTCTGTTTACTATACAAGGTTGCAATCAAGGTTACAACACAAGACCTCAAACCTCACTGCACAAGAAAAAAAGTACAACCACAAAAACTGTCAGGTCATGTAACATGTATGAATTCTGAAAGCTAGTCCATTGAGAGAGAAAAGGGTAAGGTAACACTTTGAGAGAAATCCTTAGTCTTCAGCAGGTGGAGATTAAACTAGTGGTCTTGTCACCTAAACACTGAAAATTAAATTTAAGTGATAGGGTAATTCAGTCTATCTCAGCGTGAAGATCATCTAGAAAATGCAGTTTATTTATCCTCATAAGAGAAAGGATAAGTGAGATACCTGGGAACCTTGCTGAAATTCATCAGGTTTACTGTAACTCTTCCTTTGCTTGTGACTTTTATCAGCAGATGTGAATTTCAATAGGCATACTTGTTTTTTCATGTGGGCTCCCACCTGTATTTTTGCCTATGTTCACCAAACACTGGGCTTGAAAGTTATGCTTACCTTTGTACCCTTCTCCTTTCCAAGCTTGCATGCTATGGCAATGATAGTGCTTGTATGCTAACTGCAAGGTTTTACCTTGGCCTGTGTATCCACAGTCTCTTGCTCGGATATTGCACAAGTGGTGTTTAAGAAAGGCTGTCAGTGTAAGAGCAAAGTGAGGGCATTTGAGAAGGAAAACTGGAGTAAACTGGTTAAGAGAGTGTTTCAGCTTAAGGAAAAACATAATTTGTTTACGTGGTACAGTAACAAGCTTCCAGGCCAAATGACTAGTTGTTTCAATGTTGAATGTGGTGATCCATTCAGTATCTTTCTTCATGCTGGAATTCTGGCAGAACAAACTTTTTTTGTGTTACAGGGCTTTTCTAGTTCACAATGAATACATTTTACTTTTCAGGTACTTCAGAAGTTTTCTGCTGATGGAAAAAACACCATGAAGAAAACACAAATTTGTATGTACTTTAAGGAGTGCTGGATTTAGACAGAATTTATTTAGTAGCTTTTGAACTCAAATCAATACTGTGGTGGTGTTGACTTCATCAAAGCTATCTCTTTTTATGCTAACCGAACATCTGATATGTTTCTGTTTTAAACTTTTCTGAGGATAACTAAACACTGGTTCTGATACTATTTTTCTGTCTGAGTGCTCCTCCCCCTGCCAATAGTTACAGAAGACACAGTGGTTTTGAAAAATTTTTATCTTTCATTAAAACTATCTTCCATAACTTCTTATGGCAATTTAAATGAAATTGTTTTCACCACCTGACTATGTTGCCCAGTGATTCACCTTAGTATTAATTGCTAGTCTAGTAGAGTTCATCAAGATGTTCTGATTGATTCTTCTACATTGATTTCTTAGGATCACTGACTTGAAGGAAATGTAATAGTGTAAAGCAAAAGTAGCTAACCTGTATTCTCTGTTCATCATTTGTTTCTGATACTATAGGCAATTAATAAGCAATAGCTGTATCAAATGCAATGCATAATTAAATATCTCTAGAGTATTACAGAACAAAATAATTTGTATTATTATTGTGCAATTGCTAGCCATTACTTAGTTTTAAGTGTAAGAGGCTTCTTACAAAAAACTCTGTGCCAGAATTTAATATTAGGGACATGAATGTATTGGAGAGTGTCCAGGGGAGGGCAACAATGATGATGAAGGGTCTGGAAGGGAAGACTTATGAAGAGAGGCTGAAGTCCCTCAGTTTGTTCAGCTGAGGGGAGACCTCATTGTGGTCTGTGGCTTCCTGACGAGGAGCAGCAAAGGGGCAGGCGTCGATCTCCTCTCTTTGGTGACCAGTGATAGAACCTGAGGGAACAGCATGAACCTGCGACAGGGGACGTTTGGATATTAGGAAGAGGATCTTTCCTGAGAGGGTGGTCGGGCACTGGAACAGGCTCCCCAGGGAAGTGGTGACAGCACCGAGGTTGATTGAGCTCAAGAAATGTCTGGACAATGCACTCAGTCACATGCTCTGACCTGGCTGCCCTGTGTGGAGTCAGGTGATGGACATTGCTGGTGACTATCAGGGATACGATGTTGCTCATGATTAAGGTGTAAGAGAAAGTTAATAATTTTCCATTCCTCTCCCTTGTAATCTTAAAATCTTAATTGTCAGTTATTTGAGGAAGAACATCACTTTAAATACTATGGACAAAGAAATGTTTTCTTACTGATTTATCTGTAAATTTAGCAGTGACCTTTTCACAAGTAGAGGGTATTATTTGACATAGTAAGCAAACAAAGTCCAAGATCCTGTTGTGTTAAAAAAAAATAAAGGGGGGGGGGAGACAAGGGGCAGTTCTTGGAAATTTGGTATTTACTTTTTTTATTGACCTGAGGGAAGCATACATTTAGCTTAATTATGCACTGCACAAACCATTAATGCTCTCTGTGCAAATCAGAGGACTCTTAAACTTTTACAGCAGCATTCATAACATTTAGGGAGCTAACCAACAGCAGTAATTCAATCACTTTACATCTGTGTGTACTGTGAGAACAGAGTTCTTTCCTTCTATTTAAGTGGAAAAAAAAGATCAGTGTGAGTTTCCCCCCCTTTAAGGACAGAATAGTATTGAGTAAATTTTCAAAGACCTACAGAGGGGTGTGTGTGTGGGGGGTTCTTTGGTTTTTGTCTTTAGTGACATTTCCATATTTAAAATTTCCCAATATTTGTTAATGTACACAAGACTCTTACTCTATTGTAAGACCTCTAAGTATTTGCATGGTGTCCTTAATTAATAAGTCTGTATTTATGTACCACTTCTGAAAGGAAGCCTATGTACTTAAGTGCGTGTTTAGTTTTATCAAGCTGAGTTGAGGTGTGATTTAAAGCAAGTCCAAACCACCAAAAAAAATAAATAGCAAAACTGTCTTGTGTGCATTCTTTTTCCCATTTGTAAAGAATGCAATTGAATTTGCTTGACAAGCATGATGTTAATTATTCTAGTGATTATTACCATCAGGATAACCTTTGGTACCACTTCATAAAAGTAATTCTGGAAAATAACTATTTTCTTTCCAAATACATGAAATTTGATTAAACAGTAGACAGTTTCCTGTAAAATCCAGAGGGGTGGATGCACTGAAATAGTTCATGGAGGTTTCCCCTTCTTTTATTCATTGAAACATATTGATAAAAGTGTAAGCATAAACATTATTGTGCCCAAAATTAAGGTTTTCTCATTGTAGAATGACTAGGGAATTGATTAATGGGTAAAAAACCCAATTGAGCCATGGGACTTTGGGGGAAAACCCACCAGGGATGATATATATTATATATTATATATATAATATATATTATATATATATTATTAAATACATTTAATAATTTGGACAGAGATATATGTAATTTGAAGGAAACTTGTATTTTAAACAAGTATGACTCTAGGAGGAATGCAGATTTTAATATTATAGTCAGATGATGAGTCAAATATTTGGAAGATTTTTAATGATTTTTTATTTTTTCTTTTTTTATTATTTTGTTTATAAAATTAATGCTGTTGTGTGTAGTAAGCTTTCAAAAAACAATCTGAGATTTAGGGCTGGAGGCAGAGGGAAATGGGAAATAGAGATTTCTGTTATCAGGTTGATTGATCAGATTGCATATTACCATCAGATGCAGATTACCTTTTAGGTAAAGGAGAAGTGAGGACATGCAATCCCATGGAGAGCAGAGACACAAGAAATAATATTTTGATGAGTGCTGTGACAAAGCAGAGAAAGAAAGCAATGGAAAATTTGGTAAATAATTTTAGAAAAATCTAAAGGATTGAGGAGTTTCATGATAGAAGAACCTCTATATATTGCCTGTTAATTGATGGTTAAAATACAGGTTAGGTGCAAACAAGTGAATGGCATTTCAGTCAGTAGAGAATATAAAAATGGCCACACAGGTTCAGCCCAGTAGTCCATACAGTGAGTATTCTTCCTGTGGCAATAATAAAATTCACAGACATATTTGCACCAGCCTCAGAGCAGAGAGTGAACTCCTGAGTTTTCCTTGTTTGTAATTCTGATTTGATGTCAGAAGTGGCAGTAACCTGGGAGAGAATGGTTTGGAGAGAATGAAAGGACACACCGGATGGACACTAAAAGGCAACTGGTAGGCAGATCTGTTTGAAAAGAGAAAAAAGTTTATTATTAGTTGATCCATGTAGCAATATATTTAATCCATGATAATATTTATAGTTGAATGTTACCATAAATGCTGTACTGCTTTTTTCAAAAGTCTTTTTTAAAATAAGAATTTTTAGAGCCTTTTCCTTTGTTTTCTTTAGTTTCCTTGGTAACAGATCATTTTTAGTTATTTACATGTTTGCTACTGTTACTTAAACTTTTATATTTTTACCTTTGTATTGCAGAATAACAAAAAAAATAAGGCCATGGGAATATGAGCAAAAGCATAGCATTTGCATTATTTTTCATTAGTAAAGAGCTTTTGCTTGTTTGATGTATTATAATAGATTTGGAGGCTGTATTTTAAAATAAGACTACAAAATGCAATCTTCAGTAAATAAAATTTGGGTTTTTTTTTAAATGTAGAATATTTTAAAACACTCAAAATCTACTTGGAGAATACCAGGAGTTTGTTTATATCACTTCATCCAACGGTGAAGTGCTGTTGTTTCTTTTGCGTAGAATATATATGCCTTTAGGTGATACATTAGATAATAGTTCAGAATAATAATTAATGTGCTTTACCTACTGTAACTGCAAGGACAATTTTGATTAAATATATTGCTGTCTGCTTAATGCAGAATTTATTTGGGACATCAGGGTGCAAATCCTAACTCTTATGCAAGAGTCTTTTATAGTCTAACAGTAAAAGTAGTATATCTGACACTACCAATAGAATATTAATACATAGTGTTGGGTATTTGATTTTGCTTTTATTTGACTTCCAATATGGCATCATAAATCTGATTCTAGTGCCTTATTGTTTGTCTTGTTGGAACCCTAAGAAACATGGTCTATCTCTCAGTGCTGTGCTACAGCTCTGCTTCATGCTGAATCCAAAGGGCATGGGGAACTGATATATGATATTTTTTTCTGCTACACTTGGCTGAAGTATTTCAGTTCAACTTTGAATTTCTGCAGAATTGCATTACAAAGTTGTCATCCACAGCTATCATCCACGGCTATCAGGCACCTTTCAAAAGTTTTATTTTCTACTCTCTTTAATATTAAACTGTTAAAATTATACATTATTCAAAACTGCATGCCTTTGTATTAGAACCAGACTCCCCTGAAAGTGATATTCTGTATTTGTTGTCACCGGCAAAGGGCAGGCTGTGGGGTCAGATTGTGCTGGAGTTGATAATTGTGGAGGAGTTGCACATTGTGGACTTCAAAAAGTGGCCAGCAGGTTTTAGAAACAGGCTTTAATGGCATTCAGTGCATAATGGCTACATTTGAAATAGATTCAAAATAACAATTCCAATCCATCATTATGTTAATTAGATTCACAACAGATAAACTCTGTAAAACAGTGACATTTCAGTTTAACTGCTCCAAAATTAGGTTGCCTCAATGAATGGCTGTTATTCTTTAAATTGGAAATTATGTAATCTTACTACTATGGGTTAATTGATTTTTGGCTTCAAAGTAGTTTGAATAACGATTATAGCAATATAACAATGACTATATTGCTCTGTGTCAAGGTTTTAAAGATGGGTAAGTGGGGTAGTGATTCACTGTTACACTGGATATGATGTGGAGGGTTATGATTTATGAGGGTAAGTGGTGCTTGGTGTTGTTTATGCAGTTAAATCCTTAACAATGCTTTGCAAAAGTCTGTGCTTTCATATGCCTGGTAAGAATAGCTATACTGGGTTAGATCTGTGGCTTGTGGATCAGGATCCCTTCTGCTGTGGTTAAAAGCAGATAATCTAAGGAAGCATGTGAATTTGGGACAAGTTAAGAGCAGTGCTTCTATAAATAACTCTTCTGACGTAACAATTTGCATCTCAAGGAGATTGGAAGTGCATTTCTATGTATTTCTTGGAGTAAAATTGAAATGGGTTTCTCCTTCATTAGGCTGTCTAACCTTGCTTTGAACCAGTGTGACCTTCTTGCAGCTACAACATCTTGCAGAAGGGAGTTCTGTAACTTAATGATTTCATATGTCTCTTCTTTAACCACTTAGAAATGTGTTAAGTTGCTGCTCCTTAGGTCCTTTATTGGAAGAAGCAATAAGCTCCTGCATCTTACCCAATCTCCACATTGCCTCTCATGATTTTATAGACCTCTACTATAGAAGTGCCCCTTGGTTATTTTTCTTCAAGCTACATTCTCCCACCTCCTCTATGTAGGAGGGTCCTAGCATGCTTATGTTGTTGCGTGCCTTTGGCCACCCTTGCTGTCTTTCTCTGAAATTCTTCCAGTTCTGTGTCTCAGTAATCCTGAAAAATAACAGGAAATAAAATGGTCCAAAATTTATCCTGCAACAGAGTGCACTCATAAATTTTATCTAATCTTCTAGGCCATGTGGCTTTGCTGCTGGCAAGTTGTGCCTGAGTAATTTTGTGGACATCTGTCTCTGCAGTACTAACCTGTTTCAGTGCTAGCCCCAGACAATGGCATTTGATTTTTAGTGAGACTTCCTTAGATCTGCTATCTAATGATAGAGGTGGGGAGGTCTGGTTTGCAAGTTTGTGAACTTTCTATGTATTGAAACCTGACATTCAGGAGTTGCTGTAGATGATGTGATAAGGAAACCTTTATACAAAATTCACTTGTTTTCTAACCCAGAATAGAATGGTACAAAAGAGAAAGCAATGTTGTCAGTGGTCTGGAGAAATGTATACAGAATGTATTAGATACCTAGTTATCGTGTTTTTCCACTATCTTTCTGTGGCAAAAGTACTGGAGGACCACACTGTTGAAATTATAATGTTACTTATAAATGGGATAAAATTAACCACAATAGTATTATACTCAAATCATCATTTGTTGCTTTCTGTGATTAAATTGGTCTCATAACTATAATTGGTTCTGCATCATCTGCTAAGAAAACAGTAGAGTTATTAAAAAACAGTAAAAGCCTTGGCACTTTGTCCAACAGTTTAACACTTTTAACTATCTAGGATTTAAATTTCCTTAGCAGGAATTCCCATTGTTCAGATTTTTTGTTTAAAGTAACCTTCGGTGACCAGCTATTTAGACAAAATACCTGGTCAAAATTTTAAACATTTCAGAACTCCCCGTGGATTTGTAATGGGGTGGGGGATACCTTAAGTGTTAACATAATAAATATACTTTCTTTATTATCAATTATTGAATATTTAATTTTTCCTCTTCTTTTGTATGGGGTTTGTATTCTAAATTCTGTTTTAACTCTTCTGAACTAATAAAACTGATGCTGAAGCAGTCAGCATTTATAGTCTCTAATTCTCAGGTTACATTCAATGCCTTAAAAAAACCCCCTCCAAGAACACAGAACAAAAATACAACCATGAAAGAAAGAGGCCCATCTATTTCGCTGCTACAACTAGGGACTTGCATCAAAACATCAAAACCTTTGAATTTTAAAATAATTTTTATACTTGAACACTAATTAGACATTTTTTTCTATGACAGTATTTCCGATGCATTGAAGTGAGGGCAGCAAAATCAGCAAATGAAAAAAGCTTGAAGGAAAGCATGTTGCTGTCATTCAATCTATGCTTAGCACTTCTTTAACTGAAATGATAGCACCAATTTTCCATGTTTTGTATGATGTTAAAGTAAGAAGATGTGCACATGTAAACAGGCACATGAAAGGATGTTGGAATGTTGGTAACAGTGGAAGGGGGGTATCTGACTCTTGCTCAGGTCAATAGCAAAGTTCCTATTGATCTCAAAAGGAGTAATGTATTTGCCTTTTCCATAGCAGGATGACTCTTCCTTTAATGGAAGTACGATGTCAGAGAGTCAGCAAACTGAGCGTCAGAAGGTATAGCTCATGAATTTAGCATAGGACAGGAACAATTGGACTCAATGATCTTAAAGGTCTTTTCCAACCTTGCGATTCCGTGATTCATTAAAAAGAGACATATCCTTGCTATGACAAAGACATTTGCAAGATATGACAGCCACATGCACCAAGGAAACGCTGGAGCGAGTGGGAGAGTTTCTTGGCAGATCATGGTGGAGGGATAACACCAGCTGCTGGCACTCCAAAGCATGTGAGAGGTTGAAGGGGAACTTTATGGGAGTCATGGGGAGAGGGCGGAGAGGCACTGGTCTTGCCTCGGGGTGAGGCAGGAAGGTGCTCCAGTAGTTTTCCATCCAGGTGATGGACATTTGGGGACCTGTCTGTAGCAGGGAGGACTCCAACATAGCTCCTCTTGCAGAGATGACATCACAGAGAAGATTTATGAAGCAGGCAGAGGCAGACAACAAGGGAACTCTTGGCAGCACTGATATGTAGCGCAGTGTGAAAGGACAGCCAGGGCATACCACGGAAGAGCCAACCCCTCACCCTGACATGCACAGCAATTGAAATATTCCTGGTGAGGTTTCATTTTTCCCCTTTGCTTTCACAGAATTCTTTTTTCTTTCCCTTTTTCCTTTGCTATACCTGGAGTAAACACACTCTCTGTTCCAGACTCCTGCCCTGACGCAGCAAGCTCAGCTGGGTTTAAGAGCAATGAATGTTTTTAAAGCTCCACAAGATGAAGTGTGAAGGACTTCCAGCCTGGCATGCAGGCTGAACTCCACCGGGGTCAGCGACTGGTGCACAGACCAGTGCGTTTCCTGCCCTGTGGCAGCGAACAAGAGGCGAATGGTGGAAACAGATGTGGAAAAGCCTCCCCGGCCTATTGCTCAAAAGCAGCAAAAAGCAGATTCAGGGTCTCTTTCAGTGTGGTGGCAATGCCCGCTTAGTTTTGCGAACGGAAAAGGGCTGATGATCCTGATAGTGGGGTTATCATGTTACCGTGCAAACAAGCACGAGAGGAGGAAAAGAGATTTTGCTTTGCTGTCTTGCAAAGGAGACAGGCTGGGGAAGGGGCTGGAACACAAGTCTTATGATGAGTGGCTGAGGGATCTGGGACTGTTCGGTCTGGAGAAGAGGAGGCTGAGGGGAGACCTTGTTGCTCTCTACAACTACCTGTCAGCCTCTTCTTGCAGATATGTTGTGATAGGACAAGAGGGAATGGCTGCAAGTTGCACCAGGGGAGGTTCAGGTTAGAAATGAGAAATTTCTCCTTAGAAAGAGTGTTTGGGCATTGGAATGGGTGGCCCAAGGAGGTGGTGGAGTCACCCTCCCTCGGGGTGTTCAAGGAAAGGTTGGATGAGGTACTTCGGGACATGGTTTAGTGAGTAATATAGGTGGTAGGGGACAGTTGGACTAGATAATCTTAGAGGTCTTTTCCAACTTTAATGATTCTGGATTCTGGAGTTTGTGGACCTTATATTATATATAAATATATATATATAAAAATATTTTATATATATATATATAATATATATTTATTCTATATATATATTCTATATATATATATTCCTTATATTATATATATATATTCCCAACCCCTTTTCAGTCATCTGTGGAGATAGGACAAGGGGCAATGGCTGTAAATTGGAGCACAGGAAGTTCCACACCAATATGTGGAAGAACTTTTACACAGTGAGGGTGACAGTGCCCTGGGACAGGCTGCCCAGGGAGGTGGTGGAGTCTCCTTCTCTGGAGATATTCAAGACTCGTCTGGACACCTATCTGTGCAATATGTGCTAGGGAGCTGCTTTGGCAGGGGGGTTGGACCCGATGATCTCTCGAGGTCCCTTCTAACCCCTACGATTCTGTGATTCTGTGATATATAAGGTTTCCTGTACTGGGGAGAGTTTTCCTTGGACTTGCATATTTTTGTTATTTGCATAATAAATTATGATGGAAATAAACACAGTACCTGAGTATTAGTTATCCATCTCAGGCACTGCTTTAGTGAAAGATAGGTTTCATGCTGAGAGGTGCTCAGTACATTCAGTAAGAACCTACTGGTTCTTCTGGACTTCCAAAGGCAGTCAAACCTGATCTAACATGACTGGGTACTAGATTGGATATTAGGAAAAAATTCTTCACTGTGAGGATGGTGAAGCACTGGAACAGGTTACCCAGGGAAGCGGTGGCTGCTGCCTCCTTGGAAGTGTTCAAGGCCAGGTTGAATGGGGCCTTGAGCAGCCTGGTCTAGTGAGAGGTGTCCCTGCCCATGGCAGGGGGTTGGAACTTGATGATCTTTAAGGTTCCTTTCAGCTCTAACCATTCTATGACCACTTAGTCTAACTTGACTTTAAAGCCTTTCTCTAAAGGCAGCAGAGATGAAGAAGTACCTAAGACGCCAAACTATCCCACATGTACACTTATTTTAGTTGGGGCGGAACATCCATTGCAGTGGCACAAGTGTCTGTTGACTGAAGAACCAGTGTAGGTGACTGGTTTGGATCAGACACAGTTAAGGTTAGATTAGATGATCACACTCAGTGTTCCTAAGTAATTTCTGGAGCGTATTGGTTTTAATTTTATGAAAATTGTAAGCTAATCTTATCTCTGTAGGCTGTGTGATCACAGATATTATTAAAATTAAATAATACATATAAATTTACTGTATTTGTATATATAGATATAACAGCCCCCCCCCCCCCCCCCCCGAAATACTGGAATTGATGAAAGCACATGCCTAAACTATAAGTTTATGGGTTTTGTGTGGAATGTGTGTTTTTTGCTGGAATGTGTGGAGTACCTGCATGAAACTTTACTGTGACTAAAGCTCAGGTCACTTCAGTACTGATTTCCCTGGGTACAAATTGAAGGCCTAAACCTAAATTCTTTACATCTGTAATCACTGTCCTTTTTAAAATGTGAAAGTTGAACAACCCGTACATATGTCCTTATAGAGGTAACACGTGGCCAACAGAGTCAGCAGTTTTTAAATCATTGTCATTGATGGAAGCACAAAGATAGAGATTCATTGTAAGCTCGAGTGAGCAGGTTGGACAGTAGAAATGTCACATCGGTTTTGAGGGTGCCCTCAGTGTTGGCATGCTTTATATCAATATGCTGGCCTAAGCAGTCTAAAGTTCAGGAAAATCCTTCAAAAGCTAAACCGCTTATTTTAAAGGTAAGTGCCTTGCTTTCAAATAGTTTAATCTAGTAGTTTTGCTGTGTTGTTAGGATACAGACTATCCTGTTAGGATGACAGTTGAGGATTTCAAGGACTATGAGAAATACTATGACATCAAATTTAAGGTAAAGAGCTTCAATGGATTTTAAAACAAGGAACTGCTAAAAATGTATTTTTACATAGTAGGGCTATGAAAAATAATTTCCTTGTTAAAATGGAGGCATCATAAAAATGTGCTACTTGTTCACATTTTACCTGGGATACTTGACTCTTGGCAGATTAAACCATTCTGGGGTATGAATGTGGTGAAGTGTGAACCTCTGCCCTTCAAGAAACATTTGCTTTAATTGGCTGCTAGATCCACATCCGGATGCAAAATTAACTGCTTCAAGTCCAGGTTGCTTTCTACATGATGTAGTGATTGCATACCCTATATTGAAAATTGGAATTTTAAATGATCCCCAGAGGGACTAAAATACATACCAATGCAACTACAAGACTTAATTAAAATCCGCCTTCAACCACTCATAAACACTGTTAAATTAGATTTAGACAGATGGGACAAATTATTATTATCATTATGGGGAAAAGACACTATCATGAAAATGAACATTCTCCCTTGTCTCATCTCCATTTGTAAACCCCATGTCAATAGAAATCCCCAAGCTAAACTTCTCTGTAATAAATACATTGTCAGTAAAATTTTATGGGATTGAAATAGCACAACAAAAAGTCTATCACTTAAAATACTTCACAAAGAAGGGAAGATTAAATTTCCCAAATCTTGTCAAAACTTATCATATAGTTCACATTACAATAATTGCTACAAAGGCATCTCAAAATTACAGGAAACTTAGCAATGGCCTTAGTTGAAAAAGAATGCATGTGGAGGCGTTGCATCCTTTTCAAAGAAAACAAGATTAATTATTAAGGCCCAGATTTTTTTCAGCTGACTGTGACTCTTAACAATGTTGCCACCCAAGGCAGATCCGGTTGCTGTCTTTCTTCAGTCTTTTCCAGACTGTGAACCCTTGCTGCAATGGAAGGCTTTCTGGATTTCCCTTCATTTCAGGCACAAAGTGAAACAAGATATAATCCTGCAAACATTTACAGTCTCTGGCAGCAAACAAGTGTAAAGACCCTTTAAATGCAGTAGTCCCATGAGTATTGGAAAATCCAAAGGATGTGGGGAACCTCCTTTTTTGTCACAGTAATTTTTGGGTGCATTGATATGAGGGATGCTAACGATGAGAGCTGTTCTGCTACTGTGAATTACCATAAAGGGATTAAGATTGCAAAGATTTCCAAAACTATTAGGGGTGTGCAAACATATTTTATGCGTGCACGCACACACATATATGTAGATGTGTGTCTACATACTTGGCAAAAAACTTTTAAGATTTTTTATCTTCTCCTACGAGTTTTGCATTTATTCAGTACTTCACTGTGAATTCAGCATTGTAACAAAGAAACCTGCACGTGGCTGGAGGTAGTTGCTTGCTCTCCTTTAGTCAGTATCTGTAGTCAAGGTGCCTTTCAGGAAGAGGGGATGACAGATAGGTAACATCCCCACTGTCAGATCCACTGTCACGGGATGCACTTGTCAGGGGACAGCAGGAGACAGAGTGCACAGGGATACAGGTGCAGCTTTTCCAGCGCAGTAGTAAGATGAATGCACCTATTGTCACCGCTCCCCTGCCTTTCCGTAGCCATTAGTATGACAGTGCTGTAATTGATTACCTGACATAAGACCTGCTTTGAAATTTTTCTCTTTTTTTGAAGCTGTCCTTTGAGCTTTACAACAGTGTATGGTTATCTACCATGTCAACACATTGGTCTCCCTAGTTCAAGCTGTTCTATCCTTGTGGCTACAGAATATTTTACATACTTGTTAAAAAAGGAGGTAATATTTAGGGTTGATAGCTATGCTAATGGCTGTGCATGGCAGTGATATGTTACGTAATAATAGCAAGGGTCAGGAAGGTATTTATCAGGATAAGAATTGTCAATATAATTATAACTCATCCATTTACGGTAGCAATATACTTTGCATGCTACAGCTCTTTATTTTATTTAAATATTTCCCTCTGGATGCACTTTCCAAAATGAAAAAGAAAGAGTTCACTAGTTCTGCTTGAGAAGATGCTACATATCATAGATCATTGCTATGCATTACACAAATTAAGTGCACTGGACTCAGGAACAATCCATAACAGAATGGCCAGATTATGAGAAATTCATTTTGCTTCCATTCTAATAACTGCCTGAAAAATATTAAATCTGTCAGAGACTATTGGAAAATATTTTTGAATTTAATTATGTTTTTAGGCTTTATTTTGTAATGACTCATTGTCTCATCAATACAAGACATTTGGGAATATACCAAGAGAAATAGTGTAAATCACTTCAGTAGGGTCCATGAAATATTGCCATATTTCCAACATAAACTCTCCCCTTCACTCAGTAAGATATTCTCTGACCTTGGCAGGTGTTCCTGGCAGTTGCAAGTATTTATGAAAATGTACTTGGCTTTTGATTTGAGATTTATTTTATTTACTACTCTCTTTAATGTGATGATTGCTTTCTACAGGCCAGCTGGAAAAGGAATGCTTTCTTAGCTCAGTAGAGTACTGGTAGCCACATGTTTTATGGGGAAAGGTGACCATTTAACCCATGTTGAGACTTGTTTACAAGCTGTGCACTCAGCAAATCAGTTTCTAAATGTACAAAGAGTTTGGTATATTCCCATTCTTGGGACATAGTCCAGAAATTTGGATACTAAGGGTTTAGCTTTAGGACTTTTTGCTTCTAGCTTAAACCAGATAAACAAAAGAAAATCGTACATCAAGGTAGAAGGCAGCTTTTTATAGGTGTGGACAGAAGAATCTGTGGACTTTCATTATTTGAATCTGTATTTATGATTTTATGAAAATGTTCACATGCTAAAATTACACAAGGTTGTTTCATTACTTTTTCTTAAACTTCAAAGACTGTGTAGAGAGGAATAGAAAATAGAAAAATGCTATCACAAAATCCTGCAGTAACAGATGTGAGAAACTGGATGATGTAATGTTTAGATGAAATTTTACCACAAAGATAATAATGCTATGATGATTTCTTACATTCAGAAATAACTACAATCAGTAAAAGAGATGTGATGGTTTTTGTATTGTATTTATTCCCAAGCATGATAGTTGATGAAATATTCAGAGGAAGACAAAGTTTATAATTGTGTACCTAATGAAATCCTAATATTACTAATGATAGTTTCTTTTTATACCATTCCAAAGAGCTCCATGAACCTTGGTTATGGATGGCTTTGATTTATGACAGCAGTCATATTTATAATGCTTGTTAGCTATTCAGAATTGTTTGTTTGGGCAAACTGTTAATGCCAAACTAGTATAATTTTATTGATGTAATTATTTCTTTCATTATAGCAGTGCCTGGAAGCATTTCTATAGTTAGAGTTATGTTAGCATTCTGTTTTAAACCCTGTATTTCAAGGATTTATAAATTAGCAGTAAAAACTAACTTGCTCCAAGCTAAATCTTGATGTATAAAGTGTGAAGTATGTATATAGTTTTGGAAAAGTTTCAGAAGACTTGGTATAGCTTTTTTTTTTTTTTTTTTAGATACTGTTATTTCTGAGTGGTGGGCAGAAAGCCTGGAAAAAAGGTATCAACAAAAGTATGCTTGTACATATGGAGTAGAGAAAATGGGTTTTGGCTTTGCAAGGAGGGAATATTATCTCAAACTAAATCCTTAACTTAGCCCTTTGTAGTGTTTGTTTTCACTTATGTGTTGAGGTAGGTAATGCTAGCTGATGTGTTTTACTTTTGATCGCAGTCATTCAAAAAGGATCATGGCAATCTCAGGGTTAAACTTCATCCCTGTGCTGCCATCTGAATAGCTGGATCTGAATGTGTGAAAATGTCATTCAAAAGGAGTCTGTGTAGAGCTGTTATTGATAACTGTGTGAAGAAATGTGTGTAGGTAAAGAATAGTATAAAAACTGTAACATGATGCTACATTCAGCAGCTCTAATACACATTCCTGTGTTTTGTATGACAAAGAAAGGAGAAAAAACCCCAATAATTCTGTCAAGACTTGCACTCTTTTTTGTTAAATCCTGTGGATGAAGCATGTTACATACCTCCAGTAACGTTAGTTCAGGAAACACAGTAAATTAATTTACACATTTCATTTGTATGTCCAATTTTGTGAAATCGTACTTGTAATTTTTATAATTTGATTCACACTTGATATTATCCTTCATATTAATTAGCCATTTATGAATACTGCACATTTCAGTATGAAGAAGTCATTAGATTGGGGATCACTTTGCAAAATGAAGGAGAACTCTGCATCATTTCCGTACACGAGATACTCTTTTCACAGATGTGGCCCCCATCAAATCGATCCTTTTTAGTGTGTCTGTGTTCTTTTACTACAACTGTCCATTGATTTGTCCCATTTTGAAAAGTCAAAGACAACAACATTGTCAGGGCCTGTGTTGGCCACTTCTCAGTCATTGCCAGAATGAATGTATTTTTAATTCATTATTCCTGGTAATTATCTCCAGTATGAGAGGCAAGTTGCTTTCTCTACATCTCCAGGGGAAAGTTGTAAGTGATGGAAGTCCTGTAGGCCAGGTTTCACCCCTTCTGTATTTTCTCCTGTTCTGTTTGTGCAGCATGTTATTACTGCTTGTAATCTGATTTTTTAATCTTAACATAATCCAAAAAATGAAGTAACGTGGTGGTGTGCACCAGCTATAGTGGGAAATATGGTCACTAGCTTTCCAATATAATCCAATACTTCCAGTACCTCTTTGGAGGATCATATGTTTTACTGTGAGCAGTCTTCTGCAGTGTTTGCAGGATGAGATTACAGTTCCCATGATAGTTTTTTCTCTTTCAGCTGTGATATAGTATTAAAGCTTTTAAAAAAGTCAGATTTTGGCTGCCCTGGGAAAACTGAGTAGAAGTTCTCCTTATTTTGGCACTCAGAATGGTATACATGGCAGCTGCTGATTTTTTTGATGAAAAGGAAATTTATTTGTGTGATTCAGAATAATAGCATCCTGTGCTGTCTTCCTCTGCAAGACCGCATTGGTCGAGGTCTGTGCTAGGATGTATTACCTAACAGTCTCCTAACGTTATGATGAACATGGTCTTACCTAGTAGCTTTCTGGGGGCACAAAGAGCTATAAACAGGCCATTTTAGGGTCTGCTAAGCACCAAGACCATTGTGGGTGTGTGGTTGGAGAGCAAACTGGCTTAAAACTGTTTTCTACTCTCTGTTCCCCAGAGGCCTACTTCTGCAGTCTTCTGTTGGAGTTGGAAGTGAACCAGAAGCACTGGTATATCTGCTGTAATTTAAGACAATAGCTTTAATATGCACAGTGCATTGGTTAAACGGTTGCTTTATTCCTCTCTAAAAAGGCAATAGCAACTCTGAGAGAAAACAAGATATGAATCATGTTGAGAAAGTTTCTTTACTGTTCTGTTATTGTCTATTCTTCCTGCTGTTTGGAATGTGTAAAATGATTCTGACAAGCTTGATATGTGCCAAAAAACCAGCATGCCCACTGGTGGGAAGATTATCATCACCCAGACATAATAAAAAGCTTCTAGAAAAGTGCCTCTAATGACGGGCTGCTTTTCTGGCACTGACAGAGATTTCTATTTATTTTAGCAACACCCACTAGCACCACTGTAGCTAAAGACCTGTTAGCATTTTCATTAGAAATTCATTTCAGGACTTTATAACTCAGCTGGAAAATTTGCTTTGAACTCAAGAGCTGTACAGAAGACTTTTCTCGTGACTGTGTTTTATTTTCTTGAGCCAAAGTAAGCCATTTAGTCAATAATTAATGAATGGAGAGCAAATCAAAACATGTTAACTACCAAGAATTCTACTCAGGAAAAGATGTAGTATATGTTTGATGTCATCATCTGAAAAGTAGAATTGTGTATAAGGACTTGTTGAGTCTGAGTGCTGCAGTGCATGGAATTGTGTTCCTTATTAGCAGTAAGGAGGCACAAATGTGTGGCATTTGACGACTTTTCCACCTCAGAAGCACATGTGACAGCAGTTGTGATTTCTGATTTTGAATATTAACATCACTGTTCATAAGTAATGATCACTTTTTATTTCAGATCCCGACCAACTGCTTTGCTCTTGGCAAATGTGTCATTTCAAGTGACTTGACGATTTATTTTTTTTCCCCCTTCTATTTGCTGGAAGGTAAATAGACACTTAATTTTCAACATCTTAATTTCACATACAACATTACTGTCATACCTATCTAAAATTTCAAAATAATACTCAGATACTTTTTATTATTAAAAGCAATTAAATTGATACAGTTTTCTTAATACTTGGAAAAGAACATTATTTATTAATCTATTTGCTTTAGATCTGTTTGGGTGTGCAAATTAAACTCAGCTTAAATGATAGACCAGTATGACACTATTTTGTAATTGAATAATTTACTGAAAAGCTAATTTGGATTTAATATGAGGATAAAGTAATTAAAAATACATTCCCATAGGATGCCTGTTTATACATAAAGGGGACACTGGGACACTCTAAAATGTCACAGATATGCAATATAATAATATTTTTACATTATGTCTAACTCGTGAACAAGTATTTACAGACTCTCATTATTTTAAATTTCTTTAATATACAAACATTTTTATCAGATTTTCCACCAAAACTATTAATGTGTAGAATTTGGTTGACAACGTTTTTGACAAAAACTTCTGACATGCTTTTATGTGTCATGTTTTTCTGACAGTATTTATGTGATACCGACAGTGAAAACAGCCATATCAAAGTAGCTAGAATGGGCTAAGACCAAATACACTTATTATTGCTGTTGATGGCACTGATAAAGACAATTCACAGTTTAAAAGCTGCAATTTTTTTATATACATAACCACAAATATGTAAGATGAGATCATCTTGCTGTAATATTGTAGGTTCTAAAAAGGCTTCTTCAAAGAGAGATGTAATCATGGGCAAGTTGCAACTTTCGTGGTGGACAGCAGGCTCAGTACAAGTCAGCAGCGTGCCCTGGCAGTCAAGAGGGCAAACCCCATCCTTCAAGGGGTGGCTGAAGACTAGTTTGTCTAGTTTGGAGAAAAGGAATTTGAGGGGGCACCCTCATTGTCCTCTACAGCTTCCTGAATTGAAGACAGAGGTGCTGAGCATTTCTTCTGGTATCCAGTGACAGGACACATGGGAGCAGCTCAAAGTTGTGCCAGAGGAGGTTTAGATGAGAGAAATTATGAAACACTTCATTACCAAGAGAGCCATCAAACACTGGAATGTGCTTCCTTGAGATCAATGCCCTCAAGCCTGTCAGTGTTTAGGAGGCATTTGAACAATACCCTTATTTGGTCAGCCCTGGACTGCTCAGGCAGTGGACTAGATGATCATTGTAGGTCTCTTCCAACTGAATATTCTGCTCTGCTCTATCCTATCCTTTGTATTTCACTAAGCAACAATACAGTATATATTATATTCATGTACATAGAAGAATTTCTATTCATTTCATCCAAAATGGAGTCTGGCATTTCAAACTGGTACAAGCATGTAGGAAGAGTGAGTTCAAATGCTATATATATCCTGATGTGTGACCGTCTTTCTGGGCCAGTAAGAGCACTCCTGAGCAATGAGCTTTTGCATTTGCAGAGTGATAGATTAGAAATAAAATCAATATTAGTCATTAAAAGAGAAAAACTCTTCCTTCCAGTTACTTTTCAAGATGGGGTTTCCTGATGCATTATCAGAGCTGTTTAGCCAATGAAAAAAATGGTTATATAAATAAGATTTCAGTAAATATTTTTCCTTACACATTTATTGCATTAAGTGAGATTTATTTTGTATATGCTGTTGAAATTTACAACTACACAAACGGCTCAAAAATCTTATATTAAGTAGTGCCTCTCAACAGCTTCTTGAAATGTTATCCATTAAAACCTTTTACCTGATGGAAAAAATACTGCCATCATGTAATCACAGCAAAAATAATTTTAAACTAAAGGTCATGTGTAAACAAAAGAACTTGCTATTTAAGAGAATTTGTCTCTTTAAAGGTTTGACATTTTCTAATATCTAAACAAATGTATTTCTAAAGTTAGAGAGAGAACAAGGTTAAAAAAGGTAGATCAATGAGAGATTTGTCTTCAAAATTTTTATCTGTATTGTAAAGCTTGTAGTGAAATATTTGTGTATTGAAAGATCCCACTGTGCCAGAAGCTTCCTCAGTGTGAACACCTTTTAAAATCCACCAGCATGTGCATCGCATTCATATTGTTTCCATTAGGTCTTGGGAAATGGCTGCCACTTCTGAAATTGTGCTTTCTCTGTGGAGATGTGATTTCTTACATTAATGACTACTGATTTTGGAAGAAGTTGCTGATGAGTTGATTCTCTTATGACATGGGGGTTAAATATTCCTGTGTGGATCTGGAGCTGGGAGAGTTTGATAATGATTTCCCTCAGAGGAAGCGGACTCCTTTTGAACTGTTACCTTCCCCATCCACCGGTCTTCAAGGACAGTTACAATTTTCACACTTTCTACAGAATAAGGGCACATAATGTGTTTCAGTTGCACAGCTGAAGGGAATATCAAGGCATATTCCTGGAAGGCACATTCTTTACCTTTAATTAAAGTGTAGAGAGATTAATTGTTTTCAAGAGAAACCAATATAATGGTGCACAATGACCTCTTGTACAACCCAGGCCACAGAGCTTTGCATTATTTCTCACATCCTGCTCTTAACTTCTGGCCAAGGAAAATGTGCCTCTCAATTTGAAGTCTGGGATGTTCATGTACATTTTTAGATAAACTGTTCTTGTTCATTATAGTCACTGTTAATTCATTTTCAGTCTAATTCGTTTAGCTTACTTCTGGCCTTTGGACCTTATCATGTCTTTACCTACTCATATCAGAAATCTGGTCACTACTAAAGTACTTTCTCACCCTGACCAAATCACCGCTAAGTCTCCCCTTTGATGAATGAAATTGAACTTGCTAAGTTTCCCATTCAGAGACATATAGTATATGGATTTTAGACTTTTTTCTTTTTAAGAGTATGGTTTGACAAAACCACAGAAATGTTCTTCAGATAATTTAATAATTTTGCTTGCAAAGAAGAAGTCTAAAAATCCTGGTGTTTTACATATTTTAATTGTAATTTATTTTTCTGTTTTCCTGACTTGATTATATTTTCACTGGAAGTGTTTTTGTGTGGTACCTATTATAATATTTCTTAAAAAAGTTACTTCCATCTCTCCTTTGAAACTTTGGACTTACTGATTTCATAAATGAAGACTGCACACTGCCATAAGAAAGAAGGTAGAGAAAGGCACGAAGTGGAGCGCTGAGGTGCTAAAGATGACCAGAAAGCTGGCAATAGGATAGCAGCTTGATTTCATAATCATTTTTCAGATTACAAATTAAACAAAACAAAAAGGACATTCAGAGAAATGTTTTACTGAAATAATTTGCTTCAATATATCAGTTTTCAGATTCTTTACTCTCCTTTTACTCCAGTCAGACTTAATGTGGAAATTTATGTATTGGGACTCTTTTATTAGTGTTTGGTCCTTAAAGAAGTGGCAATATTCTGCACATATTTCTATGTGACATTTTTATTTGTCATATAAATAAAAATGCCTCTGCTGTTCTCTGTCATGACCTCCTTGATCTGTCTTCAAAACGCAATCATGCAACCAACAAGTCTAGCAAAATTTCATTTACAAAGACAAAATCTATTTCTTAATGCATATGTTTTGAAGTAATGCATTTCATTCATGTGTCATCCATACGGGCTAGAAGCTACTGAACTGAAGTATGGTTTCAGCCTCAAAAAACTCAGCTTCAAATGTTAATATGCTAAGGAAATGCAAATAGGTGATGCATGAAAATGAGAAAATAGAAGGTGAGAAACATACCACTAGTAATTCTGGTTGAATAACTCTGTAGGCAGTATTATACATAGGTATTTTTAAGAGGAAATGGCAGATTATTTTCTTATAAGAAATTAACCTTCTCTTCTGGCATTGGGTCATACACCGTTCCATTGATGAAAATACTTGGACGTAAGAAAATGTTTCTCTTGCAAAATGTTTGCACAATAGTAAACCACACAGTAAATTGAATTCAGAGAAACTTTCAACTTCTACTCAGATCTTGATTTAACTTATATGTTACTACTTTAAAACCTGCAAAGTAAGGCTTGTAAGAATTTCACTCCTGGTAGCAACAGTAAAAAGCCTTGTTGATGCACAAAATAAGGTAGAATACAATTTGCTTAGTCTTGATTTTTATAATATACAGGTCTAGCATTAATAAAAAGCAAGAACAACTTCTTTTTATTAATAGAGGAAGCAGATATGAGTGTTTAAAAAAATAGAGCACATATGTTGATTTAAAAGGTAAAATGTTTATGTAGCCCTTTTCACAGTGAAAAGGCAGTTTGGTGTAGAGTCTCTGTAGTTAAGAGAACAAAGTAGTGGTTATATCTGCAGATTTCTGGTCCATCATCTTTGTGAACAGAGTTTTCACATGGAGTGATACATGCCAGATCTCCCTGGAGTGGGAAAGGGTTTGTGTGTTTTGGGTTTTTTTTTCTCTCACTCACTGCAGCAGAATCTGAAATAACTAAGCTGCAGTGCTTTCATTATTTCACTTTTTTTTCCCATAATGGAAATTACAGTACAGCTGGTTTGTACCTGCTATGATATTTGAAAAACAAATTAACCACTTTATTGTCTCACATTCTGAAATGTTTCTTTCAACCTTCTTTTCATTCAACCTTCAGTATTGTTTCAACTTTTAAAGGAATATAAATCATTACAAAACTATTAGCAGTTGAAAAGCATTCATCATGAACCCACAGTATCATGTGCCATTGTATCCTATTGTAGTTATTTATATTATAGTATTATAACAGAATTAATCTTGGAATATATTTAATTTCATCATAGGTAATTCATAGGATTCAGAAGATTAGTCCTTATAAATGTCAATACTAGTTGCAGTGAGAAATATTTTTGGATGCCTCATTTTTCAATTTAATATAATTGAAAGCGCACATATTTTCTAAATGTTGACAGATTCAAATGCTCCTACATATTAAAAACTGAACAGTAACTCCAAGACAGGTTTCTCTTTCTAGTTCACTTTTAATTTTATATGTAAGTTTTATTATGCCCTTTAAACAGATGTATAAACTGCAAAAGGTAAGGAAGCGAACTGTTTGCACTTGCATAGCTGTTTAAAGGAGTTAAGCAGGAAACTAATTTTTCAGCTCTTATCAGAAGGGATTTCTTTTTGTTTTTCTCTGTAAATGGGAACACTCATCTGAATGTCCTCCAGCTCTTTTGAGTTGAAATTAAAAAAAAATCCTGTAGAAACTTAGCATGTTTTAAAAATAATGACATTGTGCATTGTTAACCCTACCTAACATTTTTGTTTCCTTTGTTTTATAACATATGTTCAAATCCTGTTAATCTCCATATTAATCTGTCTTTATATACTGCTGGATTTTTCTTTAAATGAAGGCTTTTGCTTGTGTTGCATTAAAGGGTCTTTAATAATAAATGCTCTCTACCTTTCAGGTATCCTTTCATCACTGATTTCTAGAACTGCTTAATTGCTTAAAACCTCATAGTTCATTACTTGTAAAAGAAAATAACTGAAATCTAATCAAACCCTTTATTTTAGTGAAAATTATTTTTTAATTATATGAGCTTGTACTTACCACTGTGTAGCAGTTGTTTCAATGTCTTTTTGGCACAAACATACACAGATACTCTCCAATAAGCTCTCTAGTTCCTTACACCTTGGCTAGTGCAGTCGTCATCTGCAGCTGTTGCCAGCTTAGCTGTCAGAAGATATCTCTTGTAACTGTGCAGCCCTGTCATACCCTACTGTAATTGGTAGCAACTGGCCACAAATTTTGCACTGAGTTTGCAAGGCCTCAGGACTGAGGCTTGGCAGACTTTCTCTCTGAACTTTTCTTGACCTCCTTGCAACTTTATTGTAGTTGATTTAGCAATTTCTCTAATTAACCAGGGCTCTGTGGCTAATTTATTTTCCTTTTTAAATTCTCTTTGTGTGGTGTGATAATAGTTCCTTACAGGTAGCTGGGACAAGAAATTGTACCTGTAGAAAGAGATATTTATTATCTAATGTAACGATGTAGCGTAGAGAAATACAGTCCTGGTATGATAGCAGAGGCCTAGGGGAGGAAGCACTGTACAAGATTACTAGATGCATTGTAGAGGAGCACTGGTGTGGGATGGTTAGAGGTGGGGCACAGGCTTGGCACTGCAGACCTCACAGCTACAAATGAACCACTTATGGTCATTTAAACAAACGAAGACCTGGAACTGGACAAAACTGGTTTTAGGGGTAACAAGGAGAACTAATAACAAATGTTCACCTACATAAAAGCCACCATCTCTCTGTATATTCAGATGTTTATGTAGAGCTACATGAAGAAAAAGCAAGGTGTAAAAGCATGTTAGCCAACATAAAAATGGCCCGAAGTGGGTTTTCAACAGAAAAAGCCATCAACAGATGAAGATAATTAACCATAGCAGCCCCATTGCCAGATTCAGAATAACACCACTATCAGGAAAAGGAACTAAGAATTTTGTGCATAACTGTAAATGCATTATTATTCAGACTGACTTGAAGAGAAGAATTTTTTCTCTTTTCCTGAAGATAATAACGTGTACTTACAATGATTCTTGGATTACACTCTTAAGATTTCAATAGTAATGAAATATTGGATTATTGTACTAATGATAATTTCTTGGTTTTATATATAAGGCACTTTTTTTCTTTCCGCATAAACAAGATTTTGAGCATAAATGCTCTGCAGTAGTCAACATCCATTTGTGTCTCAGACCTCGACTGATTCCAGAAAAGCTTCTAAGTATGGAGAGGCAAAACTATAGATCTGTCTTACAGAAGAGATTTGATCAGAGTGAATAAATGACCCATCCTCAGATGAGCATTTAAGGAGGAAAAGTTCATCATCTTCATTATTTATTCTTCTTAGACTTTAGTCATTAACCTACTGATATTGTTTTTGAATTCTCCTAAGTGTTTCCATTTCCTGAAAGGGAATAAAAGATTTAATGTGAATTTTACAAGCATCTAATCTGGGTGTATTTGTTTTCTCACTACTAGCCAGCCTTCTCCCTGAAGACAGTCTGTTCTATTCTTACATTTAGACGGTGGTGATGATTCATCAAGCAACATTTTAATTGAGCTTTGCTTGTTCTGAAGCAATATAGTGAAGCTGTTGGATCATCTTGTGCCTGATGCTTATTTAAAAATTGCTCATTTGGAGCTTTTCCAGGTGTCTGGTCATATCTCAGACTTTCCTTCTACAAACATGTAATCAACTTGGTGAAGTAAATGAGTTATTTGTTAACTTTGCTTCCCATTTATAGTTGGAGTGAGCTTCTGTCACTGCTATTACCTGTGGGATCTTCTAGCCTGGAATTAGTAGGAGTTAAAATAACTCACTGTAAAAGCCACTTGGGAGAATGCACAACAGTTTTCGTGCCTGTGAAAGTGTTAAAAGATTTTAGAGAAAATGGTCTGCCCTAGAGAAACACAAACAACCCTCTTATGTAGGGAATTAAAGTGGATGAAGAGCAGCTGTCAAAGGTCCACAAAGATAAAAAACAAGAGAAATCACTGCTGAGCAAAACCAGGCACTTTCTGTTACACAAAAGTGTTGATTGACTTAACATTTATTATGATGTAGAGGTGGGGAAGATGCAGAAGTATATCACTTAGTAAGGACCTTTGTGAAGAGTTTTCTCAGGTTCACCTAGTGTCTTTAGAGGATGGCACAAATGTAGCAGGCTGACTTAAGTGATTGGATTTGTGTGCCCTTGGCCTTGTGCAGCTGTGCATGGAGAGAAAATGTGCTACACCTAGGTATCCTCATGTAAACAGAAATTAACCAGTGGTAAGCACCAATTGTTATGCGCTTGGTACAGGAGATGCACAATTGTGCATGTAATCTTTCTTGCCAGTGATACAGAAAAGTATTGGGTTTCTAACAGTGTGTCCTTGTTTTTTAGAGTACTTTGCAAATAAGAAGTGTGATACAGTGATGTAGACTATTTAAATAAGTTGTTGTTGTTTCACCCTGCCCCCATGCAGACAAAAGATTATTTTGTTTTTCTGAATGACAAACCAGACCTTCTAAAAGAGGAAATAAGATATTTTATTTTGGTTGTTGTTCTTTAATTCACGTTAATGCTTGCTATGGCAGCTGTGTGATATAGACCTAGCTCTTACTCAGAGATCCTTTCCACATGCACATTCATAAAATCTGGTTGTTTGAGTGGTAGTTCTAGGGAACTTGCTTTTCCTCAGACTGGCCCATATGAACATAAAGCTCTTTATGTTCATATAAACATATGAGGCTTAACCTTTTAATGACACCCTTCCATCTAGGTCCAGTAATAGACTCTAAATGATTTTGTAAAGGAGAGTTATCATGCTGCCCATCTTTTCTATAATGGCTGAATAATTGCAGTTGTTGCCCATAAACTGAAAGATCTGATTCAGTTCTCTCTGAGCAACCTCCACATTAGTGGTGACTTTATGTGTCCTTATGTGTTCTACTAAAGTTATGAAGGAAAAATTCAATAACTGTGACAGAAAAGCAACTATGAAAGGAGGAACATGATTCTGTGCCCTGGTGATTACAGCACTTACCTAGAAAAGAGGTGTCCGCAATTAATTACTTGTGGCCACAAATAATCAGGCTTGTTTCTGAGTTTCACCCTGTGACTGCTTAGCGTAAAGAACAGAAGGAACTGGTAGTCTGTGCTGTCAGCAGTACCTGAAATAGCTCACTTCAAATTAGCCATGATGTTACTTCGATACAGCATCATATTTTACAAATTAGACATATCCGCAACTTATTAAAGCCCTGTTTATGCTCATCAATTAAATGGTAAAGAGTTGCTGGAGCAGGTAGTAGTTTTTCTTCCTGGGATACTGAAAATAGTGACCTGTTGGGAGGTATTACTGAAAATAACTACTGTTTGGTGGATGAGAAACTTAACATGAGCCAGCAGTGTGTTCTTGCAGCTCTGAAGGCCAATGGTATCCTGGGCTCCATCAGAAGAGGGGTGGCCAGCAGGGACAGGGAGGGGATTGTCCCTCTCTACTCTGCCCTCGTGAGGCCCCATCTGGAGTACTGTGTCCAGATCTGGGGCCTGCAATACAAGAAAGATGTGGAACTGTCGGATAGGGTTCAGAGGAGGGCCATGAAGATGATTAGAGGGCTGGAACACCTCCCCTAAGAGGAGAGGCTGGGGGAGCTGGGCTTGTTCACCCTGGAGAAGAGAAGGCTGCGGGGGAAACTCATTGCAGCTTTCCAGTACCTGAAGGGAGCAGAGAAACAGGAGGGGACTCAACTTTTTAAAAGGGTAGACAATGGCAGGACAAGGGGGAATGGATTAAAGGTAAAAGAAGGTTTAAATTAGACATTAGGGGGAAGTTTTTTACAGAGAGAATGGTGAGGTGTTGGAACAGGCTGTCCAGAGAGGTGGTGGATGCCTTGTCCCTGGAAGTGTTCAAGGCCAGGTTGGATGGGGCCCTGGGCAACCTTGTGTAGATCCAGGCCTGGAGGTTGGTGGCCATGCCTGTGGCAGGAAGGTTGGAGCTCTGTGATCCTTGGGGTCCCTTCCAACCCATACCATTCTATGATTCTATGATAAACTTACTAATTCATATGCAGTGTCATGCTAATAACACTGCACTACTTTCTGCACAGTATTGCTGTATATTGTATATGTGAATAATCTTAGTGGGCTATCCATGCTGTACTCTGCAGTGTATGCACTCCAAAGGACTACTGACAACACTCATTCTTTATTAACTTCAGCATAAGTTGGCAGTTTAATATTCACTGTGGACAAATGAGAACATTCAAACGACCTGTTCCTGATTTTTCTCAATTAGATTGTTTCATGAAGTATTTTCAGATATTTTGGAAGGTTTACCCTAGACTAAAATGCTGAAGATGGATGCAATATTTTCATACCCATGAAATATTTTTATACCCTTGCCTCCTTAATTTTTTTCGTTCTGTTGACAGATTCACAACTAGAAAATAGGTGAAAATCCTACAGTGTAAAATAGTTTGATGGGTAATAGATTTATATGTTTTTTTTCTAGTATATAAAGTTGTCTGTTCTTTTGTAAATAAAAAGTAAGTATTAAATGTAAGCACCAAATTTGTTAGTCTTTTTCCTAATATAAGTTAATGCTGCTTGCACTGTAAGATAAAGCCAAATCACTTTCACCATTTATTGCTTTTAATTTTTGAGGATGGAGGAAATGGATGTGTTTTATTGGTTATACCTGACCCAAGCCAGGGAAAAAAATATAATCAATGTGAAGGCGTGGTGAATTATCTAGAGAACTTCATAATTTCCTTTAAAGAAGAGGTGTCTGTAGCTTTTAAGTACCATGTCATCTTTCACATATTGATGAAAGTGAACCATGAAACAAAAGCATAAAGGAGAACTGATTCAATATTCGTGACTTGTTCCTTGACAAATATTTTTTCCACCCCTATTAAAGTATAGAAGAAAAGTTGATTGGCGGATCGAAAGACTTCAGAGATTTTTACCTCTTTGACACAATATAGCATTATGTACAAAGCATTCAGGAAAATATCTTCTGCTTTTGTGTTTCATTTTAGGATGCCTTTTTGAAGGATATGAAATCTTTTGAAAGTTGACTTTCATTTGTTTGCAATATTACTCTGCTGACTTTTCCCATGATCAGTTACATCCCAAAATATAAAAGGTCATGTAGTCAAAGGGATAGTGAAGTGGAAAATAACAAGAATGCCTTAAACTCTTTTCTTAGAAGGGAGATGTAAGGCACATGTTGGGGAAAAGTCATGCCTGTAAGGCGGAAAACAGTGTGAGTGATAGTGTTGATGCAGTATTTTGCCTTTATATTTTCTGTTTGTGTGGGTGAATATGAAACAAGATTCAGACAGAGCATGGAAGTCTATGTGGAGAAGTGGAACCACACGGAGCACTTTAAAAAGCAATGGGTTTTCTGTAGATAGCTCTAATTCCACCTTGCGGCCACAAGACCCTTTTCACAAAGTCCATGAGATGTAGCAGCTCTTTCACTTTTGTTTGAGTTGATGCCTGTATTAATTTTTCTATTTCCTTTATCCAATATTACAAAGCATATTTGCATGAAAATGTTTTATTTTGCAGCTTCTGCAGCTTAGTCCCTGTCTGAAGAGCCCTGGTTGTATGATACCATTTTAATTGCAATAACAGTAATTTGTAATGTTGAAAGAGAGTATAGTGGATTATTGAGACAGACATCTGGCCATGTTCTTAAGAAGGTATGGTTAAATTTCTACACTTACTGTTCTGAAAAATACTCTTCAAATTACTGTCCTCTATATTCCACCAGAAAGACATTTATTTGAACTGAAAATAATTTACAGTCACAACTTGACCCAAAATAGAACTCATCTAGTTCTCAAGCTTCCAGTGAAAAAATCTTTTCACAAAAGATGTCTATCATTTTAAGTCTTATGTTTACCTTGTTACTTCTATATAATCCATGTGATTTGTTTCTCTTAATAGCCATGATTCTGCAAGTGATTGACCATGAAGTCTTTGCCAGACTTAATTACTTTGTGTGTAGTAACGTAGTAATGCTCTAAATCACATTTCTGAAGTGAGGATACTAATGTGGATTTTGCTTCAGAGGCTTTGTGGCTAGAGGGATACAAGCTTTTGTAGTCTGTCAATCCAAAAATATAATTTGACAAAAAATGAGTTCATATTTTCCTATAGACAAAAGCAGAAATAATCTAGTGTACTAGATAAGCACAGCAAATATAGCATTTAGAGTGATACTGAGGCCAGAAAAAACTGTTTCCTGATGAATTTATCAGTGAAAAAGAAAATATGTCTGCTGGTTGCTTCTGGAAAGATTTTGCAAAAAGTTGTGGATGTTCTTATTCATATCTGGTAATTTCCCTTTGCAAGGGATGAGTGTTCTCACCTCTCTTAATGAAAATTAAATTTAGCTCCTATTTCTAATTCTCAAGTTTAAAAAAGATGGTATTCCAGATAAGATTCACTTTCAGTTTTGGTTAGGTTTTGAGGCAGTTACATTTTCTAGACAGGTTGATGTTTTATAGATAAGTCTGGATCAGTGTTCTTCTATTTGTCAGGATTGGTCTTGAATAAAGTCAGGATCATCTTTGATATTGTGGTGGTTTAGGCCTGGCTGGAGGCCAAACACCCACCAAAGTCTTTTCAGCTGGACAGGGGAGAAAATATATATTGAGGCTTAGGAGTTGAGGTAAGGACAGGGAGAGATCACTCTGCCGTTAGCGTCATGGGCAAAACAGATTCAACACAGAATAAAGGAAAGAAAACTATCTAATTTATTACACTACACTACACATGTGTAGTCACCTCTCAAGCCTGTCAAGATCTCTCTGGATGGCATCCCTTCCCTCCAGCATGTCAACTGCACCACACTGGTGTGGTGTGAAAGGCATTTCAGTCTCAGAACTGTGTAAAGTATTACTAAAATTAAAGAAGTCTGATGACATGTGTTTCAGTGCCAGACAACTTCCAGATTTATTCCACAAGAAAGATGGCAGTTTTGAAAGCACAAGGTTGAATTAATGGTTTCTGTAAAACACTTTGAGCACTTTATGCTTTTACACAGTTGTATTTTTGAGGCATATAATATAGTCACAGACGCATGCACTTAGGGAAAGCAGTTTTGCTATGAAAATCTTCATTTCTTGCTAAAATGAGGTTCTGTCCTAAGTAAATTTCTTTTCAGTCATCTATGCTTTCTGCTGTACTTCAGTGAAATGTGTGATTTCCCAGATGCTCATTCCACTGCTGGTGTAAGTATGCAGTTTTCAACTTGAGTGCAGAGTCTGTACAGCAAAAGTGTCCAAAGATTATTAGTGCTTTGTAGGGCAAAGTCTATCAGCTGTATTCAACTATTCTCTCAAATATCTGTTGCCCCAAAATGTAGTTTCTTATTGTCTGAATTTAGGAAACATATTTCTTTGGAGTTTTAGTAAATTATCACTAGATACTGTTGCAAAACTGCCTCATAGCTACAGGTACCTGTCCAAGTACTCATGTCTTGCAACCAAAACATTATGAACAAGAGCCTAAAGACAACCTGGGTTTGTTCTGTCTGCAGTAGGAACCCCAGTTTCAGGTTTATCTCCAGGGTGTGTCTGTGGAGGTGTGGGGGAAAGGCTGAGGTTAAAGTCCTAGGGTCGTTTCCGTGGTCTTCAAAACCTCAAAGCGTACAAACTATACAGTTCAGTTTTGCAGAGCACCAGCTTGTAGACAGCAGGGGAAGTTCCTGAAGCACTCTTCCTTGGTTATATTGACTGTCAGGACTGATATCAATGATATCAGGGCTTCTCTCAGTTCTCCATTCTGTACACTTTCATGGAGACTGACTTTTTCTTCAGCTGAATGAGATGACATAGCCTTCATGAAAGCTGTAGTACCCATCTGACAGATGAAAATTAAGCTTTGGTAGTATAACTGAACTCCAAATGAAAAATACTAATCTTGCATTTTGAAACTGTGCTCAATACACAGCAAATTTTGACCCTCTCTTCTTCCATGGACATTGTAGTCCTCCTGACTTACCACCAAATTGGTCTGAAAGTAGCAAAACTCACATTTTGCAAATGGTTGGTAGCTCAAATAATGAGTTTACTCACCTTCTGTTGCTGTAAAATGTCGTGTTAGTTTATCAAACATTTTTAATCTTGAGTGACTGCTGCTGTCCGTTTTAAGGCAGCTTTCTCTGTTCACTGAGGTGGCTTACTACATCACATCACAGTAGTTCAGTTCACAGTAACTGAACCACTGAATCCTTAGATTCCCCTCTCATAAGGTACTATTTCTGGCAGTACATATTTTTGGTGTTTTAGTGCTTGCAACAATTACACTCCTCTATGGGCTTAGACTCTTCAAGGAGTTTGAGGGAATAAAATGCAGTATGACTGGCTATGTGCTATGCTTTTCTCTCCTTTGAAAACTGTTCTGTACTGGAATTCCATAAGACAATAAACTGATCATGAAAATTCCTGACTACAGTCATTCTCTGCTGATACCAAAGGTGCTCACCAACTCTCAGGATGGGATTTTTAGCAAGATTAGGGGACACATCGTTGATTTATGTTGCCATGATGCATTAAAGATGAAAAAGTTGATAAAGTGTGTTGATGAGAGGTAATGAACAACTGACCTGTGTTTATTCTAACAGAACCAGATCTAGCATCTTCCATCGATGGTAGCAGTGATGTTTATTTAGTAACTATCTTTATTTCTCTTATTGTGTAACAGATCTTTCTGCCTCTATAATGTGTAATCATATAACACAGGAAAAATTTGTAATCCTTGTCTATTCTGTGGGTTTTAGTACTATGTCCATTGTAAAGCTGTGTGAGAAGAAAATTAAAGATCCTGCTTTTGTTAGACTCTGCAATGCAACCAATTCCAGATGAATTCCAGATGAAACTAGCAAAACAGAATTATTCCTAAATACATAAAAGCTTGTGTAAATTTTGTATTTACTGTATGAAAATTGTATCTCAAAAGGTATCTGATAAACTAAGCAGTTCAGTTCTTTCTCATTGGAAAAGCAGCGTTAAGTAGTATTTAGAATTCACTGGAATGCTGTGGAAGGTTTCTAATCATCAGACATCTAAAAATGTTTTTTTCATAATGCATTGCCCTGTATTTTAGCATGTATTAACTAGTAAAATTCATGTAAAAATGGCCAAAAGGTCTTACTGATAATCTAATTAAAAAAAACCCTATCACATATGCTTATGGAAGCACTTCTGGAATTTCTAATGTTAAAACTCGAGCCTAATATAATGATTGAGTGCTGCCTTACATATATTAATTGTCATTTAATAATTGTTTGTTCTTTTTATTTTTCTGAGAAATTATTATGGTGTTCTATATTTTAATACAACTTATTTAATTTACTTTGCATAATTTCCTTTTCTGTATATTATGCTGGAATATATCTGCAGAGTATCCTTAAGGCATGGATCTCTTCATTTGAGTTCTTTTATTTTTAAGGGCTGGAAAAACAGGGTGATTGTCCTTTTATTTATTTACTTTTAAAAAACTAGACCATTGTATCTTTTTTCTTAGTTCTGTTACTAACTAAAAGGAAAAAAGTCAAATGATACATATTCTGCCTTTCTCACAGTGCATAGCCTTGCACTGTCAAAAATGTCACAGGTTAATGGTACAACTGAGCTCCATTTATCTTATTCTGACAGCTTGCCCAACCTCGTACATCTAGCAACAACATCCCTCCAAAAGTAAGTGACATTTTTAGCCTTTGTTCTTTACATATGGGCCTGTTAAAAGGATTTATAGTAATTCTACCCCGAGTTTATAATACATAGCTTCTTATATGGAATTACAGAGGAGAAATTTTAAGCTAATTTAGTTTCATGGAGTAACTAATACACTGATAGAAAATTAAAGTCTCATCTTAGAAATCTGAAATTATAGGAATAGATTTTGTGAAAAATGATGGTATGTATTTTTAATTTTACAACCTTTCTATTACACTTGTTTAATTATTTATGGAAGCTAAAAAAGGCCAGCATGTGGTAGACAGTGACCTAATTTTATCCTCAAAAAAAAGTATGAGTTCTAGCCAGTGGTTACTTATTGATGACTTATAAAATATATCAAAAAATTTTTGCTGGAGTGAGTTTTATAAAGCCAAAGATAAGTCAAATCTGAATATTTCATGTTTAAAAAGTTACGCTGCTTCATTAAGCATGTTAAAATTGACTGTTGTGTCTATGTAGGCAATAGCTACACAGAGGCAAACTGAAAGCCCTCCCAAACTTGTCATGTTTTCAGAGATGTGTGATTAAATTTAATAGACTTAGATAACAACTTTAACTTTGATGGCAGAAGCAGTGGAGATTTTTACTCTTGACTCAGAAGCAGCAGTTGAAATCGGGTGTTTGATACAAAGAGGGATATTTGTCTTTTGAGACCTGGGTACAGCACAGCTTTATTGAATCCTGTGGAGAATAGAACAGAGCAGTATAGTTCAGTTGGTAGAGACCCACAACGATCATCTAGTCCAACTAAAACACTTTTGAGTGTGCCTGGACATGAGCTCTGGATGCCTCTGTGTTTTGGGCAAGGCCAATCCCTTCTTAAAAAGTCTTCATTTATAGATTTGAAATAGTAATTATTGCCTTGGTGAAAGATCTGAAAACTTTTTAAAAAAGGCATATCTTCTTATAGTATATTTTTTTGGTCCCCATTTTTCTAATAACACAGACTTACGTTATCATTCAAAGATTATTTTGTAATAAATTTGACAATTGTAAGAATATTCCCCTCCTCATATTTAAAATACCCGGACCAAGTTCTGTATGATGTCTTTGGGATCAATCCATTTTTATTCAACAATATTTACCATTACTTTACAGTAACCACTTTTTGTGTTTCCACATTATTTCATAATGTCTCAGTATTAGTCTATAGAAAGGGTAAAGTTAATCATATTCTCTATTAATGTAAAGCTTCAGGAAATGATTTATATTTTATAAGTTGCAATCTATATTTCAGCACAGCTAGTTTGAGCATCCAGGGCTAAAGAATGAAAGTAAAGGGTACTGTCTTTGAAAACACAGTTTTCTGGGGAAGAAAACAATACTGTAACCCTCAACAATGGCCCATCACTATAAAGCATTTCATCCATCTCCCCCCCAAGACCCAACCGAACAACCAACACCACCTCCTTAGAGATTAATTTTGAACTTTTACAGAAATACTAAATACAGAAATAGCTAAAAAAGCTAATATTTTTGATGTTTTAGGTTTTTGTTAGTTTTGGTTTTTGTTTTTTACACTAAGAAGTATTACATAAAAATAGAGATAAGAATTTGATTTTTTCTTATGTATGCAGCATTAACAAGCTTGAGATAAAACATTAATAATCTCAATACTAAATATGGATATGAGTTTGGTGTCCCATTTCAAAAGTATACTGGAATTGGATCCAGGGGATAATGACAGAAACTTGTGAAAAACCAATTTCATGAGTTTTAAGAACAATCTGAGTCCACAGTGTGGTCAGATAGACAACTAGAGGTACAGTGTTTGTTTTTTGTTTTTTGTTTTTTTTAAATAAATCCTGACATTTTAGAAAACTGGAAGTGTAATTTTACTTGTGTTTACTCAGTGACGTGCTGCTATATGTTTCTCAGTCTTTCAGATAAAGATCCTGAAATATCCAAGATTCAACCTTAAGCAAATTTAACCATTTTTCTAGCATATAACAAATGAAGTTTTGGAAAAGGTTACCAGATACCATTACATGGAGACTTGAAAATCAAAATAGTTACCTTTAAAAAGATGTGATTTTTCTGCTAAACTGAATGGAACTGAGAGTAAATTGAGAATGAGTGAAAAAGGAATGCAATCTACATGTCAGAAGGTAGGACATTGTAGTTTCTGGCTTTCCCAGAGTCTTTGAAACTGTCTTCTGATGAAAAGAGTTAAAATACATAGTAGTAAAGTAAGTATAAATAAACCCACTAACATTGCCTAGCTATTATTCCCTATAATAAACAACAACAAATAAAGGAAGATAATACTGGTCTTCAAGGTGATGTCAGCTTTTCAATATATTTTAAAGTAATGTTGTTTGCTAAAATTTGAGCTATTTTTCCTCAGTCAATCATTGCTAATAGATTTCTAACATAATGGAAGTTTTATAACAATGGCTCAAGTTTCTTCAGGTATAATATTGTAGCAGATTGACATATGGTAAGAATAAAAATATTTCAGTATTAATAGCAGTTCTAAGAGATTAATAAATCAAACGAAATAGGCTGAGTTGTTGCATTTTGCACAAAGATGTCTATTACAAATACTGCTGCTGCTCCGTCTATGTATTTTACTGGAAGTTATTGTGAAGATATTTTGTATATGTTGAAACTCATGCTCTGAAATTTTCTTTGTTGATGAGTTGAATTTTTATTTTGGGATATAAATATAATAATTATTTTATATTAATTTCTGTGGATTATGGGGGCCTGCCAACTGTAGTTAATACAAGAATAATTAGAGTAAAATTCACATTCACCACAAGTGCTAACAGCACATTTTTCTAAAATTATTAGATAAAATTAGTTTTTAAATTAATGTGTTTCTGCAGTGATAAACGTGTTTTTTTCAGTAGCATTGATGGATGTTTTTTCCCCTTCTCAAATATTTTGGGTTTTTTTTTCTTTCTTTTGTATCCCAATCACACAGCCATCATTCAACATCATATTGTGAACTTTATTTTTAATTGATTGAATTGCAACACCTGCAACCAGCTGTCAAACTGGATGAGTCAGTTCCTTCCAGAGTGGGTATTTATGCTCTGTCAGTGTCAAGCTGCCCCAGGTAGACTCTTATCATTTAGAATTAGAAGGAGCTTAACTACGTTGCTATGCGAGTTTTACTGCCATGAAAATAGTTTAAATAATATTATTTTAATGGTGCTTTTTCAGCTGGAAGTTGATTTACTATATATATATATAGTATCTGACTCAAAACAATATATATATTCAACCAGGAAAATAACAGATGAATAAAATTAATTTTAAAACAGTTTATCAGAAAATGTTGAAACCTCCGGATATCCATTGGTTTTCATAGAATATCTCACGTTGGAAGGGACCCATAAGGATTGTTAAGTCCAACTCCCTGCTCGTTGCAGGACTACCTAAATCTAAACCATATGACTAATAGCGCTGTCCAGATGCTCCATGAACTCTGACAGTTTCAGGTAATCATTGCAATAACGTGTTGATTATGTTAACAGGAAAGCCTCTTTGTCATTTTAGGTGATTTTTTGGTGGCATGGAGGGTTTAATTTGTCTCAGCACTGATGAAATCAAACCAGGAGTAATGTGCCTAGCTTTGAGCTCCCCTCTGCAAGAGAGACATGGTCATAACTGAGCACAGCAAAGGGCCACGGAGATGGCCAATGACTGGAGCATCTCTCCTATGAGGAAAGACTGAGAGAGCTGGGGGCTCTTTAGCTTGGAGAAGAGCAGGCTCAGGAGGACCTCCTCCATGTGTACAAATACCTGAAGGGAGGGTGCAAAGAGAATAGAGCCAGGCTTTTTATAGTGGAGTACGTGGTGATGGGACCACCAGTCTGTGATTTCTTACAAATGCAAGATGGGCTGTTTCATATACTGAATATCAAAACAGTGGTCTGATTTTAGCCTGATACAAATGTGTCTACCACACTGAGATCTTCCAGGTTTACTTCAGCATAACTGAGACTAACCTGTCTTGCCCAAAGCTCTCTGCCACGCCAGTGGATCAGCATTAATAAAACCAAAATCCTTGTAGTTATATCTGCTTTCTTAAAAAAAAAAATTAATAAGAGAATTCCATCAAATATTCTGGCTATTTAATTTGACAACAGAAGTCTTCTCCTGAATCATATATTCTTTTTCATTCTTTGGAATTTGTTTTCTTGTTGGATTTTGTTGGTTGTTGTATATCCTGCATATCCCGAGGTCATTCGCAGTTTCTTCCCTTGGCTTCACTGTTGGTTAGATTTATTCTGCTACAGGAACATGTTTTGAAGGGAGGGTATTTTGGGGAAGGAGGGAAGGGCAGTAGGTATGAGGTAGGTCTATGGTCTTTTCAGAAATGCAGCATTAACTAATTGCTCTATGCAACAGTTTCACAGAACCTAATTAATTTCTCTACATAATACGTGTAGTAGAGAAAGAACACTGGCAGGTGTTAAAAGACAGGCATTTCTCAAGTAGGACAGACTATCTTAGTTAGACATTACAGAAGAATTTTAAAACTGTTGATGAGAACATTATCATTACTGAAATCTGGTATTTAGCAAAGAGAATGGAATTAATACATCTATTCCTGGAAAAACCCATGTATCTAACTACTCAGAAAAATCAGATGTCCTGATCTTTCAAAGTACTTCAAGTTCTTCAATTATTTTTAGCATAACAGACCCAGCATGTGAATACTGTATAGAAGGATCAGTTTGGTACTCAAAAAAGGTACATTTCTGTAAGGAAGTGCCAATGTGTATTGTAATTTACACTAATTCTTCATGGCTACAAAAGAGAATATTTTTGAGGGTATTTTTTTTTTTCCTGCAGAATGGGTGAGTTTGATTGTGTTCACACTAAGTCATTTGATTACAGTACTCTGGTTTTTCCTTGTATTTCTTGTTTTCCTAGAACACACCTCTTATTACAGAATCTATATATTCATGAACATTTTCTATGTGTTTTTGTTTTGTAGAGATGGGCTTTTTTTATGGTATCATGTCACAAATAAGCATTTCTTACTAGTGTTTGGAGTCTGTATTAAGAGCTTTGTAACATGCTGCTCTATATTTCATCTTATTCTGAGTAGAAGAGGGATGGTATTGCACTGTGAAAGCAAAGGAAACTAAATATTTGAGCTCCCTTTCTTGTCTGATATTGTGCCTTTTTTTAAATATCCCTTTAAGGTAGGTTTTGCAGGTCAATCCACCCAGACCCATCGCCATCCAAAGTGATTGATGTTGCTATTGTGCCTGATCTTAATCATCTGAGCCAGTCATCCATCGTGACACAGTAATAGAATTCTCTTGTAGATATTTATACCAAATTAGTTTATTAATGTATGCAAGTATAAATTTATACAAAGTGTAGTGGAATAGAAGAGTTAGCACTGAAGAGTTAGCCAGCTGGGGAGGACATTGCTGAGTACAGGCCACTAAAGTGTGAAAGACAGCTGGTCAGCTAATACAACAATTGCAGCTTCAAAGAAGGGTGGGACAGATTAAGGAGGTCAGAATCTTTTTCTGAATGTGTTTCAGTAGAGATTTGGGCAGAGGGAGACAGTCCTCTTGAGATTTCTGGAGAATCCCCTCAAAGTGTCTAAGTATAAAATCTTTTCCACTAGATCAGGGTTTCTTCTGTGACATGAACTGGAGGTGTAGGATGTGCAGGCAGAGATAATTTTTGGTTAGGGGATCCAGGGAAGAAAAAAGATCAAAACATTCAAACATAGGCAGAGATTTCTAACCAGACTTCCAGTTCGGCTAATCCTGATTTTTCATCCATTTCTTCACTTAGATCTTTTATAAAGTATTTTTAAATGGTCAGTCTATTTTGGATGCTGAAAATAAATGATTTTATTTTAATCTGGTTTCAGATTAGCTGATTTCAATATACTATCCGATATCAGCATGTTCCATAACCGACAAAGCTAAACACTGGAGTACCAGAACACTATAACAAGGATCCAGCTCCTCAGTCTATTACAGGCACCTGGAGGGTAACAGAGTATACCAATGTTACACAGGTTCAAGAAAGGCAAACTCTCACAATAATACTGCTTTTCAAAAGCTATGTGCAGTTACTGGACACATTAAAGGCTGCACCTGGTTTTAGCAAAGTCAATTTGAGAAATTCAGGTTCCTGAAATGTGTGTGAGATTAGTAACCTTTCACTGCTCAGCATCCAGTTTCACTGTTTCTCACACTGAGTTTTCCTCAGTGTTTCATTAGTAGATGTAACCACATTCATGTTGAGCAATCTGGAGTCTTGTAACTGTGCTGTTCCAAGCATCACATTAGAGGGCAGTCATACTGAGAGGGGGAGAAAGAAATAGGTCACTAAAAAGAATGGGCTGAGTTTTGGTGCTCTTGTGGGCATGTGCTGAGGGAACAGCTAATGTGCTATGTTCTTTGTTCTTTCTGTACCTTTCTATTCCTCCTGATGTGCCTCATATGTCCAGTGCTATTAAAAAGAACATTCATGTGCTTTGTGGAAACCAGCTGTGGCTGCTCTTTTATGAGGTTGGTTTGGTTCCCAACTCTGTATGACAGTACTAGGAATAATAAGAATTGGGTCCATTATTTTTTGCCAGCAGAAGAGCCTAGCAACACACATTTAAATTGGTATCAGTTTGATTTGTTAACTCTTCCTTTGTTGACTTGGCAGAGATAACCAAGGAACAGAATGGTGGTGTCTTTTTAACCAACCAGAAAAAAAAAATCCTTGTGTATAGATAACCTAAAGCTGGAAGAGAAGTTTCTACTGAAATGAGATGTCCAGAGGTCTGTGTGCAGTCTTGCTATGCATGAGGGAAGGTCGTGCAGGGAGGAGGTAAGTTGTTTTGTGTGTGATAATATAATGGTTAGAGAGAGTACTCACCTTGAAACAAAGCCCTGCACTGCCTGGCATCCAAGGGAGGCAAGAAGGGGAAGGAAAGGGAGAGTCCCTTGAAATAAGCCACTGTACTGAGAAAAATGCCAGACTAATGAGTCATAGACTAAGTAAGGGGGCAGTACAGTGCAAGAGCGCTGCCTGGCTAGGTTACAGTCCATGTCCAAAATGTTTTGTAGGATTTAATTTTTTCAATCCAGTTGCTAAAAACGTAAATTCTCTTCAGACAGAGAAATGAATCCAGCTTTACCATTTCCCATTCAAATAATTTATTTAAATTCTTTTATTTAACTGTAAGCAAGTTTACCAGTGCTTCTCAGCACCTCTTGCTCCTCTTCTCACCATTAGAGCCTTTTCACTGCAAACACATGCCTGAGGCATAAAGTTGAAGTAAATAGTGTTGGGAGTCTTGTGCATATACCTAATTTGTTGCTTTTAGCTTCCTATCAGCTGACTTAATGCCTCCTTCCATGCAGTACCCTGTACTGAATCACATTGTTAAATGCTCACCTTTCCTTATTGATTGCACTGTCAGTGCAATCGTCAAGTCTGCAGTTGTGCAGCTCATTCTGGGCCTTCTCCTAGTGCTGAGAATCTAGAAGCAGTGACCCTTAGTGCTAAGTGAATGTGATAGGAACATTAACATCAGGCAAATTCATGTCTTTCTAATGTTGCTTGAGAGACCATTCTGTTATTGATTATGATCAAATGTCCCATTGTCAATGCTGAAAAATTGTTGTAATTTGCTGTTGAATATATATGAGGTTAAAAAAAAATGTTTGTGGATATTCACTCAGAAAGACAGTACAGAGTTTGTCTAATGTGATTCATTTTTTTCCTCTGTAACAGTACTAAAACAGAGTTTCAGTGAGTGAAGTCAAAGTCAGATGTTATGATTTGTCAAGTGAATGAACTGTGGACATAAAAACACAAAAAATTTGCAGCAATGTTATGGGTTGAACAATTTTCCTGCGCTATTTGAATCCTTTACAAAGCTGTGCAAAAGTCTATTTTTGATCTATAAGAATGTCTTGCTTCTTTACAGTATTTGGATGGCAGAGAGTTTGTTCTGGTTTTCTGTTTATTTTGTTTTTGCAAGTAGATCCAAATTTTTTTTTTTGAAGAAATTAAAATCCCATTCAGACCTGAATGAGTTGATGTCATTTTATAGACTGAAAAAGATCTCATTTCAAAATACAGAATATCTAAAGATATTTTTTAGGATGTGAAATAAACTTTGAAATCATCTGAGAGTGAGACAGCTTGGGGTTTTTTTAATAATTTGTCTTATATACAAATAATGATTTTTTTATATATAGCCTATGATTTCTTATGACTAAGAAATAGTCTTAACAAATGTTGATGTTTTTATTATATTGGACATAAAACCAGCCACTGAGTGATTCAGAAGCATGTTATCTTTTGTTATGTGGCTCTTTCAGTATTGTCCATAAAACAAGGTAACCACTGAGGCGTTGTATTGCTACACCAGATCTGGCCTGCAGGGGCTTTTTTCTCCTCACTGATAATTACTGTGAATACATTACAAAGGTAAAGGAACCGTGCTTCTTGCTAGATTAGGTGGATATATACGAGTGGGGAAAAGGCACATAGTGCAGGATGGCTGTGGGACGGCTACTGCATGTCTCCCATAGAATCCTGACTTTTCTCAGATTCCCAGTTAATGAAGCTAAACCTGGAGTAATTGCTTTCATAATGTGATTAATGGTGGCATATTTGGGCAGTTGGGCTGTGACCCAGCAAAACACTTAAGCACATGCTTATCTTTAAACATGTGGGCAGTTTTGAGGAAATCAATAGTAGTTTCACTGTTAGGCCCAATTTTTTTGCCTTGGAGCACTTTGCTGCATTTGGCTTTTGATAAATAAAGAAGCTGAATTGTTGAAAATGCTCTATTCTTAATTGGAAAATACGTTTTAGTCATGCATTTGACATATTTAAATTAAAGTAGTTTTATATAAATTATATGGCACTTGATTTATATACCATTATATGCTTAGAATTTGTCACAACGTGTTTTCAGTATATAAACATTATTGTATTTATGTTCTGTAAAAGCAATGAAGTCATAACATTATCTATAATAACATTTCATTTTGCTGTTAAGTGTTTGGTGAAAAGTGCCGTGAATTAATCAGGGTGTTTGGTGAAATATTGCACACCTGGAAAACAGATTAATGTTTTCTGCATATGTGATGAAAGTCTAGGTATCTAGCTTGGGTTAATATCCTACAGAATTAGTTCATCACTCTTTTGTAGATGTAAAGGAATATTAACCCAGTATTGGAAATGCAATAGAATCAATATAGGGAAACTGAGTTACTACTAAACTGTGCTAAACCAGAAAGTATTGTTTCATATTTTGTTTTGTGCCAGCCTGAATAAAAAAGTGTTCCTTTTCTGCAAGAAGTGGTTTTTTTTCCTGAAACCCGAGTATCTGGTTTGCATGGGTTCCAACAAAAAAGCCAAACACAAAAGAAGTTGCTGATTTAGGCTCTGAAAATTCTTCCTGAATTTGATCATGTGGGATTATTTTGAATTTATTTGACTACCGAGGGAATTTTTTAGAGCACTAAGACTGTAGACACAGGCGACTCTTGTTCCATTACCATGGAATATATTTGCATCAGACACTTTGATAATGCAGATATCTGGATCAGCACTAAGTATTATTCAAACAGAATAAATTTCAGGATGCTTAGATTTTTGGGTGGGAATTTCAGCTGTGATATTTTCTTCAGCATAATGGACCATGGCAAATTATTCAGATTAATTCAAAATATCTATGACTGTATATTAAAATTCTCATGTACAGTGTAACATAGTTTTATGTTGTATGTGTCTAATTTTCTGCTATCATTTAAGGGATAATAAATTAACCAGTTAATAACTGGGAAGGTTACAGAAATAACAGTAAATGAAAGGAGTTATTAGAATTATGAACTCATCTGTTCTACTGAAGTGCAGTCAACCGCGAGGCAGCTGTAAAAGTATTCTGCTGTGCTGACAGCAAGGTGGTCTGCCTCATATGGCACTTCCAGGACCAATAATACTCTTGGAGAATATGTAAGTATTAACTGTCTGTGTTGGTCTTGGCTGGGATACAGTTAATTTTCTTCATAGTAGCTGGTATGTGGCTGTGTTTTGGATTTGTGCTGGAAACAGTGTTGATAACACAGGGATGTTTTTGTTATTGCTGAGCAGTGCTTATACAAAGCCAAGGCCTTTTCTGCTTCTCACCCCACCAGTGAGTAGGATCACGGCATACAAGACATTGGGAGGTGAAACAACCAGGACAGCTGACCCTAACTGACCAAAGAGAAATTTCATACCATATGATGTCATGCTAGCATATAAGGGACTGGGGAAAGAGGAAGGAAGGAAGGGACAAATGTACACACAAACACACACGACGTTCAGGATGATTGTATTTGTCTTCCCAAGTACCTGTTACTCGTGATGGAGCCCTGCTTTCCCGGGGGTGGCTGAACACCTGCCAGCCTATGGGAAGTGGGTAATGGATTCCTTAGTTTGCTTTAAGTCCACAGCTTTTGCTTTACCTATTAAACTGCCTTTGTCTCAATCCACAAGTTTTCTCACTTTTACTCTCCTGACTCTCTCCCCCAACCCACCATGTGGGGAGTGAGTGACTGGGTAAGGTCTAATTACCAGCTGGGGTTAAACCACGATACTCTTCTAGTAAGCTGTTGCATAATCTTTCCAGGCAGCAATATTACCCATAATAGTTGCTTAAAACTGAGACGCTTCCTTCTCCATGTCTTTCTGGGGTCTTCTTCCCGTGTAAGGGCAGCCATATATGTAGAAGCTTTGGAAAGCATAATGGGCTTCTTCAAGACCACGCTAAAATTCAGGCTAGGAATAGGGTTTGGATTTCCAAAGCTTGCCACTATCATCTTTCTTTGAGCCCCCTAGCACAAAAAGGAACAAACAGAATACTTGGCATATTTGGGTATCTTCTCATCACAGTGCTAAAACTGTTCTTCCTACACAAGAAAATTTACATGTTAGATATGGAAACCTTATATTAGCCTTATCGCATATTAAGTACATCCAATTTTCCCCCTGTTGGCTCTTCTTAATTTTCTGTTGCTCAGATTGTCTTCAAAAATACCATTGAAAATATTATTTTCTCTCTGTATTGTAATAGCCTTGGCACTTGTCTTTCAGTCCTCTGTGCCTTTGTATCACTTATATACTAACTTGAGCCTTCTTTGATGTATTGCTCTCCCTCACATTTTTTCATTAGATCCTCAATGACCCTTTGGATATTCTGCACCCAAACCTGCATTTATTCATATAAAATAATGACAACAAACTAAGCAATAAATTAAAGATTAAAATTAATGTAGTTCTCTGGTACTTGTAACCCATAAAACATGCACAAAGAAAAAAAATCCTTTCTTCTTGTTTTTACCCTCATTTGTGAAGTGACATTTGTAGTCCATTTATTGTCTGTAAAGTAGCTTATATGCTTTATGGCTTGTTGTCAGACTTGCAACAGGTTTTTAATTTATATGCAGAGAAGGACAAAAACCAAAACCCAGACCTAGAAAAGCAGTTTAAAACAAAGGCTGAAAGTGAGAGAAGATGGAATAAATTTACTGAGAGGGAAATCTTTAATTAGTTTCTGGAATGAACAAGAAGCTGACAGACATGCCTAAGTATTCAGTTGAGGTGTTTGTACTTTGCACATGGAGGATGGAGTCCATGCCTGCAGCAGAAGCTGAGTGGTAGGGAGTTGGGATTTGAAGATCTCACAGAAAAAAGAACTGAAAAAATTAAGATAAAATGAGCATGGGACATACGTATTTGTAATTTGAACAAGAATATTCATGTGCTGGTTTAAGATCTGTATAATCAAAGGCAATTATTTAAATCAAACATTTTCAATTGAAAAATAAAATATAAACAGTTCCTCAAGTGTATTTATAGATCATGTTGATCAGACATACTTGCAATTTCATAATGAGGATTTTTCGTTTCATTTGCAGCTCTAGTTCCAGTCATGATTCTAAATAAAATCTGATACTTCTGAAATGGCACTAATACATTTTATCTGGGATTTTGGTAGAAGCAGCATAACACAAACAATTTCCATATATATATATATATGTTTAGTACTTGGGTCATTTACTTTCTTTAGGATTTTAACAGAGTGATGTTTTCTAACAGATAAAGTTTTTGCTACTGTTATGCTAAAGAGCTGCTTGCCTGTTGCACAGATTTGTTTGTGTCTATTGGCAATCCTAGTTAGCCCATATTTCTGCAGCCTGTCATTTACTCCAACCATCACTTATATGTGATGATTTCAACTGAGAAATTATCTTCTGAATTCAATGGCATTATGCAGAAGTATCTAATACTGTTCTTTGATCAGATAAAATCAATATGGACACCTAATTTTAATCCATTCCTAGGTGGTAATGAACTAAAAACTTAGAGTATTTTATATATTGTAAGAGATGTGGAGACCTGTTTCTTACATGTCAGAGGTATTTCTTCTGTTAAGTTAAAAATGGGTCTGGCTTTGTATTATTATAACTTTTCAGTTGGATTCCATTTAGCTAGGCATGATGATGTCTTGATTGGAACTGGAACTGGGGGTATGTTGTGCTCCCTTTTGCAGAGGGCCACTATGGTGTCTAATTTATGTTTTAGGAATATGATATTTGTGTTCTTATGCTCATTTCAGCCCAACATGCTGCCTTTCAGACTACTGTATTCCAGATGGAGCTGCTTTTTGGTGTGCTGCTTAGTTTCTGAAAATTTAAAGAGGAAAGCTGCAGAAAAGAATTAGAACCATTTCTAGTCATTAACTATTTCTTTCTATATGTGCTTGAACACAGTTACTGGTAAGGGAAGCACACAATGTTGATACAGTTTTGAAGTTAGATACCAAGTACTCTGCACCTCGAATTTTCAGGCGGCTAGATTATATGAGATTGAGGCATACATTACTCATGAATTTGACAGTATACATTTGCAATGTTCCATTAGGTTACAAAGCTCAGATTTATCATGGCAAAGATACCAAAGTGCAACTGGCTCCAATATTACTGTAATAGTCAGATTCTACCATTTCGTATCATATGTGACAGTTCTCATCTAGACTTGTGAAGCCCCAAACCTCTGTTTGTAGTTTAAAAATTCGGTAGTATTTTTTCAAAAATAAAATGGATACCTTCCCTGGTTAATCTCACTAATCTCCAATGCTCGCCACGTTTATAGGAAATCAGTGAAGGTTTGAACACTGATGATAAATTTCTTGCCCTAGTTCTGTGCAGCATGATTTTGCATTGCATTTCTATAAAAATGTTTTCTCTAGCTGCAAAGGCTGCAAATGAGTGTCAATTCTGGCATCCTCCTTCTGCTCTCCAGCTTTCTTCAGAAAAAGTTATTCAGCCCATGTAGCTCACAAGCTGTCCTGGGCATTCCCATGTTCAATACAAATATCTGTGCCTGAGGTTTTCCAGTCTGTCTTCTGAGAACTCTGTCAGTAGAGTCTGTTAAGAGTTTTGAACCAAGGCAGCCTTCTGCCACCATAGGAAAGGAATTTATGACACAGCCGACTGCTTAATTGAGACATCCGTCATCTTTTAGAGTCCTATTTGTTGCTCTTTACTGCAGCCCATACCATTTTACATTTGGGCATGTAATAGGTGCCAGATTTTTTTAATATGTAGTTTATATGATGTAATGTATCCCAACTTCCACATGTCTGCACAGTTTGACCCTCGGGCATCTTAAAGTATTGAGACTCTTGGATGAAGTAGATTACACGTGTGGGAAATATTATTTTTATTAGAGGGAAATAGCCATAATTACTGCTTTAGTTATCTTGTTAGTTCCCTTTTAAAACTCAGAGTGATAGCTATGGCTATTTCTGGGTGTTTAAAGTCTATATGGAATTGTTTAATCAGTACAGAAGCTAAGTGTAAAATAAAAACTTTCAGAAAAAAAAGCATACAAACGGAACAAATGTACAGTATTTTTTATAGGAAGACTTTTGAATAACTTGCAATTTTTGCCTCATTTTACAGCATTGCTTTCCTTGCTACTTTGTTTTTAAATGTGTTAGTACTGCAAAAAATTGTTACACTTTCTTTACTTGCTAGTACCTTACTAAATGTTAGTCTCATAAAATTTGTCCTATTATTCATGCGCAACACCAAGTATTATAATTTATTTTATCCATTGACTGTCTTTTTAAGCTCTAGAGTTTTGAAGTTTTAATTTAATTTCAAATTGAGTATCAGTTGTATCCAGCCACAAAATTAAAACATCTTCTGATGGCTACTTTATTTTTCCATCTTCAGTACTTTGGAGTTTAAGAAGTATTGAAATACTTGTTTTGTTGTACAAAGATTTTATAGCAAATGTTTAGTGGGTTGCTGTTGATATTACTAATTGCTATAGCAACAGAAAGTTTTATCAGTCACTCCTTTTTCTTGTTTCTGTCCTGCATTTCTATGAACCTGCTACTTAAGAAAGCTTAGAGTAACTAAGATGCTCTCAGTTGTTTCCTTTCCACTGCATTTTGACATAAATCCCACGCAGAGTCCCGTATGACTTTGATGCTTGTTTTCTGTTGTATCAGACTGCCTGCCATGTATAATCAGCGATGTATTTGTTATAGCTGCATACTTAGGGAACTTTATTTTTATTCCACTACTTATAAAGAAGTTCTCCAAATCCCTGAAGAGATTTAACACTTTTATGAGATCCAAATCCCATAAAAGAGAGGAAATCTAACTGGGGGACTATTAATCTTTCTATCCAGGAAAAAGGTGAAGTGTGCAGTATTTCTTTACGTTATCTTTGTTGCCCAACATAGCGTGATTTAAGAACTGTTTTTTCTCTCGGTAGGTCTTGTTTTAGGGAAAAGAAAGAAGTTCAGTGGCCTCTATTTTCTCTTGACCTGATATATAGAATTACGTTAGGCAATTTTGCCTTGTTCTTTTCTGTACCACCCTTCCTAGAGAGTTCTGTAAATCCCAGAAGTAGCAGATTCCTTTGTCTTTAGCTGAGATACAGCTACTTTTGTGGTTTCAATCTTTCTGACATCCTAAAAGTCTAAAAGAGTTTTATGGGGCATGGGCAGGGGAAAATAGTCATTGCTGTGTAAGTAAAAGTCAAGAATATCTGTAACACACTTTGAGTTCATAGTTTGAGATGTCAATTAGCAATTTGGCTCCACTGCATTTGATCATATACTGTCATAAAAACAGCAGGCACACAATTTCATAAATTTGCTTTCTGAGGCTTCTACAATTGGTTGTTTTAGTAAGTTTGATGACTGTAATGGATTGTTAGCACAGTAGCCTATGAGGAGTTGACCTGTTGGTGTATAAAGTGGATTCTGAATGAAGCCTTTGTTTGAAGTTTTGTAGTTTAACTTGAGAGTCATCTAATTTAAAAAATGAAAGACCAGAAATTTTATCTTACAAAAGTAACAAAACACACTAGGGGGGGAAGCCCAAAACAATAAAATTATTTAGTTTTAAAGCACTTCACAGAGAAAGCTGTTTGTTTTGGCATTTGTGTAACTCTTAAGCTTCTGGAAATATCATTTGTGATTATTGAACAGAAACAGATTTATGTCAAATTATAAATAATACGCACTCTGAATTTCTCATTTCTTTTTAGTAGTTTATATATCGTAAAGACTGCATAGTTAGTGCAAGAATGCTCACTGCATGTGAATTTTTTACTAATTAATGTAATTTTTAAAAGTTAAATGATTACTTCCTTACAGAATAAGATGATCTATGACGAAGAACTATTTTGATAGATCTCCAAAGATTGTCATCTGGGAAAAGTTATATATTTTGAAGATTTTTTTCAGTTCTATTGGATCTACTTGCCTTGCTGAAAAGTATAACATGACACTATCAATCTCAAGATTTTGGAGCAGATTTCCCAGAAAATGTCATCATACTTCAATTTTTACAGTTCAGAATTCCTTTCTCAGGAACAATTCCTGCTTTTTAGCTGGAAACACATCTGATTATATACTGAATCTCTGTATTACAGTGAGAATTTTTGTTTTATTTTGTTGACTTGGGAGTGAATTTTTTCTGAATATCTACTGAGTAACAGAAGAGAATATCCATGGGAAAACTTCTATTAATTGATACTTCTGGACTTTGACTTTTTTTTTTTTTCCCTGGTAGTTTTTAGGAGGGAGGTTGTCTCAATCAGAGTTGTGGCATTTGTTGCAAACATCAAACAAGTAACAAAAATGCCAATGATGTCTTCAGGTATTGGATGTATGTTCTGCACTCCTGTCTTCCATTTTCTTTGGAAACAAATCAAGACAAAGTAAGAAGTGACTTCCCTGACTCAAGTGCCAAAAAAGTCTGAGGAGAGACCATAAGCAGAGTCTTTCTCATGCAGATTCAGGGGGATTTAACATATTTTTCTGCTTAATTCACAAAATATTATTTCTGGTTCCCTGGTTTATTAAGGCCTTTACCATTGAGAGAGCAGGAAGGTAATGCAGATTGTGTGAATTCAGGTGTAGAGTGTTTTCAATAGCCTACAAATCATAAAATATAATTTTCTCTTTTAGTTCCTAGTTCATAATACTAAATGGTTTAGAAAATTGTATTAGGTAATTTTCTCTAGCGCATTTCATGTAAATTGCACTAATATTGTGAAGTGCTTTTGTTTAACGTATTCTTTTTAAGTTAGATAAATGAAGATTTCTGAAGGATGGAAGTAGATGAAGCTCATTATGATGAACAAGATCACATTAAATCTGTTTAAATCTTTCTATTAGCTATGCCAACCCAAGTAACTTCACCATTCCTTCTAAGACTGGTGTTTCTTGTCTGTGTATTGCAGGATATTTCTTCACTCATTTAAGTATCATCTAACATGTCTTTTCTTTGGACATCACAAAATTGTTATCATTAGCCAGTGATGGTTTTCGCATGACCAAAATGATGGTCTGGCACATTTTGTAGTTTGGAAAAATAAGGGGAGATCAGAGAGTGAGACCATAAAGGCAAACTTCTGAAGTAATGATCACTGGCCATGGGAACTAGGCTTTGACCTGTGGTCTGAAACATAGATTGTGTCCACCTTTTGCCCACTTTGAGGAAGGAAGTAGTACTTTTCCATTTGCCAGCCCTCTTGAACAGTGAAAGATAATAATTTGTTGCTTAAATTTGAGTCAGACTTTACCATTTCTTATGCTTACAACATCTGAAGGCACAGAAGGTGAAGAAAACATGACTTTCAGCTAATTTAATATCCTCTCTGATTCCTTAACTGCTCTGAGCAGATTCCGTAGACATTAATCACATTAAGAACATACAGAGAAACTATTAACAGTAATGAGTTTCCTTTAATAATGAACTTAGAATTTGGGATGTTACCAAACCAGTGATTCATTTACAAAATTTTCTGTTATTGTCTTTGTGTGATCCTTACAATAAAGGACTTTCTGGAATTTAATGGAAGCACTGAAGTATTAGAACAAGGCATATCATTCATTCATTGTACTTTGAGAACTGTTTGAAGTCCAGCACTACTTGTTAATTGGTAACTGAAAAGAGAGTGACAAACAGTACATTTCTAAATTTTTTTTATCTTTCTGTAAGTGGAACATACAGAGAGAACAGTTAAAAACAAAAAACTAACATAAACAACCCCCAAAACCAAACAAAAGCCCCCCCTCCAATAAATATTAAATACAAATTAAATGCAAAAAGTCTTTTCTAGCAAAATTTTGTATTAGCACATGTACATTCTAAATTTGCATGTCATTCTAAATTCAAACATGGATTTCTGTCATTAAAGTATGAAGTTGAAATTAGGTCTGAATAAAAGGAAATTGCAACTTTTTCTTACCATGGATCTTATATTTGTCATGCACTTTTACCTAGTAGGCATACAATACCAACTGGATACAACTTGTAGAACCTTAATTTCTTTGCTTTTGAGGAAGAATCCCACTTTGTTTAGAAAAGGTGCTGCACAGAGATTTTGTAGTGAGGGAAGTATCTGTTTGAAAAATAGATCAATTTTCATTCTTCACTTCCTGGTATATCAACAAAGAACACATTCAGTCCTTCTTATAATGTCATATCAAAATTCAACCATCTATAAGTCAAGGATGCTGCCTTCCCATGAAACAGGGCAGTACCCCCAGCTGGGGTACATCATTCACCAGACACAGTTTATAATAGGCCTGAAGAGGCCCATGGCCTCCTTTTATGAGCTAGTTATGTGACTGAATTGTCACAATAACATAATGCTAGACCAATTGAGTGACAATCATAATAAAGGAGATACTGTTCAGTGATTAGAGTAGATATCTGAAGAAGGATGATCAACATTTAGTGCATAGCATAGAATTTGGACTTCTCTCACCCAAATAACCAGATTTCTTCCTTATCCGGTTCTTGGCCACCTGAACCAGAGTAGCTACTGCTATTAAAAATTATTGCATAAATATTCAAACAGTTAATTGATAATTATAATAGAACAAATTAATGAAGAGAACAATTCACCAAATAATTGACATGGGAAACATTTTTCAATCATTTTGCCTTAATATTATTACATTTATATTCTATTATAAAGATATTTTGATTGATCGTTAACCTTCACACTTTTTTTTTGATTCTGAAACTGAAAATAGTCTCAAAAACTAAACCAGAAGATAATTTTTCAGAAAGAAGTAGTAGGCAATGCTTATCTTAAAAAGAGTTTTGATTTTTGGTCTGCTGGCATTCACATTTTCAGTATCTTTTTTATAGTTTAATGATACATCATTCTTTACATTGTTTTTTGTATGCTGGCATCAGATGCACTCTCATAACACCTAATCACAAATGAAACTGTTGTTACCATTAGAAAGAAATATGTTGATATTAAATAGAATTTAAAATAGACATAATCTATATTAGTTTACAGACTGCAAGTAAGGGTCTGCAACCAAATCATGAAAGCCAAGTGAATGGTCTGCAAAGTGAAGAGTATCCTCAAATCAGAAGTGAGTCTGTGAGCACAGATCAGATCACAGTTTGAAGGGCATGTGCCCTTTAGCATACCATGCCTTGCACAGTTTTGTTTTGTCACCATGTTGTAGTGAGCTTCTGATGACTCATCCTACTGCTATGCTGATGCCTTGATCTGATAGACCGGTTTTGGAATCAGAAATTGTGTGTTTTGGTACTTTTTTGTTGCTTTGACTTTGCTCTAAATGTATTTTCTATCACTATAATCCAGGAGTCTTTCCTTCCTCTGGCTTCTGCCACTGGAATCCAGTCATTAAATTTGATCTTGCACGTTAGTGGTAATTTTTGCATTTAGTAATTTTCTACAAGATGATTTTTATTATGATTCTTTAACTGCATGTTAATTCATAAATTATTATCTCTATTTTATAAAGTAGGGATATGTATGTTCATAAAGGACTAGAAGCGAAAAAAAGGGAGGAGTGGTTGAATTACTGGTATAGAAATAAAAAATATTAATGAGAAAGCAGAAAGTAATCACAGTCTTCATGAACAAGCAATTCATACGATGCTGCAGTAGCCTTACATCTGTAATTCATTATGTTTCTAAATTATTGCAAGATGAGGTTTTAAAAAGTAGTCCAACAAAATATATTAATAGACATCAGTAGATTCAACCTGAATGCCAAGGAGTGTTAGGGAATACATATCTGCCCAAAATAGAAACAGAAGCATAATATGAAATTTGCAGAAAAAATATTTGCAGAACTGAACACACTTTTTTTTTTTTAAGAGTAGTTCGAGACTGGTCAGTGCGTGCCCTTTTTAAATACTATTGATACAACATCAGCTGTGAGTTCAAGATGAAGGCAGCTGGTGATTTATGCATGTCCTGTTTGCTTCATTAAGCATTTTTATGCATGTTTCTGAAGACAGAATGCTGGACTAGATGAAGCACTGATGTGCTGTATTATGGCAATTACATTCTCCATTTTCCTTCCCACATACTGCTTTTTAGTCACAGTTTCCATTTATTCAAAGAATACCTACCCATTTGATACAAGCTATTAGGTTTAATTCTTTTTCTTTACTGGTTTACTAACTTTTACTCTTTGTTACAGCAGAACAAATTTTTCCTGGAGACTATGATTAAATTCTGAAAAGAGACTTTCTTAGAGTTCTTCACATTTGGTGTTTATTATTGATAGATGACTTTCAGTATTAAATTTTGCCAGATAAATAACAAGTTTGATGAATTCTTGTATTGTTTACCAAGATGTCATTCTGAAGCAAATACCAATTCTTCTTTGTTCATTATTTTGCAGTCTTAAATAACTTCTTTTCAGTATTTCTAACTAATTTTCCTCTATCATATATTTATTATTATGGCAGAATAAACGGTCATGTTAGTTAATTTTTGGCTCTCCAGAACCATTTTTGTGGTTCAGTTTGGTCGGGGCTTGTGCAGTTTTTTACACGAAGGGTCTGTAATGGTAACCAGCTTATTATAAGAAAATGCTAGTTAATGAGAGTATAAAACCTGGGTAGTTGTTTGGCATAGTTTTTTCCTTTCCCTTTGCTGTTTTTCATATTTATAAGGGTTGTTCGTGGTGGGGTTTTATTGTCCTTTCAGTGAATGATGTATGTTTCATATGTATAACTTTCAAGTGAATATTCACTTTTCTTAAAAAGCACAGTCATTAATTTCAAATCTTTATTGTCAAAGTTCTGGGTATTTTATTCTGTCCCTGAAAGATAACTTCCAATCTGGGTCATTGTTCTGGTGTTTCTGCACAGATGTTGTGTACTCCATTTACACATTTGTGTTTCTGTTTCCAATCTGAAGCATTACTTCTTCAGATGATGAAGAGACTGACTGCTGTCTAGCACATTCTGAGAATCTGAATATTACAGGTCATCCTGATTAAATTTTAACAAAATACTGCACATAAATTCTAATTTTAAAATTGTTTTGTATCAATCAAGTAACCGTGTCACCTACAGTATGTGGGAGATGGCTTTTGGATAGCAGCTCTATTAGATGATAATACTCTAAATGTCATCACATGTCAGGAGGACAAGTACTTTGGCAAATAGGGGCTGACATGCAGATCTCCTTGAGAGTTAGCGTGAGGTAGTGTTTTGCTTTTCATACCATGGGGGGGGACATACGGAGCACTGAACCTTCAACTTTCTCAGACAGATTTGATGTCTAATTACCATCATGTCTTTAGCTTTCTCAGACAGTGTTTGTCGGTGTTACGACACTACTACTCAGTGCTCAGAGGATCCATGTAAGAATTATTATGTTCATGGGGCAGCTTAGCAGAGTTGTCAAAGTTTTACCTGAAAAATGCAAATCACTGAAAGGGATGGTGGCTTTTAATAGTTTTCCCTCAGCTGTGCTTGACTGGTATTCAACCTGCGGGGGTGGATTGACCCTGGCAGGATGCCAGGGGCCCACCAAGCCACTGTATTACTCCCCTTCTCAGTGGTGGAGAGAGTAGAGGGGTCTGTACATAAAAACCTCGTGGGTCAAGCTAAAGGAAGTTTAATAAAGCGAAAGCCAAGGCTGAGCATGGAAGCAAAGGAAAACAAGCAATTTAATCTCTACTTCCCATCTGAAGGTGATGTCCAGACACTTCCTGGGAAACTGGGCTTCTGTATATATAGAGGTTGCTCCAGAAGAGTAGTATTGCAATAACGAATACCCCCCACACACTTCCTTCTCCTTTCTCTTAGCTTTTATTGCTGAGCAGACATCATATGGTACACAGTATCCCTTTGGTATGTGTGGGTCATCTGTCCTGGCTGTGTCCTCTCCCAAGATCTTGCCTGCCCATAGTTTACTGGTAGGGAGGGTGGGATGTTGTGGAGGCAGCCTTGGTGCTGTGTAAGGTCTGCTCAGCAGTAGCCAAAATACTGGTGTGCTATCAACACCCTGATTGTGACCAATACACAGCTCAGCACTGTCGAGGGTTACTATGGGGAAAATTAACTCCATCTCAGCCAGAATCAATACAATCTGATAGGGAGAATGTACTTTTCTATTATAGGATGTTTTATCTACCAAATTTAAATCTCCTGTGAGCAAGGGCATCATAAGCAAATCTTTTAAATGAAGGTGAAGCAATCTGTATTTCAGTCCATATGTAGTTTCTCCCAAAATATATTTCTCTCACCAAAAAAAACTGGAATACTGGCATACTGGAATATATAAATTACATTTATGATGTACTCATGAAGATGATGCTGATGACTCAGATGCTGTAATATGCATTCCATGGGATTTTGTAGATTTTGGCCAAATGATTAGACTTTCTAACAACCTATAATTTTTTTCTCTGTAAGTAGGCACTGGCTTTCCTGAAGATTTATAATGTCATAAATATGAATATGGTTTTTTTTTCAGGCTGTAAATAATGGTTTTCTTCTTAAAAGCTAGTAATATAGATTTTAGCAGAATTGTAGCTTCTATATAATAATGCTGTTATGCTTTCAATTTACCATATGTGCAATAATTTCTTCAATAGCAGAATTGGTAACTCGGTTCATGTAAATGAAAATATGGAGTGAAAAGTGTCTCTTCTTGAGAGTTACTCTCGTGGTACTGTGCATCCCATGTAATTAAATGCATCCACACCCAGAGAAGCATGTATTCTTCATCTGCGTTTGGCAGTCAGCTAACTATTGTGTACAGTACAAAGTGTAACAGTAAAGTTTTTCTTTTAATGCCTCCTAGTAAATGGCAGATGTTCTATTTCTGATTATTGCAGTACTTTATAGAGACTCTTGAAATGAGATGGACACATTTTCAGCAACTGGTGACTGAAGGCCACATTGTTTACCTGTTGGCTTATACACTTGTGTATGCCTGTACAGAAGGCTTATACATTTCAAAAAATGTTTTGTGTTACTATACTGTGTTCCACAGGCCCTGGAATAAGTAATGCTGAGATAAGCTTGGATATTCAAGGGTAAAGATATTGGAATATATTTTGGGGGCAAATGAAAAGTTGTCTATTATTTAGTTGAGAAATTACGTAGGCCAACGGGAATATTTTCTATCCTGAATTTAGTGTCATTTATTTGTTGCCTTCAACTGTGATTACAATGTTTTTCTACGTATACTTAGTTGCCTTCTTGAATTGAAACCTGGTGGAGTTTTTTTGGTTCATGTTTTTTCTCTCTCTCCCCCAAATTGATTAAAAACACACCTTTAACAAGATTATTACTCTAACAGGAATATGGGGAATTTTCACATAATCTGTGGAATAGAAAATTGAAGAAGTTTCAGTTTCATTATATCCAAAGGCATTTTCTTACACCTATGGTTACTTAATTCCACTTTTAGAAATCTCATTAACCCTAACATTTACTTTTCGTAAAGAACCACTTCCTGTAGCATTTACTCAGAAATTCATATGACGTTAAACAGCTTTTTAAAAATCTCTTTTTATATAAGTAAGAAATCAACTGTAATGTTTTTACCTCAAGCTTTTGGGATTCTCCAAATGAAGTATTTTTTGTTCAAAGGTAAAATTTATGTATAGCAGACAAGTTGCTTTATTTTGCATATGTTCAGAGTATTAGAATACAACTTTCATCTTACATTACCATTAATATTTTGGTAGATAAAAACCTGGAAAAACATCCATACCTCATGAAATACTACAGAATAAAATCTATTCTGATTACCTATCTTTCATATAAAGTTGTAAACAATTGCTAGTGGAAATAATGGATTTTAAAATGTGACATTTTTAAAAAGCACACTTACACAAGAATACAGAGCAGGTGAAATTTACTCTTATGAAAGAAACCAACTGAAGTGTTTCAAATCACTTAAAGCTCAATTGAACTCTGTTATGAGAGTCTGAGTGGAATTTTATGTGAATCTTATTCATTTTACACTGGTTGATTAACTATTGAAATACTCTGTCTAATCCTTATGTCCAGTACTGTGAAAATTTGTTAATGATCTCTGAAAAGATTCCATAAAAAACCTGAAAAATTATTAGGACTTGAGTTACTTAGTCTTTTTCTTTTAATCAAAGGCAGGATAATCATAGAAGACGATGCATGTAATCTGTTAGAGCTTGGTCCACAGAAAAACTGAGTTGTCTAAAGATGGCTTGACTGAAATGAAAGCAACTAATTTCAGAATTGCAGTCCTGAAAAATCTTTGCTTAGATGTCACTACTTGACTCTGATGGTTCCAAAGTTCTTCCTTGTGCAGGTGGCAGCTCTAAGTGTTCCATGTCTTCTCCATATGCCCCAAGTTGCTCATGTGTAGTAGCTCAGCACTTAGTACAGCCTGGCTGCTGTCACAGACTTGTCAATTCTCCATCCTGATTTCCAGAGAGACCCAGATCTGTCCATGCAAAGTGCATGATTTAGCCTCCCTTCTGATGCAGGAGTCTTATTCTTATATACGTACGTATGCAATTTATGATCTAATGCAACTTCAAAATTTCAAAGTGGTCCTAGAAATTATTTAGTGTCTGCTGGTAATATTTGACCACGTGGCAATCAACATATATCCTTAACACGTAAAACTGCAGGCAACTTTCATGTGATTTACAACTCTGAGGTCTCTGTCTTCCAAAAGAAAGAAAAAGTGTTTGTCCTTGCAAAAAACTTAATTTTTCTTCTGATCTAGAGAAGTGAATCTCACATTGTTTTCTGAGCAGAAACGGTGATGTTTTGGCACAAAGATGTAACTTGCATTTGCACTGAATTTCAGTTAGCTTCATGGTTTCTCATTCTCAGTACATGCACATCAGTTAATGTCTATTCTAATAGTTTTATTTGTGCGCATGAGAATATATGTGTGTGTGTATGTCTTTAGTTGTTTGCAAATATGTTCAATATTTCCAGTTTCATTTCTATACACATATACTTGTTTTATGTTTTATATATTAATCACATATCTGTATACCTTACCCAGATTCCCTTGCTGGTATTTCATATTTGAAATTACAAATAGGTTAACTTGAACATAGTTTTGTCTGTTTCTTGTTAGCATACAGGTGAATTACAGACTATACCTAGGAAGTTGTATTTGCAGTTCTATGCATGCCTGTCTTTGCATCTAACAATTTTGTATGTGTTTTCTATACTTAAACAACTATGGCTTTTATATGAGCTGATATTTCTTTCATATATAGGTGGAAAAGATGACTTTGCAAAGATAAAAGGAAGAAAATTTTCTTAACTGTTTGAAATTAAAGGTAGAAACATACTCTGGGTATTCTGGAACTTTTCTTTAGGAACACATTTCATTTTACCCCAACTATTGGGCTATAACAGTAAAATTTAACATCATAGTTCAGTAACATCCAATGTAACTGTACAAGCTGTTTTGCAAAATAGATGAATTATCTGTGACCCCAATTTATTAATTTTAAAGAATAAGTTACTGAAGCTAATGCCTAACTGTTAAAATACTGATGACTTTGGATATTTTAGTATTAACTGATTCTACAGAAAAAGTTCCCAGTAATGCTACACGAGACTTGGAATATAAGGAGGAACTTTTACACTGTGAGGGTGAGGAAGCATTGGAACAGACTGCCCAGAGAGTTGGTGGGGGTCTCCTTCTCTGGAAACATTCAAAACCCCTCTGGTGTGTTCCTGTGTGATTTACTCTAGGGGGTTGGACTAGATGATCCCTTCCAGCTCCTGATGTTCTGTGATTCTGTGAATTCTCAGAAGCTAGGGTGACATTTCTGTGGCCCTCATGTGGATAGACATACGTAAAGGTGAAAAAGTAAATTGTTAAAAACATATATGTAAGATTATTTGGTAAGTCGACTCTGTCAAGTCTGGGTTCTTTCTGTAATTGCCTCTATTGCAGTTATACCATCGACAAACAAATAATTCTGGGTTCCTGTGACATCACTTCAGCTAGAGATTATATGTATTAGGACTACAAAGCTCGTGCTTGTTTCATATATCCACTAATTTAAAAAAAAAAAAGCTTAATATGCATGCTTAATAGTATGATTTAAAACAAATGCATTGGAAAGAAATAGTGTATGGAACATATTTATTAGTATGAATTCCATCTTTTTTTTTTCTCTGGCTGCTTTTAGAGAGATTTGATTTGTCTCAATCAAGGCTTTGGCATGTGAAGCCTGGCAGATTATTTTTTTTTTCAATTTTACATAGAATTGCTTTTTCTAATCATATAGCTTGTAATTTTTTTTTTTACAGATAACAGTACAAAACTCTGTTACACATCCCAAGTTTGTAACCTCTTCTTCCTCATTTTTTTATATGGAAAAATTATCTGTTGCTGTAGCTACTGTTCTGAACATTAAATTTGCATGGAGACAACAGTGAATCAAATATAAGAACTCTCAAATAAAATTGTTTTCCTTGTAGGTATGGGATAAAAAGTAGGCCGGGGAGGGAGTGTGGCAGAAAATTTGTGTATACAACTTGGATTTCCATGATCACACACTGTTTTGGTCTTGCCAGAAATCTGAGGCAAATACTCCCCCATTCTCAGCTCCTGCTGAGTTGTATTTCAGTTCAATGATTGAGAGAAAGGTGCAAAGATACAAGAATTTTTGTTCACTATGCATTAGACTTCATCCAGCACAGACCTTTTCAAAATTATTCTCATTGGCCTTTGGTGCCAAGAATCCTTTGGCATGCAAAAGTGCTACCAGCATCCCAAAGTGTGCCAGCTGAAAAAGGAGGGAGCCTTGGGAACCACTGGAGTCATACCGCATCACCCATATGCAGCAAGAAAATACTGGGATGCTGCTGCACTTCCTTTGTAGTTCCATAATGAATTGAAAATCTAGGAGATAGGGATGAAAAAATCCAGTCCCTGGTGTGGATTGTTCACCTGAAACAGTGTTATTTAAGTTATGAACAATCTGTTTGTTATTAGAACTGCAGTAACTGATCTTTCCTCATTATTGTTTTTGCATATGAAATGAGCTCTATTTCCTAGTTTCCCCCAGGCTGTTGCTTCAGTCCTTTTGTTTATTTTGTTACAGACTTATGAAATCTTTATGAAGGAGGAATGCAGTACGTTAGACACTATATAAATGTCTTGCTTTGGCAAAGATTATTTCCGGAGAGACAGTGTATTGCTCAAGTTTCTTGTATTTACTTTAAACAGGCAGATAAACTCTGTGGTACACTCTTTTTTTCCCCCTTTTTCTTCTGGGGATTCTGCTACTAGTGGCCTAGACTTTCCCAATAGTTTGTACCGATTTGAGATTAAGTCTTGTGAAGCAAAACATTGCTAGAATCTGAATGAACCATTCTTTCTACTGCCTTGGCTCCAGTTTTAGATTAGTGCCTGATAGATGGATTTGTATGTTAAAGGTTTATGTTCTGTGATGTCAGAATACATAATTTGAAAATTAAAAATCATGTTTATCTCTGTGCAGTTCATATGTCTTAGCCTTCATACAATGAGTAGGCTAGAGCTCGACCTGTGTCCTGGCTGCTGTGAAGATTTATGATATGCTATAGAAAAAAGCGCTTTATGATATAGCTCTTAAAATTAAGTTTAAAAAAAATTGCTATTGTTGAAAGAAATCTAAACAAAGATGCTTGTATTAACTCCATCTGAATCCTCCTTAAATGTGTGGAGGAGAAGCTCTGTTTCTCATTCATGCAGGATAGGTTAATTTATCTATAAACTATTTTTACATTAGGTTGTCTAAAGTTGTTTTTGTAAGTATCTGTCTCTGTACAATGTTATTTGTTACTTTTAAGCATGCTCAAATAAACACACTATGGTGGTAAACTCATCCATTTCCTAACATTGCACCCTTTGATCATAATCTGCAGTATAAACCGCACATGTAAATCTTTAATCTTTGTATGCTTGTTTATTCTCATCTGATGTGTGCAGGAATTACTTTCTATGTTTATAATTGAACACAGTGATTCTATGTTTCTAGATGAGCAATGCTTCTGTTCATTTTGTTGTACCTTGGTGTTGTATAATTCAAAGGCTTCTCTTTCAGTTTGGCTTTTCAAAAAACTAATTCAACTGAACTTGGGTACAATGTTTCTGATATATTTTATTGTCTGCTTCCCTAATTTAAAAAAATAATAACTCTAATAAAACTGTAATTTAAAAAGTAAATTTAAATAATAAAAATAATAAATTAATAATAAATGCTAATGTGACACTTCATGGCTATCTAACCTCCTATCCATTGGATTTGCTTTAACCTAAATCTTCACATTACAGGGATCCATGTGGAAAATGTAGTAAATTCTTCTATGATGTTGTGCTAAGCTATATATAATTTTCATGTTATACCTTTCAGTTCCTATGTACAAGGAAATTGTTATGTTTTCTAAATAGTCTGATGTAATTGAGTATTTTTAAGATCCTCTTCAATTAAGTCTCTTAAGAAAGCAACCTAATTTTGGGTAGCCACGTGTTTTCTTGTTTTGGCCCGTTGTTTTTTCTTTGTCCTGAAAATATGTTTTCTTCCCAGCGGAGTTTTAATTTGTTTTCAGGAGCGTATGCCTCTTACGTTGCCGTTAACATACATAAATATTATTTCTGTATTACATAAATCTCTGTCATCACAGCATGATGTCATCAGAATATTTTTTAAAAAATAATTTTATGCTGTTGAAAAGAGCACTCTGTGGGTTTTTACTGTTGCTAATTTAGTTCTGGCGAGCAGTAGGGCTGCCGATGGGATAAGTTTATGACATTAAAATATGAACTCTTTCTTGAGAGCAGCTTTGTTTATGGGACTAGTGGTAAGATTACAGGCTGGTCGTTCCACAGAGGCTGGATGCTGAGTACAGACAGCGTATTCAGCCAGTGAAGAGCAATAGTCAAGACTCTGCTGTTGCAAAGCATTACATTGGAATCAGTTTCTGTGTTGTCAGAGAACTGAGTGTGCTGGGTGTAGCTACAAAGCATTTACCTGGTGAAGAAATACCACTGGGTATCTTCTTCTTTTTCAAATATTTGGTTTTATAAAAGTGACAAGTTCTTGTGGGAGAAGGGGATGGCTAACACAACATCTATATGTATATTTGGGGGCTGGACTGGATGACCACTAAAGGTTCCTTCCAACTTAACTCATTCTGTAATTCTATGTACAGATGTGTGTGTTTATATATTCATATGTAGTTTTTTCAATGTTCCATCATATAATAGCTGATATGTAGCATTGGTTAATTTGGCTAAACTGGCTGATTATTCCTAACCTGTAAAAACTGCTCTACAGGAGTTAACACTTAAACCTAAAATTTTTGTATGCTGTAGAGAGAGAGGGGAAAACTTTTTTTTCATTCCTACTTTTCCTCCCTCCCTCCCTCCCTCTCAGGCCCTTTTGGATTTTAATTTTTTTTTAATAGTATACTATTTATTAAAGCAATCTCTTCTTAGTTGCTTTTCTTCCTAATCAGTGTTCAAATATTCTTGTCTTGGCAGAATAGAAGTAAATACTGCTGTCAAATTCGCTTTGTCCTTATGACAACAATGAAAAACATGAGTCATATGAAGAAACATACATCAAACTGACAAGCTGGAAGCTAGAATTTCTTAATAGGAACAACAGAAATACAGCTATAGCATGCTTCTGTTATAAATCATACTAAGGAACTTCCTAGTTTTAAAGATTTTCTGTGCTATTTTAAATGTTTTTCTAGAAGAATGATAATTGTGCTGTTTTACTGAAAATAACCTGTCACTAAATTCAGTATTTATGAAAACCAGATTGCAGGAAGATAGGATTGAAAATCAGCAGTCTGTTAAATATTTATGAATTGGTTAAAATATCACCCATATTCTTTCTGTTCACTTCAGATTATAAAATAAACTCGGTGATTTAAAATGTGTCTTTGGCTAAATATAGAAATAGTTTATGGCTGTAAACAATTAACAGGCAAGTGTTGATGTCCTTAATCAGCTCTTGTTCTTGCGAAAACACCAACTTTGCCTTAGGCATGGTGATTTGAAAATATGTTTTCCTAAAGGTGTTAACTATTTACCTGCTGAAAACGGTTATGCTACACATATTGAATACAAGTTTAAGGAAGTCTATTTCTTGGTCTGGCCTTTGCAGACTGGACAGTTAAGGAAATAGTAGACCATTATGGGTGGGTCTTATTTGGGATGGGAATTGTTCAGGGCACTTTTCAACAACATAAACTAAACCTTGTGAAAAGCTTAAGACCACTCTCAAAATCTTTACTTATTTGCAAGCAAAACAAAGTCCTCCTTGAGTAACTTTGAATGTATTGAATGGGTTTTAGAATTATTAATGTTTTTAATAACACATAGTTGCATGTTTCTTCTCGTGTGTATCCCAAGAGTGAAAAACCTAAAGAAATTTTCAAAACTACATTATCTCTAAGACCAGTGATTTCATCATCTTAGGCATGATGTTTTAATGTACAGTAAAGAGTTCAGAATCCCAAGGATATCTGTATGTAGCCCCAAGCCAGAAGCTCTCCAGACTGATTTGTTCAAAGTACTCCCAGCCATTGCAGAATAACACAAAGATGTCCAAGGAATTCCTCTCATGTATCACTACAGTCCAGGCCATGAGACAATGAGCTGTCGAGACAATGATGGTCTTTAGTTCCAAGTGAAGGAAGGACAGCTGAAGAATTTTGATATTAAGGTACTTGACTCATTGAACCAGTTTATTAAACAATACTTGTGGGGAATGAAAGAATGGCTTTAGATGAAAAGAGGAAGAAATGTTCAGCATTCTTAAATCAGAGTAGCATTTAGGAAAAATAAACCTGATTGAGAAAGAATAAAGCAAAATTATTTGTAATGGCAAAGATCTGCTTTCCAGATAATGTTCCATGGTCTCACTAATTTATTTTGAAGACATCTGTGATAACTGAAGAGATCCAGAAATGCATTTTCTTCTGAATTTCAAAGGTTCCAAACACGGACTCAGGATGCATTGCTACCATCTGCTGCCTCTTAAATGTCTTTCAAATCTTGCATCCTTTTTTGCTCAATGCTAATGAGATTTTATCATCTTTCTCTGTGAAAGAACTGAACTGAGCAAACCTAGTACTTTTAACCCTGGTTTTCTTAACCTCTCTTTACTAAGACATAATTGCTTGATAGTATCAGCCATCATTTTCACATAATTGCCTTCTTCATTCATGCTTGTTTTCTCTGACAGAATATGTAGCAGACAATCCTTGTCTCAATGTTATTGTAGTTTCTTAATTATGTACTGTCAATGTTGAATGAATGTTTTAAGAGTGTCTGAGTATCTACATACTCTACTCTTTTGTCACCTTTCTTAACTTTGCATGTCATATTGAAGACTCCTGGTAATTACTGTAATAGTACTTCAGAGAAGTTACGCCAGCCTGCAAGTACCATTAATGCATTAATGTGTCAAAACAGCAGTGAATGACACAGCTCTAGACCATCTTAAAAGCTACTAATGGTAGCCCAGCTCAGAGGAAGGAATCGATTTGTAAGAAACACTAAAGCTTATAAAACTTTCAGCCTGATATATGGCTTTAAAAAGTCTTTTTCTATCATCCACCTTATATTTAGTGCCTGAGTAACAGCTGTTGAATATAGTAACAATCCGTAAGAACAAATGCTTCATGCTATCCACACTAGGGTATTAGGATTCCGTTGATAACACTGAAGAATAAAATCCCAAATACTGCAATGCTTCATCAGCGGGAATCTAGAGTAACACAAAAGATGAGAGGAGTACCTCTTGATGTATATTTTAATGAGTGTGATTGGGCTCTAATACAAACTATATTTGCACAGTTTTAATGAAAGGCATTTAGTGGCTGGAATAATAGATGACAGTTAACAGTGAAACAGAATAGAAGAAAAAACAAAAAAATACTTGGGCAATGGGATAGTGATATGGGTAGTGGGAAACCTTTTTCTAATTGCTCTTGGGTTATGACCTTGCTATGTAGCACCCACTTGAGCAGCTTGGAATTAGGGATAGTTTGTTGTTACCTGGCTGGACACAGGGAAGGAGAGAGCAGATTAGAGAGATGATCTCTGTCAGAGAAGGACAAAAGCAGATACAAACATCTGAGGTATGTCATTTCTAAATGGTTATACATTCAGAAATCTGTCTCATGATTCATGCACTTTCATATAACATGTGGATATGACATAATTTTTACCTTCCTGAACAGTACATGCAGTTAAACTTTTTTAAATCAAAAATTCATGTGCATTTATCACAAACAAGGGGTAAAAATATTTGGAAGTTTCATATCAAATAACAGTACACAACTTAAATCCTGGCTGTGCTGATGTCAGCGGCAGCTATGTTAACAACTTCAATGAACTGGACTTTTGCTCTATCAATTCGCGTGTATCTTATCTCCTAGCAGAAGTGATGGCTGGAAGGAAGGAAGATGAATTACTGGAAATGAAAAAATAAACAAAAGGTGGCATAGGGCAGGTGTTGACAGAGAAGGTTAGTTTAAGTGGACTGAGAGGCAAAGAAATAAGAAAAGAGAACAGAAGTAGGCTTAGGCAAAGAAAGGCTAAGAGGCAAAGAAAGGATGAAAAAGAGAATTGTGAAATCTTCCTAATATTCATAACAGGAAGTTGAAAAGTTTAGAATTTTTGATCAGGAGGGTAAAAAATGTTCTTCCTGTTCAGTGTCAGGATAGCATCGAGCCATTAACAGACGCAGGCATTACCTCACAGTTACTCTGAGGGCTCTCCTGTTTAATTAAGTGCCATTTGAATTGGGAGGGGAGGAAAAGGTTGGAGGGGGGTGTGTGTGTGGAGAGGGGAGGAGGGGAAGGGTGTGGATACTCTGAGTGACCGGACCAGGAATCCACAATGGACATACTTTGAAATGACAGAAAGGAACATTAAATAATCTTTTGGATTTGCAAGGATAAAGTGACTGAAAAGTCCTCTTGGGAGGATGATCAAGTAAAGCTAAGTATTTTAATGGACATGACTTTCTTTTTTTATTATGTGTGGAGCATTAATGATTGTCGTGTCATTAATATGGATGATCTTCCATGTGAGATAGATGCCATAATTATCACTATTTAGGAACTTAACGTGTAACATGAATCAAACTCATAACTTGACTCAAGAACATTTTGCCATCTAGAAACAGTCTTTACAGATCAAAGTGATGTGGTAGCTGTTCCAAAGATACTTATTACTCTTACTACTGTATTGTACTTGCTTTAAATTGTCTATTTGCTTAGTGATTTAGTTCTCCTTTTTCCATAATTTATTTTCAGCAAAAGTTATCTGTCTGTCCTTTGTACAATTGATAATATTTGCAGTCATGATGGGCAGATAGGTCAAATAAAAGCATTTAGCTCTGCACAGATCTGCATTTCTTCACAGTAGGAAATATATTTTGTTGGCTACTTCCTGCCACCAGAACTAGTGTAGACATCGATGTACATGTACTTTGGCTTTTTAAAATTTTTTCCTGCCACGTGTCATAACATAGTATATTGCCTAAAAATTATTTCTGTTTTAAATAGAATATAGATTTCCTGACTAGAATAACTAGACAACCTCAAACTGGTTTAGATCCTGATGGGAACTGAACGCCATTTCTATAGGAGAGGTTTGAGAAAGACAGGCATGAAACGTCAAAAGTCTAGATCTAAGCATTACGATCAGCTGTATTCTTAGGAATATGATGTGATTTACAGAATCTTTCAAAGCGCTTAATTTATCCAAAATTTGTAGCAGTATGCGTCTATCTGTTGAAGTAGTTGTCTGGGGTGAAAAGTGCATTCACATCAGCTATCCTTAGCTCCAAGAGCATCCTGATACCCTCAGGTGCCGATACCAGGTCTGGCCAGGGTGGCCAGGTGGCCAGGGTCCACCTTGGGGGATGCTTCCTAGAAGCTGGTGAGGCCTAGAGTTGCTTTCTGTTGCCTTTAAAACACCTTCTTTTCGTGATTTCACTTAGCTAATGAGTATCTTAATCTAAAGAACTGTACAGAGATGCTGTTATTTCAAATAGCTGGAGAAAAGGCTTCATTTCTTATTGCCATTAAAACTGAAAGCTAGTGGCAAAAAGGTACTTTGGGAAGTACAAATCCAAGATTTGAAACTTTTATTGCATTTATGTAAATTTGCTTCTGAAACACTTAAAAATTTCCTTGCAAGGTTAGAGAGACCTAGAGACAGCAAATTATTTTAAACTGCTTATAATTCAGGAAAATGAGGTAGGCTTTTTGCCAGAAACGTTTTCTTCCCTTTTCCAGAAAATGTCCTGCTAATTTCAGTCCATTGAAGTGTGACGTTGCTTTGATGCTGAATTATTAGGACAATATTGTTAAAGAGCGAAAGTTGATGTAGAAAATAAATGTACACTGAGAAGACTATAAAATGTTTAATAGAGCTACTGTTGCAATCATACTTAATGGTTCTTAAATAATAGCGCAAACATTACAGTACCTCTGAGTCTTCAAAAATATGCATTTCGTTAAATAGGTTTTTGTAATCAGTTGGGACATAATGATTTCTTCTGTGCAGTTTTTATTGTGAATAAAATGAATTGCAGCTTAATGCTTTAGTCCTTCAATTTCAGAGAGGGAGGTGAGGCACCGGCTACATGATACACGTACAGTATAAATCCTTGTATTTGCTTAAATTTAGTCTTGGTATAAGATGTATGTCACTCAAAGAAGTAATGTAATATTGCAGAAATACTGCAGTGTCATAAATGTGGAAATACATTGTGAACAAGTGCTTTAAAGTACTTCAGTAACTTTAAAGTATAATCTGAGAGAATGAAAAATGAGTAGTTTAACTGCCACGTGTTAAAATGCTAGAACTCATCACCCAAAATCCACTTCTAAGAATTTTTTGAGCATCTAGAATGATATATCTTCTTAAAATCACATTTGTTATATGGATGCTTTCTAATATTTTTTTTTTGGAAGCTGAGAGATGTAGATGTGATATGATGTACCTAATATAAAGCCTAACCATCTGTTTTATTTACTTCATCTTTTTCTTTCCTTCTTTTATTATGAAGAAATGCATAGTCATGTTCTGTAACTGTCCTGGTCCTCTTGCTTTCTTACAAGCATAGTGATCCTGTGATTTCAAAAAGTCCAAAGACGTGCCAATAGTGGACAAACACTAGCTTGGCCTACTTGTACAACAAGCTAGTCCTATGTGTGGAAGAAATGCTTATGCCATGCAGGTGCTAGTAGTTGAAAACTTCTCTTTCTCCCTTAGCTTAATCTAAGATCATGCTACTTGGCTTCGCTGGACAGATATCTTCTGAAAGACAGTTTCTGACACAGAGACTGCAGGCTTTTCTGTTGGTGTATGTTGAGCTGGTCATTCTTGGTAATCATGTAGTGCTTTATCTTTGCAGAAGTTTTGCCTGATCTCTGGACATACTGGTTGTGATTACTTCTGATGGGAACTCCAGCACTCCAGCGAAATGTTCCTCATGTCATTCAGACTAAAATTTCTTTGGACTGCTTTCTGTTTTCTAAATCAAAGAAAGGTGCAATTGTATGTTGAAATCTCTTCTGCTTTATTACAACCAATCTTCTCCAAATATGAGAAAACAGGTCAGAAACCAACTAACCAACCAAATTTGAAATTCTGTACCAATATGCTCTTCCGCTCTGGGTACCTTTTGGACTTTCTTTATCTTATACCTACAAATTCTGCAGACTGCAATAAGAAAAATAGATACCTTTTATGTAGAGCTTCATAGCTATCATTAGGGTTAAAACCCACTCTATTACATTTTGTCTTGGCTCATATTTTTCCTCAACCGTTTGTATTAGTCACATAATATTTTAAATTAAAAAAATCAAGAGAATGAAAAGACAAGGTAGCCAACAAGAAAGTCTTTGAGAAAAACAATGAATGACCACTGTGTATAACTGTGTGGAGAAATAGCATAAGAAATTTGAGATATAGAGAAGAAGAGTAAATTTAACTGCAGAGTGTGAACAGAACAGTTGTTGGGAGGATAATTCAGGAAGGATACTTGACTAGTAAAGCATATCTATCACTGCTGTATACAGCACAATACCTGAAGACTGCATGGAAGCTATTTATTAAGGATATCATAGTTATTTTCCATGACAGTATATATACAAGCATAAAAAAACAAAGTGCTTAGACATTCTGTGGATATACAAAAGAAACTTTTTGATTTAGTTTATCATGGGTGAGACATGGATTATCTCCTCACAGAATACAATTAAGTCTTATTTTTCTTTTTAGTAACTCTTTCCTGACATTTTTAGGCATTGGGTAAAGACTGTATGTCTGCTCTTTTGGATACTCAACCATATTAATTCTTATTGCTGAGGATGTTGTTTGCTGCTGAGTATTTTTCTTCACAGTTACAGGATTTGGCTCTAAACTTCTGGTTGATAGCAAACCCAGCATTGCACCTATGCAATCAAGAGGCAGATGGATGATGTCCACATTAATAACTTCATACCATTTCTGTCTAACCCTGTTTGAGTAGGGTTAGACATATTAGATAGCATATTCTTAAAGAAAATGCTATGGGCCAGATCCTGCTGTGTACAGCACATACGTTATCATACAGTACAGGAAGAGAGAGCTTTCAGGGCTCCTCAAAAATTAGTTTTTTCACTTCTTTCATTAGAAAATGATGCCTCTTTTTCTATACAAGAAATACCTCTCTATCCTTGTGCCTAAATTTGAAAAAAATCCAGATGAGGGCTTGATTCACAGTTCTAGGTTTTAAAATAGCTGTAAGCTCTTCCGTATGTTGGTGGCACTGACAATGTTACAGGATTCTGTTAACATCGTGCAGTTGCAGGAGTTATAACGTATGTGTGTTTTGCCAGTTCAAATACGTGTAATTCCTTTGTGAGAAAAACACAAGTTCTCCTTCTTCGTTTCTTTCTTTTTTTTTTAAGGGAGAGTTGGTTTAATAATGAACTGATGTCTGAGAAGAAAATTCTTGTCGTTTCTTTGGTAGATAACACTAATGTGGTACAAACTGTTGGACCACACTTTGTGTGCTGCAAGTGAATCAGGTCACTGTTATGATGTTTATGAGATACTCAGTTAAACTTTACAGATATGTAGCGTGCATAAGTGCAAAAAGTTATATATATATATAAAAAAAAAATCCAAATAGGTTATTTTTCTTCTCAGACTACCAGTTTCCTTTGGTGCCCCTCTGAGCCCACCATATATTTTATCTTGTAACCATGGCAGTGCAATAATTCTCAAGTTGAACCTTTTCAGGGAACACAGCTTAAGTTTCACCATCAGCAGGAAGCATCTGACTGAAAGGCACATCGTGTTCTCTTGGATGCATGCTGTGTAATTCTGACTTCAGCGTGGGTCTAGGGGGGACAAGTTTAATAAATTCCTTCCCAGAGGCAGCTTTTTTCCTGCTGCCTTGAGTTACAATAGGCGTTTTGTTCAACTGCTAACTTCATTCTTTAGAAAATGCAAAGAACTTAATTGTTAAAATCAAATAAAAAATGCTAATCATTTTTCTACTGCTCTCCTGGTAGCCATGCTGATTTAAAAGTTTGTATCATTGTCATCAAAAAGATAATACTTGAATGTTTTTGCTAACATTTAAAAACTGTGAGTGTGAATTACCAGTGGAAAATGAAAGTATTAATGAGTGAATGAGGAAAATTATTGTTATATATAAAACACCTGACGGTTTGTAGATCCATATCTCGTCAGCTCACTCAGCCCTTAAATTGACTGACATGGCGTATGCATCATCTACTATACATTCAGTAAAAATTGTAAAAGGGATGACATTACAATGCCTGAGAGTTGTGTTATTCTGTGCATTCTGCATGTATTCATTTTCCCTATTCAAAATTTATAATATCACAGGATTTTATAATAAAACCTCAACTATTTTTTCCCAGAACACTAAAAGATCGTACAGGCATACAAAGAATTATTTGTGTACAACAGGTGATTACTCTTTTTTACTGGGACTGTTTCAATATTGTGAGTCACAGAGTTGTGCACACATCAGCTGCTCTTTCATGAAAATAACTTATTTAAAATGCAGCAAGAGAGAACTACCTGGAAACATATTTCACTCCTTCGTTCTGCTATGCATTTGGCCTTGATCCAGCTTACATATAAATTAAATTGGTTGTTTTCAAGTAATTTATTTTTGATCATATTTGTGTGCCTGACTGACAATAACAGTTTGCTTGCCTGATAATAACAGTAACTTGCTTATGCTCACTGCTGTCCTGGAAGATAAAGTTGTGACTGGACTTGATTTATCCATGAGCAGTTATACTTTCCTGAACTAAGGGGTCTGTGCCTGGCTCATATATTAATGGCGTATTAACATTAACCATATATTAATCCTCAGAGCAAGGATCTTTAGGAATATTTTACAGCAAATGAGGAGGGCATTCATCATTGTCATTTAGCCCTGTGTGAATAAATATTTTGTGATACTGTAACTTTGGCAATGTAGCCCTGTAGGTGTTCTGCACGCCTTAAGAGTTTTTGTGTGCATTGGAGTAGTGTTGTGTAGCTGGGTTTAAGCACAGATGTTAGAGAGATGTTGGTAGCAAAAATCTTGTTTCTCCAAGGAAACTGGAAAAGTTATTTTTGCAGTGAATGTTTGTGGTGAAGCAGTATGAGCTTTATGGTAGAACAACAAATTTTCTGGTCGCTTTTTTTATTATTTAATACGCAAAACATAGCTGTTTGTTAGAAGAATTGGTTTATTACCAACTTATTACATGAAAAATTTTGAATGTTCATATTTACTGATGAGAAAGCTATTTCTTTTGTTTGTTTGTGCTTTTACTTTAATCTGTTTAATGAGTTAAATCACTAAAATTAATTTAGTGGCTTGGCAGCAATTGGAAAAAAAAGCAAGCTTCTAACAGATAGTATTACTACAGAAATGGACTTCTAATGCTGCTTGTTGCTCTAGAGGGCAATATAAATTCTAAAATTTTATGTGCTTCTAAGAAAACATTAGTGAGGATTCACTTCCTAGCTTTTTACTGTAGTGTTAATTATCAGCTATGGTCAGCGATTGCTGTGTGAAAATATTCAAGGATTTGCCAGTTGTGCAGCAAGCCAAGTTCTGCTCCCCAGAGTAGCTTCATTTAAACTCCTTCCATCCTATTTACACTAAAATACTTTGTGTGCTTATGTCCAGTCTGAGATCTCTTCAAGGCTATCATATTTTTCATTAATGTAAGCATTTGGAGATTAAATATGGGGAGACAACAGTTTGAGCTGAAATTTCTAGGAATTCCACTTTTTCAAAGTGGAATATTAACTACAAGTCCTCTCCCACCTCGGCTGTCTTGTTGCCTTAGAGTACCAGGTTTTCACTAGTTAACAATTTTAAAAAATTTTTTCCTTAAAATACATAGTAAGCATTTCCTGGAAATAAATTGCATCTTTAAAAGTGTTATGACTTTGATTGCTTTCCCTATTTAATAATAGCTTTTTCTTTTTCTTGTTTATACAGGAAGAAAGGCTAGATGTAAACAATGTGGTTTAATTGTGCCTCAACATCATAAGCCTGTCTGGGAACACTGCTGGGAAATGAATTGTGCAGTGTCGGTTTTTGTTCTTTCATTGACTACTTGTGTTTGTTAAGGGATTATGCTTCCAGTCGTCTTCTACCAACTTTGCTCCAAGTAGTTCCTGAGCCCCTGCTGTACTGGTGTTAAGCTGTTACTAGTGAAAAGAGATTGCCTTCCTGCTATAATAAATACTGAAGGCTTCCTTACTACTCAAAAGTAATTTCCAACTCCAGTTTATGAGGGAGCTCAACCCTCCTACGAAATGAAAATTTGGCTGGACGCTTGCGAGGAAACGGCAATTTAAGTTGTACCTTCCTTGGCTTCTTATCTGGTGAACAATCGGTTGTGAAAATAGTATTTCCTTTCCAGTAGTAATTTTGAAGTCCCAAAGGAAACTAAATCAGTACCCAGACCATAGAATATACGGTCCTACTCTCACCAGTTAATGTAGGGTGAGAAAAGCTGATTTGCCAGGAATATTGCATGTGACCACAGGCACATCTGCAGTAAACTGGAACAAATCCCCTTGCTTGCCCTTTACACTACCAGGTGAGTTTAGTAGATAACCTTGATGTCCACTGACAGCTGCTTCCTTCCAGCAATGTAATTCCTTCATTGTACTTGTTATAGATGGTACTCCCATTTACTTTCTGATTATTTTCTTTCTTTTTAAATATGTTATCATCTAAAATTTTTCATGATACAAAATGATGACAACAAATTATTTGTTATCCAGCATATTTTAGAAATAGGAGTTAGTGATTTTATATATATGCAATCTGGATGTCATTAAGCTTGGCCTAGAAAGGAAAATATGATCTAAAGCTTCTCAGTACTTGTGAAACTGTGGCACAGCTGGAATGCCAGGTGAAACAATTTCAGAAACATTCCATGTTACCACTGTAGCAGAGTATTTTTTGTAGGCCATGAAATGAACTTGTCTAAATCTGCATATGCCATTCTCTACAGAATTAAATACTCAATGTGATGTATTTTAAAAAAAAAAACTATAGTTGTGCATGTGTACGTTAAAGAAGATGAGAAGCATCCCCAGACAGCTCTTCAATCAGAAACTCGTGAGCTTTGTCACTCCTGTGCATTTTTTTTTTCCATATTTTTGGGCCAGATGAGCACTATCTTTTTCTCAGAGGACTTTTGCCTTGCTGAAAATGACATTCTGAGCCTTAAAAACTGGTGTAATTTCAGGTAGCATTTTTGATATGCAGAACCTATACCCTGACTGTCCTGAAGATAAAAAAATAAGACTTAAGATTATATTACAAACCATGGCATTTGAAAGGTTCCAAAAAGATGTCCTCATCTATAGAGATGTCTATTTGCTGGAAGACTGAAGTTGTGTCCAATTGACACATAATGTCCTGGTACTCAGGGGTGGCCTTTTAGCTACCTAGACGTGAGATAAAAGTGCTAGTTGTGATTGCTGTTGTGTGAAAATGTACTAGCAGTGAAAACCTCAGTGTTCCTACCAGGGGATCCAGCTAGCTAACCGTAGTTGCATGTCTACTCATAGGGCTCTTTGAAAGTGTAAGGCTCAGTCTTTTGGGAACTGGCCCCAGGGTTTGATTTTTGTTCTGAAGAGAGCAAAGTCTATTCATAAAAATTTTATAAACACACTTGTGTTTCTGTCTGGCTTCTTAGTCAGAGACTGTTTCACCAAATCTGTAGTGTGTGTGCTGGAAAGATAGTGTCTCAAAAGTGTGGTGGTTTTTGAATGTGAAACAGTAGAGTTTTGCTCTATGGGATGCTGCTATCAACAGGCACCTATCCACACCCAATGTGAAGCTACATACAGACATGCTAGGATTACGTGCCTATTTCCAAAGAAGTTGTAACATTAAAAATAGATACTATGCCTATTATTTTCCATCTCAGTCCAGTCATAAAATCCCAAATCTTCAACTAGAGCAGTGACTGCATGTTGCTGAAGACACATTTACCTTTCTGTGAACTGGGTGCGTTTTTATGTTTGCTTCCAATGCTAATGAACTCCACTGTATATCATGTAGCTCACAGAAGACTTGTAAAATTATTTCTAAATTCTCAAGAATACTTGATAATCTAACTAGCAGCATAGTTTAGCCACTTAGTGTTATAAAAAGAATTAATCCCGTCAAGTCAGAGAAAAATTGCCATTTTTGGAGTCTATGAAGAGGTAATTTTTCTAAACCAAGGTTGCCTATAACTAGAAGTTTGAATTTAGTGTTAAGACCTGGGGTTGATGACCAGGTTATGCAGCTACAAAGGAGAATTAATACAGAACAGCTTTCAAAGGCTGGAATGACACATTTAAACCTCAGGAGAAAAAAAAAAAATATGTGTACACAGTAATTATGTAATGGTTGTATATAATTAGAAATGAAAATAAAGTAGTATAAAGAAGTAGGCAAGATCTTTTTCAAGATATACTTAATACATAGTAAATGCAATGTCAGTAAAGTGGAATTTGATTTGTACATAAAAACCAGCCTGTGTTTTCCTCTGATGTTCTAGAAAATATTCACCTCCATTAATTTTCATTGGGCTATGCTTTGTCTTAAGATTTTAATGGAAATGTAATATAACCTAAAAAATGTTCTCTATAGAAGGACTGTCATTTCTAATTATTTTGTATTCACAAACCCTGCACTTTGTATGTGGCTCCAAGACAAATCTAGAACCACAAAATAAAAGTAATCTCATATTCAATGTAACTGCAGTTGATACGTGATCAAGATGCAGTTATACAGCCCAGCCAATGTTTAGCAAAGTGGCCTGGAAGAAAATTGATGTAAAAAGCTGCTGATAGACAGCCTGCAGGAATTCAAAGATTAAAGACTTCCCAATGAATGTGTTGAAATGCATTCATAGGTGGTTCCAAACCAGCCATTTGGCCCAATGGTATAGAGCAGCTTACAGCATAATTCTGATTTCCTCTCGCTGTTCAATTAATATTCACAAATATGTATGTGGATTCACAAATATACATGAACACTGAGTCTGTCACACATGACTGCTTGGTTACTCTGTGTGAAGGGATCTTTCCCATTAGTCCTTTAAAAAAATGTATTACCCTCATTAGGGGGGTTGTTTGTTTGTTTTCTTGATTAGCACTTTCTTCTTGGATACAACCATTAACCTTCTCTTCTTTCCATTTAATCCTTTTGTATTCTAAATCTTACACATTTTCTCCCAGCTTTCTATATTCCTTCCTGGGAGCAAGTAACCATCAGTGCAGAACTCTTGCTGCTTTAAGATTTCTTTCTTTCCCACTTACTTTCTTTCCCCCCTTTTCATTGTTATCTGCGTTTCTTCTTCATTCTGCTTTCTGATCTCACTTCTTTTCTCTTCCTGGCCATCTTTAATGGCATAATCAAAGTCCTCAGAAATATGCAGTATCAGCCCTTGGCTGTACTGTGACTTCCTGATGCTTCTCCAGGATGCGGAGCACCCCAGTGTTCCTCATTTACTTTTGTGCCTGTGCTTGTTTTTTCTCTCCCTCCCTTACTTCATTATATAGGGAACAGACAGCTTCCTAAAAACCCAGTTTAGGAGTGCAGTCATTGAATACTGAACACCAAATGTCTGAAGTCATCAGTATAAAGAAACACTTGCAAATTGCATTGATGCTGAAATGTGTTTTCATAAACTATTAATACGGCAATTACAAATAACAGAGAGTCACATCTTGGCTGATTCACTGACAGAAAGAAGGTCTGCAAATGTTAAATCATTCTTCAGAAATACATTCTGCAGGCCATTTTTCTGACTTGTGATTTGTCAGGTAATTTTAGCTTTCGCCAAAACTTGAAAAATTGAAACTAGTCTGGAAAGATGTGTCTGCCTCAGGTTAGAGTTCCTATCTAACCTTCTGGGAAGTTTTCAAAGGTCTTTCTCCTGCCAAAACAGTGTAAATTGGTCCAAGAGTGAAAGAAAAGCGTTAAAGAGCTTTAGAGTAAAAAAGAATCAAGCCCTTTAATCTGCATCCTCTGAATACTTTGCATGTATAATTTAGTAGTGCCATTTGATTTACCTGTAGTCACGTATTTATCTTTTTTAGTGCACCTTCCTACCTGGCCATTTAACTGACTGTTTAAGTACTGGTATCCAGAATGTCCTGCTATAACCCCATCAGGCACATTCCCACCAATCTTTTTTCCACCCATACATTTCCTCCAGTATTTTTTTAAAGCACATGACAATCAATTCAGAATGTCCTTGCTCTTTAAGAGTCTTTCCTTGAAACCTGATTTTAAAGCTATGATTTTCCCTGTAGTTCATTATGATTCTGGGACATGATGCCTTTGTGATAAAAATATAAATAGCACCTGAGGAGCAGAGATATAAATTTGAAGTATCTATAGAGATTTTAATTTTACTTCACAAACCTGAGTGCGCCTAATATTAATGTGTGTTGGCACAAGTACTCCTTACATACATTATTTGTCAAAGCAATTGTTGAAATAAAAGGCACACCTAGGAGTAACATTCTGCAAAAGTGAGTCTGTAATTAGTTTCATACATAAAAAAAAATTCCATTGTAAATTCTATATTCATGTGTAATTCTTTTATGGTACGCAGTGAGGAAATAATCTCAGAAGTTGATGAAGATCTTGGTTAAGTAGTTGATTACAGGTTATAAACTTATAAAAATGGAAGAATTTCTCAGAAACATTAGAATAAACTATATTGCAAGCCCAGTAATAATTTTCAAACTTAATAGGCACAGTGTTTTATACTAAAACTAGATCTGGAGTGGTGGAGTCAAGCAGTATCTGCTTACAGGGCCTTAGAGCTATGTGTATTTACAAACTCTTTTTATATATACCTCTACTTATCAGTATGGCTGTAAATATGTAGTATGTAAATTTGTATGCTGCCATGTATTATATCTTTGCATTAAAAGATTGCTAATTCAGTGGATGGACTCTTTGTGCTCTTATCATTTTCCCAGCTTTGCATCTGTGCTATCTTCATTTAAATGACTCTCCACTTGTTCTTTCATCAAAGGGACCATCACTCCAGCAGTATAAAACGTTGGAGGACCATCAGCATCTCATCAGAATAACCAGTAGGGTCTACAGGGAGAGAATGGTGACTGCCATGAGTGGTTGTCAATATTACAAGTTGTATTACTTTGCTGCCAGCAATAGGTAGAGGAAAGGCTATGTTTTTTGTCGTGTTTTGTTTTTAGAGTCCCAGTCATAAACATGGAAGCTTGATTACAGCCAGCTGCTTGAACGTGAAGAAATAAAAGCTGTAAAACTGCTTGTTAGCAACTAGGCTTGAAAATGGTGAAATGATGGTAAAGGAATGAATATTAACGTAAGTATCTTAACATAAATTAAAAAACCTCAGTGACTGCTGTATATTTACGTGGCTGAGAAATACTAGAAAAATGCTATTTTTTTGTCCAAGAAAAAAATAATATTTTTAACAGGAGCCTGAAAAACAACATTAACTCAATCTTTTCCTCATATTCCTGTGATTTTTCCCCCCTCTATTATCTTTGGGGATTCAAAAAATTAATTTGATTTAGTCTTTTTTTCCCCCCTCCATTTTTCATTTTTTATTTAATAAGCATTTATCTTTATTACAAATTATTTATTTCTGAAGCATTTTGCCTGCAGGAGAATTTTTCTGTAGCAGCAAATAACAGTCTTTTAATGCCTTACTGTGCAATTGGATTCAAATTCTTCAGAGAATTAACACATTTAATATGATCAATGATGGGAGATAAGTAACAGAACCTGACACGAATACACGGTGACTGACCACTGAATGCTATTTGTTATTGTGCATCTGTAGTGGCTGATCCCCTGTAAAAAGTAAAATGGAGCTAGATATTCAAGGGACAGGGTAGATCAGAGGACTGGTAATGTAATCCATGTCTTTTCACCTCCAGGTCACTGGTTCATATCTGTCTCTGGTTGGTAGTGACTAAAATTCATTACCATCTAATGGTTGGTCAGTGGCCTATGTAAAATGAGTTGCTGATCTTAGCCAAGTTACTACCGGAATGGTGTTTGTATCACAAGAAGTACTGTAACTGGCACCTTTTCTGATTGATAGTCCTTTTAATGGGGCCAAGCACTCAATTGTCAGAGAGATGAGGCTTTGCTCCTAGCCTGCTCTAAAGGTTCATTGTTTCTTCTTAACAATGGAGGTGTTTCCATTTCACAGCAAATAAAAAACCCCAAAAACCCTGTATGTAATGTTTTAATGTTATATGTGTGACCTCTGGGCAATGCTGTTACTGTCTTGACTACTTCTACATGAGACAAAACATGAATGTACACTCAGAGTTTATAGCCTTTAAGGAAATTCCCTAAGGAGGTAGGAAAAATGTTTAGGGCCTAATCCTGCAGTACTTCGCCACTTCATACTCGTGCTCCTGCATAATCCAGCAATGTCTAAATCAGGGCTTTCCCTAATGTCTTTTTTTTTTTCTTGTATGCATTTTTCAGACAAAAACTATACTAATCGTCTTTCCAGCTTTGTCAAGCTTTCTGTTTCCCTCAGAAACATATTTACCATTTTGACTATTCCACTAAAGCTGATTCTGCGGGAGCTCTTTCTGTTTGGTATTGGGTTTTTTTTCCTTCCCCTTCCCAACTGTAAAATCTGAGGGTGATTTGCTGAAAATATCTCTGCCATTTGCATCTGAATGATGTAATTCTACTTTTAATTACTGGATGTACATCCAGAAGCACAACCATAGTAGGTATAATGCTGATGAGCTATATGGAGATAGCAAGGCAGCACGCTGATGTACTCAGGTCTGAGACCATTTAACTGGTATGTTTGGATATTGCAGGACCGCGGAAGGTTTAAGGAGAAAGCAAAAGCAGCGGGCTTTCCTCTGTTGGGGAGTAAATTATCACGAACAATTTTTCATTCTCCTTCACTAGAATATCGCTGGCAGACTAAATTTTACATTCAGTTCTCATGGGGAAAGTCGCCATGAGAATATCACCTATCTGGAAGGTGGGTTGCAGTGTTTATAGATTACATTTTAATTCAGGTTATGAATGTTCAGACACTGGCTGCTAAGGAAAGGTCTTGACTATCAGTCCTGTGTTTCAGCAGTTTCCGGAATGCTTTAACTGCATATTCTAAATTTAAAAGCTATGTTCTCTTTAAAGTTGTTGGTTTCCACTCTCTACATAATCTTTTTGTGATATGGTTAATCAAAGCATTAAGTGACCATGAGGATTTGAAAAGTTTTTAAAAATCAGAACTATAAATGCGAAATTATTTTTCTCTCGAAAGGTAGTGTTTTCCAAAGTATTAATCTTTCTGTGTCTTTATTTCCTCATTTTTCCTTTGAGAAAAACATCATTCAGCATTCAGTCTAGCATATGTATCCATGAACGCATGCCCAAAGCATTAACTCTAGTATTCAGGGTTTTCAAGATTCCTGTGCCAGGGTCCTGAATACACAACATATAAGGTACGACACACAAATATATGGTATCTCAATTTCAGAAATACTGAACTTCTGCACTATTAAAAAATTTGACAATTTAAAATCCAGAAATCCAGAGCAGCAGAGTTTAAGAAGTAGTAATAGCTATGGTGAGCAGATTTTAGTGTTTCTCCCTATAAAAGCATTGGAAATGTGTGCGTACAATGGATATAGGTGTTCCATTCTCCCCAGAAGTTTTCCAAGGAACAATAAAATACAGATTACTGTAGAGTTTTGTATTGTTTGTGTCAACTTGTGATCCAGCTGCTGTATTTATAACATGGTACTTTTATGTTTGTATATCCATAGCTAAGCCCATTGCTCAAGGACATCAGCCTCAAGAGAACATTTAACATTACTTTACAGAATCCTGTTGCCATTCACAGTACTTTTGCAAAAATGGGGCAGTCTGTCTAATTAAGAAATTTCTGAGGGTGAGTATTACTAGATTGCCCGAAGCCTTAAAAAAAAATAAATTCTAGCATATCTTCCGAACTAGAATTATACTCACTCTTATTTTCTTTGAGTAGGCAATGGGTGGCTTTATTCTGTATAGTGGAGAAAACGGTAATGTACTCACAGTTCCTCCCCTGTGCGTTCATATCTGCAATCAGAAGGAATGATATTTGCTTAAATAAATTTTAAAATTAATTTCAGAGCAGAATCCTTCCTTCAGCTAAACCAAATTATTATAATTGTTGTAGCAATGGTTAGAAACATCTATTTAATATCCATTTGTTTTCAAATAGGTGTTTTCTTTATGTGCATGTATGTTGGAGGAACTGGAAAGTTGCACACAGATGAAATATAGATGGCAGGCTTCTCCACAGGCCATTTTTTTCTCTTTGAGAAATATAGCAATGAACTCTCTATGTTGTCTTCTGTTACTGTGGAAACAATTATGATTATGAAGGCTATATTCTGAATGTATTAAAAAAGCAGACAAAAGAAACAGAAATTCAAGAAACATTTAATTTAAACAGGCTAAAATAGCATTAATGAATGTTTAGATAAGTGACTTAAACACTGAAAACTCATTATTTACCTCTGACTACCAGATACAACCAGTAGTGCTAGAAAATGCACTATTAATTTTTGCCTGGTGTTCTGTGTAAAGAAAATGTTGATTTTAATGCTTGCTTCCCAAAAAACAATAGTGTGTGTTATGAAGCATAGTGTTAAGGTTTCCTAAACAGCTTTATACTGAAATCTCTCTTTTATGCCCTACTAGAATCCTGTGGGAAGGCAAAGGTCTTCTACTCCTTCTTAAAAATTTTATTATTATTTCTGGTGATGGTTGGTTGGCTGGGTTTTTTTGGTAAAGACTTTGGACTTTGGACAGCCTCTTCGCCCAAATTAATTGGAAATATTTCCCCATTTGCAAAATTTAGAAAACTTCTTTTTTAAGGTAGCTTGCTTTCCTATCCTGTATTTATTATTTAAAAAAAAAAAATCCACACTGCATTTCCAACTGAACTAAGAAAATTGATTTTTTTCTGTACATTTTTATCTAATGTCTGCAAATCTTGGTGGCTATGAGCTGCAGTCAGCATCATTGACCTGACAACTGAACTTCATATTAATGTTACTTATTTTCCTGGCATGGAATGTATGAGTGTTTAGGAACCATAAGGAGAAACAGAGCACTTGAGGTTTGTTAAAAGCTATAAATGGGGTGTGAATAGGAGACAGTGACTATCAGTGAAGACTCTGAATATCAAGGTAGGTGTTGAATACATCCAAAGTGACCTGCTAACCTTTAATCTTTTGAACTACAATAAAGATTTTGTTTAAAATCCCTTTTCTGAATAATTGTCTCCTGGTCTGCAGCAGTGGTAGTTTTGCTCAAAACTTGACCAGAGGACAATATAATTAAAGTTAAAGTCTCTGCTTTGTGGGCCACCATAAACCTTCTGCTAATTTTAGGTTGTCTGGTAATGGCAAGTAAAGATTTACAGCCAAGTCTAATACACATAGATCTTGATGTGGTTCACTAATCACTTACAGTAGCTGATAAATATCTTGAATGCAATTTGACCTTAAAGAATTTTCTTCATAATGAGTTAGAGAGGATTTAAAAACATTTCTTTATTTCAGGTTAAGAAAAAATCCTTTTAGTGAATCATCTTTTACTTTGTATTTTTTTTCCCTTTCCTGCTTCACACAGAATTTAATCCAACATTAGTACATTCCTGACAGAGACAAGCTCAAAGCTCCTTCCAAAGGAGAAGTTCCTTTCATGGTGATCTCTCCCAGCTGCTCAAAATAGCTGTTCTTATAGCTTCCTGATAAAGGAAAATTGCTCTTGCAACAATTTTTCTCTCCTCTAAACTTTTTCTTTCTTATCAGACTTCTTCCTTACTGGATGCCACACTCCTCTACTCTTGCAATACAAACAAAAAAAATAAGCATCAGATTTTTGTCCTTATTCTTTTCTAAGAACCACAGAAATTGTGTAACTTTATAATTCTGCACAATTTGGAAATATTTGCTCTATGTCTTCAGTACAGAGTGACCCAACAGAGATAAGAAGTCCACCATAGAAACAAAAATCTGTTTTGTTCTTTCCATGGTTGATATCTGTACAGCCTTTATACAGAGGAAATGCTTCCTTCTTCCCTTCCCCTTGAAACAGGGAGGGGGTAATTCCCAGCACCCCAGAGCCCTTGCAAGAGATTTCCATCTTGGAGAGCAGGTTGAGGTACCAAGTTTTCCATATCTGATACTGTGTTTCTGTGATTTCTTCAGCCACCCATCCTGATTCCAGCCAGGCCAGAGTTACCTTCCCCAAGCAGTCAGCCCAGGTGAACTGAGTTAGTCCAGGCTGTTTCCACACCACCTGACATCACTCCCCCATAGAAGGGGCTGGTTAGGGAGGAGTGTTCCTATGCTGCTCTGGTGCAGTGCAAGTGTGGCTTTGTCTTGGGTTTTTGTTCTTATGGTGCTTGTCAGGAAACTGTCCTTATCCCAGCCGTGGGGGCTCAGTCTGTTTCTCCCCCAGGAATGAGTGGTGTGTGGTGCTCAGCCCCTGTTTGGAGCTGAACCACCTCACTACCTTTGAATCATGCTGATAACATTCATAAGTAGATTTTGCTCTACTGAATGATCGCATCCCCCATATCACCAGTGAATCACAAAACCACCTAATTTCTGCTTCCCTGACTCCTCAGGGGGAGCCACCAGTCAACTGAAGAGCTCTGCTATTATAGGAACCAGCATCTACAGTGTTATGGTTGGAAGGAGGGACCTACAAATATTGCTACTCTGTTACAGGTAAAGACTGCTATTAAATATAGACGCATCCCCAATAACAAATACAGCTGGGGGAAGGGACAGGTACCTCTGAAGAGAACTATGGATGTCTTTCTCCCAAACTGGCCAAGCAAGGTTAAGCCAGCAAGGGAAATAATAATGGAGTATTTTTTTCATCCCATTTCTTAAAGCCAGTAGCAAGTAGAAATAGTAGAAAACAATGGATTGTGCTGGTGGATAATGAGAGGAACAGTCCCCTTAGTATTGTGACATGCTAAGTAACTTCCAGTGCTTCCAGTGTTTCCAGTTTGCCATGTGTTTTACAAAATACTAAACCTTAAATACACCATTGTGTACTGAATAAAAATGGAATCAGGTGTCAGATGGCTTTTCATTTGTTCAGTCATCAGGATAGGAAGACAAGCAAACATAACAAACCATAGTAGTTTGGAAGTCCAGGCAGTATCTTTTCAAGATTTGTTATCCTCTCGCAAATTTCCAGTACTACAAAAAATCTCAAAATGATACTGCTGGAATAAGAGAATTCTCAGACTGCCAAAGACAGACATTCATGTCTAACCAATCATAGAATCACAGAATTTCCTGAGTTGGAAGTGGCCTGTAGGGATCATCAAGTCCAACTCCTGTCCCCACACAGAGCCAGCCAAGTCAGAGCATGGGACTGAGCACATCGTCCAGACGCTGCTTGAACTTAGTCAAGCTCAGTGCTGTGACCACTTCCTTGGGGAGCCTGCTCCAGTGCCCAACTACCCTCTCAGGAAAGAACCTCTTCCTAATATCCAACCTAAACCTCCCCTGTCATAGCTGTTTTATACAATATTATATCTTTAAAGTATCATTGGCCCCATACTTCCTTATTTTGATTTTCAACATTAAAGCCAGGCCTAGATTCTACATATGAGGAATTTTCTCTGAATTTCTTATTCAAATAATACTAAAAGATGTACTTCTGAGAGCTGCTTTTATCTTTCTATTCTTTTTTTCCCCATATGATAAGGACATGGAAGTAAACATGCTCAATATTTAGACCAAAGCCACTATCCAATAACTCACACTCTGTATAGTATTTCTTTTAAATATATAGCAGCTGGAAAAGTAATTGAGAATATTTTTCAAGGAATACACTGTGATGATGACCTAGATAATGTATCTTAATATGTTTTCTTCATCTTTATTGTCACTGATACCCCTCCTTTGAGGTGCTGGAGGCATTAGGATGAACAATTGAAAACAAGACCAAAAAAGCTTAACCATCTCACCATAAAAAAAGTTTAGTCTTCTGGAATGTGGCACACCCACAAGATAGATGGTAAGTGCTTATATGTAGTACATAAATAATTGCTCTGTATCTTTTCATGTTGATATTTAATCAGAGGGATGCAGCCAAGAAAAAAAAGAAACTTTTAATAAATAAGAGCTTTTGAAAATGGAAAATCTGATCAACTGTTAATTATGACTAATAATTTTGAGTGCAAATGTAAAATTGATTTTATGTGGGTGCTGAATAGATATAAACTGCAGGTCTTAGCAAAACACTGAAATCTAAATATCAATTAAAAAGCATTCTGCAATTTATCATTGTGATGTTCAGCAATAAAGTGTCTTAATTTCACTGTATTCATTGATAATCCTTTTTATCATAACCTAATAAAGTCAGTTCTTAGCTGCCATAGTTCTTCCCACTACAAGTAATTCTCAGTAATCATAGCTCTGCAAACTTCATAGTGCAAAGGGATTAATGAACTCCATTTAACCAGTATACTCAGAATGGGAACAAATCTCTGTAGTCATGGAAAACATGTTCTGAAACATTAGTGAAACTAGAGCATTGATGAAAGACATTTATTTTTTTGTCTCTAAAAGAAAAAAAAAAATGAGCTGGGTGAAGAAAAGTGCTGTATTTACAAGATAACTAAATGATGCCCAGCATAGCACAGTCATCATAGTCTATTGGATATGTGTAGCTCTTAGGGTGTAAAATATTAAAATCAACCATTGGTTTGGAATAACTCATTTCACATTTGTCCTGCTTCACTAATCTGGAACATGTTTCTTTGAAGTGCTGAGCATACCTGACTTGACTGTAAAGGCTTCTGTTATACTAAACACCATGAAAAAGGAGCAACTGACAAATGTCTTAGCAGCTCCCATTGGTGTTAATAATTGGATCTTGTGTTGTGATAATAGGATCTAGTGTCATGATGTTAGAAGAGAAAGTATTTTGTGATTAAATCCATGCTAAGACTGAAGGCATTTATATGATCATCCTATTTATTTTAATTATATTAATAATTAACTGCCATGCAGAATTATGAAGTCATTGTGAAATTTAAATATCTTGCCTATTTCTTCATTTTAAAAATAATTTTATTATTATTTCCAGAAAAGCACACTCAAAGCAACTTGTTGGTGTTTCCAATCAACAGCTGTTTTCCACCTTGCTGTGGTGACTGCATGTGAAAGTTCAGAATTGAGCAATGCAGGAGGCACGTTGCAAAAGAACAGGTCAGAAGAGGAAAGGAAAGGAGGATATTACGTATGTAATTGGCCGTTTGCTTGCATGTTTGTCTATTGTGGCTAAAGTGATAAAATGGCATGTAAGCGTTGGTGGTATATATGTGCTGGTGGCAGAAGAGCCTTGAGATGTTTTCATACTCACATAGCAGATGGAGCTAAAATACCTATAGGAATCAGTGTGCAATTGCCCTCAACCCACTTAGGGTGGACTGGTCTTTACCCATTAACCTAGAAATCTCTTCCATGGTAAGAAATACAATAGGGCACTTCACAGCTACACGACCTTACAGCCCTTCAGATGGTAAATCAAGGTTTGATTTTCTTTGCTGAATAGGCATGTGGTCTCTCTGTGCCTTCTTCCTGCAGTTTTGAGTCTGCGGGGGAAATATGTGCAAGCCACAGTTGTACACATGAGCAAGACAGAGAGTATACAAAGCATGCTGTAGGCAAAGCTTTGAATTTAATATGTGTGGGTTGAGAATTGGAGCCCATGGTGCTTTTTGCCTCAGCAAATGCAGCTCTTCCCAATTAAGTTTATAAGCAAGTGTAACGTCTTACAACATTAAAAGATCCCAAGGACTTTCTCACTCCGTGGTGATACACTGGGTACTGTGTTTTGGCTGGATGCTATCCTTTCAATTCCTCTGCAATTGCTTTTTTATCTCCACCACCCACCCCCCTTCAGCCCCCCTTTTTTCTTACTCCCTCTTTGGTTCAAGTACACAGTTGGGTTTCTAGCATGAATGTGAAAATTTCTTTCTATTAAGTCACAGCTACCAAGGAATTTGTTTGAGGATTTTTCAGGTTGTCCAACAGAAAAAGAATAATTTTTATTCATTCTGTATTTGCACTATCTGGACCTAACAGAGTAGCATTTTTTTAACTTTTTAATTTTTTTTAATTTAAAGTTTTAAAATTCAGGGCAAGTACAGGCTACAGTAAATATTTCCTAATACCCTCAAAGAATTTGCAAGGTAAGATTAATTCTTATCTTCTTAATCAACTAAATTTCTCATCTGTTAAATCTGGAGAGCTCCATATTCTTCTATTTCTGTGTTTGGAAAGCACTGGAGAGAGTGGAGTTACAGCACTGTACTTGAGAGATACTGGTATGTTGTGGAGAAATTAAGATATTTTATGGAAACAAGCTCTGACTAGCAGATGTAATGTTGTCATAGTTATGAATTCTGTTAAAAAAACCCAACAAAATCCAACCAACAGTGGTCACAAATACAAATTAGAAATATTCATTTTCTGAAGGTGCACAACCAAGTCAGATAATTTCTCAGTCTTCTCCTCTGACATGGGAAAATGCTCCCATTCAAGCAGTTCTTGTGCAGCAATAGTCCTATAAATTTGTGTCAGTGACAGGACATGTGGATAACAAGGGCTCAGGAGTCCAAAACCCAATTCTACTCCCCCCTATGGAGGTGGCTGGAATAATAGCCCATTGGTCTGGAGGGCTGCCTCATTCCCCAGGAGCCTGAGCAGGCTGTTGTAGAGCATCTTCCCATGCAGCTGTCTGTTCTCCATTGCCCTGTTCAAGTTACAGGCTGACAGTGCGTTACCTTCACAGTCAGGACTGGAGGTGTTTGTGAAGCATTGCTTCTTTTATTTGTAAAAAACCCACAAAAACCCAAACCAAAAAACAGCTAAAAAGCTGACACCCATTGTACAAACTCTTACCATCTAAGATAGAGTAAAAGAGCCAAAAAAATTTGAGAAGGAAGAGGAAGGAATGGGACTAGACATCCTGACCTTGCAACAGCCACAGCACTTTGTTTGAGCTTTGATACTGATTTTCAAGGGCTTTTACTAAACTTTCAACTGCTAAAAATTGGCCAGACCACAGAAGCAAGGATTACAGCTCAGTTTTTGTTCCGACTTTCTGCTCTTAGTGAGAAAAAAGCTGGGGGATTGTTTTAAAGGTAATCCCTGAGCACTTATCTTTGGCCTCCAGATAGCACAGGCTGTTGCTGAGCAAGCAGCCAGCTACAATGTGTAAAACATATTCATTAGAAGTACTGACAGACTGCAGTTTAGCTCTGACCTCATGATTAACAGTAGAAAGGAAAGGGTTTTTGAGGGCGGTAAAGTTTTAATCTCCACCTAGGAGCTGCATGAATAAATCCTGTTAGAAAGAAAAAGATCTGAGCACATGCCTTTCACGTATTATTTTGACCATGTCTCCATTAACGCTGTGTGAATGATGTCAAACCACAGTGCTGGTAAATTTAAAACAAAATAATGTGTGTCATGCTACACCAAATTGTGTTCAGAGATTTTAGTTTGAGTTTGAAATGGTTTAGATATAATTTCAGAAGGGTCTGGGTTACGGGAGATTAATAAATCAAATCCTTGTCTCCTATATTTAACCTTCTTTACCAATAGGTTTTAGAAATTATAGTGAAATGGGATGTTGCCAGTTGTGGGGCAAAGGCATTTGCTACAGCTGCTGTGTATTTAGCCCCTAATAAAAGGGGATTTTTTTCTTCTGAGGTTTTTTTCTTTTTCCTTTGGAAGACAACAGTCAAGACAAGACAATGCAGGAAAATCTACTACTGAAAAGTTGTAAACAACCTAAGCAATGCAGGATGCTGATGATTTTGTCCCAATATATGACTTTCAGCTTATTCAAGAGTGTTTTAATTCTCCAATTCTATAGATAAGACCAAAACCCCAAGCTGTCCTCTTATATCTATGGATTTTCCATATTTTTCTACTATTAGTAATAGTAGCAGTTTAGTACTAGGAAATGTGCTGCATAGTTACCTTATGACCTTAATTGTGAATAGTTAATCCTGGAATTTGGGGGGGGTTAATTTTTCCTTCCCTTGCCCCTTTATGTAGCAAAGTGTTGTCATAATGAGTTTAATTAAGTGAAAATATATGTTGGCTTGCAGTGTTACCAAAGGTTGCTATGTGCCAATAAATCATAATTAAATGTATTTAGTGTAATAGTAGGAGTCATTCACAGTCAAGTTGCTTGGAACAAATGTTAATTGTTTCCTTAAATGACAAGCCCTTTCAATTCCAATTATAAAGAAAACAACCCAACAGCCCAGTTTTGCTAACCAATGGGATGTTTACATTACAAAGAATATCAGTGTTTTATTTATGAGTTATTCAATATGGTAAAGAGGTACTGTCTGGGGTGCCTGGAGGGGTTTGAATGTGCCTTATTTTGTTGAAAAATGGTTGCTGGTGTTCTTGGTGAAGTCTAGTTATGGTTAGGGAGGTGGTGTCTGGTGAAATGTGGAGAAGCAGCCCCAAGGAAAGCTTTGTGGCTTAACTGTATAGGACAAAGCACTTTAAATATGGACTACATGAACTCTGCTCATTATGAGGCAGGAACTAAGACTTTTAGGGCTCAAATTTGTAATTTAGAAGCATGTAGTGAGCACATGAGTGTAAAACAATGGGATTATTCAAATGAGTAAGTATCATGCTGTTACAGCTTCAACGAACCATATTTTAAAAGAACACCAATGCTTTGTTGTGTGGTGTTGGTGGGACAGCCTGTGCGTTCACATGTGCTTTTAAATAATGTTTTTGTAGACGACAAAATGTTTATACAGAACTGCCTGTCCTGTCTGTATATGTGAGCAAGCCTTCTGGGAGAGAATCCTTTTTTGTACGTTTGGAGAGCATGTGCCTCATACTGGGGGCATTACCATAGTGCAGAGAAGGACAGTAACCCCTGTGTGTACCCAGTTTTCCTTTTTGTGTGGAAGATGTTATGCCATAGCTCCTCACCCCTATGCACATGCACTTTTCCGAAGCCCCAAGGCCTGACGGTTAGAGCCAAAAGGAAGGGCGCAATTCTGCTTTCACGGCAGTCGGTCAGAACAGTGTCAGCATCTCCGCTGGCATTGATTTAAACTTAGACTTTGGGGACCTGCATTAACAGAGGAGAAATGCTGCATGTGCAAATGTTGCAGGGAAAAAAAATGTAGATGTAAGAGTTCAGTATTGTAACATTTGGACTCTTTTGAGCCCTATTAACACACAAAGTAAAAGAAAGGTTTCAGTGAGGAACTCTGTCATTAGTAAACTAAACATGTAAAATTAGATTTTTTTTTATTTTTTCCATTTGTTGGTCTCAGTTTCTCCAATCTTTACAATAAACAATTATGGGAGAGAGGGATTAGAAGCAGCTGCAGGCCTCTGTGTGATCTGAAGCGCACAGTAGGAGTATAAGGAATTTAAATATCATTCATTTTCTTTTCCTTTGCTCCTCTTCCCCCCTCCTTCCCCATGCCATTCCACATGGGAAACAATCAGTCATTCACAGCCATGGACAATGACCCCCTACCTTTCACAGCCCATAACCAAAAATCCTTTGGCAAAGCAGACCTGGATTCCAGCTAGCTCAGCACTGCTGGAAGTCACATTCTGCACTGTTGGATGCTGGGATTCATGAATCACAGGCATGCACTGTACACTGAGTACCTTCAATCAGCTGTCAGAAGCACTGGTTGACCACTGCTTGAGCACTCTATATACTTCCACTTTTGTTTTAACGCCTTTTCAGTTGTCACAATGAGTCTGTGGAACCTCACTGGAATCAAGTTCCTTTCTGATTAAAATGTCTTTTCTTTAAACTCAGCTTTGCAGCAGGGATGCCAGCCTGAAGGGCGCAGCATAGCTGGGGTACACTTCTGGTGATTGATACAACTTCACTTCCTTGACGATTATCTCAAATAAATCTCATTGGTATTTTCAGCCATGATGTAGATGCCCTTTACATCCATATAAATCTTTAGGGCAAGGAGAAAATTAGCCAAGTCCAGACATTGATCTTGTGAGGTAAATTATACCTAGGCAGCAGGGGCTCCATTGATAAACAATGAAGCGATGCAGATAACTTACCAGCTTACTTTTAATCAATGCAGCTTCTCACAATGTATTATTCTGGCAAACGGTCTAAATCACTGTGCACTATAAGAGTTGTTTTCAAAACCTTTTAATCTAATTGGAAAATCTTCCTTTCTACTGGTAATAAACACTCACTAAACTGTCTGCACCTAAATGAGCTGTAGTAATTTATGTGAGCTCCCCACTGCTTTTTCTCCCTTTAATCAGACAGACTGCTTTATGTCTTTAACTAATGAAACCTAAGACTTCACCAAGTAGATTTGATCAAATGCTACTACTGAATAAATCTTCATTAACACTGACATGTCCCACATCCTCCCCATGTCCCACTTCATCATTAACTCAGAGCAACATCATCATAGGAAGGTGATGGCCACTACTTTATTTACATATATAATCAAGCAGTAGTCATCAATGTCACCCAATAAGAACATGAAAAGATAATTTATTGGAGCTTTTTGTCAGGGCTTAATAATACTAACTGCAGTGATGCTTTTTTTCCTAGAAAGGGGATCTCAGTACTCTAGACATGTGCTAGAAGTGCCACCAGCTGCATGTACCTTCATAGAAAGTTTTCCTGGTTGTAATAGGTATTCAGATTTCTCCTTCCCTTTGATAAATAAATATTCCTCCCCACCTGGCAGTGTGTTTCAGAGGTACTCACATTGTCCTAGGTAGCAGGAACTGTACAACAGCTTACCACAGGATTACCAGTGATCCACATTCTTGTTACCTAGCACAAACCCTTTGATGGTATCGCTGTATACTAACCTGAGCAGCAACTATCGTTACTAAATAGAATAATAAAAGGTGTTACTCATGTGTCTGCTTGGGGAGATAATTGCCAAGAATAGGCCAATATCAACTAGAATTAAAATTATAGGGGAAAGAAAAGCAAACTGATCCTCTGTGATGCAAAACAATTTGAACTAATGAGTGATGGATTTTAAATGTAACAGAATTAGTGGCAGACAAAGATATTGGGACATCTAACTATGCCCATAGGTACCAAATAAAATGACAAATATGTTATTTTTGGATTTTCCCTGTTGACTGACGTGACTTTTTGGCTCATGTAAAAAAGGCAATGCTCAGAATACCAGCTGTATGTACTTCACAGTGTTCTCAACATTACTGCCGCTTATAAAGTTGATTCTATTCTGCCTTTCACTGGAAAGTCAGAAGAAATGAAGCCTTTAGAAAGTCTTTGTGTGGCTTGTCAAACATTCAGTAAGTGATAAAAGACAAAAAATATTAGGAATGCAAAAGCTGCTACTTTTGTGGGAATTGGGATGGTCGTTGAAAGGTGAGTTGGCAAATGCATATTGAAATGAAGTGGGGGGATAGGGGTTGTGATGACTAAGACTTTAAAATGATAAACTAGACAAGAAGCAGCCAAGGAACAGTTCATGACAGCCAGTGATAAGGTCAGATAGGTTGAAAAATAAGGTAATTTTGGCAGTGGAATTTCTCAGAGGTCTGTTGCCTGGCAGGCAAAGAAGGCAGGACAAAGATGTTGGCAGACATGAATGCATCCACCTGTACATACTAAATTGCACAGAAAAAAATAAAATGTGCTGTGGTTTTAGAGAGAGGGATGGATAAACCAATACTTTTATACCATGAAATGGAAAGTAGAGGGCAACTTGAATTACAGGAGACTGCATTTAGGTTTCTTTAGGCCTTTGTCTGCTATTTGCATCTTCCATCTCTAAAGTTATCAAGGGATAACTTTTCCCAAGGTTAGTATTAGTCTCTAGAATGTGTTTAGCAATCATTGTTTGCCCTTCTATCCTAGACAAAATATATAAAATAATGTAAGTCATAGATTACTTTGGAGAATAGCTAGAGCCTGGCTGGAATTTTCATTGCCCAGGGAAGATTTTAGCTAGCGTTAGCTCTATTCACTTGCATTCCTGAGAGTTTTATGTTCAGTATCTCTAATATGAGAAGATAAAAGGAAAAATCATAGGAATTGATTCATATTATAGGGATTATTTAGGTCATGTGTTTCTTTAATCATGAGAAATAATATCAGTTCTCTTATACAGAAATACTCTGCTGTGGAAAGAACATTGTCTAAAAGATGAAGATGAAAGTACATTTGCTGGGTACACTTGGAAAGGCAGGAACAGGTAGAGATTTAAAAAAGAGATACCTGCTAGCCCATGGTTAATAATATTAATTTGTTGGATTAAATATAACACCTATATCTATCGAGTATATTACAGAAGGTTTTGATATCTATCAAGAATATTCCAAAGGTGCATGAATTTAACATGGAAGTCATTTTGCCCTGATGTACGCACAGTGACTCTGGTTACTGAAAGCACTGTTGACTAGTGTTATATTATAGTGTGGTATGCTGCATCTCTCAATAGCTAATGTTTTGTGTTGGTAAGAAAGAATAGGGGTGGATCTGCCAGTCTGTGATGAGTAAGAATAACTATGTAGCCTGTCAAACAAACAAAAAACATCACTTCCAGAACTGCTGAGTTATTCTGTAACAACTGTAAAAGTCCTAAGGCTTTGGAAGGCTCCATGGCTGGAAAATACATGGTATAGATGTACATATTCTTCTATCTATGAGAAAGGATACAGACCTTTGTGTAATGATTCACGTCATAGCTCTGTGTTACCCTTACTCTCCTATAAGAAAGGAAATCACTTTGTCTTCAGATACATACACAGGTATGCACATACCTGCTGGATTATTAAAAAATAAAAGTGTTGATGTACTTTCTGAGAAACACATCTCAGAATTCCATAATTACATCATTCATCTTTCTGGGCTATTATCTTGTTTTTAGAGGGAGCGTTCTGCGTATCCATTAAAAAAGTGTATATGATCTATTTGGGCCTATTGCCTGCCAGTCACTGCTTTCCTTGTTTTCTTCTGGTTTAGCCTCCTGAATGTGAAAAAAGGTGCTCTGATCAACTTGAATGTGCATGCAAACAGAATCAAAGAATAGAGCATGTTTTACAGTTTACACTGTGCTACTGGAAGCCTGAAACCTGTAGATCAATGGCACTATTTTATTTCTTTTTCAATGATGGAATAGAGAAAAAGATGAACTACAAGATGATCAAAAAACATTTCTCCACTGCTGCTCCTTGATATACTGTTCTCTATAATATAAATGCTATAATAAATCATACTTTCTGTTTGTTCCATGTCTTGGGGTCAATGCTGAGCACACTCTGTGGAATTAGGTTTTTTTTATTTTGTTTCAATGAAAGTCTGTGAATATGCTCCAGCCAGCTTATCTGATTGTTTGTTCTGCTCAGCTAAGCAAACCATGCAAGTGTGACTTAACTAAATTATCTGCTGCGTCTATACTGGTGTCATTCCAGTGGAGACTCCTCCATCTGCTTCATCTTATTCCCTTTCTTGTATCTTTTTCCCACTCGTTTTATTTAAGAGTGGATCAAAACAACTAAAATAATAAAAAAAAGCTTTGTATAGTTTCTCCCAGCAAGTTTCTCTGATCTAAATGCCAAAACACTTTAAATTGAAAGAATAGGGTTTCCTGACCTAAAGTGAATTTTTATTAAAACAGGCAGCATTCTTGGCCTTAAAGTAGTCTCTGTTCAAATTACAAGAATGAAAGGATTAGTAATTTTAGTCACAGGCATCTAACTGTCAGCTATTTTCCCCAATTTTAAAGGACTGGACATGAGATGTTACTAAAGTTCTGGTTTTGATCAAGAATAATTGTAACAGTTGGATATATTTAAATCTTAGCCTCTGGGAATAATCTTTGGTCAGATTTCTTGGAAAGAAGAACTGATTGGTCAGACTGTGAAGACCTGAAATAAGCAGAAGCCAATTTAAAAAAGAGTTATACAGCTAGAAGATCTTGCTTAGCATAGTTTATTTCTCTTGAGTTTCTGAGTTGCTGAACCACTCTGAGCATCCCATGCTAAATCTTTTTGGGAACTGAATATGAAAAGGGATTCCCAGCTGGCCTGTGAGACTGATGGCTTGAAAAGCTACAACTGAGCAGTCATCAGACAGTCCTCTCGGAGAGCAGAGCTTAACAAGAACTATTCTGACAAGGATGGAAGGACACTTCTCTTTTAAAAAGCATGTTTTTAACCCATCAAGATACAGAAGGGGAGATGAAAATTTGCAAGCCATTTTTGCAAACATATTCCAGGGGTTTATTTTTCCTGTTGTCAAGCCAGGCACTCAGCTCAATGTTTGGTATTTTACTTTCCACAATGGTGTGAAACTCAATTTCAAAGGAATCAAGTTTATGAGATACTTCTTTTCCCAGTCAAAACAGTCTCATTTGGCTAAGAGTCTTCATTGCCAATGAATCTTTGAAACAATTCTTGCTGAATGAGGGAACACTGTTATTGAAAACCTTCCCTCAAATGCAAAAACACTGAGGAAATCAGTGGATGAGAGGATACCTGCCTGAAGTTATAGATATGTCTGTCTCATCAAGAAGAAATATCTATTCCTTTTAATGGAATTGTCATTTCTCAAAGTAAGAGGCAGCTACCTGTGCATAGCCTGGATCTAAACAAGTACCTGTAGATAATTTACCTCTTACTGTCCTTCTGAAAATATTCTCAATATTTTCTAGAACTGCAGGATTAATACCTTTACACAGAAACAGAATGAAGAATTCACTAATGTTGTCTTGTCTTAAAAGTAGAAGCAAAATTCATATCTCTAATCACCCTTAAAAGTGCCTTCCATTCAAATTTTATTTCTAAAGTGACTTAGAAGAAAATATTTTGTGTTTATTACTTAACTAATGCTATGCTGATCTGCTTTGCAAATTCAGAGATAAGCATCGAAATTTTTCATACTTGTGAGCTACCATGAACAATGTTTGCTTTGTCATATGAGAGAAAATTTACCTGTTAAGCTTAGATCCCAGTCTGAACTGATTTGCAGAGGCTTGTCATACCAATCGATGTAATAGTTTGGTTCAATATAGAGAAAAACCTCTGTCGTCACCATCTAAACCTGGCTGGCAAATTTTCTGTATTGTAGGCAGTAGGTTGAGATCCATTTGGAGCAAGATAAAAACATAATAATCACCAAGATTTTAAACAGAATTTTTATGCTGTTTTGACAAGTCATCTCCAAAAGAGTTTAGAATTTGCAGGTAGTTTGGATATCAAAGTCCAAACAGATTTTATAATCTTCCCTTAATAAGCTGAATCTCTTGATTCTGTCAAATTTTCTCAGAGAATAGGTTTTGCCAGAATATTTTTGGTAACTCTTTTTCATAACTGAATTGATTTTATGATTAACAGATTTTAGTCTCTGCTGTTTTGGTCTTTCTTATTTTATTACCTAATCTAGAGTCTGCTGAAATCTAATTAAATATTTTAACAGAGCCACTAGTGTTTTAAGTGGAGATTTGCATTTTTTTCTGCTGCCATGATATATACTTACACTCTTATCCCTAGATATTGAACTTCTACAAGGAAGACACTTGCCATAGCCAGTTTTATATTTGTTATTACTGTGGGAAGACTATGTCTCTTTCTACTTCATTTTCCTCAGTAAAGTGTATATTAGGCTCAAAAGAATGCCATTAAGATCAAAGCAGAAAATATGACTAATGGTATATATTTCTCACTAATTACAGAGGCTAATAGGACATCTCCCTGCATAATCTAGCTTTGGATCAATAATCTGAAAAAAATATGTACTGCACCATTTTAAAATGAATTTTTCTTACCATTTCAAAGATGAATAATTTGCTTATAATGTACTTTTTCCCTATTGTATCATACTCATATACTTCTATTACAGAAGTTGAGCAAGGCCTCCTGTAATTGATAAGGATTAGTGATATCTTACAGTGGGAGAAAGAAGCCCAGCTGCCAACTTTCAAGTGGGATAATTACACTTCAGTTCGCATCAGTCCAAAGTTGATGTGTGTTTTCTAAGGAAACTTCATCTGCATAGGTAAATATAAAATCAACATTTATATTGAGTGAAAGATTGAGTAGAAGAGAGAGTGATGATATGATTGACAGATGTAAAAGCATATTCATTTTGAAAATTATTGGTGTTAAAGAGATCTTCCATTTGCCAGAGAAAAGTCATAATACGCTTGAAATTACAGGCAAGGTAGTCTGATTGAAAGATAGTACCTATCTGTCATACTGAGACTTGCACAAACTACCAAAGGGGTTGTCTACGGACTGGACAAAAGTGGCATTCTCTGTCTTTGGCCTTTAGGTGAAGGCTCAAGGTGCAATATATCTCACGTACCTTTACATGTCTAAATAACAAACATTCTCATTTGAGTTAATTGCCTAGTCTGCTTTTATAGTCAATGGGGAGAAACGGATACTTTCAGCCAGTGATTCACCTGGCTGATTGTCATTGAGTGAGACAAGTCACGCCTTCTCCAAATGTCTGAATTTTGCTGAGACGAATCTTGCCCAAATACCTTCTGTGAAATATGGTTCAGTCATGCTTGGGCAACTGGAGTCAGAGCTGGGCTGGTGGACAAATTCTCCAGCTCAACTGAGCCTCCAAGGTTGCTACGAAAGGAAGACCATCAGGTCTGCATGACCTTAAGCTCTGTGAAGCGCCAGAGTTTGAGGTCATACACCCTACCTGAAATTTTTACTTTGCTTTTTATAAAGTGCTTAGGGAAATCACTGTGCCTTTTGTATCTATAAATCAATTGAAGCCTGTCCAGATTTACCATACTCATAGATGTTGATGTCCTCTGTATATAGACATAGTTAAGAAGAAAGAAACTTAATACCAAAGTAAATGATATATATCATAAAAATGATAGAAGAGAACATAAATATAAAATTGGGAAAATTTACTAGGTAAGTGGAAAGCTTCAATTTTTATGCTCTTGTATTATATATCATTACAATTCTATCCAGCTGTTCGTTACTTGAAACTTGGTTAAAGTGCTATATTTAAAGATTTATAGACTAGTTTCTTTATAAATATAGTATGTAATTATCTGTGACTTACAGGCATACTATGACAAAACAGAATGACTGTCATTTGTGCCTTGGAAGGAAAAGGTCACACTATATTTATATTTCTGGAGTTTATGGTATCCTGAACACATGAATTTGATAAAACATGATGCAATAATATTTTGTGAAAATCACAGAATACCCTGAAACTAAATGTCAGTGGTCAGCTGTTCTTGGACATTGCAAGAATTCACAATCAGCTGCTTTTTTTGCTTTTCTGTGTCCCTGTGTGTCAATTTTGTGCCAGTTCCTGTGAATTTTGTGTGTCATAAAAGGATAGATCTGTATTATTTTTTACAGGCTAAAATATATAAGTGGTTGGTTGGGTTTTTTCCTATGTAAAATTCAGCTGAGTTGTAAAACATCTGGAGTGAGGATGACGTTTTTGTTGGATATAATTTCCCACAAAAATAAGCATACTGACTCCTTATCCACAGCTCAGGTGAGTAAGTGGACAGCATGGGAAATGTAAGGGCTGATCTTTTCACGTGTTGAGTTACTGCCCTCTGACTTTCCTTATTTTCTTTTTCCTTAGGGTTTTATATTTTTTCACAGAAGTTGTTTTGTCTTGAGCTACTCTTGAAACTAACACATGCTCTCATACCTACGTATTAGTGCAATAACAACAGCTCAACAGCTAAAGCTTGGTTATGCAGTGGATCTTAACAAAACTGGGCCCTGGCTACCCAGTAGCCAAGTAGCACAAGACTGAATGAACCCCAAGTTACAGCTAGTGCTCAAGAAGTTGCCCATAATGCAGAAAATAACTAGTATGCCACATAAGGAAGGCTCCTTTGAGGACTGCATTTATTTTGAATTTGGTGGAGTGGTGTTTTCTGGTCAAACTAGCAAAGAGGCAAGCAGGTCTCACTAGCCATGCTTTTGCATGTTCAGGTTTTGTATTGAATTGAATTCATGCCATGAGTACATCCTGGCCGTTTTCATTCCCTTGCTCCTTTCTTTCCCCACCTCCAGCCTTGAGATATCCTCAATCACTCACTGATTCTCAGCTTATGTGTTAGGGCCTGAAATACTGAAATGTAGCTGGAGAGATAAAAATAGCAATCCCCTGTCATTTACTAGCTTGGCAGGCCTCCCAGCCAGCCTTGCACAGATTGATCTTCCTGCCCGCGCGTTGAGCGTGTCTCATGCAGTAATGGCATCAGGGCACCCTTGGCAAGGTTTTGCTTGGCTACTCTGAAGAAATGCTTTTACTGACAGTGTGTGATGTGAATCAGAATCACACCATCCTCCTTAAGGACTGGTGTGGTTGACCACCATTTCACTGACCCTCTGCTATAATGATCCTTCCATGTCTTTTCACGCTACCGTGTTTTTTTGTCCTTTAGCAACAGAGGCTGGGCCAGCTACCCCATCACAGGTTTGCTTTCTTTCCAGGAATAAATAGGCACATATATACGGCAGTTTTCTGGCCCCTGAGATGCAGTGGCACACACATATTTATCATCTTCCTTACCTAACATATTTATCAAATAGTGACCGCTGCCAACACCACCTTGAATTTTGCTCTCTCTTTGCGTTTCCACCTTACTTGTTTGTAACTCCCTGCTGCCAGTCATTACTGCTGTCACAGACATCATAACTGAACAAAGCATGAGACTAAGTCTTAACACCTTCAATATTAGAGAGTATAACTAGCAATAGCACCAGCTACAGAAAGCTCTATAGCTCCTTCACTGCTTTTTGGAGGCATACCCCCCTATTCCGGAAACAACAGGAAACAAGTTTTCCACTTCAGGAACCATATGCAGCAGCTGTATTCTTGTTTGTGGGACCACTGCCAGGCTCCAGCCTATGCTGCCACTTGGTACAGCTCACTCACAAAAGTCATTCAGGAGGTCGGTACACACATAGACGTGTATGCAGACCAAACACAGACAGTTCCTGCAGTACAAACACTGTCTCAACAATGTTGTAGGGATTTTTTCAGAAATTTCTTCCAAGGCTGTTGCTGACCATAGACTGCTGGTCCATCGACATTTCTGCCGGGGAGCTGCCTGCAAGTGTCTCCTCAGTGTGTGAGGGAAACATCGCATGTTGTGCTGACTAAGTGGATGTCAGATGTAGTGCAGTACAGCATGTGACATAAACTCATGTCCTATGTGATTATGCGATCTTGCCAGATCTGAGTTTCATTCCTAATCAAAAGTAACCTAGTATTAATGATAATGCAATGACATAAAATTTGTATAATGCTGCTTTAGTTTCCTTTTTCCATTAAATTTGTGGGATGCCTCTAATTATCTCACAAGGGCATGATGACCTTTTTAGGATTAATGCATGGAACCCTTAGCTACTGTAAATTTTGATCATTCAGCTAAGGTAAAAAGCTACTTGCTCTTCTGCACCTGATCTTATCCGTCTTAAGACATTGCATTTACTTTAAAAGAAAACACACTGCATTGAACAGACTTATGAAATCTCATAATTTAAGAACATTTTAAAAGGCCCTTATAAAAGAAATCCAAGGTGCTATTCTTATACCTTGCAATTACTGTGTTTTAAGTGTTGGACCTTAGGACCTGGGAAGTTTTGCTATGCATGTGAAACCATGATTACATAATGCATACTTCCATGGAGGGATTCTTCCTGTTATTGCAGAATATGATGGCATGAGCGAAATGAGAGGTTGACTCTGATGCAGAAGAGGAATGGACATATCTTGGGCAGTAAGCCTTGGTTCTTGAAAGTAATTGTCAGCTGCATTGATTTTTGTCTTTGGTGAGTAATGGATTCAGTGCCTTGGCTGGTTTCCTAAAACCATTCAGCAGGCATCCTGGGAAGTGTTCTTCTAATCCAAGTCTTTTCTTCTCATCTGTAGACTGCCTTGGGATAAGTCTCAGTTGGCTGTTGATTTGGGGGCCCTCAGTAAAAGTGTTCAGTGTAGGGAGGCTTTGTGCAAGACAGATGGCTCTTATTACAGATCTTTGCATTACAAATCGAGGGTAACCGATCACATGACAGGGGGTCTTGCTCTCGCTTTCTCCTTCTAGGCAGGTGTCCTTTGTACGAAGGTGGGCTCTCGGGCTCTTTTGCAATGAAAAGCACAGAAAAGACACAGGAAACTGCTGCCCCTATGGGGTATCTGTGATAGCTTCTGACCCAATATTTTGGTCACATGCAGGGTAATATCTTGTCCCTAAGGAGGCTAAGGTAAAACGAAGCAAACGAACCTGCTAAGAGGACAAGAATTCCACATCCATCCATCCATCCATCCGTCCGTCCAGAGTTCGATCTATTCCCAGTAGCAATTTAACCTGGAGAGAAGTTGCTATTTATACTTAATTTCTAATGAAGAGACTGGCTTCACAACAATATACTGTATTTTGGGGCAACTGTATTTTTGCTATTTGTACTTAATTTCTAATGAAGAGACTGGCTTCACAATAATATACTCTATTTTGGGGCAACTGTATTTTAGTCCAATTCCACAAAGACAATTTTATAAGGAGGTAGGTGGAGTGTTGTTTAACAAACACCATTTCTATGGAGGTGCTGTACGTATTAAACAATTAATCATCTTTTATATAGTCTGCTTTTCTCCATTCTGTTCCATTAAAGATGCAAGTTTCAGGTCTGATTACAACATGCCCTTCTTCAGCTCATAACTGTGGCTCTGCAGAATGAAATGCTGCTGATATCCATAGAATCAATACATCCTTTGGATAACATGGCTTTCTAGATTTTAATCTAGTTGGACAGAGCCTGTATGTCTCTGTCTCTCCTTGCTGGTACTGACTTCAGCACATTTAGCCCCAGCAGATTGGAAATATGATCACCACTTGTGGCTGATGCATGGTTATAAAACATTATGAAAAAAAGTACCTTGGAAGCATAGTGATAAAGATCAAACTGGGACTTTGTTCTATTTGCTTTCTTTGCCAGGTTTGTTCTCCTCTTTTAGCTCAGGTGATAATTTGGAAGCTATCATATAGGTTATCTATATATTCAGTATATGAAAATGCATTAAAGTAATCTTTGTTGTTGATGATATGAACATTTTTGCTGCTCTTTTGTATGCAAATTCAAACCAGGACATGGACTTTGGTGCCTTACAAATTTGTGGAATTTCAGAATTCAATTGAAATGTTACTGCTTGATCCTGTCCGTGTCTGGTAATTTTGCCTAAATCAGAGATTATCAAATGTTCTCCTTTACGTTATTCTTCTCCTTAAACCCTAGGCAATATATGCAACAATGTAAGCTTTAGAAAGTCATTCTCCTGTTTTGCCTGATCCCTAATAACTTCAAGCTGCAAGAAAATGTCAATCTATCTAATTATCTGGTTACTCCTCTCCTGGGTCCTATATAGTCTGCAGGTGTGCACAGTAATGTGGTTTGCAGGTCTGGCTGACCTAGTGCAACTTCCATTTATTAGACCTGCCTTTAGCAAAGTTGGTCAAACCTCTTGTGTCTTTGAGACACTGTTATTAATTTGAACTCCATCAGACAATGCTGGATATGAAACTAACAGACTACAGGGAATTGTGAGAGTAAGTTTATAGAATACAACTAAGAGTGTGTCCAATTAGCTAGGTAAATCTTGGGCTTTTGGGCTTTTTCTTTTCAAAATACCTGGGAAATCTTATTCTGAATTCTCTGTTTTAATTGATTTTGTGGAATTAATGTATAAAAGGGAACCTACTGCTTTCTTACTCCTATACCTGTAAGGGGCTTCTTGGTACATTGGGCTTTTATTCTCTTGTTCTTTTAGAGTTTTCTTTTTTTTAAAAAAAACACCAAACAAACTAGATCCTAAAGCTACAGAGCTACACTGTTCTTATTTTAATACCTCTTTATTGTATTATATTTATTATAGAAATACAATAAATCTTTTTACTGTATTATATTTCCTTGTATAAATACAATAACTGAATTTAAACCAGTTAAAACTGCTTAAAATACATCAGACCCTAACAAGACCCTAAGTGTGTTCAGTTTAGGCTTGAGGTGCAGCTCTTTATAATGTATCAAATGATTAAGGAAATGATGTTTCCAAATGTGTCTCCAGTTTTATATTTGCACAGTGAATTCCTTGGAAGGAATTATGTGCAGGAAGATGTATGTTGTGAAGATCCAGTAGCTGATATACACCCCATGTGCTGACATCAGTTAGGCTGCACAAGTGTGCTGATGATCCGGGACCTGTGGTGAATGAACACAGCTCAAGCCTGCTGAAATGTTTGAGGATTCAAAAATGCTGTGTTAAACTTCAAAGGATGGGAAAATTTCTGTGCACTTCCTAATTTTGACCAGAAGAGGAAGTACCATCATGAGAAATACTACAGTAGTTTTCAGCTGTGAGTACAGTACAGTTTGTGCAATTCTACACCCCAAAAATTTGGTGGAGCTTTTATGTATAAGGCTTTCCAAAGCATGGATAATTTCTTATGGACCATTCTCAATAATACACAAACCCAGACTGAAAGAGGAAAGGTACCATCAAAGCTAATAACTACATAAGATCATGAAAACTAAATATTTTATGTCCTCTGCAAAATTTGAGCCAAAACATTTGGCTGATCAATACAAATGAGTATACTTAACATTTGATAAATCAATATAAGCAATAAGGGAGTCTGATGTTGAGTTCTCAGTGAATGTCTATATGATTTTTTGATCGCAATAGGATTTCCAAATTCCCCAATCCCAATTAGATAATTAATTGCTACCACATTGCTCTTTCAGACTGCATCAGAAAATACTTTGTTCCTGTACAAAATACTACACTTTCTAGATTTTTAAACAAAACATCTTTCTTCTCATCAGAAAAACCAGAATTTTTTTTAAATTGGAAAAACTGTAAAAATCATACCCCAAAGCATTGTTATTAGACATTTAATCAAACCGAGATTTTAATTTTTTTCCTTGCATATCTTATTGTAGTCTCCAGGCCAAGATTCTGATCAGCCCGACTCATTTTGCAAAGCAAACAAATGTGGGAAAATGAGCATAAAATAAGAGGCTGCCTGAATATTGGTATTTCCTGTCTAATACTGATAGTGCATCATGTGGCAGTGTAATACTAGAAATTATATAATAGATTTGAAACTCAGGGCAGAGATATTTTGTAAGAGGTGAATCCCATATGACAAGGCTAACCATTTCACTTGAAGCATTTTTTGCTGCATTTGAAATGAATAGCTACTTACATAGGGAAAGGAACAATACATTATTTATTCTCTAACATGATGCCACTGCCTGTGCAATGAAAACCTCCAACCAAATTGATGAGGGGAGCTGGAACAGTGGGGTGGGCACAGGCTAAGAGCATCATATTCATTACAAATTTAGATGGTAAGATAACACCTTCCCAATGAGAAAAACTGCTGAGAAACCCTGGCCTTTATTAATGGGCCTCATGAGTCAATCTGCAGCAGTGATGTATCATGCTCATTTAGGGAAATGATGTGCTGTGAAAATGCACTATTTTAAAGAGCAAGAGAGAGGATTGAAACAAGAATATGCCATAAGGAAGCTCAAATCTCTCATGATGTATGCTGATTTTTGGGTGGTCCTCATTTGCACGGCTGTTTAAGCAAGCACTCTAAATGGAAATGCACTTGACATTTTTGTGACTAGCTGTAATCAAACAGCATTAGAATTCAGCTGATCTCACAGAAGATGATTAAACAAATTTCTTGTTCATTCCCAGTTCCTTTTAATGGGAAAATGGAGGGAGAGGACATGTTGATGAAAATGATCCCAGATGGAAAAGAGTGTCTTAAAATGAGCTTGGAGTGGAACGCAAATTTCCACCATCCCTCCATTACACCCCCCCCACTTCCCTTCCTAATGCAAGGATCCCATCACTGTATTATGTTAATAACCACAGGAGCCAGCATTCACCTACAATTTTCTGGGACCCTTACAGAATAAATATTCAGTGAAAAGCCTCGGGATTTAGCCTAACACTAACAGAGTGCTGGGTGCTAGATGAGGGGGAAGTTGCCACTGGTTTTCAGAGCAGCTGTATTCACACTTCATATAGTGTGCATAAACTCTCTAGTACCTGGTAGCACAGTTACTTGTTCTCTCAGTCAATACTATTTAAAGACTGTGTGCCTTTTGGCATCCACAAAACTTGCTATTGAAGTATATGAGTAACTTCTATATAGAGTCCAGTAGCTGTTGTAAACCACTAACTGGACCCAAAAAAACCTCTGGACTTTCTAAAGGTTAAAAACCATGGTCTTGGGCTACAGCAGTGCTTGGGTTTTTTGTACTGTACTCTGGGATATATGTTTATTTTTCTGGGCATTCATTTACTTCCGTGAGTGTTTTTTGCTGTTAATACCAATGGGATCCCTGAGGGTGAGTGTCATCCTTGTTATGCTGGGAAGGCAGTATGACAGAAGGAGGTTTTGCAGGGTTTTCTGAAGGCAGAGTTGACATGCAAGAAGTTTCCTTTGGGGTAGTGGTCATAAGATCCCTGCAGCTGGCAACACCTGGTTCCATGCTCTGTTGCCACTGGAGCACTGTCACCTGCCTCCTCCTGGAGGGTGGCAGCTGTCTTGGCAGCTTATAGGGCAAAACAGATTCTGCAGAGAAGGAGAGACTGATTCCCGAATCAGCTGGTGGCTGGGAGCTATGTATGTCTCTGTGTGTGTGTTTGGGGGGTTGGAACAGGGCCTTGATATGGTCACAGGTGTTGAAAAGCAGAGAAGCCATATACAAGGGCGATGGAAGCTGTTGGTGAGTCACCTCTGGATGGGAACACATGAGGGCACAGTAACAAGAACAGGAGCACATTTGTTTAAAAGAAATAAGCCCTTCCTTTTACACACCAGAAATGGCCTTTGGAGCAAGGACTGAAGGAGGAGACAGGGATTTGAGCTAGGATTTGTAGGACTGAGCAGAAACCAGGCACGTTGGAGGGTTGGGCATGCCACATGGTGTGGAACGAAGTCTCTATTGAAGCACCTGCAGAGTGGGGCCAAAAGAAGCCCTGAGAGATTATAACAGGGGGGCTGGAGGCCAATACAGGGCTTGCACCTTGGTGACAACTATCACAGCTTCATTAGCAGGGGGTCCTGGTGCTCAGTGTCTCTGCGGGGCAGCTGGGAGGGCAGGAGCAGTATGCACAAAGGGGGCTAAAGAGGGCTGTGGTCTTAGGGAGAAAGGTGGGACAGGTTGGGACGTCCCTTGGGGGAATGGTGGGCTCTTGCCAGGGTGAAGCTCTGCTCCCATCCCACCAAATGAGGTGGAGAGGTGTGGACTACCCCAAATCCCTGCAGGCATCATGTCAGAGACCATGGTCTTGCTCCTACCAGCACAATAGCAGGGTGGCAGTGCTGCCCACATGAGCCCCTGGCTTCATCCCCATTGCTTTACTGCTGCTAGACGTGCCTCAAATAACAGTTTTCGCTGGCTGAATGAAGAAGTCACTTATTTGTAGAGATGATCTGAGGGGGAAAAGTGGGTCTTTCACCTGTCCCCTCCAGAGCATGGTTTTCACAGGTTTTTAGGTCATCTCTGGGGTAGTGAATGCTCCCACAGAAAGAAAAGGACTGTGAAATCTGCCCAGGTGAGTGAGCAGTTGGTGCAGCTAGTTTCAGTGTTTGGGGGAGGAGGAAAGCATTTTGGGAGGACAGCTCTTTGTTTAGCTAAAACCAGGAAAGTTTGCTTCTCACATAAATAAGAAAGCAGCTTGTTAGTTGGTCAGAGGTCTCCCAAACTAGGGGGTTGTAAAGTTTAAGTCTATCAAGTGCTAGATAAGGCCAGCTTCCTGTCAAAAAACTAAATACCTTGCCTTGGTCAGAGACGGACTGACCCCCACTGACCCTGACCTGGAGTCAGTTTCCCACCTCAGGAAGGGATGGCGGTCTGGGGTGAAGAAGCGTTTGTGTAGGGTCTGAATTGGAAGCTGAAGGGGTGGAGACTTAGCCTCACAAAAAGAAACCCCTTGCTTATGTATGTGCTGGAGTATCCCAGCTCAGAGAAACTCAGAGGCAGAACATCATGCCTTTCTCACGGGCAAGTCACCATCAGTCAGATAGATTCCTTGCAGTGTTTAACTGAGGTTACTACTAGTGCTGACCCACCTTGTGGTTCCCCCAAGGACTAAGTGAAAGCTATTTATTCCTGCAACAGAGGCAGATATACCTGCCTGGACAATATTGAAATAATTGTCTGGAATTATTTTTTTTTTAAATGCTAGTCCTGCCTACTACCTTACTACAAAGACTGATTATGTCATCCAATCCTGCTGTACGCTTGCCACCTCCAATTGCTGACTGATTTGGTTGTAGCTGTTCTGGTGTCCTTTTTTTGGTCTTTCTTTTTTTTCCTTTTTTTTTTTTTTTAGCGTATCATTTTCTTTTTGCTGTTCTTTAAAGATAAATGAGTATTTTACGGTAAATTATGAAATGTCTATTATTCACCTCAGCTCCCAGAACAGCTCCAGAAATGTCGCTCTATTCTCTCAGGATGGATATACTGTAGCAGTAATCGTTTGCATTTATATAGCACTTGTCATCCCAGAAACTCTAAGTACTTATCAAACTTTCACTAATTTAATATATATTCATTGCAGCTATAGAATTTATGCTGGAAGATCCTTGTCAAAATTCCATTGAAATCATCTCGATGTCACAAGATCACGACAGTCAGATCTAATTACAGCTTTAGGGACCCTGATATCCATATGTGTACACCTCCTCTGTGAAGTAAGTACTTAATAACTCATTGTTCTTCATGTTGCTTTTGGGGAAACTGAGTTGTAGCATGTTCATGGAGCAAATTTCAGTGTTTATAGCAGAACCGGGACCCTAATTTTTTTATTTAGTCTTCAGACTTTTGCTCCATCTGCTCAACTTCTTTGTGCTTATTTGGGTAAGGCATATAGAAAAAATATGCATTTCTTTAATCTGAGCTCTGCATTTTGCCTATGCTTGGATGATCGGGTCCTAGTGCTCTTCTCTACTCTCCTGATGAGACTGCACAGGTCTCCTCCACTTTGTTAGGACTGGATGAATGTCAGTGAAGGCAGACAGTGGTCCTTTATGATTATTAGTAAACATTGCCTTCCCTAAAGATTAGGAGGAGTCCCTAAAGATTAGGAGGAGTCCCTAAAGATTAGGAGGAGTCCCAAAAGATTAGGAGTCATCTATCAGGAAATTACATGACTGGGCAAGTTTGTGTTATATACCTAGCAGAAAACAATCCTTCCATTGAAATGGTTCTGGTCAAGACTGTTTCGACAGTATGGGCTCTGTAGTGATTAAAACATCTGATGAAAAAGCTTTCAGTATATGCAATACTTGTTTTGACTAGTCTGAATTAATTTTATTTAGGAAGCAACTGTTAAACGAGCTTAAAATGGAAGAAGTTGAGTAAGTGTATGTTTTATATTATGTCTTTCAGCAGAGGAAGATATCAGGGCCCAGGTACTTATCTGTATTGGATACAATTTTTTGAAGTTGATGTATATTTAAAAATATATATTTAGGCTAGTATTTGGAAAAATGAAACATGCCAATGTTTACTGATCCTTTTCTCCCTGGCTAGTGTAGTCTTATTACTACCCTGAGAAGACCTGAGAAGGTTTCTTTTTTTTTATCTTCTACATCTTTTATACCACTTCTCTCTTTTTTGTTATAAAACTATTCTTTTCTAAAGATTTTTTCAGAAAAAAACCCAACTTTCTTGTCCAAGAAGGGCCACTTGATATAAAATCTAACATACAACAGAACAACTTCCTCCATAACAGGCCTTTTTTGTTTATAACTGAGGAGTGTACCTATGCTGTGCACTGTAGCAAGCAATGTCTCTTTCTACCTTTGAGCATATGCATTTTGAAATCTTTGCAAATGAATGTAATAGTGTGCATATCTTCATCAATGTCAGTGTCATGTTAGTCTTTGGCCTGTCCTAGTTTATTCTTTTTCATTCTTTTGCTATGATTTTATGCAGAAGAGTCCAGTGCGTCGTACCAATAAACCTATTGTTCCAAGATAGGTGTATGTCTCTCTGAAACTAGGGTTATTACTACTGCACCATATATGTCCTTTGCTTTTGAGGCTCAGTGTATGCATTAGTATTAGAAGACCTGAATTGCATTGGCAAATAGTCACAGAGCCTAGAGATTTTGAGAGAAAAATGTTACCCTGCTTTGCAGAAACAAAAATAGCTTGCAAGATTTGAATTCCCTTAATAAGAAAGTACTAAACTCCCTTCAACATGAAGCAAAGGGATGATAGTGTGCATTTGGGAAGTCACCACAAAGGCAACTGAGGCAGGGCAATTTGTTTCCATGTGGTACTATTTTTCATATCAAAGCCTTCAAAGAATACAGGATAAAGGCAAAGAACATGCACAGGTGATTATAATAGCTGCTACAGCTGTCTCTCTGGAATGTTTTTAGAAATGTAGATAGATAAAAAAACTTTTGCTCCACTGTTTCTTTCTTCTATAAACAGACTGACCACTTTTCTTAATTAAAAACTGGTTCTTCTATGTAGATATGCAATTTCCCCCCTCTCTTTTGGGTTAGAAAGTTCAAGAAAGCATAGCTTTATTTGCGTGGAACAAATCTCCACTTTGCGTGCTGCAGTGCAGAATGTGGTTTTCACAGACTTTGTGTCCTATATCAGTCTGTGTATTTGAAAACATACATGAGAAATTTCTCCACATCTTTATTTGCTTTTTGCTCAGTCTCAACTGAGACCAGATACAATAGTAATGAACTCTTTTGGGGTGAGTTTTTTCTGGTCTCTTTTCTCAAAGAATCCTGCAGCACTCTCCTTTCCAGTAGCCCTGGTAACCTTGCCCTCAGTGCTTCATTGAAGATGCAACCAGAATTTTTTTCAGCAAGGGTTCTTGAACTTGTATGACACCAAGCAGAGTTTTGAGCAATATCAATTTAATCATGATAACAGTGAAAGAAAAAATATGCAGCTCTTGAGGCTCCTTTCAGGAGAGAAGGATGTATTTGGCCACCTACTGGGGAGACTTTGGGGAGGTGGTGGGGGGAAGGAAATAAAAAGTTTTAAAAATCCTTGTTGTATACTTGCACACACATGAAAAGCCTGTTGATTGGTATTCCTCGTGGGTGAGTAGTTGTGCTATACTATGCCCTTTCATATAGTGCATTGGAAAAACCATATGGAAATTCCCTGACTGTGCAAGGTCATTGTGAAAGGTAAAATGCACATAAACAGAGGAGACTGGAAAATTCAGGAATCTGTCCAGTTGTTTAAATTGCCAATGCTGTAAAGAAGCCAATGACATTACAGTAGTTACTTTACATTGCATTATAGTCACTTCCATAAAAAAGGGGTGTGTAGAGCGTCAAGATTAATAATAATTAGCTCCCCTGTGAAGGGGATCAGTGGGAGGAGCAGCAGCTTGCATCAGCAAGGCAATGTTTCCTGTGAAACAACTCTGCTGGCACCATCATACTCCATTGAGCGGACCCAAAAAATGATTGTTTGCAGAAGTGTTGAACTTGCAAAAAAGTTTCCCAGATTGTTATTGTTTGCCAACAAATCTGTCTTGTTTTTGTAATTTAGTAACAGCTGCTGTCTTCATTATCACTTCTCTTATTGCAGGCCTTTATCTGAGTGATACTGCATAACAATTTGCTCTACAGTTCTGAAAAATATCTGTGCAAAGCAGAGCTCTAGATGGTAGTGGTTCATGTCAATTTTAAAATAGAAATAGCACTTTTAATTAAAGCAGACTTACGAAGATTGCCGTACATACTAAATATCTACTAAAGGAATATTTTATTCAGGATGAATCACTGTTCTGTTGCCAGTGTTTGAAATATCCTGATAGAGGGTGCTGGTGCTTTATTTTAACATCTAAAAATGGGTCAGCTTCACTTGCCTTTGTTTTTAAATCTCACCGGGTTTTTTGTATTGATAATAAACCCCACAGAAAAGGCTGGATTTTGTCCTTTTTTGGTGATGAAGTGTGTTAGGATCAAGTCCTGCAGCAATGTCTTTAAAAAAAATGAAAATCATGTTTGACGGGCTGCTCTTTTCAGGGAGCTGTTACAACTAAGTGCTTCTGTTAGGAACTTAAATGGCCTGTAAATGCCATAGTCTGTGACTGGAAGGATCAGCAAGTGAAGGAAGAGTCAGAGGGATGTAGAACATGAAGACATGCTGATCTTAATATCCTTGGTCTCTAGTTTGAGAAAACAAAGAGGAAGCACAGGACAGCCCTGTGGAAATGCCTAGCCTAGGTTTCTCTTTTTTTCTTTTTTTTTTTTTTTTCATTGAAGGGGAAAATGGAAGTGAAAATTCCTAGACTTTATAAAAGAAAAGATGGTGCCTGTTGTCTTGTGGTGGTTAGAAGGAGGAGGGACGGCACTACCTCTGAGGGGATTCCAGGTGGAATTTGATTCAGCTACATAGTCTTATCTGGAGTGATCGTGAGTGCAAGGGAGCCACTGAACTGGTTCAATCTATTGGGGAGTGTGTGGTTGGTTTGTTAATGCTGAGTGTAGCCAAATACTGAAGTTGTCAGGAAGATCATGATCCTTTCTCATTCTAATTTTCTTCTGCCAGTTTCCCCTCCATATTTTCCAATGGTAACATTATATGGGAGGTCATGTCCCTCTATTACAAGAAAATTAAGGATTCAATGATAGACTTGTAGGTGGCTACTGTGATCAGTCACTCCAGCAAGATAAGATGCTACATAAAGACTTTCTTTATCCTGATTTAGAACTGTGGATTGTACTCCCACAGGAATTAGGACCAATATAAACCAAAGCACCTTCTGTGCTTAGTGAAAAGTGCATGTTTGACCCTGTCTTTACTAACGTAACATACAGCAGTCTGTGTATGTGTCTAATTACAATATTAAAAAAAAAAGGCAAACCAAAACATTCCACTGCACATACTTCTACCCCTGGGCAGGGGATAAGGACGTGAACACATGACAGATGTTAGTCACGTCACTTCAGGAACTGCCGAAAAGCACTTGGGTGGTCCAGTGATGAGCGTGGACATAAGGCCTTAATAGAAGAGAATGGAGTAGAAAATTGACAGTTGTTTTCCATTGCCATTATTCCTGGGCCTAAAATATAGATAGACCATGAAAAATATGTTCCTGAGGAAAGGTCCAAACCATCTACAAATAATGTGACAAAAGCTTTTCCACTCTATTCCTAGGACTGATCATTTGCTTGTCGCTGTCCCTGCTGCAATAATGCATTGTGGCATAGATGCATGCACCAGCAAAATGTGATTATGAGGGAAACATGTCCCCTGTCAGCTTGCACCATCTTGCTGATCTGCCCCACCAGGATGCAGTGAAGCTAGTTCATTTTCACACCTAAATCTCCTGAGGCCATCACAACCTGCATTTAGACTGCACCGTAAGGAAGGGTGTTAAGACTTGGGACTTTGAATGCAAGAGTGCAAAGGTTGCTGCTGCTCTGCAAGTGCCTCTGCTGCTAGAGATGATTTTTCATTAGCTGCCAGCACCACAGCCTTATGTCTTTGTTGCAAAAGATTGGGACGAGAGAGACCAACTGAATACATAAGCAGTTGTGATGTCCTGTGGCACAGGTAATCGGCATTATTATGAAAGCCATAGTATTATCTTGGAGACAGAGATACATGAATACTGTATCTGGTTTGGTTGGGGACTCAGTGGAAGAAGTATAGCTTACGATATTTTTCCCAGAGTGAAAATTTTGAAAAAATGTAGTTTCAGGGTGATCTGAAATTATTTGTTTCGTCCTGAATCAGTCGCTTGTTCCTGTTCATCTTAACAGGGGACCACAGAATATTTTGCATTGTAAGTGAGCTTTTTCTCCTCTACAGTCAGAAGAGCAGTTGTTTCTCCAGTATCTGTGATGTCAAAGATCTGGAATTGGGTACTTTTGTTTATCACTGGTTCTTAGGCAGTTCTGAATGGAACACAATTTCCTCTGAGAAGCGAAGTGGTGCAATGTAGTACTGGGCTATGGATGCAAAAGTTCTGTGATAATAAATAATTTGTATGAGCTGTTAAAAATACTTCCAAACCAAAAAAATCTGAGTGCAAGCTCCTTGCATGTTTTGCTAATATATTTCTATATGTTTGATACTCTTGTGGAAATATTTTAGATATGCATATCACTTTTAATTGTTTGGATTTACTAGCCCTACTGTTACCGTATTGCAGTTAAATTATCTCTCATGAAGCTTTAGCTTCTATAGTTTTTAATGCAAAATTCTGCTTTTATTTTTAATATATCTTTTTAAAAGCAAGATATTATACTGGTTTCCACCCTGCTCCAACAACATTTTCTTTTAATGAACGTATCTTACAGCTACAGATGAAAGGCAGCTACATCCAGAATGGGAAAAAAATTCTGAAATTAGGAAGATAAATGCCAGCTTTAGAGAGACTTAACAAGTACAGCAAGCTATAGAAACCATAGGCATAAGCAGAAGCTTAACAAAGGAAATTACTAATTGCATTTTTTGCTATATCTTAATAGGATGTGGAACCTAGGAAATGTATGACACTCAGCTATGTAGAATTCAGATGGTCTCCCAAAAGCTGAATAAATCTCTTAAGTTGGAACCATTTTTAGTTCCTCAAAAGTACAGGTTGGAAAACCCAAATGCTTTTGGCAGCAGTACTTCCTGGTTTGGAAAACAGAATGGGCTTGGTACCATTATTATCTCTTTAGATGCTTAGTAACCCAAAAAAAGTAATTTCAGCAATTGCAAATAGTGAGTACTGTGGATTAGGGATGGTATTCTCTCTGAATCTTTTTATAAATTGCCAGGATGTGCCTTTGTATGTGGTAGTTCAGATTTATCTGATCTGACTCTAACATGAAAGCTGCTCCTTCAAAATTGCAATGGGGCCTGGGGTGGGAATTGTAATGGGAGCATGGTTCTGAGTGAAGTCAGCAGAAATGCACTGTGTAAATTTGGAAACTCCAGGAAAATTTTCTATGTGGGCACAAACTATCTAACAAATGGTGGTGAAGCTCTTCATATGCCAAATTCTCTTGCCAATGCATAAAGAGATAAAGATTACCTCCTGGTTTTGATGCAGGTTTTGGGCACAAGGAAGGATTAATATCTTGAAAAGACATATTAACATACAAAATAGATGAAAATAAAATCATAAAAACATTTGTTCCTTTCTGCTCAGGACCCCTGGCTTGGATTCAGGCAACTAGACAACAAAAAAGGAAGCATACCACACACACTTGACTTTCTTCCAGCACTCAAGTACTGGTCAACAAAGTCTCCAACTGTAATATTGTGAACATTTTTTTATGCAAATGTTTGTATGTTTGTCTCAGAAATCATTCATAAATGTGTTTTTTGTTGACTTCACAGGAACCTTGTAGAAAAGCACTGTGGTGCTTTGTTGGATAGGACTAGAATAAATTGAAATGTTGCCACCCAGTCAATGCAGAGCAGAGACTTTGCCATCAGTAGAGCCAAAAGAAGGGATCACATTCCCTTGGGTAGCCAGTATATCTCAGCTGGCTCAACAGTATTTATTTGTGGTGGAGCAAGGGGATTCGCTGTCCTTGGATTGGAGTCTTTGTTGTGTAGAGCCCTGCCAGATGCACTAAGCACTTTAAATATCTGAGCGGATGCCTCCTGGAAGCTCTGCCACCAGTGTCAGTCAGCAATCTTATTTATTTCCTTATGAAATCCAAACTTTACCATTTCTGAAAATTGTTGCACCAATTGAGCTGCTGAGTGGCTGCATTCTGTAAAGGTTTCCTCTTCTTCCTTCATGAGTTTAACTTCATGGTAATGCCATTTCACAAAATACTGATACAGCTCTGCCTTCCCTTTCTTCCTGCTCTTTTCTCTGTCAGATGTCCCTATTCTCTCCTCTATGTGTCTCTTCAGGTCCCATCTTTTTTGTCATTCCTGCTTTGCCCTGTCTCATTAGGTATCCCTCACCCTTTGCACTTTTCAGGCCATCATTACTCACTTCAAAGACATTACTGAATCCTGTGAAATGTATAATAGAGGGAAATTTATAGAGAAGGAGGGGGAAATAGGACCTTTGGCTGGCTCTCTGCTTTTTTATTAACAAATACCCTTTTGGTAATGAAGACTTCAAGGAGGCTTCATTAGGGTTTAAGAAAGAGAACAGCATGAAAGTTAATTACCTGGAGCCAAGAATCTGTATTTTCCCTTCAGCAGTCCAGTACTACGCTTTAAAGGCAATCAATGGAGAGTTGTCTGGCAAACATTCAATCTTTCCTTGAAATGCTCAGTGTAATTAGAGCCTCTCCTGTCTGTCATGAGAAGACAAATTGTTTGTGGACTGTTAGCAGTTGAGTACTCTAGTATGCCTTCAACCTTTATCATAATTATATTACTAATATTTGTGGAAATTTCCCAAACTGAGAAATGGGAACTTCTTACTAAGTTAATTGCTTGGTAATGAATTGCTGCTGTTCATGGAAAAAAGACTCTATTTATTTTTTTCCTGTTCATTTTCTTTAGAGCCCTCAGTATTAACAATGCAAGTACAAACCACCTTAGAAACTTTCTGTAGAAAGTGTTGTCTATCCTGTGGTTGTGGCTAATTTTTGTTTCTAAGTGGGGCTATGAACCACTGTGAAGGGGGGAAAAATGGCAATCCAATTCTGTCTAAACTTAACTGATTAGAGAGACACTAAGATGTCATTAGTTCCACAGAAGCTACTGTCTGCTGCTTATGGGAAAATGATTTTGAAATTTTTCTTTGCTGATACTTTGTTGATGTTTTAAAGACATTCTGACTTTGCATGTCACTCTCACCTGATACTGTAAACCATAATGTGATTGCTATAATGCAAAGGCATACTGTAGCCTCAATCCAGCAAGGCTGCTAGCAGATGTGTTTGTGTGTGGGACGGAGATATGGTAGAACAGTTGATTTGAGTTTAGGGAGCAGTAATAAATGCTTAATAATTTTTGGAGTGTCTCAGTAGTGATAATCCTTGTTACTGCAAGCCTTTGAAAAAAGATAAGTTTGATTCAAACAGCCAGTTAATCATATTGAATAGGAAAATGAGTGGGTGGGTGAGTCAGTTCGGTTTGCTTTGTCCTCTTCAAAGCCGCCACTGTTCAGTCATTACAAGGCATGTGTGTGTGGGGGGGGTTACAAGAATGACTTTCAACATAGAAGACTGACCAGGTTCAAAGTCACCTGCACATTAAGTACTTAACTGTCTGTAAAGCTGATACACTAGTGTGCTAAGAGAAAAAGAAAGCATGTATCTAGGCCAAGTGGACCAGGAAGTTTTGGATGAGGTGCTGAATGTGAAAACTGCAACTTAGCTGCCTCCTTTCAAAGGCAGGGCAGGGGGAGGAAAATACTATTTAAAATTGCTACAGCTACTTATGTTATTTGAGGGTCTAACCTAAAATGTCTGGCTGCATTGTGATATTTCATTTTCTAAAGCACTAAACAGGGAGTAATAGGAATATGATTGTATATGAAGCAAGCCTTCCTATTTAGTATATTAGATCAAGTAGACTAGGACATAGGACTTGGTATGTTTGAATTTCACTATCTTGCCTGCTGAATCTCATACTGATGGTGTGCAATGCCTTATAGAATGGAACAGGACATGTTAATTAACTTCCTGATCTTCATCACATGTATCTTATGGTAATTTACCTACTTATTATCAGTCTCTTGTTTCTGTTTGGAGCACATTTCTGATACAGTGCATCTTTTCTGTATGGAATAAGAACCATTTTACTGTTTCCCTCCCTCAGCTAGTTTACATCCAGTACATTATATTTTGTGTGCTGTTCAAAGCAAGCATGTTTAAGGTCTGTTGTATTGACATGCAGCTTTTTGATCAATTCCCCAGTAATGGCAACTTCTCTTTTCATAAAGCTTTCCACATAAATGTGCTTTGCTGCTTCTCTTACCTTGTTCTGTGTCCTCTCACAGTATGCTGTCTCTGGCTTCTGTGTCATAGTTCTCCTCAGTGTGCAGTGTTGTTGCTTGATGAAAACATCTTTTGTTTGCTTCCCTGCTGTTTTTGACCGCCTCTTTCACATTCTCCAGGACTTTCCTTGCTTTTCTTGGTTTCTGTCTGACTAGCCTATATTGACTTTCTTGGATATTAAAGATGCTTAAAAGCAGTTTAAGGAGCATATTTAGAACTCTTAATTTCCTAAATGGTGTTGTCAGCTTTCTTTTCTGCATTCAGAAAATCCCTATCCCCTGTGAGCTGAACACAATGGGGCTGCCTTGGTGTTCTCTCTGTTGGTTTCTTTTATGTGACTTGCAAACTGGTTAGATATTATTGCAGAGAAATCCATATATGAGTATAAGGCAAATTCCAGAGAGATATCTGTGCAAGGGGCACACAAAATTATTTCCCCTGCTCAGGGCCGCTTCACAAGGGTCATCGCCTCATAGACTCTGGACAGGGTCTTCAGCCAACTTTCATGTCCTAACCTGACTCAGAGTAGAATTTCTGTTGCAGGGACATGGTGCTGAGGGATTTTTTGGCTTTCTGGGCTTTCTCAGTGAACCTGATCCAGAAGGCTCAAGGCAGAAATAATGTTGAGAGAAATGGTGCTAGAGCTGTCAGTACTTTTTTCAAGTAAAGTTAGATAAAATGGCTGGCATATCTAGTAGTGGATCAACCACTAAAGTGCAGCAACAAAGACACCCTGTGTGAAAGTTGATTGATAGATCTTTCCTCCCTGTCTATATCTGATTTGCAGATACAGGTGTTTCTTCTCTATAATCTTCCATACTTCTTACTAGGCTGAAACTTCTTTGGAAAAGTCTTTATCTTATCTGTCTAGCTTCAGTTAATGACTATTCCCATTTCTAAAGGTGGTGCTTTTTGCTTTGTTTTTAACATTGTGTTCTGAGAGCCTGGAGAGACATACCCAAAAAACCCCATTAAATATGTTTAAATACGATATGTCTTGGTTTAGATTAACTAGCCCTTTGCATGTAATACACTACAAATGAAGAACAGTAATTTTGCATGCTCTGTTCTCCCTCTCTCTCTACTTTCTCCCCAGATCAGCAAGGAAAAGTGTGTAGTGTGTGTATCTTTAAGTATCCCTTGTGGTGCCTTTGTAAGCAGCATCTAAAAGGTTAGTCCTAGAGCCTGGCTAAATGTTACCAGCTCTTTAGGGAGAGTGACAAAGATTCTCACAAATGTGGAGCTGAAATCTTTTAAACCTTTAAGTCTGGTAAACCTTCCAATAATAAATAAGAAATACTTTGCCTCTAATATTTCATTTTATGCTTTAAAATGCACCTGCTCACCTGTGCTTTACAAGCAAAATTAAACATTAACAGCTTCTCATCAGTATTATGAGCCTTTTGGGAATATCAAGTTTCAGGAAAAAATATTTATGTCACTCTGGCTGAGTTTTCAAAATCACAGAGGGTGAATACAACTTTGGCTTGTTGGATTGAATCAGAAACAGCTGAAATTTTGTAATCTGAAATGAATACCTAATTTTACAAATAAAAATTTAGAAACATGGAATGGTAGAAACAAACTTGATAGAGGGCAGTATTGCTAACCATGATTGGAAGGGTAGTGATCTGCATCACCTGGGCCGGTATTTTCCTAAGGACACCTATGAAGATGAAGGAAATGAGGCCATCCAAGCTGTGAGTGTTCCTAGAAGGGAGGATTTCACCTAGAGGGGCAGGCTTGGTGAGTAACAGAAGATGAGCAGTTGTCTTGCTCAGCTAGCGCTTGTAATGTAGAACTGTGTGTATTGCACACCCTCTGAGGAGGCTGCAATTGTTGCATAGTGAATCATGCAGCTAGTGATATTTCTCTTGCAATGTTTCAAATTTATGTAGGATTTACAAGGAATTTATGTAGGATTTACAAAGAATGTAAGTATGAATTATGTTCTTGCATGTCCTTTCAGACTGGAGTTGTTTTGAGTGGTGTTACTTCATAAAATGCTCTATTTCTCAAATGGCTTGTGTTTCTGGCTAATTGGGTAAACTTCATGTACAACACTTGTAGCTATAAATAGTACAAATTTTCAGTGAACATAGCCATGAGTTTTTGAGGGTGTAAACACTAGCATTACATTTCTGGCTATGAAATTCTGCTGCTGCTCAGGCATTTAGATGCATAAATGCCATCATAGGCATTTTATTTCAACAAGATTACGAAGTTGCATCAGTAACAAGAGAAACGAGACTGAAAGAGCAAATGCTAAAATTCTGGAACTTTCAAGTATCCTTATTAGACCCCTTATCTTAAAATTGACTTTTCAGTATGTCTGTGGCTAATCCTTATAACTTTGTTGACCCAACTAGGAAAATTACCCTGTGATTTCCTACCCAGTAAGTAGGAGCTCCTGGATTTCTGAACCTGTGTGTTGAGTCACTTGTGTCCTTGTGGAACTGAGGGAGATATCCAGCAATGTGCCAGTTTATCAGAGATAAGTAACTAGATCCAGGAATGCATTTGACTAGAGATCTTGGCCAACCCAGTTTGTTGCTTTGTATGTGTGTATATATACCTCTGTATATGTGTGCATGAGTGTATGCACTGAATTTTTGTCGGTCTGGATAATCATTTAGATTAGATGAGATCCCTGAACAGACACATTGTGTGACTTTCCTTTAGAGCTAAAGGCTATATATGTGTAGAGCCTAAATTGCCACCTTTGCTCATGGGTGAGATGTGTATAATTTTGGGGAAAATAATGGAATTTGGGAATATCAGTGCATGGATCTAGATGATAGGAAAAGTTGTGAATGTGAATGGAGCATTTATGATGTAACTGGATGGAGCTCAGGAGAACTAGAGCATGCTGCTCTTGTTGCCATACTCCTGCTGGTCCTTCTGACCGTCACGATCATAACTGCTGCTCATGGGCAGAACTGAGTGGTGGCTGCCTCTGCCATGTTGTCTCATTGATGGGATGTAACTAGTGACCTTGACAGATCATCTGCAATATCAGCTTTTTGTTCCATAGGTAAAAGTTTCAGCTCTGAGCTGCCCCTCTGAGCTTTATTTTATTAGATAACTAATCTTGATTTGCTCTCTGAAGAGTAGCAGGTGATTATCTCCATCTTTTCCAGTTCTTAAGTACCTGGTGGCTACCACAATGAGAAAAGACTTGCTGTGCTTCTAAAAGAGTATTTTTGGAGAGGGATTTGTACATCACCAATAGGAGTACGAATTATATTATATCAGCTTTTATCAAGGGGTTCTCTGTACATCCTGGCATCTTTCTTCCAACAACTCTGATTTTACCAAATTCCCACTTCTTTCTGTTTCAGAAAAAAATCCCCACCTGTCGTGGTTTTGCCCCAGCCAAGGGCCGCACCCCACACAGTCGCTTGTACTTTTAAAAGGAAGGGGGAGGGAAAGTTGGGGGAAGGGGAAAAGGGAAGGAAGAAAGGAGGAAAAGAAACCACAACCTAGAAACCAGAACCACGCAGGTTGGGATAAGGATAGTTTACTAAACAATAACAGAAAACTAGATATAACAATAACATAAGTTTAAAGCACAAAATAGATGAAACTGGTGATACACAATGCAATTTCTCACCAAACCACACAACTCAGGCCGCACAGCTTAGAGCCCGTCCCGGACAACCCGACCGCCCCAGAAACTGCACGTCCTGGCGTTGTCTCCCCCTCTTCCCCCCAGTCCCCCCTTATACCGAACATGACGTAACTGGTATGGAATATCCTCTTTGGCCAATTCGGATCACCTGTCCTGGCTGTGTCCCCTCCTTTCTCACTAGTAAGGAAGTATGCAGAGCTGAGAAAGGTCCTTGATTGCCCGGCAACAAATCGGAAAACATCAGGGTGCTATCAGCACTATTCTCATGCTAACACCCAAACATGGCATTCCATCCACTGCTAAAAAAAAGTTTAACTCCATCATAGCTGAAACCAGGACATTATCCACCCCTTATTCCATACCATTTACGTCATGACCAGATCCAACAATTTTCTTTGGGTACAACCAGTTTGGTGTTTCACACACCCATATATGTATGTACACATGTATGCACACATATGTGCATACAGATCTTATTCCCTCAGTCTGTGAATCATCCCTCTGAAGTTGTTGAGTTCATTTAGTTCATGATTTTCAGGCTCCATTTGTCGTAACAGTTTCTCAGGATAGTTGTATGTTCCATTGGCTCGTTGCATGCTGCATCTCAGGCTCTTGACTGATACACCTGGCATGGTCCATGCTCATAGTCTGTGGGTCAGAGTTTATTTTCAAAGGGAGAAAAAAGTTCTTGAGAGGCCAGGCTTTAGTTCCATCATCATGGCACTCATTCTTCATTAACTTGTATGACTCCAGCTATAATGCTATGGTACAACATACAGCAATCATAACAATAATGAAATATACAATAATGGGTTATTTGGCAATTATTACAATTTCTACTTCATTAATTATATTGGCTATTCTCACCCAAAATTAAATCCCCTTGAGGTACACATCGAACTTCTCCATCCCTCTGCATTACCCACCAAGTACAGCCAGGTCCTTGAGCAAAAACAATTCCAGACATGGGTTTACCTTTGCCTGAAGCAGGAATGACCCAAACTCTCTTTCCCAATACACTCTTCATATGCACTACTGGCACTCTGTCTCCCTCTACAGTACGTGGAAATTTTGCCTGGGCAGGGCCAGCCCGATTGGTAGATCCCCTAGAGTTAACTAACCACGTGGCTTGGGCCAGATGTGTATCCCAATGCTTGAATGTCCCACCACACATTGCTTTCAGTGTAGTTTTTAAAAGTCCATTATATCGTTCAATTTTCCCAGAGGCCGGTGCATGGTAAGGAATGTGGTACACCCACTCAATGCCATGCTCTTTGGCCCAGGTGTCTATAAGAGTGTTTCGGAAATGAGTCCCATTGTCTGACTCGATTCTTTCTGGAGTACCATGTCGCCAGAGGACTTGCCTTTCAAGGCCCAGAATTGTATTTCGAGCAGTGGCATGGGGTACGGGATATGTTTCTAGCCAGCCGGTAGTTGCCTCCACCATTGTAAGCACATAACGTTTGCCATGGCGGGTTTGTGGGAGGGTGATGTAATCAATCTGCCAAGCCTCCCCATATTTATATTTCATCCACCGTCCTCCATACCAAAGGGGCTTTAACCGCTTAGCTTGCTTGATTGCAGCACGTCTCACATTCGTGGACAACTTGTGCGATGGCGTCCATGGTCAAGTCCACCCCTCGATCCCGAGCCCATCTATATGTTGCATCTCTCCCTTGATGACCCGAGGTATCATGAGCCCATCGAGCCATGAATAATTCACCCTTACGTTACCAGTCTAGATCTACCTGAGCCACTTTAATCCTAGCAGCCTTATCTACCTGATGGTTGTTTTCATGTTCCTCCATGGCCCGACTCTTAGGTACATGGGCGTCGACATGACGTACCTTTACAACAAGTTTCTCTAACCGAGCAGAGATATCTTGCCATAAGTCATCAGCCCATATAGGTTTGCCTCTACGCTGCCAGTTGTTCTTTTTCCACTGCTGCAACCACCCCCACAGGGCATTCGCCACCATCCATGAATCAGTATAAAGGTAGAGCCTTGGCCACTTTTCTCTCTCAGCAATGTCCAGGGCTAACTGGATGGCCTTCACCTCAGCGAACTGGCTTGATTCACCTTTTCCTTCAGTGGCTTCTGCTACTCTTCTTATAGGATTCCATACAGCGGCTTTCCATCTCCGATGCTTACCCACAATGCGACAAGACCCATCAGTGAACAGGGCATATCGTTTCTCATTCTCTGGCAGTTCGATGTAGGGTGGGGCTTCTTCAGCGCGTGTTACCTCCTCATCCTCTGGTGACATCCCAAAATCTTTGCCTTCTGGCCAGTCTGTGATCACCTCCACAATTCCTGGGCGATTGGGGTTTCCTATTCGAGCCCGCTGTGTAATTAGTGCAACCCACTTGCTCCACGTAGCATCAGTGGCATGGTGTGTAGAAGGAACCTTCCCTTTGAACATCCAGCCCAGCACCGGCAGTCGGGGTGCCAGGAGGAGCTGGGCTTCAGTTCCAATCACTTCTGAGGCGGCTCGAACCCCTTCGTAGGCGGCCAGTACTTCCTTTTCTGTTGGAGTATAATTGGCCTCAGATCCTTTGTAGGCCCGACTCCAAAACCCCAGCGGTCGACCTCGAGTCTCCCCTTGTGCTTTCTGCCAGAGACTCCAGGTCGGGCCGTTCTCCCCAGCTGCAGTGTAGAGCACATTTTTAATATCTGTCCCTGTCCGGACAGGCCCAAGGGCCACTGCATGGACTATCTCGCGTTTGATCTGCTCAAAGGCTTGCTGTTGCTCAGGGCCCCATTGGAAATCATTCTTCTTTCGAGTTACATGGTAGAGTGGGCTCACAATGAGACTGTAGTTTGGGACATGCATTCGCCAAAAACCTATAACACCTAAGAAAGCTTGTGTTTCCTTTTTGTTGCTTGGTGGAGACATAGCTGCTATTTTATTAATAATGTCCATTGGGATGTGACGACGCCCATCCTGCCATTTTATTCCTAAAAACTGGATTTCTCGCGTAGGCCCCTTGACTTTACTTCGTTTTATAGCAAAACCGGCTTCTAAAAGGATTTTAATTACCCTGTTTCCTTTTTCAAAAACTTCCTCTGCTGTGTTGCCCCATACAATGATGTCATCAATATACTGCAGGTGCTCTGGTGCTTCACCCTTTTCCAGTGTATTCTGGATTAGTCCATGGCAGATGGTGGGGCTATGTTTCCACCCCTGGGGCAGACGATTCCACGTGTATTGGATGCCTCTCCAAGTGAAAGCAAACTGTGGCCTGCACTCTGGCGCCAGTGGGATCGAGAAGAAAGCATTCGCAATGTCGATTGTGGCGTACCACTTGGCTGCCTTCGATTCCAATTCATACTGGAGCTCTAACATGTCTGGCACAGCAGCACTCATACCTGGAGTGACTTCATTTAGGCCACGATAATCTACTGTCAGCCTCCACTCTCCATTGGACTTCCTCACTGGCCATATGGGACTATTAAAGGGTGAGTGGGTTCGGCTGATCACTCCCTGATCCTCCAGTTGACGAATCAGCTTATGGATGGGAATCAGGGAATCTCGGTTAGTACGGTATTGTCGTCTGTGCACCGTCGTCGTAGCAACTGGCACTTGCTGTTCTTCACCCTTCAACAACCCCACAACAGCAGAATCCTCCGAGAGTCCAGGCAAGGCACACAATTGTTCAATTTCTTCTGTTTCCAAAGCAGCTATTCCAAAAGCCCATCGGTACCCTTTTGGGTCTTTAAAATACCCTCTACGTAGATAATCTATACCTAAAATGCACGGAGCTTCTGGACCAGTCACAATGGGGTGTTTTTCCCAGTCCTTCCCAGTTAGGCTCACCTCAGCCTCTAGCACAGTTAGTTGTTGGGATCCCCCTGTCACTCCAGAAATACAAACAGGTTCTACCCCTTCATGATTCGATGGCATTAGAGTACACTGGGCACCAGTATCCACCAGAGCTTTGTACTCTTGTGGGTCTGACGTGCCAGGCCATCGGATCCACACAGTCCAATAAACCCGATTGTCCCTCTCCTCCACCTGGCTGGAGGCAGGGCCCCTCTATTGCTGCTGATCATATTTGTTTTCCACTGGTTGCATAAAGGACTTAGAGGTCCCTTCAAAAGGATCAGGCACATCAGACATATAGGTAGGCCTTCCAGTTGGTCTAGGGAACTGCCCAGTAGAAACTGGTGCAGCCTTCTTCCTGGCAGAATCTCGTTGTGCGAATGTTTTACCCCGCAGCTCATTTACTCGTGCTCGAAGGGCTGAGGTGGGCTGCATATCCCATTTCCTCATGTCCTCTCCATGATCAAGCAGGTAAAACCACAATGTACGTCGTGGTGTGTATTCTCCCTCTTGGAACGATGGACGCTTTCTCCCAGTAGCTGCAACATTGCTCCATACGGGTTGGGAGTTGGACACATTGTTGTCAAGTCGTTGAACCAGTTTCTCTACTGCTGCAATGACGGAGAGGGAAACATTGTCTTGGTATTTCCGGAGTCGGCAGGCCACCTCATTTATGGTTGGCGGATTCGTATCATTCCAGTCAATTGCTGCCAGTGAATTGGTATACCCTGCTGGTGCACTTCGTACAACCTTACGCCACATATCTGGAGTGCATAGGACTTCATCGGGATCAGAGGGAAGCCGTGAATTGTCCAGATCATAATAAATTATCTCCCGTACAGCTAATTCTCTCAGGTGCTGGACAGATGTCTCTATGCTGTTACACTTGGGTGTCTGGCATGTAATATATTCCTTTATGGGATATCTTTCCTTCACACTTGACAGTAGTCGCCTCCAGAGGCTGAGGATTTCCGGCCTCCTCCCAATTGCTTTGTCAATTCCTCCTTCTCTAGCTAGGGATCCCAACTGCTTGGCCTCTCTGCCTTCTAATTCCAAACTACTGGCCCCGTGATCCCAACATCGGAGCAACCAAGTGATAATGTGCTCACTTGGGTGGCGAGTGAAATCTTTTCGAACCTCACGCAGCTCACTCAGAGTCAGGGATCGGGTAACAATCTCTGGTTCTGCCTCATCCTGATATCCTCGAGATGATCCCGGTTGATCATCATCCTTATCCGTCACTATACGAACTGATTTCTTTGTGCCTTTCCTCTTTTGTACGGGAGCAACAGACACTGGTGTGGATTGGTTTTTCAGATCATCTGCAGTGTCTGCTGTAGAGATTACAGTAGCTGCAGTGTCGGTCACAGGGGTTGCAGTAGCTGCAGTGTCAGCCCCAGTGGTTGCAGCAGCTATAGTATCTGCCAGTCTGTTTCCTTTCCCTTCTCCCTGACAGTGCTGACAGTGCTGCCTGCTATCAAGCAGTGTTTGATAAATAGTGGCCAGAGCCCAGCACAGTGCAGTAAGGTGTCCATCTCTGGGAAACCTACAGCAATTTTTCCTTAGGTATGCAGTCACTTGATCGGGGTCTTGTAGCTGTTCAGGAGTGAAATTCCAAACCATCGGGCGTGAGAAAGTACCTAGGTACTCGCCCATACTTTGCCACATGCCCTGCCACTCGTGATTATTCTGTCTTGGAGAAAGCTCTTCAGTGGTATTCATAAACCTATGCTTGATATATAACAAAAACTGAACCATCTGCACCAAACCTACCAATAGCAAAATGCTAGTTTGAATATCCCAGAGATATTGAAGATTTTCAAAAACTGCCCTAAGAGCTGTTGTATTTAGCCCAAAGGAAAAGAAAGCAGTGCCCCCACCATACCGGCTGCTGTTATTAACCCCTCCCTGTCCAAAGAATGGACAGGACAGCAAAACCTCATACAGGTACCAGCTTAAGCTCATGATCATCGATATTATTGTATCATAGACCGATATCATAAAATACACTATAATGAAATATGGGAACAAATACGGGAGCCACAGACCTGAGAGAGTAGAGAATCCTGCCAGGATTGTATACAGCATGCGGTGGTTTTGCTGCCACAGCCTTGTAAATAAATACCACAACATCGTGACCAGAGATTGCTTAAACAACAGTGCTTATCTTAATTGCGATAGTTAGGGTCAGATCTACCGTTATCCCAACCGTTCGTGCCCCACGTTGGGCGCCAAAATAACTGTCGTGGTTTTGCCCCAGCCAAGGGCCGCACCCCACACAGTCGCTTGTACTTTTAAAAGGAAGGGGGAGGGAAAGTTGGGGGAAGGGGAAAAGGGAAGGAAGAAAGGAGGAAAAGAAACCACAACCTAGAAACCAGAACCACGCAGGTTGGGATAAGGATAGTTTACTAAACAATAACAGAAAACTAGATATAACAATAACATAAGTTTAAAGCACAAAATAGATGAAACTGGTGATACACAATGCAATTTCTCACCAAACCACACAACTCAGGCCGCACAGCTTAGAGCCCGTCCCGGACAACCCGACCGCCCCAGAAACTGCACGTCCTGGCGTTGTCTCCCCCTCTTCCCCCCAGTCCCCCCTTATACCGAACATGACGTAACTGGTATGGAATATCCTCTTTGGCCAATTCGGATCACCTGTCCTGGCTGTGTCCCCTCCTTTCTCACTAGTAAGGAAGTATGCAGAGCTGAGAAAGGTCCTTGATTGCCCGGCAACAAATCGGAAAACATCAGGGTGCTATCAGCACTATTCTCATGCTAACACCCAAACATGGCATTCCATCCACTGCTAAAAAAAAGTTTAACTCCATCATAGCTGAAACCAGGACACCACCTCATAGAAAAAATCCCATGTGGAAAAGTAAGCACTAAGTGTAGCAGATATATACTAATATAGCTCTTGGAGAATGATCTTTTGGATCTTCTGTGACACTACTACATTGTATCAAATAGGTACTGTAGGTGGTTGGTGGCTCCATCAGGAAGGTGTGACCCTCAGACAGCAGAAGAATATTCAGTACTTATATATCACAATTATTCTCCTTTTATATGTGCTGACTGATTTTTAGAGAACCTAGCAGAGTTTGCTGTGGTCTTGTTGAGAACTGAACAGGTTTTTCAGTCAGCTGTCTACACTTGTGCACATACAATACATTTGGACCATGTCTGGCACACACATATCTATTTTCTGATGTGAAAATTGTATTTTACTGGTACTCCACATGGAGTGTGTTATGTGTGAGCCGGTTTTGTTTGAAAACAAAGGATGTGGCCAGGAAAAAAATTGTTTGTGCCATTCAAATTCGTATGCTCCTTTCAGAGTCAGTTTTGAATTTTTCACCACATGGAGGATCTTGTTCAAATTTAATTGCACCAAAATGCAGAAAAAATATATAAATGAAAATTCTGTTATAGCTGTGGGAAGCACTAAGTGAATCCTACTACTAAGGAAACAGTATTTTGAAAGCCAAGTGAAAAATTAATCTCTGACACAAGCCTTCTGAATCCACCAGAGTTCTCAAATATGATACACTGGTAAAGCAAAATATTTTAAATAAATACTGAGCTGTGTCAGACTTGCAAGATTCTAACATGAAAATAAAATTATAAAAAAGTTTTTTCTCATCTTTATGAAAGTATTTTTTCTTTTTTCTTTTTTTTTGATGCCACTATATTTGTCTTACTCACTTTTCCCCTGCTCATTGTTTAGAGACAGCTGAGTGCTCAAGAGAGAAATTATTTGTTGTAGGCTTTGAAATAATGCACGTTTTCACTGCAAATATATTAACATTAAGTCTACAATGGCTATTTTTATCTAGGAATGGTCTGTGTCAATCTTCAAAGAGCCTATCATGTGTAAAAGTATTTTAAGCATCCTTTTATGTATTGATTCAAAAATACATATTGCACAAAAAAGTTTGTATATTCTCTGTTTTTTTCCCATCTATATACATCTGATACTTCTATTCAATCAAATATTGTACAAAACACCACATTAAAAGTTTTGGGTGGCATGTTTTAGTTATGTGAAAAGCTACAGAAGACTAGGTATTATCTTGGGTAGCAGTCTTATTTCTGACTGGGGTATTTTACTTTATTACTAAAAAAAAAAAGAAAGCCCCAACAAAAATGTCTTAGAAATGTCCTAGAAATTCCCTGGTGTTTTGAAGGCAAGCAATGGCTATAGGAACTTGCTGAACTTCTTAGGAGTTCTACTTTTCCCACCTCTAATCAGCTGGTCAATCAGATTTCTGGTTTTGGTTCAAAATGATTTGATCTTTCTTTTCTGATGCTTCCTTTGCAATGACTTTAGAAAATTCAATAGAATCTTGACCAAAAAATCACATTTTAAAAGGTGATTATTAGGAAAAAATGCTGGAATAAAAAACAAATAATGATTCTTTTAGTCAAAGGAAATGTTCTTTTGTTTACATTCCCTTATCTCTGGATGAGTTTGATGGTTCATGCCAAAACATATAGTTGTGTCTTCCAATCCCATACACTACATTAGCATTTAGAAGTGGGACTATTTTAGTGAGCTAGCAAAACTTTCCTCTGAGGCAGAAAGCTTTGCAATCTCAACTGCAGATCAAGTGATCTTTCTCCAGATCCTTATGGAAAATTTCTGTGGAATTTCATTGTAGAAATCTGTATGCCTGTTACTTCAAAAACCTCTCCAATATCTAAGTATTGTCTCTGAGTCAAGAGATTGGGGGGTTTGGTGTGTGTACCTCCCCTTCCTCCCCCAAAACTGCACACTTCAAATTCAATGGACTTCTTTACATTTCTATTGTATAGCTGTTGAATATTTCATTAATGGGAACAGTGAGTAGGAGAGAATAGAAATCTGATGCACCATTGTTTTAAAAGCCTACTGGCTGCACAGCATCTGTTCTAATTTGCTGGTAGTTCTGAGCCTGTCCAGAGACAGTAATCCTTTACCAATTAGGTAAGTTAAAAATGATGATGCCTGGTAAAGGTCAGAGCCACCAAAATCCTAAAGGACTGTTGTTTATGGCTCCAAAGCAGTTTAAATACTGTGATTTAGCTTAACTGATATGATTCACAGAGGTTCCTCAGATGGAAAGAAGAGAAAGCAAAAGGTGCTAAATTAAATGAGGTGTGACCATCTGTTTTTGTACTGCTGCAGAAAGTGGAATTAAGTTTAGAGATACATTGATGTGATTGGTAAGGACAGCATTTTAAATCTGGTATTGGATATGATGTTGGAGCTGCTGCAAAAAAGGAAAAAAAATGTGATTTGTGATAAACAGGCTACTCTTGCAATCAGTCTAATCACACATCGTGGTGCTTGAAACCTTTTGAGAGTCTCTGTTAATAGCTGCATTCAAAATGGGAGGGAAAAAGTGCCTGTTTTGAACTCTGGTTTTGGGCCTTCCACTGCATTGCATTTGTTTCCGCAGTTTTGTAAATGTGGTGTGGAACACTGTACAGCACCCAGCAGTGTCCCTTCTTAGCAGTACGCAGGCAAGGCAAATAATACTTTGACTGGCATATCCCAGATCATCATATGGAAAAAATTCTAGAAAGATGTACCTTGTTTAATTAGCCAGCTTTTGAGAATTAAGGCAAATAGAGTAACCACATGCTTCAACAATTTGTTTGCAAAAAAATTAACTACTTGGCATGAATATTACTATGAATGTACTTTAGTTTTGGTGAATGGAAATGATGAAAAATTATGTTTAGGTGCTTGATGCATTTGCTAATTAACACTCAGACAAGGTGTGATACCAGGAAGATGCACCATGTTGGATTTATACTAGGGAAGACTATTTAATACTGCTCCATTAAAAAAACCCCAAATAACAAAAATCTAAATAAATAAATAAAATAACACACACTATAATATCTAATTAGCCTTGAAAATTATTATCTAAGAAGGTCTGTGAAACTATAAGTAGTTAGATATTAAGAAAATCTGTTTTAATATGAAATATGTAATGCTGGAAGTAACCAGTATGTCACAGTGTTACGAGATTTTCAACATGGTCTTATTGCATGGTAGCTATTGTACAGAGAGACAGGGAATATGAAAATCTCATTTGGCTTGATGTAGAAAGCTGAGACAGGTTTGGTTTTTTCCTCATCCCACTGTCCAATCTTCTACAGTTGTTCTGAATTTGGAGTTTCCTTTCAGGTTTTTTAATAAGATTGACAGACAAGAGGAAACCATTAATCTTTGAGAGGGTTCTTTTGGGGGTGGGGTTTTATTTTTTCCTTTCTTGAAATAAATTATCTAGTCACATATGTCTCTCTCAGATATGAATCAAATCAAAATTTGGTGAATGTCTTAATGATGATTCCAAGATTTTTCTTGTTTTAAAATTCTGGTTTGAGTGAAAAGTACATTATAATTGTATTTAACATCTTTATTGCTACGATAAGGGCTCATTCCCTTATCATTCTATCAAAGGAACTTGACATTCTCTACAAATGTGCATACATTAGCTGAACAGGATGAGGGACAAAATATGCCAATTAAACTTAATAAAGACTTATTCCCTAAAGAGTGGACAAGTGTCTGGGCCTGAGAGTTTGTACTCCATAGACGTGACCCACACTGGGGCAGCTGGTGAAGAGCTGAAGCCCTGTGGGAAAAGACACATGCTGGAGAAGTTTGTGGAGGACTGTCTCCCACGAGTGGGACCCCATGCTGGAGCAGGGAAGGAGTGTGAGAAATGACTGCAGGCAGACACAGAAGGAAAACAGCTTGTGAGGAACTGACCAAAACCCTCATTCCCCTGCCCCCTGGGGGGGAAACCAGGAGAGAAATCATGACTAAAGTTAAGTCTGAGAAGAAGGAAGGGGTTGGGGGAAGGTGTTTTAGCATCTGGTTGTACTTCTCATTATCCTACTCTGGTTTCACTCTGTCTCTAGTGTGATAAATTAGACGCTTTCATTTTCTTTTTAGTCTGTGTTGAGTCTGTTTTGCCCATGATGTGAATTGTGGAATGATCTCTCCCTGTCCTTATCTTGGCTCCTAAGCCTCTCAATATATATTTTTCTTCCCTGTCCAGCTGACAGAGTGACTTTGGTGGGCATCTGGCCTCCAGTGAGGGTCAAACCATCACAACAAGTAAGAGGCCCAAGAATTCCCACTGCCTCTTTTATTTGTAGTTGATAAGGATGTTTACAGAATTACATCAGCTGAAAATTGCTGCTGGAAAGACATGCATTTATCTGCTGTGTGCAAACACTGAAAGTATTTTTGGGAAAAAGTACTGTGAAACCTTGCCCTGGGTTGGCTGGATGTTAGCTTTTCCTGTGCTTCTCCTTGTGGGCCAGGGATGCGTTTCTTGGGTGTGCTCTGTGAAAAGCCAAAAACTGCTTTAGCAGAAGAGACCAGCACTCTGTTGTAGCCCATCAGTCTTTAGAGGAAACATAAGTTTTCTGCAAATGCCTCTCAGAGCTCTGTTGAGAGTCTCTGAATTATAGGGTTTATGACATGTTGGTGATACACCGACATTGATTGCTTGACTGTGGCTCAGGGGGGAAGCAATCCTTCTTACTCCAACTTATGTCCATGCTCTTTGGAAAGAGGGCAGCATGGAGGGTGGATGCCTTTGAGATTCCCTACTCTTTCCCTCACACTTCCCTCTGACTGAGAGCACATGTGAATTAAATGTCATGGGTCTTCCCAAGCATACAGCTGCTTCATGAGTGCAACCTGTTTGCAAACAAACCAGCCTGTCATGACTGTGCTTTCCCCTTTTGTCAAGGCTGTGACATTGGGTTTAATGTCTCCTGCCTTTAGTCAGAACTGAAAAGAATGCAAAGACATTGGACAGTTTCGCACTTGTATTCATCCACCCAGAGGTATGGGGAAACCTGAGCAGAATGTGCTGTGTTAGTGTGCTGTACTAGTGAGACAAATGGCTAGTGATCTATAGGAGCAAGACAAATGCCTACAAGAAATGCATCAATAAATGTAATGTTGTCTGGTCTAAACCCATCTTCTCTGTAGAGAAAAGGTGGAAAAAATCAAAAGACTGCAACCCCAATAAATGACCTTTATTCTAGGCAGCTGGCTTCCTGCTTAGAGTGATCCTAGTAAAATTAGACACAAAAAGCAGCGGTAGGAGATAAGAACAGTGAAATATTTCCTCTCATTCCTTGTCTGAAGGAGGTTGTACTGGGTAAAATAGCTGGTTGTCCTTCAGCTTAGACATAGAATAGTAAAGGAAATTAAGCCCAAACTTTATAGCAGTGTAAGAAAGTGTTCAGGTCCTTTGAAGGAAGAAGAGAGTGAGATTAAACTTAGGGGTCCTGCTGTCCTATGCAAGCCTAAAAATTAATTTAGGAGGGGGGTACAAGCTGGTTAGATAGTGGGATAGTGCCATACTCTTCATGTTTCAGAGACTCAGTAGTCTTTCAAATGTTATTTTGGGGGACAGAAACAACACAAACTGCCCCATCTTCTGTTTCTGGCTATGAAAGTGGGGGGTGGGGAGGGACGGGGGGGAGAGAGCTTTCTTTGGTCACTCTTACATAGCTCTATGAAGTCTTCCTCTGCAAACATAGTACTTCTCTGATTCATAACTTGGCACTCTGTCTGAGTGGTCTCAGAGGTGGAAGAAGCACACAAATATTCTGAGGTTATCTTTATACCACTTTTCTTTTTGGAGTTATATCAAGCACTCTGAGCACTGCTTGTGATCTGGGCCAAACTGTCTTTTCCAGCTCTGATTAACTTTTTGCGGTGGTTTAGTCCTGGCTGGAGGCCAGACGCCCACCAAAGTCAGTCTATCACTCCCCTTTGTAGTTGAAATATATATTGAGGGACTTAGGAGTCAATGTAAGGACAGGGAGAGATCATCCTGTCACCAACGACATGGGCAGAACAGACTCAACACAGAGTGAAGCAAAGAAAACTATCTAAGTTATTACACTACACTACACACACAGGGAAACCAGAAGCAGACAATGAGAAACTCGACCAGACCTTAAAGCACCTTCCCCCCACTGCTCCCTTCTTAGCAGACTTTAGTCAGGATTTTGCTCTCTTCTTCCCTCCCGTTGTGGCACAGGGCGGGCAGGGACTGGGGAAATGAGGTTCTCAGTAGCACCTTCCCCCCACCCCTCCATTCTTAGCAGATTTCCATTTAGTCATGATTTTGCCCCCTTCTCCCCCATCATGGCATGGGGCGGGGGGCAGGGACTGGGAAAATGGGGTTCTTGGTCACTTCCTCATGAGCTGTTTTCCTTTTCTGGATCTCAATACTTCTACTTCCTCCCCAACCCTCACTTCTTCACACACTTGACTTTAATCATAAATTCACTCCCTTCTTACCCCCTTTCATCGCAGCACAGGGAGGGGCAGGGAATGGGGGAATGGGGGTTTTCAGTCCGTTCCTCATGAGTTGGTTTCTGTCTTAGCTGGGGCCGGAGGGGCATTCCACACACACACACACTTCCCCTGTGGCACTGTGGGGTCCCACACAAGGAGCTAAAAAAGAGAAGAAAAATACATTCTTCCATTCATCCTTCCTGTCTGTCCTTCCTCATCTTTTTGTATAAACAGCACAGATTAATGATGGATCATAATATTGTGCTTAATCAGCTTTTATTATTTTCACTTGCCTTTCACTTAAATGTAGTCCATCTCAGACATTAAAATAATGATTTTTCGGGTTTTAAAATAGTACCCTCTAAAAAATCTTGACTTCCTTTAAATTGCTTCTTGGTTTTATGGTTGTTTGAACTTTCCTGAGGACAGGGAAAGCTATGAGTTAGCAGAAAATACTGTGGTTCCCTGTCATGTGATTCCAGGATTTGGAATTCTATATTTTTGTACATATCATTTTAATGTATACACACACGTATGTATATATACATAAAAGTTGCAGGAGTTGGTATAATGGAATAGAGGCTTGCTTTTCAAGTTTAAATACTAATGAATTAGTAAATACGATCAACTGAGGACAGGCAAATCCCTGTCTAAAGGGACATACTTGAATTCAGTGTGATCTCTTTTTTTAACAAATTCAATGTATATATGTGCAGACATATATGTATAAAACACATTTCATAATCATAGAAAGCTGGTTAAACTTTTCCTTCTCATTTTTCTTCTCTATAAGAATAACATGCAGTAACTGCTTGGCCTCATATTTCTCAGGCAGTTTCTACCTCCAGAAAAATGATTTATTAACTAGAGTTCAGCTGCTTTTTGCTTTTGTTGCTGTTGACAAAAGGCATGTTTAAGCATGTTAAATTGGCTTAATACAGTGGACAGAAATGATGGCTAAGAGTAGCAGAACTTGCTGCCAACACATATTTCTTCTTTATACCATTTATAAGGAATAGTTAATCTGACCTCAAAGAAAAGAAACATATGCTCCACCAGATAAGGTGCTAGAGATGAATGAATCTGTCTGCTATGGAGTATTTGTTGGAATGAGAGAATATAAAAAAAAAAAAAAAAGAAAAAAAGGAGCACGAGGGAAGGAAGACTTAGCCAAGTTCCAGAAGGAAAAAAGTGAAGTAAATCTTGGAAGTGGCAGAAATAGTGGAATGAAAGAAGAGATGGTGGATAAATGAGAGGGGGAGGTAAAGAGGCAGTACATAGGCAGAGGAGGTACATAGGCAGTCAGCATGTCCTCCAGGGCCTCGCTTCTTATTTTGCGCTGAAAATTCTGGACTGTGGCTTGAGCAGTGTCGGTCTTCTAACAAATTGGGCTAAAACCCAGTAGTGCTACTTGAGGGGATAGTTTTGTACTTGCATGACACTAATAGACCACTCTCTCAACAGCATCTCCCAGCCTCAGCAGTGCATATAGCTACATGCACATCTTTCAAATGGATTATTAATTTTCATTTCAGGCCAGTGCTAAATACACAGAAAGATCGAAAAATTATCTGGCTGGCTGGAAGCTTGAGATAAAATGTAGGTTTTTACAACAGAGGAAATTAAAAACAAGAGAGGCATAAACAGAAAAGAAAGAGGAGAAAATGAATCAGAAACACAAATCTGGGTGACTGTGTAGAGGCAGTATTTCATATCCAGGCTGCTGACTTCAGCCTCCTTCAAAGGCGGTGGTAAAGATAAAGGAGTAAGATGATAGCATTGATGGACCTGATACCTGGACATTGGAACCTGATCTGAATTTCAGTTTCTTTTAAGCAAACTGCCTCTAATCTCTGTCAAGAATGTCTCATGTGTCCCACAGTGGACTGTGGGAAGTGGTGATATTTGGACTTCTTAAATATAAGCAAAGTTTTTCCTTTTGTCTCTGCATTTAACTGTTTTCCCTGGTTTTATTATGAAAGAATCACTGTGAACACTCGGTATTTTCAATTAATTTTATTCTGACTGGGTATATTTTTCTCCAAATAGTAAATTTTGATTACCATTAGCTTGTAAATATGATTCTTTTATTATTGTAAAAGGTTGCAGTTACATGCTGTTTTGGTGATTGATGTTAATAAATTTATTTGCAAAAATTGTTACCAACAAGTACCTTAAAATGAAAGTAGGGCAGAAGCTCAGTGTACAAATTTGTATTTGTATTTTTTGAATATTTGTAGCTTCATCATATCATTCAGCCTCTGAGTGAAAGCTGTGGCCACACGTGATCACTCATTCATGCCTGTGTAAGAGAGATGAATGTAACGGTGCATGTAAGTCCCTTTTGCTCCATATCACAACATACAACGCTGTCACTGACAGTGGTAGTGGACTTTTCCCCAGAGTGCTGAGGGCTCAGTGGCAACCCTGCTCTCCATGGCAGGACTGACTGCTGATGCATTGATAAGGGTCTTCTTGGGAGGCTCTTCTCTCCATCACATCCCTTGGCTGTTTGCATCTCTTCTAATGGTTGTGATTTTAATTCTGGAGGCCCTTGATGCAGTCTGTAACAGACTGGCCTGTTTCAAATCTGCTCTAGTCTTTCCTTCTCCTGCCTTTTTTCCTCAATAATTCTGTTCATACATAGTATCTTTTGGGAGCTAACATTTCAATGCTTCCACGAATACCAAAGGTAAGAAATCAGCAAAGTGTAAACATGAATTTAAAGTAGTGTGCAGGTAATACTGAATTCAGTAGTCCTGTTCAGATGGTTAAACTTTTAAGTATTTCACCAGTGGCAGGAAGTAAAGCCAATAAAATACACTTTTTGTCTACCTAGAGAGAGAGAGATGGGTAACTTCCAAAAAACAGTGTCAAGCCCTTATATTTCAAGTGGGCCAGTGAATATCTTCTGGACTGGAATCTGTGAGTGAAGAAGAAGGAGCTGCGCCATAGATGAAACAGTGGATCTCTAGCCCACCCTGGCTGGCTGTGGGTTGTCTACAGGTTATGGTCAGTGTGATACTAACAAAAAAATCAATTAAAGCATGAGAGCAACAAGGCAGTAGAAAGAATTTGTTGATATCAGCAATGAGCATGGGTCAGTCCCTGAGGACGATGCAGCCTGAGGCTAAGCCAAAATGAAATGTTTTTTTGTTTAATAGATTTTTCTCTTTTCTTGTTTTCTCCTGTAAATGTTACCATGGCATGTAGCTGGCAGATGTGACCAGACTATGGTTAAACAAACTGACATTTAAGGTGAAGGAAAATTGCCTTGGAAGACAGACATGAACAGTCAGACTTGCTGATGGACGGATGTCACTATAAAACCTCTCACTCGATGATCGGCATCAGCGGCTGAACTGCCCAAAGCCGATTGATAAGTGAGAAGGACTAGATAGCAATGTCTACCTGCCAGTACCAGGCTGCCTGATCAGGACAATACAGGCTGACTGCACGTTTCAGCACTATCTAGGGTGGAAAAAGGAAGAGAGATGTGATTTTTGCTGACACTAACATTAAATTTTCACCTATTTTGGTGTTTTAAAAAAATAATAAATTAAGGCATTTGAAAATCAGGAAAATCCCACTGTTTGGACTGGTACTTGGTAGGAATTTGCTATTAAATGAATTGCTAGGTAATGATACTGAAACTATTTCTTACAAATTCAAATTAGCATTTAGCTATGAAAATAGCAACAAGAACTAAAAAATGTAATGTGCCAGAATTTCAGGCTGCTCTTACTTAGCTAAAACTTTTTCTATTGGTGTTTACTGGCAGGCACAATGTTTCTTAAGTCACAAATATATGTACTGCATTGTGTCTGTAGACAATTACTCTGGCATCCCAGTGACGGCATTTTCTGTTTTAGCTGCTTGTTCAAAAACAGGGACTGAATTTAATAAAATCTGGCTCAATATGTAAAATGTAGCTTAGATCAAGTTCAAGTGGAAACTGATACAAATATTCCACTGCTTGATTTTTCAGTTGTGGTTCTGTGGTACTGCAACTTGTTATATGCAAGCATCCAGTTGTTGCTATTTGGGTTATGGGATAGATGTAAAAATGAATAAGAGGAAAATAAAAGGAGTAAGTTTTTCTAAATAGTTCTGGTGCTGTTAACTCAAAGTGCTTGTGCCTTTTCTTTGCTAAATTTAGCTGTATAGTAATCTCAGATTTGTTAAATCATGACTGAGGCAAATTGTGCACTTGTGGCAGAAGTAGCCTTGGCTGAGATACTGTTAATTGAAGCTCCTGTGACTCATAAGGTCTTTAGTCACAGATCCTGTCTGGAGGAGGAAAACTTTTTTATGAGGTAAATCCTCTTCCACCAGCTTGCAGTAGAGAAGCAATGGAGTTGTCTCCAACAGTTGGATATCTGCATTCCTATGTCTTTCTATTAATTACACCAGCCAGTATTAATGTAGGTATTGCAGAAATGTATGAATATATACTAATTTTCATAGTTATACATAATCTTGAATTAAAATTATTTTACTCTTTTCAAGGGCAAAATAAACAACTGTCTCTTTCTCTGCTTTCCTGCTTCAGAAACACAGACCATATCTGATGTATGTTTTAGGCCAGTCCTTAGTGACTTGAATCTTCCTTTTCAGGAAAGGCTCAATTTACTCGTGTGGATTTTCAGTGGGGTAAAAGAGAGAAAGGTGGATTCCTAAAATAGCACAGAGACCTGTCCGCCTGCCGTGTCCCTCCCTTTGCTATGGAAGGTCTGCCTAAAACCTCTAGTGGACCTTCAGTAGATTACTTTGTCACTGATTTGTCCCTGGTGGTTTTCTTTATTTTCCTTCCCTGTATCTTTGGTTTTGGCTTTTGCAGGCACTACAAGCTTTCTTAAAAACAGAACCCATCTAAACATGACAACTCTGAGAAACACCTTTTCTGAAGTCTCTTTCCCCTGTCCCCCCTCTTTCCTCCCCCTCCCCCCACACCAGTTTCCCACCTGGTAGACCTGGCATGGTGACATGGTGTGTCAGGTTGCATCATTCACATTGTCCTCTGTGACATCCTGGCTCAGAAGGAGATGTGACTGATGAGAAGTGATGGTGTCACACCACAACCAGGGCCTCAGCTGGGTAAGTCTGAGCAATTCTCTCAGCCATCATTAAAAGACATGGGATGGAGAAAAAGACCATTGCCTTACAGCCCTCCTTTGCTCTTCAGTCTCTTTCAGACTGCGTATTTTGCTAGCTGTGTTACACACATTAGCTGGGATCAAGCGTTGTTGTAGCTGAAGAAGTTTTGAAGATGTGTAGAAAGAAGCTTTGTGACATCTGTATTGGTGACATAGATTTATCTGTGGGCAGCTGTAGCTGCTCTGAGTTTGATGAACCTTTTTACTGTACTCTCAACATCAGCCTAACTAATTGCAGCCATCACATTTTGTGCTACTTCTTACAATAAGTACAGGTCAGCAGCTCGCTAATGTCACCAAATTGCAGAAGGCAACTCTGGCTTGTTGCTGGGTAAAAGGAACAGAAGTAAGTGTGTTGCAGATCTGGAAAAGTGAAGGTGTGAAATAATGATAGCCCTTGTTAACCTTCCAGCTGTATCTGGAACTGGGCAATCCCCCCACCGTATGTCACAGATACACTTTTGATAATACTGTGTCAGTAGTGCTCCTACCAGTGTTAGGCAGGATGAGTTTCACCTTTTCAGGTGAATGGTTGCTTTTCAAAATATTTTAGCTACTTTTCTGTTTGACAGGAACAGAGTACTCATTGGTGAGTTGCCCATGTTGAAAAAACATTCCAAAAATTACGTAACAAAAAATATTGGATTTTTTTTTCCTAACATGTCACTGGTAAATAAGACAGTTTTGAGAAAGAGGAGGCACCATAAAACTTGCTACTGCTAGTACTAATTGGATAAATCCTTAGTTTTCTATTCCTGAATCCTGATCCTGGCTGAAAATTCTCCCTGCCTTTAACTCCAAACGCAGCATTAAACTTGGACTTTAACTTCATGTCTGTTTTTCCTTTTCCCCTTTTCATCTCCTTCATTTCATGACTATAAAATAAAATACTTCCAATTTTCTGCCTTGTGTTTCAGTGCTTTTCTGGGACATGATTTTGGTGCTCATGTTTTTTCAATCAAATTTTTTTTTTCCTCCTTTTCTCTCATTCCATTTTTTAACCTTTTTGTAATGAAATCTTACTGTCTTCTGACCATTTAATTCTTGCTTGATTTCATTGTTTTCTTTTTCTGCTTTCAATTCCATCCTCCCTTCCCTCTGCCTTTGTTGCCCCATATTTATATAGAAATATGGAATAATTCAGTTAGGAAGAGCCCTCTGGATGATATTGGGTGCTGTCTCTCAGAGTGAAAGGCACTCTAGAGTTCCCTGAAGCACCAATTTTTAAATTTGTTTTTGGTTTAGTACACATGTATTTACAAGGCCATGATATAGCCAGTCTGTGGGTTTTGAGAGTTAGACTGTGTTCAGTCTCTCTCTACCTCTGCCCTGGTGCCTTTTCAGACCCTTTTAGTCATCCTCTTTCTGTCATTCCAAAAACATGTCTCGCAGTCCTGCAGCAGCTTTCCTAGGTCCTTGGTCCTTTTCCCTGTATGCATGAAGTGCTGAGCTGGCATGAAAGCTAAAATAGTCTGAGAGCTTTCTACCAAATTCTTCCCCATTGCTCCCTTCTTCAGTCTTCTCTAGTTAAGGGTTATCTGTTTTCTGGAAAGAGTTGAGCCATCTTTTTTGACTACATTTCCCCAGTAATCCCACATTTATGAAAAGAAAGCCTGTCTTTGCTTACGTGTCTCTACCGTAGCTCTTTCTGGCTGCTAAGCTAGTCAGAGGCTGGGGGGATGGGGAAAGAGAGAGACAGGTGTTTCCTTGCAAAAATACTCCCAGGAGATGGTGCATCTCTGTGACACCCACTAGGCTGACTAAACTACTGAGAAGATGGATTTATTGAATTACACTGTCAAATTACTATCGCAGGTTCAGCTGATAAAGACTTCATAGCTCAGAAGCTCTTGCGAACAGTACTTGCTGCGATGTGTGCTGTTGGTTTTGATGTTTTCTCTCAGATTAACCCTGGGATGGCCTTTGAGCGTTGGCAGGTTTCATGTAGGAATCTGCCTGGTATGACTGGCCAAGCAAGCTGAAACAACAGCGTTCATCCCTTTTTTTTAAGAAACTGAAGGGAAAAGTCAACGTGTTGCCTGATGTTGCTCTTTCTTCATGCTCTTTCTAAGCACTCTTTCTCAATTTTTCAGAATTCTGACAATTTCTTTTCTGAGGAAAAGGTGGCTTGTATCTTATTGGGCACAGCAGATTCGCAGGCTGAGCAGAGCATTGGAAAACACATCAGTGTACTTCAACGCTATTTTTTTTTCCTCCTGCTTTTCCATGTCAGCGTGCATTTATTATTCTTTGTTATGGATACCAGCAGGCTCCACTGTTGAGAGCCAGACTGTCTTTGGTTTCTTCTCTGGGAAGTGCTCTGAGGAAATCAGTGAGAATAGGGCATGGAGTGGTCATGGGGCTTGCCGTGGTGGATATGTGTTAGAGCTATGCCATCAAGCAAGCAGTTTGGAAAGTGAGGGTCCATACATAGGATATCAGTGTCTCTCTCCAGCCTGCAGCTTCTGTTTTCTGCTTGACTGCACTCACTGCCTCCCTACTGCCCCTCAGGGAATTGCCCTCTTATTACCACAATTACAATCTGTACACATTTCATTAAACTAATATTGCTTCGCACAGGCTTTCTCCACCAAAGTGCACAGCTGGAGGCCCATTTCTTTTCCTCAGCTTAAACACTTTGACAGGTTAAGAAAGCTATTATGGCTGAATAACAGGTGTTGCAAAACAATGTGCATTTGATGTTTAAATGAGACCGTTTCTTTATTGACTGCCTTTATTGCAGCAAAGACTCTCCTTTTTCAAGATGACTGGATTTTTATTGGTTTTACTGCTTTTTAAAGTGTATTCTGTTGTTTCAGAATAGGTCCGGAGTGACTCTCTGCAGCTATTTGTTATTCTGATGTCTTTTTTTATTTGCACTTTTTGCCTTCTTATCTAGGTGAAGGATACCAGTGCTAAATAGAAAAATTTTATTTTGTCTCTGCCTCACGCCAGTACCAAGTGCTTCTTGTTCCTGGGCAGCTCCCGGTGGCCCTATAAGCCATACTGCTCCATTACTTTGTCTTTGCTTATTATTTCTAACCAGACTCGATTCACTTCCTACCTATCTATGTAGAAGGAGATATACATTTATTTATATATTTAAGTTATAACTGGTCTTTAGAATGGTTTGCAGAGATTTTCAGAATGTTGCAGGAGACTTGGCCATATGCTGTTTGCTGGCTTCCAGGGGCCCACATCAATCACACTCTTTTGGGAATCTCAGCATTTGTGTTTAGTCTGTGATGCTATGCGATGTAACTAATACAGTGCATTCACAGATGATCTAAGAAGTAACGTGGCACTGTAAAAGGATTCTGTGAGAATCAGGATTCAATGCAATGTGACACTTAATTAAACACAATCAATTTATTATAATTGAAAGAAATATTAAAAAGATAAAAAGAGGAAAAGTTAGATTTGATTAAAAATCAAAGTCCTCTCAAAGAAAAATGAATTAATTCCTGAGTAATCTCCCTGTTATCTTCCCCTACAGCCCCAAAAGGCACTCAGGCTGAATTTTAGTAAAGCTTTCCCCAGGCAGGAGGGTGCTTCCTCTCCTACCCCCACAAGTAGATTTTGCCTAATGCAAGCAGTTTTAAGAAGGACCAAGACAGGAGAAAATGTAACTATAGTACTAAAGTATGAACATTGTGGTTATGGCCTCATATTTCTTTTCCGTCCTACTACCTATTCTGTCTTCCAAAATTCCAAAAGAGAAATTAGTAATGTGACATTTTAGCAACCAGAAGTTCTGAGGAGCTAAAAGTTTATGTTGGGAAGATGAAAACCCCATTCAAGCCAGCTTCATTCATATGAAATCTTTTCCCTAACTGTAATTCCTATTACAAATTAGGCACTGATGCAAGATCCTGCACAGAGAAAGGAGGGAGAACAGCTGTCTATTTTGGGGGAACTGGGTGCAGTACTGGAGAAATTTCAGAGGAGATCTAGCTAGCTGGCCTTGTTACATTTTTTTCCTCACATGACTGATGTGAATGCCATATGAATTATCTTCAACACCAAACTGAAGTAGAAGGAAAATTGAGTCTAGATGAAGAAGAAGGTGGGAAAGGGACTAGCTGTCACTACCACCATGTATTTTTCACAGTAGGCAATAAATTACTTCTGTGATCCTCTGGAAAATTACCTGTAATAGAGGAATTAGCTGCTTCTCATTATTATGTAGATATTGGGTATATTTAAGTTTTTGACAATGAAGAAGAAAAGTGAAATGCTAATTAGTACATATTTTTTCTATAAATGTCTTTGTCCGCGGCTGAAGAAGTCTGTCAGGACGTTGTCAAGAGAGAATTGTGCTGTTTCTTTTGTTGCTTTTTTTTTTCCTCCCATGTTTCACAAGTCGGCTCTTAAATGCTAACAGTTTCAGCTGTTGCCAGACTGCATGTTTAAAAGCTTGTATCTCAACGCATGTGTAGTTTCCTTCACAGCACCTAACATATACAGTGAACATTAGCAAAGAATTTTTGGGTACCTGATGGAATCGTGCTCCATTTGGAGTAATTTCCTCTTTTGACCTGTCTTGTCTGTGGAATACCACTTCAAGACAAGCAGGGAAGATACTCAGGCCAGGAGCCCCAAGCAGAGGAGTGGCTCACTCTGCGGGTATAGCTTTTCAAAGGGAAGGATGTCTGAATTCACAGACTCCACCTGGAGTCCTGTGTCCAGTTCTGGAGTCCTGAACGTAAGGACATGTACCTGTTGGAACAGGTCCAGAGGAGAGCCACAAAGATGATTGGAGGGCTGGAGCACCCCTCCTATGAAGACAGGCTGAGAGAGTTGGAGTTGTTCAGTCTGGATAAGAGAAGGCTCAGGGGACACCTCCTAGTCCCTTTCCATTACCTGAAGGGGGACTACAAGGGAGCTGAGAAGGGACTTTTTAGAAGGGCACGTAGTGACAGGACAAGGGGAAATGGTTTTAAATTGGAAGGGGATAGGTTTAACTTAGATATTAGGAAGAAATTCTTCACTATGAGGGTGGTGAGGCACTGGAATAGGTTGCCCAGGGAAGCAGTGACTCCACCCTCCCTGGAAATGTTCGAGGCCAGGTTGGATGAGGCCTTGAGCAGCCTGGTCTAGTGAGAGGTGTCCCTGCCTATGGCAGGGGGTTGGAACTTGAGGGTCTTTAAGGACCACAGAATTGGACACAGTACTCCCGATGTGGCCTCATGAGGGCAAGAATAGAGGAAAACCTCCCTGCTGGCCACACTCTTCTTAATACACCCCAGGATACCATTGGCCTTCTTGGCCACAAAGACAAATCTCTGGCTCATGTTTAATTTCTTGTTGACCAGGACTCCCAGGTCCTTCTCTGAAGAGCTGCTTCATAGCAGGTCAGCCTTAGGGGCTGTGCTGGTACTTGGGGTTATTCCTCCCTGTGTTCAGGACTCTACACTTGCCCTTGCTGAATTTACTAGGTGCCTTTCTACCCAACTCTCTACCTTGTTCAGGTCTCACTGAATGGCAGCACAGCCTTCGAGTGTGTCAGTCACTTCTCTCAGTTTTGTGTCATCAGTAAACTTGACATTCGAATGAATGTAATAGCAAATAAAGAAAAAAATACAGGGTGAGGGGAAGGATATGTTATTCTATATAAGGACTGAAGGAGAAACAAAGGAAGAAAACTAGAACAAATTGAATGAAAGCTATACATTAGGAAAGGTGTATTTGTTATTTGGCTTTCGTTTATATTTCATGTCTAGGTGGAAAGAACAAATTATAGTAGAAGAGATGAGTGGAATGGTAGAAAAAAAATGTTGATAAGAAAATCTGAATACTGTCAATGTAGGTACTGGCAAATAAACTTGAAAAGATCAAAGTATCTCAGTAGGAGCTTGGGAAAGAGTTAATAGTGGGAAGGAAAAGTCTTCGTAATTACAATTTCATCTTAAACTGTCTTTGTTTTTTTTAAGACTTATGCCACTTTTTCTGCAACAATTCCCCCTTCACCACAGGTCTCAGATCTCTTGACTACTTGGGGTTTTTTTTTGCCGTTCATAACACTTCCCAGCTTGGATTACAGACACATGCCCTTTGACTTTTATCTCCAGCATCTTCTGGGAGGTCTGGAAGTTGCTCTTCTTGTTGACACACTTCTCAGTGTAACAGAGCCTTCTCTGTGGTTTACATTTTATACACTTATTCCCTTTCCTCTGACCCGGTCATTCCTACACGTCTCATCAGGTGCCTTTTTGGCTTTTACTGTTTGCTATGAGAAAGTGAATTGCAGTCAGGCACTGTGTACCTGTGCCTCTGCGTTTTTAAAGCACTTGTTCCACAAGTTGGCTGTGCCTGCAGTGACCTAGGGGTACCTGACCTGTTTTTCCATTTGGTTTGTTTTCTGTCAGAGAGAGCAACCTCTGTGACTTGCAAAGGTCTGGAAGGAGGTGACTTGTCTTCTGACCAACAGGGTAATAGGAGTGTGAGGGTAAGTGGGCTTCAAGCTACTCACAGTTGGATGTGGGCAGGGTGTGGATGCAGTGAAGCAGAAAACACTTATGTGCCAGGGGGTAGAGCATCAGAATTTCCCCTACTTGTACCTACAAGCAACACAAGGATATTTGCAGGTACAAGCATGTTTATACCCCAGGTAACAGTGGTTTTTTTTCCTGAGGTTGTGTTTTTGAGCTGACTCAGTTAATTTGACAGCGTAGAGCCAAATAGGGAATCTTGTGTCCAGCCTGATACAGAACTGTAAAAATTAGCAGCCGTCACATGCAGATGGCCTAACTTTGAACTCCTTATCCCAGTGTAAATAAGGTGCACAGCTGATGTATAGGAAAGAAGAATCAGGTCTTGAACTCACAGAGCTAAGAAAATGAAATCTATGGATTTATCAATAGGACTTTTTTTGTCAGTATTCAGCAATAGGGGCCCTCAGAAGTATGAAGTTTTTATCATTAGAACGCTGTCCAAAACAGGTTTGCTGACAGCCTCAGCTGCTACCACGTAGGAATTAAATGTCTTGGGATTCTTCATAATCATTCCAGTTAAGGCTTGGGGAAAAAAAAATGTTGCTCATAAAAAGAATCTCCAACGGGCCTTCAAACTTAATAAGCTTGTATATGGAATTATAAATTTATAAGCATCATAAAATTATAATGGAAGAGCAGTAAAAATACTACTTAAAACTGTTTTTCACCTTACTTGCAAAATTCTTTCCATAAAAGAGAGAAAACTGTTTTGTGTAACTTTGCTAGCCATGTAGATCCCTCATGGATCTGTAAGGTAATTGAGAGGTAGAGAAGTGAATACTGACTGAGAAGTTTGATGAAGTGTTTATATAGTCTTTAGCCTCTAATTTCAAACAAAATTCAGTAGCAGTTGAAAGCTGGTGAAGTTTGATACTTGGTATGAGATAAAGTGGTTGATTCAGTTCAGTACTGGTTGTCCAATATAAATAAAAAAATGCAGATGGACTGAGGGGATACAAAGCCTTGTAGGCATCCGGTCTGGATCAGAACTGGCTGTGAATTTTCACTTTTTTACTGGTCTAAAGGACGTCATAAAGCAAAACTGAAGACATTAAATGCTTTTTGTTAAGCTAGATGTATGCAATTTTCATACATTTTCGTGTAACAGAAGAGTTCTCAAGGTTTGGTGGTTTATGTAACAGGAATATGTGTGTTGCATGCAGTCATAGATGCTGAAATTTAAAATAGCTTCTTCAGTAGTAGAAGGAAGAATGCTGTGGTGTAAATGTGTTCCAGAAATCAGTCTGTAAAATCTTCAATGGTGTATGAAATGCATGAATATCAAGAGCCGACATCTTTAGATTGCATTCCTTAGAACGTATTTACTGTGTGGATGTTTCTTGCTGTTGATATAAAGGTATGTGTAGGCATGTGTCAGAATATTTGTGTATAGACAAGCAAAATCAAACTTCAGAATTTTTGTAGATGATCTCAGGCATATTGCCTTTTGGTTTTACATGAGGCTTGCTGCTCAGAAGCTCTAAAGGAAGATCCTCTTGTAGCACAGTTTGGAGATGTCCTGCTAAAGAACGTTTAAATTAAACTTAACTGTGTTGGGAGAACAACAATACTCAAAACTAGTCACTAACTCTCATCATCTTTCCTTGCCAATCATCATCCCAGCAGTGCATTGTGTTTCTCTTGGATTCGTTATTGTCTTTTGCCTCTGTCTTGTTTCAAAATGTGCATTATCCTGCATAATAAGCATCCTTCTCAGTTAGAAGAGAAATTCTGCCCATTGTGAGAACTCCAGAAAAAAATATTTCAACTTCAGGTAATGGTTCTGAAAAAATTCTGAAGAATAGAAATTCTTTAAATTGTCTGAAAAAAATCACTGGGATAGAACTTAGGATTTTGGCTGCAGGTGATTGTCAGCAGGAAACAAAAGTACTGTGAAAATGACCTGCATTTTCTAACAGCATTTGACATATATGAGAGAACAAACGAACTTATGTTTTCACACTGTAAAAAGGGGAAAATGTTGTTCTGTGACACTAGTATATCTCTTTTGAGATACAAGCTTTCAGAACAGGCATTTTCTTTCAATTTGTTGCTGCAGCACATTAAGGGCTAGATACAAGTTAGCTTTTTGGCACTAAAACAATAACAAATATTTTCTCAGGTTTGTATAGTTAAACAGACTAATAACTTCTTCTGAATGTGACCAAATGCGAAGATGTGTGCATGTCAGGAAAGGACTACATTAGAGGAATCTGCATACAAGTTTAAATAAAAATAAAATAATCTGTACATTAAATGTCATGGAAAACATCTAACTCTGTGCTTTTTATTATTCTGAGGTTGAACACTCTGGTGGTAAACTACACATGATAAATTTGCCAGAAAATTAAAGCAACAGTGGACATCCAAGTGCTATCAGAACAATCTTCTGTCCAGGGGGAATGCTGGCATTAGTGAAAGGATACTTGTGGTAATACAGAATTTTAATTGGACTGCATCATGACAAGCTTACCAGATGCCAATAAAAAAGTTAGGAAAAAAATAATATGAAAGGAAGGCAAGGTAATGACTATATCTATATATATTCCCATTTCCTTTAAACTGACAGGTTTTAATTTCTTTCAAATGTTTTCTGTTCTAGATTTTTCTGGGTTTTTTGTAGAATGCAGCACTGCTGTATCTTCTATGACTGGTGCAGTATCCTCTTTTGAGGAACTGTATCAAGGCAGAGAACGAGTGCAGTGCTGGCACTGCAGAGGAGGTTGAAAGGAGCTGCCATAGGATTTCTCCTTGAGAAATATCTTGTTGAACCTCCAGTGTATAGACAACTGTGCAAAAGGGTGCACAAAACTGAAGTGCAAAGGCATGAGTTAAATTCTCTATGTGGAAATCGCAGACAGTCTTAAACAAACAAAACAACCCCCCCATATAGTAACTTTGGGGGACTGGTGGCCTTTACCTTCTCTAGAAGTTGTTGGTCAGTTGTTGCTGAGTCCTACGCCTCAAGAATCAGGGAGCTAAACCCAGCCTAATCTCACAGGGAAGTTCAGTGAGTTTTTTTCAAAGGCCCTCCTCTTGTTTCCATTCCCATGTAGTGACCACAAGCCACTACTTCCACCTTGTCTTTCTTTTATAGACTGTTCAGTCTACTCGGAGATGAGACCCAAACTCCCCTAGAGTCAAACCTGAATTCAGAACAGATTCTGTTCTGCATTTTTTGAGCATCCATTGCTCTTGTTACACGTCACTTGGTCAGAAGCTGCACAAGAACAAAGAAATACAATTTTGTCTTTTTCTGCTTTCACACAGTGTAAACTAATAACTCCAGGAAAAAGCCATATCTATGGAGTACTGTTCGAGAATATAATCACTTTATTGTACACTCTGTCCTGCAAGGTGTAGCAACTCATATCCTGTTCACCAAAATATGCACGCCTGTTTATTTGAAAACTTGGGCCTCATTGTTTGTTACATTGGATCAGGATCAAGTTTTGTATCTGTAAGTTGAGTCTAACTACCTACAAAGGAGCTCTGTTCCATCAGTCGTGCAAATGATGTTTATCAGTTCTGATGAGTGTTGTTGGTTCTGTTCCAGGTTACGGAAATGAACATGTACATTACTGTATTCAGAGCTTGACTAAAATAATTAAAAATTAAAAAAAGACAAAAATTATGAGATGTTCTGGAGCCCTAGGTTTAGGGTCTGTAATATGGTATAACAAAATTTTCTAGTATTTGGGGTTTTGTCCAAAATAAAATATGTGTAGTTTTGGTAGTTGCAATATTTTTAATTGATGTGTTTATTTTGTTTGGAGGCTCAACATTAGACAAACATAACTTGAGGCACTTAAAACATCATACTGCAATGCAGAGTAATTGAAACAAGGAAAGCCAAACAACAGCAATAATAATAAAACTTAAATTATTGATGGAAAGTCATTAAAAAAAAAATCTTCAGATACACTTCTGTGTTGATTAACTCAAAACCCTTCTTGAAGCAATATCAGAAATAACTTTGAGAATTTGACCTTAGGACTTGAAAGCATGTCTGTTACAAGGGCAGTTCCTCCTTCAGAAGTGCACGTATTGTCTGTGTTATATAGGTAAAACAAGTGCTAAAGACCAATTGAAAAACCAATTCTACAGCATAGCTTCAGACTGGCACCACAGAGAAGAGAGGCTAGATGTGTGGGAGCCATCTGATTTGTACTCTGGTAAAAGGGGCCCTTTTCTGTGACAGAATATCTCATCTTTTTCATCAGGCTCCCAGCTGTCTGGGAGCATCTTCTCCTGGTTCCTTGCAAGTTTTCTCCAGAGAGGCTGCCAATATCTCTCAGAGGACTCATGCCTCATAGTCAAACTCAGTATAAGTGTATACATATACATATATACACTTGTGTGTAAGTTTTAATTCTTCAAAATTGCAAAAGAGTGTCTTCCTGACATGAACTTCTCCTTGTCAGCCTCTAACATTAATCTCTGAAGTTTCTGATAAACTTTCCAATAACTGTGCTGTTAGCCACTGCTGTTTCCAGCTTTAACAGTGGTCTGTCATGCGTGAGTCGCTTCCTGAACACAGGTGCTGTTGGCTTTTTTGTTGCAGTGGCAAGGATGTTGCTTTCTATTGAGTGATCTGATCTTCCCAAAGATTCAGGGGAAAAAAACCAAACAGGGTACTCAGCCCAGTGGAAGTCTGGAGAGGCTGGAAAAGCTTATGGTGTGTCTGTGCTCACCCATAGCCACTTGACGTTTGCCTGTGGGTTGGGTGTGAGTGTTATGTTGTGGACAAACTCTGAAGACATGGCCCTGGGTTTCTATACATCATCTTAATTCAAATAATTATGGATAACTTGGGCTTCATTTTAAAAAAGCTCTTTCACTGAATATAAAACACTGTAAAAAGCATCCTTAGAATCAATGAAAACAGCAAAGCAGACATGCTTGGTAGTGTTTGCTCTTGGTGAAACTGGTGGGAGAGCTGTGGTGGGTTAGAGGGCCGCACATGACTGACTGCAGCAGTTCTGCCTCCCCCTCAAGCAGCACATGGCAAGTTACCCTCAGTGGCTGCGAGCCCTCTGCAACAGCAATTATTTTAAAACAATTGTTTCACTCGGACCAGACGCTGTGACACAAGTGCAGGTCCCTTGTTGGTGCCACATTCAATTAAAAGGATGCAGACTAGGTGCTCAGGGAAGTTCATGGTGCCCTGTCCCATCTCATCACTCAACAGAGCACCCTTGGGGGCTAATACGCCATCCAGCCACACCCTGCTCTCAGGCAGCCCAGACACATTGCCCGTTCTGGGGTGGATCTGTGTCTCAGTCTCGTGCCAGGGTGGCGTATGGCAGCACTGTGAGGGGCAGCTGCGATGGGGCTGGCAGCTGGCCGGAGCACTGGGGGGCAGACAGCACCGGCCCGGTCACAGTTGGGGTAGCGGTGAGGTATGACCGCCATGATGGGCTTGCAGATGTCATTTTCCACACTACTGGTTACAGAATGTGACAGACACTGAGTACTGTTGCACAACCAGGCACAGCTTTAGGAACGGGCGCAACAGCCCAAGGACTTATCTAAAATTGGTTCTTCTGCAGAAAACCATGTGTTGAGAATAGTGTGTGTGTGTGTGCAGGGAATGAGCCTTCCAACCTTTCTATGTATTTTCTCTCATTTAACTTTTTTCTTTTTTTTCCCCTGCCAATTATATCCCACTTATTTGAAACTCATCTCAGGAAGCAGCCATGTGAGCCAAGATGCCTCCTGCTGATACACACAGTGGGCTAACGCTGATGATTTCAGCTCTCTCCTATGCTTATTGTTTCAGATTGGTGCAGAAAATATACTAGTGACGGGTTAACATCTCATCAAGCTAGGAGGAATTATGATGACTTAGATGGAGTGAAGTTGACAGATATTTCAGAAATTATTTGTCAGCAAACAAATTCAGAGCAATAATATGCACAAGTGACTCTTTAAAAAGTTCACAATAAGAAGTGAAAGGAGAGGGGAAAAAAAACCTGGTAGTGAACATTGATGAGAACAAGTTTCTTGGAATTCTCAAAGCTTTGACGAATTTAAAGTTGGGTTAAGATGGGAATTTTTGGCTATATCTCAAATCACTGGGTTGACTAGTATTATTACCATGGCATCCATTACTGTTACATGGCAGATTCGTTAGATTAAATTCTGGAAAATCTTGCTTGGAAAGATTTTCTTTCAAAACTACCACCTCCCCCCCGCCCCACCCCCCCGCCAGTAAAAACAGGAAGAACAGGGACATTTCCATAGATAGAGAGATGTGCTGTGCTCTTTTAATTGTAATTGGTGATTTATACTGATATCTACGGTCACTGTTGGGAAGGCAAAATGAACATGTTGTAATTTATTACTAGAGCTGGCAACTGAGATTTAGACTGTATTTCAGGATTTCTAACCTGAGCCAGTAATTTGCCAATATTAACACTGTGTGTTATAGCACCTGCTTATAAAACGTGCATATTTTGTTGTCTTTACTTCATTCTGGAATACTTTGATCATCTTACTATAAAATTATTTGAACTACAAAAATATAAGCATTTTGGAAGGATTTTAAAAGTCTTCATAGTGCCTGGTCAATCACATAACATATGACCATCATGACAAAATTCTTCAACACCCAGCCAGCATTCAGCAGAGTTTATTGTGTTAACTTTAAATGATTTTTAATTAAATGAGTTTGCAAGTTCCAGTGTATATATGGTATACACTAGGAGTAGTGCTGCTTTCTTGAAAGAAACTCTTGCTGGGAATACAGGAAAGATAAAGTATGATGAGCACCTAGAAATCTGTAAGTTATTCTCCAAAAGAAAAAAATTCAGAAAACTTAATTTGCTTGGGAATTCTTTTTTTTTTTTTTTTGAAAAAGAAAACATTTTTTTCATGTTTTATAACATAAAAACATAAAACAGTTGACAGTGGGGGGTTTGTTTGGTTTTAGATTTTGGGGTTTTTTTAATTATTATTTTTATGTTTTGTTTGGTTAGTTTTTAGAGACACCAGGTTTTCATTTGACCCTTTACTCCTAGCAGAACTGGAACACGGAAAGCAACTGTGACCATTGCAATTTAAGCCAAGGAATTCCAGGTTAGGATAAATATGAATGGATGTTTGGATTGCTTTGTGTTCCTGAAACATGTTCTCTCAGTAGATATTTATCTTTCTTCTGTCTTCTACCACTTACTGCATTGCAAGTGAGGTTTTTTTGCTCTCAATTTATCAAAACAAACTGTCCCAGAAGCAAGAATATGAGACTGAATTCTTCTTTGGGCAAACAGTGTAAACCCAGTTATAATGTGCTGAAGTCCTGTTTAGTTAACTTACCCAGAGAATAGGCTCTGACTAGGTCACTTACTTACACAGGCTAAGATTTTCACTGTAAAATATTGAAAGCAGCTTATCAGGAGAGATCTCAGTTGGTTTCCTAAGAAAAAGTGTCTCAGGTTTTTGATTTGTTTTTCCCCTCCTTGAGTGGAAGATAGGGGGTTGCTGATGTGGACATAACTGATGACACTAAAATCAGAAGTTGTTTTTCAGTTTTGTAAGAATTCTTAATATTATTATTTTCTACTGGGTTGTTTTGTTGTTGTTGTTTTGTTTGATATTTTTGTGGGGCAAGTACATCAATATCTAACAAGCTAAGAGCTGTTTAGTTTGGATGTACTCTGTGTGTCTGCTTTGGATGGGAACTGGTGCTAACTCTACCACTTTTATCTCTTCCTGTACAAACTAGAGCAGAAAGCTGCTGGTGTATCATCCATGTTGTAGTCAGACTAGTGAAACCACCTCCTTCAGCCCATGTGTTGGTGGGAGAGAGCAAACCAGAAGGTTACATCCACCAACTCTGCAGTCTGATGGCTTATCCACTGAATGTCCCTCCTCCCAGGAAGGGTTTTTAGTTCTTTTTTCCTAGGAGATCAGGATTTCCTTAAGTGAAAACCCCTATTTTCTTGCTGGTGAAACATCTACTAACTATTGTGAATTAAAACTCCACCATGAAGCATTTGAAGTTTAGGTCAGGAGAGTGCCCACTACTAGTAAGTGGCGATGATACAGTACAGCACTGATTCTAAATGAGAGCTCTGGTTTTGTTGCCTTTATGGTATTCTTCAAACAGGGAAATCCTTAATAGTGTTACATTACGTTGTGTCCTTCCAAATTATCCAATTGAAAAGACGTTTAACACTACATCATTTGATAGTGAAGATGCAGAAGGTTCCTGATGTTAAACTGACGGTGTAATTTACTTGAAGGGCGTATATTGCTGTTACATTATGAAAACCTTGAGTTTCACAATGTGGCATTATTGCTGCTGTGGAAACCACCAGCTGCTCTGCCTACTTCTCTAAGGAGCAGGGGAACCTATACTTGGGTAAAGCAAATGCAAATGTGGAAAAATAAGGGGAAAGAAAATCTAAACAGAAACATCCCCAAAGCCCACCGTATTTGTTCGGCGGTTCTGTTTTGGGCATAGCAGCACATATTTTAACTGATTGTGATTATTTCTGTAATTACCTGCCTATAATGGCTGCCTCACTAGTATCTGCTGAAATGATGCAAGTGTGCAAAACCACATCCCAGAATCAACTGTCCTTGACTTGAAGACTGTTGATTCTGAAGCTTCCTAGCTTACTTTCCTTCCTATTGGTAAAATCATATCATTTGAGAGAAAACCGGGGGTTGCCAGAATGAATCCAATGGGCAAGCTTAAGCTTGAGTGATATTGAACCTTTGCAGACAAAACCTGCAGTACCTTCCCCAATGTGCTCATCATTTTGCAGCATTAGGCACCAAACATGGGGACGTTCACTGCTGTCTAGAATTTGATGGCCTTATAATGTGATGAGCATGAGGCCGTGGACTCCACTACCTGACTGGTCTCTGTAGAGAAATCCCTTGCACTGGGCAGCTTCAAATCGAGAACAAATGGGAGGCTTTCAGAAGCAGTGAAGTAGTAAGAGACCCTTAATAATAGGAGTGAGTGCAATACAGACAGCTTTTTTATCTCTCTGGGAAATGTTGAAATGCCAGTTTTACACTTGTAGTGCTTGTATGAATCATTGAAGCCAATTCCAGTGTCAGTTTTGTTTCCATTCTTCAAAGACTCAAGTGCTTCTCTCTCTACTCATCATTCATCCATCCATCCACATATACACAGTTGCCCTGCACCCACCTTTCCCATTTATACATCCTTCTGCTCATTCAACACTCTATTTTAAACCATCGCACAACTAATAAGAAAAGTATAACAAATTATATGTAGAGCAGAGGTAATTTAGATATCCCACACTTCTTCAGTGTAAATGTATTAGATGAATTTTTCATGTATTTTCAAAGTTTGCTACTTAGCTGTCAGAATGAGATATATGAGTTCACAGTACTCCCTGCTGCCCTGCTGAAAATACTGTAGCTGAGGAGTGGTAGTTGAGTAGCTCTGGTTAACAGTCTGGGTTGATGTATTAGACTGAACAGAACTTGTATTCAAAAGGGGGCTTGATACTCCTTTTCTAGATTAGACAGATTTGAACATAACATGGCAAAATACATAGGCTGTATTGCAACAGTACCATATTCCAGCCCTGAAACAGCAAGGAGGATCTTCACATCAGTTTTACAGCTGGGAGAATTGAGGAATGTAACGTAACAGTGGCGTTTCCTCTCTTTGAGAAGATGAAGGTCCTACAAAGTAAAAATACGTCTATGTCATGTGAAAATACTGTGTAGTAGTCGGATGGGATGCACTATGAAGAATTTTGGCTTTTTTTTCTGGCAAAAATAATTCTTTAAAAATTATGACTATAGTAAAAACTCACTGTATATGTTCTTATATATATATACTTACATACATACATATATATATACATATATATACATATATACATATATCTATCTCACAGAAGGGAACACTATACAGGGTAAATTATCTACCACAATTACATTACTACAACATAGAACAGACAGAAAAATGGAAAATTGATATTCTGACATAGTTTCATGTCACAGAATTAGAAATAATTGGACCACGAAGATCTCATTTACTCTTTTTTCTTTTTTTTTCATGAAGTAAAGGAATAGTAGGAGAATTTGGCCCCTTGCTATGTTGTCATAGGGAACGAGACATTCCAGGCACAAAACTTAGTATTTCCAGTTGCTGTGCAATAACTTAGTCATTCTGCCTCTGTAGGCAAACACAGTGATATGTATCTCTTCAGCAATGTAGTTGTGCATACCTGTAAGCAAAGCACAGTGGGAAATGAAATGAGTACAAAGTACCAAAGGCAGATTACCATGAGCTCAGCAAATACAATATGTATCTAGTAAAAAAATAAATATGCAAGAAGTGCAGAAATGATCAATATGGATGACCAGGGAAATACAGGAGGAAATCAAGGCCAGGAGAAATGCAGCCAAGACATCTATAATTTTTTTTTTTAAATGTTTTGCCAAGAAAATCACACTGAGAGATAACATCTCATTTCCAAGAAATCCCTTAGGATAAATCAGAAGTGTTAGCTCTGAAAGAGAAAGTATAGGAGGCAAAAGGAAAAAGGTAAGGAAATGATCAAGAAAGCTGAGATTGAAAATGAAAGGAAAATTACACAGGACGTGAATATGAATAATAAATGGTTATACAAATGTAAAGTATAAGGAGCAAGAGGTTGATGAGAGAGACTGTAGGCCCTGTGGGGGAATACTGAGAGGAAACTTATGACAGAAGATGTGGATATTTCTATGAAAGAGAATGACTTCTAAAATAAATGTTCACTAGGCAGGTTGGCAGGGAGGCTTGAAGGAGTGAATCAGAAACATGATTTTAAGTGGCTTGCTGGGTAGTTGGGAAGATAACTTCTTCCACACAGCTTTAAACTTTCAAGTAGTAGCAAATGATGAAAACAGAGGAAGTTGAACACTTACTGGAAGATTTTCTCTTTATTTTGCTTTGTCAAAACTCTTGTTCTGGGAAACCTCTTAACATCAGGAGGATCTAAAATCCTCACATATGGTGACATGGTGGAGAGCAGGGTAGAGGTATTATGGTTTGCATTTAAATGAACAATTTAGGTTTTTAATGTTTCTGATGTATTTCATTTTTTAAAAGGTTTTGTAGTTGGGCTGGAAGAACACTGGATCTGTGAAATACTGTCAGTAGTGATAGAGAGATTTAGATCAAAACTATCAGTACTTGCAATGTTTCTCCTACAACTACAGTCACCCAGAATGATACATGTTTTCCTATTGATTCTATAGGATGAGTAAGACCACAATAAATCTTGTGCAAATGTCTTGAGACCTAGTTGACATTAAAGGACAGTGAAAAACAGATGAAATTGTAGAACTTAGAGAGGGTTTAAGTGTAATGCAACCCTTGCATCCAGAGAGCTGAAGCTAGATGCTTAAAATTAAATATCTAACTTGTTTATTTCAGTACTGAAGTTGGCTAAATTTCAGATTTATGTCCCACAAGTACATGATCCAAAAGCTAATTAGACTTGCTGGTTGCACAGCATTAAAGTAAACAAAGCCATGTTATTTAAGTGCCTTAAGATAGATCCAGAAATCAAATTCTTGTTGCACTGTAAAAAAGCAAACTAGTCAAGACATAAAATAGCTGGTGTTGGTGGGCTTTGTCCTTTATTAGGTCTTCCAGTTGCTGATAGTTTCTAACGTTGGTTAGGTGGTTCATTTTCTGATGGATTTGGAAAGATAAAAACTTACTCTCTTTCTGTACGAAAAAAATTCTGTACACAGAATTTTATCTGATAGAACTGGAGTGGTGGATGTGGTAGAGTTTGTATTTACAGGTTATTTAAAATGTTCTGTTGCAGGCAGAACAGTTTTACATTTGACTTTATTTTCAATAATGTATACAGAAATGTAAGTGAAAATTATTTTTTAAAAACCCCACAACTTTCCTTTTTCTTGTAAAATAGTAATTTTACAATACTCTGTGGTTACACATTTTCTGTTTTCCTTCATGTTCCATTCCTGGTTTCCCTATAAAATTTTCATTGTTGTCCTGATTTCTATGTATTTTAACTTTGATGTAATAGAATTCTGTAGAGTGTGATTTAATCAAAATATGTCCACTTGGTTCTCACAGATTTCTCTTTAATCTCTGAAGACCCTCTCGTGACATACTGCTGACTTGCTATAGAATTTGAACTCTTGGAAACTTTTAACTATCGGGAGACTATTGGCCAAGCAGGTAATTTAACTAACAACTTTGTGTTTGGGTGGCAAAGTTTTGATAGCTGGGGTATACAGGGGTGGCTTCTGTGAAATGTTAGAAACTTCCCTCGTGTCTGACAGAACCAATACCAGCCAGCTCCAAGATGGACCTGCTAAGATGACACTCACCAACCATGTTTGCAGAACCTCTGGGATAATGTAGTTCTGAAGGTAGGGTGAAAAATTCCACTAGGAGCAATTGCAACTGGAGAGTGGAGTGAGAATGAGAAAAACAACACTACAGACACCAAGGTCAGTGAAGAAGGAGGGGGAGCAGATGGTCTAAGCACTGGAGCAGGGGTTCCCCTGCAGCCTGTGGGGAGAACATGGTGAGGCATACTGTCTCCCTGCAACCCATAGAGGTTAATGTTGGAGCAGATATCCACCTGCAGCTCATAGAGGACCTGTGCTGCAGCAGGTGGGGGCACCTGAATGAAACTGTGACCCTGTGTGAAGCCTGTGCTGGAGCAGGTTTGCCTGGCAGTACTTGTGATGTTTGGAATGCACCTATGCTGGAGCAGTTCATGAAGGACTGCTCCCTGTGGTAGGTACCCCAGGTGAAGCTGAGAAAGAATGGGAGGAGTTCTCATCCAAGGATGGAGGAGTTCTCACCCTTGGAGGAAGGAGCAGCAGGAGCAATGTGATGCACACTGCCGCTCGGGGGGCAGGGGATGGGGTGGGGAAGTTAGAAAAATCATGAGTGAAATTGAGCCTGGGAGGAAGGAAGGATTGGAGGGGAGGTGTTTTTAAGATTTGGTTTTATTTCTCATTGCACTACTTTGATTTGGTTGGTAATTAATTAAACTGATTCCACTAGGTCGAATCTGGTTTAACTGGGGAAAACTGGGGAGTGAGCTCTTCCTGTCTTTATCTTTATCCAAGAGTCTTTTATTATGTTTAGGCTCCCCTGTCTAGCTGAGGAGGGGAAGGAATAGAGCAGCTTTGGTGGGCATCTGGTATCCAGCCAGGGTGAACACACCAGATTAATGGTATCCCACTGAGAATAACAGATTGATTATCTGCTAATTCAAGATAAGTAAGATTTCTTACAGCTCTGATGGTGATATCAGGTATCAGAGCTTAAGGAAAAAGTGACTTGTTTTTCTATTTTCCTTGGAGTATGTGCGTGTTTCTGTAGGAGCAGGAAAAAGAGATTCCTCTTGGTTCGATCCGTTATCATTTGAATGTGAATTCACTGTGATGTAATGCTTATAGCTACCATAGGATTAAAGGATAAATGAGAAAATGGCATATGTGTAACCTTTGAATTAGGATAGATTTGAGCCACTAATTAAAATAAAGTTAGAGAAAAGCTGGACAGATACGGTCTGGTCAGGAAGTCGGTGTGGGTTAATGAAAAGGAGGTCATGCTTCACATATCCAATTAACTTCTCCGAGAAGGAAAGATGGTCAATGAGACTTGACAGGGTAAAGACAAAGACATAATGTATTATGACTTCAGGAAGGCTTTGTGACACAGTACCACCCAAAAGACAAGTACATTTCATTAGCCAGTATGGGATTGATGGTAGAATTAGTCACTGGATACAAAGGGCTTGGGAGCCTGGATCACAGTGAGTAGCAAACTGCTATTCACCAGTTAACAAGAAGTGATGAATGAACAACTGCAGAATTGGTGTCCAGGCAGGGTCAGCTTTCAGTATGAGAGAGAGAACTATAAGCAGAATGAAACAGTGATGCATTAACACTTGTAGTAAACAATAATCTCAGCCTCGACAATTGTCATCAGTGAGCTACAGGACCATGGCTAAACTAGAGCCTACTTAAAAAGTAGCTTATTTTGCTAACATACTGAATTCTAAACTAATGGAAATTGTATATTAAAAAAAATAGAGAATAAAAAGCACTTTCCACTCTATAAGTTATGCTGGATCTGAAAGTTGTGTTAAAAGAAGTAAACTTCTTAGCCGGAATATTAGAGGTGTTTGGCCCCAATACTCATAGGTCTTTATGATTATGTACCTTGAAATAGTCAGAGCAGGTTTAAAAGGTTGCACAGCATTTGGATTCCTGTGCTCCAGGAAATACTGAAGAACATGAAGTGTGAAACTGGGTCATTGGTTTGTTGTGAGGTTTTTTTTGGTTTGGTTTTTTTTTTCCCCCCTCTCTGAGATTAGTTTGGGGTATAAGGTGATACAGCAATTATCTACAGCAATTAGGGAAGGTGTGAGATAGTAGCGTCTGCATGGGTTAGTGCAGGGCTGAGAAAAAGAGGGTATTGAAAATTATGGTGCAGGTGAGTGTTTTTCTAAAAGATTACATGGTTTGTCAGTCACAATGCATGGGAAAATCTGTGAGAACTAAAGATAGCTCTCTGCTTATATTCAACTGCTGGCTTTCTTTACTGGTGCAGTAGCTTTGTGCAGAAGTTGTATCCTGGATGAGAAACTGGCTCAAAAGTCGAAGAGACTTTTGTCTCTTTGCCCTGTTGTGATATTGAGATTACGCTCCCAGCGATATGTACAAATTAGGGTGAAATTTTTCTGGAGCATTCACAATTGATTTATCTGTGCTCCTTAGTGGAATACAATTGTAAAATTCCCTTTGACTTCAGTGGGAGAAAAGGAGTGAGTACTGTGTGCTTCTGAAAATCCAACACTAAAGCCTTTCCTCTTGCCTGTGGCCATATATATATATATATGTAAAATCTGTTGATTGATTTCAGTGAGAGTTATGCATAAGTAATCAAGGGCAAAACTGGCTACAAAACCTATAGGAGCAAGGCAGGCCTGGGGGGAGCAGAGGGGTTGTAGAAACCTCAGTTTGATGTTCCTCTGTGAGTCTTTCATTAAAAGCACCAAGAGATACAGCTTTCAAAGAGGTTAATAACTACAGACAATGAGATGTATGTAAGGTAGTATTTTTGCACTTTGGCAGTACTGCTGTGAAAGCTGCATCCCTAAATGAAAGCCTTCAGCCTAACAAAGTTTTCCTTTTATTTTTGCTCCTAAAAACATATTCCAGTAAATCATGCTTAGCTTGGCTGGAGGGTGGGCACACTAGTATTGATCTTCGGATAGCCAGAAAGGCCTGTTTTGAGGCTTTGCAAAGTACTTAAGATGATTATCTGTTCTACTGTGGAGTAAGTTGCCCTACAGTATGACCTCTCAGTTTGGCAAGCTTGCTATTGTGTCTTAATTGACTTGTGCTCTGGAGATTTGAGGAAATAAAATAAAAGCAAGCATTCTTCTCAGAAGAAGTATGGTGTACTGCATGGCTTGGATGCAGAGTTTCCAGATGTAGCAAAGTCCAGCAAAAGCCTGTTACCAGCAGGCACCTCATAGTGCCTGAAAGCAAAGCTTGAAACATTTTAATTGAATCCTGCCGAGACTGGTAGGCTTCTGTTTCTCAGTCCAGTGAAGACATCTTGTTTCTTACGTGATGTTTTTTCTTTCTGTAATCAAGTAATTATTAGGCTAGTTGCTCCTCTCTCTCTCCCTCTGTCTCATTTCCCCCCTTGCTCCTGAGTGCTCCTATTTTCTCACTTAGATCAATGCTGGTGGTTGGTATAGCAGCGACTGCTGTTGCATAGCAGGCTTGAATAGCTGCAGGCACTGGAGTCCTGATTTCCCACCGTGCTGGCTATTTCTCCCATCTGTGCCTCCTTGCCTTGTGCTCACAGCTAGTTCTCTAGCAAGAACTAAAATATGTTCCAAGCCCTGAATATTCAGCTTGGCCTCCCTTTCGGGAAGCGTTTTGTGCTTGAAACACTTTGAAGAACACAAATTAATACCTGGGGCAAAATTAGAGGCATGATTTGTCTGTTGAATCGGACTCTGAGACAGATGCTTTTTCAAAGTCTGAATCATGTCTACAGTGTCTGGAAATATTACCTGAGAGCTTTATTAATGGGAAGCAAGCATCAAATGGTCTGTATCATTATTAATATATGCAAGCCCCCAAACCTGTTGATTGCCATTCAGAAGTTGATCTGATTGCAAGACTAGAATTGTTGGCTTTTTGTTCTGTAAAAGAGTGTATCACCAGTTGGACTACAAAATTTTGCATGGCACTGGGGTTTTGTAACATAAATAATACGCTGTCCAGATAAATCTATAATAAATAGTTTTGTCTATAATTGAAAAACATTTACGTTGCTTATTCCAGAATCAGATTCTTAAGCCTAGTTTTGTTACCATATGTCAAAAATAGCTTCTGCTTTCTGTGATGCTGATATGGTCATAAATGGCCATAAATAAATTAAAAAAAAAAAAAATATTTGTACTCAGAACTGAATAACTTTAGCTTTGTCTACAGTGTGTTAAGGGATTAAAACTAAAAATAACTTTACATATATTAACATTTAAAATATTTAAGAAATAGCTTTTTTTCCCTCATTGTATGCTAATGATTTTAAAAGGAATAAGGGAAGAGGCAAATTACTCCAAACAACTGCTTTTGTTTCTGCTTAGACTGATACAGCTTGAGACCTGAGAAACTTCAGAATGCTCTATCAAGGACACACTTTTTTAATTTAAAGGAAGTATAAAGGCATTTAAACTAATTATGGAGGAAACGCCTACCTAACCACAGTCATAAAGTCATAAGACTGTGTTTGGAAAAGCAACGAAATTAATATGACTGATTGAATTTTTCACTTATTCACATGGGCAAGGACGAGTTGACTGCTGAGACTCTCTGTGGGTTTTAAAGCTAGCCAGAACACTGCATTAGACCCTGAAAGAAATCTTGTTCAAATGAAAGCGAGTAATGCAGACAGACAAGGACCTGCCTTCCTGTAGCTGGTGAACTATATTAAGGGTGTTTTATAACCTGTTTTCTTAACTCCAGATTAGATTTAGGATTCTTAAATATTCAGTAAAAAAAACCCCTGAAATAAATGCATCTCTACAAAACAAAATATTATAGCAGTTCTTAGTAACTTTAGATTTGACAAAGAAGTTCAGACAGGCAGAAATTTTTGAAAGTTGGAGTTTTAAAACTTCCTTAAACTAATGGCCACCATCATGGCTTTGTCAAAAGAAAGTAAGGTAATATTGGGATTTGTTTAACAACAGTTGTCACACAGTTGTTACATAATTAAAGTTTGTGAATACTAGACATACGATTGCATGTCATATCTTGTATATTTATCATGATTTTCTTATCTGGCCCAAATCATCTGTGCTGATGCCTTTTATTTTTAGAGCCTTCTGGAAATTTCCAATGGCTGTCACATATACTTAGAGAAGACTTGAAACTTGGATGAGGGATGAAAGTACACATGCTATTTTCTATTTTAAGTAAGTTGCTATAGTTGAGAAAGCTGATAAATTAATTAGCATGCCTTATTTTTGCTGACTATACTATCTGTTATCAGGAATGTTGCTGGAGTTACAGCTGAAAATTACTAATTATAGCTTCTGTTTATTTTTGTAATATATGTTTTGCTATACAGATGTCTGTTGTGTTTTTTTCCTTATTTTTCTTTTTTCCTCCTCCCCAAATATTCAGCCTGTTCTTGGGTTTTAATCAGTGTTTATGATATAAGGTTTTAATTTGGGGTATAAAAGAATTGCATTCCCTGAGTTTTCCAAACCTTGCTTTTACCAATTCTAAGGTCATTCCTTAGAAGATTCTTACAAGTGGATTTGAGTTTTGTGGAGAAAGAAAATGATGCCTACAGTCTTTCTCCAACATTTTTTGTGTTTGGAGGCAATTCCAAAATTGAACAACAAATAAGATTCTTGAGGAAATAATTATTAGCTTTTTCAGGCTTTGCATTTGATCTATATTTAAATCTGGTTGGCTAAAGGTTTAACTTATTAAGGGTTCTTTTCATATTTTATTTTTTCCCCATGTTCAGCAAAACCCCAGCTACCTGAAATCTCAGGGGGAAGTTTGTTCTCAAGATAGCATTCTCCAAGAGATTATGGAAGTATGGGGTGTTTGGATGTTTTGTGGATAAAAGGAATAATAGGAACTACACTTCAGGGTAATACAAATGCTGCATGTGATGTTAAACATCATGTTTAATGTTTAAGATGATTTAGAGATAAGGATGTACAGGATAGATTGGCTCATGCAAGCCATCTACTGAGATGTCTGACCTCGAGTGGTGTGACTTTGCTTTGAACGTCGTCTTTGACAAAGCCTGACCAACTGAACTGTAGGTCTTTGTCTACAGCACTGCACCTTATCATCTGCCTGTTTGCTGGGAGAAACTTGTGTTTCATGCTTTCCATCAGCTCGACTCTCCAGGTGAAAGATGCCTTCAGAAGAGGAGTGCTCATAGTAAATGTGATTAATAGAGTCAAGAATGCAAGCAAACCTAGAAAAATGGCATTCTGTAGTGTGCAGAAAACCCTTTCCATCAGCACTAAGTCAGATGTTCTGAAGTTTTCTGAGCTGGACAGTGGTTAAATTGTGTATGTTCTGTTACTGATTAGAGAACAAAAGAAATGTAGTTACAATTTATGGTCGTCTCAGAAGTCATGGTGTCTCAGGAGTCATGATAGAGGGTTGGAGTAGTCAGAATGTGTTGGCAAAGATCAGAGCTTGTCAAAGAAAGCTCAATAATATAGCAGGAATCCAACTAAGATTTTTTTGTTTTGGGGCTTTTTACACAACTAAATTGTCACTTCAGTGTCTGTGTCCTAGGAGCCTCCTGCAAATTGTTCAGCCCTAATTCTTACACATGTGACGCACTCTCAGATTGCCATCCTTGGCCTGATTATAGAGGGGAAGAAATCACATTTGCATCTAAAGAGTGTCATCATCTAATTTTTTTCACCTCTCATATTCTTTTCATAAACATCCTTCTGTGCTGTGGGTTATCAGTAAGAAAATCCATCTTTTTAAAAATTTCTGTTCATATCCCAGCCAGTGTTTGTGTTCTCATTTTTTCCTATTCAGAAGCAGCCTCTGCTTACTGTACATCTGTTGCAAAACAAAAGATGACAAAGTGGATTATATATCAGTTTGATTTATGGATAAAGACTTAAACGATAACATGGTAAAGCAGACAAAACCTGCAAAAAGCCTGGCAGATGAGATGCATTAAATGAAAGGGTGGCTATAAACAACTCAGATGACATGTGTGTGTACCAGCATTGTCATCAGCATGCATGAATTTCAGTGGAGAGGCTGGTATAATAAGATGTGTGCAAGCTGATGACTTGAAATATTTTTTTTCTTTTTTCTTTTTTTTTTTTTCTCCCCAACTGAGGAGACATTTGCCAGGAGTCTATAAAATAAAATCTCTGTAGCAAATCATAAGAATTTGTTTCTTTTCATGTCTGCATGATACAAGCAGGAACATGACAATATGCCACCCCACACACACATCTATAAGAAGAGAGTCTTTGTTTGGTGCTTGGTGTTACGGGTGTGAGACTGAAGTTCGGTGAGAAGCCGTGTTTGTTCGTTCTCTGTTTCCACGTCTCTTTGATATCGTGAAGCTGCTGATCAAGGCAGACACCTCTGCCTCTCCCCATCACACCTGAAGACATGATGTCTTTTCTTATTAAGTGATGGGGGAGGCTCATGTGGATCAGTTATCTCACTACTCTGGTGTGAAGTGTTGCCTCTGGACATTAGATGAGCAGTGAGTCTTAACTGATGGGGAGCTTAGCAAAAGATGCCATAGTGTTGTTCAGATATTGGAAGGCTGCTGTTATATAGCACCAAAGCCTTCAAGTCTCTAATGTGGATAAAACTGGTTTCCTCAGCCTTTCGTCACAGGTCATGGGCTTCAACTTCTGGAATCACCTTTCTGGTCTTTGGCTGAACACATTTCAGTTGTAAGTTCATTATCTTAACCTGATATGTTCACGATATTAACCTGGAGAAGATCTCTACAACACAGAGTTGTTGCAGTGTGCAGTTAGGTGGGTAGACAGCACAAATCTGAGCTCAGATGGTCACTATCTGAGTAAAGCCACACCAGTTACTTAATTTTTGCACATGGATTGTTGGCATGTCTTCAGATCAGACCCCACTGGTGTCCATTTTGGGAAACAGAAATTGATGCATTTTTAGCAAAAACTTTGCTAGTACTAACTGAATACTGATTTCCCTGCACCTCTATTAAAGAAGTACTACCTTCCCTTTGCAGATGAAGAAACTGGAGGCAGATAAATAATAGATAAGAAGTAGACAGCTGCAGAGGCAGTGTAAATCAGAGCTGGAGTAAGAGCTTTGCTGTTCAGAAACCCTGCTCCTGTGATTAGACTTACAAGCTTCTCTCTCTTAAAAGCTAGTTTTTTACACGTTCACAGCAATCTTAATTGCTGAACCCTAACTACACAGTAGACTTTTGTGTCTCAAGAAAGCAGTGAGGTGCCTTGTATACATAAACTCAGATTCTTTGAATTTTTGGCCTTGATACATTACCAGCAAAATGTGAAGGTATGTAATTTCGTAGCCATTTGCTCAGCACATTGAAGACAACCCTTGTTCTTGTGGTGGCCAGCAGCTTTGTGCTTCCATCTGAGGGGTCTCAAAAAACAGTTTTCATTTTTACTGCATCATCTGTGGTGTAGTCTGGGATATACTCTCTGACTGTGCATGTCAGGCAGCATACTCCTGGGTTGAGGAACATGGACTATCTAACCACTAGGATACCTGCTGTTGTCTCCTGCTGGAGCATGGCTGGATCACTCATTTTAGGTGTGAAAGACTGGCTACAAGCCTTGATCACCCAGTCTTGGGGAAGTGATTTGAACTCTCCCAACCATAAAACCCTAGGTCCTAAACAACAAGAAATTTTCAGGAAGATTTAATTTTGTCTGCAAACATAGGCAGATCTCCAACATCTAGAAAAATGGGGGGGGAAATAACGAAGAGAATTATGGGTAATTCAGGCACTGATGAGGTTACTGGTGCTTTATTCTGACAAGCTGACTCTACAGGTCCAGCAAGACTTTTTACCTTAATCTGAAGGCAATAAAAATGTATTGGAGCTGCCTCTGCCATACCTTGAGTTAGGACTGGAGGTCTTACTGAGTTGGATCAATGCCTGCAAACAGTTTAGGTGTGCTCACACAGTGCTTTGTATTAGTTAATAAGTCTGTATATCTAAGCTGTAATGGATCTGGGCCTGCCCTGTGATGTGCTTAATAACCTGGAAGGAGCGTGCCTGGAAGGTGAGTTGCCAGAGTGTTAATTGGCCCAGAAGGAAAGAGAGGGAATGAGTCCATACTGATGCTGTTTGGAGCATTTATCTGGAAGAAAAAGAATGTCTCCTTTCCACAGAATGTGGAAGTATTTCCTACAAGAAAGGGTAGGAAAAGCCACTAGCACTTTTTGGCTGCAGGAAATGACTTTTGATGCAGAAGGCTGAACTTTGTGAGTGGACACATAGCTGGGAATTTTTTTTGGAAATAAAAATCTGATTGAGGCATCATCCCTCTCCTCAGCATTTCTCAATGTTAAAGCAATTCACTATCTTGCCCTCTACCTGCATCCCACTCCCAATTCTATCCCATTTTCCACTCCTTTCTCCACAATAGGTAGCCTGAGGATGCAACATCCAAAGCCATCAAAACTTTTGTCACCAGACTGCTGAGTGTAAGCTTCCAATGTAGCTCATATAGCTTCTCTAAAGCAAGGTTTGGTTGCAGTACTTCTAAGGCCTCATCAAACTTATGGGTTTGTGCTGTAAAGTCATGAGCAAAATGTCTAAAATCGGCAAAGTGCAAGAGAGCCTCTATTTATGCAGTCTAACCAACCAAGGGGGAAATGACCTGTGATCTGATAGAAGTGTCTGTGTTTGCAATTGCAAAACCACCTGTATGGTGAGCAAACTTCCCTTTCATCTACTTGTGTTTACTCTATAGCTGTGATTGTATAGCTGATTTTTAAACTATTTTTTTTGCATGTCTAGCTTTGGCAGGTATACATCCTAAATGGGAATCAAGTCCTGTTGTGCTGTGCAGTATGTTACTGTGTAGTATAAGAAAGTCCTTGATCTAAATAGCTTATTTTAAAGAGACAAGGCAGACATATGATGGGTGAAAGGAAATAGGAACAGAAGTAAATTATTTATTGAGAAATACTGGTTTAAGTTGGTCTCCCTGCCCTCTCCTCTTACAGGCATGTTATTTACAGAAAGATGAAGGGAATCTGAAGTGATTTCCCTCATTGGGAGTTTTGGGTCCAGCATATCAGGAAAAGCTGAGATATTGTCTCCCTTCATCTCTGAAATAATCATGCAGTGCTACAAAAGGAAGCAATGATACTGGTGACAACTCTTGTACTAGTTTGAAGGGGGAATATTTGAAGTGACCAGAATATTTGATTTTTAAAGGGACAAGTAAAAATGATTTTTTTTTTTAAAATATTCTTCATGTTTTGGCAGAGTGAGGGAATTTAATTTCATCTCTTGTATTCCTATTCTTTGTTATTTTTCCCTTAATGATGTTTCATTGTCTTGTGGTTCTCAGAATTGCCACAAAAAGAAACTTCTATTACTTGAATACATATATATTTTAATTATCTTTTATTTCATACAAAGTGCTATTTAAAACTAGTTAGAAAATATGACTGTAGACTATATTATGAAAAGAGACTGGAAAAGTAAAAATGTCATTCAGCATTTTTAAGGACATAATATACTATTCTTTTTTCCTTCTCTTTTAATATGTGAACAACACTAATCATCTTAAGGAGAATAAACAAACTGTCTTCTCATCTTCCTATGAGTCTTTTTCAATAGTTTTTTGGGTTTTGGTCGGTTGTTTGGTTGGGTTTTTTTATTTACTTCCCACTGCTGCTGAAGAGGACTTGCAAGTATTGTCTGTCAAATATGAGTGCTCAGGACTTCTGGCTCATAAATTCCCAGTAATTCACACAAAAATATGTGCAAACACTGCTCCCACCAACAACCATCAGCAAAAATAGAAGATTTGGAGAGACCACAACAGCTCTGTTCAGTGTTAGAATATTTAGAATAACTGGCTTAAGGATTCTTTAATCTTTGTCTTCCCTCTGCAGACTTCTAGGGCTGTTCTCTGACCACAGGGATCAGAGGATAACTCAGGCTGGGAAGGACCCCAGGATATCTCTAGTCTAACCTCTGGCTCAAAGCAAGGTTGGATGTGGGGACAGGCCAGGTTGCTCAGAAACTTATGCTCTTAAGTTGTGTAAACCTGCAAGGTTTGGGAATGGTGCAGACTGCCTGGGCTACCTGTACCACCACTTGAATGTCCTCACAAAGAAAATGTTTTCCTTTCAAACCAGTCTAACCCTCCTATGCTTAGTTTAAATTCTGTTGCCTGATGTGACAAACTTCATGTGACGAGAGTCATAGTTTTGGTAGCAGAGGAGATGGGAATTAATTAACCTACTGTATGCTTTATTTTCCTTCTTTTGGTTCCCTGTGCACACTTTCTTCTTCTATATAATGGGGGTAATGAACCCACCTGTCTTAGTAAAAAATAAAATAAAAATACAGAGAGGCAGCAGGAAAAGACCAGCTTTAGCCTGAGGTTGATTCTCTGCTTGTAGCTGCACTGAATGAATTGTGATTACTCAGTGAGATAATTCTGCAGCCCCAGGAAAAGGAAGAAAGAGGAGGATGGGGAAGTGGGAAATATATAGTGTTCTATTGCTCTATTTGCAAAACAGTCAACAGAGTACTAATTAGTGTAGAGGGTTTGCATATTGCATGTCCATGATACTTTCACTGTACTTTGCATATACTTTCAGTAATTAAAATCTGCAAAGGAAGATACTGCTTAAATGTCCCCTCTCTTGCAGGACAATCACAATGAACCTTAGCCATCAAGCAAAGTAGTATAAAGCAATGACAGCTTCATCTTGAGAGAGCCTCTGCAGATGTCCATGTATTGCTTGTTAAGCAGAGCAATTGGAGTTGTACTTCTCAAGGATGAAGTATTTTACGAGGGCAGTAATTTCCCACCAGCCAAATGTAATTGTACAACACAGGCAGGACTGTACAGAATGCAACAGTACACTAAGGAAATGAATTTTTAAAAAATGTTTCTTTCAGTTGGTTTTGGAGAAAGTTATATGAAGAAACACAAAAATATTAAAATACAAGTCTTCATGGCTTTCTAATCCCAATGTTGGAAAATACTTTTACAGCCCAGTGCTGTTTCTCTTTCTTTAATGGTTTGAAAATGACCTACTAAAGAGGAAAAAGGTGGGACTAATATCAGCATGACCAATGTGCCATACTAAAGACAGATCTGTTTATTTTTGTTTGTATATTGTGAGTATGTGTTAAATGGAATATCATGAGATAATTACCAACTCTTCAGTGTTAGCAATGGCTATGAAACATGCTCATGACTACTTAATTTCCCATGCTGTGACTTGTCCTAGTGAAATCAGAAAATGTAATTCTACCAGGCAAAATCAAGCACATGAATGAACCTTTACAGGACCAGACCCTGTACGGGGAATGTGTGGTACAGCTGGCTTCAGAGTCGAGACCTCTGGAGACTCCTACTGGGTTTTTGTACTGAACCACAGCCTCCTAAAACAGCTGGTTGGACCTTCCCACCAAGCCTTGACTGCAGTGAGCCTGCCAGCTGCCCCTCTTTCTGTAGGCAAAAGCTGCTGGAGCTCTATTGCCTGCTCCCAGAGCTGGGTGGCCACGGAGTCAGACAACCTTGAAAGACAGCTCCTAGGGAAGGGAGGAGGAGGAGAGTTGATGCTTAAGGACAAGCCAGGAAATATCTCTTGTGAAAATAAGGTTATATTTATACACACAGACAGGTTTAATTTGAACTGAAGAAACTCTCACCCTCCCCACCCCCCAATGCAAAATATTTAAATATTTTGCAGGATGAAATTGACTTTTCTGAGTTGTTTGTGTGTTAGTTACCTAAAGTAAAAATTAATAAGTACTAGTCATACCCATCTTAAGTCTTTGGTGCATCTTGAAGTCTTACAAATGTTGACCAATACATTTTGCTGTAGAAAAAGCACGGCCATAGCTTGCACAGTATATGAGATGACTACTTTGAGAGACAAACTCGTCCATGGAGAGGGGAGATGTATATAGCACAGCACAGATTTGTGTCTGAAGGGCACTACACCTTTTCCATCTCACCTTTGTAGGCCACTGTTGTTCTCTGTGCTGCACTTAAGCTTTCCTATAAAATGGAAATAGTAGTCACCAAATTGTACAATTGCATCTTTTTGCCAATTTAAGTCAACCTTGTTGCAGTTTTCTGGCTTTGATAACATATTACATAAGCATTCAGCATGGCAACTTACTTATGATGCCAAAATCCCACCAGCAAAAAGATAAGACAGAGTACAGAAGGAGGAGTTAGAACACTTCAGTCTGTATCTCTGCGTGACACTGGATAAAGTCTATTAAAGGATAAAATCACTTCAGATATTAGTTCTATAGTACAGAGGAAAAAAGGGCAAAATACCTTTGAGAGAGTGGAAATACTGACTCAGCTTCACTTCAGATTCCTGTGCTGGGAGTAGAAAGCATATATGATGTGGAGACAAAAGAAGACTTATGAAGTTGATGATGAAGGTTAGTCAATTACCTGGAATTTTTACATAAAGAAGATCTTACAAAATCAACCTAGGAAACAGCTGTAAGGCTGAAGCAAAATTTTTTTGTGAGTGAGGCAAAGATGCAGAGAACAAGGGGAGAGACAACTGCAGAAGCAATACTCTTCTGTATCAGCTTTGCTTCACTTCTAAAGAGTGGAGTTTAGTTAGCAACCTTGTTCTGTGTAGCTGAGGACACATTGTGCATGGTCTTTTAGTACCTTCTAATTCAATTACTTTTTATGATAAATGACGGCCTTATTTGTGCTCTAGTTTATATGTAGAGCCCAGTAATTTTCCATCATGAATGCACATTCTGGATGCTTCATTGTATACTTACTTTTTAAAGAAGTCTAGTTTGTAGTGAGATTCATATCTGTAAGTTTATTCCACTTGGAAGTCTCTTAGCAAGAGGGTGCTCAACTGCTTTGCATGTGGTTTTTAGGCCACTGTCCAGCCTTTCTTCTTTTTCCTTCTGCTTTTTTCTTTACGTAATTTGGAACATTTAAAAACTTTTGGTAAGTTCTCCAATGCGGGTTTGAGACTGCCTTGTTTCATCTCAGTAAAATAATATTACTGTTTGGAAGTGAAAATGATATAAATATAAAATCTGTGGCACAGAAACTGCAAAATCTGAATCTAAAACTGCAACATTGTTATTGCTATATTAGGATATATTTGCTTTCAAATCCAACGTATTGAACAGATATGATATTCTTTTCCCATACCTTACTACTCTTCAACAAACTGGCGATTCATTCTGTTTCATCTTGGCACAGAGATTAAAAAGGAATGATGAAGTCCACGTTTGGGTTGTTCATTAGCTGAAACAAAGATGAGTATGCATTGTTTCCTCTTTTATATAGCAAAATAGATGTGGAACTAGTTGTAGCAGCATGTATATTTAATAAAAATGAAGTCAATGAAGGAATAGCATTAGCAAAAAATATACTGAAAATATAGTATTTATTATTTTTTATATTGTGTTAGGTCTATTATACCTTAAAAGCTTGATAATAAGACTGGGATGAGGAAGAATCTTTGCCAGTTGTGCAAGGCTCTCTGTGGAAATAGATCAGTTCCATCTGAGGAACAAGAAGTTAAGTGTACTGGAAAGTAATGACATTGTTTAATTTTCTGTGATACTTATGAAGAAGCAAACATTTCTTTTAAAATGATAAATGGTAAAATTAACTTTCCATTAGAAAACAGAAAGCAAAGTTCTATTTGCATTTTTAGTAATGGAGAGCCAATTACTTTGCATTAAAAGCAAAAAAGTTGAAATGTTGCCTCTCATTTTTCTAATGAGCAAAATTAAAAAGTAAAGCAGACCTTTACTACGAACATTTGGTTTATCCATCTCATGAAGAGAGAAGTGTTTCAGAAGAAGCAGTTCAAACAAGAAGTTTGGATAACGATGTGTGAAGCAGTTGAAAGAAACTGGAAGCCCTAAGGACAAGCTGTTCCTCAATCTCTGCTGAAAACTTTGACTCCAACTTTTTGTAGTTGATGTTACATTTGTGGTTTCTACTGGGATTTGGTTAAGAGGTGTTAATAATACAATAACATATGCTGCTTTTCCTTATAATTCCCATCCACTTTTGCAGATCTAAGGAGTGGTAATTTATCTGCAGGAAACTAGTATTTGGTGAAACAACTGATGGGGGGTATGGAAGGAAGAGAACTTTTTCAACTGAAAGAAGGGAACCCAAAAATTTTAGTCATCTATCCAATAAATAGTACTTTTGCTTCCACCTGCTTTTATCAACTCTCCTTAAGAATCTGACATAACTGGAAGACAAGTTCCTATTCCAGTAATGGAGGGTGTAACCTAAATTATACCCTCTGAATTGGTGAAGGCAATATGAATTTCTACTAGCAGAGCAATGAATGTGTTGCAAAATGATCTGTTCTGGCATCTAAAGCCATTGTTTTAACTAGAAATTGTTTGCATCCTTCAATAAAAGGAGTAAGGTGTTTATTTAAATTTTAGTATGTCTGAGACCCAAATCATTTGTGCTGTACGATGTGTAACCTGTTACCTTCATCATCTGATTCTTACAGAACTTTTATTCCTTGTTTCCTTCCATATATTCTTCTTAGTTAATTTGGTTTTGCTGAGAGAGAAAATAAATTTTTGTATTATTTTAGTGTTTTCCATGGAGGATTTATGCAGTATTGTATACAGCACACAATACAGTCTACGGGAAAAGAATCAAATTAAAGTAGTTCTTGCTTCCTCAGCACTGTTACAGCTCCCAAATAAATGAATAATATTGCAGAGCAGAACCTTGCTAATCTGTACTCAGGGGAGAAACTGCAGATTCAATTAGTGAGATTTGAAGACTGCCCACCTCTGGCTAGTGTTGTGTTATGTGGGAACAGGTAATTTTTCAGCTCAGAAGCTTTTGCTGATGTAAAATGACCTTTTCTCAACATTACTGGTCAGAAATCTTTATCTGCTCCTGGACCGTTCACCTGGAAGCCCCTTATTGCTTTCACACTGATTATGAAACTGTCGGGGTCTCTGTCTGCTACTCCAGCATGGGCAGATTTACCATATTGATGGTTATCACCATTGACCCAACTCAAAGAAAAAATACCTTCCTTCTAGAAGCATACCAGTGGCTGGGTGAGGATGAGAGAAGGCTGAGAAATGTTGCGTTCCCCTCTGAAGGGTGAGGCAGCCTCCCTGGAAACACGGTAGCACCCCCTGTTCTTCTGTATCAGTGTGCTAACCGTTTGAGTAATACATCAATGAGGCAAAGCAGTAATCTTACCTGACAGTAGTGCCTGCAGTCATCAAACCTTGTATTTGTGCCATGAGAACTATACACAGTTGGTCTTAGTCACTGTTAATTAGAATTGCATTGAGGGTTCTTCACCTGCGATAGTAATACTTGCCTACACTGTGTTCAACTGGGAGATGAAATTTTGAGCACTGTTATCAAGCTCAATTGTAATGTGCTTTCCAAATTGTCATCCTTTAGAAAGGTGATAGGTGTTGGTATGGGATTACTCAGATTATCTGTAAAAGGAATAAAATTATGATTTCATATCAAATCATTGCCAAAAACATCACTACTCTTTTCACCCATCCAGTGAAAGTGAATCAGGAAAACGTGAATCTTCCATCGTGTAAAGAAAAAAATAAAAGAAAATAAAAAGATCCTGCCAGAGCTAGACCAGCTGCATACTGCTAATTTTGGGTTTTGTTAACGATTATGAAATGTAACAAAGAGAAAATAGCTTTTTCAGTTACAAAAGGATGGGTTTTTTCCTTACTGTGTACTTGTATACTTGCAGCTGTGAAATGTTTTGCAAAATTGCCACAGTTTGCAAGAAACAAAGCAGAATAAATAGCATGGTTGGGTACTGCAATGTTGAGAGTCAACAAATTGCTTGTAAAATATATACCTAAGAAAGGATTTAATTTTTACTAGCAGTAGCATTTGAAGAGCTTTCTCTTTGGAATAAAAATTGCAGTTTAGTTAAACTAAGGTTAGGTAGCTGATATGCTATGATCTCTACTGCTGTTCTGAGCATTTTTCCCCATGCTCTCTTAGTAATAAGTCTTGTGTGGCTCTCTCTTACGTTGTAAACTACTGGAGACAAGCACCATGATTTCTGTGTGTCTGTGTGCTGGTTTGGCCTGGGATAGAGTTAATTTTCTTTCTAGTACTTAGCACAGTGCTCTGGTTTGGATTTTGTATGAGACTAATGTTGATAACACACTGATGGGTTTAGCTGTTGCTAGGTAGTTGTAGTATCTACACTATGTCAAGGACTTTTCCGCTTCCCACACCCTGCCAGGTGCACAAGGAGCTGGGAGAGCATGGCCAGGACACTGAGGGATATTGGCCAAAGAGATATTCCCAACCATAGAATGTCATGATCCATAAAGAACTGGGGAAACTAGTGGAGAGGCTTGCAGAGGCTGCTGCTCCATTGTTACCATAGTTCTTTGTTTTTTCTCTATAATTTGAGTAGTGTTATTACAGTTGAGTTATGACAGTTGTAAAGCAACAGTTTTGTGTAACACACTTCCCTCCTACCTGCAGGAAACTCTAGGCTTAGATGACTTTTAAAAGTTAACAGATATTTTCAAGTTAGGCTTCTAGGCAGTAATATTCTTACAGTATAATGCATTTATCTACAGAAAAACATACAATAGTTCTTCCTAAATTGTGTACATCAAAACCCAGCAAATTTCAGATGGTTAGTGGGAGCTGCACCCAATATCATTCAGCAGTGAGCACAAGAAAAATTTGGTGAAATTGTGGAGAAGGAGTGGGCAGAGATTTTATGATTTTATGTCACTGAATATTAGTTTGTACAGTAAAACCACCTCAAATGAAATTTTGACGAGTTTGATTTCTTAATTTCTTGGCATCTGTTTGCATTTTTCTGTGTTCCTCGGGTATAAATACATCCATTTAACCAGCCATGCATGCTTCTAATTTCTTAATGTATACAAAAAGCAGAATTGTTCCTCATCCTAATGCTTTTGAAGAGATAGATGTTAACACAACTCAGGCATACATTGAATTTGCAGCTGCAAAATAAGGAAGAAAATGTGTTCCATTACAGCATTTTGTGGGCACGTGTAAAAGCTGAGTAGGAACCCTATTTAAATCAAGCTATAATATTTTATTGCTCTAGGAAGTTCTACTCTCTAATCCGGCCTTGGGTGCCATTTTTTTAAATAAATGCTTTTACAGTCAAATTTGTGTTCAAGTATATCAATCTGGCTTAATCATTTGAAAAGCAATCTTTTAAAGTAACCATGTAATTAGACTTCTACAACTATGGGTGCTAGTAATTATCAGCAAATGACATTGTCTTCACAGTTCAAATAATTTTTTTCAAAGGAAATTAAGTTTTTAAGCTCTCTAAAAAGATTTTTTTTTCTCTTTAAAAGTTATCCATCTGGATAGAGTTATTCCAGCTGAAAAGCAAACTAGCCTGATCACAAAAATCAGATGAGCCCAAAGTTGTGCAGCCAGTCTGGAGTATCCCTTCTGGTGTTACATTGGCCCAGTTACTTTGTTTTGTCAAAAGTTGTGTATTTTTAAGAAGTTTTCTGTCCTGGATATTCAGGAAAAATATGGGAAACCACTGGAAGCCCAGCCCCACCTTGGAAAGTGAGTAGGTTATCAGCTAAGGAACCCCAAGCCTTGCCCTATGCACCCAGCTGAAGCAGACAGCCTATGTTTGGGTTACCATTAAGCTCAGCAGATGTTTCTACATAATGTGGAGGTGGTTGAAGGGAGTAGGATATTTACAGCCGTGTGAGAGCCTGGTGTGACTCTAATGGAGAGAAAACTTGTAGAGGTCTGTTAGTAAACTGGTGGGTTTACCTTGGCCAGAAGGCAGACACATTGCTCAGCTGCCAAGTAGCATCACTGTATTTGGCAAAGATGATCCCACGCAGGGAATGCAGAGGCACAGCTGTGCTTGGGATGGTAATGAGAGTTGAGCTATGATAACATTTTCTAGCCTGGGTGGTGTTTGTTTAGAGCAGCAGTCTGACAAGGAAGGGCTGAGCTCAGTTATGAGTATTTCAGCAGAAAACTTGCTCTGCACTTCCTGATTTTTCTTCTCACTTGAGAGTTTAAACTTGCAGGGACTTTACACTTGAATTCATTCCTCCTTTTGGCACTTTGGTAATTTCTGCTGCAGTCACTGGGAGCTCCTTGAGATTTCCTGTCCCCTTCTACCAGAGCTCTGCACCAAGGCTGGAACTGGCTATTCAGAAAGCTGTAGCATAATAGATAGGAAAACCAACAAGTGCTGAACTTTTTTTGAGTAGCCAACTACATAAGTTATCCTGTACAGTTACATCTAAAAATATTATTTTGAAGTAGAAATTAATTTCAACCATTTATAAACCATAGCTAGCTTAACCACCCAAGTAAAAAAATTGTTGTAAATATAAACAAATTTAATAAAAAATAATCTTTTAAGTCAAGAATATAATGGAAGTTATCTCACTCTTATGTACTAATTTAGTTTTCATGAATAGAATTTGAGAGAGAAAAAATCATTCGTGAAACTTTTCCAAGTAGCTGTAGAACCAGGAGCTGGAAGGGAGGCAAATACTTCTTTAGTGCTTTAAGAAAAAGCTAAGGAAGAATTGCAAAAACATGAAGCCTAAGTCTCAGAGCTCAGTGGTATAGATAGTGTAGAAATTAATTTTTAAAGTGGCCATCAGTCATTTAGACAAATACAAAGACTGAGGGAGTGTATTTCCATAAAGGCTGAATTTTTCTTGATGAATCTGGGGAATTCAAAAAATTGTAGACATAATGCAGGGGACATACAGATAGTTATCATCTTTATGGGTCTGGAAAATACATCTAATGCATTGTCACATTGTGCACAGGATTATTCATAAAGCATATATGAGAGTTGTTTCTGAACAGTTACAATCTCACTGGGTGGCGTCAATCACAGCTCAGTCCTGAAAGATTAAGATTGTCCCTGGTAAAGGTACTACCAAAGGCTTGGAGACTAATGCTCCTCATGTTCATGCCATGCACAAATACCTAGGAGAAAGACTTTCTGATTTGCTGAATTTTGACACGACAGACCAACACTGAGAATGAGAGCATCCTAAAAGGATAAACATGAAAGCTCCTGGGGTGCCAGGAGAAGATGTGTTGCCTGTTGCCTTTTCTCACCTGGGAAAACACTCCAGACTAAAGAGTGGTCCAGGGAGAAAGTGGCCAAGTAACAACACAGAATGATACAGTGATGAGCCTTGTGTGCACTGAAGAGTGGTGTGATGGATGAAGACCAGCCACCAGCATGTGATTGCCCCAGTGAGTCAAAGGAAGGAGATTCTGACTGTTGTACTACTTGGGAGACTCATTGGAAGTCATGCTGTGGTCCTGAACACACCAGAGGGGTCATCAGGAGAGAGGAGTCCTACCCTCCCTGCTCAAAATAGTCCTAGGATGTCCCCGATAAGAGTCTAACACCTGAAGAAAGCTGTCTGCTCATTTCCCTGGGTAATTATGTGCATGAATTGATAACTTTGTGCATACACCAGACTATAGGAAGGTATAGGAATATTTTCTGTTCTTTGATCTGTCCTGGCAAAAGGTATTTTAAACCCTAATTTGGCATATGATAGCTAACTTTACAGGCTCTCTGTTAATATAAAGTGCTGGATTGAGAGAGAAGTGAATACATAAACAGAATAAACAGTTAAACTTGTTATGAGTTTTAAACAAGTCAGGTATAAGCTCATATAGTATTAGTCTAAAACCAGATATCACTATGTATATACACAGGCATGTAACAAAGAGATGTTCTGGACAGCACCACTGTATCAAAAGAACAATTGCAAGGTATAAATAAAGCAGTGTTGAAATTGTGATGAGGTCAAGACTGAAAGAGGATGGGTGACATTAGTATGTACAAATATAGTGATAAAGGTCAAAGCCAACAGAAAGATGTATCATCTTTTACAAAGGCCACCATCCGTTCCTCTTTTCATTCCGATTTCTGTTTGCTACTCTTTGAATCTGGGGAAACAGAAGTAATATGCTAAACAGCCACTTTGTTTCTCTCTTTTAATTCCCTGTCTTTTATCTAGATTTCTGACACTTAGACTTAACTTCCCAAATCTGGAATAATTTGAGGAGAACTTTTAGGCTGAAAGACCTTTGCTTGTTGTCAGAGTGGCAATCACTTCTTTCTTCAATGGGAAAAAAATATTCTGATTGCATTGCAGATACAACAAAGATGGCAGCAGGCATAATTTAGCATCACCTGAAGTCTACCAAATTTCATATATCCATATAATTAGAAATAGCCTGATGATACTAAGAATTTGTCTTGCTCTTCATCATCAATTGATAAACCCCAAACTGTCAGGTAGTGGACACAAAAGTAGTCTTGTCTTTTGATGTTAGCTGTCATTTGTTATCCACTTACCTTCCTGGATTTTCCCTACTTGCAGCTTTTCTGACATTTTTTCCCACAGAACTGTTTTTGTAGCATGGTCTTCACATTTCTCTTGCAATGTCTAGTGCCTGTCATAAATGTGAACATGAAGCTCTTAATGATGGCTTTAAGCTGTAGCTACTTAATATTAAAAAACTTTATGTATTATTAGTGCTTTTATAGTGTGGTACTGGGAATGGCATAGATTAGATGAGAACATTTTCCATTGAAGATATATTCCCAGAACAGGTGTCTTTAACGACCAGTCATGTCCTATGACTCTTCATGACTTTGTAGCAGCCTAAGGACTTCGTATTCACATAACAAAACCAAGATAGGCCTTTTGGAAGCTTTAGCTACAGTATTAGTAGAAATAGGTAAGATTCCCATGATTTTATTTTTTTAAATGGTCATATGATACGAAAATATTTAGGATGAGTTATTTATTCTAAGGGTGGCAGTTGCTATTTTTGTTAAGCTTAAGTTTTTGTGCTATACAATACCTGGAAGGAAGCTACTGTCTTCTTTTTCTGCAAATCTGCAGTGTGAGATTTAGTTAATGTTACCTTGTAAAGATCTGCTTCTGCAATGGTTTATGAAACTGCGATTCAAGCTTTTATATCTCTGGATTAATTTCTTATTGTCTTCCACAAAGGAGGAAAAATCCCTTCTTTTTATAGCTCATTCATTTTTACATTTCCTTCTGTGTCATAACCCTCTCTATTAGCACAAAGACTCCTTTTATTTTATATGCCTGTAAAAAGCAGCAGGCTTCTCTCTTAATCAGTGTTGTCTAGGTTCATTGCTGGAGGGCCTAGGTCATTAGTAATAAAGGTCATTACTTGATGTTTCCATCACGCAGAGACTATCAGATGATCCCACCCTCCCTTGTTTAATCTCTCAGTGACTAGAAACAGGTCTGGCCTCATGTTAATAAAGTTATTTTATTTTCTTAAAGAATAAACTGGTGAACTCCTGGAAACAAAAGCTCTATAATTGTGGTGGTGTGTGCACAATGGGTGGGAAGGTATGACAGAGCACACAAGACCTGAAAGCTGAGGCATGGGGGAAGAGAATCAAGCACCTACTATCAGATTCACTGCAGGTTCCTCCAAGGGGCTGAATCAAATGTTGAAGGAAAATCCCACGGAGCCCTAAGGCTGCCATGTCATGCCTGCCCTCATTACCTTACATCTTAGCCTGCTCTGATTCCTAGCATCCTAATTGAAAAGACACTTTGTAGTAAAAAGCTGTGTTTGAATCACTTTGAAAGCCAAGCTCCTCTGGTATTTTTCCTGGTAAATGTTTTTCTCAGATCTTTGAACTTATTAAACAAAACGATCTTCTGAAGCTTCTTGAAGTGGGGGCATAACTCTGCTGCCCCTCGATAAGGGCAAAAATAGCAAATTCTAAATGCACTGTTTTGTCCAGAGCTTTAGTCAGCCTGGCTTCTGAATGTTAACTTGTCTCTCATGTTTCCTCTCCTCCTTATCTTCGATTATCATCCCCTCTGTCTCCATAATTAAACAAATGACATGTATTTAGCAGAGGTTTATATTTGTGTTTTGGTTACTTGTGTTGTGTAAAAAACACTTTACACTAAGAAGAACATATTTTAAAAGAAAAACTAATCTAGGTGCCTTGTTTCTACAGAGATGGGAATTTTAGGAGACAAAATTCTGTTGATACAGAGCTTTCAGATGCTCTCTTAGGAGGAAAAATAAAGTTAGATCTGGATGATGCCCCAATTTTCCAATTTTCATTCAATAAGAGAAAGATGAGAGAAGGGAATGCAAATCTGCTATTCACTCTTATCCCCCTGCTTCTCCTGATTTGCAGTAAACAGAGAAGTATGTGTTTGTAGTTCACTGGTGAATTACAGATTCAGAAGTGTGAGCCCTCTCACATTTTCCTCAGTGTTATTAAAATACTTTTGATGAGGGGTTTTGGTAGGTTGCAAGATAAATGTGTCTAACTTGAGCCGAGGATTGTATTTGGGGAGGGACTTTTTAAAAGGGCACGCAGTGATAGGATGAGGGGGAATGATTTTAAATGGTAGATTGAGATTGGGTATTAGGAAAAAATTCTTTGCTATGAGTGTGGTGAGGGACTGGAACAGGTTGTCCAGGGAGGTGGTGGCTGCCCCCTCCCTGGAGGTGAGGATCCTGCTCCCAGGTTGGATGAGGCCTTGGGCAGCCTGGTCTAGTGAGAGGTGTCCCTGCCCATGGCAGGAGGTTGGAACTTGATGATCCTTAAGGTCCCTTCCAACCCTAACCATTCTATGTTTCTAAGATTTAAAGGGCAAAGGGTGACTTAAGCACTATTAACTCCTAAAATCTACATTTGGACAAATTCTAAATGTATTTGGCCACCTGTGCTACTGCTGGGTATTATTCAGCTTTTCAGATGACTTCCTCTCCTGAAAGGAACACAGTTAAAAAGCAGTCTTACGTTAGCTGATCCCACTTCCTTTTATTTCAGTCATCACCTACCTCAATACTGCACCGTGCCTGCCAGCCTAAAGCATCTTTCTTCTTCTGGGCCCTCAGGGCAGACCCCATCCTGCAATTCCGTATCTGCTCTTCTAATCCAGTTCTTTTAGAAAAATTGTGACTGAACAGTGCTCATTGGAAAATAACAAAAGGGTCTGTGAGATAGACATGTGAAAGGAAGATAAACGACAACTTTAATGACTTCCAAGAAAATAAATGTTTTGTCAGTTTAAAGTCCCCTTGCTTCTCCCATGGCTAGCTTTTAAAGTATTGCTCCATAAATTGAATTCTTGGCCATACAAGCAGTTTCTAAAGATCAATGATAAATCATAAACAGTTAAATTTTGAAGAAAGCTTGTTTTCTTTATCAAGAAAGATAGTGGTATCACAATTGCTCTGTTACTGCTTAGTTTGTTCAGAAGCTAGCCTTTAATAAGACTTAATGTTGATGTTTTCCACATGTGTACTTAGAGACCTTGGAAAAGCTTATAAATGGAAAGCCTTGTAGTGCAGCACTGAGGTAGTTTGGTGTCCTTATTTTGCAGATGGGTCAGCTGTGGCAGAGAGATAATAAATGGCCTTCTCTGTTTCGTATGACAATTCTGTTGGCCAATTTGCAGGTCTTTGCTCATCCCAGATTTCAGAATTTCATTTAATCTTTAACATGCCAGATGAAGTTAAGTGCTCAGTGGAATGTGAGACTCGGAAAACTGTATCAGTCCATCAGAAATCACAATGTTATTTTGAAATGGTCTGATCCACATAATGTGCGATTATTCTGCACTGACTTGAAGCTGGAGGAACAAAGCAAAACGAATTAACTTAAGTGCTTCTTATGGGGATCATTTTTTTTGCATGCCTGAACTTGATATGGGAGATTAACCGTTCTCACTGGGAATTGCAGAGGATATGAATTTTAAGAGGTAGATTTCTGAAGACTTTTCAAAACAAAGCAAGTCAGTTTCTTTGTACCAAAACACAGAAGTGCTCATTCATCACAATGTTACTCTTCTCTCTGGCATGTAATTTCACTGAATGGAAGCACGGAGTGTAGAATAGCCCTGTGGTATTAATTTTTAAAAATATAATCATTTGTAGAATTAGTATAATTGGAATGATTTCTTATTGGTTTCTGTTACAACTTCCTTTTCTGTGCAATTATATTTTGTCTTGTTTTATGGAATGCTTTATTTGCTTTATATAGTTGAGTTTGTTAATATGTAATAAATTTAAAATAAAGTGTAAAATTATGCGGATATTAAAAACCACCGTGTTTTTATCATCTGCATGCTTCCAACTGCCACCAAGCCAGGAAAGGAAACAGAATATCAATACTGAAGACATATTTCATAAACAAGACCAAGCATTTATTTTTAAAGATATTTAGAGCAGAATAACCTAAATTTTATTTTAGCATTATGAATTAATATGCATTTCCTCCAGGAATAAGAGAATAATAAAACCTCTATGTATACTGAAAACAGATACTTCTAATTATACATAATTTTAATGATTAAGTAGATGCATTTAAAAAAAAATACTTGAAGGTTGTTAGTCATGATTAAAACCAAAATGCCTTTAACAATCCTGTGAAAATCTAAGTCTGTTAGAAGAAAAATAAATCACTGAAAGACTGTGAGCTGCTGCCCTTGGGTGAGTCTGTAGGTGTAATAAAGTGAAGTTCCAAGGAGGAAGCTGAAGAGGACAGAATTATGTACTCTATGAGAGAAAAGTTTCCTTTGACAGGAGCAGCGTTGGTGCATGGGGCCAGCAAGACTCCCACCAGCTTTGGTGCTGGACTCAGTAAAGCTGTAGAAAACTGTACGATGAGGAAAAAACCCACACCAGTAGGATGACCTAACTATGTCTTTTATTAACATTGAATCATGCTCATAGAAAGGTAATTAACTCAAAAACAGGGAACTTGTAGAAAGTGATACTTGGAAAAATTATTATTTAGAGTAATGCAGGAAGTGTTTGCTGTGGGTGCAAAATTGGCTCTCAGGCAAAGCTTTCATCAAGCATTACTGCCTGTTAAATTATACAATCATTTACCTCTGGTGGTTTAGAAACTGTATCCTTCCACAAAGGCAGAAATGCCAGCTGATGCATGTTAGGATGTAGCACTGGTGGAAATGGGATAAGGGTGTGTTGTTTATCAGAAAGCCAATGGATTTTTTGCATTTGAGATGCACTGGCTGGTGTTGCAATGCTTCATTTAATCTGGCTGCTGCAGGAGTTTCCTGCGTGTACTTAGAAGCTTGCAGGGTTACTTGTGATATGGCTTCTGATTTTTCTGACCGAAAAGGACAAATGTGCCCAAATCACACTTACATTGCATAATGTGAGTAGAAAGATATCACTAACATGCTGCTGTTGCATTCATTTTCATGCAATCAAAGTTTTCTGTGTTGCAGGAAAGACAGAGATTCTTGACATAAGAGCATTTGAATGACTTAACCCTGTACCGTTTTTCCTAGCTGCTTGCTGGGTGCCTGTCAGATCAGAAAAACATGCTAGTGTGTATATATCGTTGTGGATCATCACCAGCATAACTGTAGTATTACTGCGCCGCTTAGCAGGCACTGTGATGTAGGCTTTCAGGTCACTCAGGGCATATCATTCCCACAGAAATAAAAAAAGACCTTTGTCCTGATTCTGGCCAGGATGGAGTTAACTTCCCCAAGCAGCCAGCCCAGGTGAGCTGAGTCAGCCCAGGTGAACTGAGTCAGCCGGGGCTTTTTCCACACCACCTGACATCACTCCCCCATAAAAAGGGCTGATCAGGGAGGGGTGTTCCTGGGTGCCTCCAGGACAGTCTGAGTGTGGTGGGCTGTTGTAGGAAATGAAGTGCTATATGTTATCACCTTGTCAGGTTGGTAAAGTGCTCTGAGGCATTGCTGTGTGTCTGTATTCTGTCATGGGCTCTGTTGTTCCCCTTTCATGGTGCTGTATCAGTAACTGTACTTACCCCAACCCATGGGGGTTGTCTGCCCTCCTGGGGGAGGCACAAGTGAGCTGCTGGGGTGTTCAGCCGATGCCTGGGGCTAAGCTGCGACAGTCCTTTTACCTGAGTTCCTGAGTATGGCTGACTCTTTGTGAAAACTTGGTAGTAACCTAGTATCTTGTAGCATGCAACCCTTCATGATGTATCCTGGGCTAAACCAGATTTTCCCTGGGATGGACATTTATCCAGACTTAGAAGTGACAAGTATTGCTGTCAGCTGCTGAGCAGGGTTAAAGTGAACTTCAGAACTTTAAACCGAAATAGCCACATATAAACCTTATACTTAAGGTTTTGCCATTGTTAGGTTATTGATCTGCATATGACTGCTCAACCATTAACAAGCACTGGCTCTTTTCAGGGCTAATGAGCAGGGAGGACCTAGAAACAGTGAAGATCATGTTAGTGAAATCCATCTACAGAACTGTTACAGACTTCAACCAGAACGTGAATAAATTGTGTCTCAAGACTCTGAAGCATAAGCAGCTGTAAAATTTTCTATTTTCTTTGGGAAATACCAGTGCATTCTTGATTGCTCTGTCTGAATACCCAGTTTAGAAACATTATTCTGTTGTGGTGGCAATTGGGAATAGCCTATATAATTTCTCACACATGCTTACTGCAACTGGCTTGTTTTGCTTTTTTTTTTTTCCTTCTAAAATATGGATCCTTTTACTAGACTTTCAGCATATTTTGGGAAATAGTAAATTTAATTTCTTCTCTAACATGTAGGTGGAGATATCTTTTGTTTTATTTTCTTTTAAAATTCCTCCAAATTTAGACAGAGAAGAGTATGAAGTCGTAAAATAGATGGAAGATGGAGCTTACATTCTAATTTATGTTAAAGAGGGGGAAAGGAGCAATACATTTTAAAAATATGTATTTAATTGTATTAAATTTGTACTAAATTTCTTTTAAAACAATTAATGTCTACAAGTTACACCACTTAAATATGTAGATGACTATGAGATTCTGCAGAAAAAATCATCTATTGAAATATCTTGATAAATTACTGGTGTTTGCCAAATGAGGGTGGATTGAATTATTAAATTATTAAATTGGGAAAACTCTGAATGTCTGGTCTCTTAAAAAGTCTATGAAGAAAAGAGCAAAGCTTTTAACTCCACTTTCAAGCCTCTTTGGACCTGTTGAAGCTGTGTGGGCCACAGAGGGGTGCAAAGTCTTTAATGTACTGGTGGTGATATCTTATGAGCTCAAGTGCTGCTCACAGCAGTGGCTGCTGAGCAGGGTTTGGTGGATGACAATTCTAGACATGAGTGCTCACTGGAGGAGTATTTGGGATGAATGGATCAAACTGTCACTGTTGTACCTACTACTATTGCACACCTCTATTCTGGTAAAAAAAAAAAAGTAGATATAAGCTGAGAATACAATGGTCAAAAATTAGGATCTTAACAGGGATAAGTTATCCTCAGTAGGTTTTTTGAAAACATTTAACTTAAGGTAGAATTCTCGAATTTATTGCAGCTTTGTCATTTGTATATTGATGTATGAAGCCATAATGAGCTTGGTGGTGGAGCTGCTAGTATTCTAACAGCTTTCTCTTAGGACTAGGGCAATCTGACCAGTTAGGAGTGGGAGTAAGAGGTCATTTAAATTTAATTAGAGCTTCAGAATCTTGGTGCTCCAGTAAAATGAAGTTCTCTCTCCCACATGCTGCCTCTCAATTTTGAATAAATAAAACATGCTGACAGGAGGTGGAAGCCAGCTCTGTGTTAGATACATACTTTTGGAAATAGAAACACCTGATTCTTGAAAATTCAACAGGTAGCAGACACCTTCATTCCCAGTAGGTTTTGTAGCTTTTTTTTTTTCTCTCTACCCTGTTTTTGAGGATTACTGGATTTAGGACTAGGTATAATGAAAAGCATTTGCTTGTAGATTGAATCTATGCTCTTGTTGCTTGCCATTCAGCAGCCACCAACTCAAGGTTTGTACTCTAATCAGGTGAAATATGAACTTTCTTTTGATCCTTCAATAATTTCCAAGTTCTCTCTCATGCACCATTAAAACTTTGCTTTCAGCACATCTAACTAAAAGAGTAGTATAGGGTGTAACAACAGAATTTTCCTAAAAGATATTGGAGCAGGTGCAGAAAGGCAATTAATGCATCATATTAAAGAACTGTATTTGAAATCCATAAAAAACGTAACTTAAACCAGGGTTTTATCCACTTGAATTTCTGAAGAAATTGTAAATCACCTTACTTGGGCCCAGACTACAAAAAGAATCCAGTACTAGTGCCAGTGGAGCTGCTGTGTTGGTTTTTTTTTTTTCTCTAGGAATGAGCTGGAGGTTTTCATGGCACTGTGTTGGCTATTACTTTGTTATTTAAATACTACATGCTCTTCCCAGAAGATCTAGTTACTGTGTACCTACAGCAATCATAATTCACATTTATGGTAGGGGAATGGTTGAACTAGATGATCTTGGAGGTCTTTTCCAACCTTAATGATTCTGTGATTTCTTTAGGGTGACACTTATTTTTTGATTCAGTCCATTCTACCTTTAGTGGGGCCAATCATGATAGTGTGGTCTTTAACTGGGGAAGAGTTTAGCACAAAGCATAATAAATGGTATTTCTTTAAAATAATGTTCAGACTTTCAGAAACAGGCCCTGGGCTTGGTAAAATTCAAATGTCTGTGTCAGAATGACATAAATTAGAAGCATGAGCCATAATGTGTTTGTCTTTTATTTTTGGCAGAGAGAGGGAAGAAAGGAGCTGTTTGCTAGTTTATTCAATCAAGCAGTTTGAGTGGTTTCAGGACAGTTTTGAATGGCAGCCATCACTTTGCAAAATATTATTATTATTATTCCACTGTTAGTTACTTCTGAAGTGAATGCTATCACACTACTATTATACAACATGTACACTGGTTTATTTCAGATCACAACAGCACACTACTTGAGAATGTAATCTTTTGGGAGACGTTTTTGCTTTGAGAGTAAAGCTGCATATGGCTACAATGTTATTTCATATCATCAGTGTTTGTGTGTCTGTGTGCTGTGCAAAACTGCTTTCCACATTATAATGACAGATTTGACCCTCTGTGTTTATGCCATAAACAAAGCAAGTCTGATACAGAAAACAGTATTTCTCTAGTCAAACCCAAGACAGCTTCTGTGTAGCTTAACTTATGGTGAGAGTATTTCTACATGTTCTGTAAGAAAGATTATTTCTGATTTCAGTGGTATTAAAAGAAAGGACAGGGGAACAGAAAGCCATTCTAGGATGTTGAGGCAGGCAAAGATAGGTTTCTTGAATGCACCCAGCTTGGCTTTGGCTACCTGTAGAAGAAGATGCCACCTCCCTGACTTCATATGTCAGACCTGTCAAGAACTGGTGGCATGAGAGCTGTGAGTGCCATGAAGAGAGCTGGAAATAGTTGAAAGAGGCTTGAAAGCAACAAAGGAAAATAAATTTAAGAATAATAAGAAAATCTCCTAACAACTGAAGAGGAGCATTTTATATAATGTCTAGTAGGGACTTTCTATGGAAAACGTGTAGCAAAACCATAGTATTCAGTGAAAACGATGATGGGCAAAGTAGTAAACATATAGAGCTCAACTCCTAAACGGTATAGTAACTTGTGTTAGTCAAATACCTAGATAAATAGGGAAGAAATAGAGATGATATGGCAATCTGAAGGAAAAAGTAAAATTCAATGCCAGAATGAAGTGTTATATATGTTAAATGCCTGTAAAGGATATGAAATGCAGGACAGTTGGCAGCTGAATAACCTGACAGAGCAGAGAGCACTGAGATAGCAGACATTTCAGAATCATAAATACAACTGATATGGTTAAAGTACATTTTATAATACTGATCTTTTCTTTTTCTTAATAAAACTTTTTTCCTTTTGAAGATGTGGAAATGTTTGTGAAAAAGATTAATTTCCCTCAAGAATATGGCTTTACAAGTATGCAAAAGATCTGTTGTTTTTAGGAGGTTTTTTTCCCCTCTCCTATTTGAATATCAAATTGAAAGGGAGTAGGGAAAAAAAAATAACCCAACCCAAAATAAGTGCTAATGTTTTGTTTTTTAAAAAATCCTCTAGGGAAAAATGAGTTAAAATAAGTTCGAGTTTAGTTAAAGTTTGGTTTTGGTTTCAAATTTGTATTTTTTTTCAGTACATCTTTGAGCAATTATTTTCAATTTACTCATCCAGGAGGAAAAAAACCAAAAAAACCCATAGCAAATTCTTCTATTCTGTTACTCTTGCATGTGTGTCACAAAACAGAGTAGTGTTCCTGGAGGAAAAAAAGGAAGTAAGGAACAATTATTTTGTTAATTAATTGTGTGTAGGCAATAAACAAAAAGAATCTGAAGTTAGAAAGATTGAGATAGAGAGATAGAAGTAGATATGCATATGGCATGTTTTAACCCTAGCTGGTAACTAAGTACCACATATCCACTCGCTCACCCCTCCTCCCCCCCAGCAGAATGGAAAGAAGAATGGGGGGAAGAAAGCTCATGGGTTGAGATAAAAACAATTTAATAGGATAACAAAGGAGAAAAAAAAAATGAAACCAGTGATGCACAAATGCAATTTCTCACCAATTGTGGGGAAAAAACCCAAAACAACCCAATGCCCACTCTGTTTCTGAGCAGGGATCCAACCTCCTGAGTAGCTTCTCCAGTCACATATAGAATGTAACTGATGTTCTATGGTTGGGAATATCCCTTTGGCCAGGCTGGGTCAATCCTGTCAACATCTTGTGCACCTGACAGGGTGTGGGAAGTTGAAAAGTCCTTGGCTTACTGTAGGCATTACAACTACATAGCAACAACTGAAACTATCAGTATGTTATCAACATTATCCTCAGAATAAATCCAAACCATAGCACTGTGCCAAGTCCTAGAAAGAAAATTAACTCTCCCAGCCAAAACCAGTACAGTATATATATATTTGCATTTATGTTAATATGAATTTTATGTTAATATGATTTTTGATGTTCAGCATTAGGTTGTGCTTCTGTGTTATGTTTTCCAACCACTTAAAAAAAAAAACGTATCTCATTTATGCTGTGGTAATGCACAGGAGCATAAGTCATGGACCACAGTCAGATGGTACTGGGTGAAATATAGGTAGGAAAAAAGGGATGATTCAAGCATTTTTCTTAGACAGGCTTTTTAATTATTTATACACATTGGTGGTGTTCTTAGAGAGTCAGAAATGTTTCTGAGATCAGTTTGCTGGAAACAAAGTCAGGCGGGCAGATTGTTGGTCTTTGTAGCCTTGGACTGAACTCTGCCCAGGTGTCAGCAATTGCAGAATCTGGCTTTTGAAGTTAGGACTAAAAATACACAGTCTGCGTAATACACAGATTATTGTCAATCTACTTAGGAATGAGTATTTAGAGGCGTCTCTAGCATTAGAAAGGGAGCATTGTTTGGTGGGACAGTAAATCTGAAGACTTTCTCAATGGAGATAGACTGGTACTCTGAATTTAGATTAGAATGCAAATCTATTTTTAAATGTTCTTAGCTGTGAGGTTGCAGTAAGAGCCTATAACACTAAATTAGTGGAGACGCTGTAATGACAGAGGAGGCTAAAGCACCTGCAGTCGTCTCGAAATAGCAAATGTATGCTTTAAGTTTTCAGTGCCCTCAGTGCTCCACTTTCACTCAGCATCAGGAAGAGTTGTCCCAGTGCAAGCACTGGTTAGGGGTTTTTAAAACTAGAATTAAAAATCAAGTGGGTCAACTGGCAAACTCACTGTTTTCCCAAATGAGAAAATGAAAAGGTGCAATATTGACAATCACTGAAAAAGTAGCAGGAAAAGTTTGCACTGATGGTTGACCTGTAACCAGTTTACAGAGGTTGGTAAAAATGGTGTAAGATGTGAAAAGGGTTTAAGTGTTTATAATGACAAGAGCTTTTCCCAAGCAAAGATAGCCTCTGCTTCTAGACAATAGTTAAATAGATGATGAGGGTTATCAGTGGCACAGGCAGCCAACTGTGCAATACAGGGTTTGCCCTCATGAAGACAGTGACATCTCCATGAGGTTGTCTACCTAGTACTGTGTGGGAGCTCAGAAGGAATAGCAATTGCCATTGCTGCAACTGAACTGATACCCAAAGTCATTGGCTTGTCACTACTACTTTATTCACATCATCATGTAAGGCTGACAAAGTCCTCATCTGTCTTTCAAGTTAATATTTCTACTAATAGTGCTGAATAGTTATAGCCATCTCTGAATGACAGGAGATACCTGTAAAAGTGGGGTTTCCATTGGTTATCTGGGTTCATTAGGGTGTCTGATCCACTCAAACCTGGCTTCCTCCTATTTGAAGAGCTGACTTGAAATGGGTTCTCTGTCAGAAGCTCTGTTTGACCTGGGTGGGCTCAGTTTGCACAGTTGTCCCCATTTCACCTATGATGACTCTTCTGTGTACCTGCAAGCTTATAGCAGACCTATCAATCCCAATTTATTATCTGTTTCTTCTAATCTTTAGGAGATTCCTAGTCCGCCTCCTCCACTATTTCTTGAAAGCTAAAGAAAGAGAAGAGCCTCAGTGTTCAGTAATAAAGCACGTTAGATGCTTCTCTTTATTCCTTTCAGAAGGAGTTCAAGGGCTGAAGGTTGCAAAGAGTGATAGGTATGGTATAAACACAGATGACAGGCAAGGAGAAAGCATCAGTTACAAAGGGCTGTGGGCTTTTTCATAACATTTGTCACTAAATGTAAGAAACTTCATAGTATTTATTAGCTTCCCTCCTCCCTTTTTTCCTTCTCCTTCTGAGGGAAAAAAACATGTGATCTGATCATTTTAAGAACTGTTGTTTTTAGAAAGGATGCTAAGAACTCCCATGGGCTGCATTCTCATAGCAAGGGAGTCACGTGTCCTAGATGAAAGTCTGACCCTAAAGTAAAGATGTTTCCTTAAGTTTAAAACACATTTTCCAATGGAAGTCGACAGATTCAAAATGAAATAAATGAGTTACCTCTGGCAGTCTTGCAGTTCACCTTGGATGACTATGTGCACGTAGTTTTGCCTACCATTCTCTCTCCTTCCCTCCCTCATTTCCAGCCTTTGTTGCTGACTTAAGGACTTGCAGTTCACCAGATTGTTTCCTTTCAAGGACACTGCAACACAATAAAGATATTGGGCAATGCTTCTATAGGGTACACATTTTTATTTGGATCATAGAAAGAGCAAAGCTCATGAGAAATGCATGGAAGTAATTGTTAAGTTCAGAGAAAGATGATCTGACTAATTTTTGAGGCCTGAAATATTTGAATGTTGGAGGGGAAACAATCAAGCAAACAGGATTTTCTGCCAGCAGCACATTGCTTTGCCAACTCTGGTACCCAGGTGCAGGTGCCCATTTCCAAGCTCCTGACCATTAAAGGCTGAATTAACTGAGTGGTGAGAGATATAATCTGTAGATAGAAGAGTTACAGCTGCAACACTTACAAATCTGTCCTGCCAGGCAATGCAGGAAACTGGCTGGACACTTTCATAAAAGGAAACCTTTTTCAGCTATCTCCTTAAAAGCTGGATTGAAGGAATCAATTTGGTAGTTAGAGGGATTGAAACAGAAAGGGAACAATACTGGAATCAAGGAAAAAGATGTTCCTCCAGGTTTGTTCTAGTTCAGCCAAAGCTGAGATTCTCCATCACTTTTTTTCTCAGGTGCAGAGGCAGTGTGGAAAGCATGCAAAAGAGACTCTGTTTGTGGGAAACCCGATGAAGAAACAGGCTTTTGTTACAACTCCCTTTCATTCCTCTATTTTTTTGGGGTTTTGCTTGTGGTTATTTTAAAATTTGTTTAAGAGAAGTAGGACTCCCAAGTGAGGATCCTTGAGGAAAAAAAAGGCACACCAAAATGCTCGTCTTCTGGCTTGCCTGTACATCTTGGCTTTCAAATTTTGTTTCTTTAAGAGAATGCACTTGTTAAAAAATATAAGTCAAATCGCCTTCAGCAATTAATCCTTGAAATCATTGACTTCATATTTTGATAGGTGATGCTCCTGATAGAGGAAGATGTGGATGGCACTGGATTCTGTGACAGAAGGGAAGAGTGCAGGAGATTACTCCACAGCTCACTTGATTTTTATCTGATGATTTACAAGGTATGTAAATGAGGAGACAACCACAGAAGGTACATTTAATGGCATCTTAATGCATCATGGAATTTACGACAGGGCATGAATAGCTTGTGCACTCAACTGTTGGAAGCAGATGCTGCTATAATTCTACTTAATACTTAGAAGCAAAAGTAAAGCATATTGTTTTTTGTACAAATGTTTATGAAACATTAATAAGAGTAACATGAACCATTCAATGCTGAACATATAATATGAAATCCTCTGTTATAAATATTTATGAAGGTGACATTTTGGTTCATTGTATAAATTGATTTCAAGTAGCACTTCTGAGTTTCTCCACCATTTTTTTCTATCTTATTCATACTGGTATCCTAAAAAAAAGGTAAAGGAGTCAGTCACATTAATACCTAATATAAGAGCTGATTTCAATTAGGAAAAGACTTATAGAAGTTTGATAAGTGGTTTGATAACAGGACTTTTCAGCCATAATGTAAGAATATTGCTACTGCTATGAGAGGAATTAATGAACGTTATTTAATCTGATGGCATGTATATAGTGACTCTAGATAGTTTTGTTGTGTCTGAATGAGCATCTTAGTACAAAGCCTTTGGGAACCATCTCCAGAGATTCTTAAAATACTTGAGCAAGGTGAAAAATTTAGTGGCATTTGTTGCACAGAGAACTGCCAGGATCTATTCCTAACATTATAAGTCTTAGTGATTTGAACTGGTTTGAAATTGGACTTTTCCCTTGGAAAAATTTGAATTTCTGGTGAAAAATCAAGCCCTCATTTTTTTGTATTAATCTTTAGTGTTTGGGACTACTGTCACAATATCTCAAAGGATTCTTATTTTACTGTCTCATGCCTCCATTTATCTATATTGTTTATGCCTCTGCCAGCCAATTTATGTTTGAGAAGGCATCACAGTCTTTCCTTAAAGCATTTGAGCACCTCACTGAAGAATGAAGTTATAGGGTAATTTATCTCTAACTGCTGTGAAATGCTCCAGTAACGTGTCTAAATCAAAATCTTTTTATTTCCCAGATATTATTTTGAGGGAAAAATATGGAAAGCAGACACTTAAATTTAGTTGAACTGACAATTTCCCATCAAACATTCTGCTTTTGTGGAAAAGCACATAGGTGCTTCTAACATCCCATCTAAGCTCCTGGTTGGAAAAGGTAAAGTTTAGACTGCATTTCTAGTGGTAGTAAACAATAATTTTGTGTGAAGAATTAACCTAGGAAGGAAATGAAGCCCAGGTCATCTTCTAGAAGTGGAGCTATTAACATACAGAGTTTTCCTTATCTACTTAGTTCATTAGAAATGCCACTAAAATTGAGTCATAACTCAGCACTGTGACATGTCAGTTCTTGGGCTTTAAATGTAGTTTCATTAGGGAATCTATACAAGTGTTGACAAAAATGAATGTTGACTTGTATTTCAGAATTGACTGACTTTTCCCTTTTTTGTATTTCTGAGTGACTTATGTTGTAGAATTTCCAAAAGAGAAAATTAAGCACATTTCAAACACACAGAAAGAAACCTTTTACAAAAGAGCATGAGTCATGTTTTATGCACTCGTCCAAGTATTTAAATCTTATTTCCTTTACTGTTTGCTGATATTTAATATTAAATTATTTGTTTGCCACTAAGCGTGTGAATGTGCCCTAAAGACAAATAATTCCGTTAGTTACAAAAAAAGTATGTAACAGAAGTTACAAGTTAGCACTCACAGGGGATTGAGAGGTTAGGAAAATTGACCTAATATATATTGCCTCTGTGATTGTAAAGATCTCATACATTTATTTCACAAAGCTCAGCTCTGATATGAGGTACTTTTCAAAGACTTTTTGAATCAGTCTACCTCTGATTAAATCTGACAATTTTTCCTTTCTTTTTTTTCTTTATTTTTCTTTATTCTCCTCTTCATATTTCTCTTTTCTCCTGATGGGGGTTGGGGAAGAGGGACAAGACAATGTAGTTAGTTTACTGTAGCTATAATAATATAAGAACTCAATTAAATTTAATTAAACAGGTTTAATGACCAACATCTTAATGTTGTACCAGTGTATTTTTAAGTTCAATCTTTAATGTGATTATGTTTACTAATTAATTCAAGGCTGCTACCAACCTTTACTCTGAATATGCAGTCCATGGGGCAAATTTTCTTTATTACAGAGCACCCTCAATAAATGAAGAATATCTACCCAACGTTTGTGGACCTTGCACTGATTTGGTACTGTGACTGTAGTCAGAATCTGACAAATTCTTACAAAAAGAGCTAGAATTAACCATGGAGAAGGGGAAAAGCATTATGGAAGCCCTGGCTGCATGGCATGCTCTTTATGGGGTGTGTGTGTAATAAGAGAAATTCAATTACTTAGTCATGTAGTCAGTTTACCATTCTACAGAGTCCAAAACAAAGAAGCCCAAAATTACAAGAAAGGAATAATAAAGCCCAAGGCAACACTCACTCTCAAATAATTATTGTTCTCATTAACTCTTATTGAGTTTTCTGCAAATGGTATTAACATGCTGATATGGTAATGCTGTGAATGTATTTCATTAGCTGGATATACCTGCTAAGAAAATTAACGCACTCCTGCTTCTAGGTAGACTTTTATAATTTCTGTTACTTTCCTGTTAAAGTCTTAAATAAATGATAAAAGCTAAGAAGAAAATAAAAGAAAAAGGTGCAATTAATTATTTATTAATTATTAAAGATTTAAGTATTTATAAACTATTTGCCGAGAGAATCCCAAGAGGAACAGAGGCAACGAGTGAGAGAAGTGCTCAGCATATCAAGTGTGATACACTCACTCATTTTCACAGCATTTTCACATGGGATGTCCAAAGATCAGAGACAGGCAACACTAAACCCAGAATCTACAAGCCAAGAGAGGTACTACAGTATTTGCAGCTCTTAGAGGATAGATGACCTGATAATTAGAAACACAGACAAAACGCAGCAGGGTTGGGGAGCTGCCCCCACCTTTAGTGGCTCTGGGTTCCATTTGATTCTCGTCTCCCAGCTCCTGTGTGGTTTTGCTTCATCAATGCCAGCTGAGTAAATTTCACACTTTTGACAGAGTTTTTTGTATACTGGTACCATGATTTTTCCTTTACTATGATACCTGTTAACTTTTCCTATTACATGAGCATGTTAGAGACGGTGCGTAGCAAGTAATTCAAAATGCTTTTCTGCGCAAGAGGTGCTGGTTTTGCACAAATTTATTTGAAAACTCATAAATAAAGCAATAATTATCTCATATTAAACTAGGTTTAGGGATCTTTTTCTGATCATCAAATATGACTTTCAAATATTTCTAGAAACTACATACTTCGGTTTTACCAAGACAGCCCTCTCCAACACCACTCATTTGAAGTCTTAAATGGGCAACAGGCTGCCCCTTGTCTGCCATGCAGAGTTGAATATAATCCTCTAACATGTTAGAGCTACAAAATTGGGTTAGAAATCTTCTTAGAACAGGCTGGAAGCTTTTTATATATCTGAAGCTTTTCTGTTTCTGATCAGATAAAGAAAGTTAATGCAGCAACAACCCCTGAGGTAAAATAACACATCTTTGACTTCCAAAGCTATGCTTTAAACTGTTTAGATTCAAAAGATTTTGGTCTTATGGTGTCTCTGTGTTCCTAACCCAAACCAGAAGGTTGTGCACTTGTTCATACATGTACATTGATTGATTACTTGAGATAGGAAAATTATTCAACCCATATTATTCCTGCAGAACTATTTCTAATCCAAATAGATCTTGTTTTGGGCAAGATTTCAACCAGTTATTTATCAGATTACATTTCATTTTTTCACAATGCAAGTGGACTGAAAAAAAAGTTCTGTCCACATTTCTGACATGTTTTCTTGGGTTTGCAGGATCTGCCAGAGAGCACATTTTGCTGCTAATTATTTTGGTGGGTGGAATATAGCTGTTATTAACCTTGGCTAACAGAATTTTGGATCACCTTGGTGTCTTGTATGAAAAGATTTTGTGTGTGTGTGTGTGTTGATACTGCTGTGTCAGAAATGTTTCATAGAGAGCACTTTGTTATTTTGTAAATAACTCCGAAATGCAGTTTGGCATACTGAAGTTTCTCCTGGTTTCCTATCTCTTCATGGCTTTCTGAAACAGACAAAATTAATCAATTACTTCTATGGATTTGCCAACATTTTTCAAGTTTTATTTATCTAAGATAATATTCATGTAAGAATGTGCGTTGTACACAGGAACATATTGTCAGCTTGAGGCAAGAGGTTTTTCGCTCTTAATTTGCTATTAGGAAGAGGTATGTAGTTGAATCAAAAGGACCTTCAATTGGATTATATTTGTGAAAATAATCTCAGAACTTTGAAAATGTGTCACTTATTTCAGATGCCTTTCCCTAATCACTTGATATTTCCATTTGTAATGTCACACATGGAAGTGGGAAGTTGGCTGTGCCACTTGTAAACAAACAGCTAGATTGTAAGCATTCAGCTTGCATCTTTCTTTAGATAAATACTCAAACTATAAAAATGTCTCTGGCAGATAAAAGTAAGAGCCAGTGCATGAAATTTTAAATCAAATGGGAGCTAGGAGATCATATTATTTGATTAGCCGCATGACACAGTCCAGAAAAACTCATGCAGTAATTTGAAATTTTGAAACAGTTTTGCAATAAAGGTAGAAAGTGGTTTTGGAAACATCATGGATTTGACCACATCTAGATAAATTCCTGCATTACTCACTGAAGTTCATAGAGCTTAAGAGAAAAAGGGACCCTAGAGGCTGTGTGGGTCAATTTGAGTTCTTCAAGGTAGCCAATTATGTTTTTTATGAAGCTACTTTGAATGTGTCTAAAATATATTGGGTTTTTTGCTGATGATCTGAAAGCTGTCAGATCTTGATCTGGATTTGTCATTTTGTCAACACTTCCTCTGGTAATTTTTTTCAGTAGTTGATCCTTATTAAAAGTCTGTACATAATTTCCAGTAGGGAAGTGGGATGGGGATAGAAATGGGACTGACTCAGACTTTTGTTTTGAAACTACTCCTTCTGCTCAGTGTAATTCAAGGTTTATTAGGCCAAAGAAGAACAATGTCTACAATCTACTGGATAACCACAGTCTGTAACCATTGAGGCTTGGGACCTTTATTCCTCTTCTAACATCTGAGTAGTGGTTTGGTTTTTTTTTGTCCCATGCTGTGCAATAATATAGAACTGTCAGAGGAGGGACTGGAATCGAGGTTTGTTCAGATTACGGTTTAATTTAGGCTGTATAGTCCTATTCAGTCTTGCTCTCACTGTCATAAAACTCAATTTTATTTCATATATGTGCTTATATATATGTGTATATATGTAAAAGATACATAGACACACACAAAAAATATTTTAAAGAAATTATTGAGAAGTTTCAGGAAGAGGAGATGACTGTGTCTTGTTTAGTCTCCTGGTTAATGAGAAATATTCACTGGGGAAGGCACAATTCTTTTGGCACCTGAAAAGCTTTAATGTCAAAACGAAAGATGTCTAGAGATTATACAGGCTTAGATGATCAGTGACAGGGGAATTTGAGAAGTGGTTTTGGAATTAGGGAGCCACAGTGGGAATTAGGTTGGATTTAGGCAACTGTCTCCTTAATGTAGCTTGGTCTTTTTGTGGATAAAGTTATATAGCTATGGGTGTGGAATTTAAGTGCAAAATTGCTGTGATTTTTAGTAATAAGAGTAAGAGAAAGGAAGAAATAAGGTATATACTTCAGGGCATACCCATGGGAGTTGAGAGGCCTATTTAGAATTATCTGCTGTCACAATTTATATCTGCAGACTGGATTATTGCATGTATATATGTAGTGATATTTCTTTATATGCATTTGTGTGTAGTTGCTTGATATGAGTGCACAAATCTGTGCTGGATGCATGAGCAGGTACAGAAACAATTCCAAGGCAGTACTATGAAATTGTTCTTCCTAAAAGATGACCCCCATGTGTTTCAATTTTAATGCTGCGAGGACCTAATTCAAACTTATGTCTGTCAATGGGAAGATTCTCATTGGCTTAAATGGGCTTTTAATGAGCCTTCCAAATGCCTGGGGAAAAAGTGCTTTAATTTGGTAAAGAAATTTCAGCATCAAGGACCCACTTAACCAGAGGAATTTTATCTTTACTCAGACTCATTACGTTGTTCTGTCATTAATAATCACAGTGCAAAGTAATTGAATTTGTGATGGTATTACACAGGTCTGTGTCTAGTCCAAAACACAAGTGCAAGACTTTTTCTTTTGGTTTGATTTTGCTCCCATCACAAGACACAGTGAGAAGTTTTATTGTGATATTTGTCAGTGTGATGAATTGCTATTACCTAACAGGTGAACTGTATCATACTGAAAATGAATGTGGGGAGGAACAACTGCACATCTCAAATTACATGCTCTATTATTGAAATTACAGGTGGTAGGTGGCAAGAGTCCTACAAAATAGATGGGTGGCTAAAATTGTGCTAGTACTTCTTTGCAATGCGTGCCAAGAAGAATCATGTGTAAAACTGGAAGCTCTAAGAGCTCTAAGTTTCCAGGTGTGCTTATGATACTTGCTTTCTCTTAAATTTCCCCTCATTCCAAGGGGCTGGAGCACCTCTCCTATGAAGACAGGCTGCGAGAGTTGGGCTTGTTGGGGAAGAGAAGGCTCTGGGATGACCTAATTGTGGCATACCAATACTTGAAGGGGTCATACAGGAAAGTGAGAGAGGGACTGTTCATCAGGGAATGAAGTGATAGGACAAGGGGCAATGGCTTCAAGCTGAAAGAGGGCAGGTTTAGGTTAGATGTCAGGAAGAAATTCTGTACTATGAGGGTAGTGAGGTGCTGGAACAAGTTTACCAGAAAGGTTGTGGAAGCCCCATCCCTGGAGGTTAGAAAGGGCTTTGGGCAACCTGTTCTAATGAGGGTGTCCCTGCCCAAGGCAAGGGTGTTGGAACTAGATGATTTTTGAGGTCCATTCTAACCCAAAGCATTCTATGACTATATGAAATGAAAGAAACAAATCCTAAAGAACTTTAAGAATTGCTTCCCACTTTCAGTTTGGTGGATGGGAGAAGAAAAAACATTGTTTTCTTATTTTTCATTAGCAAACTGGAAAGTTTTATTCCATGTTGTATGAAAAGTCTGAATCAATTTCACAGTAAGCAGATCAATGTTATAAAACTGTATATGTTAAACACCTGCATATATCTGTGTGTGCGTGCATCTATTTTGAATGTGACCTTTTAAAAAGCAGCCTTTCGAAACATTCTAAAGATGTTTTGAAAAGATTATTTGAGATTTTTTGTAGGTAGAAAAAAATACTCTCTCAACAACCATCTATTTAGTCTCTTTTACTACTATTGCTTCTACAACTACTGTATTTGCTTTTATTTACTTAAAATCTGGCTTACTGGATAGCTTCATGTGATGTGCATCTCACTTTTGTGGGTGTCAAGAGAGTTTGGCAGCCCAGAGGTCTTATTTCATCTTGTTTCAGTTAAGCACTTGTAGTATGAGATATTCAATCTTAAAGAGGAGATAGGAATAATGAGTAACTGCTGTCTGAATTCAAGAAATAATGAAAGCTCTGGGAAATAACAGCTCAAAAGTGTCTACAAATGAAACAATATTAGTACTTGGTTAGAGAAACTAGCAGCTTATTGTAGCTGCTTGGACATATAAACCTCCTGAGTTCTTTAATTTGTATTTGTATTTTTCTAGACCAGTAATTAAATTTCTGATGTTTTTGCATAAAGCTAATAAAATTATCACACAGAGCATATAAGAAGGCCTTTCAAACTATCTATAATTATGCTGAGTAAGCTTGTGCCATGGTAAACAGGCACTGCTGATGACCTGTGGTTGTCCAGAAACTATGAAGGACAGACGCAATTGATGTCAGAGGTAGCCCTGAGGAAGTGTCTGCATCTGCGTGTGAAAGATGCTTCCTTTACACTCCATACAAAGTATTATTCATATAATTTTCATTAGCAAGACAGTTCACCATCAAGCCTGCAGTAACATTCAAATGCAGTATTAAACCCATGAAGCCATTAGTTATCTAAATTCTGTTGTTACACTGGTGTAAATTGATATAACTTCAGGATAAAACACATGAATATTCTTGATTTACAATGAACAAAGTATATAATGGAGGAAAATGGTATTTACAGTAGATAAATTCAGTAAATAAGCATAAAGGTAGAAGTAACTCGGATATTTTGGTGTTGATTAATCCCTACATGCAGGAGGAAGATTAGTCATATAGCTTGCAGATTGTTCTCTAGCTTCATTCAGATAGTCAAGTGGTCAATAAACAAGACTTTTCTAGTTTGGATTCTGCACAAAGTATCAGAGACAACACCAAATGATTTGTTCAGTTGGAGCCGAAAACATCGGATGCAACAGTTGGTCTTTTTCTAGTATTCTGGTTTTCATTATATTGTTACATGTCCCACTGTAAATGAAAAAAAAAAAAAAAAATTGCTGAAAACATTTGGTGACTTCTTCCTTCAGAATGTTCTACAAAGGGGAAACTATACACCAGAGGAAAAGGTGGGCAATGGTATTTTCTTCATGAAATTATTTTTATCTGGGGAATGTCTGTGAAGGAACTTTTATGTGTTTCCATGCATATTTTAATAATTCTGATTGTGAAAAAAATATTATGGTAAATATGAGGTGGTAGAATATGTCATGAGTTTTCTTTCAAGCAGTTATGATGCAGTTCACAAAGTAATAACAGTATTTTAAACTTTTGCAAAACTTACTTTCTCTGTTAGTCAGGAATCATAGAATCATAGAATCATAAAATGTTATGAGTTGGAAGGGACCCCAAGGATCACAGAGCTCCAACCCCCCTGCCACAGGCAAGGGCCACCAACCTCAGGCCTGGATCTACACTAGGTTGCCCAGGGCCCCATCCAACCTGGCCTTGAACACTTCCAGGGACGGGGCATCCACTACCTCTCTGGGCAGCCTGTTCTAGCACCTCACCACTCTCTCTGTAAAAAACTTCCCCCTAATATCTAATCTAAACCTTCCTTCCTTTAGTTTTAATCCATTCCCCCTTGTCCTGCCATTGGCTACCCTTTTAAAAAGTTGAATCCCCTCCTGCTTATAAGCTCCCTGAATGTACTGGAAGGCTGCAATGAGGTCACTCTGCAGCCTTCTCTTCTCCAGGCTGAACAAGCCCAGCTCCCCCAGCCTCTCTTCGTAAGGCAGGTGTTCCAGCCCTCTAATCATCTTCATGGCCCTCCTCTGAACCCTCTCCAACAGTTCCACATCCTTCTTGTATTGGGGCCCCAGCTCTGGACACAGGACTCCAGATGGGGCCTCAGGAGGGCAGAGTAGAGAGGAACAATCACCTCCTCGTCCCTGCTGGCCACCCCTCTTCTAATGGAGCCCAGGATACCATTAGCCTTGCAAGCTGCATGGATTTCTTCTATATGTCTCAGTGCCAGCACAGGTAGGGGGCTGTCTGGATTATGCCTAGAAAATGATGGAAGCTGAGTCAGTTCAATTGAATTTTGTAATGGAAGAAATCTAAATAGGGTAGAAAAGCAGGTATATAGGTGGGGAAGGTAAGATTTGAAGTTTTATATGGGGAGAGGATAGCTCAAAACCATGACCTTTCTACTTATAGGTCATCCTGCAGTTCTTGATCACTGGGTGGGTTTTGGCAGTCTGTCATGAGGGGTTCTTACAGTCTTGGTTGAAATATCTCTGTTATAGAATATCTTTGGTCTGTCAATGATATGTGCAGGCTAATGAAAAGTTTAAAGAACCAAACCAAACAAACAAAATGTTTTTTATAAAAAAGTAACTTCTGGGATAGCTGAGATACTGTTGTATATAACTGGAAAGGAGTGAAATTCAGAATTTTTTAAAAATGCAGAGAAGAAAAGAGGAAAGAAACTGTTGGTTTGTGGATAGCAAGTAATGCTGTCATATTGTGGAGGTGATGATATTCTTAGCAGACAGTACTTACCTTCATGTTTCTCAGTAAGCTCTGATAGTATAGTTCGTATTACCAGGTAAATCCTGCTTAGGCTGGCAGTTGCTTTAAAAATTCCCCTCTTCAGTAATCGCCTGCCAATCGGGATGGAATTTGATCCTTTTCTCAGATCTGAAGACTTCACTTTCTGCTTGTTTTTTACGGACTGAGTTGCAGTGCTTGTGAGTTTGGGCAGATAAAGTGAAAGTGACTTCGTGACGTGAGCATGAACAAAGGAAGCTTCACAGACTGCTGTTGGGTCTCACGGTATCTTCCCGATGTGCATCAGCACCTCGGACAGCGGTTCCTAACTTGATGCTCTCTGAGAAAGCGTTCTCTGTCTCATCTTTGCAAGACGGGAACTACCAGCACTTGGGGTGCTCTAGCAGAACTGTGGCTGCTTTGAAGTGCACCTTTTTGATTGAGGTTACTTCCTGAGCATCTTTAAAGGATGCAAAAACCAAAAAAAACAAGTAGCCCGTGGAAATGGTAGCACTTATGGCAGCAAATTTCTGCTTTTGTTAATAGAGAAAGGAAATTCTACTCGGTTTATTTGCTCTTACAGATATTTATTTTCTTTAGAAGGATCCTACTTAAATTCCTTAGGAAGGGAAAAAACAGTTTTTTGGGCTCAAAGCACAGCCTGTGGTGATCCTCCCCCTGCCTCTCAAGGCCATGCACAAACAGAGGAGGACCGAAGAAACTGCTTTCCCCTGTGGTCAGTTCCCTGCCAACAGTGCGTGGGGATCCTGCAGGAAGGAAAACAGCTTTGTGTCTGCATGAAGGCAACAGCATTTCACTGTGTGAAATCCGGAAGGGTAAATGATAGAGCTGCAGCACCAACATAAGGCATTTCAGGGTAGATAAGTTAACCCTCTCTGGATGGAAACAAATCATTAGCATAAAAAAGCAGCCATTCTGGAGGTACATTTTGACAGGGACCTATAAAAGACCTTGAGCAAAGGTCAAGTTCAAGTACCAGCGACATCTGAAACAAGCAGGAGAACTTGAGAGGTCAAAAAAACAATGAGGAGGAAAAAAGCTAGTCCAGCCTTTGTAAGATTGTGTTGTACTAATGCAGAGACTATATTGCCTACTCTGTGTATGATGTGCCAAACTAAAACAGTTGTGTAAGTATAGCCAGCTGCTGTGTTGGATGACTCTGCTTAAGTTTCATTAGCTTATGCTAAGGGTGGAAAAAGGGAGGGATTTGTATGATATGTATACTCGTGTGTCTTAGTGTGCAAAGATTAACCTAGTGAATAGGAACATGATAATACAGTGGAACAGTTATTTTCTGCTATTTTGTAAATGGCTTTAGAAGTGCACAGGTGGGACTATCCAGGGAAAATAAATCTCATTTATTATTCATTTGGCTCAGATGACTATATGATTGAGACTTTGATCACGAACTGCTAGTTTTAATTTTTGGTCTCTATTCAAATATGAATTCTACCCCCTCCCCCCTTCTTTTCCCTAGGTTTACAGATTTTTTTTTAAAAAAAATCTGTTTCTGTTAGAAAAAAATATTTGAAAGCATAACCACTTTGCTTAGAAATGCCTGTTTCCATAGTGTTGCAGCAAAGACGCAATGAGAGATTGTGTCCTTTGTTTCAAAAGCTACTCATTCACTGTGAAGGAAGAAAAGATAAATAACCAAAACTTGCAGAAAAGCTAGTAAGGCATTACTGCTGATTCACAACACCTAGAGCAGCAAAACACCTAGCGAGAGCCAAGGGATCTCTGCTAAAGCCAGTAAAGAAACCATTTGCCAAGTGATGTTGGCTCATTTTGTGTTCAGGCTGCTGAGCACAGGTGCCTCTGGAAAGGTGCACAATGTCCTTTATTTGACCCTATCTTGATTTTAGCAAAATCTGCTTGGTTTTCCTTTATCTTTGAACTGTTGATTGCAATGAAAAATTAAAAACAAAACCCTAAACAACCAAAATTTAGAAAATTTATTGAAAAAGCAAAGAAAAGCTGAATGGAACGTAATTGCATTTTTTCAGCTCTTTGGTTTATTTTGAGCTCCTAAAAAAACCTCCTTCCTCTCAGGATGAGTCCATGCAATATTGTTATCTTCCTCTTGGTAGTGTAGGAGGAAGTGTCCTTTTTAATAGGACAATCTGTCCTTGCTGGAAAGGAAAGGAAGACTGTATGTAGAACTGTATAGAAATGACTGAAGAGCCGTGGTGGGTGGGGAGGGGGCAGAGAGACAGATTTCCTTAGGTTTTTTGTTTTTTCCCCTGAAACTGTTTACTTAATTTGGCTTTAAATAGCGCAGCATTTTGACAACTAGGAGCTAATTGTCAATTTTTCTTCTAAATTCTAGTTTCAAATGAGTTTTCCCTGCCCCACCCCTGGCAATAAAATCAAATAAATGTCAAGCTGTCAAATTTTACTAGGTGTGGCCAGTAGAGCTCATCTCTGATTCAGTGGATTTTTGACAAAATGACCAAAAAGATGGCATAAAGTAGAAACACTGGTGTATTCCAGAATGCTATAGGTCAGGGATGTTCAGTAAAGCTTTTTTGGTTTCTGTCCCAGGATCTGTAATTCCTAGTTGGAGTTATGGATTTGTTCTACAGTCACAACCTGCAAATGTTAAATATCTTTCAAATAAATTTTTCAATAGTGAAATGTGTAAACAGACTGGGAAAGTGAGGCTACAGACTAAATAAACCCTTATTTTCTTTAGACAGGAGTTGAAGTTAAGGATTCTTAGGCAAAAAAAGCTAGGCTTGGAGTACACAATTTTTCTTCCTCAAGAAAACATTAAGTAGAAAAGTCCATTGTTCTTTCTGTCCATTGGGTAAAATTACATGGAAGTTTAACTGTAATTTTTTCCCTTTAGTACCCCTTAGTATGTTCTATTAGTTAAGACTGCACAGTTAATAGCATTACTTTGCTTATTTCTTTTCCTTTGTTACTTATGAAAGTAAACGTTTTATGAAGCTTAATTTTTTGCTTAGAAACAGATATTAGGTAATGATAAAGCAAACTCTGCATAACCCTGCATGAAAATGGTTGCAGTTTGTTTGACTTTGCACTTTGCAGTAGTTATTTAGTGCTTTGTTGTGGAAATAGGGAAAATAGCTACATTTTGATGTCATGCTTTTTGCTTTATGTGGATCCTGAGACAAATATAATGGGTTAATGATTAAAGCAACATATTTTTAATTAATAAATCCATTCTTTCACCTGTCTGCACAGTTGACTTTCCCAGTGATATCTGGCAAATTATTAAATCTCGGTGTGCTTTCGTTTCCTCTATTGATTTCTGGCCATTTGTGTACGTTACAAAGAGTGGAAGAGGGAAGCTCTGTACCAAAGGACTCTGACATTCCGTAGAAACAGAGAAGAGAAACTGTGGTTCTTATTTCTGAATATTGTAAAAGTTTCATTTTCATTTCAACGTGAGACCAAAAAAAACCAGGTAAAAATAAAAATCCCCTCAGCAATTGTTTAGAAAAAAAAGGGGAGTGGAAACTATTGCACAAACATTTCCAAAGTGGTATTTTACATAGTAAAAGTTTTTAAGCAAAGATATCTAAAATTGAAATATTATAATACTTGAATGGAAAGCCCCATATAGATGGTTGTCAGAAAATAAGTATTTCTATTACCTTCATTTCTGCTATATCTTGCCTTACCCAGTCAGCCTTTGAAGCAGCAATACCTTTGTGAAGCAAACTGAAAATATAGGATTAACAATCCAGATGAATATTTTCTCAGATTTTTCAGAGGGCAGCCTTCTGTAATGGTGATCATTAGTAGAGATCCTCGTCCTGTCACACTTTTATTTCTAATCTCAGATAATTCAGAGTTGGTTTATAAACTGAAGCACAAATGCTTACAAGATAGCTTGCATAATTGTGAATGGTCTTCATGCTAGTCATATAACAAGTGAGTTCTCACTTGAATAAATAGCCATTTCTCTTACCAACTGATTTGAATTTTACAAATATTTTTAAAAAAAGACAATTCTTGCAAAAAATTCACTGCTAAATTTGAAATGTCATTTTGAAATACTATTATGATCTGACTGATGTTTCTTGAGGTTTTTTAATTTTGTAATTTATCATGGCATCTTGCTCAAGAAATACATATATATGCCATATTTTGTATGTGAAAATCAATTTCTTGATGACTGAGTACACAAGTGGGAATTTTCTCATCTTATAAATATCTGATTAACAAAATTATATGGTGTCCATATGAGTGGACTGTGGATATCAGCACTCAGCTTAAATTGCACATGCCTACATCAGACTAGCACAAGGCCCCAGGCAATATGACACAGTAGTGCTCTCTCTGTCTCGACCTGTTCCTTTGCACAAGAGTCACTTTCAGTCAATTTCTTGCACTTGGACCTGTTTAGACACTTGACCACTGATGAGTTTTGGGATGATGTCTGGAGGGTTTGTGGGCCTCCACAGTATTGTTCTTCCCTACTCTGGACTACCAGATATAAAAATTGCCCCAGGATGTTCATTAGATTTTATGTAAAGTGGTAGAACGCAAGGTAGTTTGGTTTTGTAGTACTTTATATGTGGGTTTATGTATGTCATTAAAAGGCAAGGAGCAAGGATATTCAGAACCAGATGTCACATGCTCTGTTTGACTTGTCTGGCTGTGTGTGGAGCCAGAAGTTGGACTTAATGATCCTTATGGGTGCCTTCCAACTCAGTATCATATTCTATGATTCCATGAATAGTGGTCCTGCCTGGTGGACTACTAGTTCAGCAGTATGAAGCAGAGTTTCCTTGGAGTGCTTTTGGTACAGTTAGACCTTCTTATTAACCTGGGGGCTTGAAAAACTGTACTTAAGATTTTACTGCTTCAAACAGAAAAATTTCTTTAGGCCTTACACTAGCCATTTTTATCATGGTGGTAGGATATGTAGGCTATTGCTGTCAGCAGGGAGTATGTATTCTGTTAGCTTTTGATTGGACTTCTCCACATCTAAAGAATCATTAATGCTTATCCCCCTTGGATATCATTCTCCAGCAGTTTAACACTACCCAGAATGGCTTTCATGACCTGTGCCATCCTTCCTGGGATTGCTGCTTGCTGCTTCAGTTCTTTTATAGGCTCTTTGCAGCACAACCCAGTTCTGGTTGCATGGGTTTCCATCTCGTCTACCTTCCTTAATAGCTGCTCATGTTTGTTACCCAGCCCAGCCGCAGTGAACATTGGATTGGTTTTCATGGCTTTATCCAACAAGACAGTGCTTGTTGAGACTGTGGACTAAGGGATCTGCTGGAACACATCACTTTTGTTACCGATGACTGCTCAGCAGGCCAGCTGCTGGGGCTGCACTACTTGGTGTGTAGGGAAAAAAAAAATATCCTGCTACCATTTTACTTTGATTTTTCAAGTCTCTAGTGTTCTTGTCTTTCACCAGAAAGTACACTTTGTATTGTCTTTGTGCTTTTAATACAGAAGAAATAGCCACTTGGAGATCCACTGAAGTGCAACCACTTCTTCTGGCATTGTCCTGCATTTTCCTTTAAATTACCATCCTGCTGTGATTTACTTGCTTTTATACAAAGACTGGTACAAAATAAGGCCTTTTAATGTCACCCTGTGGAATTATTCTGGAAGAAAACCAGTGTTTGTGAGACTTAATCACTGACTTTATGTCACGATCCACAACCTAGACAAGACTTAATTTGGCAGAGGTTAAACCCCATTGCGTTCCAATCAAACCTCAGATTGCTCTGGGTGGCTGGGGGCAGCTTGGTTTAACCCCCGAGTGACGTCCAATTGTTAGGTGTTTTATCGTGATCAGTTCTTTGCAATTCTCAGAGAACAGAATTAAGACTCAAAACGGAGTCAAGGTTCAAGTTACTTTATTTGGCCCGCAGCAAACATGCAGGGGAAGGGGGGCATGGGATTCTGTCCCAGTCAGTAGTAGCTCTGTCATTTCTCTTAGCATAAAAAAGGCAAAATGATAACCTAAGACCTCTAGTTTATTTTAACAAAAAATGTAATTATTAAAAAACACCAGCCCCTCTTCCACAAAATATTCTGTTAAATAACTACTAGCTTTCCCATGCTGTATAGCTCAGGGGTTGTTTATTACATTATTCTTAACAACGTCAGACACAAGTGAATTTTATTCTTAGAAAATACCGAAGTTGCTCAAGAATAGGCTTCTGCTTTGAAAAATGAAATGATGGTATAGCTGCTTTTGGTCTTTATTACCATTAATATAAAAGAAGAGGGTGAGGAAAAATATAAAGTAACTTGTCTTAACTTTCACCGGGCTGTATTTGGATCTTGCTGAGTTAGACAAGAATGTTTATCCAGTATCTCTTATCTCTTGCTCTGGATTCACGAAAAGGAGACTTTTTTTGGACCATTTTTTATGGCATATCATTTTGGCATGCTTTCTTTTCTCTGGGACCTCACATTTCCAATGTGCCGAATTTTACTCCCTTCGAGCTGCCTCACTTCGCCTGTGAGTGCTCCCTTGCACGCTCCTGTGTCGTGTCACTGCCATGTCCCAGTTTAAGAGAGTCCATTTCCCCGCCTCCTCCAGTGTCATGAGCTCTTTCAGGAAGGAAACAGGGGAGAGGAGGCTAACAAACTCCCAGATCCACGTTATCTATTTGAAATAGATGCAAACATAAATTGCAGGGTCAGTACTGGACACAGTCAATAATAATGAAAAAAATGTGCAAACCATTATCTTCCTCAGTTTCAGTACCTGGATAAAAAAAATGCTGTGTTTGAAGAGAATTTGTTTTGTGAAGAGATGGTCATATAAAATAGAAGCTCATTTTGGCGTTTCAAAGCAACTAATGTACAGTTTGTATGCTTTACAACTGAAACCTTCAAGCATGCTGCTAGAGGCTACTACCTGTGTGATCTAAACTGAGAGAGGAAGGGTGTGGAAATTATTTGTGAGGAAGGAAACAAAAGGTTGTTTACTTCCACGTGGTAGCATTAACTGTTTTATAGTCAGTTTCTAATAGCTTATTCAGGTAAAAGATTTCCTGAATTTCAACAGTAGGAATTGGAGAAAGATATCTCAGCTTTGTTCAAATACTGGTTTTGCTGGTTATGTTAGTAAGATTATGAACTTAGATGTATTTGTTTCCAAATACAAGCTTTCGTCCTAGTTTTTCAATAATATTTGAAATACCTTATTTTTATAACTAAAGAAAATCTGAAAAAAGTATTTGCAACTAATCAGGCATAGTTTTATATGTTAAGTATTAGGATTACAGGAGATAAGAATTTGTGGAGGAATTTCACATAGATTTGCAAATGACTTCTGCAGAAAACACAAACATTTTGGAACGAAATATATAAGATATTTCAAAATAACTTTTAAAGTGCTAAAATTTAACTTCAGTAGTGTTAAGAGCCTGAATATGAAACTAAATAGTTAGGTTTGAACTGAGCTGAGTTTAATTGAGATCTGTATAGAAGAAATGCATTTCCTTGTAAAGAAGAAGAAGAAGAAAAAAAAAATCCTTTTAAATTTTGGCCACTTGTTCAGCAGTTCTGTTTACAACACCTTTTAATTCCTTTTTCCCAATACTCATAGTTATTTGTTTTCATTCCTCTTAATTATTTAAAAAAATATTTATTTGAGCTAAGAGTAGAATCAGGCAAGTAGCATCCACTACCTGTACAGACCGCTGTTTAATTCTCAGTTCTAGAAAGCTTGTTAAAAACAAAGACAAGAAAAAGGAGGTTGAGATGTTAGAAAAGTAATTTATTCAGCTGAAATCTCTTAGGAAGGAAAAAAAGTTGTTTATATCATCATCATTAAAACCAAAACCAAGTCCCTTTATTTTGTCAATCATGTATCTTTTTGAGAATTTACAGAATCACTGCAAACATGCCCTAGGACATAATATGGTCAGTGATGGTGAAAGAGATAAGATGTGTATGCTGTGAAGGCTGCACAATTCAGTTTGCAGCCTCACATTCCTGTTAGTTGTGTCCTAATAAATCTAAGAGAATCACAGAATAACAAGGTTGGAAAAGACCTTTAAGATCAAGTCCATCATCAAGAAGCTAATGTCCAATGTCATAGCTGCACATCAGTAAATCATAATTGGTTTAGCTTTTATGATTTGTCTGTCAGTAAATATTGCAGGAAAGTCTGAATGATCTCTAAGTAAACTTCTAGTAAGTAAAGAGTTTATGGACATGTGAAAGGTGATTGGAAAAGGAGAGTCTTACTGCTTCTAATGCCAAATGAACTACCAGCAATGATAATCTGAGTGTGTCTGTGTGCTTTAGAAGTTGGGGAACTTCTTTTCCAGTCCTGTTTAATATCTTCACTGACGACCTTGATGAGGGAATAGCATCCACCCTCAGCAAGTGCCGATGATACAAAGCTGGGAGGGGTGGCTGACACGCAGGAACACTGCGCTGCCATCCAGCGAGACCTGGACAGGCTGGAAAGCTGGGCAGGGAGAAACCAGATGAGGTTTAATAAAAGCAAGTGTAAAGTCTTGCACCTGGGGAGGAATAACCATCAGTATCAGTACAGGCTGGGGAATGACCTGCTGGAGAAGAGCTCTGTGGAGAAGAACCTGGGGGTCCTGTTAGATGACAGGTTGGCTATGAGCCAGCAGTGTGCCCTGGTGGCTAAGAGGGCCAATGGGATCCTGGGATGCATCAGGAAGAGTGTGGCCAGCAGGTCGAAGGAGGTGATCCTCCCCCTCTACTCTGCCCTGGTCAGGCCCCACCTGGAGTATTGTGTCCAGTTCTGGGCTCCCTGGTATAAAAAAGACAGGGATCTCCTTGAGAGAGTCCAGAGAAGGGCTACAAAGATGATTAAGGGCCTGGAACAGCTCCCGTATGAGGAAAGGCTGAGTGAGCTGGGGCTGTTCAGCCTGGAGAAAAGAAGACTGAGGGGGGGACCTAATTAATGTTTATAAATATCTTAAGTATGGGATGCAGGGGGAATTGGCCAACCCCTTTTCAGTCATCTGTGGGGACAGGACAAGGGGCAATGGCTGTAAACTGGAGCACAGGAAGTTCCGCACCAACATGCGGAAGAACTTTTTCACAGTGAGGGTGACAGAGCCCTGGGACAGGCTGCCCAGGGAGGTGGTGGAGTCTCCTTCTCTGGAGATATTCAAGACTCGTCTGGACGCCTATCTGTGCAATATGTGCTAGGGAGCTGCTTTGGCAGGGGGGTTGGACCCGATGATCTCTCGAGGTCCCTTCCAACCCCTACGATTCTGATTCTGTGATTCTGTGAACATGCACATCTATGGCAGGAGCTCCCTTCACCAGAGCTTCCTTGCAAGTGATAGATACAAAATACTTATTTCCTGCTGCTAAAATGAGAACGGGTCATCTGCTTTTCTGTGACATTCCCTGTTTTACAATGTAAAATATTCCCAGAATGAATTATCAAGGAACCATAGAATAGGTAGGGACTCTCTCCACCGGACCAGGCTGCCCAAAGCCCCATCCAACCTGGCCTTGAACACTGCCAGGGAGGGGGCAGCCACGTCTGCTCTGGGCAGCCTGTGCCAGTGCCTCATCACTCTCACAGGGAAGAATTTCTTCCTTACATCTAGTCTAAACCTAACCCCTTTTAGCTTAAACCCATTTACCTCTTCATTTATCACTAGTTTCCCTGATAAACAGTTCCTCTCCAGCCCCACTATCCCTTCTCCTATCTCTCCACACCCTTGTAAACAGTCCATCTTTCCTGCAGGCCTTTTTATGTACTTGAAGTCCACAATTAGGTCTCCCCAGAGCCTTCTCTTCTCCAGGCTGAACAAGCCAAACTCCCTCAGCCTGTCTTTATAGAAGAGGTGCTCCACCTCTGATAATTTTTGTGACCCTCCTTTGGACTCGCTCCAACAGGTCCATACAAGCTAACATACTATTGGTTTACTTAGTGTTAGTGTAAAAGATAATTCACTGCATTTAGGAGTGGTAAGATCTTTCTAACACTGCTTATGATAAAACTTGCACTTATTGAAATAAGTGGGATTAGATCATTGAAATATATTCTGTGGGAAAACAGTATTAGCAGCTCATCAAATAACAGAGGTCTTATAGAAATATGCTGACACATTAAAAAAAGACATATCAATTTTGAGATTATTACAATAAGACTGAGTGATAAAAGCAACTCCTTTTCCTCCAGAAGTATAAAAAATGAATGAGCAGAATAGACTTTTTCAAGGAGCAAGCTAATACTTTTAGGAATGGATTCCAAGATTTGTATCCTGAAGGGAATGAAGGAACTTCTCTGACATCCTTAAGACAAGTACCTAACTCTGGAGTGGTGAAATTTATTGAGTATCTTTATAGCTAGCATTTCCTAGTTGCTAGTTCTTGGTAACTGCCTGCTCCCTATGCACATATTTTGGATGATCTTTTATGCAGTATAATAGATCCTTAATCCTAGGTATTAGAGTTTATCCAGTCTCCAGTTTCTCTGCTATGCCACTTCACTAGAAACTTTCTGAATCACTTCCCCCCTTATCTGTACAACACGTGTCTGTCTCTCTCGCATGCTCACCCACAAATTACATTTTAATTATGAATCTGTATTGAGCATCTCATCAAAATGTTAGGCAATAAACAACAGACAAGAGCAATAATCCCCCCTGCCCGACAATCTCCAGTCCCTTGTGAACAATCGGATCATTTATTACTCTACTACTCTAAACAATGGTACTGTAATAGCTGAAGTGAAACATTGCCACATAACTCAAGGTGCTTGCTTTTTCTAGGGTCTTCAAGGCATTCAGCTCAAGGTGATGTAAAAAAATTCTAGCTGGACTACAGAAATATGAAAAATGTAAGGGAACTTCTTGCGTGCTCTGTGAGGTGCTGATAATAAATTAGATTTTACAGTATTATGTCATACAAGCTAGCCATTAACATCGAAAGTAGTTATTGCCCAGGAAGGAAGGCCAAGTTGTTTTATTAGTATTCTTTTTTTAAAACACACCTGACATGGATTTTTTTAAATGCAATTTCATCTTGTTCCTTAAAAACTGGGTTTTCTTCCCCATCTCTCCCACTGTTATGTTTTTCTCCTAGAATTCTGGGGATCAATCCAGAGTAATTGGGGTAAGGAGTGACTGAAAATTACTGATGCTGAGATGTGGATGAACTGGAGAAATAGATTTGCTGGACCAGGACCTGGCCTTCATTAAGGAAACAAGAGCAGCTGTTGATTTCAGTGAAGCTGTCTTGTGTTTCTAGTGAGGTACAGAAGTAGCACATAAAGCCTAGTTACAACAGTAGGATCTCCATTCTTATGGTACTACTTGCTGTATCTCCAAATTTTCTTTTGGAGAGCTATACTATGACTGGTGATGATAGCGAACTAGGGATATTAAGTACCTGCTTTTGGAAGAAGATGGATTTAGGATCTACCTGAGGACTGATAAGCTGAATGTATCGTACTGATGGAGGGGAAAAAAAAAATAGAAAAAAAAACCCTGTAGAGAAGCAGGATCCAGTAAGAACTGGGCAGGGGAAGGAAGAAGTGAAACAGCAAAACCCTTTCACCTTTTGTTTTTTAACTTGTTGCATGCTTGTCCTGCCAAGACACGGATCTTCATAGTCGATCCTTTTCGTTTTCAGGAAACACACCAGGAAAAACGTTGTTGAGTCTGTAAAGGCAGGTTCAATCTCTTGTGCAGTGATGCTGCCCTGAAGTTGAGGGCTGTGAGACTTACACATAGACTGAAATGCAACAGCACTTTCTAGATGCTTTCTAGCAGTTAGTACTGCTCTGGTAACAGCCAGAGCTGCAACAGCCCCACTAAAACAGTCATCCACTGCTCCAAATATGCTAATAAGTAGGTAGGGTGCTTTCTCACCTTTTCCACTCCTACCCTCAACTATTTTCTGTATGAAGGACCAGGCCCATCATGAGCCATGTTGTTTTGGTCTAGACCTGCTCCTAAAAATATCAAATGAATTAAATTTTAATCTGTTGCTGCTGACACTCAGTCCTGTCATAACACTTTTATTCATACCGTGTTTCCCAAACAATAACATAAAGTACTCTTGGAGACTAGCTTCAAGAAGCAACTAATGCTCAGGTTTGTTAGGAAGTGTCATGAGCACTTTGTAGGAGTAAGCTTAATTTTTTCCATAACCATTGACTAGCATTTTTAGTCTTAATTTTATTTTTTGTAAATGCATCCTGTGAGTAAAATTTGTGACTTAATTGCATTGTGTTCTGTCATTATCAGTCCATTCGTCCACTTTTCCAGTTTACATGTTTCTAATAGATTTAGGGGAAAACAACGAGCTTTTGCAGTGAGGATTTCACTCATCTCTGTTTATTCTCCACTAATGCACAAAATACAAACATAATGACCACTTTCTCCTCCTACAAGTCATCTGGCTTACTTAATGGATTTTGTCATAAATATAATTTCATAATTTATTTTAATTCCTCGTGTATTTCTGGCATGTAGTCAATATCAGCCTGGGAAATACTCCCTTCATAGTTTCTGTGATTGAGAAGTTGATTTATTTATCACAACACTCAACTTCTGTAGAAATGGTAATTTCTGTCTTTTTGACTTTTTGCTACTGAAATCACAGAAACATAAGTTTAAAAAAAAGGAAAAAGAGCAGAGAATCAGCCAGAACTCGGTGAGGAAAAACTGGGCTCCATGATGAACTAGGCCACTTAGAATAGGCTTTTTCAAGAGGTTTCTGAAAAAACGTTCAAAAGGGAGCCTTGAATTGACCTTATTTTCCTGTTGGTTACTGAGCTTTCCAGATTAAAAGCTGTTTTCTTTCATTGAAATAGAAAAGTGCCAAACATTGAACTTGCTTTGTAAGACATACATCAAGAAAGAAAATATTTCAGTGCAATGACATGACCTGACATTTTAAAGCAGATAATAAATGACACCTTGTCAATGCCACCAATTTATTATTCCCTCTTTTGTACCTCTGTGTCGCAGTGGAATACCTTGTTCTTTTTAATCATGGGCCTGTGTTAAACAAATTTTTACCAGAAAAGAATATAAAGGACCCCTAGTTGTTTCCCACTTGCTGACCCTCCCAGCCATCCCACTGTAATGTATAAAGACAAAGGCTGTGTTAAATTTTTCATTATTTTATTCAATTTCTAATCCAATTACATGAGGCTCTTCCATCACTAACATGAACATATATGCTACAGTGTCAGCTGCTGCACATTAATCAGGCTTTTTTTTTTTATTCAGTGGACACTGGTGCTAAATCATCTCACTGAAAAAAGTGAGACAAGAAAGAGATGCAAATGAATAAGGAGGAAACTCCTCTTTGTGCAATTACAGTTAAGAAGTCATTAGAGTGGGTGGCCTTCCAATCAAGCCCCCAAAAACCTGGAAACGCACCAAGTTGTAAATTTTTCATTTTCACCTAATTAAAATGAAGAGATGCTTCTTTCTGTGGCTTCAATTTTCACTACTTATTAGCCTGAGTTAACCACTTGAACTGTGGTTAGGATGCTGATCTTGTTTAATTCTTGAATATGCCAGTAAGCTCAAAATGTTTGTTGTTAAGATTGGTTTCTGGAACTGTGGCAGAAAGAAGACTTCTACTTGGTGGTACGTCCTTCTTATTGGACCTCTGCATGTTAAGTTACTGTATGATTTTATGGGCTAGTGAGTTAGGCTTTCCAATGGGAAATACACAAGAGCTTCTAAATTGGTATTTATTTCATCAAACAGGTAGAATAATATCTCCATTTCTGCCTCTTAAAGGCCTTGGTCTGAAATTCAGGTCAGAGTTGAAAATTCTACTCCTGATTAGCACCTATAGGAATAAGCACTTTAAAAGCTAGAGCTTTGGAATATTTTTCTGGGTCTTCAAAGACAGGACTGGGGGTGCCTTATACCCAATATAAGAGGAAACCAAAAAGTTGAAAAGCACAAAGTCATATCAGATTGTGCAGACTCTTGATCTTGCAGCAAAGCCTGATATCAGAAGAGGTGAACATGTTTTCTCAGGTTTTGATATGGTTGCCCAGGTATCCTGAAGGTCAGGGTTAGTTTGAACAACTCTGTACCTTCAGGAATATAAAGGTTTGCTGGGTATCACATGGCTTCAAGAGGGTGGCTGTTTACAGGGACAATGTCTTGTCTTTCCTGATTGATGGTCCATGGATTTAATTTAACTTAAATTTTAGAGTTACATTTGTGGTGGTTAGGAAATCTGTGTGCAGCATCTTAACAAATCTTTTAACATAAAATGTTATATTAAATTTCAGGACTAGTTCATTTTCTTGTGGTTTATCTTTTTTCCCCCTTGTTTGTTTCTTCCAGTTTGGTTTTTCCCTGATATTAATTTAACATTAAGTCTGTGATAGAAATGGATACAGTTTGCATTGCATGATAAATGGATCTCATAAGTGTCGTATGCATATTTGAAACATTTTCCATAATAACTGGCAAAAATTATGTGGATATGACATAGAGCAGAAAATAAGTGGGGGGACTTGATGGGGGGTGTGTGTGTGTTCAGTTTTTGAAGTGCTTGGGATTAATTTTTTTACTTTTTTGAAACACTGAAGGTAGTCTCTAGTCATAGAGTCATTAAAGCCGAGAGACACATGATGTCACTGAAACCAATAGTAGGTTTTTAAGAAACATGACCATTTGGACTGTGGAGTTTTATTCTTTTATGGATCTGACAGTTTCCATGGTTAAATGTATCATAGCTTTTAAAATGCAGTTTATGGTTTATGTTATTTCTTCTGGATAATGCAAACACCTTAACTGTCACAGTAAATACATAAATCTTAAATTTATGGTGTATTTTATTTCAATCAGCTCTTTATTACATTGCAGCATAAGTAAGTATACACACAATATGGTAGTTTATACTTAGACTGCAAATTATAGGCGTACATTTAAAATAAAGTCAAATCTAAAATCAAGCAATAGGAATGAAAGGCAGAGTTAGGATTTTATTTATTTATAGCTAAAGGTGAAAGCCAGGGTTATTAACTCCAGGACTTTTACCTGGGGATGGCCTGTTTTCACCAGAATTTTCAAGACCTTTATATAGTCTTTCTTTGTTATCTTGTCTTGATGAGAACATGCAGTGGCAGCGTATCACAACAGAGAGAACTGCAAAACTCTTGCAAACTTGTTACAACAACTAACTTCCATGTAAAAGCTTCTTGAGACATATAAGAAGCTGCCAGGACATAACTATATACTTTGACTTAGTGTTCGAGGTTATTGCAGAGTTGTCATGCCGTCAGGCATTTGTGCCACACCCCTCAGGGAGGGGTTTGCTGGCTGCCCACAGGCTTGCGGAGACAGAAATCGCGTAGTTTGGGGTGCACAAAGCAGCTCGAGGCAGGGTTTTGCAATGGCCACCTCAAAGAAAAGCCTTTTTGTTGTTGTTCTGTGTATCACAATTTTATATTTTTTTCTTTTAGTGTCATCTTGGTAAAAACAAAATCCCTCTTTTGTCTTATGTGAATAGAGAGGTACGCATGAATGCGTGTACAAACATGTACATACTACAAAAACTTCTTGTTGAGGTACCCACCAGCTTAACAGTACACCATGTTTTCAGTGGATTAGAAATTATTTTGGACTGTATGAACTAACACAAGTGTTGTGATTACAGCCTGTTTTATTATTCAGAGGAGCAAACGAATTCTTCTTCAGTGGTGCATTCAGGCATGTTTCCTAGGCCATTCTGTGAATTAAGCATCATAAAAAAGGGCATTTTTTTTCTCTGGCTTTTTCCAAAATGGATGGTATTTCTGAGGGAAAAAAAGTGTGTGACTCAGATTTCACAGTACTTTTGTATATTGTCTCCCCATCAATGCTGTAGCCTGCTTTTGTGGATATATCACTTGAAGTTCTTGTCCTGCATTGGAACAGAGTGGGTATTAGTTTCCAGTTCTTTAAAATTAAGTCTGTTTTGGCTCAGGTTCTGTTCAAATATCTCTTGATATATTTTGTTCTAATTGCATCCCGTTTCAATAGGCAGTTTAAGTTACTCCCCAAAACCTCTTGTCAAAAACTACTTTTATACTCCTTAGTGCTACAGTCAATCTGGTGAAGAAGTACTTTTACTTGGCTTGGATTCATGCTGTGGATCGCTTGGATGAAAGGCATTATATCATCTAAACCAGGTGTTACTACAATGTCATTACTTGCTTCAGAGTGCTTTTTCCCCTCTATCATGGCAAACTGTGGCTGCAGTGTGTCCCATGAATCCCAGCACTGATACTTGATGGTGTAGTCATTCAGCACTGTTTCCTGCTTTCTTAACTCTGTCTCTGTAAAATAGGACACTATAGCTTGATCACCTGCCAGCCGGCAAGTTGGTGTGGCAACAACCAGGAGAGAAGTTGCAAGAATGGACCACAGCATCAGATTGATGTAACCTATTGGAAGTGATCACGGGTGACCGGCTGGCTTAGACTGCTTCAAGAGAATGAATATTTAATAATTGAATTATCTGTGTCACTCATGCCTTCAGCTTTGTTGCTTTAGGATAAATATTAGTGGATGATGGCAACATGGTCTATTTAGTGGGAGGTATACTGAGTGAAAGTGTTAATACTCTGGAGTTATGTTGCAAAAATAACACAAAGATAGACATAAAAAAAGAATGACATGTCTTACAAGGTAATCATGTTTCTCTAACTTTGCCATCCTTTGTGTATTAGGGAGTAATATCTATGATACAGATGTAATATGGTCTATGAGCTTCCACATTTGGCTAAGCCTTCTACACAAGTAAATGTCCCTAGTGAAGCTTAGCCTGGCCTGCTAAGGATAAGAATGAGTGACTTAAATAACCTTTTCTTCTTTCTGAGTAACAGCTTTTTGGCAACCTCAGGAAGGGTGCAGTCAGAAATGTATGCCGTCTGGGGCTTCTCATCACAAAACTGAAATGAACAGATTAGATGAGATTCAGGAAAGGTCAGCTAAAATGCAAGCAAAGTAACATGTAATTATGATAGGTATAACAGACAGATGTGGTTACAGTCCATTGTGGTGGGGGTAAAAGAAGAGCATTGGGAAATACAGTGCAAACTTAGATAGTATCTCCAGTATTTTGTAGTAATAAAATTTTGATACACTTTGTCAAGAAGAGCATTTCTGCCTTCAGTACACTTTGACTTGAGCGCTATTTAATCAAACGCAGGTAAGAAGCATATCCCTGTAACAGAAGTACCTTTACAAAAAAGCATAAGGAGGACTTGTTTAATAATGATGGCAGAACTAGGAGTAGAAGTTTCAAGAACAATAAAGGGAAGGAGAAAGGTTATTGCTGTCTTTTTTAATAATGGGTAAAACTGAATGGAAATTCAAAGTAGGAATTGTTACAAATAGAAGAAAAATTCCTGAAGACAGTGACCTTCAGGCAAGATATCTTGATCTGATTTGTACTGGTGTCAGTCCAGCATCATTTTGCTGAAGCCTGGAGTTATCTTGACTGGTAAAGGGAAGCAAAATCTGTCCTCAGGAGACTTATTCTGCAGAATAGCTGGGACAGTAAAATCAGCTGCATAGTGAGAGCTCAGCATTTTTATTACAGGAAACTTCTGAAACAGTCAAAGTAAAATCTCATTGATCTTAGCTCTAAGTAGAAATCACAGTGGAATACAAAAGTTTGAACTGACTTCAGGGTCATGGTTTTGATGTCCTCTCAAAACTCACCTTTTTTGTGACCTGCACGTACGTTCTATTTAACAATCTCACTTTGTGCTTTTTTGACTTTGCATTTCAGCTCCCAACAACACCGCTTCATACGTAGATTTATCAAGTTTCCTAAAACCCTATCACTTGAAATCTTTGCAGACCTACAGCTTCCAATTTGTTTGCATTCCTATTTTGGTACCCTATTAAGACAAATCTAGATTCTGCCACAGCAGCATAGCCCTCTTATAAAAGCAGTCAACACTTCCAGAAGATAGGCTAAAATCAATGGCAACAACAGAAAAAAGTCAATAGTGTTTATATGATTAATAGCACCATGTTAAATACGGTAACCTAGATAGGGAAATGAGAAAGCAGGGTAATTTGAGTATTGCAAGCAGCACATCAAAACCTTGAAGTCCACAGAGGGTACATTCAGGGACCCATTCTCTCCTCTCAGGAGATAATGGAATATTTTTTGGTCAACTTTGGTGACATTTATACCAATATATAATAGTGTAAGGGAAAAATTCACTGTCTGGTTTCTAGAGATTAAAGGGAAAATATTACAGTAGTCTCCTGTGCCATTTCTGAATGCAGGTCTACCATGTACAATGCTCCAAATATCTCCAACTGAGCTCACAAACATACAACTTGAGAGGGTGGGAGGTCACCCTTTCCGCAAAGCCTCTTACTGAGGGGATCTTGTTAATCCATATAGCCTGGTTCTATCTAATTAGGATGGATATTGACACTGTAAAGAGAAAAATAGACCACCTGTTCTTGAGAACTCCCCAGGGACATGGGAGTGGAGAGATAGCTGCACAATTGCTGACTCTGAGGAAGGATCTGCAACAGACTGCAGAGAGCGTTGCTTTCAGCATCTTCTGGCATACCTGATGAAAAGCAATGGCTCTCAACTTTTAAAGGTGAACTTCAAGAACAAAGCAAAAATGAAACCTAATTAAGCACCAGTTTCTGTGTTGAACTCTTCCTCTGAAAAGGCAATGTGGGACAGCCAGAATGGAAGGACATGATAAGCCCCTTGCAAAATTATTTTTATACCTGTGGACGTTTCTGGGGGGTCTGTTTGCTTCCCTGGCAGGTCGTCATTCAACAATACGAATAGGAGTGTGAAGTGTAGTCTTTCTTGATTATTATTATTATTATTGTTGTTGCCACTTAAGAAGAAAGGTGGCACAGCAGTTTATCTAACCAGTTCTTGCTCTGAATTCTTCTGAGCAAGGCAGGATTTGAAACCTGCCTTGGGGTTAGGAAGATTTCATGGAACTTGCATAATTCTCTGAGGGGAGAGATGTTTTCTATAGTTCCTGAGTTCTTATTAGTCAGTTCTTGATGATGTGGCTTTACAACAAAAACTAAAAAATCCCTAATATCTCAAAGCTTCCTCCACAACCATAGATGAGAGAATGTCTGTACTCTGTAGATGCCCCTGAGCATGAATCTGGAGGGAAAAAATACACAATCTTTTTGGTTTCTGGAATCACAGAAAATGTTGAGGCTGAAGAGACCTCTGGAGGTCATCTGGTACCACCCTCCAGCTCAAGGAGGGCCACCCGGAGTTGGTTGCCCAGGACAACATCTAGATGGCTTTTGAGTATCTCTAAAGATGGAGAGTATGCAACAGCCCTGGTCAACCTAAGCCAGGTCACTCTTAGAGTGAAAAACTGTTTCCTGATGTTGAGAGGAAATGAACATCGTGGATGGGATGAAGTTTAACAAGGCCAAGTGTAGAGTGCTGCACATGGGACATAATAACCCCATGCAGCGCTACAGGCTTGGGGGGGACTGGCTGGAGAGCTGTCAGGCAGAGAAGGACCTGGGGGTGTTTGTTGACTGCAGACTGAATATGAGTCAGCAGTGTGCCCAGGCACCCAAGAAGGCCAATGGCATCTTGGCTTGTATCAAAAACAGTGTGGCCAGTAGGTCTAGGGAGGTGATTGTGCCCCTGTACTCGGCATTGGTGAGGCCACACCTCGAGTACTGTGTCCAGTTCTGGGCTCCTCACCACAAGAAGGACATGGAGGTCCTGGAGCGAGTCCAGAGAAGGGCAACCAGGCTGGTGAAGGGGCTGGAGGGCAAATCCTATGAGGAGCGGCTGAGGGAGCTGGGGCTGTTTAGCCTGGAGAAGAGGAGGCTGAGGGCAGACCTTATCACCGCCTACAACTACCTGAAGGGAGGTTATAGAGAGGTAGGTGATGGTCTCTTCAGCCAGGTGACAGGTGATAGGACAAGGGGGAATGGCATGAAGCTGTGCCAGGGCAGGTTTAGATTGGATGTTAGGAAAAAAGTTTTTACTGAAAGAGTTGTCAGGGCCTGGAACAGGCTGCCCAGGGAGGTGGTTGAGTCACCTTCCCTGGATGTGTTCAAAAAAAGGGTAGATGAAGTACTTAGGGATATGGTTTAGTTTAGGATGTGAATGGTTGGATTCGATGATCTTAAAGGTCTTTTCCAACCTTATTATTCTGTGATTCTGTGAAATCTCTGTGTTCCAGTTTGTGCCTATTGCCCTTTGTCCTGTCAGTTCAAGAGAATGCAGTAGTCTGCAGTGAACCAAGTAGATGGAAGCTGCTTTATGTACAGTTTTCTGGTGACAAACAGAAGTGTGTAGCATGAGGCAGTCCCTGGCAAAATCTTTAATTCAGTTCAGGGAAAGACAGATATGAGTCTGGCAGTCCATTATGAAACATCTTCAGCACTGTCAGCCACTCATGGATGCAGAGTTTGGCACTGGACATGACCTTCATTCCAAATATGTGAAATATTACCTTCAGTCAACTCAAACAGCAGTTTTCTTCCAGAAGAAAAGAAGGCTAAAGTCTTCCAACCCACAAATCTCAGCAGCAAGTATCAAACAAATCTTAAAATTTGCAAGTTGGTAGGACCTGTCACTTTTAATTCCCTCTTAACTATTAACTACTTAAATTCCCAGGTCAACATTACTAGTTCTTGGGGGTTCCCTTTTTTATTCTTTAAAATTTTGTCATCTCCCCTGCCCAGCTCCTGGCACCAATCCTGATGATGTTGTGGCTATGTCACAGCAGGTAGAACATTGGTGGTGGCTGTGTCACAGTGGGTTGGTGACAGAGTTGGTCCAGGATGGATGTCTTCTGACTGTCAGGTAGACATGGGACAGACAGCCTTCACCTGGTGCTGTGAGGGTCCTGTGAGGGTCAGCTCCTGTGTGAGGGTCTGCTCTTGGTGATGGAAGGTAGTCTGCAGGTTCTTGCTTCTCCTGGCTTTGACAGCCTCAGCTCTGGACAGGGACATGACTAGATCATGTATCTGCTCCACCACCCAGTCAGAGTGTTGCAGCTTTGTAGAAGCACGCTGACCTAAGAGAATGCACATAGCACTAGTCTGTACCATGTCACAGCCCAACAGGCAGCTGGGATGTCCCCTAGCTGTGAACAAAGGAAAGTCCACACCACCCACCTTCTCTGTAGCCTGTTATGGTCTCATAAAACAAACAAAAAAATCTCAACCGGGAAAAAAAAAGAATCAATTAGATGGATATTTTTAAGTTTTTCACCCTTATGCAAAGAGTGGCCTGGCTTTCCAGGACTGTGAAGCAGTGTATTAAATATTCTATGTGGTTCAGCACTTTTCAGAAGATCAGGGCCTTTTGCTGAGGAGAAACATAAATTCACTGGTCACCTTTAGGTATCTTGGTTGAAGCCTAAAGAACTTTTAAAAATGGTTATAATTTGAAATTTATTTTATTCTTTTATAGTTTTGCCCTTCCTCACTCTTCAGGAAGGACTTCAGAGAACATGAGCAAAGCCATATGGTGGCCATGCAGATCATCACTGAGGTTACATGTATAAATTTCCTCTGAACCACCTTCACCTCCACTATACTTTGGGCATCTCCACTGCTCTAATCTCAGTATTCTTGGTGAAATTGCTGTCCTGACCCACAGCTGACATGATTTTCATAACTCCTTTATATGTACTGCCACTATATCAGTCTATGTCGTTTGGGCTGTAAGGACTTGTGAGAGAGTTATCCAGTGATGCTCTCAAAAGTTGTGTTTTTGTCAGCAAGCAGAATCTGTAGGATCTAATTATCACATGAGCACACATCATTTGATCAACACTGTAGCACCTTGTAGTAGAAGTCAATGAAACCAGTGCACCACAGATCAGCAAAACCAAAAGAACTGAAGGAGACTAGTTTTGCACAAATAATGCTTTTCATGTGCAAAGCAGTACATGTTGCCTAACAAAAGCTCAGTAAGAGACGAGGAGTGGGAGCATGTTAGATGTATAGGTTTTAAACATAGATGAGAATGTAGAAAATGTGACTTGATATGAGGTTTTTCTTCCGAATCTTACAAGGAATTCTTCTGTGTTTTGCATAAGCAAATTCTTAAATGTTATGCAAAATGCCACTGCTCTTCACAGCTAAAGTGTTGATGAAAAGCAAACACAACAGTGCAATTTGAAGTCTGAAGTGCAAACAGATGTTGCTTTTGAATGAAGTTCCATTGCTTAACCACTGGCTCTGGTTATTGCCATCTCAAGAGAAAGATGAAGCAACTTTGCATGCTGTGGATGCCGGCTGTCAGTTTGCAGCATGCAAATGAAATTGTAGATAATCCTGAAAAGGCAGTGGCTATAAACTCGCTGGGTGGTTCATTTTTTAAATGCAATCTGCCTGCAAGTATCCTTTGGAACCACCTTTTTTTAAAAATTCTTAGGTAGCAAACTCTGCAAACTCCTCATGTTAAAAAAGGAAATTGTGAAGTGGGATAGATGCTATAACTCAGTGCACTGTTGTATTGTGATTTCTTGATCAAAATGCTCCAGAAACACATTTCTTGTACCATACTTGTTTCCTTATTATTGTATATGCCTGCAGCTGGGCAGGGCAGTTTGGCAGTGGGACAGACCCTAATTCAAAGAGTATAGAAGTGCATGGTGGGAAGATGGAGTGGCTTGGCCACTGCTGATGTGCCAAAATCTTTGCTAAGAATAATTGCTTCCTGAAGATTATTGCAGACATATCTAAACCTCTAAATTATGCCAAGATGTGGGAGCTTTAAGCTGATTTTGTCCTTATTTTACGGCCCTTCTGCTGTGTCAGCAGATCTTGGATGCTACCAGCTATCTGACCTAAAGTACTTATTTGTAATTAGGTGTCAAAAATAAAGTGATAACAGCAGTCTACTTCCAGTGGGTCTATCTACCTGAAATGCAAATCTCTCTCCATTCCAGTAATTAAGCTATGAAATTTAGAGTGCTCAAAGCCTTTGATGTTTTGAAGTAATTAGCAATATGGGGAAAGATACAGCTTTCTGCAAGTACCAACAGCTGATTTGTAATAAAACCAATGTGTTTGGTTTTCTGTTATTAACTACGTTGTATTATTCATTATTTATCTGTATTTTGCCAGCTGCCAGCATTTGTAAAAATGTTTGTATAGCCCAAATGAACTGCAAAGAAGAGCACAAACTGTTGGAGTCATTAATTACTGTTTACATGACTGTAGCATGTAGGAATGGATCTTCATCATGCAACAGAGTCCTATCATGCAAAGAGCTGTACAAACCAAAACAAACTTGGTCCAAATTTGATAGCAGGCAATACTGAATAATGAACAATATCCAGTAAGGAATTTTAAACGTAAAATCCTCTGTTGTTTGCATTTTTATAGGATTGTGGTAAAATGCTGGCTGTTCAGAATAACATGAAGACATAGATACACTTCCTGACTCTTAGGTAGTTTGCAAGCTGTTGTATATTGTATTCCTGGGATGGTGTAGAAAGTGCTTGGAGAAAACAGGCTGGTTTCCTCCCTTGGACACTGAAGAGTTAGACAGGGTCTGCTGGATACTAGGCATAGCAAAAGTGAGCAAAGGTGATGAGTTGACAGAGTGAGTGTGTCCAGGTTTGTGGGAGTCATGGTGGGTAGTGAACAAGGTACAGGAGGGGATTAACACAACTGTACAATCACATTCCTGGTTTGGAGTTTTACATTAAAATGCTTTGCATTAGAAAATGTGCTTTTGTCCTCCAAGGTGGTTTCTCCCCAGAGTTTTGTCAGGTGCCTCTGGCAAGGTGACTGTCTGTAAGCAGTATGTGCAATGGGAAATATTTAGCACTCTTTCTTTCTCTAGACTACTAAAATGCAAAGTCCTACCCCTACAACCCTGACATTTGTTCCAGCATTGGTCTTTGAAAGCTATTTCTTCATACCAGCTGGACTGGTTTGCTTAATAGTTCTTTTATAGCAGTATGGGAACTGCTGGTTTTCCTCAGGCTTGCCTGACTTTTGTCTGGAGAACTTCTACAGGTTCATCTGGAAAGCTAACTGGCCTGGGAGCATGCTTTTCTTACTTTCATTTTCCTTCAGTTAAAGTATTTGTTGCTTGTGAAAGTAGGAATCACTTATTCAATTGGTTGTGCCTTTTTGTTATTCTGATGATTTTATAAACAGCTTCTAATGATTGCAGGCCATTAGCAGTCTGCAGGCTAATGAGGGAGCAATATGGAGTTCAGTGGTTCAGCTTCAGCAAAGGCAACACATTAGGCATCCCTGCTTGGTCTTGGTCTACCCTGTTCTTAAAACTCCGCAAAAACAGACCTTCCACATCTTCTCTGGGGGACCTATTTGGTATTTAGCTAACATTTCATGACATAAACCGAGGCTAGTAGGCTTATCTAGCACACAGCACAATAAACGCTAAACATATAACTTAAGAACAAACAAGCTATTGTAAAATAATTAGCTAAGTTACTCACGAGTAAAAAGCCCTATTATTTTATTGGTAGTGAAATCATAAACCAGTTTGGAAAGAGGTTTAAAAGTATTCTCAGCTGTTTACCAGGTGTTTTGTAAATGAATTAATTTGGATCTTGATGCTGCTAACACTGAAATGACCATGTTTAGATAGGGATTTGGACAGTGAAACATGTTTCTGATTAATCACAGCAAAGCTGAAACTTGTTTGTGAAAAATATGATTTTAGGCTGTTTACAAGCCTACTTATAAATGTTGAGTATGGATCAGATTTGAGTCACTTTTACAACAACTTATGTGCTTTATTAATTTCTTGCTTTTTGGTATTATTTTCAAAACAAAATCAGAAAACATGAATTTTGAAGTGCTTCACTAATGGAAATTATTTAATGTGGGAATATTTCTATTCTGGGAATAAGACCTGCCCATTTAATGTAGATAAGCAGGGGCGAGGAATAAGGAAGTATCATTTATACTACAGATCTTTCAGGGATTTGAATACAGCCATAACTATGAGCATAAAAGGTTGCTTATGTCTGTGTCCTTAAGTCAAGGAATTGCACAAATCCTTCAACATCTGTAAATCTAATGGATCAAAGTATTCTCTTAAAAATAGAGTATTTAAATCCTGAAGTATCTGCAGAATACCCTGATACATTTTTGCACATCATACATCATGTGGGTACAATGCCACTTAGAGGTACACATGGTGTCGGTAGTGCACTGGTACAGTAATACTTACCTTGTGTGATTGCTAGCAACATGGATGGGAACAGAATAACAGGCTTGGAGATGCTTCACGGGATGACAGATAATGAGAAAAGCTGAGAGAGGTTTCCAGATGACAACTAAATCACAATGTCTGAACTCCCTCGTCTTCTCCTCTGTACCCCAGCATGATGCTCTTCACAGGTTTTAGTGTTTGAGGGTTTTTTTTAAATTAAACTAGCACATTCATACAATTGCACACCTGAAACAGTGTTTCTGATTCTACCTGCATGTGCAACATTAGTGCATAAAGATGGCTATTTGCATACCCAGCTCCAGAGATACAGATGCAAATCAAGCTCAGTTTATCTGCACACATTTCATAATCTTCCTTACTTAGTGTCTGGATCAAGCTCCGTAAACACTATGGTGCTATTCCTCTGATGGCTTTCTTCCAAACTCTCTGGTTCTCTGGTATTTGAGCTCGGAGCACACTGTGAGTCATAAAGGATCAAACCGGTTTGAGAATCACTGATGAGGCACAGGAGGTAAATAATGACCTCTCATATTATACTTTTCTGCCATTCAGTTACTTTACTTTTTCAGCCAACAAACTGAGATTTTTCTTTTCTGTCCCAAAACAGCACCGCTGTCTGTGCTGTGGTCAAAGCTCTCACATGTAGTCTAAGTTTATTTTCGCAGATGTAAATCTATTGTTTAGATGGGTGACATGTTAAAAGGTACAGGTGGCCTGTGAATCCTCAAAGTAAGGAGGAGGCACTTGAGAGGTTTTAAACTCCTGAATGATAAAGAAGACGTATAAATAGCGGCTTGTAGCAGTATTAAAAAGCTTCACCTACATAGAAACTGGGGAAATATTTACTGCAAGTAATAAATATTTGTAATTGTTATGTGGTGCTTTTCAAATGATATTTCATGTCTAGTTTTATTTTGAGTTATTTTTTAAAACTTCAGTTCCTCATGAAAACAGGTTGTATAGCTTATGGTATTACTCCAGCAAAATGATTTCCATAAATAAAGCAAGATGCGATAGAAGGGAACATATATAAAGATTAATGCATCAGACTTTTAGGCTTACACTGACTAACAATGATTTCTGAGACTTAAGTTAGTGGGAAGGAAATCTCTCATATGGAAACAGGCAACAAATCCAAACCTACCTGAGAAGCATGGGCAATTTACTTTCCTTCCACTTAAAGAATTGTATTTTTATAGCCATTTTCCCTGAGCTTATTGATTTCTTACGCAATTTTCTCCAAAGACAGAAAGCAGCTAGATTTAGCACACAAATGGATGTAGACAGCAATTAATGCTTGTGCTGTTTGTCAGCCTAACGCAGCCGATGAGAACTGCCATAGGCTTTCCTGCACAGGATGGGAAGGGGAGCATCTCCTTCCTCCAAAAATGTGTGGGAATGTGAGCCGGCCACTGTGGAGCTGGGGCACTGGAGAGGCAAGGGCAGATCTGGTCTTTCTGATTTGGTCAAGATAAGAGATACATTTATGGAGACTGGCGGTTAATATTTCCTTCTTTAAAAAGAGAGAAGTCGCAATCAGATGCAACCACAAAAGGACACCTTACCTTCTATTGCTTTCAAATTAATTTCCATTGAAGTAGGCATGGAACAAATAGGTGAAGAAAACGTCAGCAAATGTAAAGTCAGTTTGCTAATTAAAGGTAGTTAACAACCCGACCGAAAAACCCCAACATACACTGGATCTCAGTTAACATCTGTGGCCTGTAGGGACCAAATACCATCAGTTTCTTTTAGAAATTGCAGCTTCATTTATTAATATGGTGAAAAAACCACAGTTCAGTAGGAATCAGCTTGGATTCATTTTAGATAGACATATATACACAATAAGGGCCTAAATTATTAATATATTCTTTTATCATCCTTAAATAAGGTGAAGATAACAGAATAACAAATAGTAATATCAGAAAAAACAAAATTAGAAAATTCATTAAGAGCTTTCTATAAAAAAACAAGGAAAAGATGAATTCAAATCTGTGCAAAAAGTTAGCTCAATTTTTGTTTAATTCTAACTTTAATTATTTTCTTTTTTTAAAAATTAATTTTAAATTCAGCTTTGTTTAATTCTAGGTCTTTGTTACAAAGGACCAAAACAGCTCGTAAAACAAGATTTGAGTGTTTGGAAGGTTCTGTCTGTTAATGAAATGATGCTGTTTTGAAATGTAGTGTGATGCAGTTGTATCATCTCAGGTATCAGTATGCCGTGGTATCAGTAGGGCGGATCTAGATAAAAGCTTTGCTACAAACTCATTATGTATTATACAAATCATACATTGCTGAGATTCTCTTTACTGTACCTGGAATAACAGAGATGTCAATGCTGCAGCTCTGCAGACTGGAAAAATGTTAATTGTTTAATGACATCCAGCACCAGTGAATGAGTCACTAATGATCACTCTCTTTTATTTTCCATTTAAAAACAGATTTGGTATAGTTGACAATCATCACAAGAAGACAGAATCAAAACTGACATCTCACACTTCCAATTATGAACAAGCTACACACATTTTTAAAACAATAGTCTGGAAATTCCTGGGACCAGGTGCAACCTTTCACCCTACTTTATATCCTTTCTTGATTTCTGCTGCCTTGCCATTTCCTCTGTCACTGCACGGTGATCCCTGTCAATGGGTAATAATCCAGTATATTGTATCTCGCAGCCTAAAGAAGCGTAGTAGATTTGATAGGTACGGTTCCCCATGACACACCTTATTAACCTCAAACGAAACCAACAGGGTAAACTGATGATCAGAAATCCTTGCAAGAATGCGTGGCTAGAAATAAATCATGAAGGAGGATAGGAAAATTCAGCTATTCATAGTGAATTTCAGTACTGTAAAATATATACAAATCCAGAATTGATGGGGGAGATGCCTTGACATTCTCAGGAACCTGATTCCTCATTTTCGCTCCCCTTGTTCCTGCCAGAGCTGCTTTGCATCTCGTGTTCCTTTTGGAATGAGGTGGGGTTTTGACTCACGCCCTCAGGAAGCCTTGGTCCACGGCTCACAGTTGGATATCCCCTGTTAACAGTTTGCAGGTGAAAAAGTGGCCAATTTGCAGGGCAGAATGTTGGTTCATGTTTGATCACAACAAACGCACTTTGTACAGAGCGTAATGATACTAAGCATTTTTTGGCTAGCGCATGGCATTGCGTCACAGAGGGCCATTCTGCAGGCAGCTGAGTACCCACTCAGAGGCATTAAGTCCCTGAGCACACGGTGGAACTGAGCCTCTAACGAGGCATGCCTTTTGCCTGCTTTTTCAAAGTAAACCGCTGCTTGTCAGGAAAGTGTAAGGAAGGCAGGCAGGAGCCAGACATCGAGCAATTAGAGAACAGCTTTGAAACATGTGGCTCATGTTGTGGGCAGTGACATTGTAAGGCTGTTCATTCCAGAGAGCTCTGACTTTTACAGGGCATCAGTGCAAGGGGCAAAGTGTGAGTAGCTCCTGCTGCTGGGATCGCCTCTAGGAGCCCTAAAGCTCTTCTAATTTATTCACAGGCCTATGCAGCCAGCTTTGTCTTCTTGTGCCCCTTCCACGCACTTGGGAACCCACAGTTCCTGAAATAATTAAAGTCTTTGTATGTGGAAGGTGACTCTCTGGCCTCGCGCAGGCGCACAGGTGGAAAGCAGTACTGGTGAGTGGCACTATGGGACAGTGTGTGCCAGCAGAAATCCCAGCGCTGAGGGAGTGCATCAACTCTGAAGCCAGACGCAGGAAGGTTTTAGCTTGCAGAGGAGTGTGGCAGGGAACAGCATCCTTCTGGCACAGACTAGACAAATTCCTGTTATGGCCTGGTGGATACACTTGACAGAAAATACATTATCTAGCAAGACAACCACAAATAGCGTTTCCTGCCAACATGGGGGATTCTATGGAAAACTATTCCTAGATTTGGAACTTCATACTTTAGAAATATCAAAGCCAGTTTGAGTGAAGGATTTTTGTCCTCAACTGGACGTGCAATATGAAAAAGGAGTGTGTTTAATTTGTACTCATATGCAGTACTGCTGTTCCAATATTTAATATTTGTGTATATTTGGCTTTATTCTAATGAAGGAAACTAAATGCATATTGACTCTTTGAAATGCATATTGTCCTGATAGGAAGGCTCTTGTCCCTATGCTAAAAAATGCTTGAAATATATCTCATTTCTATCAGAATAATAAATTCTGAGGTTTTGATACCCACAATCCTTTTCTAAAAGAAATCAGAGAGCTTTTGCAATTTTTCTCTGATAAAGCTCATCAATCACACTGCTCTCAACTGTATAATCTCTCATTATTGCATTGTGAATTTTTTCCTATATCTCCACTGCTTCTTAGAGTTTTGCACTTGCGCTCTCTGTCCCTAGAAGATTTATGCACCTTGGTCTTGACCTTCACAATAGGGTAGCAGGTATTTAAATAAAATTATTTTAAGTAAACATCAGAAGTCACTGTATGCCATTTATCGATTGGGAGCCAGATAAAGCCAGAGATCAGAGGGTTGTAAATTGTGTTTAAGCTTGCAATAAAACAGCAAATCATATCATACATATGAGTGGTGCAGGTATGTATCAGACAGGTTCCCTGACCAGAGACGAGAAGAGTATGTGTTACAGTTCAAGGGGTGTCTAACCAAAGCAAAACTTAGGATTCTTTATAAATCACTGGACTTTTTTAGGAAATAGGATGAGTTTTAACTCAGTTTACAGTTATATTTCTTGGGAGGTATGACCTAGTTTGCCTGTGATCTCTTTGGCCAAAAAAATAGTCAGAACTGTGTAAGTAGGTTAAGGTTTATTGAGCAACTTAGCAAACTGAGGTGCTGGTAGTCATCAGCTGGATTGCCACATTCTAACCTAAGCCTTGTTTTTTCTTGGATATGGGAATTTCAATATGCATTGATGGTGGGTTAACCTTGTCTGGCAGCCAGACACCACCCAGCTGCTCTGTTACTCCTTCTTGGTAGTGCAAGGTAAGAAAATATAATGAAAAAGTTCATGGGTCAAAGTAAAGACACTTACCAATTACCATCACAGGCAAAACAGACTTGACTGAGGGAAAATTAATTTATTGCCAATTAAAATAGACTTGCATGGTGAGAACCAAAGACAAAATGAAAACACTGCTCTACCCCCTTCCTGCTTTTTCCTAGGCTCAGCTTCACTCCTTTGTTCCCACTTTTCTACCTCCCCCAGCCAAACAGTGCAGGAGGATGGGGAATGGGCATTTGTGGTCAGTCCATGGTCAGTCTTTTTTGCTGCTGCTTTCCCCTTACACTGTTCCCCTGCTCTGGCATGGGTCCTCCATGGGCAGCAGTCCTTCAGGATAAACCCACTCCAGCATGAGCTCCTCCTTCAGAGATTACCTACCTGCTCCAACATGGTTTCTCTGTGGACAGCAGTGAGGGTATCTGCTCCAGAGAGATCTCTCCAGGGGCTGCAGGGAAATTTCTGCAGCAGAGATTTATGTTGTTGGGAGTTGCACTTCTGAACAGGCTTTGTCATGAGCTGTGTGAAAGGAGTCACTGTACCTGAGCAGGGGTCAGCATGGCACAGCAGCTGGAGCTGGATGTATTTCAGGGCTACTCAGAGCCAGGGTGTATCATTAAAGCACTGGCTCCCTTTAGGCGGGAATAGGATATTTTAAAGTGTTTTATTCCTGCCACAGTAGAGGTTGATGTTTCTCTGCCTACAGCACATTCTTTGCAGTTACTTATTGCAGTTAATTTTGCTAAGGTTGCTGAGCTTTCTTTCCAAATCGGTTGTGGGGTTGTGTTGAACACCCTTCCATTAACAGTCTTGCCCTAAAGCCCACTGCAAACATTATCAGCGTGTCTAGCAATGTGTTCAGCTGGGACGCACAAACCCAGTGTGCTGGTCAGGGGATTGCTTTTGGCGTTAATATCTTTTCCTCTTCTCTTTTTTTTTTCCCCCCTCACTCCCTCTTAAATCACTTTACCCTGCTCCATCCTCAGTGATGTCACCTTTAATTACAAACTATTATTGGTGTATTTTTTCAACTCTGTAGTTCAGGTGATTAAGCAGCACATTCTTAAACTCATGTTTCCCTGCCTTCCAAGGCAGTGGTTTTTATACTTGATCATGGACCAAGGGCCAGATATGGAAACCCTCTGTCTATAGCCATATATCTTCATTTATGGACAGTTTGTAGAACTAAATTACATCTCAATATTTGCTCACTCTGCCACTTGATTTAAAATAATGTTTTGTATAGGTTTTTCAGGGGCTGGTTAATGTGTTTGCTTTTGAAAGTATGTGCCCATTAGATGGAATGTACACAAACTCATCCAAACAGTGATTAAAAAGAAAGTCTATTTGACCAGCATATCACAAAACTAGACCAAATGTTTCTGTAGAATTGCTGGCCTATGACAGATCAAAAGATCAATTTCTACCTTAACAGGTCAGAAAAAGTGCAGTCACTGTAATGAAAGATCCAATAGATATCACATGGGTAATGTGCCTTGTCACTAGTGGTGGTATACTGTGTAATGGTGGTTTTGAGAGGTTCTCCATCTTGTTATGCTATCTCTAATGCACTGAAGTGATCCTTCTTCAGAAGTGATGAGGGGCATCTAAAGCCAGCTTGCTGACAGGAAGTTCTTTATGCTTCCCAGTGACACTACATATAGTGGGACACATACCAAGACCTTATTCGGTTTACGCACAACATTCTGTGAGGGTGAATGTTCCCTGATGAAAATACCCTGAATGTGTTTGCCTTGTAGATCAGCATATCGGCAGTCTTTGAGAAATGATCATTTGTTCCCTGGTGCTGCAGTGACAGAGTCCCAAAGGAAGAGCAGGTCAATGCCCATTGTGCATTACACTTGCTAGCTTTTTCTTCTCTTTCTTTTTGCCCAAGAGCTGTAAACTTGTAGTGTCCTCTTTTGCAGAACCCAATTTGTGACCTACTGTAAGGGGCACTATCTCATTAATCACTGAAAACAGAAACAACACGTCAAGCTCATAAAAAAATTATGGATCTGACTTGCTAACAATTGGAGTTTCTTGACAAATAAGATATAGAGCTGTTTCTTAAGGCCTCTGACAAAAAAGCCACCAAATGTAATTAAGGATCTGGCATAGCTGCTTTTATGCCATATGAGGTACAGTGCTGGCTGCACAAAGACAACTTTCTAGGTATTATCAATGCAAGTTATATCAATAACTGTACCCTACACAGAGCAGCTCCTGAAAAGCTTGCAAGCTCCAGTGAGTGTTGAGGATGCTTGGGAATCTCAGGGCAATAAAAACCAAAAGATTAATTTAATTTAGTTATTCCTTTGGTAAGAAATAAGGACATAGAACAAACCTTACCTAAATATAGTCAAGAGACTGTAAAGATGGAAAAACTGAGCTGAATCACATAGCATATGTATTGCTTTTGGGTCCTTGGCCTCCTCTTTTATCTATTTTTAAACACTCCGTATTGTACATATCTCAGGGACTTTCTGAGACCCTTTCTGTCACACTCATTTTTAGGCTGTTTTATTTTTACACTTCAGTGTAACACATTGACTGTTATCCTAACTGCACTGATTCATAAGAAGTGGCTGAGTCCCAAAAACTGTTCCAAAGGTGGTGAAGTTAAAAATATTGATTCAAAATGAGTGAAGCTTTCCTCCCAACTTTTGGGCAGCTATAAAAATAGCCAAAGTTCTTCAGCCAGCTCTAGAGATAGTAGAGGGAGATGGGAGATGTTGTCAGACAAAATCTGGCTGCTATAGCTCTCTCAGTTCTAAGGATTTTTCATCTTCCCCCCCCCCCATTCATTATGTCATTGAAGCCTGCACACTTCTTAGGTAATGCCATAGTAGTAAATATTATTGACTGCCATGATTATTCCATTTATATTCTATATTCATTTTTGCAATTTTCATTCCATTTTCTTTTTTCTCTTGTATGCAGGTATAACATGGCTCTCACTGTTTGCATGTGACTTTTCATATCAGACTCACGGTTGCTCATAATATTTTGAAGGTGTTTTGTATCTACAAGTTAATTAGGAAATGGTAAAGCTGTATAACTTTTGAAACTATTTCTGTCAAGATAGCATTTCTCTTTGGGTTTTTTTTGTGTGATCAGAAGTAGATTGTGAAAATTCCTTGGTATTTCTGTCAATGTATCAGTGTATGTCTACATCATACCTCAGTCACAGCAGGGGGCTTTTCCTCTCCTATGTCATACTGAATTACTGAAGAAAAAGGTCTACATTTAGGTCTTATTTGATTGAAGGGATAAATCTCTGCCCTAATAAATGATAATATACCAGGTTTACAGTCATATTCTCCCATCTAGGTCCCTTGTGATATCTCCTTTTTCTTGTACAATAATTAGATATATGGTGGCCCACTCTGGACAACTGAATTGGCATTATCATTTATTCAAATAAATCAAAGGTATTAAGTAATAATTCTCTGTATCCTTTTTAACTTATCCTTTATTTCTGCAGTGTGCCCTGAAGGCTTTTCTGTGAGAATGAGGACCTATGCATGGGTCTTGCTGCTTCTTTTCGCTTCTTTTCAAATGAGTCCTTGGTAATCACTAGATTGTTTTCGCTGGCATAGACATGTCAGCAATGGACTGAGTGTGGCATAAGGCTATTGGCCAAGAAGATTTTAGATAGGACCAATAGGACAATTTATTGATGAAATGAATGGGCAGTGGTCTATAAAATAAGGCCATTAAGGTGACATTCACAAATAGTTCACCTCCTTTTTCTCCATTAGTTATGCTTCACCTTTTTAGTTGTCTCTCCAAAATTGATATATTCAGTGCCCAAATTTACACCTTTGCAAAGTATGGATAGTACTGCATACTGTATACTGCATTTAGCTCTGTCTCCTGTATATACCTGAAATAGTAGTGTTCCATAAATAATAACCTTTGCTGCTACCTCATCACGTCAGTTCATTTAATGAGACACATGTGACAGCCCCACATGCCTTACAGAGCATGTCTAGAAGGAACATCATCTTGTTAGAACAGCAAAAATATCTGTGTCTTCCAGCAATGTGAGCCTGCTCCAAGCTGGCACTATTTCAACAACTGGAACCTGGGAAAAGATTACGTTTCTAAACAAAGCGCCTCTGAAACAATCACCTCTTTTGAGGATCTGTTGAGCCATGTTGCGCTTTCCCATCAAGCTTGTTACATCAGATAATGGCTGATGTGACCAAAAAACAATGTTATGCAACATATGCTAACAGGACTGGATTAAGTGTCATTTTTCTTTTATTTTCCCCCAAAAAAGAGAATGCACGGTCTTTAAGACTGCTGTGTGCTCACTCTTCTAGCCTTTGTCTCTAAACACTGATAAAGAGTAGTCACACATTCTCAAGGATGTTAGGCTTCTGTTTTTCATATTTACCCTTTCATTCTGGGTATCTAGTATTGTTTTACTTCCTTTTCTCATTTTAAGCTTATTATTAAGTAACAGTATCAAAGATCTGTGGCTGAAAGATGACAAAGCCTCTGTGCAGGTATCGTGGGGTATTTGCAGTGTCATGTTGACACAGTATCTCTCCAGGATGCATTGTGAGTGGGCCATGAGGCTGGTGCTCATACGGTGTGGGGTTTTTTTTAACGCAGAGGAAGAACCATGACAGGCATTTACCTCATTCCACTTTTTGCACAACATATGCCAAAACACCTTTAACACTGGCATGTCTAAAAGTTTGAGTTAACTTTTCTGTAAGTATAGGCATCTTTTCACTGTTCTTCTGGTACTTGAGACTTCATAGTTTAAATGTGTTTTGTGTGTAGCCATTGAGGACTGGAAATATCTGGGTTTTTTTTTTTTAGCAGAAGCAGAGATGATAGGAACAAAATAATTACAGCAGTCAGAAGCTTTATGAAAAATCCCCAAATCATGAGACTTGCATTAAAAAAAAAAAACCACGTCAATTAAAATCATTGAAATTTATGTAGCTTCTGTTCCCATCCATCTGCAACATCTTGGAGTGCCTTTTATTAGTTTGAAGAAATCTCTGGTCTCTGGGGTTTTTTTTAACCCTTCTGTAAGTATTTGTAAACCCAAATGGATAATTTTGTAATCTTTTCACAGATAAACCAATTAAATCAGGAACTCTGATTTCTAGACTTGCCACTTGGCTGATATTAGCAACAGCTGCATTCATATTCACCACAAAGGCTTTGTGCTTGTGCAATTGCCCCAGTGGTCCCAGGAGGCACAAGAACTATTGTAATCACCTCCAAACTGTACAGGCACAGCAACTCCAACACATCCTGGCTGCCCTTACCTGGCTCAGATTGCTTGCACAGGGCTTGTAGCTTGGGAACACCCAGTTCAGGTAGATTTTTAGAAAAACTCTTCACATGATCTGGCAAGATAAAGTGCGTCCCACTGAGTATTTCATTTTGTGATTCATCTGTTACACTGTTAGCCATAAGCAGCCTAGCTTCTTGCTTTCTGAGCGAGACATCACTTGCTGTAGAGCAAGCACACTTTTAATGAAACTCGCAAAGTGCCTTCAGTGGTTTCATTAACCTTTTGTGTAATCTCTTGCGCTAATCATACCAGCTCTCTCTCCTAGCATGCTGTTTTCAAGTTTTCTTCTTATTGCAAAGGATTCTAGTACCAGTGAAACAGCAGGTTTTCAGTGTGGGATAAAATTTCACTGTGATTCAAAATTCTGTTGGGACAGTGGGTAAATCACGTAATCATTTTGTCTCAGGTATTCACCTGTAAGATGGTAATACGTTTGCTGCTATGGGATGGGAGGGAGTGTTTGAGGATAAACCCATAAGCATTTGGAAAATAAGGGAATATTGCAATTAGAGATACTAGGAAAGATCTTACTAATAACAAGTGGAAAATCCTTGCTGGACATACAAAAATTCTGAGATCTGAATTCAGATTTTAATGGGGCAACACAACAAGCTTTGAAAAGTAGCTTAGGTTTTGTTTCTTTGTGCTGTGCAAAACTGCATACATAGTAAGGAACACAATTAATGGGTCACAGAGATATTGTGTACTTCATATCTCTCTGGACATTGAGCTTGGATGAAGTTGTTTAAGGGGGCAAGCTCAGCCCTACTCTCCTCAGCCTCTGTTACAACATTGTAATAATGCCCAGCTTTGTTGAAAGTTTCAATTCGTTTAAGGTTTCCTTACAATTTTTTTTCATTAGTTTAATCAATGGGCCAAACCACAAGATGGAGTTGGTGCAGTTTGTCTGTGTTGTCAAATTCATGTAATGCTGTGTTGTAAGAATGACATTAGTGTTCATGCTCCCAGTTCCAGGTTAGCAATAGCAGACATGAAGAGAAATTGCAGTAGAATATACTGTGCTAGGAAAAATGAAATTAAAAGTTCTGTTTTAGGACTTAGCCAGGGTGGAATGCACCACATTTGCTGCGAAATGATATACAAGGTGGAGCTGAAACGTCCCAAATTTATGCTATTATTTCTTGGAACGGTCTTTGTTTAAAGTTCCTAATTTGTGTGTAAATGTTGTTTCAGAGAGAAAGTGAGAAGGGAGGAAGTGATGTGACAGGTTTAATTATATTTAGGAGAATGCAGGGGAGATTAAAGCCAAGGAGATAAAAGCTGCAACTACTGTATGGGCTGGAATTTTCTTCTGAATCATAAACACCCTTAAGTATAGTGCTTCAGAGGCAGCCACCCCGAATTCAGGACAGAGTCATAGCTGAAATGGAAATCCTCTATTACAGTGTTTTATGACCTGCATTGGCTGCTGTTGGCAAGCCCCTACTTAGGCAGGCACCAAAATGTCTGGGAGTATTCACGAGAAAACAGTAAACCAAATAGTGCTGCCTAGGTCAGCGGCTCTAAAATAACCCCCCCACAGGCTGTATTGCTGTGAACTGTTTGCAGAGATGGCAGTTGACTGTGGGCCAAGAAAAATCAATCTTGTATCAACAGATGTAATCAGAACCCCTATGGTGGTAATGACTCTGTCACAGTTTTCATTAGCTGGGAATGCTTTAGCTTTGGGAGGAATGGGTTTCACCGCTGCCACTACCTTTTTATTGGTGCTATATGATCTATTACTAAACCAAAGTTATCAAACTGCTGCATCTCCATTATAAAAGCCAATATTTAATAAAGGGAGGGTAAGGCAAAGCAAGATGCTGCCAATATTTTAAGCAAAGGTCCATCTCCACAGTTTTTCCTTCTGTTGGTTTGCCCTGAATCCACTAATGCTGTGCTCTGCTTTCCTCAAAGCACTAACATTGTATTTGCCCTCTTCAGAGAAAGCAAAGCAAACCAATCCAAAACCAGAATCCCCACACTGCTCCCTGGGAGGCCACTCACCCCTCTGCCCCCCTACATCTGCACTCTGATCCTCTTGACCTAGTGCTCCTACATCTCAAGTTTCTAATGGAAATTTCTTGTCTTTAAGAAGGTCTGCTACCAAGAACTATGATAAAAAGAAAAAAGGCATTAGGTTGTCTTGGGCTTGGGGCACTTTGTTGAATGGAAAGAACAAATGTATTTCTTGGGGGGTAGAAGTTGGGTACTCTGTGTGATCCTTTTTCTTTTTCAGGGTGTCAGATTTGTTGTTGGTGCACATGAGTAAAGTCACTGTTCCAACAAAGCTGTTGGAAGTAACCTGACTCTGAGATCCTTTTCAAGCTCTTTCTTTTCTCCTCTGTGATTTTTCAGACATGGGGAAGTTCAGGTAGTTTAGACACTGCTCTGCACATCTGAGAAGCCAAATCAAGAGGATGAAATAGAAATGTTCATAATTCTCTTAGTTCAGTCCCAAACTTGTAGATGTCTTCCCACTTGCAAGCAGGGGTGCATGTATTTTTTAATGCTTTTTTCTTGCTGATGTTTATACATCCATATATTGCATGTCCTTACCTGGTGAGTGTTACCTCATCCCTACCAGTCATGCAGTGACTCAAAATCTGTACACCAAGGCTGAATGTCTTTTTTTTTCACACAGCAGGCTTTACTCAGCAGGAGTAATGGTATTGCTGCAGAAGCTATTCTTCATAGCTTACTGGGCACTGAGGGATTGAAATGAGCTATTTAAGAAGTCCCAGGTGCTTCTGGTTATAATACACATGTATAGGCAGTGAGGAGAGAGTGTCAGAGCTGCGTGGAGTGCACGGGTGTATGCAGGCACAGCAGCTCTCATAAACTGCCATATCAAGGCAAATAGGCTCATTCATGATATTTCAGGTTAGACCAGCTCATCTCAAGTGTAATGAAATTGCATTACATCACATTGACTGGAAAAGGGGAAACATATCCCCTATTTTTAAAAAGGGAAAAAAGGAAGACCCAGGGAACTGCAGGCCAGTCAGTCTCACCTTTGTGCCCAGCAAGATCCTGGGAACAGAGCCTCCTGGGAAGTACGGAAAATAAGGAGGTGACTGATGACAGCCAGCAAGGTATTACTACATGGAAATAGTGCCTGAAAAATTTGGTGGCTTTCTACAGTGGGGTTACAGTGTGACCAGCAGGTCAAGGAAGGTGATTCTGTCCCTCTGCTCTCATGAGAATCCACTGGGAGTACTGTGTCCAGCTCTGGGATCCCCAGTGTAAGAAATACAAGAAGCTGTTGGAGCGAGACCAGAGGGCGGCCACAGATTGCAGCGAACTGGGAAACCCTGGGTAGACTAGATGATCATAGAAGTCCTGCTCTTACACTCTTTTCACAAAGGCAAGGGTGATATAATGTGTATAAATTTGGGTCAAGGTTTGCCTATCTCTCTCCAAAACGTGGCGCTCATCCAAAGGGTTCTACATCGCTTCTCAAAGGCTATGTTTTCTCCTAGTCCTTATGTCCAGAGGAACTATTTAATAATTTGAGTATATATAACTAGGAAGGAAAAAAGGGATCAATCTTTGTGATATTTTCAGTAGTACTTATTTACTGCAGTCATCCTAGAGATAGGTTGTTATATAGCTTATCAATACCACTGGTTGTGAAGAATGTGAAGGTGCGTGAAAATGAAAGCTCTAGGAGTTTTATGAAGTAGAACTGATAGGGATCACTTCCAGTATCAGACAAGAACATTTTTTACACATGATATTGGAAAACATTGAACGGAACTTCAGAAGCCTATGGTACTTTTAATGTAGCTTTTCCAGACACTGTTAGATAGAGCTCTGTGTGTGCACTTTGAGTGCCAAAATATGTACTGTAACCACATTTTAGATAAAAAGTGTGTGTGTGAACGAACAAAGTATATCAAACCATTTTGTTTCCACAAGGAGACTGTCCACATTTTTATAAGAGAATGGTTTCTTGATTTGTATCTAATGAACTGATAAAAGCAGATAGTCTTTTGAACAGTGTAGGGCACACTTCACACATACGGAATAGACTTTGCTGGGTACACCTAGTACATACACACTAGGTAATTTCCGCAGCTCCAGTTTAACATAGCAATATTACTAAAGCTGTTAGGTATGGCTTGCAACTTCAAACCAGCATTTTTAGCATCTCTTCAGCCCACACAATTTTTCTCAAAGCTGTGTGAAAAAACACATTTCCACAATCCCTTTGGGGTTAACCTTCTGTAATCAATACAAGCTTTTTTCCTGCCTCTCCACTCACTGACAGCATCAAGAAGGCTAAGGCTTTGGCTTTGTGTCAAATTTAGGAAAGACTTATCCTTTTTTTCAGAGGGTGTCAGAGGAAGTAAAATGGCATTTCCAAGTGCCAAAAATTCCCCTTCTCAAGTACCTTACTGGCCATAGGGTGGGAGATAAGAGAAAGCCTGGAGTGTGGAGCCTCAAAGCAAGTGCCAGCAGAAGGCTCCATGGGACAGCCTGGGCTCAGCATTTGTCATTCCCAACCCCACCAGGGCATATAGTCCAGTATTAAATCTAAAGCCCTTAAACCTCCTTAAGACTGCCCAGCTGTTTTTCAGGCGTAGACTCAAAGACTTAAAAGTCATGGTGTACAATGGGGATTTATAGCAAAACCAAGATCCAAGCCAAGCCTTCAGTGGTTTGAATGGCTGGATACACTACAGGAGATTTCTAAGGAGCAACACATGCTGCAGAAAATACTCCTGAATACAAGTAGATAGGAATTAAATCTGTGCATTGCTGCATTTTTTCACCTCTATTATAAGAACTCCATTTATCATACTTCCTAAAAACAGAGAGCACACATTCATTATGTCCGCATAAAGGAAAGGACTTCTGAAATAAGGTATCAGTGCCACACTCCGTCCACTGACAGTAGAAAAAAATTCTACTAAACCTGTTTTCTCTGCTGTATCCTTACAATCTACATAATGGGGCCATACTCCTTAGTGTTTAAGTTTCCAGCCACCACAAAGGAAGAGGTTAATGTTTAAAGAAAAAAAGTGCAAGTCCTCCAATTAACCAGTGGAATTACAGCAAGAAAGCCTTTGTTTAAATAGACGGTGTCACAACAGATCATTAGCTACAAACCACAGTAGCTTTTTGTTTGCAAAGTTTTCTATTAGATGATACTGTTCATCGTGTAGGTGGTTGCGCATGCAATTATATACTCTGATTTCATGCCAGATGCAATCAATATTTTATGTTCAGTGTTGGCCAGAACCAATACTAGTGAAGGGGGTGAAGCCTTTGGACTAAGCAAAAAAAAAATAAAAAATCTACAGTGTTCATGGATGAAAAAAGCATAATGGATGCACGATTAACACAATAACACAAGAGAATTAAATGTTAATGCAACATCAGATCATCACCTTTTTGCAGACTGGAAGGTGCAGATGGCTTTTCACCCATTTTTACAGCACTCTGCTTCAGTTGTAGCAATAGTTTGCATTCTTGGCTAGACAGTGCAATATACAGGCGTGCAAAAATACTGAAGATTTTATTATTATTACTAATAATATATTAATTTAGATTATGAATTAACTAATTTGTGTACTTCAAACCACACATGAGCACTTACCACAGGGGGAGCAGCTTCACCATGTCCATTGTTCTAATGTGTCTATCCCTCACTGTGCTGTGGAGGGATATCTGTCATGTAGACAAAGGTGCTTAATGAGGGTATAAGGGCTGCCACACTTCTCGCTCAGCACAACATCATGGATCACGTATCTTGAATGTTGCTATTGAGAGTAATCACTTCTGGTTTTGGTACTGTGCTAGAAGCAAGGAAGGGATGCTGGTTCGTGTTGGTAGTTGTGCTGCCTGCTCTACTTGATCCCTGACTATGAAGTTTTGGGATGGTAACTTTAAGAGCCACACACATGTTCCCCTGGGGATAACATCCCTGTGCTAATAAACAGTGTAAATAATGGATTTGCTACTTGGTGGGTTTCTAGTAGGGAAATTAATGCTACTTTAACAAAGAAAAAGACAAAACCAGCATGCAGTACAAAGCAAGAAGGTCTTTCCTAGCTTTCCCAGGAGACTGAGCTTGCATGCTCTGAGGGATCTTTGAGAAACTACGTAAAGCACTCCTGGTAAATCCTGACAAGCTTATATAGGCTTTCAGAAGGTATCTTTCTCTGATAAGGAAGCCAATAGTTATCACAGCCCTGATATGAGTATAACAGAAGAAAAAGTGTCTTTTCTGTACCTAAAGTCCTTCAGATACAAAATCTTTCCAGAATTCACTGCAAATTGAAGGTAGATAGCAAGCACCTTATTTGTGGCTTCTTCAAAGTCACTGGGGACTCTTGCATAGATGCTTAGAGCACGTGAGCAGTGCAAGGGATAGGTATTACTTAAAACAGAGGGTAGTCCTCACAGTCTACTGAGTAACAGAATTTAGAATACAAGTGTATTATATCATGTGAGCTGAATCTCTGGCCATACAGTTGGAACTGCTGTTGGACTAGGAATGCCACTGTAATGACTAAGAAAGGGATTAACTTTTACTGTAAGAGAAGATTTTACAGATGTAGTAGCCATTACCAATGTTTTCCCTTCTCTGTCACACAGCGGTATGAGGTGGATCATGTCCCACATCAATAGGTGTTCAGGCATTGTGACACTGCCACATCCTGTGCACTATACATAAGTTGAACATCTATCTTAAGGTGTTAGCAAATTACCTGAGCCTCTGTGATCAGGATGCTATGGTTTTAATGAAACACCTAAATCTTCTCTGTATGATTTCAGGAAAGTATTGCCTTTACAACCACATAGAACAGATGCACAGATTCATTGGTGAGCGTCAGAATTTTCTCTTTTGCTTTAGAAAGCCAGTCTTTGGCAGGCCTACCATTCTCCATGGTTTAATTTTTAAGGCAAATCTTTCTAAAGTTCTCTTGCGACAGCCATAACAATTCAAAATAGTGATTAAACCAACATCTCCTGCTGGTTAAGACTCCTCTGTGATACCTACTGGGACTGAATGCCATTCTGTTTTTAAGTGTCAGGCAATTACATGGCAATAACTTAAATCTGAGAAATGCAGGAATGTGAAAATGGGTGTATGTGATGGACACAGAAAGACGTATTTGTGATATTATTTAGTTCCAGATATTTTCTTGAAAAATGTTTTATTTCTTTAGTTGTATTCAAAGCAATAATAAAAGCCAGAATGGCTACTTGCACAAAATTTCTGTAGGAATAGTTCCAATGGTTGATATCCAGTTATCTCATTAGCAGCCAGGTAACAGGTCTAGATGAAGAAGAGGCACCAGGCATGGATACTCCTTTTTCTACATGGGGGACAGAATGAACATAAAAAGGATCTGCAGTTGCAACAAAAATAATTACTTACAGGAGTGTGACACAAAGGTATCCTCTGAAGTACTGAATTTCCTGATGTATCAGCCATGTTATAAATGTATATAAGTTTTGTAGAATAGGAAGGGAGATGAATATGAGTCAGCACTAATGAAGAGGTAAAATACATTCAGGTGGCCCTTCACTTCTAGTGCTGCTGATGTGGCATCTTGACAGGTTAGCATTGACAAGAGGTACTGGGGTTTTTATTTCATGTCCCAGCATTGTTAGAATCAGAAAATGTATCTGTGTGCATGTGTTTGTACATAAAAATATACAAATATATATATATAAATGAATTAACACCCTGGAAAAAACCAATGGTTGCATTAGAGTGCTTTAATTTTGCAGTGTAACCCAAGTAATCAGATGGTTCAGTAGCAATACTGAAATTTCTCTAAGCTCATCATTAGCCTTTCTCATTTGACATTCCTAGCAATTAACCCCTGTGCCCTGAGACAGAGCCTCACAGTGGGTGACACAGACGCATCACTGACAGTCCTGAAGCTACTTCTGCCAAGGACTTTGGAAGTGGCGTGCCCAAGTCTGGACACCACAGTGGTCAGGGCGCAGGAGCCTGGCTCTGTTAACCTGTGGCATGACCTTTCAGCCAAGTGCTCCAGCTCCCTGTACTGCTCTCACCTTTCCTACCAGCACCTGTTTTGCCCAGTTAGATGGTGGGTTTGCTCATGGGGACACTCATGTTGCGGGGCTGGTGGGTACATACACTGTACTATACTAGATTCCTTCTTTGTCAGAGACTGCAGCTGGTAATGCAAGAAGGGAGAACTCACAACACCCTTTTCTGAGCTTTATTTTCATCTCCTGATTTATTTGCATTTAGTTACGCATCTGTAAATATGGGAACATCTACAATACAATGTAATAAAGAAGAAAGAGCGTTAATTGTTCACTGACACCTGAAGCTCAGTTAATCTTTGCTCCTGCAGACCGGACAGCTAATATGTTCCAACCAGTGCTGGTGAAGTTGGGCACGCACTTGTATGGTTAGATAAGGAGAGGTATATTGTTCATTAATTCATTAAAAGTCTTTGCCTGATAGTTTTTCAACTTGGGAAGTGGGTCTTTAGGGGATCTGAAACTAAACATTTGTGAGGGACAACACATACACTCCTCAAGTTCAGTTTGAATGTGGTGGCAAGATCTAGGGACAATCACTTTTGCAACACTTTCAAGGAAAGTACTGTCTAGGAGAACTGTTCCTAATGTTTTGCCTTCCCAAGAACCTTTCTTCAGTTTTTTATTATATTTTATTTTATGATTTAATTAATTTTATTTTAAAAACTCCTGTATTAAAAGCTGGTAAATAAGAGGATTATGGATAATGGGAAAATAATTGTTTGCTATATCTGATTGCCAAAAAGGTAAATGAGTTGAATGCACAGACTATGAAGCACCTGAAATACAAATTCTGATTTTTCAGCTTGTGGCCATTAATGCCAATAGCAAGTGAAGGCTCAAGACTAGCTCTAGGGCAGCACTGCTGATATAAATTGTCTCATTTTAGTTAAAAGTACAACTAATGAAAGTCATTCGCTGTTACTGTGTTGCCTTGCTAGTGAGCTTTTTATCCAACTAGTAATTCTTCATTTACCTTCTGCTTTCAATTATCTTTTTAACTTACGGTGTCCTTTTTTAGACAGATATTCCTGTCTTCCTCAGCCAGGACATCTATACTTTTTTAAGGTCTCCCACGGCTCAATGCTTATAATATTTTTCCTAAACCTCTTAAAACATAGTACCCTATTCTTTTTGGCTTTAACAGGCTTGAGTGTCAATTGTAGTTTTCCTCAGTTTCATAAATACATTCCGTTTTACTGGAGGTTCCCAGCAACAGAAACCCAAGCCAAAGTCCTTGTTGAAAGTTGCATTCCTTAGATGCGGATTTTGCTTGCTAGGTTAACTGTGGCAAGTTTGCCATTCTAAACCATCACTGCCTACCTTAAAGTGCAAATAGATAAGATTAAACCAAAATAAAGTAACATAAGATCAAGCAAAAAGAGCTTTCCTGACCGTATGAAAACTAGAAGCGTTTCCAGCTTTTAGCTCTGCTGACCAGAAGCACTTTAGTTTTCTGTAGTTTTACTGCACTGTGGGGAATATTGCCTGCTTGAACCCTATGCATCTGCATGATCCATGATAAAGCCTACCTTAAATTTTCACACTGAGATGAAGGCACTAAAGGTATGAAGAGCCACGAAGATACGGCGGCCCTTATGTTTTTAATGTTTTTACAGACTTTGAATTCGACTACCTTGTAGGGCATCTGAAACCCTTAGTGGGCATGTTTTTGCCATGATGTATGTTCTCAGCAAAACCAAGTAAATGTTTAAATATATGGGTACATTATTTAAACATCTTTCTGATACTTGAGCCCATTGTCACCGCACAACATGAGAACAGAGCAGTGGTTTGTAACAGTAGCAAAGCGTATCCTCATACTGAAGAGGTACAGGGCGCTTTGCTTAAAATAGAAACCAAACACACACTTCTGTCCAGCATGTCCTCTGAACCCATCATACACAATTTTGCTCTGGAGGTGATGGAACAAAGTGCTTGTTCTTCATTTGAGAGGATTCGTTTGCCTTTTGCTGTGAATGGTTTGAAGGTAGCTAATAGTTCCCAAATGTCTGGGATCTAGGTTTTATGAGTGAAAATTTATTTTCTGGAGCAGGTTTCTAGTGGATAGAAAAGAAAGTGAAGACATCTAACTGATGTTAAAATGATTCTTGCTGCATTTATGTATGTTATGTAGATTCTGTTCTGGCAGTAAGGACCTGGATTCAGTGACCCATCAAATCACTGAGTTCTCTATTGGGAAGGATTCCTTTACCTTAAATTTTGTATATTTTCATTGCCATTGTTATGCCTTGCTTTCAACATGAAGTAGGAGGAGAAACATAAGGAGATACAGGCTAAAGTCATTATCAATTGCATCTTCAAATTAAACTTGTACCTGAAAGTCTGGGGACATTTACTGATACAGGAATATAGCTAAATCTCATCACCTTAAGCTCACAGGAAAAAGCTACTCTCAGAACCTTACCGTAAGCCACATCCTTGAGATTTGCATCTCTTTTCAGAGAAGATTCATATGACATTTGGAACACCCTTTAATCTTTTGGAGTATTATCTGACATAAGCATTGGAATGAACTGAGAAATAGGAGTCACGAATCTTTTCCCAGCTCTTATGCTGACTTGCTGTGTGACCTTGAGCAAGTGGCTTGGGCAAACACTTCAGGAGCTCTCTCCGATTTTGTGTTCTTTGACTGTTTGTTCACTTGTTTATCTAGACAATCTTCAGGTATATGTTACGAAAAAAAGGTAAAGAAACCCACTGGTGTTTAACACTTTTAGCAGCCCAACTGCATGGACTCCAACCAGTATTATATTCTATTTTTAAAATACTGCATTAAACTCTGTGCTTCAGTTATGCCATCTCTAAAAGAGAAAAAATAATGTGGATAATAAAATGCTCGTGGTTTGCAAGTGAGAAAAAAAATCACTGCACAGAAGCAAAATATCATTTTATTTTAGGGTTTCTGACTGCTGTGCATTACTCAGAGAATCTTCACTTTTTCATGAATGACAAATCTATCTTCTATTTTGCCTCCTATGAAAGGGAAAACTTTGGCATGCTCAAGTATGCCTTAAAGGCAATGTTGCCTTTGGGATCTCACATTAACATAATGATAAATGTGCTGTGTATTGCTTGAAAATACTGTATGCTGATGTGTCAGGATATGTTTTCCCTGCACACCTCTCGATTAGCATCTTATTTACATATTGGCAGGAAAAGGATTCTGAGAAAGACCTACAAAATAAAGTATGTTTTAATATGGTCTTCTCTAAGGCCAAAGTATTAGTTCCAAAAGCAGTTATCTGCTGGAGTGTCTTTCAGAGGTAGTGGGGATGAGTTACATGTTTTGAAGTACTGAACTCATGTGTGTTTCAGCATATAGTAGTAATACATTTTCCCATCTTGTACTAGATTTGAATTTACTGTATAATTCAGAGTCAATGCATACCTTGGACAAAACCACTTCCCCAAATTCCCTGATTTGCCACAGGAAGTTTAGCTTTTACGATGAGTCCGCTATATATGGTTAAAGACAAAATACCCAACTTTGTTAGAATTTATTGGATTCATCCGTTTTGGCTGCCAACTAGCATGAAAATGCAAAAGAACATAGTGGAAGCTTCTAATATTACTAGTGATTTGTTTCTGGCTGAGTTTTTTTAAGTCATACTGTATTGATTACTCTTTGTTGTGGTGCCATGGTTTAGCCCCAGCCGGCAGCTGAGCACCACACTGCTGCTCACCTCTACCCTGCGACAGGATGAGGAGGAGAATGGGGAGACAAAGGCAAACCACGGGGCTGGGATAAGGACAGTCCTGTGACAGAAAAGGGAGGGAGGAGTAACAACAGGACTTAGAATATACAAAACTGATGATACACAGTGCAGTTTCTTACTAAACCGCAAAACTCAGAACTACAACTCACAAAGCCGGACTGTCCCTGAGCCATGAGTCCTAGAGCTGCACTGCCCCTCCCCAACTAGGCCCCTTTTATACTAAAAGGGGGCCATGATGTCATATGGTATGGCATACCCCCTTTGGTTAGTTTGGGTCAGCTATCCTGGCCGTGTCCCCTCCCAGCTCCTGGTGAAAATTAACTCTATCGTAGCCAAACCCAGGACATTTTGGGTTTTTAAAATAATTTCCAGAGGCTATCTCATAATCTTGAATGTCCAGTATCTCACACTGCTCACAGACTGCACATTCTAGATATGTATTTTGGCTGTGGCATGGATGAGAATATATACACAGTAAAAAAAGAAAGAAAAAATACTGAAATGATTGCTGTTCCTTCTATATAAATTAAAGAAAATATTGATATTGTAATTTATACTCACACAGTTCTTATAAATCCTTGTTATTAGAAACCCTTCAGGCTAAGGACTGTATGAGTGATCACAAAACCACTCTATCCTATTGAGTCAAAATAAATTTCAAAATACAATGTACAGATAATATAAAAAGGTAGGAACCTGCAAAAGAATGCATGGCCAGAATGATGACGAGACTCACACCACATTAATAGACTAAACAATTTTGTAGCATCATGAAAAATAAGTGCATGTTTTCACATCTGAGGATAAATGTGAAAGAAGTTAATGAAGTAGCCTCAGGTAAAGGAGATGTTATTTTTAGGAAGATGCTGCCTGTGTAAGACATCCTTTATCAAAACCAGCAAAAAGGATGCTGTAGCACTTGAGATATGAAGTGATCAGACCAGAAGAGCCCATTAGACATTTAGAGAAGCAAAAAAGATTTTTATCTTAGAGGTTTAGGGACCAAAAAATTTCTAAACCCTTCTCTAGGGCAGGCATAGCCTGGATGTTGTGCGTGGATATGCCAGACTGGAAAAAAGCAGGGCAGGAAAGAGGGAGGTGTTCGATTTCTTCTGGAAAGAGCTTAGCAGAACTTGAAGAGAAAGATCAGATGTTTCAGTTTTTTTCTTTATGAGTTTGAGATGAAAACTAGAAAAAAGCAGGGTCAGGGAGACAAAGTAATGTTGCAGTTTAGAGGAAAGACAGCTGAAGAATGGAGATAGAGGTTTCTGAACTATTAGAATAGAGTTGGTAGATTAATTTGTGTTTTCCTTGACTTTTACAAATGGCTCTGAGCAAAGAGTTGGTTCAGGCTATAATAAATATTGTTTTGAATGTTACAATATAACTCACAGTAAACTAATATCCCCTCAAGCAAAGAACGTAAATACAGTTGTTGATATATTTCTGGAGGTTATGTTATTTTAATCAGCTCTAGAGAGGACTGTCTCTGGGAAGTGCCACTCTGATGTTGAATGTTACTGGCTCCTATTGGCGACTGTGATGTCTGAAATGAGAATAGTTCAGTTCAGAAAAATCTGGAAAGCTGCCAGATCCAGCTGAACTCAGTGGATCAAATTCTGCTGTTTTTACACATGAGCAGCTGTGTTGACTTCATTAGGGTCTCATGTGTATAGCAGAATACTTTCTTCTAATATGATTATATCGGGAAACTGGGATTCAGCTGTATCTAATTTATTATTGCATTAGGTATAAGTTTGCCCACATCATACCTGTCAATAACATTTCAAAATAAAAAAAGTAATAACGCCTGGAAAGAAAATAATTTTAGCAGAGCTTTGGAAAATGGAATAGATTAAACAGACAAAAGAAGTGAAAAACTGATAAAAATGTCAAAGCAAAGAGCTAGGACCAGACAGTGAGGCTTAACATCTCTGTTGCCCTCTCGCTGATGGCTTGCCTTAACAGCACGATGGAGAATTTCAAATGCAGTAATGGCTGAAGCAGGGTCATTATAGACTGCGGGTGAGATTTTTCAACCAAAAGTTGAGCGCTGTCCCCAGTCCTTGATGTCTTAGCTTTGACTTTTAGTAGATGCACAGGTGGGCCAACGACTCTCAGAAGCTGGGGTGTATGTTTCCAGCCACGGAGACATGTTTTCTATCTTATGTTGTGCTTCTGTAGTTTTGTGCACGCTTATGCTAGACAGCCAGTCGACGTAGATGGACTCTCACCTTGCATTGTTAAATGGGCTGAGAACTCAACTTCAAGGAGTTCTTGCAAGAGCTGTTTTAAATTGATTATTGTGCTGTTCAGAGGCTCTAGTTACGCAGCGCTCATTAGTGACAACTGAGGCACTGAATAAAGCAGACCTGTCAGACTTCCTGCCTTTGAAAAGACAGATAAATTAGTCTGGGCAGTGTGCCACGCTAGTCTGGTTTTATTACTTGCAGTATTTGAACTAGCTAAGAGAGAACTAGATCGGGTACCCCTACATGAGAGGATAGTGTGCTGTCCACGTCCCCCATGCAGACAAACAGTTAATAACGTTTTGAATTGGCTTGGCTTGCTCTGCTTCAAATAAAGCATTCTGGTAACTACAAATAATCATAGAATCACAGAATGGTTTGGGTTGGAAGGGACCTCAAATATCATTCAGGTCCATCCCCCCCTGCCCTTGCCATGTTCCTCCACTAGGCCAGGTTGTCCAAAGCCCCATCCAACCTGGCTGTGAATAATGCCAGGGAGGGGGCAGCCACAGCTCCTCTGGGAAACCTCTGCCAGTGCCTTGCTACCCTCATAGGGAAGAACTTCTTCCTAATATCTAATCTAAATTTACTGCCTTTTAGTTTAACCCCATTATCCCTTGTCCTATCTACCACACACCCTTGTAAATAGTCCCCTCCCCAGGTTTCCTGTAGGACCCTTTAAGTGCTGGAAGGCTGCTGTAAGGTGTCCCCAGAGCCTTTTCTTCTGCAAGCTGAACAAGCCCAACTCTCAACTCGTCTTCACAGGAGAGGTGCTCCAGCCCTCCCATCACCTTTATGGCTGCCTTCTGGACTCACACCACCAATTCAGTATCTTTCTTGTACTGAGGACCCCAGAGCTGGATGCAGTACTCTAAGTGGGATCTCATGTGAGCAGAGACCTGCTGGTCACGCTGCTTTTGATGCAGCCAAGGATACAGTTGGCTGCTAGTGTAGAGTGTGATGCTGAGAGAAGAGTCACTTTGTTGCTTTTTATTTCTCTGCCAGACTCCAGATAGACCCAGAAAGGGATCATCACAACTAAGTTGATATAAAAGCTGTAGGACACGTTTACTCATATTTCCAATGACGCTGTATCTCCAGAAATATTATCATCATATTAGCAACATACTGGATAAGCACAAGTTTGCACAAAGGTAGATCAATAACAGTTACTTTATAGTTACTTTATCCCCAGGAGGAGGAACTTGCCTCCCTTACAGGAGAGTCAGGAAGCAGATTGAGCTTAGGCTCAATCAAATAGTAAGAAAACTTTAAAATTGGTTTCCCCTTTCTCAAAGAAAATCTTGTCCTGTGCACCTGTTTGGGCTGGAGCACATTGATCAGTTGGCATTTTCTGATAATATTTAGCATGGTAGGAAATATCTCAGTTAAGCTATAGGAAACATGATAGAACATCATCCAGCAACGTGTATAAAGTTCATGGTACTGGAGAAATAAATGAATAAGTATTGGCAACATTGACATTAGCCCTCTGTAACTTCCTGGATCTCTGGTCAACTCAGCCCCTACTGAACAATGTTTAGGACAGATCTTGCTGATGATCAGTGAAGTAATTCTGGGGGCTTCTGATAAACACTGATGTAACAGAATAAACACGAGTTCTGTCATATTTAAGCATCTGGGTTGTTTAGTTTGGAGCTACAGCTGGGGAATTTTACCAACCGGGGCAATTTTCCAAGGGAGCCCTTGACCAGGTGATCATGTGGCTGCTCTGTGTGGGTGGGGAGGAAGGGTGTTAGAGAATACCTGCAGGGTCACTGCAATCTCTCACAGCAATGTTCACCCAGGAAGTAGTCAGAATTTAACTCTCAGCTAAAGCAGATTTTTTGTACCACTTCTAATGACTCAGTGGAGACTTGCAAAACTCTTACCAAATGCTGCTAAATAAAATTTTCCACTTCAGCAACTTATTCAACCAGAGGGAATTCTGTCTGCAGCACAATTGAAAGTATTCTTGCTCAGAAAATAGAAATCATTGATTACCCTGCATTTGTGAAGGCACTGTTCTTCATCCTGCCCAGCGGTCTGTGCTTTGAATAATCCTTCATGATTGCTACTAAGTCAGTGTTGCAAAAGCATCAAGCAAGGAATGGATTATTATAATAACCGTTCTGTCAGATACAGTTGTTGGCACAAAGGCTGGGTAGAAACAGCGAAGACTCCCTATTAAAATGATACCGTGTGCATCAATCTAGAACTTTGGGGTTCATTACTCAGCTATTGAGGTAGTCTTAATGAACAACATTCCCATTTATGAGTAAGGTATATAAAGAAAGAAAAAAAAGATCCTTAATGGAGGAAAAAAAAAAAAATTTACCAGGGCAGCTTGTAAAAACACCTGAGAGTGTATCTCTGAAATCAGAAAAAAGCAGCGCTCTGTTTCAGGACAAATTAAAGAGTTACGTTTGTTCATCACACTCCAGTGCAAACATACAGTAACCAAATGTTGCCTCACCTCTGTGATGATCCTTCCTGCCTTGCAGCAGCTCCTGCCATGTTTCAGTTTCAGTCCCAAAATGGAAGCGTCCCTCCAGCTTCTGGTCTTAGTCTGTTCCCTCATCCTGCTATAGGTAATTCAGGTAGTCAGGGCCCATCATTATTTTACTCTGCTTATCAATCCTCAATGTTATGATGTTATCTACAACAGCTCTTTCTGGGAAATAGTCAGTATCACCTCACACAGAATTTCAGCATAATATTCCTGTATTGCCATAGTTTTTTTGACCCCAGGAAGGGTCTAATATTATGTTGCAATTAGTTATCAACAAACCTTCCTTGAACTTTCCATCACTATAGAATGGGCATCCTTTGCCTGTTTTCATTTGGTTAGTGACAGAGAGGATTTGAAGTTCACCTATGTTGAAATCTCTCCTAAAACATCATTGAGAAATTCTGAGTAGAAAGTTTTGGTCAACAAAGTTTTTCCTACCACTAAAATTCCCATGGCCACCAAAAGCTGAGCAGCTCCTTCATCTCTATTTATCTGACTCAATGCTTAAATAGTTCATCCAGTTAACACAGCTGTGACCATTCCTTGTTCTCCTAACCTTAGGAAGGGGCAAAAAAACCCTTCTACCTTCCCAAAGGCTTACATTATTATTATTTATATTTATGTTACAGCCATACTTAGACCTTCAGGTCAAAAAAGCACTGTTGGCCAAAGCATTATGCAAACTGGCAAAAATACAATGCCCCACCTGAAAAGCTTATATCCCAGGACATATTACATGCAGAAGGCAGAGAAGGCTGAAGTCAAATTCATTATTCATCTTATACTCATTTACATCTTCTCTGCTCATTACAAATCCATAGAAAAAGTGTTGAAACTCCCCATCTGTGCCTTAAGATATTAGTGCCCAAGGATGCATCTGGAAGAGATTGCAGTGACATCTGCAGGGATGGTTTAGGCTGGAGGTGCTGAGAGAGGCATGGATGGTCAGGAGCTGTGTGCGTGAGGTGCTCTGAGGAAGGAGGTTGCCAGAGGGCAACAGCCACCCTCCTGAAGCACATGGCTTGAAAGGCAGCCAGCACTGCCCACGGCTTTGGGCACGGCAGGGTGGTGGGGGCCAAGCCACAGCCCCCTCCCCACTCAGTGCAGGACTGCTTGCTCTCAGCATCACATTGAAACCAGCATCTTCTTATAGGCTGTGCTGGTGGGTTTTAGCAGAGACTAATGTCTTCAGAAGTTACAGAGGGTGGCTGGTGGTTGCCGCTCTCCTCTGCAGTCAGAATATCCCAGGCAGGCTTTAAAGAGAATACAGAGGCAGATGTGGCCTGGAAAAGCTCTTCCTTCCCCAAAATATTCAGATAAAAATTCTGATTTGAAGAGCTTGTCCAAAAGGAAGCCTCAGAGCTCTGGTGGCTAGCCTCTGTCCAATCATATACTGTTTTCAGTTTTTCTTCAAATAATGTGCTGTTCTTACAGAAAAGGTTTCAGCACAAAGACAAAAGTGATCCAGATGCCACAGCCAGATATGGTCTCTTCTGAAGGGAAGCTTTTTGCTAGGGAGGCAGCTGTCTAAGACAGGCACATAGCAAAAATAACGCCAGCACTGCAAGTCAGAGTAAGACACAGTCCCACACTCAACAACAGGCAGTTTAGCAAGTGCATGAAATTACAAATGTACCTGTTAGGTGTTACAGTAATTGGCAGAAGCTGCACTGAACAAGACAAAAAACCCCTACAAGCTAAGAGATTAAAAAGCTTTAGTGTACTATGATCCCATTTCATACTGTTTTCATGCTGGTGGTACATGTTATTTTGGATGGTGTCGTATGTTATGCTGAATGCCATGCAGTGTGTCTTAAGTGTTTTCTGCCCTATAGCTTGAAATAAAGGTGCAGTGTGAGTCTCAAAACTGTAAGGTTAGTCAAGGGCCTTTTAGTTTTCAATCTGTGCTCTCTCAGCAATTCCCATTTTAACTCTTAGTAGCAAATACTTTCTGCCTCAGAGGAGCTGCAGCTATCTCCAAGAAGCAAAAATTGTATGCTTTGTTGTAAATGAAGTGTGGGATACACTGTCAATACAAGCTGTCCAAAACATAATGAGAGCTTTTTAATATTTTATTATTTTTTCCAGTCTATCCAGGACTGTACACTGGAATGAGTCTTAAGTGGAAGCAACTTAGAAGATGAAGAGCATAATGAATGTCTTTCATAAAAATGAATATTTAAACACTGTATTTAGTTGTATTATAACTGCATAGCCTCAATATAACCATGATGTTTCACTATTCTTTTCTCCAGTACAATTCTAATCTGAATATTATATACATAAACTGTACTGAATGGGAATCCATCAGGCATGGAATTATCTCCTAGAAATGCAACTCTTTGGTTGGCTGGGATGGTTAATGCAGCCTCATTCTGTGTGTGTGTATATATATATATGTGTGTGTGTGTCAGTATTATTTAATGTTCTACATTTAATCCCAAATCCAGAGAAATCACTCCTATCGCCTTCAGTGAAGGCTGGCTCTCATGCATTCAAGACATTTTAAAAAAACGCTGTCTCTTTTGAGAGTTTAATATTGTTATTAGCCTACCTTGGCTGAATATTTTAACACAGACAAGATTTTGCATGATAAACCAACACAGCATCTTAATTCAGTCTTGAAACTGTTAAGCCAGACTTATCAAAGAGGAAAATGTCAGTAGGCTGCTGCAGCATGGACCTGTACCTGCATGTTCCTTTGTGACCCCGCACCTTTTCACTACAAAAAAAAAGAAGTTTGGTGGCCATTCACTGAATGTGGCCATGCAGAGGTGTACACACACACATACACAGGCTCGCTCACTCGCTCATGCTCTCTCTCTCATGGAGAGCCTATTGCAGGCACAAAAATACTGCTACAAATTGCAGTGAGGCTAGGCTGGTGGACTGGAGAACTAAATCGATATGTAAGGTCATCTGGGAACATTTAGCAGCAAATTTAGTTACCAAATCTTTCTTTTTAAGTATCACCTACTTCCCATGCAGCAGAACAACTGCAGTCTTTTTTTTTTAAAAAGCAGAATATTTATCCTTCTGAAGTATTTTGTTAACTGGTTTTTGAGGTCCATCTTGTTTAAACAGTTTCTGGAGTTACAGCTCAAGCTTGGTATGGAAGTCAGGAGACAGCTCTGAAGTGTGTCTGTGCCCATTAGGTGTGAACCTTCACAGTATCTATGAGGGATGCCAGTGTGGGATAGTTTTTTGTTTGGTGTGGATAGCTGAATGAGTGGGAATAGAGGAGCTACTCTATGAAACTGTTTTTCTGACCACCAGAAATACAATGGCACAGCACCTTTGGGCTTTTCCGACTCCTACCTCCCCACAAAGGAACAATCATCATCTTCGTTACATTCATCGTGACTTTTTGAGTGCAGAAATACACCAGATACTGCATTTGTGCAGTTCGTCAGGAAGGCATAGTGAGGGAGAGAGGGATGAAGAAAGCAGAATGGGGTTATTTTTTGAGGAAGACGGTGTGTCAGCTTCATTTCATCCACATTTAGGAATAACCTAACTAAATTTTTGGAAAGGAGGTGGAGCAGGATTTTGCTGGTTTGGCAGTAGTTAGTTTTGAACCAATTCTATTATGCTTGGTCCACATGTACTAGAAGCATGTTATTTATCACTGAAAGATCTCATATATTTGCCTATCTGCATTTTCAAGATTTCAGTGTAATTAAAGGATTACAATTTTGTTCTGGTTTAGCACATTAATTTCTTGTTTCATGAATACAATAGTAGATGGGGAGAGAAACACACGAGTGGAACATTTAAGTTAACTGAAACATATCTGAAAATACATAAGTCAGTTAGTTAAGACAAAAAAAAAAAAATTCCCCAAGTCTATCAGTTTAGACTTTTCTTAGAAAATTTTTATTGCAATGAAATCTCTGCAAGCACTAATCCCTAGTACTGAACATGGCATTTTATTTCGTTTAATTGATTTTCTTTATTGCTGCCAAGTTAATAAAAGATTGAAAATCATGTATTGTACATGTGTAAATACCTTAAGAATCCCTTTTAATACGAACACCAATTAGCTTATTAACCAATCCAGACTACAAAATCACACTTTGAGGTGCTATTCCAGCTATTTGCATAACAACTAATTACCTCAACCCATGTACCAAAAGAAGGGGCAAGATTATTAGCAGATCTGTCTGCATTTATAGCACTTCTACTGCCATGGTTATGTGTCATTTGTTTTGGTTATTCATGACAAGAATAGAGCAGTGCCGTTGCTGTAGCATGGTATAAGAGTAATTGGCAAAACCTAAGCCTCACTAGAGCCTTTTCCATTTCTATCTCTTAACTAACGCCTTGCCAAGGCTCTTCTTTTGTTGACAATGGTGTTGCATGGAACAAGGCAGCACCATAAAACCTGCAGGCTTCTACAAGGCAAGAGTAACGTTTTGTTAAGTCATCCTTATGAAATATTCTTTGGCTTCTCCATAAATTTCATGATGTGTTCCTGCAAAGCATTCAGAGCCTTTCAGCTCCTCATGGCTCCAGCAAAGGATGAGAATTTCTCAGCTCTTGGAAGGATTATGCTCATGTGAACCCTGCAGTCAGGAAACTCCTCTGCTTCACTAGTGCATTTAATTGCCCTCAGACATAGTTTTTACGCTCTGCCATGAATACAGTTACTTAAATGCACTTGACAGTGGGCAGCGTGAAAAGCCTTTTCACCTCCCATGCATTAAAAGCGACTGTGTAGCTCATGAGTGGAAGAATGAAGCATTACTGTGTGTGAACAGTGAGGAGATATACTGCAAAAAGCACGAGTGAGCTTTGGGGCAGATTAAAAGGGATGTGTGGTAAGTGATGCCAAGAGAGAGGTGGAAAGTTAAAGAACAAAACAGAATTTCCTTAAAAACAGTCAAGGGAAACTGACTTACATGCCCAAAGGAGCTAACAGATGAGAAAAAGAAATGACCGTCTACAATCAACTGGGGGACATTAAACAGGCAGCTACAGCGCTCTCTATAGGTAGGGCACCTAGCATGAACAAAAGGCAGCTGCGGCAATTACAACATGAATTTATGATTCATTTATGAAGTTGTCTATATTCTTCTGCTAATACAGCATTTGGTTAGCTCCTTACCTTGTAAAGGCAAATACACTCAATTCTAGCCAAGGACTTTCTTGCTACACTTTCTCTGATTTTATTTATAGTGGATGTTGTTTAACATCCAACTCTAACACTTCTGAAAGCTTGAAAGCATGATAAATAAATATTTATTTTTAGATATGGTAATTACTTATCTGCCTGAGCAGATCAAGTTAGAAGTCACTGGATAGTAGAAAAAACTACTTGTTGGCTTCAGATTTAACACTGCAAATCTGCTGCTTCTACCTGAATTCCTACGGGATGTAACTTGAGATTTGAAATAACTGCTTTTACCTCCCCAAGTTCTCCAACTCATGTTTCACTGAATAGTTCTTATGGCTGGTCACAATAACAATATGTGTAATAACCACCCTTTTCATCTATATCAATAAAATTGTATTTTCATGTCAAATTTTCTTAATCCAGGGTAAATGAGAGTTTTAAATTCATTATGTAACATGGATCTTAATTTTTATTTACTGTTTCTACATGTTCTATTTTTATAGATATTTGTACTGATTATATTGAGGCAAATCCTCAGCAAATACAAATTGCTATGGGTCCAATGAAGCAGCTAAAGAGGTGAACCTATTTAAACTAGTTAAGGTCTGGTCTTTATTTCTGTGTTTCAACATCATTAACTTCACAAGTGTACATCAGCTAACACACCCCCCACACCCAAAATGCTTCCTATGCTTTCACAGTGCAAGGCTGACGTGCTTTTACAGGTTCATTCTCAAGAATTATAGACACGTAGCTGTGGCTGTTCATTCTTTTGATTTTGAATTTACTCAGAATCCAGCACTGCCCCTGCTCCCATTTGAAATCTTTGAAATTTTCTACCTTCGGTACAATCTTCAGACTAGCACCAAGAAAGCATGAGGAAGAGCTTAATGAACAAACAAACAAATAATTACAAGCACAAGCATTTGGACAAATCCCATAGCAATAATTAATTGACAGGGACTCGACTTATTTTGACAGCTATATCCATTAACATTTGAGGAGTTTAAGTTCTAACAGACAGCCTGGAAAGCAGGAAGACTGGGAGAGTGTTTGCATCTGAAGTACAGCAACAGGCCACTCTTCTACTAAATACCATCAGAGTGATTTATTACAAACTGAGCTGCAAGGTACAAATAACTCTGGAGTGTTATAAGTGACAGAAGTATCAGACAAATGCTTGTTTTGTGTGTCATAGATACCTCCCTAGACCACCCCCAACAGCTTTTCCAAGCACACCCTCAGACTTATAACAGGGCAGTGCTGGGCAGCAACATCCCCCTCCGCCTGGGCACACAGTTGTGTACAGTGTGTATTCGTGCTGCAGCTAATACCTTTTACACACACACCCCAGTTGTGCTCTGAGTTATTTGGCACACCTGGGCTGGCTTATGTCAGAAGAGGCCTTCAAGTGCAACCCTACAATACAGGTAGTATCACTCCTTGAGTTTCAAAAGCAGTTCAAAGGATTATAGGTGAAAGATTGCCTTCCCAGGGTCTGAGGGACAGGACCCATTACTCTTACTGTTGATGTTTCAAACTAGGAGTGGTGCAAGGGGTCTGACACAAAGCATATTATTGTATTACGACTAAGTCATGTTACCCTGAGCGACCAAGTAATATCTACACATGGGTGGGATTTCTGGACAAATACACCTACAGCATGCTCTGACCATTAAACTGAAGTTTTGGAGGCTTGGTCATATGATGAATCCCACTGTGATTCTTTATGGCCCCATCAAACAGAGGAAGCAGGATCATGCATCTATATAACTCATTTTATACCTCCTTTATTAAGACTGCTATACTATAACTAACTTGTCAATTTTTTGCCTGCTGTCCACTAATAACACAAGTTTCCATAGCTCATAAATTCAAACCAACAAACTACTACTAAACTTTCAGAAGACAAAGGTGGAGAAATACGCACAAATCCAGGCACTTATTTATTTTCCTAATATTTGTTGCCTAGGTTTTCAGAAAACGCAGATAAAAGGTTTTCCTTAAGAATCCACTCCAATATACAATTCAGGACCATGGAGTCATGCAAATTTTAAAAAACCCACAGCCTATTATATTACTGTGTGTACAAATGAGTGCAGGCTGCAGTCCCTTGGGAAGTTTCCAGTGTAGCCCTTGATACCAGTTTTGGAAACCCACTGTGTACATGTTTCAGAGTCCAATAACCGTCTGCAGACACCGATTTCCTCCCACCTACAGAGTCACCTTCTGAGCCTGGGCTCTTGCTACCTCCCCAAAATAAACTGAACAGCCTGCAGCATCCTACCAAGGAGCAGCATTGCGAATGTGTAGACAGCATTTGCCTAATTACCTGTCACCACTCTCATACATTTTTTCTCTGCTCATACAGGACTAATGCAGCTGGCAGTTTTGGTGGTACAGGACCAGACGCTAAAGTGAGACCCCTCCTCTTAACAGCCATTCATGCCGATTACTGAACAGACATCAGAAGGTGACATCATTTGGCTATTTCTGACCTGCAATACTTGCAACCCTTTTTATTGCATTAGCCATCTCCTGAGCCATCTGGCCCCTGTTGCAAGATACCTGCAGATGCATTAATAACGCAGTCTAATAGAGCTGTACATATTAAATATACACCAAAAGCAGCTGGTTGGTGTTTGTTGTGAGCTTTCTATTTTTCTCTAAAGTTTCAGCCACTGTAATTTAATGTCCTAAGCCACCTCCTTCAAGGAAAAGAACAGGGTTGGGTTTTTTTCCTCATCTACCCATAAAACAAAATAAATTCATTTTTCATAAAAGAAGTCTGTCATTGAAAAGGAAATTATAATCACCGTAAATGTCATTTTCCTCCTTGGAGTGGAAACTCTAGGTTTAGCCCTGGAACAGCACTGTCGATTCATCTTATTATAAATATACCCCCCTGACAGCTCTCACATTAATTGCACCAGATTGCTCGCAGTGTGCTCATTTGTTTGCTGTTTTCTTTTAACTAAGAACAATTTGAATGACTTTGAGAAAACTACTTCCTTTCAAGATACAAGTGGCACCACAGGGAATGAAAACACCTTAAAATACTTTAAATTTATAGATTATTACTTTTAATTATCAAACTAGTGTTCTTCGGGATAGCATTTATGACTTCTCAAAGTGGGCCTACAGATATAAAGCCATACAAACCACTATATAGGAAAAGCTAACTGTACAGAAATAAATAGAACAAACAAGACTTACTCAATAGATCTATCCAGATCTATTCCAGCTTTGAACATTTCAGCTGTTTAGACAGGTGGTTTTAAGCTCAGGCCATTTCTATATAAAAATAAAGGAAAGCCTGACAGTTTCAACTAGGTGACAACACATTTTAAACTGGGATTAACAAAAGGCTTTTAAGGGATTATTTTAAGCCAATTAAATCAATTCTTTTTGAAGCACCTGAATACATTAGGCTCTTCTGTGAGTCTTTGAATGCTTGGGTGAATTGGTTGTCACAAAATTATGTTCTAAGTAAAGTTATTATCTTATTTATTTAAAGTTTATGCATAGATTTTTTTTTCTGTTTATTTTACTTGATAGTTTCTGTCTTGAAGGTTAATGTCTAACAACTTATTCTCTTTTATAGCTGATGCAAATAAACTACAATAGCTCATGCAAATAAACTACAATTTGTGGACTAATAGGTGTCAGAGTGCTTCGAAAAGAAGGCTTTTTGATTTTTCCATCACTAATATCTCTAATGCTTGTTCCCCATCTCTTTTCAAAGTGCTCTCTCGTCACTATCTGCAAGCTGCTAATAAGGGCATATAACTGTGCTGTGGATCTCCACCATCATGCACAGCTCTCTGGGTCAGCCAGCCCAAGAAGTCTACCACATCCTCATACTTTGCTACACTGCTAGCTCCCCAGCTGCACGAAAAGGCTCAGGAACATCCATTAAAAACTGAAATACTATCCTTGGGGTGCATCTGAAAAATATCTGGGAGATAAAAAAAACCCCAACCAAAACCAACCAACATGTAACCATAATCCCCCCACACGGTCCAAAGCAGTTTAATTGAATGGCTATTTGAATTTATCATGTCTGGTAGCTAACGATCTAATTATGTCAGCATTCAAAACACAAAAGATTTTAAAAAAAGCACAGATATGGGATCAAAAGAAAGAAAATTGCTAACATCAGTAATTAAAGTACAAAAAGTTGAAAACTAAGTCAGCTGCAGTAGTTTGGGGCTGGGGTAAGGACTATAAAAGTATCTGGGGAAAATAAGTAAATAAATAAACCTCCCAACAAACAGAAACTCTAAAGGAAACCTAAAATGTTACCTAGGACAGGTAGCAAGGATTTGAAGGTATTCAAAGCAAACAAAATTAAACTGCCCTCCCTTTATAGGCTCAGCTGCATGCCTTAAAGCTCTCAGAAGATGATCTTGCATTCTTAAAGATGACTTGCAGAAGTCTTTCTACTGGCCTACATAAAGATACCAGAAAAAAAAAAATTAACTATACAGATTGGACCACTTTACTTTTGACTAAAAACTGTGAACATTCATAAGGAACTGGTAGCTGAGTGATAGAGTAAATAAAGAGCAACAATTCTACATATCCGAGGAAAACCCTATTTATCAAAGCCATTGGTCTTCAGGCTTTAAGCAGTCCCAAAAAAGCTAATTTTTCAGGGAGAAAACTAACAGCTCCCCCAAGACCCCCAAGTATATCAAAGATATCCTTTTTTGCTCCCTACAATCAGTTTCTCAGTTCTGAATTCCTTTGCTTCTTTTTCAAGTATTTTAAAAAGTTTTATTAATCAGATCTCTTCCATGTGCTCATCAGAAGCAACACACAGGAAAGCATACATAGACTCAGTACAGTCCCTTTTGATTTCAGTTGTTGTAACATGGGATTGGAAGCCCTGTTACCTACCCATCGTTCTGCAAGCCCAGTTTGTGAGCCCAATTTGTGAATTTTCTGAAAACATTTTTAGATTTTTCGTCCTTGCTCTTTCCTGTCCATATAGTGGTGTCCTCAAAAAAAAAAAAAAAAAAAAAAAGTGCTAAACTTGGTTTCCTTTACTCATGTATCTTTTGTGTTCTCTGTCTAGTGAGTCCAAATTGCTACAAGCCATATTCATAACTGGTCAGATTTATGCCCACCCAAACCTCAGCTCCATACGTTTCAGTGACTGCACTTAAGAGGGTCAGGCTGCATGTGAGCCATAATTCCAGAGGTAGAAATACCAATGCTTTACACACAAAATTGGTTGTCATCTTTGTCCTGGTGCAGTAGACAATAGGATACAAACCAGAATCACTTCTGAGTTTGGCAACTGTAAAAAGTCTTTGCTAGAGATAAGCAGAAGCCTATTTGGGGTGTGAACATCACTTTCAACACCTGATCATCAATGACATGACCATCTAGTGAAATAAGCTTACATTTGTCAAGGAGAAAAGCACTTCACTTCAAACATGCTTCTGGAGTACAGGGATGAAATGAAGAAAAAAACCTGTAGTATAATTTGTATGTGTATTAAAGAGACATGAATGACATATAGGAGTGCCTCTTCCCTGAGAGAGATACAGGAGCTATATTTAATGAAAAAATACAGTTACTACGAACTTTATTTTCCTCCGTCTGAACTATTGTAGACTAGTCTGCAAAGTGCTGAGAAAAATGAGGCTCCTTCCTTTCTTCTAACACTCCTCTATAAACACATTAGGCCCAGACTCTATTTCATCTAGGTATTTTATACATATATTCTTCTGTACCATGGCAAGTGGCTGTGGCTATATACTGAGCGGAGAGTATACTCCCCTGTATGCAGATGCTCCTCCCTTACCGTATGAAGCAAGCCCTTAAGCGCTCCTTGTAATGAAATATGGATTTGTTGTCTACCAGTCAGCATAGAAAAGCATTATTGGCTCTAATTTGTAGGGAGAAACTGTGGGGCTCCAAGAGGTGATGCAATTTGTCCAGGGTCACCAACTAACCAGAGGCTGAGCCTCAGAGAGAGGGAGGGTGCCCTTTCCCCCAGGGCTATCGCACACAGGAGTCTCCATCACAGCTGCCCCAGTCAAGAAGTGTAATCGAGAAAGGGAAAAGCAAGAGGCCAGGAGGCCACTGGTAGGACACAGAAATCAATCCCTTCTCAGCTCTCACTACTAGAGAACTATTGGCTTTTTTTTTTTTTTTCAGGCAAGTATGACTTACATGCACTGGAAGTCATTAGAGGTAATTGAGTTAAGTCAATTTGTTATCCAAATAATACTTAAGTAAGTGTCCTAAAAATGAAAATGCATCCTGTCACCGCAGTGCAACTTTGAAACCAGCCTGAAGTGATTTATTCCTCCCCAGTTGTGCTGTTAGATGTGGCTGCAAGCACTTCGCAGAGCAACATACAATTACCTTTGTGTTCTTAATGATGCAGGGGACATCATAAGCTGACAGACCATTTGTGGTGCTTGCAAGGTCATGCCAGTTAATTAGGCACAGTCTGTGCTGAGATGGGGCACATTGAGCAAGTGGCTCCTTAATGTGACACATTCCCGTAGTATTCGATAGTCGATGAAAGTGGATATCATCAGTATTCCCTGGATCAACCTTCCTTGCTAGCGGACACTGCATTTTATACGTACATTACTGTGAACTATTTCAAGGAATATAAGCAATGTAATTAAGCATCATATTACAAGTGAAATATAATTTGCATTTCTTTTAAGATATGTACTGCTACAAGTTCAGTCACTGATTCAAATTTTCTAAAAAACTCTAAATGTTTATCTTAATAATAATTTTCCCATCAGATACTATTTTTGCTGAAGTACTCTAAACATGGACACACTCTCCTCACTCACTCTCCCTAGTTAGGAAATCCCTGAGAACCTTAAAGATAGCAAATTCCCCATGATCACACTCTTCCAAGACCAGGGAATTACTGGAATGCAAGGAAGTGGCTTAGTTTGACAATTATGAGCTAACTATATTTTTTTTTCCATTTTGGGAGCCTGACACAGCTTAGAATGTCCTTCAAAGCTGTTGAAATTCATGGCCAAAACCAGTGTTACAAGTAACTTAGAAACACTAGAGTGCAGTTCTTGAGCTTTTGCCAGAAGCAAATATCAATTTTGAAATCAGGATTGTTATTAAGGGACTGTCTCCCACAGAACCGTACGTTACACTGTACTTGCTTTTCTGCTGATAAGGAACACTTAAGCGGGGTGGGGGTGTGTGTGTGTGGGTGTGTGTGTGTGTGTGTGTGTGTCTGGCTTTAAATTGTGGTCTAAATATGACAAAAACTCTTTGGAGAAGATTAGTATGGATTATTGCCTCTGATCCTGAACCCTAACCTTCACTGGAATTATGTCCCGTGAAACCGAAGACCAACAAAATCACAGAATCACAAGGTTGGAAAAGACCTTTAAGATCATCAAGTCCAACCATTCACATACTAAACTAAACCATATCCCTAAGTACCTCATCTACCCTTTTTTTGAACACATCCAGGGAAGGTGACTCAACCTCCCTGGGCAGCCTGTTCCAGGCCCTGACAACTCTTTCAGTAAAAACTTTTTTCCTAACATCCAATCTAAACCTGCCCTGGCACAGCTTCATGCCATTCCCCCTTGTCCTATCACCTGTCTGAAGAGACCATCACCTACCTCTCTATAACCTCCCTTCAGATAGTTGTAGGTGGTGATAAGGTCTCCCCTCAGCCTCCTCTTCTATCACAGTTTATTCCGAATAGAATCACAGAATCACAAAAGCACAGAATGCTTTGGGTTGGAAGGGACCTCAAAGATTATCTAGTTCTAACCCCCTTGCTCCAATAGACCAGGTTGCCCAAAGCCCCATCCAACCTGACTCTGAACACTTCTGGGGAGGGGGCTTCCAGAACATTAATTTAGCTGCTTGCTCGTCTTAATTTTCACCATGCTCCTTAACAGGATTACAATGCAGACAGTCAGTGCAATCTCACCCTGCCATTGGATGTACTGAATGCCTGTCCTATAAGTAAAATTTTTGAAACAGCATTTCATTGTTTGTTTGTTTGGTTTGTGTTTGTTAGAAAAAAATCAAGTTGCTTTACCTCACCTCTGTGTTTAGACATAATACTGATAATACATATCAGAAAAAAAAAAATATCCTAATAATCCACTAACACTTAAAACTGATTTTAAAAGCCACTTCCAGGTTCAAACACCTCTGAAACTTCAAGGAAGCACAGAGCTGCATCAGACCTAGGCATTGCTTTTGAGCACAGCACTAAGGACAGTCACTCACAAGTTAGCATTGCAGCTGAAGCGATACCTGCATATTTCTTTGTTACGGCGTTTCAGGACATGAAAGGCCACCCAACTATTACAGAAAAAAAGTAAATCCTGAAATATATACCCTTATCTTATTTGTGTTTTGCCTCTGTATGACTATCTGATAGTTTATCAGTGAACACGTCGGTAGAGGTTTCTTTCCCTTGTCAGGCTTGTTAGAAATGAAGGACAGTGAGGGATGGATGATTGTGTGTGTGTGCACATCTGCATGTATGTTAGAGAAAAGTGGGGCAGTGGGAAGGAGGGTAATGGGTAGCAAAGGGGTGGGAAAGGAAAGGACATGACTTGTCTCCTATTCATTGAATCGAGCCTCGTTCATCCAATGGATCAGTGGGCCACAGCAAGCAGCCGCAGCCGGTGCTGCCTGGCCGCATGCACTGGCTCAGCAGGGCTTCCACACACCCCCCCCCCCCCGCCTTTGTCTAGTCACTCACCCTAAGGGCTTAACATCTACTGTCACTCATTCCTCGTTCTCTTATTTGATTTAGTGTTTTTATTACAGATACAAACATAACTACAAATATATGTTCTCTCACACACGCATGTTCGCACAAGGAAGGAAACCAGGAGGACTGAACTCATCCTTGATGGAAGTCGGTTTACTTTGAGCACTTAATCCCATAGAGACGCACAAGTGAAAGAGGATCAGGTCTCTCCGTCTTTGGTAAGTTCATTCAGAGGAACAGAACAAACTCATAGTCTAAAGTAGAGCTCTTCCTTAGCTCTCCTACAAGTTGTGATTGTCTGATCAGCAACAGGGGCAAAAAGAGAGGAGAAAAACCCAGCCTTTGGGAGGGGTCTGGAGTCTATAAATCTTCAATCTGTTTTCACTTTGAAAGGGAGGTTTGCCTTACCTACACTGCTTGGTTTTTAATTTTTTCCTTATTGGCAGCTAAATTAAGACCACAGAATGAGCTAAACTCACCCATGGATAGGCTTGTCTTGATGAGTTTCTGTACAGCACCAAACGATCTCACCAACTGAACCTTATGTAGTCTACACTGATAGTATGCTTGTTTGTTAGGAGAGACAAATCCTGAGATATGCCTGTTCTCTCCCTCTCTTTTCCTGGATACTTTGAGTTGTGCCCACCCCACCTCCCTCAACCTTTGGCCCTTCCACCCCAGGAACTGCTGTAAATAGACCACAACATCTCTGCAGCTATTCACCATAAGTCCCCAGATCACATTGTACTAGAAAATAAGAAAGGATTTATTAAACATGTAATTTTGTTAAGAAATAGTAATATGTAGTATTATGACAGCAGCTTCATTAGCCACTGGTGACACACAGGACTTGGTCACATTGGGAACCACTGCCCTTACGCCTTCCTTGATATCACCATCCCACTGAGAGATCCAAGCTGGGGGAGGCAGAGAGGGAGGCACAGAGACTTCCGTGGCAACCTGCCTTACCCAAGCTCTATTGCTTGGGGATGTCACTTCCTTACCCCTCTCTCCAAGCTCTGAAGGGACCAGAGGCCAACAAGGCCTTATGGCATCAGTTTGGTGGCTAATGGCAAGAAGGATGACAGTCAGCCATATAAAACTTTCTAAAGTTCAAATTCGTTTTTCATTTGACAGATTTAATCTCAGCTTTTGCTACAGATCTCAAGTTTCTATTTTTTTTCACTACAAAGCTTCAACTTCATAATCATCACAACCGAGCTGTAAGGTAGACAATGGACAGTGGGTAGAATTGAGCCCAGATAAGAGAAAGATCGTATTGCTGGGCATAAAAAAATATTTCAAAGAGTTTGGATTCAAGGTGTCTCTTCATAGACAGTGAATACCAACCACTTATTAATTCAGTGTGTGCCTATTTAGATTCCTGAAGCTAAATTCTCACATGGCAACGTTTGTGAATTATGATTTCTATCTCCGGTTGGCAAGGGACTCCTATCTGATGAATAATAACATAGCTTCAGTTATTCATTCCTTGATCATCGCTCAGTTGGACTACAACCACACAATATATCCTTAGCAACACAAACTACTTCAAGCACATCAAGCTGGTCTTCTTCTTATGGCAGGATTTAAAATTGTGAATCATTATATCATGATCTTTATCTACAATCAATATATAATAACATTGCTTACATATATCTCCCACAAAATGTTAAAATAAAAAAAAAGCCCTTAAACCTTCCTGTAAGACACTCCAGGGCCTACGCTTTTCCTCTGAAAAGGAACAAAACATCCTATAAGAAGGTGTTTAGCCATGTTCCTTTATGCTGTGCTCTTTCAATTGGGCATTAAGAACAGACTTTTTGAAAAGAAATCCAAGTATTCTCTCTGCATTTTACAGCAGCAGGCTGATGAAGGCTCAGGGAGCTGAAGGCTCACACCTACAGCCTGTAGGCTGAGGTAGAAACCAGAGAGGCCTTTTTTGGTTTTTATATTAAATGCACAAGGCCTGGGTCCTTCACTCCCTCAGATAATATATGCCGATGGGCTTACTCATGCAAATGTCTCTGCTTTGCAAAGGTGAGAAGAGAAGCAGGAGCCCAATGGAGGCTTTCCTTTTGTTCAGAACAGACAGTATTACTGACACAGTACAGCTACTGCACATACATCACCTGTGATGAACCAAGGGAACAATTTTCATGGTTTTGCACCAAGAAGGTCTCAGCATGGCATTGAATTCAGAACATATTCATGACTCATCAAAAAAGTTCACCAGCAATCACTGGTGATAATTTCAGAGTAAGACATTTTCAGTAACCTGAGGGATAATTGCCTCTGGCTGCGCAGACCTGTACAGTCAGCCATCAGCCCTCCTCCTCCACTCCCAGGAACCACTAATTCTCTTATTTTCTTCCTTTTAAAAGGATGAAAGGAAACAGCAGCTGTGTTAACCTTGTAAATTCACACAAAACAGTATTAAAGGTATGTCAACCCATAGCAGTTTTCTGACCCCTCGGAAAAGTTGCGTGGATGTACAGAATTCAGAGCTGTGCTGCTGTGCCAGAGCCACAGATCTCAGTCACATGCTGGGAGCTCATGTATTACCTTTTAGCAGAGGCATTGCCTGCGTGTTGCATAGCAAGCTTTCCTTCCCGGTGTTGCGACAGCAAGCATGAAGCCCAACGCAACAACAAAAGATGACAGCGGGTAGCAGGAGACATAGCCAGTCAACCTGCTGCTCTGCAAATTCTTACCCCCAAATCACTACTGCTGAGGGACTGTATGGCTCAGGTGAGGAGGTGACAGGATACAGATGCTATTTTCTCCCTAAAATACCTAAATTTATTTCTCCCTAAATAGTTTTTTTCACTAAAAACCTATTTGGAGGTCTGTAAACAAATTTTTAAAAAGTCCAAACCCTTTTTGTCTTCAAGATGGCTGCTTGCCATATTTGAGAATATGCTAATTTAAAGCAAAACACATCAAAGAAAAGTGAAAAAGGTGAAATGAAAATGTTAAGAATCTCTTCCTGCTCAAATGGCAGCCCATTATGCTGCCCAGACAGGCCGGGTTTTCCTGTTTTCTTCAAAAACTTGTGACTTTGGACAACAATGCACAGTTTGACTGGATCAGGCATCAACACTGAAAATCACAAGAATTTCTTTTGATTATTTTGAGAAAAAGGAGTTGAAATTCATTGGAGGAAACAATATGGCATGCTGTAGAATAGGTTTGTGGATTAAATCTACTTGGGTCCTTACAGACCTTTGTGTTACACAACGCATCAGATGGACAGCAGCCTGTGATCTGAGGAGAGCTGCTTACCACTGGTAAAGTACTGCAGAAGTAAATAAATCCTAGGCTGACTTATTCTCTTTTTTTCTCGTATAACTTTCATAACTGTTAGAAAAGCATAGAAACTGACCTTTAAAGCAATTCAATTTTTCTCCCAAACTTCAAAAGTAATTTTAGCTTAAAAAACAAGAAAACAAAAGGAAAACAAGTTTTAAAATCTCAAAGGCTGTTGTGAAAAGGGACTGCTGTCCTCCAGCTAGCTCTATTATGCACTAGACAAAGGAATACAGCTTGCTCTGTCATACCTGTATTGATTTTGCAGCTAGAAAAATATAAAAACATGCTTCAAGCAGATCAAGTCTATGTAGGAAAAAGGATTAAATAAAATCACATCTAGTGCTCTGACTGTAGGTGTGCTTTAAAATCAAAGTCACCAATAAGAATTTATAAGTTCAAAAGATGCTAAGAAATTAATTAAGAAGTTAAACCCAATAAAATCTCTGCTCTACTGATACTAAGGGATGGACTGCTGGGGAGCCCAGCACTTAGCGAGGCTACTTTACTAGTACCTAGTGCAATATTTGATGTACAGAACCCTCGGGTCCCATGTTCCACTTCCCCTCCCTTTTTTTTTTTCCCCCTCCTTACTGCAAAGATACACAAACAAGCAATCATCCAAATGGCATTGGCTTTAAAATGGAAATGCATACATATATAATCATTAATTAGTTCTATAACTAAAACCCATCTGCATGCTCGCATAGCTACCTGGGGCATGAGGATTTCCCTACAGCTAAGCAGGAGAAAGGAGATATTTGAGGGAGATTTCACTGGTGGGGAATTCTCCAATTGGTTTATGTCATCAGATATTGTGTATAGTTGCATACAGCCAAGGATCTGTTCCTGAGGAGGCAGAATCATCTCATTTGGGAGGCAGAGGAGCAGATCAAAAGTAGAGTGAGGATATCCAGCACTTCTAAGGCCCGAGGAAACCAGAGTTAAAATGATCCAACTTGTGATTTCTTTGCCTTTTTAAAATGCTTTATCCTTGCAAACTGAGTGTTCCATAAAAAGACCCTGCTGGCCATGAAGTCAGATGCCAGTGAAGGAAGGCACAGTGTCTGCAGTGAAAAGCCTTGCTCCTGCTGGGAGTCTCATGCATCCCAAGGACGAGTCATGGACTCTACTCAGGAGCATCAATACATGTCCAGGGCAGAGTAATCCTATGTCTTTACAAAGAGGCTGCAGAAGAATCTCTTCTACATGCTAGAAACTTCAGAAGTGTCCAATAGTCAGTTTGCTCTTTGACTTTTTTAAGCAATGTTTACAAGATCATGGAACATATTTGGGGTTGGACCCGATGATCTCTCGAGGTCCCTTCCAACCCCTACGATTCCGTGATACAATTCTGTGATATAATGCATTGTAAGCACTACACGGATTACAGTTTACAACAGAGAGTAACTATTACTGACATTACTACAGACTTCTTTACCTGAACTTCAGAAACCCCATTTCACATTTTAGAACATTTGCTTTTAAACCAGCTCTTGCAGTGCTTCAAAAAAACAGGCAGTGCTTGTTGTAAGTACCTTTTTTTCTTTTCAAATACATGTCTGTGCCTGAGAATGAACTATTCTTAAACTATCAAGTCAAGGCAATGTCTTTTTATACTGACATATATACATATAAGCTTGTATATAAAGGGATGCGAGTAAGATTTGTCAGATAGGAGTGGTGGAAATCAATATAGATGATACGAGCATAATGGCTGCATGTGTAATAGTCCATAGTGCATAATCCAAAGGCTGATAGTTCCTGTAATGTGCAGAGCAGTGGTGAAACAGCTCCCTGGAGTAGTCTAACCTCTGTCAAGTACGTTCCACACAAACCACTGCTGGAAAAGGCTTTTTCATTTTCACATATTTTAAGTAAAATGATAGCAGAATTATTTTTGCATTGGGAAATGCATTACCATCTCAAATTAGATGCTGGATGTAATCGAACCCTCCTCCTTGCCTCCTGCCAGGTGCTGTTTAACGTCTCAGGCACCCTGCAAACTATACTACCCATGGGAAACTCAGGGGGCTCAGTACCACCAAAGGCCAAGCTCATCCTGACTCTACGGAGACTGTGGCACTGTGCTGCAGCCAAAAACCTGGAGTAGATCCTTCCCTCTCAAGCTCACACCAGCAAAAGCTCTCTCCTGCTTTATTTCCTCCTCATGCCTTCTGCCAACTCACCTCTACTCCCCATCAGAAGAGGAACATGGTTTCACAAATGCTGTTTTAAGTGTCACAGGTGTTAAAAAACCAACCTAGTGCTTGGCCTGCATCTGGTGTGCCCACTGGAGGGCACAGGTGGAGGGAGGGGTATAACCATTCAATCGTAAAAACCCCTTCCTTCATTTGAACCAACTAAACAGTGATTTCTGATGGCATCCCAGGTTTTTAGCCAGTCTAGTATATATATACACGACTAACCTCAGCAGAGTGCCAGTTTGAAGACAATTACAATTTTATTGGAAACTCCTTTGCTGCCCACCATTTCAATTTGGCATTCAGAAGGTAGTGAGACTTCTGGAAAATGGTAACTGTGCATTAGTAAAATAGAGGAGAAGGGGGAGTCAAAGAAATAATGTATGGGGAAAGCATAAAAAAAATTAATAATCTAGTTTTCTTAGAAAAACACAGAACATTACATCAGGAGACTAGAGGTAAAATAGATGCTGAGCCAGTGCATAAAGCATGAACACTCCCTGTCTATGCTTTGTAGACTTGGTAAAAAAAAAAACCCAGGGAAGTCTATGTAAATTATAGGACAAAAGTCCAAATTTTGGATTTTAAAGTTTTCAGAGAAATGAAACTTACTATAAGCACAGTGCGAGTATCGGCTGTTGAGTTTCATCCAATGTGTGAGCTGGGAAATGTGTGTGGCTCATGTAATGTACCTGCTGTTTTGGTGAGGTCATCATTTCTGTTTCCTTGCAGACCATTCTCAGACCATTCTACCTCTCTGTGAACAAACATATACAGGCCACAGAATTACCTGGTTGGTTTTTTTTAAACAAAGTCTGTGCTGAATAAGCAGTAACAAATCAAAAGCACTATGAGCACAGCAGAGTTAACCTTGGAAAAAATTTTAGTCTACAGCCACCCAAAGCTGCTATACCCCTCAGCCTCAGATTACAGATCTACTAAAATAATTCTACTGTAAACACTCAAAAAATGTATGCAAGTACCAGGACTGAGGCTGCTGATATATTACAGTAACAGACAGCTGCCACTGTTAGCCAGTCAATCTGGATTCCTATCTGTTAAAAAGTTTCCATGGAAATAAAAGGTAATGATGCCACTACTGCATCAGAGATTTTTAATTATTCCCAAATCTTAGCCATCTTTAGCAGTTCTCAGGTATGTTTGAATATGGGAATCTACTGCGTTTGTGAATGTCAAGGGAAGTCTTCTGGCACCCAGTCTTGCAGAAGGCTATGGAGGATGAAGAAGTCTTCACTCTCATGTTCATAAGAAGCTTCTCTGGAAAAATAAGACCGTGTGCTGGTGGCACTTCCACTTTAGGTCTATCAACCTGTTATAGCCCAGACAGGTGGGGTCAAAGGTTACAGAAGATTGATGGCAAAATTATCAATAACTCTAAGGTGACACTAAGGAGAGTATCTTCTGCAAGTATGCAATCGATCTTTTATTCCCATGGGTGCCCAAATATAAAGAAGAGGCAGTTAATCCTTATATTAACTAGCAATTGTTTAGAACACACAGAGAAGCAAAGGGGCATCTTGTCATCAGGAAAACATTTGCAGAGAATAATGGATAGTAATGTTGGAGATCTGGCTGGGATTGCTGGGCTACTCTGCCCAGACCACACAGGGAGGCTTTTAAAAGTTTTGATCTCATTGGAACACTATTTTTTCTTCCAGTGTTGTGATGAAAAGCCTCCTTCGGCTGTACAGGCTGTGAAGCTTGATTTGAAGTCTGACATGGATCTGAAGTCACACAAAGGAAGCAGGACCAAGCTTTCAACTCTTACGGTCAGTGGGAGGGAATCAAATACCCTGGTCCTGCAGCAAAAGAGAGCTGTTGGACTGCAGGTTGAAAGTTACAGGTTGAAGGTTTTAAACTCTTACTCTGACTAATACGCTCCTGTCTTGCCAGAAAAGACGCTGTTGAATTTGTAGAATCTGTGTATGCTCCAGGAATGAAAAGCACATCAGCAGCTTGTTTTAGAAGTGCAAAATAGATTTCAGAAGTCTAGGGGGGAAAAGTGTTCCTTTTTTCATGCAAGCAAGACACATTAAAAACTGTCCTCTGAACATCAACTTTATCTTACGCATTAGCAAATCTAAAATAACGGCAGACAATTCTGCACCGGTATTAAATTCCTATCTATGTGCCCAGACTTGAAAGATACTATGTCATTTTATTCATGTATCTGACTTTAAAAAAATTGTGCAGAAGTTCTGGATGGCGGTAGTTTGCACCGCAAGAGAAGTAGTTTTCACATTCAAATAACACACACCTGATTTTCTGATTTTAAATATTGTTTTATCCAATAGTGCAATTCATCACTAAATCTTTTCTGATGTGAATTCACAGCTGACTTCTTCCCAGACACTAAAGAGTCTGTACTGCATTCATTTAACATATTGTAAACAGAGGGCCATTGGGGGGAAAAAAATCCCTTCCCAATCTCTTTTCCACCAGGTTTGAAATATTTTTGAGCAACAGTTTAGAAAGTTATACATACACATAGGGTCAGCCAAGAATCCAGTCAATGGATATCAGAGATGAAGGATAGACAACCTTCTACAAAACATGCCTTCCTTCTCAGTGTTTCATACACGTGCAAGGGAGAATTAAACGAGGATATTACTGGCCCCAGAGATAAAACGGCTGTTCTGTAAAAGGACTTATTTGACTTTTAGGAACTTTAGAGAGACCTAAAATTAGCTCCTTCCCTGTAACTCTTGAATTCTAAAATCTCTCAGGAAGAACATAAGATCCCAGCAGCACACTGGCTTAGCAGCTTTATCATCTTTTACTTTCTAATGCAACATTTTCCTTTTCTGTCGACTCTGTCAGTCTGGGCTTTACGCTTGGCAGGAATCAGACAAGGACAGCTGGCTTCTGTATATTTAGGCATCTGTAATAAGATGCTATTTATGGAGGACATGCATAAGGATTGTGTCTTTGAAGGAAGGTGCCCAAATACCAGAGTCCTTCGTCCAGCCAGGTGTTCAGTCCCTGACCCCCCATGATATGTAGAATCCCATTTAAAAATAATCTCAATCTCATTTACACATCTGAGTATCACTCCATTTACATCTTGAATATCCTCGTAGTGAACTACAGTAGCAAGTCTCAATTCATAGCCTGGCCTTCTAATATCAAGCTGTTTTCAGGTATTCAATTGCAGCTAATGCCACTTGCCTTGACCTAAGTTGCACATCCAGCCTGAACTCTGAACACTCTTCAACCTGCAGCAGTGACTTGGTTTGGCTGGAACTGTGATAGTTTTGGAAAAATTGCATAATCTTGATTGACATCCTACTCTCACATCTGTGTCAGTGCTACAACAGTCAATAATATAAAAGCTGTATGGCAAAAGGCTGTGGGCAACTCTCCTTAAACTAGGGTCTCTCTCACATCTCCATAAAAAATAGCAAATTTAAATTACAATTCTTAAAATCTAATTCCTTTGAAATGTTCACAAGTGTTCAGGATACCAAGATCACCTATTATACATATTATACAAAATTCTATACTGCCTTTGACAAAGAGCAGCTTAAGATGACAGCAACAGTATAATGGATAAATACACCGTGTGTGTGTGGGGGGGGTGTGTGTGTGTGTGTGTGTGTGACCAAGACAACACAAACTGAAGAAAAAAATAAGTGGGAAAGTTTGAAACTGATCGACTGGTTAGAAATGTCTGCCTCATTTCTTCCTGGAATTCCCCCTAATGGCTCTTGCCTCATACAACAGAAGAGACACAGAAGTGCTTATTAAGAGGCACATGTTTGGGCCTGAGAAGTACACACCAGACAAAGAGGGAAATTTTACCTGCCATTGCCACCCATCATGAACATGGCCAGTTTATCTGAAGCATCTGGGCACCTGAAAACAAAGAGCTCATGGGTTCATTTGCAGATTTTGAGGCAAATGCTAAATGTCATAAGACAAATACTAGCCACTGAATGGGAGACAAACTCAGCACATCTCTACTGTCAGTAGCAGCACCGTGAGGAGCATCTGTAACCATCATGGTCTAATGGATGCCAAGAAATGGAAGAGAGAAAAAACAGCTTGAAACACATGTATAGACAAAACTGAGTATCATGGCATGTTTTGTGTAAGGAGGAGATGATATTTTTGACAACTACATCTTTTACAACACAGTTTTGTGAAGGAATGAGAAGTTCTTGGGTAGGCTGCAGAACTGACAGGACAGATGGGGCAGTGAGGTATTTTGACACCTATCCTTGCCCTTCACACATCAGGTGTCAGAAGCTGTGCATGATAATGAAAGCAGCCTGCATCGACAGAGTCCAGTAACTGATCCTGAAGACCAAGGTTATGAGCCCTCTGAGCAGCCTCCCCGACTGAGAAATCACTTCAGGAAATCAGAGCCCACGTGCACATTTTGTGAGTAAAGGAGCATGTGTGCTGTTTATTGTTCCTAGCAAAAGAATCCTGTTAACCCTTACAATGATAAACGGTGCACCACTTAAGATGCTGTCTTCTATCTGGAAAAGAAAAAAAAAAAAAAAATCACACTACAGATGACTACCCCTGCTAAATCTTTTTCCTCAACACCCTTCACCCCAGATTCAGAGTCCACTGGCATTAATTATTAATTATTCCTACTTTGTCTTCCTCTTCATCACACTAATAGGTGTCACCTCATTGCCAGAAAGCATGAATCTGGAAATATCTAAAGGAGCATTAAAATTGCAGCTTTAAAATGTATACAACATGGAATCATATCTTCTGCCATTCTGAAGAGGAACCTATAGACTTTGGGCACTTTTACTCATAAACGAGTAGGAAAGTTACATAAAACCAGCTAATATTAGATTAAATGTTAGCAAGATTAGTAAACTTTCTCTGGAAAAGATTTGAAACTAAATTTAATAAAATTTATTACTTATTACAAAGCAAAGGCAGATTTGGGAAATTATGGTTCTTGCCAAAAAAGGCATAAAGGAAGTATCAAGTGATCACCTACATGCAGTGTTATTTCAAAAAGGGTCATTACACACTTTGAGAATTTTTTAAAAAGTAACATTTTTGCCAAATGTTATACACTGGGCAGCTGAAGCTCTTGCAGTTTCTTTGAATTACATAGACAGTTTTGTACTTCCTATTCTGTCAAATAGAAAATCAACCAAAGTTTCTGAAAGTGACCAAACACATGAAGTCTTTATTTGCAGCTTGTGATGAAGTGAGAAGGAGCAGCAGAGTTTAGGCTTCAACAACTGTGAAAACTGGCAGTGTGAAAAAAAAACCCAGTGTGGAGTCTTTAGCTTTTCCCTTGGAGTACAGCAAAGAGCCTGTAGTTGATCAGAGGTGAGGTACTGAATTAACATCTCACATATAAAATAAGAATAGCAACTCCAGGTTGCCAGGGTGTCAAGATTAAATTAGTGAATGTTTGCACTCCTTGCTGCAGTTACAAGACACTGTGTAAGTACTAAGTATTACTAAAAAGAGGAATTTTCAAACATTAGTAAGCTCAGTTTACACAGTTGAAATTACCTATATTTCTCCAAAATAATTCTCCAGCACTTTTACCAGTGTTTGCCACCATCTAACTGCAACAAATGAAACCTTAGCTGTCCTGAAGGCAAGAAGATGATATTTTGCAAACTCTCGATAATAACATAGCGTAAGACAGAAGAGTCCAAGAGAATATTAGTATCTATTAATCAGGATGAAGGCCCATAGTGTGTTACAATCTTTTAAACATAAGTCATGCCTGTTTAAGACTTTTTAGCCATGAGAAAAAAGAAAGAGGAGAAAGAATTATAATTTATGTTCATTTCTTTCTTTTTAAAAATCAAATAAAGGAAGTGCTGGAAAAACCTAAGCCTGACATGTCCGGCCCTAACCCCATTTAAGTCAGTAATAAAACTACTGACAGCAGCGCAGAAGGGTTTCACCCAGTGCATCAAACCCTTTTTTAGCATAACTCTACTGAAGAAGAGCGAGTTACGCTGGGTAACTCATAGGCGATTCGGAAAACAGCACGAACACCGAGGTGACAAAGGCGGCTGATGATACTCATTTACCCAAGGTAGTGAAGAAGGAAAGCAGCTGTGTAAAGGTGCAGAAAGACCTCTGGCACTGACTGGCAGATGAAAGAGCTGGAGACATTGAACACAGATAAAGGTATAGCACCACACATGAGAAAAAACAATTTTAACTCTATATACACAAAAATGGGCTTGGGCCTGCAGCTATTTGTCTAAAATAGAGAACTTGCCATTAGACAGTCCTAGGAAATGCCTCCTGGGGGGCAGCTGTGAGCTGTTACAACAGGAAAAAGAAACAGAGACCGCTGCATGCTCCCACACCAGCTGACAGCTCACCCGACTTGTGATTACTTTGCCACCTAGAATCACAGAATCACTAGGTTGGAAAATACCTTTGAGATCATTGAGTCCAACTGTAACTGTCCTCTATTAAACCATATCCCTAAGCACCTTGTCTACCTGTCATCCAGGGATGGTGACTCAACCGCCCTCTGGGCAGCCTGTTTCAATGCCTGACAACCCTTTCAGTGAGGATTTTTTTCCTAATGTCTAATCTGAACCTGCCCTGGCACAGCTTAAGTCCATTCCCCCTCATCCTGTCACCTGCTACTTGGGCAAAGAGACCAACACCCATCTCTCTACAACCTCCTTTCAGATAATGTAACCTCCTTGTAGGTTGTGATAAAGTCTCCCCTCAGCCTCCTCTTCTCCAGGCTAAATAACCCCAGTTCCCTTAGTGACTCCTCATAAGATTTGCTCTCCAGCCCCTTCATCAGCCTGGTTGCCCTTCTCTGGACATACTCCAGGACCTCGATGTCTCTCTTATAGTGAGGGTCCCAAAACCGAACACAGTACTTGAGGTGCAGCCTCACCAATGCTGAGTACAGGGGCACAATCACTTCCCTGGACCTGCTGCCCACACTGTTTCTGATACAAGCCAAGATTCCATTGGCCTTCTTGGCCACCCCAGCACATTACTGGCTCATATTCAGTCAGCAGTCAAGCAGCATCCCCAGGTTCTTTTCCTCCAGGCAGCTTTACAGCCACTCTGTCCCAAGCCTGTAGCACTTCACAGGGTTGTTATGTCCCAAGTGAAGGACTCTGCACTTGGCCTTGTTGAACCCCATCCCGTTAGTCTCAACCCATCAATCCAGCCTGTTCAGATTCTTTTGAACAGCCTCTCTACCCTCAAACAGACAACACTTCCTCCCACCTTAGTGTCATCCACGAACTTACTAAGGGAACATTCGATCCCTTCATCTAGGTCATTGATAAAGATATTGAACCAAACTGGACCCAGGACTGAGCCCTCCACTAAAACATACAGTGGAAGTAAAACAAAACTAAAGAGCAAGAAGGCTGGTGAGAGACATGGATCTGCATAAGGATCTGACAGAACCCCTCAGCCTAGAAAAAAATCAACTCTGAAGTTAATAATGAAGATATAAAAAAAAGCCAAGAATCATGAGGTGTACACATGGGGATCAGGTACTCATGAATAAATTTAATATAACAACTGGTGGCACCAAAACGGATTTAGCATGTGAGCAGACAGGGACAGATGCTACTTCATGTGCCACATAACCAGGCAGTGGCATCTATTTCCATGGTGTGTCACAGCAACAAAAAGCGACATATCCACATCGGTTTAAAGGCTAACAGCAAAAAAGCACCTCAAGGGACATTACAGAAAGACACACAACCTGCTGCATGCCTCCTGCTCTGCCTAGGCCGACTAAGTCAGTCACAGGCAGAAATCACTTTCACTGTGAATGTGGTTCCAAGACAGTGTTAAGCACATGCAATATACTGAGGCAAGTAGCAGGAACGTGACAAGATGCTCAGGTTCAGACCCAAAAGTCTATTGAAAGTGATTCATTAACTAGAGCACCTCAAGGCCTTTTCACAAGCTAACACATATGAGAATGAGGAGCACCTAAATTTGAAATGGTAACAAATATATTTTGTTGCAAAATACTTTTTTTTTCCCTTTTACTAAGCACCCAAGAAACCTCAGTGAAAAGCTGAATAAAGATGTGCCTGCTGGTTCACTTATTGTTTGCTTTTTATCTGGACCAGTTATCTAAAAAAATTAATGAAAAATTGGTCTGAATATATGTTGTGCTGGAGTACGACTGCATTCTTTTCAAACAAACAGATCTTTTGTCCAGTTTGGTTTTCCTGCTGACAGGATGCCCCATTTTCAAGAAGGCAATCTGCTTTTCAACTGCTGCTGTCCTCGGAGAAGGTACGGCAAGGCAGCAAGGAGCAAACATCCCTGTGTGTCTGCAGCTGTCTGCAGGAATTGTGGAAGCACAAAATGGAGAGGGAAAATCGCTGGCAAATTTCTGGCTTCCTTCTGTCTAATTGTGTTTTAATGATTTGACTACTAGTTATCTTGCCCATCAACTGCCCTCTGTGGCAAAACAGCCCCCATGAGTCAGGCACGTCATCTCAGCACGACATGGTTGTTTATAAAACCGAAATACATAATTTAATAATACTTCAGGACAGTTCCTCAGCTGATGTAAACATGCACAGTCTCACTGAAGTCAGTCAATCTAGTTTGATTTGCTTTAGGCGAGGAGCTGGCTATCTGTTCATAAACATCATACTAAAGAGCCTTTATTTATGCACTATTGCAAGGGCAGGAAAATCCCTCACTCCCACTGGGTTGTCTCTCTGCATGCCAGAGTTTTTCAGAGCTCCAAGCTAATTTGAGGAAACACGATTAGAAAGAGTGTCATAGCTGCAAAAGGATCTGTAATTCATCACCTGCAAAACAAGGGTAGTCAACCACTGAAAAATGCATGAGCTCTTCTGAGCTTTTTGAGCCACTTGGAGCAGTGGATCACAGCAGCATGTATCCCAGATTCCTTCCCTCCCTCCTGGGTTAGCGACAGCAGGCTGCGAGCAGAGCTCTTTCTCCACAGAGATCCCGCATCCTTTCTGCGTCCTTTGCACAACAGCACAGTTTTTCCAGCAGTCTTACTGACACCCATTTAGAGCATTTTAACATCAAGATCAGTGCCCTGGGACGCGTCACATGTGGATGTCTAAAATCCTTGTGAATGAAACATATTGGACCAGGATCTCCACCTTCCTGACTTGGTAATCCCTAGCTCCAGTCTTACTCAGAAGCCTCTGGGAGCCACTAACCCAACCAGGCCAAACCAGCAGGCACACTTGGGCCCTACCTACTGGAATGAGCTCCTCAGAGACAAAGATAAAGTCTGGTGTCTAGAAACCAACTTGCTTGCGTGCACACTTGGTGCTGGGAGCCAGAGTCTGCTTAGGACTGCTGAGCTGATGCTGAAAAGCAAATCCAGGCACCTGAGGACCTGAAAAAGACAGAAGTGAGCCCCTCCTTAGACACCAAAATGTTCCAGATACAAACTAGACAGTGAGACCTCAGGATAGCAATTGAAACGTGCGTCTCAAAATCCATATTTTTATTATTTTTGACAGTCAGTTTTGACAATGGAAATTATTAGTCATTTGGGCCTGAATCATTACATATGTTTAGAAGCCCAGCTCTGGAAATTTTTATGATCTGAACCTCAATTTGAGCCAGATACTGTGTTCTATTCCACAAAAGATTTCTAGGCATTTTTAACTTGGTCTTTGTTGCTAAGAGAACAGCATGGCAGAGAGACTACATGAGAATGGTTTCTGAGCAGGTACTTCAAAATGAGATAATGCCATATCAGTTGCAATTGCCTTAGAAAGAGGCCTTCGAGGGAATTTATTAAATGAGAAGCACACCTGTGACAAGTAATTTTAAGTGGAATTTTTAAGAAAAACACTATTGGTCTTTCATCCTTGAAAACAAAAAGCTTATGCTGTCATCACTGCAAGTATGCATTCAAAGCAAGGATTACATATGTAAACACAAGAATGAGTGGAAACCATGGAGAAAGTGGGCTACAGAAAATACTGCATGCTCTAATGCCATCTACTTGGGCTTACGGAAGTACAGCAGGCTGTACAGTCAATCAGTGGGATCAACGTCATTGTATGCCCTGGGGTTTGCCACGTGTGGCAGATGTTCTGAGGACAATCTGATTCTCTCTCAGCATTGTGTCCTGCCTAACAGACCTGTTTGTGAATGCTCAAGGCTCAGCCTATTATATTATTAAACCCAAAAATACCTTCTTACACATGGCATGCACAAAAGCACTGCAAGAGGAAGCTTAGGAAATAATCAACAAGAAAAGAGTTCAAGGCAAAAGAACCCCACAACTCAACAACAGCCTGCCTGTCCCACCTGAAATCTCCCAAGCCCTGACAATGTAGAAACAAGAATTTGAAGAGGAGATAAGAAGGATGTATATTCCTTGATGACCATAGAAGCGATGACTTTTTCAGACTGGATATACATGATAGATGGCGTGATGATGAGAAATATTAATCCTGTTTTAAGAAAGGTGATTCATATAGCTTGTGAACATGCAGTGGCAGTTGTAAGCACTGAGCTTGAATCTAAACTTTTTTTCTTCTGGGGTATGCTTTGAAGATCTTTTCAAAGAAAGGTCTCACTGATATATTAATGTTTTCACCATTGGACTCAGTTGATCTGACTCTGCTCTTAGGTAGCAGCTGTGAGTCAGAAGAAAACCCTTCTGGATCAATGTAGTGGGAAAGTTGAACCTGGTAGCCAATGTGAGTGGTTAAATGAAACCACATGCACTCTGAATTGTTGTTTATGCTTCTGGATCACAACGCATCTGATGTTTGAAGTAAAGCGAATGATACCTTTGTGATACATGGAAGTACCTGTGTAAATGATGTTGTATCTATTTTTATAAAAATTATTAGTAAATCGCATGAGATTCCAAATTAGAAAGATTATTTTGATTTAACACACATTTTTCTCTCTAGTGTCCAGAAAGGTGTTAAACCAGACTTAAGTATTCTCAATTTAAAAGTAGGTATTCTGTGGTAAGCAGTCCCCTTTAAAGGGAAGTCACAAGCTGTGCACATGCTCCTGCTGGCTATTAGCTTCTGGTTAGCAGATTCTGAATTGCCTTCCCAGAGCGAAATGCTTATGTGAGTCACAGCTCATAATATTGCTTATTCAGCTACATCTCTGTAATTTGAACTAATTGACTTAAGTAACAGCATTACAGGACTTCGGTGCCGACAGCTTCTTCTCTGGCTGTAGCCCCTTGTCATCAATTATCAACTCACACTAATCACTATTACTGTCAAAACTGACATCAGTATATAGCAGCGTTTACCTTACTCCTGGTTCTTATTTCGAAAAACTCATTTACATATGGTATCTATTTTCTGCATTCATACTTTGTTCCCATTATTCACTGTTCCCTCTCCCCCATTCTATCGTTTTCTCTTTCCTGTATCAGCCATAGCCTTCCTTAATTTTTTTTTTTTAATTTACAGTGCTGTCATTTTTAGCACCGAACCACAAATGTGGGTCCCCTAGTTGTCTAGTTTTCTCTCCTCCTCCTAATCAGTCATTACCATAACAGGCTTCTAGTCATCTTGGTTGTGTTTGTCCAGCAAAGGTGCTGGAGAGACTCAAAAGCCTCTCAGCAGAGGAGCACTGAGCTGCTGAAGTCCAAGGGATTGGAAATGAGGGAAAAGCAATGGCTGACTGTGGCTTCACCTTGCACAACTCTGCTGAAGCTTTCAAATTTACATCGCGTTGCTGCGGCTGATACAGTACTGGAGATTTTACAGTAGCAGTATATTGATGCTATAAATAAGATAAAACACTGTTCCTGTTAATGATGAGGCTTAATAAGGAGGAAGACATAAAAAAAAAATCTTTCAAACCCCCATAGTGTTTCTGTGTTTTGTTTATTCTCTTACTTCCTACAGATTTCTTCAATATTTCATTTCTCTTATAATTTTTATCTGTGATACATTTACTATCTTACTTTCTTCTAGGCCTTATTTCATATTAGGCTTTCTCCTTTACATGCCCTATTAGCATTATTAGTTTTTCTCCTACCTTTCCTGTTCTTATTTTTTCAACATCTGTTCTTCAACATTTGTTCTTATTCTTTCAACATCTTTTCTCCCGCTTCCGCCTTGCTGAATGTTGTATGACACTCGCTGCCTTCTTGTGCCTTCTTTAACTCTTTTGTCTGTCAGAGGGCATCACAGTTCAAGAGGGACACAAAAATACTGCAGTGTCCACAGGAGGGCAACAAGGATGGTGAAGGTTCTGGAGGGGAAGTCTTATGAGGGGACACTGAAGTCCTTGGTTTTTTCAGCCTGAAGACAAGGAAACTGAGGGGAGACCTCATAATTGTCTATGGCTTCCTGAGGAGGTGGGGCAAAGGAGCAGGCACTGATCTCCTCTCTTTGAGGACCAGTGAACAGTGATAGAACCTGAGGGAATGGTATGAAGTTGCAACAGAGGTTTAGGTTGGATATTAGGAAGAGGTTCTTTCCTCAGATGGTGGTCAGGTACTGGAACAGGCTCCCCAGGGAAGTGGTCACAGCACTGAGCTTGTCTGAGCTCAAAAAGCATCTGGATGATGCACTCAGTCACATGCTCTGACTTGGCTGGCCTTGTATGGAGCCAGGAGTTGGACTTGCTGATCCTTATGGGTCCCTTCCATGATTATATGATTTTATGATTGTCTTCATTTTCATTTCTATTCACAGTCCTCACTCTGCTCCTTGCTCTCTTTGCCCTTATTGCTTTGTGTTCAACATCCAATCAACTCACTACTGATTGTAACTCATTATTATTATTATTTAGACCTTCTGAGTAAGCAGAATAATTTATATTGACATTTTAATAGAATACAGATTAAGATGCAGGTGTGAAACCAAATATGTTATCTATGAGATGAACAGGTTACACAATATTTGGCATTGCAGGGACTTCTTCACAGAGCAGCTGGTACAAGCATGTAGTATCAGTGCGCTGCTGAAGGTTGGCTGAGATTTCATACTAGATCAATGCAATTTATTTTTTCTTGCTTGCTTGATCACAAAGTGGGCTTCCCTGTGAAAGTTTCAGAAGAACTTTATCAAATTTAACCTTTCTACCAATTGCCACTGCAGTTATGCAGACAGCTAAAATTTATTTGGAAAATACAAAATACTTTCAGGGGGTGCTTTAAGAGGAATATTCATCAACGCTTAATTATTTTCATAATGCAAAAGAGAGGAAGAAGTTCCTGAATGTTCACTTTAGAGGTAAAACTTCCTGGTTCTGTCCAACAGAAGGGGGTGGTAACAAAAATACAGCATACTGGGGGGCAATCTCCCTGACAGGGAAAAGCAAACACTATGTTACTTCAGAGCTGATGGTTGACTCCATATATTTGGGTCCTTCTTACACAAGGTTTTCCTGTATTTCATTTTGATTACTTATTTCAGAATACAGTCGCTAAAGATATACATAATTACTGTCATTTGGCACACGCATACACACACACCCCAGCATCAGGTTCTAGCACTGGGTAAGAACTTGTTTGGCTGAATTCAGAGAATATAAGTAGCTGGCTCTATTATGCAAAAATAAACTATGATCTGAAGACTATCTGAAAAAAAATGAAGAATGCTATAAAGGGGAAGATGGTCAGATATGTCACCCGGAGTGACCATTTTCTTCCAACCAAAAGTATTTTATGATTCTAAGATATCACAGCTCTCACTAAAGAGACAGATGCTCTGCATCTCTTGATGCATCTATCTCATTTTCATTTTGCTGAAGGGCATGCCCTAAAATGCTGCACCTTGTATTTTCAAATCTGGCTTGCGGCCTACACTGGTACCCCTTTGCAGATGACAGCATCTTTCACTCCACTCCTCCCCACGGGCTTGGGAGGCACTCCTTCCAGACAAACCACTTGCAGTGCACACGGAGGGGCTGCTGACGACAGGATCTTACCAGTATGAGCACAAACTTCAAAGCCTGACCTTGGCACTGGCACCTGGCTGAACTCACCCCTCCTCCCAGCCTCTGCCCACTGAGGTTCTCCTCCTTGGTGCAGCAGCTGGGAAACAACAGAAGAGGCTATGGCAGTCACAAAGCGCTGCAGTCCTCCTTTCTGCCTGGGCTTTTCAGAAGCAGTGATAGCTGAGGTTTACACAAAGAAGTATTTCAGAGTGTGCTGTGAAGTTGGAAAAATAAGCCTTCAGTCAATCATGTCCTGCCTGAACTGAAAGCAACTGCCTTGGACTCTTCCTGGCCTCACGGCAACTTTCCTAATGTCCCTCCATCCTCAATAATTTGCCAGCACCCCCAAACCCGTGCTACAACCTCACCCTTACACAGCTCCTGACAGAGAGCCTAACCACCTAAGTCTGAACTTCTCTCCACAACAGAGAAAATGCTGTCAATTCTAATATAAACTATTCTATTCAAGCACTGTGTCAAATACTTGACTGTGTGGATTCCTCCCCAGCACTATTCCCCACCATCCCCTCAGAGGAAAATGATACAAATAGCATTTTTCTAGTTTCTTACCTATGTTTTGGTATTTGAATTTCTATTGTGGTGCTTTTGCAAACAGCCTGTTTGTAAGAGGCACCACTGACAGGCTCTGCATCAGTTCTCTCTGATTATAATGATTTAGAAATCCTAGACAGAGCTGAAGGAGCCAACGATAAACCAGACAGTCCTGCAGACCAGGCAGGGTCAGCTGTGGACTTTCCTAGTGATCAGTGCTGAAAGGGGCAAATGACTTCTAATTTACTGCAATGCAAGAATTTTGTGCCAGTCTTCCCCAGACAATAGAGTTACATTATACATACCGCTAATTTTTGCTTCCAAAATGACCCTTATGTATCCAGCACAGCTGAGGGAAAAGGAGAGAAAATAACCTGCAACACTGATTGAGCAAAGACCCTGGAGATTTAGTGCACATCTTCCAGTGTTAAGTGTCCTTCAGCTGCAAAGCTGGCTTAAAATGTTCTTGGTTTTATCACCTTTGCAGCTTGGTCCTGCACATACATTGCACCTAGACTGCGTACTCCCCATGGAGCTAATGCAATTTTTAAGTTCATGGACTGAAATTACTGAGGTTACAAAAACCCTTGGGGTGGGGAGGGAGGGAGAGAAGGAGAGGAGAAAGCAACAAGAAAATTGGTGCAAAAATGTCATTTACTGACTGTGTTCATCTAGCACCCCCTCTTTTGGGGAGGTTATAACACACAAGTCTTTTGGAAAATGCTTTGTGAACTCCTGATTGCTATTGTGTGAGTGTTCTGGTAGTTAAAGATTATCCTCAAGACCCACATACTTTACAGACAGGCTCTTGTAAATGACTCAAGAGTAGCATGACTCCTGTAAATAAGTATTAGTTTCCCCGTGTGCACACAGGGAAAAAGAGGAAATTAGGCAAGTTGTTGAAGGCTGCAGCGGGAAGCGGTGTCAGGTTTAAGGTTTGAACTCCAGAAGACTCTGAATAACACATTTGTCTTCAGACTGCAAGCCTGCATTTCTATCCATTTATTTGGAAGTCCTGGAATTTCTCTCAGTCAATCAGCTCACTCTCCCATTCACCTTGTCTTTAAACACCTTCAGATTATATACTTTGTGCCTGCGTATTTTCCTTCCCTGTAATGAGATGTAGAGACACTACTGAAACTTGCAAGCTCCTTCTCAAAAGAAAAACAGCTTGCAGAAGTTTGAAACATGAGTGAAATGCTTAGCAAGCCCCAAATCATTATCTCTGCAACCACAGGTCTAAAGGTCAAGGTTGTTACCTGTATAATGCAAAATGATTTCATATATATTTAATATATTTTGTCAATTTGACCAAGTAAGTGTCAGATAATTAGGGACAGTTGTACAAAAATGTTGCAGCTATAGTATAATTTTGGTGATTTTTTTAGGAAGTTGAATGTTGAAGAAGATTAGGCAAAACAGAACATTTTTTTTCCCCTGTAATTACCCTTTCCTTCACTGCACCTTTACCACAACTTCATACGGCATGGAAGGATGCTTTAATATTTCATCTGTTTCCTGTCACATACCAAACCTTGGCTTATGTACAGTGCCTCCCTTCTGGGGGTGGGGAGGAGAAAGGACCTGCTGGAGGTTTTATAAAGATCCAGGATGACAGGGTGGTCACAGGAAAAACAGCACCTGACTCCTAAGATTTAAACTGCAGCAGTCCAGAGGGATGCCATCTCAGGGAAAAAAAGTGAGACGCAGCATAAACACGAAACCCGTGCAAGGCAGTGAGTGACAGACAGCAGTGTCAGCCTCGTCCTGCATAACAGGAACAAATGTCGCCACAAGGACTGTCCATGGACTTGTAACAGCCACATCTGTACCTGTACCTGATGGAAAAGAAGCCTTTGCTTGGTAAGACTGCTATCCATTTTGTTTTTCCAGGGTGACCTCCACAGCACTGACGGTTCCAGCCTGAGCTTGAAACACTAGTTTTGATACAAAGACCTGTATAGTTAAATGACATACCATAAAAGAAGGTAATTTATAAGTGTATACTACAAGAGAGGATTATGGATAGCTATACTTCAACAGGAAATTCATGGACATACTTTCCTGACATATCAATTTGGAGCCCATGCCTCTGGATGACTTTTTCCCCCTCACTGTTTTTTCTCGAAGCCTGGATGTCCTTTAAAGGAAGCCATAATAAAACTAATTTCTATCATCACCAAGGGCACTGCAGATGAAAAATGAGAATGCAAGTTGAAATGAACATAAATATTAGATGCTAAAATATATCACTGTTCAGAATGCAGTAGGGACTGGGCATTGTGCAGTCCTGCATATATTCTGCAGCTTGTGACAGTCATTTCTGTTACTTTCAAGAAGATAAATAGCTTGTTGAGTTCAACTATATAATCAGTTAACATGTATAGGGTACAAATCTCAATGAGAGAGTTGCATTTTTTTCTTGCTAGATCAATCTTTATGGAAACAAATAATCCATAAGAACTTCCAAACTATGAAATGTAAGATGAGCTTCAACTAACCTCAGACTTAGATTTGAGAAACAAACACAAAATCCTGTTACCAAAAAAGGAAAGAAAATGAGAAATAAAAGTGAAAAGCTTGATTTTCATAATAATTCACTACCTATAACATGAATTGGAGCTGTATCAAGTTGCTATTTAGTAGCTCGGAGACTGGAGGTACTCTTAAAATTGCACTGGATGTGAGACGATGTCTATCAGATTTTCTTGCTTTGGATCTAAAAATAAGGACTTCTCTTCATATTAATTTCATATACATTTAAGCCTGGCTATGATACTACATAGGGGATTGGGTCCAAATTAAAAAAAAAAAAAAAGAAATAAAGATTGAGCTATGATGTACCTGTTTTGCCTTAGAAGTTTTATAGAAACTATTTAAGAGGAAAAAAAATATCCTTTTAGTCTATTTTCTTCTACTCTCTGTTACAAGTGTTCTTCCGTGTTAACCTGTTTAAAATCTAATTTGGAAAAACCACTCAAGAACTTCAAAAGAACACCTGAAAACACTATTTGACCCATAAATGGACCATTTTTACAATCTAAATTTACTTACATGTTTTCTGTGTTTAAGCAACATACACAACAAGAAAGAAAGTCTGGAACGAGGCTATGATTAGCAAAAGTAACTCATTTCCAAACTCATTCTAGTATGAAGAATATTTACACACTTTTGTTTTAATTTGTTTTAGTGTAGTTACTCAGGAAGATATTAACATGGACAAGAAAATGCAATGATGAAAACGTTTAGGAAGAAGAAGTTTCCAGTATCATTTTCCTTGCGATTTATTTCATTGATTTGACAATCATTGGAATGTTTTAGCAAAGCAAGGAGAGATGAAGATCTGTGCCAGCATTCTCGGAACAGCCCAAGAAAAAAATGGAGGTGGATAACACACTTAGATGAGTCGTCATGAAGTTCAGCATGACTAGTGATCGGTGTAGGAAGGGCTTTCCTGCATTTTTTTTGGGATGTATCTGGACTCAGAAATACGGTGAGTGCCCAAGTGCATAGTGGTTTCTGTCTGAATCATCTGGTACATAAACACACTTAAGAAATTCAGTCTTTTGCACAAGGCAACAGAGTTCTGTTAGCGTTTCCCATGCTGAGTAGTACTTCACGTATTTTGGAAGTAGAGAGGATTACCAAAGTAAAGAAGGTAACTTAGGAAGAACAGTCATAGCAATGTGAAAAATGGTGCAGCTTCTGACCCGTATTTATAGTTTTTAATGGGACTGCAAGACGGAGTTGACAAACCTTAACCCAAAATTTGCTCTGCTGCCATGTACGGTCTTGCTTGTGCAGATGATGAGTACAGCCTCAGAACCTGTCAGCATAGCAGGTTCTGCCAGATCTGAAAATCTTTAAAAATCAGAAGCCTACTCAAGGAGAAATTGAGCAAAATCCTTCTATGGCTCTCTAATCCATAAAAGAATTTTCAAACCAGATTGTCTAACCCTACTCTTCAGGTAGCACAAGACCCAGAGGGAAAAACGTATTTGGTAAGGGTCTGTGTGAGAGTATACAAAGTAATACACAGTGCTAAATGCAGGGATGGTAAGTTAGGCTAAAAGCAGAATCACAGAATCGTAGGAGTTGGAAGGGACCTTGAGAGATCATCAAGTCCAACCCCCCATGAATGTTGCAATGGAGAATTATGTGACCAAATAGGACTATTAGCATGCATAATTTTAGGCACAGAGAATAAAGCAACCTTACACCACTGACATTCAGCTCAAAACTTCATTGAATTAAGTCACGGATATTATGTGAACCTGATCTTTTCATTTTCAAACATGTTCCTAGCTGTAACAAGAACAGAAGGGGTTTTTTGGTTGATTATTACATTACAAGAGTTAAATGGAAAAATTACTCATAAACTGGTAGCCCATAAGGGAATTTAAATGGAGTGTGGTACGGAAGGTAAATCGCATGCTGTTGTTTGACTTTTTATAGCAGGAAGAATTAAATGAAATTAAAAAGTACCCTCAAATAACATTTGAATGGAGGAAATACATGTTGCCATAACAAGCCTTATTCACAACATGTATGGCAAGAAGTTCTTGGAAACATATGCCGCAGTGATGGCAGATGCCAAGAACCCTTCATTACTGCTATTCATCTATAAACAAAAATCAGCCAGCCTCCTTGAACTAAAGGAGTATTACTTAGAAATCATCATTCATCACTACTCCTCATCAACCCAGGTGACTGATAACTGAGGTTATCTCTAACTGTATCCACAGTATAATTACTTGTAAGATCTTGAGCTGTAACCGCATCTTACTCTCCAAAAAATCTAATAAAACATCAATTTAAACAGAGCTTGAGCGTGGAAAAAGCACCAGACACAGCAACAGTGACGTCTTTGTGGGCACAGGTAGGAAAAAAATGAGCACACTTGTTTTTCTGAACGCAAAGTCTCAGCAGAAGTCTCAGCATCAACCAGAAGGGGCTGCAGGAGTATGTAGGAAGCTCTTGAGGAGCTCCTGTGCCTGTTCCCTGAAGGCCTTTGCTAAGCCATGCTTGCCTTCCCAAGCCCCAAAGTGGTGGCACTTCCCATGAGGCTGTGGACACAAACTCATGCTGTCCCTGGGGTACCCCAGCAGTTGGTTCCTTACAGGAACACGACAGTGCAAAACCCCACCACTTTTACAGCTCTGTTCAGTAATAAAGCCCCTGTCTTTGCTTCCTTCACCCCTCCCTGTTACTGCAGTAATACTGAAGATTTTAGCATTCCTGCCCTACATCTGTGGATGTTTTTCAGCTTGCATCAACAAAACAGGGACTCAGCAAGGAAGACTGTTTGCAGTAATAACAACAACATCATCATCTAGATCGAGCTGTACAGCAGTTTTTATACAGACATTGCAGGTGACTCTTAGTGTCTGTCAGGGGTCTGGAGATGTGACTCAGATGATAAAGACGATCGAGAGGAAGGTCACTAGTTATTGCCATACCTCCGTAAAAAAAGCAAAAAAAAGCCAAAACCCCAAGAAGCCTAAACTGATGTGTGTGAAAGTAGAGAGAGAGAGGTCCTCAGGACAGAGGTAGCTTGCATACAACAGGAATACCGAAACACAATGTTTTCCTGTTGATGTTACATATGCGACACATTGTTTTTCCCTCCAAGCACACAGACCTTGTCAAGTAAAAAATTACCAGCATCAACTGCTAAGTGGCTATAGAAAGTAAGCACTTGCCTTTTCGAAGACCAGACGTTGGACTACATTTTCAGATAATTCAATCTCCACATAACATGAATGAAATGCACAGATTACACAGGGTACCTGTGTGGTTCAAGGTATGGAAAAACCCACAGCAAGTTGGCATCTGGGAAAAAGTGTCTTTTGATAACTCAAACCAGGGGACACACAGGAAATACACAGAATTTCACAGGAGGACTGATTTTCAGAGTTCTCATTTGCAACTTTGGCTATCAAGAGCTCTCAGTTTTGAGACGAAAAATAACTATTCATATTCTGCTGTGCATATAGATATATATCTATATTACCTACACAGGTGCCTGCAGCTTCTTATGCAGGCAATATTTAAATTGATTTAGCATTGTTGGGATTTGCAATAATTTGTGTGCACTCCTAAATGGAGTGAGGGATAGAATAATATCATAGCATATTCCTCATTCCTGCAACATTTCAATGTGACAATGTCACTCAGTCACATACACATTAATTGGTTACAAGTTAAGCACTGACTTTCCAGAGATTAAAATTCATAGATATCTAAAATTTTTATTTGTATACATGTTTCTTATTTTTGTTATCTTTATATTTAGGACACCCACCCACCACATGTCACATAGTTTTACTATGTTCATATAAAAATATTTTTATCTATGTATTTTCAATCTGCCACTAAAAGAATCACAGCTACTCCAGATACTCACAGGGCTTCAATGGAACACACAAGAGAAGGGAAATCAGTTAATAATTTTTTTATGTCCAGGACCTCACGCAAAGAGAAATTATTTATGAGAAAATAATTTGGTTGACTTTTTAAACCTCCACCTAACCCTTTTTCAGAGTAGCATCCTGAAAAATGTACAGGTTTACTGCATTTCAGAAATGAACTGCTTTTCTAACCAGCCACCTCAGACAAGGTAAACACATACATAGATTATTATTTATAATCCAGTATTGAAAACATCAGTCTTGATGAGTCCTTCACTCTGCACTTTGTATCCAGGTAGTAATAGTTCATCAACAAAAGAGTGACTGATACAAATACACAAGACAGAAAAAAACGTGCCTAGAGAGAGCTCCTGTCCTCTTCATCTCAAGTCTGATATCTGAGTGATAAAGAGCTGACACAATAAAAGACTGAGCACTGCAAGGAGAGGTTACAGGAAGCATTTGCCTCTCAGTCCAAACCTGCAATTCAAACCCAGACACCAGCTACCACTTCAACCAGGAGGGACATGTGCTCTCACTAACCTTGAACACCCTAAGCACTGAGGCTCACACCTCCACACCTCTGCTGCTGCTTAGGCTGAGCAGTGAACCCTGCTCAATCCCTCCTTACCAAAAAATCTAAAAAAAAAAGGTTTTGGTGTTTTCCTCCAGGCTGTGGAGCCTAGCTGGACAAAGGTGCCTCTCTGCAATCCCATGTGAAGCTCCAAACTGATAGGAAGAGTACTTACCCACCACTGAAGAAGTGGGTTTGCTTCATCCCCTTACTTAGCAGCTCTCCCTGCTTGCAGCTCAGCTGGCTTGCATTCAGCTCCAAGTTGCCCTAGTCCTCCTACTCTTTTTTCAGGAGTTGAGGTGCTCAGCATACAGTTTCTCTTCAAGGGGCCAGGACCTGAAAGTTTAAAAGTAGAAGATTTAACAGTCAAATCAAAGTTTTTTTCATACTTAAAACAAAACCCCATGAGGGATGCAATCTCCTAACTCCTACTATGATGTTTTATGTATATCTTCTTCCTAATATGACCTTCTTTTATCTCTGGTCATTTCAAGCCTACTTTTTCACAGAAAACTTTTGGAGTTATTAGTTTTTAGGAAAAAAGATACTTAGAATATTTTTTAAATAGCAAATTATTTTCTAATTTTTCCTGCTCATCTCCCTCCAGCTCCATGTGTCACTCTGAGCAGAAAATAGAAGGACAAAGATAGAATCCATCCTTAATTTAATTTAGGTAATAAATCATTTTATCACAGTTAGATGGTCAGAACATGCAGGGGGAAAAAATCCTACTTTAATAAAGACTCTCTCCTTGCCAGGGCTCAGAAACAAGGTCCACATCAGAGACTTGTTCCTAGTTCTTCTGCTGGTAGTATCGCATTTCAGGGCTTGTACGTGTTTACGGTTCATGGAGAAATAATTTGCTGTGGTAGCATCTGCTCTGAGCATGGCAGTCACAGAAGGTGAGAGTGTCATCGACGGGAGAGGACAGACACATGACCAAGGGCTTGACTGAAGTTGAAAAGCAAACTTGTGTCCTTGGCAGTGTGAGGAGTGATTTCCCAGGGGACAGGTACTGCATCATGATAAAAATAACAGTTTCATGAAGGATCCTTAAACTCAGGCACAAGATTATTGGCAAGAGAAAAAAAAAAAAGTGGGGGGAAGAGGCGGGGGAACTTTCCTGGGTAGGAAACAAGATTGAAATTATACCTGTGGTAGGAGGAATAATTTTGAATTCAGTACATGACAGCGGATGGCTCCCTGTTGCCTGGCCTATTGAGGCAGATACAGCACGATTTTACCTGCTGCTCTAAGCTCCATCTGAGGACATCTACCCACTTGCAAGAGTCACGTGGCTCTGCTTGTCCTTCAGGCATAAAATGGTATGCATGCTATTCAGAGATCAGACGCTGCTGAAATCTGAGGAATTAATAGTTTAATTCTGCCAAACTACCCTTGAAGAGACTTACATTTCATGGAGGAATTTAAAAGGGTTTTTGCTGCTTTTGAAATATTTTGTTTGGTTAAGAAAAAAGCACTTGCTTTTAAAAATCCATTGCTGTACCAGGACACTTAGCAGCTTCTCCAGTGGGCGCTTACCCTCTCCACAGAAATCATGGGGCTATCAAACTTTAATGCTTTTGTTTTGTTTGTATTGAATTTTTGGCTTTCTCTGAGCCCTGCTGTATGCTGAAACAACAGTCATTTTGATCTAAGCATTACTGCAGCTCATTACGGATATGCACACAGTGTTCTCTCTTATTTTCCTTAAAGCAAACCGAAATATTTAAACTTAATTGAAATATTTGAAATATGTAGTTGCTTTTCACTCTTCAAGGGGAAAAAACCCAACACTATCCCTCTAGGATAGCCTTCAGTTTAAAATAAATGGATTTGTTTTGGGGTGCAATATGTGTCTGGACCATGGTTGATGTTGTGTGCAAAGAAAACTCATTAAAATGTCTAGGCAGATTTAACTTGAAAAGTAGCACTCCGAAAAGCACCAAATTTATGTCATTGCTCTTCTGCTTCCCAGAGAAGTAGATGAGCACATGAAGAGAGAAGCTGTTAAAAATCCAAACCAAAGCATGGGCTTCTATAATATAGGCAGCAGAATACCTGTGTCCTGTATAGCCCGCAAAATTACTTTTCAGAGGTCCTTATGCTCCTGGACATCAGTATTGAGGAATATATAGAAACTGAGAGCTGTTCTTGAAAAACAAAGGTTATTTTTTACAATCACCTAGGGCCACAAAAATGATCAAAGGGCTGAAGCACCTCTCCAATGAGGACAGGTTGAGAGAGTTTGGCTTGTTCAGCCTGGAGAAGAGAAGGCTCTGGTGGGACCTTATAGCGGCCTTCCAGTACCTGAAAGGTGTCTATAAGAAAGCTGGGGAGGGACTGTTCACAAGGGCATGTAGAAATAGGATGAAGACTAATGGTTTTAACTAGAAACAGGTAGATTTAGGTTGGATATCAGAAAAAAAATTCTTTGATACGAGGGTGGTAGATCACTGGAACAGGTAGCCCAGGGAGGTACTGGAGGCTCCATCCCTGGAGATATTCATGGTCAGGCTTGACGGGACCAGATCTAGTGAAGATGTCCCTGCTTACTGCAGGGGGGTTGGACTAGGTGACCTCTAAAGGCCCCTTCCAGCCTAATAGATTCTATGATCTATGATTCTATAATCACAGAACCACAGAAGTTCAGCAAGCCATCAGGAGAGAGTTAGAGGAGAACTGTTGAGCCAAAGCACCAGTTCGATTGTAGCAAAAGAGTTTTCCCCGAGGTTACTTACCAGATCTATGAGGCGTACAACAGCTCTCTTAGACAAATATGGGACATTTTATGCAATTTGCATATATATATACTGCAATCTTACTTCTCACCTGTCAAGGTTAATTCAAACTGAAAAAGTCCTAACAAACCGCGACACGTGGCAGAGATAGCTCATATAGGCCTGATTTTCCTAGCTTTTGGACAGTTATTAATGGCCTTTTATATTTATTTAGTGTTTAATATAAGCCGACTATGATCCTAGAGTCAAGCATGATTGATCATTATGAATTATGTATTAATAATGATTAATTGCAATGATTAACTGCTGCTGCTCAAGTCAGTGACAACTATAGTTGTCATTGTTATGTTAATTTGCAACACTGTAAAAATGATGATGAACTAAATTGACTTCATTTACTTTAACATAACCTATACTCTGTTTTAATTATTGTAAATTCTGTTCAAACAGTTCTATAAATACCTTGTTGGAAATTATGTCAACCTCCATTCTCCCCATTCCTATAGTATAAGTTGAGCTTATTAAAATCAAGGTCAAAACATATGTCTTTCTAAGATAATTTATATGTAACAATATGTTATCCTTCTTTTCTATTATTTAGGAGCTGAAAAGGGAACACAGCTCAATCCAAAATCTCTGAACAGGCCCAGCATCAGGAATTACTTATATTACCAGCCTAGATGAGAACTACCCATGCGTTCAACCCAGAGTGAATGAGATGACCCCTTTAAAAGTCTGATGCTACAGGAAAAGAGCTGGTTAACAAAACCTTGAAGTTCTCACTCTTCTAGAAGGTAGCCATTTGGAAAACCAAAAATTGTGCATCTGCCCCGTGTCTGTTGCAGGTTTCAGAAGGCTGAAAGAAGGTTATCAGAACGTTTTGGTGGGACATTAAAGAAAGGGGGCATGCACATAGACACAGAGTGCTCAGGGTCCAGGAGGATTGCTGGTGGGAGGTTAAAAGAGGGACAATCCTCATCAATGTCACCAACCATGGGACAAATGACAGAGAAAGATGACTCTAAGGATCAGACCACCGTTGTTGGTATAAAGTAGTTTATGCACCATAGTATGAATCTGTAACACCTGAGCAATGGCTTTGACATAGAGCATTTGGTGTTTTCTTTGAGGCTGAGCAGCTGTCCTAAAACTACTTTTTCATACAATGAGCAATTCCAGTGACAACCATGACAGGAGGAAGAAGAGATCCCAAACTCCAGAGCTCATCAGGGCTGGTGTGAACAACAGAAACCATGAAATTTTGCTGGGACGCCTTGGGTGAGTGGCTTACTCGTGTGAATAAGGGCTGGTGCAGCTTGTACAGCTCAAAATAACACATGGATATTTCAGGTGAACAAAAGCTAGAGAGCATTCAACCTACTGCAGCACTCCCGTATGTTGGCTTTCTCCCCAGTCCTGTGTGTCCTTCCTCCCTTTCCTGCTGGTTTTCCTTTAGAGAGTACTAACAACGAATGAAAGAAAACAAAAAAACAACCTATTTTTTCTTACTGTCTCTCTCAATCTGTTTTTCCATGGCATCTCCAGGAACAGACAAAAAACACACAGGAAAGGCCAGCAACCCCTCCCACCAGTGAAAAAATGTCAGGGAAAGTCCAACCAGTGGGCAAAGCACAAGCAAAGCTGTTATAGCAAAATGGAGTAAGCTGCAAAGCTGCCTGGATTCAAAGTTTACCTCATACCCTGTAAAGTATACACAGAAAAAAAGTATTACAGTATGTAAATGGATATCTATTTTAATCTCTGAATGACAGCTTTTTGCTGGAGGCAGCTCAGATTGCTGGTCACAATGGATACCTTGCATCCATGAGAGGATGCAGCATTTGTTAAGCACAAACGGAAAGTACAGTCTATAAAAGCCCATCTTCCTTAAACGAACTGGAAAAGGAAGGTTATTCAGAGAACTGTATTATGAGTACCAAAGATGTATGGTACAACAGGATACCAGCCCTAAATGTGTGTCACCTTATGTTTCTTTCAGCCTGTACCTGCAGCATGTCCACGATACTTAGTTTATCTGCTGGGTGGGCATTACCTGGGAGCAGGAGGAGAGGCATAAAGGCATCAACCTTTCTCTCCTGCAAATCATCTGCCACTTGTAGTCCCATACTCTATTCCCCAGCCACAGTGGCAGCAATAGAAATGCCACTGACAGCAATGATCTTTTGCACCTTCCTCCTAGCCTCTGCCAAGCTGCAGAGTGGGATGGTGGGTTGGCAGACACTCCATCCTGCCTTGTGCAGAGGCCACTGCACATGGCCAGCCTCATCTCATGGGAAAAGAGGCTACTCCCACTGTGTAACCCGAGATGGGAGCTCAACCCGAAACAGCCTCACCCTGTCCTCAGCTCCTTGCTGGAAAAATGAGATGGACTTGTTTCTCTGCCTGTCCTGATAGCAAGGGGAAATACTGCACAGACACTGAGCAGGCGGTCAGAGAGGCCGTGCAAGCGAGCGCTCTGACAGCTGGCTGCTTCTGGTCAGCCTCTTTGTACTACTTGGGAACTATTTCACCTTCCCTCCATCATAGCAATTGCTCTGGTGGAAAGGAGAGCAGACATCTCTCAAAAACCCAGCACAGAGCACAGAAATGAAATTTTGGAGATGCAAAACAATAATTAAAAAGTATCTGCTCAGTAGTATGGAAATTAATTTTTTTTTCTAAATAACATTCAGCAAGAAAACAAGAATAGGTGTATTTCCTTCTTTGAGCTTTTGTTTATTATAAGCCTTGAGTTTGGGTTGCAGCAACATATCTCATTAGCTGAATTCAAAATAATTAAGGACCATCTGAAAATTCACTTCCCAATATCTACTAGCTGAAAAATAAAATACAATCATAGAGCTATAAATTTAAAATATAGGCCTATTAACCATATGTTTCAAAACTATTATATGTCTGCCCTTCTCATTTGTACTTAGAAGAGAGATCTGTGTTCCGATTTAAATACCCCTAGCTATACTGACTGCAAAATGCCAGCTTTAGTATTCCGTGTACAACTAATCAGAGGTAAAATAAAATAAAAATATTAAACTAATTGTATGCCTTGAAATTCATAACCAGCATGCAACATTTGTCTGGTTGCAAAATACTGCCTCTAAGGATTTCACAATATTCCCAAATTACAATCGGTTCAGTGAAGGTCACCAGCAAAAATTGGTATAATTGCAATTCCATTTTCCAAAGACTTCTTTTTTTAAAAAAAAAAAAAAAAATCACTGTATATGTCACAGACATTTATTAATAAATTTTAGCGGAGGTGTTGTTAACTGCATTATTAGTAAGCACAGCTTCTTACTATTTTTTAGTGGTAGTTTCATTGCATTTTCCACATAAGAAAGGTTGTGTGTGGTCATATGTAGAGGTGTCAGCTGCTTTGTGTAGCCAGGGCTATTAGACCACACAGTGACCCTTTCAAAATTGGAATATAGGAAATGCAGAAACTTCTGTTTGCCCAGGAATAGCCCAAAGCAATGAGGTCAGGTGGCTGGCCCAGTGTCAAGCCTACGGTTTACTTCTCATGTTTCTTCATGGCCCAAATTCGGATCTTGCTTTGCAAAGGAATAAATTCTTTCCTATTATGCCTTCAGGAAGAAATTGCAGAGTCCTTAGCTGTAATATCTAGCACTTTTGTTTTCTTTAGTCGCCTGCTTTTACTGTATCTTTCTTGCAGGTTGACTTTTTTTTCCTTTTCATTTGTAACATCCTGATGGTGCTATTTTTATACAATTATCTGAACCAAGATAGCTTAGCTCTACAGATTATTAATGTTCAGAGCATCTTTTCTGAAGTGCACTAAGAGCAGTTGGCATGCTAAAGGGCTGACTACACACACGCACGTATGCAGAAATGTAATTTGAAATCACTGCAGATCCCAGGACTCTCATTTACAAAGGACTCTCATTTACTCTCATTTTCTGCAGTTATAACTTTTCCTCTCAGCCCTTATTAATCAACACTTCCATGGGGATCAAATATCAAAGCCTGACTGCCCTGGCTAAGGCAAACTATCACGTAAATCAGTGGCATTTAAAGAATAAAACAGGAGAGGTTTAAGTCAGCCAGATGCCTCAAGATTAGGCTTACTAAATTCAGCAGTGCCAGAAGGACAAAGGTCGACAAGTGGCTTTACATCTCCCTAAGTTTTATATAACTGACATGTTTTATTGTGTTTGAGATGCAATGTTGGGGTTTTTTTATTGTGGCTTCCAAAATCAGCAAGAATCAGTATTTGGGGAGATGTGAGCACTGCTGTATTTATTATTTCTTTCTTACTTTTGAAACTGCAGCTGGTGAGAGCTCAAGTCCTGAACCGTGACTGTGCTGCACCGGGAGCTCTTCAAACATAAGGGAAAAATAAAATGTTCCTGGACACAAGAAAGCACCACTGTTAACAAACCACATGCTGTTCTGATTTGCCACAATCAGGAAGAAATATCACAGATAAGACGGTTCCTATCTTCCACAGACCTTGTAACATGTAACTTGCTTTCCAGTCAACTCTAATGATAAAAACTGTTTCTTTAATCTAGCAGTGCCTTGGTGTAACTTCAGGATGTGTGACACTAGGAACAAAAAGGACACAAGGCAGCACTGGTATGGAAGAAGGCGGCCCTGGTACAGAGGTGTAGCATGGCTGCTGTCTCTGCTGTCACCTAATGCCATAAGGAAATCCAGCTAGCATTGATAGCGCCTGCAGCTATCAAACCTCCTCCTCTCCTACAGCGGAAAATGGTGCACATGCTTAGGCTGCCAGACTTGGGGTTGATTCATTCCCACCTACAGCCACAGTGGTTGGTGTGCCAGGAAGCAGGCAGGGCCATGTACTCAGGCCACGACTCTGGCGCTTGCCCTGAGCTCTGTCCCTCGGTGCCGCTCCCAGTGCGGTGCCCACATTATGCAGGGGGACACTGCAGAAGCCAGGCCCCAGCCTGCTCCGTCAGCTGCATGGAGAATTTATCTTGAGACAAGTTTGTAGTAACGACACCACGGAGGATCCTGAGGACACAAAACATCACTAACATTGCCGTGGTTTCTAAAACGCAGACCGCAGGAAGCACTTCTAGCAGTTCGGAGGTTATTAGCAGCTAAAGAATGTTGTTGTTTTGCCACTCCGATATTTTTGTCCTCTTAATGATCCTGCTCTTGAATTTATATTTTCAAAACAGAAGATAACTAAAGAGTAATAAAATGCATTTTTAATGGCCAGAGACACTATTACCCTTATTTCCTAAAAAATGTTCATACATATACAATAAATTGTGCTGAATTATAGATATTAGAACGATTAATAATGAGCATTAGAGAGTCAAGACATTTCAGAAAGTAGAAGCCTTATCCAGTAAGCTTGTTAATACTTCCATTAGGTTGAAATTAATAACAAACTGCCTGAGGTCTCCTGTGAGCTCTAAAATACAGTATTTAAAAGTAATCTGTTTCCTTGGCAGTTATTTAAAATACCATATGACTTTTCAGAATCTAGTTTGCAATACTTCATCAAAACACTTTTTAGATGACTGAAAATGAAAGGAGAGCCACTAACGTTTTTATAGTTCTTTGCAATGTTAAACAGTCATCTGTTCCCTGTCTTTAACATATACAAACATGTACTGTGACTGAGGGAGAACAGATTCTCTTCTCTACGTGTGCATACACATATCGAGGAAGGTAACCTTCCTTCTGTTGTGTAACATAAATCACACCTTTGTCCCTAAGCTTAAAGCTTTACTTAGTCATTATTCTCTTGTTCCAAGCTTTTTTCAAGGTGAAAGTGACTTGACATTTGTTGACCGTTAACAGTGGCAGAGGTGCCGATTGGCAGGAAACTACAGAGTTGAAGTGAGGTTTATGGTGGTCTTGTGTCATTCTAGGCAGAATAAGGAGATTTATCCTTGACCTAGATGGGAAGAAATAAAAACTTAACACACAAAAAAAAAATTTTGAAAATCAACTTCCAGTTGTCAAACTCTGTTCAGACTATATTGTGGCAGAATGGAAATTAGACGGGCTTTGGACTCAGTTTTTATGGGGTCCTTCTGCATTTACCCAAGCTAGAGGACACAATCAGTGCTAGCTTCCAGACACCAAAGAAGGCACTTGCACAAAAGCCTGGGTGTGGTGCAATGAAAAACCACAGCCTCCCATGGGAAGAAACCTCTTTGGGCAGCTCTGTGTGGATGAAGAGTGCGTTCTGTGAGGATTATGCCTCTAATGCTTCCTCTCCTTTTTCACTAACCTGGCCTCAGTTGATCAGAGCAGCGTTGTTGCAAGAACATGGTGATTTCAGAACAAATCATTTTCTGGAAGGGATGAAGAGTGAATCATGCTGTAAAGCTATCCCATCCATACAGGATAGAAAGCTATCCCTTCCATACAGTAATAGTAGGTGGCTTGCTTTAGTACCCAATTGTGAAAAGCCAGATGCAGTTTAGACAAATACTCGTGTAACAGACAATTTCTCTTTGGTTTTACCTGCTTGTAAACCAGAGCACCTTCACCTTCAGTTTGGTTTTCTTGGCCTCCGTGATGCCTTTCGTGCTTCCTTGTAGACAGGTATCAATATTACCAATGACATGCTTTATAATTAACTGCTTGAAAGAAACTGAACTGACACTGTCCAGTAATTGAGTTATTTTAGTGGTAGTTACTCACTTTTTTGCCCATATTAGTTTTTGAGAGCAGGTGAATTAACTCATTCACTCAAAGATACTTTCCATAATAGAAGACCAAGGAAAAGGATTGTCACATCTAAATGGGAATCAGAACATGTTCAATTTCATAAGCCCACTTTTTAAAAAAGAGGTTATCCTCTATTTAAGCATTTCTGTATCAAATTTTACTAGTATATCATTACTGGGCTTCAGAATTTCACAGTAAAGGACTGTGAATTTCCAGCGAGGTGTGAAGGATGTCATTACTACCCTTAGTGAGATGTCAGTAGTCAGCTATAAAGAATAACACTTCTATGAAAGTTGCTGCATTTCTGAGGGGGCATCAACCTTCCCTCCATTTCTGTGCTCTTCACCTCAACATCACAGACCGATACTGCAGCTTTTCAGTGCTCAGAAAGCCAGCAGTTAGGTATTACATATCCCCAAGTCCCACTAGTATTTCATTAGCTTCTAAAGCACAGTAGTTGAATATAAGAAAGAAACAATGAAAAGAAAATTACCTGATTTACACTCAGTTTGGCAAATTCAAATGCAAAGAAACTCCCTAGGAAAAAAAAAAAAAAGAAAAAAAAAGGAAGAAGGATGCTCAGAATTGGGCCTAAAAACCTGCCATGATGATTGGGAAGAGCTATTACATGTTTAAATTTGTTTAACCTTCAAGCTAAGCAGAAGCAGACCTAAATGATTGACCCATTGGTACCAAGTTCTAACATCTGATGACAGATGGATCAATTAAACCAATGGTAAAGATTACCTCTGCAAAGCACTGTATTTCCAGAGTGTAACTAATGGGAAAGGAAATCATTGGCTTTCAATGAAGAGATACATATGATTCCTCTTAATTACACTTCATTACCCAAGAGCAGTCCTTGTGCGTGATACAGAGCAAAACAGTACACAATCAGTTTAATGTTTTGTAAGTAAAAAAAAAAGCACCACTGTGGGATATGATGCATGCTAAGAGAACACAGCCTTCCTGTTATCTTCTCATTTATATTTAATGACTACTGGCCCTTTAAATGATGGGATTTCCTTCCCTCTGTGAATGGATGTCCTCTGATAAGGGGCTACTTAATTTTCAATCAGCGACAGAAAGCACTTAGCATTTTGGGTAATGTGGTCTTAACCCCAGTCTACAGACCAAAAGCTAAAGACAAAAGGCGCAATTGATATTTTTTTGTTATTGTCCAAAATGAAAATCTGGTATAAAGAAAATTTTGGACTGAACAAAAATACTATCTAGAGGCAAAAGCAAAAAAAAAAAGGATTTATTTCCTAGTAAGTTTACTTCAGTTAGCTACAAATTAAGTAGTTTTTTGATACTTTTTTAAGAGAGCAGAAAATAAATTGTTGAAGATGTAGCAAGAGAATTTTGAAAAAACAATCAAAACTTTGGGTTCTTTTTTTAATTTTCCATGGTTTTGTAGATTTTTTTCCCCATTTTTGCCCGACTGAATTTTAGAAATTAAACAAGGGTTTCACAAAACCTTTAATTGCCACTGACATTTTTTGTGAATTAAGTCTTGACAGAAAACATTCTTCTGATGGCAGGACAAAGTGGGAATTTTGCCATCAGACTAATGGGAGAGAGTCTAAGCTCTGTATATGCTTTGTACTTGCTTTTTGGGAAAAGGCCAGAATCAGGCATCAGGTACTTTACTCATCTGTGAACAATAAGATCTTTCACGGTTATATTAAAACAGTACAAAACCTGGGAGGAAATAAGTGCATACACTTCAAGCAAAGAGGCTCTTTCTATCTCCCAGAAGGAGAGGAAGAAAATTACTCTGTGGTTGCACTCTCCTAGGACATGATTTCCTGTAATGTCTTGCCATGCACGTGACCATTTTCAGAGTCTGGATGGGTCTGATCTGACTAGGCAACTTTCATATTCTTATGCCCCTAAATGGTTGGGTTTAGTAATAAATCATCCACAGATTTCTGCAATCTGAAAGAGCCATGATATTACTTAAAAGTTCTTTTGCATCTTAGAAACCACTTGAGAAAAGATTTTATAGCCATGTCACTTATGAACACAGGTTGGAAAACCAAAAATGAGCACAAGGATCTGATTAAAAAATCCCACTGATCTCAGTGAATATTGAACCAAGTCCCCAAAGAAGCCAGCACATCGAATTTCACTACTTGAATTCTTTCCTACTACTTCTGACGGATGCGTTTGTGGAGGAAGAGAAGTCCTCTAATGAGACCACAGATGTGGTGACTCTCACCTTGGGGCACCACAAATCTAATTTTAGTAAAACCTGTCTACCAATTTTCAAGAACCAGAACAGTAAAGAAGTGATGACATTTTTCTTAAGCAAATGGTTAGTTCTGGGATCTTCCACAGCGTGGGTTCCATTAAAATCTTGACATTTACCAGACCTTGGAATTTACCTTTATTGCTTTCTTTTTGTGGTATTCCTATGATAAATTTAACAAATGTTTGGTCGATGTCAACATTTTAATGATACCCTCTGTTTTCTGAAGTGGAAGGGATGAAGCTGTCACTGTGAGGGTAGACAGGTCTGTTATCTGAGAGAGAAACAGCCATTCTGAAGATATTTTTCACATGAAACAGTGCTAAACTAACAGCAAGGGACTGTCTTGGAAGTGTCAGTCCATTCTTAACTCACTCTGTAGTGCCTAGATACTGTCAGAGCACAGTGTAGGATATATGACACAAAAGTCTTCAAATAACATGCTGATGGGTTCAGCCTAACAAACTGGTGAGACATACATATGTTATAATGCAACACCTCGGTACAACAGAGCTTAGGCTGGTGTCACAGTTAGTTCTAAGGATGTTATCCACTGTCCTCAACAGTTTTCCTTCTGTTTGTTTAACTCAAATTATTAATTTGTGCTCTGCTTAAACATCCACAGAAATATACCTACATACATATATATATACACACACACACACAGAACACACATTTCCTTGAAGAGCATCTCCCTAAGACAATGCAAGATACCAAAGCTCACATGTCAAGAGACCTTGTTGCAATAGTCTACATCATATTATTAGCTCTTGTCTAAAAGCAGTAGCCTGGGTGTGCATGGTGCACTGGGTACAAGCAAGGTGATTCGTCATGCAGGTGTCAGGGCTGTGAGCTGGAAATCAGGTCTCCTAACTCAAGGGAAAAAGGTCCCTCTCCTACATACCCATGCATCTTGCAGACGTGTCTGCACACCCCAGGAAAAGAGGAAAGAGTCCATGGTCAGTGAAGTGCCTGTTAGAGACGTAAAACACAAAAAATCTTATTCATGGTTAGTACCTTCAGCATTTTGCTCCTTTTGGATTTTTCTCCTAGGCGATGCAGCTCTGTGGCAGATTTAATTTTTCTGAGTGCCAAAACCTGACAGCTCCATGGCTGGACTCTTAGGAATTACAGTGGACTGGAGGATCAGAGACCTTCTTCATTCTCTTCCTCCTCATCTTGTATTTCAGTAACTGGTCCCACAGGTTAGATGTCAAAAGGCAGCAAGGCAAGTATCTTGGGATAAAAACCCCAACACTATTAAGAGTGGAGTCCTTGAACAGTGGAATTTTACATTTCCTAGGTCCCACAGTGTAATTACACTCTTTGTCCTAATGGTTACCATCCCCTTCATAGCTGACAAAGCAGATCCAGGTTCCCTGAAGAAGTAATCAGGCCCCAGGTAATCATGGCCTCTTATCTTTCATTGCCAGTGCCTCTCCTAAGCACTCTGGGAGCAGAGTTAGAGACAGCAGCAAGGGGTGAGCAGCTGTGGAGCCGCTCTCTTTCTGTTTTGTTTCATGGACATATGTATAATTCAGGCAGGACTCCATTGAAAAAGCGATGCATTTACTTAGGCATAAAAGCGATGAGGATCTGGCTTCATATGTTCTATTTACTCAGAAAAGTAGTAAACTCTCCCCAGGCATGGAGCTGGGCCAAGCTGTGTGGTCCTGGCAAGGCACCACCGTAGAATAAGGAGGGCTAAATTTTGGCTCTAAAAATTTAATCCCAAGGAGTAATTTGATTACTTTTAAATGCGGCTTCGTTTTCAATTATTTTTCTCAGCATGTTCTCCCATCGCCTTCATCCGGAACACGAGCTGTACCATTATGTGACTGCGCCTGGACGGAGAAATACGCAGACCGCTGCTAGGCAGGGGGTAGCAAACCCTCATCTTCCTGCTCGTATGGCACCTGATAAAGGTACCCTCACACTGCTCGGGGCCTCAAGGGGCCACGGTTTAACAGAGATACAGAATAATGCACAAGCAGACGAGGAATAATCTTGCAAACGCTGTCTGTGGCTTGGCTGCACAGTTAGAGACCCCTGGGTTGGCTTCTTACCGCACAGCACAAGCAGAGCCACTGAGAGCTGCTGGCGCAGGGCCTAGAAACAGCACAACTGCTCTAGTCACATCGCAGCCGGGGTATTGCCTCCTGCTCTGGAGTTTGCTTGCCCAGCACAGTCATTACCTCACTGTGCTGTATTTTGTGTGGCAAGCATGTTATATATGACAGAATAAAAAAAAAGGGCGGGGGGCGTGGAACAGGACTGATAAACTCTCCTTATCGCCTTTATCAGTGTCTTAAGATGACAGCATGCACTTCTGCAGGCACTCAGAAGAAACTGAAAATGCTAGGCACTATTCCAAAACTCAGAGCTTAATGTAAAAGTCAAATATAAATGTAATTGTGTACATTCTGATGCTCAAAGTAGTAAATATTTGTTAACTTAATGGCCCTTAACTCCTCAGTCATCAGTGAAAAATGGGTCAGTCTGCAAAGTGGGAATATTAGCGATTCTTCTCTTTGCCGAGTTCTGTTATACACCAGTAATAACTGTGTGTATGGTGATGTTTTATATATATAATAAAAAATCAGGACATGTAGAACAATAAAATACAATTAAATATTTGAAATTTCTGGTTCTATAAAAAGATCAAGGAAAACAACACAATGAAAATTACAGAAATAAAAGTGGAATTTTGATGAGTATCTTAAAATGTATTTGCTACTCAAGGATAATACCTGGAGCAGACAAAAAGGCACAAGAAGTACATAAGGCAAATTCATTTATATTGGGTAGCGAATGTAAGTAAATTGGTTTAAAAAAAACCCCAACAACCCACAAAAAAGTCTCTGCAGTATGTTCTAGAAAGCCAATATAGAAATATTAAGGTGTCTATCATAATTTTACAGCTATTGAGTTGGAAACACTTATCTGCATTAATTCACTCAAATTTCACATTGATCTCCACAGAAGCCAGTCAGAGATGAACTACATAGGTCTGCACTGCAATACTAAAATGTACATACTGAACCCTCCCCCAACGGACAGTTGTTCTCATGTGCAGTATGGTTTCTGCTTTTGACTGCAAAGTCCTTAGCTCCACTTCAATCAGGGGTATCTGAAGAGTGGCAGCTACCCTTTCAATAAGCCACAAACCAGATGCAGCATCTAATCGAGATGACTTAATAGCTGGCATGGGATTTTGATCAAGAATTTAGAGCAATGGAAAACCCAGACAGCACATTTCTAATAGATCCAAATCGGAAAATCATCAATGACAGAGTCTTTATCAGAACCCCATGGTGATCAGGTTTTGACCCTATTGTATTTACCAGGTTTATGAATGATCTGGAGGACCAGAGAGGATCATCATCATCATCTTTGCTACTGATGATGGGGAAGTGGAAAATGGAAAAATGGCTGATACAGAAAAAAAATCACCTGCTTGGTTAGACAAATGAGCAAACACTAAGTGCCACAACACAGATAAATGTAAAAGAATTCAGCCAGGAATGTGATGTGTAAGCCACACTTATAGGACACGGGGAGTTTACTTCAGGGACTCTGAACAGCATTTAGGAATCAGAGCAGACGATGAACAATAATAGTGCCCCGCGTGATGCTGCATCCAAAAGAGACTATACAGGCCCTGAAAGAATAAACAGGAGAATTTCTGTAGGCAGCCAGTCTGTAGGCAAGCAGAAGGGAATTATATTAAGTCTGGATTTGGCACTGGTGCTTCATGTTCGGAATTTTATACTGAAATATGGTGTCCATGATTCATCAGGGATGTTGATAAATTGGAGAGAGTTCAGAGAAAATCAGTGTGGATCATTACAGGATTGGAAAGCAAGCCATTAAACTCCAGGACAGCCATGTAGCTAGTTTGTCAAAGAGGTTAAGGGATAACCTGATCAGAGCATGTAAGTAATATGAAAGAAAACTTTGATAATAAAATAATATTCAGAACTAGAAGTAAAAAGTCAGAAACAGAGTAGAAATTAAATTGACATTTCTCCTAATCACTGAAACAGTTCAAAAAGAGCTGCGCTAGACTCACAAATCTGTAAATGTTAACAATAGGCCTGGAGGTTACTCTAAAAGAGTTTCTTTAGTTAACAAAGACAAAAATTAACTCACAAAAGGACTGTATTGCATATGAGGTCAGACTATTTGATTAAAAATGGTCTTTGCAATCTTCAAAGTCTAAATGTAATTTATGAGTGAGAAGTTGAAGCCAAGGGAGATCATAGATTCAAAAAATCAGCATAGTCTAAAGTTTGGAACATATTGTTCCTTAACTAAAGATTTGGGACTTTAGAGGACCACCATGCTCCTTGCTGTCCTCTTTCTCTGCACAATTGACTGACAACACCTACTGACCTACATATTTTTGTAACGCTAAGAGATAAGACTTTAAAATCTGCACACACCGACTTTCTGTGAGGCTAGCAGTATTGCCCTGGTGGCTTACATGCAATGTGTAATTGCCAGCATGCAGGATATAAGCTCCAGGTCATAAGACTGCCATGTAACCGAACAGCCTGTTCGTCCCCAGTTTCCATTCTCAGTCCTAAATTGTGCAGTGGTCTTTTTTGAATGTTGTGTTATTGATTTCAGTTGTGCCTCACCCTGACTGCAGTTTCCCCTGGCCCACACTTGCTTAGATGGTTTACAAGGATGACATGTGGGAATAGGCCAAAAGCCTCACTGCAATGGAGATATATTGCATCATTTGCCTCCTTGAAGTACCCACTGGAGATGCAATGCCATTCAATAAGATACTGTTTCAACATGATTTTATCCTGATAAACTCATGATTGCTGTGTCTTATCACTGCAGCCTCTCAGTGCTGGAAAGCTCTTTCCACTTTCTTGAAATACAGAAATTCAGTCAGTTGGTCTTGAATTTTCTTTCTCCTCCACTCCTTATTCCCCTCTTTTTAAAGGTAAGCATCATGTCTATCCTCCTGCAGACTTCTGGAATTGATGCATCCTTTCAGAGTGTTAATCACTACTCAGCAACTGCTCATCCTAATCCCTTAAATACTCCAAGAGTGCATTTCAGCAAACCTAATGACTGCAGCACACTGCATCTATCTAAGCATTATTTGACCAGATCTTTGACTATTTGGCCAGAGTTCTTGTCCTCTCCTTAGCTGCTGTTAATTGCATTAGAGCAGCAACCACAATTTCATCCTTTATAAAGATTTAAAAAAGAAAAAAGCTGAATGTTTCTGTTCCTTCCTCCATTAGGCAAGAGACTGCATTTTCCTTTGTCTCCTGTGAAAGAACTATATTTATAGAAATTCCATATTGCTCCTTATATCTGCCACTAGTTTCTTCCTTGGTCTTTCTGGTCTTGCTTATGCATGCATGGTTGGGTTTTTTTTTCATACTCAGCCTTCAGCCCCTTGTTTCTGCTTACAGTTTCTCTTTGATATTCATGTCATTCAAGAGCACCTGGTGTTGCACTCTGGACTTTAACTACTTTTTCTTCACGTTGGGATAGACAGTTTTCTGGTTGGCTTTTTGTGGTTTCTCCCCTAGATACTTGCAGCTCTCCTCTTTGTGTTTAAATTCCTCCCTGTAAGAACTTGCCAAACAATTTTCTGGGTTTACTGAAGTTCACTGCTATTATCTGACTGTTATCATAATGCATGTAAATCCTCAGACCATCACTGCATTCAGTCTCCTGTAGGACGTGAGCCATTGATCTGTCACATCAAGCCGCTACTGGCACATCACATCCCGTGTCTCTCCCAGAAGTTCCCTCCTGGATGCAGCTCTCTGTAAACACACTAGTTCCTCCCTGCCACCTCTTCTCTGCCTGCGCCTTACCGTCATTCCCCACAGGTATCATCTCCACAGTCTCAACATCTACCACTTCAGCTAAATGAGTGACTATATTTGTATTAGCTCCTGGCAATAGTAATTTATTAAATTCTGGAAGATCAGCCACTAGAGGGAATCTAACACCTCCTGCCAGCATGTTAAGCTCTCTCCCTTTGATCCCTTTCCTCTTACATGGTGGCATTTAGAATGCCTTTATGCATAATGAAAATCTACTTTTACAACCTTTGATATACAACAACTATTTGAAATGTCTGTTCTCTGCAATGAAAATATCTCTGCTGAACTGCAGCTGCTGTGGGTTATCTCCGAGAGTCTATTCTATCCAAAAACGAATACATATTAGACTCCCTCTCACTGTCTCTAGATGCAGTATTGTGTTTCCTTGGGCTCAGTTGTCCAGAAATCCCTGATGAAGTTAGTTTTGCAGATGCAAAAAACCCAAAGTATGTCACAGGCTAACAATATTGGTTGGTGTGTTTCAATCCTGATGAGTTTACGTGTCCTGCTATGCAGAAATTGCTGAAGAAAGGGGGGTGTCTGAAGCTGGAAAGAGTGAAAAAACCCTCAATGGACAGAGAACTTTAAAAGCTCAAAGTGATTGGAATATTTTTTTTGCCTTGAAAGCAGAAAAAAAAATAATGAGTGCCCCTTTAAGTCCTACTGACATACTGGGGCTGGTAACTAACTGCACCCTGTGGTTTGCATTACTTTTTTATGGGTTCCTGTTTTTATGGAGTGCTAAATGGCTTAATTACATTTTACTGGTTTATTCTGCTCACTTGCTCATAACCTCATTAATCTGGCACACACCATTTTCTTCCCAAAATGGAGAATACACAATCATTTTCATGTAATAGTATCTCTAAGTGTGTGCAACTGTATGACAGGTATAATGTGGTTTAATTCACTATTTATTAGGAAATTATTGACTCTGCATAAAGGTGCAAGTTATGAATAAAATGCATAAACTGGGCAGACTAAGCTCTTTAGCAGCACATCAGGATCCCAACTGATTTAAATACTCAGTGGAAAGGAGGTACTGTTCAGTCCATTTAATTGTCTTTATCTTACTTTTGCATGAAAGGATTGCTAGTGTTTACCCAGATGCCTTTTTCAGCCCTAAGTGCACGCCTTGCAAGCTTGACCCCCCTACTATTTGGCCCAAAGCAGATATTGTGGGGTGTCTGGCTCTTTGCTAAATAAAAAGCAGAGGCATAGGGACGATGGTGGGCGATGGTCTCTTCAGCCAGGTGACAGGTGATAGGACAAGGGGGAATGGCATGAAGCTGCACCAGGGCAGGTTTAGATTGGACATTAGAAAAAATTTTTTTACTGAAAGAGTTGTCAGGGCCTGGAACAGGCTGCCCAGGTAGGTGGTTGAGTCACCTTCCCTGGATGTGTTCAAAAAAAGGGTAGATGAAGTACTTAGGGATATGGTTTAGTTTAGGATGGGATTGGTTGGACTCGGTTGGGCTTGATGATCTTCCAAGGTCTTTTCCAACCTTGTGATTCTGTGACTACAGAGGCAGGTCATCTTACTTTTCTTGTGAGGTAATTTTTATAAAGCAGAAGAATATTTTTGGACATGCCCAGGCTGATGTGTCTTTAAGTTTTAGAGCTGCAGGTAAAGAGTATAGCTGACTTGTTTGAACTTATTGAGGCTTATTTTGAGTGAGATGTGGCACAAAGATGCTGAGTAAAATGTCCAGCTCACAGAGATCAAATACAAGACCAGGAAATTTGAACATGAAGTTGGATAGCTTTTTTCCCATAGCCCCCATTGCTTTCCCCTGTCCCTAAGCTGCATTCAATCAATATTTTGGCTATATAAACCATGTGGAAATATGATCTCGGTGTCTGTGAGCCATTGAGCAAAATGGCTTCCAAAAATCTGTATTTCAAATTGGAGGTCTTGAGTAGAAACAAAAAGACTTGTTTACATTTAAATGCTGAAGAGAAGGAATGTTCTGTCATGACTCGGATTCCACCTTTGCAAAATTTTCCTGCAGAAAAGATGTTGTGAAAACCTACTACCCATCTCTGTCAATAGAAAAATTCAGCGAGGCTTCTATGGAAGTAAAATGCTATCCAGCAAGGGCTTTGCACTTAACTGGAGCTCCTCAGTAAGAGTTTTAAGTGATGGCTGTCCTACTTGTATCCCTCAATTTTGCAGCAAGATGGTCTGCAGTTTACCAGCATGTCCAACACATGAACAGGGCTTCCACATTGAGCTGTGTGATCAAATGTAGCGATTTAAAGACATAGGTAATGACTTAACATCTCCTAAATGTTCTATGTGCTACTGTTACAAATAATCCTCAAGGCAACTACAAGTAACAGGAACATTCCTTCTAAAGTCTTGCCCTATTCCTTATCATTTCGGGGTTTTTTTTCTGTTTTGTTTTTGGTTTTATCTGCAGCTAGCCAGCAGTACATTGGAAGGCAGTGCTTACTTGAAACATCTGCCATAGAGACTTGAAATTAAAGCTGGAGGTGATATAAGAAGAGGCAAGGGTGAAGGCAGAGAGGAGCAGGATAGGAAGCAGTTTTCAAACACAAACGAGGGCAAAAGGACCAGTCATTACATTAAAGAAGCAGGCCTTCTGTTCCAGGATTCTGTCAAAAAACTATTTTTTTGTATGAGTCACTGCAGAAAGCCCACAAAGCTGAGTGTCCCCTTTTAAACAAGTCACTGAATCTCAAGTAACAAGTTTGCATCGCATGATTCCAGAGGCAAAGACTACAATAATGGAAAAAATGACCCAGTACAGATTTGAAAGGTGTGTATCACTCTTTTTAAGCTAACTTTAAAAGAAAAGAAATAAACATCCTCACTAAATTGTGGGGTTTTACTTTCCGATTGCTAAATTGATTTCTTTGCTTCCTTTTTTTTTGTCTTCAGCTATATTCCTCCCTCATCTTCTTCATTTCTCATTTTCTTTTAAAACCTTTGATGCCATAAAACCTCAGTTTCACATTTTTATTTAACCTTATTATGTCAGAATGAAGCCTGATATTCTTAACTCCTGTGCACTGTTTGTTAGGTAAGGTCCCAATGCTGCAAACTCATTTGCACAATATAGCTCCAACTTCCTGACCCACCAGTGAGCTACACATCCCATGTTAAAAGACCAAAAGACTTGGTTCTGCTCGGTTCACCCCACCCATCTTGTAGGGCATTCTATATTCTTGTTACTAAGATGGCTCTTAACTCTAAAATACTTGCTGTGCATATAGGATTGGTTATTTTCTATGACCATTTATTGAAACCAGTAACAAGCATATGTGGTTGATCTTATTGGCTTGAGAAAAGTTGCCTTTAGCTTTCACAAGTCACTTCAACTGATAAATTATTTAGAAATAAAAGGGAAAAGAAATAGGAAAAACAATGCAATTAAATGGCTTTAGCTCTTTTTTAAAAACTAGGACTCCTCCAATTTGAATTCATCACATGTCATCAAATAGAAAAGTAACTTTTTCCTCTTTTTATTAAAATATTTAATATAAATCAAAGGAATTGCAGTAATTAATAATTTAAAACTAAAGCCCACCACATTTGTATCGCTGCAGGAGCTAGTTTTCCTGCAAGCACACTCACAACCACAACTTCCCAACAACTCCACTCCTAGAGTATTCAGAAACAAGCGCTGAGAAGGGAATAAAAGTCAAATGGCTCAACACATGAACTACTATGCTGGGTCAAATAAAAAGTTCATGCATTGCTGGATCCCATCCCAGATAGCAGCAAATTCCTTCTAAATTGGACAGAAATTAATCTGACAGTTGGACCCCTTGCTGTATAAGGAATTGGCTGGATGGTCACACTCAAACAGTTGTGGTCAATGGCTCAATGTCCAAATTGAGACCAGTGATGAGTGGTCTGCAAGTGTCAATACTGGGACCAACATAAGAACTGCATGAAGTACAACTAGGCCAAGTGCAAGGTTGTCCACATGGGTCAGTGCAAACCCAAACAGAACTACAGGGTAGGTGGAGAACAGATTGAGAGCAGCCCTGAGTAGGACTTGGGCACGTTGATTGATGTAAAGTCCAACATGGCCCAGCAATATGTGCTTGCAGGCCAGAAAGACAAGTGTATCCTGGGCTGCATCAAAAGAAATATGACCAGCAGTTTGAGGAAGGTGATTCTTCCCCTTTGCTCTCATGAGGCTGGAGTCCTGTGTCCAGCTCCAGGGTCCCCAGTACAAGAAAGATACTGAGTTGTTGCTGAAAGTCCAGAGGAGGTCCACAAAGATGATGAGAAGGCCAGAGCACTTCTCCTATGAAGAAAAGCTGAGAGAGTTGGGCTTGTTCAGCCTTAAGAGGAGAAGGTTCGGGGAGGGAGAGAGGGGGGCTTACATAAGCCTTCCAGTGCCTAAAGGGGGCCTGCAGGAAAGATGGAGAGGGACTGTTTACAAGGGCATGAAGTGATAGGACAAGGGATAATGGGTTTAAACTAAACGACTTAGATTAGATATAAGGAAGAAATTCTTTACTATGAGGGTGGTGACGCACTGGAACAGGTTGCACAGAGAAGCTGTGGCTGCCCCCTCCCTGGCACTGTTCAAGGCCAGGTTGGATGAGGCTTTGGGCAGCCTGGTCTAGTGGAAGGTGTCCTTGTAGATGGCAGGGATGTTGGAGCTGGACCATCTTTGAGGTCCCTTCCAACCCAAACCATTCTGTGATTCTATGAACATGATTCTATGATTCTAAGGACAGAGAAGGATGCAGTGATACTGTCATAGGCTACTCTGTGGTTCAGAGCCTTTGTACTTAATAGCCCTTGACAAATCTCTCTCCAATGAACTTGCACATTTGTTCCTTGGACTAATATAAAATTTTGTTTTGATTTTGCCATCTGACCATGCAGATTGGTGCCTTAAGCTGAAAGACTCCATGAACAGCTGATGCCTATTTACCCTCTATATTCTCCATATGATTTAATAGTTCTCTGAGATATCCTTCCTCGGCCATCCTTGTGGCTGCAAATTACAGCCATCCCAGTTAAAGAGCCTTTTGCACCACTTCCAGCTGGTGATCCAACTACTGTGACTGTTGAGAATCTTGTACTATGTTTTATCTAACCATGGGAACAAACTGAGAGACTACAGAGGTATCAAAGTGTTGCCAAACTTAAAGCCCTGTTGGTTATACAAAACAGTTTGAGAATGTAAGCTAGGCATGTCCTACATATTATACTTGTTTTGTCTGTTCAAGGTGTACTAACAACCACATTTTATTTAACCTGTCCTGACAGCATGAAAGGCCTGAACATAAAGATCAGCCCGCTCTGTGCAAGCACCACAGCAAAACATGTTTGAGATCAGTTGGGTATTCCTCTCTGATTGTACAGCAGGTTGGGGAGAAGTCCACAGAGGGGCACATCCTCCTGGTTTGCCTCCTGAAAACGCCTCTGGAGCAGCCACTCCAGGACGTCATCATACATCTCCAGGGATGCTGATCAGTTAAAGCTGTCCCACTCATCTCCAAACCTCTCCTGTGACCAGAACTTATGGCCATTCCAACACTTAACATTGATAGGGAAATTAAAAAATAAAAAAAAAAAAGTCAATGTCAGAGCTGAGTCCAGCCCATAGAGCTTTGTGATACATGACTTCCCTGAAACCAGAAGTCTGATTTTTTTTTTTTCCCCTATGGGCCAAACTCATCCTGCCTATAGCTCCAGTTTTGCCAGCAGAATTACATCCCAGGATGAACTGAGCAACTTTCGATCAGCAGTTTTACAGCCTTTGGAGAGGCAGACACATTATCTTTAGGCACAAACAAAACAAAACAAACAAATCATTCACTCTGTGCTTTGTGAGTAATAGCTATTATTTCACATGTGCCCTGATACTTTAGGATTATCACTTAATTAGCTAAATATAAATAGAGTAAACAATTGGTGCAAGTCCCACTGGAGACTGCTCTTGGCTCTATGATGGATCCCCAAAAGAAAGCCTGGCAACAGGAAAAAGACAGCTCTAACAGCCACCTGCTTTGGATCTGGCATGAGTAGATGGACAGAGGCTTTTAGTCTCTTTCAGGATGCTACCCTGCACAGTGGGGTATTAAAAACAGCAGCTGTGGTGTCAACATGGCTCTTTGGAGTTGTTTCAAGCCTCATGTCTTCTCCTCGGAACAAGTACATTTCAGGAGCTAGATTAATTTCAAGAAGGTGCATTGCACAAAGGTTTCTTTTATGCTATATACACTTACAGTAGGATATTACTTTCACATACATTATGACAGAGTGCAAGCTGCAGATATGCTATGCTCTTTTCAAAACAAAAGCAGCTTCCACGCATGCAGCACTGTCAATACAGGTACATCCAAAGCACCCAGCACAGCAACACCACAGCTCCCTTTCTGGAGTCTAGGGATATGGTTCCTTGCACACAGTCATTTGTATAACAACAGAGATATAGATTTTAAACAAAATGCAACTAAAGTAATTTTTCACTCTGGCCTGTTGTGAATATCTCTACAAAACTAGCAGTTTGGGTATTTAAGGGCACCTCCCTGTGTTTTCCTGGTCTGTGGCAGCCTTATGAAACCAGGTTCTTTGATTGCTGTTACCTTCCAAGCAAGCTTGAGCAGCTGAGAGGTCCTCAGTCCTTCATCCGTACAGATACTTGCTTTTGATATTCACCAGCCACCAAACTGGCAGCTCAGTCCCAAAGAGTGACTGAGCACTACACACCACTTGCTCACTCCTGGAGGAGAACAGGCAGAACCTCTGTGGGTTGGGATAAGGACAGTTTACTGACAAAAGCACCATGAAAGGGAAGCAGAAACAGCCCGTGGCAAATTATACTCACACCCAGTGTAATACAGGGTACTTTACCAATCCAGAGATAAGACACAGATGACTGACCAGACACCACACTCAGACTGCCCTGAAGGCACCCAGGAGCACCCCTGCCAGACCAGCCCCTTTTATGGGGGAGTGATGTCAGGTGGTGTGGAAACAGCCCGGGGTAACTCAGCTCACCTGTGGTGACTCAGCTCACCTGGACTGGCTGCTTGAGGAGGATACCTCTGGCCTGGCTGGAACCAGGACACAAAGGCAGGCAGGAAAAAAAAAGATATCCTGTCATTTCTAGATCTGTAGGTACCACAATCCCTGAGAAATAAGGAGAAACCAGGACATAAAATGGAGTGCAGTTTAACAAGGTGAGTTTGTACCCTCTGTTTTATACTGTAGTGCAACAACAGGTGAAATTCAGTAGTGACAAGTAAAATTTGGGGTTCTTTCTACTCTGTCACTCCAGACAAAGCTAAAAGAATGTAAGGCCTGCGAGTCAAAACATTGTGCCCCTGTACTGGGCATTGGTGAGGCCGCACCTTGAGTGCTGTGTCCAGTTCTGGGCTCCTCACCACAAGAAGGACATGGAGGTCCTGGAGAGAGTCCGGAGAAGGGCAACCAGGCTGGTGAAGGGGCTGGAGGGCAAATCCTATGAGGAGCGGCTGAGGGAGCTGGGGCTGTTTAGCCTAGAGAAGAGGAGGCTGAGGGGAGACCTTATCACCACCTACAACTACCTGAAGGGAGGTTGTAGAGAGATAGGTGATGGTCTCTTCAGCCAGGTGACAGGTGATAGGACAAGGGGGAATGGCATGAAGCTGTGCCAGGGCAGGTTTAGATTGGATGTTAGGAAAAAATTTTTTACTGAAAGAGTTGTCAGGGCCTGGAACAGGCTGCCCAGGTAGGTGGTTGAGTCACCTTCCCTGGATGTGTTCAAAAAAAGGGTAGATGAAGTACTTAGGGATATGGTTTAGTTTAGGATGTGAATGGTTGGACTCGATGATCTTAAAGATCTTTTCCAACCTTGTGATTCTGTGATTCTGTGATGAGAGAATACTAATGTGAGACCCTGTGAAATCAGACAGACATGTTTGTCACCGTTTTACAGGACAGAAATATGGAGGTATATATGCATGTAGTCACAGTAATCCAAGCAATTTTCTCAAATCCATCTGCTCACGCTAAATTATATTTTCTATTTGAAACAAGAAATAAGGGTTACTGAAAGCATTAGCGCAACCCTAAATATGCAAGCACTTGCAGACTTTCCATGTGGATGTCTGTGTGTCTGCCTGCAAAAGAGTTGCACACATGTTAGCAGCAGAACAGACATCTGACCAGCTGTGAATCACGTGAGTCTTTGGTCATTTGAACTTACACAATTTCCCTCACACAAATGTTTGTAATTTAATTGCAAAATCTTGGCCCTTGGTAATTTGGGATTTTGGGATTGAGTGATATGAGATGCACAGATGTACCAATGATATTGGAGAAGGCAGGAAAAAAAGGAGACAGGGAAAACAGACGACAACTTTAAAGTTTTTGGCTTTAAGAGACTTTTGACAATATCTCCTGACATACTTCTGTATGAAGAAGCTGGCAACTATAATAGAAATGGATTTTAATTGCTCTGTCCACCCATTTTTAGCAATTTACTTTGCATGCTGACTAAATGCAGCCTGAATTGATAGGTGCCCTGACAGAAACTGCCAAGATACTAGATCACTCTGAGCAAATACAGGTATTCAAAATTAGATCAGGACATTTTTGTCACTTGCTTTATCTCAGGTTGCTAGGACAGTGCTAATAAAGGGGTCTGAAATTCCCTCTGCAGCACAGCATCTAATTCACAGAACAGTATTTTATTTTCCTTGAATGGGCAATTAGTATTAGTCAGCCAGGGGAGCAGCACGACACAGCTCTTGCAAACCCCCCTTCCTCTCCCATACTTCTCTGCTTTACACCCAAAATGCACACTAACACTCTAGTGCAGCTATAGAGACCTGAATGCACTGCTACGAATGAGCTGCGTGCCATTTCCCTCCGGTCCGTGTATCCTTTGCTGGGCAAATGTGAGAAGCATCAAGGTCTTTGCTGCCAGTTTCCCTCCTCCGCCAGCTGGGAAGAGTGAGGACAGGGGCGGAGGAGACCCAGCAAGTGGCTGGTCCTCATCCCCCCAGCAACAAACCTGCCACTTGGCTCACGTTCCACTTGAGCGGCCTGCTGGGACAGAGAGGAGCCAGTCCACTCTCCGCAGGGGCCTGCTGGTCACCACTGAGCTGGCGACCTGCTTCGCTGGTGCGAAACTGAAAATTAAAACTGCAGCAAACTCTCTTGTAAGTAAACTGAATTAAGTAGCAGGCGGGAGTGCCTCAGAGCAGCTTTCTGCGAACAGAGCACTTAGCCGGCATCACCGCCGATAAGGAAGCGCAGGCAGCACTGCTTTTTATTCTCCCTTTGTGGGCTTGATCTTATTACAGAAAACAAATTTACCAAGCATGAATTATCGCTAAAATTCTTAATGCTTTGGCGGAGAAGAAAGTCAGATGCAGATGCTAGTAAATACACACGGCTGTGGGTGAGGATGCCTCTCCTTGGCACGCTGCACTCTCCCAACTTTCGGCCATGGGCTGCTGCAAGAATTATTTCAAAAGACCAGCTGCAGATAAAGGATCAATTAATCTGCTGAGCGAGTTTTTGAATCCATTCTCAATGCTGCTGATAGCCGGAGACCCCCTCCCTGTGCTTGGTAATTACCCCAATATTTCCTGCACGCTTGTTTAAACGGCTTACACTTGGGCTGCCTGTGAAGAAGAGCTCTCCCTCCGCTGATCTGAGGCAGGGGAGAAAGGCAGCTCGCCTTATCGCTCCGCTTCACTCCATCTGCAACCAGCGGGGGGCTGCCTAATCGTCGTCCCTGGGACAGGGGACGAGCAGGCTGGGGGACACAGATAGATGTGACACCAAAGGAGATTGGGACTTTCCTACTGCGCCGGTGCCGCAAAAAACTCATCATGCTCTCGCCGTTTCAAAGACGAACGAGGAGCCCCTTTAAACCGGAGGCCTGTCCCTTAATTATACAAATGCAGCGATCAAAGTTATTATCTCTCCTTACAAAGGCTGGAGCTTTAATTGAATGGTGTGTTGCTACCTTTGAGAGAAAGTGTTCAATCCTCCTGGAGAGCAAAGTGGCGGGGGGGGGGGGGGAAATGGAAAAAAATGAGCAAGAGGAAAAGAGCAAGAGGAAGAGGGATGGTATTTAACAAGCAGGCTGCTTTATATGGAAATGTAATGAATACAGTTGATAAAAAAAGGGAGAGACAAAAGTTGTGAAGTTTCAAGCTGTGAAAGAACTTCAAAGTGTATTCAAATGTCACATTGATTTTTCTTCAAATCTCTAAGTAGTAAGTTTTTCAAAAGAGGAATATGATCCCCTATTTTATCCACTAATGTTTTATCTACAAAAAGGGGAGAAAAAGCACAGTGTTTTCCTTTCACATGATATAATCCCTGTATTGGAAGTCTTTATCTTTTTTCCTAACCAAAAATTTCTTCTGTGTCTTTGAAAAAGGTGACGTCTTCAACATATTTGTGTATTGTACCTTTAAACTTTCAAGAATTTCAGGTCTGAGACCCTGCCCTACATTGAGATAAGTGGGGGCAAGCCCAGCCACAGTGGGACCTTATTACCACAGTAATAATACCAAGCCAACAACAGTAAGGCAATACTTCCTTCCTGGAAGGAAATCATGGAACAACTCTGGGATCAAGCTTCAAAGAGACACAAACCAACAAGGCTTTGTATCATGCTGGTATTATGTCAGCAAAGTAGCACATTAAAGTTCTGCTAATTATTGAGGCAGCAGCATGACCCAATATGAACAATTTAGCTCTAAATCAAAATTGACAGAATGACTATGTATCCTCTTCAACAGCCTACCACAGACTAGCCTCCAGGAAGAACCCATTTTATGTCCCAAAAATCTGATTACCAGCTGTTTTTTACATGTCCACCTCTTTCCACAATAGGTTGGTTGAAATTCTAGATAGCACCTCTGAGAAGTAAAGCATAATTAATGCAGAAAATCATTAGAGGGAACAAAATCCATTTAATGGTAAATTCTGAGTGTCTACAGCTCTTCTTACAGCCTGAACTCCTACAGCACTGTGAAGTTGATGCTTATGCACTCACACTGTAGGGATTATTCTGTAAACATGCAAAGCTCAAAGGGAGAGGAACGAAAAGAAAAACAAATGTATTATATTTCAAGAAATCATGTTTTCTAAGCTGATATTGAAGTTTTTGAGAGAGTGGTTTCACAGTCTTCCAAAGAGAGCTTTCAGAGAGTCTACACTGGACTTTGATGCTGCTCTGGGAGCCCACTGCATATCAAATATAGCCTGCTGAAGGCCATATAATTATAATACCAGAAGGAAAATACAAGATGAAAATAAAGATCAAACTAGATCACAATGGTTCTGTAGCACACTTTGCAGTCCTGGCAATAGGTGTGACCCTTGGCTGCCTCCTGACCTTGCAGTGACTGCATCCCCTTGCAGACTGGAGGGAAAACAGCATAAGGAGACTCCAGTGCATCTCTCACTCAGATAACCAAGTCATTAGGGCTGCATGAAGACCACGGAACGCACCTGCTTCAGGTGACTCATGAATTGCTATACTTGGCAACAGAAACTGAAGCCTTTGCTTGGGGAATTTTTGTTTGCTTGGTGGTTGTTTTTTTTTTTTTTGTTCTTTAGATTTCATCCTTTTATTGAGAAATCTCAGAACACATTTCTCTTTACCATGTCCAGTCCCCTCACATGTGGATTTCAGTGCTAATACTATTAAATCCAGACAGAGTACACTTAGATTTGTGTGGACAGTGGCCCAGAATTTGGATTTCTTACAGAGATTTGCATTTGGTCATCAGCTGGTAGTGGGAAGGGTGCCTCAGTCTGCTGCCTAAGATTTCTCCTTTGTGGAGTAATCCTAACCCAAGGTAATACAGGGACAGGTTTTCAAATGTACTTCTGCCTGTGACTCTGTAACTGTTGCACTTCATGGAAGGATGGGGGGGCAGGTGTAAAACAGCAGTGTTATGTCAAACTACTTGCAAAATAAGTGTTTCTTCAGCCAGAGAAAAGCTGTAAGACTGTCTTTCAATGAGTATTTTGAACAATAAACAACACTTTTGTGGAATAACAGTTTGTGGTGAGAAAAACCCGGGGATACGTTTCCAGTTAAACTGATATGAATATCTTTTTTTCCAAAACTTCAGTAACAATCCTTCCATGCCCAGGTGGAGTTCTCCACTCCTTCTGCTGACACCTTTCAAGTCAGGTAAAATTCCTGCTGCAGGAACAGTGCTGTTGCTGGGTCTGGGGCAGCCTTCCAGATTTCCTTCAGGAAAACCCTTGGCCTGTTCAGTATTTGCAAGGGTCCACAATCCTTCCACAATGAGATTCCAGTTGGACTTTGTATGGCGGCTTACACACTAAGTAATGCAAATGCAGATGGGACATGTGAGCAACCTGAGCCAGGGCTGCATTGTGTGATGTCTACAAAAGACAAAGTAGGCATTAGGAGTAAGGTTTTGCAGGTATCCTTGATGGCTGGTTCTCCTGATACAGATCTAGCAGGACAAGATGGATGGAGCCCCAGTGAATGAGACCTAAAGAGAGGAAATCCGAATTGGACCAAGCGGAGAAGAAACAAATATTACATCTTTCCCTGTCCAGAGTCTTCAGATGTATGAATAATAATTTTAAAGCTGTCAGTCCTCTTTGGCTTTTTACACAACTCTCAGCAGCTTTTTCCTCAGTGCGTGCTCCTCTTTCTGGGACCACTTTCACTATCTTTGCTCACTATTCGGTCTTGTAACTTGCTCATGCGAGACTAATCCATAAGATTTTCTCAACAGGTGGTTCAAGCCCCAGGAATACCTGCTGAATTTCTTACACAATTGGAGATAAGATCTGAATAATAATAAATGTAATTCTTCGTCTCTATACAGAAAGACCGATTTATCTCACTCCCGCTTTGTAATACAAATACCTGCTTCTTAAGAAAAGAGAAATATGCCCCTTTTGTGCTACATTTTCAGTTACCTACAAGATAATTTACACAAACTTCACAGGGAGAGGTTTGTTTGTTATTTAAATTCCACTGATAGAAAATTTATCCGAAGTGGAGCAGGATGCACAGAATTTCCTATGGTTACTGGCTGTGATAAAGAAATCTTTTGGAGGCCATAGAGAAGAAAGGATTGCCACCAGGCCTAGGGACCATTACAAATCTTAACTCTCTCATGCTCCGTTTGCAAGGTCTATTTCCTTCACCTTGTCTAATGCAATGTAAGCACATTGCATTTTAAAGCAAAATAAAAATCTTATCATGACAGACATTACTACTGCAGGTTTGGACACCTGGCGTGATAAACTCTTTCCCTGCTGCCTTCCCAGACATTAGCTCCTGTTAGCATTGGGAGCCTTTGTTCACAGTATCCATCTTAGTAACAGCAAACTGTCTCCAATGAACCGCTCTTTTGGAGACTCCTTTCCAGAAGCTTTCTAAAAAATCCAGGAAAGTCAGAGCTATTTGGTTATAAATTTTTCTAGACAGGAATTTCCTCCACAATTGCAGTTGTTTTTCTTCCAAAGATTTCTCTCACACTAGAGAGCCATTATTTACCCCTGTGGGAGATGCCATGGTTTGGTATAAAATTATAATAATCTAATACCTGGACTATAGTCAGGTTGTTAGTAGATTTCCTTGAAGCTGAGATTAAGCTCATCAGGCTGCAATTCTTGAAATCGATCTTTTATTCAGTTAAAAAAAGAATAATAACTTTTATTCTAAGTAGAAGCATTAGGCTGGATTTTCCCTTTTAAAGGGAACAGCTGCTATTTTTAATGATTTATTGCCAGTATCTTCCCTGATTCGCACGTTATTTCTTTCTGAACCCCCCGATGAATACCATCTGGTTCAAGTGATTTACTATGCTTGCATTTCATGAGCTGCTCTGCGACATCCCAAATTAAGACAAGGAAAATATAGTCTGAGTTTCAAAAAAATCTTTCTGACAGATCTATTAGACTATGGAGTAATCTTTCAGTGGGAGTCTCATTGTCTGAGACATTTATAGCAAGACTGGACAAAGCACTGGTAAAATATACTGCGGGGGACAATTCTGCATTAGCAGAAGGATAGTCTAGATATATGGCTCTGAAATTGAGCCAGTCAGAAAAAATTTTAAGGGAACCATTTTCTGTCAGAAAATATGGTTCTGACAAAACTATAAATACTTTGCTAAACTGTGTTGACTTTGCTGAATATCATTTCCAAGAGAAAAAATAAAAAGGAGGAATTTTAATGCCATAGTTTCATGTTGCATGTTTTTCTGAATAAAGGATTTAATTTTTTTCCATGAAATGTTTATTTATCACATTTCTGTACTACATTCTGAAATGGAAATAAAAAGAAATGCAAAATATTTCCAGTAACCCAAACTTACTATTCTTCCCTCCAGAACTGTCCTTTATGGAGAAATACTGAAAAGAGTAGTTTTGTTGCAGTCAAAAATGAAAGCAAATAAGAAATTTTGTATAGCTTCACCACTCAAAATTGCCTTACAACACACTTCTGAAAGTTTCCCATGGCAAATGTCATCCCTTTATGTTCCACGTTTACAACACATTTCTTTGCATTTGCCCTTTCGCTATGTCATTTCAATGCTTAGTGCCTCAGTTCCTTCCAGATTAAAAGGAGAATAGGAATGTGCATTTTGCTCTGAGAAGCAGAACTGAAAGGCACTTCATAACAGCTTATGTTTTTGCTAGTGAATGTCTTTCTCATTCCCTGTGGCTTGGCTTCTTTATTGTCTTCAGGTTGCTTTGCAGCTTGGTTCTGCTTTCATTGATGTGCTTTATCCTTCCAGCTATAATATAATTGGAAATCTTAATCACAGTAGAAATCAGTCTAAAGACAGACACGGAGAAGCAGTCCAACTCTGAGTTGGACTGAGTATTTCTCTAAAGCTTGGCTGGTCACAAAATTTCCTGGAAACCTTTCTGCCAAAGACAAAATACAGGTTCCTTTTATAATAAATCAACTTTCCAAAATGTCAAAGCCTCATATTTATTTTTGATACCCTGAGATTTGGCCAGTGCTTAGTAGCTTTGAAAATGACTGTCCCTAGAAGCAAAAAGTGTCTATATTTGAGGATCACCAGCCACTTCATTTTTCTCAAGGAAGCAGCTTTCTGAAAGTGTTCTGTTACTCCTTGGTCTATGGACCCTATTTAATCCTCCTTTAATCACTAGTCAAGGCCCAGTATCTTCCACTACGAAAAACAAGCATCTGCAAAAAGCCAACAGGCCTAGACTCCCAGGTACATTTCTCCCCCAGTGAGGTTTTTTTCCCTTTTCTCACAAAAATTCTCTCTTCTGCCACCAAGAAAATTATCTCTTGCTACTGGTGGTAAACTGTCTTTGTTGTCTCTAACGAGCCCTGGAGGCTTCCCACACACATCTTGTCTCCTTGGAGAGGATCTGAAAGACAGGAAGGTTTCCTTCCTGCTTTGTAGGACCCATCTGTGTTCCCACAGAAGACTGGAAGAGTGAATGAAGCATTCCCATCCCCATCTGCAGAACCAAGCCCACAGGCAGCTATTGCTGTTCAGTGATGCCTTAGCAACTATATGATCATAGCTTATAAGGGTAAGGATGCTAAAGTCCCCTAGGTACTCACAGATCTTCACCAACTCCTCAGCTTTAACATAGTAGAAAGGTAGATGAAAGCTGGGCATCTTCTGGCACTGCCTCGTAAGTGCATAATAAGCCTCTTCTGCTCCTTACCAAGAGACACAGACAGGCTTTTAACAAGGCATGGAGAAAGAAAGTGCTCAGTGGCCTTATTTGACTACTTTTTAACAAAGAGAAAGCTGAGAAATAGCCTCCTAGTGGCTCAAACAGCCTTGAGAGAGAACCTCTCCTGAACCCGAGGTGCAGCACAGCAGAGGGAAGGAGACCTCTGGGTTCTTCACAGGTGGTAACTTTGAGTAATATTGTCCCATGGTTCATTTGGTAGGAGGCGAGACAGCAAGGAAAGTCCCAGACAGGCAGAAAGAGGTAGGAAACGTAATTGAAATGTTGTGAAAGATTTCTTCTCATAATGCAAAAAGTCACATCAGTCTGCAGGGAAACATTTGGTTCAGCTCCTTCTGTAACATCCACTGTAGGAATCAAGTCAGAAGGACTTAACTGTGCTTAATGCAACGTAAATGCACACTCTCACACATTCTCAACGCACCATAGATTGTTTTAGGCAATATCTGAATTCACTCCATAGCTTTTTTCTTGTGTATTTTCTACATAAGTGAGAGGTGAAACACATTTGCTTGCCAAACCCCTTTCCATCATCTATCAGCAATCCTGGCAGACTGGGGAAGTTCCAGTCGACTGGAGGCTGGCAGATGTTACACCCATAGACAAGAAGGGTCGGAAGGAGGATCCAGGGAACTACAGGCCTGTCAGTCTGACCTCAGTCCTGGGGAAGATCAGGGTCATCTTGGGAGCTATCATGCAGCACACGCGTGATGGCCAGGGGATCAGGCCCAGTCAACATGGGTTTACAAAAGGTAGATCCTGTCAAACTAACCTGATCACCTTCTATGACAAGGTGACCCGCTTAATGGATGAGGGGAAGGCTGTGGATGTGGTCTACTTAGACTTTGACACAGTTTCTCACAGCATTCTGATTGAGAAACTGGCTGTCACTGGCCTAGACAGGTGGACCCTCAGCTGGGTTAAAAACTGGCTGGATGGCCAAGCCCAAAGGGTGGTGATAAATGGAACAAAATCCAGCTGGAGGCCGGTCACAAGTGGTGTCCCTCAGGGCTCAGTCTTGGGTCCAGTTTTGCTCAACATCTTTATCATTGACCTTGATGAAGGGATTGAATGTTCCCTCAGTAAGTTTGCAGATGACACTAAACTGGGAGGAAGTGTTGATCTGCCTGAGAGTAGGGAGGCTCTTCAGAGGGATCTGAACAGACTGGACCGATGGGCTGAGACCAACGGGATCAAATTTAACAAGGCCAAGTGTGGAGTGCTGCACATGGGACATAACAACCCCAGGCAGCGCTACAGGCTTGGGGGAGACTGGCTGGACAGCTGTCAGGCAGAGAAGGACCTGGGGGTGTTGGTTGACTGTAGGCTGAATATGAGTCAGCAGTGTGCCCAGGCGGCCAAGAAGGCCAATGGCATCTTGGCTTGTATCAAAAACAGTGTGGCCAGTAGGTCTAGGGAGGTGATTGTGCCCCTGTACTCGGCATTGGTGAGGCCACACCTCGAGTACTGTGTCCAGTTCTGGGCTCCTCACCATAAGAAGGACATGGAGGTCCTTGAACGAGTCCAGAGAAGGGCAACCAGGCTGGTGAAGGGGCTGGAAGGTAAATCATATGAGGAGTGGCTGAGGGAGCTGGGGCTGTTTAGCCTGGAGAAGAGGAGGCTGAGGGGAGACCTTATTAGCACCTACAACTACCTGAAGGGAGGTTGTAGAGAGGTGGGCAATGGTCTCTTCAGCCGAGTAACAGGAGATAGGACAAGAGGAAATGGCACAAAGCTGCACCAGGGCAGGGTCAGATTAGATATTAGGAAAAAAATTTTCATTGAAAATGTTGTGGGTGCCTGGAACAGTCTGCCCAGGGAGGTTGAGTCACCTTCCCTGGATGTGTTTAAAAAAAGGGGAGATGAGGTACTTAGGGATATGGTTTAGCATAGGACAGGAACGGTTGGACTCAGTGATCTTAAAGGTCTTTTCCAACCTTGTGATTCTGTGATTCTGTGATCCCTCATGAAATACGTGTATATCTATGATAAAAATAATGTGTCATTAATCTGCCCATTTTGATCTCTTTATTCAGATCCAATATATGATAATTAGTTTAATCTACTACTACAGTGTTACTCTTGCTTATGTTGATCCACAGGCTAAAATGTGTAAATGTAAAATGGCATTTAGTAGCAAACATGAAAGAGATTGATATTCTCAGAACAGGACTGAGATCATCTACTGCTCTATGGGAAGTAAAATATTTCAGATTCCAGAAGCCTTGCACAATATTTCAATCCTCAGTTAACATCAAGGATTCTTTTTAATGGACATAAACCAAACATACATACACATGTTGAAATTTGCTGTCCAGAACATGCTAGAAAAAGTACTTCAACAATTCCAGATTAAGTATCAACACACACTGAAACTGTAATGAACAGCAAAGCAAGCTGGTGTATGAGTAGCATGCAAGTAAAGAGAGGAATAGTTAAAGTACGTCCTAGACGTTTAGTCAATAGATCAGGAAGCGTATTCTTATTTCACCTTTGATTTAAAATGTATAAATCAAATCACAGAATCACAGAATCACAGAATCGTAGGGGTTGGAAGGGACCTCGAGAGATCATCGGGTCCAACTCCCCTGCCAAAGCAGCTCCCTAGCACATATTGCACAGATAGGTGTCCAGATGAGTCTTGAATATCTCCAGAGAAGGAGACTCCACCACCTCCCTGGGCAGCCTGTGCCAGGGCTCTGTCACCCTCACTGTGTAAAAGTTCTTCCACATGTTGGTGCGGAACTTCCTGTGCTCCAGTTTACAGCCATTGCCCCTTGTCCTGTCCCCACAGATGACTGAAAAGGGGTTGGCCAATTCCCCCTGCATCCCATACTTAAGATATTTATAAACATTAATTAGGTCCCCTCTCAGTCTTCTTTTCTCCAGGCTGAACAGCCCCAGCTCACTCAGCCTTTCCTCATACGGGAGCTGTTCCAGGCCCTTAATCATCTTCGTAGCCCTTCTCTAGACTCTCTCAAGCAGATCCCTGTCCTTTTTATACCAGGGAGCCCAGAACTGGACACAATACTCCAGGTGGGGCCTGACCAGGGCAGAGTAGAGGGGGAGGATCACCTCCTTCGACCTGCTGGCCACACTCTTCCTGATGCATCCCAGGATCCCATTGGCCCTCTTAGCCACCAGGGCACACTGCTGGCTCATAGCCAACCTGTCATCTAACAGGACCCCCAGGTCCTTCTCCACAGAGCTCTTCTCCAGCAGGTCATCCCCCAGCCTGTAATATAACTTGCCACTGTACTTATGCAAAAGCAAAATTAAAGCAAACATTATCAATTGCATGAATTTGCACTAAGAAGCCCAGGTCTCCTGTGAAAAAAGTGTTGAAGTATAATTGACCACGTTACCTTCTAGCTTAAGGGGCTAAGTTATTGCCAGATCAAAGAGGTCATGTTTTAAAATAGCAGTGGTTATTTTAGATCCAAGGAACGCTATTAAAGTTAAAAGCAGTTGTAATGTAACTTAATGTCTGCCTGGTTTATTTACATTTTAATCCTAGCATATAACACCTTCCAAAAAGGTTACAGAAAAATAGCCACCTGAAGGCAAAAAGGAATTTCATGATGATCTCACTTTTAATTATTTAGTGCTAGATGGTTAGATTCTGACACTCTTATTCACATTATTGCCTTACTCCATAAATACTTTAACTGATTTCAATTGTACTGTGTCTTTAGCTTCCATAAAATGAGGACTATGGGAATCTGACTTTTAAATTGTGCGAGAAAAAACCCTCCAGCTTATTCTGGATCATATCTACTGATTGATGTTTTGCTATCCTACAGGGAAAAAAAGTAAATATTTCTACCTCTTCCTTTGGTGAGCAGATGGGTCTTTAGATACATCGCTGCCTCAAAGAGTGGACATGTAGTCAGTAATGTGTTATCTTTGGACATATACCACCTACCATGAAAAGGAATATTTTATTAGCAAACTAAAATATTCATACTTTATTGTCACTATACAAGAGAGGTAAAAATCAAAGAAGTATGTTGCAACCTACCTGCAACTAGTGACTGCAGTCACTGATTGTCTATAACACAAACAGAAAACACAGTGCTCAACAAATAGCAGGCAGAATTCTGCCCACTCCTGTAATTCTAACAAATTCTGTGAAGTTGCTGCCAGACTACATAAGGGAAACCTGAAGTGGAAACAACTCCATTATGCATCTTCTTCTGCTGAAGTCAATTAATTTGGAGTGGCAGCATACAAGCAACCTTATTTGTTTTATTTATGAGTTACTTGTCTCAGGTCTCACCTTCTAATAGGAGCTTAGGCTGGTGCCTCTAAATACATGGCTTCTTGAAAGTGAATGTTAGCGCTCCTGAGAGATACCGCAATCTGATTTCTGACTCTGGGTCACAGGACTATGAAGTGAGTTTCTATTTTCTTAGTTTTCTGGGCAAGCAGGCCAAGGGGGTCTCCTGTGAGACTGATTAAACTAGACAAAAGTGGATCATGTTCTGGTATAGATAAAAATTTGTGCTTAAGAATCATACTGTTAAAAGCTAACACTAGTCCAAATAGTCTTTTAGGGGTGGGAGAGCTGGAATGCTACCTGTTTGCAGGAACATATTAATTACTATAAATCTGTAGTTTCTTCTGCACAGAAATACTATAAAATGCGTATTGGAATATTCTCATGGGCCATCCAGATTCATTATCTCATTTTAAAATGCAGCATTGAAAGTGTTGTATTAGCCGAGGTCATTACAGTACTGCTACTTGATAATTTCCGTGCTTACGCTAATTAAAATTATAGCATTATAAAAGAAGAAACCCATCTTGTGAGGCTCAAAGTCTCAGAACCAAAATGGGCATTCCAGGTTGCTTGTAGAGAGCTTTTGGGGAGCAGGAATTACACATCCATGGCTGTCGGCTCCTGCCATCTCCCCCGAACAGGGCTGCCCTTGCTGCAGTTCAGGTAGCATCACCCTTGGGGCACAGCTACTTTTGGCACCAGGAGAGTTGTCTCTGTGCAAGTATAAACACATTTGCAGAAGCTGGTGTACCAGGTGATAGAGAAATATTAGAAAACATAATTTTTGCTGGTTTACCTTTTCATGGGAAAGACAGCCTTTGGAGAAGCCACCTGTTTCTTGAGTTCTGCATTCTCTATCATGGCAGACACTGGTAAAGCCCTGTAGACCACAACAGATCAACTGGCTTTCCTTTGACTGGTCTGGATCTTGAATACCTCCATTAAAAATTTTTGGGCACTGTGCAAATTGATTTGCCACTAGCTACAGAGAAAATATTTATTTTTCCTATTTTTTTTTTAAATCAGCTATTTTTTCACTAGCATTGAGGTAAAATGATGGGGGGAAGGAATGCTAACTAATGTTAAAAGCCCATTAGAAGATTCTCCCACAGGCCATTGTCCCCTGTTGCTACCAGAAATCAATAAAACAGTTCTCATGAAACAGCATGTTAAATTTACGTTTTTGAAAGATCCCAAACTGAGCTATTTTAGAATGCAAAATTACTTTTGCTCCTTGAAACATGCTTAACAATAAACAAGGAAGTCTGATGCAAATTTAACATCTGTAAAAATAGTTATTTTCCAAGAACTTTTGATATACTGCTGTTTCAAAGTCTATTAAAGGTTGTTGTGAAATTATATGTCAAATGATCTGAGTGGCCATTATGACTTATTAGTAAGATATTTATGATAAAATCATAATGTAGTTAAGATATAATTAGCCTCAACTTCCTAGCTTTACAGAGAAAATAATTTCATTATGGAATTCATTTTTTAAAGCTTCACAGATAGAAAAAAATATGAAAGGGAAAAAGACTCATCAATTTTTAAATGTATTTTCTTCATGAGAAGTTACTGAAGCAGAACATGAACCAGCCTGTTGATAGTTTCATGAAAGAAATAATGAAAATGGAGTTCAGACCTTACTTTTCAAAGAGATCATGTTCTATATTTGGCAGGCTGGTATGAAGAACTGAAAAGTCCTTGACTGCTTAGCAACAACTAAAATATTATCATGTTATCAACTTCATTCTCATCCTAAATTCAAAACATAGCACGATCCAGCAGCTAGGAAGAAAATTTACCTCTGTCCCAATCAGGACACTCCTTCTTTGATAAATTGTATCAAGAACATAAAAACTAACTATTGATGGCTTCATACGCTGAAAAATGCTATGTTGTTTCAGAGCAGATTAGAGAGTATGCACAGAAAATATGCAGTTTCAAAAAATGAACAGTAGAATTGATTTTCATTAGGTTGAATAAAATGTTAATGGCTGACACCAGAAATTTAATTTACTATGTATCTGAACTTTATCATTTGGGTTGTAAATTAAGCCACACCTTCTTTAGGGGCCTAGATCTTCTAGACTTCATTAGGTCCAGTTGAGTTTTTGATAACTGCTTAAGTAAACTTGAGTTAGGCAGTTTACCTGAAATAAGAGAGAACCACATACTCTACCATGATGCCTAACTGTGATGCCACTGAGAATCAGAGATATATATGATATATATATATTTTAATCTAGTGCAGAATGTGGGAAAAATTTTCTGGGTGGTTTGATTTCCTTGTTTTTCAGCAACACATCTAATCTGATATAAATATTACTGTGGATACTGTAGAGCTTGTATACATGGAAACATCTTCCCACCTGCTTCAGAGCGAATACAGTTTATTCCCTTAAACCTATGCCAGTATGATTCCTCCAGATGGACTTCAGCCTTGTATAACGAGAAGTGGGTCTGAAGTAATGACTTTGATTAAAAAACTCTGTTTCCTAACCAACTCTTAAATCACCCACACTCCAGAATTAGGTATTTCTATTACAGAAGCCGTTAGCAGTCATGGGTCAGAGAAAATGATGGGAACCAAAAAGAGTCAAGAGTCATAAAAATGCTCTTGCAGATGGTGGACTGACATAAGTCTTCTGTGCAATAACAGTTAACAAGGAAAAGCATGGGGAACTGCCATCATGGTGGCTAAGGTTATAATATGCAGAAAAGACTAGAAAAAGAGTGATATATAATTTAAGACTAAAAATTAGTAAGCTATCATTTTGATAGGCAGAAAAGAATAACTCCAAACCAGTGGGTGGATTGATGTGCCCCACTGATGCGAGAACACTGTGGCATTGAACTGAAATGTTAAACCTACAGCTGTGGCAGGGATGAAAGGTTACTGGAAGAGAGGAAGAGATACTAGGCAAAGGCTCCATGAAAGAAAAGTAGCAGAGCACATCACCTGCATCAGTTTCTTTTGACTGGCTATTGGGATATCTCTGGGTCCTCAGATCACAAAACCTTCAAGTTCCTGGCTTGGGGACACACCTCACCTGTGTCCAAACTCTGCACTGGATCAAAACCCAGTCATGGATTTGACTGCCCTACCATTGAGATAAGGTAAGAAAGCCAGTCAAAGAATAGTCACCCAAAACCAGCCTCAGGGCATATTATTAAGCATCTAATTTTGAAGAAGGTGGGGACCAGGACACCGTGGTAAGCTGTGCTGCTTGCCAGCCCCTATGTGCATTCCCAGCTAAAGACAGTAGGAAGTTAAAAAATAAACTGCTTGAGAAAGCAGATCAACTTCTGATCTTTAGTTTACCTTGGCTTGCATCCAAGATTCTCAAAGGAAAAATGATATCTTAAAACTTTAATTCAAAGGCTGCACAGTATTCTCAAACGTATTCAGTAAAGGGGATAATGTCAATATCAACAACATTTAGCAGTAGAAATTTGTAAGTTCCTTTGAAATAAGTAATATTGCCTAAAAATAAGTGTTTCTCTTGCCAATTTCTAGCTGAAACATGCCCTGTGTGAATTTTAGCCCCCTCTGAAATGCAATGACAAAGTTAATTTTCATACAATTTGCCATTAAGTGATATCATTCCATTTATGGAAATGACAGCAGAGTCTATTTGTTTGTTTGCAAACTGTCTTTGGTATTATCTGTCAAACCTCAATTAAACATACTTTGGTATCATATAAAAAGTGTGCATATGCACTAACTAAGCAGAAGAGTTAATTAGCTGAAATATGCCAACTTCATACCAAGGGAACTATGAATATTCATTGGCTCAGTTACACAACAGGTAATCAGCTATTCCGTTTATGAATTATGTCAATAGTACCATCAGTTACTGTGTATTTTCTCAGAAAGCAATTTTTAAAAAACATTCTAAGCTCATAGTTCAGGTCTTTTGAGAAGTATAATACACATACATACATAAATACCGTATGTATATATATAGAAGTATATATATATACGTATCTGAAATTATTCTGGAGCTTCGGACCACCAGTACACATGGGAGTGCATGCACTTCTCAAACCATCAACGTGATACCCTGTGTGTGGTTCAGCACATAGACACTGGCCTGGCAGCTCACACTGTGTGCTGTTCGCGTGGTGAGGACTCAAAGCTGTGAGTATCCAGCACCCCACGGCACCATGCTTTGTGCAAGCCCATGGGACACATGCAACTGGACTCATTGCATGCAGAATCAGTATATGTGAAAAAAGAAGCTCCTTCAGGCTAAAAGGGGGGTAGGAAAGTAGAGTGTGGCAGAGGAAAAAACAGTTCTAACGCAGAAGTGAAGAACCATCCAAATCTAAAAACCAAACCAACCTAAAATTTTGCTTTGTTTCTGGTCAGTCTATATAGATAGAGGTCATGTCTTTTCTCACCCTTCATGGAGTTACAATCTAAAGGTAGCTGCATTTCCCTATAGATCTGCTGAAACTTGTTATCCTTTACTCCTGAAAGCTACCACTAAACAGTTGTGTGTTATGTGTGAAAATAACCACAGAAGATGACAGAGAATGAGTCCTTGCATGTCCCTAGAGCTCATCCATATTTCTTTGGCATTTTCCCACAATAACCTTTAGTTTCTTCCTACTCAAAGCTCTAATGAATAAGAAAGAAATTGTAGATTCCTTGCATCACTGAACTGTTCGTACAGACAATACTGAAAGACATCTGAAAATTCCCAATGGTGGCCAGTATATTTCTCCCCCTGTGGGCATCTGCAACTCAGCTTCAGGACTGCAGGAAAAGGTAACAAAGAGAAAAGCAGTAGATGTATCAGAATCAGAACAAGTTACACCCAAAGGGCTGGTGACTGTGGCCAAAAATGACCAGGAAAATCTAATCTCCATTTCATATGTCAGTATAAACCCTATTGCATTATTCTCACATAGATATCCAAATATTTATTGTTGTTCTACAGATTAAAGTCCATTGTCCTCATAAATTCTGAACAGGTAGGTAATCAAATTGTGAATGTTCATTTTCATACTTATACTTATACCAAAAATGCAGTGTGATTAGCATCTATTTTATATGGTCTTTATTGAGGAATGCAGAGACAAATGTTAGCAAGTCTCTCTAATAATAGGTTTCAGGTAATATGTAAGTCAGAGTAACTAGTATGTTTGCTAAATATATTATATATATATTGTATTGTTTTTAGGGTTCTTCCTTGTTTGTTTGAAAACTAGGGAACCTGAAAGTATGCATAGCATTTCCTTTAATACCAGGAATTATTTTGTTTGGAAATCATTCTCTTGCATTATGGCAATCAGGATCTCTGAAACCAGTGATGATTTCCCCAGTCTTCAGGAACTGTGAACAAGTAGCATGTAACTATGTAATTGATAATAATATAGTATATATTGGAGCAGAAATAATGGCCCAGAAGGAAGTCTGAAATCTAGTACTTTAATTTTGAGAGATGACTGTGTATGGGAAGATCAGAGAAAGAGAGGGGTGCATGGCATTTCCCAGGATTCAGAAAAAACAAGCTGCCCCCCTGGCCCTCCTCTTCCTCCACACTGACTGGACACTGATCTGGGACTTCACAGAATCACAGACTACCTGAGGTTGAAAGGACCTACGGAGGACATCTAGTCCAACCCCATGCTCAAGTTGGGCCACCTAGAGATGGCTGCCCAGGACCATGTCCAGAAGGCTTTGGAATACCTCTAAGGATGGAGACTTGCCACATGGGTCCCTGTCATTTGGGCTAATGGCACAACTGACAACTCTGTAACACAGCTGTAGTCTTATCTGTGGATCAACACTATTAGGAAATGGGAACCAGAGACAGTTCACGATAACAAATGAATGGAGAGAAATGAAAATCTCTTCTGTTGCTGCTGCTTGCTACAGAGTGGCATGAGTACAGGATTTCTGCTCATTCCCCCAGACTTTTATCTGCCTCCCATAGGCTTATGTCATTTATCCCTTGTAAATCCACAGTCTATACCCAGCCTTTCACAGTCTCTTAGATCCTTACATCCAGCTTCATTTTGTCTTCTTTTCTCTTTCAATTTGCTGCTTCCTTGCCCCGAGTATACTCTGACTTTCTTTACAACCAGATGCAAGTTAGTCACACAGAATTTGTCATGCCCACTTATCACTGGCTTCTGGCTTTCTTTTTTCTTAGTTGTCCAATTTTTTCTTTCTGGGTGCTATTTCATCTTTTTGTTTCCCCTGTCCCAGCATTTCCTTGATACCCTCTATATGATCCCTGTTCATTTTCTCATACCATTATTCTCATATGTGTTTCCCCCATGCCTCTAATTCCTCTCTTTAAGTTCTGTGTGTCATACAAAAAACACCGACACTCAACAAAATCCCAGTCCTAATCTATCATAGTTTCTCCTCCTACCTCCTTTTCCTTGATTCCAATACCTGATCACTTTTTCTTAACAACTTCTGTGATGCCTTGCTCTTAAAAAGATCTCCATCCTTGAATCAGAACAGATGGAGCATTTTCAAGAATGAACTGAAGTTGTAGCTTTCAAAAGCTTATAACCTTGGACACCTTGTACTGTACCACAGTTCTCTATGACCTCAGTTGTGCTGACACAACTGTTTATTAAGATACATGTTAAACTAGATCACTGAAGCCTCCAAAACAGAGGTGATTTCACATTTTCCCCAAGATATTCAAAGAGAAATATGATCAACACGGAAAATGTCAATCTCCATATTACAGAAATTAAAGCTTAAAAGCAGATGAGAATGTTATCTTACAGTGCATGATGATGGACAGCCTTAAATGAAAAAACCCACATATACCTATTAAGACAAACCACAGTTGATAGTCGTCTCTTTTCTATTCATTCAACAGGCCTGACTTTGCTGTAATGCAAATCTAAAGCTTAATGGCATAACCTGTAATGTTAGAGATTAGTGAACCAAGGAACATCAACACAGTGCGTGGTCTGTGGCCACTCAAGGAGTAGCATGAGACCCGTTTCTTTTACAAACACATATTATTTGAATACGTACTTGATCTCAAATGATGAGGAAGAGATGGTATGCATTTTCCGCTTTCCTGTTTACACTGAAGAAAATATCATCAAAGTAGATGTACAAAGAAGAATAAAAGGTCTAAGAATTTCTGCTGAGAGGAATTCTGTTTGCCTACCCAACAAAAATTAATTGTGCACCATGCTCACAATGCTGTCTGGCCTAGACAAAGCTTCCCAATATTAAGAGATTATTAAGTAAAATAGAAAGGACTTCCAAGAAAGGATCATATCACTGCTGTTTGACCTTACCAAACAGACCATGTAAGCAATGATTAAAATGCAATTTAAAAAAAAGAATTTTTTTTTTTGCCAAGTGAGGAAAAGCCCTTAAAGACATGAGATAATCCACTGGTACAGATAAGAATGCAAAGTATTTGTTTCCTTACAGGCATCTGTTGATCATGGCAGATGAGAAGACTAACCAGTGAATTCATCTTCCTGTTCTCAAATGTGGATGAATGCTAACTTTATTCGCAGTTTCAGAAGAGCTATGAATTCAGCAAAACTGATCACTGGCTGTGATGCTATTTTTGTGATGTTTGTGTTTTTATCAAAAATTCTAAAAAAACTTGTCAATGGATAAGCAAAATCAAAGGAGGAAAATATACTGCTGATTTAATAGAAGGAGGTATTGTTGACCAGAAAAGGAATATAAGGGAATATTACTTCTCTAATATTAACTTATATGGGACAGAGAAGTTATAGCCAAAGTTTGTAAGTATAAAAAAGAAAATCCACCCACCAAAATATCAAGGAAAAAACTAACTCACTTCCCCTCCACCCCCAAATTCCCACACACATGCTCGTATTTTCCAATTCGGTGTAAACAGGTGTTCTAATTTAAACAGGAACAGTAATTTTCACTCAGTAATTTTGTATTTTAAAGACTAATTTAACACTGTATGTACATTTGCAATGAACATCCTACTCATCTTCTGTGTAAGTTACAGAATAGAAGTCATTCCATTCATCGAGTAGTAGAGTTCTGTTTTCTAAGCTTTCTCCCAATTTCTCTGTAAACTAGTGTGGCACTTCATACCTGTATTTGAATCAAAGCTGGATTATGATGAAATTTGATACATAACAGCACAGATGCTTTGCACACTTCCTCTTTAATGTAGCATCTAGCATTGGGGTCTCCATAATCATGTCCTATTCATTCTGTTTCAACTTTTGTCAAGGCTTCTTCCACACCTATTCAGTTCTTGTGCCTTTACTCAACTGATGATACTTATGTATCCTCCTTATTAGAAAAAAGGCCTTCCTTTATATTTGGGTTTGGGTGGGTGCAGCGGGTGTGTGTGGATATGTGTGTGCATACACACATGTGTGCATGCTTGCCTGAGTCACCCAGCCCTTTTAGGGGGCATGCAGGACTTTTAGAAAAACTTAGTGGCATATCATAAAGGCATTTTCTTCAAAATATTTCAATCTGTTGTCAATTTTATCCAGACTATCTTGCTCTGTCAAATGGCATATAGACAGCCTTGTGCTGAAAATGGATGCACAAGGAAAGAGATATTATAATCTGAAAATCAGTTGTAGGAAAGACAACTGGATCAAAGCGGGATTAAAATTTCTAACAGAGAGATAAGATTAGCATAATTAGATCACCAAATACTTTCCCATCCTTTTTCTGCATTGTGAAGCATGTTATTCTTTTCTTTTGTTTTTCTTGCAGAGACCCTTTTGCTATTACAACAGTATTTAGCAAATACTTCCTTAGCGCCTTCTTGGAATTCGGTGAAAAAAGAGATTAATAGATAAAGGTCTGAGAATAGACAATCTGTTCCATACTTTGGGAACTGTAGTTCAATGGATGCATTTAGACAAGCATTTTATAATAAAAAGCCATCCTATCAGTGTAGGCCCGGCATCACTCTATGAATGTAAAATAATTTAAATTCAAGAGGAAATACTGTTAATGAGGAAGAACATGCTTTCTCGCTGAGTCAAAAGTTGACTTTCCCCATTACAGAGTATCACAGATGTGCTGAAATGAATCCCAAGTAATGCATCTCTTTGTGATTATTACAGTCATTTAATTCACCCTTTCTGTCAGGTCTTTTCCTCCTATTAGGAATTATTAATAACTCACATATAATTTCACACTGCTTACCTTTTCTACAAGGTTGGCTGATCTGCATATCAGCTTCTAACTAAAATGCTTACAGTGTTGAAGTGAAAGAAAAAGAAATGTCCTTCAACTGCACAGTGACTCATTTACAAACTAAATATATATTCTAATTAGATCCCTCCAGTGAAAAAATGTATTTTAAATTGCAAAAAGGTATAAATTAAGCTTGAACTTGAACAATGTAGGTACATGTGGAATATAATGAAAAGTCTGTAATAGAAGGTATAGAACATAATGTAGTCCTGTAGTGGACTGAGTTAGAAAAGAGCCTCAGGCATCTGTGCACTTAGAACTAAATCTAGGGATATGGTTAAGGAGGGAGAAAGCTGGATACAACTCCAGTTTTGGTTTGTATTCATTTTAATACACTTCCGAGCTAAAGGCTTTAAGGATCAATTAGGAAAATCTTACCTCTAAATTATACTACCTAAAAATTATGAATGGTATGAAACGAGGAATTGGACAATAGCTGACTGCCAAATTTTCATTCCCAGTCAGAATTACCAATGAAGTACACTCAGTTTTGGGAAGTGCCTTTAGTGGCATGCAGCCACATGGGGGTTGGACTCAATGATCTCTGAAGGTCCTTTCCAACCTCTAGAATTCTGTGAAAATAATCCAACTGTGAGAAAGACTTCAGAATAATGTTCCTGCCAAACCCCTTTTTTTCATATTATACTAATTCCAAATGTTTGATTCAAAAATCTGAATGTTGGAAAAAAGGCTGGGTCCAGGCTCTGCTCATTTAGGAATTTAGGAATGCTGGAATAGCAGATTTTGTTTGTTTGTGTTAAGCCAAGATGTAGGGCTGCGGGGCTGGCACTGCTGGCCTACAGTGGGTCTGATGTCTAGCTTTTCCCTGCCGTGGGACAGGGGTACTAAGTGGAAATAAGGTGCAGGCAGTATTCTGACCTCTTGCTTCACACTGACTGTACACTACAGTTCAGATTCAAAGTAGGTGGACACAAAAAGACAGGAAAAGTATAGTAGGTAACATTTATACTAATCAGTGTATATCTCAACTGAGCCTAAAATGTGGATGAGCTCTAACATCAACAGATGACACTGTAGTTATTTTGATGTGTCGTTACCAGCAATATTCACAGTAAAGTATTATCTAAGATAAGATTTATAGAAACATAGAATAGACTCATAGAATTGTCTTGGCTGGAAGGGACCTTTCAGATCATTGAGTCCAACCATCAACCTAATGTGCCAAAACCACCACTAAGCCATGTCCCTCAGCATTGCATCTCCCCACGTTTTAAATGCTTCCAGGGATGGAGACTCCCCCACCTCCCTGGGCAGCCCTATCATTTGTTACTAGGGAGAAGAGGTCAGCCCCCATGTCTCCACAACCTCTTTTCAGGTAGTTGTAAAGAGCAATTAGATCTCCCCTCAGCCTCTTCTTCTCCAGACTAAACAGCCCGAGTTCCCTCAGACACTCCTCCTAACATTTGACTTCCAGTCCCCTCCCTAGCCTCACTGCCCTTCTCTGGACACACTCCAGCACCTCAATGTCTTTCGTGTAGTGAGGGGCCCAAAACTCAACAAAATACTAAAGGTGGGTCTTCCCCAGTGCTGAGTACAGGGCAATAACTTCCCTATGGAGATAAAGGAGTTTAATACATGAGGAAAACATACTCAAAACCTGTAGAAAATACACAATATCTACTAAACAGCTCCTTCATAAAATGTGAATAAGAGTTGTATTTTTACATAGTAGAATGTTCTGGCAAAAAGTCAAGTTTTCTGGAAAGGAAAATGAATACCAACTCTTCACATGGGCAAATATACTTCCAGGAGCAGTAGCACCCTAATTGATTCTGACCCACTTGGAAAATTCATCTTCCTATGAAATTATTCCTATTGATCATGAAAGGCACTCCCAAGCTGCCTTTCTCCTCTCATTTGTGTCAATGCAATGCCACTCAATTTAGCAGAGTTGAACAGAAAGCAGAATTGGGCCCCTAATGCCCAATCCAGGAAGAGGGAGACTTACAACTCACCTGTCAGTATGACATTTCCTATCCTCAGGCATACAAATATGGTTCTGACTGCTACTAGGCAAAGGACTTGAAGAGAATATTTCTAAGTTTATCTTTGTCTGATGTCTGAGACAACTTTGCAAAAAAGTGATTTATTTACCACTAGACGTAAATTCAGGCTGGATCATTAATCAGTTTTACCAGACTCTAGATAGAAAATTTTGGTACACAATCATCCTGCAGCTTTCATCTATGAAGTTCATTGGAAAGAAAAAAAAAAAGAAAAAGGATTATTTTGTTGGTCTGATATGAAACCCCTGCTGCAGGGTGTCTCTTTTTAGAAAGTGAACATTTTCCCAAGTAAGTGAGCAGATGCAATGCAGTGATATTTTTTGATCTAGATATAAAGCATACTGTAGCATCTGTGAAGCCATCCTTATGTGACTAGCAAGAGACAGCAATTTTTAACATTTTATTTTTGTTGCCGTAATGATCAGGATGCAGCTTGCTTCAGCCGTGTACAGGCTGTTTGGCATTAGCATGCCAGGGCCGCACGAGCTGGCGTTGATGCTGAAAGGCAGCATCCTGCTCTCACCTTGCCTTAGGCCAATTACTCCTCTGCCTCCCTATTCCTCATGTCACACAAAGAACCAGAGTGAGCAACTGGCTTGGGTTAAAACTAACCCAGAAAAAGAAGAATAGTCTTGACCCTGAGCAGTTCCTCAGCTTAATTCTCAATGAAGGCTCAGGAGTATTTCTCTGACACAGAGGAAGCACGGAGTAACACCAGTCACAGGTTCAGTGGCAGTGTGGTGTCTGCTGGTCCAAAGTGTTCATGGATCACTCACACCAGTGTCAGCCATAGGCATGTCCCCCTTACTATTTCCATCTCTTGTGAATGCATCAACACCTTCCAAATGGGAACTGAGTAAGTCAAAGCATGTAATGGCCTTTCCAAGTCTGCAAACCAGAAAACAACAGAGAAACGTGAACTGTTTCTGGTCATCATGATGATGCACTGCTTGAAATCCAGCAACACAATAATAATAATAATAATAGTTTATATGTCGTGTTTCAGAAATAACCCGCAGATTTATCTCAGTCCTGTGTGTCAGTCGGGTAACTGAACACACACATGGACAATCCACACGATGTAAACCGCAGTCTGCTAATTCACAACATAGTCTAGCATTATTAACCCAAAATATAAGAATTACAGAAAATTAGATAATTCTGCCTGCAAATTTGGGGCACAGAGAAGGTGGAGGACTGAGAAATGAGAAGATACAGATGCCCATTGCTCTGTTAATGTCTCTGTAGTAAAAGACACCATAACTTTTGTTGGTGAATGTGTTATTGATCTCCATTTAAATTCTCTCTCTCCCCCTCTAACCATTTCTTATTACCACATCTGTTCTATGCCAAAGCCTCTTCAAAACTAACATCTTCCTTCTGTTTTTCAGACACCTCCATGTCTCCTGCAGCCTTCATACCACACAGAGATCTTCTTTCTGAGTCCTCCCAGGCCCTCCATGAGATCCTATCCTCCTGATGTCCCATTTAATGTTAGTTTGTCTCCTTTTACCATTTTTTTTTCAGCAGCTGAAGTTAATTGGGGTCTCCCTTTACAATTTTCTCAAATCCTTGTGTCTCTTGATCTTCTGAGCCCTTCTCCCACCCTTCCCCAGTTATCTGCTCAGCTGCTCCAAGATGGTGATGGAGTGTGCCCAGGGCTGCCTGGGGAACCTCACAGTTTCCCTTTCTGCTCACTCAGTTGCCTTTCCTCCTTCCAGAGGAAAGACTGCAAGCCAAAAAAGTGCAGAGAGAAGGTGGGAGGAGGACATAACTACCCTACAGAGCTCAGCTTGGGACATGTCCTCACATCCTGTAACATAATCAAGCCAAAATAGCCAGAAAATAGCTATGCTCTACACAAATATTTCTATAAACCTATTTTTTATCAGCGGAAGAGTGGCAGAGGAGATCAAAAAGAGCCAAAACACTAACTCTGCTGTGAAGTTTCTGCACACAGATGATGAGAAAAAATGCCCTGCAGTTTGTCTCCGCAGAATGCTTTGACAAACACGGGTTTTTTTAAACCTTGCCTAACATATATTTCATATAATTTTTCAAAAGTGACTCATTTGGCTTTTACATTGAAAAAAACCCAACAAACATACCCAACTGCAAAGGCTATATTTTAGCAGTGGCTATTGCAATCTAGTTTTTATTTCAGTAGTATATAAACTGTAGAGTTAAATCTATGTGTATCCCTCGGTACTCCAGACAGCCCTTGATATTATTTTTATTTCTACTAAAATAATTGTTGCATATTTTTAAAAAGGTTTTCTTGCCACATGGAAAATATAGTCATTTCAACTTTAGTCATAGCACAATTTGAACCTCTAGCGACTCATGTAGCCCATTCCTTTGCACCAGGTAAGCAGAAATACAATAATCTAGAAGAGTTTCTGATAGCTGGTTCTAACTTGCTTATTTCCATTGAAATAATTTCCCAAACCTCTGTGATAAATTGCCTCATCCCTTGACTTGGCAAAGTTTGTTTTTCTTTTTTTTTTTCTTTTTTTTTCTTTTCTTCAAGGGTTAAGATTTCTTTCCTCTCTTTATTGTCCTTTACTTAACCACAGGGGTTTTCCGCATGCCAACATTTCAGTTTTCTTTCCTTCCTTTTTTCTCTTGTCAAATGTTGCTTTTCTCTAAACTGTATCTCAATAGAGATGCTGAAAGATAGTAAGGATACTGGAAAAATAACACATGCACACCCCCCCGCCTCAAAATAATTACTGTTATCAATGCTTTGGATTAGGCATTACTGCAGGAGAGAAAGCACAGTTTCACCTGATTCTTTTCTCTCAGACAGATCCTCCCATGCTTATTTGGGTTGAGGATTACTTTCCTATTCACAAAATCTCATTGAAATTAGCAAGATTATCACTGCAGCAAATATTCCTCACACTGAAAAATGTGGCGGCATCTAATGTTGAATGATTTTCATAAATCGTAACCCACAGTGGTTCAGTTGAGTATTTACCTCTAAACTGAAATATTTGTATTAGACAGAGACTTGCTTCCCAAATTGTGGATCACCTTCAAACAACTGTCTGCCTTTTATTAGTACCCTCCACCAAAAAATACCACTTTTGCTCTCTAGCCTATGACTCTGATATGCAGAGACATTTTAATTGCTCTGCATTCCTGAGTAATCATTTTATGATGGGTTTATTGCCACCTCTCCCTTATCAGGGCATGGCACTGTTACAGACCCTAGTGATAAATTACCCTTTAGAGAGGGAGAAGACAGTGCCACTTTAACAAGTGCAATAAAGCACTTTTTATACCGTGAGAGTTCACTGCATTTCCCATTCATCATATACCTTCAGTGATTTTACACAGATTTTACACTGTTGATTAGCTCATTAGTGGGGTTAATTGGATACATTAACTGGCAGAATTACAGCTTGACTATGAACCAGAGGCTGCAGCATTATAAATGACAGACAAACTACAGACATGCATGGCCAGCCTGAAGGAAGTTCTTCTCTTTGATTAACTTTCATTAGGTTTTAATTCTTCCCCTTCTACTTCTATAATTGACTCTGCCTGAATATTTACTATAGCACAGAAGGAATGAGGGGATAGATTACACGAAGCTACGTTTTACATGGCTGCCTGTCCTGATGCTGCACAGTCAGAAGATGACGATGAGAAAAGGGCAGTATGAAGACTGTGCCTAGTTAGGCCTTAAAATCAACGCGTATAAGCAGTCAAATCCTAGCTGTCATTTCATATCCTGCTAGAAAATGCTGCCCATTGCACATTTGGGGCCCAGACTTGTTCCCTGCACATAACCTGAATTTTACAGATGGATTAGTATGACATAAAAAGACAGGAAACATTTGTTGTCTGTGAGAAGCAGAATGGAGCCACTGAGCAGCTATCTGCTTAGCCTACATTTTGTGCTAGCCTCTGCAGCTGCCACAATGATGTTGAAGGGGTCACGGTTGTGGCATCTCACAGGTGCATAATTAGTTTAGAACAGTGCTGGCTAACAATTATAAAAGTTCAAAATTTAGTGGTTTACTGTAAGTAGATGTTTGGTAGCTGTTTCTACACTGGTCTTCATAGCTAGTTTTGGCCATGGGAACCAAGGCTTTTTCACTTCAGGTATTTCATTTCGCCTGCTAAGCACCCAAACTTCTTTCAGTTTGGATACCTTGAGCCAAAAGGGAAGAAACTGTGTCTGCTTCATCCCCTGTCCAAACCTGACAAAAACCCATTGCTTCTTCCTTCTAACCTGCCTGTCAGCAGGCGGCAGCTTGGGGCAGATGCAGCATGCAGACCCACCTTTGACCACCTTGTTTCTCTCCCTGCATTTGCACACTCTTCCCAGTTCTGCCAGTAATGTCTCCAAATGCTGCTGTTCATCAAAACATTTATTTCACAAGTTCTGGAAACCTCCTTGTGTAATTATGTCATTTTGTTTCATACACCTTATTTCTTAGGGGTAACAGATACTGATATGAATAAGTATATGTCCCTATGCCCAAGGAAGTATTTGCACATGCAGATATACGGGAAAGTAATGCCTCAATCTGTTGAGCACACAGCTGAAAATGTGGAGCAGGACCTTGGGCAAACTCATTTGACTACACAAGCAGGGATTACTTTTTAATAGCTCTCTATGCCTTTTTAGGCCAAAGTTCTTAGTGGGATTTTGTTGCAGGGTTTTTGTTTTTTTCATGTATGCCTGCAATTGTCAGGCTAAGATTATTGGTTGTTCTACTAGGGTGGCAGAAAGAATACTGTAGTTACTGAGTTTGAGCTAATTAGTATGCACAGTTCAGTTTGTGACCTTCATTTTCACTTTGGCTTGCCCATCTGGAAGGGAATATGTTCCTTGGTCTTTTTCATTGAATGGGTCTGATTTCTATCTCTGTACATTATCTTAACTTTTCTCATTTCAGTAAGATAGGCTTTGGGAAGATAGCCATTTATTTGGCACAGCTTCTGTTTGGGGCCTCTTTCATTTGCCTTTTAATTTCTCTGTTAAATAATCCTAGCTTTGGATTGCTACCAGTCTCTGAGGGTTTTTTTGTGTCTCTTCTGGATAGACAGCACTTAGTCATGAGCGGTAACAACATCAAAGCACTCCAGTATATTCCATCTTAACTACCTATAAACCATTACTTTCCAAATTATGTTATTATCTACAACAAAGTAACTACAAGCAATTTGAAAACTGTGGATGAAATCTGTGGGTTGTAAAAGCCGTGCCTACATCAGCGTGAAGAAAAGTAGTTTTGTTGTTGATTTTGTTCCAGTAGCTCCAGTTTTTGAAGATGAAGCACCATCTTATGCTTAGAGACAACTATATATTTTTCTAAAATAAGGTCTCCTTAATAAAGAGGATTCAATGCTTCCCAGGTAAACAATTTATTAATTCAGCCCTGAAAGCGCGGCAGGATAAAAGCAAATCAACAGCAAGATGGATATTTTTCTTCCTAATAGGTGGTTTGTTACCTTAAAACCAGAGAAGCTATTCTCAGAAACATCTCAGATGAGTATTTCTTCATATACCTCTAAGAACAATATCCTCCCTCTTTTTCTTGTCAATAATCTGTTTCCTTTTGGTCTTGTGGTTTATCCCTTTGGGAACATGATTATTGTTCCATAAACCAGCAAGTGGTTACTATTATCCCTTAATTACTACTAATGGTGTGAAGCTGAACAGTAATATAGCGTGGCTTGTAATATGAGTGTTATTATGTGCTGCACTTACTGACAGGGAGATTGATTCTAGGTCTGTTTTATCACTGCCAGAACCAAACGGCTCAGACTGAGATTTGTACTGTCACACAGACACCACAACCCAGACTCTCATGTTTTTACTCTCCTCAAGTAGCGCTGCTTTGCAAATGGCCCCACCGAAGGGAAAGGAAATGCCAGCCGAGTGAGGTAATGATACTCAGGATAAATAAACATATTTGATCTTGGCCCAGTGTTTGCAAACTCTTCCTCTGGAAATCACGGTAGGCATCAAAGACAGAAGTAACGAGGTGTGACTGCAGAAGTAGGCTTCTGGCTCCCTTCAGCCACAAGCACAAGAATGAGCCTTATTGTAAATGCATAAGAAGTGTCCTTTGAGTCAACAAGATTGTTCATGGACCTATTGCTAGACACTTGTGCAAGCACCTGGATTGTTTGCATAGGCATTATGCATGCTGCTGTAGTTTCAGAGAGCTCCCAAGCACTTTTAGCACAAAAAAAAGTCATTGTTTTGCAGAAGCTACTGCGAGTGAGCTGATGATCATTGCTCCCAGTCATCATTTGAACTGAGCACATCAGGGTGCTAGCATGGCGCAGCAGATCTCAGCTCTGCCCTGCTCCTGTGGCATTTATACACTCACAGCTGCTGCCTTTATTTAACAATCTGGAAGTACTTAAACAAATCGAAGGGAGAACACAAACAGAAAAGCTGTTTGCCCTGCTTTCTGGTCACTTAAAAGCTCCTCTTTCTAAGACAGGTTTTCTTCCCTATTAATTAAGGTTCTTATGCAAGCAAAGTTCATCACCATGCAGACAAGAGGTTGGGCACTGCACCTGAAAGCTCTGCCGCTCCAGCTTCTTGGCCAGGTAATTTGGTTCCCCAGTTTGCTCCTTTGTGTCCTGTCTGGCCATGCTACATCTATGATGGTTTTCTTCCCAGCTCTCTTTTGAAATGAACGGAGTAGTTAGTCATCTTTGAGGCAAATGCAGATGCAATTCTGCACCTGGTGCAATGACAGAAAGGCATCTGAGCAATATGAGCTAGGGAGCCTGCTTTGGCAGGGGGGTTGGACCCGATGATCTCTCGAGGTCCCTTCCAACCCCTACAATTCTGTGATTCTGTGATTATTCTGTATATTACAAGCATATTACTTATTATATGAATTTTATAATATTACTAACACTACAGTGTGGCTTCATGCAAACTGACTATTGAGGATAGTCCAAACTCATGCTGGAGATGGCTCTGGTAACATAACAGTCCAGATAATCCAGGTCCAGCACTTGAGAACATCCTGGCTCTGCTTAATTCAATCCTATGCACAGACAGCACTAGATGGAGAGCTCTGAACCTCTGCCCTGGGCACAGGGACACTCACCAGGGCAGATGCCTTCAGTAGCCACCTGGTTTATGTGACTCCCTTCAAAGAAGCTTGTCTGAGTCTCTGGTGTAACCATTGGCAGATGGTCTTTCAGGGACATTTTCAGTTTTAATTGTTTATCAGCTAGCTACATCGGTATTCAGGTTAAGAAACTTGTGAATAAAAAGCCTGGAATAAAAAGGTAAGTCCCAGGGCTTGGATTTAAAAAAAACCCAAACAACAAACCAACCTGCATTTGTTGACTTCAGTCTGATATACATTTTGTAAGTTCCAGAAAAAAACTTTAAATTCATTTTGCCAACAGACTTGGGGAAAATAAATAAATAAATAAATACACAATACTAAACCTTAATTCTTCTGCTGCTGCTGGTTTGGGAGAACTAATTTGGGATTTTACCATGAAAATCAACAGCGTGTGTAGTATAAAAGTGGCTAGAATCTGTTGTTAAAAGGAGGAAAAGAACTTGCAGGGAAAGATTCCACACATAACTGGATGAATAATTACATCCAATAAAACACTGGGAGTCAGCAGAGAATCTGCAGATGAGAACAGAAAAAAAAAAAAGAACTGATTGATAAAAGCAAATTGTGTCTTAGGGACAAAGTGCTGAAAGTTTTAGTGAGAATCACAAAAAAGTGAGCTGAGCTAGAGCAAAGTACTCCCAGAATGTCCTTCAGACACATGCCGGAAGTTAAGAAGAAAACATGGGATCTAATATAATGAGAAATAGAGTAGAAATTCAAGATGGGGAGGTATGAATGAAAAAACCCAGACATAAACATCTCACTTCAGGTCTCTAAAATGACATGGGCTACTAGACTCAATTCAGGGTGGCTCTGAACTGGGAAGCCTTGCCAAAACTAGGATAATATTATCTTGCTTAGACAACAACAGGAGAGCCATTGTGTAAGAAAGGAAAGAAAATAACCAGGTATCTGTTGGCCAGAGTCAGGTTCTCAAAATTTTGCAAAGGTGCAGGCAACTTCTGAGGGAAAAAATTAAAGAAGAGGTAAATAGAATAAGTTTACTAAACGTAGTCTCCTGATACCTGTCTTTGACATGATAGATGATCTTCTAGGAAAGGGAAACACAGTACAAGTCAGCATCAGTGTATGTAGTCAAGGCTGATTATAAAGACAAAGTCATATTTAAAAATCATTTGCTTCTTAAATGTCATCATTGCTATCTAGTTATTTATTCTGCTCTGGAAGATCTGAATTATATTTTGTTGGTAGGAAGATTTTAGGAAAGCATAATTTGTTCAATAGCAGAATCCTTGCAAGGTGTCCAGTCTTTTTTTGTTGTTGCTGCTTCCATACATATTTTGCTCTCTAGCTACTCTATGATTCATATTCCATAATGCAATTTTAGCCACTTTCCCTCGCTCTGAATTGATGTTTCTTTCCATTGCTGTTAGCTAACATGTTATTCAAATTCAAAACATTATTATATTTCTCCTTTCTCTTCCTCTTTTTTTTTTTTTTAAATACCAAACCTAATTAACATCCTGACTCCAATTCCTCCTAGTTTTCTGTATGCTTATAGCATCACTTCAAGTTTTATAATGGAAACTCCCCCCACCCCACCCCCCACCCCTGCAATTTTATTTATCAGGGAAATTTAGTTTCCAAACTTCCTGTCTTCCCCTCTTCAGTTTTCCAGTTTTTACACCCATTAATATGATACAAACGCAATAATAATCTATTTGTTTCTAGATGAAGATACAGACATTTTTAGCTACTCTTCTTCCATCTCACAATTGATCTCTCTGTTGTTTCACTGCCATAGAAGTCCTCTGATATTTTGATCATTATAAGGTATTTTCATGTCATTTCATAGCCAGCTTTTAAAAGCTATTTTAATAAATTAATATGGTGCAAGTGGACGGAAATGTGAACCAGGAATTAAATCAGATGACAAAGCATATTTTTCTGTTAAAAAGGATTGTTTTTATAAGCCTTCGTCCTCCCAAACAAATAGATTCCTCTTTAGGTCACTTTAAGAAAATATCCACAGGATGAAGATTAAAATACTGACCTACTGTGTGTAGGTTTTTGTTTGCTTGTTTGGGTTTTTTTAAGAACCGGAGCAGTTGTACTTTGTTATAAGGTTATGGAATTTCTAGCCCAGCCTCAATTAGCCATCAAGGGTGATTTTTTAAAATGGAGTAGCAAGGCATACTCCCCATTAGCTTCACATGTCAGGGTTAAGTAGTTTGGATGTACGGTGAAGAGAATACACAGAAATTCATAAACCCTCACATAGCTATTATTTTTGGTCTGTGGAAGAATGCTCCCAGCAACAAGCAGGTGTTTGAGCCAGGAACCACAAGCCACTGGGTCCAGTGCTGCTGAGCCCAGCTGGGAGACACCACACCACCTCTCAGCTGGAGAGGGGCAGTTTCTTCTCCCTGTGCTGGCCTGTGCCCTCAGCAGGAGTGGCTGGAGGCCACAATTTCAAACAGTGTGCCCCCAGCCATAGCTTAGTTTTTATTCGTTCTGTTGTGAGATCTGTCATGCCTATCCCCTTATTGTTTGACCCCTTCGGATTTCAGATAAGACTTCCTTAAACTATGACTACAGAGAATAAAAAAAAAATAAATCTTGGGTAAATCCAAAGTGAACAAACATGATTGCAACAACTACATTTAAATCCTGTGTATAGATATCTTAAAAATCTTGGCTACTACCAGGATATCTGCCACGCCTTCTCAGTCAAATCCCAACCCTTGCATGCTCAGGTGAAAATTGGGAGAACACACGAATTGTGCAATGACTCCCAAAGCTCCAAGACACACAGCAGGAAGGTAGTGAGCCCTTCCTCTGGGCAAATGACAAAACTGTTCAACAGGGACCAGTCTCTGCCGGAGGCGCGCACCGTGCAGGGAAAGCCAAAGAACAGGGCAGCCCGTTCTCTCTGCATCAGGACTTGCAGGTTCAGTTTTCTACACGTTACCAGAAGTCTGCTGAAGGAAGAACCACTGCAAGACCTGACTGCAAGGAGTTTCGAATGACAGGCACTCATATGCTCGCCCCCAAGCACTGCCATACCTAAATGCTAAGCAGTTCCTCCTCTCTCTGTCTCTCTCAAGTCATTGTTATCACATCATACCTCTTCAGCAGAGTTTATGCAAACCCTGAAGTCCAGGCTGTGTGTCCCCAACAGTCCTGGTTCCCCCAACTTTAAAAAATATCTCCTGGATAGAAATTACCAGTGATTTTCCCCTGGAGTTGTAAATGGAATAACATGCTCCCCTTTGGACTCCCAGGAGAGCCAACAGCAGTTACTCTACATGCCTTCTCCTCAAAGACTGCTGTTCTCAATTATTCTCATTCTCCCACGTTTAAACAAGTGCACACGTGTACAAATATACACACTGAAGATGCCTGCCCAAACCCATAAATCTGACTCACCCCATATTAATACAGAGAATAGCAAGTTCATAACAGGAATATATCAGATAGTGGTTTTCCTTCTCAATTGTGTGGTTTAGAAAACAATTTCAAATTTACTTTCACAAAGATATTGAACCAGTCACATTTAAAAATCAAGAACTTTACTGCAGCTAACATAGTTACGTTACCAAAACTGAATGCTACTAAAATACAGTTGCACAACATACCCTTCTTCATAATTCCATGGAGAACAAAAAAGAAACTGTACTTCATAGAGTAAGATACTGGGTAGAGGAGATTGTCTTTCCTTTGGATAAGCTGCCATTTACCATTCAAAATCCATGTTTACAGCTTCACAAAAAATTCTCAGTGATGGGTGCTTACTCATCTCTGTCTAGATTTTGCTAGAGCCTCACTTATGGTGACAATTATCTGGGTCCACCTACTTGTGTCGCTGATGTCAGTGGAACCACTGATGGCAGACCTTGGCCCTGTCCTGACAAACTTATTTCAATTATTATGGGGCACATTTTCTCTACTTTTGCATTTTGCACACAGAGCTTTAAACTGAAAATCTAGGCAAAGTGTGTCTTTTTGTATTAAAAAAACCCCTCAATTCCCTTGAAGATCTTCTGGAGTTTGCATATGACAGGGGAGATTTACAGACAAATTATATTTTAGTACATTCTCAGTAGAACTGTAGCTGTTAAGAAATTCAGAAACACTGGGAATATAAATTCAGAAATATCAAGCAGCATGTGGAATATTGCCAGATTTAGAAAGAATCCAATAATGTCATAGTTTGGAGGTAAGATATCTTCAGTCTATCAACATCTTAAAGCTCATAGCTCACATTACTAAGTTCATATTTCATGGAAGTTACGCATACATAGATTTTGGTTTTTGCTACAAAGGTGATGAATTGCAAAAGGAGATGCCACATCAAGACATAAACACCAGAAGAAAAAATGTGTTGCAAAGCTTTATTGCTTGTACAGAATTCCCAGCATCAGATGTAATGCAAAATTATAGTGCATTAAGCACTGTGCTTGGTATGGAATCCCTGCTTATACTGCTTCATATGTAAAAATGCAGGATACTCACTTTTTCAGTAACCTGAATATAGTCCACTTACGTTCTGACTCGATGCATAAGCCTAGGATTTAGTTGGTATTCAAAATACATCCATTAAATTAAGTAAGAACTGCATGGGAAGTTATATGCAATGGTAGCAATGCAAGATTTGTTAGATACTCACTAGAGTGCGATGTGACACAAAGCTGGACAACCTTAGAAATGACATAGTTGCTCACCTCAGGTAGAAATATAACATCAAAACAAACCTACCTACCTACCTCCTTTTCTCTTTTAATGAGATTTTTATTCTTCTCAGGCAGTACAAATCATCCAGGGAAGTATCTTGATGTAGGATGTCCTCTGATGTTGGCCAGTTTTATGCCATTTATCCTCTCCCCTCTCCAGTCAGCTCTAAAGATGTTCCACAGGAAAAATAAAGATGAAGGAAAACTTAATTGGGTCCTGCTATCTGACTAAAAGCCATAGCAATAAACAATGCCTTCAATACATGGCTTGCTGATATAGGTGACCCAGGCATTTGGAATTTATAGCTACATGTGTAGACTGACTTGTGAATTACAAAAACATACATGTAATTGCACCTTAGATGACAGAAAAGGGTCTGGGGGATGCAAAGTGAGAAAATAGAGGAAAACTGCATGAGAAAGTGAGGAAAAGTACCTACTTTTCAGCTGGCTTTTGACAACAACTAGTAAAATACTGATTGTTAATGGTCTTTGGCATGGGAAAATGCATTGCAAACTCCCTGCTAAAACTTGTATTTAATCTGTAGGAATATTAATAAAGCTAGAGCAAATTGTAGGGAACATAATACCTTTTGTTTTTACCAACTAGTATAACTTACTGCAACTGTGGATATGTTAAGTGCCTTAATTATCCCTGATATTTTTTGTTCCAAAATCAAATGCAGAAGTGCAGAACAATGTAAGTTCTCTGCACTGCTTCCTTCCTGTGCATAATGCTTCCCTGAAGGACCTGCCTTCTTTCATCAAAGAAGTCTGGTGTCAGATGTAAGCTGGTGCTGCTTCACTGAGAGCAGAGCACTGGTGCTGATTTACACCAGCTAAGTACATATATTCAAACAGCATCAGTTAAATGTCACAGTATTTGTGACCAGGGAAAGGGAACATTTTTGCTGAGGAGGCAAGCTTATGCTAATGTTGCCCTAGGCAGAGCGGAAAGGTTCTTGGTGTTGAAAGTCTGAAATATTTAAAAACAAAGCCAACTGTAGTACCACTATTTTTGCTGACAACATTTTTAATAAAAGAACTGATGAGATGGCCTCAAATATCTAGGTAGAAGCACGACTCACCGCTTGTTAGTTAAAAGAGGTTTTCTTGGATGAAGCCTGTGTATGTGATATCCACAACACAAAGCACACAATGAACCCAGACATTTCTCTGACAAAAAGAAGATCCAAAAAATGCAGCAGTGTATGACAGAGAATGGAGATTTAATATTGCTGGAGAGACTGTCTGAATGAACTTCTTATTATAGAAGGAGATTGAATCTTTCCATTATAAAAAAGTACATATTACCACATCCTGATGAGCCTAGCTTATTATGGGATTCTCGCATGGTAGAAGGAAGTAGCAGTGTTATCAGCCTTCTCCAGGATTTTGGCAGGAGAAACATGTAGTTTCTTCAGAGCCACTGCAGTCAAAACCAGCACTGACTCCCCCTGTGGCCCCCACATCTGCCACCTAGCCTTTTCTGGTTCAGGTCCAACAGAGAGCGTTAAAATTAATTTGGCTGACTGTTTTAAAACTTGCTAAAAATGCCCTTTATTACCCAATAAGCCTTTTGCAATTCAAGTCTATGGCTTCCTGAAGTAATATTTTTCAGTTCCAGGAATAAAAAAAAATGTGCATGTTGTACTTCATCCTGCCAGCCACACACCTGAAGGTGACCTGGATTCTTTTCTACCTTGGACATCAGGAATGTGAGTCTTAACTAAGCGACCAGCTGTTGAATTGCTGCAGTGGTGAGGAGTCCTGCCTGCTTAGCTTTCAGGGTAGTGAAAGGTACAATTAAAATTGAAGCTGGTAATCCCAGTCTTAAAATCCCGCTCTTAAAAAAGAGTGATGCCACTCTTAAATCCTGTTCTTATCTACACTCCTTTTAGATGATTTCTTGCACGCTTATGCATCTGCAGACAGGGAGACATGAGCACATAGGGAGCCACAGCAGTTCTGATTACACTAGTACGTGGCATGGGGTGGGATTTAAGGAACTGATGCTGAGGGCCCAGCAGCAAGAGTTATGCCTTGAGAGTGGAAAGAGGTGGAAGGGCATGTTTTCTGAATTCATGCCTATGGCTACACCAGCTGTTCTCCCTTCATGGTATTTCGGGTCTCAAGTGCCACAGGACTTATGGTTACCCTACGGCTAAAGCATCAGTCAGTTCTGCCACTGAATTGGGGTCTCTTAAGCAACAGGAGTTACTGCTGCCCCCAGGCTGTAGTAGAGGTCACAGCCTTGACCTGCCAGTGCCATGCTAAGGGTTGCGGAGAAGTCCTCTCCTGTACTGTACCTTTAGGGATCAGCATACATAACTGGAGAGTGCATGGGGTTGAGATGCTGGCCCTTTAGGTGAGACTATTCAGTTGATTATTCCTTCATGTGTCAGGCATCACTTTCTCACATGTCAAATATGTGTCTGTGCTATGCTTGCTGCTTTGAAAGACTGCCTTGATAAAGAAATGGAGCAGTACCTGCTGTACAATCAGAGAAAAGGGAAATCAGGACTCGACTAAAATACTAAGGCACAATTTCTATCACACCTCCAGCTCACAATGACTTCAATGTCCCTACCTTTGATTTACAAAGACCTAATTTTATTGCTTCTATTAAACCCTCAGGTTATTTTAATGGGGACAGAATATGGAAGAGGAAATCCACACCTCTTACCACGTCATCAAATTTTGAGATACTGTTAGAACATGCATCACTTCACAGTGCGTTTTCTTCTTAAAGTGAAATGTCAGCTCTTTCTGCCATTGAAATAAATAAATTATTACAAAATATCTCCAGTACAACTGCCCACCAAGCCAACAGGAATTTTGTCTGAGATGTGAGTAAAAGATCAGGCTCATTATCTGAACAATTCCTGTTTCAGTGATATTTAATCACATATCTGTTATGCAACAGACACTGATTTATACAGTGCTCTGTTACAGAACCCAAGCCATACAAAATATAGGATGGCTTTAATTTGGAAATATAATCTGGATATAGATATCTAATTAAGCAGAATTCACATTAATTCATTATGATGACATGTCAGTAGACATTATCCTCCCATTTGGTTGTAACGGCTGTTACCAGTATAATCAGCATATTATTGCTATAAAACACAGAATTTAGCAGCAGGTTTGAATCTTCTGTTCTCTCTTTCATTAAAGATAAGAGGCCGTAAGATGTACCCGATGAGGACTCCGAGTCTAAAAATGCATGTGACAACATTAACAGTATCATAAAAAATGCATACAATAAATTAATTCTAAACCTGCAGAAAAAAAAAAGCTCTTTCTGTGTATGTACATGATGACACTGCAGAGTTTTTCACACATTGTACTGAAAAAATAAAGGACAGAAAAGCATTAGACCCATGGAGAATTGCCTTAATTGCTTTGACCCCAAAGGGTAAAACATTAGGAACACCTTAAGAGCTATATATTCAGTACAAACAATGGTGCCCTCAAGCAGAAAGCAGCCTTTTCACTCTGTTGCTTAGATTTTGATCAATGCTTCAGTGTAATCAACTAATGCAATGATTAATCTTGCATTTGTACATTCAGATAATACAAATCATCATTACAAACAGAAGGGAATTTGGAATGAGCAAGCTACTCCTTATACCAGATATAGGCAAGAACAACTTCATACAGCATTCCATAGTTAGAAAAACATTCCATAAGAATGTATTTTCTCTTTAGTTTATAAGAATTAAACCCAAAGTAATAAATGTGCTCAATATATGCAAAGAGTAGTCCAATGCACTGTTTCAAAAATACGCCATGTTTAGTTCATGTTACATACAGAAGGTGTCAATGTGACAGCAGTTTGTAATCATGTCTGTAACCTGTGCTGGCCCAGTAGGCTGGTTAGTGTGTTTTATACTTGCATACATGCTATGAGCCAGAGTATATAAAATAGGTATTGTCGCAGTTTTGTGTAGCTGGGTGCTATTAGAGATTGGGGGATGCAGAAAATGGCTGCTGTAAAGAGCTGCTGGAATTCTCTGCAGGCCCCGAAGAGTAAACATCGGCCAATTCAAGGCCAAAGTTTCTGCTGACCAGGGCCGAGCCAATTGGCGATGGTCACGGGGCCTCTGGGAATCACATATAGGAGAAAAAAACCCGCAAGCAGCGGCATTTTGCCACCGGAGAAGGGAGTGAGAAGATGTAACAAGCTGTGCAGACACCAAGGCTGGGGAGCGTGGGGGAGGAGCTACCCCAGGTGCCGGAGAGAAAAGAGGCCCCTGCAGCCCATAGAGAAACCCATGGTGGAGCGGGTGTCCCCCTGCAGCCCATGGAAAAGGCCAAGACCCCACTTGTAGCCCATAGAGGGAGGGGTGTGGGAAGGTGCTTTAAGATCTGGTCACACTTCTCATTATCTGACTCTGGTTTCCCTGAGTGTGTAGTGTAGTGTAATAACCTAGATAGTTTTGTTTCCTTCACTCTGCGTTGAGTCTGTTTTGCCCATGTCGTTGATGACAGGATGATCTCTCCCTGTCCTTATCTTGACTCCTACACCTCTCAATAAATATTTTCTCCCCTGTCCAACTAAAAAGGGGAGTGATAGACCAACTTTGGTGGGTGTCTGGCCTCCAGCCAAGCCTAAATCACCACAGATATTTAACAGATTCATTCAATTTTCTCTGCGAAATCATCCTGTTTCAACTTTCTACCAAATTTTGTAGAATACTTTAAAAACAGGCTTATTCCTTTCTCTTGGAGGTCATCTTAGCCTCGTTTTTCAACTTTGATATGTGCTCTTTGTTTTGTAAAGCCTTTGTTACATGCTGTTTGTCTTTTACATATCATTTCAGCCTACACTTGGTAAGGATCAGAAGTCTCAGACAAGTGTTTCTGCATGTTTGCAGCTAGAACACTTCTGATGCTATATTATTATAGAAAACTGCAAGACTCTGAGTATTTTGAGGCATCAGGAGAAAAAACAGTCATGAATCTTCACAATGGGAACACAGACTTGCAGTCTTCACTCCAAAATATTTAGGCTTTTCATTGTTTCATTATAAATTAATAGTAACAAAAATGGTGGTGTGAGATCACCATAGAAATTGTAAGTTTAAAACTGTTTTCATGTTTTCGTGCAAGCTGGCTGTGATTACATGGGCCAGCCAGGAAGACTTGGAACCAAGCAGTGACAGAGTGCACTGTTTCCCAGAACAGAGGCTCTTTCTGTGTGGGTGACTGCATTAAATGTGCATGGGACTGCTCTGCATGGGTGGGATGCAAATGAATCTTGAAGCTACACTTGGACTTGCTTCTCTTTCTTTTCTGTGCTATGCCTGAGGAGGAGATAGAAAGAAAATATAATCCCAAATACAGTGGTCTTAATAATTTTTGCAGAAAGTGGGTATTCCCCTTCTCTAGAAGGATTGCTTTCAGCTGACAAGTTCCTACTTTTCTTTGGTTGACAGACTAGGTATCTGATATGCACATTATTTAAAGAGGAGACCACTCCAATTTTTTGATGATTTGACAGTCAGCAAATCAATGTACTTTTCCTTACGCTTGGGGAAGCTTTGAGCCCATGGGATCATTCTCCAGTTGGCATAATGTAAATCCCACATCGTGGGATTATGGGCAGCTGCAGTTACATAGTGTATCTGTTTGGCAACTGCTGACACTTAGGAGCATGTTACCTCTTATCCAAAAAAATTTTGACTTGTATAAAATCCATTTGGGTACACTACCATATGCTGCCAAGGTAAATAACTGGCTCTGGTGGCATAAAAACCTTTTTTGTTCATGTAACTACATGGAGAAAATGTGAATTAAGTCATTTATGGTGGGCCAGGAGCAGTCTTAGGAAAGAAGGTCCTATCTCCTTGACATAATGACTTAAAAATACAGCTGAAATTATTTAGATTGAAGAAATTCTTCCAGAATGATGAAGAGGAAGGGCTAATCCGAATTAATTACATGCCCTCTCCCAGTGTTCAATGGCCTATTCCCACCTCTATATGAAAGGACAAGACTGCTCTGATCAGCTGAGTTCTTAGCCGCACGTATTTTCTTTTTGGCAAGGATCTTCTGTGATGCGGGAAAGCAAAGCTCACTACAGTTGGCAAGAGACCAAAGTCAGGACATGTTGTTCAGCCTTCTAGATTAAAAAAAAGGTATCAAAGTGAAATGAGTCACCAGGATAATACAGACTGTACAAATTTAAGTGGCACTCACAGAATGGGAAAGCGATACCCTGGGTATTCATCATAGTTGTGTCAAATCTAATGTGCTACAAAATTATGATGAATTCTGGATGACAGATGACAAATCTTTGTGAGTGAACATGTCCCTGAGGGAAATAGCAATGAACAGAGTGAATAGGCCACAGACAAGAAAATACATAAATGCATGCTCCTGAATGCTAGGAGTTGGGACTTTGCTGCCAGTAGGCCATGCACAGATATATCCAGGTGGAGCAACCCTTGTTGTATGGGATGTGTTAACTCATAAGTAGGCTATTTCTGTCCACAAAAGCAGGTGAGAAGGGAGGGAAATAAAGGAGGTAGAGAGTTAGCTACCTCTCACTACACAAAACAAAGTCATGAGGGCACAGTGTAGGCTCCTGCATGTAGGCATCAAAGTGCCAATTTGACTTAGTGACACTTGTGCTCTAAGATACTTCACCTGAATTCTGGCTGCCACTTCAGAAGACACAGATCTCTTGCAGGTCCTATTTTTTTATCTGTCAGCTCCATATGGATGTTATCAGTACACAAGGGAATCTCAAAAAGTATTAGATGCCTTATGTGGAGAGGTGAATTCAGCCCTAAAAATGTCGAATGTGGCACTGAAGTTGGTCAGCAACACAGCAACTAACAGAATGAACAGGAAGGGAAGAAACAGATCTCTGATCCATAATGTCATCCTTAGCATGACCTTCAGGCAGAGAAGCAGCGGCCATCACATTAGTTTCATGCAGACACAGAATGTGGCACTACCAGTCTTTAAAATCTCAAGCTGCAAGGAGCTACAGCAACTTGTGAGAGCTGCTTCAAAACCCCTTAACTTCAAATATGGTTTTTTTTTGGTTTTGTTTTAAAATTACAGTTATTATAAAATATCTTTTATCCTAAATGGAAGGAAAAGCTGAGGTAATCTCATTCCCACTGTGTGATAAACATTAACAACTGCTGACTTTTTAATGGTTAGTACTTTAGGCCTGAGAGACTGAGATGGATGGAGTAGATTTCCTGTATATATTTGAATATATTTGTTATCACTGAATGAATGTACACGTGCTTTTGCTCCCTATGAATATATTTTTAACATCCTTCTACATTCACTACAGTACATGATATAACATTCAGTTTGACCTTTTAAGCTACTCTTTACTTGTCAAAATAAAGATATTTTAGACATGCAAAATATTTAAACCTCAGCTGTCCCTTGGCCTCACTGTAGTGCCCTGATACTGTCAAATATATTTTAGAAATGCATAACACATCATTCCAAAAGGAAGGTTCCTGTTACCCTGAGCAGATACATCTGTGGCAAACATTTTCCATTTATGTATTCTAAACTGATTGTCATATCTTGCATCTGAATTCAGCTTACCCAGAACTTCAGCAAGACAAAAGTAAAATATAGTTTAAAAAGAACATTTTGAAAGTGGTTTGCATTACTGAAAGTTAGAAGCCTCACATGGTATTTAATAATAAGGTAATATACGTGAGGCCACAGGTAGAGAACATGTTAACCGCATAGTCCTGGGTCTGTACAGCTTTTTTCAACCCAGCCTTCTCCATTTGAAAGGCATAAAGTTCCCCACGTATCTCTAACCAGGATTTCCTCTTTCAGCACTAGAAGCCATCCTCCCTTTCTTGTATTCCAAATAAACAGAACCAGCAGCAGAGAAACCAGTTCAATAAGGCCAAGTGCAAGGTCCTTTCCAACACAAACCAGTCTATTTTTCTATTGATATCTATAAAGTCAAATTTTTCACTTTACAGGGGCAGAAATATGTGTGGGATAGTGCTTAGACATTGTTTAATTTAGGGTTAAACATTCTACTTTGCTTTGCTCACAACTCTACTTTTGAAGAAAAAAAAAATCAACTAATAGTTCATGACCAATTAATATTCATGAATATCTCATGAAGGCTCTTGAAGCCCTTGCCCAGGACTCCAGTCCTCCTGCCTTAGCCGTGCTCTGGAAAAATGGGAATGAGTGTGTAGGGTAGTAGCATACTCAGTTCTCTGCTGAGAAGCACCCAAAAATCTTCAACTGCATTTGCAGCCCAGAGACACTTGAATGGTTTGCAGGAATCAGTCAGCTCTCAAAAATGGGTTATAAATAAGGAAGACTGAAATTCTTCATCTTCATTTAATTCTTCAACTCAATAGAGCTGAATCCAAAAGAAAGACCATGGGTGCTAATGTCCCGGTCCTACATGTACTTTAACGATTTCTCTCTCACCTGCAAAGTTTTGAAAAAGGATGACTTTCATTTGAGATGGCTTCTGACACTAGTGATTTGGGGTATCTCAAATCAGAAAATCCAGCAGACATCTAAAGTATTCTCTCTCTCAAAGTATCGATTTCTCAAAAATATGAAAGGAAAAAATATCTAAGGAGGCAGAATTGGGCAGCCTGAATGTCTGGCAAATGTTCTGATGTTTTTTCATAGAATTCTAGGGTTTATGTTACTGGGTACCACAGGGGGGAATAAGAAAAAGGTGGCAACTGATATGAGATCATTGTGTTAATTTTCTCCACTTTTCTCACTCTTCTCTTTTAGATTTTTTAAATTATTCTCTGATTATCCAGATTAGCTCATGATCACTAGTGTCAAAGAAAACCTTCATTTTTAGGCCTGATTAATTTTAGCTGCATGTATCAGGGAATTTAATGGGCAACATCTCTAGTAATGAAAACCTCTATTCTGCAAATGCATATGCATGCCCCTAGTTTTAAGCATGTAAATAATACCATTAAAATCTATTGGAGAAGCCACATGTATGTTATATGTACACCTGCACCTAAGATCATGAAACTGAAGCTCATCTCCAGTGAAAGATGTTGGGGCCAGGAAGCAGTTATTAATATCTAAAATATTATCCTAATGAATACATATATGAGAGGGTTTTGTTCCCCATAGTATATTTTTAAGTGGCTCAGTTTTTTTATTTTCATATAGTTCTGAAACTGCTACTTTGGTACCTTTAAGAAAACCCTCCCACACTACAGTGCTTGTTACATCCAGAGTCATCAGCACAGCACATCTGTCTGATGTTTGTAATGGACATTGAGTGCAGGATTTCTTTACTGGCAAAACATTCCCATTGAGTGATATATTTTGTCATGCCTTCAGACAATACATATTCTGTAAAATCAGCCAAAGACAACTGGATCAGCTGTGCAGTACCTTAGAAACCTCAGAGGGCTAAGAGTTCATGGTGCAGCATAATGGGGAAAAGAAGAAAGCCGCCACACTTCTACGTGTTTCTTGTTTCTAATTACACAGAAACTGAAGGTTAGGCAGCGTATCCTTCATAAAGTGGAAAACATTCTTTGTCACCACAGAGTTTTAATAGGCAACTCATGTCTATTAATAGGGGCACATCTGTTCCAAAGGCTTGCATTATGCAGGTGTCTGTTCCTCTTGTGTTTTTTTGATTATACAGTAGATAATTAGTTAGACATGATTATTTGCAACCCCCATTTGGACCACTTATCACATTATCAAAGGCTTTAGTTTCTAATTATGAAATAGGAAACAAACCCCTTAACTTTGCATGTGTATCACTCAAACATATACCTGTTAGAAGGGTTCTGAGAGACCGAATGTTCCTATACTTAAAAAATTAACACCAATGTAATGCCATTGATGAAAGAGGAACTATTTTTGCTTTACACCTCTGTGACAGGAAACCACAGCCTTTCCTTTCCTATTCTTCTTCCTAATAACTACAGGGACCTTAAATAATATTTGATTATTTAATTCAGGCTTAAAACAAAGGTTTTCCAAAATATATTCAATGAATGTGACAGGCACAGATCTTAAAGACCATAGTTTCTTCACACAAAGCACATATTTAAGTACCTTCTCTATTCTGGCAGTTCATGGATCCATTTTACCATTCCAAAATTTCCTCTCTCCATCTAAACTAAAATCATAGCCAGGTTCTATGACATCTCTTGCAGTGGTGCAGCTGTTAGTTTAAGCTCAGTATGGCCCAAACAGAAACATGGTTCTGCCTTTATACCCTCCATCAGAGAGAACAGCAGTGTGATGGCTGTTACTGTCACACTTGTCTGGTTGTCATTTTTGGTTTGGACCTGTTCCAATATCTGAAAATACAAAGCCTGTACATTCTTTCTAAGAAATATTGCTAGGATTGTGCTTTTCTTACACATTCACACTGAGAAATTTATTTCCTGGGAACTTTCATTTTTGCATCTTGGCTACTTAAAAACTGTTCTCATCAGCTTCAGAAATGCAGTCCTTCCTGACCAGTATCTACCTTGGGTATGACCTTAATCTAAACCACCCCTCTACCTCTCCTTCTTCATACTCTGCTAATCTCCAAGACCTCCCCTTGCCTGACTCTGTTTACCATCTAATAACTCACACTAATCTCAGCGGCCCACTTACTCAAACTGGCACCCTAGTGCCTTCTCAGTGATACCTCTGCAATTTGAGAAACCCCCTGTGAAGCCATTTTCTCACTGAAGCCTCTCAAAAATGCTCTTAAATTTGACAAAATTCATGACAGCAATCAAGAAGTATTACTCAACGCCCAAGTGGTTTGGATATTCACCTTGGTGAGGGACACTCTGTTAGTCCAGTCTCTGATGAGACTAAGTCCATTCCATGCCCCTTTTTGTCTAAGGGAAAAAAACATAAACTGTTGAGGTGGAATAGACCTTCATCCTTCAGTCCTTCTGAGAAGTGCAGTGGGTAGGGATGCTCAGGGACTGTTGCAGTGGGGTAGAGATTTGCTCTGAGCACACTTAGCAGATATAGCCAGGCTTCACCAGAATCTTCGCTTTTGGGTGTTGTTTCACCTCACATCTGGCATGTAGCAAAAAGGCATCTAACAGCTTTAGATGCTTCTACACATGTGTGGAAACCTTAATTTAGGCTTCTAAAGGTTCTGACAGTTGCTTATGCAATGACGTTCACACATCTTTTTATTTTGTTTTAGAAGTCTAAATTCTGCCTTAAGTAGGTATTTTTAGAAGATTTTTGATACTCTGTTTTAAAAAGACATATATATAGCTTTGAGAAAAATAGCTACTATGTCCTATTATCATGATTTGGGGCCAAGACAGTACCCAAAATATAAAATTATGCAAGAAGGCCAACAGCTGTAAGAGAGAAACAGCAGCATTCCTCCAGTTACTCTGACCCTTCTCCATCACATCAGGCAGCATCTGCTTATATGCATGGCCTTTCATTACATAATTCCATCATGCCTTTCATAAACCCTGGTACCAATTCCAGTTACACACGTGCTACTATTTTTCTTCCAGCTGCATCTCAAGCTTGGGAGGCCTCTATGGATATGCAACTCATGAATACATGTACTACAGCAGGACTTTATCTGGAATATTTATGAATCCAGGCACTTCCCAAGATGTTTTTTATTCAGGCCACATGGTCACAACTACCAATGTCAATTAATCTTTTAGGGATAATCAGATTCAAAGTTAAAATTAATTTCCTCCCTAATATCCTTCATGGATTCAAGAAGATAAATCTTATTTCTACAATGCATTTCAAAGTGCAAGTAAAATGGTGGAAAAATCAGAGGAGCTGTAAAAGTAACTAGGAACATTATCCTGCCTGAAAGGCAGATGGGAAAAGATTGAACCATTTGATTAATAGCTATAACGTGGAATATGATAGGCATAGTGTCTGGTATAATTAAGCAACAACAGGCAGCAAAATGACAAGAATAGATGGATAAAACAGAGAAGTTGACTGGCAGGCAAAGCTATATTTCATGAAACTTCCTTCCTACCCAGTTCCTTACCATTCTTCTCTGAAAAGTCCCAGGTTTCTTTATCAACCTCCTGCAATAATTTATTATTGTTATACTGACAGAGTAAATTCCACCACATGCCAGTCATGCCTATAAGTTCAATTAAAATGACATGACTGACATGCACGAGTAACTTTTGTGCAAAAGGGAAAAGAGAGGCAGCTCTTCAATGAAATTAAATTCCGATACCACTGTTTTGGCAGAGTGTTTCTGCAAGCACAGAAGAAAAACTGTGTTCCTGAGTTTCCATCCCTGGAGACAGTTAACCAATAAAAGCTATAGCTGAGTTTGATTAACTCTACATGTTTTTCTTGACCTCATTAACAGAGTCAGCTGATGGATTTCTAGATCAATTTGCATGCAAATATACAAGAAAAGGAGTTGTAATGCTAAGCTATTCACCTTTCTAGACTCTCCCTTCCCTCATTTCAACTTTCTGCAGGTCAAGCTGAGAAATGAATGGGCATTTTACCCGTCTGTTTGTCAAGATCCCAGAACAGAATATTTCACCTTAATCTCATGGCAGCTTTTCAAGCCAGACCTATCTAAGACTTTTCACAAATAGTCTCCCCTTGGCATATGTAGGCTGTTCTTTCCAGAAACTTGAGTTATGTACAAAGGGAAAACTAAAATAATAGTCATTGGAGTGAGTAAGAAAGTTTTTAGGATCATATTTTTCAATTAAAAAAAAATTTATGGATATTAATGCACATATGCTTCTTCACCCAGTATAGTCTTGCTATCAGTAAAGATAGTGTAATCCTCCCTTTTTTGTTAATTCACAGACCAGTTTAAACCAACTTTCATACTGAAGAAGCAGACAATCTTTGTACATTCAATAAATAAAGATTAAAAATTTCAGGACTCATGCTGGTACATTTTATAATGACAACAGAAAAATATTGATTTTCTAGGAATGTTCTTTTCAGTGTTACTTTATAATAGTATTTAAATAAATAAAAATAAGTTACACAGAAGCCAGTAAAATCATTCAGGGTTTAAGTTTTGACCAAAAGTTCACATAATGTTGTAATTCCTATGATTGTTTAAACACAGTATCCTAGGACTCATTTATAACTCAGTTTCACTAGAGACCTCATATTAAAACAGAGGTCATAGAGGCAGACAAGGTAAATAGATGTGGCCAGGTAAATCTGAGAGAAAAAAAATAGGTTCCCAAATGTCATATTGATTGGTTTCTAGAAAGTAGGAGCTTACCTATTAACTACACTAGCAAAGCTTTTATGCACTGGACCAATGACAAATACCCACTGACTTAAAGTGGACAGTAATGCAATAATGCTGGTGTTCATAAGCACATGACAATAGGAGAGCATGACAACATGATACCATCCACTAGACCTTTTAGGGATAAATTGTCATAGATGTTATTTATGTATACGCACAGCTCCAAAAATCAAGCCAGTTAAGAAGAAAAGGGACTACAGAAAACCTTCCTGTTATCAGTTTATTGATCAGAAGATTAGTATATACTAAAGATAAGAATATATATAAAGTTGTTTTGACTAGGCAAAACACAGATGTCAGGAAGGTACTGCTGAAAGACCTATAAAAGACAGGCAGTGGGGCAAACAAGGCCAAATGAAATTCACTGGTAAGAAAATAAAGGATAACAGAAAATATGTAAGAAAATTCAGCCAATATTGTCACTTTAATATGATATGGATGATCTGCAAATGTATTAACAACAGCCATGGCTATGTTCCCCTACCTTGAATACCATGCTCAGTAACAGGGTCTCTTTAAACAGATGCAATATGCATAGATAAGTAAGAGAAGGACGCTCAGTGACTAGAGATATGGATTTCGTACATGAAAAGACTGAAAATACCTTCTGAACCATGTGACACTGATCTGATTTATAGATTAAACTTCTATTAATGATATGGCATGAAAAAAAACCAAAAAACCCAAACCTCTCAGCAGTTTAATTTTGAATCATAGAATACATTAGATTGGAAGGGACCTTTAAAGGTCATCTAGTCCAACCCCTGCCAACCTACAAAATGAACAGTTAGTTGAATTAAAAAAAAACATTAACTGTCTTTCTGAAATGTTAGTAAAATTGGGGGGTGGGGGTGGGATGTGCGACTGAGTTCAGTTTTATTTCTTACTGTATTATTCCTAATTAAATAGAAAAATTTGCCTCAGAAAATAGTAGAATGACCATCTATTGACTAGCACACTCTCCTAGAAACACTAGCAAATGTTTAGATTCAAATTTCTCAGTGGAATAAAAGTTTGCTGAATGACTGTTATCAGATGTACCAAGGCCTGAAGAGTCACCTGATAACTTAAGATGAATATAAACATTCAAAGAAGAAACCATCAAATGATGGTACTGGAAAAAAAATCTTAATGGAGTAGGATCATTCGCTCAGCATCTTCAAGTCAACATCACATGAGAAAGAGGAGGTTTGTCATCCCCAGAGCTGAGTCTTGTCAGCATTGATGGGAATTTATGAGCCAGTAAGATAATCCTTCATGATTACCTGTCCTGTTGTTCACCATTACTTCACCCTCAAAGAGGCTGTTTTGTTGTGTGCTCTTCATCTCATGCTTAGCGGAAGTATAATTAACTTGAAGACCACCTATACTTACAGCTTATTCATATACAAATTAATGGATGCTGGTAAAGTTGTACATACATTAAGCAGAGCATTAGCTTTCATGGCATTCATTTATCTATCAAAGGTAGTTTATTTATCACAGTTTTTCTGAAAGCTTGTTTACTAAGATACCATGCTGGTAAGATATTGCTGCTATCAATGATTATACATAAAATTTGAAAGATGAAAACTTGTATCATGAAAAGAACAGTTCAAAACTTGTAGGAGTATCTATTTAAAAACATAACATAACAACAAAGCTTTCATTAGCTAATTAAAAACAGTGATCTTGGAATTTGGAATAACTTTGATCGCATTAAAATACTATGTATTCATTGATCCAGAAAAAGAGTGTGAATAATTTTGTGACTTGATTGACAGGAGAAGCAACTGGTGAATCCATTTTCCTTGCTCCAGGTGCTTATTTTGTATTCAGATTCACACCTAAAGCTAGCTTTCAAATTTGGGTAGAGATAGAATGTTTTGAATTGGAGACGATCACACTCTCTGTTATTATTCTAAGCAGAAGATTACTCAGTGGCTCATTATCTGCGCAGGGATTTCATTCACTCAGAAAATCCTTCTCCATCAGGTTTCACAGAAAAAAAAAAAATCATAAAGTAATCTCAGTGTTGAGAATCTTGCTAGGGTTAATGCATCGGGTCCAGCACGTAGCAGTCTGGCATTAACCAGTGCTTATGCAGGATGTTTGCTACCTCAGGGGCAAGTAACACTGTAATCTTAGTGATGGCTATAGGACTACAGAAATGTACATCCTCATCTATGCCGAAGTCCCTAAGCCATATCCTTTAAGACAGTTAAGCATGACAAAATGAATGAGACTCTCCTACTACAGTATTTAATTTGCACTTTGAATTTTGCCAAAGTTGAAGACACAGGCCTGAAGTCATCTCTATTATTTGTCCACTGCAGGGTACTTTCTTAGCTTTTACTGTATCAGCAGTTCTTCGTAGTGGCAGCAAATGTTTTGTTCATGTTTAAGAAAATCCTTGTGCTTTTCTGCACTGAGAAGTGAACAGTTCGGTGGAGTGACTCTGAAGTATTCACTCACGAGCTTAATTGTGGAATTCCCTGATTGTGCACAACTTGGCTTTCCAATTCAAACTCTTTCATTCCATCTTTTTGCAAGTAATTTTTTGCCAAGAGTATTATGGCTTTTGCACAGAACAAAGAATTATGGTTTCTACTTAGCCATACCAATCTAAGTCCTAATTCCTCTGGACGGCCAGGAAAATACAGAAGATAGGATACATTTTCCTTTTAATAACCTTCTATTTGTGTAAAACATTTGAGAGGGAATCTCTTTAAAATTCTCCATTTGAGAAATGTCAACCAGTGTTTCCAGTGTTTGACTGCTGTTACTTTCACACCTCCTTCTGCACTACGCCTATATATAGGACTGAAGGCTTACACTGTAAAGCATTTCATAGAATCATAGAATCACAGAATGGTATGAGTTGGAAGGGACCCCAAGGATCATAGAGCTCCAACCCCCCTGCCACAGGCAAGGGCCACCAACCTCAGGCCTGGATCTACACAAGGTTGCCCAGGGCCCCATCCAACCTGGCCTTGAACACTTCCAGGGACGGGGCATCCACTACCTCTCTGGGCAGCCTGTTCCAACACCTCACCACTCTTTCTGTAAAAAACTTCCCCCTAATATCTAATCTAAACCTTCCTTCCTTTAGTTTTAATCCATTCCCCCTTGTCCTGTCATTGTCTATCCTTTTAAAAAGTTGATTCCCCTCCTGCTTATAAGCTGCCTTCAGGTACTGGAAGGCTGCAATGAGGTTCCCCCGCAGCCTTCTCTTCTCCAGACTAAACAAGCCCAGCTCCCTCAGCCTCTCTTCGTAGGGCAGGTGCTCCAGCCCTCTAATCATCTTCATGGCCCTCCTCTGAACCCTCTCCAACAGTTCCACATCCTTCTTGTATTGGGGGCCCCAGATCTGGACACAGTACCCCAGATGGGGCCTCAGGAGGGCAGAGTAGAGAGGGACAATCACCTCCCTGTCCCTGCTGGCCACCCCTCTTCTGATGGAGCCCAGGATACCATTAGCCTTGCGAGCTGCAAGAGCACACTGCTGGCTCATGTTAAGTTTCTCATCCACCAGAATCCCCAAGTCCTTCTCAGCAGGGCTACTCTCAAGGAGCTCTCCTCCCAGTCTGTATCTATGTCTGGGATTCTTCCGGCCCAAGTGCAACACCTGACACTTCACAGTGTTGCACCTCATTAGGTTCACCCGGGCCCATCTCTCCAGCCTGTCAAGATCCCTCTGGATGGCTTCTTTTCCTTCTAGGGTGTCGACCACACCACTCAGCTTGGTGTCATCCGCAAACTTGCTGAGGGTGCACTCAATTCCATCATCCATGTCATTGATAAAGATGTTAAAGAGCACCGGTCCCAAGACAGACCCCTGGGGGACACCGCTTGTCACCGGCCTCCATCTAGACATAGACCCATTGACCACCACCCTTTGGCTACAGTCTATTAACCAGTTTCTTACCCACTGGATGGTCCACCCATCAAATCCACATCTTTCCAATTTAGAGATAAGGATGTGATGGGGGACTGTGTCAAAGGCCTTGGACAAGTCCAGGTAGATGACATCGGTTGCCTTCCCTTTATCTACTGATGCTGTCACTCCATCATAGAAGGTCACCAGATTGGTAAGGCACGACCTTCCCTTGGTGAAGCCGTGCTGGCTGTCCCAGATCACATGCTCTTCCCTCATGTGCTCCAACATGTCATCCAGGAGGATCTGTTCCATGATCTTCCCAGGCGCAGAGGTGAGGCTCACCGGCCTGTAATTCCCTGGGTCTTCCTTGCTCCCTTTCTTATAAATGGGAGCGATGTGACCTTTTTTCCAGTCCCCAGGGACCTCTCCTGACAGCCATGACTTTTTGAATATGATGGAGAGCGGCTCAGCAACCACATCAGCCAGCTCCTTCAGGACCCTGGGATGCATGTCATCCGGCCCCATAGACTTGTAGACATTCAGTCTCATGAAGCGGTCACGGACTTTACAGCGGGGGGGGGATTTGCTCCCCCAGTTCCCACCTGGAGTTCTAGGGATGCAGGGTTCTGGGATTTGAGAATTATGAGAATCCTGGCTGTCAGAGAAGACCGAGGCAAAGAACTCATTCAGTACCTCAGCCTTCTCCTCATCAGTTGCAGCCAATTCTCCTTTCTCATTTACCAAGGGGGGTACGTTCTCTTTGGCCTGTCTCTTCTGGCCAATGTACCTGTAAAATCCCTTCTTGTTGTTTTTAACATCCCTCGCCAAGTTCAGTTCCATCTGCGCCTTGGCTTTCCTCTGCAAGTCCGAACAGCATCCCTGTATTCATTCCAGGCTACACACTCTTGCTTCCAGAGCTTGTATTTGCCTTTCTTTTCCCTCAGTTTGACCAGCAGGTCCTTGCTTAGCCATGCTGGCTAATACTCAGTATTTGAAATGAAGAAATACTCAGTATTTGAATTTGAAGAAACTGTACATGTGCTGACCCTCACTAATTATTTTTAGCTGATTCCCTGATCTTGACTTATTTCTAAACCAAATAAGTTTTCCTTCTCTGTATATTGTCTTTTATTTACAATGTTGAAATTTCACTTGTAAAACCCAGGCTTGCAATATACAGATATGTCTATCCTATCTAGAGACAAAATCACTAGAAAGATCAATCTTAAGAAACATCTCCATCCATGCTGTCAAAATCTAACCTCTCATGCTGACTTGAAATATGTTACGAGCACCGGTTATTTTACTAAATACTCATCATCTTTATTGATAACTACAAGCTCAATGAATTTAGTCAGAAAAAGTGTATTTTACGCAGACTTATGTGGCATTGAGAGTTTATAGCAGATGTTCTCAATGGGTCTAATATATTTTATGCTTTACAATGCTATCTCATATATTCAGTAATATCTTACTGCCAGCTTTCTCTAGCTAGAGACCAGTGACAGACAGATAGGCCTGGTACTGAGGCATTATTACTTAACAAAACAAATCTATTACATCTGCCTTATTTGGGATTTGTGAAATTAACTGTAAGTCTCAAGGATTTAAGTTCGATAGCTCTCTTGTGACCACAGAGTAACATGAAATTGTTTACATATTCAGAGGTATAATTTCTTCCATGCCTACCAACCTACAGTTCACAGGAATGTAAAAACTGATCATTATACTTAGCAATAATATTATACCCTGAAAAGGTGATGCTGACATACTCAGGTGATATTAAAAGAAATCATGACATTTTGAAACTAGATATTTTGTTTTAAGTTTTAAAGTTACTCACCCACACAAACGAGAAACCTGCAGCCCTGAGTCCTTGGAGGGGACCCAAATGAGACTGTGAGTGAAGCAGCAGTGCTGCCCATGCAGACACCACGCTACAATACCCTCCACCTCAGCCCTCTGCTAAACCCGTTGCTGTGCTAATCCATCACTGTGATCTGTGCTGCAAACAGTGCCAGTGGCATGGAGGTAACACAGTACATTGGAAGAAGGAAAAGGATGTGAAACACCCTCTGACATCCCTGACACCTCTGATCACCTGCTGGGTCAGGTAGGTGGGACCCACCATTCTCTTTGCCATTACTGCACATGTAGGCTCTTCATTCCATAACCATATATATATATATACACAGAGAGAGAGAGAGAGACATATGTACATAGACAACTGAGCACGTTTTTTGCATGTATACACATACATACAAACTATGCAACATTAACAAGTGTATATGATGCTTTGACTCATATCTGTTTGTAATTATAGATTCCCTAGGGGTGATTACATTTATTCCACTTATATAGTGGCAAAAATGTACGTGCTGAACTATATTTTTATGTTGGTTACCAGCAGAGGAAATTCCAAACAGATAGCAAGTTTGGATGTTATATTGAGAACAAAGACTCAGTATGCTTCAACTTTCAAACTGTTTCACAAACAGTGAGCACCCCATGGTATTTCCTTGAATGAATGGTGCTTATTTACATCTGCTCTCACTGTGGTCAACAGTTCTGCCACTTATCACGCCATTAGCCCACTGCTGTTGCCTTCTGAAAATGTTGTGTGAAAGAAGTATGCAAATGATTACGGTAATTTTTAAGGTCCATATTAAAAAATCCTAAATCCTAAAGGATATCTGCTCATCCTGTTTGGGGTTGGTTTTTTTTCCCTTTTAGCTCCTACAACTGTGACATGCTTAAATGCATGCAATGGCTGTTTTTCCAGGTAGCTCCTCATAAACATTGCAAAATATTAATGAAATTGTTAAGAAAGCAAAAGGCACACAACACCAACAGTCATCACATATTTAATTCATTGCTTTATTCATTCTTTCCCATTACAAATGTACTAAATGACAATATAATTATAACCTAAAGCTGTTGGTAATTATATGCAAAGTGCTATAATAGCAATGAAATCCTAACGCCAAGAGAGAGAGAGTGAGAGAGGGAGACTGAGGGAAGCCAGAGTCAAAATAACCATTACTCATTGTACTCCTGGGTACCCCCTAAAATTGTTTGATTCTTAGGGGTTACCCAACCTGCAAATTACCTGAAAAAAATTCAGGTCAGGTATAGAGAAAACAAATTAATTACCAAGAAATTACTTGCTGGTGTTGAGCCAAGAATTAGCTCATCAGCATTCAGAACCATTAGAAGAGAACAGCGTGGAGGAGAATAATACTGACTTCCATCCAGAGCTGGAAGCAGGGAACAGCAAAAGGAAATTCTTATTTGAAACTGTCCTTTTAATGCTACCACCTTTCTTCCAGACAACCTTGAACTCAATGTCCGATGCCAGAGTGAATGCTACGAACAGATCACCATTCTCCTTACCTTCTTCCTGCCTTGGACATAGCTACACTACCTGTAGAGAGCTGTTTTCTGTCTCTCCACAGGGCCTGAGGTGAGCTGTCCTTGGGCGCTAGAGGGTCCTACCTGCTCCTCAATTCCTTTGGCATTTGGAATCATCCTACCAGTAAAGCAGCCGAGACCTGCAAAGTCTCAGAGCTGAGATGTACAGTAACCTAGATGTCTCTCGTCTTAACTAAACCAATTATTTTCTGGGTAGAAACGAGAGCCTGCCTCATACCATTTGCCAAGGGAATGTTTGACTTGTGCTTATTCTGTTTTTCCTGGTATCAGAAAGATATGCCATACAGCTATTGCTTCATTAGCAGATCAGTAACAAGCAGTAGTGTGCTCTAGAAATGGAACTTAACGGGCAGCTTGTGATAGTGAAGTACAGTCCCTGTTTATCTATAATATGTACAGCATGCTACAGCTAAATTAGTTAAACTAATTTAGCTGTAGCATGCTGTACATATTCTAGATAGTTGGAGCTGTAACAGATACAGTCAGAACTGTTACAGCTCCAACTACCCCCCTTATTTTTGCAGACTTGCTGCCACATTTGAATTTCTCCTGCTAAAATATATTTAAGAGGGGAAAAATTAGCAGCCAGAACAGAGCAGAAAGCCACACATAACTCAAAAGATTTCACTCTAAACTGTCTTTACTGTCTCTGAACTAACTCCTACTATATCAAGTTATATGACTTAAGGAATTAATATAATCATAAAAAATTAACACCATTTCCACAGTTCTTACTAGAGATGCTCCAAATTCAAGCTCAGGTTGAGATAATTCAGAAGACAATGTTCAGACGCTCGCAGATGCTCCTCTATTTCCCAGCGCCCTTCCCCTGGGCAGCAGCCACCAAGCTGAAATGATCGACTGCAAACGGCTGGGGCTTTGCAGACAGAAACCTGCCGGCTTCCTGCCACCGCATACAAGAAGCAACCTGCCTCACCCCCGTGCTGAGAGCTCACAAAATCCTTTTGGTCTCACCTAAGGACTGAATGACAAAACACTTAAAACCTCTTGCTGACTGTGCCCTGCTCCATATGTGGCACCTGACACGCACATCGCGCCGTGCGTACATCAGATGCAAAGACATGGTGGGCGACTTTTATCTGTCGGAAAACGGCGACCAGGGTTGAACAGCAGCAGACAGTAAGAAAAGCTCATTACTCCTTTCGACTGTACAAGCTCCCCACAACGTGAGGAACTTGCACAGGGTTATTTTTGTAAAAAAAAAAAAACACACCACAGGTCTCAAATTCATGAACGATTTTCAACTAAAATCACTTTCTGCATTTTAATGGCTAAATATCGATTTGTTTGCCTACGTGCTCATTTGGTATGGTGTACGGGGTAGAGAAGCGCTGCAATATGTGACCACGAGTGCAAAGCAGCTATAAAAAATTATTGAATCTGAAAAGTAGTGACAGATATCTGCTCTGCACTGATTATGTTCTGGATAAATTGTTATGTACGACTCGTAAATGCTTAAACCAGAAAATACAATTACAGTCACCATCTATGACTTTCTTCATTTTAGGTGTGGAGTTTTATCCACTGTTTTTAGGTAAATGAGAAAATATTTTGATAAGCTATAAAAAGAATAAAAATGCAAATAAAGGACAAAATTATTTTAAGTGATCTGGGCACCTATCCAAAACTGAACACACACAAATAACAGGACTGCTTTTGAATATGTGTTTGAAAAAGCATGACACTTCTGACAGAAGATACAATTTTACACTCTTCATACATTTTCAAGGTTTCTGGGATAAAGGGATGTTTGTACCTTCAGTCTGTCTGAAACTGAAGAAACCAAGCCCCTTCCTCACCTCTCCTCACAGCGCAGGTATGACACGGGAGCAGTGCCCTTGGGGTGACGCCGGTAGTGCAGGCATGAGACCTGACAGTGGCTCTCTATCCTCCGCTGACTCTGCCCACAAAAACAGTCCCAGTGAGTGGTGCAATGTGGGTTTTGAAACCTACCCATTGCACATCTGATAGGAGATAACGGTGTTTCACACAGGCAGCTGAGCCGCTATCAGCTACTTGTGCACTTAGTCGCTGTCAACCCAGGCTGCCTTTGAGCTAAATTTTCATCTTTCCCTTGATGTAGGTGGATGAGTGTGACTGAATGGGCCAAGTTTTACACAGCAGGCATTCATATAACCAGAGCATGTTTGACAACCAACATCCTCCCCACTGGTGCTGCACTCTTCTTACAGCCATTTTCTCCCCCCACTCTCCTTCTGCCTGCATCCTGACACCTGCCATCACTCTGCGATGGCCAGAGGAAATGTGGACAGAAGCAATGTATTTAGAGAGGTTATTTTTAGTTGTTACCACCATGAAGTCCCTGAGGGACCTAACCTTTCCACCCTGCCTCTGAGCTGCTCTCCCGTTTTCTGTCTTCTGTGGTACTCTCTGCCACTCAGGGATAGCAAGCCGTATGGGGCAAAAGGCCTACTTCAGCAAATTGCTCTTTGTCAGCTGGCTGAGTTACACCATCAGGGAAAAATTACAGAAGAAATCTGAAACTACCGAAACAGTCTTGTCCTTTTATTCTCTAGATAGGAACTTTAAAATCTTAAAATATACCAGCTTTCAAAGTGAGGCCTTTATAGCTCAGGATAGCCAGAGCTTTTTGTCCTAATTCTAATGTAAAAAGAATGATAAACAAAAATCACTGCAGACCTATATCTGTGGATATTCTTTGTCATGCGATGCCCTCAGCTCATCTCTCTGTAGATAATCATCCCTCTTTTGTGGACTGCTAGCAGGGGGTTGTTGGCAGGATTTGTCACTCTGGTGAGGGGTGAGCAACTTGGTGAAACGAGATGGCACAACTTGCCTGGTCTTTGGGAAACTTCTGCCAGCCTTGAAATGTGCTGGTGAAGTAACTACAAGAAATATGAGTTAGCACCAACTGTGCAGGTCAGGCACTCAATACCATTATCATGTATTTGCACACAGGTCAGATCAGGTCTAAGAGTGATTCAAGATACCTCAAAAAAAATCATCATCAGGCTCATAAGACAGGATTTTTAACAGGGCCTGTAGTAACAAGACAAGGGGTAATGGCTTTCAACTAAAAGAGGGTAGATTTAGGTTAGATATAAGGAAGTATTATTTTACTGTGAGGAAGGTTTTCCCAGAGAAGCTGTGGATGCCTCATCCATCGTTCACTGTCAGGTTGAACAGTGCCTTGAGCAACCTGATTTAGTGAAAGATGTCCTGCCCATGGCAGGGGGATTGGACTAGATGATCTTTAATGTTCCACTCCAACCCAAACCATTGGGTGATTCTACAATGTTAAATATCATAGTAAATGCAATTCCAGAGCATCAAGATATATTTGTAGTCCCTACTTTGAAAAGTATGCTAAGATACAGGGAAAAGGCTGTTTTATTTTTCAAAAGAGAAAAGAAAAAAGGTTAACCTGTGGTCAACCTAAAACATTTTGTTCATCCCAAAATAAAACAGCATGCAATAATTTTCAGGTCATTTAACTTCTTTGTGCTTGACTTTGAAGCGACTTCAAATGAAAATAAAAGCATTTTAACTCCTGGGAGTTTAAACAGAGCTTAGTCAGTACTCCTGAGCAGCCACCACCAGGGCCTCTGTTGATGCAGAAGACCTTCCAGTTTATTTCATGAACTGGGACCACAGTCAGATTCCCATCCTCAGCAAAACACATACATTTCTCTAAACACATCTCACCTGGGTATTTGGGGGTTTGTGGTTTGTCTTTCTGGTGTCACAATGTACTTGCTAACAAAATGAGACCTTGGGTACAGGTTACACAGTCACTTTTGCCTGCAACAAGACCGCCAACTCCGAATCCTGCCCTTCCCCACCAAAAGAGAAATCACCTCTCCTTTCTACTCAACCTTGTTCTCTTTCTCATGCACGTTGTCGCAGTTTTGTGTAGCTGGGTGCTGGGAGAGGCTCCACGCTGGATGGAGCAGGTGGAGACATAGAGAAGATGCTGTGACCCGCGTTGGAGGAAGCCCCTGCCAGCACTTGCAGCCCATGGAGAGAAACAGAGACACAGAGATGAGCAAGAGAGAGATTTGGCCAGAACAGGTTTGCTGGGGGGAGGCTTGTGACCCCGTGGAGGACTGGGACTGAGAGACATTGTGATTTATTACAAGTGGTGATCTGCGGTGGGGCGGCTGATGAAGAGATAAAGCCCTGTGGGAAAGGACTCACGTTGGAGAAGTTAATGGAGGACTGTCTCCCATGGGTGGGACCCACGGTGCAGCAGAGGGAGGGTGTGGAATGAATGCTTTCCTCCCCAGCCGAGGAGGAAACCAACTTGCAAGGAACTGACCGAATCCCCCATTTTCCCAGTCCCTGCCCTGCCCTGTGCCACGATGAGGGGGAAGAAGGGAGCAAAATCATGACTAGAGTGAAGTCTGCTAAGAAGGGAGCAGGCAGGCTGGGGGTGGGAGGTAGAGGTGTTTTAAGATCTGGAAAAGGAAAACAGCTTATGAAGAAGTGACCAAGAACCCCATTTCCCCAGTCCCTGCCCCCCCATGCCACAACAGGAGGGAAGAAGGGAGCAAAATCCTGACTAAAGTCTGCTAAGAAGGGAGCAGTGGAGTGAAAGTGTTTTAAGATCTGGTCACGTTGTTTTAAAATCTGGTTGCACTTCTCATTATCCAAGTTTGGTTTCACTCTATGTGTAGTGTAGTGTAGTAAATTAGACAGTTTTCTTTCCTTCACTCTGTGTTGAGTCTGTTTGCCCATGTCATTGATGACAGGATGATTTTTCCCTGTCCTCACACTGACTCCTAAGCCTCTCAATATATATTTTCTCCCCTGTCCAACTACAAAGGGGAGTGATAGACTGACTTTGGTGGGCATCTGGCCTCCAGCCAGGCCTAAACCACCACACACATGTTTGTGTGTGGGGTGACCACCATAAATCATATGTTTAAGCAGCAGCAGCACACTTTATATACAAGGTACAGTAGGGTTTATGTATGGGCTGAAACAAATTATGCAGCAAATCTCTAAACTTATGTACATGAAAAAGAAAAATGAAAAGAAACTGTTTGAGACATAGTGCCCACCACCACCATTGCCTTGGTCAGCTTCAAGGAGACCTTACAGGAGTTTCTACATGGAGGTGGGATGGGCTCTCATACCACCCAAAATGTTTCTCTCACTTTCAGCTAATGAAAGCACTCCATCTGCAGCTCTGTGTCCCAAGCTGGGAAAAACCTTGACTTTTTACAGCCTTCTAGACGTGAGCTGCCAGTCAGTCAGCCTTGCACTGGATGATCTCATCACTAGGCAACCATCCATGAAGGCCACTTCTCCTTGAGGATGTTCACTTATTGTTTATCGGTATTTCGTTTCCGTGGAAGGAGCGTTTCACTTGACAACTCTCTTTTGTTGACCTTGTGCTGGTGGCCTTTAGAATTATTTTCTGATGTGGAAGTAAGAGAAAGACAGAAACCTGGCTGCACAGTCAAAATGAAATTTTCCATTTGAATAAGAGTCCTGTAATCTGAACAGCATACACAGCTGAATAATCCTATTGATAAGGGTATTTTGGGACATCAAAAGGCATGAAGCATGGCCAGACTGTAAACCAAAACTAGCAAAAATATTTTTTATGCTACTGTAAGCATTGTAAAAGGTATCCTCAGACCTGACCCTGCTTCCACCATGGAGAACAGTTGTACCCTTTGGGGAAAACCTTCCATTTACCATGTTAACGGGATGAAACACTCTCACTGATGGTGAAGATCATGGGAAAACTGCCCTTCTGCAGGAATCTCTCCACCTAGTACCAGCCAGGCTAGCTCTGATGTGCTTGACTCTCCAGTTCTTTCAAAACCTAAATGAAGCAAGATCACCAACTTGTACGGTGGCCAGTCCATATGGACACCACAGCTGTAGCTGTGCTCTTGGGAAATCTGCCCTGCATGTCCTGACCGAAGGGCAGAGGGAGCAGAGTCCTGTGGGAGCTGGGGACAAGAAGGCTGCACAAGTCCTCACTGGATAGAGAAGAGGAAGGGCTTTGCGGACCAGGAAAAAACAGTTAATTGATTGACAGTAGTATGGGTAGCCCATTTCTGCTTGCTGAGTGTTCAACTCTGGCTACAAAAGCTTCCTGTTTGCTTTCACTGCACATTATTATTTCTCCTGAAATAACTTCCCTAACAGTACTTCTTTATCTTCTAGTTGCTCTGGGATAGTAAGTAAATATCAAGACTAAAAAAACCCCACAACCCAAACCACCAAGACAATAGCCCTGAAACTCCTTTTCTGGTGTCAATACTTCTGCAACTTCAAAACAGAATAGCATTCTACAAACCTCACCTGAAAGAACATATAAATCAAACACTGGTACTTTCAGCAAACAGAAAATAAGCATGTATTCATGTGGCTGATTCCTTCCCTTTGCAGAGTAATTTCTTATAACTTTAATGAAATTATAAGCAGTGGTCTTTCTTCCAAGATAGAATAATTAAGAATCAATTACATTTTATACTGAAACATAGACTACCCTGTAGCCATTATGTAATTGGGAAGCAGCTATATTGTCATTTTTATGTAGTTACACTGAATTACACAATCATTTCAATGGAGCTATATTGAGAAATTACATGTAAATTTGATCATATTAAGTCCTACAACTTAAGGACTCAATGTGAAATAATAACTGCTCACTTGGAACAGGCTCGAAATCTAATATGTACAGTCCTGTGACTCTTAAGGGAAAGAAAGGCTTCCTTAATAAGTCAGAAGTGTTATCATTAGCGTCTTTTAAATGTAAAGTGGTTACATGCTAGTGAATTATTTCAATTATGCTATTATATTGCTGAGCTAAAGAAAAGGAACAATTGATAAAAATGTGGTGAAAACATAATATGCAGAAATTAAGACCAGGGCTCAAAAAGCTATCACTGAGTGCATTCAGCTGGTACCTTCAAAATTTGAAAGATACTTACCATTAAATGGGAGAACTTCAAATCACTAATTTAGTTCACAGTGCGCTTCAGGGATTTGGGTAATTTCATATTTGTACAATGTCTCTATGATGCTGTGAAGTTAAAGTCGAGCAAGGTTTTTAGTTTTTACTTGTGGCACAGTGGGATGTAAAACACACCTACAGTGAAGCTATAATCGAAAGTTTTCATTTCTGACTGATCCAAACCTGAATGTTCAGGTCTGAAAGAATAAAAGGTTCTTACACAAATGTGGTGCAAAAATAAACCCTTCAAAGGAGAACCCCACCTGAACGTGGCAGAAGGAGGTGTGAGTCAGGAGAAGGGGCTGGCTGAACACATGAAAGCAGCTGACAGGGACAGTTTCTTGCCCTACAGGGGACTGATAAGTCTGGTAAAGTTTGAAAATCTGAGACTGATAAATAGGAACACAACCTGGGCGAGGCTCATGCATTAATTGCAAAAGTTTTCTGAGATACCCCTCAATCCTCCAGGAACCTTGCTATAGAGTTAAGCTTACCTACAGAGCGACAAAGAAAGCAAGCATCACTATTTTGAGTAGCAATAACAATTTTTTTCCTCAATAGAAAGCTCTCCTTCTTAAGCATAAATTTTAAAAATATAGAACGTAAATAACAATTTAAAACTTTTACCTTCATGTATAACTTTGCTTGACTGTTGAGAGCACAGAGGTGTTCAGAAATCCATTCTTCCCAGCAGTTGCTTTGAAAGCTTGTCAAATGCAGATAGAAATAATGAACAATCTTATTCATTAAGCACCATGTATCAGCCACTCTCATCTTTGTGAGAAAACTAGATTTTAAGTAACAAGAACATAAATTTTACTAAAGTTCGTCTAAAATCCTCAATGTTAATTGTCTGCATCTGTTCTCAGTTCGGTCCCTTCCCAGGGAGAGTAACCACAATATTATTTTGTGCCTGAACCAGATAATGCCGAGTCAAGAGATCAGTTTTTTTCTCATCTAGGAACAATGTCTTCTATCCTGCAGGCTTCAGCAAACCTGACATTCAGCTTGTCCAAACTAAAAGCAGGCTTTATTGGGAAATTCCTTAATTAGCCAGGAAAGCTGGAAAATAAAGAGGTAATTGCAAAGAAATTTATTTAGCTGGACATTATGAAAAGGACTGGTAGGGGAGAACATTATTTAACTAGAGTTTGGGAATATTACCTGAAATGCTCAGAACTGATTATTTTTTTTCCTCTCCTGTTTAAGGTAGTCTCTGATAACGTGTCTCAAGCCATGCATAATGTGAGGAAATTGCCCTGCAACACGCCTTATAAACAGGGTTTGTTCTCTACTTTCACTACTGCCCATCCATCTCACAAACAAGATGACAGCTGATTCATAATGTTACCTTATCAACACATTTTGTTTTGATTCATGTGACTGGCCCATTTCAAACTTGCATAATCTAGATGAATGCAAAAATACTTCCCAAGCAATGTTTTCCAAAACTGCACACAGAATCACTATTTTCGGCAAATAATTCAGCTCCCCCTATCAGTTTACAAGAGATCTGTCTGAATATACGAACCGAAAGAAAACCTTGGAAGCTGAATGTCCAAAGTCAGTGACAGAATACCTTAAAACAAAATGACATCATAAGCTTTATAATGAAGTATGCATTAGTCATATCCAATAAGATGCCCATCATAAGTATCAAGATTTCTGTGAGATTCCTTAATGGGGTCCATCACGTGCTCCCTATTATTGGAAATGATTTTGAAATTCATTCATGATAAGATAGGACCAGTAAATGGGTAGATAAAACTCAGGACTAAATCGCCTGCTCTGAGCTGGTCTATGGCTGACTTAAATAGATACCTTTTCTGTAGGAAAGCCTCCTGTGGGAACACAACACCATGAACTGCTGATAGAGTTCTTGGCAAGGACCACCACTGGTAGTACTTCTGAATGAATAGAAACCCTTGCTATTTCCAGTGTACCAAAATAAACACACAGTTATTTAAACACTGGTTAAATCTTCACAACTAGTATTTTTGCCATTCTCCATTATTTCCATTTTACAGATGGGTAAATTGAAGGACAGAGAAGCTATGACTCATCTAAACCTGAGTCATATTGATTTTCATCCCTTGGCTTCAACTGACAAAATGTGCTCTGTCCCTTATGTCCCCAAGTAAATCAAAGCAGCTTTTTCATTAAGTTTCAGGCACGTCTCGTCCACACTGTTGTCTGCTGGTCATGGAAAACATAATGAAGTAAACTAAGTTTACATGTGCATCAAAGTGACCTCAAAACTTCTGTTTTCCTTTTGTACTCATGAAAGGTATATTGTCAAAAAAATTATATCAAATTAAAAAAAAATTACCTAAGAGAGTTTCTTTTACATAATAGGGGCCCTAGAATGGAAATTTACAATAAAAATTTCTGACAGGCTCTTAGCTAAAGGCACTAGAAAAATTCTCTGGTCTGTGCTTTCTGACTAATGCATTGGTAAGTTTTACGTTCACTTATGCACTGTACCCTCAGTTGATCTCACTGGCATTTGCAGTTCCGGTTAAGAGGCAGCATAAAGAACAGCTCAGGCATTTTACCCCTGTCCAAACTATATGACAGTCTCAGCCTTCACATTTAATGTTGGATTTCTATTAGACATCTAACTGCAGCGTCCAGCTAAAATGGAGTAATTAAGATTGATATATGGGCTGTAAAATCTTTTATCTTCTTGTGGGTATTAAATAGAAAGCAGTTATACATTTGATCTCACTCAATCATGAAAATACCCATGTAAACAGTATTTTGACTAAATATGCCTGTGCCCACTAAAATGTGTTTTATATCCTCACTGTGCTTTGGCTAACTGCAAAGAATTTATTACACTGACAATCTGGACCTAAGTCTATTGAAAATCTATCCACGCTTTTTGGTCCACGAAAATGTGTTTAGAAATATTCCAGCAGTGCTTCCTTTCTGTGATACCAGTCAGCCAAGCCTCTATATTAGTTTCCCTGTGTGATGCAAAACAAGGCCGAAGCCTTTGGAAACCACAAATCACTTGGGCTGGTTTTGGCTGGGGTAGAGTTAGTTTTCTTGATGGTAGCTGGTGTGGGGCTGTGGTGTGGATTTCTGTGAAGATAATGTTGATAACACAGAGATATTTTGCAACTGCTGTGTGATGCTTACACAGAGACAAGGCTTTTTCTGCTTCTCACCCTACCCCACCAGAGAGGAGGCTGGTGGTGCAGAAGACACTGGGAGGGGGCACAGCCAGGACAGCTGATTCCAAGTGACCAAACCATATGACATCATGTGCAACATATAAAGAAGACGGAAGGGAGGACATTCAGAGTGTTGGGTTTTGTTTTCCCAAGTACCTTTCACTCATGATAGATCCCTGCTTTCCTGGGGATGGCCCATGGAAGGTGGTGAATTAATTTCTTGTCTTGCTTTGCTTGTGTGCCTGGCTTTTGCTTTACCTATTAAACTATCTTTATCTTGACCTACATGTTTTCTTTTTCTCGCTTTTACCCTTCCAATTCTCTTCCTCATCTCACCCGAGGCTGGGGGGTAGCGAGCAAGTGGTTGTCCAGTGCTTAGTTGCTGGCTGGGGTTAAACCACATCACTTCATGTCATTTGTTGCTAGATGAATGTGTTTGCTAGTGAGGTTGTCCCCAGTTGACTCAGTGAAGATGTCGCATAACAGCACGATCCTCAAAGATAATTTCAGCAGCCTTGCTATTCTGTATGGCATCACTGCTTAAGGTCACCAGCAGCATTAGTTAACTAGTTATGAGTTTATCCATCATCATAAGAAACTTTTGCAAGATTGCAGCTAATTTAAATGGGGCTTATGTATATTTTAACCGAGCTGCAGCGATGAGAGCAGTTGCAGCGTAGTCTGACTCATCATCATTAATCCTGGAGCAGTAACATGCAGAATAGCTTTGACTGCAGTTTTGTACTGCATAGAGCTAATACAGACATATGAAATAGGGTGACACCTTGGACCTGCTCCCCTTTCTCCTTGCTTGTATTCCTATTCATTGCCAAGTGTAATAAATCTCTAACCTCTGAGCTCCTTTATGTTAGGCTGTGTGATAAATAGCTCATCTGCAGATGTGCAAAGGAATAGAGGCACAAGAGCAGGTGAGGGGCCTGAATACCACCCTGCCCAGGCGCATCAGAGGAGAAGCATCAGCCCATACAAGGCTCCACTGTGCAAACCCAGGGGAGCAACAGAAACACAGTGGTGGGTGGGGAAACCTCAGCAGCACAGACAGAGGAAGGGAGCCCCCTCCCAGCCACCCAGGGACATGCCAGGAGAGACATCAGCTGAATCACTGGGTCTAGCTGGGAAACCGAGGATCATGAGTGAATGGAAGAGGCTCTCTGGAGCACCTCACAGTCTGAGGGGTATGGGACACTATGGGATGCAGGGAAGAGCATTTTGGGATTGTACAAGACTTATGGAACAAGTACAGGAAATGAGAAATAAGGTGAGATAAAGGGGGACAGTTATTTGTAAGCAGGGTGCTGGTCAGCATGCTCCACACCCGATCAGCACAGTCAGTCCTATCTTCTTAATAAACTAACTATCTCTCTGGTTGAGGGGAATCTCTGTTCTGTATGTGTATTCATGAAAGTCTAAGTATCAGCAGTTGGAGTAAGGACCATGAGTCACTGGGGACCATTGGCTGGGGTGCCAGCAGCTAAAGATAGGGAGGGTACATAAGCCAGTTTGTGACTATTAGCGAAGATCAAGCCAGACTAGCCAGCAAGTAGGATACATGTGTGTATCCAGCCCAGCTGCTGGAGCAGCCCACATGGTAAGTACCTGTGTATTATTTCCCACTAATGTGTCTTCATCCTGATCAGAGAGAGGAACACCAAGAGGCTATTGGGGTAGTTTGTGTTTGAGTGAATGCTGCGCGTTTCTGCCTGCGTTGATCTGTGTGGCCTGTTGCATATGTCTGTATTTTACAGCTGCCTTTGCACATGTGCCTATCAGAATACACGCTCAGCCTTGTTACTGGTTAGACAGGGAGCGCTGCGGCTGCCTCACCTCTATCAGAGGATTGCTGGATTTGGCTACTCCCTAAAACTGTATCATCTCATGAAATAGATGACATATATGTCATCTACTGCAGCTCCGGACTGTAGTATCTAGACGGTGTGTAGTACGTGACAAGCTGGACCTGCTTTCCACAGCAAACATGCAGACCACAGCACACTGCCATGTTAAACTCCTTTTCCCACAAGTCTGCAAACACTGACAAGCAGATTACCACTAGAAGGGCTAGGCTAGCTTTCTCCTGATTAGGATACTATTCATCCTGTGAAGTAGGTAAACAACACAAACACAAACCAAAAAAGAAAGGGACAGGCATAGCCCTAAACAAAAACCTTTTGAAGTTGATGGGACCCCACCTCATCACATTTTAAACAAAAGCTTTAAGCCTCTCTTGTAGATGAGCTATTGTCTTTTGGTGTCCTTTTTGATGTTATTGCGAAGTGCCTTGAGGATACTCGAGAATAAGGCACTCTCTGAGTTGTATTATCTTGTTCTGTATTCCAATGTATTATTAACACCAAATGCTAAATGAATAATGAAAAAGCAAGCTGGGAAATTACATTTTCTTCTTCCATTGCCTATTTTAGTCTGATCTAAGCAATTTATTAATTGCCTCTTTTTGATGGTCTGGATTTATGTTTGCTTAATGCAAAAGAATGCATATAGCCTCTATCAATGCCAATTACCAATACCAATACCAATGTCTTTCTTTAAAGGAGGGATCTGTGATAGACAATGTTGCTTGGTAGATTTAATGGAAGCGTAAGCATTTTGCACAAAATTGTAAAAGTAATTTTCTAAAATGAAGTCTGTAAATTTGCATTTTTCATTGTACTTTTGACTAGAAAAACCAGCACAGTTCTCCTACAGATGTAGTTTTCTGAAGATGCAGTCTAGGAAAGCTATCCATAACAGTATTTTATTCTACAAGTACTGTGCCAAGCAGTTAGTGAAAAACATACCATGAGAACAGAATTTTGGATGCCATTCCCAAAGAACATTAAAGTTAATCTCCAATTCTAAGCTCAATTTCTTTCATATTTTGCCTTCTCCATCACACTGTGTTTTTTAAGATTAATTTATAGCTTCAGGCTCTCAGGTCTCATAGAAATTGGCTAGGTTATTTTGTTATCAAGAACATAAATGCTTTCATTGGAACCAGAATTTCATCCTGGATGTTTCATCTGTAACGTGTGTTTGGTAGTTTTATGCAGAGAGTATATGTAAAAATATTATCACAAATGTTACTTGTAGAGTTTAAAAGGCTATTGTTACAAACTCATGGAAGATCTCTAGATTATGGTACTTTTCTTACCATCCAGCTGTTTAACAAGGATGTTGTAAGTAACACTGGTTCCTGAAAAAGGACCCTCCTATCTCAGCATTCTCACTTTTAAACACTACAGAAAAATACCTCAGCAGCAAAAAAAAAAAAAAAAAAAAAATCTTCAGCCTGTGTTTGAATAAGGGAAGACAAGATCAAATATTTCTATACATACCTGACTTGAAGAGGGCATGCCTGGGATGGACCAGCTACCAGGCAATTATTCTTCTCACTAGGCAAATGTAAATAACTACTTTACTTAGATTAAATGGAAAGACTACTACTGCTATGCTTAGAAAGAGATGTACAGATACGAAACAAAAATGCCACTTACAGATAACTAAATATTAATTCAATGTATCTCATGAGATTTTTCTGTGTCTTCCAAATACAAAGTTACCGGACATTATAAGTGGGACTCAATCTTCAGGTAAGACACTTCTGGTGTTTGCTACTGAGAATACTGACCTGGGAATAAGTAAATGACAAATTCTTTCTGAGATTACAGTTAGAACATTATTTAACCCTTTCTCCTAGGAGTTCCTCTGACTTAAAAACTTGGAACTTAATCAAAGTACCAAGTTATAGCACTTCTCCCAACATATTAATTTTTCTTTTCATTTTTCATTGATTTCCACCAATATTAGACACACTGACATCTCTTAAATTTGCTTAGCTAAAATCTCCCATTCACACCTAAGGAAAATTCACCACTGCATTTGGTTGACGCCAAGGGTACAACCATAAATGGCTATTCATTAGTGTCCTCATTAAGAGGGAAACTGATGGACAACCCAGCTAACAGGCTGAAACATCAGAGTGCAACTTTCTGCTATGAAAAACATATTACCTCCAACCATAGAAAGTGTAGCTCATAGGAACATATAAGAGAATGATGCCTTCAGGTCACTGAAAATTGTCAAGACTAGACATAATCAAAACCATTTGAGTAGCAATACTGGACAGGGATGACTCATGCAGCTTCCAGGGGACTTGATAGACATGAAATCATGACTAATGCTTGTGCAAAAGGACTTTTTGTTCTTCCCCTATCTCCTGAACAACTCGTGCATAAACTGCAGTTTGATCCTTGGAGCTCTCAACTCAATTAGGGAAAGGAAATCTCAGTGGGTGCCTAACTACTAAAGAGGCTTTCCTTTTCATGCATAATTCCAATATACAGTTACTGAAGAGAGAAAATATGGCTTTAAGTTTGAAAGATAGATGAGGCAATCAAACAGATCTTTGGATGACTTCTTAGCTGGGAAAGCTGATTACAGTCACACTTATGTTCTATGTCTCATGGCAGGTCTGTTTAGCCATTGCACAACCTTTGTGAGACACTCCCTAATTAACTCATTGACTTTATTAAATTAAGATCACATCTGTAATAACTAGAGGAATTACCACCTACTTTGACTAGAAAATATTAGGACTGTAGCGCTTTATTTCTTCAGAGAGGGTAAGACATCAACTCATTTTCACTACACACCAGTAATACCTCATGAGACCACATTCTGAAAATAGCTGTGCTGCTGTAACCTGTAATTTGTTTAGTGATGAATTTACAAATACATTAGTGAAATCAAAAGGGATTTTAAAATTTCAACCCAATACTGTGGCTAAAAACACTACTGGAGAAGAGTTTGTATAAACTTTATATAGTAAATACTACTTTTATTGATATGCTTAGACCAGTAATGGTGTTGGGAAAGCTTTCAATTCAGATATTTCTTGTGGTAGTAAATGTTGTTTCCTATTGACCAGATATTTTTAAAGTATTTTACAGTAACCTAAAACTACTATACAGATATCAATAAAAATTAATAGAGCAAGAGACAGACATCTCAAGAAAATCTTTGAAAAATGCTCTGTAGCACTTTGTAATTGCAAGAATTTCTCAAAGTCAGAAAGCTAGTTGTCCATTTCTTATTGAAAGCTAACAGACATCAGGCACCTTTGTCCCTGTGAAAGGTTCTCTTTTAAATAGCCTTGACATTGTTAACTGCATTGTTAACCACATATTTTCTCTTAACTCATTAGTGTTCCTGAAGTGAATGGCTGGAAGACATTATAAAACTGGTTTCTACCACCGTGCGTCACAATAATTGTGGACTTAGGGACTAGGCAAGCACAGGAATAAGTTTCCTTTTCTCCTCTGAAAGCTCCTGGTCCAGGATGACTCTAAAGAATGAAGTGCAGAGCCAAGCATGCAACAAATGTGACTTGGTTTTGTCTTATTTGTGGTTCAAACAGAAGACAAAAGCTTCCAGCTGTCTCCCATATATTAATGGATATATGCATATATATTCAATGGCATTATTCACATATACAAAACTGACTAAATGCTTAAGCACCACATTAACTTAGAAGCCATGTTTGAGTCTTTCCATACAACTAAAGGGCTAAACTGCAACTGCAAGCCATAATACGTAATTGACTTGCCCAGCATAAAATTTTGGAAGAGGACCTTGTACAATCTTCTGATTTTATCTCTTTTAAGAATTGAAGCTTTATGTCATCAAATTCCATGAAAAAAAACCCTTATTCTATGTTCTATTGAAAAATGTAGCTAAAATGTGAATCTTCTAATATTGGAGAAGAAAGCATGCTTGGCAAATCTACTTGTTGTGTAACTGTATTTTGAGATCAAGATAGAGTTGCATTAAATTCTGGTTCAAAGTAGTTGGCATGCTTATCTAGAGTCAATAGTACTTTCTTTTATCATTATTTTACCTTTTACCTCCAAATTCAATGGCACTCTATGCCATTTTGAGAATAAGGAAGCCAGCACCTCTCATGATATGATGATGTTTCATTTGTTGTGGACTTTTCAAAACAGACTTTTCTCACTTTAAAATTGCAAATTGACAAATCTTTCCAGTTTGGAACACATTGACATTGAAAGGACTTTTTGTAAGAAAAGAAAGTAATATTTCAATATAACAATGACTGACAAAAAGAGATGGGAAAAGTTCTTCAGAATTCATCCTTCTATGTGGGTATTTTTGTTTGGTTGTTTTTGTTTGTTTGTTTGTTTTTTAAAGAAGCATACTTACTGCTTTAGAAGCCCTATTAAGCTAATTCTTATAATGGGAAATTTGGCAGCCAGATATGACAGACGTTATTTTCACTTCTCCTTTGTTATGGGTAGGATATCACTACCCTTCCCTCAGACTCAGTCAAATTAGTAATGCTTTGATTATGCACTGAAAGGAATAGCTGTTGAACCTGTGTACAGCTTCTTGTACTCTAATTCCTCCAAGATCTGCAGATATGGTCCATGATACAATGCCAGGTTTTGCAGACCTTTAAATATGCACATATACATGAGCAAAGACTATGAACATGCTGCATTGTTTGCCACATGAGGGATTAGTTTGCATAATTCTATGCAATGCGGAACCTTTACTGATTAAAGATATTAAGTGATTACCTCAATAGGAGGATAATTTTAATGATGTAGTGTTGTACTGCTTGACTTTTTAAAAATGAGTTCATCCCTGTGACATGGCCTAAGAGTACATAGAAAATGAGCAATTTACAACCAAAAAGAAAGAGAATATTAAGAGAGAAAAACGTGAGAATGAGAAGTACTACACAGACAGGACGTATTTCAACAGCTGCCACGCAATTCTTTTATAAAAGATTATTACCTACATTATTTTAATTCTCCCAAGTTCAAGCTGATCTATGAAATCAGTTCTTATTAGGCAAATACAAAAGTACCAAAGGGTAGTTTTAAATCACACATCCCTTTTCTCCCAAATTTCAAAAGTTTTTCAGAATGGGAATTCATCAATTCATCAATTAACATTCGCAAGATGTATTTTAGTCCTGTTTCAACATACACGTATCAGGATATATACCAAGCCCTAGGAAACAAAAAGCTGATTTTAAATCACTCGAGAAAGAAATGCTAATGTTTTTTAGTCATTTTTCACTTAGAAAAAGACTCATCTGTGAATTCATCTGTTTTAATTCACATTTCTGGTACTGAGAGAAGAGTTTTGGGTTCAGAAGCATGCAACTAAACAGAGGGAGGTGAAAATTAGGACAGTAGGTGTTGAAATACACAAAAAATAAATATTTTCAATATCTTTCAAACTTTGAGCTGTCAGTTTCAGCCAATTTTTTTTTTTGGTTTTCATGAGGAACATATATCTTTCCAGACAGTTGTTCCCTATTTCTTATTCTCCCTCTCTTTTAAAAACATTTTTTGTTTACTTGCTTTCTCTGACTTGTTTGCTGCTTTTTTATTAGGCATAATGTCAGAAAAGATTGATCTTTATTTATCTCTGAAAGACAGGATATCACAGTTTGCTTTGTCTTTCACTATTTTATACAACGGATGAAAGAATATCAAGCCATAAACCAGAAACCTATTATTATGTTGAGAGCCTTAACAGAAATGGACTAAAATATTTTTATTGACACAAACAGTTGTTTCATTGATCAGATGAAAAAATCCTGTACGCCTATCCTCTGCAATTAGAGGACACGCTGAAGTTCGAAGATTTTAAATGCTTCTGGGTATCTGCTACCTCAGCAGTGCTCTGAGTTCAGTTTCAGCTCCTCCCAAGAACTAGGCCATTCTAGATAAACTTATATCCCTGAAAGGAAGTAAAGTAAATAAAGAAATCAAAGAGCTCAATGTCTTTCCCTATTGGCAGGCTTTGCCTTCCTTGCTTCCCTTCCTCTCTCTGCACCAGACATCCTCTCAGTTAACTTTCTCCTCTCTGTATGCACCAGCTGAGGTTAATATGCCTCTCCATAACCAGCTGGGTGCACACTCAAGCCTGAAATGCCTTATCATATTCCCCATTTACACCTGAAGCCTACCATACTAGGGAAGCTCTCTTACTTGGGAGGAGGAGGGGGGCTTTCAAGGAACAAAATGCATATAATAATTCTAAGCAGACATTGTATTTACATACCTTTAACCTTTTCAAGAGTGTGTTAGAAATACAGATTTGAAAAGACTGATTTCTTATTATTTCAGTAAGGCTTAGCAGTTGCCAAACACTCTTGGGGAGCATTTGAAACATCTGTGTTTGGTTTTAATTATGCTCAGAAACTGTCTCCATAATTATAACTTGGTATGTATTGCTTTTTAGGTACAGTTTTAGATCATCTAAAATCAGTGCATTTGAATTGATTTAGCAGAATCTGCCAACAAGAAAGTAATGTGGAGCTCTGAAAGCCAGCACAGACTGGTTTTGGAGGTGGTTTACTAGCTCAAACTGTACTTGAACTGGAGAAGGAGAAAACCTGTGCTCAGATCTCTGGTGACATGAGGAGATGTCTGTACTGTTTGGAGGTAAGGAAGAGCAATATTACTTCCACTTATGATTTATGGCTGATGACTACTTCTTCTTTGTTCAATGAAAAGGTACATAAAAGAGGCTAAATCTAGTATTCAGGATGGAAACAAAGGATAACCTATGACCTTCAGAATTTCTCTACATCCGTCTACATACTTGACAACTATGAAAAGCATTAATATAGGTAACGTGAGCATTAGACCCCAGAGTTAACAGTCACCAAGATGAATCCTGGCAGTACACATCTGTCATACTATTGCTAGTTCAGTTTTCTGATCCTATGTTTCCCCTGATGACAAAAAAGCTAAGTGAGGGATGAATTTGGCCTGTCTGCTTGCATTCATGAGAACAGTCTTCAATCACAAATAGGATCTTTTCTCATTTTGTTGTAATGAGTGTTTACCACACTGCAAATTCTGAAGAGTAAACACATAGTTCTTATCTAACCAACAATTCAAAGCACTTATTAGCCTCCAAAATGCTCTTACAGCACCAAAATCTAGTATATGAGTGTAGAATACTAATTTGAAAAAGAGGTAAATGGTTCTTTAAATACTAACAGCGTTTATTAAATACTCAAATTTCTGAGCCCTGCTGTGACTGAATTACAGAGGATGCATGAATGAACACTTGTATTCAGTCAGTGACTTGCTAGAATGCTCTTCAGAGAGTCAAAATTACTCATTTAGCTCCTTTCACTATTCCTGTGAAGGTAACCTGCCTCTGAGGGGAAGTTCTAAAAAAAAGTCAGGGCTGGCTCTGACCACCGTCTCTAAATGCTTCCCTATACAACAGAATCTCTCCTCACCACAGTGCTCTCTCACCTCTAAATAACAGAGAATAGCAAATTTCCATCCTACAACTTGCATAGAAGTTAAAAATGGAAAGGAAACGATTCTGACTTTATGAAGCCTGTTAATAACTTTCCTACAGCAACCTTGATTAACATGGAGTGTGCATCAGTACTGCAGTGCAAGCCGCTGTTCCCAAACCTAAGCCTGTCAGATTTTGACGTGAACACTCTGGGAGCTCTGACAGCTGAATACCTTTCATTACAATTAATACTGGAAATATTTGGGTGACTGAGATCATTACTATATTCAGCAATCCTTAGCAAATTATTTTCTCATCACGGGACACCCAACTGAGATGCAGTCACACGTTGAGTGAAGGTTTCACTATCTTTGTAGATCTCTAAAAGCCTCACAGACTTTTCTCTTTGCCAAGATACTCAGACATAACAGCACAGCGACACGTTATCAATATGGGGATATCTGCTGCTGACCAAGACAGGGCTGCCCTGAAAACCTTATATGAAAGAAAAGGCTTATTCTCTGTGGTCTAAGGTTGCCCGCAGTCCTGCATGCAGAAACCTGAAAAAGTTGACAGTGATGGCTCCCTTTTTTAGTTACTATAAATGAGTGCCCTGTTGATGAACGTATTGAAGTGTCAGATACATACAGATAAGTAGTGATATATTTTAAATGCGGTTTTCATCTCTCCGTATTAAACTCAGTGGGATCTTTGCTTTCCTTTCATTCCCAAAGTTGCCTACTTTCAAAATGTAAAACAGCCCAAATAGACATAGAAGAATCAATTAGAAACACATCACAGTCCATATTCAGGCAAACCCAGAGCATATTTAACACATGGGAGTTGAAAGTGAGGAAATGAAATGTGACGGGCTCCTGTCTCTTTAAAAAAAAACCCCACAACACAACATAACAGTACTTGAATAAGCCAGCAAACTTCTACTAAAAATCAGCCTTCTGTGGTTGCTTGCATTACTGACCTCTTCCCAGCAGCAGGGTGGAGTCTGATCATTTCTCTTCAAGACAGAAATAATGCTTAAAATCAATTGTTGACAGAAACACGAGGCTCTTCTTAGAAGGAATTATAGACATTTTAGGGGATAAATTGTCTAGCTGCCCAAGTGCTTCGATCTACTCATCCACCTATATTGAATAAAACCTCATCAGAAACAATAAAACCTCATCAGAAACATTTTAGGCCACCAAGAGCAATTGTGCGTTCAGCTACGTTATCTGCGGTTGGCAAGATGCTCTTTGTTCAATGGCAACAAAGATCACCTGCTGATCTCCTGTTTTGGGGAGCTTCTCATGCAGAGGAATTTGCAGAGAGCAAGCTCACTTGGGCAGCTGGTAGGGCAGAAGCTCTTCGATGGCTTGGCCCAAAGCAGAACACCACAGTTGGTCTCCCTGTGTTCTTGGGCACCCCTAGTTTAAGACTGTCATACCAGCCCACTGCTCAGGGAACTGACCTGGCAGTGGGGAGTACTTGCACACTGCTTCTCATTTTTAGATGGTTGAATAAGCATTACATAGCAGTAAAGTTTTGGCAGAGAGAAGGTTTATCAACCCCTCATATTTTGCATCTGCCGAGCATTCTTGTGAATCAGCAACAAAATGCTTACTCAATGTTAGCCACCTTACGCCACGTGTACCTGGTGCACAGGTGAGACGTGTGCACTCTCTGTTAAAGGTGCTGGCAATGGGCCTCTTTTATTCACACTCAGCTAGCTAAATAAACAACTATTTTTACAGTTACTGAGGGTACCTTTGAAAATTAAGGCAGTGAGGAGTTTAAGCACAAATTGCAAAAGCAGGGACTCTCTAAACACCAATTATTCAAGCTGCACATATATGTAAGGGGATTCTTAATCTCTGTGGACTGCTGTCTCCCTGGATAGACATGGGCTGCCAAATTTTGCTTTTACAATCTTACATCAGACAAATTATTTTATTCTGGAAGTCAAAACATTCAGCTATAACCACTTCAATTAAGAAAATTCTGACTATGTCTAGTCTAACTTTATAATTTTTACTGTGATTCAACAGGTCAGAAGACAGCAACGTCCACTTAGATTAGATTAGTTTATGGCTTACTTGAACCTGAAACCTGGATTGGTTTTCACCCCTGAAGTGGGAGCTAAACTACCAGAGTGAAACCTAAAATCTATCTGCCCTGTTCAGTTACAGAGGCTTGTACCAGGCTAGAAAAGTTGTTGGTTTCATATACTAATGAGAAATGTTGGTGCTGATAGAATAGAGAAACAGCCTGGTTTACACTAAGCCAAAAAAAAAAAAGAAAAAGGAAAAGCAGAGCAGAACAGACCTGAGCCCTGCTTCTGCAAAATGGGTGCTTAGAAAGGTTTTGAATGATAAATGACATCTTCAGAAATAATAGGTATTTAAAATACCTGCTTTTCCCATTAACCCCTCGGCTGAATAAGCTATTAGTTAAAAAATTATTACGAAACTCTCTAAATCCTTATTCACAGTGGCTTTAAACATCCCTGCTAAAACGTTGGACTGGAATAATGGGATGGTACTTGTATAGATGACAAGATACGAAATATATTTTCATTGCTGAGTTACTGTTGATTTTTCCTATTTCAAACGAGGTCTGCTAAGTTTAGAAGTTTGTTTTCTCTTGGCTGTATGTATGTTCACCTTCCACTTTGAAATTTGGATTTTCAATCCTAGAAATTACAGCAAATCCTCATACTCTTACTGTAATGAGAAAAATTCCATCTTTGTAAAGCAGAGGTGGCAGGCATGAAATGTAAGCTAGCAGGGGACTGAGACTTGGTGTTAATTGTGATTTTCTAATGGAGCAAATGAGGGATAAGTCCTTGTAATTAATATAATATACTGGCATGCAATAAGCATTATAAGCAAAATAAAAAGCTATAAATAAGACCATATTTACAGTCCATTCTTTTATGGCATTTGCAACATGATATAGGACTCTGCTCTGCAAAATGTGCATCTATATCTGTACGAGCAGTGTGTGTATACGTGTATAAATACATATATACAAACTAAAGATGTTTCTTCCTAGACAACATTAAAAACTTCACTCCTATTTTTCAAATATCAGTAAACCAGTAACATTATATAAATAAATATAAAATGCCTTCCCTTGGCATTAAGATGGAGTTCGTTTTAGTGTTTTGAGCTATAAGCAAGCAATCTAATGAAAACTAAACCATGGGTTCTGCATTTTCCCTTTTCAGTCAGGTTACAAGTGCAGAAGCAGACCGAGACAGCGAAACAGCCATACTAAGTTCCTGATGTCCACAGCATGTGCGTTCCCCAAGGTTTTACTTCTAGCAGCTCTAGCCTGGTCCTATCGACTGAGAAGCCATCAGCAGCTGCAGTGCCAAGTGTGTTTCTGGACTGCATCTTCAGCTCAGCTTTACCTGAAGAATGAATCCTCAACTGCAGCGTGAGACTGCTCCACCGCGAAACACGGTGCAGCTGTGGGGATGCTGGGGAGCCCACTTCAAAAGTACACTTCTCATTCCAACTGAAATCTTACAATAGATGCACCCTCAATTTCTATCCAGGCCAAGTACCCTGCTGCCACTTCTGTTCCTTTCATAAACTAATAGAGCTTCACCTTAGAGACATTGTGTTTCTTCTCCAACTTTTGTTGGAAGGATAATCCAGAACCCCACTATTAGGGTTTTTAAACTTCATATTTTTATTTAACAGCATTATTTTATACACTTTTGTCTTGTAATTTGTTTTTTTCTACCTCTAAATGTTCTTTGGTCCTTGTTTCATCAACTGTTTCACATCAATGAATGATATTCTCTTTCAGTGTTTTATTTTCCAAGGCCAAGAAAGCCACACGACCTTACTTTCTTTTCCTTCATTATTGCAGTCTCCTTTGTGCCTATTGAAGCTTAAACACAGGGATTTTATTTTTTTTCTTTAGTATGCAGGTGCACATAATGGCACACACAGTATTCCAGACAAAACAGTGAGCTATCCACTGGCTTTACTAGCTCTCCTGGAAACAACTTGTCAAAAGAATTTTAGAATTTTATTTACCTTTTTAATGCCAACATGATAGGAGCAGCTCCTAATTATTGTATGAGAAACTAGTAGATCCTTAATAATTTCTGATTAATGACCTTCCATGATACAGGAGAAATTCTGTTTATACATTACTGACTAACCTTACACTTTCATGTTTATATTTCATCCATCCAGTTCTTATCACTGTGATCACCCAGGTCCCCTGTTCTTTCTGAAAAATACCCAGTTTCTCCTGTGTACTGAAGGTACCTTTAACAGTGTTACCAGCAAACTTTCCTCACTACTTTACCTCTCAGATATGCTAACATTAGTTCAAACTAAAGTACCAGTTAACACATGAACATTAAACCAGAACAGCTACGTGATACATTCTTGAGGAATCAGACTAGCTGATGTCTCTTGGCAAATTTCCTCTGGCCCCTCTCAGCCTGACTTCTTGTCATTTTAACCATAGAATCATAAAATCACAGAATAATTTGTGTTGGAAGGGACCTCAAGGATGATCCAACTAAGGCCCCTTCCACAGGCAGGGATACTCTCCACTAGGCCAGGTTGCCCAAAGCCCCATCCAACCTGGACTTGGACACTGCCAGGGAGGGGGCAGCCACAGCTCCTCTGGGCAACCTGTGCCAGGGTCTCACCACCCTCACAGTAAAGAATTTCTTCCTAATCTCTAATCTAAATCTGCTCTCCTTCAGTTTAAACCCATTACCCCTTGTTCTATCTCTCCACACCCTTGCAAATAGTCCCTCTCCAGCTTTCCTGCAGGCCCCTTCAGGTACTGGAAGGCTGCTGTAAGGTCTCCCTGAAACCTTCTCTTCTCCAGGCTGAGGAAGCCCAACTCTCTGTTTTCTTTGCAGATTTATTCAATTTAGATTATTAGCACTATTCTGTATCTCCTGATTTTTAAGTAAAACTTTCTAAGTGTTAATTGTTCTACTGAACTGTAAACAGGTGAGATCTCACAGATATTCTGAATTTCAGAAATCAAAATTACTTCTGTTCTGAAAATAATACCTCACACCCACATTTGTTGAAAATTATGCCCTTTTCAACCTCTTATTTCTCTTTTTTCCAGTAAAATATTTAACTATTCTATACCACTAATTGAAATAATTTTTTTTAAACAAAAGATACTCTTTTTCCTTTTTTATTAAGAAAGGCTGATTCCATTTTCTTCATATGCAATGATGATGCAATTTCCACCTTTCAAACAACTGCAAGTTACTCTTCAATGGAATAATCTTGAATTACTGCCATTAAAAGGATAGCTGAAAATTATTGTAGGATAGGAAGAATTTGTTATGCTTTTACTGAAACAAATGAAATTTACATTACACTATTATGTCAGTGTGACTTCCTAATTTTATTCCATTATTATTGCCCAGTATACATTTCTGCAGCACAGCAAGAAATGCCTTTGTTTCTCCTGCCACAGCTGACTTAAGCTATCAAGAGACATAACCATTTTCAGCAGAGCTTTATCTTGTACTCCCATGTTCCCATGTTGTGACACTTCTGGGAACAACCGTGACATTTTGCTCAGATTGGAATCATTTTGCTTCTTTTAAGTATTGCTGAACTGTATGGTGATGTTTTTTTCCTTCTTCATCTTAGTACAGCCATGGCTGACAGTGTCTTGTTTATTACAGAGTAGCGTTTCCCTTCCAGGCTACTTCACGTGGTGATAATAGAACAGTTTTTCAAGTTAGCCATGGAAATACCGCATGATATTGAGAACAATTCAAATAATTGCTCAAAGACTTAGGATTCAGAATTGTATTTCAACTTCTCCTGAGGCTATGTAAAGAATAGAAGCCCCTTTCAGTCCAGGGATGTGAAGCTGCTTGTATAGATTTACCTCAACAGACATCACTGTTTTCATCAACAGCAATAACAAAGGACAGGGAGAGACACACACAGACAAATATTAGGAAGTCCCTTAAGGAAGGATTGAAGATGCTCTGTTTTCATCAGCTTTGTCTCTGTCTTGCTTTGAACTCTCTGTTTCACTTTGCAGAATTGTATCTCAGACAACCAAGGACAAAACTCCCATAGACACAGGCACAGCACTCCAAAAGAATCCCTTGCTTTTGAGCTTTTCAATGAGCTTCACATATTTCTTGTCCAGCAAAACAAATTTCCTGGCAGAGAAGCGCTGCTGTTGTTCTTTTGCTTTACCAACTTTGAGAGAAATTAAATTAAATATTTTTTCTAAAAGAAACAAGCCATGACCAGAACACTATTTTTGTTCTCAGAATTTCATAGTGACTTGAAATACCATTTGACATTAGTAACAGGGTTTTAAAATGTTCTACAGCCCTACTGCTGTAGTCACGATGGTCTAAGGACATAAACAATAAGACACTTTGAGTAGGATATTTTCCTTGAACAGTTGCTAGTCTTCAAAAAGCAATAGTGAAGATTTTTGGCCCTTCTTAATGTCTGAAAAATACACACACTTTATACTGACCATAAAAAAACCCAAACATTCCAACTCTGTAATATATGCTGAAGGAGAACAGTGGGAAACACAAATGCCAGTATAACTCGAAATAAGAGATACTTGAAGTTACTAAAGATATAAACAAGAGGGGATGTTTTAAAGGCCAGGAACAGAAGAAACAGAGAATCTTTGATGGGTCAGAACGTGACTTAGCATAACACTGATTTAACACCGTAATACATCGTTTCATGATGTGATGAATCATTTGAAATACCATTGCCTGGAGGATTGGATTTTTCTTTATTCCTGATGGAAAGCAGCATGTGGACATAATTGAAGGATGTAGAGCGGTGCAGTTTAAAAAGATCAGTGGTTCGAACAACTCTGTTTCGGTTAAGGCTGTTAGTTCTACTTCTATTCTTTTCACACCTCAGGGTTTTGGGTTTTGTTTTGGGACTTTTTTTTTTCTTAAGCCTCTTTCATGTTCATTTGTTTTCATACTTCTTAAGTTGCCAGCTATGCAAGCTTTTTCTCTTGGGTTGCCTGAGCGCTAAATGCAAGTTATCTGCTATATTTGCAAGTACTCAGATATCCAACAGGTACATTGGCACATGGCAAGCAGCACCTCCACGTGAATGAGCTCCTTCCTCGTTTCCACTTCTGACTCTCCCCTACAACTTAAGGTCACATATAGGATATATGTCATGAATATTTTCAATAGAATCCAAATTATATCACTCAGATCAGCATAATAATTTCCTCACAGGATGCACAACGCACTTGCTTGTATAAGCAAATAGCACAGAGATAGAGGTGGCTTATACAACATAAGGAGTTTTTTCCTTCTCACTGACACCCCATTTACTTCCATCTGCCCCAGATTTCGAGCTGGATAATACTAAATCTGATAAGAGATTCCCAGGCTGAGCTCAGAGCTGCTTCTGAAGTTAAACGTATACTGTGTTACCAGAAATCACACTGGCTTGCTAGATGAGATAATGTGAAATGATGTAATACATCTGAGGCAGAAAGGAAAACTTTGAGATCGACTATCTGCTGACAACCCCAAAGACAACAATCCCATCAGAAAACAACATTACAGATAAAAGTGGAAAGGGCTGCCATGCACTATATATTGCATACCTGGTGATCACAGCAGTCTGTCTGCTCGAATCTTCCACACACCTTCTATGAAATACTGGGAAATTACTCTTCATTTTCTACTCCTATAAGCATTTGTTTTACCATTATTGACACAAAATGTAAAAAGCTATATGTGCAGATAAAGAGAGAAATATCTGATGAGGCTATCTGCCAGGGTGAGAGAGAGATTCCTGGTGTGTGAAAGAAATATTGAATAGCAACTTAAAGAACTCTCCTCTTCGAGTGGTGCTTAACAGCCATTTTTTATGGCAGATCCATTCTCCAGTACATTCATTTAAAAAAATATTTTTATTGCTAGGTTCTACTTAGGTGATAAATAAAAAAGCTTAACAGAATCAATAATGAATCACAAAACAGCCGTCTTGCTTTACTTAAACTGGGCTGCATTACGGCTGTGGTTTTTCTCAGTTTGGCTTCAGTTCATCAAGGTACTTAGGCTAAATTTAAGCACAGGATTTGTGCCACTGGCTTAGGGAGGTCTGATGGCCAAACACACTTCCTCCTGCCCAGGTGCTCAAAATAAGACACAACCACCTTGTAGGTCCTAGTGAACAGAACTCTGCGTACAGATGGGAATGTCACGGTGTATCATATCTGGAGGACACAGGGCGTTCTCGATCCAACTTAATTATTTTGATGGAGTTTTAAATGGGCTTATGCAGTGTTTAGCTAACAAGCATTTAATCCAGAGGTTAAAGAAGACAGTAACCCTAGAGACTGGGCTTGTAAAGGGCTATAAAAATTTCTGAGGTAGAAAGTCATCTTTAGCCCTAGGGAGTGAACTGTAAAGGGCTGAGGGGATTTTATTAGCATTTTTAATTAAGCATTTATTTAAGTCCTTTATTTGGCATTGAATCAATTTGTCATTAGTTGTTTTGTTATTTAATTAGTATGCTTAATTACTGTAAATACTATTAGGGCTAAATCCTGCAAGTTGATGAGAAATCTCACATTTCCTAGGGATATCAATTAAAACGTCAAAGATTTCCCAGGTCTCGAGAAGTGCAGACTGTTGCTTCCAAGGTACTGCTTATGGAAACAATGCAGGAAGAATTTTTGTTTCTGGAGTGACTCAAGTGCCGGGTAACACAGAGGTTGTTAGATGTGCAAAGAACCATTCTGACTTTTGTGAAGCTGATGGAAATTTTCACTTTACTTCATTGGGGTGATCATTTTGTCCTTAGAACTGAACATTCTTGTCATGGAAGAAAATTATGTAAAATTTAGTTAAAGCCATTACTCAAGTGAGATGCAGTACAGGAGCTCGTCAGATGGTGTTCTCTACCTCAGTCGAGAAGAAATAGCATCAAATAACTAATTGATTCACCACAAAAGAAAAATATGTTTGGGGGTTAATAAATATAACCAATGAATTTTGGGGAGAGTGATTTATGAAAAGCTGTCTGCATTATTTCATGAAAGGCAAAATATGACATTTTCAAAACAATGGATTTTGATATCTGTTTTAACATGATTTTTAACTTCAATTAAAAATAAAAACCCAACTAAAACAAAACATTTCCATTTCATTCCATAATATTTATCTCAAGATTATGTTCCTGTTTTCTTTTTGGTTCAGTGAGGAAAAAGCTAGAGAAAATGTTGTTTCAGAGTAATCCAAACTGAAAATTTTTCACAGGTTTTCTTTCCAGCTACTGACCCGAGCAATATCTATTCCATGCAGCTTTCCCCATCACTGCTCTGCTGAGGCTCTTGGCAAAGTGTAGGGAGAGAGAAGAGATGATGCACAGTCAGGATCCAAATTGTTGAGAGGTCAGAGCAGGAATTTGGGTTCAGGCATAGCTGAAGGGAGGAGAGATCACAGGAAGCATGATGCAAAGCCAAATAAAGTCAGTGGGAGATTCTTCATTGACTTCAGCAGGTCTTGAATCCAAACCAAACCGACAGAGAGGTGTGAAAAATGAACAATGGGGCATGAGGAAGGAAAGGACAGAGAGTGATGTGGAGTGGGGGGAAATACCATCTGCTCGCCTTGCTGCAGCTCTAGGAAAGTAAGTAATTTTTTTTGGCTGTCAATGCAATCTCAACTTCCCCTTCTAACTTTGTGAAGTGTAACACTGAGCACATCAGGGAGATGTAGGATATTTCAGCTGACGGTAACAGCACGCTTGCTCAAGCTGGGGAAGTTGTTCATATATAATACGGTACCATTTTCCCATGCATCTACTATAAAATACGTAATCTAAAAGCTTTCACAGAGTTAAACAGACCAAGCAGATGGACAGGGAAATTAAAAGAAATTGGCAAGGTAGAAAAGATAAATGGTCAACCGAGATTTGAAATGAAGAAGAGAGTCAATGAGGCAGAGAGCCACAGTGAAGCTATTCCAGATGGTAGGGGCTATGAAGAAGGCAGCTCTCAAAACACTGGTGAAATTCAGACGAAGAGAGGTCCACTGGCAGGGAGGCTGTGGAGACTCTGAAATCACCTAATCCTGTGTTGACATTTGGGTCAGAAAAGAGGTCACAGCCCAAGAGGAAGCATTCGGTGACTCAGCAGAGGCCAAGCTGCTTCTCTCAGACTATAAAACCTCAGCATATGCATTACACTGGCTACTCTGTGTCTACTGTTAAGCTGCTTGCTGCATCACCTTTTCCTCATGAATCAATGGACAATATCTTTCTATGTGGGGGAATCAGAAAAGGTCAAACCAGCTGCCCAAACACAAACAACTCTGAATAATAGGAATGTTTAAAACCCAGACTTGCATCCAGGTCCAGCTGGGTAAGCACTCCCTGTCTGAATTTGAGTCCTTTTTCTTCAGAGTGGCTTTTTCCTCTGGCCAAACAGCAAGCTGGCCAGACTTTTGCTGTTTCTTGTTCTGTGCTGGATGAATTATATCCAGTTGAACTGTGAACAGTACATACCTAGGGGTTAATGTGCTCCAGTTTGTTATCTAGACTGCTACCAAGAGAACACTATGCCTAGGGATAACAATTGCAAACCTACAAAGTGTTTATCAATTGTGTATCGGCTTTATCACTGCAGATTCGCTGTCCCAGAGCCAGTCCACAGAAGCCACGGGTGTGAATGTTTAAAGATGATATCTGCACCCTGTCCTGAGCAAAGGTGCCTGCTCAGAGCCTTTCACAACTGCAAAGTGGAAATTGACACCTTAAACCCTCTTCAGTGGCCTGCTAAATTCTGCAATAAAACGCATCGCTCTGCTCCAAACCCTCTTCTTTTCATTACCTATACTGAGGTAATATTACAGGAATGAGAGACTGGGGTCTAATTCCAATTTTTAATACTATTTTTGGAGGTAATCCTAATGAGGTGAAGGTTTGTATTGCTGAAATCCACTGCATCCACTGCGCAATTTTACAGCTCCATTTTGTGGTGAGATCCACGTAACTGAACCTTCAACATCAATTTCCTTGATTATAAGTCTGTGCCACTGAGCAAACGGCCATCAAAAGCCTCTCCTCCTACTTCTGATCTCCTAAACTTCAAAATGGAATATTAAGTGCCATTTAGTCACTGACAGTAGCAATACGCCATTTATCAGCCTATTAGGTGCAGTGACTAACACTAACGGGGGTGAATGTAAAGTAACAAAAGCCTAGTGCCCGTGTTGCTTCCCCCTGCTGAAAAGGATAATTCAGTAATTACAGAGCACGCCTCATTTAGTAGCCTGGCCAGAGAATAGAAAACGGGTTATTCACTGGATTTCAGGGGGCTAAATTAAGCACCTGCTGTTGTACTTTTATCTTCACTGTATCTTTTTTGCATACTCTAATGGCCAAATCTCTCAGCAGGAAGATCTCTCTCAGGAACTTCACACAGGAATCTCAAGATTTCTCATACACATGGAAGTCAGAACAACGTATCTCAGATACAACCTGTCACGCCCCACATCTTAAGGCTGCTGTGAAACCTGTTGTTTCCAGTCAGTTTGATGAATTACTATTTTGGTGAAGTGAGCAGTAACACGAAACCCGTGCAATCCATACCACACTACACACTGGATAAGGGATGTTTTTTTCATGGTGGTGCCCTCAGCAGGAAACCACACGTGTGCCTGGACGAGATGCTGTGCTATGCACAGCAGAATATTTTGAAAGTACCAACCAGATTGTCAGCTAGCATAAATAATTCTGTTTATTTGAAATAGGTGGCCTTTGCTAATTTATAGATATTCATGTATTGATATTAAATCTGGCTTTATGAGAAACTAAATATACTGAGAAAATGGTGCTGCAACACCTTTAAGTTTGCCGTCCTACCAAATGGTGCTAAACTTCACACCTCCTTCCAGTGAGCTGAAATACTTCTATTTCACTAGGAAAGCGTGGCAGATGACCCTGGGTACACCAAAACCTGCAGTCTATCAAGCCACAGAGATCTTATCCACGGAAAATGTGAAAACTGGACAAAATCTGTGTGCAGCTGCTCTATGGCAAACTCTTCCCATTTCAGTCATCTGAGGCATATCTACATTACCGCTCAGTACTGAGCACAGGGCTATTCAAAGCACCTCTATCAACTCTCCCTGCTTAAGTTTGTATCACTGCACAAACTGGATTTCTTTCGAATTAAACTAAACCAGAATAACTGCTCCAGGGCTTCACCTGGTATGCTGCAGTCACTAAAGGGCAGTTGTGGGACTGGGGCTAGAACCAGTGCAAAGTACACCCCTGGAAATACTTAGGGCAGGGATTTGGGGTTCTCAGTTGTAACATTTTTGCTATACAAATCTTTTTGTACCTGCTGCAGTATTTGCTAAAATAGTCGTAGCTTATGTGTATTAAGTCCAAATATTAAATAACAAACATAAGTGACAGCAACGTGGCAAGAGAGATCCAGGACAGCAAGGACCATCTCCTGTATAAAACTTCACTGCAACAAGTATGAAGATGATATGACTTTACAGGATTTCAGGCTATTTTTGCATTTTAAAGAAAAAAAATAAAAACATCTACAGCGTAATGGAATTTGTTAGTGCAATCAGTATTATCACAGGACAGGGGATGTTAATTGTCAGCCTTTGATTTTGCATAGCATGGCATCAGAGCCTCAGAGTTTGAACTACAGAGTATCTCCCACCTCCAGTTCCCCAGTCTAATCATACAGATTTCTAGAATATCAATTTCCTACAGACAGAGCTTACAGGCTCAAATCAATAAAGTAATATTTATTTACAAAAAAAACCGAAGTTACTTTTTTGGCTGAAAAAGATAGAAATCAATTACAATAAAAATGGGCCTGATCCAGCCAGTATTATGGCCAACAGGAAAACTTAGCTGGGCTGTGGACCAGGCCTGAATGTAAACTGTTGAATTCAAGAGTATTAAATCCTTTGAGCAAAAACAACTTATGTCAGAGTAATTCAACTCCCTTCTGTACAAATTCACAGATGATATATCAATGTTTTTATCAGATTTAACAATATTCTCATACAAAGTTACACTTACTCTTCAACTTTTTTGTTTGTTGTTCCACTGTAACAAATCAAAGAGATATATAACAACTTCTCTCTTCCCTTTGAAATCATCTTTCAAAGTACAAAAAGGTTTTCTTCGACGTCCCATTTGTAAAAGTAAAAGGTAAGTGAAGGAGCATCTATGCAACAAAATGAAAGCGTGGAAGTAGTGTATGAGAGCAATCTGCTAACAAACTTTTCAAAAGTACAGATATCAATTTCAGAGATCTGGCAGAGGCAAGCAACAAGAATAAAAATTCTCAAGGAGTCCCAAAGAAAGGGAGTCCAGCACTATGAGACTGACTCTCCATCATCAAAGCATGTCTTCAAAAGTAGTAAAGTTACAGGAAGAATATTTCTAGTAAAGTGCACCTTCAGTAAATAATTGCTGTAAGAGTACAGTAAGAAAAACATACCAACAGAACACTGAAGTGGGCAATAGACAATGAATGTTAGACAGACCGACAGACATCAGTAACCCTTAGATGGCAGCTATTCTAAAGGGATTTTCGTAGCTTTGCTTTGTGATCATTCAGCCTTCCATAAAAAAACATTAAGTTCTTTTAATCTTTGCTCTTTCTCATCCTAAGTAATTTCATAATGTTTCAACACTTTCCTGGCTTTAAAGACTTTATAATCTTGCTGAAGTCAGCCCCATAGGAAATTCCTGACATGTGTAGTCATTAAGGCAGTAATGTGATGTGATATGTCACCCGAAGGTCTTCACAAGCTACAAGAATTCTAGTTGTCCTGATTCCTGGCTTTAAGAAGCTGTTGTACAGCTATATGCAATGCATACCTTTATATATACACACACATGCAATGTAACTATTGTTTATTTACCACACAAACATACTTTTTATTTTCATATATTACATCACTTCCTTCCAGAAGAAATTAGTCAAGAGTAGAGTCTCTCACTTTTAGCTTGTAGGTACACATTTTAGCTGCTGGCATAGACCAAACTCCTGGGTATATATTCTATCTAAACACAAGACTGCTTCTCATGAGGAAACATAAAGGAAGTGGCACATTAAATAAAGGTTTGTATATGATAGTTTCATTTTAAAAAAGACAGGTTTACAAGATTTATTACATCTTTTGTCTTCAATTAGAAAAGGGGTTGATGATTTCCTCCAAAATAAATCCTGACCTGTTTAAATTTTCTTATTAGCATCTACAGAAATTCAAAGACCAAGGGACCCAATCAGCTGACATTTTTTTCAGGAAAAAGTATTGCAGCTGATGCCATAGGTTCAGTTTAATACAAATCACAAATACTATCATTACACTTTTTTTTTCCCCCTTTTGGTTTCTTGCTTCTTTATAGCATGTTCCCCCTGGGTCACATCACAGTCAAGCTTTTATATTGTTATTTCTTGAGTCTCTGTGGATCCTAGATTTCAGTCCAGATAACAAAAAGATAAGGTAAATACAGAGTTATTTTTCCCTCTTTTTTTCTACAGAAATGAGATTTTTAATTCTTTGCTTTATCCACCGCTAATTCAAAGTTAGACATCTAAGAACTATGGCACTTCACACTTAAGGAGCAGTAAATTCAGTAGCTCATGGCATTGTAATTACAATACTTTTAGTGGAAGAACAAAGTGAAATAAAAAAGGATCTTCTTTTAAAACAAACAAACAAACAAAGACATATTTCTCATTTGAGGACTGTCATTAGTTGGTCTATTTGGGGGCTTTATTCCTAGTTCTGAAAAAAAGGCAATATAACTTATTAAATTTTATATAATCATAAAGTTACAAAAAGATTCTCATAACATTTAATGAAAATTACTACACAATAATTTATTTGCTCTTCCAGAGCATTTCCCAAGTTCCAGTTTCAAAACACTTAGTAAATATTACACTATAAACCTCACATCAATACTTCTATCACTCTGACCATCACTAGCTCCTACAACGCCTAGGAAAAGTGCCTCTGACAGAGATGCAACAACTTGACTCGGCTTGTTCTGTGTGGACCTAGGAGTTGAACTCAATGATCCGTATAGGCCTCTTCCACCCTTCCAACTCACTGTATTCTGTGATTCTATGAACTTAGGGGGACAAGGCTTCTAAAGGCCGAGAAGTACTGAATATTCATTTGAAAAACTGCATAAAAACTTAATAAGTGGAAAAAATAATCCAGTCTCAGATTTCATAAATAGCATCCACAGTAAACGATCCCTGGAGATCTTATTTGTGAGAGTAAAGGGAAGTCTTGCACATTGATGCACTAACACATCTCATTCCAGCTCATTCAGAACGTAACATTTATTAAAGAAATTCAAATCCTTTTCTTCTTCCAGCTGCAGGTATGACCACTAAAATGAATGGGATCACTCATCTTTCATCCACATCAGGCAATAACATTTAGTTATTGCCTCACAATAACTAAAGGAATTCTTCTCTTCCAGCCTATCACCACATGCTTCACTTGCAGCAAAGGGACGATTTAACGGTACCGGCTCTTCCCACATTCACCAGCAGAAATCCACTCATCTCAGGGGACTGTGACTTGAAGGACTGACCTCTATTATCTGAAATGTCAAACTGTCATAAATTTGCCTGCTCGATTCCCTCCTTCCATAGCTGTGGCAGCTCCTGACCCAGCCTAGCTCTTGGGCACTTCCACATCATTTCTACAAAACACAATTCTGAAAACAGATCAGTAAGAGATGGGGATGAGCATGTGGAAAGGTGCACAATCTATAGGGCCAGAAAAAGTCCTTTTTTCAGATTAAGAAATTGAAAATAACATTTCATATTTTGCCTTTGAGCGAGTGAGCAAAACTATTTTTTTTTGTGGTCTACATTGTTTGGTGATAAGACAATAAATGTCAGTCAAAATACAAAGGAACTATCTCTGTCTTTCTCCCTCTCATACACAGACACACGTGCACAAGCTTGCATGCTGCTGTCTTTGAAGGAGAGGTAGAGGCTGCAGAACAGTCTCAGCCAAGCATATGAGGCTATTATTTTACAAGTACCACATGCCCAGTTATCTCCCATTAAGAGACTTAAACCACTAACATACTCAACAATAGAAATGACACTGTAACTTGTAAAATCTGTTATGTCACTTCAAATTCTTCAACCACAAAATGAAAGCATTATGACAAACATTTACAAGAATGCACCTGAGCACGAGGGAGCCCATATGCTTCAAACAGATGTTTGCTGAAGTAAATTCAGGAACACCTATGCATTACCATGACAGACACCAACCTGACTTACTCCAGAAACCGATCTGACTATATTGCAACCTTATTGGCATGACCAAAGTTGATACCTTTGTTTTTTAGACACATGTCTTTAGAGTCTCAGAGGTCTTTTTTTGCCAAATACCTGTTCTTTCGTCAGAAAGGTGAAATGCCAGCCCTTTCCCCTACAACTGAGAAGATCCACTGTGTGTGAAGAGCTGCCACTATACATTATATTCCAGTAACAGCAACCAGCTGAAGGAAACATGTATGCAACATGCAGTACATATGCAAGAAAAATGCATAGTCACTGCTCGAAAGATAGAGAGGAAAACATTCTAGAGGGCCAGCCCAAAACTAACACACTACACACAGGCTACACAAGCCCGGAGGCTTGAGCTTGCCTTTTAACAGTGGAGTAAATTTCAGCCTGAATGAGTGACTCCCATAAAATAGTACTTCTGCCTTCCCACTGGCCTGAGGGTGGTCTTGTTAACTCTGAGAAAGTGGATACTTTTTGTAAGGCAATGTTTTGCTACGGGTATGACTGCAGTCATCCCAGAGCAGTGAACCGCAGCGTATCATTACTGAGTTTACAGGAAGGAAACAGCAGAGATTTAAATAAGTCAGGCTTGCTTCGATTGATCAGAATATTGCTGAGAGTGAGAGGGGATAGACAAAAGCTGTAGAACTCTGAATCTAGGTCGAAATGATAACTCTAAGGGCAAAGTTACATTGAAACAGGCATTGTGTTTATAAGCTTCCTGTTAAATTCTGTGAACTGTACTGTTAGACGATCAAAATTGAGTATGTTTTCAAGGAAAACTTCAGGAAGGTTATTTATCATGTAGAGTCTCTTAAGGTGTAATCCATGAGGTGTTAAAGAAGAAAGGCATTTTACATAATCCACAGGCTTTGCTCAATTCCAATTACACATAAAGAGATCAGCTGGTGAAAGACAACTCCAGTGAAAGCCCCAGTGGCACAGCATTACATGGCACCAGATCCAAAGAGGGAGGCTGGGAAGAAAGGGGGTGGTATCCGTGATTTTATATACCACTTATCTCCCAGTCCTAGAATGAAGATTAGGTTTCCCATTAACTGGATGGTGTTAGCTCTTGCAGTTTTGCTTTTAACTTAGTAGTGTTAATTTCCTAATCCATCCATCCATGACAACTTTCTAGTTCAAGTATTGGACAGACCAACCAGAGGCGATGTGTTGCTGGACCTGGTGCTGACCAACGTGGGGGAGACCATTAAAGGTGTTAAGATTGGAGACTGCCTGGGCTGCAGCAACCATGCCCTGGTTGAGTTTGTGATCTTGAGGAACGTGGGCCTGGTAAAGAGGGGGATCAGGACCCTGAACTTTAGAAGAGCAAACTTTGATCTCTTCTGTGACTTAATAGGAGCTATCTCATGGGCTACGCTGTTAGAAGTGAGCCAGTGAGAGCTGGGTAGCATTTACACAGCGCTTCTTCCAAGCACAGGATAGGTGCATCCCTTTGAGTAAGAAATCAGGAAAGGGTGGCAGAAGACCTGTGTGGATGAGCAGAGAGCTCATGCATAAAATTGAACGGAAGCGGAAGGTATATGAATTGTGGAAAGAGGGTCGGAGCACTTGGGAAGAAAATAGGAATATTGTCAGGGCCTGCAGGGGTGTGACTAGGAAGGCTAAAGCCCACCTGGAAATGAAATTGGCAAAGAACATAAGGGATAATAAAAAGGGTTATTTTAGGTATATGAATAGTAAGAGGAGCCTTCTATGATATCATCACTGGCTGGATGGATGGAGGGAGAGCAGTGGATGTCATCTACCTTGACTTCAGCAAGGCTTTCAATACTGTATCCCATGACATCCTGATAGAAAAGCTGAGAGATCATGGGATAGATGAGTGGACAGTGAGGTGGATTGAGAAGTGGTTGTTGGGCCAAGCTCAGAGGGTGGTGATCAGTGGAGCAGAGTCTGAATGGAGGCCTGTGACTAGCGGTGTTCCCCAGGGCTCGGTGTTGGGTCCAGTCCTGTTTAGTATCTTCATCGACGACCTTGATGAGGGAATAGCATCCACCCTCAGCAAGTGCTGATGATACAAAGCTGGGAGGGGTGGCTGACACGCTGGAACACTGCGCTGCCATCCAGCGAGACCTGGACAGGCTGGAGAGCTGGGCAGGGAGAAACCAGATGAGGTTTAATAAAAGCAAGTGTAGAGTCTTGCACCTGGGGAGGAATAACTGCTTGAATCAGTACAGGCTGGGGGATGAGCTGCTGGAGAAGAGCTCTGTGGAGAAGGACCTGGGGGTCATGGTTGATGGCAGGTTGGCTATGAGCCAGCAGTGTGCCCTGGTGGCTAAGAGGGCCAATGGGATCCTGGGGTGCATCAAGAGGAGCGTTGCCAGCAGGTCTAAGGAGGTGATCCTCCCCCTCTACTCTGCCCTGGTCAGGCCCCACCTGAAGTATTGTGTCCAGTTCTGGGCTCCCTGGTATAAAAAAGACAGGGATCTCCTGGAGAGAGTCCATCAAATGGCTACAAAGACGATTAAAGCACTGGAGCGTCCCCACTATGAGGAAAGGCTGAGTGAGCTGGGGCTGTTCAGCTTAGATAAAACAAGGCTAAGAGGGGATCTTATTAATGTTTATAAATATCTCAAGTGTGGGACACAGGGGGAAATGGCCAGCCTCTTTTCAGTGGTCTGTGGGGACAGGACAAGGGGCAATGGCTATAAATGGGAGCACAGGAAGTTCCGCACCAACATGCGGAAGAACTTTTACACAGTGAGGGTGACAGAGCCCTGGGACAGGCTGCCCAGGGGGGTTTTGGAGTCTCCATCTCTGGAGATATTCAAGACTCGTCTGTCCTAGGGAACCTGCTTTGGCAGGGGGGTGGGACCTGATGATCTCTTGAGGTCCCTTCCAACCCCTTCAATTCTGTGATTCTGTGATCCCTGTGTTCTGTACTACAGCATTCTTATTAATCATAGGAGATATCCCAGACAACTACTCAATTGGTTTTGGAGTCACATCAAACTTTTACCTCTAGTCATTTTCCCCTCTTTTCTGCATTGCTATCTTTCACTGCCTGTTTTCATTTCCTGCACAAGTTACACCTTGAGCAGGTCTTAGTAGATCTGTGCACCTCAACAAGCCATAGCTTTCTTCTCTATTTATACACCCTGTGTAAGATTTCTGCTCTCATGTAATATATCTATAGGTTGTCATGAAGACTAGAGCCTCTTTGCTTGCCACAGATTTTCCAGACTTTAGGAAAAAATCAAAGTCACAGTAAGTTCAGTTGACTTGTCTTTGTTACCTACATGGTTAATGTCTCTATAATTGTTAGAGTTGAACCTCCCTAATGCCCTCTTCTCCTTCCTGCGGCAAGTGATTTTGACCTAGATGGGTGGTATTGCTAACAATCTATTCCTGTATTAATACACACCAGGATCTCTACCTTTATTTTTCTCTTTTCCTAATCGTATTCCTCAGCAGCTGTGCTGTGAGCCCCCGTTTCTGTTGCTTTGTGTTACTTGATTTCATATCTCCCACCAGCAATTCTGTTTCTTCCACCTTCTTGCCCATTCTTCTTGCAGCACTACAAAAACATCTCCATTGTTTCTGAAAGCCAGTAAGGAAACATCTCTTAATTTTTTCTTCATTGTGTCTGTCTCATCATGACTTACAAGAACTACTGTTTTTTTCCCTGATGCTCAATCTTCTACTCTCCCATATACTTTCACTTATCTCTGTATATTTAAGAAGTGTTTTTATCAGTCACACTCAGCTGAACTCCATAAGGCTACTAGCCCAGCTGCTCCAGTGGAGTCTATCAGTCCAGAGGACTCCCTCAGCCCAGAGCACTACTGTTCCATGAATGCTTCCTGATAGACAAAAGGGCACGTATAGAACAAGATGCACATTTACTGTAATTATTTACAGGTAACATATTTGGTGTTGGAAAAATATTCATCTTATAGCTACTGTGACCTTGTTGGGCAGCATAGTGATGTTCTTCTAAAGCAGATCTTATAAATGGGCATATGGAATAAGTTAATAAATGTCCTCAGGTAAATCCCAGCCAAAGTGAAGTCAGTGGAATTCTTTTCCTTTGATTTAAACACAGCTGAGATTTCACATTCATTATTTAGGTGTATTGCCTTTACAACAGTAACAAAAGAAACCAAGGGAGACAAAGAGAAGGTGCTTAGAATACTTTCTGATCAGACTCAACAGTCCCGGTTCAGGGGCCTAAAAGTTTTCTGAGCTTAAGGACTCTTCGCCACTGCATCTAAAGCACTTTCCTACACGAATATGTGCCAGCATTATGTCCTTATAACTTACCTGATGGAAGATAACATCACCTTACAGCTACAAAGGGTGCCACATGCAGCTGTGAAGGTGACAGCAGTTCAGTCCACACCCCACCCAGTCACGACACCCCAAATCCAAAAGCTGTTAGCAAGACACTAAGGCTCAGCACCCTGGCTGCATGGCTTTTGCTCACCTTGGAGGTACCCCGCCTTGCTTAATTTGCATATCTTATCATCTTTAGTCAGGAAAGGCACTGTAAAGACCATGAAGACGGCCCAGCCTCTATTTCAAAGAAGAAAAAACATGACTGAAACATTTCAACTGGGACCAGGCTGACTAATAAGAAGTCTGCAGATTTGAGTGATAGCTGGAAAAGGTCTCTGGCCTGTTTGTAATGTGGCAAGCAGAGGGCACCCAAATAATTTCAAAGCAACATTTTTTCCTACAGTCCATAATTAAACTGTGGACTGCACTACCACAGAATCTTTTGGTGGTCAAAAAGCCACAAGAAAAATTCAGGATGGCAAACAGATTAGTAGTTATTAAACAGAGATAAGTGGGTTTTAAACATGGTCTTCTGAATGTAACCTCTGCCTCAGGAGCTCAGTAAATCTGTCCTTGTTGAAAGCCCCAACAAAAGGAAGCTCCATTACCTCCTCATGCCATTAGATAATTTCTCTAAGCATCTACTTCTAACACTTTTAGAGACAAGATGCTGGTCTAAGCCAATGTGGCAGCTCTTAAACTATGCATTTTCTCATCCTTTTTTTATGCTTTGATATGCAAATTATACCCAGTTTAGACTCTTTTACACACCGCTACTCTGCACATAAGTATGACAAAAAAGCCTAACAGAATAACGGCCTGCACTTGTAAGAGGGTTACACTTACATTGCTTTGCACGCTAACTTTAAAGCCGACTTCTTATTTACTGAGAATTTAGTTTTAAACCTTTTATTTCTTAAAAAGCAGATATCCAGTGCCAGTAGAAAATAGAGTCACAAACAAATCCAAAGAAATGCCAACATCTTGCCCTAAACTTCATTTGCAGTAATATGTGAAGCCATTGACACATAGCATCTTCCCTTCCACTTACTGGAAACACAAAGGTTTCATTTATCCCAGCATTTTTGTAACTGCTTGAAAGGTGAGGCAGGATCTATTAATCCCTTAGTGCTTACAGCACCCGAATTCCTTCTCCCCAACACAAGGCAATAAAAAGGCTGGTTGTTGGTCAAACAGCAGCATCCCAAGTCACTCGCTCAGGTCTGAAGCTGCATCTGGTTTTGAAGCCACATGGTAAGTATCACTAAAAAGCCTACTGTAGGTTTATTGATAATGACTCTGGTACAGTCTGACAATAGCTATGCCATTGTAGAACTGGGAAGTAATCAATGACATCCACGAATTTAAGCAGAGTCCTTCTAAATACCACAAAAAATAATTAGAGCATCTGGTCCGTAAAGGAGTTTGGGTTATTTCCCCCTCCCTTGGAGTGATTTGTTTCTGAGTTTTACAGTGAAAATATGTAACTTACTGTAGATCTCACAAAAATAGGTCTTTCATAAAAAAAAGAAAAAAAGACAAATAAACTAACCCACATTTCAGGCATGCAAAGAATAAAAAAAAAGTCACCCCAAAACCTTGAATGCTTGAAATGGTATTACACAAGTATTTTCCATTGATTTTACAAGGCCATAAACCAACATTTCGTTTTCTTAATAGACGACTTTTGTCACCCATTGAAAGCGGCAGTGCCACACAGATGATTGGTTTCTATTTAGCTGACCATTTGTCTCTAAAATCGGGGTGCAGAAAAACACAGCCTGGTAATTTTTTTATCTGCACCCCCCTCTCTATTTTACTATTCAAGGTACACTAACCATTTAGCATTAAGTCTACATGGTGCTTGACCGTGATTCAGCCATCTACCGAACCCTGTATAATTCAGGTGCAAGGGTCACATTCCTGATGCAGCTAAAGTGCAGTTCTATCACAGCCCCAAAGAAAGCTGAGCAACTTGACAACAGCGAGCCATCATTAAGAAGCCGGAGGGGGTTTAATAGCATGGAGCTGTTCTCTGACTTAATAAATGAACTGCAGTTTTATATGCTGCACAGCCACATTTATTTCAGTGCTAGGAGATGCGAACAGTGTGTAGATCTATGGGACTATGTCAGCTTCACCACATAAATAAGTGAGACCCTAAAGAGTTGCGTACTTCTATAAGTTCTGGAAGAGTATCTAGCAAAAAAATATGAGCTACCCCAGCCTGGAAAAAACAAACAAAAAAAAATTGGCTCTAGCTAGTATTTCAAAAGGCAAGCATTTTTCTTTGTATTTACTTCTATCCCTGCAGCTATAATGAATTATTTAAGCAGTATCTATATAATACAGGATTTGTGCTTTTATTTTATTTATTTGTCTATTTTATCACAGGCTACTTACAAGGGCAAGTGTGCTGAGTCAACGCAGGTGTAAATCACTGCTCTTTTACTTTAACCAGAGGAATAGGCTGACTGACACCCATCACAAAGATGACCTGATATATTTACTGCAGAAGAATTTTTTATTGTGTTATTAATAATAGACTTGTTTATTGCTATTTCTCAAGCAACAGGGCTGGCAAGGTACGCTTCCCTGTTGTTGTTTTCTTTTCCTCTCTCATTTCTTTTTAATAGCAATAGAAACCCAAGAAATGTTCAGTGCATCTAACCCATCCTGACTTTAGCACACAGTGCATGCCTTCAGGAAGGAGTCTCCTAGCACTCTAAAAAGAACTGCAACATAGAAATCTTCGAGCTAGTACTGAATGACCTGATATAGACACTTGGCAGGGCAGTTCACTACAACGAACTGTCAGCTTGGTTTCTAAAAGCAGCGAAGTTACATCACTGTTGCCTTCTGCCAGGACTAACTAGGTCAGCAAAGCACCCCAGCAAGGCGACCATGTGGTTTCTAGTTCTAGAGGTCGTTGTTTTGGATCTAAATTGTACCTCTGCACAGTGCTCACTCTCACTTTAAGGTCTAGTCCCTCAGCTGATAACTCCATACCTAGTCAAGAGACCTGTTAAAGTCTCACTTAGAAGTTAACTCCATTTATGGACAAAGACCTCTGCAGTCTGCATTTGAGTTGAGAGCATTTTTAAATGTTCCTGTTCATTGGATAAAAAGACTTTGAATAAATTCAGTGCTGTCAAATTCCACGCTAGACATGTGACAACTTTTGAAAGCACCTCCACCAGAGAACAAAGAAAAGGCAGGTCACACAGCCACACTCTGCAATGGCAAACCTGTGCTGCACTGGGAACAAAGCAGAGGAAAGGCTAACAAGATCCTGTAAGTGGCTTGCTTCCAAGATCTAAAGTAATCTGTGAATGACAGTGCTGGCTCCCATCAATACTTGGCACTAGGAGGCAAAATATGTGGACAGGAGACACGGCATATGTCCAAAGAGTCACTGTGTTCCAGGTAATGCTAGCTGGCATGGAAACCCCTTGAACCTATAACCGGCTACTATTGTTTAGAGCAGCACTAAGAATAGAGAAGCCACAGACATACAAATCACAGCTGGCAGTCTGACCCCTTTCATTGTTTTGTATTGTTCATAGCAATGTATTAAACACTATTTGTGTAAGTGACACATTTATACAATTGTACTAAAATGTGAAATGCGATTATACAATAATGCTTTTCCCTTTGCTTGAATTAGTGATTGAAGAATCTGAGTCTAGATCAGTGTAATATAAAAAACATGGAGCTCCAGATATTGCTACTGAATTAGATCAAGTTGTGTGACATTAGTTTATTGTATTGCCATAGCTATCCTTCACTTCCTTGCTGTAACACACGCAGGGGGTCAATAGCCTGGCTTTGGTCACTGCACATGAAATGAATTGTAACTATCTTGCTGATATTTCAGGTCTGCTGAGACATCGTTCCTTATGTTATGGATTTTTTTGTGGGGGAACCATGCTGTCATTATTATTGTCAGAGGTCAAAGGAGGCCATGATTGCTACCTGGGTGATGCAGTGTTTATCCTAAAACAAATCAGGAACATCAATTCCAAGGTACTTTGAGGTATGAATTTTTAAGGTATCTGCCTGTCTATATATACTTTTCCAATAATAATGGGACACCCAAAAATTATTAACGTGGGGCTGCTAACAGATAAAGATTTTTTTTTTTGGCTGGTAATATCAGCAGCTTACTGCAATTTTACAGGAGCTTTTGGCTTTGGGATGATGGAGGAGGAGTTTGGAGGCAGTTAGAAAGGGAATCTTGCCTTCACCCAGGCTAATCGTTCTGATCTTAACTAGCCTGGCTTATGTTTTTTCACTAAAAAATGTGAAGGTGGGATCCATGACACCACTGTTCATGTAAAAAAACCAAGCCACAACAACCAAACAAAAAAAAAACCCAAGGAGAAAAACCACCTACAGATTTCCATTTAACATAGTGCATGTTTTAAGGGACAGCTGCCTAGTCATTGTATCAGTGAGTGTCTAACTGTAACAAGCAACAGAAAGTACAAGTGAAAGGGCAGAAAAGCCACAGTGCCTGTTAATTCCACACTCTCCATTCTATGACATTTTGTAAAATGTGGAACAAAGTTTAAATTCTAGTTATTTGGGACGCTGAGACCAGAAGACGCTTTTGGCACCTGAAGGGGAGGTTCAGGTCATTGTAAGACACAAAGGCAGAAAAGCAGAAACACCAAATCCTTGTTACAAGCAACGCCTTTCCAAACATTAGGAAATGAAATGTGGTAGCAGGGATTTAGGCTATATTAAGTAGACTCTGAGTTTACATGTAGATACGCAGGTATGTACATATTTCATGAGAGTGGTTAGACTGAGAACTGTTGAGTGATTCAAACTAACATCCAGATGAATTAAAGTTCAGCTATTCTGCAGCTCATACAACATTAGATTAAAGCTAGATTTAGAGCAAGATCCCAGGGGCTAAGAGAAAAAGAGAGACTTGTATGCTGCTGCTAAGACTAATACAGTCATAGTTTATTAATGTAGACAGTAATGCATAATGAAATGTCATTAATTCTCACATGTTATATTGGTTTCTAATTTGAGGAATAGTGTCCAATTATCTGTAGTTTAGTTATTCAGATTTATAACTTGGCAACTCAGAAGAAGAAAGTGCTGAATTCTTCTCCATTACCTGAGGAGTCGGAAAAATAAAATACCAGTTCCTTATAAGGGCAGCCTGTATATTTCTCAAGACTTTTTGTGGTTCTGGATTTATGATTCAGTTCTCCAAGGGAGGCACTGAAAAGCCATTTGGTAACTTTCACTGCACACCTTATTCCCGGGCCTTGTCCTTTGTATTAGGTCTTTTATCCATAAAAGGTCATTTTATTTCAGTGCCATTCATAGGGGCTATTTATTCAGTGCTCAAAGGCACCTTCTTGAAAAATTTGTTGGGTTTTCTACCAGTTATGAAGGTCATCAAGTTTACGTTTAGTATCAGACTTTCTATCAACCAACTAAGGATGTATCAACATCACGTCAGCCAAGCCAGCGTTTGTTATCGCCAAGGGTTGGGTTTTAAAAACGCCCATCGGCAGTTCACGTATGTCCTACCTGAGTTCAGGGACACTCTTAAGCTCCTTGCTAAAATGGCTTAAGAATTATAATTTTTTATTTAAAGGGTTCAAGTCTTCCTTATAGAAAACACTGCTGATCTCAGCTGCAAGGCTTCCTCAGCCTGCTCAGCAGGGAAGCATGAAGATGTCAGGTAAACATAATCATGCTATTTGTGGAAAGTGAGATGAGAAAGAGGGAGGGTAATGAAGCATAGACAGAGCAATTCGGTTTCCCAGCCTATTTAGGTAGATTGTCTTTCTCTAATTGTTTTTCTCCCTGGAGGTACAAACACAGCGAATTTTGGTACCATAAAGTTAAGCTTTATTATTGCAGCTTTCAGTTCTTTCACAAAGAAATATGTACTGTATTATAGCAGCGCCTAGTAGCAATGCTATAGTTAAGGATGTGTCAGCACTTGTGCTACAGAACTCTATTCTTCCATGAGGTGTTAAAACTTGTTTTTGGATAAAATTAGGTGTATAAGGTATGGGTCTAGACTCATATCAGTTTCTGGAAAAAAAAAAAAAAATCATACAGAGGTTCTTTGGTAATTAGAAATAATGGTCCTTCAAAAAAAAAAAAAGGTTGGACAGAAACAAGTTAAATGGATCATTTTGCAAGTGTTTAAGTATGGTCCCTTGTGACTTTAGTCATTATCTTCAGTATGAAATGAATTTCATCTCAGTGTAGCAAAAGATCTCATTTTTAATGGGCTTTGTCCGGCTGAAGCCAATCTAACAAAGCACATATTTATCTCATTAACACTTAAATATGTGAATAGTTCATGTGAAACCATCAAGACAAGATTGTTTATCACCTTGCAGAACAGAGTTCAGAAGAAAACAAAATGCAGGTGTATTTTAAAATTCAAACAGATACTCATGATACTTTTGTGTTCCCTTGGTCCATTTCATAGTGAAAATGAACAACTTTAATAAGTAAACTTTATAAAAAGTCCTTAGGCAGGCAAAAAATATTTGGAGAAAGTTTATTCTAAAAAGTAAGCTCTGTAAGCACATATTTACATTTAGATATTTGTTATGTGCTGACAGCCAAAGTTATAGCCACAGAAATGCAAGACACTGGTAAAGCAATTAACTTCAAAGTAACAGAGAAGAAAGTGAGCCCTGAAGTTAGATGTAACGACTGACAGGAAAGCAAATTAAAGGGGAAGCAGTAAGACCTAACTCTTACATTGTCTACTTAGGACTGGATCTTAGCATGCTTTCCAAGCAATTTGATAGCATTAACCAGATTTCACAGAGAGGGAAGGCAAACTATATGCAGATTAAGAGATTCAGCCAAAGACATCCTCCAGGCCAATGAGAAGAGTTAGGAGCAGCAGCTCAGAAGCCCGCTACCAGCTCAGTTTCTGCTCAGATGACCCTTTTTCTTGCAGTGGATAAGCAGTGCAGTTCAGCTACATATGCCCCCTGCCCCCAGCAGACTTGGCTGTCTGAGCCACTGACCACAGGCCATGGTCACCCAAAGAGGCTATTGCCTAGTAATGACCTACTGCTCCTCAGCTACATCACGTTAACCTCCTCTTTCTTATACATAATAAGTCCAGCTGACACTCTCTGGCTACTTAGCCCATACCACACTGCACTGGGGCAGTTACCATGGCAGAAGTGATGCACAGCAACTCACTGACCTGCAATGAGTTGGCCCAAGTGTTATGCCTCCCTCACGAAAGTCAGTTCCCCCAGGCTGATACGGTCCCAGGTGAGCCACTGCTTGCTGGGCACCTGGGTCAGAGCCAGGACTTGCATGCCTGTCTGTAGAGATGGAGTAGAAGAGGAGTGGAGTGGAGCTGGGAGCGTGCAGTAGGAGGGAAACGAGCATTTGATGGTCAGGTTCTTTTCACATATGTGAAAAATGCTAAAAGGATGAAAACTTGGGTGAACGTGCAACAAAATGAAATCTGAAGGACAAAAGATACAAGCAGTTGCTGGAGACATGAGCACAGGCTGAGACAGTGTGCAGAAGGCAGTTCAGTTGGAGGGTGTGTGATGGCACAGAATGTCATAGCATCTGGAGACAGGTACAAGGAAATAGTGGTAGGGAGCCTGTAGGGTCAGATCAAAATTATAACAGATACTGTTATTTAGAGGACTAGTCTACAGGATGTAGAGTACTACAAAACCTGAGCTCTTGAATGTGCATCAGAGGGAGTCCCTGAGTGAGCTGACCCCACAGTAGCAAGACTGTCGCATTAGCTGCAGGTCTTTAATGGTCTAACTGCATATTTGAATTGCATAATGCTAGATCAGAGAATAATTCTGACTATTTTCTCCAATGCTGTTTGCTTGGGAGGGAGGAGTACAGTTTATTTTCTGGGGGAAAAAAAAGCCAAAACACTCCATCAAAAAGGTTTGAGAAACACAGAAAATTCCTTCCGTAGATGTACACAGGAAATAAAGCAGATCAAAAGAAGTTATTTGACCATCTGAAGGATCCCGTCACAAGGACTACACTGTTACCCAGTTTTGAGGTCCCCACCACAGCAAAGTGTCAAAGAGTAAACAGGTTAAGGAAGGGTGCCTGTCGCTCCACCCTGTTGGAGGCAGATAAAATGCAATGCCCTAGACATGCTGCCTACCAACGTTTTGCCATTGCTGCACTGGTCTGGCAACCAGTGCAATCATTTCAACACAATGATTTTTCTGCTCTAGTAAGTGTAAAGTACCTGGAAGCATAAGCATAATCCACAAACAGATAAGGAAAGTTTTCTCAGTAATAAGATAATTACTATACCTATGAACTGTACCAAAAACGCTTATGAACAGTTTATGCTCAACAAGGACATTTGCAGACTGCTAATAACTGAGCCAGGATTTTGGCTATTTCTGATTTTTTATTTTAGCTTTTGCCTTTCCGATTCTTGTTCTTACAGCATCTCATTCACATCCATGAACAAACAAGTAATTTAGAACTGCATTCATGCCAGGCAGAAAAGAAACCTTCTCCATCAAATACTTCTATAGCTTGGTGGGCTAAAAGTACGCAGGATGCTATTCTGCAAACACCATCCAAAGCAATAAAATTCTTTGATTCATGGCTTCTTTCAACAAGAAACACTGGGGCCTTGCAGTAATGATGGGTATTTCAGTTGGTTATGTATTAGGTATGCATGCATATGTAAATATACATACAAACCTCCTATTACAGATCTGATGGGCGAAAGGGGGGGAAGTCAAGTTAAGAGCTTCAGTCCTCCCTACTACTCCCAGATACTCATGAAAAACAATAAGCAGTTCAGCAGGTGGCATCATGTGTATGAGGCGAAACACAAATTTCTACCAGGAAACAGTATGTGATAAGCTTTTACTTAGAGCGCACAGAGGGAACTCTGGGTTTACGCAGCCAGTTGTCAATACGTGTCTGAATATTTTGATGGCTTTACTTCATTCCCTGCAAGGCAGTGTGCACCAGCGCTGTTGTGGGGTTCACAAAACATCTTTTCCACCACTGTATGGAATACAATTTTTTTCCCTGTATTTCTATAGCACTTCCTGCACTTCTACAGAGGCAGCTGCAGTTTGACACTAGAACACATCTGTAGTTGTTGTAAACCCCATTCTTTGAAGTTACAAGGGCATACCCATGTATATTAGCTAAGGCCACACATCCTGTATGCTTCCTTTATCAACATGGTAAGAATTACTTTACAGGTAACAGAAATTGCATGAGAATTTACTAGAAAATAAAGTTACCAGGATACAAATCTTTTGCAATATAATTGAGCATTCAGAGAACTTAATTAGAATATTAAATAGTTACCTCGGGTTTTTATTAATTCTATAAATTTTGGAAAAAATAAAACTCCCATCCAATCAATTTTAAAAAGTTATATAAGAGATACCGTACTCAATGAATCGTATTCCCCAGTGATGTTATGGGATGTACAGGCTAAGAAAAAAAAAAAAAAAGAAAGAAAAAGGAGAAGAGAATATAATAAGTGAAAGGGGAATAATTTGAGACTGTCACACACTGTGTTCACTGCCATGCATTTTAAGAAAGAACATACACTTGTTTTCTAACCCAGTTGACAGGGCAGAGACCAAAAAATCAGATTAAAGTGGCTCTGTGCTCAGACTATACTGAATCCTAAACCCACGTTAACATAATGGCAAACAACAAATAGTTTATGGAAATAACAGGCCAGCATACAGAAGCAAGACTCTGGTTCCTACCTAGTAGACAGTTCTTTTGTAATCAGGAATAATAATTGCAAGCGGCCACTTTTTCCTCTTAAGTGCACAGTCATTTGCAAAGCTTAAAGTGCAGCTCCTGTCAAGCTGCATGGGGCCCATCACGTGCATACTTTTGGTAGCGAGGCATTTAGACTCGTGATTAAGAATGTACAGTTCACTACAAGAAATCAGTCATTTGAATCCAGCAGTGATAAGTATTGATTTTGAACCAATGTGATTTCTTTCTGGTTTTGGTTTTTTTTTTTTAAAAAAGAAAAAAAAGAAACCTCTGCTAGGCTTTTTTCTTCATTATAACCATGGAAACTGAAAGAATTATGAAAGAGAGATGATAAGGGTTAGAAAGTTCAATTCTTTGCTTCCTTCGCTTTCCTCATCTTTTTTCTACTCTCTGTAATTTTTTGGAAAAGCTTATTCTGGCCAGTGCAAACCCTCTGGGTGTGGCACTTTTCCCTGGCAGGAAAGAACCACAGGATGACAGTGCAATAACAAACAGGCACCATACCTCTCTGTTACAAAAAGCATTAGTAGAAATATAAAATGCGTGATTCGATTTTTCATTCTTCAGCACTGACTTCTAGATGGCAGCAATTAAATGCACTAGCATAGATAATAAAGCCAAATTAGTTACCCAGCTTTTGTAGCATAATTTTCGTTGCTGTTAGCATCCATTTTCATTTCCTATTGACATACACTTGCCATCTTACTGGCTAGAAGCTTTACATACCTATGTCTTCTCTAGCATCATTTTAGTGATTGTTTCACCTAAAATTACAGTACTGGTTGTGCTGAAAAGTCACTTCTGTATTATACTGGAAACACGTTTCCTAACAAAATTACAAGTACAAGCAGGTGGAAACTCTGCAGGGATCCTATATTTTTATGGAGCTGTTTTCAAACTATTCCTACTGTTTAATTATTGAAGGTGAGGGCTTGCATTTGCACAGATTTTATCTGCCACCAGCTTTGTTTGTTTGATAAGACAACAGAAAGGTCCCCTCTTCTATATTCTATACTTGCTGTTATTAAAAACCACATTTATTATGAGCCTCCATGAAGCCAAAGGTAAGATGACTCCGTTTATAAATCTAGGGATGTCAGGAAGGGTCACAAAAGCCTGAGTGGTACTTGCTTTCAATAATTCAGGACTTCTCATTGTAAATCCATATATTAAAAAATGCTTATTCATCTTATTTTCAGGATTAAAAAAACCAAAAACCCAAAACCACCACCACCAAAAACCAAACCAAACCAAAAAAATCCAAATCAACACAAAAACTTTTCTCTGTACCTTCATTTAAAAGATTAAAACAATATAGTTCCCACTTGCTTAAAATTCACTGAACTTTCTGGAAGAAAAGTAGAGTTTCACATCAAATGTAATATAGAACATCGGAGAGAGATTAATTCTAACATTGGATAGTTGAAAGTCATAAAATATTTAGAAAACTCAGAAACAAGAAAGAATAATACCAGCTAATCTGACCTCTTATGCAGTATCAATTACTGTTTAGTGTTACTGTTATTGCTGAGGCACTTACACAACTGCTGTCACTTCAGGAAATTACTGAAGGAGGTCTTGATGAAAAATAAAGAATTAATGTATTAAATGCTTTTAAAAATACACCATTGATTAATAGATACAACAGTAATGCTATAAAACCTATATGCCAGGATCTGAATATGATACAGAAAGACTGAGATGTAATCTAAGACTTACATCTCACTTCAAAAATGAACAATAAACATTTTAAAAATTAATGCAATAAAGCTAGATTTAAACTTATTTATTCTGCAGAGCAGTTCACATTACCATGAACGCACGTCCTGCCAGCACTATCGTTCGGTGTATCACCGGTACGACCACAGTTCACCTCACGTTTTATTCCTACAATTTTAAACTGCTGTTTTGCTTCTCCTACCGTGCAACGCTGTCTAGTTGATGCCTGTAAGGGAAATTCAACCTGTGGACACTGACAATTGGCTAGAAAACTATCAATATTGACAGCAAACAGTGTCCAAAGAAATAATAAAGTTTTAGTTACTAAAATGGAAGAATAATATTCAGTTTTGTCTTAAACAACAGTTTGCATTCATGTATGATGTGGCATGAAATGGAAACAGGTGTGACTTCAGTTTAGGCCACTGTAGGTACTTGAAAAAATCATAAAATCCTAAATCAGGCTGGCAAGCTTAGAAATTCTGTATAGGAGAGAAACATTTCCAGAAGAGAAAAAGTTGTTACAAATATATGTAGCACTGGACAGTAGTGCATAGCTTTTTATTGACTCAGTAAGATTTAAGATGTCAAAAGTGAATTGCAATTTTAGTGAAAGACGAGGTGCTTCTGTATCCATCTCTGGGTACTTTAACTGGGCATCTAAAAATCACAAGTCGCGATTTTGGAATTTAAAGGCAAGCTGTATACATTTACAAGACCTGTCCTAAGAGCAGAGCACTCACTTTTTCTGGTGCCAGTATAGATCAAATCCTCTTCTATAATTAACTACCTTATTTTTATATTCTTCTCCTGTATGTGAACAGCAATAGCTTTTGAAATCTTTTAAACAGTAACAAGCAGAGTAAGCGGTTCTACTTGACCGTGTTCGGAGTATGAAACCACAATGAAACCACACACTTCTCAGCTGCCAGCTGAGATGTCTCCATGCAGAGGCTCCAACTTTTTCCTATTATCTCTTTTTTAAAAGTACATGCAGTCTGCTAGTTTTAGGATGATATCCTTCAAACAGTGCTGAATGGGTAGACAGTCCTTAATAAAATTACTTTATTAATTTTTTTTATTATTTTAAGTCTTGTAAGCCTTTTTAAAAATGGTCACAATGACTTCTAGACAAACAATTCAGCCAGCTTCAGACACAGAAGACTGACACCATTTGAAATATTATATGAAGCTTAGATCATTTTTCCATCACAGTTTTAGGAGTGCCATACAATTGCCCATCAGATGCTGAATGGCAATGAAAACACTACAGAGCAGATTACACTACAGCTCTAGTATGTGGGGTCTTAGACTAAGGTCAGTCCCAAAATAAAGCAATATAGTGTTAGCAGTGTTTCTCATTTCACATGTGTGCTATATTTCAAAAGGAGAGTGGTAATCTATATCTGAAATACAGATACAAATCAGCAATATACTCCCTTTGGTTGGTTTCCCCCCACCCCCACCCCTGCGGTGCATGGCACATGCCTGGTCAACAGAGCAATAGATGAGCCAATTTAAGGTTTCATAACACAACCAAATAATAAAGAAAAAAAAGGTCTGGTTTGTCTGGTTTCAAAGAAAAAACACGTGAAATTCAATAACTTTAATGTAAGGTTTTGTTTAGGTCCCTGATTAATCAAGGTATCAACAAAATTTATTTCATCAGTTACATAGGTATAACAGTTCAGTAATAATCATCCTTTCTGTATTTTGGCTACCACCTGAACCTGAAAGTCTTTGCGAATGAGGCTCTCAACTGATGTGAGTCCCTTCAGACCAAAGAGTGTCAACAAAAATCTCCTGGTAAAAAGTATTTGTTAATTTACCAAACTATCTTTTTCACTAAGAACGGCACATGTCTGACAAAAACACCTGCAAAAAGCAGGTTGCTTTTTTCTGGTACAGATTGTTGCACGCTCTTCATATAAAGCTAACAACCACTTCTTCCAAAGTTATATTCTCGTCTAGGAAATCTGCATGGATTCATGACTTTTCCCTCCAATTTATGGTACCTACATCTGCATGCATACATCTGAGGTGGGTCTCACCTCCCATTGTATTTAATTGCTATCAGACTCTTCTCTAAGCATGAGGTTTCGTGACCACACTTGCATCTCAGTCAGCAGCACTCCTACTCATACTGCTTCAAGTACTATGCTTCCCTTTTCCTTTCTGGTTACATGGAAGGTGGATACCCAGTTACACTTTAAAGGGATTTAAATTCAATCAGGGAAACCACAGACTCTGAAGAAAAAACTGAGAGCAAATAGCAGTGAATATTATGCCTCATAAATACAGTTTGGATTTTTTTTTTTTCTATTGGTGAACATGGTAAAGGTTTTCATGATTTAATTTATTGCACATTTTAAATTGCAAGCTTAATAGTTGCTGTGAATAATTCTAGCAGGGCACTGCAATACAGCCAGCTAACAAGGTATTAGCCTTTTGCTTTCAGTTCCACATATCTTTAGATTTCAAACTCCGTGCAAAAATTTCAAACTGTTCCACGCTGTAGTAAGAAGGAATAGCTTAAAGTTCTCCAAACAGAAGTGAAATCCATGAGTTTTCTATTTTCACTGAAACACTAAGCAAGAAGAATTTCATCCACTCTTCGGAGTCAAACAGCCATTTAGCTTTGCTGAGTATGATACAAATTGCTGTTTGTCCATATATTCATTTTTCTATTTATTTGACTGTTTTGTAAAGTATTTTGGTACTCCATGGGTATGAAAATATATCATACAAGACTGAAATTAAGTTGTCTCTTCTGTTGAAGATGAAACATTCTCTTAAGTGTTTATCCTGCTACACTCAGAGCTGTGTGGAGATAAGCGAGTGTTTTATAATTACTGAGCTTGAATACTACTGTCAGTTTTATATGTTTAATAATATATCAAATATTTAGATCCACAGGGTGCCATACAAAGACAGAGAAATGAAACGTAGACCTCATTAACTAGTGTTTTGTTCTTTAGAGTCTTACAACTACCAAACACCGAAACTTGCCTGGAAAGTTCAAATAGCATTTTGTCAGAGAAATCGGCATCTGCAAAAATGTCCACTCTGCTTTAAGCCTTGTTTTTGAAAATCCTTATCTGTGTCTACAAATGCTATTGGAGATTCAGAAGTTGAGAATAAATAATGAAATTGCATCTGCCTACGGAGCTTGAGGAAAGCTATTAAAAATATGCCCAAGTACCAGCGTCTTTGTTCTTTCCATTTGTAACGACACGATTTCTTGAGTCAGTGGCTCTTGCAAATGACCTTTATGTGTCAGCAGCAGAAAATAATGTACTTTGTCTACCTCAACGGATGGTAGTAGAAATACCAATTAGAACTTCAACAACCTTCTTTGCACTTACTGCTGTCTACTAATTCAGGGACATGGAGGGCATACGGAACTTTCTTCAGGCTTGCACAGACATAACGTAATTCCCAATATTCTGTGTTTCTACCCTGTATCACCAAAAAGACACAGAATGCACCTGCAGAGAGAAGGCTTGTGGAGCTGCTTTCTCTAGGATCTGATGGCAAACTGACAAGTAAGGGAATTAGCTACAGGAATTGAACTACACAAGTTACGAATTCAAGAGCAGAAGGACCTTATCACTCTGTAGGTTTACAAGGGTAGTCCCTAAGATTCAGTCTGTTTAACATAGCTGCAGCACATGGACTAATTAAGAGGTGAGGGGAAAAGACACAAATGGAGAAAGCTTTATGAGTGAGCATTAACACCAGCACCACCCCCTCCGCCCTTACTTTCAGGATACAAAACTGTCCACTCCAAACCTTTTAACTTTCTCAAAGGTTCAACTAGAGTATGAGGTCCATTCCAATAGTTATTCTTTTGCCAGAAACTTGAGTGAATGGCAATGCCCTTGAACCATGCTCACTATGAAGAAAAGGAAATGCTGTAAGTTCCTGCTGCGTCCAAAAGAAAAAGGAGTGCTGCACTGGATTCAGAACACTGGCAATAAAGACGGATAGCTGAAGGTCTGTCATTAATTCTGTGAAGAGGACAGATGCAATATGTATCTTCCACTTTCCTTAATCCAAAAATAGTATTCTGAGAAATGATTCTTAATTAATATTATAAATGTAATAGATGAATGCATTACCATGGTGGGACACAGAGGAATTTTTAAAAGTGGATCTTAGATATCAAGGTGAGGGAACACAAAAAACAAATAACATTTTCAGAAGTTAAACTGACATAAAACTAGGATTGTGACTGAAAGTTAATTCAGAAATCATGGTTAATGACTGAGCTAAGAAAAAGAGAGGTTGGAACTGATGTAGGAAATTAGTATCAGACACCTAGCAAAAAAAAAGAAAAAGTAAGCAGGAAAGACAACATTCTCCAAAGGCCAGAGTAAACTGCCATACATAATGCCTTTTACAAGCATTAACTTTGCTGGCAGAAAACATGCAAATCCCAAGAGGTGCCTAGCATAAATATATTTTTCTCAACTCAGAGGTGTTAGAAAAAGCATCCTGGGATCGTACAGTCAAGTGAACAAGAAGAGTGTCTCCAATCAAAGATGGAATGCCAACTTCCTACGCTCTTCCTCCAGACACTCTCTTAAGTAGCCTTGAACAATTAAGATGGGCAATAGTGCTATCAAATTCCAAGTAAGTTTCAGGCAGATGAAAACAGAATTTCTGAAGAGCCATTGATGGCAGTACCAGCACTGAGGTAGACCTGATCTGGCATTCACTGACCCAGGAGAACATAAACCTTATCCGCTTCACTTCCATAATAGCTACCACAGCAAGAACTAGATTTTTGGTTGATAAGGTAGGTTCTAGTCACCTAGGGCAAATCACTGGTATTAGGGAAATGACCATAAGACACCTTATTGAAAAACTCTTAAAGTATTTCCCTTGTCTTCAAAGATCTCTGGACACTGCATCAAGGAAACCTGGAAAGTGTTTTGCAAGCACTGTTTCAAACTACACATCATCTCATTCTCAGAGGAAAAAAGTGCAATGTATTGTTTCCCTAAGAAAGATTTGAGCTAAAACTTCCACCCCATCCTGCAATTCTGTATTATTGTTTTATATATGAGAATAAATCTGTTGCATATGATACTTTAATGTGTGTGTTTTATCCCACCAAAATAATAATCTACTTGGCAAATATTTCTTCTTGAATAACTCAATACACAGTTCAATACACCCAGTGGTCAAATTCTGTCCTTAGAAAGCTCAAATTAATCCATTTCTTTCTTTGTAGCAGAGCAAAGCACAAATTTAATTGACAACTGCTTTAGCTGCAACAAAGCTGGGTGGGAAAAAAATTCACCAGATAGGTATACACTCTGATTCTTTCCTCTACTCACACCTATAATTCTCACTTTTAGTGTGGGATATTGACAAGAAAAATGGTAATTGAGGGCAAAATGTGGCCTGCAGAGAATTTTGAGATATATCATACTATAAATGCAATATTTCCCTCCTACCTGTCTCAAATTCTCATGTATCTGCCCAGCTTTATGTCAGTAGATGTTGGGTATAAAGGAGTTATGACAATGGCACTCAGATAATTGGGTGTACATGACAGGTCCATATGAGCAACAGCTGTTTTAGATTGTTGCTTTGGCACTGTTGATTTTGAGACTTAGTTGAACAAGACCGGCAGGTAATAGGGAAGGAATCTGCATAGGGTCTGCAGCAGTACTCATAGTTGTGCTCAGTGGTAAATAGCCTAACTAGCTAACCTGTTATCAAGATTGTAAGCACCAGTGTTGCTCTGAAGTATTATGCATATACAAGTTTTACATGTTTTTTTTTTTCCCCACAAGAAAATTTCAGTGACCTAAAAACTGGGCAGTGTACAGACAACGGGAGACCTTTGAAAAAACCAAACCAACACAGCTTTACCAGTATAGCAGCAGGGCTCTAAATAAGGCATGACTGAGGTTGGTGAAAGACAGTTTGCCCCTAACTAAGAAGGGAGGAAAATCATTACCATCAAGATTGGAGAGTACTATATAATGGGTTACATCTGTAATACAGAATACAGCCTCACAGCAAAACAGAATAAAGCTTTCCAATTTTTCAGTGGAACGCCCCTCATAGCCAAGCCCTGGCTTCCTTCATCACAGTGAAAAAAAACAAACAACCCTCCTCCTGCTTCTAGAGGACATGACTTTTTCACACACACACCAGCATGGGAGTTTTAGCAACATGACTCCAAATTCAAGCGGAAGACAGTCAACTGATGTGATAATAGATGTAAACCGACTGAAAAAATCCAGATAGTCTGAGCCTATTCCTCATTAAAGCTGACTTGCTGTCAGACAGCTGGCAAAGCCCTCAAACTCTGTGTGCCCCAGTTTACCTACCTATAAATTTGCTTTAAATAACACTGTTCTACAGCACACAGAGAGACCTCAGGAATTAGCATGTGTACTGTGGAAGGAAATAAATGATAAATCATTACCTAAAGTGCTATTATTCTGAATGTGTACAGTGATAACAACTTGCTTTTATAGACTAGTAAAATCATGAGATCATAGGTATAAATTCAGATTAGCACATGTCAGAGGGTCATAGAAGACTAGATAAGGTGACATTCTGGTTTAATCTTTGAAAATGCATTTTTACAAAGCAAAATCTGTTTTAGAAATGCTGTATAAAAAATGGAATGTATTTATTTCCGGATTATGAAAAGTCCTGATAAAAACAACTTTACCTGAAAAATAGTAATAATTTCAAATATCAATAATTCATATTTTTCAATATAGCTTAGAAAACTCAATAAACTTTGAAGTTCAGAATTAAACACTTGCAACAAGGATGTAAAAAGGGGAATGTTTTCTTTCTTTAAATAATGTAAGGAATTGGTTAAGCTATCTGTCTTTAATTTACTACGAATTCTTCAGAAGAATATAAATTCAAAGATCATTCCTCATTATTGTACAGAATGCTTTCCTTCAAAACCCATATCCTCACAAGCAGGACTTTTTGGTGAGTGCTTCCAGGCATAAAAAGGTGATGTGACTTAGAGGGAAAAGAAATACCATTCAGTGAGACAGCATTTTGGCCAGGCATTCTTGTGCAAAACAGATGCAGACCTGATGTTAAACTCACATACTGATTAAAGAAATTACTGTGATTTCAGCAAAGGACCGCAGCCCTGCGAAGAAGGCTCAGTGTTAGGCCACTACTGCAAAGAAAGCGATGTTGAAGGTGCCATGCCTCTCAGTCACAGGGGCAGAGTAAGAAGATGCCCTTCTCCTACTGATTTGGGAGGTGGATGTGGATCAGTAACAGGCCCACTGCAGCAATACCCAAGTGTGCATTGGAAATGAGGGCACTAAAAAGTCCTGTTTGATTCTAAGTGGTCATCTGTCACAGAAATGAAGTGCCGCTCCAGTGTATGTATATGCATATTTATATCCTCACTTGCACACCTGTAAGCCTGTCCACACTTGCAATTGCATTAAGGGCAGGAGTTTAACACTTCCTCAGCTCTCTGGATTTAAATGATAAACCAGCTTTATCAGAATGAGATTTTGTTTTGTTCAAAGCCACAGAAAAATAACTATCACTGCCCTTTGTTCTCCCCACTTCCAGACATTTGGGACATTTACACCCACATGCACGTAAATATTTTATTTATGCACATGTCCTTCACAGGAGGTATTGCACTAGCAAACTAGGATCTTTGGTCATGATCTGATTGAGCTAAGAACAGTTCCAAACATGAATAAAGTGTTCGTTTCTTTCCCTCAAGACTTGCAGTTTAATTAAATATATGTTTCTCATTAGAGTTCTGCTTGACGTTTTCATTTTCTTTTCTAGTTAAGGAACAAATCTTCGCTTGGCCATGTTTAATTATCAAGTAAGTCATCATCATAAACTACTACTACTTTTATTGAATAGAGCACTATATACCTTCTCTGATATTGACAATTTCCTCTATTTATCAAATTTACAAAATTTCCATTCCACAGGCAAGATGGAAACTAAGAATGTGTTGGTAATGGCATTTGCTTTTTCAATTGTTCTCAAAAAAAAATAAAAATCATGACTAGTAACATTTTCCAGAAGAGATAAGTAGTATTATTTCAGGTATATCAGACATAGATGAACTCCTACTTTAAACCCTATGATGCAGCAGCAATATTGTGAGGTTAACTTCCAGTTTGACAAGAAGTCTTGCTCTGATTTGAGCCTAGAAGTTCTGATACCACTCTTCTGTAGTGTACATCAGACAGAGATTCTTAGGGTGTTAGGGAAAAAGTATTTAGTTATAGTCCTTGCCATGGAATTACTGTGACCATCTCACAAAAAGTTATATGATAGCATACTAATGTAATACAGGGCTTTTTTTTTTTTTTTTTGGCTTTTCCTTTTTAATAGGATAAGAAGTGTCTAAGAGGAAGATAGAATATGTGAGCTGAAAAAACAAAACCAATATGTAGTACAGAACAAATGGAGGCAATACTACACAGAACAGATAAGAGACCGCAAAAGAGAGACACATAATTCCAAAACAAATACATATGCCCCACATAAAAAGGTTATAAAAGCAAAAGAAAGAACAAGTAACAAAAGAAAACAGTGAAAACCACCACACTCTATTCAGAGATTGAAAAAAATAAAAATCAAACAAAAGAAAGCTGGCACAGATTTACCATGCAGTAGAATAATTTTTATTGCTTTGAAGAAAGTATTTTTGTATTTACAGGAACATAAAACGTCAGAAGAAATGTATAAGAATCAAAAATGTACTAATTGCATATTCGTTTGATATTAAAAAAAATATAGAGAATGAATGGTGTGCCTGAACAGTAGCTTGATGAAAAGTATTTAAAGTTAAAACCATGCATGACAAATTCTCCAGGAGGGTTTGGAGGAGGTAATCTGTGCAACCTTTGATATTAATTTTGATAATTTGCCAGCAAGATGTGACATATATCAAACTCCAACTGAAATACACTGATCTGAAAATTCTAAAAGAACCGGTCATTGCCCTGCACACAAACCAACAGGGGAAAGACTCTCAAATTCTCTTATTTCCTTTCATCCTCTTCCCCAATTCTGTTCTAGAGAAAGGATAAAATAAAGAAGATCTAAATCAATTACATGGACATTTGATCACTGACAAAAGAAACCACTTTGTTTTTTCCAAGCAACTCAAGAGGTTGTGGAAAAATATCATAAAAATAAAGCAACGACACCCCTCCCCCCTCCAAGTTTGCAAAACACCCCCACCACCACCCCCATTTCTCCAGGAGGAAATCATACGCAACTAACATTTATAGCTAATAAAACTGTGTGCCACTGCAGTTGTATCATGGTTCATAATAAACACACAACAGTGGTTGTAAAAGAGATTTACAGATTAGAATTACATCACTTAAAATATGTTGTTGCTGAAAAACATTCTGGACACACTACTGATACAGTCAGACATAGCTGCAGTGGATCAATCCTGCCATTATGTAGCAAGGGTTCTTCTGTTTAAAGAACAGAATAATCTGTATGTTGCAATGATCAGCAGTTTAAAACAAAACAGATATTCTTTTTCAAGAGAACATTCTTCCCCAATCAAAAAAATAGGGAAAAATTAAATATATCCATTATTAATCAGTGCTTGCCAATAAGGCAATTATGACATACTTCATGACCCTCAGCAGAGCTTCCTTGAACACAGACACATTAAATTTCCCTCTATATTTTTTGATTTGGAATTCAGCAGTTGTATGAGCAACTTAAGTCAAACTCCACCATTTTTATAACAGTCAAGTCTGTTTTTTTCTTACATGCTACTAATAAAAATCGGAGATTTATGGCAACTATGAATTATGCTTGGTTATTAGTCTACTGCCCTGCAAATAGCACACTTAAATTCAGTTTAGAGAGAACTATATATAGGTATATATTCTCCATCTAGTACTGGTGACCTATCTAGGCTTTCAGAAAGCTTTAAAATTTATCTCTAAAATAATAAGTAGTAGCTAAATTATTTCAGGTATTAAAAATGATCATGTATAGTGGTGTGCTCCGGTGCTTTCACTCACTCACTTTTACTTCACCATAAAGCAGATTAGGCCATTCTAGCACACAATTCTAATCATCCACCCAGAGAGCTACCAAAGTTGCAAACATACTGTAGTTCAAAGGGCATAAATCTTTTCAGAAAGATCTACTGATCCAGTGATGCAGAAATAATCAAAAAGCATCTATGATCATCCAAGAAGTATCTCAAGAGAACCAGTAATTGCAGCATCCTGCAAACCTGGGGGACAAAATCACAACCAAAAGCAGAGTAACAGTAAGCATTTAAATCTCAAGATATTCCAGATGGACTTTTTCCTGTGTTATGTCATATCTGACAGAACACGAAGGATTTGCTTTCTAACTCAAGTATGTTTATTTTGATCTAAACCTGCCCACAGAACTTTGGACTTCAAAAGAAAGAAGCATTCACTGATAGGGAAAAAGAAAATGCACCTAAATTCAAGATTTGAAGCGAAATGGGAACACAGTTTGCTAAACACCAACTCCATATAGCAATTAAAAAAAAAAAAATAAAAAAAGTAAATTTGTATTACATTGCCCAAAATTATGAATAGGTAAATCTTCAAGAACTGCAGCAAACATTCCCAGAAGCAGCAGATATGAACCCAAATGCACTTCACTTTTGTTAAGCCTTTAAGCGACACAACATTACCTACAGAAAGTTATCTTAAAGAGTTCTCACTATCACTCCCATTATTCTGACTAAATTCTCTCCTCAGCTGATTTGGTTCATAGCTGTTTTCAGCCTTTCAAAACTGGCTACTGCAAGAGCATGTATTTACAATTTAAGTGGTGTGTTTAGTTTCTGGGCTTAGCTTTGTACTGTGTTTGTGCTACTACCCAGTGTATCTGTAAAGTAGCTATATAAATATATATACACACCGTACTGAATGATGCTTGACATACCTTTCCTACTGTCACAGACTGCAAAAATAACTGAAGTTCAAAAGTACCTGTGGAGGTCAACACTATGGAAGAAGATAACAGAGAATGTATGCATGCAAACACACCTCAAGAGGCCAGGAAACCCCAAAGAAGTGATTGTACTGGTGATGCCTGTGAACCTGAACCAACGTGATCCCGCTTAAAATTTCTTGAAAGTGCAATTTCTTCATTATTTAGAAATACGGTTAAAATAAATGATTTTCAATAGTAGCCAGCAATGCTCAAAGTTTAATGGGATGACAGTCAGTTCATTAACTACCACTTCCAAAAAAAGGCAATCATCTTTCTGTTTCTCAGAGAAGGTCACTAAAAAATTGCAAGAAGAAATGTGGGATTCCAGTGTACACACTCATGAAAAAGCAACCAACAGATGGAGAAAATCCTGACCCAAATATGAACACCTAGAGAATAGTTTGACCATGATAGAGAGTGTGCCACGAACTCCACAAATAGAGAAGCACTGTATGTAAATAACAATTTGAATGCATGTAAGATGTGTGCCTATTAGAAGGAAGGAAAACCACCTCTGCATATTGAAACGAAAACAACAAAAAAGGGAGGGAAAAGAAAGCACAAGAATGTAGTGATGCCAAGAGTAAAAGAAGATTTCTAAATCATAAAATGCCAGTGCATTAGCAGAATGTGTCTTACCAATTCTCCTGTTAAAAGGATGTTGAAAAAATCTCACCTGTGATCAAATGTTTCAAGAAATTGACTAGGGAGGATAAGGGGAGGAGAAGGAAAACATAATCTCACATTCAATGCCCACCTCCACACAGAGATAGAGATATAAATTTAGGCCATCACAGAGATTCAGTGGGAAACATTAGAGTTTTAAAAAGATGCTAAAGGTCAATCCATTGAAGAAATTTATGGAAAATTTGATAATACTGAACTACCCCAACCAATCCTTCACGTTCAGGTCAAATTTCAATTATTGAGAGACCTTTATGTCAGGGGAAAATAATTCCCAGCATTGGTAGCATATGCCCTGTCAACATAAATCACCAACACTGGATGTAGATGCATGCATCTGCACTTCTCAGGTCTGTAGCTAGAAATCTTTGCATGTACCTTACTCTGCTTACACAGCTTAAGGAATGTCCTTGATCCTCCTGCCTGACCACATTAGCTTTACTCAGTCTCTGGACATTTGACCACAATTCTGTTCTGCAGTACCTCTTACTTCTCTCCAATGGGATCATGAAACTTTTTCTTCAGGTCTGAAAACGGACTGTTTTTTAGAGATATTTAGCCCCTCTAATAATACAATGTGTATAAAGCTAATGGTAAGAAACATTCTTGCTTTCTTTTCCTATCTGCCCCTGGATCCTGTACAGTCTTACTTCATGAAGGAATGGGAAAAGATGGATACAAAAATTCATGCAGAGCTTTTAGTATGTATAACATTTAAATAACATGTACTAAAATAAATCATTTAGGAAAATTACTACAGATGCAGAGAGGGTTTTTTTCCGATTTATGATTAATGCTGAACGTGCCTTAACTGGAAGTATTAGAAACACACCCCAGGAAATACACAGCGTGGGCATGTGACAACCCTCGATTATCACACCTGGATAAAGAGTACATGCTGCACATTGGAGGGATTGTGAAGAGAGTCAGATTAATTTTCTGTATAAAGGAAAGCAGCCTGGAGGTTGCTTTGGCATCTGATGCCAAAAAAACCCACTTGACAATCAGAGCAGTCACAGGGCTACTGTGCCACTTAAAGACCTCAAGTCACGCCTTACACCACAGACACAAGAAGTCCCATACCCGCTCTCTTTAGGGGATCTTTTAACGGTAAAGGGGAGGTCTCCTGGCTGCAGTACTTGCTTTCACTCTAATGTCAGCTGGTGATGGAATGGGAAGCAGCAGCAACAGGGGAGAACGAAAGCTATAGCCCACGCGACTGACCTTTCGGGTAAGTGTTTGACAAGCGCCATCATATTACTTAAGGGAAATACCGGTGGTGTCCTGGTATGAAAATGTACAAAGGGCTTCCACAATAAATGTCAATTAGAAAGCCACATCTGTCACATGTGTCCATTTTTGCTCCCATTTCTGGATAATTTAATGACTGGCATCAAAGAAAGGAAATACACTCATCACAAATTTTGCATTAGAGAAAAAAAAGCACATTCCCACTAGAACCATAATTACCATAGAGGAAATACTCAGGACATCAGCTATTAAAATCTGAACATCCTTGATGCATAGCAAATGGCAACTGATTGTCACAACATGCTGCTTCTCAGCAATACTGCCCAATATTCACAGAATTTCTGCCCAATATTCACAGAAACTACAACAATGATGCCCTGCAACATGTGTCACTGTAAGGCTTCCCTCTAAAACCATTAGCTAAATCTATTATTAAAGTTAATAGATGCAAAAGACCCAGAGAAAATGTGCAGAGTTGCACTTGCCATTGCAGTCCAAACTTCAACACTAAATAATAGAGACAGGAGAAGTGTAGAGGAAAGCTATGCAATTGTGGCAGACATTACTTATCATCCCTTTCAGGCCAAGGTGCAAAATTATCTCTTAACATTAACTGGTTTGGACAGCTCAAATCTAAAATCCAGTGCAACTGAGCGCCACAGCCTAACTTTGGCTGCATAAACCAAAAAGGTATTGAACTCTTAAGTCAGGCTTGCACAACACGACACAGAGTAGGTCCTGGAACATGTTAAAATGAAGATGCAGCAAGCTTTCTTACCTGCTAAGAACTGCAAACAGTTTGCCAGTGAAAGCTTATCTTTGATGGGATTTGCATACTTTGTTAAAGAGTCTTATTTATGTATGTCTTACCAAAACAAACATATTCCTACAAAAAACCAGCCCTGAGGAACAGTGCTGGAGGTGTCAGCCCTGTTCAGCGGTGAGCGTTACAACCTGCAGGAAAGCAGAGCTCCAGGCTAGCTCGTCTGACTGCATTTTCTCAGACTGAAGCCTGAAGGCTTCAGAAATTCTTTCCCTAAATCCCAGTTGATAGCCAAAGGTGGATTCCAGTGGTGAGGGTGTCTGAAGCGTTGGCTTTGGTTATTGTAACAACAAATGATGTGCTTGATTTTTTGTTTGTCCAATATATTTTCTACTTGAGAAATAAAAATATTGTATAATCCAGGTACCCTTGATAGAAAGTTCTAGACTGGCCTTTCAAGGTACGAGCTCTGTACTTTATTTATGGATATGGGTTTGTCTTTTATTACTACTATGTGATAAAGCATGGAATATTCATAGGGAGTTCTTTATTTAGGAGAAGAAAAATAAAATTCTATTTCAGTTTGACATGGATAGAGAATTGCATAGAAACTGTTTTTTCCGCTGGAGTGATCTGCTGTAGGAGTTAGCCATATGCTTTAAATGTGACTGACATGTCTCTGAATTTAATGTGTCACCTGCTGAGTTCGGGATCTGCTGTCTATCTCTCAATGTGTAAAAAATGAATTGCTTCAAAATGATTTATTGCCAGCAAAATAGAATGTGAAAACAACAATAGAAACAGTGCTGTAAAGGCATCCTACATTTAATAGAGCTCTTTGATGAGTAAATTATTTTACAAATGTAATCAAACATTCTTATTGTGCAACTCTCAGCTTTGACAAACCTATTGCACAGTGCACTATCTGGCTTCCTGATTCCTCAAGAGCTAATGCCATTAAGAACATGGAAAAACGTAGCATTAAATCCCTTGGTTCCATTACAGATTGTAACTCCTTGCAAAAAATGCAAGGTTATAATTTCACTATCAATCCGTGAAATTAATCTATCTGATTTTACTTTTATACTTTTTCTTCCTCTCTAGTGAAGTACCTATGGAAGCACCTTTAATAAAAAATTTTCTATTTTCTATTCTTTCTACAAACTGGCTTTATAACCTCACTTGTGTACATGCTTGCAAAAACCTGATACATGTAACTATTTCAAAATGTCATGGGTTACCCTTCAAAAATATTAAAAATGTAATAGATTTATACTAATGCTCAATAATTTTAATATTTTAACCTTAGAAAGATTAATGTAAATAAAAATTAGTCATAAATACTGGAAGTAAAAGCTCCAATTCATAAAAAAATCTAAATATAAATACAATTAAGCATGTGAATAGTTTTAACACATAAACAGGACTACTATGCTTAAGGCAGGCTTAAAAGAAAGTATATCACACTACACATTAAATCACACTCAGGTCCTAAAAGCAACAATCCAGTAAAATTCCATAAATTATATTTCACATCCTTTAAAAACAGAGTGCTTACCTCATTTCCAAACTTGCCAGAACCATTACTAGAACACAAACTGAAATAAAACTACTGGCTTTGTTTCTTGTCAAGAATCTTCACATCAGTAATGAAAACAAGTGCTACATAATTATCAGGTGTTCCTTGGCTGCCAACAAAAACTGATTTGGTTACTTGTTTCTGAGGTCAAATCCCTAAATTGTTAAATGCCTCAAGCTTATAGCCAGCATTGCTACTGGGTCCCCACCTTTCCCTCCAGGTGTCTGTTATCTCATATTTGGGGTTACAATCTCAAAGATTAGCAAAATCTGGTTGGGCCTATAAGAAATCCTGAAAGTTACACACAATCAAACAAAAATCAGAATAACATTGAGTTGACTGTTTGTTTGTTTTTTTTCTTCTAGTAATTGCCAATGCTTACTTTTTGTTTTCTTCTAGTAATTACTAAGGAAGGGGGGGGCCCAAGCACTTCCTCTGTGTAAGGCTGATTTTGCCTGAAATGGTTTGTTGCCGTCTGGTTTTACAAGAAACTGAAGTAGTGAATTGGAATGACAGTGGTAGCTTGCCAAGTCATGGTAGGTTATTTTAAACATTGACAACATCCAGCTTCTTGCCAGCACTTAAATTTATCCGCTGCCTTTCAACATATACTTTTCCCTGTTTTGTGATCATTACCACACTACTCTACCTGCAGAGCAATTCCGACAATTTAATGACTATTAGTCACAGAAACAAGACCGGGAGGGAGGGAGGGGCAGGCAAGGATCTGCTTTCTCTAGTGTTTCTTTCATTTTTGAATATGTGAGAAGTTAGGAGGGAGCCAGCTGCTGGGGTTTTATTGATTGTGATACTTATGAAACCAGTAACTCTTGTTGATAAATAGATACTGCTTATACCCTCAGACTTGAGTGTTCAGTGTTGAACTGAAAGTTATCTGGTTTTAATTGGACCTTAGGTACTACCCAGAGTAGCCCACCCAGTCACAGATTATTCATAACGCTCCTGAGCGGACGCATGTGCTTAAAAGTACAGCTGATTTACAGCCACATTTCTATGTGACACAGAAAGGAAGCTCTCAGTGAACGTATTGAGCAACATGCCTGATTTGCATACAACTTCAAGATTAAAATCAACATTAGGGCCACAAAGATGATCAGAGGGCTGGAGCACCTCCCCTACGAAGACAGGCTGAGGGAGTTGGGCTTGTTCTGCCTGAAGGAGATAAGGCTCCAAGGAGACCTAATTACTGTCTACCAATACTGAAAGAGGTCCTAAAGAAAAGTGGGAGAGGGACTGTTCTTTGGGGAGTGTAGTGATAGGACAAAAGGTAATGGCTTCAAGTTGGAAGAGGGTGGGTTTAGATGTTAGGAAGAAATTCTTTACTATGAGGGTGGTGAGACACTGGAACAGATTGCCCAGAGAGGCTGTGGAATCCCCATCCCTGGGAGTGTTTGAGGCCAGGTTGGATGGGGCTTTGGGCAACCTGGTCTAGTGAGGCTGTCCCTGCCCATGGCAGGGGGTTTGGAACTAGATGATCTTTGAGGTCCCTTCCAACCAAAAGCATTCTATGAACTTCAGGAAATTTGCTGTTCACATCTATACTGGTGAGGATTTTCCACATGTCACCACATTGCTCGAGAATAATAAACACAGGTCATTGCAGTCTGGTTTGGATCCATGACTTGTTAGTGCTCAATCTCTTTTCCCTCCCTACTTGAGCTGTGAGCAGAACTTTGTGCTTGCACCCAGCTTCAGCTGCTTGACAGTATAGACAGGATGCTCAGCGTAAAATCCTAAACTTAATATTCAGAGATAAGTTTAACACATACAACCCATGAAAGGTGAAGTTCGGAGTGAATTTCACCTTCTCTCATTAAAAAGGAGAGGGACTGGAGAAAGCACAGAAGATTTCTTTCCAAAAAACCTGAATGCAGTACACACAGCATTATACGTCTATTAAAAAACCCAAGCCAACCAGAAAAGCAACCAAATCCAAGTGGCTGGAGACTGCAGCGAGCACGGCAGCGCTGCGCGCACACAGCAGCGTGGCTGCCCCAGCCCGTATCACTAGCGCTGTCGCTGGAGAGAAACGGCAAAATGGTTTCCCGTAGGACAACACCCCCCCCAACACCCCCAGGTCTGTACACGTCGTTGTTAAGTGACGTGAATTATGCATAGGCACTTACAGACAGCACTATTGTACTAAAACAAAGCTTTTATAGCTGATTTGTTCCTTGAAATACAGGAATTACAGATTAAATAAAGGATCTGAAGTGAAGATTTTGGCTAGAAAAAGTATAATATAGCTGTTCCTCTCCTGGATTCTGTGCTATGGGTAAGACTCCAGAGCCAGCTATTACAGTTATGATCTTCACAGCAATTGCAATTTTGCCATTTCCCTATTTGCTGCACTATGTGTCACTCTGAAGTAAAAACCTTTCATTTAGCTCTATTATTTTTTTAACTATTTCAACAAATAGAAAACTAAAGAAAAAAATAGTAAGTTATATCTATAATGCCCTCAGAGGAGGCTTTGATTGTCTGGACAGAAAAGTCTTTTGTTTACAACTGAGAGGGGACAGCATGCTCTATCAAGGGTATCAAAGCAATGAAGTTTTAAAGGTCTGAAATAACTACTGTATTTGTTTTTAACTTCCATCAGTAATCAGGTTGTACTAATGCAGCACTTTCATCTCATGGAAATCTTGAAAATGCATTGAGTATCACATGAAATTACCAGTAACAGATTAATGGTTTTTCATAGCTATCAACAGAATCAAGTCCAAAATAAATGTACCATTATATGTATGTTTATAAGCACTAATCTTACAAAGAACTGTCATGTTCAAGTAAGATGCAACTTCTTCACAGGATGTATAACATAACATTATTTTAAAGAACAATAAATAAAGTTTGTTTTCTACAATTACTTAAGAACGAACTCTGTTAGATGCAAAAATGCGAAGACATATAGAAATAGGTGAAGAGGTTGAGTTCCATCCATGTACCTATCTTTCGATATGTAGACAGGTAGGTATACCACAGAGAGTCAGATTCAATCAGACCGTAATCAGTTACATGATAAGGAAAACAAAAATAGGTACTAGAGCTAGAACAATCAGAGTTATGTATTTTCAGGTCATACAAGTAAAAAGAAAAAGTGTTTCCAGCTTTGCTCTGGGGAGAGGCTGCCAACTTAACTATTAATGTATTTGTGAGAAAGGGAAATAAAAAAAAAAGCACATAAAATTACCTCTTGCATTTTCCTGATGGCATGCTGAACCCTGCAGCCATCCCACCTTCCTTGTTGCGGGGAGTTGTCTCAGTTCAGTGCCAGGGAGCAGCAAGAACAGGGCTGCTCCCTAAAGGGAAGGGAGCCCAGAGCAGAGGGCAGGGCAGGGGACACTTCAGCCAGGGTACACCCCACAGTACCCAAGCAAGGCAAGCAGCACAGCCCTAGAGATGGCAGGCAGGTCCTGCCAGGAGTCCAGATCATAAAGCAATGTTAAAGTGACAAGGCAGGTCTGCAGACAAAACAGAAAGCCAGTCCCCAGGATGAGCTGTGGCTCAAGGTCTGATCCAGCACACACAGGGAACAGCTCAGAAAAGACCAACAGCCCCAGGCCGAGCTCAAAGAAAGTTCAGGGCCATGGGGGTGGGGGGACCCAGGTGAGGCTAGTCAGGACCATTAAGGTTTAGTGGCACACTCAAAGCCTCTACTCAAGGTTTCACTGGGTAGAAGAGCTATATGGCTTTAAAACACTGCTCTTGCCAAGCACCGAGCTTGTCTGAGTTCAAGAAGTGACTGGACAGTGCCCTCAGTCCTGTGCTCTGACTTGGCTCGTCCGGTGTGGAGCCAGGAGTTGAACTCAATGATCCTTATGGATCCCTTCTAACTCAGGAGATTCTAAGATTTGATATTATTACTCTGGAAATATGGTAAATCCTTTTCTATAAAGGACTTACTTTTTTTTGTGCAGAAGGAGAATGAGAACTGTACAGACTCGGTTTTTGCCATGGTGGCTGCAGATAACTTGTGGGTGGTATTTTGGCAAAGGAAAACGTGTTTTGTTAAATACATAAACTAAGACATTCTATTACATCTACCCACCCAATGATGGAGGCTAGAGGTAGAAAAATGTATTAACTCTTTCATTCCAAATTTGGATATAAAATCATGGAGGTAGTAAGCCATAACATTACCATGTTAATATATTTCATATAGTCCCATAGGGTGATTTTGTATATTTTCTTGAAAAAAAATTGAGCAAGATACCATTATTTGGCCAGTGAATAAGGAAATATCAAAGCAGAATTCCTAAAATTTGAATAAAAAATTAATTTCTCTTTTAGTTCTAGCAATATTAACCATTCACACTAACCCTGTTGTTTTCAACTGTTGTTTCAAGGAGGAAAATAAATTTCTTGTGTTTCTTTACAGAAGTAAACCACATTAATCTCTATCATTTAAATACTCTCACAAATAAATATGAGATTAAACTCATGAAATCAATAAATTAGAGAATAGGTGAGGTATTTCTTGATAAACAGCAATAACAGTAACGCTCCAAGATGACACACTTTTAACCATGCCAGATGCTGGATTGTACAGGCAAAGGTTGGTTTGAATGTGCTGTCATGTTAGACTACTTGCCAATATTAAACAGACTGTGACTACTATCTGTACATTTGTCTCTCTCTAGGGCATTTTTAAGAATTTTTTAATTAGCTTTTGTTTCCAAGCAGTGCTTTCATTTTTCTTGATAAAGCTTTTGTTTTCCCAGGTTTTATTGAATTCAGATTAGGTTCTACATTTCCTATAGTCATTACAATAAGAATATGAACCTTTTAATAATATATGAAACCCAGCAATGACAAGTTTCTTACAGTGTTTTCAAATCCGGTTAAGAATGGGGTCATTTAATGGTTACATTCTTTTATTGTTTTAATTTTGGCACTATCTTGTAGAAACAGTGTTGCTCATTAGAAAACTCAAAAAATAATAGGAGTCTATGAAAAATGAATGAGAGGTTGAGCCTTCATGACAGAAAGTGTACTATATAACATAACTGCTAATCTTCACCCAGTTACTCTACTTTCCATGGTCAAGATAAAAGGCACTTGTCAAAGATTTGGCGGTATTTATCCTTTGCTGTACTTGTCTCTACTTGGGGGTAAATACAGATATGCTACTTTAAGGTAAGAGTAAGCTTATTCCACACACTGCCAAGAAGGTATGATTTGAGGTATGGCCAGAATAGTTTAGTGTGATTTCTATCTTCTCGGCACTCCAAGAGCCTTTGTGATTCTCTGAATCTACTGTGTAAGCTATGAAAATCTAGATACCCTTGTCTGCCAGTCTGTACCTATTTTCTTTATATCTTATTCTCAGTTTTTCCAACTGACTCCAGTTTTTGAGGGCCACAACTTCAACAACATAGGTTTTAACCTATTGTTTTGTACTAGCAGTCAGATTTAAGTCAGCAGTCATGAACCAAGGTGATTTTCAACAAATTAAAGAAACCAAGCAATAGTCATTTACCTTTGCAGATATTAATAGTAGGTTTACCAAGCAGCAATATTTACTATTTTCTTATAAAAAATGATGTTTATTAATGACGTCTCATTACCTTTCTCAGCAGGGTTCCTCATCCTATTTTGCCATAATGACTCAGCCAGCATCATGACTGTTATTATTCACTACAGTACTCCACTGAAGCAATAAAGAACAAAATGTATATTTTAAAGACCCTCATTTTCCCCTAAATGCTTGAATTAGGTTGCAGACTGGTGTTCTGAGAATTGAGTTATGTCCTAAAGCAACAAACACTTCTGAAGAAGTGCATCATGCCTGGAAGTTGGGCTCTGATTAGCCTGCGAGTTTTCTAATACAGGCTCCTGATTTTCTGCAGCTGTAGCTGCTGCTGGATTTTGCATTCTGGCATAGGGATTTTTTCTGTTGCCTGAGAGAATGATGAATAGTTGTCTGAATAGCTCCGAGCACATACTTATTTCCTCTTCAATAAGAACAGCAGTCAATATCATTTAGGCACAGGAAAGCATCACTACAACACAACAAATCCAAGGAATGCTTTCTTTTTTACTGCCGATTCTAAATTGTAGCTCTTTCACAAGCATATTTGCATTGCTGCTGTGCTCCAATGAACAGGTATTGCTAAAAAAGGATGAGCCTTCAAACCCCCTGATATAATAAAGCATGAATTCAAAAACAGGCACAGTACATAAAATACCTGTGAAACTGCAGCAGTCCTAAAACTTACGATTCTTTCACTCCAATTTGAATCTCGTTTTAATGACAACAACCCAAAAGTGATACCAGCAGAATTCAGTGCATGCAAGAAATAGTTAAAAGAATTCAGTGCAGACAGTACTTGTTTAAAAGCTGTTTAAGGCTTTTGTTGTGGGAATGGGGTGGGAAGAAAAGAGAAAAGAAAAACTACTAGAACTGAGAAGTTTGCAGATCTCAGCTCTTTTGATAAATTTCATTACTTTAAACTTTTATTTGTCTGAAGAAGTAGTTTTAAACTGGTCAACCATCCTGGCTTCACATTTTCAAGAGGATATTCTGGAAGGATAACTAATTAGACATGAAAATTCTTGAGAGAGAATAAAATGAGAAGGAAAAAGTTTGAAATGAAAATTAAATACTTTACAATTGCCTAAATGAAACTTCTTTATTTTCAACTTAAAGAAGTCTGTGAGATGTTCAATGACATTCTACAAGGAAAAACCCTTTAACATTTCTTAACATTTCTTGAAAACTCCATATCACTAAATGGATGTTACTTAGAAATGTGCTTATAGCCTTGCATGACATTGTAAAGGTTCACTGTTTTCTTCAATCACAGCACATTAGTATAGCTTTCTTCCTAGTCACCTAAATCCTGATCCCATGGTTACTGGAGTCTAGGGAAGATCCCATGCCTGAAGGGATTAATCAAACCCAGAATACTGTACAGAGCACTCCAGAGCCTGAAGGTATGGTGGAGCTTTGTATGATACAGCAGTAACTGTACATTTGCTCTTAAATTACCTAATGTGCAAGCAAGACACATTTTCTAAATATTGTTACAGCTACACTACAAGTAAATTCAATACTGTGAGTATTAAGCAATTATAAAGTTCAGCTTCGAACTTTGTATTTTTCTGACCTTTCTAGGGTTGGAAGTCACTAGCCAATGCCTCAAGTTTTTAAAAGTTCATGATCAGGCATATTATCAATAAATTGAGAAAAAATATAATCTTAATCACTACAGCCAATAAAGTGTAGGTATGACATGGCATGCAATTGCCCTCCATGTTGCCACAGCCTATGAAAGCTCTATGCTGCTCAGTACCTTCCTGCATGATGCATGGGCATTTCAACCACCTTTGCCCGCCTAGAGTGGAGACAAGAACCTATCACTTTCATCCAGTGCAATGTTTATATTCGCAAAAGAATAAGTTTTAAAATGATGCTATATCTAGAATACGGCTGTAGAATGGGTGGTGTGCAGAATGGCAATCAGACACGAAAAACTGTGCCTAGGAGCCTCCTCAGCCTGCACAGTATTAAGCCCTACCTCTTCAGGCTCTGCTAGTCAAGCCCTGCCCCAGATAGGCGCAGCCATGGTTTCCTCAGCCTACAACCCCCTCCCTGATTTTTAGAGCAGGGCAGCTCTGCCTGGGCTGGGCTGAGCCCACACGGCCCAGCAGCACTCTAACAGCATCCTATTGCCTACTCTAGCAATAAACCGATAAACATGCAAAAAGACCAAGAGTATTTACATACCTGCCAAAACTTTCAGGGCTCTGCCTCCTGTACAGAACCACACAATAACTAGGGACAAGTGAATAATGTTTACATTTTCTGTCAATTTTGATTTGAATTTTTAAATGAACCCACTGGCTGTTGTTGCATCTGTGTAGCTGTCACTGGAGCCAGTGGACCCTCAAGTAAAGGGAAAAGACAAAAAGATTAACTATCTCTTATCCCCCATCCATTAAAATGAGGCAGACTGGAAACAAAGTTGTTTTCCATAGCAACTCCGTGTCCTAAAAATTACCTGTAATTTCACTGGTCCCTGATATTCTGTTGTCAGAATATTGTTAAACCACTGCTGTTTATATCTTGGTATTTAGCAGTTTGTAGCAGTATTAGTTACTAAATATCTAACTATTAACTAAACATATATTCTCATACAGATGCTTTTCTAAAAAGCAAAAAAAGAAAAAAAAAAAAGAAAGAAAGGATCAGATGCCTGACTAACATCCTAATTTTAAAACCAGTTTATTGGTAAGCTAATTAGCATGAGTTGCAATTTGGGAGTCAGCATCCCTACAGTTTGGGATCTAAGGGAAGATAGCAGTCTGCAGCTATAAGTCAGTACAGAGCAGCTGAGAAACAGAGCCCTTCAGCAGGGGTGCAGGAAGTGGCTTCTGAGCATCTGGGAACCTGCCGGCTGCACACTGCCAAAACAATGCTCCTTTGTCAGGACACATTCATCTTTTCCTTTCCCGTTCCCCTGCACAGCCAGGCAGTGTGCTGGATGCTGTATGAAGGGTTGCAAGCAGCAAAGCCGAAGCCCTGCATGGTGCATACTCCTTGCTTTCCCTCCTGGAAGGCAGGCAGAGCGCTGGGTATGGCAGGAGGGTGATGAAGCCCAGCCCCAGCCTTCCCAGTGGCCAGGCACTGCTGCTGCCCCTTACACAAGGGGTAGCTGGGCAGTGGGAAAGACTCCGTTCCTTCAGAAGCGCACAGCGCTGCTGGCTGAAGGCCAGGCAGAGCTCAGCAGGGCAGGTGTTTCTTTTTTAGGTCAAATCTTTTCAGGCTTTTTTTTTGTTTTCTGTTGGAAAGCACTCCCACATGCATATCTAGTGCAGCATTTCAAAAGCAGTCTGCGAGAAGAAAATACGCTCTTGACATGAAGCAAACTTTACTGTACCCTTTGATATGTCAAATTATATCAGTGAATATCAACAATATTCTCCAAAATACAGCATGTTTTTAATACTTAAAGTTCTTGGCAGAAGTGTGCCAAAGTTTCTATGAACAACTTGCTAAAAAATAAGAGAAGGAGTTTTGTGGATATTTTTCCAGCTCTGTCAAGTTTCCTGGCAAATTACTTGTGTATGTGAGTTGTTAGGTTATTAAAAGTAAAACACACTCAGCAAGCTTAAATCAGTAAGTGATCTAAAAGACAAAGCAATTTTCTTTAAGGACAGAAGAAGAAAAGTCTGAGGAAAAGTCTTATTACATGGATTGGTTAGGAAGGTGAGCTGGTAGAGCTACTCTGAATTATCTCAATATTAAGCCCAGGCAAATTGCCATGATTTGCTAAGTTTCTCTTAGAGAGCCTGTCTGTAAAAATGATGTCATGGTATCCACTATTCAGTGCCAGGATTTGTATTAATATTGATTCACCCTTGACGCTAGACAAAGTACTCAAAAATATTGAGTCCTTTGTGATGATTTTCTCAAGGGTTCATTACTTGTTGCTTGACTGGTTGCCACCAAATGATCCCTCATTTGATTGTTCTATTTATTATGAAATGATCGACATGACAGAAAGCAGAAGAATGGCACCCTTGTTCACCTATTTCCTCTTCAACCACAGTGGTCAATACCCTCTGTCAAAAGGCAGTGGTGGCAGTGACAAGTCAATTGAGTTATTTTAAAAAATTTTAGACAACACCTACTTAGTTTAAGATGAAAGGGAGTCTGTGATCCTCAGATTTCCTATGTTTTTTTTTCTTACTAATGAATACATTTGCACTAGAAAGATTAATGGATTATGTTTTGACACATAATGAAAAGAACTCTCACAGTACAGAATTATTGAGCTCATCAAGCAACAGTAAAATTTAATTAGTACCTGAGATGTCTAAAATGTAGAACTCTAATTCATATGTAAAAAAAAATAAATCCAAAAAGCCCCATCGCCGAGCAAGCCCTTACAAAAGTGCATATGACTTAGCTGATTTTCACAGAATCACAGAATCACAGAATCGTAGGGGTTGGAAGGGACCTCGAGAGATCATCGGGTCCAACCCCCCTGCCAAAGCAGCTCCCTAGCTCATATTGCACAGATAGGCATCCAGACGAGTCTTGAATATCTCCAGAGAAGGAGACTCCACCACCTCCCTGGGCAGCCTGTGCCAGGGCTCTGTCACCCTCACTGTGTAAAAGTTCTTCCGCATGTTGGTGCGGAACTTCCTGTGCTCCAATTTACAGCCATTGCCCCTTGTCCTGTCTCCACAGACCACTGAAAAGGGGCTGGCCAATTCCCCCTGCATCCCATATTTAAGATATTTATAAACATTAATTAGGTCCCCCCTCAGTCTTCTTTTCCCCAGGCTGAACAGCCCCAGCTCACTCAGCCTTTCCTCATACGGGAGCTGTTCCAGGCCCTTAATCATCTTCGTAGCCCTTCTCTGGACTCTCTCCAGGAGATCCCTGTCTCTTTTATACCAGGGAGCCCAGAACTGGACACAATACTCCAGGTGGGGCCTGACCAGGGCAGAGTAGAGGGGGAGGATCACCTCCTTCGACCTGCTGGCCACAGTCTTCCTGATGCACCCCAGGATCCCATTGGCCCTCTTAGCCACCAGGGCACACTGCTGGCTCATAGCCAACCTGCCATCAACCAGGACCCCCAGGTCCTTCTCCACAGAGCTCTTCTCCAGCAGCTCATCCCCCAGCCTGTACTGATACTGACGGTTATTCCTCCCCAGGTGCAAGACTCTACACTTGCTTTTATTAAACCTCATCTGGTTTCTCCCTGCCCAGCTCTCCAGCCTGTCCAGGTCTCGCTGGATGGCAGCGCAGTGTTCCAGCGTGTCAGCCACCTCTCCCAGCTTTGTATCATCAGCACTTGCTGAGGGTGGATGCTATTCCCTCATCAAGGTCATCGATGAAGATATTAAACAGGACTGGACCCAACACCGAGCCCTGGGGAACACCGCTAGTCACAGGCCTCCATTCAGATTCTGCTCCACTGATCACGACCCTCTGAGCCCGGTCCGACAAACAGTTCTCAACCCACCTCGATTCTGTGATTCTGTCCACTCATCTATCCCATGATCTCTTAGCTTTTCTATCAGGATGTCATGGGATACAGTATCGAAAGCCTTGCTGAAGTCAAGGTAGATGACATCCACTGCTCTCCCTCCATCCACCCAGCCGGTGATGAGATCATAGAAGGCTATGAGATTGGTCGAGCACGATCTCCCCTTAGTGAATCCATGCTGACTACTCCTCATGACCTTCTTCTCTTCCAGTTGCTTGGTGATGGCATCCAGAACAAGCTGTTCCATAACCTTTCCAGGGACAGAAGTGAGGCTGACAGGCCTATAATTGTTAGGTTCCTCCTTCTTGCCCTTTTTGAAGACCGGAGTGATATTGGCTATCCTCCAATCCTCAGGTACTTCTCCTGTTCTCCAAGAGCAGTCAAAGATGATAGCAAGCGGCTCCGCAATCACTTCCGCCAGCTCCCTCAGCACATGTGGATGTATCCCATCCAGGCCCATGGATTTGTTAGCATTAATCCCTTTGAGCCGCTCCTGGACCACCCCTACCTCAACTAGAGAAAAGCTCTTCATTCCACAATGCAGTGAATTAGAGGACTCTTTCAAACTCATGCTTTGAGCAGATCACAGACAAGTTTCATCAGCTGTGGACCACTATAAGATGGAAAAAAAACAAGTGCTTCTCCTCCTGACAAGTCTCAGTGCAACAGAGCCTAAAGCCCATCCTCCTATATGATACAGACCCGATGACAACCCACCTTTCAGACTTCCTACATGTACAAAGAGGATGTAAATCACTAGGAAAGAAAAGAGCAGATTTTTTTTCATGCACTCTACAACAGTGTATATGGATTGCTAGCATGCAAAAAGTACTGTGAGAATAGGCCGGGTCAAAATATAGCAACACATCGATACAGTTCAACTGAGATCAGAGGGACTATGCTCATTTACTCCACTTGTGAATTTGGTTTATGCAAGATATTAACCTAGGGCTGTTTCAAACCTCCAGTCAAAAATTCAAGATCAATTTGCAGGTTTTCTCCTGTTCTATATTATAGGAAAGTCTTGCTACCCTTTTGTGAACTCAGGGTTGTTGGTTTCCTTCCTTATTACTACTTTTGTTATCATACTTTCTGATTTATTTCATCCAGAAACAGGAGTACAAAAAGACCTCAAGATAGGCTGTTGCATCAATGGTCCTGGCCTAAATGGAATTAGGAAGTGATAGGATCTTGGCACAAATTCAATTTCAGCTCTCTCCAGTTGCCAGGTCAGCACTGAGGACTTCCCAATTTTTTTGTGTCTCTCTGCATGCCACAGAGGAAAGCAAAGGGGCCCAAGAGAGATGGAATTTCATCAGGGGACACAGAATCATACCTGCACATTGTGCTGGCTTTCACCATCAGACACCCCAGATCAATGCAGATGAATCCAAGACTGTATCTATGGAGCTGAAGGCTTCCCAGGCTCTTTATCCAGTTCTTCATTTGAGATTTTGTTTTGCTCTTTTCTTGACAAGTATGTGTGGTAGTTAAATATATAGTTTTTGGTGAAATAGGTTTGGAAGTATATTCTTAAAAAGACCACAAGACAGCAGAGAAGAAACTTGCTAGATAGAAACAATAATAGCATTTCCACCACTACAAGCCCTGCTACTGCCTCTCACTTATTATGAGATCTAGGCCCAAGCTAAACAGAGCTTTATACTTTTGAAACAATGCTGAAAACATTTAGTATCCTTTCTCAGCCCCTTGATTCATGTTTCCATGCCTGGATGTTTCTAATAATTGCACTTCTACAAGTTGCTAAGAATGGCACCATACCCCAGTTAAAATTTGCAGAATGCTGCTCTACAACTTAGTACACAAAATGTATTCATGTGTCTGCTGCAGGGACTCACTGGAGCTGGAATATCTCTCTAATTGTGCTTGTTAGAAAGAACATTTCTTTTTATCTGTTTCAGAAAGTGGTGTGCTAGTCATTTGACAGGTTGTTAAATGTACAGTTTTGTTCCACCTCTAGGTAGATTCCTAAAATGAATAAATTACTACCAGGCTTTCTCTTCTAGGCAGCAGTACACCTACTCACATCTCACACTTTGGACAAAAATGAAGACTGATGCTTCCTATTACTTTTCTGTAATTAGTTTCTTGTACTAATGGTACAGAATAAACAGAATAAACTTATTCCAGATTTCCCTCCCTGTGTGTCAGGAACACATGTGGAAACACTTTCCTCTGACGTCCAGGGACTTGTTAGGCATCTGCAAGACACACAACTTCAGTTAAAGAAATACCTTGCTTAAAGCAACACACTTAAAATTTACCTCTGTTGTGTTTGTGATGCACTGAGTGGGCTCAGGGCTGTTTTTTGCAGGTGAGTCAATTGTTTTTCGCATAATGTAGACACAGGGAAAGAAACTGCTTATAAAAATGTTAGCAGGGAGCTAGAGTGTTTGAATTGATATGCGTTAATAGCTCGAGTTAACCACAATAAAATATGCTGTGGTTACTATTTAATGCACAGAAAGGTCAAAAATCCTTTTCATGTGAAATCTGTTTTAGCCTACATCAAAACTTAGCGAGAAAGATCAAGGGTCTGATAAAAGCCTGAAGAGCTGCTAGCTGAGGCTTTAATAAAGACCTGCCTCCTGATCTTATTGTCCTGTAAATAGTGTTCATCACAGTGTGGCCTTTTACTTGGCAGGATAAGCAATGATCTTCAACGTTACTTGCAAGGGCTTTTTATTTATAGACATCTCCGACTATTAGTGTCCAAACCCATCACGCACCGTGTGGTAATGTGTGTATGAAACAAATAGGCCCACTGTTCAGAGAAAAGCCAGTGTGTGGTATCTGTACAAGGGCTTCCAAAAATAAGTGGCATTACTAAAATGAATTAAAAATGCAATTACTGTCTCTGTAGGCATATTTGGCAATGTCTGTATAAATGGAGACAGAACTGTAACAACCCATGGAAGCCATAAGTTAAGTACCGAAAAGAGACAAAATGGAGATTGGATGCTGTATAATGGACAAAAATAAAACCCAAGGGACAATTTATTTTAACAGCTGCGTTTTGTAAGTGCCATGGAGCAAGCTGTACTTACTGTAGACAGCCCTGAAGGACCTTAGGCCTTTCTGGGTGGGCTTGTCTTTTCCCGTCATTCTTTTCCCCTTGTTTATTGGAAAGGCTGGATTTCATTGGAAAATCTAGACTCAAATATTTCTGTTCTCCAAAATACCAGGTACAAACAGCACCACTGGATAAAACCAGCAGTAACAGCAACAACAAATACAGGCCAGTGCAAGCTGACAACAGTGTAACACAAACCACAAAATTTTTCAGTAATAAGTCCAGTCAGCAAAAAGGTCTGTAGCTGTACTGCTTGAGCCTGGATCATTCAGCATTAATGAAATAGGCATACTCCAAATTTAAGAATCAGATTTATCCATTCAGGTTCACATATGAAACCCAGAATGAGAAATACATTGGTGTTCTACAGACAATGATAAATAGAGCAAACTGCTGTGAGTCAGATAGTTCAGATCTTTCTTGGCTTTTTCCCTCTCTACTCCCCAGACTGCACTGGCACGTTACCCTCTCTGTTAGCAAACTGCACATGATATTCCCCAGCAGCATCAACCAGCACTTCCCAGGAGTGGTCCCGAGCCCTGACTGGCAGTTAGACATGTCCAGGGACCCATCGCAGCAGGGAGTGTGAACAAAACCACTTGGTATTGCAGGCTAAGACAGTTTTAATAGATCTGAACGACCCCCTACCCCAGTTGGCTTCAGTGCCTGGAAACAGTGTCATGAATGTTAAACTTACATTAACGTGTAGCCCGAGGGCTTGAACTGGGGCACTGTGAAATTTTCATCTAGGCAAACAAGCAGGCAAAAACCCCCAAACCAAACACACACAAAAAATTAGTTTAGTATTTATTTGGCTGTAAATGAAAATCACCAAGGTGCCACTTCAGTAGGATAATTGTGTGATGTGTCTTCTCCTAAATTCTGGTCACTTTGTAAAAACAGTGCCTATGTCCTCACTACACACTGAAGAGCAACAAGGCAAAGCAACACAAAGAGCTTTCTGTGACCCATCTGAAGTCTGAACAGGATCTCATTAACTCTCCCACAAATTAAAAAAACCCGAAGTGCCCTGGGCTTCTGCATCCCTCCTGCAGTGCAGGTGCCAAACGCTCTGCAGACGGCTTTCCTACTGTAGCTCACCAGCATGCATAAATAACATGATGCGAGTTCCCTTCAAAAAGAGCTGCCTGAAGTTTTGGTAAATAAGACTCATTTCAACATTCCAAAATTTCTTGAATAGTTTCTGGCCTACATGTGAAACTTCTTGTAGACCAAATATCAGCAAAGTAAATTATGCAAGAATGTAAAAACAAAATAATCAATCTTTGTAAACCCGTGTTTTATCATCCTGTGGTACTTACCTGAAGCCTAGTCACTTCAGAAATCTAACGCTTTGCACACTCCTCAGCCTCTCTATTCTGTACACCAGCCAGGGCATTAAAAGTCCACTGAGGCAATGCTTGACTTCAGCCCAGCCCAGACAAAGACACTACACATGAAGGATATTCTCATTACTAAAGAGCTATAGGCCAAGTCATTGTATCACTCTATTTTAGCACTACTCATTTAAGCAGAAATGTGTTCACTCTCCTTCCCTCCTTTCATCTCCTCTTTCTGATGCATAGGAGACTGACAGATGCAAGGTAGGTTTTTTTACTTTCTTTTCTTTTTTCTTTTTTCTTTTCTTTTAGGATAACTTCAAAACACCTTCCAAGCAGGTTACTACACCTCAATTAATTCAAGTTCAGTTGATAAGTGCATTGGAGCCCAGCTAGTCTGAAAATACTGCTTAGTCATATATATATATATATATATGTATATATATATATATACATACTTTGTTTCTGATCTCTGAAGTTTTTTTCTTCAGAGACATAGACCAAAGATTTGAGTGGGCCTGGGTCAGTCCCAGATGAATGAAAACAGTAGTGTACCGAATAAAGGGGGGCAGTGGGAAGCATAGGTAAATTTACTACTATAGTTGGCATATGTGTGGCACATAAAGTGAAACAATATAAAAACAAAGTCAGAGAAGGTCAACTCGTCAGAACGAATGATCCACATGTGGCATTAATAGCTTGTGGAGAAAGAAATGGGAACATTCTGCTCCACTTAACTTAAGCAATTCTCTCTAATATTTAGAACTACCCCAATGGTATCATAAAGTGGTCATTGATTTGTGATCTAAACTCATCTCCCAGTGCCCAAAACACCACTTATTTCTTCATGTCTTCCACTCCTCAGATCCCACAGCTCAGGTCACAACTGCTTTACTCGCACCGTACTTCCTTCTGAGGGAGCGCAGAGTGGGATGCTGGGTGGATGTCTGCTCTGGTGACTACACAAAGTACAACACAGTGGTGAAGGCAGTAATAAATGCAACAATGAAGGGGGCGGGGGAGGACATAAAAATGCCTTCAAATCATTGAAATTGGCATTTCTGTCAATGTCTATCAGTTAATCTGGTTATTACCACATTGGGGAAAATTCTGGACAAAAGATAAAGCTTGATCACTTCATACACTCTTTCATAGGCATGGAAGCAGTAGTATGTGGTACTTCAGGTAGTAATTAAATTGAATGAAATGGTTAAAACCAGATCAAAATCACAGGACAACTGGTAAATTACAATGTCACTGTTGCATCAGTTTACTTCCTGCATCTTGCATAACATCACCGAATTCTGAGTAGTGATCCACAAGCAGAGTTGAATAAACTTGTAGCAAAAAATACTGAAACACAAAAGTGTTAGCAGTATAACACAACATTTATTAATACCTCAGCTATGAAATTCATTCCTTGTTCCAACAGATAAAGGTTTCTGGATAACTTTATTTCGAAGGAATGCAACTTATCAGTGAATAAATCCTTCATGCTCCTTTTATTGGTTTCAGTCACAGCTGCTATCACATCTGACCCCGGAACCCTTTCTGTACCTGCAGCAGAACATTATCTTAAATTGGATATCAAGAGATTATAGAATTATAGCTTTTGTGAATCAAGTTTAAATTGTTTGGTTTGTGGTTTGGGTTGGTTTTTTTTTCTGAGCTAAGCAGATCTAAGGCAAACCCCACACACACAAACTCACAACATTCAGAAACAATAACCCTGAAAACAGCAGGAGCCACCGTGTTTAAGCAGTGCTATAGTCCTTCCTTCCTGAAACTTTAGCACTGAGATGCCGACAAGAAATTTTACATATAGGCAACAGTGATATTATATTACTAAACTCCAAAGAATTTGGCAAGTATGAGGCAGACCATTCAGGGCAACACTAACAACTCCTGCCAAAGCTCACAAGCAGCCCAGGATGTGTCCCTAGGGCTAAAGAAGGTGGGAAAGGCTTTTGATGATTTCCCAGGTCTTTGATGTTAAGCCACACAGAACTGGATGTGTGTGTTCTCCTCTTCAATGTTACCCAGGAGACATGTCTTCCCTATGAACTTTGAGGGCACTTCCTGAGACCACCTTGTGTGGCACCTTCCCAAATGAAAATTAAAATTAAAGTAATGACAATGTCAGTAATAGGGGACCACTGAAGACAAACCCAGAAATCTATACGCAAGCTGAGGATCATGCTGTTCAGAGAGCGATTTCATTGGAAAAAGAAAATCCGTGTAAGCCTTTGTCAAGTGAGGTGCAATCATAGTGTGGATCAGAGGGAGGATGTCATTGTGTTACGTGGTCAGCCCAGCCCAGGGCAGACACAGAGACAATGTATAAAATCATGGTTAAATAGCGATGAGCCAGACTGAAACAGTTTTAGACTCTCTCCAGACCAATACCAAAAATAAAACAAGGACTGCAGTTAATCCCAGAATTTGTCAGCTATAATCTTCTCTCTGCCCGTACTGTCCTATTTTGTTATCCCTGTTTCAGCAGGCTTATGTGATCATGTTCATCCTCTGTCTGTGCATGTGCATGCCTGTCTGCGTTTGCATGTGTGCGTTTCCAACTCACAGATCAACTTCGGCGCAGTGGGAAAGAACATGAAAAGTCTAAAGGATAAATGAAGTTACAGAAGTTTAAATACCATGGGCAGCTGCATGGAGATGGATGGTCCCTGCCCTGCCAGGGGAAAGAACCCCACAGCCTGACCTTGCGCTCACTGAACATTAAGGATCCTAAAATAGAAGAAAAAATTGGTACATGCCCAAGCCCCTTACTATCTTAAGTTTACTTTTTTATGAACCATATCTGCAAAATAAAATGAGGCTTTAGTGGTCCCAGTTTCCTCAAAGCATCTTCATGCTTTTACTCCATGGAGTAATCACAAAAAAGGCCTGATATGTACTGCTGCTTAGTAGGAGGGACTGCATCTCCAGCTCAAAAGTGCAAACTGTGAACACTTACAAGAATGAGTTTTGGGGCTCTAGGGAACTATTAAAGTTTGATAAATCTCTGCCAAGGTAAGAAGGTGAACAATCTGGTCACCATTTCATTTCTTTCATACATGATTGGTGCATTCAGACACTTGCCTTAAAGAAAAACAATTTCCCTTTCATTAAGGATTAACAAGTCCTTGCCCCACTGAGAATCCTAGAAGAATTTCCAGTGATTTCAATATCATCCAATTAATCTGAAGGATACTATCCACCTGCAAAAATGTTTCCTCTTGCTTCATAAATAAATGACATAAAGTTGTAGTGGAAAAAAAAATCCTGAAAGAATGCTTAAGGTTTTTTTTTTCTGAACTGAGATTGTTTGATGTCAAAGACAAATTATGGTTCTTCAGGTTTAGATGACAACTATAATGCTATTGGATTATAATGATTTTTTTTTTTCTGTTTGAACCAGATACAGAAGCTAGCTCCAAAACAGTCAGTACACTAAGAAGATGATCTAGCAAAAAACACCTTGCTCTTCAGATCAATTTTTTCTACTGATGAAAGTTTATTGCAGACTTACATGCTGTACTTAAAAGTACAATCTTGTTTTCAGAGAGATGGAGTATGTTCTAGACCTACTTAGGACGTGGGGGGTTATGGCTCATGCTTGTCACGTGGGAAAACCTGGCTGTGACGAAAGGACAGAGGCAAGTAACTGAGTCAGATCCATTGCAATCTATACTTTCAGAAGGGGGAAGGCAAGATTAAAATTAGTAGTCCATTTTTAGTATCAGAATCTGTGATGCTAAGTCACTTACTGCACTATAGCAGCTTTCCTTGCTCACCTAAGTGAGCCCACTAAGTGTCTGGGTTCTCACCACAGTGCAGCTGGGGTAGCTCCTAAAATCAGTGGGCAAGACAAGTACCATGCTTCAACTGAGAATTAATTTAGGATGTAACCTCTTCTCTTGACTACACACAAGCATGTTGGCCACATTTCAAAGGACACGGGGTTCTAGAAAAAGCTGTTACAAGGCTATCTATTAAAATGAGTAAGGCTGTGCATCCCCGTGATAGGCTGAAAAGATACGAGACCATGTGACACCCCTCCCAAACTGTACCCTTTGAAAACACAGTGTTACCCTAAATAAATATATCCAGATTCACAGACAAGTAGGTCACGAGTGAAATTTTCCAGGCTATTTCAGAGCTAGCAGTACGTCTGATCATCACGTGTATTCTTACTCCGCCTTGGGCTGCTGTAACTGCTGCAGTGAACAACACAGACAGGCTACAGCGTCTCTCGCTGGTGTGGCAGCACTGGTAAAGATGAGGTATTTGATTTCCAAAACCACGCAAGAGTTCTTCTAAATACCAAGTAGTTGGAATGACTAGGCCAGGTGCCAGGCTGGGATCTTTGGAGATTGATGCCTTTTCCTCTCCCACAGACAGCAAGGGTTTATGCATCCGTCCCCTCCCAATGAGACACTCATTTGTCTCACCAATTGTAGCCAAGAGGCTTCTTCCAAGAGGGAGGACATAGTTCATACTCAATACACAATTGACAGTGGCCCTCTCTCTCAGATGTTCTGATGAACAAGAGCACTTGTCATGATCATGGCTCTTGATTAAAAGCAATTCAGCAATAAGAACAAAGCTGACAGCACTAATTTGTTTCACAAAAGCCAGCCCGAAGCTTCAATTTCTGCCACACCGGGCCAGATTTAAACTGGCAACAAACCAATAAATGTCTACACTTTAAAATGCCTAAGCCACCCAACTTTATAGTGAAGAATGCATTTTTACTTGTCTGCAATTATTTATTTTTGAAAAAAGGGAAGTTACAGATTCTGAAATGCAGTTCTTCCTCCCCTTGATCTATTTTCTACTTTCTGACAGCACAATACCTCCAAAGCAGCTCAGATAGGGAAAGAATAAAGTAAATGGCTTAGGCATTACTTTTTAATTTTTTTTTTTAATCTTGTCATCATGTCAGGCGTTCTAATATTTACATGCCAGATGCAAAATAATTAGACCTATGCCTGTTTGTAAGCTGGGGGATAATAGAAGTGATGACAACCCAAAGCTCTTCAGTTATAAGAAAAAGGTGGACATATCAACTCAGGGAAGGCTGGATCTATTGCTAGACTGAGTATTATTCCGGCATATTCATGTGACCTAAGGAATTTACCTTCAGCTATCAGCACAGGATCTACATGGTTAGAAGAGGTTCAGTCAGAAAAACTAATAAAAGATGCCATAATGGAACTTGAAAACCCAAGCAAAGCAATTATCAGGTGAAAGGAAAAAAAGAAATCTCTTTCCTCTACTATAAAAAACAAAATGACACTCGCAGAATCAATTGGTACTACAGAAATCAATCAAGGTCTCCTATAACGTTTGTCTTCATTCCCAAGCTTGCACATGTAATCCCTGCAAAAGGGCCTGAAGTTTCAAGAAAATTAACTCGTTTTGTTTCATTCAAGAAAGCTGTTTTCCCTAAGGCTCTACCAAATCCTTTCTCTCTCCCTTTCCCTACTCTCTCATCTAGGTAGCCACTAGTTGCCCCAGCTTATTCTCTGCTGCACACATGAGATCCCCTACCCTTACTCCAAAACTAATCGCAAACAAGTTACTCCTAACAATCTCCCAGTCCATTAAGGTCATTCCTGATGTCATTAAGATAGCACTTCTTTATTACTGCCCTCAAAGCATCAGTGCTGATAAAGAAAGAGCCAAAGGAGGCAGAAAGTGATTCCTGCCGTCAGCAGCGATTGGCAAGGGAACAGAATTAGACTCAGGGCACAGCTGCCTGGACTGAAACGCTGCAAACAGGAAAAGAGGCTTTTTGCCCTCCTAGCCCCTGCACTGCCTGAACCTCACTGGTGTAATTAATCAGGAAAAAAAACCCAACAAAAACCACCACAAAAACTCCCCAGACATTAAAAATGTCCCTCTTCAAACCAGAGAAAATTAACATGAAACATTAGTAACTTTATCTGTGTGAAGAAATTAAGTCTGATCACTCAATTAAAAATAAATCAGATAACACACTCCAAACTGATTCCAACGAATTAGTACTCAGGATTTTCCGATTAATTGCTGCCAGCCAGCCAGAAAACATGTCCTCTGTAGTGTTAATTTTTGTTCAAAAAGAAAATTACACTTCCAAGGCAAACACTTCTTGTGTCTCTAGCGCTGTTATCGGAAGTGTCTTATTACACAAGGTTAAAACAACTGGCATTTTGCACTGCCAAGACAGATCAGATGAGTGAGCGGAGTTGAGGGAGAAGAGGGAAGTGAAAAAGATGTCTCCTTATCTTGGTATTAAACCATAAAAAGCAATTGAAACTTTAATCATGTCATCTTTAAAAAAAATAAACAACTGGAGGAAGAATCTTTAAGAGGTGCAAATGATTTTTTTTCTCATAATAGAGAATACATGATCAGCTTGGATGGACAGGAAAACAAGACAGAATTTCACCAAACCTTGAAATATTGCTATAATCTGCAAAGATCTTGACATTCGTTTCTGGCATCATTTGCTCAAGAAAATAACTATCGCATTACCCATTTGCAGAAGAAATGGGAATGCTGGATTACATGGCCACAGAGGAGACAGACAGTGTCTGTACCTGAGGGTAGCTGGAAAGGGGGATCCAAGAGGTAACAGGATTAGCACACAGCACAGCTGAGTTCCCAGTGTGCAGCAAATACAGGTGCCTCGTTGCTGAGGTGCATTCAGTATAATCAGCGAGGGCCCTCCTTAGTTATCAAAGGCCTGATCAAAAGCAGAGGCACAAACTAGGGAGGAAAATTCTGATGATTCTGAGATAGCTATGACAACAATGGCCTGCCTTTATGGCAGCACAGTTTTAAGTACTTGGATCCACCTTTGTACTGACTATCCTGGCAAGAAAAGAATTCCTGTGTCAGAGCTAAACAAAATAATTTCTATTCTCTCTTTAATGATACCAACATGTTGCACTGTTATGGTGCTTTATTCTGTCTGTAAAATGACTTGCAACATTAGCTAATTGCAGAGCTTGTCCATTGGTGCACAGCCAACTCCTACAGCAATGTAGCTGCATTGCATTAAAGGGATAATCTCTTAGCACTGCTGGTACTTCTGTCCTCAGGTATATCCTCACTGTATAATCAAAACATGCAATACAATCATCACATATTTATACATCCAAGCACACTACAGAAAAATTGATATCATATAATAGATATCTATTTTATAATTGCTATACTCCTCTCCTGTCCCAGTGAGAAATAGATGCCTTTTACATGTACCCATTCTTCTCAATCCAGTAATTCAGAATAGGCAAATGTTTTTACGAGACACCCTCCTTACCTTGCAAACATACATATTTCATGCAAAGAGGCACTGTGATAAACTCTCTGGACAATTGCAAACCACCCTGCACTGTACATTTTCATCAAACATCTGTTTGCAGAAATGAAGCCCTGTGGAAAGGGATCATACGTGGTGCATTTGGGATTTAAGCTCCACTTGTACTCCAAGTCTCCCAAGTCCCTAAGTACAGGCAAATATCCTCAGGGCAAACAAAAGAGTATCTGGACACAGTAACTGCAAAATTATTAAAGAACTTGATGGAAAGGATTCTCTTCCCATCAATTCCTGGCACCATTATTTTCCCCCTGAGGATCTAGACAGAGATTTGACAGGTTACCACAGGTACTGGGTATCAGAAAGATCATATAGAATCCCCATGATTGCTACTAGAGAGTCATAGCCCTCCCTGGTTCTCAAGTTAGGAGGCAGGATCTGAAAATGTGAGAGAGCAGAGAAAAAAATATAAAAGTCATCCTCTCTGAAAGTTTCGTTGATACTTCCAACAGATCACAATCCCTTTAATCACTGTTAGAAGGAAAAACATTTGTTAAAAAGAACATAGAGGCAAGCCCTTCCCTCTCTTTATTCCCACACTTCTCCTCTGTTCCCTCTACTTATATTTTTAGGAAGGAGAAAAGCAACTTTGGAGGAAAACTGTCATAAGCCCTCCTGGTCAAAATGAAGGAAGAAGGATGTAGAGGTCCTGCAGCAGTAATTGATGCTGAAGACCTGACCTCAGCTCTGTCATGCCTTCTATATAGATTGCTGCAGATTTACATTAGAGTAAGAGACAAGTGAGCTCAAATGATGAAAAGAGAGAAAAAGAGAGAAAAGTTTGTTCCTCTTTCACTTTGCATCTTAACTGCTACTCCAAAGTTAATGTCCCAATCTCTACAGTCTTTCAAAGCCACCAATCTGGACGCAATAAAGATTCCACAATTTCCCCTTATCCTCAAACACTCAGCCATCCACCCAAGCCAGCCAACCTATTCAAAGCCAGAGTTTTTCCATGTTGAACCGTAATGTTTCAACACATCTAAGACACACATGCATCTACACTTCATCAGCAAGAAAAGGAAGCAAAGAAAAAAAAATCTCTGCATTATCAAATAATAATTCTTTGAAATTCATTGAAATCACTTTAGGTTTTGAAAAAACAAGCATTTACCAAAATCTGCAAAATCTGATAATACATGGTGTTGGCAGAAGATTGCTTTATGTATTTCATCCGCTTATTTTATTCAATGAAGCACTCCAGTTAATTAAAGAAGGGCCTAAGAAATCTCACCTGTCTCAAACAATCACAGATAACAAAAAGGCTCAAAGCAAATTTCTTATTTCTTATGCATCATTTTCACATGCAGGACCAATTGGAGAAAGTGGGATGCAATTCTACAGCTTTGTTTTGCTGTGTTCTGCAGCATTTTTTGGATTTTAGTTATGATGTCTTAGATTTTATATAAAACGTGATAGGCACATTTAATCACAAAGTCATTGTAAACTTGCAGATTGTTAGCTGAGAATTAAAACATGAGAAGTGTTTCCTTATGTGATCAGACAAGTCTTCTTTATTAAAGACTTTTAATGTATTTTCTCATTTGTCATGTTGAAATCAGGCATACCAGCTTTTACTTTCTTATCTCTAGGCCCATAGCACTGAAGGCATCATATAACATCCAGTGAAAAACGCTAGCTTTGGCCAGACTATTATGTCTATGTGCATGTGCTACAAGACACTAAAGTGGATCTTATCAGTTGGTAAAGAAAGAACCCCGGAGGTTCAATATTACTGGGAATGTTTTTGCAAATGTTAAAGGATGCAGGGCTCAAACGAGGATCCTTAAGAATTGAAGACAGATGTTCTCCTACCTAAAAGCCAATGGAGACACCAAATTACTGACAGATGATATCCTTGAAAGCTATAGTAAATAAGTGACAACTGTTCACCAGGCGTGCAGCAACCCGTGGAAAGAGGTTAACCAGTTTGCACATCAGTTGGTTTTAAGAGTACTGTCTCTTAATTCTTGTGATCAAATTCCGGTACTTCCCAGTGGAGGTAACACTACTGAACACCCAATTGCTACACTGAACATTTCCTAAAATGCTTTTGGAAGTCTACACATTTTGTTTGAAAAGGCCACTCTGACACAGAGCAGGGAGGCAACCGTGCCTGCAGTTTGTGAAAAGCAGCTGAACAAAGAGCTGCTTCTTCACACACTCAGGTGCTTTCCACAATATAGGATTTCCTAAGAAGAAAAGTCAAATGAAACTTGAGTTTAATTTTGCATAAACATAACATTTCTAGTATTCTGCTTTGTATGAGAAGTGTCTTCTGGAGAGGAAAGAAAGAGTTCTTACTTAACGCCTTATTAGTTATGAGGAAATCTGAGAAGGTCAGAACCTCAGCCATGATTACTGGCTGTCTGGCCAGGCATGTTGATGCTGCCCGCTTCACTGTGGTCCCAGATAGAGATAAAGCCAGTTACAGAGCTCATTCGGACATCAAAACCGATTCAGCCAGAGCAACAAAGACCTCAGCATGATCTCATTTACTCGGTCTGCCTTTGTATCTAATATGTTTGATGTTTTTTACATTATTCAAAGGAGCAGCACAATAATGAGAAAATAATATCCCATAGCCTTTTTTATCCCCATGCTGACATTTTAAAGAACACATTGCTAATATGACCTTATAATTACAGAACCATTAGGCCTAGTTTTGAACTTGTTACTTGGTTTCTGTTCAGGAAAACAGAGCGATTTCTGAGGCGTAATGAGTTCAATTCAGCACTTCCTTTTAAAAATAAAATACGCTGAACACAAAAACAAGGCAACAAAAGGTTGTGTTGCAAAAGGCTGGCACAAAACTTGATTCTTCTCTTCAGGAATAAACATTCAAACATATGCCGAAGTACAAGTAAGTCACTCTGTTATTCCAGAAACTTTGCTGTTTATTTGACTCATCTGGAAACAATAAAGTGAGGGGAAACTTCGTAGGAGAAAGTGCTTTCTTTCTGTTTGTTCTTTCCACGTATCCATTCTGCCAAAAGAACAGGTGCCACTGCTCTCCCGGGTGCTGCTGAAAAGCTGGGCTCTGCAGAAATAGTGCTTCCCAGGAAGGACTGTCTGAGCCCTGAGAAAGAAAATGGCTATCTGGCAGGAAGCCCTCCAAAACCAGGGGTATGAATGTGAATAATTTTGAAGGATAAAAAAGTAAAAAGCATATGCTGGTGTAGCTTGAGGTGAAACCCATGGCTTTAAATGTATGCTTTAGTTGTAACAATAATGCAGCTGGGTTTCAGGGCTGTGCTATGCACACACTCAGCACACTCAGCAGCAGGACAGTAACGATTGCTCCCACAGCCCATTCTGCTCAGGTGAGATTCTTGATGGATCGATAAAGGGCCCCTGCAAGGCAGTCCTGGCCTTACAGAGACATCACCAGCAGCTGACTGACAGGAATTCCCTGATGAAGAACTCTGGTTCCTGCTATATATTAGGCTCAGATGTATTTATTACTGGATAGGACACTTTCTGTATATGCTTAAGATATATTTTCATAACATAATGGTTTCCTAAGACATGTTTTATATATATCTTGACATTGTCAACAGACCTCAGAGTCGTCATGTGGGACCAAGGGTAGCTGAATTACAATAATTCACTGGACAACAGTTCATGGAGTCTCACCTGATCCAGGTGAAGAACCTGTCACAAAAGTGTCTGTGATGAAAGCCCCCATGACCATCTAGACAGTGAATGACCAACCTCTTAATGGCATTCCCTATGTGAAGTATTAACCTTTGCAGACAATCCAAATAAATCAGATTCTTTAACTAACCCGTCTGTACATAGGCATCTGTGCAGCATGCCAGCAGCGAAAAGAAATAAGCTCTGTCAGGATATGACCCAGATAGTGTATGATACGGAATAGCAGGAATTTTCCTAGCAGGGGGAGGAAAGTTGTTCAGCAGTTTGAGTTTTACCTCAAGGCTTAGGAGACATGTTTAATTCCCTGCTGCAGCTATTTCCTTCCTATAGGATTTCTGTAAATTTTAGTGGTAATAAACCTCTAAATACCTTTAGTAGTGGACCCTTAGTCTTCCTGTAACTCAATTCTTCATTTTTACATTGACTATTGTAATATCTCTGTATCTCACAGGAGTGTTATGAAGGGCAAGTGCACTGAAGATGGTTAAGTGCCTTGATGGTGCAATGGTGAGTGCCATGTAAACATCTGGCTCAAAATCTTGTTGATGTGGTGCTTGGCTGTGTGACTAGAACAAATCCCTCCACCTTTCAGTGTCTCATTTCTTCTTCAGAACTGGGACAATATTTTTCTACTCCCTTTCCAAAGTATATTAAAGCAGCATTCATTAATGCCAAGATATGATGAGAAAAATAATGATGAGCAGTTTCTGAAAGCTTATAAATAAACAAACCAAACTCTTGTAATCGGGATCTCTGATTGCTTTACTGTGAAAGGAGACTGTAGATAGAAAGGGAAAATATGCCTGAACTAAAACTCAAAGGTATTAATGGATTTATTTTTTATGTTCCTTGATATCACGCAGATAAAGAAATAAAGCGGTTTAAGTATTAGATAAGACCTAAGCTGCTCAGTATAAGATTGAGATCTTCTGTGCATGCAGAACAGAACTTTAGGAACAGGGGGAAATCTTGGCCCTAACATTTTTGGGGCTTTACATATCTGAAATATTTTCATCATAAATCCTGGGCCCTCAATGCCTCTTGAACAAACCTCTATACTTCTCAATACTTCTGCAGATCTTTAAGTCTCTTTCCACTTTGAGTTCTACAATCCAAGACTTTTAAAAGTATTTAGATATTTAGAAACTGCAAAGAAACAATTATGGAATTTTCAAACGCTGTAAGAAGCTAAAGTGCTAAATCCTACTTGAATCTGCATTTATATTCTAGTCAGTGTCTGAACACATAGTTTCACAGCTCAATGCCCTAAAAATCAGATCTTCTGCCTTTTAGATGCATTGGAAAATTTTACTCAAATCATTGCTATGATTTATTTTTGGCCTACTTTATCAGTAACAGATGAACAACTACTGAGAGAATTTCATACTATAAGAGTCATCTGGAAGTACTTTGCCATGGGTTTTACTAGAGCTTAAATAATTGAAGCTTATTACTTGCGACTTAGCATTTATTTGTGTAATAGTGGTAGTGCAAGGCTATACATTATCCAAAATATGTATATAAAAAGGAAAATTAAAACCCACAGCTTTTTGTTGATCTACTTCATTACAGAAAACTGTAGATTGTATCTACTACATCAGGTAGAATGTCCACCAACCCATCACGTCTTCAGTCACAAGTCACCTGATTCCAGTGCCAAAATGTAAAGATCTTTTTTAAAAAAAAAAAGGGGGAGATAAAGTAATAGCTTTAGTCTTGATACATCTGATGCATCAATGTGCCAGAATCTTTCCATTAATAGATGATCTTAAAGAGATGATATAAAATGCTACATAGATGAGAAAAGCTTGGTACGCTGTCCAAAAGAAATTGCTGATTTGGGAACTTAATTCCCTCCACACTGGAAGGACAGTAGAAAGATTATTGATGCTACTAAATCAAACTCTATGTTAATGATCTGTGTGAGACCAAGGTCAAGCCTATCATTTCTGCAAATTTAAGAGTCCTTTTAACTAAATCCATCTTTACAGAAAGTGGGGCACCCATTCCATTATCAAGCTGCTTTAAGATGCTTACGGTTGATGTGTTTGGCAAGCAAAATGATTTGCAACAGGAAAAAAAAAGGACATGAAACTCAAGAGAAAATGCAGAGCTGAGAACTTAATTCAGAGATTGGTTTTATAACAACTTTTTCACATTAATTTCCCACTTATTCAGTGGAAGCATGTATTACTGAGCAGCAACTGTGTTCAGCATGGCTGGAGAATCACCTATGAAATCTTTTGCTGAATGATAATCTAAGTTAAAGAAAACCATGAGGTGTCATAATTATAATTGAAAACATTTCAGTTCAGTTATAATTATTTTCAAACCAAAGGACAAGATCAGGAAACAAAAATAAAATTATTTATTGTTTAAATGAGCAAATCTATCAGTTAAATGGAAAAATTGCTGTGTAGGTACTGTTTTTTTGCTGATTTGCAGATAAAGGTGTAAACGAGCTCCTTTTCTTATGGACAAATCTCTGTGATTCTGCACCTTGGAGATAGAGATCATTACCTGTTTTCTCAGTATTGACTCATAAAAGTCAATAGCTGAGAAGAATGACATTTTCTACTCCAACGGCACAGTTTTTCTGTTTTATATAATCCATGCAAGGGCTCGAATTGATGTTTTTAGCAGCACCTCAGAATTGAGTATAAGCTTAAACCAATATATTTTTCAGACTGTTCCCAAACGTCTAGTTATTAATACTCTTTATATGCATATTTGACTTTGTGAAGTGAAATCACATCTTCCCGGAATCTATCCAGGATGTTTGCCAAGGACTGTACGTACATCAAGGACAGTGTGTCTCACAAGAAGTACATTCAGCAGCTAAGAGCCCTTAGAAACAATGTTTGGCTTCTAAGTGAGTGAAAGTTTCTCTTAAGACAAAAAATCTGCCCACAGACATAGCCCATCAGTCACTGCTCTACGAGTTAAAAAGGAGAAGGGAATGTATTTATGTTTGGGACTCATATCAAATTTAATGCAATGTGTGGTATTTTCTGCTATACAAAGCCAAAATGACAAAATTCAGCAATACATATGTCATAAATCAAGAGAAATGATCAGTGATTTTCAAAATAGCTTTGAAATCATTGGAATAGATAGAAGATTATTTTCTAGTCTTGGATATTGCAACCACCAGGAATTTCAAGTTAGCTAAAAATTGCCTGGTAATACTCATGGTCTATTTGGGACATTCCCAAAAGAAATTGATATATTCTTTCTTTTTCTGTTTATAAGCATAAACACAGAATCAAAGAATGTGAAGACAGAAAATACCAACCAGTTTATGCATTCGTGCCCATCTCAGTCATGTTAGATTGATCATTCCTTGGCGTACTGGTCAAACGTGGTTTTAAAATTTAAACAACATGTCTTGCAGCTGAAATTCTGACATCTGCTCTGTGATATCCACTTGCTACATACAATTTAGGGGGTATTTTATATTTTAAGGGGGAAATATTCAGTAAGCATAGTACTTTAAAACTTTGAGCTTGCAGTGGTTGTTTCTAACAAGATTCTCATAATCTCCAGTATACGAAATATATTTTGACACTATGTTGTACTAATGCTGTAGCCCCACGAATATTCAGTAGTTTTTAATATGAACCAATTGGTCTTGGACAAAACTCTGGCATTAAATACCTTAAGAGGTTAGAAAAAGTCACTGGGGTTCTCACTGCAAGTATTATATTGGAGACTGTAGCTTTCAGTGGTTTTCAGAGCGCTCTCTATTTGTGCAACTGCTAACATCACTGCACAGACAGATCTTGTTAGAAACAACCACTGCAAGCTCAAAGTTTAAATGCATGTATGCAAATCCCATACTCATATAATAATGTATTATTATTTTGAGATAAAATTAATGGGCAAACTGAAAACATGAGCAATGGCCCACTGAAGTTGCAACACAGAGATAGAAAGTGACATTTAAATATCTAATATCTACTGACACTTCCAGTAACTTTTTTCTAGGAAGGATCTGAGCTGTTTCATTTATGTATTGTATTTCCTTTAATAATAACAAGATATTGCTGAAAATATTAAAATGTTCTACTTTGAAAAAAAATAAATTGCTGCCTTTCTATTATATGAGAAACTTCATTTTCTCTTGGTTTTCATGTTACTTCCCAAGAATAAAACCCCAGGGCCTATTTTCAGAAGGTCTGAACACTTACATCTCCCATTGAATTCAGCTACAATTCTGGTTTGAACACTTCTGAAAAGGAGGCCTACAGCATAATGGTTCCTGCTTCTTATAAAATACACAAGGGAATTTCTAATATTCACACAAAGTCTCTGATTTTACAGTGTCAGCCTAAAGAGTCACATATGAAACCTGTTTATTATAATATTTCCTGCCTCTGAAAGATGAGACCATGCTGCCCACATTTGAATCTGTCCCTCCAAGGAGTTTACAAGTTTCATGTCAGAGGTGGAGATAATTACGCTAGGTCTAGAGATATAACACTAAATAGAAAAAAATGAATCATGAGCACTTAATAGCACTGATGCAATTAAAAAAACCCTTCTATTCAGCTGCAATAATACAAGCAATTGCACTCAGCTTCTGGGGTTTGGAAAATGCTCATCAGAACATTCTCCCTTTTGTTCTTTGAAGCATACTCACTCACTTATCCTATTAATTTTCTGCCTATTTCCACAAAGCAGTTAAATATCAGATGTAACTTTCAATTGCCTCATTGCAATGCATGGCTGTAGTTATAGGACAGCTGAAGAGGTATCTGAGTGAAGAGAGTGAAGACACAGATGTAGATGGAAAAAAAACAAGAGAAGACAGAGATGCTCTATGTAAATTGAATCTGCCTGTTGGTGTCTTACAGAAACAATTAAACTAAACAATGTAAAGAAAAATATCTCTAGGGAAATAATTATCACCCAGAAAGCTGTTTGAGCATAAAGGACTGCTCTTTCTTCCCCTGCTCTTTCCTTCCCCAGGCTCAAGCTGCCTATTAAACTAACAGAGATATAAAATAAAGTGATCGTGTTTGAACAGGTTGTGTGTGTTTAAGGCCGTGGACAGCAGAGTACACGCTGCCACCACTCCGCACTGAATCTATCGCTGAATGGAAGAGTTCAGCATGCTCTCCTCTTCATGTATTTCTCCAATGTTGTGTACCATTTAAGAGAGACAACATCAAACTCTGACAGTGGAAAAGGCAGAATTACAGAAAGAAGTAATCAGATGTGGATGATTACCACTAAATTATACTTTCGAAAGGCAAGACAATGAAAAGCGCTGGGAAAAATTATTTGAATCAATATAATGGTTTTTAAACTTTAATAAACTGGCACCTCTTTGAACAGTTGAGCCATTATATTCATGCTTTTTTCTGTTGCTTGCACATCCAGATTACCCAGAAGCTCCTGCTGCCTTTATTTTTGGCAGCAATGCTAAACCAATCAGGTATTTGTTACTTTAAGAGGCTTACATTTTGTCTCGGCTATGATTACACTCTATCATACTGCATCACATGTTTGTGGTGTTGCTTCTCTCTTGGCAAGCTGAGGCTGCTGCCATTCAGCTAGATCCTAATAAGTAGTAAACCTCCTAAACCTTTTTATTCCCTGCTTGACAATTTACATGAAATTATCATGTAGTAGTTCTGTAACACAGTTTTAAAACCTATTTTAATGCAAATTAGGGCTATTACCTAATACGGAGACATGTTCAACTTAAATAGTATTATTCAGATTAGAGGTTTGATTGTGTTTATTATCTATCTCTCAGTGCTAGGCTTGCATATATTTTCATTTGACCTTTTTTGTTTGTTTGTTTCTGGACTTAAAGGGAAAATATCACCTTTAATAATGTGAATGGGTTTTATTAATAATGTCTTTGTGGTGAGCTATTATCAAGTATTCATTCACACGAATCTCACCATGGAAATGGCACCATCTTTCTTTAGAAACTAGCAAATTCCAACTTTAGTTACTAAAATAAATAGTATATAAAAAGTAATAACTGCAGCACACTGTTTCACTCTGGTCAGTTACCCGGTTTTATGTGCAACTACATTTTCTCCTTCACATTCAGAAGCATGACGCTGACCTCACTGAAATTTTCAATGACATTTAGAAAAAAAGATAAACGTGTTTTTCAGTGGAATAACATACATCCCAGAAAATTTCTGTCTAACAAAACTGACATGTAGGTACTCAGCCACTTGACATAGTCTGTTTAACAACTAATCTTTTTGATAGAGGGTCTCAAAAATGTATAATTACTCCAGTTCATGGATAAATTGTCCTTATTAAGGATCAGGATTTCTAGGGTGACAGACAGCTAAATAGAAACATGAGGTCTAAGCTGATTGGCTTTGACACAGAACAACCATTACAATTTCACTGTGTACTCATCAGAATGGCTCTCCCATCTCTCTCAGTGGTGATTTCTGGAGGGTTGATTCACATACCTCCAAGAGCAGTAAAAACAGTCGAAATAGTCGTGGAGCAATTTGTTCCACATTCAAAAATATTTTTTTTAGGATCCTAAACATTTCCTGTCCTTGCAATTAATCTGAGATGGTGTTACCTCAGAAAAGTCCTGCCCAAGGATGATTAATATGTAAAGCCATGAATGTCCACAGTTTCATAGTTTTATGTGAGTTTTATAGTGCATTGCAAGTCAAAATTCAGCACGTGACTTTCATCTACAAACCACCGCTGTCACAGAATCCTGGTTAACTCCTTGTAAAACCAAGTGGTAAACAATCACTTTACAATCCCTTCTGGAACATTTCTGTAAAGGACATCTCATTAAATTAAGCCAACTTGAAAGAGGCATAGATATTGCTGAGCATTTATTAAAGTGCCTCCTACATTGCTATAGCTGTGCAAAATCTAATTAGAATGGAAGCCAATGTATATAGCCTTATAAATAAAAGTCTTTCAGTAGAGACCTGCTGTCTTTGCACATAATCAGAGCAATCATCTATACAGCAGATGGCTACTTAGCCAGTTGGCTAAGGGTTACAGTACATTTACATTTGTAAAAATGGCTGAGATTTTGCTAAAATCCTTTCAAATAACTGATTTTCCATGATATACTTGCCCAATAACATAACTTTAAAGACAGTTTATTGGCTAATTGAAAAGATCAAAAAGGAACTCAAACTGGCTAATTAAGGGACTGTTGTGATAACACCTTTTTATCTGTTTCCATTTAATATTCCTTGATTTTTACTATCCTGAAAAAATAATGACACTTCACTGAACATAAAGCTTAACTGCACTGCTGCTCTGGATAATCTTCCAGACATTTAACAGCTTTTTAGCCATATGGACAATGCACATACAGTTAGAAAACAGCTTTTATCCAGATACATATGAATTTACAGGGAAATAAAAGGGAAATATGTCTTGGGAAGTAAAGGGCAAGCATCTGGTAATCCCAGAAAATACATATTTGCTTATTTGTAAACAAGGAACATCAGAAGTGGTCTTCAAACAATAACAGCAAAAAATAACACAAGCATAGATTCACCCATTCATATGCTCTCTGTATATGAACACACAAACAGACTACAAGAAGACTGTGGATCGCTCCATAATTAACTGGTTTCAGTACTGCAGTTAAAAGGGACTCTATCTTTTGATACAAATGAAAATTGCAATGTATCCTTTCCAAAATTACCACACTGACTCATTAGGAAATGAATTTGTACAGAATAAAGCAGAAATCTGCTAATTATTTTAGGAATTACAATTAATTAGAATTTATTAATTTAAGATACCTAACACGCAATGCCAGACTAATCTTAGTAACAATACCATGGAAGTTTCATGTTTCTGATATAGTTAAACTAGAAAAATTTTCTAGATGGGTTACATCAAAATTTTTCAGAGTTGAGGCTATTTTTACTTACTTTTTTATTCTATATAACAAAAAAAGGTTTTTTATTCACTGCACTCTAAAGGATAAATAGCTGACTCCAAATTATACTGTGAAGAACAGCCCCTTCTGAAATGATTGTTATCTCTTATTCTTCCCCAGTGGGACGGGAAGCTCCACGTCTGTCCACTGCCAGAAAGACTGGATGGCAGCCTCCACACCCTCACAGCTCAGGAGCCCACTGTGCCCCCTATGTGTATCTCACTTGGAAGTGAATTCACACAGAGCTTTCAGTTCCACATCACACCCAAGTTAAACCCATGATGGCACAGAAAAAATCTTGCAAGATATAAGTAATGTATCTCCTAGTTACTTCTTCTTCTGAACATGGTGGACATGCATAAAGGTGCAATTCCATGGCCTGAAAGTACAGTGTATATCCTAAGCTGCTTTGTAGTGCCATATTGTGGTAAACATGGAGAATCTATGATTGTGATTTCTTTCTGGGAAGGTCCTGGAGTTGTGTGCAGCAGTGTACCACGCTGCAGGTAGACTGCCATGCCTGTCAGATGCTGGGGTAACGGATGTGGATGCACAGCTTGTAGATTATATACCACACCATGCTTTAGATTGCTCTTGGCCTGTGCTCCGCTGAGCAGTACAGACACAGCTTCTGACAACAGAAGGCACTGCTGATTGATCACTCTGAAAGGAGTTCTTTCTTGTGCAAAGAACCATTTTTGAGATGATAACTGCAAAAATGGACCATTCATTTCACTGAATCTTACTATCATGTCTGGGGTGGAGGAGTGGGAGGGGCTGGTGTAGGTACACATGCAAAAATGAATGAAGCAGGTAAGAGAAGCAGAAGAATGTTTGTACAGGATATTCAAGGATGCAAGAAACTGTATTTGTGGAGATATGATTGCACAGGTACATGTTTGGGTATACAAATTAAAGACAGACAGAAGGGGCAAAAGCCAGGAACATTTTAAAGCACATAAGAAACTGAAAGACTAGCCTGGCAAAATGCAGGATTTCCCAATCCAGGTAAAATGGCCAGTTTGCACTAGCAGCTTTGTGAAGGGAGAACAAAATCAGAATGCATTGTTGAATAAATGATGCTAAAAAGTTGATGAAAAACTTGATATTTCTTATTTCAAACTACTGAAAATATCAGTGGTCACCTTGTGTTTGGTTTCCCATGTTGTTTTGCACTTAGGGACACCATTTTTCACATAGGAACAACCAAAAAAACTACCCCCCAAGAAAGTGTGGTAAAGCAAAAGGTGGGGAGAATGCATATGTCCGATTTGAAGTAAAATACATGACTGGGACGTTTTAAGTACACTTAAGCATGAATTATGACACTAAAAATTAATCATTACGTCTAAGCTTTGTAGCACTCTGAAGAGATCAAGTCAGAAGTGTGTTGCAAAGGTTCTGAAATGACTTACTATTATAACAACGTCTTCAAATGAGGAAGAATTAAGAATTTGTGATTCTTCACAAATGAATGATGAAATTCTTCATCAGTGGAACTGTACAGAAGCAAGATTTGTATATTACTTTTTTACTAAATTGTATATTTCCTTATGAAATTTTCATGTTTACATTCTTTTTCTCTCCAAAGACATTTATCTTTTGGTGACGCTATCCTTTCTAGTATTTGTGACAAATGAGAATGGAGAACACCCTGCTTACCTGCAGTGGAAGAGGAACTTTCATCTTTTCTAAAGTGAATAAAGTTCAAGTAATATTGAAAGCTTTTTCCCTCAAATCCCAGGTGATTTTTTTAATTGAACTTGATCCATTCTTTTTTTAGGTTCTAAAACACTTGAATAACTTCCTCTCTCTGCCTACCAGCCTAAAACAGGCATTTGTTTTAGACTTGAAACTAGGTCAGGAACCGACAAAATACAGTGTTAGGATTACTTTTTTAGCAATGTCAGTTTGAGTACCTTTTAGTTTCTGGGGATCTTTCCATGCTGGGGGCTACTGCACACCCACCCTAGACTTTCAGTTCCTGTCTGCGATGGTGCTGGGCACGGTGCTGGTGTATGAGCCCCTGCCATCTTGCTTAGTACAGGAGGAAAACAAGTCAGAGAGCTGTTACAGAGGTGATGCTCGGTCAGGTCCTGGTGGGGAGGGAAGCGCTTCATCGTGGAAGAGCAGCCCCTTCCCTGTAGTATTTCCAGATGACAGCAAATGAGGAAAGTACTGGGAATTCCAAAGAAAAACTTAATCAAGCCTACCTCAGACCAAACTCGCCTCTAAATTACTTTGTCCTGTTTTCTCCCTTGCTATTTCTAAAGGGACTCTTTGACTCTCAGAATCTCAGTGGAGATCAAACTATGAATTATCACAGCTACTCCAGATTGATCTTAATTTGCCACCTTTCTTCACCTCTGGGCTGCTTCTTAAAGTAAAACCCTTTAGATAATGATGGAAAAAGAATTATTTGTAAAGGTTCATTATTTGCAGTTCTTTGCCCATCAAAGTAAGCAGGCTACCTGTGGGGTTTTTTTCCTAGACAACTGCTCATTTTAAAAGTTTTTAATATATCAAGTTGAGATTTACTTAAAATATTTTTAAATCTAAAAACATGTCACAATTCTTGATTGCAGTCAGTGAGTCACTGCAATTTATAAGGGTAGTCACTTCTCATGTTTCACAGATTAGTGATAAACAACATGTAGTATTTTGGATTTTTTTTATAGTTATGCCCACATGAACAAACACCTGAGCTATTAGTGTCTCATCTTATCTTAAGAACAATTGCCTGGTGTGTGAGAATAGCTTTTTATTAATGATTCTTCCATTAAACCAGCCTTCTGTCTTATTAACATAATGATCTTTTTTTAAGATCTTGACACCATTACTGCATGGCACTGCAAAAGAAAATCTTTGCTGCTTTTAAATATCAGAGGAATAAATACATATTTCTAGTGGTGATAACTTAGGATTCAAAACTTTTTTCCCTTTACAAGACCTTGAGCTCTCCATAAGACGCATGCAAATATGGACAGAAAGTCAGTGAGTGCAACCTGAAAATCTAATAATAAAACTGGAAATTTTCATCTCCTGTAGAGTTTATTTACTTAATATTTTGAGATATTCCTGTCATCTAAGACAATATTATAGTATGCATGGTATATACATCCTCCATATTTTCCCTGAATACAGGAAAATACTCTGCCTTTGAATTATAGCAATTCCCTGAACATGTTATCTCCAAAACCACAACCTGCAAGGCTTTCATCCTGACAAGGATTTGATTGAGTAAATGTAATTTGGAGCATTTAAAATCGTATCTGCATTAGAAAAACATGTTTGTTTGTTTTTTCTGGTGTTTCTGGCAGAAGCTATGATAAATTTTCATTACTATTCTAGCATGCAATCACATAAGCCATTTTGAATGTCATGTGTCAAATGTCTAATAATCTGATCCAATATGTGCTGAAACTGATAGGAAGGCTCTTATTAATTTCACTGAACATTAAACATGACCTCATATGTAAAACGGGAGTCAAGCCATTTTTACTTCAGCAGAATATGAAAGTTGGAATGACGTGGTGAATTGTGACTGAAATTATTTAATTTCTTCCTATTTTTCCATCACTTCTCCACTAAGAAACACACAAGTCTTAAGAAAACAAAGGGGTAGAGGACAGTTCTTATGCAGCTTAGAATTAAGACCTCCCTTTTCCTGGCTGTTTCATGTGGATGTATGTAATTCAGATTTTTAATGCAAAGTCCTGCCTGTCCACCTTGGCATTGTATGTCTATGACCTTGAGCCATTAGGAGATATCATATAGCTACTGTGCACTGAAAAGATATGAGAACCCATTAGAAGGAAACAAAATATAAACCGTTGTAATTGACTGAAATGTGATGCTCTTGCTACATTAAAAATGAAGCAAAAAATCAAAACCAGAGACAGAAGTAATCAGAATGCTGGGGAAGAGGTTATCAATACTGTACCACCACCATCATAAAGTCTGTTCCAACATACTCACACATAGCCTCAATATATTTTTATTAAATAATTATAAAACTTCAAATGATTTCAAGAATGGCAGAGTCAGGTCTACTTTTCTTCAGGAATGCTAGCATGTTATTTTCTGTAGGTTCCTACCACAAGTACCACTTTGTTTTGTATGTTGAATATACTGGCTGAGTGACTTGAGGACAATTTAAAGTTGTGGGACTGAAACGTTAATGTAAACCTTTGGCTTTGATTAACATTTCTAAATTAGATTACACAATTCAGTAAGCTAGCACAGCAAAGTTCAAATTGACAGGTTTCACAAGGTACAGTTCAAGGAGTGGTAGGGCAAAGGAGAGAGAGATCAGTATAATTTCCAGAATTTCTGTTAGTTTGCAATTCTATGTATGATTAAACAATACTAACATCAATGCTAACATCTGTGTTGGATGATGGTATTGCTTATCCATCAAGTATGGGGTAACCTTTTCCACTAAAGACTGCAAAATTGAAAGTAAAAGGCAATCCTGGGACTTCAAGAGGGAGGAAATAACATGGTAAAAAGGATGTGTAACAAACTTAGAACAAACTTTCATAAGCATCACCAGTGCTGAGATTCTAACAAGAGAGAACATCCTCAGCCCACACCTAAAAAGATTACTCACTTGATGCCTGGATTTTTTGTTCTATTTGGGTATCAAACTTTATTCCCTCTACGTATCATATGTAGCAACTGTTTATTGAGATACAAAAATGTTTTCCTTCACAAAACCATGTTTCATTTACTTTAGTTTCTAGCAGTAAAACCCATAAACCACAACTTTTTGTTTTCAAATAAGTTAATTAGAGCACATAACATCATCTTTATACCCCCTTTTTTTTTTTTTTTACATACAGATACAGTTTGTGCTTAACCTTTCCTGTTGCATAAAAGCAAGAGAATTAAAAATATCTTTTTCCTTCCTACATAAATAGGTCAGTCAAACTAGACCGGTTTCATCTGAGTTAACAGCAGTAATTTAACAGTAATTTATAGGTTATTTTAGGAACTTTTAAGTTTTTGGTTTCAGGTATTTCTTATTCTGCATTTGAGGATGTGGAGATATGGTGATGATGTGAAATTTAGTTGCAATTTAGAAATGCAAATTCCTTTCACATACCAATTTCCAGCAAGTAATTTATGAGTATTGATGACTGTCCACACTCTAGAAATCTCAAGTCAGTACTCAGCCACTGGAAAGGAAGCTTGTAGTCTATGTTACAAGTAAAAAGAGAAATTCGCTTACAAATGTTTTATTAATGAGTTCATTTAAAAAAATTACCTTTAAAGATGAGATATTTACACAAACTTTTTTTAAAAGCAAGAAACCATGAAATTCATCTACAGTCAGCCTCAGAAAAAAAGCCATTAACTATGACAGAGCTAAGCAATCCCACCAGTTTAAAGACAGGAAAACACTTTGACCAGACTGCAGTGCTAGATGAAATGCTGGCCCATACTAAGACAAAATGGAAAAGATTTTACTACTGCAACTAATTTTACATGTCTTCTAGCTCCCCAGGATGCGTTATGTGGTTCAGTACCAAATGGATAGCCGTAGCTGTAAGATATCAAGTACAGATGACTTTAACAATACATTTCTCAGAGACCTGCTTATCTGAAATAGATAACAGAAAAATTGCTCTATTTATCTGAACTGCAGAATCTGAGGTGTTTAATATTGCTTATCTTAACTTAAGGCCCATAAATCCAGTGTTTTATATGTCAATACTCATATTACAACCCCCCTCTCAAGTGTCCTCATTCACACATGGCCTCTTGCAAAATCAAACCCCATCCTTCCAAAACAGGTCTAACATGAACAAAGCTACATCTTACACCTAACATTTCTTCCCCCTTTCCAACCTGGTATATCATTATAGTTATGACTGTAATAACACTGTAATAATAACGTCATTCCTGGTTTAATTACAAATGTGGCAAGCAACAGTGACTCATCATTCTTTGTTCCTAGATTTCAAGCTTTCATCCATTTATAATTTCTACTTTCATGCTAGTCCCTGTAGAAGACTCTAAGGACATCTTCCTAAAGCTAAGAATTGGCAGCTGGGAATCTGACATGGGTGTTAATGACTGGAAACTATAGCATTCTGGAAAGAGTTAATTCTGTCTCATTAATGAAGTGACCTCCAGACATTGTCAGTTTGGCCAAGCTGAAGTGATTGATGACTGGAGAGAAGAGGTTAGTAAGTATCCCCCAGGTATTTGTGTACAGCATCCTCTCTTACACCCTTATCAAACTTTTCCAGAGAGATATTGATTTATTGTACAGCTTCAAAAGCAACTCGACAAACTCTTAATCAAGGGATCCTGTATTACCACAAGAACATCAATGCCAGTGTCAAGAAGGACCATCTTTCTCCACCATAGTTTTTTCTATCCTCTAGTTTTCAATGTTTTAGAAACTTTTTTTCACAACTAAATATGGGCAAAAAGTAAGAGGCCTGAAGAAAAATAGAGCCTGAAGATATCAAATGCATACAAAACTTTGACTCAGAAGTTTTGTATCAACAGCCATTTCCCACTTGAGTTCTTTCTTGAAAAATTACTGGATAAAGGTAAGCCATGTACTCTTCCATTCCTCCCACATACACAAAGAAACATAAATAAGAGTTTGAGAGTAACAGAAAATAAGGCCAGGACATTCATGGGAGTTCAATGGAATCAGGTGAATTTCTATGATTGTCTTGAAATCCTTGGCCAGAGTTAGAGCACTGAAAACAGAAAGAAGTTTTCTGACATGCACTATGGATCTGCTTTTCTGCAATATGGAAGGCCCATTTGAGTCCAAGCAAATACAATAGCAGGTACTTCTTCAGTAAGAACAACCACGATGACTGTTCATAAATTCCTCTCAGAACATTCCTAGAAGTTTTAATCCCTATTTTAAATATGTGAATAATCGCTATCATCCAGAAAGGTCTCTGTTATCCTACAGAATGTCCACATTAGAAAAATAAATTATAACTTGCCTTCAGCTGGTGAGAATCAGCATGCTTTGCATTAAATCAGCTATGCCTGATTTCATCATTCAAGGAGTGTTTGTTGACATTGAGACATTATACTACCACCTTCATAACCGAACACTTGCACTAAAAGAGAAGAAAAGGAGAACATGCTCTGGTATAGCTGTATTTGGCTCTACTAATGAACATTTATGTTCTGATATCTTGTACAGAGGATCTAGATATTTGAAAGCCATACAATGTTAATATTTATTATTTAACATATGTACACATATATTTATAAGCACGTAAGGTTTAAAATGAAGGGACTGTGGTAGTTTTCTGCATTTGGTTATGAAAGCTCACTTTTGTTAAATGCAGTGAGATGGAAAGAGGGAGAACCAGTTCAGAGTAAACTGGTCTGCACTTTAGAAAGCCCTTCATAATTCGAAAACCTAGGACCTATGTTTCAAGGACATATCACTAACTACTGAAGCAGAATGAAGCATTCTCATTGCGAGGAAATTTTCATGGTAAAAATAGCCTTTGAGTAAGTCACACAGCATTAGCAGAATAATTAGTCTTTGACAATTTCAAGGACAATTCAGAATGACTTATTTTAGAAGCTATCTTTTTTTTTTCCTAAATCTGGTATGCAGAGGTGTAGAATGACCTGTAAGGTAGAGCTCTTATATTGTAACTGAAATCACCTGTATGGCGAGCTGTTAGGACGCTTAGGCAAACACAGTATGTTACATTTACAGTGAGAATCCTGAAGCTCATCGTCCAACACCACGATCCAGAAGGTTTAACTACAATGCACTTTTAATACTGACATGCTCCCATCTCCTCCCCTCCCTGCAATAACACCACCTTGGCTATGTTGGCAAAGCCTACTGTCTTACCAAAACCAACACCAAAGCTCTCTGAATATGTTATGTATACTAAAAATACACTGCAGTGGAGTCACACAAACTGCATCCAAATCTGAAGGTTAAACTACAGCTGACTTTGCTGCACTGCCAGCCATTTTAAGCAGAAACATCACTTAAGGTGGTGTTATAGATTATTCCATCTGGGAATAACAAAGAAGTAGCAGATGCTCTCCAGTACTTCAGAGAGGTATTCTAGCAGAGGTCATCCACTGAAAAATCAGGCATCCTCTTGCACTGAAATTCATTAAAAGGTTTCCCCATCTTCCTGGATCAGGGCCTTGATAATGATGAAAATACACAAATACCCACAACACAAAGGACATCAATCCTCCTGCCAAGGACATTCCAGAGTGTACTCTGGCCTCTCTGGGTTTCTCGTATTTTCCCCTGAAAGAAACGATAATGCAGAGGTACAGCATTTTGTTGGTAACATCAAAAGGGAAGAGTCTGTCTGCCCTTAGGCTTTACTTTGGGACAACTTGTTGAGACCATTTGATGAGCAATGAGATGAAAAAGCTGCCCTTGCCTCAAAAGAAACTACTGGCTTATTGGAAAGAATGTAGGCACTCTGCTGCGATATGTTCTTTGTATGCTGGCAGTCCACCGGAGATGCTCAATGCCACATGTTCTTCCCCCTCCACCCCATTTTTCCTGGAGCTTAGAAGCAATACCTTACACACCTTATACTGTGTGTTCCCACTGCCTCAAAGTCAGTGCAGCTATTCTCAACAATGTTCCCCTGAAGAATGTGCTGTAGCAGTGTTTCCCACAGGTACACAGTTGGGAAAGAGGCCTTGGTCACTTGCAAAAAGGACTGGCCAGTAGTTTCTGACTGTCTGGTGGTTCCTAGCTGCTGAGTCCCAGTACAAGTGAGATCCTGGCATTTTCCCTGAGGACCTGGCTTAAACAGACCAGGTTCCAGCAGCATAAGGCTGTCTTTTCACCCCTCTAGCTCTGAACTGTGCAACGTGCAGAGCTAGGAGAATCCGGGTCACGGATTTTCTCTCGTGGCATGCCAGGGGGACTTGTTATTTCACTTGTTTGCTCTCAGTGGCAGCCTGATGCAACTTGGCACGCAAAAATATGTGCAATGTCACACTGGCCAGGAAAGTAACACCTATCACCCCTGGGTAAATCTGAAAGCCAATGCTTTACTGATTAAATGCATCGGGCAACATTCGCCTCTGATTTGCACCAGCAAAACTCCACGCTCTTCACCAGAGTTCCTTTAGGATGTGTGTGGGAGTGCAGGTAAAAAGACAAACTGAGATTTATGATAATATTTTTCAGCTTATTAGGATCAAGGTTTTCTAAGGAAACTGGGAATTCTGCTCACACACTTAAACTACGATGATCTGCAAGGCTCATATTTATCTGATATTATTTTTATGCAGTGCAAATTAGTTACAGATTGGGGAGATAATGAATCAGTGTTTTGAGCTGTTGCATCTGTGTTTTTTCCTGCTGAGTTGATGGGTACTGGTTTTCACAGCCTTACAACCTACACTTCGTTACGTCAGGCACTATTATGAGCCTGGACAGCAGCTCGTATTTTTTGGTTTTTATAATGCTTAAAGCCTGCAAGGCTGCACTGCTACTGCTACTAAGCAGCTTCATAGAATAAAATGATACAGCTGAAGTTAAAATTATGTCCACTCTTGGAAATTACCAAGCATTTTACATCATAATTCCCTCTAACAAGGAATAAGTTTAACAAATTCAGGAGGACCATTAATACTTGCATAATGCTTTTGAAATGCTTTTTAATATTAAATCCTTTAAATTTGATGTGACAAAAGTATACATTAACAAGTAACTGAGGGAACACCTCTGGCTATAGGAAATGGTTCCATTTCAAAAGCATATTGTGACATTTTATTGTGACCAGTATTAAACTGGACTAATGTTTTACCTTCTAATATTATACAGCTCTATGTAATGTCCAGGTTGTAAGAAGATGTGCTGAGATACTTATTTTGGCTTTCGGGAATGCTCCAAAATAAGCTCCAAGAAAAGCCTGGAACTTGCTTCTTGAGCTGTGTAAAAGCCTTTGCACTGCCACCGTGCTGGGAAAGCTTTTCACCTAATTTTTTACATACCATAAACTGCTGACTTCTCCTGCCATATGCAGATGCATATGTATTATGTAATATAATATATGGCTTTACACACTGGAAAGAAAAAGGCTTATGTAATTTGATTCTTGGTTCATTTTCTTTTGCTAGCATTGGGGTTGCTTTCAGAATCAGAAGAAACAAGACTGGCAATAGATGATATATAAAATAGGCCAAATAACCATCATTTCTTTTTCAAAAGGTCTTATATCTGAAGTTCCTGCTTCAGAATTGAAGAAATAAGGGTCCTGAGGTCATTATTTACTAGGAGTCAAAAGAAATTGAGGAAGAACAGCACAGGACCTGTAGCTGATGTTAAAATACAGGGTTTCCATATTGAAGGCAGTCTTTCCCTCTGACTCGGAGTTGCACAGGAAAATACTTTTCAGAACCTCTGAGATCACAATGGCTTGGCTTTTGTCATTTTGGTTGCATTTCTTATTTTTACCAGTACATAGAATAGGATTAAAGCATGAAAAAAATGTAGTATTAACCAAGCACAGAGTCTCCCATGCATCATCCACGGTATCATAGCTATCACAAGATTCTTAGTTTCAAACCCAAACAGATGTGGCACTGCTTTATTTCTCAGGATGTGATGAAAAATTCATAGAAAGACTGCCTAAGTATCACCTTCTCACTTTTCTTTAGCCATTGAAAATGTAACTTTCATTTCTGTTCTTCACATATATTTGCTTTCTTCTTGTATTTTCCCCTGGTACATCGTTCCATCCTGATTAGACTCTTTTCACGTTTTAGCTGCTATCAATTTCATCTCTTATAAGAAAGCTCCAAAGCAATTTCATCTTCTTCATACCTTTATTCCTGCCTCATTCAGGAGAGCACACATCACTGAGATGAGCATAAGCTGGTCACATTACAGTCAGCGACAAGCTCTCCCCTGCCAGGCACTCACTACCCACACTTCGCCTTGGTCACTTTTCATCCAGATGGGACAGTTCCATGGAGTGTTGGACTGATGACCTTCCATATCAGCGGTTTCTGTGTACAGAGTTCAGCATAACTCTAGCATCCCACATCTCATCTCAACAAAAAGCACTCCTAACAATGTTTAAACTATTCCCCATCTACTACACTTGAGGATTTTCTTATTTGAAAAGCTAAGCTGAAGGAAGGAAATGTTCAGAGCCAAAAATTCAAACAGGATTGTGAAACAAAGTTGGGATTTCTTAATCCCATTCTTCATAGGATGCATGAAATATTTTCCATTAGGATCTTCTTTCATTCAGGAGCTTACTTTTTTTAAAAAAATTCATATGTGTATCCATAGTTGTTCTCCAACATTCAAGCACAGAAAAAATGGGCCTTTGTACAATTTGTATTCACTGCCAGCAAAAGTAATATGAGAACATAACACAAGAGAGTTAGAAAATTTGGCCCTGCAAGCCTGATACCTTCTCAAAGAAAACGTATCCTATACAAAGGCATGAATTTAATTCTCCCTAAAACAAGGAACAGGAGCTCTGCAATATCTCCAGGCATTTGCAGTGTCAGGAAAACTACCAGAGGAACAACAGGAAAATCTAGGACCTGACTATTTGGGATCTCTCACTAGTTGATTAACCTTTTTCTAATATGCATCTCATTTTGAAATAAGCAAAGAATTGAGCTTGTTTTAGGAGAAGGACAATAGGGGAGTATTACTGAATGTGCCTTCTAGTGCTTGCTACATTGTCTGCTAAAGAAATAAAGCTTGCTATCTGTTTTCTAAACACTCTGAAAAAAAACCTTCATTATGAAGGAGAAACTACAAAGGATTTGAAACACTGAGTGGAGGTTTATTTTTATGCCATGAAGTATTGTTGAGAGAGGAAGATAGGTTCTAGCATATAAAAATGGTTGCTATTTTCAGTGAGAATCCTGCATACTGTCTGCATGTTGGCTGTTAGTTACCGACATGCATACAGTAGCTAACTGCTAAATTGGTGTGTGGTGAAACTTTCGTGTGCTGTCACGATACAGGTACCCATACTGAACCAGACACCACATTGTCTTCTTCAGAACGGTTAAATAATCTGCAGTCAGTGGTTGTCAAATTTCCCATCCAGTATCTAAGCTGAGCTGCTGCATTACTGCTTCAGGGCTTTGGAGGGAGAGGGGACACCAGATTACTTTTTATTAATGGTACGCTGCTGATGGCAGAGTGGGCACAAATCATTGGATGTGGGAGATGATATAACTGGTACTGCTGCCAAACTCTTTGCACTACAAAAATTGTGCTTTTGGCATATTGTCCAGAGCGTGTGGCCCCAATTCCCAAGCATGCCAAGGAACACGTGCTCGTGGGACGACAAAAGAGAAGACTCTACTGTCTGCCTTTTTCTTTAGAAAAAAAAAAAAAAAGCTAATAAATAACAACATGAAAATTACATTTTGGCTGTTTCATATTTGGTCTGCTTGTAACGTGTTTTAGATTTAGATTTCATGTAGTTATAGACATACAAACCTGAGAAACAACAAAATCATCTCAAGCAGAGAACATTTAGAAGATTCCCTTTTTAAAATCTTTAGACTGAGGTTCTGCCCAGAGATTAGGAAGGCAAGCTTAAAATCAATGTCGAAATAGAAAGAATTAAAGGCAGAAATAAAACAAGCTGAATGACCAAAGTGAATGACTCCCTACAGGTTAGAAGCTTACAAATGAAATACTAAATATTTCTAAATCACAGTAATTTTCTAGATGCAAAGAATTCTCCTGGTATTTTCATTAATGAAGCATTTCAGAAGGTAAGTGTTCAGGTTGCTATGGTTAAAATGCAATTTCAGGTCGATGATTAGGTGGTTTGTTTGTGTACATGGCAGGGGGCACCGGCAGTCATGTTTACATTTGAAGTTACGGTTTTCTGTAGAGCACTTTGTTACAAAGAAAACAGCATCACTGTGATTGGAACAAAAACCAGTTGGGTTTTTTGGTTTTTTTTAATGATTTTCATATTTTATCAATGCAAATAGAAATAAACAGTCTATCCAGCTGCAACACAGAAGTCATCACACAAATCACTATCTACCTGATAGCTATCTATAAAATACCTGTAGAATAAATACGACATACATTCCCACAAGTTTACAGAAGGGTCTTCTCAGCAGAAAGAAGGGAAATTGGGGAAAAATAGCAGTATCTGAAAAAACAGTTAGCAAAAGACTAACAGTAAGGCCACAATGGTTTCCCCAGCCAGCAAAGAACCATGGAGTCACTCACTCATGCCCTTTCTTTGGGATGGGGATGAGTGTCAGGAAAGACGGGGGGGAAAAAAAAACCCAATCAGAAAAACTCATAGGTTGAGATAAAGACAGTTTAATAAGAGAGAAAAGGAAGATAAAATAATAACAGCAACAATAGAATGCAAGAAACGAGTGATGCACAGTGCGATTGCTCACCACTTGCTGGTCAACACCCAGCCCAGAGATTGTACCTTGGCCAACTTCCTCCCCAGCTTACATACTGTGCACAATGCCATATGGTATGGAACGCCACTTTGGCTGGTCTGGGCTGTGCCCTTTCCCAGCTTCTTGTGCACCCCCTGTGGAAGGCTTATGCCTCCTCACTGGCAGGGTCTGGGAAGCTGAAAAGTCCTTGAATTAACCATAAACACTGCTTAACAACTAAAAAACAAATCAGTGTGTTATCAACATTATTTTTACACTAAATCCAAAGCACAGCACTATACCTGTTACTAGGAAGAAAATTAACTCTAGCCCAGCTGAAACCAGGACAGCTACTTGCAATAAAAAAAAAAAAAAAAAAATCACTTTGAGACTGTCATTTATATGTCTTATATTGCAACATTCACCTCCAGGCATTGATTATAACATGATGTTTACTATTTTATATTCCTGTATACTGTCTCCTATTATTAAAAAAGAAGTATTTTCCATATTAAATGGAAACATGTGACATTAAAAATTTTTAACTCATTGTTAAAACCTGGAAAATTTCATACAATGAAAAATATTCAAAATTCTTCTTTTTATATCAATCCAGAATGATACATTGGAGGCTAGAAATTCCTTTTATTCTTCTCAGTTAACAGCTGATTAATAAACATGCCTGTCTTTTGAAAGAAAGTATTTTACCTGAACTAGGCTATTTAAAAAAACCCACTATGTTCTTAGAAACATATTGAATTGAAAGAAAAATACAGGAGAAAAATATATCTAGATTTCTAGCTTATATGGTCATTGGAGCCCAGATATGGCCAAACCTAATTTTTATTATGATACTGTGCAGCCTGATATTACTCTGTTAGATCTTCACAGTGCATGGAAAATCAAGGTCTACTTCAAGTACAGTGAAACGTGTTTATGTGAGACATTGGACACATATCAAAACATCTCCCTCTGTTTCACAGTCCCATCTTTCCTTTGTTTAAGACTACTCGTTATTTCCCTGTCTACAATTGGGATTTTTTTATAAATGTTTATGGAGATGAAATTATTCTTTTTCCCACAGTGATAAATTCTCCAGCTTACCTTGAGATCTTGGTTGTTTATTTGAAGGTCAAGAACCTGAATCCGTACTCTAAACTGAATGCTCTCCTCAAAGTTGTAGCTTTTCATAAAGCAGCTGTGTACACAGGAGGAGTAGCACTTTGGTGATACTTAAAACAACTGTGTTTATAGACTGTAATAACAGAATGTAAATATTTGTACCAAAAGTCATGGCTCATACTCTGTTCTCAAACACTTTTAAACTTAACAGCTTAGCCAAACACAAGAGTAGCCTTAGACCAGGCCTGGATATGGTGAATTTCCAACATTGCTTATGCTTCTCCACACATAATTAATACATTCTCCTTTCTAACATACTAGGAATGGCTTTACAGAATTACATGTGTTAAGACAAAGAATGTCAAGCCCAGATGCTAGCAAAAAACCACTGGAAACATACATCCATGTAGTTCCACCACATGGCTGAAAAACCACAGCATCTTTTTGCTATAAGCAGAGAATCATGAAGAACAGGGCGCTTTGTCTCTTATATAAAGCATGTAGGTGTGTCTGTGTGCATGTATGGGGCACATTTAATGCATAAAATTGTCAGCTGAAGTACAGCTTTTTACATTAAAACCAGAAGCAATTATTGTTTTCCCCTTTCACCCAGTTGATAAACACTCACCCTATCTGACAGAATGATCTCAAGTCGTGTTTGATTTCTCAGGCTCAGGATTTCCAAACTGCGATTCCTTGCTGAGGCTGGCAGGAAACCACAATGGTTTGTAAAGCAGGGGACAAGAGCGACCAAAACCAGAATGGTTCCCACCACCACTACCACAAACGCCGTGTACAAACATACAGACTAGTCCAAAGAAGAGAATATTACCTGATCCACTGGCAATACTACAGAACATAATTATACGTTCAACTTCACCACTCAGATGTTTTCTCCCTGTGTTGAGAACTGCGAGTTACATCTGTGCTGCAGAAATGTTTCTTTGGTCTCAAATGCCATGAGTCTCAGATTTTAGAGGAAGATGAAGCAGTCTCCATCAAAGCATTAGTTACACATATGCTATGGTTACTGAGTACAGCAATTTTTTCCTCTTTAGTTATGGGTCACCTCATTTAAGTTTAGAGACAGTTCACAATCTATTACCCACCATCTAAAATACCACAGATCAGGCTGTTTTAGCTTAAAAAAATCCCACAGTGCCAACAGGCAAGAGGGATAAACTGAATGTCAGTGGTTAAATTAATAAATTACCTAATAATGGTAGAGGTGAACTGCAAATCTTCTTACATATTCCCCCAACTTCAATAGCAGATGTTGAGCTGGAAGATAAAACTCAGCATTCAGCACAAATGAAATGCAAAGCCTACTGGTTCTTAGGTCCCACAATATCCATTCTGTTAAACTTTCTGCCACCGGTTCTTCAGAGATGCCCCACCATACATTTAAGTGTTATTATTATCTCAGTAGTGACACCAACCTGAAGCATAACAGTGACCTTTAAAAGTAGAGAGGTCATACATGTGTGCCTTCTTAATATTTAAGAAAGGCTTAAAATGTATTTTTATATATTCATAATACTGAAGATATAAAGAGTGATTTTTAAACTTGGCAAAACACTTTTGATTAGAAATACAGAGAGTATTTAAAATATATACTACTACAGCTGACGTAATGCACATGCCATTAGAATATATACTGACTATAAGCATCATTCTTTTCAGTACTTGAACAGGCGATGGATATTCTCAAAATATTATTGTACATATACTTATTCTCTATTGCAGCTCAGGTAATTTTATAGTTAGAGTCATTATTTATTAAGCTTGCAACAAATATAAGCATCATAGATGCATACGTGCATTCTCTGAGAACTTCTGAAATATGCATCATTAGAATTAAAAAACATTTTTAAAATCTCATGCACCTCTTGACAAGCAACAAGTGTGATTACTTGTCTAAGTGTGGCTAGTAAGGGAGAGCTGCAGGATCACACTCTTCATTTTCCCAGTTTGAGTTCATTTTCCACCTTTATGATCATGATCTGTTCTAAGAATAAATTTCTTTTAAAATGGGATCTTGATTGTCCCATACCCTCCCCAGAAATCATCTTAGAATTAATCACAGCTACAAGACACTTTAAAAGAAGCTGTAGCTGTGAAATAACAATATTTGGTATTTAATTGACCCATGGAAATAAGACTTTGTTAAAACTGACTCCATAAAAAGCTGGTTTCAAAGGACCATAGAGAGCAGATGGATTCTGGGAAGGAATTAAGTGTCTGCTGGTAGGGGGGTGATGGGTTGCTTCATTAATAAAATGTGAACAGCAGGAGGACAGTAATGAATAGGCACCCTAGAACTGGCATACCAAATTTATTCTATCAGGCGTGTGCATTCACACACTCAAAATGTAACAAACCCTCACAAACCCAAGACACTTTTACTATACTGACAAGTTGAAGGAATCTACAAAGGGATTCCTCTAATAGCAAAGTAAATGGTAACTGCATGATAACTTCGAAAGTGGTGGAGAGACCTCTGAATGCGAGGCAGCTTTCCCCAACAGGTGGTCGGGCTTTTATGTCATGTTTCTTCTCAGGCTTAGCTTTCCCAAAATTACCTCTCGGTACACTGATATCCTGTGACAGTATGAAAGACACTTTGCTATTTTCCTATGAGCATTCATGGCACTTGAAGGAATGAGACAATATCATGCAGGGAAAATGCAGCAAATTTAGATCCCAGTTGAATAGAGCATTTACTTAGGTATCCAGCCTCAAAGATTGTGCTGCTCTCCACTCCTCTGTAGCAGAGGAATTTTCTGTCATGATTGAAGATCTCTGACTTGACTACACAATCAGCCTTAACGATGATTGTATACGGCAGCTTTTTATTGCTGATTACAAAGACCAATACAATTTTTATTTAATTAGCCCTCACAGCACGTAAGACCTATATATATGTCATACATTTCTGGAAAGGAGTACAGAAATCCTGAACAACAATGTGTTAGTGTTCAGCAATGACGAAATGCCTGAAGAGCTCTACAAAGAAAGTCAAAAATACCTGGGAGGGTTTCACTAAGCACTAGTGACGAGGGCTGCTGCAAAACAAGGAATATGGTTCCCTTTTAACCCACATTAAGGTACATATTTAGTATCAAATATTTTTGTGTAAAGTGTCATATTAACTTTGATATACAGTTGCTTCTTGAAGGTGTAGCATCTACTACACTGGTCAAACCCCATCTCCACAGTTCATGAGACTTTGGGGGTTCTTTTATCATGGAAGTTGGCATATTGTGGTCCAACTTTATAAATTGATGGTAAGTTTTCTTAACTACAAAAGCAGTAAGTGTCAGCTTGGTCCCTCAACAGTTAGCCTGACATTTCTCCCCTACAAGCTGAATGCAGAAGGAAAAAACTGTCCAAAATCTCCATGGAATAAAAGCCATTGGAAATCACTATGGAAGCACCAGCTTGTGCAAGAACATGCGTGCTTCCACACCAGAAGACTGCAATGTATTCCAAGAGGCTCCTTACTCTTGGAATTGAGTTTGCCAGAGAAACGTTGGAGGCATAAACATGCAATTGGTGCTTTTTGCACTGTTTATTCAGTTATCTCCTATAGGAGTAGGATAACTTTTAGTGGTACCTGAGCAGTGCAAGAATCACAGCATTGTTTTTTGTTCTTTGACTGAATGAATGTATTCATGAGAGAGATCTGAAACAAGCCAATGAATCTGGTTTTGCTATGAAAAGGAAGCTACTTAAAAAGAACTACTTGTCTAAACACAGTAAGAAAATAGGATAAATATTGTGTGAGGGGGTTATTTTTTTTCTGGCCACCTATATGCTTTCCTGGAGGCATCTTTTTAAAAAATATGCACTATAATATTCATTAATTTAAATTTCATTTTCTTTCAGTATCGTTTACGGGCCTCATGATACCACAGTCTGTGGTGCAAAGAAAGCAGAAAGATATTTGTTTTGTTTTTTTAAGGGGGGGTCCCTTTCAGAGATCTAACATAAATTTTAAGGAATCCAACACCTCACCAGTAGTGTCCCACCTACTTTTGGTACAAGCACTTAAATCTGAGAATTTAAAATACTCTTTCAGAAGCATAGCTTAGAGGAGAATGTAACGTCACTGAGTGTCAACAATATTTCTGCTTCTTCTGCAGCGCTAATTGTAACGGTAAGCTGTTTTTTGCTAAAAGCTAGAGGAAAAGGGGTAAGGAAGCAGCTCAAACACTTGTTTTTACATTTGTCAACTTTTTGTTGATATATTTTGCAGTTTTCACTCACGTCTGCTAATAAGTCTCTAAGAAATCTTTGTGCTCCCAAAAATCTAGTAGTGTAGCCTACTATTTGAGTTTGAAAGCTGGTGTAGTAATAAGACATATTATGTATTTTCTCTAGAAAAACTGCCATTTCCAAAAGAAGGCCTAAACTAGGGAAAATGTAGCCTGCAAAAAGCACTGGTGCAATTTAACACAAAAGGCCAAAAAGTGCTAAGAGTTAAGGCATCAATTGCACTTTGAAGTACAATGAAATGGCATTTTTCCTTTGCAAATTATTTGAAGCAGAATACCTTGAATCACCCAGTATTCTTCTTATGTGATATTCACTGTAAGGCTTTATCACCATTTTATTTACTTACCGACCTTGTGCTCTTCAGCCCATCACGAAAGAGGCACAGCTGGGAGATGGAACACACACATGCTTTATTTACCCCAGCCTTGCTTTCTGCAGTCCTAACTCTCGCTGAGGCAGGATGAACCCTGTTTCATACAGCTCACAGCTCATGCATGAGTCCTGGCTGTCAAAGGCCAGAGCATCTCCAAAATAAAACAACAGCTTATGCTTACAGATTTCCTTCTCCACCAGTACAACACATTCAAACTTTCATCAACGCTGTGGAAGCTGTCACCTTTGTCCAGTGCCCTTTAGAGGCATCAGAGAAGGGAGCTAGCGTTGGACCCACACTCACTGTCCTCTGTAGTGATACTTGTGAGTTAGGGTGAACATCTGTCTATCGGGTACAGGAACTGCCCTGCAGCTCTACTGCTAACACAACCACAGCTTTTTGAATCCTTTTATAAGAAAGCAAATGGGACTAAAAAAAATATTAGCTGGATCTGGAGGATGCTTTGTTTCAACATTAAAAAGCCAATGCTCCAGAACGCTCTTTAATAATTACTGCCATTATATAACAGCTGTAAGCCCAGCATTTGCTTCTTCCTTCCTTCCCCTTTCTTTAAAGTCTGGTGCACACTTTTATTCCAAAGATTTACATTTGCAAGAGGTAGGAAAAAATATGCATAGTCTTTCAAAACATTATTTTATATTTTCTTCTCCACTCATTTGGCACATGAAAAAATACAGCCAGATAAGCTTAGAATTGGGTTCACTAAAAAACTCAACTCTTAGAGTCTAAAAAAAATATTTAGAAATGATTACCTGACAGTGAAAAGGTAAAGATTATTAGGCTTTAAATAAAAATAGAAGAACATTCAATACATAGAAACAGCACAGTGATTTCTATATGCAGAATGCTTGCACAAAAGGTATTTAAATAAAAGTATACATTTTAGATATATATATAAAATTAGTTTAGCATACATATTTATGTATGTGATATTAATGCAGTTTCAACTTCATGAGAGAGCACCAGTTTCCTAAGATACATATAGTCCAAATTCCTTCAAAGTAGAACTTTTGGAAGGTATTTATGGATCTAAAGTGTAGGTGTCTATGATTGCTTTTGAAAACTCATTGCAAAGATCTGAAATATTATCCATTCCCTCTAATCCTTCCACCAATTTTCTCTGAGAAAAGTCAGACTTCAGCTTTCCACCCCACCCCCATTAGGTAGCACTAGCCAGAAATAAGATCAGCCTTCTCAAGGCTGAACAACCGTAGGTCATAGCCTCTCCTCATCCTGCAGTCTCTATTTCAGTGGCCCTGCACAAGCCTAGCTCCAGTATGTGCCTGTCTATCCTGTACTGGTGAGCCCAGCACTGGGTCCAATGCTGAGTGAAAGGTAAGGACTCTCTCCCTCAACCTTCCTAACACAGCTCAGCCTTTCCTGCTGCAAGGAGACACTGATGATTCCCCTTCACCTGGCTGTCCACAATGACCCCTGTGTTTTTTTCTGTCAAGCTGCTTTCCAGCTGTTCAGCCTTCTGCCTGGTCTGCATATGGGGTTCCTCATCCCATTTACAGGACTTTGCACTTGCCTCTGTTGTACTCCACAAGGTTCCTGTCAGCCATCTCATTTGGGAACTTCTGAACAGCAGCCCTTTTTTCCATTGTACAGACTTCTCACAATGTGGTATCACTTGGAAATCTGCTGGGATACTCCATCCTGTTATCCAGGTTTATTAATAAAGATGTGACAAAGTCCTGGCACCAGTATGAGTCCCTGAGGCATGCCACTGATAACCAACCACCAGGTGGACTTTCTTTGCACTGCTGACCACTGCTCTTTCAGCCCCCTGGTCCAGCCCGTGTTTCACCAGTCTTGTCATTCCCATTGGTTGGAAGTTGCTTCATGTTCCTAAAACTTCATTTGAGTTCAACAACTGGCAAAGTTGATACAGTTTATAGCGATGAAGACTACGAATTAAGTCAAAAGATCATTCCCCAAATCTCCATATCCCCCTTCCTGTGATAAAATCCAAACACGAGGCACTGAAATCCCTCAGGATTCCTCATGACTGACAGAAAGTCTTACGATAATAAGGTTCTTCAGGATCATCTGAAATAGATGCTACTATCTAAATATAAATGTACTATCATTATTTCAATGGGCAATCACTGAAGTAAACAGCAACATTTCTATCAATGTGAAGAGCTCCACTACAGACAGGTGCACATATATTTGCATGTATCTGGAGCACCATGCACTGGCACACTGTTTGGATTTAATGGAAATCCACAAATGGAGAATTTTTAGCATGCAGTTTTCAAACGCTTCAAAATATGTTATGTCTTAAGCAAATGTAAAATCACTTTTGTTCTTGCTGGAGGCAGAAGAAATAAAAATAAGCTATTTCTGAATTGTCTGTGTTCAAAGAAACAATCTAAAAAGGTCTTATAACCTCAAAACACCTTTCCATCTAGATATGGCAATTCTCAAATACAGTTATTAAAGTCTTTGCAAATATCTGACAGTTGAATGTAATAGTAAGCATGAATATTTTCAGGTTGAGATTTCTTCCAGAATGTACTTTCTCTTAAAAAAAATAGATAAGGGAGAGGAAAAAAGATAGATCTATATCAGTTAGAAAACCCAGTAAACAGCAGCTTGTTAGAGGTTGGCTACTTACAGGTTATAGTTACAGGTAGAAGAACTTCAAAAGCCAAACAGATGAGCGTGAAGGAAAACAGCTCCTGTAAATAAAGAAAGAAACTGAGTGAAGGCAGAAAATCATCAGAGATATCTTAAAAATTTCTCAACCATAACCTCAACAAAATACTTGAATCCCAAGCACCCACATTGTAAGACCAGCTTTTACAAAGCCATTCCCAGTAGGGGATGCTGCTGTTTTAACTTCTATCACACAAGCAAACTGTTTGACTTTGGGAATCCTTACTTGTACCCCAGCTTCTCTGTCTTCCAAGATGTAACATTTTTTGCTGAACAATTACGTCAGTACAACATAAAATGGAAAAGATTTACAAGTTTAGCTGATTCTGTCTAGAAAGACAAGGCAGCAGCACACAAGCAGGGAACTGAATGCCATATGGACAAAACATCATCACTGAATGTGTTCACTTGCATCAGTGCCACTGCAAAGCATATGCAAGGCTCTTTATACTACATAGTCATGGAGAAGCATCCTTTTTACATTCCTGGGCAAAGCATTCAAGTAACTATGAAAAAGAAGCATCACTAAAAAAAAAGAAAATGTTGAGGTATAAGCTATTAAGCATGTAAATAGATTTAATTTTATCAGATAAATGAGATGAAGGGATGTTGCAATAAACAACTTTCTAAACAAAAGTTCTCAGAACATCTGTCTTCAGGAACCCAGGAACTCTCCAAAAATGCATAGTGAGAATGGTAAGAGTGGGGGAGAGGGAAGGAACTCAGAATGGTACTCAGTCTCGACATTCAAATCAGGGACTGTTCATCACGGAGTGCTGTGATAGGACAAGGGATAATGGCTTCAAGCTGAAAGAGGGCAGGTTTAGGTTAGATGTTCGGAAGAAATTCTTTACTATGAGGGTGGTGAGACACTGGAACAAGTTGCCCAGAGAGGCTGTGGAATCCCCATCCCTGGGAGTGTTCAAGGCCAGGCTGGATGGGACTTTGGGCAGCCTGTTCTAGTGAGAGTGTTCCTGCCCATGGCAGGGGTTTGGAACTAGACGATTTTTGAGGTCCCTTCCAACCCAAAGCATTCTATGATTCTATGATTAAGTTTCTGGGGGAAACAGGAACTCTGTTATGCCTGGATAGTCTTTTCTACCTACACTCTCAAAGCAAGTGTATGAGACCTAATAGAGAATTACTTTCCTTATAGTGGTAGGTGAAACTGGACTAGCTCATAAATTGCAAATATGCAATGAAGCTCCTAATTTATTTGCATTTATGTTCAGCCCTTAAGGGACCTACTGATACCAAATGCTATAGAACACATTATCATCATCTCTAAAAAAAAAAATTCCAATTCCTGCCTTGCCTTCAGTGATAAAAGACAAGGCCATCATCCCCTAATTACATTTATCATTTTCCAGGTGAAACCTAGCAGATTCTAGCTGAAGAACACAGTTCATATTATTTTCATATTAAAGAGTATATAATTTTTAAAAAAATAAACCCGTATAGGTGTATTAATCTTTCCTTATGAATAGAGCCACGGAAAAAGTTGTAGAGGAGTTTGAATTCCTACAGTGGATTAACAGAAAACTTCAACAATATGCACTGATTCATACTAAAATACAAAGAAAATTAATCAGAACAATGACATTAAGAAGCAAGATACAAAGTTGTTGAAGAGTAAAGATAAACGATTTGTTTAAAATAAAAAGCTGCTCCCTTCATGCCAAAAATTTTGATGTTATTTTTACAATCTTCTATAAACAAAGGAAATATTAATGAAAAAAAATTTGAATCAAAAACATATTCAATATCATAAATATTCCTGACAGTTTTTTGGACACAGTATATATTTTATCCTTCACTGTGGTGAAAATATTATAGAAAATTAATAGAAATCATCATGCAAAAATGAAGAATTACTATTAAATTTAAAAATAAAACAAAAAAAAATCTGACAACTTTGTGGGTTTTTTGGAAACACCAAATATGAGTTTTCTGTTCCTTCACAGGACATAATTTTTACATGTTAGAAATCCTGATAAAATGGAAATCCTGCTCTCAATTTGAATTAGATGTAAACAAAACCAGAACAGCAAAATTTTCCTGAGCTTACTCGGACACACAAGCATACGCTATTGCTTGTGCCAGGTAGAAACATTCTTCTTCCTCACTATCTTGCAGGCTCCATTGTGTAGTTACCAGGTTTTAACCTAATCTTGCAAAGACTGAACCAACCTATGCTTTCCTAACAAAGTATTCATAAAATTGTGTATAGTTACCAAAGAAAAGACCTTCCTAATTCAAATCACCAAAAAAAAAAAAAAATCACCTGTTTGAAAAGCTGAATTGCATCAAACCCTTGAAAGATGGCTATATGACATTCTGCTAAGAGATTTGTGCTGATTGTGCACTATGATATCTTGCCTGGACACTTGAAGGAGAAAAGCTGTGTGGGGCTGTTATTATGTGCAGTGTGGGTTTTGTTCGGAGACAGCTGCAGGTTCTTTATGTCAGATCTGCTGCACCTCTTGATGAGATTGATCCTTGACTAAATAGCACACTGAAGATAATGACTCATATTTTTTTGTCTTTCATATTCCAGCCAGTAAATAAAGCCCACCAATCACAAGAGGAGCCTTGAGCCTTGCCGCAGTAACGCAAATGGCAAAACATTAACTGATTTGACTAGGGGCAGGACCAGACCTCAGAGTAGGCAACTGCTGCAATCCCAGAAAGGACGCTACATAAAACATGTGCACAGAGATGGTTTCAGTGTAGCTCTCCTAGTGAAAATTTACCCTCATTTTTCATGGTCATTTGGGCCTTGAAAAAAATAAAATTGGATGTCCAGATGCAATTAGCTAAAAATAATAAAAGTATAATACTTAATAATTTAATTACTCTTTTGATTAGAAGATGTGGCTTAATATTCCTTTTTACACAATTAAACATTTCAGCTTAGTGTATATTATAAACACTCTATAGTAGTTTTAAATTATTATAGCTATAAAGACTTTCCAAAGCATTATGAAATATTTCTTTTAACTATAAAACTATTTCATATAACCAGGAGCCAGTAAAGATGAGATTAGTTTAACTATAGAGAAAGAACACATTTTAAAAATTATTTCTGTATATGGCACCTAGCACAATATATGTTCTGCTCTCAGTTCAGACGTCAATTTTCTAATCAAGCCCGAGACAGCTGCTGTAAATATGCATCCTATCAAGCGATATTTTTTTTTGAGGTAGCATGAGAAAGAAACTTACTTTCAAATCCTGAACTACTCCTAATTAATTATGCAAATAGCAAATGCAGCTATGTCTTGCAAACTATTTAATCTTGCTACTGATTCTCAGTGCTTGACTTTCAACAGCGTTGTAATCCAAGCACTTTCTGACTGTCTGTCTGGAGCATGTGCGGTCAGATAAAGCTACTTACTTGTTTCTGAAGGCCAGCAAATACAACATGCTGCTTTTTGCACTGCCATGAGTATTTTAGACAGACATATCACACTGACTTAAGGTGCTAGGAGACACTGATTCAGAGGAGACAAATTGTTTTCAAGATTCACTGAACGCCCATCAATGTCTTTTAGAAGTCATTAAGGATTCGGCAACAGAGGAATCCACATCAAACCCTGTGCTACATCAGGAAACTACATCAAACCTCGTGCCACAACAGAAAATCAACAGACCAAATTTTTAAGGGGGTTTAAATAAAGATAAAGCCACCACTCTAATCTCACTCATAAGCCAGAAATGAGCCCATGCATTGACATCAATAATAACTGTTTATAAGAAGAGATGTTGACTTAAATTTTAATGTGCCCTATTTGCTCCAGCACATGAAAAACATCACCTGAAAATAAGTATACTGCTTTTTGCATAACAAAAGCATTTTGTATCTCAGTGGGTAGTTTGGTCAAGCACAGAAAAAGTTACACCAGCTGTACTAAATGGGCATTGTCACTTCCAAGACATGGTCATGCTCCTTGTGCTGGCTGCTACTGCCTCTAAATTCCACTCTATAATTACACTGGCCAGTTCCCCTCACTAAGTGTGCAGAAAACTAGCCAATAAAACTGAACAGTTTATCATTACATAAAATGTAATTATATTTAAGTTCGATTTTCTTAACTTTTGTCACTCATGTCTTTCTGAACCTCTATTTCCAGAAACCTAAATAGCATATTTTAGATTTATAATTAATTTTGTTTCCACATTACCATAACAATATTTTAAGTACCTGTCTAATCTGTGGGCACTTGGTCTGTAGAGGTGGGACCATCTTTAAATGAAGGCAATGCAAAATTCCTGCCACATCCTGGCGATTCACAAGCTCTGCTTGGGGCCAAGCGACTGGGTGCCTGCTCAGGAGCTGCACTAGTGCTGGCCAGGCAAGCAGCCCGGCAACAGGAAAGCAGTAAGACCAGTATCTGAACCCTCAGAGACTTTGCAACACACTTTCTACACTTTGAAACACTTCAGGAAGATAATTTGCCCAGCTGCTGGAGAACATAAAGGAGGTTGTTAGTAATTCTAACTGAATGAATGGGGAGGCTTTGGTTCATTTCTAGTGCCAAGAAGTATTTGTCTAAGCTCACAGGGAAAGCAAGAATTTTCAACTTGTATCTTGGGGGACAAGAGAAGTTGAGTCTTTGTTCTGAAAAAATGAAACATCCTGATCTTTTAACTCTTCCCAGCACTGAAGTGAAATATTTAACCAAAGCACAGATAGTACATACATTTCACTCAAATTATTCCAACCTTCTCCATCTTGTAAAGAGAATTTAGTGAATTAAAATCCCTTCATCTTTCACCCACATCCTTGGCATGGAAGGGATGTCACACTGGATGCATTTCTTAAAAAGTCAACAACTACTCACTGAGCTCTGTGAAAGCTTTTCAGTCTCTGATGAGCAGTACGTGCACCCACTGGAGATGATGGCCCTAGCTTCACTGAAGAGATCCCCTAAATATACACAGATCAGTAAGAGAGATGGATGAGAGCCAGCCAGCGCAGGGCTCACTAAACACTTTCCTTTAGCTGCAGGAAAATGGGAATCAGTAAAAAACTACCATCCAGTTCTAGAAAATGCTATTATCTGTTGCATTTTACAGCAGCACTGGCAGCAGGCTGCTGCTTCTCAAAAGATCACAGCCCAAGCTGACAGCCCACCCTCCAGTCCAAACAGGAAGATGATTTATTGCTATCTGTCTTGACAGCATCCATGGTATTTTCACCTGGTGCTGCATTTACGTACAGATGCTGTCTTGAACCAGCACAGATAAACGGTTTAGCTCCAGGTCAAGAGAATTATTTTTGTTCTGATAAAATTCTGCTACTCCTACACCTGAGGTTTATGCTAGATGTTTCAGGGATTGTTTAGATAGTGGATAGCATGATTTGCATCTGGGATGCATCAGTAATGTCACTCTATTCCTAGCTGAGTTCTGTGCACGTTTGGGTTCTTTGTTTAGCAGAGAGGCACTTCTGTGACTTCATCACAATGCAGGAAGATGAAATTAAGTTTGCTGAGGATTTACTAAAGTTGTGCTATTTCTCAAACAACTAACAGTAAAGACACGTACGCTGTTGCCACCTCCAGTGCTGCTAGTCATCTGCTATTGATCCAGTTCTCATAACCTATGCATCATAGGTTGTCTAGTCCCTGGTCCTCACACACGAGCATTTGCCCACAATCTCAGTGTGCCAGCAGCTCCTCACACAGCAGAACACTGACTAATGCATTTTAGGGAAAGGGGTACAGCTATGTATCTGTTGCCTAGGAGTAGCAATGCCACGTGAAGCTGAGTAGGGAGTGCCTACATAAGAGGTGAAGCCTCGTACACAGAGAAATGGCTCATGTCAATGTGTACTTCATACATCCAGTAAATGCATGCATAACTACACTTTTGTGACTCCTGCTTTGCCTGATCTGAAAAAGACCAAAAGTGTCTGCAAAGGTTTTGAACTAAGCTAATGAAACCATGGAAAGCAGTGGTAATAGAAAGATTAACTCTCTACTGGACTTCCTGCCTACTTGCTTCTCCATTTGTGAATAGAGATGAATAATTACATCCTCTTCAGCACTAAAAATAACCAAGCACAGTCCCTGAGCAACTAGTGTCTCTGGACAGTAGCCTGCAGCTGTAGGGACTCAGGAAAAGCAATCACGGGTACTGCTGCACTTAACATTTCTTCCTCGCATGTACCATTCCTTCCTGAACCTGGAACACTCAACTCAGATTTGCCATACAAATTATCTTCTTGTAGCAAAGCCGTATTTGCCTACTGCCAGGGTTCATTTTGCAGAATTTTACAACAGGTCCCTGATTGATTGACCTTCCAGAAGAAGAAAACTTGCTGATTTTATCTTTCCAAAATGGCCCACTCTTGTAAGACAACCGTCTGCTGTGATCGAAGAATCATAGAATGGTCTGGGTTGGAAGGGACCCCAAGGATCATAGAGCTCCAACCCCCCTGACGCAGGCAGGGCCACCAACCTCAGGCCTGGAGCTACACAAGGTTGCCCAGGGCCCCATCCAACCTGGCCTTGAACACCTCCAGGGATGGGGCATCCACTACCTCTCTGGGCAGCCTGTTCCAACACCTCACCCCTCTTTCTGTAAAAAACTTCCCCCTAATATCTAATCTAAACCTTCCTTCCTTTAGTTTTAATCCATTCCCCCTTGTCCTGCCATTGTCTACCCTTTTAAAAAGTTGATTCCCCTCCTGTTTGTATGCTCCCTTCAGGTACTGGAAGGCTGCAATGAGGTCCCTCTGCAGCCTCCTCTTCTCCAGACTGAACAAGCCCAGCTCCCTCAGCCTCTCTTCGTAGGGCAGGTGCTCCAGCCCTCTAATCATCTTCGTGGCCCTCCTCTGAACCCTCTCCAACAGTTATCTCCTAGTACAACTAACGTGATCTCATAGTACAACTATTTCAATTCTCAGATTTCAGTTTTGAGACAGAGTTGTTAGTACTTGAAGTAGAACAATGGATAAGATGCATATCTTTTCTTTTTCTTTCTTACACACACTGTGTTTTCTAGTTGATTTGGGGAACAAACCAAGGTCTTGTGGTGCTGAGTTACATTTAAGGCCTGATGGCTATCTCTTACAACAACAACAGTACAGGCCAGCCAGCACAGGAAGGATCCTGTGCTGAAAGGTGGAGATAGAAGCTCAAGACCTATCGTTTTCTGTTTCATCCATAAAAGATGACATACAATCTCCTCCTGGACAAGACACAGGCACTATACAAACAGGAACTGTATCAGCACTCAAAGCCCGAGAAGCAACTGACTCAGGTAAACCAAGTGGAAAATGTGGCTATACCAAGGATTAAACACACCTGCTAAAATTGTTTTCTAGTATCAATGAAACCAAACAAGCAAAGTCAAAATTAACCTGGACATTTGAAATGAAACCAATTGGTAAAAAGGAGGTACAGCAAAACGATCCACACTGGTCTCGTTCTAGGTGAATAAAATGTTTGCCAAATATGATGCTATTTAATTACAATACTGAACTTGAACACATCAGCACTTTTTAACAAGAAATGGAGTTTATCAGCCTTGTCCACTCAAAAATTCTGTTCATTAGAAAATTCACTGCTTGAATACTACTCCTGAGTATTTCCAGTAGTCAGTCTGAGATTTACAGCTTGATCTGTGGCCACTGAATTGCAGAAGACAACTTTTCTGCATATGGAATGAGACTCTGTATGCTGCTTTGCCAGTGGAATGTTTATACTCCAGGCTTTTAAAACAATTCTCCAGGTTCACCCTTGTCTGAACTAGCTACTGTTATTGATTACCAAACTTATTTAGCATTCTTTTGAAACTAAAATAAACGAGGCAGTTCCATAAATAAAGCACATTTTGTGCTACAATAACAGGCAAATGAGAAAAAAATCCAAAACCTTAGTAACGTCTGTGTCTGAGAGAAGGTATGTTAACAGCCTTGACATATTGAAATATATCAAAAGGCAAACCCCTCTATTCTTAGCTCACTGTGTAAGATGTGCTTCAAACATGAAGTATGAGACTGTAAATTATTGACTGAAGAACTACATGACTTACACCAGATCTGATCAGAGTTACTAATTCACAAGCACACCTCTTAGAACATTTTGACAGGTTTCCTAGGATGGTGTCCTGTGCAGCCCCTGTAAGAAGCATACTTTATTTCATCAGCCGTGCCATTAAGAAAGATATTGAATATCACTAGAATATGAAGAGATCCCACTGAGGTCATACCACACTGAGAGTAAAACGTTGATTACTGCTACGTGGGAACAGTTTTTCAGCCAGTTTTACACAGAACCTTACAGCAGATTAAAACAGGTTGGGATTCTCAAATTGTTTATAACAATGTTACGAGAGGCAAAATCCCTAGTGAATCTAAAAATTTTTCTCTGTTGCTTTTCCTTACACATAAGGCCTGTCAGCATCCCATAGCATAAACAGAGTGATTATGGCACTATTCATTTTTGCAAAAAACACAATGAGTATTACTTTTTCTTCCTTTTTATATTCTAGACAACTAAATATACTTGCTTATTTGCTTTATTTTTTCATTTTTCTTAAAAGTATAACTGCTCTACTTTAGTTGTCCATCCTCTCACCCACCCCAAAGATAGTTATCTTTGAGATTTCTGAGATGCCATTACTCAGTTTATCAAATTCAGTGGATTTAAAATCATGTATGATCTTTCTAATCTATTCTTTCCTAATTAAAGATCTTGATGTTGAAATACTAGATCAAAAATGAATAGGAAGATACTGTTTTATCTCCAGCAATCATTGTGTATATTTCTTACCTTGGGAGTTTTTCTTGGGTTTTATATGTCTGTGAGCCTATTCCCAAGCAGTGGATATACAGAAGTACATACATGTGAACACAAACACAGATCATACCACAGGATGGGGAAATATCATTCCTTTCAATGCTGCAGCTATCCCCCAAGTTTATCTAACACAGATAAGTGCACAAACGTACATGTTGATATTTCATGTTAGTTGTGCAATTTGCATACACTTTCAATAATCAAGAAAATGTGGCTTGCCTAATTAAGGTAATGGAGTTAACTGTCATTCATGATTCCAAAATATTATCATCTCCATAACGCACTCAAGTAATTTTTGTGGTCCTGAGCAATTTCTTGAATTTGCAATTTGGTAATAAACATGTCATATACTTCAAACATTAAAGGTTAATTTTGCACTGGACTGCAGTTTAGTTATTGTGCTTTCATTGGATATGCAGTAGGGCTTGAATTCATAAATCTCAGTGCAGGCAATTTTTCTTTCTTTTCAAATGGAGATCTGAAACTTTTTGTAAGAGTCTTTAAAAAGAGTTCCTTTTTATTATAGTATCAGGTAGCCATATTTCTGAGGAAACAAAACACAATAAAAGAATCAATAGCAGAACACATGCTGCCTATCCTTCCCCATAGGGATTCAAACCCAGATATTTCTTTATGCAACTATACAACTCTATTTGCATGAAATTTTACCGGTAAAGAAGTGGAAATTTTCCAAAGGATAGTATGCTTATATTTCTTAATACACAAAGATAGACATTTAAAAAAAAAAAGAAAACGAAAAAAGAGAAAGCCAAGAAAACAGACAAGCACACAGGAGCTTATCAACATGATTCACAAAGAAACCATGGGAGTTACATAGGGGTGAAAATTCTTCAGAAGGGTTAGATAAGTACAGAAAACAGCAATGCAAAGAACCACTCATATTTAATAAAAGCCATTAACAGCCTCTAAGGCTGAAAATGTGAACTGAAAAAAGTTCATGAGAGTATGGTTTTTTTTTTTTTTTGGTCTAAACAGAATTAATTTTGATTCCATGTCACAGGCAGACGTTTAATACAGCTAGGTCATGCCCTCTCAAAATATTTAGCAAAGCTGTCTGGTTATATTTTCCTTTTCAGGGAATACATGCAGCCGTTGAAATTGCTTCTTTTATACTCCCAACAGCCTCCTTCCCACAGGCACCACTCCACACTGCCCCTCCCAGCATGTAGGCTTCTTGCTAGGGTCTTGTGTTTGGAGAGGTGGGATCAGCACAGCTCTCGCGCAATTTTATTCCCATCTTCATGGCAGATGTTCTATGCCACTTCAGAAAATTGCCTAATCTTCTTCTACTTCTGCTTTCACCATATGTGAAAAGAGGTGGGTGGGAAGGAAAAATAATAGCCACTTTTGCTGATAAAACACTTTGAATGTTACACATGAGGAGTATCATATGCACGGTAAGTAATTGCAATAAAGAAAGAATTACTATGAATTTTTAAGCACTAGAACTGCTGTGGGAAAATTTTGCCCCTGATTTTTTGATGCTATTCATACTTGGATGGTTACTCTTAGGTTCATCATAAAGAGTTTCCTCATGTGTACAAATTTAAAGGACTGCTTTATAGATCATAAAAATATGTACTCAATTACTTCAAATAACACTTGGGGAACTGCATGTAAATGGTGCATAAATTGCTCAATGAATCAAGCCAAAGTCGCTTTCAAAATCAGGAACCTGGGGGTAACCAACATCAACAAACACATACACACTGTTGAGAAGGGAAAGCTTATTACTGCAAAGTACTTTTCATCTGTGCTGTAAATAAAATGGAGGCTTTAAACAAAGCCACTTCAAACATGCATCTGCAGCAATTCTATTACAGAAGCTGGTAGTGGCTCAGGGACAATCAATGTACTTTGCGTCAATATTGTTTTGATTTGCATTACAGTATACTTGTACAGTGTATAGATTTATAAAACAGCTTATTCTCCACTATAGATGTTCCCAACAAGCCTACTTAAGCCCTGTATACCATAAACTGTAAATCAAGGGTTTGACACTGCAAAGCTCTAGTGAACTGACTTAACGAAGTTGGAATTCTCCTCTTGCCCTTTACCAAGACTTGTATCATCTTCATCAAGGCCTCTAAAATGATTCTAAAATGTATTTGGTACAACATGTTATAATTGTCATGATGCTTTAAAAAAACCCTCTCAGTTGATTGGGCCTTATTGGTTTTTGTCATTTTGGTTTTTTACCTTCTGACCCATCAAATTTTAAGTTCAAAGCCTACTGAAATTAGGTGCAGATTATTCCAGTTGATTTCAGTAATACATTTACAGTTGCAGACTTAATAATATAAAAGTAGAGCTTTATTGTTGGGCTTTTTAATGCCATAACTTCTGTTAATTTATATAGAAGACACCAAGATCTTAAATCCCAAACCCTTTTCCCACAACGTGCCCAGTACAGAAGAAAATCCCTGTTGGTCCTTAATTCCAAGTACTCTGTCAGTGTCAGTGTATATGGTAAATGCCTCTTGAGGCAGAGAGCTGGCTGCTGGTTGAGGGACTGGTGTGAATCTGTGCCATTTGGCCCTGGCTTCCTCTGCCCACACTTAAGCTGGGCAGGGTCACCAGAAGCTCCTGAGGAGCAGCACATGCCATGGCAAAGGGAGAGTTCGCCCTCACCTCAGGCATTATATTGTTTCTCCACAGCTGTGCAGCACTGCGGATAATAAGGCTCCAATAGCATCTTAGCATATGATATTATTTGTGCTTTACCTCTATCAAACTCCCTCTATCTGTGGACAACAAAAACATTTCTCAAATACTCTGTAGTCTTCAAGGCTCCCCTGGGCAAGATTGGTGAGAGGGACATGAGATCTAAATGGTTGTCCTTAGGCACCAAGCTATTTGATGGCTGTGCAAGGGGCACAGATTTTATGACATGCTTATAGGATAATTTGTTGATACTTCAGATCTGGAGAACAGAGTATAGGAGAGAAGATCTACACTGCTTAGAGAGAGGGCTATTGATTTTATGTTCACTACAGCATTATGAGACTGCATTAGGAGCAAAGAAACCCAGCATCTGAATATAAAAGGGAAATACAATTCAGTCAGTGTGGAATAAAATAAATATTAGTTCTGTCATCTGACAGCATTATAAACCATGCCAATCACTCCACACAGAGCAGAGGTCCCCAAATACAGTTTTGACTTCTTGACTATTTAAGATTGATAATTGCGAATGAATCAAAAAATGGTTTTTTTCCACTGTGTACTTTAAGTCATCAATCTCCAGTTTATAAAAGAGTATCTGACTGGACCTATTGCTTCTAATAATGCAGTTCAAAATCATTCACATTGTGTTCAGGAAGGAAAAGCATTTTTTTCCCTAAGTATTCTCTCAGCCCTTACTTCAAGAATATCTCAATACCTTGGCACTTGAAAATAAATGGATACACACTATGCCAATTATGCCAGCAAATCGTGCTTTGTATCACATTTTCCAGCCTGCCTTTTCATGCCCCTGTTTATGCATGGAACAAGTTCCTCATGAACACAAGCAAAGACCACATATTGTCCTTGTTTAAATGTCCCCTTGCAACTAGTTCCTTTCATGATGCCTTGTCTAGAGCAAGAGTGAGTAAGCAGCTTGGATACTGTTTTCATCACACTGCTCAAGACATCCTGGATATAATTTATACTGTCTCTCTCAACAACAGAAACTTCATCTTTATATTCAGCTGCTGTCCACTTATTACTTAGATAGTTCATCGTTGTTGTGGTTTAGCCCCAGCCAGCAGCTCAGCACCACAGAGCCACTCCCTGCCTGTTCCTACAGTGGGATGGGGAGGAGAATCAGAAGAAAAAGGTAAAGCTTGTGGGTTGGAATAAGGACAGTTTACTAGGATGGCAAAGAAGAGGAAAATAACACCACCACTACCACCTATAAAAATATACATATGGGTGACACACAAAGCAATTTGCTATCCTCCAACCAAATGCCCAACATGTCCCCAAGCAGCTGCCTCTCCTCCCTGGCCAGCCCCCTTCATATACTGAGCATGGCGTTGTAAGGTATGCAATACCGCTTTGGCTAGTGTGGGTCAGCTGTGTTCCCTCCCAGCTTCGTGTGAAAACTGACTATCCTAGCTGAACAACAGGACAATTGTTTAGGCCAAACACTAGTAAAGATTGTGATACAAAAAGTTTTAATTCTGTGTATAAATTATTCTTTGTATAAATTATTTACTCATGGATTCATCAATACTTCCTGACATAATTAAGAACACTGAATGAATACCTGGATTTCCAAGTCTGCACAATAATCAGCAATGTGTTTTCTTTACTACCTCACATGTAATACACAGTATGGAGAATTCAAACAGGAGAGTGACTATATCATCAGTTAAATGAGGCCAAATTCTGTTCCTTCATGTAGTTTGGAATACCATGATAAATTCAGTGACATTTCCACGGATTGGAACAACCCACATATGAAATCCTGCTAATGCAAAATTCAGCCACAAAGCTTTAGACCTCATAAGGTCTAAGATGTGGCTTTCAAGGTCAAGGCTTAAAGAGATGACCTCTGTAAACCCTGTGCTGTGGTAAATTTTACCTTTAGACTAATTTTTAGGGCAGCCTCACAGAAAATATAGCAAATCTAATTTTCATATCCATCAGTCTCAATAAAGGACAGATTAATTTAGCCAGTAATCTTTATATAAAACAAAGATTTTGACCTTCAAGACAACTATTTTCTGCTGCACCTAATAATATTGCCAAACCACTAACTTTAAGGTCCCGAAGTTGTTCTTATATGCAGGCCTTATACGTCCCAACCCAACAAAAGACTGGTGGTGTTACTGTATGGCTTCCATGCAGAAATTCATGCTTTCCTGCGATTTCAAAGCTTAAATTGCTCCTCTGGTTAAAGTAGACAGCAGTGCTGTCTTTATCAAGCTGTTGGATGCTTCATCCAATTGCCTGAGTCATTGGCAAAATAGCTTGAGGCTAGACAGGTATATTACTCTTTAGAAACAGATGGTGATGCACACAGGAGATTTAAGAAACATACATTCTCAAAGCAGCAACAGATCTCTCTAAAATGAGCTGTCCAATTTATTATGGTTTATACAAAATTTCTGCTTTTACCCTCTATTACCCCACCATTAAAAGTACAGTATTTGGAAACAGGCATCAACACCAAAGAGTTTTTATTCTCTGGGAAGCAACTTCAACAGGTAAAAACACAACATTCTTTTCTGTGGAGCAGGTATTTTGGCAGAGACAAATCCAGAAAATGAATGCTGAAAGCTAACATTAAATCAGGATTTTTTTTGTCACCAGTACCTGAAACATGCAGTTTTCTGAAGAAGATGCAATAGCCTGATATTATTTTTTTGTATTAACAGCTTGTGGGTGGGAGCTGGGGGGGGGGGGGGGGAGAAAAGAAGTGCATTACTGTTGCAATCATTTCCTGATTATTATCTTCCTATTTCATCATCCAGCTATCTATCTGCACTTTTTACATGGTAATAGCTGAACAGAGCCTATTAAAGATATATCAATATTTCTTTCCAACCCATCTTATTTAAAAATAAATAAATGAGCATGATATGTCAATGTACCCTAGCACAACATTTGGTATCATAATCACAACGTTTCTAATGCCAGCTCTGAAGTTTGAAATAAGCATCACATTGCTAAAGCTGTTCTTTAATTTTTGAAACACTAACTAAACTTTGTCTTCAAAACAGCCACAGAATCTGGAACGCACAAAAGCGAGTAAAGAAAACTATTACTCCTATAAATTTACATTTCAATTTTCTCCTTGGATTTTGGATGTCTTTGTATTAGGACTTTTATATTTGGTGGGAATTTTTGAGAGAAAGGAAAGCAAATAAATATGAATTTCCTCCTTAAAAGTGCCAAGATATAGCAGTATAATGGCATGCAGAGATCTTATTCATACTGTTACTTTAAAAAAAGAATAATTTAGATTCTAAAACTAGCAAACAAGTAACATGAAAACTACCACTCAAACCTAGAAATGTTCCCAGGACAATCACAATTCAGGAGTGTACTACAATATTGTTACCAAAGGTAATTACTTAACCCAAGCACTGGGGTGGAGGGCTGGGGAGGGGGGCGGGGCACAGAGCAGGGCATAGTAACCTTTTTGGTATGTTCAGCACTGTTCTATAGTAAAAATTAATTGAGAATTTAGATAGTAAAAATCAGCAACACTTTTGTCTCAGCAATTCCTCTTACTGAGGAGACAGAATTCAGATTGGATGCTGATTTTTCTTAAGGAAAAAACACTGCAGCATCCTCTTGCTTAGAAGAGTTTCTGTTATTGCCACCACTAATGCCAGTTAGGAACTAAGTATTTGACAATATTGTTCTTTTTGTGTCTGTATTTTTCAAGAACATCTAGTTAATAGCATTGGCCATCACTACAAAAGATAAAAGAAAGAATGAGAGACTAAATACCTAACAGCATACAATAGCTTTTTCCTCGCTGTTGGTCAAACACAGAATTTAAACAAGTAAAGGGAATGTATTAAATTGCTGTAAAACCTGCATTTAATAACCCAGATAGCCACAGAAAGTGATGTATCCCAGTTATTTTTCAAGGTGTGTATATCTCAGGGGATAAAAACTACCAATGTTACAAGAATTTCTATTTTCCAAGTAAATAAGGATGCACTTGCTTGGTTATGGCTTTTCCAGAATCTACTGGGTACTATCAATTCTTCAGGAAAGAGAAGATAAACAACATTAAGTGTTACAACTAAGAACAGACTGACTCATCTTTTCCTTTACAGGATATGGGTGACATCATTCCTCCAGCTGCTCAGCATGAGGGAGGTCAGGTGGTGATAATCTTTGCCAAAAGTGTCCAACAAGCACAGATGAAGAGTGGAGCCTTCACATCATCATAATCTTCTTCCCTCTGAGCTTGTGGATTTCCTTTTGGATGAACACAGCATGGTCCAGGGCTTTGCATGATTTCAGGGAATACGTCTAGCCAGGAGGAAATGGAGCCAGGCAGCAGCCACTCTTGGTGGCATTGTTCCATGGCAAACCAATCGATAATCCACCAGAAAATCCACTGAAGGAAATGCTGATTGGAGATGCATTACCTCCAGCTTCTTGGCTTTGCTTACATTAATGTGCGTTCATTGTGGGCACGCACAGTGACAGAGTAAACAATTTAAGCCGGGCCACTAATGCTACCATGGCTCAGGCCTGAAGATTTTTGCCAGGAAAAGACGCCAGACCACAGCATGAACTGCCCAGAACTCTCTGAATTTATTCCTGAAATTTGCAAGGTGGTAACGAAGATTCCTTTCAGATCCTTATGTCAAAAATGCATATGACCATGCTTTGTGCCTCCTGGCCACATTCAAGGATTTGCAGCAAGTGTCTTTCTCCCAACCTGTAAATGTGAAAGTTGTTAGATATATCACAACAGGGAATGGGTATCAATCATGGTACCATTAGATAACACATTACTTGTAGTGCCTGCAGTGCATGCATTTAGAAAACTGGGAACTAATTTTATCAAAAAGTTGCAAGAAGGAGTACCCGAAACACATGCTTATCAAAAAAATTTTCAAGAAGTGCTTGACTAAGTTTCTGGAATGGAAACACCCTAAATAGGAAAATCGTTACAGATACTTGTGCAAAGCCCATTCAATTTCAGAAAAGTACTTCCCATTGATTCTAATGTCTTCACATCAAAGTCTTAAAACCGATTGATTTTTTTTAAAATGCAGTTGCACTCCTGAAACACAAGCCTCTCATGTCTTCTCAACAGCCAGCTAAGACTCAGCTACATTTATTGGGATGTTTCCATGCTCAGGTTTAGCACAGAGTAAATGGTGCAACAATAGAGAGAAGTAGTCAGTGCCAAAGGAGAAGTAACATACTTTATTTAAAATGCATAATGACTGAGGGTTGATCGATTCCATTGTTCCCATTCATCTTGTCAGCAAAGGAAAAATGCACATTTATTTATCCTTCCTAATCAACTAATAATATTTAGATTAATTTTAGGCTACCTTCATTGTTCAATAATAGTATGACCAAATAAGCAGAGAAAATTCTCTGTGGAAAGCTCTAGCCAACTAAGACAGCACTAGAGATTGATGGAATCTATAGGAATCATGCAAAAGGACACCGTTGATTAGTCATATGATAATTTCACGCCTTACAGAGGATTTAAAAATATTTCAGTATAGAAGTGAATAGAAAACATCTACCTAGGATTAGGTAGTAATTTGTTTGTGGGTTTGGTTTCTTTTCCCTCTAGAATATCTTAATGTGGGAAGCTGGCATCTATATAAAACACCAGAAATATAAATCACATCCATTCAACACAGTGGCGTGTTTATATCAAGGTGCCCATTTACCCAGTGCATCTGAAAATACCGAGGTGCGATAATGCTGCTTCCGTTTATACTGAGTAATATCTTGTTCCACAAGGCTTTACATCAAAACTAGTATCTTGCATATAAGAAAAAGATGGTAGATGTTAACACCTTGATCACCAAATCTAGTACTCGACAATGGCAAAGGAGTGGGCAAGAAATGTTTCATTCGGCTGGGTCTGGAGAACAGACCAGAATACTGCTTTTTATACCACTCTGTGGAAATTACTTCTCACCATCCCATAGCAAACTTGCAAAAGCAATACACAACAAGAGCACAGGACTCATAGACAGTGTTTGAGGTTTCTGAAATAGCAAGGAATATGTTAGGTAAACCTCCAAAATGATCCTTGGAGAAGGCTGGACCTCGTATTACACTAGCAGAAATACCTGCCAGCTTCACTTGACGGGGGAAATGCAGCTTGACCTCAAATCTGAAGATAAACTTAATCCTAAACAAGTGAGTAAGGCTAAGATACTTTTCCATGTGATAAGCATGGAAAAGAATCTGGTTCTGTGCAATAAAAGTAGTTTTACTTGATACAAGCCAGAATCAACAGTACAGATATACACAAAACAGAACCACAGTTGGGCAAATGGATCAATTATTTCAACTAAAACAAACTGTACTCACGGCCATGCTGGAGCGTGTTGTTCTATTTTAATTGTACCATAAACTCCACAGGAGAAAAACCACCTGCAGAAATAAACAGGTGGTGGTCATGCAGGCAATATCTAACCTCTTTAACTCCATGCTGAGTATTACATATCCCTATTAAATTTTCAAATTTAATATCAATTTTTAATGAAGTAAATTGTAAATACAAATGTATTAGGTCCATAAATGGACAAAGCCTCTCTGCAGCAGCAGTAACTCATCTCCCCCTAGTTTAATAGCAGACTTTTTGTAAACATATTCTGTTTTGCCTTTCCTCCCATCCTCCCTCACGTGGTCATCTCCACCCAAGGTAACTCTGGACTTAAGCGTCTCATTACCCAGTGAACAAATTCTTTGGATCAATCTCGTGATTTACCAGACCAAGAGGAAAAGGATTCCACTTTGCACATAGTCAATTCAATGTAAAAATCAACGTAAGTGGATGGAAGGATATTGATACTCTGGGAGAGTCTTCAGACCCAACTCTCACATAATAACTACAGTTTTATTTTCAGAAAACAAGCTCTCTTCTAGCATCTTCTCTTTCATTCATCAGAGGATTAAAATCAATGCTGTTAACTTTTTTTCCCTAGCAACCCAAGAGCCTCTGCACTGGGTTTGTAAGACTCACAAGCCTGTTGGCATGTGAGGCAAGCATAAAGACTGCCAGGTTTCTTGGTGGTGTATTTCTTGTTGTATTTTTTCCAGATCCTTCTCCATGTTTAGTCTCACATCTGAAATGAAGATTTTGCATAAAAAATATCAAGGTGAATCTTATGCTATTCAGGAAAGGTTTTGTCTAATCCTCTCACAGTGATCTGCACTCCACATGTACTGCTTTGTCTACAGTCTCTCAAATCCAGAATCCTACTGAATCCATCTCTACCTGACAGGGAATTACTACTAACTGGTCAAAGTGCTTCATGAGAGACACTTTCTCTTAGAATTGTCATGGTATTCGTTTTCTTCTTTTTTAAATTATTCTTGTACTGGCAATAAAAGAAAACATGTATCTCATAACTGCCTGTGTTTAAAAAGAACACCTGATGATATAACTTAAATTCTTCTACAACGAAAAAGTTCTCATCCAATGTTTGATGGAATTTTCTTTGCTTTATTCTGTCAGCTGGGACTAATCCCATTCACAGATATTCTTAGTCAGAAGACACATCCATTTGACTTCTGTCCAAAATTTGTCAGGGTATATCACAAAACTTCCCCATGCCATACAGTGCTACTTTGTGTGACAATATGAGTTTCTTTGCCTAGACTGAAGCAATCACAGTTTCTAACACCTTAAACCATGGTTAAAGACCCCTGGAAAACCCTGTTTTATCTCTTTCTTCAAAACTCAGTAATGTCATTCTTCAAAGAGTAAGAAAAATGCCGATTCATCTGTGTAATCATGATTTAATACACTTCAGTATACTTACTGCTCAATAAGGTAAGAAGGAGTCAGAGTCCATTCAGTAGCTGTGACCTTTCCTGCAGTTTAAGTTCTCTCTGTCTACTGTGACAATCAAATACAGTTTCCTAAACAGGAATTTTCTTTGGTTGAAGCCCCACTGCCTCCAATCTTGAAATATCTTTTCCAGAATGGATATTCAACATTACCTCCACCTCTTCCAGGAATGTTATCAATTCTTTCTACCACAGTGTTGAAAGATAACTTGCAACAGATTTTTCCATTGTTCCAGGAATATCCAGGTGGTGAAAAGACTTCATATGGCAAGACTTTATATTTCAAATAGCCTTTCCAGTATTTTAGAGAGGTAAATATCATCCTGTCTTCCTCCAGTCTCATGTGCTGAAAGGGCTTACAACTACTTGCGCTAAACTTAAAATTTGACCCTAGACTGGCAGGTCAGATTAACCATAGACATACTTGTCTGATTTAATGAAAGGCAGAAAAAGAATGGCATGTTGAGGAAATTGCATAGGTGACATAATACCTTTAACTCTAGATCTTTTTTCACAGAGGACAGACAAATTCTCCCACTCTCAGGAATTTGGCTGGACCTCAACCTGGACACAAACCGTAGCTCTTACCCCTCCCAAAGTCACTTCTTTTTAAAGACACTGCATATGTCCTAGGATTTTCTGGAAGGTTGGTCTTTCACTAGGGTATAATTTGAAAAGTTCATTTCCAATTGTAGTACGCCTTTGTTTATGCACTTTGTTCAGAAGCATGTTTTGTTTCATTTTGGGAGAATGCAGAGAGCACAAGAGCACCGCAAACAGAGGCAGCCAACAGGCAGAGCAGCTTCTGAGCTCTGCTTTGGGAACTTCTGGACCTTTGTTGCACAGGGTCAAAGATGATCAAAGAACTCCTGGGAATCCTCTCAGAACCTTGAGAGTGCCTCCTTTGGACAAAGAGAGGCCAAGGTAGGGGGAGACACAATGGTGTACTCAAGAGAAAACTAGGAGCTTCTGTCAACCTTGGTCAGCTACCACAGTACCTGCAGGCTTTGTTGGAGCTACCCCTCATTAGGGAGGATCAAACACATTTTAGCTGGTGCTAGGGAGTAGCTGATATGTTGATATATACATATATGCATTATTTATAAAGAAGTATATTTTATATTATCCCTTATTTGTCCTGGTTTCAACAGGGATAGAGTTCCTAGTGCTGTGGTTTGTATTTAGCATGAAAATAATGTTGATAACACACTGATGTTTCAGTTGTTGCTGTGCAGTGTTTATAATTACGTCATGGACTTTTCAGCTTCCCAGGCCCTGCTGGCAAGGAAGCACGAGCCTTCCACAGGAGGTGCACAAACAGGAAGAGGGCATAGCCAGGGCAGCTGACCCAATCTGTCCAAATGCTCAGTATATAAGCTGGGGGGATGTGGCTGGGGAGGGCTGTGTCTTGGGAACTAGGTGGGCATCAGTCAATGGGTGCTGAGCAATTGTTCTGTGCATCACTTGTTTTGTATACTTTTTTTGCCAGTTTTATTGTTTTTATTCTCTTCCTTTTCTGTCCTATGAGTTTTTTAGCTTGACCCACAAGCTTTAAATTTTATATTCTCTCTCCCATCCCAGTGGGGAGAGCTGGAGTGAGTGAACAGCTGTGCAGCTGTTTTAGCTGCCTGCCAGGTTAAACGACAACACTGGTGTTTTGGGGACTCATTCTGGGTATGTGATGGAATTTGATAACTGCCCTTGCTCTTTCAGGCTAAGGCAGTTATAAGCTAATAATGCTGGACCACTTTAAATTTACAAACACAAAATTAGTTTCTCTACTTCAAAAATACCTTTCCTGAGCTTGGCTGCTTTTACCTGGCATTTCTCTGGAGTGGTTCTACATGCAAATCTTCTAAATTATTCAGTGCTGCTTCCACTAGAGTTGCTAATTTTGTTGCTTTGGGGCAGATTAAGTTTGTTTCTGTCAGAAATAATCTCCAAAAGCTCCTATCACAACACCACAAGCCAATCTACCCTCCACTTTCAAACATCCAAGCAAGCAAGCTGTATGCCATTAATCCTACTGGTCATCTCATCTGTGGGAAAAGAATCCTAATTTAATACACTGCCACCTAACCTCATCATCTGCATCCGATGTTCCTTTCCTTCAATCTTCTCAGCCTTTTTTGTACTTACAGCTTTCTAGACACCACCATTTTACAAAAAACAATATGAAGGAATGCTTCATTCATGTTTTCCTTCCCTTTGAAAGGTTTAGAAGGGAATTCTAAACATTCCTTCATATTAATTGATCAGTTATAGCTGCTATGCAGTGAAAAAATGTACTATATGCTGCTCTTTGTAATGTTTTTGCACCTCTCTACAAAATAATTTCTTTAAAAAATAGCTGCATTTGGAACAGTAAAGGCCGCAACACTATACAGATACACATAGAACTTTTTTCAAGGCTAGACCTCCTCCCCCAGACCTGTTTTTTCTGCTTTACATTAAAATAAAACCCACTAATGCCAAAAGCACATGGCTTTTTGTGCTCAGCCACTTGACTACAGTAACTCCAGTCTATTTCCCAAAATTCCTCTTTCAGATACAAAAGGAAAATTTACCTTCTCTTTTATTTGTTGCTCTAAACTTCAGCTCTTTGCAAACCTTATCCCACAGCCAGCTGTGTTACGTTTCTAAAATAACTCATAAACTTACAAGGCTAGCTAGTATGGTTGTTGGGTCCTCTGGGAAGAGCACTGATAATACTACATAAACCATTATCAGATTAGCATTTCCCAGTTGCATGGCTACTTTTCCTTCCATACACCTAGATGTGCAATTTATGCAGCAGATGACATAATGACCTTTAGCAAATCATACAGTATATGCTGTATACATATTACAACATGATAGGACTGCATAGAAAGCCAAGACTACTTATTTCCTTAGCACTGAATCTCCTGACTGTAATCATTATACATATTTGTGCATTGTTTTCATTTTCTTTTAATAAGGGATACAAAGAAACATAACTTGCTTTTCTAGCTATGTGGCACCTGCCCCTGAACAAGACTTCTATTCAGCTGAGAGATTTACAGAATCAAAATATTCTATCCCTCTTTATCTCCACAAGTCTTCATTCCCTGTTGACACTTAGCCATCGATGGATTTTCAACATGGAAAAGAAGTGCATTACACTCAAACAATATTATTAAAATATATATATGCTTCAAAAATACTTCTCTGCCATTTTGTAAAGGTGCACTTCTAATTTATAAGCAGGAGATGTGTTTCTGATCTGCACGGACCATAGCTGACTTCACAACCCAAGCCTTGGAAAAGCCATGCAGGAAAGCAGGAGGCTATTCTAAAAGCCTGCCAGAAGCAGTAGGCTGCCTGGAGCAATTTTTTTTCCTTACAGTTCAAGAGATCCGAAAATATCTGCTAAAGACCTGCACATACACAAGCGCTTCAGGGAACAGCATTCCTCATAATGAAGTCCCTATACATTGAAGGATACTGTTCAATGCCTTCCTGGCCAGGTGTCATTAAAGTACTGTTCAGAACACTTGCACACAGAGATTTGTCCAATAGACTGCAGTTACCACACAGCTTCAACTATCTCACGCTGCTGAGCAATCCATGATTCCTGGAATTACTCATAATACCCATAATATTCCAAACTTTACAGTGCTGCCAATAACTACAGTTTTAAAAATAAAAATTGCCAAAATGTTTCCTCTTTTCATCATAAAAAAGGAGTTTCCCTATAAAATCACACTGGCCTGTGACCAAAGATGGGCAATAACGATCACTGGAGCAGTGACAGGTTTGAATGCCATCATTTCACAGGACAGCCAGGATAGAAACCAATGGTATCTGCCAAGAGATAACAGTGATTCTCACCTCACCTTCCATTGACACATAGAACCTGCTTCTAGATCTGAAAAACAAACTTAAAATATCACAAGCTAGCTACTCTCTCACTCATGTACTTCCTGTATATATAACACATTTTTAAATCCTAAATCTTTTGCACCTTTCTATCTCTCCCTGCTGCCTTAAAAGCTAGATTTGCTGTAAGAAGGGAAAGACATTTCAAGAAAAGGTAAGGAAAGGGAGCCTCACTAAAACTTTGCAAAAATCCCTAAATACATATTAAGATTTAATCTACAAACTCTCTTATCTACATAGAGCAGAATACATGAGTGAGTATGAGGAATTACATGCTACTTTTGAGGTGACTGGCATATAACACCCAAAATGTAATACTGATACCAAAAGAATGTAAGAGCTTGGGACAGAATTACAATTATATGAATGGTGGTAGTCTGGACAGGATACTGGTTTGGCCCTCAAATCTTCAACATGGCATTTGATGCAGAAACAATTATTTTGATTCTAAAAGATATTATTTAAAGATGGATACATAGTTCATTTTGCGAAGCTGGTGAGATTAAGTATCCTTCAAATACAGAATAAATCAGAGCTTTAATGAGTCAATGGCATTATCGCTGTTATTCATTTTTAAGGGACATAGGTTTTAGTGTAGAAGAATAAGAATATATTGCTATGAAAAACTCTTTACACTTCTATGGGGATCCACAAGGAAAGCAATCACCTCCAGCAAACAAATAAATACTGCTAAGTAGTAGGAGATGCAAATCCAACATTTCAGTTTTTAGGCATTTGGCTTCCCTGCAAAAAGTCTGAAATTCACAACAGGGATCTGTGAAAGGAAGCTGCATTTGCTCTAGTTATCAGGATGTGGCAAGTCTTTCTATTTCTGCAAAAGATGTTCTTTTAAAGTACTGTAGGTCTTTGCTGCTACAAGAGTACTTTGGAAAAAAAAGAATGAGAACCTTTACACTGCATTGACTGATGAGCAAGAGGATGGTGCACATTGTGTCTATGAGTGAAACATACCGGAATAACTTTCTCCCGTGTTTTTCCCTTATTTTTCATAATACCTGATATTTATGAGACTTCTTGTAACTTCCAAACGGCCTACTGCAGTGAGAGGTAGGAGATTAGACTTCACTGCGTTGTATTATGAAGACACAGAGAAGAGAACAAGCATGAGAAACTGGAATGGCTTAGCAGTGGTTGGAAGGTTGAAACAGTATCCTACATGATGCTGTCAAACAAAATACATGCTCTGTGTACATACTGCAGAAGTTCTGCACATAATGAAAGGAATGCTATATCTTCCTTGTGCTTTTGCTGTGCTGCAATGTCTAATGTTGGAGTGCAAATAGGACATGACCTGTGCTTGACATTCCCAGCATGTTCAATGGTACAGCTATTCCTGAGAGTCCTCACTTGCCTGAGACTCCGAAGTAGGGTACTGGCACACACAGACAGTTTAGGGTCAGTCCCATTACTGTTAGAGCTTGCTCAGTATGAAAGTAGAAGCAAATGTTGGCTTCTGTTTGTCTAATCACATATTAAAAACCACTAGAGATGCTACATGTTAACTAGGCACTTTTTAATCTTCTAATTTTTAAAGGCAGCTCTAGCTATATAGGTTCCGTAACGCCAGGAAGGTATGCCGGACTATTTTTTTCACCCATTAATAAACTGTGGTAATTACAATGCTTAATTCTTATATCCTTCCTGAATACACCTGATATTTAGCCTGATGTAACTACTCAACATTGCAACACTTGGTCAGAACACAGGAAGGTAGGGGTCCTTTTGAACAGTCAATGTTTGAGGAATCATTTGTCAAAACAAAAGAAACTGTATTACGACTGTAAGCACAGGGTAACCACCAATGAGAGCTGCCATCCAGTCTGTTAAAACTAACTTAGTGATGCTTGGAACTTGCATTTCATTTCAGGCACCCGGTACTACGTTGCTAGCAAACTCTGACTTGAGCACAGCTTTTCTAAAGAAAGCCAAATAAAAAGCTTTGCCACCAGCCTACCCTTTGTGCTTGGAAGAAGGCAGCACCGAGGCAGCTGTGTTTCCAGGGATTGTTCTAAACTGGCCGTTCTGGCCAGTTTTCTACTTGCCTGGTATCACTAGAGCAACTCAAAGCAGTTAGATGCATGACTGGGGTCTGAGCCTCTGAATAATGAATCCTCTTTGGTCTGTGAGAGCCAATTTTCTTGGATAATTTCCTCTGGTATTATTCCTTTCCTCCTTTTCAGTTTAAGAGTGCCAAACAATGATCTCAATATATTATGAGCCCTTCAGATAACAGTTTCAGGATTATGAAGAATAGTTGAATGACTAGCAGTGGAGCCAAGTATGTCTTGTCTGATGCTAAATCAACATTTCAGGATTCCCCTCCTCCCCGAGCTAAATGTTGAAGCAATTCAAGCATTTCACATATGGCAGTATGTCTTAAATACTCCCTCCTGTTTAGTCAGCTTCCACGTGTATCACTAGACCACTGCTCATTCACTATCAACCACACAGGGATGAATCCCTTCAAAACTCCTGTTTCTTGGTTCCCTTTCATTCTGCTTCTACAGCTTCTTTCAGTGCTGTAGCTGTCACTCAAAAGGGAATCTGCCCTTCACAGCAATGTAAATCAGGAATGGGTTCACTGACTTGAGTGAAGTGATTCCTCACACCTATGTGTGTGGGAAAAAAAGAAATACAGGTTACAGCACTCCATTAAATCTACCTTCAGTGTCTCCGAAGAGATCAGGACACACGGGCATTCAGTTAGAGGATAAACAGAAGAAAAAATATCCTAGTGTTGCATCTCTGCTGTGGAGAACTTGGCCCTAAACTAAATCATTGACAAAAAGGGCAATTCATAGAAATTGGAGACAAATAACGGACTCTTTCAAGACTTCATTGTCTATCAGAGTAGTAAGTACATCCAATAGAACAACAATATAGGATAGAAAAAATGTAGCATCAGTCAAGTATTAACAGAATAAAAAGACTCCTAGGTTCTTCACCTGAGCACCCCACCACTGTCAGGTGAGGAGAGAAACAAATAGGAAGGGAGAGGACATCCCATGTACTCTGCAATTTTGGCAGTTGCTAACACAACTGAGCTGAGCACTCTGCTTCAAAAGAGACTCTAGTTCTAACTTTGAAAACAAATTTGAAATATTTGAAAACAAATATTTCAAATTTAAATAGATTTCTTGTCTCCCTGACATGGAGACAGGTTTTAAAGGCAATGTGCATCTCATTGGATTCTCAGGTCTTCTAGGTTCTTGCCAAAAAAATCCAAAAGTCTGGAAGTCCTAGCCTGTCAGAATCTGAAAGCAACTTCATCGTACAGACTTACACAAATGAGGCTTTCAGGCTTGTGGGACAGCTGGACTGCTGCGTGTCAGAGTGTGGCGAAACCAGCTACCAAATCAGGCTGTTCACGGGTCAGCCGCTCACAAGGAAATGACTCTGCTCTGGATTAAGACATATGGGGCCATAATGTTTGCACCCCTCTCCCCTCTTTTCAGCGGTGAACAGCCATGAACCTACAGAAGTCAGACTGATTTCACTTGATAGCTGCTGGAGTCCCAAGTGCTCTATGCTGTCCATCTGCTGTTCTTTATATCAGCCTTTTTTTTCCCCCCCCACAGTATGTCTACCCTGAATACTTGTTAAAAAAAATACTTTGTCTTTAGAATCTCACACCTATTACATCATGCCACTTGTGTGTTGGTGTTTCATTTTATTTTTGTTTTCTTAACACTTCAGCAAAAGCAAAATACTGTATGGTCTTACTAGATACTTTTCCTCCTACAGCAGTTCTGGAAATTTATAGAACAGCGAAAAAGCAACTCCCAAGACATTTTATAGAGCAGATCTTCAGCTGATGCAACATGGTTTAGCCCTGCGGCCTTCAGTGAAGCAGTATCAGTTTATACCAGTGGATGGTCTGGCCCTGCTCTAGCTATTCCATCTTTGAAATAACGCACCAAGAATATGAACAGTCACAGCAGAATCAGCGGCATCGAAGAGTGAGTGGGGAAGGAAAAATCACACAGTCAAACTATGGGAGGCCACCAGTGCTCTGCAGAAAGTCTGAAGGGATCCCCTGACTTTGGGCTCTCAATGCGATATCCAGCAAGCAGGTCTGCAAGACTGAAGAAAAATATTCAATGGTGGCACACTCAGGTTTAGCACAAACCCATCAACAGACTCCAAAGGCTTTCTTAGCTCGTGATAGAGGTGCTTGTACCTTTCACACTGCAAAAGTGGATGCATCTTGTTCCAAGATGTAATACATGCATTTCCCTTGCCAAACCCAACACTCGGTGCTCACAAGCCTTGCTGACAACGGCAGTGGGGAAGTTGCACATTTTCCATGTCAAATGAAATAACAAAGACTTAGTGACTTTTGTTTTATCCTCCCTTTCTTGTCCTGACCTTTAAGCTTTCTTTGCAATCTCACAAAGCTCAATATGCTGCGCTAGCGAGCTACTCAAATGAGTGCATAAATGGTGATTTTCCATTGAGTATTACAATTAACAGGCCTACCAAGCTCATTGAATTATTAATTCAAAATGAACACATTCCTCCTTTTTTTTTTTTTTTGTTGCACATGGTTCATTTCAGACATATTCCCCTCAGCTTTCAGCAACGTAAGCAAATTAACACCAGAGAGATTCAGAATCTATGAAAATGCATCCTCAGAGCATCTGTTAAGTAGATTTTTGTTATGCCATATAAATGAGGATCAGACCTAGGTCAGGTCAAACGCTGTGAAGGACATGCTAAACATATCAATTTGCAGCAATCGCTAATCTCTGTTGTCTGATTTTAAAGACATAAAGTAATAGCTTATTTGTTGACCCAGCATGCAGAATTTTTGATAGAATTAACATCTAAAATGGCAAAAGGAGGAACTCTCCAGAATTTTTTAGATTTTACATTTCTTCCTCTCATCTAAAAATCTACAGATGCAATTTTTGAGAACAGTGTTAGAAGCATTTGGAAAATACAACAGGACTATTATAAGCACACCCATTAAGAGCCACAAGCCTGGAAACCTTTAAAAAACCCAGAAGTTTCTGCTTATCTATATTAGGCTTTGCTTTCTTGCCTCAGCAGGGATGAAAGGGATCAGAATAGATTAGGATGACTAGACAGACAGACCAACCAACCAAACCATCTCTGGTCTCCTTCTGTTGAACAGTTGGCAATCTGCTGTTGTCAGGAGTCTACCTAACGTACAGCAGTGACACCCCCCACACACATACATGCACAATGCATTACAGAGGCAATGCGCGTAACATCAGTGGAGAAGGCAAAAATTTTGGCTCCACTGGCATCATCACTCTCACAGCTAATCCAGACAATGGCTTTTGTTAACTGCTGCTTGTAGGAGAGAGGCAGAGGACAAAGAACAGCTATGCAGAGTAATTTTTAAAAGAAAGAAGCTTTTCTACAGGAGTTCACAATATGGTGAGCCATTTCTAAAGTCCTTAAGTTTCAGTCTGATATATAAACTGGAAGCACTGGGACAGCTAAACATTAACAAATTAAATTTGTTTCATTCTATTAGGACTAACTGTGTGATTGCTTTATGGCACAGACAGCTGTTCCCTAGGATTCTGGCCAAGATACAAAAATTCCCTTATTTACCTCATAATGCCAAGGTGAATTTCCAGAAAGGGGCAAAAATTAGAAGCTGTGACAACAGGAAAAGAAAAGGACAAGAGTTGAGTCTCTCAAGGACCAATCTTCCATCTGATTTCATTTAGTGCTTCCATACTAGTCTCAGTCTAAGAAAAAAAACCTCAGGTGAGTAAATGTCTTGATGAGGGGTAAAAAAAAAACCCACCAAAGCAAACAAAAAGGCATCCTAAGTGTAGGGAAAAGGAGTAACAGGCAGGAAGAGTTCCATGACTTTAAGAAATGGATTAATAAAAACAAGTAGTACATTAAGGGACAAAATATCTTCTGTAATTTTCATAGGAAGGTACCTACAGAAGAGAGAACCACAGCTGTTGTAGGCAGTCAAGAACTACCTAAGTGAAAAAGGAAAAGAAAACTATCTGCCTGAATCAAGCAAGATCCTCAGTAGAGATCATAGAATCATAGAATGAATAATAGAATGGCATGGGTTGGAAGGGACCCCAAGAATCATAGAGCTCCAACCCCCCTGACGCAGGCAGGGCCACCAACCTCAGGCCTGGAGCTACACAAGGTTGCCCAGGGCCCCATCCAACCTGGCCTTGAACACTTCCAGGGATGGGGCATCCACCACCTCTCTGGGCAGCCTGTTCCAGCACCTCACCACTCTCTCTGTAAAAAACTTCCCCCTAATATCTAATCTAAACCTTCCTTCCTTTAGTTTTAATCCATTCCCCCTTGTCCTGTCGTTGTCTACCCTTTTAAAAAGTTGATTCCCCTCCTGTTTGTATGCTCCCTTCAGGTACTGGAAGGCTGCAATGAGGTCCCCCCGCAGCCTTCTCTTCTCCAGGCTGAACAATCCCAGCTCCAGCAGTCTCTCTTCATAGGGAAGGTGCTCCAGTCCTCTAATCATCTTCGTGGCCCTCCTCTGAACCCTCTCCAACAGTTTTAGATCTTTCTTGTATTGGGGGCCCCAGATCTGGACACAGTACTCCAGATGGGGCCTCACGAGGGCAGAGTAGAAAGGGACAATCCCCTCCCTGTCCCTGCTGGCCACCCCTCTTCTGATGGAGCCCAGGATACCATTGGCCTTCTGAGGTGCAAGAGCACACTGCTGGCTCATGTTAAGTTTCTCATCTACCAGAATCCCCATGTCCTTCTCAGCAGGGCTACTCTCAAAGAGCTCCCCTGGAGCTTCACACTGGATCCAACTTGCACGTTTAACATTGTGCAAGACCACACCAGTGAACAAACAGAGGAGAAAACTAATTGAATTAGGCTTGTGATTTTTAAGTTTACACTGGAGAAGACATAGGTCCGTTATGTAGAAACATATCAGGAAGATGAAAAAATGACTGCTTTAGTACAAGCAAATACTGGAGCAAGGATTTATACATTATCAGAATTCACAGCAGTAGGAACATTAAAACTTAGTATCTTCAGTACTTCAGCCTCTTAAGTTTTCATGAAATGTGTAGGATAATAGCAAGTAGCTACTGTTGTCTGCATGAAAAATGAGGACATTTAAACTTCACTGTTATGCTATTAGGACTGGGGAAAAAAAAAGGAAAAAAAAAGTATTAAGAAATGTTTTCTGTCCGTGAGTAGAAGTTTGGAGACAATCCACAGACATGTTTGCAGTCAAAACACAGAAAGTCCCTTATTCCCCTCCATGCCAAGTAAGAGTCATATTTTAATCAGGACACCAGATTTACCCACTATAAAGCATCTTCTCAGGACTTTCTAAAATCAAGTCTAGAGACCAGTATACAGCTCAGATTGCATAAGATTCTGCAGTAAACAGGAAGAAACTGCTTAAATGAATTGTGCTTCATTTAACTGAAATCAGTGAAACCATCTGGGGAAAACTATTTTCACAGATACCTTTACTAAGACATCCTTAGCAACTCAAACTGTGGGCCAGACCCTAAGATCTCAACTGAAATTAAATTTTATATTAAAATACTGCCTTAAAGCCAACCGTTTGCTCTCATTAGTGAGAGGATGTTTGTTGCAATGAATAATTTTGGTTTACTTTTGAAAAGAAACTTTATAAATGTTGCTTAGGCAGGAATAGTTAATGATACCTTTCAATTTCATTTTACTTAAATTATAAAACCACAAGGGTCGTTTTTTCATCGTAGAGCTGAATTAAGTTCCTTCTGAACCACTCAAATCAGCATTCTTCAAGGCATTATCCTCAATTACCTAAATTGTTGTTTGACAGGATATTTTTCTAAGGAAACACACATTCTCGTGAAGACTTCGCCAGAAAATGAAGATTCCAGCCAAATGAATGGCATCTTTAAAAAAAATAAAATAATTAAACTATGATACTGAAAAGAACATATAGATCAGCTAGCAATTTCCACAACTAAAAAAAGAAGCTGTCTGAAGGTGCTGTGACTAATAAGTCACCAAATCAGCGCTTCTCTTATGGCAGCTTTGGAGAGAGACCCAAATAAATCAGATTTGTCATAACTCTAAATACCATTTGAAATGTCAGCTGGGATTTCGAACTCAGTGTACCACGGCAATGTGTTTGTAAGCCTTGACTGCACTTCACAAGAAGCCTGTTGTTTTCAGAGATCAAGAAGCCACTTTCTGTGAGAGACATTCTTCATTTTTTTCCAATCATCTTTCTTCTATCTGTTCACATCAGATAAAGATGATCATTCTGCTCAGTCTGAATGTACCTTCTTAACAAACACACTGCTGAGTATGTAAAAAGGTGTTATGTCAGAAGCTGTTTTAAACAACAGTGGCTTTTTACCCATTTGGTTTTCTAAAAACATGTGTGACAACACAGAGCAGTCATATTGCCTGTACCAGAAGGCAGCTCATTTACTTTCCATGTTTTAAAAATGCCCCTTTGCCTTAGAAACGTGTCTATTCTCCAAAAGTCCTCTGCTGAAATGTAAGTGGTAATTCATTTAAGAGAAAGCAACAAGGGATGGGATGGACTCTCACAGCAGCTTCTTTCTTTACAGCTTTTTGTTCTTCAGTCGTGAAAAACCAAATGCTTAATATGAAATAGAGTCAGTCTAATTAAAGACCCATCAGCAGAAAGCAAGAGTATAAAACATATTGGACTGGGTTTGTTCTGAGCACAGTAGCTGCACGTTACCTAACTTACTTGTACCATCACTCTTCTGAAACCATTCACTCACAAGAAAACCTGTTCATGTCGTTCATGACCATCAATGTTCAGATGTATACCATAGAATACAGGAGTTAGTGACTACTCTAAATTAATAAGGCCCCAATAATAAACAGGGTGAAGCATTTTCCATCTACTATATGAAGACAGCATAGAAGAAGAGTGAAGAAATGTCTAACTTGCTTTTGTGGCACGAAGATCTCCTTCAGAGTTCATCTGCCTTTACACAGCTCTGCCAGATTTCAAATTGTATCACTTTCTCAGCATAAAGTAACTGCAGTTGATTGAAGAATCTAAATGTGAAGTAGTATCTGAGGTGGACTTCATCTCTTCTCTGATGGTTAGGACAGTTCTGGACATTATATTGTCCTAAACTAAATTCTTGATAGTATAGAGATATCCCAAACTCATATTCAGGTATCAAAGTTGAGTTTCAGTTAAAGTCACTACAGAACTGTTTGGTGGTGCTTTGTTTTGTTTTTTTTTTTATTCCCTCTGCTTTTAATTCCATGTGTATGTGTTTAGTTAGTAGATTTATATCCAATCCATTAATCTATTTGTATTGTCTTTGAAAAAACATATGTTTATAAAGCCTTAGGAACAAACTAGTTTATACAAGAGATAAGCCCATTACATAAAGTAATAAATTCCACCTTCACAAACCTCCCAAACAGCTCCCAAAGAAACAAAGGCCACCATCACTGAAATTAAAAATTTTCAGTGGCCTCTTCACCCTTGGAGACCAAAAATATTTCCCTGAAAAGTCTCACCTCAGCACAAGAATAAATGGTGCAGCCAAATAACTACCCACTCATGTAATCATTTAAAGATAACATTTTAAGATACATTCGCACAATAATATAAGCCTGTGAATTCAGTTTTAAAAGAAGGCTTTATCCTTACTGGAATAAAGTGAGGAAAGAATTCTTACCTCCTTTTTTTCAGTCTTGTAACTCTTATAACAAAGGCAATATTAAAAGACCTTGTTCTCTGATATTCTTTGGAAAAAGGTATTAATCATTAACCAGTGTGATATATATTGTGACAAGGGAAACAATTCCCTGTTCTGGATTAAAACTCCATTGTGCATGGTGCAAACATTGAGCAAAGAGGATGTGCAATCTTTGTACTGGCAGATACAGACAAGGAAGGCAGCTGGGCAGAAATGAACTGTCAAAACGCTCTGCACTGACAAACCAGACCCCACATAATTACAGGAAGCATCCTGGATAATTCAGGGACATTTAAACCTCTCTGCTTCTGCAGACATTTAAATGAAAGGGGTAAGAATTCCTGTAGAAAGGAAGCATTGTACAGTAGCAGGAATGGAAAATAATCTTTTATAGCATTTAGTCTTTCTCATAGTTCCACATTCCTCTTGTAAAAGAGTAATTATTTTACTTTTTTATTAATTCTGACAGTCACAGAAGTGTATCCATTGCTTTTGAAATTTATACAATGATTTTGTATGTATACATGCACCAAAGAGCATCATACCTATGTAATGGAGTACAACAGATTGCCTATATACAGGTACACACCAAGCATAAGATACACACACATCCTAGATACCAGTACTGCATCCAACCATGTAAATGAGGTCAGTTACACGGAGAAGCCAGCTCAGAAACTGCAGAACTTCTTTGGAAGCTCTGCTTAAATTTTAGAAGAGCTCTCAGGCCCATGATAGTTGCAGGCATCACATGCAGGAGCAGCTGGTCTTGCAAAATCCCTACTTATACAACTGAGAAATGTATTTTTTAAAGTCCCCTAGAAGTCTAGATGTGATTGTCAATAGGTTAAATATGGTATTATGATGTAATTTCCTGTCGTGATTTAACCTGGCAGCCAGCTAAACACCACAAAGCTGTTCACTCACTCCCCTGTCTCCAGTGGGATGGGGAGAGAATCGGGAGGGAAAAAAGGTAAAACTCACAGATTGAGATAAAGAGAGTTTAATAGGACAGAAAAAGAAAACAACCACAACCATAAACAAATCAAGTGATGCTCTATGCAACTGCTCCCCACGCACTAACCAATGCCGAGCCAGCCGCCACCACCCAGGTCAACATCCCCCAGGTTTTTATTTGTTCAGCATGATGTCAGATGGCATGGAATACCCCTGTCATCAGTTGGGGTCAGCTGTCACAGCTGTGGCCCCTCCCAACTCCTTGTGCACCCCCAGCCTACTCACTGGTGGGGTGAGAAGCAGAAAAGGCCCTGGCACTGTGTGAGCACTGCTCAGGAACAACTAAAACATCTTTGTGTTATCAACATTATTCTCATCCTAAATCCAAACCACAGTACTACACCAGCTGCTAGGAAGAATATTAGCTGTATCCCAGCCAAAACCAGGACATTTCCCTATACAGGGGTTAGTCTACCAGCTGCACTGGCTGGGTGTTTAATGGAAGTAAGAGAGCTAGAGAAGTTAGGGCAGCCAGGACTGGCTTCTATCATAAACGAAATTCACCTCATTCATCTCACATTGATATAACACTGGTGATTTTTAGGAAGGTACTCCCGACTTAGATTTGGGTAAAGACCAGAGTTAAAATTCAGTAAAGTCAGTTGAATCTTAGAAACATCTTTAATGCACATGATAGTAGTCTGTGATATCAGAAGAGCAGCCTTTGTTTATAAATAACATATTGATTCTTTTTTTTTAAACTGTTAGTCAATAGGACAGGAAAAACATTTTTCAGAAAAATGAATGCCTTTGTATTAACTACTTAATAGTTTGATATTTTCTTAGAGTATTTCTGTTGAGGATATAAATCACTGGGCTTCATGAGCAGTATGTCAAAGGCTGTTTTTCATCTTGGAATATCAGGTTACTCTTTATTTCCATTAAGATGCATTCTCCTCAGTCTATACAAATTGTATTTCCCCTTCTCTGTAATAACAGAAAAGATTTCTCAAAAAAGAACAAGTATTTTACACTTCAAACATTTATTTTTGAAAACGTTCTAAAAGCCCGACTAGGGATTCAGCTTTGCAGATGTATTGTGTTTCCTAAAAACAATGAAAATGTTGACGTTTCCTCAGAAATATCATAACCTTTCCTGCATCCACAAAGGCAGCGTTTCATAGCAACAGGATAAAATGCTCTCAGTTCCATTTCTTCAAACACTGCAAACTACTTTTTTTTTTTTTAAGATAGCTAACTAAACAGTATGGAAATCTTACTCGGTACCCTTTGCCAGTAAGGACATTTTCTTAAAAGTATTATTAAGGCTCTAAAAGTAACCTTACAAAACTACAATCAGGAGCAACCTTTTGGACCATCAAATTTTATTCCCTGCTGCTGCGAGGGGGTGACGTCCAGTATTATCACTGTAAAAAACTTTTCCAGTGCCATTCTAATTCCAGTTTTGCCCCCATCTTCTGATGGAGAGCTGATATAAGCCCAGTGCTCTCACCCTGCTCTAAACCTGGGCTGCAGCCAGTTCACATCTGCCAGAAGTTGTGTGAACTGATGAGCTTTATGAAAAACAGAATAACCTTTTGTTATTTTTCAGCCTCTCTTCTAGGTCCACTAAAAGGTGCTTCAATTCCTGAACTCCCTTGTCCAAGTGTCAAGTACTCCCATACAATTTTTCCAGCAATTTCTTTCTACGAAAGAGTGCTTTAGTCAGGTTCAGCACATGCAGACTCATTCATTTGACAGCCTGCCTTTTGCTTCTCCTATATAGTATCAAATTTTAATTCCCATTGGTCAATCTTCTCATTGACACAGGGGTTTTTTTCTTATTCTTATTTTTTCCAATTTTCCTTGTTTTATATATTGAAAATACTTCTCTGAACCATCTCTCCCAGTAACAGAGCCATATTTCTTTGTCTATCCCATTATGATAGGAACAGATATATATTTGCTTCTAGTTGCTTAGATGGTTCTCCAGTCCTGTTTATTTAAGCTGAAACTGCTAAACTGCATGCTTGCCCAAATATGCTCCCACTAGTAGTACTACTCCTAGTAGCAAGAGAAGAAATACCTGATATGTATATAACCAAAAGGAGTACAGAGAAAAGAAACAGAGCAAATAGGGAAGCATAGAAAGGCTTGGAGAGAAAATGACTGTTGTCTTACCAAAAAAGGTAGGCCAATCTAGTGGAGAAAGACAAGGAGAATGTGGGGAGAAGGGAGACAGACCTGTGGCTCTGCTGTGGAAAAGAGGATCTGGACTAGGGAGGCAGCAGAAATGCTTCCATGCTGCTGCAGCACACAGCTCACAGAGCTTTGAACTGAACCCTAGTCTTGCTGTGCTGATCTCAGCAAAAGGTATTAACCCCCTCTAGAAAGTATATGGATCTATAAGTGACCAGACACCGATGGCACCTGAACAGATCTTGTCCTGCACCTCACCCTTTGACCTTCTGCATCTGACAGATCTGTAGAGCTGACCACTGAACAGCAACGCCACATCTGAAAGGCACACAAGCATAGAACTGATGCAAAGGGAGCAGAAATGGGGTTGCAGTTGGAGCAGTGAAGGAACTGGAGGTTGTGCTGCACAGGGTATGGGATTTGGATCTATATACAACATCAAATTAAAATAAAACCAAGAAAATTCTGAGTTATGAGCCTATAATTCTACCTCACAGGGTTTCTGGTGGCACATAAACCACCTGACCCTGCACTGAAATCAGAGATCTATAATTCACAGTTACCTGCTGGTTTCCCACAATCAGATATTTTGAAATAAGTTAGTACCATCATTAAGCAAAAAACTCAGCTATTGTTATATCAAAAGAAAACTGAACCTCTGATTTTAAATCAAAGTGAAAAAATAAAGACTATAGCACAGGAATACTGTATTTCATTCATATCTCTTGCTTTCCTTCATTTAAGAAAAAGTTGGCCAATGCTGATTTTTAATTAAATTGTTGGGGTTTCTTTAAAAGTTTCATTTCCCTTATTAATGCAGGCAGTAACATAGACTTTATGTTTTAATGTTTTACTATAATAAAAGATACAGTTAATAGTGAAACTAATATAAAATATATCTATATAGAGAGATATATGCTGTACTGTTTAATATGGGGTTTATAATACTGAACCTCAGATAGCCTTGTAGGCAAAGCAAAGTCCTATTCTAATCTCAGATCATAAAGCAGAAGTACACTGAGCAAGATAAAATTATTATTTACTCGCTTTGAAACCAGATAGTAAGGACTCCAAAACAACGTGAGAACCTACTACTGTATAAGCACTTTCTAATGCTATAACATTACTAACAACATAACCAGGGACCATGCATGAGCATTTTGTACCACAACTAAGCTTTTTATACATATAGGCATGTATATAAATTATATATATCCGGAAAGAGCTGGATGAAAACCTGTAGAGTAACTACACAAAAGGGTATGGCAAAAGGTGAAAGCAGTAAAATCTGCAAGATAAGAATAAGATGCTGCACTGGCAGGGAAGATGTATCATCCAGCCAGAATAGGAACTGCCTCTTTTTTTCTTTTGAGGAGGAGGTGAGTAGCATAACACAACAATGTTCAGAATTTAAAAATAAGGAAGAGCTTGCTCTGTGGCTTCAGGTCCCCTGATCAAAGAGGGCCAGAGCCTAGTCCTTCAACCTCAGTGACTGAGACCAGTGCTGACCACAGCCACCAGCGCTAATGACACAGAAACCACTCCATGGGGCTGTACACACACAGCTAATGTGGGATATGATCGTTAAGGACCATCTGTTTCAATACTTAGTGATAATGATTGATAATGAGTAAGAGCTAACCATTAGCACAAATTGCTAATGAATGTCAGTCAAGCAAAGGGGTGCTCTGAAGTTTGCAACTGGCCTGATTCATCCATCTTCCAAACATTTTACAGCAGCGACTCTCCCTCCCTGACAGAGAGACTCCCGTCAGTCGCAATGCCCTCCTGACAGCACAGATTCATTTTCATGTCCAAACCTGTCACAACAGAAGTTTCCTACCATTCATACTTCAGTTTCCCTTGCATCACTTAACATTTTATAGCCAGAGATGGTCAGATACAGGCACACGTCCACCAGCTATCTTTACTCCGCTCTCTGCTACATTTCTCTCACCAGTTATTTGACATCATTCAAAAAAATCACCAAGTATTTTTATTCATCTGGTTTGTGCTTTCTTTAGGTAGACATATAAAAGGACATCTTTTTCAACTTCTAGAAACAGAGTGACAGATAAGCATTAGAATTAACTGCTGTAGGAGGGGAATGTATTTTCAGTTAACTGCAATAACCACTGTCACTATGTATCCATAACGACAACAACAATTATGTCCAGTTTTTTTCCAGGCTCATGCTCAATGTTAACATTCAGTTTAAAAAGGTCAGAAACAGACTCTCCAACTTAAAACCTGGTTCCAGAGATACCTAAATGCATATCTCAAATTCCTATGGCTCTAGCAATGAACAGTTACTAAAAAAAGAAATAATTTTAATCTACAATTTAAATACCACTCATTTGCTCATTAGATCATAAGAAAAACATATTACAAGTACAGACAATATCTTATCAGGAGTGCTATAAAAACAGTTTCAAGATTTCATAGAAAGAGCTTGTGTGTAATAAAAAAAATCCAGGCACGTAGTGTGTTGAAAGCACATTATCTGACATTTTCTGAGCTTTACACTATCTTGTCACTGTACCTGGAGTTGTTTCAAAGGACGGATGCAGAATCACCTAGGGTTAAGAAAGCATTCCCAACTTTGTCTGCTTTCCAGCAGAGTCACACCAAGGTTCCACAGCATACTTTGTTTGTTACTATAATTACCAATTAAATTTTTGAACCATGAGTTTGGTTACACGGTTGGAGTAAATAATGGCTTGGGGGTTTTGCTTGCAAGTTTCTGTGTTTGTTTTGGGGTTTTGTTTATTTTAAACAAGTTCCTTTGCCTACTGATCTTACAATTGAGGTGACAAGGAGTTCCTCTCAAAGATGACCAGTAGATAGGTAATTACGTGTGATCCAAAACAACCACAAAAACAAACTGCACAAGGACTTTCCATATTTCTCTACTCAGAAAGACAACAGAGGAATTTTTTTTTTGGTTTATTTTCCACCTGTAATCGCCAGCAGAGAGAAACCCTGTGTCGAAGGCCAGTGTTTATTTTCTATCTATGAGGATTTGCTCTTCAGGGAGAGGCAGGCCTTTGTGGGAAGTGGTGTCTTATCTCTGAAGGCAAAATTGTAGCCTTCAACGATGTGCAATAGGGCAAAAGAAACAGTTCACACAACTTTCTGTATTTTTAAGGGAAAGCCTTTCTGATGGGAAGAAGATTAAGTAACAAGAGCACATTAAAGGCCATGGCCAGCTCTAACAGTCTCCCTGCCTACTAAGGCTCTCATACTACTAGGACAAGAATATCTTGCCCTGCACCAATGAAGCATTTATGCGACTCATAAAAGCTCAAATCTGTTTACTGTATGTTTTTCCAGTCGATTTACCAGAAAACATTCTCATGTATGAAAAGAGCACCATGAACCCACCCTCCAATCTATTTGTAGATTCCAAGACCTCACTAAATACGCAAAATTAGCACCCACTAATGTGAGCTTTCTCTTCTGTCATAATCACTTGTAAAATAAGGAACCTAACATTGATTTATATTATTTATTTTTTATTCTGTGTTCAGATTCTGTGCAAGAGATCTTCTCTACTTTAAATCATCTCAGATTATTACATTGGGCAACTCCTAACTTAATTCTGATGTAGGCAAAACCCCCATTGATTTCACTGGATGCACTTAAAACCATTATGACACAAAGTTTGGGCTAGAACACATAAGACAATACTTAAAATAATGGCAATGTCTGCTGGACCTCAGTGAAGAAAATATGTCAGAAAAACAAGCTTCTACAGTGAGAAAGTATGTCATACTGTACACAACAAAATTTTTATGCACCTTGTAGGAAAGTACAATTAATGAAACACTTGATATATAGTTCACATTGTGTATACCTCGTGAAGTACTATCGGTGAGTTATTTACCACTGCACTGACTTACAATCCCTGTAAATTCCTTGTGAGTCTATTCCTTCTCTTTGCATAATTAGCTACTATACAAACTAATTAGCAGTTTACATATGCCTTCCATCATCTAATTCACAAGCTAAAATGCCTTTTCTTTGCCCTAATAATGTCTTTGAGTAATTTCTACACTAAAGGTTGTTCCCTTTATGGTTTTTGTTCACTCAAATGCGAAATCTACTATACCTCTACAGGACTTAAAAATACAGCTATTGCTTTGATGATTTTGAGGAAGCTTCTTGATCATATTATCTAATATTTTAACATGTTCATTCCTTTACCTAGCCTGCTTCAGGAGGATCCTGGTTTATCTAAATACTTAAATATGCATTTAACTTTAAGTGCATAGGAGAATGCACTTGAAATCAGCTAATGCTTCTAAATTAAGCAGGAGCTTAAGAGCCTTGTTGAATTAGGGTGTGCGTGCCTTAAGAGTTGCAGAGATAACTACAGTTTCACAAGCAGAAGCTTTGTGGTTTGCTTGCTTTCTTTTACTTTTTTTTTTTAAGGCTCTCATCTGATTGAGATAAATTTTCTGGAATTAGAAGAAATTGTGACACCCATGGTATTACTTCTGCACATATTTCACATTCATTATGCTCAATTTGAATAAATTGTGCATTTAATACTGCATTTCCCTTTATTTATGTGACCTGGTTTCTACAGTAGTCAGGCTTCTTTTCAACCTCATACCTCTGTCTGCACACTGGGGACAGAAAAGGGGGGAAAATCCTCAAAAGAGATGACACAGATACTAAACCATAAAGAAACTAAACTACTCTCACTTGATACCAGCGTGTCAGTGAACTAAAAGTGAGTAATGAGCAAATAGTGGCATATGCATAAGAGCATATGATTTAAGATGGCACTTATAAGAAAGAAAATGCAAAAGTTCTTCATCTCTAAACTAAGATAGGCCAGACATTGGAAATAGACAGGAGGTAAAAAACAAATGGAGCAACATTTAAGGAGAACCAGGCAAAAAAATTAACAAACAAACAAACAAACAAAAAAACCCAAACCAAAAGAGCAAAAATACCAACACAGAGGTAAGCACATCTACACAAGTGCTAGAAGGCTAAAAATATAATGTGGGAAGTGGAATGTCCGTCTCCAAATGAAGACACTGATTTACTAAGCATACCAGAAAACCAATCATTGGAACACTGTAATGCCATGACAAAATTCAGTAGAGCAAACTGTGCTGCTGTCAGAATAAATCAACATATTTAGGACAGTCTAGAAGCAAGTCTCATCAATAAGCTCAAAAAATACCTGAGAATCTGCATGGATTTAAATTCCAGACCTAAATAATAAGAATATAATAATGGGTTTGTGTTACTGACTAACCGGGATGATGACATCAGTGAAAGACCAAGTGTGAGGGCAGAAAATACAACTGGTTGGGTGTGATCTTCATTTACTCAATGCAAACATCATATATGTACATTGTAGCAGAGATAAAGTTTTGTAGGTCAATGACTGTCCTCCAGTGAAGCATCCAACCCTTCTACTAGTACCACCTCGGCAACTTTTTGGGTACAAGAAGACTGAAAGATGTCAAATGTGTCTCCAGTCAGAAAAAGAGCATTTTGAAGTAGTGTGGAAGAACACGATAAACTACTGGAATGTAAGTCAGGTAAGCATGAGGTAGAGAATATTTACAGCATAGAAAGATTTGGCTACTACACAGTTTTAGTTGATGGTTTAGTTTCTGCTAAAGATTTACTGAAATTTGATAAATATAATATGCTTGGGAAGACTTAATATAGCTTCCCTAAGAGAGTACTTTAAACAGATTTATGGTCACGTGGACAAGACTGATCCAGGTGATAAGCTCTAACCAAATTTTAAAGCTACTGTCAAATGTAATGAACATGTTCCATATGAGGCATGAACAAGGACTGTTCTTATCACAGAATCACTAGGTTGGAAACGACCTTCGAAATCAAGTCCAACCATACCTGTCCTCTACTAAACCATACCCCTGAGCACCTCATCTACCCGTCTCTTAATACATCCAGGGATGGTGACTCAACCACCCCCTGGGCAGCCTGTTCCAGTGCCCAATAACGCTTTTGGTGAAGAATTTTTTCCTAATGTCTAATTTAAACCTGCCCTGGTGCAGCTTGAGGCCATTTCCCCTTTGTTATATCACCTGTCTCTTGGGTGAAGAGATCAACATCCATCACTCCACAACCTCCAATGGTTGGAGAGTTAAGATGGTGTTATGGGGATATGGAAGTCTACAAAGCTTCCAGTAAAATACCAAGTATCCAACAAGGCAATAGGAACCAGACTCAAAGCAAACGGAGGGAGGTGGTTCCATGCATCAAGTAGTAGGTCTCTCTGACAAATGGGTCCAATTTGTAGAGTTCAGAAGACTGCAGAGCAGACTACTAATTAAGCAACAACAGGGTCAGGAAATTTCTGAGCTGATCACAGCTGGAGAACTGTATGTGTTTGCACTCATTATTTTTTCCTGGGTGCCTGCTTATGGCTACTGTTAGAGACAGCTTACTGGGTTGAGCAGACCACTGGTCTGCAGCACTGCAGCCTGTTCACAATGTGGGAAAGGATCAGCACAGCCTCGGCTGCATGGGTGTGCCAGTATGTTGGGCAGGCAGCACTGCCATGGGGTACCCCCCCTCTTTTTCTGATGGGAAGGAGTAGTTGTGCTGGTAGAGAGCAGGTGAAAAAATGGGCCATTTTGGCCAGAACAACGAAGTGATCATCCTTGCTGAGGGCATATGGCAAAACCACACAGAAGACCTTGCATCTGTTTCATGAGACAAGCAAAAGATCTTTTTAATTCTAATGATTAGGAGCAGCTTTTCAAAATTACTATTTATTCTATAATTCACTGTTAATAATTGTTTGTTTATTTGTATATTAGCAACCAGTTCTTCACTGATAGATGTTTTTATTTGACAAGTTGCAGTATTTATTGTCCCTACAATGAACAAAGAAAATAGCAGATACTTTTCCTAAATGCAAATACAGGGAAATGCCAAAGAAACTAGAAAATAATAGATATTTTAAACTGCAATAGTATAAAGTTCTCTAAAAGGCATTTTAATGAACACATGAACTGCAGTTATAACTAAGTCCATTGCATTACAAATGAATACTCCAATAATTTCTTTCCTGTAAGTAAAACTTACTTTGCCTGTAATTTATGGTATATCCTTACAGTTCAGCATCTCTACTAACACTCTTCCATCTTGTACTTTTCAGGGGTTTGATTAATTTCATGTCCAAATGAGTACAAAATATTATTTATTTTCATTATTATCACCCTAGAAAGATTAAATTGGTAATCACTTTGATTCTAACAAAAAGCCATAAATATCTCCTTCGCTATTACATTTTATTTTCTATACCATCAGACCGAAGCTGCAACAGCAGACTGAGCTTGCACACTTGGCTGCTTCCCTTCTCCCCAAGCTCAGCAGCAGCTGATTTACTTGGTTGTTTAAATAGACTGGCAGGATGAGCTACTGCTGGTGTGCAACAGTCAGCCTCACCTGTTCAACCTATTGCTGCCAACTTCAAAGTGTTTTTTCTCATCATCTTTTTAAATAACAGAATGGTGGGATATTAAGCTTGCACATAGCACCACAACAAGCAACACACATGCAACACACGCTGGAGGACAAGATTTGCATTGCTGAGAAACTAGAAAAATGGGTTGCAAAAAACCAGAATTCAGTGCAAATAGGATCATTTAAAAATATAATTGGGCAGAAATTATCAGCTGAGAGGGAGAAACAGTGAGACAGCAGTAGAGCAGGGTACAAGCGGAACATAAATCGACCCTGTCCAGCCATGGTGTGGCAAACACAATCACTGGCTGTGTGAATTCAAACGGCTGCAAGAAACTTGAAATAATTTATTACACCAGCAGTGCCTAAATGTAATCACTGTGCCTTGCTTTGGGCATGCTTTACAAGAAAGATGCACATGCACAGAAGGCAGCCTAGAGAAAAGCAAAGTATTCAAAGGTCTGAAGAATGCAAACCCCAAAGAAAGAGTTGAAAGAACTGGTTTTCAGTTCAGAAAAGCAAAGCCTGAAAGGAAGAATGTTAATAGACTGTGAAGTAGTGCGAAAACCAATAAGGGATGAATTGTTCTTGATATCTATGAGGTACAAGAACAGGGTGCAAAAATTTGGCTTATATCTTCTTTTCTGCAGTTTAGGTACATTTCCAGGAAAGCTTTCTATAGAGAAGGACAGTGAACCAATAGAAGAGCTGATCTGAGAGGGATCTACAGCCTCCTTTATCCTGTATTTTAAATAAAATGTAAGACAAGCATCTATCAACATCTGATAAGCATCTGACCTTATTTTCTAAGGCAGTAAACTAGATGACTTCTCAAGATTCATCCAGTTCTCTTTTGTGAGAGTAAATGGTTTAGTTGGCTAGTCTCCACATAACAATCTTTCCATAGATACAGATCCTCTGGCTCAAAAAAAAATAGGACAGAGACTATGCCTGATGATCTTGCAATTTCTTGACCTTGAAATCAGGTGGGAGTCCAGAAGAAATCTCAAGTACCCTAGGCTCTTTTTAGTTGTACTTACAACACTCCTTAAAAAAGCAGTTTGGCCACAAGAAATTGGAAAAGTTCAGCAAAGTGTTTTAACCTCCAGTATTCTCCTTTACCAGTGATAATCAACTTTAAACTGCATCTTCCATACTACAGGGGTCCTCAGTTGCTTGCCTTAGTCAGAATTAGAGACCCTCTGGGTCAAGTGCTTAGAAATTCCTCTACTTGTTTATATTTCTACAGCGCCTTATCTCCTAAAGTGCTTTATGATGCTATGCGGACATCCCACTGAAATGGAATCAGTTCTGAGCAGAAAAGGCAAATGCCAATGAAAACTCAGCATGCTTTAGGAAAAGAGCAGAAGAGTAATTTTGGCAATGACAAGAAGAAAAAGCAAGGCTGGATCTCTGACATGCAGAGAGCAGGCATGCCCTCGTTTGAAGCATGCCATTCAGAAGAATGACATACTTCTAAATGGATTCCCATGAATATATTGCTCCTCAAACCATGATTATGCACAGTGCAAATATATCCCATTTGAGTTCTCCTAAAACTATAATGCATAACAGTAGGAAAGCAAACTGCATTTTCAAAATGTCAGAAAAGTTTAATAAAGCCTGAAGAAGGATATGAGCGTCCCTATCTTTTACTTGGAGCTGTAATTCATAGTTATCAATGATGATGTTCATTACTGGAACACAGTGCAATGATTGAAGTACCTAATTCAAACTGTGTGCATTAACTAAAAAAAATAAATGCAATCATAATTCCATAGGCAGACTCCCTATGTCAGGCCCTTAATAAATGTAAATTATCAACTGAGGATCTGGTCCAGCCTTGCTATATCTTCCTCCCAATTGAAAAGAAAATGCCATTAGTTGTACATAAGAGATACCAATGCTTCTTTTTTAATTAAGCACAGCAGGACTTTTACATTTTTATGGCACTGCCTAGAAGGAGCTCCCAGATCAACCTAGTCAAAGATTCCAGACTGCTTATAGAGGACCTAAAGATGGAAAGAGTCATTATATGAGTCCAAGATTACTACTAACCACAATGCCAATGATTGCTGACACAAAAAGAAATGGAACCTGTCTGTAGTACACATGAAAAGCAAAAAGAGATGCTTGGCAAATAAAAATGCTAATGAATAAACTTACATCTAAATAATGCCTTACAAGTTCAGGAATTCAAATTATTTCTCAGAATATTGTATTAACTGTCATTTAATAGCCTGGTGAGCACAAGCTCATTTCAAAGCCATCAGAAACTGTCCTCTCTGTTCCAGAGAGTGCAAAGTTAAGTAAGGTCCAGTCCAAAAGCCCATCTGATACAATCTAGGTAATCATGGGATGAAACAATAGCCTGCTTGCACAAAACATACTACAAGGCCACATACTTCTCACTTCACTGACCTGTTTATTTACCAAAACTAAGCTCCTGCCAGTGCAGCTTGTCAGAAGAGTAACTGGGCTCACAGGGCCATCAATCAATCAATCCAAATGGACAGTAAAGCTTAGTCTGAAGTTCAGCACAGAAGATTTTGTGAAGAAGCTGTAGACCCCTGCAATACTTAGAGATGTAAATAAATTCACTGTGATGTCTCTGGGTGTTGCTATGAATATGTTAAAGGGACACCGTCAAGCTTGTTTGGCTAAGAAATTGTTAGGCATGAAATTTAAAACAAATAAAGCCCACACATGACTGGTGTAACCCAGTAAAAACAAACTGGAGCCAGCTATTGTCTGGTGCTTGTTGCTTTTGTTAGTTTTTTGGTTTGGGGTTTTTGTTTTGGTTTTTTAATGTTTTCATTTGTTTTGAAATCCATGACCTTGAGAGAAGTTGGCTTTCCAAATGAATACGCTACAGGAATCAGGAAACCAAGACACATGCAAGGAATTTTTTGGTAGGGCATCTTATTTTTGTTTACCAAAGTTAAATAATAGATGTTGGAAATCAGATCTAGATTTCACAGGCCATAAGAAAAAGAAAATAAAATTAGAAGTCAGTCAGCAGGTGCAATTCTATGTGAGTTGTGGGTTTAAGATTTGCTAACCATTCTCTTAAAGCTGTTTTACTTCTGCATTGAGTCAGAGATGTAAAAATAATTATGCTGTATTCCCGTGTCTCCAAAGGGGATATCTTTAATCTCTTTCACAGATACCAAAAAGGATACAGAGAACAGTATCTCACCTGGTGTTTATTTTTTTCTTAGAAAAGTCAAATATGCGGCCACTGTGATTCTACTTGCATATCCAGCAATAAAAGATACCTTTTTAAGGAAGCACTAGAGTAACATTAAGTAGCAGAAAATGAAATGATTCCTCTATATACAATCTGACAAACCTACAACAGGACCATTCTGTTTTCTGTCAGAAACACATAATCCATGAAATGCACTCAGATCCCTTCGCTTTTTCTGGTATCTTTTAAAGATATTTTTTCATCACAAGGAAAACCCAACCTTATGGAAAATCGATTGTCTCCCCTTTAATATATACTCCTTTGGTTTCTGTTTTGTTTTATTCTGTTTTCCCCAGTGGGGCTTTCGATCTCAACTTACTCTTCTGTGTTAATCAACTCCAACATCACTAAGCCAATTTTTTTTTTTTTGGTCTAGCTAAAACTGTTGTTGTTATCACACAAAAATAATAATAATAATAAAAAATATTCCCACCAACACAGAATAACTAAAAATGCATATAGGCTATGCTTAATGCATGCACATATCTTAGGCTGAGTTTGCTTGTCTTTGTCCTGGTACTCTTTAAACAGCCAGAACAGTACAGTTTAGCAGAAATTCTTCATGCTACGAGTAGATTATCTTGTTCGTAAACTGAAATATGCACCATATGAAACTTTATCTAGGTTACATATTGTTTATTTATGTTTTTAAAATAAAACATACTAAAGGGGGCCTACAGGAAAGCTGGAAAGGGACTCTTTATCAGGCAGCATAGTGATAGGACAAGGGGTAAGGGCTTTAAACTGAAGGAGAGCAGATTTAGATTAGAAATTAGGAAGAAATTCTTTACTGTGAGGGTGGTGAGGCGCTGGAACAGGTTGCCCAGAGAAGCTGTGGCTGCCCCCTCCCTGGCAGCTTTCAAGGCCAGGTTGGATGGGGCTTTGGGCAGCCTGGTCTAGTGGCAGGGGGGTGGAACTAGATGATCTTTGAGGTCCCTTCCAGCCCAAACCATTCTGTGTTTCTATTTTAAAAACAAAACAAAAAAACCCAAGATAGGTTTGTGATACTGTTTCCCAACAGTAATACCACTGATTTTATACTTCTTTAAGGATTAAGATTGAGGCAACTTTTGCTTTGACCAAAATAAACAGCATATATGGTCTCACAGTAAATATTTTTCTACAAATGTTAATGACATTTAAGGCATGCCTTGAAACCCCTTAGAAAACTACTTCTGCAAACAGAGTAGTTTTGGAGTGAATACAAATGAAGAGATATTGTTAAAAAGATTTTAAAAGTGGAGAAAAGGGAGATGTGGGCAGTTGGTATAAAACCTAATTTTCAAAGTTAGTTATGAAAAGTTACAGGGCAGGAATCACATTCTGAGCAAAATAAATGCATCAGAAGACAAAACAGAGAACACCTGAAGGGTCTATTAAGCCAAAACCAGTATAGAACTATTAAGAATCAGGAGACTGAGGTCATGGGAGTTAGCTGAAATTTCTGAATGTGGAAAGCAAGTGACTTTTTAAACCCTACTTACTCCACACAGATAAGTTTGTGGAGGCCTCAGAATAATTCAACAGTATGACAGGTGTGACTGTAGAGTTGTTCTCATGTACCATCCAGCCCCCTACACTGAGCTTGTGCCTGAAGTCTCAGAGAAGAAATTTTTACGTGGAAGATGCAGGTAGTTTACAGATCGTCCTCCAGCAGTCTTAGCATATTGTATGAAAGTACAGGTGGGTCGTATGGCTGGAGCTTGGAAGACACAAATGGGTTTCATTCCACCTTACTAGAACTGCACCTCATCTGTGTAGAGCTCCATCATCCACAGTTAAAGGTGTGGATCCAAGACAAGCTGAAACTTGAGAAATTGAACTTCCCATGTGCCCCAGTTTTGGCTGGGATAGGGTTATCTTTCTTCTTACTAATTGGTCTAATGCTGTGGTTTGGGTGTAGGATAAGAATAATGATGTTTAGTGGTTGTCAAGCATTCAAGGACTTTTCAATTTCTCATAGCAGTCTGCTAATGCAGAGGTGCCCAAGAAGCTGGGAAAAGACACAGTCAGGACAGCTGACCCAAACTAACTAAAGAGGTATTCCATACCATATGACATCATGATCAGTATATAAACTGGGGGAAAGTTGGCTGAGGGGGCACCATGGCTCAGGAACCAGCTGGGCATCAGTCGGGTGTGCTGCGCATCACGTGTTATCCATATGTTATTTTATCAGTATTATTATTCTTTTCCTTTTCTGTCCTAATTAACTGGGTTTTATTTCAACCCACAAGTTTCACTTTTTTCCAATTCTCTCCCTCATTAATGGCAGGAGTGGAGCGAGCGAGGGGCTGTGTGGTTGTTTTAGCTGCCTGCCGGGTTAAACCACACCACCACGGCTTATACTAAAAATCAGTACAGAATGGCAGAGCCCAAAGCCAGGGAGGCAATACAAGCAGTGACAGAACTGCTTAATTCAGCCGCTCAAACTTTCAAGGACAGAATCTGCTTTTTCTGGAGGAAGTCGGCAGCTTTGTGATAGTGTCCTAATTTGGTCAAAAACTTCCATGTTTGGATGATTTGCTGCCTTCCAGAACAGCCATTATGGAAGAAATAAGTTTTAAACTAAGACAAAGTGCACATTTAAAGATATTGCAAAAGATGAGTTAGAAGAAGCGCAAAGAAGTTGCTTTAAATTTGCCGGGTCTGACTTAAGCTTTACTTTTTTTGAATGGATGACACAACAGACTCAACTGAGGAACTACCAACAGCGTGATTCATTTCAGAGGCAGGCCTAACCCCACCTATATTCCTTAATTATTTTAGTGCATAGCTGCAGACAGTCAAACAATATGTGTAAGTGTGCAAACTAATTCTCCATGCTCATATGAAACATACAGTCTATTATCCAGCAAAGTTACGGTAATCCCCTTATAACTAATTGTTTTGACATCTGTAGGAAGACTGACTCATTCTTCCAAAAATACAAGGTTCAGGATACTATAAACTCCTACCTCTTTATTCTATTTGTAGAGTCAGGGAAGGAAGCTGATTTTCATTTACAGAAAACTTCTTACAAGCCCTAGCCCAGAAATTCAGGATATGTGCACACATCCCCACGTGTCCTCACCCACCACATCCCCCCCCAAAAAGGAAAAACCTCTGTGAACCTGAAGGATTGTATTTGAACATTTTCCAAAGGACTGCTTTCTTTTTTTTTTTTCAAAGCCATAAATATACATTTATCTAAACTCAGCTGCTTTGAAATAAAAACTCTGAAATCAAACTGACTGATTTGAAGAGTGTTATCTTTTTCTTTTTTTTCTGATTTAAAATAATTTCAGGACAAGTTTTACTACTTTTACCTTAATTTTGACTTTCACTACTGAAAAAGGAAAAAAAAAAAATATATTTACAACAAAGATGTAGCTCTGACTCTTCACCTGGATAACCAACTGTAGTATTAGCTAATATGCCCTGGTTCCCAGCAAATAAACGATGCAGCTGAATCATTCAAGTTTACAGCTCTGTTCTCAATTTCTCCCCTCCATACCAACATCAAACTTGTAAACAAGAGAACCTTAGATACTACCTCAGCATTTTTCCCTCCTCCTACTTAGTATCTTTCTGGAAGAAAAGGCAAACCAGCAACCTTTTTAAATCAGGTTGAAAGAGGTGACCTAGATTGGGTAGATGAGTTTTGTGTCTGTATTTACAAATCTCTAAACTGATAATTGTTTGATCATATTTGATAGAATTAATCTCACTTTGGTGTTATAAAACGCAATGTATCTATTGAATCTCAGCTAGTTTTCCCTGTTCCCTCCGGAATCCCTTTAGAGAGCAACTCAAACCATCCACAATCCATGTGCATTCAGGTTCTTCTGGTGATGGGAGTCAATGATGAGTGAAGTACAATTCATCTCTTAGGCATTATGCCCAATTTTCAAATTGTTAAGCATCCAATCAGCGTTTATCCAAGTAATCAGGTTTAAGGATTTAGAACAATACAAGCTTTGTTATAGTTCAGTGACATTGGCTTAGAGCCTGACTATTGCAGAGCATGGAGAATGCAAATTTAGAGACAACAAAAATTAAGACAATAAAATGATGTGAGTTAGTAATACAGGATATCAAAATACAGATTCCAGAAGAGGAGGAAGGATTAAGCCGTTGCTTATTGACACTATCAAGTCGGTTCCAAAAAAAAGGATCAGGCTTTATTCCCTTTACACACTCATAAGCATGGTTTTGAAAAACAGAACAATTATGAATTAAATATAATTTAAAAACACAAAATCTAGATTGGAAAACAGTGAAGTTAGTCAATCTGAAAGTTTGGGTTTTTTTAAATAAACCTAATTTTAAAAGTTGCTTTGTCTTCTTGTTTGGTGAGATTCTGCTTTCCTGTTTGCAACTGGGGCCTGAAGCATTTATAACTACTCACATCTAAAATACTTTTTATACAGTGTTTTTCACAGAGATATGTCAGCAATCTTGCAACACCCCCCTGTAGAGTTTGGGGGGGCTGGGTCGGCTTGTGAAGGGAGGTTGGTTTAATTTGCTGTGCTTTTTTTGCAGACAGCTCAGCCTATTTCAAAGGAGCATTCTTACTCAGAGAGAACCAGATCATTAAACTGTGGCTCCCACTGTGCTCACATTTAAGCATGTATATGACTTCACTCACACGAGTGACCCTCTTGACCTCTCTCTGGCATCAGAACTGTAAAAGGGTTTGCATGTAACCAGAATGGGGAGTAAACACAGTCTAAAAGTATATTGCAAAACTTTCCATAAAGAAACTTCAACTTTTATATTGAAAATTAATAGAATTCAGTTTTGTCAAGATTTTTTCTGGGTTAGCATCAGATCTGAGAGAAGCCTGAAATCCTTCCAAGTGAGAATACTTTTTTGACAGCCCATTAATTTAGCCCTGCTCTCTATGTCATTTTGCTTGCCTTTCTGATCACTTCTGAATCACTGTGAAAACGACATTTCAGAGTTATGCAGGAAGGTTTTCAGGGGCACCATACTAAAAGAAAGATTATAAAAGGGATAAGAGGAGGAGTTGCCATCTGACGTTGCTGGGTTTACAGTCAAACTAAATTCACTTATCAATTCCCATCCTATCATCTTTCATTAGTCAGTTTAGTGCAGGGTCTGAACACCTCATGGGCTACTTGTCACAAGGACCAAAAGAGAGATAAGAAATGATGTAAAACTATTTCCCTTGACAGCACAGACACAGATGGAGACTTCATTCTGACCATATTGTCTGCTTTAGTGCCATCCCTAAAGCCATTAACTATCATAATGACGGGGCTCAAGTTATTTATTTCTTCACAATTTCCTGATGTTTTTTACAGCATTACATCAACGTGCTGAGTGCTACGACAAGCCTTTGTGTTTGCCCTTGAAGGCGACAGCCACATGCAAAATGCTTGATCTAAGGTATTCACTTATCAGCAAAGTGCAAATGGGAGTTAAAACACCAATTCTGTGCAGTAACTGATCTAACACAAAATAGAAACATGTTACACTCATTTACTGTATATCTGTGCTTTCTTGTATCCAGGCTTGAGGATTTTTTTTAACCTTTCTAGCATTTTAGGGATAATTAGAACTAGCAGATAACAGTATTACTCATTTGTTATAATCTTTTTCACTTCTAATGCTCTTGTGACAATTCTACTTCCTAACTTACAGGAAAAACAGAAAACTACTGTTCTCAAAATTACAATTCAATAAAAAATAGCTATATAGTAATGTAAATAGATAAATTTAAGAAATACCCCTTCCGTGTTTTTCCCCTGCATTCCCACTCAAACAATATAAAGCTCCCTTACAGTAGAACTGCAATAAGCAGCTCCCTAACTCGAGATCTGGAAATCTATTTAAAATTGGAGATTACAGGATCTCATAAAACATCCCAAGTTGGAAGGGACCCATAAGAATCATTGAGTCCAACTCCTGGCTCCACACAGGGCCAGCCAAGTCAGAGCATGGGACTGAGTGCATTGTCCAGACACCTCCTGAGCTCAGTCCAGTTCGGCGTTGTGACCACTTTCCCTGGGGACACTTGTTCCAGTGCCCAACCACCCTTTCAGGAAAGAGCCTCTTCCTGATACCCAACCTAAACCTCCACTGCAACTTCATACCATTCCCTCAGGTTCTGTCACTGGTCACCAAAGAGGAGATCAGTGCCTGCCCCTTTGCCCCTTCCCCATCAGGAAGCCACTGACCAGGATGAGATCTGCCATCAGTCTCCTTTTCTCCAGGCTGAACAAACCAAGGACTTCAGCCTCTCCTCATCAGAGTGCACCCTCGGCAAGTTTGCTGATGACACCAAGCTATGTGGCGAGGTTGGCATGATGGAGGGAAGAGATCCCACCCAGAGGGACCTTGACAGACTGGAGAGATGGGCCCATGCAAACTGAAGTTCAACAAGGCCAAATGCAAGGTCCTGCATGTGGGTCAGTGCAAACCCAAGCACAATTACAGGCTGACAGAGAATGGATTGAGAGCAGCCCTGAGGAGGACAACCTGGGGGTGCTGATCAAAGAGAAGCTCAACATGAGACAGCCATGTGCACTAGCAGCTCAGGCACCCAACTGTGTTGTGGGCTGCATCAATACCAGCATGGCCAGCAGGTTGAGGGAGGCGATTCTACCCCTCTACTCTGCTCTCATGAGACCCTACCTGGAGCACTGCATCCAGCTCTGAAGTCCCAAGTACAGAAAAGACATAGAGCTGTTGGAGTGAGTCTAAAGGAGGGCCACAAAGATGATCAGAGGGCTGGAGCACCTCCCCTAGGAAAACAGGCTGAGTGAGTTGAGCTTGTTCAGCCTGGAAGAGAGACGGCGCTGGGAAGACCTAATTGAGGACTACCAATACTTAAAGGGGTGTCCCACAGGAAAGTGGGAGAGGGACTGTTCGTCAAGGAACTGATAGGACAAGGAGCAATGGCTTTAAGCTGAGAGTAGGTTTAGATTAGATGTCAGGAAGAAATTCTTTATTATGAAAGTAGTGATGATGGAAGCCCCATCCCTGGGAGTGTTTAAGGCCATGTTGGATAGGGCTTTGGGCAACCTGGTCTAGTGAAGGGTGTCCTTGCCCAAGGCAGAAGGGGTGGAACTAGATGATCTTTGAGGTCCATTCCAACTCAAAGCATTCTAGGATTCTATGGCTGAACTTTAGGCCGAAATACTATTTCTGACAACAGATTTTTGTAATCTGGTTGTTCATAATCGGACATTTTCTGATAAAGTATCTACAAAAGGCCTGGCAGAGATTGTTCACCCTCTGGATGACAGGGGACACTGATACCCATGCCCTCCTGCTAGCGCAGCATGACAACCTTGATTTTTCCTCAGATTTAACTCCAAAGACACAAAACAGGGTAAGCTAACTGTTGCTATGCACACAATTAGAAAACTTAGCTGAAAGTCACTGCAATAATTTACAGTGCAGCAAGTGGTGTTCAGCACAGCCCAAACAAAAAAAAAAAGTAACTTAAGGTACTCTAAATAGCTAATTTATGAGAACAAAATTATTTAACTGCGCTGTGTCAAGGAATTTCCCACTCCAGCACGTACCCTGACTGTAAGGAAGCAGAAAAAGCAAGACAGAATTACTAGAGTGATACATTTTACATTCCTAACACTTTTATCCCAGGTGTAGTTATGTCAGTTTTTATGTGTCAGGCTAAATTCAGTCCTTGCACGTCACTCTCAAAACCACCATAATTTTCTGAAGGGGCTGCACACCCCTGCTCTGGCAGGCCAGAGTTTGCCCCTTAGATCAGATTTTAGGTTGTGTTTACATACATGAAGCAAATTATGGAAGAGAAGCATCCTAAAGGGCTGTGAAATCCAGCCCACAGTTTGTCTGATTTCATTTGCTTAGAAACAAGCTTAAATTGCCAATCCCTCTAGTTAGTCTATGTGTGATCCGTGGAGACCCCCTTTCTGCTGTGTTTGACCTTCCCTGTGAGAGCAGGTATTCACACCTCCACTATTCATAGTGTTGATTGTCAATACAGTGCAGCAACCCAATTTCGACATAAGCAGAACAGCAGCTTTGATGCCCAGAGTTACTGTTCTGCAGAAATTAACAGGGGGACACGTGATCCATGTAATCATACTGATGTTTATCATTTGCTGCAAAGTAATTCAGCTAATAAGATCTTAACTAGAACAAGCTCCATGGTGAATGCATAGCATGAGTGTGAGAGTGTGTTGGACTAGCAGCTATTGCAGGTGATAAAACTGGTTGCCAGCTGGAGCATCATGTAATTTAACAGGATAATTTGCTGAAGTTGTTTGAACCCTATTACTCAAAAAAACCCTGAAGGATTTAAATATAGTATATAGCTAGTCAAAAGGCCTCATTCAGTCAGGTAATTACTCATTTAAACCTCAAGTTACAGAGATCGTGTGCAATAGCTGGGCAAATTTGTGGCAGGTCAAGTAACCATGTATATGTGCATGCACACTGACATGTGTCCGTACACATACGCACACTCAGGTACTCATACACAGAGTCCCTCTCTTCCCCCACTGCAAATAATCCCTAGGGTAGGGACAACACAGGAATTTAAAATAGCTCTTGAAATAACTATGTCACTCATACTAAAAATTATTTTGTGTTACTACATACATTAAAACTACTACTACATACACACATAAAAAGAGCTCTTTCAGGAATAAAATTAAGAGGCTACAGCTGAGATTCCTATTTCCATGTATTTTAAATAGTATTAAAAGTCTGTGAAATTTTATCAACAATCGTAGCTCATGCACCTCTCAAATGAAGATTATAACCCTCTTTTTCCTTATCTTTGTTCACAATTTTATCATTTTGAACTCTGACATCTAGTATCATTTTAGGGCTAGAAATACTACAAAAAGAAAGGCTTCCAGATTGGGAAGCTGGGTGCACTTCACTAGTCTGCCAAAGGCCACATAGGTCAACATTAAACACGTGGAAATGAGATACATGAGATACTTTAAGTCTGCTTCATGCAAATAATAATACAACCACCACTAAAAAGCATGGTAATTGCATTTGCAAATCCATCCAGGAACATTCAGTAGATTACAGCTAGCGATTTATAGAGGGAAGGTGCATTTCATACGTCCTGTGGAACACCTTAGGTACTAATGGATATGATTTAGTTTAGGATGAGAATGGTTGGACTTAATGATCTTAAAGGTCTTTTCCAACCTTGTGATTCTGTGATCTATGTCAACCAAATCCTAGTTCCTCTGTGGTGCTTTTCATGTGTTTTCATCTAATTCTAGAAGGGCACAAGCCCATCCCTTTGGAAAGCAATACGTTTCCAGTGTATATAACATCCCTAAACAAACAAGTTATGTGCTGGCCAGCCCTAGACTTGGTGCATGTTGAATCCCAGCCATGATTCAGATGAGATACATCATTTGCACAGTTGCAGAAGTTGCCACTTTTTACATTCTTTTCTCTTTTATTGGAGCAGACTGAACGACAGGCAGGGCTGCCAGAGAACAGTAGCTTTTGATTTCTTGTCACACAAGTCCTGTAGTGCAGAAGTCTGGCACTGACAGGAACACTGAATGTGTTTAGTGTTTGGGATTTTTTTTTTTTTCCCCTCCTTTCTTAGAATATAAACCAGAATAGAATCTCTTCCCTGATAAGAGGAAATGTGAGCTTGTAGCACACAGGCTCTGGAAGGCTCATAAATTTTCTGTCACTAGCTTCACCCCTCACAGCAGTGAAGTATGGAATAGGTTTTTATAAAGATTAGAATGTAAGTGGGCGTACACCTGTATGGCCAAGCTTATTATTGACAGCTTTCATTTCTGCTCCACTGGTGTGTAAAAATGTGCAGCGTCAAAACACCAGTCCAATTTAGTTGACAGGCAACAGCTATATGCCTTTTCAAAGTAGAGGTTTGGAAAAGCAGCTCACGCTAAATGAAAAGCTCCTACCTGCTCAACCTCTGTTCAATTAAATGTCTGCTTTCACTGCAAATTTTCCTTCAAAATTCCTGTCATTCAGGTTTTCTATGCATTTTTACAGCTCTCTGTGTATATATCCTGGTGCAATGTGAAGAATCACATTCCACTTCTGTGCCGAAAAAAGGACCAGATTTCCAAACGCAGACAGTGCAATCTGAGCCAGAGCAGTCTCTTCTGGTGTCCAGGCCACTTCTGTGCATGCCCTCCACCTTTCCCTTCTGGGAAGGTACCATAGGCATCAGTGAGACTTCACTATGTTTTCCTCACTTGCCTATAATATGGGCCCACCATTGTAGGAGTTAAAAAAGGTCTTCCACCACTGCATTCACTGTACTATTTGCACACCTTCTACATAAAAATACATATTAAAGCCCCTGGCTGACTTCAGACCATTGCTAGCAAGGGGAGGGTGTAACTACCTTACCTGCACATACACACACCTCTCCTTTATGTCCTCTGCTACATCATTTACACACGCTAATCACTGATCTGTACAAAATCACAGCAAGCGAGCACCTTGCTAACCACACATTACTGCTCCATAGGTGCTTGTGCACTATGCACTAGTCCATGCATCCATGTACATTTCTTAAAATTAGGCAATCTGGCTTCAACAGGTGTTCCAAACCTGGATAAACTTTCTATTTCTAGACAGAGCATTGGGAAATTTGCCCTCAGTGTCCAAACAGAAGCCTGAATGGTGTTTCTAGACCTCCTTTCCATTATTGTCCTCGCCTCGCTTGTGAACAGTGCCACTGAATTGAGTGTCCTCAGTGCAACAAAGGAATTGCAAAATATAACTGTTGAAATGTGTTGCTATTCACTTGTGTTTACATATTTTTTTAAAAAAAGAAAGATTTGTGTCTTTGTCTCCTAAAAAAAGGAAAAGGAATGGTTCCCAGTGGAGTTTTGAAGCATGCCTAATAAGCTGATTTAGTAGCTAACAACTTTGAAAAAAATTGTCATTTAAATGCTCTAAAATAGTTTCTGCTCTCAAAGACTACCAGTATCTGGGGACTCTTTATCATGTTTCTGCCTCCAGATGTAGCTCATCCCAGTTGCTAAAAATGAGAATGGCTGGATGTGAATAAATCAGTGTTTCCACTTATATGAACTTCATGTCTGAAATTACTGGACTGACCCCAATACCTTCCCCCTGCTTATTTTATTTGTGGTTCTGTGGTTATTTTTCCTCTTTAAACGACCTATGGGGCTTCTGATCCTCTGCAAGTAAAAATGGAAAATGCTAAATGCTGCCAGGTTTCACACAGCATATGTGACTAGCAAACTCTCCCTGTTGTTTGACACTTGAATCATTTCATGCTAACTCTGCTTCCCTACATACACACAACAGACACCACCTGCATGGTTGCACATATGCACCCACACAATCACGAAGTGGTAGAGTGGACAATCACGTTTCCTTTGAAGACCGCTTCCCATCAAGTTAGCATATGGTGATAGCACGCTGAGTGACAACTGGATGATTGGTTTCTGGGACAAATTCAAGCTTGCAGGCTTGAGAATAACAAAGTAAGAGGTTTTAGGGAGGTGATGCCCCTGTCTTTAGGAAGACAGCTGCCCAATGCAAAAGCATCTCCCAGAAGACTGGAATTGGCAAGAGTTGGTGGCCTATTCTTGACTGAAAAGAATGGCACACTGCAGAACAGATGACAATGTAGAATAAGGAAGGGGGTAAATAAGACGGAAGGGAAGAAAAATAAAAATCCTTATTTTTTTTTCCTCCTCTGCAGGACATGCAAGCAAAGCAGATGATTGCTGTGGAGGCAAATTAGCACCCTTTTCCTGCCACCTATCAGTGTTATCTGGAACACTACGTTCTGCCATGTCTTTCCTCATATAAATACAGTCCTCACCTGCACAGGTCTGACATGGAATTACCTTTGGTCTCTGTTTTCCAGGTTATGACACTAGTTGTGGGGAAGTGTCTGGACAGGACAAAACACTTAATGTACTAGGATTTGGCCAAGCCTACTTGTTCCTCATTCTCTGACCCTGACAGGTAAGGTTCCACTTACTAACCACACGGCAATTTTGACTTAAAACCAAAAAAATGCTGGGGTGAGAAAGCCCCTCCCCAGTCTCACAAACTTTGCTGCCTGTTTCTTTTGCTCCCATCACTCCCTTACATTTTCTTTGCCACATTTCTCTTGTTTTTCACTCCTTACTACTTCTGGCTCTGTGGTGGTTCATCAAGCCTTCACAGTCCTTTTGATGAACCATTATTTTTCATATTATGTTTGGAATAATGATAATTAAAAAATAATATATCTTAGTGTAAGTCCAGATACACATGAATTCCAGAAAGGCTCCAATGTTCAAGCATGAGTCTTCCATATTTTTGGTAGGTAACCTTTGTTTCTGCTGGACCAAAAGATACAGTTCTAAGTGCTGCAGACCTGTTTTTGCTGCAGCATAGCTCAAAGCACACAATGACAAAAATGTATCCCTATTAAGAGTTTGCCAGTACAGAACTATTTCTTCAATGCTTTATTTTCTGCCTAAGGTGAAAGAGCTACAGTTATCATTGGTTTAGCTAATGGAGCTAGCATCAGATATATACAGAGCAAATGGTTTAATCATTAGAACAGATGCTTCTAAGCTTACAGCCATGGATTTAAACCCCAACTGGGAATTCACTATTAGCCCTATCATTAGCATAAATTGATTGCTCCGATTGGCTAATCACTTAATTAGGAAAGAGATCCTTAATATGGAATCATTTTGGAATAGTTTCTATAACTACAGGATTTTCTTAGGCACTTTCTGTTTAGACTTCAGACTCATACTTGTTACTTGCCATCTATATGGTTTTCAAAAAATCTTGTATTATCATGAATCTACTATGAAGCACATTGACTTTGTCCCAAATGTCAAAACTTGTAAAATGAAAGACTAGATAAAGGATTGCTTTTTGCTTTCTACACCAATATCCTCCAATTCTCCAATGTCCTTCCCCAGCACAGAGTGTATTACGAAGTTTCACTGTCAGTCCTTCATCACCTTTTAACTCAGAAGCTAAGAATGCTCTTGAATCATGCAAGTGTAGTTCTTGGGTGCAAAGTAAAAGACCCTGTGTAGATTCAGAGCAATTAAGCTACCATCTACGTTCCTTACAAGGATCGCCCTAACAGTGATATGAACGGAGGGGCTGAGTATTCTAGTTAAAGATAATGGATGATACAATATGTTATACTGAAAAGGTATGAATAATATATAAAGAAATTGTTTCAAAGGCCAGCCCAGCGATTCTCCGAAAGAATCCCATGGGGTCTGCCGCCTTCCCTCTCCGATGAGCCAGATTAACTGCTTCGCTCAGTGGCATCATAAAGTAACTAGTTTAAAACAGCACTTCAAGAGCTTTTTAAAAGCAAGAATTAAGTGAGTCTGTCTCGTTTAATTTCATTTAATGTAAGCGAGCCTCTGAACTGCATTCCTTTGCTCTAACACTGAGCTTGAAGCCTTGCTGGCTGATTAACGTCAAGCTGTTTGAAGTATACTCTTTTCTTATCTGGCACTGTGCAGGCCTCACTACAGCCTGGGGAGACCCACTGCTAAGTCAGAGCTTGGGGAGATTTTTGTCTGCTCTTCACAGAGGGGGATGGAGGCCAGATAAGCCTCATGCTATAAAACAGAAAACAAAATGAAAACCTGTTGCCAGTCCTGAAAAAACTTGTTTATAAGGAAACCAGAGGGAACACAGCACACTACAACAGTGATTTGCTCTGGTTGCCTACTTGTGTATGACTCACTACATTAATACATTAATGCCCTCTCAATTGATAATAATCAGGTGCTATTGCCAAAATCCTTGTATTTCTTCGCAGATATAATTTTAAATTCTATCTGAGCTTCTGGCATACTGAAAACAGGCACAATAATCATTACAGTAAGGCCAGGAAAGATTTGGCTGGTTAGCTTCATAGCTGATGGCTATGAAGACCTGTCTTCCCAGATCATGAGCTGGTGAACGTCACGCTGCCTCTCTCATCTTTTGAGATCTACAAATATTACAGATACCAAGAAAATAAAATTCAAGGTACCTTCACTAAAACTTTGGAAACAACTTAAAAATGTAAACATTTGCATATCAATGATTATTTCTGTTGCCACACAGTTAAGATGTAGTGAGGAAACCTCATTGGAAGGACATTCTGGAAGTTACACAAATATCTTACTTTGATAGCATTAAATTATACTTCATTCTAATAAGATATTCAAAGATGATTGGTGTTGGAGCCAAAGAAATGACAATATATAAGCATTTTTTGTGCTAACTTACAATGACAGTTTTCTGCAGTCACCAACTGAGAACAGCAGCTCCCTCATCAATAGCATCCACAGAGATCAAGAGATGAAAATACTAAAATTGAAGGAGTTTCCTTCTGGTTTTCAGATAAACTTAAAAGATGACTAAGAGCAGGTGAAAGTTCAAAAGCAGCACATTCTAGTAAGAGTTGGCTGAAGCATGTTTGTCTGTCAAGTGCTGCTTTTTGAAAGTATTGTGAAGCATTAATGGGCGCAGGAAAAAAAAAAAAAGAAACAACAAAACTCTCTGAGCTAGAAATCTTTAAAAAGGGAAAGAAAAAGAGTTGTCTTTTGAACTACATATAATCAGAAAAGTTTACATCTCAGCAATACTTATGGCAGAAAAAAGAACTCCTGCACTTATTCACTGGCAAACCTCAACCATGCTTCAGGAAAGTGACAAAATGCTTTGTTAACCAGAGAAACATTTAATGATTTTAATTGCATGAAGGCAAAGATGAACTAAAATTACAGGAGGCAGTTTTCATGAAGACAGTCTTAGAATACAGGGTGGGGAGGGAAGAAGCAGTGAACCCAATGAACAGACCAGTCTCAATACAAAGAGGAATTCTGGACACTTTCCCTACATTAGATTCTTTTCCTTCTCACTTCTCCCCAGTAATTTTAGCTGGGTTTGAAATGAGGGAAATTGGGGTTTTTGCGGGGCTTTTTTGGTTTGGTTTTGGGGTTTTGTTTGGTTGGGTTTTGGGTTTTTGTTTGGGTTTTGTTGGGTGGTTTTTGTTTTTCGGGGTTTTTTATACAGACAGTATGTCTTTAGATAGTCTTTACAGCAGAGCACCATCTGACCACCACAGGTCAGAGAACTACCCACTTCAGAGAAGAAATCTGACCTAACACCCATGTACACTGAGAGGATTGAGTATCTCACTTTAGAAAATTCACATGTCTTTGGACAAGGTTCTAGCTAATTACTTACCATCAGTACTGACATATAAAAACCAACCTGACTACAAAAAGCTCATAAGATTACCATAAAACATTTTAAGATGAAAGCCATCTTTAGCATCAGTGATATAGTTACTCAATGTAAATTTGAAAGTAAATCTAATTTCAGTATTCAGAAGTGAGACTTGTCAATGTAAATAGAACTATAAAAACAAACCCAAACCACAAAACATGCTTGGCAACACAAATCCCACTATAGTATCTTACTACAATGTAGATTCTAAACAATGCTTAACAGGCTCAAGAAACATTGCTTGCTAGGTATGGTGAGGCTAGTGCATTCTCACCAGCTCTCTTCCCACACAGGTTACTTCTATCAACATGCTACCCTCTGCCTGGAAAGATTCCCTAAACTCCTTTGAATCAAATAAACAGATGAGAGATCTTATTACCTACTGTAGTTTTAATAAGCCTAGCTTTTAGGACTGTTGAGTGATATTCCAGATGTTATTTCTACATTATAATTCATAATAGAATTGTGAATTCTATTGAATTCAATCCAAATGCTCATCATCTTTGGTCATTGTCAAAAAATTTTTTAAATGTCAATTTTATTTTGGAGTCTTACTGGTTTTAAGCTCGTTTATGTCATTAATTCAGTTCTAATCCACCCTATACTAAATATAGTGTGATTAATTTGCAATATTACTGATGCAATGAGCATAGTAAATCACGTTGTGTCTTTGAAGGACTGCATTTCAGCCTTGGATGTAAACTGTTGTTTTCTTAAAGCAAGGCAAAGTTTGAGGAGAGATGTGATATCTGTTATTAGACTGATAGAACTGAAGAATAACAACTTTTTCTAAACCTTTAATAGCACTGGAAACCAGCAATTAGATGCATTTTGTGAAATGTCTGTAGCAGATGCTTTTAATACAGACATGTCTTCCTCACATTATAGTTTGGATGCTATATTTGTATTCAAAACTGACATGCTTTCATGTTCCTACAGATTGTGCCCTGCTTGCTTTTACATTGTGGTGATTAGAGCATTAGGGGGTATCTTTCAGATCTATTACAGCCCTAGTAAGGGACACATCTCTACTGTGGAACCAGTTTGTTAAAGCAATAGGCAGAAAGACTGTATTCATTGTTAGGATTTTCAAGTTTGCTGCTGCCAACTACATAGCTTTGTATAAATAACCACCTCTGCTTTTCCAGTATCCTCATCCATACAGGACAAAAACTGTCTATATAAAGGAAATATGGATTCTTACAAAGATATGTATTCCCAATTTTAAAAACAGAAACCCAACAGACCTTTCCAAATTATTTCATTATTAGTGGAGACAATTATTACATAAAACAAAACCAATGATACTTCGTAAGGAGAGAGCGAAATGAGCACAGAAGCAAAATACAGATCTGAGACTGAGCTAGACCTCACATTGAGATCAAAGTGACAGAAACTATGTTAAAAAGCACCACTTTATCTTTTTGTGACTAAGGAGTTCAATGGTGCACAGCCTTAGAGATGAATACACTTGGTTACCTATACCATGCATGAAAAACTGCTGCTGAAAATTCTTTGGAAGCCAAATGATTTAATTAGGCTAGTATTTTCTTATTTATTTTCTGCTGATTAACGGTATCTGAATGCACAGCACTTCCTCAGATGCTGGAAACAGGCAACACACACACACGTTTGGTGTCTATATAAGTTTGGAGCTGAATTCAAAAGGAGACCTAGATGCTAATTGATAACTGCCACATCAGCTGCTTTTGGGCTAGTCCATGTCATGGAACCTACATTCCCTGAGACACACCTGCATTTCATATACCTGGCCTTCACAGGTCTCTCCTTCATCCTGCTCCCTGCCCCAGTCCCTCTGTTTATATTGTTTACATTGAAGGTTCTCCAGTCTACAGAAAAGCATTTAAGATTCACTGTGCCAGAAACAGCGGAAAACTGAGGATGACTGTGAAAAGCTCTGATCACATGACTCACTGGGCTCTAGGCTGTCACAAAGATCCATTCCTGTATTTCATTAGACTACCACTTATTACAACCTTTAAGAGATCAGAGATCTGTTCCAGATGAGAGCCTTCCAAGCAATGCAGGTTGCACAAGCATTTAAGCCTAAGAGACAGACAAAAGCATATAGCTGAGTCCTGGTACACAGAGAGCCCTAAACACGCACGCTCAGGCTTCTAAAAACAAATCTAACATTTCTAAATGTTACGGATTCCCAGCTATTCTTCTGGTTGTTTCTAGGCTATTTATACTAAACATGGGGCAGTTTCCACTTCAAAACTGGGGCTTTCTTCATGAATAGCCTGCAGCCCTTTCATGAACTTCCAGATTCAAGATATTGCTATCCATCTACATAGAATACAGCGAAAGCTTCTCCTATTCCCAGATTGCTACCCTCAGTTTTCTTTCTTATGGGCCTAAAAGCTTCTGTGCTTTAATCTGAGTCAGATTAAGGAGGGTGGAATTAAAAAAAATTATTAAAAAAATCAGATCTTCTGAGAGCACTACTTTCCATTTTTCTATTTAGCCTTCCAAGGTAATTTTCCACTGTGATTGCTTGATCTCCATACGTAAACTCTGTTGCCACTGTGTATTGGCTTTTAGGAAAAAACTGCACACACTGAGAAATGAAGAGTCTTAAAGAAGCTTATGATGTGACTAATAACTATCAAGAACAAAAAAGTTTCTATTCTAGTCTGTAGCATACACTGGAAGATTCATTAAAAAAAAAAATCTCAATTACTGCTGATTATTGGCTTGTTGAAAATACCAAAGGACAGCAAGGTCTGATCCACTCCATCCGCTGTGGTTGTGCCTTCTGTTTCCATATGCCAGTCATTAGTTCCATTTCACTCCTAGCCAGGACGGGGCAATGCAAGCTAATCTATGTCATCATGTGATGTACTTCAAAATGACAGCTCTCTTCGATGAGAAGCTGATCAAAATTGCAACCACGAAGAAGGGAGTGAAGGGAAAGACACCTAAAGCCAGTGGATTTCTCAGAGCTCTGGCAAGGTGCCTGCTGATAGTGAAACAGGCATCAATAGGCACAAGAAACAGCTGACAATGACAGCTAAACCAGACTTAGGCTCCACAGGAATCGGTCACTGAAAGCCACGGCAGCTTACAAGAGCCTCTGGTGGGAATTTTTAGACAAAAGACCCAAACAGCTTGCAATGCTCTCATTATCTGCAAAACAAAGTGCGTTAAGTATGCCAAACACTCCCTGTTTCTGAAGTCTGTAGGCTGGAGACCTTTCTTCTTTTCACCACTGAAAGTTGGAAAAATATTATCTTTAGCAGGCAAGAGAGCTGAGCTGGGCACAAGGGATGGCATAATACATGGAACACATCAGCCAAACATTTTAAATCTCTTGATTTCTTACAAGAAATTTCTTCTATAAATACGTATTCATGGGATCCTATATGGAGAATTAAATAAACTGCATATTATACCAAAATAAAAGTCAAGTCATAATTAATCATTCTGGACTTTTAAAGAAGTTTTCTCTCTTGTAACTTGGGTCCTACTGCAATGGTAAAACAAAAATATCGCATGTGTGAACAAATAGATATGACCTGCATGTGTATTCCCTGTGCCACCCTCCCCAAATCTTAGACAGACAGATTACTTAGTATGATTAATATTATAAATAATTAAGATACATGCCTCAATTACTTTCAGGTTGGATCCAAAGAATATTCATATCAGTGGTAGATTTTGCTGATTTTGAGGAGGCTGATGTGAGTAAGTCACACTCAAAGCTGGAATTTTAACCTTTCTGCCTCAACACAAAGTATGTTTTCCAAACTTAATATATGAAGGTTATTAATATCTATTCTCAGTATTGAACGTATCATTAATAAGAAAAATACACTACAATAAGTCCATAATCTGAGCACAAAATGTGGGTTACACAGCCATTTTAATAATTACCTCAGTATTCTTCAACTAGCTCATACAATGTGATAGATAAACCAGATAAAAGTGATGCACTTTCTTCCTATTCCCGAATACATAAAAACACCTAGCTGGACATGAGCTCCCCCCAAAACCATTAAAAGTTGAAGGTTGTGCCATTTGTCAGTGGAAAGGTCATTTCACTAACATTTGGAATCATGTCTCATGATCTGACATATGACTTAACATCAAAATGATTTGAGCATATTAATGTAGCATTTTTTTCCTTCCAGACTAGTATAAAGATTAATGTGGGTCCAGCTGATGCCACTCTCCTGTACAAATTAAAGAGACTGGAAAAACAGACAGGAAAATGATTGTCTAGAAATTCTTCTCTGGATACGGAAATTTGTAAATCTAGAAGTGTTTGCCATCTTCCTCTCTCCCTTTAGGAAGATACAAGGCTCAATGGATGCTGTGGAGCTGAGAGGAAAGGAACAAAAAACTCTGTAACACCACACACCTTGCTTTCTAGCATGGCACTCATAGACCACGAATGCCAGCTGCCTGGGCTGATGTTTCAAATAACATGCAGCATACCTTACACAGCTCTGGGCATACAGGTTCTCTTACTGCGGTTGCTAACCTTTAGCATCTGCCCCAAAGCCCTCAGAAAAGGGAGCTTGATGAAAACACCATTGGATATGTCCTCAGCAACAGAATAGCAAATATAGCTAACAGAATAGCAAAGAGTAAACAAGAAGAGAATAAGAGAATACTAAGGCAGAGGCAATATCATAGGGTCTGGGTGAAAACAAGGAACCTGGAAGGAAAAACAAGTACAGTGAACATGCTATTTGAGCACCCATGCACCAGTCCAACCCCAGAAAGCTCTGCCCTTCACAGAGCTGGAGCTATGGGGGTGTACAGCTTGGTGAACAGGAGCACAATGGTGGGCCACTCCTTTATACCTACACTGTTGCCTAGAAAGTGCATTGGCTTGCCATTTCTGAAGTTTCTTAGATCTAAGTTGCTTCTGTTGGCTCCTTTTATCATGTTAGCCACTCTACCTTCCATAGGAATTTGTGATAGCAGAATAGAAAGCAATAGAAAGTTAGTGCTGTTCGACTGCCCTCCACTTGGCTTAATGACTTCTGGAATTCTCCTAGTGGGATTTAATTGCTGCTATATTTTGACACTAGCCATTCCATATGCATCTACTGATAATCGCCTAAGACACTTAATGAGCAATAATAAGGCCAGTTGTTTGCTTTAGTTTTCTCCTAAAAACCTGTCTTTCTTTAATGATTAATACTGCTGACTCCTTACGACATTTGTTCAAAACTAAAATAAGCTCTATATAGGCTAACAGTTTGTCATTCAGGTAGTGTGAGGAACTTATTTTGTGGGCAATGTTTTCTAGAACATTACTTCATTCATCCACCTACATAACTCTTCTGGGCAAGGCAGGAAAGACTATCTCAATCTATCTGAGAAAGTAAACTGTGATTATGTCACTCTGTAAAGACTACTGGTGTGTGGGTGTTACTTGCATGTAGTGCTTCCTCCCACCCCCCATCACTAGAAAGCAGTTTGGCTGAATTTGCTACAGTTTTAACTTGCTGTAAGACACTTTTTTTCTTTTTAACAAAAGCCCCAATCCAGAAACACTTCACTACATGGACACATAGGATAAACTTGAAGCAGTTAAACTGAAAAAAAGAAGAAATTTTGCTTGACAGAAGTGAAAGGAAATTGATTCTCAGTGAACTGTTTTTGAGTGCCATTTCTTACTGCAAAATACTCTGAAACTGGGCCCAGTTCTAGGCTCCCCAGTTCAAGTGAGACATGGACATCATAGAGTCTATCCAAGGGCCATGAAGATGACCATGAGACTGGAGCTTGTCTCCTAGGAGGAAAGGCTGAGATTGCTGGGGCTGTTCAGCCTGGAGAAGAGCAGGCTCAGGGGTTCCTCATCCATGTGTACAAATACCTGAAAAAAGGGTGCAAAGAGAATGGAGCCAGGCGCATTTCAGTGGTGTCTGGTGATGGGACCAGAGGCAATGGGCGCACACTGAAACACAGGAGGTTCCCTCTGAACATCAGAAAGCACTTTTTCACTGTGAGTATGACTATGTGCTGGCACAGGCTGCCTGGAGAGGTTGTAGGGTCTCCTCTCCTTAAAGATATTCAAAAGTCATCCTACAAGGCCCTACGTTGGCCCTGCTTGAACAGCAGGGTTAGACCAGATGACTTCCAAAGGTTCCTTCCAGCCTCAACCATTCCATGCTTCTGTAGCAAGATAACCACTACTCTCACTTTTTCCCAAGCTGTTCCAAATTAGATACCTGTACAAAAGTTGCAGTAAAAGAAGCCAAGGCAAGCATTACTCCATTGGTAACAAGATGAATCCTCTCAAGAGGATATAATATCTAATAGTTTTTCCTTTTTTTCCCCTGCATTTTTTCTTTCCTGATATTTTTATTCTCCCACAACATCATAAGGAAAACATGATTCATATAACAACAGATGGTGACAAAACCCCTCTCTCTACACAGGAATGTAGGTGATGTCAGTAGTCATTCATCTCATCTTAACAGGCTGCATTTAGTGCTCTAGTGGAGTAAGGATGAGGATCCACTCCATATAAATTACTGATTTTATAAAAGTCACAGCTATATACCTGATATATAAACCAAAGATAACTATAACCCAGGGACAAGGTTTTCTAAAATGAGCAGTGATTTTTCATGCTCATCTTGACAAAATTTAAATAGGACCAGTGGGGGGAGGAGGGGAATGTTTACAATGTCTTTAAAGTGTTCCACATTAAAAAAAGAAAACTTTAAGCATCAAATTTATAATATGTATTTAAAACATGTTGGCCAAATAGACCATTGTGATGCCATTTTAGAAATTCACAAAACCAATTTTTCACTTACCAAACACCATTTTACCCTGGGATAATTCAATTCCTGCTTTAAGTAGATTGTGCTCCATGGAACATTTTGATTATTTCCACACTTGGTTCTTAACAGTATTTGCATTTGATAGCACTACAGCGCCTTAATCTGGGAATGAGAGGATGTAGGAGTAACCAAAAGTTATGGGTCTCTGTTCTAAAGAGCTAGTATCAAAACTTGATTCACCATTATATAAAGACCTGTGTTCACTCAGGCTTCTCCCCGTGAAGACTGTGCAATATCATGCTAGAAAAATAATTAGTGGCAACTGCCTAGCAACCAAGCATGTGACATTTTGTTTCTTACACAACTTTCTCTTTTGACTTTGAAAGAACCCAGAGAAGGCCAGAAGGGTCTGTAATTCTGTACATTCTTGTAATGATGCAATCCTAATTTTAACTATATCTATAAATATCTTGAATTGTATGCAGAGCTAGTAAAGTTGAGAATCTGAGTTACTACCTTAAAGGTATCATGGGGTATTGACCATTATTTGTGCCCTGATGACACTTCCACATATGCTTTACCATACACATATGAGAGTAGTCCTATTGAAGTCAAACGAGCGTGTTTTTTTAATATATATTTAACAATATGCAGAAGCAAACTACTATGTTTCATTTCCTTATAGGTATTCTCATAAAATCTTTAACACTGAAAGCCTCCAAGATCATCAAGTCAACCTATCATATTTCATGATTCATTCCAAATTTGGGCAAATACTTTAAGGTCCTTGCATGGTGCTATCTGCCTCAAATAATCACAATGTATCTAGGTTTATAAGCCTACTCCTATTAATTGCATTACTTGCTTTCTACCATAGTCCACAGTGAACTTCAAAACGTTACCATTCTGAAACTTGCTTACCTAAAAAAAACCCAAACAAAACAAAACACCACAAAAAACTCACAACCCACCACAAAAAAACTACCAAAGAAACCACACACAAAAAACCCACCCTATTTAGTCAGGACAGAGTACCAACAAGCACTGAAACAAAAGAAGTGAGAAACTGGAACATTTTAAGTGCAGTGAAAATTTAAAATGCTGATAAAGAAATAGCATAACTGTCTTTTTCTAGCTACAGATCAGACCTGCATCATACTTTTATAAAGCATGCTTATATATTAGAAGACACTGTTTACAGAATCTACAGTCTTTATCAAGGAAGGTAAAAAACCACGAGTGAAACAGAGATGAATTTATTTGCCCTCTCTCACACAGTGCCCTGATTCCCAATCACTGTTCCGCAGAGATGGAAAGCACAGTGTTAGTTATTGCAAGGTATCTTCATAATACATTTTGTCATCTATACAACCTTTGACTGCTGATTAGATTGTGAAAAACAATCCATGAAAGGGGATGGATGTGAAGCCTAAAGCAACTATAATATGAAACACTGCTTTCTGCAGTTTCACTAAAACGGTAAGTAAGAGTAGATCATTCATCCAACTGATGAAACAAGAATCATTTCCTCCCCCCTACAGTGTATATAGAGTGTGCAGTGCTAATTATTGTATATAGTACATATTTATGGAACATATAGAAGCATGAAAATAATGTTTGGGGTTTTCAACAATAATGATTTGTACAAAAGACACCCCTAAAGCAAAGCACTTTATACACCATGGCAAATATTTAACTCCTTTGTCTGCATCAGAAAACCCTCAACACATCAAGTTAGTTAATCAGACTCAGAAGTTTCAATGGGAATCATTAACTAAACCAGACACTTTCTGCCTGAACAGTACATTATGTACAGAAATAGCCACGTAAGTGAAAAATGTTTGAGAAAAATATTATATTTAATCATCTTTTCTAAGTGTGAATGGAGACTAACACAGATCTCATTGCCCATGCAGCACATCAAAGAAGTGGCTACTCACTTTATTCTGCTGTCAGCGATGGCATACAGGGGACAGGCTTGGGGCAAATTCTAACCCCTGTCGAAAATTACTAGCTACTCTGGAGATTAATCCAGATGATGGAAAGATAATCTTCTGTCTTCATACATCTGCATATCCATCTGCACAGCCTCTCAAGATCAGACACATTACTGACAAATGCCATAATAATTCTTTTTTGCACCTTACCCTTTATCGCACTTTCACGCCTGATGAACTGCCTATGGCTGGTAGGAAGATTATTTCTATGTAAGCAACTCGGCAGAGCTCACTTATTTTATTGGCATTTGTAATTTTTCAACAGAACCACCAGAATGCCCATAAATCTTAGGAACATAAAATCAGCTACGTCATTGGTGCCTACAGGTTATCAATAGAACAACCACAGATTATTTTGATGCTTAATAAGTCAAAATTTTATATAAAAAGACCAATAAATGTTTAGCATCATCATTTGTTCAGCCATCTCACCAGATCTGACCCTAAATTGGACAGGAAAGCACTTACCTAAATGTATACTGCTAAGATTTTCAAGATCATTTTAGGACTCTTCAATGAGGAAAAACATAGTCAGCAATTCAAAAATCTGTATTATTTCATTTCAGCCACATTAGCAAGTTTAAAAAATATTGCTTGTCCTCTTAAAACACCTCTACAGATATTAAACCAATTTGACATTAATGAATGATTTCTTGAGCTCCTTAATATTTAGCTGCATATTCTTACCCCTTGTAAAAATTTCTTCTCTCAATTATGTATCCAAATTTAACTACTGCTAGGATCCACAGGGCAGCTTGGAATATCTGCTGAAGTTCAGTGGAAGTTAGAAATTTGAGCTCTAAAGCTCTTTTGGTAAACCTTAGCCTAGAAACCTACATTTAGAAACTGAGACAACATAATGAGAGTTTCCACAGAAAAGGTATTCCACATTTATAGACATGTTGACTTTTTTTTTTTTAAAATCTTCCATCACCAAACAGGAGAGGTTTTCCAGCAGACGCACAATACAGATTTGGAGTAATAACGTAGTCCTGTGCCACACTTTGTGGTGGCATCGTGCTTTAAATAAAACACAGAGCTCATTTCCTTTTAGAGAAAGTCAAAGCAGCATGACAGACAGTACCATCTATTGGCCTAGACTAAACAGATTTGGTGGATTCACTAGGAAAAAAGTTTTTAAGCAAGGGAAACAAAAATCCTGTTTGATAATATTTAACTATACTAAATACCAGCAGTAATGGCTTTTTCTTCCCTTGATTCTGTGATGAAAAATGAGACAATACCAGAAGTCATGCATAGTCAGTAACGGAGAATCACAAAAGGCAGAATTATTAATTTTAAGAAAGAATGACCTTTAAGATGTTTAATGGCAAAGTACATACTTCAAAATTATAAAGGCAGTGCTTTCCAAAAAATAGATTTATATTGTCTTCCGAATAAAGGCATGAAACTAGCTGAGACACCCAAATACTACCACATCCTTCCACCTCACATTTTGTTTTCCTAAATAAAAGGTAAGCTTTTAATTCTAGTTTCTGTGAACAAACCAATGAATCAAAATATCCTGCAAGATCGTGACTGTCTTATTCGGTGCAGGAATACAATTGCACAGATTCACAAAGATCCTTTCAGAAGCATTCTGAGATCTCAACCACCTGTTTCAACATGTGCTAAATCAGATAACAAATAGTTATTTTTCATCAGAACATATGAGAGGAGAGCAAATGTCCTATTATAAAGTTCAACAGGTGCATTTTTCAAAGAACAGAGGACCAAGGAGGAAGCAAAAGGATTAAGCAGAGGCTACAGAAGGTACCTTTATGGTAACTTCACGCTCCAGCACCTGAATACCTTATGATCTGTAATGATCTAACCCTTGGTATACCCTCATGAGAGAGAAAAATACTGTGTTTCTGATTTTATCAGGAATTGAATTTAGATAATCTGAAAGTAAACACAACGCCCTTCACCACCTGCTTATCCTTTACTTGCCACCTTTAACCTAAGTGGCAGAGGAGCAGTGGGAACTTGCAACAGTATCATCCACATCAAAGAAGCTCAGCCCAAAACTACTGCTATAACCGCTCTTCTCATTCTCTAGTTTTTTTTATCCTTTTAAATGTTGATATTTGTTATCCAGCACTCTTATTTGAAGGAACAGTGTGTGCTCAGGAACAATCACAAAAAAAACTAAAGAAAATTCCTGAAGTGATGTACACTCTAACTTTGAATTTGGAAATTGCCACCTATCCTACTTGGGGGAAAAAAAAAAAAGCTTTGGTTCTTCGGATAAGGTGGAACAGAAACTGAATACTGAAGCATACTGAATGAAGATGACTCAAAGCATCAATGGTAAGACTTCCCTCAACCTAGCATAATACCTCATCACAGCATTGCAGATAATTCCACTGCTGTTCTCAATTAAAAAGCTTCCTCAAAACAAAGGCATGATGGTTTTCTACAGCTGAAATTTTGACATGGGGAACTCACTGTGCCAACAGCATATTCTAGATTCCAACAATTGACTTTGCAGGCAGAGCACTACATTCTCACGACCTTCCAAAAACAGATGTTTAGGTAAGAATTTAGATAATTCATTTTAAGTTAAAAGTTCAAATGAAAAAGGATTCTGTAACAGAGAATTTTAAGGTTATATACCTATGTTCTGTTTGCTTTGCAAGTTGATTCATGGAAATGGTATAAGATATATATTCTATGCTCTTTTTCTTTGTAGTAGAATGACATGTGGGCCAGTTTACAGAACCAAATCCTAAGAAATAAAAAAAATAATATTTCTAAGACTTATAAGTTCCACAAGAAATACCTTGTAGGAGAGGAAGACTTCCTAGAAGGAGATAAATCATCTCTATACCTGTTCTGCCTGCTGCACTCCATTAACTGGGTCCTCCTTACACTGGCATCCAAACTCCACTTGTAAAGCATCAAAACCTAGAAAATTACTGCAAATGAGATCAAGTCACAAAGGGCCCAGCTTGTGCCCAGGGTCATGTGCGTATCTACTGCAGGACACACACAAGTTGAGAAAACCTAAATTCAACAACTGACTTCTTATACTGACGCACCTGGAATAAGTGACAGGAAAATTCTTCTCAAACATATTGTTAAGTGACAACAAAGGAAGGCATCTCTTCTGTAAAAGCTACTTCCACTAAGGGCTCCATTTTAAAGTCTCCCCTTAAACCATACTCTTCCACATACCCAGAAGATTGATATTCTGGAGCTTAGCAACACTGAAGTTTTAGGGAAAAAGATTCATTTTTCTCTTGTTATCATGCAGACTTAAAAACCTCAAGAAAGCATGTTACTTGAAATCCTAATTAAATACAATACAGCATAAACTGGAGCTCTGACATTTAAGAAAATCTCACAGCCCTAGGGACCTAGTCTTGAACAGGAATTTGAAATATGAATGAATTTGCAATTCTAACAACACGGAAGCTGAGCTCAAGGTTAAAAATATGATTTTGTGGGTGGACAACTGAAAAAATACCAGAAGGTTAAATAAAACACTAAGAGGCAGAAAAACAACACAAACTTATTTGAAAAGCTGAGTGATGTTTTTACCTATACAGGTCTTAATTATCACTGTACAAAGAATGTGCTAACAAAATGAGTGATGGAATATCAAGTACTAGGATGAAAAAAAAATAGTCCAAGTCACAATTATGTGACCGATTAAACGTAGGGAACATCAGTAGGAAGAAAACAGTGGAAGGTGGGGGTTTTTCCCCATAAAGCTTCTGAATGACCAGAGTTCCTGGAATAGAGACAGTAAAATGGCACTAAAAAAAATTACAACTAAGGAAACTGAATATTCAATACCAAGAAAACTTTCACCATCTCAAAGGGAACTAAAAAAGGATAGGCAAGAATTGCTGCACTCTGAGATGAGCCAAATCCAACGTCAAGAAATTTGGAAGTTCTCCCCACTGCCACCCCTACCCTTGCACCCCCTCTGCAAATTAGGAAACGGGGAAGCAAAATTCTTTCTTGAAAGTATATTGCAGGAATGAAATTACTTAAACTCTTCTAAGTACATACAAGACATTTATTACCTTGAAAATATCTTTGAATGGAGTAAAAGCATTGAAATAGCTTCTACCTCTCAGAACATTTTGAAAGCATTCAAACACATTATCCTTACAGCAATTCTTTTTCTTCCTACAAAACAGAGAAATTTGTGTTCTAATGTCTAATTGATTTTATGAACATCTTTTTCTTTTTTTCAGTGTGTCCTAAGAATTACTTTGGAGGCTGAAATATTCACAACCTCTCTTCAGAACAGTACAGTTCATGACTGGTGTATCTTGCTATACTTTTATCTTTCCCACAGTTCTCCCCTGAATTTTTTTGTCTCTTCTGTTTCAGCTGAGACTTCATTGTCTGCTCTGAGACCGTAGTTGAGAAAAATCAAATCCTTCTCATTATGAATAAGCTTCCCTTATTTTCATACCTTTACCTGTTTTCTCTTGTCCCTGAAGGAAAGATTTAGTTTCTTCTGCCATGCCAGACCATACAACCAAGAATATCAAGCTTTCTGTGATTACAAGAGGAAGGTTCTATTTGTATTTACCTAGGTATGACTGTGGAAAGTCAGTATGTCTTCTAGATGAACGCATATTTGAGGCCTTAATTTTTAAATGCAACAAAGAAAAAAGTGTGTATCGGCTTAAAGCTGTTGTAGCAGTAGACTACTATAACCCAAGAAGTTTCAACAGTTGTGACCCAAGAGGGAAATTTCTGCATTTTGCTCATAAAGGAGGGTAAAACATATACAGGCACAGATTTGGGGTTTCTTCTGCAAATCCCAAAGTACAAGGAAAATGTGATTTTAGAATATAACATATTGTGCCAGTTTCCAGAATTGTTCACCATTAGCACCCTCTTGCAGAGCTTGTAGAAAGGTTAGCTTATGTCCTGTCAGCATCACTCTTCTCCCTCTGCTACATACATGTAGTGTCCAAATTAAAGAACAAGATTTCTAAAGGGTCAGTGGTCAACACTCATGTGGTAAGGAAAAGTGCTCATGTATTTTGAAACCATTTTAATGTTTATCCAGGGTGATAAAGAACTGAGAGATTGTGTGAAGCTTTCTCAGTCCAAAAATGGTACTTCAGAGAGGAGTGTACTTAGGGTAGAACAGTGTTCCTGTCCCTGTTCACCAAATGGGAAAAAACATCCCATCTAATCACAAAGTGTGGTTGGCAAGTTCACTGCCCCTCATGACGTTTACCAAAAGCTTTCAAACCTCATTTCTATATGTGAACACTATCCTTAAACAATGGAGAGAAAAGAAGAGCCTAAGGGAAAAATTACAAGCCATACATTATTTTAATAGAGAGAGGACTATCTGTGACACAAGCCACCCATTTTTTTTAATCTTTACAAGGCTGGTATAAATAACAATAACTAGAATACAAAAAGGCAAGTCACAGCATACAAAAATTTCTCATCTGATTTGAACTCCTTCTCTGAAAATTGTTAGTATTGATTTCATAAAGAATCCAGCAGAAAATATCTGTTATGCTTTTGGGATAGAGATTGATAAAGGTATCACAAATCACTTCAATAATCAGAAATGAGAGATTTTTCTTGGAATATTATTTATCCTCCTTAATGTAACACTTTCACACAATACATTTATCATACTATTGTATTCAAAGACCAGAGATAAGGATAAGAGCACTTTATTCTAGCAAAACGTTCCTCACTTTATATTCCATCAACCCACTACGATTATATTGTTAGCCTGTTCCAGTTAGTGACAGCTTAAAGAGCACAGCAGTATTCTGACTAGTAAACACACAAAAAGCAAATTATTTAGTTGTTAATGGAGCTGTTCCAAACAGGACAAAGAAATACCATCTATCTGCCACAGAGTGGGCAAAACCTAAAGATATCCCATGGCTATTATTTGTATAGGTAGGGGTTTCTTCTTTTCCCAAAGTAACTGACATGAGTGTATTTTAAAATTTTGTCATGTCCCTTTGCCTACTGCAACAAGGGAACTCACACGTGTTGTGCAACAAAGCTCTGTGCAGAGCTCTGAGCTGGGAAACCTGCAGAGCTCTGCACCACGCACCCATGCTTACTCTGATTTTTACTCCCCAGCTACTAATCAGGTGCTTTGGAGCCAGTCACAGCTTTCTACGTGGAGCAACCCAGCACTTGCAGATTAGCATGCCTAGTGTGAAATCTTCTGCTTAGTCAATGAATTAATGTCTGCATTTAAGAAGGGAGGATCAACATGCCCACTATCTCACATGAGGAGCCAGACATACAAATGTCTGAATATCCTATATATTCAATCAAATCTATGCTTCCTTGTAAATCTGTCCAGAACTGCTTAAAACCATGGCCAGCTATGCTGTAGCAAATATCTCAAATATAACTACTTAACAATGAAAAAGTGAAAGGAAAAAAAAAAGTCCACTGTCTCAGAAGTTTTCTACTTAGGACCAACAGTAAAGTCACTGGTAATATACATTTAAGTTAAAAATAAAGGCAAATCTTATTTTCATTGAACAGTTTCTTTCTTCAGCAAATTGATGTGAATTTTCATCAGCGAGGAAAGATGCATCCAAAGAACCTGGAATGAGTCTTTCCATAACTGGCTCTCCCACATCAACGCTGCACCACTGCGCAGAGGTTTAGCTCATCTGATTTTGACTTTCACTGGTCACCAGATGAGGGGCATACTAAATGATAGACTGTTCTTTCAATGTTCTGAAGATATAAGATAAATGCTTATCTTTAAGGAATAAAAAATAATTGTGAGTGAGGTTTCAGAAAGCTTCCATTTGAATCACTTAGTATTTACTTAAAAAGATCAATACCACAAACTGCTGGGACCTAATAAAACTGAGAGTAGTTCAGACATAAGCCTCTTAAGAAATCAAATTAAATTCTTCAAAATAACAGGCACGATACCTAAGCTTTTAAGAAGAAATAGAGCCAAAAGCAGTGCATGTATTACGGCTGATTCTTCCTATCTGCCTGCATGCAAAAAACGCTGCTATAGGTAACAGAAATTCTCTGTCTCCTTAGCTAGCGAGGACATTATACAAACACCTTCAAAGAGCAAACTTGCACAAGCTAGTCTTAATAGTAATTCTCTGTATTTTAATATGTATCACTTTAAAAATTACAGAAAAAATTTACTCTGTGGCTTTTCGGCTATTGGAAAATGTTGGTTTGCAGAAGGTACCACAACCTTTTGCACAGCAAAAATTTATCACCAGAGAAAATGGATATTTAGGCTGTTTTATCAGTTTCTGGAATTTGGACATCCAATTATACTGTTCAGACATTTGTATTTTTTTTTTAAATACTTTCACAAACAGTCTCCTATTCACTTCTTTAATTTTGAGAGGTTCAGAAAAAAATCATTGTTTAGGAAATCTTTAAGAGCTTATTTTTCCCCACTTACACAGCTAGTGCAAATGCTAGCGAAAGCAAGTTAAACATGAAACCAGTGCTTGTGGAAACTGAATGAAGAGAACCATATAGATACCATGGAGCGCAAAAACGATTTGCTGTTCACAATTGAGGAGTCAAAACTTTGACTCTAGACCTGGACTGGCAGATCAAAGTCTAAAAAAGATTATAATGTATAGTTTCAAAACAGTAGCCTGAAGACCCAAGTCTTACATATTAATAGAAAATAAATAATCAAGTATTAATGAAATATGTACTATAAAACTTCTGCATTTACCTACATAATTTTCAAGCTAGCCTGAGAGAAATGCTGTGCCTGGACATTTGACATCGTGCTGCACAAAGAATAAATCACAAGACCTTGAAAGCAAAGTGCCACAAGGCGAACTTTAGGCACTGCATTCTTTTGGATAGATCAGGCAACACATCAATTCAAGTGACTACTCCTCACTGCTGAACAGCACCCCTGAATAAATTTAATGGTAACTTTACCATATGTAAAGAAAAAGGGATTGTAAAAGGACAGGTTTATACAGATTAATGGTATTTCTATTAGCTTGTAAAAGAGATAGTTATTCTACAAGCTTGCCTTCACAACAAAAAATGTCTGTGAAGCCAGGAATGTAGTTAATTTGTTCCACCACGGTCTAACTTTTAACTGGGTTTGAATAGGACTTTCAAATTTGGGGAATTCTGAAGTATCTACTTAACCCACTAACCCAGAAAGAAAAACTTCGAATTGCTCAAATTCCATTTGTAGCCATTAGTTTCCCTAGCAAGGGTATACCAGATTATAGTCTCATATAAAGAAATGAAAACTGAAGATTTTTTTTCTCCCCTGAAATATGACAAGATAAAAAAATAGGTCAAAGTAACACAGAAATTCAGGCTATTAAATTAAAATTTATATTAAAGGTTAAAGAAACACAAATTTAAACTGCCCTAATAAAAGCAGTTACATAGTATATCGAGGTAGCTAGGGTGGTTTTTTGTGGATTTTTGTTTGTTTTGTTGGTGTGCTGTGTTGGTTTGTTGGTTTGGGGGTTGGTTGCTTTTGTTTTGGTTTTTTTTTTTTTTTTTACAAACAAACCAAAAACCACCCACAAAAAAAAACCCATGAACAAACAAAATCCAAACAAACACACCACACCAAAATATCCCCTATACCAATAAAAAAATTCTGCAACCAATAAGAAAACAACCACACCAAACACACACAATAGTAGAACATTGCCTTGATGGATCCGAATGAATCTTTATAAATTGGCTAGGGAGGGGGGCAGAGAGATGATTCAAACAGAATGGGATTAATTCCAGTGCAAGCTTTTGTTAAAGTAGCAAGATAGACCTATGTCACTCCATCAAAGCTGAAAGTTCTTCATTTGAATCCTTCTTTATGTCAATACTACAAGATGGAATAAAGTTGATTTATTACATATTTCCATCATGGCTATTCCTTTGGTATTTGGTATATTATTACCATTTTTAATTATAAGTTTCTGAGTAGAAGTATTTGCCTTGAACTTACAGCTGCCTGAACGCCCTAGGTAAATCCTTCATGAATTAGTTTATTATTATTCTCACTACTTCCTAGGAGCTTTATTTAAATCTTACCTACTGCTCTTAAAAATAAAAACAAGAGAAAGCTATGTTTGTCTTCATTTCATTTTCCCTTGCAGTTGAAAAGGAATGCTTCTCACTCTGAAGCTTCTAGGTGCCCCATACAATATGATTGATTCCCTTAACTCTGAACTAATTATGATTTAATTCTCTATTTAATTGAGTCAAGCATCTTGCATGAACCATTGAAACCAAACCATATGAAAAATTACGTGCGATTCAGGTCTTAATTTTGAAGGTCAAAACTCTGAGGCAGACCTGCCTGAATAATGTTGATATTTCTGAGATGAGTTTGAAAAAACAAATTGTAGAGTGGCAGAAGCAACTTAAGATTTGGTAAATTAACTAACTAACTTTCTGTTCAGGGTCTGAGCTCTACAGAAGTCTCTGTTATTGCTAGACAACAGGGTCTTTGGTGCCATGACTGCCCCTGGAACCAATAGTGGTAACAGTGGATGGGAGGGAAGCAGGCAGGCAGGAATAAAGCACAACTTTTTGATCCACAGACATTGGGAACATAGAGGGATTAAAGTGCTTGGGAACCTTAACTGTCCCTGCCACACCAAAGCAAAGAAGGGCTGGTAGCTCTCCTTCACAGAATTCAGAGCACCACTGATCCTTAATTTTAAGGGAAGAAAATAATCTGCTCTGTCTACCAGATTCATCACCGTGTCTTAGTCCCAGAGGTGCACTACGTTGCTTAGTATGTCCCTCATCTTTCAAAATCTAAGACCTCTCCTAGCAGACATTAGGCAGCTGAAAAGAATGGGAAAAGATGCACTTTTGCTTTAAGAAAATATAAAAGCAATGAAAATATTTTGCATTTATGGCATCTTAGATGCCTAAATACTTCCAGGTCCTTCTGCCAGTCTGGTCATAATTCAGCCCAATGAACAAAAAGACTATCTTCTCTCTCCTCGGGTACAAAGGAAACCTACAACCACTCCATGGATTTTGGTAATAGCAGGTCTCATTTTGTTTTCCTAGTACAGATTCCTGTTCTGATTTATTAAAAGACAAATTTATTTCTAACTGGTCCATTGTGTAGACCAAGTGATGCAAAAACTAATTTCCCTTCTCCTTTTAGAGCCTACCAGAATCTACATAACCCAGATAAGATTCAGATTTTGTGAACACAAAAAAAAATAAATCCCAGACTTTATTACACTCGCCTAGCTGTAATAGTCCTAAAGACAAATAACACATGAAGAAAATACAAGAAGCTATTTCTAAGCCTCACAGAATTAGTGCTCTGATTCCCTCGCAGTCTCTAGTTCCTGCTCTCTAAAACTGCCCCCGCATCCCCCCACCTCCCAACACAGCAGTAGGAAAGATGACTTGCAGGGATAAAAAGGCACCACTCTTGAAACTATTATTAAAATACTGCAAGAAACACTGAGCTGATTGTGGCATCTGAGTGGAATCTGTCTTTGTTTACATGCAGGATAAATTGTTACAAAAAAGCATAACAAATCAGCAAAACCAAGACTGATTTGTCTTAGTTCTTCACAGGCTGGAAGAATTTTGTCTAAAATAAAAGAGGAAAAAAAAAATCCAGCAAAACCAGATTTAATTAAAGCTGGTAACCTTCAGATCTGGAGAAATAAACCACAAAATTTATCTACATTAAGTGAGTTTTGCGGTGTTGGTTCATGTTTCATTATAAAACACTCTCCGCAAATTATCAGACTAGAGCTGAAGACAGCACAGAAATACCGAAAGCACACACTATGGTAATACACAGATTTCACAGTGAGGTAGGGTGCTGCCTCAATGTAAATGTCATTTCTTAATAAATAAGTGACAATTCCACAATGTTAGAGAAGCACATCTGAACTAAAGAAAGCAAATGCAGATCCTCCCTGTTACGTGGTTAGCCATAGGAAAAAAGAATTCATGCCTGCAGATTCCCTTGCTTCTTCCTACTTTTATTCCCTCACCTTTCTTCTCCACTCTTCCTTTTACTTCATTCTTCCCACACTGACCAGCGTAGGAAAGATGCTGAAAGAGACTTTAACATCACAGAAGGTTGAAAAATGTAAGACTTGGAACAAAGGTGATCATAGAAACAAGACCGAGCCATTAATTCTTAAGTGGAGAAGGGAAGGTGAAAACTTTGACATATGAAGCAGCAGAGGAACAAAAAACACTATTTCTGTATCTTACTGTACCAAAGAGAAAGTCTCTGCTGATCAGTTTAATATTAATTCTTCTGGAGGTATTATATATTCAATAATCTAAAATAAAAATACTGTACAGAAGGAGAAGCGGGCACTCATCTTACTTGCTAACTCTTCGTTTTTACTATTGTTCCATTCTAAGCAGAGATAATAGGTGCAGGAAAATCCATTTCAGGGGCATCAAAACAGTATGCCAAACTGTTCAGGGCATGAAGCAGAACAGTGGACCCCACAGTCACCAATGCAATCCCCTGGTTGTCATCTCAGTCAGTGGGCCAAAAGGTGCCCTGTGTAACATACTCTCCCCTTTAGCTCCCCTCCCCGCCTCAAAAAGACAACATTAAAACAATCTATGAAATTATCTAGTGTCAGTGCATGTAGACCATACATGGCTTCAGTGGTAGGTTTTCAATAGCCAGAGTGAACATAAGAACAAAGCACCCTGGCAAAGCAGGTGGATAATGTGACATAACCATGTGATATCTGACCCTATGCACATTTGCAGAGAAACCCAACGTACTTGTCTGCCCAGCACAGAGGTTCTCATCCTACAGGTGTGACAGACCTCAATCTGGAAGCTAGCATAGTTTTTTTTGGCACGATGTAAGGAAGAAAACTATATTTTTTCTTGATGCTGTAGTTTGAAATTGAAGAGCATTTTTTTTAAATATTTTTTTTTAATGCCCCAAACTCCTAAGAACATTATAAGCAGAGAGCATGTTCTTCAAAGAACAATCACCAAACACCAAGTATAAAATAGCAGTGGCCAGATGACAGTGCAAATGCAGACTAGTTCCTTTTTTTTTTCTCCTGAAAAGGGCATAATTCAAGCTAAGTTTCTCACATGTCCTAATTCTAGGTCCTGTGCCTTGAGAGTCAAGCATGGGCTTACTTATCTCATTTAACTGACAATAGGCTGTTATATGTTAAATTAGGAAGTTAAAAAAAGACAACAGGAATTCCACTTATTTAAATTAACGCTGCTTAATATTTTTAAAAGGTCTGCTTTGTTGACAGAACATCAAAAAGCATTTTGAAGAGAAGAGAACCAGAACTATGTAGTTTGTGACAACATCAAAAATGGAGGGTGGAACTGAAAGAGAAGTATTCTACTCCAAAAAAAAGTGATGGCTTAGAAATATGCTCTCAATGAAGGCTAAATGATGATTTAAGGAAAGAAGCTCGCTCGGCTTAATTTAAACAGATTATATAAATATTTGTTGGTATCATGAAATTGTTAATAACAAGCCTAATGCATCTGTTCTGTCTCTGTGCAGTTACCTAGACTACATTTCTTGACACCACTGTTCTGTAATAACCTCCATCTGCTCTGCTGTGTCTGTCATTTCTTTTGCTGTAACATATTGTGACAGAGGCTTCATTTACCTAAACTTATCTTGGCAACTTGTACTTCATTAAACAGAATCCTGCAAGCATCAGTTAAAGCTTTCTTATCTGGCCATGCATAGCTAAGCTTCATAAATCATTCTTTCACTTTCCATTTTGCAGCTTCAGGAAAGGTAACATTATTGAATTCAGATCACTGGAATAGAGCAGTACTAAAATGTTTATTGACCGGCTTTTAGGCACTGAGATCTGCTTTGAATGCAGACAGTAATATTAGCTAAAGCTTTCGAATTTAAAAGGGATGTCACTAATATGTTTTATACATTGCTATAAATACTGTTTGATGGCAGGCCACTTTAGCAAGCTGCTACTAATCTAGCAGAAACAAAATATCATTAGCATGTATTCCCCTCTTCCTTGTCCTTTGTTTTTAATCATAGCATCTGCAAATAAAATATTATATATTCATAGATCTAAGACCTCAATCACAGCTCAGTAGGGCAGACTGTATGTGACAAAGAAGAAGAGAATGTGCAAAGGGACCTTAAACCAACCTTTACATTTCCATCAGATCAGTCTGGCATGGCACCAGGACACTGCTCACACAAGTCACAGCAGCTGTGGACATGCCAGTCACTAGTGCAGGGGTTCCTGGTTTGGTAGCACACGAGAATTAGGTGGGGTTTCTGCCTCTGTCCAGACTCCTATGTAGGAATCCTATGACAACCGCAATATTTATACTGCAGACAGTATTAACTCATGATAAGAATAATTTGGTATTAGAATGAAAATAATGAGGAGCCCATTTACAGATGGCCCAGAGCTATTCTCTTTCCCATCAGATTCAGAAGAGACCCATACTGTGCTGGTTGATGAGACAAATCACAAGTGCTGAGCTATAATAAGGTAGGAGGAAATGAACAGGGAAGACTATTTGCCAGTCAAACAAAACTTAATCAACCCAGAATGACATAGAATTCAGATAAAAATCAGCCAATAGTTTTGAATGGATATTTACCATATGAAAACCACATCCAAACTGTTCATTTTGGCAATATCAAAATACACTGGTTTAACAGTTAAGATTAAACAGTTGTGATAATTTATAACAGCATGGGAATTTCATAGATGAGTAGGATTCTGGTGGCCTGGATTCAGAACTCTTCTCTGATCCACAACAACAATTTGAACTGACATGCCACACTTTCTGTGCATGCACCACTGGGTTCCAGAGACTTGGAGGATAGGACGCTCCTGTTTAGCATAGTCTAGTTTAAATAAACTAAGTACTTTGTAGCCCAGAGAAACAAGAAAGGGCATGAAGGTCATTAAAAGATACCCACCTAATCAGTGAGCAACCTAGTTTTAATGATCTTTCCTAGAAAACCCAGGGGTTAAAACTGGACAGATTATCAGTTCCAAGGAAAGGATCTGTGTGGACAATGAACTGCACTTTAATGCAGTGGGGTGGTTTCCTAAATCCTGAGGTATCTGCCTTTTGCCCTTAAAATGCTCCCAAAATTGAACTGACTTTTTAATGTATTAAGTCTGAAATGAACAGCTTCAGTTCACAAAATTTTCAAAATAATTACTTTTAAATTAGTCCAAAGCAACATTGCCATAGCTTTCCAATCACAATTTCCACTTCACCTGCTGAGTAAGGTAAGTTGTGATTACTTACACTGGACCACAAAGCACCTGTAAACAAAGAGAAGTAGCAGGACAGTTTTAAATGAAGTATAATCAAGTCCTCAGAACCTATACTTATACACCTAAAACATGCAGCTTCCTAGGACACCATTTCCCCCTTGTTCTGGGCTCTATAAAACAGGCTCAGTATCTAATAGGAACTGTAATGAAATGCTACTAAACTATAAAGCTTGGTCTCCTTTCATTCCCAAACAGGCTTAGTGGAGTCTGTATCATCTAGAAGGAAGTCTACCACTTCAGTAGCAGCTCTTTTTGGAGGTGTCATGATGAGGGAGAAGAAGAAAATGCTACAAAGACAAGGTCATTAGCTTGAAAAAAACCCTGACTTTCATGCAAAAAGTCACATATAATCCTGGATACAGTCAGATCTTGGCAGCTACAATTCTCTCATGGGATTTTTTATTTAAGCACAAATTATATCTCTATCCTGAAGACTACTAGCTATATTGAAGATTGTAACAAGTTTTCCTACTCTTAGAATTTGTCTTGCAAAAACTTTCTTACAGCTGAGAAATCAGTTATCAGTTCAAATAGCAATTTTGTCATTAAATGATGCTTCATTTTACTGAATTTTAGCAAAAATAATTCAATTTTTAACTAATGGTTTTGGGTTGGGTTTTGAGGGCTTTTTTGCTTTTAAAAGGTTTACTCTGCATCAACTACAGTTATGTCTAATCTGCAAGGCAGGTAAAATGAAACTATTATTTTTTTAATGATCAGGCAAACCACTTTCTGCTGGGGATTTAAAAGCAATTGTTTGTGGCTGCTTAATTATGATCCTCACAGTGCCAAGGAAAAAAAAAAGCCAATGAAGATGCTGCCTCACAGAAGGGAGAAACAAGAATGCTAATAAAAAAATGCAGTCTTAAGGATAATCCAGGGAATAAAGAGACAATGAACAATTCTCTTCAGCCAATAACAATATGCCTCTAATTCAGACCTTGCATGTCATTACATTCATACTAGCTCTTGATATGACTTTTCATTAGCAGATCCCAAGCTTTTCAGAAATCGCAATACCCGTTTGAAGGGGGACATAATAGCTTCCTTTAGACTGAAAAGTGGAATCCACGGACAAATAACTGGGTCCTATTGATAGTTGGGATCAGAAATCAGACCTATTCATAAAACTTTGCCCATGAATAAAAACAACCTAAGAGCCTCTGAGTAGCTGAAGAGCTGCTGAATTCGCATGCTCTCTTCATTTTCATAGCCTGAGAGCAATCGCCCGTCAAAACATATCTTCTCTCACACCTTATCTGCACAACTATGCCATAAAACTTTTGAAAATGAAGAAAGAAGTGGCAAGTTAATGAGCAGAGATAGACTCACTTTGAAGATTTCCTCTTAGAGCTCAATACACAATGAATTCAAACCTCTAGATGAACCTCAAGGGAAGTAGTTCATTTGTAGCTCCTGCAAAGGAAATAGCAGGAGCCAGTATATGAGCCTTTCTATACAGTAACAACTTGTGAGGCTTATGTAATGTTTATAAAAGACACTTGATCCTCAGGTGAAAGGAGCACATAAGGGCAAAACAGTGTTACCTCTAATTACATAAGAGTTCATGCTGTATTTGTTTTTTTAAAAACTAACCTAGAGCTTGATGGTTTTCTATAATTATACTAGTCTAAAGATGTCCTGTACAAAAATATTTTCCTAATTAAAAAAATATACAGATACACTGAAATTAATACAGAACCCAGTTGCTAAGCAATGCAGAGCACCACACAATCCTCTTTTCCTATGAAGCACAGTTAAGACAGTAACTCTAAAGTCATAGATAGTTTTTATAATCTTCAAATGTATATATTATAAGCAAACTGATCATTTAACAACAGGGAAAAAGCTATATCCTTTCTCATTTTCAATTGCTGATAGCTTTATTAAACTGTGCAAACTGCAATTTTACATGCAAAAATCTGTTGAAGTGAATTTGTCTCATTTTAAAACTTCAGCTAGAGCAGAAATATTACAGAAATACATTATTCCACCCCTCCCTTCACCATTTCATTGATTTTTTTGTTAAAAAAAAAAATGAATACTTTTTACATTTTAAAACAGGAATTAGAAAACTAACAATGGAATGAATTCTCCTAGGGATGCACTTCTACGCACCCCTGAGAAATTCTGGTGCATTACACTAAGTGGCAAAACTTGGGGAAAAACCCCCAGGGTGCGAACATGCTTAGCATAGATTTGGTGAATCTTTACTGCAGAAATCTTCAGAGTCCAGACTGAGCAAGACTTTCCCTGTAAGTGAGATGTAGGAAGCAGTGAATATTTTTTCTCTCCTCTGTTTTCAATGCCCAGTTGGCTTAACTCAGGTAGCACAAAAGTGAAAGCTACTTGAGAGAAACCAAAGTCTACAGAGGATGAATATGATAAGCACTTGAGTATGGAGAGATGTGGTGAGCAAAGATGGCACATGTGGGACTTGGAAGGACAGACCACTATGATACAAACTAGAGCTGCAAAGAAACAGAAGAGCTCTGAACACAGGAATGAATAAGAATAATTAAAGAAAGGAGAGGAGTGGAAAGTGCTAGCTGTATAAGGAAGTTTGGGATAAAAATGGAGGGTGGATGAGCAAGAACAGGACTGGAATGAAAAGCCAGGAATCAGAAAATATATTATTAAAAAAACCCAAACAAACAAAACCCACCATGAGAAATGGAATGAAAAGGAAGAGTTGACCTGTGGAGAATCTGAAACATCAATGGCAGAAGAACGCAGTCCCCTGCAGAGCAGAGACACTAACAAATTCTACTTCCTGAGTTCTGGAGGATTTCCTTCTCTCTCATAGGTTTCAATAAATCTCATTAGTTCCTTGTGCTTAGTTAGTTATTATCTACAAAATGACCACTTATGTAATCTGTGTCTCAGTTTAAAAACAGACATCAGTATGTTAATTTTTGATAGTGATTCTTTTGCATCCAGTTCACAGGGACTTGAGATTATGTTGCTCAAAAAAAAAAACATCTCAAATTACAACTTCCCAGGAGTTTTTAGACAGATTTTGTAATCCAAACACTGTAAGACACAGCACTGCAAGGGTTTTCTTTTTCTGAAAAACCTAAGTTTTACAAGGAAATTCCCACAATCATAACCACTTTCTAATTTGTTTTGTATTATTCTGCAAATTACCTTCTGTGTGAAGCAAAGAAAATTTTCTGCTACATTTCTTGTTAAGATACATGAAAGACGGTGTATCTGGCTGAAACCATATGAATACATCCTAGTAAGACTGCAATATACTGCAAAAAGAGTAAAGCTGAAATCATGAGATCCAAGTCAGCGCATAGTTTTCTACCAAATAGGTAGGATTGCCAAAGTAGTTAACCAGAGAGAGCTGCAGTAGCTTCTCAATGACTCTTAAATATCTACCTACAGATCAGGTGAAAAAAAACCCAAATCTTAACATTTTGATAAAAAGTGAGATTGGTATTCTGAATGCTCCAAGTTCAGGATTCTTTCAGCCAGGAATAAGGAGTCTCCAATCAAATTTGTTGGTTCTTATTTCCACAGTCTTACAGCAGAACCTCTGAATTCAAAATAATTACCCGTGGCCTTCTGTAGCAATGAGGTCTCCTGTCTCAGAAATTATTAATGTGAAAGTAATCACCAAAGAAAAAATTAAAAGAAAGGCCACAAGCCACAAAACTTGTTTATAATACTTTTCCACAGCCTTCCTTGCATCTCAGTGATAAGTAACTCACACTCCATTTGAGCAACACATGGGCCTGGCAATCTTGCAAAGTGCACATTGCCGTAGCATACGAGTATCTTACACATTCTACCATAGCAAGCAAAACATGAAGAGATTCCCTAAAAGTAGTCAAGCACAGAAAGGAGTATCTGATGAAGTCAGAGTATGGTAAAGGTAGCGTTTTAGCAGATATGCCAGTACTCCTCTCTCATCACACCAAAGCAAGATCATGCAACAAAACCGCTGCAAAGTTCCTCAGCAAGACCTCATCCACAGGGTCTTTGTTTGCACATCCTTTATAAAGAAAATACACATTTAGAAATTGATAGTAGTAGTGCACTGATTTTGAATATGCCCTGAAAATTTTCTTTCAAATACGTCTATAAAGCACCACCTGATCTGACACAGGATTTAAAATTTTCATTAGGAAGATAAAAGAAATACCATTTTGGTAATGAATCAGACTGCCTTCATATCCGACAAGCCAAATGTACAAATCAGTTTGTAACAGGCTAGCAAAATCACCAAAAAAAAAAAGAGAAAAACACATCCCACAAAACCCCCTATATTGCTAGCTATATAAAAACAATAAAAAGCATCAAGTGCCTTTACACCAAAAGTACAAAATACAGTAAAAGTTGGATATCATACACACAAATCATTGCCTTTAAGGGGGATTCTTCTACTGTTATTAAGTATCTGTGTTTCTGACAATGCTGATTTCATCTTGCATGATAAAAATCCTGTGCATCATTATCTTTTTTTAGGTCATTATTAATTTTTTATAAATAAACAGATTACTCAATGTGGCTTTTCATTCGTTGGCCACAAGCAGTTAGTTTTAATCATAGTTGTTACCACAAAGAATTTAATCAAGTTCTATAGTCAGATGATCACATAAAGTATGATTACTCTGAGTGAAAAGAAAGAGTAGAAAAAGAAATTTACTTCCTTGTCCTGTCCCATTCTTAAACACAAGTAGCACCTTTACCTGCTAAAATTCTATTCAAAGAGAAGGAAGTTCTGAGACATCACTACAGTAAACCACTAATAGTATGGGAGAGGAACAGGTGGGGAAAGGTCTTGCAAAACCAGATACAACTGAGTTGTTAGTGATAGTAATATCTTAGAACTGGAATTGTTTTGGTATCATTTTGCAAGTATCCACTGACTTTAATGGAGTATGACCCATTCCACATCAGGTGTAGGTTTGGTTGATGGTTAAAAACACAGCACAAAGTTTGTGTTAAATTCTGCTCTCTTTGATAACAACCAATGCCAAAGATTGTCCTGCCTTGGAAAAAACTTTCCCCAAAAACATTCCACAGAAGTAACAAACCCTAGCAAAACAGGACAACTGGCTTCCTTCCAAAACCACGTAATGCTCACACAGTTTGAGGAACAAATATCTTGCAGGTGGTCTTCAAGTGTGGAAAACTCGGTGCCTTTTCTACAAGAGTGGCCATTCCAAGAGGACAAGGAGAAGCTCTCCTAGTTAATCTTGTCTGTCAGTACTTTATCACTTCCCAGGCCTTACTACACTAGTAATACTCCTTGTGTACTTAATTTTAACATGGTTGGAGGAGCAGGATTTAAATTATTTGCACTAACTTCTGAAACAGACTTCACTGGTCACAGCAAGTACATATGGGTAAGTATAAGAGCTACGTACAAAGAGAAACACTACCTGTCTGTATTCAGGATCCCTTGTGTTCCTGTAAAGACTAAGCAGAACAAAAGTTTTCTTCCCTGTCATCTGGTTTTTTCTGCATTATACTATTTTCCCCCAACCTCTGATGCTTTATTACCTGCCTTAAATACATGCATCTTTCACACCACCATGGAGCATAATGCATATATGCTATTGCAGTTTCTACTGACACCTCCAACACATAATGCTTCCTGTCTTAAAAATCTTCAGTGCAGCAAAATTAACTTTTTTTTTAAAAAGAAAGCTTCTCTTGCTTTTTGAATTATCTTTATAAAACATATCACTAAAGCAATCCAATGCTGTAGGGCAAATGGCAACTGCATGAAATTAATACATTCATTGAAGTCATTCATACTGGAGAGGTCCCTTCTTTCCATGGAAAAGGGTTAAAAGCATTTAATGGTCTGGGTTAATAATAGTCAAGTTACTGAGTCAATCGAGTGATGAATTGAGAAAAATCATTAATGCTGGATAGAGTGCTTGACCTGATCTTTTAAAGGCAAAAGCTAAAAATGCCTTCCCTTTAAAACACCAAGCAACCTTGAGTGATCTGTGCTTATGCAAATGTTTGATTGACACCCATCTGGTGGGTCAGTATGATTAGTAAGGCATTGGCTGTTCTTGAACCTGTAAAAAAACATGGAAAAGACTCTCAGTACGTTGATAATCAAGGCCAGAATTTGCAGGAAACCTCTTTAATTTATTCTCAGGGGAATTTAATAGCATGTCTTCCAATAAGTTTTTTTTTGAAAATCCAGGCCTATAAGGGTAACTTTTTTATCCACATTTACGCTTTAACACACATCTTTAACAGAAACATCCATATTATCAAAGCTGAAACCACCTAAAAAAAAAGAATCAAGATAATTTTACCCTTGCAAACTATGGTAGACAACAGTATTTTCTCACTTAAACAGAAACCAGGCTGCGAGCATGGGAGAAGGGATAAGAACAAAATGAGTGTGACCCATGACTTGTTAGGCAGGGGCAGGAGGTGGGCTCTAGTATGCAGAGAGGTTCAGCTGGGAGCTATCTCTGGGAGGAAGAGCAGGTTTTGAAAAATGCTACAGCTGGAAACTCAGTATCACTGCTTTTGCACAGATCAAAGCAATATTATCCTTCAGATTCACTTAGAAAGTACACATAGGTTTTTTCAATAAGTATTCCCATGAAAAAACAAACCCCCAAAAAACAAGTAGTATAAGTGTATTGCGCCAAAAATACAATTAATGCTTCTTATGTCTTTAGCTAAAAAGTTTCTACCTATGAAAAGAATAGCAGCTCATTTTAGTGTTCAAAGCTTCCCCATACGATGAAAAGCTGAGATGCTAACTAAAACACTACTGTATTAAGAAAGACTATCACTCCATGCTGAAATATGAAACACTGAATGATGTCTTTCTAACTTTAGTCTTGGAAAGCACTTGAGCACAAGCACAATTTTAAACCAAACATCATGAGCAGTGCTAAAGCAAAAGAGACTGTTCATACACTCAGGCTTATTTCAATGCCTTCGCACATTTGGACTCAGTATGTGAAGTTGGACTTTCACAGATCTTAGCCCAGATCTGAAGTTTCCTCACTTTGTGGCTTTTTCTTACACATCTGTATAGGTGCTTTCAGTTCCACTTGTTAGAAGGAAAAGATTCTTTGGTTGCATCACCAGAAGTGTATTACATGAAACTGTTTGCATGATTTAAAGATAAAAGAAAAACACAGTACTTAACATATGTTGTTATTAAGAGCTAGAAAGCTTAATATTCTCAATTTATAAACTAAATTATAGCTAGCCATGACTTAATCTAGACTATAATTTAACTGTTTCTGTCTAGGTCTCATATCTTTCATCATTGGATTACTGGAGAGCAATAAAGAAAATGTGGCTGCTTTATTCATAACAACACAGATGGTACAACCAGAGTTTTAACAAAAATAATAATAAAAAAATCCACCTGTTTGCAAAAAGTAAATGTTAATGCATGAGTTCCAGAACACCAAAAATATTATATCCCTTTAGGGAACACATGTGTAATTATTTCCTTTGAGTCCAGAAAAAAAAAAATTATTTATTTATTTCTAAGCACACTGTCTCTTCCTCTGTAGATGACAACTTCTAGTTCATCTACTTTTCTGTACATGCTGAACTTTGCACTATCAAATTGACAAGAAAACCTAATACAAAGCACCAGCAAATATCAACAATGTGATAGTTATTGGCAGACATTGTTTTGAAATGCAAATAATTACAGCAGTCTATCTTTCCCTCTATCTTTCTGTAATTGCAGGGTAGAATGGAGGACAGGTGGGTATTTCGAGCTCTGTTAAGCACTAAAGTTTTCAAGTGTCACTCAACATGGATTTGGATTGATGGCAGATGCATCATCAGTTACTTCAAAATCTTGAAAAATTCTGTAAACAACAGAGACATCATCTTACAAACCTTTTACCTTATACTTTTTTCCCCCTTCTATCAGCAGTTAATAGAAAAGAGCTGTTTCTAATTAAACTGCAGTGCAGGGGGAAAAAAGTAAATGGATGTAGAAATAAGGTAGACTATTGCACTGGATAAACAGAAAGCTTGCAGGAAGAAAGTGAATACCAGCAAAATGAGGATAAAGGACCAAGGTATACACTGTTGCTAAAAGAAACAATTACCAAACTACAGGCAGTCTTTATTTTGCATGAAGTCATCTGTAATTCCAATACTAGCGCAGCAGAAGTATTTCTTTCATTAAAATAACATGATTTGGCCAAATGATGTAATAGCCTTTTAGCTTGGACTTGCCCAATTTCAACAAAGAACTCAGGAACAGCTTAGAGCAAAATTTTAGTATTTTGCAACCTGAAAAGACTTGCTGGCCCAACAGTGTAATGTGTTATTAACTCACTGATCTTAAAATCTAGGACATATGCTTGTTCATGGGCTACTCTAGGAAAATCAAAAACAAACCACCAAACAAAAACCCACTTAAGCTAATACAGAAATTTCAGCCTGAATTATTCCAGCTGATTCTACATCAAAGAATGAGCAAATCTTTCACAGAAAGTAATTCTTGGAATAATCTATATCATTATGAAGGAGATAAAAGATCACAGCATGCTTCTTTGTGCAGTACATAGGTACAATATTTAACCTCTTGCTCAAGAAACTTAATAACCTCAGGTCAACGAAAAAGCAAGTTTTTCCAAAGAAACCGTAACAAGGTGTCTTTGGTACCACTTAGTGCCACTGCTCAGCTTCCTGTTCAGCACAGTAACATACAGATCACCTATTTCACAGCAATTATTAAGGGCCATGTATGTGCACAAGGACAGAGTACAAAGGAGTGCACATGAGTAGATTGATAACAATACTGATCGGCTTTCTGGACACGGCATGCAGTGCTGTCACCACCTGCCTGAAGGCGTTGTTTCACACATGTGCTCGGAAACATGAGTGAGAAAAGTGCACAATGAATTATCTTTTCTATTACTCAATCAAGCTAAGTACTATGGCAAAGGCAACTTTCACCTCCAGTAGTATCTCAAATAACAGAGGGCTAAGCTGCACAACAGCTTTGCTGGCTCAGACAGCGAGGCCTTGGACAGACATTGGGTATCCTTAACTTCTCTATTCACCAGCTGGAGGGTTTTATCCCTACCAGCAAAAACACTCAAGTGATAGCTCATTATTTATTTCAGACCACATAAACAAACCCAGCTGGTTCAGCCCGAAGTAAAACTACAAAATCTTCATAGGCAGACTACAGGAATGACAAACTCTACAGAGACAGTATAAACTTAGAAGTAGGGAACATTTTCCAGCCAGCATGGTTATTTGAGCCTCAATCAACTATGGAGTTTAAACCTGCAGATAGCCATTTGTATCTTCATGTCCACATAAAGTTCTATCTCTATTATAGCCACTTGTATCTTCATGCCCACATAAAGTTCTATCTCTATTATAGCCATTTGTATCTTCATGCCCACATAAAGTTCTATCTCTATTTGAAACAGTTAATTTTAAAAATTCTGTAAAGCAATCCTCAAAGTCCCACATTCAACTCAGCCAGCTACAAGCTAAAGAGAATATTCATAACCCAAAAGAAAAGATAGCTGACTCAATAGAAAGAGCCTCCACCTCTGGAAACAGAGGCAGCCCTTCACGCTGTATACTGAGCAGAAGCTGATAGTTTCTGAAGTGACAGTCAAGTGATCAGCATCACCTCCGTACCATCTTACTCCCTCATCAGGAGTCAAAAGCAGCCCAAATTATTTAAGGGCCATAATTACTACAAAAGGAGGACTACTGACAAAGAAGATGATACAATTAAAAGTATTGGTTCTGCTCTTGGATGCTTGAAGAACCATGGGATTGCACAGACTGTTTCCAGTAGGTCAATGTAAGCAGGGTTAATTACATCAGGCTTTCAAATGTTCATCATTGTTTAGGGAGAAACATTGAGCAAATTAAGAGTCCACTTGCATTTACTCCTAAATCTCAACTACATTAGTTATCCTGTGGTTGAAAGGTCTCTCCAGCCTTTTGTTTCAGTTTTCTAGTCAAAGAATCTTATCGATCTTTAGCAAAGTGTCACCTGCTGTTGTGACCAGATAATATTTGTAAAGTTCTCAGAACAATATGACAGCAAGTGCTACTAATGCCCATGAAGAGGTAACAAAATTTGCACCTATAGAAACATGCCTTCCCCTCTGGATTGAAGGGAAAAGACATAATGCTGACACAGGTCAAAGAGGATTTAACAATAATACTCACCAAAGAGAAAGACTACAACAGGAGGGAGAGGAAAAAATCATGTAAGTCAACCACACAAAAATGGAAAATGCTTTTCCAGCATATTCAAATAAAACCAGTCCAGAATGGTAACACATTAAAAAAACACAACCAAAAACCACATTAGACATCTGTAATGGTAGGTGTTCAGATCAAAACTGGAAATCTTGCTCTATTTTGAATGCTAGAGGGGCACACCATTGAATTTCACTGCTGAACATTACTGGGAGAAAACTGAGCCATCAAAGAGATACAGCTTATCCTCAGTCCAGTTTATGACTAAGATATAAGTGGTTAAGGGAAAATATTTGTATTTGGAAATTAAGACTTGAAAACCAGAAAGAGTTTGAAGCTTTGGACCATGTGGTTGAAAAATGACAAAGGTATAAGAGCCCATGGAGATGTTTAAAAAAAAAAAAAAGAAAATTTGATTCACCACAATTCATAATCAAAAACAAATGGATAGATGGTGATGTTGAATAAAAGCGATTTGAAAATAACTCAGGGAAAATATTTCTATACAGTATATAATTAGCCAACAGCTTAGCAAATTTCAAAAAGGATTTAGACATTTATATGCATAATGAGAACATCCACAGCTACATTAGTTGAGATTATTAAAAAAAATAAATCATGTGATATATAAACCTTCAGGCTTCAGTGAGTAAGTCAACTTCTTGCTGGTGAGCATTACAAGGAATCTTTCTCAATGGACAAACAGTTCTGGAATTACCTGTTCAGTGCTTCCTTCACCCACCCTTGAAACAGTTGATGCTGAGCACTCAATCAGAATGCCAAAACATATAGACTTCCTTTGGCCATTTCTAAATTTCAAGTTAAGAAAACAGTATTGTTATACAATTCAATTATATATGTATGATAGTGAGCTTGTAGAATTTGAAAAGGAGAACAGAACTCTTTATTTCATAATTTTCTTTAACTGCCATCAACTGTAATGCATGAAATGTAAAGACATCATGACATAAAAGCTTTGGCTTTTACAGAAATTTCTCTTGTGTACATCTTCCTTTAACCTCTTATTTGGCATTTCACACTACCTCTTAGTCCCTGGGCCAAACTTCCTGACAACAGCTAGCTCCACAACAAAAAACACAATCTCCTCATGCTCAGTGGCTGTTCCTGTCAACCAAATAACATTATGTACATAATTTCTGCTCTCCTGCAGCTTACCACTCAAAACAGGGCACCTGTCCTCATGATGCTTACAAGGACAGACTTTTGGTAACACCACCCACATTTATCATACTTTTCCAGAAAGCCATGCTTAACCAGCCCTCCCTTCTTCCCTTGCAATACACTAATGATACCTCGTCCCCTGATTAGTTTCCAACCTATCTTGGCTCTTAATAAATACACATTCCTTCAACCTGTCCCAGAAACCAAAACCATCTTTTCAACAGCTGTAGGAAAAATTTCAAACACAACAAAGGTTCTCAAAGAGCAACCTGACAACGGGACACTTTGGTATTTTATTGTCACCTACACTTAGCATGAAAAAAATGCTTGGTCTCAACCTCAACATGCCACACTCACATGAAAAGAGCTATCTTTAGAATAAGACAGTCTACTGAAACATCCTAAAACCTCGAGGTTTATTCACAGAAAAAAAAGCCCCAAATGATGAGAATGGGTTGTAACATCATGTGTTGCAGTCCCTGTTTGAAGGACCGTTTCTGAATTCTAGCCTATGACCATTTAGCATAGACTGTTCTCAGAACACGGATTTAATTCCCCACAGATGAGTATCCTAAGTATTAGGTTGATGAAACATACTATCCCTCAGCATGAACTCATGTACTGTTAAAACTGCTCTACTTTTCAGAAAAAGACTTGATATAAAGAGAGGTTGTCTTCTAAACTTCACACTCCCTTCTCACTCCAACCCAGAGATCCAATGATTGATCCCCTTCCATGAGAAAAAACACGTTTCAAAAACCTACAGCAACACGACCTGGGTTTCCCCACAGTCAAGGCAAAAGGCTTACATAAAAGCAGGCATCCCTATCTGGCTGATTCCTGCAACAGCCATTGCTGCTGGGCTCTGTGCAGGGCAGAACACTAGGCTTGCATCTGCCAGCTCACCTTATGCACGGTGTATGCGGGAAACCAGGCTCCTCAGAGAACACAGACAGTAGAAGGGTTAGACACGCAAACCGCGTGTTTCACAAGATGGGACAGCACTGAGCTGCTCAGTGCTGGAAAGGTTAAGCAGATCGAAGTCAGTCACATGGAGAACCTCAGGACACTCAGAGAGCTTTATGAGAAGTAATGTACCTAATGGGCTAGATGAAGGCCCGAGAAACGTGTTTTCTGACCTATATGACTAGCTCCCAATTACATTTTCCAAATACAAATAAACTAACACCTAGCTATCAATAACAGAGTAAGAATTGCACTTCCTGAGGTCATGCTAGACTTCAAGTGAAAAGAAACCCTCCCTTGTCTGTTGCCTTCAAAGAAAAGTCAATGTTTAAATGTTACTGAATTCGAATGCTGATATAAACACATAATATCCACTTGGATCCTCTCTGAACACCCGTATTTATATTTTCACCATATGCCAAAGGCATCTAATTTGAAGGAGGAAAAGAGAAAAGCTATTTATTTCTTTTATAAGAATCTGGCATGCATACAAAGTTTGAAATATTTTATTTTTATAGATCACGTTGTAAATTAATGTAAATAATTCAACATGCAGATTATTCACTGTGCTGAAAATGACTGGCATTTTTCAAAAGCATAAAGAGAACCACTTGACAAAGAATATCAGCAAACGATACAAAGGCAGAAAAGACTTGGCAACTTGGAGTAAAATATTTCAGACTATACAGATTGTTCCACATTTGAAATCGTACAGTCTGTCAGAGGTTAACACACAGTGTGCATCACATATTTTGAAGATCTGTTGTTTGCAGTTTAAACAAAAAAGATAGCTTTAATTTAAAAAAAAAAAAAAGTGGTTGAATGTGTACATCACCATATTGCCCAGATTTCTCTTGTACTTGGCTCAAGCTATTGTACCATCAAGCACCAGCGGGTTTTCTTTTCCCACTGTAGAAAGTTGACAACATAAGAACAAAGGAAGCATCTTCACTGACAGCTCAAGGTCACCCCTAGAGACTGTACTTGCTAAATAAGCCTGTGGACATAGTAAGGAAGAAACGTGGTAATTATAGGTGCCAGCTGGACGCAACCAGTCACTAGTGCAGGCCACCAACTCGAAGGATGCCAAGGCTTTTAAATTCCAAAATAAGCTCTCGTTTTACTTCCATTTTAATTAAAGAATCTAGGATTTCTTGTATCCTCCATTCTCTCACGCTACAATGTACTTCAAAAACTTCAAATGAAAAAAAAAAAATCCCAATACCTTCCCTGTAGATTAACAGCTGATCAGGTAAGAATTATTTTTCTATTTGGTCAGACTTGGACAACCACATGTGACTTTTAGTAACATGCTATGGATTTGTCTATATTTCACTGCAAGCATAAAAAGCCATTTCCCTATATCAGCAGTTAGAAGGTTCCATTAACCCAAGGCTGTAAAATATACATAACATATATGGGTACAGTATACAGTTAGATGGGCTACACTGATGGGCTTCTGTAGCAGATGTCTTTTTCATTTCTCTGAAATAACATAGCTGCTGTTATAGATAAAATTTGTAATAAAAATGTAGCACACCTCTCAGAGATCGTATCTACCAACCACTGGTAGATAAGCCTAGAATGCTGGATGCTCCAAGTCCCTAGCTGAATCCAAATTCAAATTTTACATCAAACTGCTGCATTTATAATTGATGGCAATACTAATTACAGACATACAGGCACACATACTATCTTCATCTCCCTTTGAGGTGTTAAACATGAATATATAGCCACAAGTTGTTGCATGAGTGTGTCCTTAACATATTGTTTTTAATGCAGAGGGCATAAAATTCTCATTAACAATAATTGGAGCTAGAAGCAAGAATTCCAGGAAGGATGTGTTGTCTCATTAGATTTTAACTAGAAATACTGTAAAATATTCTGTTTGTGCATTGTTAGAATTCTGGAGTCTCTTTTTTTTTTTTCCTGTTTTCATCTTTCAAATTAACACCTCTATGAATAAGTCATTTACAGCTAAATGAAAGCTTCTGCAATTCTAGAACCACATGTGTACTTGTAAGCTCCCCCAAGGATACAACCTTTCCACTAAACTGTACAGTTGCAAGAAAACGGTTCTATAGCACCTGCTTGCCTTACCACACAGGTAATTAATTGCCACCACTCTTTATGGATCTAGAAATTCCAGCTATGTCACATCCTCTCAAAATTCCAACACTGGGCTCATGAAATTCTCATGGAGCTCTACTTCATGTTATGCAAGGAGGTTGTAGAGAGGTGGGCGATGGTCTCTTTAGCCAAGTGACAGGAGACAGGACAAGGGGAAATGGCACTAAGCTGTGCCAGGGCAGGTTCAGATTAGATGTTAGGGAAAAAAAATTTCACTGAAAGAGTTGTGGGGGCCTAGAACAGGCTGCCCAGGGAGGGGGTTGAGTCACCATCCCTGGATGTGTTTAAAAAAAAAAAGGTAGATGAGGTACTTAGGGATATGGTTTAGCTTCGGACAGGAAGAGTTGTACTCGATCTTAAAGGTCTTTTCCAACTTACTGATTCTGTGACTTGAGGTTCTTCTTGACTACACACAGCACCACACCATTACCTCTCTGTGCAAGGGAGCATAGATGAGCAGGTACTGTTAACTTTAGGATTTCAGAGAAATCATAAAAGCTGCAAATTTCTCTTAGGTAACATTCTCTTCAGAGTCACCCATGAGTTTTTACAGCTCCATCAGAAAACTGCTTCTGCTCAGAGACTGATCTTTCTGAGTTTCAGAAAACCATTTTAATATACTGGATATGTCAGGATAAGACCTTCATTATCAGCTTATGTCTGTCTCCTAAAGTCAATCAAAGCATTTCCAAGGGCTTCAAGGAAACAAGGTTATACTCATTTCAAACATGTTTACAAACTTCACTCCTCAAGATACACCAAATATATTAAAAAAAAGAAATAAAATGGAGAGGGTAGACCCACACAGATTTTTCCCTTTATAGTAAGACTCGCAGAGAGCTTCTTTAACTCCTCCACTTTAATAATACTTGTTTGATACTCACAGTTATGAAAGGTGATCCTTCTAGCTGCCACTCCCAACCAGAAAATGGCACATGGCCATTCATTTCAAAAAATAAACAAACAGAACTGCCTTCTTAAATTGACATTTGTTGTCAACTGGTTGTTTATCAGTAAATGGTTAGACTTGACCTTAAAGGTCTTTTCCAACCAAAACAAAGGTAAAAAAAAAATGAAATAAAATCCCAAGAGGTGCTTCAGTAATTGATTTCCCATCAAAAATCTACATAAGGATACAAAGTTAGTTCAAGATAAACAAAGGTGTAGTTAAGACTCAAGACAAAGCACCTGCATCAATTCTCATTCACATGAGACTATCCTATGTCTCACACAGCAGTTGTTATTTCAAAGAACATAAACCTTGTACTCCTGCCAAGTAAAGGTTTTTCTATAGGATGGAAAACATCCTATAGAAAACAAGATAACTGGCAGAGTCTCTTAATGAAAGTAACAGTCACTCACAAAATTTCACCACAAAGAAAGTAAAAAAAAAAACCACAAAAGCCCATACTAGAAAGCAGTATCCTCTCATTGCCTTTTCTTTGCTTGATTGGTCAAAACTGACAGTGTGATTTATCATCTTCACTTCATCTGTTAGGGTTAAACCTTTCCAAAATGCTGCAGAACTGCAAAGGACACTACTCCCACCCTCCTCCTCCCTCCATTAACTCACTGATAATTCAGTAAAGTAGCCAGGATATTTCCAAAGCTGCAACTCAACATGACAACATTACATCAAATCTTCCTCTTTTGTGGCAGAACCAAAGCTATATAAAAACACTAAGTTCTTAGCATTAAAATATTGAAGAAAATTAGATAAAAGGAACTATGTATATACGTGTATGGTTGAAAAAAAAAAAAAATCAACCCCAATGGATTCTGAGGTCTTACTGCTCATCATAGCACTAAAAAAATCTCCCACTAGACCTGACATTTTGGTATATACATTTCACTGCCACTGAAGGGTCTTGCTGCATTTAACAACAAAAGACATGTTTACAAGTCTTCCACATCCCCAGCAGATACTTTGTCCAACCCCACAGACCTACCAAGTAATTTAGAAATGCTTCTACATTCTTTTGGCATCTCTTGAATTCAGTAGGCATGGAAAGTTTACAGAAGCTGACTTTGCAAGGCAAATCAGTACCTTGAAGAATCAGTACATTCTGCAAAAGGAAGCTTGGATGTTGTATCTTTGCTGTCTTTGCAAAGTCAGATACTGGTTTTGACGTTTCTATATAAAGATTATCAACTGCTCACCTACATTGCCATCAGTTCACCAAACAAGGAGTACAGTTCTTTGTCTTTACAGTTTCCTGTACAATGCTATGAAACAGAGTACTTTGCATTTCTCCTTTCAAAGGCAACAGTCTGTAACACTTCCATAATGTTTTGTAACTGGCTACACTAGCATAAAGACAAAAGATCTTTTATCTTAGGAGGTGCTGATACTTATACTTCACTCAAACTGGTAACTCTCTACTCTGCATAATATGAAGGTTACATGGTGTTTTGGAAGAACATGGACATTGCCATCAGTAATGTTTATAGATACAGGCATGGAAACAGAATATACAGAAAACACATGTAGAATATGCAGTATAACATTGCATCCTAGCACTTCCTACAGGGCATTTGCCTCATCTGATGAGAAATATAGCTCCTTGTAATGCTTCATAATCCAAAAACCTTAATAGAATTACATGTCCATTTCTAATACATTGCAGACTCTGCATAACTGATATACCACAGATATTGGACTAGCTTTGTCTAGCAATTCATCCCCACAAGCAAGCTACATTCATGAACAGAAACAAATATGCATACCTATAAACAGACGATGCTGCTTTGAATTGCAGGAATTTATATAAAAGGTTATGTCATTATTCTCCATTATTTACATATTGAAAGTCCAAAGTGTGGCATTATTTACATTCTCAGTACCCAAATTTGCACTCCTAATAATGATATTGTGTTTTCTGTTACAGTACAATGCACCACTTGAAAAATATTTTACAATGATACACTGAAAGTCTCCAAGAACCATGATCAACACTGTCTCTTTCCCTGCATAAAATAGCCACCGTAAGAGGTGCAGTGATGCATACATATGGTGTTACATTGATGTTCCTAGCAACATTTAGTAGTCCGGAAACAGAATAATTTGGTATAATACCCAGTCTCAAATTGTACTAGAAAAGTCATATTAATGCAGTTTATACATCCAGAATTCCCCTGCTGTGCGAGACTAAGACTTTTGGAAAAAACAGTCCTACGATGCCCTGCACACAGCACCTGATACAACAGACCAAGAGCTGGCTTATAGGTTCTACAGCTCTCAGGAGCCCACCTGCTTACCAACAGGTAGACAAACACACAAGTAAAAAGCTTGTACTTTATTCTTCATTAACTACCACTAATGGCAGCTTAACTGGGATGGTTTTACACTGTGATATCAGCCAGAGGAAACTAAGAAAAACATTACCCAGTCATTATTTTGTATAAATAAGTGATAATATTCACCTTTTTACCACCTCAAACACTCACTTTATTTATTCACATTTACCATAACTACTTCTGAATTCTTCTACATCTCTAATGCACTTATTATCATAATAATTCTCAAGAGTTAGTCCTAAATATACTCTCTGTAAAGAAACATTAGATATGCTTGTTAGTTTTTCAGGTGTGCGTGTATTTTGGTCTCCTGAGGATATTCTGCATTTAGTTGTCTGTGGTTCTTAATAATATCCACTTGCTGGTCAACATTCCTGTACAATTCTGATTAAAAGCACAGATTTCTACCCCATTGACAGCGCATGGGTTGTTGTGCTCACTTTAGTGATTTAATCCTCTGATTTGCAGTCTCAATTTTACTGATAACACCTGAAGAACAGAACATTCCAGGTCTGAGCTATGTTTTAGCATTCCCAAGTCTCAGTGGCAGCAAAAAGCCATAGTATTCTAAGCTGCAAGTGAGGTTAAGAAGGTGGTAATAATGACAAATACACCCACAAAAAAACCACTTATATTTTGGTTCAAACAGGACTGTTTTGTAACCCCCACCCTCCCAATACTGTAGCAGAAAAAGCTTAGAGAGACTGAACTCAACTGCTTTCTTCCCTTCTACCCCCCAAAGGTGAAAAGTTCTGGTTCTGATTCAAAACACATGGGTTCAAAATTGTTTTTTCTTTAAAACGTTTGTGTAATTGTAGAAATGTGTCAGTATTTTTACTTTTTTTTTAAACATTCCCTATTAAACCTACTTAAAAGGCTATGCTTTTGCATATTTAGTTCTAAAAGGAGAAATCATATGCAAAAGTTATAAAAACATCTAGATAAGAGGACTATTTAAAAATTACAAAACTGAGCTGACATTTCCTAAGAGCAGTTTTTGGGTTTTAGAATTGTGAATTTTAATCCAAATTCCAGAAAATAAAATTTTATGAATCTTACACTTTTTCCAGAATAAAATACTTCCCATCAGGTACAGTGATCTGCTCTATGGGGAGAGAGGAAAAGAAATAGACATTTCAGAATGCCTGTTCTTGGCCATCTTTAAAGTGCGTATCATTGAATCATCTTAAAACCATCTCATTGCATGACCACTCATCCTAGATTCAGCTAGGATTACATATCAGCCCCTGCTAGCCAGCCTGTTCACCCAGCCTAGTCAAAACCAATATTGAAGTACTCTTAAGAATTAGGAGGAGTTAGTTTACAATGTTTCACAAAGGCACACAGCCCTCAGGTTTGGGTCTATCTAGAAAGTTATATGGAACGTTTCTACAATTCTATAAAACTCTGCTTCCTTGCGACCCTGATCATCATCTTTCTCAGATGCCAGGATGTACTACTGAGGGCCAGACAACGTCCTTAAGACACACCCTGGAGCAGCGTGTTTCTGCACTAGAGCATTCCACAGGACTGACTGCAAATTAGACAGGCAATTCCATCCTGCTTCCCTGTTGCTGGAGACAGAAAGTAATTAGCTGCTGGCCTATACCAGCAGTAAATCATTAACCCCTCCTGCCCCTAAACTCTAGCTCAGCTGTGCTGGCCACTGAATTGCAAAGAAGAGAAATACATCTCTGTCCATCTTCTGCTTCACCTACTCCAGAGAATCAGCATGCGTGTGCTGTCCTTGGCTCTTGGATATCTAGTCCAGGAAGTATTCTTGACTGAGCTGGGCAGCATTTAGATTTGCTCAGACCTAATATTCAGATCACAACCTGGCCCTTAGTGATTGCAAAAGCTTCACAAAGCTCTAGAAAGAGCAAAGCCACCTGCACACAGGCCACAGATCCTATACCTCATTGTACTGTGACAAGTCAGCAGATAGAAAGCCAGAGCAGGATCTCTAGTGGTGCTTTGTCTCCACTGTCTTGAGATTTTCTTCGTTGTATACCACTCAGATCAGGCTTTGTTAAATACTGCTTTGGACTCCATCCAATAAGGGCAATGTCTGCCATTTAACCTAGGCTGCATGGAGCTATCCCAAAAACCTAACTTTGAGAATCATTTTATCAAAGTATTTCTTTCAATACTCTTATTACATGTACTTGAAACATGTGCTGTAAGAGTAATCTTTCTTCACATCTATCCACCTAGCAGCAAAGTAAACCAAACATTCATCTAATTCAATGGGCCAAACATAAAAATGTAGACCTTTTACAAATGCTTGCAAGAAATTATGTCTTATCATTTGAAAGATGGAGTCATTGCATTGGCATTACACTGCCTGTGCATTAGATCAGACAGCAAATGAGATATTGATAGAACTATTCTGAACAGTCAATAAGCTTTGTAATGATTGATAGCTTTGAGCTAACTCCAGTAATATCAACGTCTGCACTTGGAAACTAGAGATTGGAACTGTAATGCAATATTCTCCTTGTGGAATTCATAAGCATAACTCAAATGTAGGCAGTGGCTCCAGTGAAGGGATTTGCATAGGAGTCTTTCTTCACAGTAGAAGGAAAGAATGACAGCAAATTGTCTTTGTTTTAGTCTTTCCATATAAATCCAACCAAAGCACTAGCTCAGAAGAAGAGAGAGGAAAAAGCCACAGGAGAAGGCAAGTTAAATCAGTGGGCAAAATAAACTGGGAAAACAGAACTTCTCCATGACCGTTGTGCTTAAAACAGCCTGTGGGTTAGTCCCACAGATTTCAGCTAAGGTGAGAATAGGGTAAGTTACTGGACAGTCCAAATAAAGAAACAAAACTTTCTCTTAGACTATCATGTGTAGTACAAAGAGAAAACATAGCCATTAAGGAGGGGAAAAAGGAGTAGAAAACATAGAGCCAAGATTCTTAAAGTGATATAAAATAATTATCAATGCAGACCTGAAGTAGTTAGATCTTCAAAGACCACATGCTCTGTACTCTCCTACCATAAGCTACTCTCATGTCATGAGGAACCAAATAAAAAGGCACTATTAAAAATATTCCTTACACTTTTAAAGAAAAAATGCAGAAAAATGAAGACAGAATTTTAATTCCCTCACCTCCATCTAATAATGATTGAAATTAATGACAGCATATTTATCTTAAATTTCCAGTCAAGCTGATGGTAATGATCTGAGAAAGCTTTAAATCCTGTTTGAATTACAGTTATTCATGTATAGTAGTTTTTACTTCGTTATCAACCAAGTTTCCCTTCAATTTCATCTCAAATTGGAGAGGGGAAGAAGGTAGAAAGACTGGGAATCTTTCCTTATCATTTATAAACAATTACTTCCATTTGCAATCTTAGTGAAGTTGATGCTACTATTCACAGGAGTATTGGCTCACACTTGCAAAAGGTTTGCAATCCAGCCATTAGTGAAGTAAAATGAAAGAGACATTAAGATTTTCTACAGTGAAGATAAAGTCCATAAGGATTACTTAACCAAATTAACTGTTAATAGTTTAAAACCTGATCTGTATCAGACTACAAGTACTAATATTACTCCAGGTTTCACTAAACTCAGCAACGTTTCAGCACACTCAAGCATATCCCCCTTCTGCTGTCTCTGCACCTGACACGGATGCATCCTTGCTCCCTTCTACAGACACTTAAAGGTGCCTGCATAGTTAGGGATTCTCTTCAGAAACCCAACTGTCAGCAGAGGTAGCTCTTCTTTCACTTACTCAGTATTATGCCAGTCCAAGCCTACCGTCATCCATAACACTGCTCTTGGTTTATGCTGATGTGAGAGGCCAGGATCCATACCTAAAATAAATACAATACAGCACTTGTAGATTTATTGCCATAATCTACTTAACCAATCCAAAAGACTTCCTTCACCACTACTATTCTGCCCCAAGGAGGCAGTATCCTTCTTCTCTTACCACAGCACTTCAGACGGGTTTTCACATCCCTCTCACTGCTCCCTATGTGGTTCCTTTCTTTGCCTTTTTATGAAGTATTTGGGTAATCACCTCTAATGCAAACTCTATGGTGTCCAGATAAAACGTGCCAATTTCTGATTTATACTCTTTATGCGTACGCCGAAAACTGCTTCAAGTTTTAATTCACTGAAACAGTACGGTTGCAAGAGTTTCAATTGCAGAGAGGTGAAGTGGCAGAGTATACTGTATAGCAGTGGGATAAGTACATTACATGTAGATAAAGTAATTTAAGAGAAACAGTGAGGATGATAAAAGTTTTGAAAACTAATGCACACTGTGATGATTGTTTACTTTTATTATACTGACTCCTTGATCCAATACAAAGTTAATGAACAAGCAGGTACTGCAGTTTATTAAAGAATCACATCCTAAGCAAGGAAATAAAAATAAAAACAGTTTGAAGAATGTCTGTTATAATACCTGCAAACCACAACAGAAACAGCCCCAGACTGTGAGGAATTCTGAGATTAAACAAATAACAAAATTTGCATAGTGAAACAGACAGAACCCTACTCAAATGGGCATGTATAATTTTTCAGATTGAGAGCCGAAAACAACCAAAGGTTTAGCCAAAATTGTTACAAATAATTTAAGGTGTCCATACCTTGTGAGTTGTGATGGCTAATAGTATAAAAGCCTGCCTTTTTATGTTCATTGAAAAGCAGTCCTTCTGTACTTAGTACTAGTCTTCAATTTTGTTTTTAACTAAAAGAGACAGCATGGAAATGAACGATTTTGAAAGCTCAGAGGAGGAAAAAAAGATACAACCTAATCGCTTAGGCTTATAATGACTTATTCTCCCCCAAAGCATACTGGTGTGCATCTAAATCCACATTTAGAACGTATGCCACCTAGTGGGAGCAAAAAAATTGATGAAAATGTTAAAATATGACCCTCTAAAAAACCAAGGCACACTGCAAGAGGGAAATCAGAACTTCGATTCAGTGTTGAAGCACAGGTGTTTGTAACACCAAGGCCTACAAAGGAAAGGGTTTCTGATTGTCCATTATCACCCCCTTATTGCAAAAGTTAGTTAAGACTTACATATGAATAGCTACAGTTTGACACCTACCGCTGTGCTCATTGCCTACCCTGGAAACACAAGCAGGTGTAGATAGATTTCACTACCTCAGGTTATGTCTAATTCTAGCACTGCTGCTCAGTACAAGCTGAGTACAAGTTTACTTTTTTTCCACTTGAACTTTGGGAGGAATTAACCAAGTGCAGCGTTTTGGCTAAGCTGCAGTCATTACAAAAGGAATGTCATGTCCATCTGTAAGAGGCTTGCATATATATACGTGAGCATGAGGGGAGGTACACATTTGTCATTCATTTCAGCCTCATTTGGTATGTTAGATACAGAACTAGAAGGCTGATCTTCTTTCTCTAAGGTTTGTCAGTAGCCTGAAGAGAAATAAACAAGTCTGCTTAGCTTCACAATGGATAGGTAAAAACCAAAACACTTAAATTTCACAAGAAACAGAAGCATGAGACTCACTAAACAAACATGCAAGTAGATGAAAGATCTCATGAATTTAAGGAAGGAGACTCTGTCTGTTACTGAACCCTCACAGCTGCTTCCAACTTAGCAAGCATCCTGAACAGAAAACATTAGGGTAAGAGCATATGAAGTATCTTCACACTGGTCTTACTCTTTACATCAACTAATGGAAAGAGGCCTAGATTAACCTTTGATGTGACTTAGCTCAAAATTCTCTTGTTATGTTAGGGCAAAATAACTTGCATGTACGCAAGCCCTAGTTATCCAAGAATAATACAGAAATACAGAACTTTGGCTCCGTAATGTTCAAAGGCATGGTGGGCTAAGATACATAGTAAACATACTGGAATATTATTTAAAGTTAATGATACAAGGTAATGCACAGAAACCTAATTACCTGACCTTCAAAAAACCATAATTCTGGAAACCCAGGAAGTGCCACTACATAATCCCTGCTTCAAATCTAATCAGCTGGTATCAGTGCATCCATGGCAAGTAGCCTACACAAGAGGAGGAGCACAATGCCCCAGGGAAAAAGCCTTAGCTCCTACTGCTTCACTGCAGGGCCAACCCCAGCGCCTCCGGCCCACCCGCAGCCAAGCGCCACCTCGGCAAGGAAACAAGGTGAGATATTTCCAGGACAATCTTTTTCCCCTGCGGCCGGCTCACACCAAGTCACGGGGTGAAGGAGTTAGAGACCTCCTCTAAAGGCCTGTCTACACCACAGAAGGTCCAGTAAATTCTCTGGTAATACGGCAGTGCCTGCACAAGGGGGAAGAGGGGCTCACACCCCACAGCACAGCCCACACACACGCACAGCAGGCGGCAAGGCAGTTTCTCACCGCCACTACCAGCCCCTCTCTGCCCGCCCTGCGCAGCCTTTCCCACCCCTCTGGCCTGCCCAGCTCCACTTCAGGAGCACAGCAGCTCAGAGTTTGCTCGGGGACAATCACAGAGCAGCAGGAAGCTCTCCAACGCCTGCCTTGAGCACTGCCGGCAGAGTTTTTATTCCTTCCCTCTCTCCCCTCCGGCTCCAGGCATACGGGGCACTCGCTCGGCTCACCGTCAGCCTCGCCCGTAGCAGCGCGGCTTGCGTTCGGCCAGGCAACCCAGAGGGGCCTCCCTCGGTCCAGCGGGGTCCGGGGAGCGCCCTCCCCACGGCTGCGCCGCTGCAACCCGGCGGCCTTTCAGTGAGGGCTCGCACCTGGAGGCGCGCTGCCTCGGGGGCGCCACGTGAAGGGTCCGTCGCCCTGGCAACGCCGCGCGCTTGGGCGGGAGGGCGCGCGCGCGGAGCGGCCGTTGGCAGCGCCGCGCCGTTATCCGCTTCCCCGCCACCAGAGCCTCGCGGTCCCCGGCTGCCTCAGGCCGCCGCAGCGGGGGCGGGCTCCTCCCTGGGCCTTCGCCTCGCCCTGTCGCCTCGGCGGGGCGCTGGCTTCCCGCCTCGGGTGGCCGCGGGGCGAGGCTGCGGGGGCGAGGGGAGATGCGCGCTCAGCGGCGCGGGGATTCAGAGGCGCCGCCACCTTTCGTTCTCCTCCCGGAGATGGCAAGCCCGCGTTACGGGGACAGCGGCGACCCAGAGAAACGTGCCAAGGCCGGAGTGAGGAGTCAAGGAGTCACCCATTGCGCTGAGTTTAGGCCTCGCCAGGCCCTGGGTGCGTAATCCGTACAGCTCCTGTGGGGAGGGAACGCTGCTTTGTTCCCCTTTGTGCTCCCAGCGGCAGCGAGCGCTTTATTTCTCACAGTGCCAGCCATCGCCAGCCCCGCAGATGTTACTCTGCTTTTTGTCTCTTGTGTTCCTCGAGAGGAAGGGTGCTTTAAAAGAATCTCTGTCCCTTTTAATTAAAGTCAAGGCTACTGGCACTGTGATTTGTCTTACTCCTCTCTAGAGAAAACTTAAACATTACTTCGGTCTTGGCTTTGAGTGCTGGTGAGGATGGTGAAGAGAAGAAAGAAGGCCTTATGCTACTCAATAACTCCTCCTTTCAACAGCACCTGTTTATACAATCGTATCTGGAATACCTTTGCAACTGACATCATGCATTTCCCTTATGCGTGTTGTTTCTATTTATTCTTCCTGCAGCTTAAAACACTCTTCATGTAGGATTTCAAGTGTTGGAGAGAGTAGATGCACTGTTTGCTTCATTCTGATGTGGTTTGTTACATGAACTCTCTGACAAGTATCAAAGCAGTTCACAGTGCGTTTCAGTCCTATCAATTTATTATACTCTCCAAAATTTGACCACAATTGTTCATTCAGATCTGTTCTTGTGCCTCAAGGAAAAGGGTCAGTAAACCAAAGGAAGAGACTGTTTCCATTATTTTGGGCCACCAAAGAAAAATGAAAGGACATGTTCGCTCAGGATCTGTGCAGGAAGTAGAAGACATCCTCACCTCTTGACAGCTCCTCTTGGAAAGAAAACAGACTTTCATAAGCGAAGGTAAAAGGTGGATAATCACTATCTGTGGTTAGGTGGTCTGATTTTCAGTGCTGAACGTTCATCAGATTACACATTGATAATTGGGCTGCTGATCCAAGTAGTAAGACATTAATTTTGGCACCCCATTTTAGACCCTAACATTCTAAAATACGATGTGTAGAGCTGCAGAAACAAAGGTCCAGGGGAAATAAGAAAAACACCTGTAACAGTAGAAGGAAGCATGAAGGCTGTTCGTATGAATGTGTTGAACTTATCATGGTGTTTTAGAGGAGGCATTGACATCTGCAAATACTGCTAGAGGACACGCTTCCAAGTCATTATGTGTTTTACAAAGCAACATTTGTGAAAAGAACGACACTTTCTGAGTGTATCTTCAGCTAGTAAGCCAGGCTAATGAGAAGCTGGGGGCGAATGGGTTCCTCTTCCTGCTTCTTTCACACACGTGGTCCCATCTCATCCTGTAAGCTGGCTCTAGGGCTTGTCTGACCCCACAGCGAGTTGGTCTGGGGAACCTAATGAGTAGAAAAATATTCATTTTCTGTGAGCTTCCACTTTGGTTCTCTGAGCTGATTACTGCTCAGTCCAACAAGTACTGAAGGAAAGGAGGATGGAGAGGAGCAGGATTTCCCATTTTTGCAGCAGTGTATTGGTCTGGCATAGTTTGAAAATTAAACCTTAATACCACAGTAGAAACAATTGTTTCAAAGATCCAGAGACTTACCTGGTCCAAGCTGGTAAAAACCCATAGAAACTCAGTGTTTTCTATCTGTGGTTTTGCTCCATGCAGTTGGAACTCCACTGCATTGAAAAATTTGAGTTGATTTGCTTCCAAGCCAGCACACAGAAAAGTAAACAGGGAAAAAGTGTCACTGAAGATAATGAACTAGAGAATGTGAAAGCAGTTTAGGTCAGCATATCTACATAAACGAAATTGGTTATGGGTGTGTATGATCTCCCTGCAGGCTGGGAACTAGCCAAAAATGACGCTGTTGTCCTGCATTTTTTTACTAAACTAGACTATAAAGTAGGATTAAATTTTGGAAGTAAAACCTTCTGTTTGTGAGCTCCTTCCATTCTTCTCCAGCCCACAAGGTTCTCATGTAACTTAAACTTCAGGCTTGCTAAACTTTCAGAATTTGACAAGACTGCTATACTAAATCTTTCTTTTAAAGTTATTGAAGTGCATTTGAAACGTATTTCTTTTGTCTAGCATTCTGTGACCTGTTGCTCATCCATCTCCTTTTGCTAAACATTATTTTCTGAAGACGAAAAGTAATACTAGTATACCTGGTCATAGTATACTATCAAGGAAAAATTTATCCACAGTGGCTATTTTGGATCTGTGGTGTTTTATGACAACAAATAAAAAAGTGTATGAGGGAAGTTTGATCTGAGTCCACTTAAATTGTAAGAAAAAAAATGGCCCATATAGTGCCTAGAAATGAACAACAAATCTGTTTCAGTCCTTCTGATGTCTTAACAATATATTTTTCTTCTTTTCCTGGGTAAGTGTTTTCAAATCTAGAGATAAGCTGAAGACATAAAATTGATACAGAATTTGTGTCTGCATTAAATTCTCAAAATGCTTTTTCAGCCACTTAAAACATTACCCTTTTTCTACTGAAGACTAGAATAGTGTCACAAAGAGGACAGCGGGGCCAAGATCAAAGTTAAGAGCAGAAAAGCAAGTGGGTTTAAAATTGATAAAGTACTAGAACAGAGTAATTTGTAATTGCCTACAAACTGATTTTACGTTACCATTTCACTTGCTTTATTAGCTTCACCCATAAGAAAGACTGTTCTCTTATTCTAGATTTGTATTCTTACATCAAAAATTGAGGTGTGGTACCTATTTAGAACATTTAGAATATTTAATGTTGTTAAGGAAATTTCATGAGGAAAATTAATTTCTTCTTTCCTGTGCCATGCATTTTCAAAGCTTCATAGAGGGAAATTTGCATCAATGAGGCCACAAAGGCACTAGGTATCCTCAGCTTCCCATAAACTCAATAAAAGCAGTTTATTGGTCCCCAGAGCACCTAGCAACTTAAAAGCTTGAAGCCTTAGGCACTGCTGGTATTTACACCCGGAGAACAATGCGAACACATACATGAACATGTGAGATCAGAGGTCCTTCGTTTTAAAGATGTTCCCATTCCAAAATGCAATTCTTCTTTCGAGCAGTGCCTTCACCAGTAGCAGCGAGTCTATAGTGACACCATTCATACAGCCTTGCTAACAGCTAGATCAATGACACTTGCCACGTGTACAGTTTCCTGGGCTGCTTCTTAAAGCTAATTTTGATGGTATTACTCGAAAACACACATTTAGCTTTTGGGTTCCTCTTATTGATTTTTGTTTTTCTAAATGTAAGGCTTGTTTCTCTCTAATATGTAAGTGTTTCTTTAAAGTGGATCTATAATGAGATAGTTTGGGCTGTGTGTCTTACCTCTCTCTGCACACTATTAGTATTGGACTCCCAAGGGCAGTTTGTGCAGTGAACTGCGATAATGAGGTTGATGGTTCATAAAAGGGCTGATGTGACAAATTACTGGCCGGTTTTGGAGATTAAGTAACTGTACCTTTGCCAAGGTCTGCATATCAGCTTTTATTCGGCATAATTCTTGCAGTTGTAAGGATGCTAGTTGCCTTTTTGAGTGTTCTGTGTGCCAAGCTGATCAAGAAAGCTGTTGCAAAATAATAATTACCGATGTGATTAGTTGTGCTTCTCCCAAGAAAAAACACGTTATTCTGTGATTCGGGATCTGCACTGGGTTAAATTTTATGCAGCTTCTTGCAATACTTGAGGTTTTTAGCAGTTCCTCTGGTACCCTACATCTCCAGCTTTAGTTGGGAGAGTATCTGAAGGAGCACACTTCCCCATAACACAGACGCCACCCTTTCACTCCATTAAAATATCTGTGACATTTGGCTAAGCTGCAGCAGTACCAGTTGCTTAGCTTCTCAGAAGCACTGTCTTTCACAAGGCATGATAGTTTCTCTCATTAAGTGGGACCTAGATTCTTTTCTCTGATCTCTCTCTTGGTAGTAATACAGCATACCTCTTGGTTCTGTTTAGTATCTCAAGCATTTCAGACTGCTAGTAAGAATGAGTTGTTGTTATCTGTAGGGCATCTGTATAGATGCTTTTCAATATTGCTTCATCAACTGGTTTGTGAAGGTAGCCAACGGAAACAACATTCACTCCCTATTTTATTTCATTGCTACTTTTGTGGGTATTTTTTTAAAACTTTTCATTTGTGGCTGCCAGGCTTTGGATGGGCGCAGTTTTGTGGGAAAAAAACGGCTCTGTGATATAGAAGCTGCATTTACATGTGTTCCACAATAATGTATGGTTCTCAGCAGAAAACAAAAGCTGTTGTCTTACGCTTAAAACTGTGATGATGATGCTTAATTTGTCATTTTATTTTTGGAGCATTCAGCAAATTGAGCTTCATTGTCCTACTGATGTGGCCAACAGAGAGTTTGCATTGATAGTCTTTCCTCATTAGCATTGACACTGTTGGTTGTATGAGCTTTCATCTTTTCCCATTTGCTGTTGCTTTGGGTTTTTTTCTACAAGAACTCTCAAGCATTTAAATGAGCACAACTCACTGTTGTCCCCTTGCTGCGGTGGGATTGTAATTTCTGTCCCTTTGGCTGTCTCACATGCATACATTTCCTGAGGAAAAAACGAATTCTGTGAAGTATCTTGCATAATTGTGCATGCTTTTGTGATGTGTATAATGATGTGTAACATTGTGTTGCAAAGGCTAAAGTAATGATCAAAAATTGAAACCTTGTAGCATGTCTGGTTCATGTTTTATCAACACAGTTGGCAGGCAGCAGTCTCGCTCACCTCTGCAAAGATACACATCACTCTCCAAACAAGAAGATGGCTTTTGTGGAGCTTCCCTCCTACCAGGTGCCGAGATATAATTGAGGGTTTTTGCACAGATAGTGGTGGTGTGCAGTTCAAGAATATCAGCACCAGCATGAAAGCATGACTGCAAAGTTCTGGGCAGATGCTGAGGCAATGATAAGAGTTTGTACTGAGAATGTCATATACAAAGAAGTGCTTTAATTTAATTTCCCCAGTAGTTCTCACCTTCCCCACGTGCTTTAAACTTAATTAGTGGTATGTCTGTGTGTTTCCCCAAATGAACTTTAATCTGAATGATTTTGGAAGTTTGGGACTCTGCATACAGTACTCAATAGGCTTTTGTGATGATGAGAGTAGGCTTATTTAGATGGAAGTCCAAGTCCATTGCCAAAAAGTTGAGTTTCATCATTTCATGTGTTTTTACATACGAACAAATGGCTTGTGTGTGCTAAGAGAAAGAAGTCTTGTGCTGTAATGAATCATTCCTCAATGTCAGTATTATGAACCTGGCTTTTGGTTTACCAGTCATTTCCTATTTTGATAGCCATCCTCAAAGTCCCAAATCCATTATTCTTTATTTACTTCAGCTCAAAACCCATGCTCAGAGCAGCAGCAAAACTATTCAAAGCACATTTTGCCACCAGATGAATATGGTCCATTTGTAAGAAATGGTTATGTACATATATCTATCTGCTGATCATTATTTGTTTTTATTAACCAAGTAATCAAGATCGATTTACAAATTTTCAAGATCTAAAATTATATTTAAAATTCATTCTTCCGTAAACAATGTTTCAGAATTCTGCTTTTCATTCAAAACTTGAAGGCAGCTGATATCGTTTCCAAAGGGTTAAGTCTCCAGACCATTCTGTATTCTACTTGTAAGTACATCGAGACAAACCCATCTCTGTTAATAGCCCTACTTGGATCAGAGCCTACCTGTTCCAGAACCTGTATTAATGAGTATTACGATGTCTGCTGAAGAAATGCAGAGATCATTTTTAATTTGCAAGGAGCATCCACATTGCTGGGACACAGCAGCATGATCTGTTATGCAGAGGTTTAGCAGGCCTCCATTACCAACAAAATGTTTACTCATTTTTATTGCTAAATCATGATTAGAACAACCCTGGAATTTACTGATATGTTGATCAGAACACAGCGTATGTGCTGATAATGTCATTGCTGAGTTAAGTTATGTGGTGGGTTGACCCTGGCTGGAGGCCAGATGCGCACCAAAGCTGCTTTCTCACTCCCCTCCTCAACTGGACAGAGGAGAGAAGATACAACAAAAGACTCATAGATCAACATAAGGACAGAGAGATCACTCAGCAATTACTGTCACAAGTAAAAATGACTCAACTTAGAAAAAAAAATATTCATTTATTACTCAAGCAAATCAGAGTAGGATAATGAGAAATAAAACCAAATCTTAAAACACCTTCCCCCAAGCCACCATTCTTTCTAGGCTTAACTTCACTCTCAGTTTTCTCTACCTCCTTTTCCCTAAGTGGTACAGTGGGACGGGAATGGGGGTTGCGGTCAGTTCATCACACATTGTCTCTGCCACCCTTTCCTCCTCAAGGGAGGACCCCTCACACTTTTCCCCTGCTCCAGTTTGGGGTCTCTCTCATGGGAGACAGTCCTCCACAAATTTCTGCAACTTGGGTCCCAGCCACAGGCTACAGTTCTTCATGAACTGCTTCAGTGTGGGCCTCTTCCCAACTGAAGGTGAAGACCTTCAAGACCAGACTGCTCCAGCATGGGTCCCCCACAGGGTCACAAGTTCTGCTCCAGCAGACCCTGCTCCAGCATCAGCTCCCCTCTCCATAGGCTGCAGGTCCTGCCAGGAGCTTGCTCCAGTACAAGCTTCGCAGAGGGTCATAACCTCCTTCAGGTGTCTCCACCTGCTCTGGTGTGGAGTCCTCCATGGGCTGCAGGTGGATTTCTGCTCCATCCTTAACCTCCGCAGGCTGCATGGGGACAGCCTGCCCCACCATGCTCTTCTCCAGGGGCTGCAAGGGAATCTCTGCTCTGGTGTCTAGAACACCTCAGGCCCCTCCTTTTTCACTGACCTTGGTGTCTGTGGAGTTTCTTACATCTCACTCCCTTCTCTGGTGGCAAAAGCTGCTGTTTTCTGTGTTTTCTTTTTTTTTTCCCCTTTTTCCTTCTTACATGTGTTATCCCAGAGGTGCTATCACCATCACTGATTGTCTTGACCTTGGCCAGCAGTGGGTCCATCTTGGAGCCACTTGGCATTGGCTCTGTTGGACCTCAGAGAAACTTCTGGTAGCAGCTTCTCACAGAAGGCCCCCCTGCAGCCCCCACCCCCACTACTAAAACCTTGCCATGCAAACCCAAAACAAGGAAGCAGCAAAAAGGACTTGTCCATCAAATATTCAAAAATAATATTACTTCGATTAAACCTGATATGTCACGTACGTGTTGTGTTAATGTGCATGGCTCCTGTTTCAATAGGAATAATTATGCTCAGACTGATGAATGGCACTTCTTGAAAATCTGTCAGCACCAGAAATACTGGGTATCTGTCATAGCAAAAAGATGGGATGACTTTCTGGTCCTTCAAACTCCTGATTTTTTTCAATTGATGGGATTTAATTTGTGTATCGTGCTTTTCCATAGCAGTAGCCAATATAATAACTCCCTCAAAGAAAAAAACTGAAGAGGGCTCAGTAGATACATTTTTTTCTTATTTCAGGATCAAAAAACTCTCAAAAAATTTACCAGATTCTCAGGCTCAGAACCTCCTGGTTACTTGCGAAGATACATAAAAGATAAATTAGAGGTCACTCTGATTGGGTTCACTCTGAAAAATGTTTTTAATTGAAATGACACTTAAAGACTATAGTGTGTGCGGCCTAATTCATGGTGAAACCTCTGTTAAGCATTTCTGATCCATATACTTCTAATTCACAGTCCTGCTCTGTAAAGTAACAAAATTACCCAGAATCACAGAGGAAACCTATTTATCATGATAATATTGTAGACAAATTATTGTGCAGGTGGGAAAATAATCGCCTATGGATATTAAGTATGTATCTACATGTTCATAATGAACTCTTTATCATATTCTTTGAAAATCAAGTTCTATCTAGGACATAACAATAAGGATTTTTAATGCAAATAATAAATCTAAACAGTTCAAATTTATAGAACCAAATACCTTCAGGAATTACCCACATTATTTGTGTTATTATTTCACATTAAGTGCCAGCTATGTGATGGCTATTTTATAAGATAGAAGAAAAACTTACTGGTTTTAGTCCAGTAAAAGTTAGAAAAAAACCCTGTAATCTTCATGAGCATTTTGGTGTGATTTCTGACATGAAAGGGAGACCTTCCTATGTAGTTAGTCATGCCACTTCTCTGCAGTTCTTCATTGTATTTACACCTCCTAAATGAGATCCAAGCAGTTCTTGTATCACAATGCTTCTGCCCACCTTATCTTCCCTTCGCCATTACCCTTTCCTGAGAAAAAGTAGCCTGTGATGCCAATTCAAGAGATTTTGTAAAGGTGAACTGATGTTTGTAATGTGTATATTCAGTATCACCCTACAGGTAGCTGTAAAATTTCAGACCCTAAGTCTTATTATTTTAAATACAACAAATAAACACCACTTGTGAGTGTAAAACTCACAATTATCCACTCGGGAACAGTGTTAAGGCTGACATGCCTGGACTTGATGCAACTCAGCTGAAGTGGGCGTCAGAGCATTTGTAAGCCAACTGATGCCTGCTGCACCAAGGTACAGGAGGGCTCAGAGGTGCTGGCAGCACAGAACATTTTGTGTTTATCTCCTACAGAAAACAGGCTCTTGTGTCCCTTTGATTTTTAACCAGCCTACTCCATCTGGTATAGTCTTGCTTCCAAATATGGTTCAGCTGTCTGTTGCCTGCACAAGCAAGAATGGAAGATGGACCATTAGAAGGTACACAAAACTAAGGTTCCTGTACAAGTTGACTAATTTCCCTTGTCAGAATTTTGTCTTAGATTTAGGAGAAGATAGAAGTCCTATTATCCACCTATGTCTAAACATTATTGTTTTCACAGATTAGTGCAAATGCTACCCAAGGAATACACATTTCACAGTGTTCTCAGAAAAAGGAAATGGTGTCAGGAAAAAAAGAGGGATTTTAACTAAGTTAGCAACTTACATGACTTTTAGCATGACAGGAGTACCATAACAGAGCAAAACCACAGATCTAGATAAATTAGCAAATAAAATACTGCAGTGGGAGACACAGAGAATAAACAGCATGAAGCAGAAGATCATATCTGCTAAAGAAAATTAAATTTGATTTGGATCATACCGAAACCCCCAAAACTATGGGGGTTTTATTTCCTGCTGCAATGTGTCCCCACTGTCCTGGGGTCCGAACAGTCTTGTTGGTCCTGAGAATCATCATAATTATATGAGGTTATAAAGTCTTGCTGCCAAACTTTTAAAAATCTGTCTGGCACTCAAGTGGATCTTGTAATTGCAGAATGAACAAGGGTAAGTAGGTGGATTGTGATTTTTATTAGTCATGCTATTCATTATTTGTATACTTCCACCTTGTGCTTCTGCTTAGTCCGTTCCTTGGACTGATTAATTCAGTTCTGTACATTTATCTTTACTTGGAAGTTGTCCATTCTCCTACAAATTTCTATTACCTCTGTTTGGATTTCTTGTATGCCTGCTTTTCCCTCTCTAGAGGGATGGGGAGAGAAAATATTATTGTCGATGAAAGCATATAATTGATTAAATGACATATTTTAAATTATTTGCTGTCCCAGTCATTCTGATTACCTCGTATTGAGCTACTGATGAAAATGGAGTAGGTATTTTTAGTGATGTCCCAAATGAATTCAAAGTCATTCTTTCCTCACTTACAGGAGATACACACTCACTAATTATCTATTCAGTATACACAATGCTTTTGTCATAGAATGACAAGAATCACTGTGTTTTATCTCTCCTTTTGACATTTTCTCAGCCTTATTTTAGGCTTGAGCAACCTAAATATTCTGCTGTCTGCAAATACTGCCACTTGCTTTGTGTTATTAAATAATGAATGTGCAGATTCTGCTGTGACATCTTCAAATGAGGCATCCAGCTTTCAAAACAGACACAGTATAACACTTTTTCTAGATTATTGTGTTACTATACTTCTGTACTTTGGCAAGAAATGCCCCCTAACAAATGACAAATGATCTAATAGTAAGGATCTATTGTATGTTCTTGAAAAGAGTACATGATTTTTGACAATCAGAGGGCAAATTAATATCTTTGGAAGTTTTAGTTATACAGAAGTTCTCAGAGATTAAAAAAAAAAAAGAGAAGGGAATATGGTCAGTCTTCAGCACTGAGATAATGTGTCAGAAATCTTAAGAAGAACCTATTAAGTGACTTTCTGAAATAAGACATAGTAAATGGAATAGATGATTTACTAAAGGCATTATAACAATGAAATTGACTTTTAGAAGTCAAACTCTGTCCTAGAGCTGATTAAAATGTGTCCTTCCTAATCCTCTCCACATTCTGCATCAGCCCTAAGAGAATGTGAAGATCTGGCCTAGTGACTCAGAAGAACCATACCTCATATCTTTTCCCCCTCAACCTTACAGGTTAGATGTCTTGGTAGGTTTTCCTTTTCAAAATTGAGAAAATTTTCCTATTTGAGAAGCAGGAGGCTTATATCCTGGGGAACTTGCTCTTAAAAGAGGGAGTCTGTGACTATGCAGGAGACATTTAGCAAATTAAACATACTTAGTTTTGGATGGTTTTGGATCATGACTTTTCACAGAATCACAGAATCGTAGGGGTTGGAAGGGACCTTGAGAGATCATCGGGTCCAACTCCCCTGCCAAAGCAGCTCCCTAGCTCATATTGCACAGATAGGCGTCCAGATGAGTCTTGAATATCTCCAGAGAAGGAGACTCCACCACCTCCCTGGGCAGCGTGTCCCAGGGCTCTGTCACCCTCACTGGGGAAAAGTTCTTCCGCATGTTGGTGCAGAACTTCCTGTGCTCCAGTTTACAGCCATTGCCCCTTGTCCTGTCTCCACAGATGACTGAAAAGGGATTGGCCAATTCCCCCTGCATCCCATACTTAAGATATTTATAAACATTAATTAGGTCCCCCCTCAATCTTCTTTTCTCCAGGCTGAACAGCCCCAGCTCAGCTGGGGTGACACTAATATCTTTGAGGTATACCCATTTTGTATTCACAGTCAACTCTACAAGGAATATCATGTCTAGGATACATCAGATCCATTGTGTATGGTGTGGAGATTTTTCCTGTTCCTTGTGCCAGGCTGCCAAATTGCCAGTCTGTTAGATAATGGAAAAAAGCAGTCCAGATGGCAGGTATTGAAACTGGAATGGCTATCCCCAACCTCAGATACTGTGAAATTTAGTTTTGGATTGAAATATAAATTTGGTACAAAGTCTTGCTTATAATTTTAGTAAATGTAAAATGTGTAACAAACTTACATATAACAAACTAAATCACAGTTAAACCCATTATACCTCATTCAAACTTTTTAAAGTTTACTCTTTGAAAAACATATATCAACCAGTTACAGTGCTTTGATAAATGTTTCAGCTGCACATCACACTAGCCAGTAGCTTACAACCTTTTTTCCTACACCAGTACTCTGGTTCATTTTCAAAGCAAACCATTGACAAGGTACTAATAAACCTCTGATTTAGCCATGCAGCTTGCAGTGAAAGCCTCTAAGCTGAAGGCTATGTCTTGTATGTAATTTCTTAACTGCCACTCTGAGCTACAAGCTTTTTCTATCAAGGTAAAATGCATTAAACTAGCTCATAATTCTTCTGCCTGCTTTGTGTTGCTTGAGAGGCTCTAAAGAGCTGTAATCAATTTGCTCAATGAATAAAGAACAGCCATGACCCAGCATCATGCACAACAGAATTCACTAGTGAAAACACTGTGCATATATGTAACTCCTCACCTGTTACACAACTGCAGAAGGATCAGGGTCCTTGAAATGATATTGTATTAAGAATAAAGGAGAAAGATAAAAGATAACAATGGATATTATACTTTTCTGAAGTGAAATCACATATCTCATCTTGAATTGGGTATGATAGCAAATGAAACTTGCTGGTAAAAATCCATTCTAATTCACAGGTGCTGTGTCTTTCTCCCTGCTCCTAATTTACATTTAAAATTGCAAGGTCATATACTGTGGATTTATTTCACAGGAAAAATGCTTCCTACAGCCAGTTTGCAACTGCAGGTTAAGGTTGTAGGTGTGTTTGGGTGCAAAGAAGAGAGAACTACCAATCCATGTGTTTGGCAAGAATTTCTAAAGATGCATATGTTGGAAAGTCATCGTTGGTAAAAAAAGCTCAATGAAATTAAGGCTAATTTGGCTTTATTTGTTTATTAAATCACAATCAGTCTACCAAAAACTCTGGCAAAGAAGAGTAACTCAGGCTGGGGCTTCCTCCACATGACACATCGTAAAATATTGAAAAGCTCAAATTAGCTACCCAAAAAATGAATTTAGAATACAGCTATTCTGCACATTAACAGCTTTATCTTGATTACCACACTTTGTAATGTCTTCTTTTGTCTGTCATGTAAAACTAATAAAATATATAGGTTTTTGGTTTGTCCCAAATTGAAATACACTGGATACATAGTCACCAAAGAATCATTTATGTTTTAAAAGATGAGTCCAACTGTTAACTGCCAAGACCATCACCAAAACATGTCCCTAAACACTATGTCTACACATGTTTTAAATACCTCTAGGGACTGTGACTCAACCATCCCCCCATCACAGCTTGTTCCAACGCCTGAAAACCCTTTCAGTGAAGAAACTTTTCCTAATAACCAATTTAAACCTTCCCTGCCACAACTTGAGCCCATTTCCTCTTGTCCTATCACTTGGGAGAAGAGACCAACTCCCATCTGGCTGCACCCTCCTTTCAAGTAGTTGTAGAGACCAATAAGGTCTCCCCTCAGCCTCCTCTTCTCCAGGCAAAACAAAGCCTGGACAGGTCTGAACTTTTGCATATATAGACTTCTCAGAAATACCAGTGCCACAAAGAAATAAAACCAAAGTGATTGAGATGTCTGCTGCTTTGAGGCTGACATCAGAGGTTCAGTATCACCTTTTTCCCCATCTTTTTTCACCTTTCAGACTGCTTATAAACCAGCAATCTCTAGGCACCTTTTATAAGTCTCTTTTCTATTTTCTTTCCGATATGCGAGTTTTTATAAATTATTATTTAAGAACATGTCTAATTAGCAATCAGGCTCATTGGTAGCAGTGAACCTGGGAAGGTGCACATTTCCCTATTAATAAATAGTCAGCAACGATTTTCTGACATCACAAATCAAAATTGGAGCTGGGCTGTTTCTCAAGTGAAACATTCTGTCTTGCAAAGCTCCCTGGCCTTCTTACTAGCTGACATGGTTGTTTGCCCCAGCCAGATACATAGCTGTAAAGCAGTCAGTTCAGTGTTATGTGTTTACTGTGTAAATAGCAAAGCTGGGATTGACAGTTTGAGAAAAAATGTTGAGGGAAACAGCAATTGTGTGACCTTGCCTTTTAATGGGTAATAAAGTTTTAAAATTATAAGCCTAGGCCCTACTGGAGCTCTTCCTTGGGTTTATTCTTTCTGGGCAATTACATCAGTCAATAATACGCTTCAGTACCTTCGCTTGCTAACATCATAATGGCCAGTAAGGGTATTAACCTAGACAATCAACAAGTTTTCAGATAATTTCTTATTTCAGATTTTTGGTGGTGTGTTTTTATTTTTTTTTTTTTTGGTGAAGCTAGTTATGAAAATTGAGATATTTGGAGGAGGGATTGTGAAGAGACAAAGGATGTCATTCTTGTGACCTTCCACAGACCTTAAATAATCTCTTTTAAATGACTGGTATGATTTCGTCTCAAACTTGAAAAACTATTAACCCTGTGGAACTCGAGCCCCTTCAGTTTGTGAGCTTATTTTTCATGTAAACCCACAAAACACCTCTGTGACTGATCCCTTGCATGCTGCTTGTACCACACAGGCTTATAAATATGGCCAAAAGTGTTAAAAAACTCATCTGGTTTTCAGAGTTCAAGATGAAAACAGTGTAATCCTTTGAAGCTGGAATCAATTGACAAACCACTAGCTAGCTCCTTGAACTGGAGTACGTGGGAACGGTGCCACACATTTGAAAAGCGTGGCACTAGACATGGAGTAAGCAGAAAAGGAAGCTTTCTCAGTTTCTGATGAGGAACACAATTCAGGTCATGACAGTGTGGATTGGAGTACAAGCTTTCTTCTAACACTGAACAAGACCCTTTTCTGCTTTATGGCAGAACTCCAACCTAATAAGCTTCTCCGTTGTCCTAACAGAGGGCTGATTAAAATACATAGTATTCTCATTTTCATAGTCTGTTTCAAGTCTAGCCAGACATTGGTGCTATGTGTGTGACATATTTTCTGGTGTTTTCAAAGTCCTGAAAACAGGGTATCAGTAAGTAAAGTTTTCTCAAACTACCAAGTGCTAGCACAGTCTTTATCAGGGAACAGAGTTAACTCTGGAGCAAGGGCACTGCTGCAGCTGCAGGCCATAAATAAAGAGTAGGTTCACTGTGATCTAAAATTAAAAGATAAACTTGAAATTTAAAAAAAATAAATTGGAGCACTGTGATTGGAAGTTTCTCACTGGTGATCAATTAGGTAGGTCATAATATTTTTAATGTTTGTTTGGCTGTCTTCCTGCCATTAATTTGTTTTTGAACATTCTTCAGATCCACTTTCATATTTCTGGCTTTCTCTTCTTAATAAATGCTGTGAAACAAACAGCCTTCACCTGTCTTGCAATACTTTAAATACAACTGCAGATGTTGTTGAAGCCAATGGCCTATCTTGTTTGGATGCTGTTGAACTGTAACTCTGCTAGTTGTTATAAAATGCTACCCTTCCTGTGTTTCACCACCCCTGTGCAGACATATGCATATATCCTTTTCTCCACAAGAGTTGGAAAGTTAAGCGCAGCAAAGAAGTGACTCATGGAAGAAACTGGTGAGGAACCATGCTAAGGGCTGCAAGAGCCGTGTGGAGAATAGCTGTGACCTGGCCACAGCAGCTGGAGTTGGGTTTACAGTGAAGTAGTGGGCACAAGCAGAGATGGGAGGGACATGGTGCCTGTACAGCAGGTGAGGTCCGTTGATCCTGACTGCCAACTCCTCTCTGTCTAAGTTTGATGGGAAAAAGAATGTTCACAGCAGTAGTTCTCAGAGTGTGAACCACCGGCTTTGGAAAAGTATGTTCTGCCCAGCAGCTGCAGTACCTGGCCACGGTTGATAACTGCCTGATGGTGTGGGACACAGGAATGGTTACTGCTCTCTTCCTCACAAATCTGTCTTTTCCCCTGGAGCTTGTACTTACACACATATATGCATGCTTAGGTGTGCAGTTATTTGTGTGTGTATATGTGCATTCTTTTCCATCGGTAATAAAGAATGGTACCCTGAAAAACAGCAACTCTGTTCTTCCAATGAACTGCATAGTAGCATTTTATGTTGCAGTTCATCCTTTTAACACTCTTGGTTTTAATCCCCCCCCTTCTGACAGTTCTTTGCTAACTAAGTAATTGAATGGCTATGGAAAGGAACAATGGGAGCATGAGCAAAGTATCTTTAGTGCCATCACCTCGTGTCTCTGCCAGTGAACTCTACTCATGCTTTTGTACCTTGGAAGTATTGTGTGACACAGCAGTGGTGTCTGCAGTAAATCCAGCAGGCAGCGTCCCTGCCCCGAGTACCATAAAAATGAGTAATAAGGAGGAAAAGTTTAGATGTGAAGGTACTGTAACTTTTGAGGCCACTCAAAGACTGGTTATGTGGATTTGCTGATGGTCTTAACCATCCAACTCTCTTCTTTGCAATTTGTTTTGACAAGATGATGTTAATGTTCCCTTTGTATTTGTAGCTAGTGAATGTCATCCCCTAGGGAGAGTCCTGATTATCTGTTTTTCACTGGTACACTCAGTACTTCCCATACAGAAAGCCAAAGAGCTTCTGGAAGAGCCAGTTTGACAAGACAGAATTTTCCCTCTTGTAGCAGATGTAATTGTCAAGGAGACCGGACTGATTGCTGGTGAAATTAAAGCTTGCCTAACTGTGAAAGGCTGAGAAGTATAATGGGGATGGTAAAGATTAAAACATTGTCATTTGAGGAAAGTCAGAAGGGATTTTCAAGAAGATCAGATAGCTCCTATCTGCAGCAAGCTCTCCTGTACTAATGCTAGTCCAGGAGGAGAGACCCTCAGCCTGTAAACTCTCTAAGGAAAAATCTACAGGAGAAGGATCCAAGTTTCAAATCTTAATTTAACAAATCCCTTCCTTCCTATGTGGGAGTTATGTTTGCCTAATTCATAAAGATAATATGGGGGTGGGCGGGTGTGTATCTTAACAGTTTCACAGGGAAAGTTTCAGGAGTATTTCCAGCTGTTCAGCAGCAAAACATTAATACTAGATTTTTTCTTCCTTTCTTTCTCTCCATCTTTCTTCCTTTGGCAAGGGATTTTTTTTTCCTTTGGATTACGTTTGCCTATTTACTTAACGCTTTCTCTGAAAAGATAGGATGTTTGAAGAAAACATGTACCTAAGGTTTCACAACATTTTTAGTAATGCATCTTTTTGTCCAACCTTTTAACTATATTTTCTATGAGAGCTGCTACTCTCCCTGTTTTGGTAAGTCCTCACTGCCCATCTAATAAGTTCTTACTGCTCAGTATCTGTTTTCGTGACCTGGAGAATATGCGTGGCTTTCATAAACAGGAAATATTTCTCACTCTAACAAGTTTTTCCAAGTGACCACAGTTTTCATGCAAAATGCAAAGAAAACATCCTCAGGAAAACTACACAGTTTTCAATCTCATGCTAGGTTTATCCTGTTGACAAGTACCTACAAAATTAGAACTCTGTTCAAATACTCATGTTCAGAGTGTTTGGAGGAACAAGAACATTAAAATCTGTACTTATTTGCCCTTCAGTATTTGCTGATATTTCATTAATAGAATTTTAGGCAATAAAACTATTAAATGTAGTTGTCTGGGTAGCATGAACAATCACCAGTGTGTTTTCAAAAGGAGTGGTTCCCAAATAAGGAAGACTAAAATAATTTGAATAAATTCTTATGGAAAAATTAAGCCTAGACCTGTTTTCAGCTGACATATTAGTCAGTGGCACAGTAGTAGAAGATTGTGCCTTTATTGTGATGTAGCTATTTGTAATCAGTATTGTACTATTTTTTTCCCTTGCAGATTGTCTACCAGTTCCAGTATTATGTCTGTTTAACCATGTTTTGCTTGGCATGTTTGGATTTAACTGTGATACATCTTGAATTGATCACTGTTTCCTACAGTGAATGTGTTTTTGTATGCCCTATTTTAACATCCACTCCTTCAAGAACTGTCTGTAGTTCAGGTGAAAAAACATCACCTAGTAAGCAAGAAATTTCAGTACCAACTTCAATTGTCATTCACGCTAGATGCTTAATAGAAGTATCCCACAGAGCTCTCCCCACATATTTACTAAAAAAGACCATGTTAATCTCCTATTTTAGGATTTGTTTGCAGCATTTGTTATCAATGAACATCAGTTTCTGAAGCAGAGATTAACTATCTCTTCTGGATTATGTAGCGTGGCATGAAACATATTTCTTTCAGGGGAGCCAGCTTGTTGCAGTAAAGCCTTTTTATTTTTAATGCAACATTCATTAATGCTGGGGTTCTACAGGATCCCATTTTGGGACCCATACTGTTTTATAATTATGTTTTTCCCTTAGGCAGTATCAGATTGGTCTCATTGTTTCCAATATCTCATGCAGATGATCTTCAGATTTGCCTTTTTCTATTCCATTCTAAAGTGAATGCTAACGAGGCAGAGTAGTTACTAATTGGTCCATCTCTAGGTCCTTGCACTCCTCACTCATTGCTTCTATAAATAGATGTTCCGTTTTCCCTGTTGCCAAGGCTGGTAGCCTTGGTGATAAAAGAAGAAAGGGGAAAAAATTGGGTCCCTGAAAAACAGTAAAGATCTCCTCCTCCTATGCAAGGGCAAGCAGTTCTAAAGGAGCTGAGCTTCTGTTTCAATGGTGTCCTTGCAATGGAACAGATAGGAATCATATTGACACAAAGAATAGATGGCGGTGACTAAAGGGAGTCAGAGTATGATGGAAAAGATGGGCTGACTGCAGATCTTATTACCCTCCTGAGAAGCATTATGCGCAATGGGGGTTTTTTTGCAGCGAGAAAGAGGATATACCACTTTACAGAAGCATTGCTCAGGCCATCAAGGCAAATGTGTGGTCTTGAAAGCCTCTAAGCAACAAGTGGAAACATAAATGCGACAGGGTATGTGGCAGTGCTGTCCTAAGTAGAGCAAGATGGTAGCAGCTTGACTGTGACACGGAGCTTTTGACAGTGTAAGCTAGAGAGCCTTGGAATAGATAGTCACACTTCAGGAAAGATGCAGACCCACTGGACAGAGTCCGGTGCTGATCAGCAGGATTTTAGGAACAGAAAGATAACTATAGTGCATCAGACAGTCCATCTAGTTCAATATCTTGTCCCTCACACAAGCTATGAGTGTTTAGGGAAAGGGTGTAAAAGTTATGCATAGAACAAAACACCTCTTGATGTATTTCCCAGATATTAGTAAATTGGAGATTAGGGAATTCATGTTTTCAAAGGTGTGTCAGCATCATGCTTTTCAGTTGCCTTTTGGTCTAAATGTTGAATGAAGTTTAATTACTTTTAAGCCATTTTAAATATTTTTATCTACCACATCTTTCAAGGAAGAGTCCCACAGAGAAGCTTTCTATCAGTAAGGAGGCAATGAAGTACTGAAAGATGTTGGAATTTATGCTAATCTGTCAGTATATGTCTTTAAGAACAGGTTAGACAACTGTCTGTCTGCAATAATACTGGTAAAATGTGACATGGTCAAATGGGTGGACTGTTTTATCCTTTCTTTATGTTTTTGGCTATACTTTTCTACAACTCTGTAAAAGTCATATTATCGCAGCAAAGAAATCCCTGGTCCCTAAATCCTCTCTCACATAACAGCCTTCAAAGTAAATATATTTGCTTTCTTTTCCCCCGATATTTCTTGCACGGATACCATAGCAGTTTGGACAAGGCACATCCTAAACCATGTCCTATAGATGTAACACCAAACAGGTATGATTCACAGAGAGAATTGTATAATTTTTCCTTTTTATTTTTTCATTGCCTGTTAATGCAGGTTGTAAAGCAGAGAACAACAGGCTTGCAGATTTAACTGCTGTGTTGGGAAAGATTTCTAGAATTATTCATAAAGGATGAACTTGTTAGCTTGTTAGATAAAAGTCTGTTAAGCAGTAGCCAAGAGCCATGGGTTTATAGAAGTAGATCTTGTCAGAAGCATGTGATAGAATTAATCAAAAAGCAAGTGGGACAAAGAAATTAGAGACTGGGGATACTACAGATCTGATTGACTTAGATCTGAGTAAGGCTTTGATAAAGTTTCACAGAAGAAGTTGATATGCAAATTCAAGGATATTAGAGTCAATGAGAGGATGATGAAACGGATTAAAACCTAGCTGAAGAGGAGAATACTGAATAAATTTGCACAAACTGAGCTAGAGAATAGAAACAACTAAAGGCCTCTGGATTCATTCATTTGACGCTCAAAAAACTTCTCCAGGCTTTATTCAGATGCTTACCTACACTTAGCATCTGTCCACTGTTGCAAAAAAATAGCTGTGGAGATGTGGTGGTGCAGTGTAGTACTTCCCCCTGAGGAAGAGAAAGAAAAGGAACTTAAAGGATGCTATTTCTCTCACTGCAAGGCACAAATATTAGACAAATTCATTTTTAGAAGTGGTTTGGGTTTTTTCCTCTACAATGGATTATGGGTGACTGGCTCATAGACAGATATTGTGGACATCTAAAGTGCAAGAAATAGGAAATTTCTGCTTTCTTTTCCCCTTGCCTATGCCAGTTGTACATCGACTTGCATTACTACCTTAACTCTCCCTTATGTAGGATTGCCCCCTCATATAACTCCTTAAAATCCCCACATTCTTAGGAAGTGTTCTGTCGTCAATCTCATCTTGCATTCTTCTTTCATTTTTTAAAAACTGAAATATAAGGACAGTAAGTGACCTTACCATGTCCATTGCTCTTAAAAATTCTCTAATTCTGGAAAAATCTCCTCTGTGCCTTCACAGGGATTAGGTCTCAGAGCCAAACTATAGAAGCATCATCTGGTACATAGAGGTTTGGGCTGGGATTCAATCCTGGGTCAACTATAATTTGCCTTCTGAACAATCCATTTATGCTTCGCCTCAGTGCTCCATGTGTAAAAAATGAGAATGATACAGAGTTATTTGGTAGACATAATCAGGTAATGAGGCGTTTAGCTTTCTGCCATTAGGAAGGAATGTGTGTTGATAAACAGAACTGTATAAACAAACTCAGGTCTTGGAAGAATCAGGCCATAAATGCTTTTATTGGTTTAGAAAAGGGGGAGTGATGTTTACATACCCATACATGCATGCCTAAATCTTTTCTGATTTAGATCAGTGAATTAATCACAATGGGACAGATTGTAACAGCTGTATATAAAAGTAAGTTGCAGTCATCTATAGAAGTGGATACATGATGATACATAGTCACAGATTTTTTAATTCAGTCTTCCGTTGTTCCTTGGACCCTTCTGAACTGATTATCAAAACCTTTATCTCATGGTGAAGAAACATTGCTCTGCATTCTGGGAGCTGTAAAACATCATGCTCTTGACTCTCAGAACAGCATGCTGAGAGAGATACTGTGATTCCTAGAGACAAGGATATAGTCTGTCCTTAGTCAGTGCAGAGGAACATACGTTAAGATCTGGGGGGTTTTTTACTAAAAGTTCCAGTTCTTCATGATCTTAGTATAGCTCCATTATCAACATCAGCTATATGGCACAGCATTAGAACGTAAACAGTGGTACTTTAAATCCAGGTCTTCCCTGAGGAAGTGTGGATGAATCCAGAACTGGAACTGGGAATAACATTGAAGTAACTCTCTGGGAAAGCAAACCAAGTGCAGGCAGGCAGAAAGGAGGCAGTGCAGCAATCTTGCTTCTTATATGCCCTTAAACTGCAAAAAAACCCTGCAGTTACCATCCTCTAAAAATATTCTGTTCCATTGCAATATGCCATTGCTATGGTTTGTCTCCCAGTACAGTCCCACATTGGTTTTCCTTCAGCATTACTGTATTTTCCTTTTTTTTTTTTTAATTATTTTTTTATTTCCTATGCTTAAGAGAAACAGTGTCTCTAAAAATCTAGGAATCTTGTAACAATAATTCTGAATTATGCATGGCACCTGGGTTAACAAGTGTTACACATACAGCAGTCCCATGTGGCTTATGTCCTGCTGTCTTGAATTGGAATGCCTGCAAATACATTTTTGGTGCTCTGGGGTGTCCTGACATGCCTGAACCATCTCATGGTCATTTCAGATTTTATTTAAATAAATAGATTGGAAAATGGAAAACAAAATAAAATATTGCAACTTTACATTTCAAAAGTTTTTGAATGAAAAATTGAATTATTTCTTCTGCTTCTATATGAGATTGATTTTATTAGATGATAAACCTTTTTTTGCTTTTATTCAGTTGCCTGAACAAGAAAAATATAACTGGAAATGTTTAATGTCAACAGATAAATGAGTACTTACTCTGCTAGATACTTCTACTTGGAAGACTTGTTCATGCTGAGTCTGTGATCATTAGGTCAACACTCTGTTCTAATAACATGCTAATCAATACCTTTCCAAACAAAGTTATTTTTCTCCTGTGGGGAAAGTGGAAAATCCTATAAAGCTTTTATTGACTTTAGGCTCTGGATTTGGAAGGAACTTGGTGAGTCCTGAGCAAGAGCAATGTATTGACTGAGTTCAGTAGCAAGGGGCTGGTGAGTGAACAGTTTTGTCCTCTCTGGCAGATGTCGCTGAAAGTCAATAAGACCTACCACATGGGATTTTTGAGGGACATAAAACAGATTTGACCAGTCAAAAATAGTCATTAGGCAGCTAGTCCTGTAAATGGCCTGAGTGACTCTCTGTTAAAAAAATTGCAGGGTAGTAGCTCTAGGTATGTATTTCCTACTTTCTTTCAAATATGTAATCTGTCAGAAATAAAACAATCATCTATTTTGAGGAAAAGGAGGTGTTTGTTTGAAAACTGTCATGAAGCATTTCCTTTTTTCTTTTTTCCTTTTTTTTTTTTTGCTTTTTTTCCCTTTTTAATCTTGTGAATCAAAAGGGAAAAGACAAGGTGTCCAGCATAGGCCAGGATGTGGTAATTTATAAAGCTGTGTTCTGTGTATAGCCTCCTGTATCAATATTTGCAAAAGTCAAAAACCTGATTGTTTCTACTGCACACTTCTTAACACATGTGTGTTCAAAATGTTAAGGACATAATTCAAGGGCTTAAAGATAAGCATTTAGTGCTATTTTAATGTCAGTTTCTAGCTGCCACTCAAAACAATTTCGGTCCTTCGGCATAGCTACCAGGCTATATAACATTTAAAGTGCTGCTAGATGCCTATGTTTAAACCTCTGCAACCAACCTCCCAAGGCTACTGGCCTTAATTTAATTATCAAATTTAATTTGTTGATTTTCATTTTGCTCCATTTTGTTCAAGGGATTTTTTATTTTAAAAACCTGTATGTGGACAGGCAGTTACCTTTGGAATTCTGGTGTTGGTTCAGACATGGTCTCAAGGACTTCCTCTCCATTGCCTTCTTTTTTCCTGATTATTTTCAATTACATTGCTCCTGAGTAGTTCTTCAAATTTCCTATGGATACTTCAGTCCTATTTCTGTCTTATAGGGATTAAAATACATTCCAGTGCTTTGTGCTACTACCTGAGTCGATAGCATTCCTAAGGGATATGTAAGGGGTGAGGGACACTAATGAATAGGGATTTTCTCCTGAGTAAATTACAGAACTAAACAGATCTGGCCAGTGCTGTCTCATGCAGGAATGGATGAATGGATCATTTCAGTGTATGAGAATTTATATATAACTTGGGTAAGCTGTTAGCAAATCAAAGTCTGTCTAAAAAGACAACAAAATGGATGTTATCCTGCCTGTACTACAACCCATGTTGCTAAGTAATTCAGTTGGACAAGATTTAATTGATAAAAAACACAGCTTGATAAAGGCAAAGATATTGAAGAACTTTAAAAGCTACTTGGTCTATCACAAGGCAGAAGCACACCTATAACTTAATATTAATCATGTATTTAATTAATAATTTCACCTTCATAATGGTGGTGGTGTACTCTGCATATGAGGAAAGAGCAGCAAAAACAGGGAAAGTCTTTCAAAGCCAACTAACCATTCATGTATTTATCAAAAACATTGTCATAGGGTTTTTCTCTCCCAGGCTTGCCCATTTCTGATTATTGCAAACTAAGATAATACTAAAGCGTGATTCAAAGTTGGTTATCGCTTGTCTTTCTAAAATTCTATTCAGAAATCTAAGTTGTTAACGCTAAGGAGTGTATGGTATGGTATTTTATCAAGAGATATGTTTAAAAATATCAAAAACCTATCTATAATTTTTTTTCCTGAGTTTTAAGCTGTAGAATCTTGTAAGAGGTGTCAGAGAAAAAAAGTGTGTGTTTGGCATCATCTTGTCACTAAGTTGTTTATATTAACCAAGAAGTCAAGGAATGAAGTGGCCCAGAGAGTAGAAATGTCTAAATGATTTGTCAGAAAGGGCAGAAAATACTGATGAGAAAGCACATAAAAGTTACTGCTGCATGGCATGTGGCATAGTCGCACCTTTTTCCTCTCCAAGGGTATCAAGTATATTTTCTTTCACAATGTTAAACTTCTACAGGGAGTCTTCAGCTCTACAGAAACTTGGCCATAAGCTGAAACTATTGGGGGCTATCTTAAATGTTACCCACTGTAAACCATTCTGCTACATAAGTGAAACTACTCCTGTTGGGTGTATTTAAGAGTGTAAAGAATTTTTTTGCAAGATTAGAACATTGGACAACATTTCCTGCTCAAAAGAGTTCTGTTCAGTCCTTTACTGGTTTTCTATCTGCTTGTTATTACTGTCTCTAATTTAAATGTCCCATAAACTACATCTAAGAAATAATCTTGATCTATAATTAAGTAACAGGTGTTATTAATATCTGCTATGGATTTAATGAAGACCTATGACTAAAGACCTTTTTTCATCTAATAATATCAGAGCAAATGCATATCTTTAATTTATATTCCAACAGATCCTAAACAATTTCAAAAGCTTCTTTTCTGATACTTAACATTTTTAACTACCCACACATTAAAATGGAAGAAGGGACACAAAAAGCTGTGTCAGGGACAGTTTAAGAACTTGATCTGCACTGAGGAATGGGGTACAAGACTTTTGTGTTTTTTTAAGAAAAAAACAACCGACCATTCTCAAGTTCACTTAAGATTGTGACAGCTAAGATGAGACAGTTAAGTATGCACATTGATTTATAAAATTACTTCTTTGTCATGTACAATAGAATAGTTAATAATGATTGTGTCTCTTCTCAATTGTATTCATTCTTTGGAAAGAACTAGACCTACTGAACTGCTCATTCTGAGCTTATTACTCATTAGATTTAGTACCTTGTTACATATTGCTATGAGTTTTCCTCTTTTGGAGCCAATACACAAATAAATGCAATTGGGAAACTGTTTTTTATAAGTTGATGTTGTTTGAGTTTGGATGCCTGGTGGATGTTTTGTTACACCTACTGCATAAACCACAAAAATTGTTCTGTAGAATTTGGTCCTTAATATACCAAGGGGCCTCTCTATCACATCTGATTCTTTTTTATCATTTTTCAGAGACAGCATAGCTATGCTATGGATTTCTTCTCTAGCATTCTGGAAGGTTTTGTTGATTTTTTTTTTCAGAAACAGACCATCTACAGCCATCAGCAGCAATTATGAAAGCAAAGATTGATCATTACCAATACTAATTAGTCAAGCTGATAATTAATGGCTATAATGCACCTACCAATGGTTTAAGATGGCAATTATTTTGCCAGAGACTAACACCTCATATTATCTCTCAAGTTACAGCTGTGCATTCCAAGAAGATGCTAAAAGTAAACCACCTTTTGTCTATGGAATTAACTGAAACCAGCCTTCTTTATGGAGACTGTTTTATTCCCAGGCACAAAGTGTAAATTACATCTTCTTAGAAAAATAACCCAGTGGTATTGTAACTTGTACAAAGCACCAAATTCTACCAACATTTACTAACTGCTCTCCTACTTACTTCTAATTATTTATTCAAAAATGGCTTTATTTCTTTGTCAGACATGAATCCAGTATATTCTAATGGATGGCTCAAGCTCCTTTGCTTAAAAGCAAGTCCTTGTAGCTGGAACTTCTAAACATGGAACTGGAGTTACAGCTGCAAGTTATAGGAATTTACTTTTAACTGGGGAATACATGCGCGTAACACATTTGGAATACTAAGATCATTCAGACCCCATCCCTTCAAGCCACACATGACCTGCTTTCTCTGCATTTGTTATGCATGCTTCTCTTTCGCTATTTCTTTAAAAGGTTTGTATATCAAATTCATGGGAGTTGTTTAAAATATTGTTGTGTTTTTATATGACTCATTTTATCACATCCTCAGTAGCATGGACAGTGCTAGAAAGCAAAGTGTCTCTTAGTCTGAGATTTGAGGTACAAGCTGAAAGACAGAAATTTTTATTTTGTGAGATAATAGGAATAGGAATGCATTGGGAAATGAGAACTGCTTATATGTAGAATGTTGCAAATTATTAAAGTGCACAGGGGAGCAAAGGGTAGTAAAAGTTGTTAAGATCAGACAATGTATTTATAATCATAAAAAAAAATCAAGAATAAGCATTGTTGGAAGTGTAGAAAGCAAAGGGTATTATAGCAGTATCAGCTGTAGTCTTAGCTGTGCAGATTTGATATGGGCTTATAGAACTTTATTTTTTAAATGGCTGGTATATTTGTCATGAATAAGACTTTAGAAGTTGAAATTTATATTTTTTAATTAAATGAAAAGTCTAATGCAACAACATCAAAATGAGAACTTTGAAAAGGGAGGTTCCAGCTGTGTAGAGGGGAAAAAACATTACAGCCCTCCAAAAATGGCAGTATATTGCAGCCTTCACAAATATGAAGCAGGATTACTGGCAAAGCTGGGGGATAGAGTCAGTACCCTGCTTTGCCACACCATAGCTCTTTTGCTGGCTCTTCCTCTCCTTGCCCTTTCCAGAAGGCAAGATGAGTGTCAGAGCACTGCATGTTTTCCTTTGAGCCCATGGGATTGATTCAAGATGGTGTTACATGATTTCACAAAGAGGAGGAAAGTGGAATGATTATTTCTTTATAATGTGGCTCCATTAAGCACCACGGTAAAAACAGTAAAGAAATAGGTAAAGAATGAAATAATGATAGCAAAAGCACATAGCCAGGGTTCTTATTCTTACCCTTCAGGTCAACTACTTGGCTCTTTTGTTCTTTGTGCTTGCTGACCAATAGTCATAGAGAAGTAAGACAAGGATCTCTGTTCTGGCCTTTGCTCTTTCTGCTTTATCAACCCCCTAGCAAGCATTCCTGTCATAGGGGTCTCTCAAGCATAAAAGTCTGCTTGGCCCTCTACCAACTCCTGGGGGGGCTGACTGAAGAGAAGGGGACATCAGGACACTGCTTCAGCTTGCTTCTGCTGAGAAGCAGATCCTTGGAGACAATTGGAACCAAAATAAATTTGAACAGGCTCTAAGGACTAGGCCCACATTACTTCCAGTATACAGTGTTTTAAAACTGCTTTTTCCTCCCACTGTCTGATTTCTGTGACAAGTACAGCTCAGCTGAACAAAGGATCCCACTCGAGCTGGCTAGAAGGAAGGAAAATAAGAAAAAGTGTAAATGTACACAGTTTAGGACCCTGCAGTGGTAAGGAGCTGGATTTGATGTTGCCCCTTAAGTATCAACCAAATTCTTGATATAGTAATAAAAATAATAGCATTCAGATTATTCTACATAGTAAAACCTGGTTACTATTAAACCATCTATCAGGAAAATAAACCCAAACAATCCTACAAAATTTATTGCAAAAATGAAGTAAAATATCCTGAATTTATATGATATTCACGTAAAGAAAAACAGACTAAGCAGAAGACTACACATTCAAGAGAATTAATTCTTAATGGGCTTTAAAACTACTACTGGATATTTTAGAAATAAAGAAAGCTAAATCCAAATATAAATTGCCTTGAGTAGAAAATAAGTGAAGTTTAGATGCCAAGGTTCAAAACTGTGGTCATGAAAACTCTAGCTTAAGTGCTCTTTACACCCAAAGGTGTTTAAATCCATTAGCATGCTACTTCTTGGACAAGTTCCCTACAGCTTTGTCTGTATTTTCCTAGATATGCAAATGGTTTGACAGGATACCCAGCTGATGTTAACTTTTACCCAATCCTGAGCAGAAACAATTTCTTTCCAAACACCCTGAAAGGCTCAATCCAGGAAGCAATCTCAGAATACTTGTAATCTGCACCCAGAACCTGGTTCCCAAATCCAAAGATGACTGATAGTGCTCTTGGTTTATTTGATTACCAAATACTTAGAGAATGTATCTATGAAGTGGGAGGCTTCAAGTTCAGTTCTGCTGGGTGTCTGATCATGTACAAAACTACTTCTCCCAAGGTGTAAGATAGGTCTTTAGTCATCAGCCATATGTAACACTGAGCAAGGACATACTTCTCTGTTTTTGCTGAAGTTCTGTTACAGTACAAAAGTATTTATTAGGTCAGGAAGAAAGAACAAACTCGAGGATTAATCCATAGCCTGGAACACTTGCCTGGAAAAGGGAAACCCAGATATCAGCCAAAAGACTGTTGGCTCAATTTTGCTTTCTAGGGTCTTCCAAGTAAAATAGCCTTGTGGGTAAAACAGTCTTGTGCAAGTAGACATTGCTGGTTTGAATCAGCTCTAACAGGAAATTTGAAAAGTCTGACAGCTGATTGATTTAAGATTTTAAAAAAACAGAGTTGTAGCCCCGCCCTGTAAAAAAAAAGGGCTACATTTAAAAGACACAAATTGCTGCCAGCAGCATTTCCTATTGCCTGTCCTGACAGTGATGTTGTAGGATGCGTTTGGCCCTGTGCTTAGCATACTAGTTGTCTTGGATCTTGTTCTGAAAGCTCCCAGTGTTGCTCCTTGGCACCTATTCTAGTCTTGGATTTCACTAGGAGTTTTCATGTTGATTTGATTAAAAATGTGTTATACTGCATGTAAGTTTTAGAGCTAATGCTTGAAGTATATTTCAAGACAGTGATAGAGGGACACAGTAAAGTGAACCAGTTTAATGACAGGTGAGATAAATCCTCTACATACCATTCATGTTATAAGAGACTACCTGGTTTCAAAAGGGGAAGGAGAAAAAAAATTCTATGCAAGCATGTACCAAGTCATACTGATATTTCACATTTCACAATTATTCTAATCGTAACCGTAACCTAATCCTTGAATGTACTGCTGTCTGGAGAGGAAGGTCTCTTTGGCAGACTTCATGCTTCTCAAGGGAAACCACTCCAACAGTCTGCTGTTGTTAGTGTTTGCTGTTGTGTACTATTCTCTCCCCACTTCAAACCTGAAATTGCATGGTTAAATGCAGCTTCCCCACTGTAGTGCTCAAATACTTTCTGTGCTACACAAGGTGGTATTGAAGAAAAAAAATTTCACTTGAGCAAAAGCTAATGAAGGCTGGATTGCTCTTAAGATAGGAGGAAGAAGAACAAAATGAACTGAATTAAGTCAAAGATCGGATCTTAGATTTTAAGGAAAAAGGACTCTTCTATTGATACACATCAACTCTTTGATTGATGTTAATTAACTCTGACCACTCTTGATCTGGTAAATGAGAGTAATATCTCAGCTACATCAGCAGTAGCTGGTGGCAAGATATTCAGCAGTTTGACAATGTCCAAGATAGACCAATCCAAGATGTGTTGGTTTACAAATTATAGGAATTTTGACTCCAGAAGTTCAACAATTAAACCAGTAGAAGGAAATTCAATAAGGCGTAACATGCCTTTCATTTTATCAGGTGATAAACCTAAGGAACAGAGATCATTTTTTATTCATGAAACTCAGTAAAAATTCCAACCTGGATATTTTTTCTTCTTCATTTTGGTATTCCAAATATTTCTGCACACTGTTTCACAGTGAATAACCTTTGAAAAACTGCTGCAGCAAGATCTCTTGTCTCCAAGGAGCAAATAAACCTCTGAATCGGTGGGACAAGTACTCTAATTCATTTTGCCTCAACTGATTGCCTTGATCCTCTTGTTTGTTTTTGCCTGGGTTAACTTCTTTTGATACTTTATGCTGTTCATCACTAAGGGATTTTAATTAAATTGATATATTAACTGTTTGGTAATTACAGTTGAAGTATCTTTTGTAAATGTCACGCTGCTATGCTCTCACCCCAGGTCAGCAATGAAAATGAGATGTTGTGCTTCAATGTATTTACTGAAGGAAATTAAAACATAAAATAATTTATGATTTATCATTATCATTAGAGGAATTTATTAAAATTATTTATTACTATTGTATTGGGTTTTCATGGCAAGGTTTTGTTAGCAGGGGGACTACAGGGGTGGCTTCTATAAGAAGCTGCTAGAATCTTCTCCTAGGTCTGACAGAGTCAATAACAGCTAGCTCCAGGATGGACCCAGCGCTGGCCAAGTCTGAGATGATCAGAAATGGTAGTAGTACCTCTGGGATAAAAGGAGGAGTAAGTTGTTGGAGAAACAGCAGTGAACGGAAGGTGTTTTAAGATTTGGTTTTATTTCTCACTATCCTACTCTGATTTGATTTGATTGGTAATAAACTGAATTAAATTAATTTTCCCCAGGTCGAGTCCATTTTTCCCATGATGGTAATTTCTGAGTAATCTCCCTGTCCTTATCTTGACCTATGAGCTTTTCTTTATATTTTCTCTCCCCTCTTCAGGAAGGGATTGATAGAGTGGCTTTGGTGGGCACCTGTCATCCAGCCAGGGTCAATACACCACAACCATGCATCATATAATGTTTCATAACTACATAATGCTTTGTGTCTAAGTAGAGAATAAAATAAAAATTGAATCAGAAGATGTGACTTGGTATGAGTGGCAGCTTTTCTGTGTGGCCACTTAACCTTGTTTTGCCAGCTGGAAGTTAGACCAAAGAAGAGAACACAAACGAAACAAGTTGGAAGTTTTAACTTTAGATCATGCCTTAAACTCTCACTATTCTAAAGTGGAATTGTTATCATGTGTTTGCTTCATATACCTAGTACAATAAGCAGAGGAAAACTTTTGGATAATTTAAATGTAACATCGTAGAAAAGATAGCAAGGATGCAGAAGTCGAAAGTGAGTCTGCTGTACAAGGTGTACATTGACTAGTCAAGAGGAATTTCACAGTTAATCAAGTACTTTCCACTAAATGATGGAAGAAATATATAGAAAATAAGTAAATAAAACATTAAAAGAAAATATTCTGTTTTCAAATGTGCAGGCAGTCCTAATCCTGGCACATCCTATCTATTGAAAACTTTACTTCCCAGGATTAACATTTCAGTGTATAATATATGCAATTATTTGACTACACATTTCACTTAGGAATTACTTCCATATATGATTTCTAGTTCTATTTCAGAAATTAAATAGACATGTCACTAGCGTGTGCAATATGGTGGTGCAAGATGTGCTAGTTACCATCATTTCAGCTGAGACTGAAACCACATTATGCAAGGCAATGGTCACATGTATAAATTCTGGAGGGTTTAAAATGTAAAAAATTAAGATTATCAAGGGTGAAGATGTTGAGTACTACTATTGTCCTTTTATAGCTAAGGAATTCAGAGGATCTTAAATACAGAATTAAAATTTCTCAGGGAGGCATGTAGGAAGTTATGAGCTAACTGAACCCAGCTGTTGAACCAACTGCTGGACTGTGTCTATGGGACAGGAAGGGTCCTGATCCCTGGTGAGCAGCTTGTCTGTGTCCTGATTTCACAGCACAATCAGGGCTGTCAGCGCAGCATTGCCCATGTCCCCGGCTTTCCTACAGAAAGCCCTCAGAACACTCCAGGAGATGCTTCTCTCTAGATGATTAAAGGATAAAGGCTGCAAGACACACCATAAAGCACATCTGCCATAAAATTAATATACAGCTAGTAGGGTCCTCCTTCCTATCTTGGTCTGTTAACACTTACTCAGGGTTCAAAGACTGTAGATCTAAAATGGTTAGTCCCACTGCTTTCTATTGACACAGCTATTTTGATGTTGCGTTCACCTGAGGTTGTTAATGATCTTGTACATGTCGAATAATCAATATAAATAAAAGAGGGAAGCTCTCAGAGCAATAACCAGCACTACATCAAAATAATTCACTACATAAATTCCTGAATGCAGAGACTTGTTATACAGATCGTTGTAGTTTCTTGACATTGCTCTACTGCCAGTATAAATGCTTCTTATGTTATGGTGTGTTATAGATAGAGCAGCGTGTTCAGTTTACTTAAATTTATTAAGTGGCTCAGCTTTTTCAAAATGTCAATTTCTGACCAGAACACTGACATTTTATGAAAGATGCCTCACTTAATAAACGTGTATATAACCTGAACGGACTGTTCTGCCTGGAGTGCACTATACTGGGAGAGAGGAATCTTCATGTAAGAATCAAAACAGTTGAAGGAGGTACATAGGTTTTTATGTTTGAAATGAACATTTGAAATTTCCTTTTTGTGTAATTTTATTATTTTATGTATTCATAAGAAGTATTTGAAAAGAGTGAGAAAAATGCAGTTTAAAATCTTGCCCCAAAAAATGCTGAACAGTTGAAAGTATTAGGGTGATCTTGGCTTCATTTACATTGACTACCATGGCACAAGGATTTCTTGCTTTGCCCAGGACCTGACCCTTAACTTTCATTCCTTGTGCGTCCTTGGACAAGTTGTTTATTTTCTCAGTATCTTGATTTCTTCTTCTGTAAAATTAAAAGATTCATACTTAGTTAATTTTAATGGGCATAATGATGCTGAATTAATATTTATTTAAATTTATGAGAGCCTCAGAAAAGAGATTCTTAAGGAAGTTATTACTAATCAAAATAAATTGTTTTATTAATTGATGGAGTGATCACAGAATCACAGAATCACAGAATTATCAAGGTTGGAAAAGACCTAGAAGATCATCCAGTCCAACCATTCACCTATTACTACTAGCTCCCACTAAACCATATCCCTCAATACAACATCCAGTCTTTCCTTGAACACCCCCAGGGTTGGTGACTCCACCACCTCCCTGGGCAGTGCATTCCAGTGCCTGACTACCCTTTCTGAGAAGTAGTGCTTCCTAATGTCGAGCCTGAATCTCCCCTGGCGCAGCTTGCTACCATTCCCTCTAGTTCTGTCACTGCCTACACGGGAGAAGAGGCCGACCCCCAGCTCACTACAACCTCCCTTCAGGAAGTTATAGAGAGCTATAAGGTCTCCCCTAAGCCTCCTCTTCTCCAGGCTGAACAATCCCAGCTTCCTCAGACGCTCCTCGTAAGGCCTGTGTTCCAGACCCCTCACCAGCTTAGTAGCCCTCCTCTGAACGCGTTCCAGAGCCTCAATGTCTTTCCTGTAGTGAGGGGCCCAAAACTGAACACAGTACTCGAGATGCGGCCTCACAAGTGCTGAGTACAGGGGGACAATTACCTCCCTGCTCATGATGATGCACATGAAACAACATTGCAAGGCAAGGGAGACACACAGCATCCTGGTTAACAGAATTTTAGATTAATCAGAGAACTAAGGATTTTAACTTGGCTTAACTATTGTTTCTCCCAGTCAAATTATGTCAAACCTGCAAGAAAAACTTGTATTCCCCTTCAACATTGGTATGTAATGAAAGCCAATGAAAATCCTAGATGTCTAGAAAATTCAGACTTAAGTTTACTGGGGAAATATTTTCTAGAAAGTCTAGATCAAATAGTCACAACCTGAAAAACGGTTTGGCAGAGTTTTGAAACCACAGCACTATTGAATTGATTAAAGTTACATGAGCAGACTATTCATCTCTGTATTTGTGGAACTAATTTGTCCCCAGAATTCAGCTCCTCATTTGAATATTTTCATTCTAGAGGTTTCTGCTGCTTCATCGAATGCAATCTAAGAGTTAGTTGAGACATTAGGAGGAAGCTCTTCACTATGAATGTAGTGAGAGACAGGGAAACAGGTTGCCCAGAGGGGTGGTGGAGGCCCCATATCTGGAGGCATTCAAGATCAGGCTTGATGAAGATCTGAGCAACCCGATCTAGTTAAAGGTGCCACTGCTTACTGCAGGGAGGTTGGACTAGATGACCTTTAAAGGTCCCTTCCAACATAACACAGTCTATGGTTCTATCATTCTAACATAAAGCTGATTGAATTAGAATTTTGAAGAATCCTTTCACGTTATTTCCAAACATAATGTTTTACTTGAACATTAGGCTTTTGGGGATATAAAATAGAGTGAAACCAGGACCACTGAAATCCTCGTTCACAACACAGCACCTTTTATGAGTCCAAGGCATGTAGAATAAAACCAGCCAAGTGTGAAGATCCACCAAATTAATGAGCTGTATGTAGCACAAGAAGATGCTTGCTTCCAATAGATAGAGTACTTCTCTCAACATGGAAATTAGCAACAGCTAGTCATTCGAGAGCACTGGGTACTCTGTATAGATCCTGGAGAGGAAAGAGCAGCAAAGTCCTGGAAAGAAGCTACCTTCTCTAGATGTAACATTAACAGTTATTTGACAGTTAGTGATTTTCTGTTTATAGGTACTTTGATCATAACTCTGAGACATTCCTTAGAAACAGGTCCCTGCCCTCCATCCTACCACCTCTCATGTGGAACAAAGGGTATTTATTTTATCGGTTTTTAGTTTGTCCATCTGAAATTCAACAAAGTTGGACCTTTTCAGAGCAGCTGTCTGTTCTATCCTGTGATTGAACACCTTGAATTTTAACAGCTGACTTCTTGTGCTGCTCCCCATCAGGAGCTAAAATTATTCACTCCATCTTGAAGCTTGTCATGACGGATATGTCAGAGGTCTGTAGTGCATAGTACTTTGGTGCCTTGAATGAAAAGAGATCTTCATAGTTGTCTCTACAGCAGCGTTGGGCAAGACTGGAACTCTACTCATGTTTAGATGGATATTTTCTTGCACATATCTAGCTGTTAGAATGGAAGAATTTGATGTTTACTAAAATGATTGTCCTGATCTAAGTGAATCTGAGCTTTGCTGCTCTGAGTGTATTACTGCTGTGTTTTTTTCTGGTTTTGAGTGAGTTTTCTTTTTCAATATACATTTTCATTGTTTAAATCAAACTACTGCTTATTTCCCTCACAATATGATTGCACATTTATGAGTGGTTTAACCAGACTGTTCTCACAATGTGTTCAATGAAGGATAGAAATCAAGAGGTTAAAGCTTTAAGATGTTAAGCAATTAACTAGGAAAATAGTGCAAATAATTTTCTTTCACTTAATGACACAGTATCCTTTATTAAAACTATTCAAGAGTTACTTTTTATTTCTGTGGCCCCACTGGCATTTCAGAGGCAAGGGAAGGGTTTCTTTGTAGACATTACATACACTTCAGAGCTTTTGCAGAAATCTTGTAAAAGTAATAAAGAATGTAAACTTGGTGAAGCTGAATATAAACGAATCTGATTTAATCAAACTCTTAAAGAGATCTTGTACATTAGTCTCACCATTTGATCACCATCACATCAATTATTCAGAGTCTGGTCTACTGGGAATATTCAGGTGGAGACAATGCTGTTGGGCTCAAAATAAGTGCTAAAAAATCTATTTATCCTGTGCAGAAAGAAAAATACGCAATTTGAACTAGATGAGTCTAATGAAAGAATATCAATTTAGAAATTGTATTCAAGAAGCTACAAAGAAAGATCATAAAGAATATTCTCAGAAAGATGTAAAAATGAACAAAGAAATGGATGTGGCGTGGAGTCTTTCACTGAGAAATAAAAAACCAAGAATGAAATTCAGGTTTTAATTGACATGGAAAACTACCTGTAGAACTGTATAATATTTCTTGTCTCTTTTAAGTACTTCCACTGCAACCACTTGGAACAGGCACCAAGCCACCACACCACAATAGTCTCCCTACTCATTTTAGTAATTCTATCAGAATGGAAAGTTAGACAGACATCATGCTTGTAATTTCTAAAACTTCTCCTATGTGGAAATACATTTATATTTATTAATAAATTTATATACTATGTGTTGCTTATTTGGAGTAGCAATGTATCTGAGCACCTGACTTGATCACAGTGCAGGTCTTTCAGTTGGTTTATCTTCTGGAACCCAAGACTAGATCACTTGACTTTGAAGGAGTTGTGTTGATTTCCATCAGAAGGAGTCTGAGAGCCTGTAATGAACATTTATTTTCTCTGAATATTCACCTGAACCAGAAGTAGAATATTTTACATTCTCATAAAAACTGAAAAAGTTTATAGAAGAAATCAAGGGAAAGTGCCTGCATATACCTCTGCTCGTGAGATACCTGTTTACTCTGCAGACACTTAGGTTTTGACTGTTAGGAATAAATGGTTCATGATTATCAATAGTTTTGATCCATGTATATATAAAACCAACCTATTTTATGAAAACGTTCCATGCTTCAGATAGAGGTAATCAATTTTGCAGAATTAAGGCTGAAATAAGTTATGCATCATCACCTATAAAAGAAAAATGGCCTTTACGCGTGAAAGATTCCTTCACCAGTTGCTAACACCGTTAGCTCCCTGTAAGCTGTTGGCTTAGGCATGAAGATATGATCAGCACAAACCAGCGTTCTGAAAAGAAAATATTCTCTTGAAAAGCCAACTGATATTTTCATTTTGAAGAGCATCTAATTCATAAGTGTTGGTTTCAGCCAATGTTTTATCTTGAAATAACTCTATTTAGGCTCTATGGTTATGCCATAAATATCACTGTGGGTATCTACAACCACTTAGCACATGGTTGTTCTTTCTCATCTCATTCTTCTGACATAAGTTTTGTGTAGGCTCATTAAGATGTGTAATGTGAGCTGTGACACTCTCTCATTTCTCCTTCTGTCAAAGGTGTTTTATTTTGGACGATGGTGTATTATTCACTATACATTCTGCTTTCATTTGGGATTCTGTCAGTGCTTTCCTTGCAAGTATCATCATAGCTTTGCTGCTCAAAAGACAGAACCTAAATACAGCATAATGCTGGCAGAATTCAACTGAATAATTTACAATGCCAATTAGCCAGAGGAACATGCTATAACAATGTGTTACATGATATCTGGAAAATAATTTTCCACTTTGTAAGGATGTATGACTACAGAAAATCAGAAATAAATTTGCTTCCTCTACAAACATCACTAATACTAAGAGTATGCTTTGTAAATTATCTTTTTTCCTTGTTTATTTTTAGAATTAAAATGTTGAATGTCTAAACGACTTGAAAACTACTGTTAGAATTCCCCTTGCCACAATTGCTGTTAGCACACATGTGCCTGAAGTCCGAAATTGTAAAGAAACAGAAATATGCTCAGCATACGCTCAGCTGAGCAAGGCTGTACTACTGCTTACACAGTTCTGGCTATCGGACTTCCCCTACAGCTTTCTGCAGCAGTGTAAGCCCATTTACAGCTGTGAAAGGGCTCAACCTGATGGGGAAAAGCAAAGCTGGAATTCTGCTGGACGCAGCCGACCTGCAGGCTGACATCTGTGAATTGTGCAGACACAGGGGCAGAACGCGAGCCTGTCCTTATGAGCAGGTTGTATTTCTAGCGTAAGAGGGAATGGAGAAACATTCTTGCCTAATAATTATTGAAGTTGGGAGGGAACTTATTCCCGTGGTGCTTCTCAGGGAGGAATAGTTTGTTTTGGCTTGTCTCTTCAAGTGGAAACATAACTGTGAATTAAAAAATGGCATGCTGTGTTTTAGGAGTGGCTTTTTTGCTGCTTGCCAGAGAAAAGCAGTGGGTAGAGGGCAAGTTGTCATTGATTTTTGAAGCCTGAGTGCACTTTTCATACATTGATGCTGAATAGTAAGCAGTGTAATGCTGCTCATGATAGAAAGTTTATGAATAATGCTAATAAATAGAGGGTTAACACTGCTGTTCTCCTTCCCTGACATAACATAGCCACCTGCTCCCTACTTTTGGAAGAAGGTGGTAGAAGATAAATTCCACCTCATTTAGGAATATGAGAAGCTTATTTATTCACAATAAGAATGTAATTCCACAAGCATTAGGCTTCTTTTCTTTGTTCAAATTTCTTTCAAGTTCTGTTTGATAATTTATAATTAATATAATATTTATTAAGTTTAATTATTTCAGTAATATTATTCTGTATGCTATGTTCCACAGCAGTAACAATGAAAATACTATCACTATTTAGCACCAGTGTGAATGTAGAACTGGATGTTCTATGTGGAGTCAAACAAAAGGTCGTTACAGTTTTTTAGTATGATTTCCTGTAGAAGAAAAAAATACTATTACCATCATAAAACATAAAATTAATTTTGTAGAACTTAAGCAGTGATTATTTTCATAAATTTCCAGACCAGATACAAATTATGATGATTTTATTAACACAAAGGACTTGATAGACTGTAAAGAGTGTAAATAGCAATATATATTGTAACACTAAACTATTAAAAAATTTGAATAACTTTTATGTGCTGCTGCTCATCAAAAACCAGGGCTCACTCCATCAAACCTGATTTCATAAGGACCACCAAAATTTAATCACGTGCACAACATACACATGTGCAAGTGGCAGTTTTGGGCAGGATTGTTGTCATTCTGGAGCCAGTACAAACTCATGCTCTAACTAGTCAAACATCATAGCTCATTTCTAGTTTTGATTTTTTCTCATCAGTAAGATCCTTTTAAGAATGAAAAATGAAAAAGCAAACAAGAAGTAGTAGTCACACAAGTTTTCACAGCAATGGGTCCTTCCTTATTTCATGGAAAACTTTGCTTACACACTTGGATAGTAGTGTGTAAGCACTACATCACTGGATGGCAGGTTTAACTGAGAAGAGAGGTAATTTATTGCCATTGTCATGTCACAGGAAAAAGAGTTTGCTTTGTATTCTTCGTTTTGAAACAAACATGACATTAGGCTTTCTCTGCTAAGAACTGGGAGTTACTCTGTAGTTGAATTACATTTTCTAGAACAATGCCTGAGTCCGCATAATAATTAGAAATTATATATTCCCATTTGTGCATGGAAAAGAGAGTTTAAACAGGGAACTCTTAAGCAGTACAACTCTTCTTACTTTTTTTCTCTTTGAATGAAATTCAACATTGTGCAGAGTGTATGCAAGCCCAAGATATCACGCACATTCTATTTTGAGAGCTAATGGGGACTTACATAGTTCATAGGTTTTGTTTGGATGTGGGATTTTACCTGTGTGTTTCAAAGCACCTTCGGAAGTCCATAAATGGATTCAATGAACGCTGCTCAGATTAGACTGAGTCTTTGAATGACTTTAACACTTTCATTATTTTACTCCCCTTTTTGAATGGTGCTTAATAGCCTCTACTAGTTATGACTTATTGCTCTTGGATTCACAAGCATTGTATTGAACAGCAAATTCTTGGTAAACAGATTCCATTAATTGCAGCGTTTTGTCAGAGTCCTGTGAAAGTCTTTAATGCTTCATGTCATAAATAACAATCTATTTTGATATCGTATAAGCTTCACTTCCCGTCTTTGCCTGTTTTCAGGAGGGGAAACAGGAATACAAAAAGTGTTCTATTAATAGATACTACAGCTTAGTGCCATTGCTTAGGAAAGCAAGTGCCCACGTGTTGCAGACTGTAGCCCACTGGGACAGACCCTAGGAATATTATTTCTTTATCTACCATTAGCATGAGATGTAGCTGAAAAGTTTCTTTCAATTGCAGGTGTAAAACTACCAATGCCCACAGAGCCCAGAAAAAATTATATAAAAATGATAGCATACAGTAAGTGCACTGTGTTTGATATATTTTTTGAAGTTGAGATGCTCTTGTTAGCAAAGGCGGAAAGATCATGTTACTTACACATAAAGCAACTTTGTGCATAATATGAGAGGACGAATGATACTCAAAAGGCTTAGAATTAAGGAACTGTTTGGAAAAAGGGTACAAAAGTTCACAGAAGCATCCAACTGTACCAAGGCAGTAAAATATGACTGAAAACCTTGGTAAGATGATTTTCTACGGAAGCATTTGTCATAGTTTTTTTTTTTTTTTTTCTGACCTGGAGGTCCTTCAGTAAATGCCACAGTATTAGCTGATGTTGCAATGAAAATGAAAACTACATGTCAGAAGAGCCATATTCCATGTGGATCCGAAAAGGTGTGTTGCCATGGTTTCTCTATTTGTGTATCTACTTTTCTTGAAGTTTTAGTGGAGAAAATTTTGGAAACAAATAGGCTTTTTTGAGGTTATAATAAAAAAGTTATGATTATGTAATTATACTATATATATATAGTATAATACATATATATAAAAATAATTATATTTCTGACAATTGTCTGGAAGGCCTTCAGTTCTTCCATGCCCAGTATCCTGTGACTGCTGGTCTCCCAACAGCTCACCACAGAATTTAGTTTGGTTGGAAGTTTCATGTTATCTTCTTCAAGGGTGGCACTTTTCTCATATATGAAGCCTGAAGCAAAGTGTGCTTTGGAGGAGTAAGGATAGATATGAATATAACTAGCTACATCTAGAAGAATGCATGAAAAGCCTCTTTTTCTAGACACTCTACTGCCAGGCCTTTTAGGTCATTCATGATATTCCCCCTCAATTCTTTTCAAAGTGATGCTGTAGATGAATAGGATTTTATTGAAAGTATAGTACTGTGGTAAATACTGTCACTCATAAGCACAAATATTGCATGCAGTTATCAGATATACTGACAAGGACCTCAGAAATGTGTTTTGTAAGACAGTTTTATTGCATGCTAAGCTGAAAAACCATTCTTCATGTATGCCCCCAAATGTTACTGTGCTCAAAGGAAGAGGGGAAATGCCATTTATCAAGGAACATGCTGTTGTTTTGCTACCACTGGTGGTATTACACCTTCAGTGGAAGTTATTGTGGGCTCTGCTGGAACTGGCAGCCTGCAAGTCTCTAATGGAAGCAAATTGATAGACTTCCTAAAGCAACAGTATCATTTCACTAATGTGCAACTAAAAGTATTCAAGTGAAATCTAATAGCTTCTACTTTTCAGAAACATTGTTAAAATAATTACTCCCTCTTTTTGCAAAGTAATATTTCATGTAGCAGATTATATGAAAGGAAGGTAACCTAAATTATAACAGGAGAATGTAAATTGCCCAGACGGTACTTTAATAATTGTGTAACTAGAAGGTTTCAGCAAACCAAGGCTCCGTGAGCCCAACAGAACCTGTCTGGTGATGACTGATCTCTTTCCCATCATCCCAAAGGTCATAAGACACAGCCTATATTGCTCATTTTACTAAATTATATGGTCTATGCATTTATTTATCTCTCATTAAGGCAGCAGTGTGACAGCTTTGTTGTACACTGACGTTGTCAGATTTTATTTCCATTTTCACACTCTCAATTTTGTGTCTGTGTATTTATACACATGAATACTTGTGTAGTGAGGGTCTGAATATATATACACAGACACATATATATGAATCAACAGAGAGAGAATACATGAATAAAATATTAGTGATGTACAATTAAAACATGATTAAAAGTGAAAGTCACACTTGGAAAGCACTGTATATCTGAACACATTGGCTTTCTTGGCATAAGCTGCATCTCACAGTATTGTTTACCATTTTTTCATTTAGCAAGCGAAAATGAATAGGAAATACTTATGAAACAATGCTGTGACATGAGTGTTTGGTGTTGTACACTTCTGATCAAAGGGACAACAGGTGGTTCTGTGTTTCATTTTTCTGAGTCTTCCTGACTCAGACCTGCTTTGGTTTTTATTATTAAAAGGAGAGTAAAACCACATTTTATTACCTTTATGAATTAAGCACAATCTCATGTTGTGTTTTTAATGCCTCATTGCCCCCAAGCATGGCAACCGGCAGGTTTGGTCTCTGACTCTTCTCCTTGCTGCTGCTTCAGAGAAGTGGTATAATGAGAAACTTATTATTCCTGCAAGACTGGAGTCCATTAGTTCCCTGCCCCCCCACAACCCCCAACCCCCAGCTGATGCAAGTAGCCAGGGAATTTAGGGAAAAACGGAGGTGCGGGATGTGTGAGGGCCGTGCTCTGCTCGCCCCGTTGTGCGTAGGACAGCAGTGCTTTCAGAAACTGCTGCCAGTTCCCTGGAGTTGTGCTGCACCCTGCCCTCCTGTGATCCCGCTGCACTACGCGGTGGGCAGCCATTGCCAGCTGGGATACGCAGCACAGTCTGGTTGTACTTCAAAAAGAAGGAGATTCAGCTGCAGCTGAGCCAATTGCCAGAGGCAACAAGTTTCCTTTGCAGGCTGAAACCTCTGTTGGCTTCCACGTTCCTCAGATTGTCTCCAGCTAGTGACCATTGCATGGAGAAGAGCAGTGTGTGAGGGCATCTCACCACATCAAAGTGAGGGCCAGGAAGGGGGCAATAACTTTAAGGCTTTCTAAAGCCAGGGGACGTCCCTTTTTCTTTCTGATCATATGGCTGTGGGCCTTACAATCACTCTGTGATTACAGCCCTGCACTGAGCTGACAGTGAAGCTCACTGCCTGAACCTTGAAATTTAACACTCTGCAAGTATTTAACCTCCCTGAAATGCTGACAGTAACATTTGGGCTTAAGGTATATAAGGCCAAATTCTTCCCTCCCATAATTTCATTGGCTATAGTGAAATTATACCACAGAGAAATTCATCACGGAAAATCCTAAAATAGCCAACCTTTATGTGCTTAAATCACTAATAACCTCTAGACACATAGTGCTGCATGAAATAAATAAATCCCCTTTTCAACCTTCAAAATATGTGTCTAATAGGAAAAGTGGGAACCTATAATGTGGCACCATTATACTCAGCTGATCTTCTTCCCTCCAGGAGCCAGAATCACATTATCTGGCTTCAGTGCCTGTGCAGGATCCTTCTTGCTTCGTGGTGTTAGCAGCCCTGCAAAGCCAGTGACCTGAAAAAGAAGAGTTGCATTTTATTCTAATTAATTTTCCTCTGATACAATAGCTTAAATATATATTAGTATAATATGTGTGTCTATTTTAATTCTGTAATTCGTTATTATGAAATTTTATAATTGTATTGCTACATAATGAAACCTCTATAATCTCTATCTGTCTAAATCTCAACAACCCATAAGAAATCTCATTGAGAGCACTAGGACAACCCAGATGATTCTGATCATATAATTAGAAGACAGCAGTGCTCATTGTCTGGTCTGTCCAGCAGAGCAATTGCTGGGGAATGAGCACCAGAAATAATCGCATTTAGAGCGAGAGTTGTTACTCCCCTGTGACACCACAACAGAGAAGGCTTACGCTCGTCTGAAGACGATTTGAGTTTAAAGTTACTACGATGTAAACATCCAGCCCAATGATACCCATTTCCTCAGGTCACATTTCAGAGCAGGAGTGCTCTTTAGAACTAATTGACCCCCATGTGGACATGTTGTAAAGTCCATATATTAAAGTAAGGCTTTCTCTGGACTCAGTGAGGCATAAACATGCCCTTCATTGGAGCATGTGCCTAAAGTGTCAGCTGGGCTTGGGAAGCAGGAGCTGATCCAGCTTGAAGTGATGTAGTAACCTAGGTACTGAAAATTAAGAACATTCACCTCTTGGGTACTGACCACACAGAAGAGAAAGTTTTCTAAAGTTTTTCGTTTTACTAGCAAGCTGGGCTTTTACTCTCTTTCCTTTTCTGAGGTCATATTTCTACTTGTCAACTGGAAATAATTTCATAATAAATCTTAAGCAGCAGAGTTCATCTGTATTTCAGTTATGTCTGGGTAGAACAAGTGGAGTCAAGTGTCCACCCTTTGTTTTTTCCCTTGGGTTTTTACACTGTTTACAAAACCTGTGGGGCAGAATGCTTTTACATTGTTTTATATAGGAAAGTGGCCTGTTGGCTGGAGTATGGGATCTGCAATGTATGGAGTTTGAGTCCCTTGTAACAATATCAGTATGGAATTATTTCTTTCAAAAAATAATTCATTTTCTGTTCACGCTTTTATAAATTCGTTGTGCTCTTTTCCATGACTTATTTTGCGTTGGGTGTGGCATGGATGTGTGCTTCGAACAGGGAGGAAGAGAGAGGTTTGAATCTTTAGAAATAAAACCTTGTTACTGGATCATTCTCTACATAATCAACAGAATTGGGACTTTCGTTTTCACCTCACAGCTGTGATCGTGCCTGAATTTATCTTTTCCATTAAGTGTCAGACTGTTTGTATTCGTCTCTTTTTCTCATTTTTCTGCCTCTGTGTGTGTGTGCACGTGCACACACATGCACGCACATGTGCTTTGTCTTGTCCTCACATGTGCATGTACACACACCCACACACTACTACTGGTAGGGTACTGATGCACCCAGTGCACACAGCGTGGCCTAAATCATATAGGTGCAGTGAATCCCCAGCGTGGTACACTGCTGGGCTGATGTGCCCTAGCAGCTCTACAGGCAGAGTGAAGTCAACATTATCTTCTTTGGCATTGAATTGGGCCTGTGGTTTGTTGGCCGTTGCATACACCCCGCAGAAGCCCGGAGCAATATTCTCTTTATGGTACATGGTGCGTCGCAGTGGGTTCAAGTGCCTTCGTGTACAGACAGTAGCAGGGCTCTGGATAGAGAGAAGAGAGATGTATGGTTGGTTTTCCTTATTATCCTCCCAGTGGTTCTGCTTTACGTCTGAGAAGCAGCAGCAGGTGTTTGCTTTATTGAACCCCTCAATGAATGGGTTGACAACGTGAATTGAGCAAACTGTGTTCCTACAGTACCCCAAAGGTGCTCGGCAGTGGTCTTTGACATGTGCGTGTGCATGCTGTTGAAGGGGACAGCTTGTAAGAGATGATATTCCATTTGAAACTGGCTTGCCAGGGCAGTGTACTGAGTTTCATCTAAAGTGTGGGATGCTGGCACAAGGTGCTCTTGTGCTACATTGCTTGCTGCCCTGCTTTATAGGGCTGCTGTCGCCACTGTCCTTCCCTCATTCCTGCAGGTAGTGGGGGTAGTGGGGGTCTCCAAGGAGCACCATTTTTGTGTGACTGAGGAATATGACACTGCACGATGCAACTAGAGCATTAATGGGTCAGTGAGTGACAGCTGAGCCTTCTCTCAGAGGTATTGAGCTGGCTATCGCTGCCAGGAGCACAAGGTCTATACGCTGAAGTGTGCCAATTTAATTTTGTCACATGTGGCCTGGGTTTATACAGATACCGCTGTTTCTAGAACTCTTTGACAATGTTAAAACTGATTCAGGCCACAATGCAACATTTAAGGATGCTAATTAGAAAATAATTGTGCTGGGTTGTACAGACTTTACCATCGTAATATATCTTAAAGGCCCCTATAGAATGGGAAAGAAGGTATTTTAATGCACTTTACATGCAAAATGAGGCACTAGATTTTGTGATTTGTAACAAAGCACAGTACAACTGCCATCACCCAGTAAATCAGAAAGCAAAAATAGTTCTCAAGCAGTTAGTATCCTGCTTTATTTGCTAATTAAGATGGGGTTTGGAACTGCTCTTCAAAAATGATTGCTCTAATTAATTCGTTGTTCTTTTTGCAGTTTTACCTTCTATACCATTGGAATACAAGGCAATCCCTTGTGTTTCTCAAAAGCATGATGGCCAACAGAGCATCCTTCCCTGCCTCAGAACAACAGGCTTTATTGCTTGTCATTGTTTAATAAAATGTCTGTTCTATACCAGTGCTAAAAAGTCACCTACATACACAGTCAAAACCTGTCTGCAATAAAATACAGGTATAAACCTAGGTTTAATTAACATCAATTTTTTTTAAATTTATGCAGAATTAAAAGAAAAACAGATGATGACTTTTATAAAGCCAGTGACAGATTTTAGCTTTAATTATTTTTTAAAGCTTAATAAAAGATAGTGATCATTGTAATTGCTGTTCCTGTCAGTGTGATATAATCTTTCATTTTGTGGTTGATGGTTGATATTTAAGGTAGTTGCTACAGTTGCCTTTAAAACATTGCCTGCATTACTGGCTTGATTACGCAGAGTACAAGACATCACATATGAAAAGGGAATGAAGGGGATGAAGTATGGGAAAAGATGCACTCGTTTTGCATTCCTCCAGAGTGCTCGGAAGTTTGAATATGGTTTACAACAGTCAAGACAGATTTAAGGAGATGTAATTGAAATATTGGTTGTGAATATAGTATCTGATAGAGATAGCCTTGCATTTATTTTCAAACTGGTCCTGCTATCTGTGCATATATGTATATTATTCACAGGTTTCAGGGAAGGATTTAATACCACAAAGGCTCCCTGCAGACCATTGGTTTTAGTGATTTGTTCAACATGGGAAGATGTGTGTTGTATTGCTTGTCCTACTTATTGGAAATTTTGAATTAAAGGCAAAAATTAAGAATGGGTTTGGAACTGAAATTCACTGAAATCAGTAGAAAAACAGATTCTAGACTAATTCAAAATCTGTTTCAAAAACTCTGTAAGGAGAACTAGTAAAAACGTTTATGTGAGTGTATAAAATAACAAATTAACTAGAATGAACAAGCACCTCAATGTTAATACTTACAAGTGGTAGCATAATCCCACAGGTATCCCTGAAGTGGCTCCACAGCTTTATTCAGAGAAGAATTATTTGACCAGTTCCACTTACAGTAGCTGACAAGAAAGTTTTGAACTCCAGATTTTCATTTCCAGCACATTTGGAACTAAGCTCTGTTTTCTTCAGTACTGTATAAATGGCCATGATTATAGCCTGTCATATCTTAAAGAATTTAGGGTAGTAAAGATAAATGGTCCTAAATTTAGTTTTGTTGGGCTTTTTATGCCTTCAAGCCAGAGTTAGGTCAGCATAGTGGATTTTGGATTCTGCTTTGTGCAATATCTGGATACAAGGTGTTATGAGCACTATATTAAATATTGGATAACTGTAACAAAAATCCATTTTTCAGAAAAACAGCTCTGTCAGCCCAAGCCTCCAAGCTATTTGATGCTGGCCTATCCATATCTGTTTGGTTAGTCATTTTAAAAAAGCTTCAAATATGGAAATGACCTCACAGTGTCTAGCTACTCTCTGGTTAAGAAATTTCTAGCACAACAGTATTTTTTAGCGAATTATAAGTCATGGGAAGGAACTGGCATGTATTTACCTTTGTCTTCTCACCCATCTATCTTTTCAACAGCAGTCCAAGATCAAACAGACACTTTTAAAGTTTTCTTCCTTAAAAATGAATAAGCACACTAAGCAGGCCCTAAGGGTCCTGTAAGACAAAATCTCTAAAAACAGAGGCAATACGCAGCCTTTCTACTCTGGCCTCCTTGCAGGGACCCTCCTCTCTGCAAGTAACATGCTGTTTTTCCTGGGGCAAGGATTCTTCCTGCCTTTAGGAACCGTGCACCATCCACTTCTGTGTATTCCCCACCCTCATCTTGCTCACCTCCACAAGATCCTCGTTTCAACTTGGCACTAAACTGTTCATGTTTCCTCTTCCTTCCCCCCCACCCCCAAAATGATTTATTAAATTAATGACATACATTTTCATAGCAACAACCCTTGCTGAGTGTTTGCATTTCTCAAACGGCTGCAAGTACTTAACTTTCAGACTTATTGCTGTAATAGTAATTTTCCATACATCTGGAATATGAGCTTGTATACTCAAGTCTTTATGCCCCTACGCATTTACATATGCAATTCCTTTGCGTTTCTACTCCCACCACACAGTAGTTTTGTACCTAGGCATTTGCAAAATACTACACTGAAAATAAGAAAATCTTTTTCAGTTAAGTCTGTGTTCTAAAAAAGCAAAAGCAAGACTCCTCATGGTAGCAGTAGACGCAAGAATTTTCACATGCAATTTGCTTCCTATTTTCACTATATTATTATTATTATTCCTAAGTAGCTGTCATCTACTTTTCCTTGTCAAAGATTTTCTCTGCTGTCCTTCAACATCCCATTTTAATGAAGAAAGGTTTTCAGAGGTGCTTCCTGATACAAAAAAAAAGCTAACACAACTTTTTGTCTTTTGCATAAGGGGCATCTGCACCTACCTGTTAGAACAAATATGTCTGTGGAGAAAGGCAAGAGTGTCTAGGAAGTAAAACATAAAGTCTTACCAGTCTGAGTACTGGTGCAATATCTGCTGGGAAATGTGCAAGATGCAGAAGGGTGGAATGGGAGAGGCTGGTGATACAGAGAGATAGCTGAAACAAGCAGATGGCTTAAAGGAAGCTGAGAAAGGTTGTTAGCACATAAAGCAGCAGACACTTGATGATGAATTGCCATTTTGAGTTGCTAGCTTGTCCTTATTTAGCTAACTACTGTTCTGATAATGGCTTATATAATAGCTTTTCTCTGAAGACTTTAAGCCTCCTTTAGATTGAAGGTATCTTTTTACAGAGTGAAAGCACAAAGTCTTGGAGGGAAGAGGGGCCCAAGAAAGCTGGCTAGAATTCAAGGATCACTTCCTCCAAGCTGTGGAGTGATATATCCCAGCAAAGAGGAAGTCAGGAGGCCTACATAGGTGAACAAGAACCTCCTGGGAAAACTCAAACACAAAAAGGAAGACTACAGAGGGTGGAAGCAAGAAAACATAGAATACAGAAGATATACTGAGAAATTGTCTGAGCAGCCAGTGCTGCAGTTAGGAAAACTTAAGCCATGATAGAATTAAATCTAGAGGTACAATAAAAGGAAGACAAAGGAAAATGTAGGCCCTCCTCAGAAGGAAAAGGGAGACCTGGTTACTCAGGATATGGAGAAGCCTGAGGTACTCAGTGACTTTTTTGCCTCAGTATTTACCAGCAAGGACTCAAGCCACACCGCCCAGGACACAAAAGGGAAAAGCAAGGACTGGGAGAATGAAGAACAACACACTGTAGGAGAAGATCATGTTTGAGAACATCTAAGGAACCTGAAGGTGACCAAGTCCATGAGACCTGACAAAATGCATCTGTGGATCTTGAAGGTGCTGGTGGAAGAAGTTGCTAAGCTGGTATACAGGACATTTGAGAAGTCATGGCAGTCTGGTGAACTTCCCATTGACTGGGAAAGGGAAAGCATACCCCCCATTAAAACAGGAACAAAAGAAGATCCAGGGAACTACAGTCCAGTCAGCCTCAACCCTGCCTGGCAAGAACAGGGAACAGAACCTGATGGAAACTATGCTCGGGCACATGGAAAGTAATGAAGTGTTTGTTGACAGACAGCATGGCTTTGCTAAGGGAAAATCATGCCTAACAAAGTTGGTGGCCTTCAATGATGGGGTTACAGTGTCGGTGGATAATGGAAGAGCAATTGATGTCATTTACCTGAACATGTACAAAGCATTTGATGCTGTCCCACAGGACAGCCTTGTTTCTAAGTTGGAGAGACATGGATTTGACAGATGGACCACTCAGTGCATAAGAAATTTGCTGCTTGATCACAAAGACTTGTGGTCAATGGCTCAATGTCCAAATGGAGACCAGTGATGAGACTTGAGAGATGGGCCCATGTGAAACTCATGAAGTTCAACAAGGCCAAGTGCAAGGTCCTGCATATGGGTCAGGGAAATTCTTTCACACAAATTCAAACTGGGTAGAGAATGGATTCAGAGCAGCCCTGCAGAGAAGGAATTGGCAGTTTTGATTGATGTAAAACTCAACATGACCCAGCAATGTGTGCTTGCAGCCCAGAAAACCAAATATATCCTAGGCTGCATCAAAATAAGCGTGACCAGCAGGTAAAGGGAGATCATTCTTCCCCTCTCTCCACTCTCATGAGACCCCACCTGCAATATGGTGTTCAGCTCTGGGGTCCATAGTACAAGAAAGACATGAATCAATTGGAGCAAGTCCAGAGGACGGCCAAAAAGATGATCAGAGGGCTGAAAGACTTCTGCTACAAAGACAGGCTGAGGGAGTTGGGTTTGTTCAACTGGAGAAGAGAAGGGTCCCAATGAGGCCTTACTGCAACCTTCCAGTACCTAAAGGCAGCATACAGGAAAGTTGGAGGGCAGCTGTTTACAAAGGTGTGTGATGATAAGACAAGGAGTAATGGCTTTAAGCTGAAAGAGAGTAGATTTAGATATCAAAGAAGAAATTCTTTACTGTAATGGTGGTGAGGCACTGGCACAAGTTGCCCAGAGAAGCAGTGGCTGCCCCCTCCCTGGCAGTGTTCAAGGCTCTGGGCAACCTGGTCTAGTAGAGGGTTTCCCTGCCCACGGCAGGGGGTTAGAACTAGATGATCTTTGAAGGCCCTTCCAACCCAAACCATTCTGTGATTCTATGACTTAAAATGTCATTGAGGTCTAATGCAAGTAGAAGAAAAAAAATGGTATGAGAGAAACGTAGCCATACAATTTGTTTCCTTTTCCCTTAATTAAATTAAAGTTATTTCCTTTCCTGTCAATGGGAAATAAGACCTAGGAGTCCACAGAAGGCGGTCCAAAATGGCCAGGCTGCTCTAGACTGTATCATCCACAGCCATGCCTTATACATCTCATCCTAGTATAGCTTTTATGTCTTGGACACACTCAAGGAAGAAAAATCTGTTCAAATCAAGAAACAAATATCTCATTTTACCATGCCTGTACAGTGCCAGGCAGACCCCTCCATCAGGATAGTCTTGCACAATCAGCTGGTTGCAGGAGAGAGGCTTTCATCGGACAAAATGGGTAATATATGACAGGTATATGCATGGCATTCACTGCTTAATTGACAAGGGTATGCTAAGGTGTATTTCAGAAAGCTATGAAACATATGCATTCATGTGACCAGGCCTGTGCTGACTGCAGGCAGGGAGGGCTTTGTCTCTTGGATTGTGAAAGACACTCTGGATTAGACCTGAAAAGTGTCCTTCATCATTGTTACCTAACAATGGGATTCTCCTGTTTTTTAAGAGAATAGCAATATATTGATGTGTTTCAAGGTAAACGTGCATGCAGCCCTTGGGATACAGACCGTACAAGCATTGGTTTCATTTTGCTAAATGCATTGCTTTAATGTTATTCTATAACACCTATTCATTACTGGTAATGAGTATAGAAATGGTCATGAAGATATATCTCTAATTTCCTACTGTACCTGTAAAATATTAGTAATTTAAATGAGGCCACGCAAACTATAAAATTACAGCATCATGCAGTCTCATTGCAATATGATTGGATTGCCTGTCTAAATGGTTCATCATCAATCCAAATAAAGACAAAGCGTGGGTATAAATGTTGTCTCGAATCCAATAGCTTAGTTTTATTGCCTCCAGTAGCAGCTGTTTAAGTGCCCCTTCCTCTGCCACTCAGTGATGTGATATGCCTTTTCCATAAAGCAAGTCCATCAAACTTGCCAGGATTCTGCTCCAGCCCACCACAAGGGATCCTCTCACATTTAGAACTGTGCAAGTATATTTAGAGGGGCATATATGAGTAATGAAGGCACGAGTGTCCCTCATCTTCCTTTAACTGAGTTAAAAGTCAGAAGGAAAAAAGAAAAAACCCAGAATATTCATCAACAGCTCTAAAAATTTCCAGCCATTATGTTCATGAAGGAAAGACACAGGAAGATAAGAAACATCCTGAAGTATAAGAATACTTTGTAAGTTTCCTAAAAGTATTTAAGAACTAATGAACTCTGTGTGAAAAACTTCCTGCTCTAGCTGGTAATTAATTTCTAGGAATTTCCTGGCCTGGGCATCATTACTGATAAATTGTGAAAATATTTAAGAAAGAAATCAATTAGGCAATTAACTTACTTAAAACTTGAACTGAAAGACCAAAGTGTAACTAAATCTATGTTACCAGGGCCTGGAATTCTACTCAGATATGAATGTTTTTTTAACAAGTGAGGTTTAATTGTAGGCAGGAACCGATTCTTTCCAATACCCTGGGTGTGTAAGTGTCACAACTTCTAATGATTATAATTCTTGTTCCAATTTCAGCATATTTTTTGAAGTAAGGAACAGCAGCAATGTCATAAATGGGGGAAAAGAACTCCACATATGGAAATTGAAGCTGAACAAAGTGCGGATAGAAAGTGCAAATTATGTTGTGATTTCCTGATCCAGTTTTCGAAATAGTGCTTATATAACCCATACGCTGGCAAAATTGCTTCCCCCCCTCACTTTATGTATACTTTTTGAGTATAAAATTCACATTTGCTTTGATTTAAAATCCACTTCACTATGGTGGCAGGGGATTTGTAAGCATGCATACTATGGAAAGGTTTCTTTGTAATTTCTGAGCTTCCCTCATCCCCGAGTTGACGCTAAATACAAAACTGTTTCCTCTCTCTTTCCTCTCAGCTGCATTGGAAAAGGTGCTACTCAGTATGAACACAGGGCAGGTGCACTCTAGAAAGAAGGAAAGAGAAAGGAAGTTATATATTGCAATGCAGGCCTAGGCCTTCTCAGCACATCTGCCTGGGAACACAGCTCTCTCCCAGTACTTCAGAATTTCAAGTTTTAAATGTCTCGCTGTCCTACCTAAGATAAATTTTGGATGTATCTTGGTGCATGTCACGAATAGTTTAAAAAAGGAAAACATTGTTTAAATGGAAAAGGCTAGAATGTATGTATTCTCCTTAACAGCACAGCTTTAACTGTGCACCTCTTGATTGTGTGTGCTAATGAAAGATCTTTATAATCTTATGTATTATTTCCTAGCTAACCTAATTTATGAGCAGGTTGCTAATTTACGTTTTGAATGCATATGAAATACAGGTAATACACTGCCAGGGTCATTCCCACAAACTATATTTCTGCTTTGTTTTCTAAAATTAAGTTTATTAATATTCTATGAGAATAAAATGTTATTATTTTGTCTTAAGGAGATTTTCACATTTTATGCCACAAAGAGAATAAATATACACATCCCCACTACAGATACTGTGCATATTTTATTATAATCTTCTATTGGTTTTCATTTTTCAGCCCAGAGTTTTGCAACCTGGATGGCAATGGTTATGTTGATTGAGTTGTTAACCTAATTAATATATAATAAAGTAATAGCTAGGTTTATCTCTGCACTTCCACACTACTGCCCTGTAACAAGGGCTGTTTATAAATAAGCATTCATGCTGAAAAAATAATTCTGTGAACACAAGTCATTTCAGGCACAAAAGGAACTAATGCAGAAAGACTGATGAAAACCAAACCACCAAAGATTTTGGTGTGAATCAGAACTTTCACCCTGTTAGGTTTTGTCATTGTCCTTTAGACAAGTCTAAAACTGAACGTGATGAAAATTCAGAAAAGTGAAATTTAGAGAAATTTCTATAAACACTTTTACTCTGCTTCAGAAAATGGCTACATTCAGAGACCAATGAGTTTATATTTGCAACTGAGAAAAATTCTCATAAATTCAATTTTGAGGTCTCCAGTGGTTACCACAGTATCCCACATATGCATCGTATTTGTCAGACTGCTTAAGTATATGCTTTAAGACAATGCTTAGGAAATTTCAGCATAGCTGGCACGAAAATAATTGATAGTTACCATAATTTGCTAAAGAAATGCACTGAACTAGGAGATTTACCATATGCTAATGTAGCTATTTTTAGCCCTTTTTAGGCAAATCTAGGACTTTCACCCTGAAATTTAGTCAGCCATTTAAAGAAAACATCTTACTTTATTAGTTGTTTTACTGGGAGGGGGGATGCTAGGTACTTTTTCATAATCATGACATGATTTTGTGAAGTGTGTTTTTCCCAGTACTATTCATTGAGTAAGTTCTCCAAATAATTTGGCAAATTTATTCGGAATACCTCATTGCAAATATTACAATAGACTTCACTGTAAATGTCAGTCTCACCAAGTTTGTTTTCTTATTTTCTGGTCTGATTGTATACCTTTGATGACATACTACATTTTTTTCAGTTCCATTGTTGGTTAACTTTTAAAGAAAATGGGTTTTCTGAGTCTAAGCACTTGGGTTGCACAATTCCTTTCTTGCAATTTTTTTCAGAAACTTTAAAAGAAAATACAGTTTCTGTGAATATACTTTTCAGGAGGTTAATGTTCTGGAAAATAAAACTGCTAAAAGTTAGGAGTGAGGTTTGGGTTTGTCTTATAAAATCAATAACATGTTAACTATTACTTTTTAAAAATTGTCTAGATTGCAGCATCCTCACTAAATGGAACTAAAATACTTTCAGACTTGACTGGAAATGGTGCTTGATTGTGTTCAGTTGCATCGTGTCTGATTTGTATCAGTCAGTCCACAAAATCTGCAATCCTGTTTCCACTATTGTACAACATGGGGACAACCCCAAACTTATTTCTACACACTTTCTATTTTATGAAAGGCTACATGGGAAAATCTATATCATAGATACAAATCTGTGTTTTAAAAAGTGAATTTCAAACGCGCTGTTACTATGATTCTTTGTTAACATCCTCTAAATATGTTATTTTCCCAACAATTATGTCTTCTGCCCAGGGTTATTTTATTTATGGATTATTTGTGAGCTTTTATTATAGACGTGTCCTAGATCATAGCAAGAGTAGATCTTGGAGGGACTGCAGGAAAATCATTCGAAACATGCCAGTATTGATTTTTCATGTTTTTGTCCACTTGATAAAGGAAATTCACAAAAGCTTTAGGAAGCAAAAAGGTGCTTACATGTAGTACGGTGATCAGAATAGTTGAAATCATAAGAATTAAAGCAATTCCCTGAGTCAAGGGAATATTTTATTAGAATAACACAATAAATTCTAGCAGTTGTCTTTAATGAGTTTCTAAATAAGCTTTAATATCCTCTTTAATACAATATAGGTTGATTTGATAGCCAGATTCATGGCATCATTTGGATTACCAACTACCCATTTCCCCTAAATTAGGAGGAGGTAGGAAATGAGTTATTAATAGACTGTATGGAGTAGAAAAAGTATCTTTGTGAACTTCTTAGCATTTTTATTTCATTCACAATAGTAAATTGTCCCATAAAGCAATTGTGTCTCTCCCATTGTAACAGTCCTTTCTAAAGAAAATTTGTAATGTGCAAGTGGGGTCTATCTTAGTTTTGTATGAGGAGCAGATGTTAACTATGTTTGAGATAGCTTAAAATATTTCTATTGTTTTTAAATGAAAATATTTCGTATTTCTAGCAGCGGAGTCCAACGTCTGTACAAGACAACTCCAGAGAACTACTTATCAACCATTAAAATGCAAATTGGTGAAAGAAAAAGTGGGTTGTGAAACCTTTAGAGAGGCCAAGTGAGTTTGGCTCAGATTTAAAGCATATTTATTTGACTTTAACCCACAAACGCCAGTTCTCAGTGTGAAAAATTAAATGCAAGTTCTTTAACTAGTCATATAAAAAGAAGTATTGTCCCCATAGCCTTCTGCTACTGAAAATGTGTTGGATTTTATTGCCTGTTGGGTTCCAAGTCTGAGAACAGCTCAGATTCTGGGAGCCAGGGAGGTGGCCTGTTCAGGATGGACATGCTTACCTGATCTTTGACTATCCTTATCCCAGGCATTTTAGATCAGTGTTTTCCTCTAGGATCCTCCCTGGCTTAACTGAGACTGTCTGATTCTGAGAAAGGTCTTTGGAAAAGGAAATATATATAAATGATAGCAAACCAACCTCCTCCACCAAAACATCTTTGTCTTTTTCTGAAGGCAGAATTCAGTGTGTCCATGAGATTTTTCAGTTTTGACTAGAAGTGCTTATCAGAAATGTTATGCTGAAAGCTTTCACCTCAAAGGCCATTTCACTGTTTTTTTTTTTTCCCAGCTCCCTTCAGTACCTTCAGCTATAGCCACACAATATTATTTCAGCTACACCAATAATTCTGTGGTTTTTCCACTGGGCCATGTCTGGTCCCCATTATTTATGGCTTTCTTCAGAGCCCTTGAAACCTGGACAGTACAGCTGCTATCTTCCACTGTTTTATTTTTTTTTCAGGTTTGTTCCCATTAACATTTCATTGTAATACTGTGTTATGAGAATAATAGCAAGGATGGTCTTGTTAATTAAAATGGCATTTTGGGTAACCTTAAGGTGATGACAGATGGATAAAAGCCAGGACATGTAGTGTAAAGGCTGACATGCTTTACTAGGCTTATCATGTTGGGCTCAGGCTTGGTGATAGAATATGCAGGCTGACTATGGTACTGTCTCCATTTTAAGTTCAGAATGCCTTATTCTTATCAGAAAATCTGTTGTGTCCTAGACTTAAAAACAAGATTTTGTAGCTACAGCATTTCCCTGGAAAAGGAATACTTCTGTATATTGAAATATAAGAGCTCCCTCATCTCTGCTGTTGAGAGACCAAGTGTTCAGTCTCTTAACTGTAGAGCACAAGAGAGCAGAACAAGCTCTGTGAGGTTTAAACTAGCTCATGCGCTAAGAAGAAGCAGGCAACCCAGCCCATTTGTCAATTTTGCAACCCCTGCAAGATGCCAGGCTGTGGTGGTACCTCAATGGCAGAACCAAGCTGGTTTCTTTGTAATAAACTAGAGTCCTTGGGTGAACAGCAGTCAGAACTTTAGCTGTAGTGGAGACCACACAATTTCACTTTCCATTTATTTTTAAAGATTTTAAAGTGTTTTTTTCTGTACTTTTATAATTACAGCCCAAAATACTGTTCAAAATGGGAAATTTTCTTTTCATGTGTTGTACTAAATCCTTTCAGCTACTGCTCAATTGAAAGTAATGGAGCTCTTTAAAAAGCAGATATGTAAATGTGTATATATAATCTCATGATACCTTTGCTCAGTGCACAAGGGAGCTACAGAAACAAATTCGGTGAGGTGCTGCAGTGAATAACAGTTCATGGAAATGCTCTGTATTTTTTATGTCTATGAGAAAATGTCTGGCTCTGAGTGAAGTCCAAAAGCATGATGGGCAAGTTAATTTCTGAGAGGTTGCAGCTACTGGCACCAGGTCACAGTCTTAAGTCAGTACTGACGGATGCTTAAAGTAGTTTCTCCTCCTGTGGTGGACCCACTGTCATTTTGGTTTAGGACACTAAAATGACCTTTGATTTAGGTTTTGGCCAGGAGCTGGTCCACTTACTGCACAGCCACCGACAGCGGCTCCTTTCTGGTGGTGATAGAGCCCCTCATAAACTCCCAGCCCTGCACTTCTGTGGTCTCTGTGCCAGGGGCTGCAGTGAGAGGGGGAAAGGTAGAGGGTGTGAATATTTGCATTCTTTATCTGTGTTTTCAATTGCTTTTGGATTTAAACCTTAATGTTTTAAAAAAAATATTTTAACATAAGAATCTTAACTATCAATACAATCAAATTTAGTCTGTAGAAAGAAGAGCAATGCCAGCCTCTGAAATTCTTGCTTTTTTGTTTCTGTGCTTCCTCTTTCTTCAGAATTTCCTTTCATAGGGGGAGTTAGGGACCTTCACTGTCTGTCAGCTCAGGACTCTAAACAGTCTCAGTTTGAGCAGATAGTCTGATTTTCACCAACACCAGAGAAATAGCTAGGTGAACTTTTAGTGATAGCCTGTAATGCCTTGCTGGGCAGTTCTGATGGTGGAGACCACCAAAAGTCTTTGTGCAGAGTCCGTTGAAGTTAAAGCACCCCAGTCTTGATGGCTTTCCAGGGCAACTGTGAGGTGAGTGGAAACCCACTCTATGAGGTTTCTGGGGGCTTTCAGCTTTTTATCACCTCCAAAAATAAGAGAAAAAAGAAAATAAAGATTTTCTTTTTTATATTTTGGGGAAATATTATATTTTACCCTTGTTCTCTGAACGATTGTGAATGAATGGGTGTAGCAGTACTTACAGCTTATTGACTTTATGTTCAGGTGAATACCTAAATATATTGTTCCAAGAGGTAAATATTGACTTATGCCAACAGTAGTCAATAGCACCATTTTGCATGCTCAGTATTGCACTGCAACAGAAAGAAGTGGTAACAAGGACTGCAGAACTGCATGCATTCCTGACACAGCTCTTTTTCAAGCCCTCATAACTACTTGGAGACAAATCATTCTTGCAAACGTTGAGACACTGAGTAAGGGAATATGGTTTATCCTCTTTTCCCACTTTTGATTTGTCTTGAGTGGATTTGTTTGCTGTTTTCTGATCCTTTCTTGGCACTTAAATCCCAGAAGAATAATACTTCATATTCTCTAGTTACACTTTAAATGCTAGATAAGAATTGGGGATTTGTATTCATATTTGGAAGCTGAAGTTGTTTCCAGCTCTAGACATGCAATATTGAAGAATTCAGCAAGATTATTGTTATTAAAAGGAGAGGGCTTTTTCTAAAACTCCATAAATAATTAGTTCTTGAGCTGATACTTCATATTCATCGCATTTCACTATCATGCAACAACTTTTCATGCCCTGGCAATCGAACGGCTTTCATTGCAGTGGGACTATTATACAGTGGTAGCATTCCAAGAAATGAAATATTAGAAAAATATACATTTGCAAAGTGTCTTACAAAAAATCTCTTAACACCCATGAAAATGAGGAAATTCAAAGTTAAGACTGACTACAGGGATTTCTGAAATAATCATAGCTACAGGGAAACCACTGCATTGCTTTGGTAGTTCCAGCTGTTCCAAGTCTTTCTTGTTATGTACCCCATTTCTAATCCTGTCTGTTTAACTGTGCCCATTCGCCTTTTTAGAAACAACAGTCTAACCCAAATAACTCTTGAAAACAAATATTAACTTTGATCAACTAGTATATGAGGTGAATTTCACATTTCCACTCTCCTTGTCTAAAATTTTCCAGGGAACGTATTGGAAAAGTATTCTTCAGGCTGCTCTTTCACTTGAGAATCCATGTGCACACACATTTAAATTAAGCCTTTTAATACAAAGCAGGTGAAAGTCAAACATAAAATAAGCAATGCCATGAAAATGACCAACTTAGAAAGCCTTCTAAGAGTCATCATAAAAATAATCCTAAAAATACCATTATTTATTTCTTTTCAATAACTGGGCACCTCTATAGGTTTTATATATATATAGACATCTTCAGTTACTGTGTGGACCTGACCCTGACTGCGTTCTGTATTTGGAGCTCACCTTGCAGTAAATTGCATATGCAAACCACAGAGCACATAAAAATTTGGGTCCAAAAAACTTGTGGCTTTAAATAGTAACAGTCAGAAACCTGCTTCATTACATTTGATATTTTGTCTTCCATAACTAATCGCCCTGTTAATCACTGGTCAGTTATCAGTTCCACCTTTTATTTCACTATAAATACTTGTTATTTTCTGAATGATTGTAAAGAAGATATACTTTGCAAAAATATTGTTCTTAAAAAAGTTGTTTGTCTATTTATCCAAATTGGGACATTGACTTTGGGAGAGAACTGACATGGATGAAAGGAAGTGTTTGCTTGTTATGGCTGCTACTATTATCCTGTTATGGCACCTCAACCCTGTGAATTTAAATCAGTGAGAAAACAAAAAACAGTAAAACCTCCTTTGGTCTTCCTTCCAACTTTAATTTTACTTTATGCATTGGCCATGTGCTGGCTAAATCACCTTGCATTTATTTAAATGCTTTAGAGGTTTTCTCAGTCCTAGATTTTATTTTATTTTTAATACCAGGAGCTACAAGAAGAGTCACATCTCTAGTGTTTGACCTCTCTTAGCTGCAATAATATATACCACAGGCCAATAAAGTGAGCTCATCAAAACTGTCTGTCTGACTAAAATTCCCTCATTAGCTTGTACAAGGAAGGTTATTGCTTGTTCTTTAACATTTTAGTACTAATTTTCTGTTTGCCTGACTATTTCTTAACAACTAAGGAATGTTTGCAGTTGAAGTAACAAGAGAAAAGGAGAAACCTTCTGCTTTTTTACAGATACAGTCCCTTTATATATATATATATATATATATATATATATATATATATATATATAAAAAAACCTGCTTTGGCTGGGGGGTTGGACTCGATGCTCTCTTGAGATCTCTTCCAACCCCTAAGATTCTGTGATTCTGTGATATCTCACCATGCAAAACTTAGATTTATTTTTCATAACATCTGAAAGTAAATACATTTTAAAGGGGCAGAAGAACAGCAGAGCCTTAGGCAGTGAGCAACATAAGCATCAGGTGAAAGACAAAAGCCTGGAAGAATTGATTATGCCACTTTGCTGCTCTCCTGAGGAAGATAAAAGAGGCCAGGACATGCTCTGCTACTCCCTGCATGTAGAAGTCAGGCTTGGAAACAATACTCTGACATCTCTGCCATGCAGATAACTCCAGCAGGCAAGTCTGCTGGTTTAACTATTCACATTTTGTATTTTTTGTGCCCACTGATTGACGGCTACAGAACACATTCTACCAGCTTGATCTTTGTGTACTGGCTTTAATAAAAAAAGAAAGAATTAGGATAGGAAAGGGATGAAATTGAAAAGATAAAGTGATTAAATACAAGATTAGGATTCCCAGGAAGACTGGGTATTCTGCCAAAAGAACGCAAGGACTTGAGCTAAAGTGTCTGTCTGCATGCACACAGCCAAGGGCACTGGAGATTGTATGAACTTCTGCTGTTCAAAGCCTGTCGAGAAATGTAGCTGCAAAAGAATAGCACTTTACAGATCCTCAGCCTTTGAACGGCTGGGTCACAAACATGGTGTTACCTATTGTGCTGTAATACCTCCAAGCCAATATATCAAAGGACAGCATGCTGCTTACATTCAGTTCCCATTAAATATAATGTCAGTTAAAACTCACAACATTTCTTGGTACTGTGCTGGGTCAAACTGGAGGTACCATGTAATATTTTGCTGATACAAAGATCTAAATGGTAGTCATTATGTGGGAAAGGAAGAACCTGAACTCTGAGATATGAAGTCTGCCCTCCAACAAGCAGGAAAGGAAAGAAGGAGATGCTGGTCCATTATGATTCCAGTAAGACAGACAGTAAGACCCTGTAAGTTATCATTTAAGATGCTGGTTATTAGAGCTAACACTATAAGAAGATAATATCATAGGTAATCTTAGATCCTTTTAAAAATTAGGAACCCCAAATGATGCTGGCATCAAAATGACCTCTGATCCACATGCTAGGAATGCCATGCCCTGTCCATAGAAGAGGTTGTCCCATTTTGATCATCCAAAGTATCACAGGATTTCTTACAAGAAAACAACTCTATTCATCTTCTCTGCTGTCAAACAGAAAGGATAGTCACAAGACAACTTCTTGCTGTAGTTGTAGACGAAGACAAGGCCATGCATGTGGCATAGTCAAGGGTACTAAGCAGGAGCTGCCTGCAGGCTCCTCTTGCAATGAGATGGCTGAATTTATCCTGCAATCAAAGGCCCTATCTGGCACAACACAACCTGGAGGCCATGCTGGGCATTCAGCACAGCACATGCCTTCACCTACTCGAGGTAGATGTGTAGTGGTTGCCTGGTGAGGATGGCTGCAGGAGCTGCTTTTGTTTTGTTTTAATCTGAACTTTTACACTTTTATAGTTCAGAAAGCAGAGATTCTTGACATTAATATGAAACATTGTTGCACTGAGCAAGAAGTTGAAAGTGTTCTTTATCCTGGAGAGAAGAAATAAAAGGGCATATACATTATGGCCAAGAAGCCTGCCCTAAATTATGTCACTCTACCTTCTCCCTACCTTCGCCAGGAGCCAGGCCATCCAATGGCACAATTAGGTTCTGTGTATGAAGAGTCTGGCTGTGACATATCATTTGTAGGCACTGAAAGGCAGGCCTGTGGAGTAGCCTTTACAGTGATCGTTCTGCCTACATTCCATGGCATCGCTGCTCCTCATGACTTCTGTCACTGTCTTCTTTATCCTATGTGGGCTCCCCAGATCCTCCTGGCTGGAGGAGGTGTCTGTGCACCATTAAGTTTTTAATATGTAAAGAACTTTGGTTAGTTCTCAGAGAATGAGTTCAACATTAAACTATTCAAAAGTCCTCCAAGTTCTTTTCTCTGTCACCCAAGACAAGGAAAATAATATTATCAAATTATTTCAACATAGTTCAGGTCACCAGTTTTCTTACGAAAATGAGGAACTTTACAGTTCTGCTGTTCTCTCTTCTGAATACACTTGAGAGGTACACCCTACCTCTGCAAACATAGCATGTTACATCTGCAAGATATTCAGGTACGTGCAGCAAAACATAAATGTGCGCAAAGTCCATTTCTTGCATTCAAAATGGAGTTTCAATTATGTTAAGATAAATCCAGTGCTCTAAGGAGAAACAGAAATGCTTATAAAATGGAAGTTATGATCAGTGCACAGGTAAGGAAATTACAAAATACACCGAGTTCAGAACAAACTCATGAAAAATTGCACTGAGGATAATAGATCGTATCAGCTAAGCTACCAATTAGAGATGTTAGTGGATGTAGAAGATGAAAAGTATGAAATGGCCATTATATAGAATAATTGCTGGGAGCCAAATGATGGAATGAAATGGAAAATAAAGAAGAGACTCTATAATAATAGAGAAAGGTGAAAAAAATCTAAGATGGCTGCAACTGTGCGATTAGGAAAGATAAGTATATATTAATAAAAAGCGTGTCTTTTAATCAAGAGGTAATTTACAGTGAGTGAATTTGAATCTGTTGTTCTGAACTCAACATGACAACAGAAGTTGCCTCACTGGCTCCTTGTACACACTTGTAGTGTGAAATCTGACAGCCGAAAGACATAAAAACCAGCACACTGCCTAGCTGAGAACTGTGGCCACAGGCACTGGAGCATACTCCTCTGTGTATCACTGGGCTTTGATATGTGTTCCTACAGGGAAGGGCTTTAATATTAAACTTTTCCTTCATAGACTCTCTCTGTGTTAGGAACATATTAAAGACAAAGGGTGTTGTAGGAAGGTGATTGGTGACCTTGCATTGAATTTAATCTATTAGAGCAGAATTATTTTAGCTGGCATTCATCTTACTGAGAGAATTATTTCTTGGCACTCACTAGTGTTGCAACTGAACACATAATGAACATTAATAGATTGTTTTCATCATCATAAGCCTTATGTGAGCTGAGTAAGAATTAGCCCCATTTTGCAGGTGGTGAACTAAGCCCAATCCTTCAACATGATGAACGTGTTCTACATAGTGCTGTATGCCCTCAAATCCCATTGGAATTGCAGAGTAGTGGATACCTAAGAGAAAGCTTTCAGACATCCACACATTTTGTTTAGGCGATTTGCTGGAAGTTCTACATGTGTGGTGTTCCTTATTCTCAATTGCACTAAAACCATATTACATTAACTGGGCAGGAAGCCAGGGAACACAATCTGAACCCTGCAATACTAACCCAGTGTCTTAACCACAGGATCATTCTCTCCCCTTACAGCAGACACCAAAAAAATCAGGATTTTCAGCAAAAATGGATGTTGGGATAATGGAATCAGTGCACTTCCCTGGCATGAAGGACGGTTTGTCAATAAGAGCAAATGGATAGAAGCAGAGTGTCTTGTGGGGGTGTGTGTAAGGAAGCAATAGAAGAAAGGAGTGGCAAGATTGAGAGGGTGTGGAGAAGGTCAGTAATAGGAGAAAGTGAGGAGAGACAAAAGGTTTAGTAGCAGTAGTAGTGCGTGCAAAAGAGGCCATTATGGGAGTGAGAACAAACACAACAAACAGTGAGGGATGCGTAAATATATTGCACATGAACAAATCTTCAGTACTTGGTATGTTATGCGTATCCAGACACAGGCAAATCTCTGGAAAAAGAAGTCATATGTATCCTAGAACATCACAATAGCTATAAATATACTGTGATTTCTACCAAATGGTGGTTGGGTTTTATGTTTATTGCTAATTGTCCTTTATGACTTGTGTATTATTTTCTTACCTTGTTACAGAGTTTCTATTGATTATTTAATCATTAAATGTTGAGATCCACTACTACAGGGAGAATTGTGGTTTGTGGTTTTCTTTTTATTTTATTTATTGCTATCATTCATAGAATTTCCCTTCTGATTCTCCTAAGTCCTATGCAATAGCTTCTAGAAAACTTCTTGAGACAATGCATTTTAAAAGCATTTCAAAGACTTAGGAATTAACACTCTAAAATCAAAGGGCATTAGGCAGAGGATTTAATCTTGCAGCTTTTTCTACCACTTCTTCCACTCCTTGTGATCCCCTCTGCCTTTTCTGAAGGTAACTACTGCCCAACAAGCTAACCACAAGTTTTCTAAGTGGGAACACATGTTCTCCTCCCTTAAACCAGTGTCACTTATATCTTAATTTGTTTTGGATGCTGTTTTGGAGAATTCCTTCCAGCTTCCTGTCCCTATCCCTTCAATGTTATACACCTCTGTAGGAAAGAAAGGTGATCTATATAGACAAAGGCATAGACACATGCCTACTGATGAAAGAAAGGCAAGTTTTCTTGAGAAAGATCATATGTTTTAGCAGAGCAGCTCATGCTGCTACTCTCAGGTCCACAAAACCCTTCATTACGTATGTGAAGTTCATAGAATCATAGAATCATAGAATGGTATGAGTTGGAAGGGACCCCAAGGATCATAGAGCTCCAACCCCCCTGCCACAGGCAGGGCCACCAACCTCAGGCCTGGAGCTACACAAGGTTGCCCAGGGCCCCATCCAACCTGGCCTTGAACACTTCCAGGGACGGGGCATCCACTACCTCTCTGGGCAGCCTGTTCCAGCACCTCACCCCTCTTTCTGTAAAAAACTTCCCCCTAAGATCTAATCTAAACCTTCCTTCCTTTAGTTTTAATCCATTCCCCCTTGTCCTGTCATTGTCTATCCTTTTAAAAAGTTGAATCCCCTCCTGCTTATAAGCTCCCTTCAGGTACTGGAAGGCTGCAATGAGGTTCCCCCGCAGCCTTCTCTTCTCCAGGCTGAACAAGCCCAAAGTCCTAAATAATTTTTGAAAAATTACTACAATATTGGTAAAATTGCAAAGCCCAGTGGAAGAAGGTGCAGGAATGGGCTGACCTATTTACTCCTGTAAAATTTCCCAAGTTGAAATTATCTACTGTATCTCTGATTGAATATACCACTGGTGCCTAATACTTTCACCTGGTGTGGCAGGCACAGTGATCAGAGACTTTCATGGTCTAGTATCCTCTGTTCAAAGACAGAGCTTTTAAAATGATCCTCACAGATTTGCTGTATCAGATTTTCTGGCAAAAGGACCTTCAGTGGGATTTGTGGTCTGTTCAAGCAAATGTCAAGAGCTGTTACTCACCTTGTGCTCACATTCCTCTCTCTAAAGGGAGAACCGACTTCCTAAACTTCTCTGGGTCGACCACAGGAGATGTGATAAAGAGCCAACAGTCTTAACAGTGGGAGAGGGAAAAAGAGGTGAGCTGATATACATAGATCACACACTGGGCTGAATAGGAGCTGAGCTGTCATCCAGTCTATTAGAGCTGCAGTCACTCATCATAACTTTTACCCCACGTTGGTCATTGGCTACTAATGAGAGGAATACAGTTTGTCAAAATACCAGCTCTTTCTGTTAAAATTACCTGTTGGATATTTTGCATATCACCTCGGGAGGGACGAGTCACTTTCTGAGTGTGTTGCAAATTCCCCTCCAAAGTGCTATGTCTTGTGTAATAGCTTCAACCTCTTTATTATTTTTGTACAGTAGAAAAATAGTAAAACATCTTTTAAATAATCCCACTCAAGGTTAAAGCTCAGTGCTGCAGAAAGCTGTCATGGTGATTTTGATTTCAGAGGCTGAGAGAGGGGGAAAATGATGAAAATTGCTCTGACCTTTATTCCCGGTATAATGGGAGTGGATCACTTCTGCAGTCACTGTATAGAGAGCTTTGATGTTTTAGGATAAAACCATAGGATATTATTCACTGTTCACGTTTGAGAAACCACACACACAGCATAAATGTAACTTGGGTTTAAAGAAAAATGTGTGCACACACACAAACACGCACACAGATCAGCTCAGGTACTACAGAGAGTACTGATATGCAGTAAAGTGGAAAAATTTGATCTCTTACCTGTACATCTTCCCCTGTGTGTTCAGTTTTATTCCCTGTGTCCTTTGAGTTGTCTGTTATTCTAACATAGTGCCAGGTATCACAATACTATAAAAGTATTTCAGTGCCTTACCCGAAGGAGAGCACAAGGGCACTCAAGTGGGGGTATAAATCTGGGCACACTCAAGGCTAAGTGGTGCAAGAACAGTAAGGCTTCTGGCAAGTTAGTTTGACTCTCACAAAATAATTTTTAGTGATGAGGATGCTTTTTAGGGACTGTATTAGCCAAGACTGTGATGAAATGGCAAGAAGACAAAGATGTGAAGGAGGCTGAATGTGACCAGCTATAGGAATTAGAAGTGAGATTGGCAAGGCAGTCATATCATGCATATGAAAATCTATGAGCACATTACTGAATACCAGAAAGGAAAGGGGAAAAAAAAGGCAGAGCATTTTCTCAAAGAAATTATATCAATTACTGTTAAAACCTACACAAGAGGTCAGGTGCAAAAACAAGGAATGAAAAAGTATGATTAAGGCCATCTACAGTCTATGGACCTGCTTACATCCATATGGTAAATGACATTTATTTATTAACAGCATACTGTAGTGCTAGTGTCAACAGATTATTGAGCACATTCTTGCTAAAATTGGTTGAACATGAAGAAATCCTTAGAAAACTTAATGAAATCCATAGTTCTCCCCCATACAACATTATTTCAATTGGATTTGATTATTAGCTGGTGCTAATTGGCACAAGGTCAAATATTCAACCCCCTTCTGTTATCATTTTAATCTTTAAGAGCCTAAGGACATTACTAGTCATTATTTAATTGGAATTTCCCTTTAAGCAAATTTCATGAAATACCAGCTGGGAGGAACTAACAACTTGCAAGAAGTCTGCGGTGTGCCATGCATCCTTCTTGTATTTGACTGTGTACATTTTGTTAATAATTTTTTGTGTTGTCACTGTGTCACACTTCCAAGGACCAGAATTTTAATCTTAAAGCATTCCATAGTCTTCCTCCACTAATTTTAAGAATGAGTCATGAGTCAAACTCTGAAATTCATTAAATATAAAACAAGAATAGGTAAAAATTACTACATATGTTCCATACATAATATTGCCAGCAGCTCACATGCAAAATACATTGATTCTCTTCTCTTATCCCTTGCTATCAAGGTTGTCTGCTTACCACATGAAACAAGAAATAGGTAGGATGTTACAAATCTAAAGGAGATTCATAGGCAAAAAAGACAGGAATGAAGATAAAGTGTATTTCTCATCTTCCCCATGTCACAATCTCTGACATGTTTCTTAATGGCAGTATGAATTGATCTTGGAATTTACTATTTCCAATATTGTTTTACTTGGTGATCAGAGAGAAATAGCTTTTTCCACTAAAAATATATTATTTTCAGTGGCTGAATGAACATTTCTGAATACAAAACACTGCATAGTACTTGAGCCAGTGAAGTAGATCTGACAATACTATTTAACAAACTAATTATGTTTAAGATATCCTACCAACTAAACTAAGCCAATGGCAGATCTTCAAACTAGGGAGGAATGTTTTCCTTGCATACTTAATCCTGTACTGGATTTGACTTTGGACAGTAGCAGAAGCAAATCATTTAGCTGATCAGTGTCATGGGAAAGCAAACCAACCTGAGAACAAGGATCCAAATAACAAAGGACTTGCACACTTTACTACTGTTACTGATGGACTTCATAAGTTCAGTTACTTAAACAGATCAATGAAGGAAGTCACAGCATCTGCTGAGAAGGTTTGAAGAGTTTAAATAAACACCCTGTGAAAAGCTTCTCTAACTTACACTTCTTTTCCTAACCGTTATGTAAGGAAAATATTTCCAAGCCTTGCTTTGTTATGAAGACCTCAGATGAAAGCAGCCCTGAAAAGTCAAATGTTTCTTTCTCTAGCAAGGGAAAGAAACCTCCATAGCTGCTGAAGGGAGGCACTGTATTTGTACAAACTCACATTCTTTACTTCTTGATAAATGTACCACAATGTGTTTTTAAGTATGATGGTTGGCACAATAGTAACGTGTGGATCCCTCTTTTTGTCCCTCTCCAGTGGTACTCTTTGTGCTAGTACAAAGGAGGAGTATAAATCATGGTTAGTCAGGAACCCTGGCTATAGATGTAACACTGAAGTCCAGGGTTTTGTGGCTCACAACTATTTTTTGCAGATATTGATCACTAGAATGTTTCACTTTGTTCTGTACACCAGATTACCTGAGAACAGTTCTTACACTTTTGTCCAAGAAGTATCAGGACTTAATAAAGAATATTTTTTTAATAAGAAGAGCCAAATTGTTTACACCACAGGCCTGTGTAGCAGTGTGTCTTGACCATGCTATTAGTGCTCCCAGCCTGACTCTGCTTCTTGTGCTTGTTCTTCCCTTTCCCCTTCCATGAAGGGTTCCAGTCTCTTCACTTACACTATCAGAACAGCTAATCCATTACAACTTTTCCTTTTTTATTAATTTTCAATGGTTTCTTTAATGTATCTGGTTAATTGTGTGGTCACACAAATGGTTGAATCACTAGGACTGGGGAATGGCTCTGTGTGACAGCAAGGGCCGGAATAAGGACCACAGAGCATAGCAGAGGCAGGAATCTCAAACTGATATCCAAATGGATGACCTCCTCTGATTCCTGGTGTTGACCTTCTCTAAGACCAGTACTCATTTTCTTTTTGGAGAAACAAGCATCATTTATGTCAAAATACACCTGATCCTAACCCAAACTCCGTCATAAGGAGGAAGAAACAACAGAATGATAATTTAGGAATTCAAGCTCCTAAGGTTACAACTGTCTGCACCTTAGCTAAAGACTGGTTTTATAAAATCAACACTCATCCTTTAGACCTGCATCTAAGTTAAAGAATGCTCTTAAATATTTAGTTGTTAGCTCATAACGTGTAACACACAACAGAACTGCAGAATCACTATGGGCAGATAGCAAGGAAGTAAGGCACAGCTGAACTGCCAATAATGTCACCTCTCTCTACCTGATGGCTGCTACATGCTAGGAAGGAATAGATTTTACTGTTCCACTTCGTGCTTGCAAATAATTTTGTCTAATAATGTTCTGATGAAATTATTGAGTACAATGTGTCCTGAAAAGCCATGTCTCAGCTTGGCTGAAATCTACCTCTGAGTAATGCTGTGGAAAAAATTAAAAGAAAATGGGAGAGAAAAGCTCTTTTTCCACCCTCTTTGTTCTGCATTTGTATGAGGATGAAGTAGGCTGCACTGCAGAAGAGTAGTTTTGTCACAGAAGATATCTTAGCTGATAAAAAGAAATAACCTTGTCACCTTCTGTATCCTTTGCTGAAGTTAACATTATGTCATTATGCTTCTGGTATTTTACAGTGAGACACTGAGTCAAAATAACATTTCTTTTGTCTTTTTATTTTTTGTCCTCATCTTCAGAGCCTTGAACTCTGGGCATGATGTGGGCCTTGAATTCAACATCTGCTATCTCGGGATTTTAGACATTTGCACCTTTACTAGGGACCTCAGCACAGGAGTGTAATCCTCTTCTTGCTAACATTGGTGTAAAAGAGAGATCATTACAATGCAGTCAGTGGAATTACTCTGGTGGAAAATGGGGGTAAATGGGGCTCTGGATTGTCCACAGATTTTCAGACAATTGGAAGAGATGTTGCAGTATGTCCTCCAATTACTATTAACAAAAGTGCTCTTCCCCACATAGCCATTTTTCACAAAGTGACAATTTCTTTTGAGCTCTGCTTCCCATTAAGACTTTTCCTGAATGAGGGCAAATGAGAGTGATGCTCACTTTCATCAGCCAAACAGTATTGGAGGACTGGCCTTGCTATTACTATGCACTCACAAGCAGCTCAGAAGCAATTGCAACACACTTGGTTGTCTAATTTGAAACTTTGAAAAAAGAAAGAAAAGGTTTTTTAAGGCTCAGCTCAGTAAAAGAATAGCCTGTGTAGCAGCATTTAAAACTTTCAAGTGCTTTTTAGAACAAAACTGTTGAGAAGAATCTTTTCTTCTCCTGTTTTCCAGCATCCAGGATATGGTGTGTGTCTCCTGCAATAATTCATGATAACAAGAGATATCTGTAGAAGTAAGATAAGAATTACGAGGAAGAGGTTTGACTTGATAGTTATTAACATGCCCAGATTTACAACCAAAAGCAGACCCAGTCTTGGTAGGTGGGTGAAGGAGAATGTTCATATATTTAAAAATTTAGCTGCAGTATAAAACAAGCTGTGAAGAGCAATCCCAGTCTGTCTGGCAAATTAAACAACAAAGTCCTGCACTGAGGCCTCTCAGTGAAGTAATGAGTGAAATCCAATGGCTCCTGTCCTTCCTGAATCTGGAAGAAGTGTTCCTCACAGCCCCTGAGCCCAGATCTGTCATGGGCTCTCAGAGCCAACCCAGTGGTCAGGGTCCCGGCACTCTGTTTAAACTAAAATAATTTTCATCTCTGCGATATCAAATTTATATCCGCTTAGACTCCCTTATATATGCTTAGATTAAGAGTGACAGAATCTAATTTAGACGGTTTTATTAATCATTTCTGAATCTTACTCTGTATCTGTTTTCTAAGGGAAATTAAATAAAGATGTCCGGTTCATATTTATGAGGGTTTTTCCTCTACCTCAGAAATCTATTCTCTGGCTTATTGGTCCTAAACAGCTTCTCAGAAGCATGTAGGCCAAGAAGCTGTTTATGCTGGAATGCACACAGACCTCTTTACTTACATTTTTTGTGTCAGCATATAAGCAGCTGCCAGCTGAGGAGTACCCAGCACCAGCTCTCTTGGGCTGGAGTGAAGTGTTTGTGTGCTCTTTACCTTGCCCAGCAAGGCCATGTCCACCGGGGAGATAATATGCAAAGAATGGAAAACTTTAAAGATTATTGAAAAGTCTGTGCTTTATCAAATTCAATGCATTTCTTGGTACAGTTATTCCAGTATTTTCTTCTGTTTATAGGCCAGTTATTCCTTATCTGGTCTTATCAGAATTCATGAACAGTACCGGGAAAGAATGATGATGAGCAAATTCTAGTTCAGTTTTAGTGTTAATATAAAGATGTGCTACTAAAATAAAACAGTTACTATAAATTTATAGGAATTTTTCAATAGAGAAGGGTTGAGTCAGAAGGACTGAGACTGAAGCATTCTGATTTTATGTGGCTTTTGTTTACTTTAGCGATCTTGCTGAACTTATGACTTGGGTAAATAAAAATCATATGTGTGAGAAGATTTTTGCTATTTTCCATCCTTGTGGCTTAAATTCTCTTTGGTAAAAACTGCTGGAAATTTGGAATAACTTTCTGTGTTTACAGAGCTAAAAGCTTGTTCATCAGGAAATCTCACAATGCTATACACGCCCCACAAGTAACAGGTTTGATTTTAAAGGAAAAAGAGATAGTTTCCTCAGGTCATACAGTTGTAGATGGGAGAAGTGAAATCCTCATGTGAAGGAAGCTCTGTACACTTGTACTTTTTCCTTTTATTTGCTTAAATAAGTTTAGTATAGGTATTGTACACATATGTGGCATACATTGTATATGTGCTTTTGGGGATCCTGTCAAGCTTAATCAGTTGTTCCTCACTGAAGGGTTTTAACTGCATTTTTTGCAATGAAAACAGTTATGCTGAGGTGGTGCTTTGAGATCTCTGAAGATCGTGTCGGTTAAATTTGGACCTATTGCCATAGCAGTTTCTTTATTTTTAGTTCACGCAACTGTTAAACACAAGTGATATAAGATGATGTATTTGAGCTAACCTAAAGTCTTCCCTAACCAGTTCCTATTTACTGCAAAAACAAGCTTTTCCAGTAGAAAAGGAACATATAATTAAAAACTCCTATACTCCAGCTTTAGCATACTATGAACTATCTGACTGTGCAGACGGTTTCCTTAGAAGTATATGCAATGATTTACTTCCCATTGAAAAAGGAATTGTGCATGAAATAAACCTTACTTTACAATATTTCTCTCAACCAAGAACTTAATTGAATCTTCCTTCCAGGGAAAATCTAATCTGTGATCCTTAGAGATGCAGATTGCAATTCTTGCTTCTGAAGTGCATCCCCCTGTGTTTTGATTTTTTATTAGTTCAGTGAAGAAGAATTGAAACCAGAGGATCTGAGTCTTTAGATCTGGTTCACATATGCTCTGAATTGGAAAAAAGACCATGACAGCAACTCACGTCATTGTAGTACTCCCAAAAGCTGGAGCTTCCACCACACTGCCCTTCAGCACTGGAGTTCTTGCCTAGACCTTCTCCAGTCCCGAACAGGAGCTGATTGCTGCTGACAATTCAGGGTCAAATTCAGAGTCATCAAACTGGGTGCTGGGGGAATTAACTTGGAATGAAAGAAAATTAAAAAGGCTCTCCCCAGAGATCACCTCTGTCTCCTTGCTGAAATAGCTTTGATATGGCTAGATGATATTTGTAGGAGCATCATTGGTTGCTTCCATAGACCCAGCCTCTCTTTATATGATAATTTCATAGGAATCAGGGTTCTGCATTGTGCAGAAGCTGTGCAGCCATGTCCTATTGCTCATTATCTCTTGGGAATTTTTTCCTGCTACCAAGGCAGAACATGGGAGACTAAAAGGAACATGAATGTGTCCTCAGAAGACATCCTTACTAAAATACTTCCCTATGTGGAAACTGTGGCATGAAAATGTACCAATGAGTTCATTGCTTAGTGGGGTTATTTCTGGGTTGTTTACACTCACCTCTTGCTCAGAGCTGTGCATAGTGTAAACAACTAGGTTTGAAGGTTTGCTTAAGATAGTAGTGGAGTGTTGAGCAGCGGAAGCATTTTCCTTCAAATATGGCTATACTCCAAAAGAAAGGAGTTCTGAGTAGCTCATTTGTACAATAAAGCCAGTTGGTAATATGCTTTGGGAGCTGTTTTGATCCAAGATGTTATAAGTGGAGGAACATTACCACTGGAAAGGGCTTTTAATGGCAAATGGTCTGTATGAAGTATCAAATATATTGTAAGGGAAGTGTAAAAATCAGCTTCAAAAGCATATCAGAGTAACTCATAAAGCTATAGCAAAGATTTACGTACAGTAGTGTCCTGAGCTATACTACAAAGCATGATGCTGCCAAGACTGAACTGAGAATGAGTATAATAAAAGCTCATTATAAAAATAATAATTTATAAAATAGAGAATTACTTAATTTTTACCTTCAGAGTGAACAAGAACAGTATCAGAAAAACAGTAGTAATGCTAAGACTTGTTCATTCTCTGAGCAAGAACCAGGTCTCCCAATGTTTAGGCTTTCTAGATCAACCAGAAAAAAAACTAAAACCCAAAAAACAAAACAAAACAAAACAAACTCCAAAACAACCCATAACCAAAAAAACCCAAAATCCCACAAAAAAAGCCCCACACAACAACACCCCCCCCCAAAAAAATCCCCACCAAACAAACAGACTTTGAAAACCTGTTCTAAAAATCATTTCTAAATACAGTACACAGTCAGTGAACTTTGAATAGGCCTGCAAATAAAAGGCAAAAGGGGTCTGTAATGTTTATATATTAGAATATGGGTTGCACTAATAAAATGAAATCTTTGTTATGCTAGGAATCAGAGACTAGAAAGATAATGTTTTACAGTCAGGATATGTGTTGTTGGTACTGTAAAAGTCTATTCTCCTGCTAGTAAAACTTCTGATTAAAATCTTCCATTTTCTAGTACTATTGATTAACTCTGGTGCATCCTGCAGACTGTTTCTGCTTTTATTTTATGTCTGATAATACCACTGTGATGAATTGTGTTGTGTAGTTCTAAAAATAATAACAGCCCTCGAACAAACATTATCATTTGTGGAACTAGAGAACGATGGTAATGGCAGGTCTGACAGGAGAAGAATTTTGTTCTGAGAAGTTAATTGTGGGGATTTACAAAATAGTTTGTGTGATCTGAGACAGAAAATACAATGAGATGAGATTTTTATCTCAAAATTACATCCAGGCTATTTTTATAATTATTTTTTAATGAAAGCTTATTGGCACATGATTGTATTTTTTTCCATTTGAGAAGGAGGACAAAATGGACAGGAAATTACCTAACTAAAGCAGTCCTTACATTCCTGCTAAATGGTTCACAGAGCAGCCAGTATTGAGTGTCTGTATCAGGTAGAGAAGTCTGGTAGTTGATTTAAAAATTGCTTCTGGAAAGTACTGTTTCCAGTCTATCACTTGGATCCATGGCAAAATAAAAATTTTCTACATCCTGTCTTTAGGAGCAACATGAACAGTATTTACACTTCACTTTCTGACCTCAAAATACAAATTGCACCACACAGACAATATGACATCGTCCCTGCCTTCTCTCAGCTTTTGCAGAACCTGTGTTCTAGGGCAGGCAGCCAAATACTCAGTCCTGTATGTGTAGGTAGGCACAGTGCCTTGCATTTGGGTCTGTTGGAAGCAAACTGAATCCTGACATGTAAGTAGGAAGTCAGTATGTAAAAGTGATGCTGTGGGACATTTCACATCTCTTGAGGACAGTGTCACTAGTTTCATGAGCTATTTGGAGTAAAACTTGTTTACTCTCAACACAAGTGTCTATGTAAGCTAAACTGAATACATCCTTTACTGCAAACACCAGACTGAACACCAGTGTTTTACACTCCATAGTGAGCAGGGAAAGGGAGAGTTATATACTTACATTTCTTTTGTTATGCATATTATTTGTATGTTTGAAATTACTGTGTGTCCAACTTTTTTAAAAATCTAGTAGGTTCTGTGTGGAGCTATTTTAATATCCAAAATGTCAAACATCCTTCCCAAATTAAAAAATGAAAAAAAACCAACCCTGACATTTGAGGCCTCATTTTTTTCTCAAGATATATGCATTTATATACAAATAAATACTGAGTTATATTAATATTCCATCTGAATCTGGTATCATACACATGTAGCTGCATCTGAAATAGCCAGTTTCTGGGCCATTGAGCTATTTTGCAGGTGATTCTCCGTTGCTGCTTGTATGCAAATCTTGCTTACAAGCACTCCTGTAGAAATCTTGCATACTCAGTTACTGCGTTACTTGTATTTTCAATTAGAAAGTAGCAACCTCTACCTAAATGGTAATGTCAACCACTCAGGTGATGCCTAGGTAACGAAATAACTACTCAGTGTTCCTGTCATGATGGTGTCCATTTTAACTGAAGTAGGATCACTGCAAAGTTACAAATCATGAAGCAAGCACTTAGCAAGACTACAAGCAAAACCTACACCCTCATGTATTTCTTTAATTAAATATTCTTGAACCAAATTGCTGAAAAAAGGAATTTTGGAAGATGGACAGGAGGCTAAAGAAACGTAAAGGGCAGTGACTCTGGATTTGGACTCATCTGTCATATCTGGATTGACAATTTCAAATGTGAGACTATGTCTTTTCTTTAAGACTTGTCCTCCTTGATCAGTCTGCTGTCAAAGATCTGTGATTCATGGTTGTTCTGAAACAGGGAAAATAACTTCTGGCAGCAACACCTGGGAAAGAAAAAGTTTCAGAGTTCATGAGATTTTAAAAATTCGTCAGACTTTTAGTAGATCCACCAAAACTTTAAGTACTAGAGGAAATCATAATGAATAATCTCCTTGCTGATATTTGTCTTTGGCTGCTCTGCTCCAGCTGCCTGGTCACTTAATGCATACAAAGATGCAAGATGCATATGAAGATGCATATGAATGCAAGAAGGAGGGGCATCAGAATGTGACAGTCATCTGCTGTAAAAATGTGTGATAAGTATGTGCATTAGGTGCAGAAACCGCAGTCAAATTGTGCTATTTGCTGACTAGCTCTGCCAGTTAGCCAAGGCGCAGTTACGTTGTCCAGCAGCAGTTCATGGTACGTATTATATCCTGTCACTTACATGACCTCAGAAAGTCTTTAGACAAGTCATGTCTTACATGGTAGAGAATCTGAAACGATTGGGTGGAGGAATCAGCTCTTCTGGACTCGGTCCACAACAAGGAACCTCAGAGCTGAAGAAACCATCTCAAATGGATCCCTGCTGTTCTGCAGAGATCATCACTTGGTCCCTCTATTCAGCAGCAGTGATGCCTGGGAACCCTGATAGTCCTTGACATGAGAGAGAACTTATATGTTGTTGATATAACATTGGATTGTGAAAACTTCATCATCAGGAAATAGGGCAGGGATATGGGGAAAGAAACTAGGGAAAACTTCAAATTGTGCAAATAAGGAAGTTCTCTTCAGGATGAATTTTGCTCTTGGATAGTGTTGAAGAGAAAAAGAGAATAAAAGGAGAAAGATGTGTAAAGGAAGCACGTGTTATCCAAGGCATCAGAAGAAAAAAGTGAAGGAGCTCTGGTGCCTTTACCAGTTCAAATAAGAACGTTAAAGCCCTGGTTTGCATTCCTGGATCATATCTCATTACAGTCAAATGTATGATGCTGCTTACTTTGATAAATAATAATCAAAATAATAAAAAATTACTTTGGACTTGTAATGTGGAAAGAAAATAATGTGCACAGCCTAGTGCACTTCATATGAGTGTACAAAAAGTCCTCAGATAAACATGAAAGTATAACCAAATTAGGTTCTCTGGATAAAATTCTCAAGGACTGATGAGGTATTTATTTTTTTTAAATCTGCTAAGCTGAAATAAGGGAAGTATATAAGTCTGAAAATCTTGTGGCACAATTGAGTAGAAAAGCTTGAGTTTTGTCAAGTATGATATGCCTGGGGGCTTTCATATTATTCAGATGATGTCAAATGCAGAGCAAACAGCATAAATGCTGAGCTATGAGAAATATTGTGTGAATAAATATGTGCCTATCACACTTTAGGCATAAAATATTCATGTATTTCAACGCTAATTCTTCCCTAACTGGACTGCTTCCTGAAAAAATAGAGGATGTTTTTACAGAAAAGTCACTGGCTAAAATTTATACTTAATATGACTGGTACAAACAGTGGCTAGAAACACTAAATAATCCTTTTTTTAAACTCCATCCTCTTTTAATTCTGAACCTTCATATTACAGGGTGATAATTACAGAAGTAAACTTTGCACAGGGGCAAACAGCATTTTTTCTGCATCATTGCCTAATCGTGTGGAACTGGTTGGGATTCAAGTCCAGACCCTGAATTCACTGATATCTCAGAAGCAGCTATGGATTAGCGTTTAATAAAGAATAGGTCAGCTATGACCAGCTTTAATTGAAAAGGGACAGCCAGAGATAATTTCAAATGTAACAACATGGTTTTGTGCCCATTTGAAGGGAAGAAGAGCTCTCACTTCCTTAAGTGCCGTTAGTGCTTGTGGGAAAAAAGCACCATTTTCAAGCCCTCTGATCAGGCTCGGGAGAAATACTAAACAAAAAATTGTGTATATATACTATATTTATTGGATATTTTGGTCATTTGCAGCCCTGTGGTTTGAGGGAGACAGCTCACCTGTTTGTATGGCAAGTCTGAAGAGCAGAAGCAGTTTTAATCAATGCACAAGCATTGCTCAGCTCCTCCGTCACACTCCAAGTAAGCCCATATGCAATGCAACGATCTGATTCTGTGCCTCTGTTCCTAGATCTGTACCTTTGGAATGATAATCTCTAGGGATAAATAATGGTCTTTAAACTTGTGGGGCACTGTGATAATGGAGTGATACAACAAAGATATCTGTAAAGAGATAGGTGCTCCAAAGCAATCTCTTTCCAGGGAAAACAGCATGCACCCTACTGACATTGCAATTACCTATCACTGCCCAAGCCTGCCTTCACTTGCTTTTACGCCTGCAGGATTCCTCGGCCGTGTTATTGGTATATTTACCTCAGCTAGTTCACTCTTCTCTTCCATAGCATTCCCAAGCAGCAGGTTCCTGGGGCTTTACCCACCTTCTCAAGAAGACAGCAGTGAGCTTTTGTGAGCTCCCTATTTGTTTCTCGCTTGAACTTCGTATTCCTTGAGCTCTACACAAACCTTGCCCCAGGACATTTTATGTATTTTCATTATGTTTGCACACAACTCACCACTTGTGTTTCCTGATGTATTTTTTACTACAGTTCCTGACATCTGAATCTGATTCCCTGTAGTTCTTTCCCTAAAAATTCTCAATCTTCTTCCAATCTCAGATGAAGATGTACATTTTAGCACATGCTTATATATCTTAATTTTCTCTTTGCATTTTTTATATATATAACCCATCAACTTTGTTGCTAATCTAAATAAAACACTGAGGAATCTATGGTATATTAAAAAGACCAAGTTACATAAAATGTGGCTGAATTGCATTGGCCAGATTCTTCTTTTTCACATTAGTTGGCAAAGACGACCATAATTTTCCACAGAAGTACACAGATACACTCCGGAGAAAGAGACTAGGACACAGTATATTTTATGAGAAGACTTGACATCAATCCTAGATGCTGTGCAGTGCACCAGAAGCTGCTCACCTCTGTGGTGGGCTGCTCTAGATTGAGCAAGAAGCTGGTCCAGGATCAGGAAATTGGCATTGCAGCAAACAAGAGGTGTTACAATAAGAAACAGCCCAAGCAAGAGCTCCTGTGAAAGAAACCTGGTGTGTAAATCCAGGATTCTCCTTGCTGTCTTCAGTGAAACGCTTTTTTAGCCCTTGATACTCAGCAACTTCCTTATTGCCACAAAGCATTAGTGTATGAATCTCATAGGCACAGGAGGAGTAGTCCATGCTCATCTTGCATCCTTGATCACCTTAGGTCTGTATACAACCTCCAAAGCCACAGGGCCAGCAGAGCTGCGGTAAGGCTTTAAAATCACTTTAAGGTTCTTATATCAAATGAGTTTTCCATGCCCCTGCTCTGAGGCTGTCAGAAAACAGAGTGCGTATGCTGCCCCCAGAGGCTGTGTCCCTGGTAAAGAAGTCAGGCATTGCTAATTACTGAAGTGCCTTACTGTGTCCTTTGGCTTAAGTAACCAAGGGACTGATCCAAAGAGACCACAGGAATCAGTGGGAATTTTCTTCCATTTACTTCAGCAGGCTTGGGGTCAGGCCTTTGTTGCAGTGTTCCAAAACCTGCTTAAATGCCCCTCGAGTTTCTGCTGGTCTCATAAACTCTGTCAATTGTTCCCAGATGCAATGTGCAGAAAATAATTTTCCTTTTCTGTGAGATTTCAAATACAAACAGCACGCAATATGAGAAGTCTGTGGGCAGCTTTTTGACTTTTGTCCTAGAAACTCCAGACTGGCCATGCATAACCTTTCTTGAATAGAAAAAATAACAATAATTCAAATTGATTTGGATGTGAGTGCAGTCAAAAGGATTGAAACTGGCTGAAAAGACCCTGGCTTGGAAGGAACATCAAACACCACTGAGGAGAGAGATAAGAAGAACAGAGAATGGAACTGTGAGCAGGAAATTATAAAAGGAAATTCAAACCAGAAAACTAAAGTTAATACATCTTCATCCAAATTCTGTCTTCATTTGCACCTTATGTATTTCCTTTGTTCCTGATCTTCTCCTCTCTTGATGGCTTTCAATAGGCCTGATAAGGCCATTGGCTTCAACAAGGGTGTTGCTGTTTTGCCACAGTGCCATTGCGAAGTACCTCAGCCTCAAAGACTGGGAGATGACTGCATGTGAGCTGGAAGAACATGCTCAAGTTTTTCACAGTCTTCAGGAAAAATAAATATACATTATATTTGCATTTCTGTTCCTACATTATCCTTTTTTTCTTGGGACATGCCAGGAAAGGAATAATTTATTATTATACAGTCAAACAGGGATCTGGCATTTCCTAGTTCAGTGAGGGATGTGATGTGTCCTAATGAACTTCCAATTAGCCTCACAACAGTGATCCTGAAAACTGAAAAGAGAGAGTAGGCAGATTTGTTAGTGTGACGCTGAATAGAAGAAAATTTAAATTTAGTATTAAGAGACTTGAAACTAAGTGTCATTTCATATTGGAAGAGTTAGAAGGGAAGTGTTTCCCTTGAAATGTGCTAAAAGACCTATTTTTTGAGATGCCTGAGAAGCAGTGGAAGATGAGTACACTCCAAGAGGCAGTCCTTCGTTGGCAGGAGTAGGAACCAGGTAGCCTTAAGGTCATATGTGTCTAAAATGGATCCTGCAATGATTTCAATGGAATGGGTCTAATATAATGTTAACAGCTGAATTCATCACTTCACTGGAGGATCAGTACTTATTTGAAAGTGTTCACACACTGTTATATATTTAGAAACCAACAACAGCCTAGTTTCAGCTGCTTGTCACACATGTAGGATGGGTGTTAGATAAAAGTGACATAGATTAAAAAAAAAAAAGAGAGAGTTTTAAGTATGAACCACAGAGGCTCCTCCAGTGAAAAGTCCAGGAGCCTGAAGAATTAGTTGAGATCTTGTCAAGGACATTTATTCCAGGGGTTTAATGAAGCCTGGGTGCCAAACTTACTTCAGGGAAAAAAAAAAGGAAAAAAAGGAAAAAAAGAAAAAGGCTAACGAGCTAGCCTTCAATTTGCAGTTATAAATTTGAGATACTATATCTAAGACACGTGGTTTAATATTTAGTACTACAGAATGTATCTGCTTCTGTATCTAGTTCATTTTAGAATAAACAATCTATAACCAAAATTGATTTATATAACTAAATGGAGCAATTATGATTAGGCCAGAAAATATCTGTAATCCATGAAAATCCAGTGTGTAGTGAGGCAATTAGATAAGCCACCAGTGCAATACAGTTAGATATACCGTACAAATAAGTGACCTGATTGTTCTGTTGTGCTGGTGTTAAGCAGATGTAAAACAGTTTAAATTTAGATCTAGTGGCTTGCTATGTGCTTTTTATTCAGATTGGATTTTCTCTGACTTCCTTTGAGTACAGCGATACATCTAATGTCATGGGGAGCAGCAACAATTTACTAATATTTGTTTGCTAGTTTAAACATTTGTTGGTTTGTTAGGATGGACATAAAGATAGAAAGAAAAAGGGAGGAAGGACTGAGGGACTATTTATTTGGGGAAGAAAATGCAGACATACAAACTAAAGGTAAACACTTCATCCAAGTTGATTTTCACATCCATATACCCCTCACAGTATGTGCCTGGTAAAATCAATACAATTTACCTTTTCTTTTGATGGAAATAGATTCCTGTTTCTTTGCAAGCTACAATTCTGAAACTGTTTTCTCTCCTGTGTGCTATTTTTTTAACTCTGTGGTCTGTATTTGGGGTTTATAATCTTAGCAGTTCAGTAGCATGTACTTCGATACTGTTCTCTGTCTTAAAAACCTTGTGTATCCCATTCTTCCCTTGAAAGCAAAACCTCCAGGGGTTTTTTATGTTTTTAAGACTAGGAAGACTGCAAGGTAAAGAAAGCAAATAAACAAGCCATTTAAATTAATTGATAGATTCTAACTGCCATGTCTAACTTGATTGTAGTGCCAATGGAAGAGGCAGGAAGGCTCAGCAGACCAACCCCACCATGGAGATGTACACCCGGGAAAGCGTAGGGTATCGAGAGGGACAGACAGTGACTAGATAAAATCAGATGCCTTGGGAAAATACAATGGGAAATGTGGGGTTGGTTCAGATATGAATAGAAAGTCTTATTGCTTTTGTTATTGCCGATGCTGCTGTTGCTGGGTTTTACATATTCTTCACTCTTTATTTCTTTCCTTTTTATTATTTTTTTTTCCTGAGAAAAACAGATATATATCACACCCACATCTTGAAATGTGCTGCATTCACAAGCCTCTGAATGACAAAATACATGAAGAAATCTAACACAAAAGATGAATTGCAAGAAAATAGAATGATGCATAAAAACAGAAAACAGAAGAGTGTAGATTAAAATCCAAGAGGTGTTTATAGAACTGAGTCAACAAATCAGCTTGAACATATTCATACATTTACTTTAGGCCTATCTATAATTCAGTTTCTAGATTGTTTGCCTGAGTACGTAGGAACTGATTGCCCTCTTGCTTGTTTGTTTAAATCAGGAACATCTTCGGTGCATTTACTAATATAACAGTGACATAATGAAGAGATGAGTCAGTCACAGAAAAGAGTTATATAATAGTATTTTAAAAGGGTGTGCCATAGTTTACTTTTAGGAAAAAATAATTTTTATAAGCTCTTACCAAGAGATTAACAAGTCACACTATATGCTGGTAACCAATTCCTCAGTGGCTCAGTCTTGAGCTATGCTGATGGAAGATCTGTTTGGGTATGTGAGTGACTGAAATGAGCACAAGGCAGTACTCTCCCCCCGTGATATTACTGACTGCAATTTACGCAGGCCCTGCACATGCCAACTGGTTGTCATTTACAAAAGATGTGAGGCCCATTCCTGGACTCACATACAAATCCTCTATTGAACCCCCTTTTTGTAGCTTTCACATCCAACTCTGCTTCATGTGGTCAAGAAGCAGCAGTGAAGCCACATGATATATTTGGTCTTCCACAATTATTTATCAGTCTTTTTGGAGCAAGGGAGTAAATAGAGAGAGCAAATTTGGAACAAATATAGATAACAGTTCATATTCAGTCCCCATGGTTAAACAAAGTCAGCGTTGGACAATGAATACATTTGAGGAAATTGTGACTTGCATGTGGATAGTCCCACAAACAGGAAATGAGACTAAATCAATATGATAAATTGCACCTTGCAAATGAGTCACAGACATACTTTTGCAAGCATTGATTGCATTGAGAGCTATATGGAAGAGAGAAATAGAGGGACTGTTTCCTGGCATAGTGTGCATCCTGCCCCATCCAGGGCCATCTAATGGTAGTTCCCAGGCAGGTCCCACAATCTCCCACCTACTGTGGTGCTGACATCTTGTTGCTGGAAAATATATCCACAGTGACCAGGGAGCATCACTGTGAGAGCTCTAGTTCACACCAGTGCTCAGATCACCTTGCAGAGAGCAGTCAGAAAATGAGGCCTCGGTTCTTTGATGGTGAGCTATTTTGGTCTGTGAATTTTGGACACTTGCAGTGTGGAGGTACTCAGCCCTTTACATATATGCTTCATGCGATTGAACTATAAAGCATGTATGTAAATGCATACAATGGGGGTTGACCTTTTCTCAGTGGGAGCTGACCTCTTTTCCCTAGTGACAAGCAATAGGACAAGAGGAAATGGCATCAAGTTATGCCAGGGGAGGTTTAGATTGGATATTACAAAAAACTTCTTCACAGGGAGGGTTGTTAGGCATTGGAATGGGCTGCCCAAGTGGAGTCTCCATCCCTAGAGTTATTTAAAAGATGGTTAGATGTGGTGCTGAGGGACATGGTTTAGTGGTGGATGGCAGGTTAGGGTGATGGTTGGACTCAATGATCTAAAGGGTCCCTTCCAACCAAGACAATTCTATGATTCTATACATGTCAGTGGTGAATTTCAGCCTCATTAGCAACTGTTACATCTCCCTGTAAACTCACTTGGCTTATGTTGTATTTATCACGGTTTATGTTGTATTTATCAGGACATAGATACATAGGGGTAAACAAAGATTCCAGATTGTTAGCTGGGAATGTGAAAATAAGATTGCTGGTTTTATATAGAATACACTTATGAAATAAGAAGCAGACAAATGTGCTGATCTTAGACTGGTGTCTCCTCTATCTCTGATATTTTCCAAGAGGTGTGAAGAAGGTGTCAGCTGATGCAGACTGTTAGACAGCTGTGCACACTTTTGCATGCGGTCTGGGTTTCCCTGTGGGCAAGTGCTATGTCCAGAGCTACTCTTTTGGGACGTAGGAACATAGGGGGTCAAAGAGAATTTGATGCAAAATGATTTCACAACATTTCTTAGCTTTCCAATTATATAGATATCAGATGTTTCTTAGATATCCATCAATAGATACAGAGATAGACAAAACTTGGGAGATAAAACTATCGCGTCATTGGTGCTACCAGATGGAGCAATTTTTCTATATTTCTGGGGATCTGATCCCCCTTTCTCTCAGTTAAGACTGAGAATATGGACATATTAGATGGCAAGGCTATTCAGTCTGAAAAATCACAGAATCACAGAATCACAGAATTGTAGGGGTTGGAAGGGACCTCGAGAGATCATCGGGTCCAACCCCCCTGCCAAAGCAGCTCCCTAGCTCATATTGCTCAGATAGGCGTCCAGGCGGGTCTTGAATATCTCCAGTGAAGGAGACTCCACCACCCCCCTGGGCAGCCTATTCCAGTGCTCAGTCACCCTCACTGTGAAAAAGTTCTTCCGCATGTTGGTGCGGAACTTCCTATGCTCCAACTTGCAGCCATTGCCCCTTGTCCTATCCCCACAGACCACTGAAAAGGGGCTGGCTGATTCCCCCTGCATCCCCTGCTTCAGATAATTATAAACTTTGATTAGGTCCCCCCTTAGTCTTCTCTTCTCAAGGCTGAACAGTCCCAGCTTACTCAGCCTTTCCTCATAGGGGAGATGCTCTAGGCCCTTAATCATCTTCGTAGCCCTTCTTTGGACTCTTTCCAGGAGATCCCTGTCCTTTTTATACCAAGGAGCCCAGAACTGGACACAATACTCCAGGTGGGGCCTGACCAGGGCAGAGTAGAGAGGGAGGATCACCTCCTTTGACCTGCTGGCTACACTCCTCCTGATGCATCCCAGGATCCCATTGGCTCTCTTGGCCACCGAGGCACACTGCTGGCTCATGGCCAACCTGTCATCTACCAGGACCCCCAGGTCCTTCTCCACTGAGCTCTTCTCCAGCAGGTCAATAATAAATCTGTTACTAATAAAGAAAAAAGGAGTAGGAGAAACTTGTGGGGAGGACTTAAATGGGAGTATACTGATAAGAGTAAGTGCTTTTTGCTCAGCACAGGTAAGTATTGTGTGTGCATATTTGTGGGTGAGAGAGAAATGCTTTCGGAAACACACACATTTTTCAGTGCAGGTAGAATAACAGTTTTTACTCCTGAGAATACTCAGGTGACAGACAAAGTAGTGCTTAAAGAAACTTTCAGCTGAAGTGTTATTTCTACAGCCATTATCAGCTGCGCTCCCATGACTAAAATGCGTTCCTCTAGAGAGAGAGGAAAGCTAACAGAGCTTCTAGCCAATTCACAGGAAATCTGTTTTTTCTTCTTCAGAAAGGAGCAGAGGGAGTACTAGGTGAAAAAATTCACTTTGTTGAGACCAGATTTTCAGCACACAAACAGACATGAAATGGACAATTATATAAGAAGTTAAAGCCCCAGTCACACAATGGGGAATCCCAAGGCCTCTTGTTTTTAATGGTATGGTGACATTTGAGACCAGATGAGCACTTGCTCTTTCAGAGTACAGCACACATGATGAGGTAGTAAAAGTTTTCGATTGCCAGAACTATAAATCAGTTTGAGGAGTTCTAGTTTTCTAATCTTGCATGCTTGAAATGATACCACTTTATGCATATCAAAGACCAGAATATATTTCTGTTACGTGGTCTGTATTAGGATAGCATAGATTCATAATAGCCACACCACATTTATACCAGTTGATGGTATGACTAACTGAGATAAGACGTTTCTATCATCTCTCAGAGAAACAGAGGTTATCAAACCCATTTTGCAGATGGAAAAGCAAAGACTCTCACGTATCTTCTGTAGCAGTGTTTGAAAAATGCTGTTAATTTCCAGGGCCCATTCTGTCTCTGCTGTGCCCAGTCTGTAGGTACTCTTCTTCCTCGCTAAATACTACTATGGAGGCCAAAGGGCACAAGGTGCAATTTGTAGATAAAACAACCACAGAAGTTGGTAGCCCACAGACAGAAGTCTCTTCCAGAGACCCTATTCTGCAGTCTTTCATCTGTCTCTCCTAAGAGCTGTGTAGATTTAAAAATATGTTTTGCAGTTATTTCTGTTTCCATTTCAGTACAGCGTTATAAGGTGTGATGGAACTCTGTCAGCACAGACCTTTTCAGTGACATGCCACAGAGAGACATTTTGAAATGCAGGATAAGTAAGGGTTAAAAATTGTTCAGGGGAACCAACTAGTATCTCTAATTTTAGGTTGTCCCAAAATACCCAGCAAGAGAGATTTCATTAATTTTTAAAATATTTTGTATTATTGTTGTTGTTGTTGATGATGATGCTATTATTATTATTATTTTCTCATTTATATTATATGCAGAAAAAGGTAGAAAAAAAAGTCTGGGTTTAACATACAATATGTATTAGCCACTATCCTATTTGTCAGGTAGCTGAATTCATCGCATTGCTTGTACTGTTGGTCATTAGCTTTAGCCATTACCCGGTGTTCTGGCATGTCAGGACAGAGGAAAAGAAACATGAGCCAGTAACTCCTCTGCACTTCAGAAAGTGCGAAAAAAGTCAAGGACACGTTTTCAGAAATACAAAGAATGCTGGGAAGTATTTCCAGCCACATCGGTGTCTCCAAACAACCATTCCCCACAAAATCAGACATATACAGAAGGTCCCTTTCTTAACATGGTCTGAGCACAATGCATATCTGTGTCTGCGCTGTGTATATCAGCACTATTAGATAAGAAATAGAAAATGCCTGAGGTCATGAGAGAAACAGCCAGCCAAAGGAGATGATGGGAAGCATTAAGATTTTGAAACTGACTGGTTAGTTTTGGTATTGAAGGAAAGAGTTAATGTCTGGAATACTTAAGTATAGCATATCTAATTCACTGAGATGAACAAATTATCTAGGGTTGAGCTAAAAAGAACCCTGGTTTTAGACTACAAGAGAAAGACCACTGCTTTGAACTATAAGAAGTCAAAAAATCCTGCTTTAAACTACAAAAAAGAGGTACCAGTAAGAAGAACCTTGCTTTAGTTGAGCAGCAAAATATTTCTGCTTTGAAATACAAGTACAGGAGAAAAAATCCTATGGTATTCTGAGATGAAGTAAGAAATGTGCTTGTAAAACAAGGACAAAACCTGGGTCTGGGCATTCGAAAAAGAACAAAGAAACAGCTGTAAATACAGCAGCAGAGTTCTGTTAGCTAATGGTCAATTCTTAAGACTGAAAAGAACTTCTGAGTCATGGTGGCCAGTAATTTGGTCTTTCCTTAGCCGTGTTACTTACCTAACTGCTTCATGTGCTCTCACTGTTAAACACAGCTGACTGCTTACCTAGCTCGCAGAGGTGGGGATAGTTTTTACAGTGCTTTGAAGATGTTAAGCCTTCTCTCCGTGCTATGTATTGTTATTATGCTTTGCTATGGATGATTACAATGCAAAGGAGAGAATGAAAGCCTGCTCCAATATAGAAAAGATAAATGAACTGTTTAGCTGTAAACAAGAGTAGGTAATGTAGCAAATATAGCAAAATATTGAACAAAAAACCAAAGATGAGGAAGAAAGAAGTAAGCAAGAACACTCTTCCAAGTACATCAATCATCCATGAAATGGAAATGACTTGGAAGTAATATGCAACAGGGTGAATTTCCATATGGAAATGACTTGCAAAAAGGAAAGTGCCATTTGCTTCCCTCCAATCAGATGAAGTAGCCTCTTGCTGTAGCATTGCCATCTGGTGGGGACAAGTGACAGTTTTCACAGCCGGTGTTCTCCAGGGAAGGTCATCCAGGTAGAGCTGAGGCAGGACCCACCAGGTATCGATACCAGAAATGCCACTGCCCGCAAAGACTGTTGCTTGATTGATCTCTCTGAGTGCTCCACCGTACTGAGGAGACTGACTGTGCTAATCTGAGAGCAAATGCAATATGTAATGGTGCTTCTGCTAATGGGTAAACAGAAGAAAGCTAGTCATGCTGAAGAGTATGTGCTGAGTACTTAAAAAATAATACAAAGTTAGGGAGACATATGGGTAAATGAATTCCAAATACTGGATCCTTCATCCATTCATCTGTACAGTGTAACAAGCCCTTTTCTTTAATATTTCAAATAAAAATGGAGAAATAATGAGACAGAGCATATGTACTTGTACTTCTGTATGCATTAAACAAAGAGTTTGCTTTGGATGGCCCGATAATTATGTCCAGCATAATGAAGACATATGAGAAAAACACAAAATTAGTTTTGTCTTGCAAAAAGAATCAAAATATGCTGAATTCTGTTGTGGGTTTTTTTTCAGTCAAGCAGACACAATAGAAGAGAGAATGAAGATGTCAGGAACAGAAAGGTCCATGTTCTGCAGAATGTTCTGCTGTTTCAGAAGTGAATACAAATTGTGGTATAAAATTTTTGCATGTCCAAAGTCAGCCAGTTAAGTTAAACCTTTCCTAAGAAAACGCTGATGTATGTGGGCTAAAGCATATTTCCAATATGTGACAAGACAAATCAATTGAAAGAGCAGTAGCCCAGATAAAACTGGATTCCCTGCAGTTACTTTATCTTCACGAATGAAAAGATTAAAGTCAGTCTTCTTCAGGGAAGCCAGAATCTGAGTTTATTTTCACCCATGTTTGTCAGATCACCTCTGCTGACTCCATTCATCAGCCCCTTGCAGCAGTGAGCTTTCTGTGGCATCATTCAAAGGCATCAAAACAGAAAGTCCTTCAGATATTGATTCTGCCACTAAGTATTAGGCACACTGTTACATTTGATTTTTATGGATTGTTACCTTCCTCATGGGCCTTTCTATTCCAGGTTCCCCAGAGATCGATGAACGTGCATGCTAAATAGAACCTATCAAATATTATTGTTCGCTCATTTTAAACCATACATTACAACAAGCAGGATGGAATTCAACATGCCAGCCAAAGCTACTAGGGAGCTACAGTTCACCTTCCTGTTGGACCAAGATCAGTAAGGACTTCTGTACTGCCAAAGGGTATCCTGCACAAGGAACAACTGTGCCCTTCTAAGCTGCTTGCTTGAATTACTAGATACCAGCATAAACTTTCTCCAGCTTCCTAAACATTTTGCAAAATTGGAGTATGGACCCATTTTCCTTCTGTAGTTTATGGTGTCCCTTCCAACACTGTGATGCAGCCTGGAAGGCAAGAGGCTAAGTGGTCTTCTGGCCAGTGATTAAATGGTATGACATCAAACTCTACCCATGTTGTGGTACCAGCACCAGAGCAAACCCATGGGCTTTCCACAGTCTATATGACTCATTTTAGGGTTTTATGCTCTGGCTTAAGGAAGTTTAGTGACATTGAGCAGGTTTTTTCCTACATTGTTTCACAGAATCACAGAATCGTAGGGGTTGGAAGGGACCTTGAGAGATCATCGGGTCCAACACCCCTGCCAAGGCAGCTCCCTAGCTCATATTGCACAGATAGGCGTCCAGGCGGGTCTTGAATATCTCCAGAGCTGGAGACTCCACCACCTCCCTGGGCAGCCTGTCCCAGGGCTCTGTCACCCTCACTGTGTAAAAGTTCTTCCCCATGTTGGTGCGGAACTTCCTGTGCTCCAGTTTACAGCCATTGCCCCTTGTCCTATCTCCACAGATGACTGAAAAGGGGTTGGCCAATTCCCCCTGCATCCCATACTTAAGATATTTATAAACATTAATTAGGTCCCCCCTCAGTCTTCTTTTCTCCAGACTGAACAGCCCCAGCTCACTCAGCCTTTCCTCATACAGGAGATGTTCCAGGCCCTTAATCATCTTCGTAGCCCTTCTCTGGACTATCTCCAGGAGGTCCATGTCTTTTTTATACTTTCAGCTCTATGGAATGTTATGTGTTGACTTTCTGAAGAAAAAGAACTGTCATGTTTCTGAAAGTGAAGAATATGACTTGCAACTTTATCTCAGAACAGGGAAAAGAAACAGGAGCACCAGAAACTGGGTGCAAGACAATTGGAGAGAACAAAATGTGGGAAGTAGCTAAGTGTTTGTAGGAGCAAAGGTCCTTCTGCAAGGATCTTGGAACAGAGGAGTAGGGAGGCTCTTCAGAGGGATCTGAACAGACTGGACCAATGGGCTGAGACCAATGGGATGAAGTTTAACAAGGCCAAGTGTAGAGTGCTACACATAGGACATAATAACCCCATGCAGCGCTACAGGCTTGGGGGAAGACTGGCTGGAGAGCTGTCAGGCAGAGAAGGACCTGGGGGTGTTGGGTGACTGCAGACTGAATATGAGTCAGCAGTGTGCTCAGGTGGCCAAGAAGGCCAATGGCATCTTGGCTTGTATCAAAAACAGTGTGGCCAGTAGGTCTAGGGAGGTGATTGTGCCCCTGTACTGGGCATTGGTGAGGCCACACCTCGAGTACTGTGTCCAGTTCTGGGCTCCTCACCACAAGAAGGACATGGAGGTCCTTGAACGAGTCCGGAGAAGGGCAACCAGGCTGGTGAATGGGCTGGAGGGCAAATCCTATGAGGAGCGGCTGAGGGAGCTGGGGCTGTTTAGCCTAGAGAAGAGGAGGCTGAGGGGAGACCTTATCACCGCCTACAACTACCTGAAGGGAGGTTATAGAGAGGTAGGTGATGGTCTCTTCAGTCAGGTGACAGGTGATAGGACAAGGGGCAATGGCATGAAGCTGTGCCAGGGCAGGTTTAGATTGGATGTTAGGAAAAAAGTTTTTACTGAAAGAGTTGTCAGGGCCTGGAACAGGCTGCCCAGGGAGGTGGTCGAGTCACCTTCCCTGGATGTGTTCAAAACAAGGGTAGATGAAGTACTTAGGGATATGGTTTAGTTTAGGATGTGAATGGTTGGACTTGATGATCTTAAAGGTCTTTTCCAACCTTGTTATTCTGTGATTCTGTGATCTTCCTCTGACTCCTGCCAGGTAGCTAGACTGAGCACCAATTCTCCTGGCATTAGATAGAAAAGGGTGACAAAACAATGAGAGAAGACAGCATTTAGGTTTTATCAGACTGGTGAAGTGGTCCCATGAAAAGTGAAGTCCAGAGCAGCCTTTCTCTCCTTGGTTTGGATCAATGCACACAGACTGCCCAGGTCTACTGGCGTGTGTCTTTTCCCTTTGTCGTACCCTGAAGAATCTTTTCTCTCCTTGAATCCTGTTGCTGTGCCCTTCTAAGTGGAGGGTTTGGATGGATATGATTTTTCAAGATTTCTTAATCTCCAAGTGATTATTTTTTAGCTTAAAAATCTAGAAAGTACTTTAGTTGAAAGTACTTTCCTATTGTACATATTTCATATTGAAATATACAAGGTTGGAAAAATTATGGGATTTCTACAATAAGTAAAAATCTGCTCTACAATAAGTTCTAGAACACTATCCTGGGGGGTATTTAAATCTCTGCACATAATAAAAACTTAAATTGCAGCATATGAAGCTTTGATAATCCTTGCAATGTGAGGAGATACATTCTCCCTCCCTTCTGCCTGGTTTCTATTATGTAACATTGAATTCTAGTTAAATGTGTCTCTCAGTTCATGTGGGCCATATGGAATTAAAATAATCTGAAAAACAGGTGCCATTCGGCATGGTGTTTCTGGGAATATAGGGCTTGATCCTCCCTTGCAGCATCCACAGGTTGACTGTTTCCACCAATTCAAGATGAGAGCAAAGTGGGTGGGAAGCAGTATCGAATTTGAGGGTTAAATACCCACTGAATGGCAGCAGTATGAGAAAACAACTAGAAGAATGAGCTTTGCAGAGTGTCCTATAGCCGTTGCTTTCCGGGATTGTTATGCAGAATGCAAAGTCCTACAGATAGAAATAAATAGATACGGATATAGATATAGGAATATAAATGAAAAATACTTTTCTCAAATCTTCAGCATTTCTGGAATGCAGCTGGGGCAATACACTTTTTTCCCTTTTTAAAAAAATTTGTAAGTGCCTATCAATGTGGAAATGTAAAGTGTCTCATAGAAATCACACTGATATTTGTCTGTGGGTGTATTTCACCCCAGCAGGAGTTTAACAAGTACAGTTAAGGGACAAACACGCTAAGACAGTGGACTCCAAGCCCACAACTTTAGCATTACAAGCATTACTGCAGTATAACAGGAGAGGCTCAAACATGAAATCAGTTCGTTTGGGTTTCAGATTTTGTGCAGTGAAAAAACATTTGTTGATCAAGCAGAAACAAATGCCACTTTTTGTTGGTTAGATTGATTATTTAAGTTATAGCCAGGTACATCAGTAGCTATAGCTCAAGTACAAGGCAGAAGGCACAAATAATAATGCACTTGCCATTTTCACACTCTATCAAATCCAACTTTTACCTTGCAAACTCTTTATTTCACTTACTACCTTGCAGGACAGTTGTTTATACCACTATTTAATTAAAACCAATTATCACAGAGTGATCCCATTGTCTGCATTGCAGTCCCTTTGCTTTACTTAAGAGTGCTCTGAATTTACACCAGCTTGACAATTAAAGCTCCAAACCAGTTGTGAAAGCCTTTATATCTGGTTTTCATTAGTTCATATTAAACAATTCATTGGCTTGATTTTCACTTCAGTGAGCCTTCTCATAAAATCTCCCTAGGCATAATGGTGGTATCACATAGGAAGAGAAATGAATTAATACATCAGCAGAAACACTAACTAGAAGGCTATTTTTTTTCCTCACATTTTATTATTTTGCAGATATACTTGTCAGTCATGTGCAAGATATACTGAGACCAAGGCAGTGGGAAAGCAGCACTAAGTCAAAAGGGTGCTTCGACACTGTATTCTGTGTTCATTTGCTGAAGCAGGTGTGTAGTCAGCATATCTCTGCTGAAGAGAATTATTCTTTAGATGGTCTCTTCTTAGTATTATAATGGCACCACTAAAGCTGCAATAATTAAGAATCTCTCAGCATTTCATTACAAAACCATATTTTCAAGTGGATATAGAAATTGCATATAGAGAAATTTTGCTTCTTGTTCAAGTGTCTTCCTAAAATTAGCATTCTGAGTCGCTTCTTAAAAAAAAAACCACACATATTAACTTGTTCATAATCATGACTTTATGAGTATTCAGCTCAGAAAACATGGAGGAACAGCTGTGGCCCAGTAAGAAGAAATGGTTTACTCTCTTCCAGATCTGTGCAAATATTGTATAAAATGTAATATACAGAATTCCCCCGTACACAGATACAGACATGGATCATCAGAAACCTATCTGTTTAGCAGGCAAGGAGCATTCTTTTCATTTATAGGTTTTTGATGTTTAGAGGAAGGCCTGCACAAAACTGAAAATACAAATCTGCAAGATCTCATGTATAATTAACCTTATTAAAAAATTGGAAAAAGATATTTGCAGTTTAGCTTGCCTAGGATGGCAAGAAAAGTGCTTCTGTCATCTAGTTGCATGTCCAGTCCAATAATCTCTGGTCTGCCCAAATTCTCCTCCATATTCTCTTGTATGCACCTCAACAAAAGGTTGAAGGTCAGCTACAGGAGCAATGTGCTGGGAACGTATCTACTGCATAGCTTGTGCATAGCAACTGTGACAAGTTATGTAGGTGTTCTTTGGTGGCTGAGGTGCTTTAGCCCATAACTAAGCAGGCAGACAGTTCAATAGTGTAGGCAGGCACCCTGGCTTGCAAATGTAGCAGCAGAGTGACTTCAGGAGGGAAAGATCCCAAATTCATCTCCCCTGAACAGCTAGAGCAAGCCAAGATTTTCTTTCTCCAATTGTTCTTGGTCTGGTTTCACTCTTTTCCATGTGAAATGGTGTTAGCTTGTGAAGGGTAAACATGGCAGTGCTGAGAGTTTTATTCCTTGGCAGCCCCCATTCAGCTATTTTGGCACTTCCCTTTGTATGCAAAGCGTGTGTTCACCATACAGGTGTTGGACAAAGAAGGATCCGTTCTGTACTTTTGACTGTCCCCTGAACACTTTCCACAGCCCTGTCACAGGCAGTTCTGGGGTCTGAGTTCTGTCTTACATGTGTAAAAGAGCAAGAAATGCATGGGGGTTTTTACCTTCATTTATAAAGGATTAAAAAAACCAACAAACCAACAGACATTTTAATGTCTCTGTTGCACAGAGAAGTATTTAGTTAGTTTTAATTTAAAAATACCTAAAACATTTTTATTTCAGCTTTATTCAGTATTTATCCAAAAGACAGAAGCAACTCTTTTTTGGAGCATATAGTGATACAATCTATAAATAATAAAGAGGATTAATTAGGTATTTATCCAACAGATGGTCAATGAATTAAATAATACAGGTTTTAGAAAACTTCATAATTATGTATTTTTGCCTGAGAGCCCAGTTAAATCTGTATAGAACACTAAAGGATGGCATTAAAAGGCAAATGTAAATAGCAAAAGCATTGAAGTTCTCTTCCTAGGACCTACACAGTTCAACAGCAGATGTCTGCTCCTCCAATCTTGTTTTATTGGAGTTACCTATGGTTCATGTCAGTATAACGATAAGCAGACCCAAGGGTGAACTCCTGTTCTTTATAAATCATGCTTTTCTGACTTTTTTTTTTTTAATTCTTGACTTAAATAGTTCTACCTTACCTGTCAGTTTGTCAGATTGTTGATGGTAAACTATATTAAACCATCATTCCTGTTGGTGTTACCTGCTGCATATCTAATACTTGCATAACTAAATCACTCAAATGATGTGAAACAAGGTCTGTATGTGGTGGAATATATTAACCTTTTGCATATTTATCAGGAAAAAAAAAATCTAAGATTTAGTCTAATTTCCACAGAAAGATACAAATACAAAAACCCCAACAAAAATTAGATGCAAAAATATTTTGAATCCTAATGCTCAGGTTTAAGAATGTACAGTATGAAGCTTAGGGTTTGACAGCGAGTTTCATTATAGTTATTTGCACTTAATTTGAATATTATCTTCTGCTTGTCCTCTCCATTTTTCTTTCATATTGCAAAGGCCCATTTTTTAAGCAACAAATGAATTCTCATTACAATTATGTTCCCTTTACCTGCCCATCCATGTAATCTGACATCTTGATTAGGTGACAACTGAGCCAGGTGCTGTGGAAAAACCAGGCTGTCCCACCATCTGAATTACGGTCTTTTTCCATCTTTAATAAAATGATTATTTTTTTTTCTTGATAAAGAGCCCCTACATATTATCCTGGTAGTTCTCATACTGACATTACAATTCCATGAAATGTAAAATCTTTTTTTTTTTGTCTTGCCTTTTTAATTCACTTTGTAAGCATCCTATTCTCATTTCATCTATGTAGAGCAAAGGCTCCAGTTTACTGTCTCTAATCCCTATATTTCAGCCAGGTTGAATTTTACCAATACTCCTTTTTAAATTTTATTTTATATTTTACTTAGTACTTCAGGTCCTACAACCATGTGAGAACAGAAAACATTTTTTATCACAAAAAGGAAACAAAAGGTTTCTGTACCTCATAACTGCAGAAAAGATTTCTTTCTGTTATCTGGATATCTGATAAGACTCTGAAAAGAGCAAAATGAACTGCAATTGTGTCATGGTTTTAAAATCTCACTGATTTTAAATTAAACCCATGGCATGATTTGATCGAAACCTGATTTTGGTGTTGGCAGAAGGGTTCCTGAGTCCTCACTGGACATGGGTGGCTGTGAGGAAGTTCCCCCTCCTGCCACATATCCCAAGGCTAAATACCGTAAATCATGATGTGCCAGTCTGTCTGTGGTGCCCTCCCACTATCACGATGACTTGCCTCCAAGAGATAGGTCTGCTAAAAATACACTTCTTTCAATAGCTGAAAAGTGAGCAGGAACAATGCTGTGATGCCCTCTAGAAGGTAAGGGTGGGAAAAGGGCAGAAGGGGAAGGAAGCAGAGAAAAAACTGAGAAGAGCTGTACAGAGAAGTCAAAGGGGAAGCAAAGCAGGTGACCTACAAACCAGCTACTACTCTTTGGGAAAGTATCTTTGTCTTGGAAGTCAGAAGAGAAATCATGACCAGTAGTAGATATGGAGTATGCAGTAAATGTGAGCCACCCCTGTGGAGAAGTACCTATAAAGCAAGTCCTTTTTTTAGTCAAAAGCTAAAATTCTCTTTAGCTTGATACTTCTCACAAAATTTTCTAGGACCAGAACTAAGGGATGGTCAGAACAGCTTTTAATTTATCTTTTGTTGCTTAATTTTTTAGCATTTTTCTTTCTTCTATCAACTTTTTTTTTTCCCTCCCAGCAACAAACCAGGATAAGAGAAAGATAAACAGAATAAGAAAAATATTTTGTGAGATTTGAATCCACCTTTTTTTAACCTTTGAGGAAATACTGGAAGATTTTTAATAAATTTATTTTCCTAAAAATACTTGTAGGGTTTTGCAAAGTCCTATTGGAGGTAGGATAAATACGGAAATCTGGAACTAAAAAGTCAGGCTGGATCCTGCCTGACTTTCTACCACAGTATCTAAACCAAAGGTGCCACAGTTAATAATGAAAAATGGAAAGAAGCATGGAAACCATAGCAATTGCTAACCTGGTCTTATGATTTTTCTGTAGAGCTATGATAACTTTCTAGTTTAGGTGGGGGTCAGAACCTGCAAAAATGGAGTTGTAGTCTGGAAGGAAGCAATGAGAGCAGTAGCAGGCAGGTAAGAACGCCCTGTAAGTGCCAAGTGCCAGGTGAGCTGGGACCACCGCCTCTCTTCACACATGTCATCGTGCAGATGCCATCTGATAACGATGTATTTAACGGTGTAGGTAGAGGAGGTTTCTCATCTTAATTACACCGGCTCCAAAGTAGCACCATGGATTCCACAGAAATTATTGCAGTTAAAGTGGCAACTAGTGTCAAGGAGAGTATAATCAAGATTAATATTTCATTACTTATGGAAACTACAGACTGTGGCCAGGGCTCCTGGTGTGTAGAAGTGGAGAAGGAAAATGTGGGCAAAGAATTGGGACCGCAGTGTAGGACAAAGGGCAGGTAGTAGGGATCATGGCATTAGGGATCTCCTTCAGAACTGTGATATACTACCTCATCATGTGGGTTATAATACGTAAGATGGAGTAGTCTGAGGACCTGAAGATATATGTGTCTATAAAATACATTTCTCCTGGAAACCTGTGGTTAGTGGCCAAGGGACAGCAATTCACAGCTGGCCAGTGGTGAACAGCAGAGGAACCAAATGAATGGAGAAATGGTAGCAGCTGAGTTGGGGCAGTGACAGCAGGGGCAGGAAGCATTAGAGATACGCTGGTAGCTATGGAGGAGTTCAGTGCTGTGGCTGGAACTAAGCTCAAATAGTTCAGACCTAAATTTCTGAAGATTAAATGCCAAATCAACCCAAAGAGCAAAAGGACAACTTAAAGAAACAAAACCAGGAATAGTCGGTAAAACAGCTTGACCTAAATGAAAATGAACTCCAGTCTTTCAACTCACACCTTAAAAGCCAATCATATCACCCTTCTCTGCCACTGGAAATAGTATCTGGGGGGAAAAAAAAAGGGAACCATGAAGTATTTAGGAGAAGTATTGGCTGACTGATTTAGGGAGGGTTTATTGCATATAATCACAGAAGATGGTCTGACAGGGACCTAAAGAGATCACCTAACCCTTTTCCACATCCACAGAAACATTTCAGTCCCAGAAAATATCATTATATTTGATTTCTGGCTTTCTCAGAACACTTACTAATAAATAACTTCAGGGAGTCTTTTCTTTATGAATTTCAAGCTTGGGCACAGAGAGACAGAAAATCAAGCAATTGCATTATATTTTGGAATAGATATCACTTCTTTCAAATAGGGCAGAAACCTGCTCTGGCAGAACAAGGAATAGTCAGGCACTGGATCCTGAACTCTCTCTTCAGTTTGCCCATTTAATGGATTAAGGGCACACCAAGGTTCATGCCTACCACATGGCTCCTTTCATTACTAAGAACTGCTCCTATCAAGAAAATACTAACGTTTACTTAGCGCCAGTAATACAAGTAGAAAGCATTCTCTGTTCACAGCCCAGCAAGGCTGGTTACATGGCTCTTGTCTCACATAGCCAGCTGAGTGAAGGCTTCCAGCTTCCAGGACAGATGAGTGTGCTGCCGGATAGAGGCAGAGGAGGAATCCTGTTATGCCCTGCAGAGAAGCCAAAAGGGGAATAGGATTTGCTTCTTAAAGTCAAAAATTTAAAAAAAAAGAGAAAGATTGGGGGGGGAGAGAAGAGAAGCCTGATTATATGTAGATTCTTCATTGTCCAAATAGCTTGAATATATTTGGTAATATGCCTGCATATTTTTTGACTGAATTGAATGCTACTTGGTGTTATTCCTAGGAGAATTTTATCAGTAAAAACATTCTTTCCAGTGTGAGAATTGAGACATCTCTAGGACAGTGATTGCTGAACAGAAGAAAACCAATAGAAACCCACTAACAGCCAAATATAGCATTAATTCATGCCTCCTGGGAGGTAACAAAACATATGTTTTGGTAGCATCAAGTCGTGAGCAGTGAAAGGAAATCTTAAGATCTCTCCTGATTATCTGAGATCTTTCTCCTGTATTAAAACATAACCTTTGTTTTACCCACTGAGAAATCTTTTTGGCATTTTGCAACACCTCTGAGTGCCGTGCCCCAGGGCTTCGTAAAACTTCTCTTCCCAACTAGCTTTGAAATTGTGTAAATTCTGCACAGTGTCTTGGGGAATGGAAATCATTTGTTTGTCCATTTACACTTACTGCAGATCAGACAAGGCTCCCCAGTCAGGGCTCTGGGCAGAGTTTTCAGATGCAAAATCCAGCAAAATGAACATCTTTCATGCTAAATTTTCCCACACAGTACACATGTAATTCCCTTGTGAAAATCAGTTTGTGCTGAAATGCCTAGTTATTGCAAACAGGGAACTAGGAGAATGACTCGAGGGGAAGGCTTACACACACACGTGCATAGCTCTGCAAGCAGCCCTGATTGAAGCCGTAGGCAAGCCAGCGGTTTAAATCTGTCTTTGGAGACTGTAGGCAAAAGAGACCTAAACAGCACAGGAAACTTAAGACATTATCCAACAGATGTGGTTTAATTTTGCTGCATCTGTTGGCAGATACACAGAATGTGAGAATATAGGATGGGTGATAATAGCAGTCTGGGAGGGGCAAAGCCACAGGCAATGAAAGCTGAATGTCAGGGACGTGATGCCCGAGGCAGGTGTCTCTGGGCATAAAGTGAACTCTTTCCATTCAGTCTGCCAGCTTGATAGGATTTGTTTCTGTAGATGGAAAAGGTATTTCCTCTAGAGATGCTGCAGTCACTTAGCAGGGTACATCCTGCAGGTAAAGTGAGCTGTGAAATAAAAAAAATTACTTTGGCAACTTTGCACAGGGCTAAAAAGTTAAAGTCAGCATTTTCAGGATTGCACACAGATTTAGGAGGACTCAATTTCTGCATGCTCAGCCTGAGACAAAATAATGGCTCAGATGCTAAAGGGCTAAACCCCTCACCCTTAGAACATCCTGCTTTTCAAGGGTTTCAGCCCTCATAAGAACCAGGCATTAGCTCTTTTGTACAGTGAAAGGCTAGAGATTAAGCGTCACTGTCACTAACAGCTTCTGGAAAATGTGGCTGCCCGTTTCCACCTTTATGCTTTACCCTTGGCACCTCCATCCAGCTAGCCAGATGTGCTAGTGCAAGTGAGAACCATCAACTCAAACTCACTTCTGTTCTCATTCAGTCATTTTATGTCTTTTTTTTCCAAATTAACAATAAGCTCTTATATTTAGGACTGTATTCAAATTCAAATTCAAACAGAAAATACTAATAAAGGGGTTTGTTTTTTTTCTTTTTTGAAGTTCCATATGTGTTGATTTTTAATAAAGACTTCCTGAGCATTTCCTGGTTAGTCTATTACTAACTTATTCCTAATTTATTCCTAGTTTATGTGCATAATCATTTAAAAAAAGAACCTCTCACCTTCACCTTGCCCTGGCAGTGAGAAAACATCCTTGCACGTGCAGCTTTTTCACCATACCTCTCCACAGGGCCTGATGTCTCCTCTGTAATATACATCTTTGAAAGAAATGTAGGCGTTGGGTATTACCTGCCACTTCTACATTTACAGACAAGAGGAAAGGCTCCGGCTCACGCTCCCTTTGCACTAGAAACCCCTTCAGTAAACTGAGGGCTGTTTGGAAGGCACAGCCATGGGCTGGTGGATACGCAGCTTGGCTCTAGCCAACCCAATTCAGTCCCAGAGCACTAAGGCCATGCTAGCACAGTAAATTCAGCAAAACTAATATAGTTGCCATCTGTAGAAATGACTGTGCTTGCTGTGAATGAGCTGTAGGTTCTGTAGGTCCCTGATACCCTATAGTTATGTCAACATGTCACTCTGCCTAGTGTCAAAATCGTGTATCTCCTCCTGGTGTGGGGCTAGCTTATCCAGTAAAGGCTCACATTCTTCTTGCCTTCACCATCAGTTCAACTTTCTTCCTTCTCCCCACAAGGACATTTAATTTAAAACTAAGCATAATTTGATTGTATTAACATAAGTGTTTTTATTGAATTATTTTCTAGTATGCTATTTAAATACAGATTGAGCATTTCTACATTGTATTGGCAGGTATCTACAATATTTTCTCCCGTCTTTGAACAGGAACATATGGTCATTCTTTCAGAAACAGTGAAATCTTTTTTATGTAGTTCTTCCTTCTTCATCCTGTTCTTCCAAAGTTTCCTATATCTGTGAAATACAGATAGTGTTGTGTACTGGCTTTCTCAGTGCCAAGGAGAGATATGGAATGGAAGAAGACAAATTAACTGGAGCTCAGCTGAAACAACTAAAATTATATCATTTGAATATTCCGTTTATTGCAGGGGCAGAGAATAGCGACTATCATTGTAGTAAGGTAAAATACATGGGGAGAAATGCAGAAAGTATCACTCGTCTTTGCCCAGTGTGCATAGCTTTTGCTTGTAAGCTATGAAAAAACTACATGATGTAATCATAGAAATAATTATAATTTTACCTTCTCTGGAATGAATCAGAGCATTTTCTTCAATTTCCCTGGGTCTCAAAGCTGCCACTGAAACTCTGGTGTTGCATGGTTTGTTAAGTCAAATTTCCCCATGAAGTCGGGGGGGGGGGAGGTTAAAGCATGAGGGAATACACGACTGGCTCTTCAGGACACAGCAATTTTGATGTGAACTGAGAAAAAGACTCCTGCTGCGAATATAACCATTAACCTCGTGCTTTGATACTGACAGGCAGCTGTAGCATTTAGCCACTAGGCAGAGAATGAAGCAGACGCAGCTCTGGGAAGCAGGAGAAGGTAATGAGACTTAGCAGGGAGTATTCACTGTGCTCAGGTACTGCTGCCCCGCAGGCCACCCTTCGCTGCATCCACTATGCATGTTCTGATCTCTGCTTGCACCTCGTAGGGCAGCGTGGGCAGCTCCTGGCATATGTGGTCTGCAGCTGTAATGGATCCGTGTCTGAAAGGTACTTATGCAGGAGCTTCACATGGAAAACCAGAAAGCAAGTAGGAACCGAGATGAGGAAGCGGTGCTGAAGAAGTCAGGGACCTGGTCTACTGGTAGCCAGCATCAATAGGAGTCAGTCAGATAACCTGCAAGCAACTGTGTTGGCTCAGACTCAACGAACGGCTTTGCAGATAGCTGGGGTGGACCCCTCAGGGCTTGTACAGGGATATGTGGTGGTTGTGGTTCCCATTGCTTGGAAAATACACGTCATTGTGCTCTGCTACAAGTGCTGATGGGCTCCAAAGAAATTATGAGAAAGAATGAAAGTCAATTTGGAAGGATTTAGAAATGAAAAATGACACAAAGGAGCTCTGGGAATTTGAAAATAGGAGTGAAACAGAATTGTGTTTGCAGTGCTTGTAGTGGAAATGTGTTTCCTTTTACACTGGGCTGGTATGAGCTGCTCTCACATAGCCTGTGGCAATTTGGGAGGCCCACTGATGAAACCAATGCACTTAGGAAAGTGTAAATCCAGTGAGAGAGAAAAATTAGGAGCTATTATTGTGAGATACATTAGGAAAGTGTATTTACAGAGAATATAAACGAAGACAACTACTGAATATAGTAGTTCTTAGAAATGTTTTGCCTGTGCACTGTTTGCCCAAGCAATATCCTGCTTATCATAGGCTGGGTGCTTATATAATGAAATCAGTTCCTGTTTATCTCCAGTTTCTGATCTGTCTTTCTATCTCTATTGTAATGGTCTGGGTTTGCATTTTCAGGCTAGTACTATGCAAGTTTTTCATGTAAGCTCACTCCCTTTGTTTGTCATTCCTGGGCCTGTTCAGAGGTTTCTCCCAGTTCCAACCTGCCAAGGCTTCCTTGTAGGACTCCTTGTGCAGTAGGAAAAGGTCATCAGTATTTCTTATTGAAATAATATTTTTCTTGTGGGGTTCTGTCAAGCTGGATACTTTAAAAGCTGTGTTAAACTGACAGAGTTCTTTGGATTTTGCTCTCCTTTTAATTCCTGTGTTTGACTGATATATTTCTCTGCACTGTCAGCTTACTGTTTTTTCCCCCTTTACTTGCCTTAGACCTGCTGTTTGTTCCCTTGGCATTTTTCAGTTCTCTGCTTTCTTTTTGTGGGCAGCTGTGTCACAGCACATGCTTCCTCTCGAATCACCCCCTTCTGTCTGAATAGTTGACCTTAATTTTCTCGAAATTTTTTAAAAAATTAAAAAAATTCTGAGGGAGTTTTTTGCTTTCCGCAGTTTCCAGGTAACACTGCAGTGTGCATCCCACAATGTGGTAACTGGCCTTAGTCCCCTCCTCTCTGCCCTTTCACACGAGCTCCTGTACTGCTGAGTTCAACACTCCTTGAAGTAGCACAGTGGCGCCTTTCCTATCTGTGCAGAGTGCTGTATTTCAAAATAGAAAGAACAAAAACAAGAAAATTATAATAATACAATATTATAACCAAAATAGGTTTGTTACTGACACTGAAATGGGTCATCTCCAGATACAACTCTGCTATCACAGGAAAGGGTGTTACTGAATACAAAGGTTTGATTTTTCCCGGCTCAGCCCATAGCCAATGCTTCGCCAGGATGACAGGAGATGCTGTGCTGCAGGGCTTCTTTCACTTCACTGTAAACCCAAATGTACAACTTCTTATGGTCACTAATGTGACCTGGCAGACTTCCAAGTGTTGGATCATTAACCTTGCTGTTGGAGCTAAAATCCACTTAGATAATTAGGTTATCTTTATCTCAATTTTCCACTTGCAGTTTCACTTGGAAGAAAAAAAAAACCAAACCAAAAACATAACTGTTCTTCCTTCGCTTTCCTCCAGAAAAGAAAAGAGTTGTGTGAAGCTGCTGTCAAACAAAGGTGACTTGGCTCTTCCTTTCCCTTTTCCACTTTTTTTTTAAAGACAGTAATAGTTCTAAAGCTCTACTCTTTTTCGTTCTCTATCTAAATCACAGAATTTCAGTTTCATGTCTTTATTCTGCACCGATGACTATTCCAAAGTGGTGTTAGGCCAGGTGAGTAGCAGCTATTTTTTTTGCTTTCATCTTAGCTGACTGCTAACCAGATAGAAAGTTACGGATAGAGGAGCAGCTCTGGGGGTTTACATTTGAAGATAAGGGCGAAGCACCTTTTAGTCTTTGGAAAGGATAACAACAGGGTTTGAGGTAGTTCTTATTGTATGAGAATTTTTATGTTATATTTTTGGTGCCATTTTTCTTCACATTTTTCCTCTTTATGTGTAGCGTATTCCTCAGTCATTTAGTACTTTCTATTACCAGTTTAATGTGATACTCCAACCTGGAGAGCGCACCCACTAGGCAAACGAAAAGCTCTGACGTGCAGGCAGGCAGCAGAAGGCACCTCACATGCAACCAGGAGTGCATGTTTCCAGGCTTAAATCGCAATTATGGTATGAAACTTGTACCTGTGAAAGCAACACTGTGATTTTGGAGTCTCTGCTCACAAAGGTCAGCAGCAAAGTGCACTAGGAATTTCCTAATGGCCAGTGCTTCCTGATACTGCCAGTGTTAGCACCTCAAAATCCATCTTTATTTTGTCTTCCAGAAATAACTACATCTGTAATAAAAATTTTATCAGGAAAGAATCTTTCCTAATTTACATTTTTGCAACTTCATTGCCATCAGATGCCTCCGTTCCCATCACATATTTTTTCCTTGCATCTCCCTGAAGGAACGTAGACAGTGGACTGCACAGGGGCCATAGAGGCACATCTGGACTGGCAGCTGCAGCTGGGTTAACAGGTTTGTTGTGAACAAGAGCAGAATCCAGCGCAGGCACACTCTGTGCCAGATCTGGATGACTACCACTGATAGCAGCTAAGGCACTCTCTCGTCGCTAATTCCCATCAGCTTGTCATGAAAGGGTGGAGGCATACATTTCGGGTAGGTATCCCAGCTCAGCTGCTGGGATTTTGGACATTGTTTTGAATGAGGGACTGTTCTCTGATTCCTCTTTTTACCAGAACAGACAAAATGTTTTTAACCACTTCTAAAGCTTTGGTGCTGCTCATTCAGCATGGTGGTGTTCGCGTAAGCATAGGAGGTGATGAACACATGGGCTTGCATCTATTTTGGTGTAATTGTTTGTATTTGTCTCCCTGCTACAACCCATCCTTCTCAGCTGTGCTGAGCACTAAGAAGCTAGAATTGGAACAGACTTAAGGCACAAAATAAAGTAAAAAAAAAATGTTTTTCCCATGAACCATGACTGAGACCACCAGCTTTATACCTTGCTCAGAAAAGAAAGTCAAACCACTGAGGAGGTACACTAGCCAAACTTTTCATAGCTAAAGCGAAGGATATTTTAAGTAATATAATGCTAATGAAATAGTTTTATTAGTGATAATATTCACTTGCTTTTCTCCTTTTAAGCTATTCTGGAAACTATTCGGTATTTAGGACTACAACCTGTCCAATTATATATAAGACAGAAAACTATGTAAAGTAGTATCAATAATTGGATAATAAAATCTTCACTTCTTCAGATAGTATAGGGGTGGAGTATAACCAACAGGAAAATATACATTGCTTTTATGAATTGCCATGCTCTTTTAGCAAGGAATAACACGTACTTTGGTGGTGAGAAATGACATATGAAAAAAGATTAGCCCCATCATATGTTATGCTTCACAAACTATCTCCATGGAAATGCAGAGTTCACTTTCTTCTTTGCTCAAAACCCAGTTTGGGTAGAGATCACTATTGATTTGAAATGTAAATCAAAATTTCCTCATGAATCAGAGGACTTCATTAGTCATGCGTGGCATCGTTCTTTCCAATATGACCTCTGTTTGCAAAATGATGTCTCACTCCCATTCTCAGACTGATAGAGTGGGCAATGAAGGAGGCAGGTTGGGCAGCTTTGAAAAGGTAACTATTTGTCTCGAGTGCTTATTTCAGTGCTTTTGGACATGAAAGAACCACACTTTGGAACCGATTTCCTTGCCTTCTGTCAGTCTGCCTCACCCCTTCCGCAAGGTGTGAGTCGTGGGAATTCACTGAACAGAAACGACACTGCTCATCCTGTCCTAAGCAGAGCTCGTACCTCCATTTTAATGTGCTTGCAATGTGAGTGTTGCATGGAGTGGAACAGTATTTAACATATACTGTATGGTATTCTAGTGCCTGGTGCCAATGGCGCATGGCTGAATACTAAAATCAACAGAGAACTCACTGTGCTGTAACATTGTTTTTCACAACACTCCTTCCATGCTGTGAAGTTGATTGATGTCTTTTGATTAGCCCAATTTTAGCATAGAGGATGGTGCGGTTTCTTCTCCATCTTGTCTGGAAATAGTAAAAAACTGCAAAGTTTTATATTTCTAGTTGGTTTTTGTTGACTGTAGATACCTTCCATTTCCTCAACACCATGATGCACTTAAGGATTTATGTAAAGGTGAATAAATTCAATAGTAGAAGCAAAATCCATTCTCCCAGGAATACATGCAGGCATATATGTAGACAAGCAAATAGTTGTATTTCCGTTCTGAGAAACTTGCAAATCGAGTGTCAAGATCTGAAAGTCTGATTAATGACATCTTAATTAATTTTAATTATATATGCACTAAATAGGGTTCTGTTAAATATTTTTATTCTATAGAGCTTTTAAAAGTTCAGATAATTCATATTAGTTTAAATTAAAATGGCAATGAGTGTTTTTCTAGCCATAAAAGTCAAAAAAATTTTAATTAAAAGACAGAACTGTAAAAATTCTGAAAACTCCTCTGCTTGAATGATTTCATTATTTATACTAATAAAAAGTCTCAATTGAGTTTTCAAAATTCTCCACAATGAAAATATCTACAAATAGTAACCTTTTTTTTCCCTCTTTTGTTTCATCTAATTCATAGAAATAAAAATAAAATGTGAAGCAGTTTGTAGAAAAGGGGCATGCAATCACATTTTACAGCTTAAAATTCAATTGGTTTAAAAATAGACATTGATGAGCCTAGCTTTCTATGGAGTTTTATCATTAACTTTAATGTTCCCATAAAAGTGAATGAGAAGTTACAGTGTTTTGGTCATTTCAGTAGTTAAACTAATAAAAATACATATTTATTCAATCAGGCATACAATAGTAGTCCCAAATGATTACACCAGTTGTTGGGTTGGGTTTTTTTTGCAGTTTTCATTTTCTATCTATCCTCTGAAAGTTTCCATTTAACTGTCCTCAATTCACCTGAACATCAAATGGTAAGGCTCAAAAAGACTTCTATTTTCAGGGAAGTGAATAAATCACAGCAAGGACAAAATAATATATATTGAAATTTCTTTTGTTCAGAGCCATGTCAATTTTTAGCTTAAACAATTCTTTTGTAGAAAAACATAAAATAGGGGGGGATTTATATTCCATTAAATTTTACTGAATGGTTCCACTAAAAGAATAAAGACAAAAGAAAAAATGTGAATGTTTTACTTGGAACTTTTAAGATTATTTTTTAAAAAATGAAAATACTTTAGTTTTTCATTAAATAATACTTACATTTTGGAATTTCCCTGCTTGTTTCAGATATATTTTTTAAATGGTGAAACAAAAATGGTGGTGTGCCACTGTACAGATTTGTTCACACTCAACCCTTTCATTTGAGCCTCCTTTCTTCATTCTTCATGTTTCCCCTCTATAAGACCTGAAACCAACAATAACAGAGAAAGAAATAAAACTCTTGTACTTTCAGTTTGAAAAACAAAACACAAACTAACAACAATTGCCACCTTGCATGTCCCTTGAAAACCTTGGAAAACATGTCTCCTGAAGCTAAACTAAGTAAACCAGGAAGTATTCTTATCAGTCCAGTTGTATTGGTTTAGATAGGAAGCAACATGGGGAACATCTAACTGTACATCAGGTGTGCATGGAGAAAAACACAGGCACAGAGAGCCCGTACAGGTAAATGAGGCTGTTTGCTACAGGACTCTTAAGAGAAATAGTGTCCTTCCAAGCCCAAGGTAGTGTCTCTGGAAGACAAGGCACCACACGTGGGTACTCGCTGGTGTCAAGGCACACTGCTTGTTTGTATTAGGTAGAAATCACCACAAATATCTCTAAATGATTTTATTAGCCAAATGAAACTCCCCCAGAATTCAGGAGGCTATGGATTAGCAATGACCTTGCACAAGAACGTTTCTAAATCAAAAGAGAAACAAAAGGCAAGTACCAGTCACTCTCAGTTATCTTCCTGTCACTCGCCTCCTCTACGCTGGGCCTGTTCAGCTGCAGCTGGTGCTCCTCCTGCTTCCTCTTTACTGCCCATTATCTGAGGCATCCAATCAAGAGATTGGGTATGCCCGTACTCACAGCAATAGCAGTGACTGCGGCGTGGTGTTGAGATACCCACGCTGACTTTTAAGTGGCCACGCTTGGGTATGGGAAGCAGTCCTGTGACCCTGGCATGGCGGCACATCAATTCACCCCATTCCGTGGCTGCGACTGATGCGTGGACAAATGCTGTGTCTTTCAGCAGCAGAAACAAATCATAATCCTTTTGTGCTTAACCTTGATTCTGCCTGTTAAAATGGTCTTGAAATCTAATGAAAAAGGGATTATCATTTTTTCTGTGTTTCATTTCATAACTGAGTCAAGACCTTTACATATTCACTGCTAAACAAGGACTATTTGGAAAATAAGGTCCCAGAATGTGACTGCAGATCTCTGCTCCTAGGTAGGAGCCCTGTTAGCTGATAGTAAAGCAAATGAATGTTAGGTTCTTAAAACAAGTGTAAGCCTAGCATCTGACTCTAAAGGGAGATGTCAGCTGTTGAATTTGCTCCTATTCCAGTTATTTGTGTCAGGGTCTGGTCATTCAAGCATGCTTTCCCATAAATATCCTATCTGTCCTTTGTAATAAGAGTGAGAAACAGAAGTCATCATGCTAACATAAATACAAGCACAGCAGACTTATCATTATGAGGTAAGAGGGGAAAAGTATAAAATTTAGAAACTAGGTCATTCAGCATATGTTAATGTGGACTTTTACTGGAAAGAGTAACAGAGGATTTTGTACAATAGCCACCCCTTCCAGAATAATAAAGATGATATGTTGGAAGCAAAATCTTTCCAATATTAATGTTTAATTCAAAAAAAGATATTTTTTGCAGATGGTTACTATTTTTTCAAGACATGAATTCATTATTATTATGTATGTGAATAGTGTGTATATTAATACACAATATTTTCTATGAGAAATCATCTAATTTTCTCAGTATTCATCCATTCTTAAAAAAACTAGACATTCACATAGCAATACACTGAGTTTGATCAGTTAGACAACTTATAAGATTTGTCTTTTAATGCATGACCTTGAAAAAAAAAATCATCTTGTTTTCTTATATGTGGCAAACATATGAAAAATAGTATCCATTCACAGGCTTAACAGAAACTTAACTCCAGAAATGTTAGTGCTTTGGTGTTTTACTAATAAGAAATGAAAGAAAAAGGACACCTTGCTAAACTGCTTCTCTATGTTTCTCTCGAAGTTACACATCTGTTCAATCTCAGTGGAAATAATTTCTTTATTTTAGTTACTAAGCAAGATTTTACAGCTGACACACCAAAGTCCATTTAAAAAGAGCTGCAAGGAAAGCAGGCTGACCTCAGCGGTGCAGGGCACCGTGGAATTGGCACAGCAGAATTTCCAAACCTCGCATTAGCGTTAGTGATACCCATTTCTAAACTGCTGCACACTTTGTAGAGCAGAATGCAAAATTTCTACAATTGAAACAATTACTGGTAAGAATGGTGAACTGAGGACTTGTGGCATCTGATAAAGTAAAACATCTAATAGCAGGAAAAGAGTATGTCTAGTCCAGACTGCAAGCTCCTGTTCATCCAGGTGGACAGTCCTATGAAAGGATGTGATCCTAAGCTGTTACATGAAGTGGGACTTAAAACCCTGAGTCACTTGTGTATGTGTAGAATCAGACCAAGGTATCTACCAAACATCCATCTCTTAATCTTGCTGTCCCAGATCCTGAAAGCTATTCAAGCTCTTAATTCCCATTGAATCAAACACCTTTGAAGCTCTGTGCATTCTTCCTCCAGCTAGGTCTGGATGAAATATCTGTCACACACCGGTGATGGCTCATATCATTCCTTCTATAGGTTTTCATAAACCTCCAACTGTACCACAGAGATAGTACCACTTCCTGAGCTTTGATTAGACTGCGAATAGAAATGAAGACCTGAGAGAAACTGGTAGTATTGTAACAGAAGTTTTGTCAGTAAAGTGATACCTAGTGCTTTTCCTGAGGACGGGCTACTGCAGGTGCTCTCATTGGCTTCTGTGCAGCTTGGGCTGGTATAAGCTACTATTTTCAGTCAGTGTCGGAAGTTTTGTGTGACCTTAAATGAAGAGTGATGGATAAGTACACTGAGACACTCTCCAAAGCAGGTACCTGTCAAAGGAGAATTGTAGATTCTGCCAAAGAAAGAAAGGAAGGATAGGGAGACAGCAAGATAGACAGAAACAGAAGAAATAAGGACAATTGGAGATCATTTTTGTACACGAAATTGTGAATGTTGCCCATGGACTATTGCAACTAAGCAGAAAGAATGATGGATAAACAGGAAAATTATGTAGTGGTTCTTTTTGTTTACACAAACACCCCATGGCCAGTGTCTGTCAAACATTATCGTGGAGTAACTGTCCCTTTAGTGATTTTCCTTCAAGGCTTACAAGGTCTGTTCCTGCTGGCTTCTATTGCACTGCTCTTTTGCTCACACAAATCATTTCTCCCTGATTTAAAAAGAGAAAATAAGTGAGATTTGTTCTTTGTGATCATGACTGAAACCTTTAAAGATGAAATGCCTTTAGCTGGTCTGGGATCTAGAGTCTCTGGGCTGGAAAGGGTAAATATGATGGCGACAACTGAGTAATACTTCAGTCTTGACATACTGGCCTCTTCTAGCAATTACAGCAAAGAAACAGTATGTTCTTTACCCTCCTAAGCAAACATTTATTCATTATTTGCACGAGATGCTGGTTAATAACACGGCACCTGAAGTAGCCAGAGATTTCTTGATTTTATTTTATTTCATTTAATTTCATTTTATTGATGTCTTGGTGGTTTTTTTCTCTTTATCCCAAGGCATTAGGTGGATATTTTCATCATGTAGACTGGCTCATTTGTCTCTGTAGCTCTTCCATTCAATGCTTGCTCCCGCTGGCTGGCACATAGCCCTTCAGCTAGCACAACCAATTAACCTCCCTCTTTTTCTTTAAAAGTGAAAAAAAAAACCCCACCCCTCCTCCTTTCTCTGTGCTCACAATAGGGTTAGCCAAAGTACATATTCACAGCTATAAATATATCTCTTGGAAAACTGTAAGCATGTACCATGAATTGGATTTATTTTGTCTTGGGAAATCACACTTAATATAAAACAACAGTTTCTGACCTTTTCTTTGTTTTTCGTTGTATTACTTATTAGCATAAACTAACATTTATACTCTCGCTAACATCCACAGAGGTGTTGACATGTGTGTGGATACGTAAGCTCGCCAGATAAATGACAAGCCAAAGGGACCTGTCTTACCCATGCAGTCGCTGCAGTGCACTGCAGAAAAGCGAAACATCCTGCAGGTCAAGGAGGTGTTGTGGAATGAACACTGTCACCTTGACTGAATACAATTGATCTGCTTGAGAGCACCAACATCAGCTCAGGAAAAGGTAGTCACTCTAGCAAGACAGGATTGCTAAATATTGTTTGAGCCACCTGGGGTTCTTCCAGTTGCAGTACCTATGACAGGGGTAGGAAGATACCCTTTAATAACCACTTGGAAAAGAATACCCCTTGTTTCCCCCTAAATCCTAGATAAAACAGGTGGTTTATTTTGTTTTTTATAAAGGGAAAGGCTTGAGTAAATTGTTCCTCTTTCCCCAGAGTGTTTGTCTGCTGTAGATTATTAATAAACTAAAATACTTAGAATCCCTTTTAAGGGATTTTATGATAAAAATTTGTATGGCTTTGTCTTTCTTATTTTATATGCCATTTATAATATTTAATGTGTTCATATTTTATTAATTTATAAACTACCTTGAAAGGGGGTGTGATATGTATGAGCTAGCGCCTGCTACAAACATGGTCAAGGCTTCTGCTGAATATTAGGGCCATTTTTCAATTCACTGAGCTCCTTTTACTGCTAGCCTGAAAAAGACGGGAGCTTTGTAAGTAAAGGTAGCACCTGGAGCACAGATGTGATAGAAAAAAATGAACTGTGAGTAAGGGAAAATAAAACTATGGTATTTTCCCAGATATCTAGTCCTCTGTACTTGAAATTCCTATGATTGCTCCCAGGAAGGAAAATGCAAAATCAGATGATATAGGAAAATGTGGCTCATTTTGACACATTCAGTCCCTGGTAGATGCACGTTTGTCACTCATAATGTGAAATCTGTGACTTGACCCCAGAAATGTTCACTTTGTTCTGTATATCAGTCTTCCAGTCATAGATATTTGGATCATCTCCATGAACTCTTCCATTCTGAAAGCCACAAGACAATACTTTATAACTCCATCAAGCCCATTTATATAAAATCTTTGCTATCCATTACAACAGTTTTACTCAAATTCATACATAATGATCAGTTTAACTAATGTCTCTGGCTTTGGGAACGTTGGGAACATTGCCTTTGGATCAGCAAAGGGTGAGCAGAGGTTTTGGCAGCATACGTTGTCCATGAGTGTTCTACCTAAAACATCATCAGTCCAACTATGTTCTGCCGAGTATAGCTATATGCTATGAGGGACTCCATCCCTCTGCTACAAGGTGAGGTCCCTAGTATTTGACCGTTTCCTCACTGACCAGCTCTTCTAGGATTTTTCTGAGAAGCATAGGCTGAAGTGTTGCAGTTTTTGAGGCCAATTCCTGAAGCAGCAGCCATATGCATTCCAATTAGAGGTATGGCTGTGCTAACTCTTGTAGTATCATAGGAATGGGGCTTCTGCTTACCTGTAAGGGATTTTGACCCTCGCCACTTTAGCCACCTGTACTGCTGGAGGCAGAAACAAAGGTGCAGCAATCAGGGCTGTGAGCAGCTGGGTTGTATTTGCATGTTGGTCTGCACCCATAAAAGCAAGCTGAGAGGAGCCCTCAGATACTTGTTTGTAGGTCTCCTCTCTACTTGTTGTGCCTGTTATTTCTCTGACTATGAGAAATTCTTTATTTGAAACTTCTTCTCCTTGAATTCTGTTGCTTCACAGAGAACTTACTATGTTTCCAGAGGTCTACAACATGCAGGCCAGCAGTCAAGGGCCAAACTAACACGTATGGTAGCCAGCAGAGCTTAAAAGGTAGGTAAAGTAGCCTACGGTAGTTGTACCCTGTGTGTGTTTTGGTACCTGCTGTGAATTTAAAGAGGAGGTAGATAATTAAGTATGCTGTATTTGGTCATAGGAGAGAGTGGCATCTTCTCCTGCACAGCTTGGTGTAGCATCTGTGTGTGAGGCTGGTGTGGGCAAAAGTTAAATATCTCCAGTATGCTTTATGCTGCCTAAAGAAATCTAGCAGAGATCTCACCTTTCCAGAATCTAAATGCTTGAAATGTAGGAACTGTGATTAGCTGTGTGCCAAAGTAGCCTGATTGTTGCTGTTACTCTAAGACCTGCTTATAAGGCTATTTTCTCTCTTTGTAAATCCAGTACATATTTTGGAGCAGTTTAAAACTAGTTAATTATATGATGGAGGGGGCTTGTTACAGACCAGTTTGAAAAAGGGTTTTTACCTTCTTGTAGTGAAGAAAAAGGGTGAAAGAGGAGAGAAACTACTAAACAGCTTCAGAGTTAAAAATGGAATTGTTTGCTTTTGATCTGATATAAAACCCAATGTAAGTAACAAATTTACTGGGAAGAGGGGTGGGGAAATCAAGGAGTGCTGATTATTTGTAGTGCCTACTGAGTCAGAAGCAATCATAACACAGGAATCAAACCCTGCTGCACAGGTGTGAAATCGGCAAGTCACACACATCCAAAAATACATTGAATGCGTCAGATGCTGCTGTGATTGACCTTATTTTGTGTACGTTGGGTGTGTAACCTTGGGCAGTAGGTAACATGTTACAGTGAGTATGCATCCCTGATATCCACGGGGCAGCCCACTTGTTCTTTGCCTCAGCACATTGATTCAGTGATTTCCCAACACCTCTGAGCCAAAAGCAGCTGATCTAGCTGTCCAAGTAGCAAAGACCCGTGTCCACATCTGCTTCTGTGTGTTCCTTGCAATGTTGCTTCAGATCAGAAGCGTCCCCCTTCCCAGATAAAGAAGGAGGTAGCAATTAATTCTTCTGTGATGTCAAACAAACAAAAAAAAAAGATGATGCAGGGAAAATGTGTTTCCATTTTTATCATAGCATATTTCTATGTAAAAATGTTGATCCTTTCCAACCACCTCTGTCAGCAATTAGAAAGGAAAAAACCCACAACTATTTGAAATATGGTTATTTTTCTCTGATCCCTTGTTAGCAATATTTAAGAAATATTGAATAAAATATTTGCAGTTTAAAAGACAGCCTGAGTGGTGATACAGAGATGTTTCCAGCTCTGCCTTGTGTGTTGGTTCTGAGATCCAGCTGATCACAGCTGGGCTTTCAATCAGCCCAGATTCAGTAGTACAGTCATGCCTGTCCTGCAGGATCAAACAGTGGTTTAGCCTGAGTGGAGCCTTCTTCAAAACTCCCACTGTCTTTGATACAGATTGAATTTCTTGTTTTGGGTAATGCCGGGTAACTGTTGCCCCAGTGAAGGAGAATAACTTGCCTTTCTAAAGGCTGCTAAAAATGACCATGTCTTCTGCCATCTACCTCAGGGAAATGGATGTAATCTACTAGAAATCAAAATTTATTGGCAAGATTTTTGGAAAGAGCAAGAGTGTTCCCTTGAAGTGTGGGAATAGGAGCAGCAGAATTACCACTTCCATGTTGCATCCTCCAACTTGAATCTCTTCCAATAATAGTCCCACTTCTTGCATAGTAAGTATTTGACAGCAAAGAAGTGGAGGCAAAAGCTCTGTCTTACTCTGAAAACTTGGTGTTTATCATAGCTTTTACTCCAGTGCACTTTGCTACTGCTTAGTGATTAAAACTTCCTACAAGGGAAACAAAGAGGAAAAAGTTGTGTTACACTTCCCATTGATACTGCAGGGGAAGGGTGGCCCTTTAATAGCTATGTGTGAAAGCTCTTCTCTTTTTAGTGTAGAAAAAGCGATTTCAAGTCTCAGGTTTGTGTCTACCCACAATATAGTTTCCATCTTGTCCCACAACTACATCCACTGCTGTCTGCATATTGTACACCTTTCTCCCTCTAACCCCATCCCACTCTACTTTGCCATTGAAGCAGAAACACAATCAAGTGCTTCTTTATAACTACCTAATGCTTTGGTCTCTTTTCCTTCAACCTTTCTCAGTTTCTTGCACTGGCAGTGCTCCTCCTACCAGTCCTTTGATGGGTCATACTTTGTGGTGTATACGGTAAGGCTGTATGTCTTTTGCAGTGTGTGTGGTCGCACCTACACCTCCAGGGAGCAGGTGCAGAGCTCTGCCCCTCTTTCAGGTGCTCTTCTGCAATTGCTTAGTATAGGTATAAATGACTATGCTGAGCTCAAAGCAGAGGTGGGCCCTGAGTATGTAACTGCTAATACCTATTCTTTCTTTTGAATCGAGGATGTATAAAGCTTGTGTTTAAAAAAAAAAAATCTCATCATGGAGGAGGAAAAAAGGCAAGAAGCCTTTCTAGGCTTGCTTATGTCTGTGTCTCTGTACAATTGGCAGGATAGATGTTGCTCTGTTTGAACAGAGTCTGCCTCAATTCACAAAATCTATTGGCGAGTAAATTGTTCTACCATCTGTAATCTCACCGCTTGTTAGTTGAGCACAAGTCATGGTAGCACAGCACCTGCTTGTGAGGGCTGAGCCTCGCAAGGTGGAATAAAGCCTCCCAGGCCAGAAGAGCAAGGTGCTCTCGAGAGCACCCACACCTCAGTGTGGTGACTGAATGATGTGCTGGACAAGAGGAGGGGGGGGGAAAAAATGTAGATAAGAGACAAGAGGTGAAGAACTACAGGGCTGCTCTGCAATTTATTTTTAAGGATATAGCAGTGGGAACTATAAAAAAAGACTTCAGACCACGTAGGCCACGCAAGGAGAAGGCTTGCTGTATACCTTGTAACAAGACAAGTGTCCTGGTGTGATTCAGGCGGCTGTTAAAGAAATGTAGAACCACAAAAAATTAAGACAAATTGGACGCTTCCTACAAGTTCATTCCCAAAACATCCTCACATTTCTGCTGAACATTGGATTGAAATATCTAGCAGTTTCCTTTCATCCCAGCAGCTCACAGCAGGCAGGGTTTCATCTTGCAAATGCTGTCATCACAACTGGCAGCCTTGCTGACCGCCTTAGAGAGGCCAAGGACTCCTCGATGTTGTGTTAATTTAAATGGAATAAATTGGCCTAAGGAGTCAAAGGCATTAGCACGACCCTGTCACTGTATGCTTAAACATGGCTCAGGGTTCTGAGCACAGACTTCAGCTGAGTCCTGTGACAAAAAGTACCATTAAAAATCTTTTAACTTTCATTAAAGATTCAGAAAAATTAAGAAAAACACTGGTCACTGAAATGCAGAGTGTTCAGGCTTTCACACAGCTTTCCTTTAACTATTTATAGCGCTTGCTTTATTTAAAGGAATAGAAAGCAAATATTTAGTCCTAAATAGGATGAAGCAGGGCTGGGGCGGGAGGGGTGTGGACATGACACAAAACAAGTTTGTTGAGATGGTCTAGACTGTTACCATTAAAGTCCAACATCAGCTTCCTTAAAGCAAACACAGTCCCACAGCAAATGGAGTTTCTGCTGCTAATGGTGACTCTTTCTTGTACTTCTCAATTCTCCCTGATGGGTGAGGGCAATCTGAAGCCCACCACACAAGAGTTTGCAGCTCTTTTCTATGCTTTTCAGTACTTGGCTGCTAGCAGCTTCAGTGGTTACAGAGCCTTAACAGTACTGCCAGGGGTTCGCTTGGCCAGGTAATTAAAACTGCCAGCAAAGGGGAAATGGAAAGAAATCTAGATTAAAAAGGGAATAAGACAGATGATGGCAACACCAGTTGCAGGGGAACAAGCAGTGCTCCTCTGCTGTTTGGGAGAGCTGGGGTCCCACAGTGGTTCAGGGCAGAAGTGGTGTAGCTCTGATGGCAACAATGGTGTGCTTCAGGGTGACGCTTCCTGGAGGAGCTGCTCATTGGGAGAACTGATGACTCAAGAGTTCAGCCCAAGTAGTATTTTTTTCAACAGTTATATAAAGAAACAAGTTTTGCTTGTGTTTGCCTGTGTTGTTGGGTAGGATCTAATGCCATACTAGAGTTTTGTCATTGCTCTTGGCTGGACAGGTTCTGTGTCTCTAAAGTTTCCTAGCTTCGCTATGTGTACGTACATAACACTCTGATCTGGCATTTGCTCGCCTTAAAGAGCTTAACACACCAGTGGAGGAAGTGAAGACACAAGCTGGAAAACTGTCTTAGGGACCTGGTTGAGGCAGAGAGCAGTGTGAAACAAGCATGCTCTACAGCTTTGGTGTAGAAATTAACAGAAATTAATTAACTCTGCTGTCCAGTATGATGAGGCATCAAACAGCCAAGCCTGAGCCCTGGTTTTGATAGGTGTCATAAAGGAGTAGATGACAAGTCTAGCTTGTAGATGTTTTGAGAACAGAACAGTAATAGGAAATTCAAGTCTCTAGTGGCAAGCCTGCTTCCCTTCCCATTTGGTTAGCTGGTTTTTCTGAGTGTGGTTTGTTTTTTTTATTTTTTATAAGTCAGTCCTGTGGCATGGTGACTATGTGCCCTCTGTAGCACCACCACCAACCAAAGATTCAGCTGGTACATGGTTTAGATGGTTGAGACAAGTTACCTAACAGTAAAAAAGGAGTATTTAATAGAAAGGAAATACAGCTGCCCATGCATGTCTTCCAGAAACACTTGGTGGGCTGTTCCCTTACAGTTGTACCAGGCAACTCTTGTATGATGTCAGCCACAGGTAGATATCGATATGGTACCAAAATAAGGGAATCAGCAGAGCTGCTTGAACAGAAAGATTGCGCTCTGGAACAGCGATGCATGCAAGGCAAAAGATAGGAAGAGAAAATAAAGACCTTCTTACACTTGTAAAGGCAGACATAAGATGTTGTGCATAGGTCTGTACAGTTATCTCTGTAGCTGCTGAGCTTGCCTGACCTACTTCCTATTATTGTGCCATTCTCTACTATTACAGGGACTCAAAAGTAGCAAAGTGGGGGGGAAAGAGGAAGTTTCTCCAGATCTGAAAGGGTTAAAGCCTTTAAAACTCAAGGAGTGTTTTCCTGCTATACTGGGCTCACAGGAAGAGGACCTATTTTAGATGTAAAGTTAATTCCACAGGACCAAATAAATTAAAGACGTTTACTTGAACTTAGAAAGGGGGAAATACGACCTGACTCTATCTCCACATGCAATCGGCATTCTTTCCCACGCACAGGCAGCAGGAGCTCTCCCGGGCACATTAATAAGCGCTTCCCTGCAAGGCGTTGTTCTGGAAGGTGGGGAGAGGACGGCTGTTCTCAAAGTAGGAATGGTAGAAATGCAGCAGTGCAAACAAACACTGATAAGTAAACAATGTATGTACTTGAGCTTTTCAGTGAATTTAAATTATGAAGTTGCAGAGACAACAGTCTGCACGCTTTCTGGGCCTTCACCAGCCACCTGGTTAGATCTCCAGAGAGGGCAGTGAAACATCTCCTGGAGCTCTGTGACCATGCCAGACTCCAAGATGTTGGAGCTACTTCTCTGTATCTGCTGTTCTTATGCCCTCTCAGAGAGGTCAGAAGAGCAGAGCCAGGGTTCAGGTACCAAGCAGAGCATTTGGGGAGCCCAATCGCCTCAGACACAATGGCAGCACTTGCTGAATGCATTCGGTCTGTGAATCCAACCCACAGCTGTTCAGCAGGATCAGAGCAGGGACTGCACAGCTGAGACAGAAAAATGAGGCCTAATTATTTGAGACCTTTCTAACCCAGATATGCTGTTCCACTATGTAGAAATCTGTGCTGCTCTGTTCATTATACAGAAACATTTTGCCTGTGTGGAATTTCCTTTATAGGTAGAACTTGATACGTTTTTATTATTAATTCTCTGCTGCCATGTAATACTACACTGAGCTGTTGGGAGCTACTTTATTGCCCCCGAGTTGTTCCTTTACAATAGTGGGTGAGCTGGCTCCTGTGTTAGAAAATGGCTTTCCTCTTCCCAAACTGTTTAGAGTAAACAAGATTTTTTTTGCAAGTATGCAATGTTGTTTAATTGAGGTAAAGTACTGTCTAATTGCACAGATCATGCGCAAGAAATAAACGTAGCAAAATTGCAGGATGGAATTTTTAAAGGTTTTTTATTTTTGCTGTGAACAAAACATTTTTATACTGATGAGTTTTTAATTAGACACAGCTCCCATTAGCAAAGATTAGGAGCTGGATTACATCTCCTGCATTTTTGAAATGCTATGTGATGATAAAAAGGATAAGTGAAAAGGAAGAATTAACACAAAAAGTTTCATTGCATCTAGGGATATGCTAAACAACATCTGAGCAAAGATAACTGCCTTCCTGCCACCCCTGCTGATGTGTCTGGGTTTATCAGCAGGAAATAAGAGTGTTTATGTATCGGGAGATATTTGTTTTAAATATTTATAGGGTGCAAACTCCTTAGGCATTTACAGGAGGCTTTGTGAATTCATCATGAAGTTTTTTACACGTGCTATTTTGGTGAATCTTTTTGGCATAATGCAAAAAGATTCCCTGCCCAGACTCTACCTTAACCATACTGCACTGTCTGGATTAAGAGGAGTAGGAGAGGCAATGACATAGTTAGACAAATGGGCAGTACCTGGGACACAGGAAAATCTCAAAGTGAAGTAATGAGGGTGGAATTACAATGCTGGCATTCCCAGCATTTCAGTCTTCCCTTTACTTCACCTGCACAAACAAGTATGCACAAATACAATCCAGAGTGTTTGCTCTGACCCCGAGCATAGCAAAGAGGAGCTTCTGCATAGCTAGTGATTATAAGGCTGATAAGGCACTGAGAAGAATCAATCTCCTGTGAATAAGCATAAAAATGTAGACATTTCCTTGCCTTGCTTCTCTCCAACTTTTGCCCTCAGATATGTTTCCCTTATTTAGCCTAACAATGCTGTGCAGGGAGTTACATGTGCTTAAAGATAAGCATAAGTCAGCAATTTAGTATGCAAAGTAGGTATTCTGGATCATGTCCTTTAGGTTAAAGGCAGCCCATTTTGTGGTGCTTTGGTCAGTTTCCTCGGAGAGGTAGAGCAGAATGCCATGTGATTTTTTTTTTTTTTTTCTTTCCCCCTAATCTAAGCAACTGTATGTGATGAAGCACAACCCTCATGTGTTCTTTGCCTTTATGTCTCTAAGGAGAAACAAGAGGGAAAGGTAGAGAGTGTATTTTTTGTTGCTGTAGGTCAGAGTAAGGTATGTGCTCCAAGATCTCTGCCAGCTCTTCACCTGTAAAGCAACAGATAACCCAAAAATTGTTTCTCTGTTGAACACTGTTCTGCCAAAAATATATACTGAAGAGCACTTTAACAAGACACAAATACTCTCTCCCACTTGGTATTGGAACATCAGTTGATATTTGGGATTCAGAGCTCTGAAATACTCCCAGATATCCTTAAACAACACCTTTGCCACCGGTGTGCTAACTAAAGATACAAAATCTGGCTGGACAGGCTATGCTTTGTGCCCACAGTTGATGAACAGAACAAGTATTTCAGCTGCCAGTTCTCCAATCCCATCTGTTAGGATGCTGCTTATGTGGGTTAGATGTTGCCCCTACTCCAGAAATGCCATGTACGAAAAGGTTGATGGGTCAGCTTGGTTCCAAGCTTGTGCTTATTACTTGCAGAAAGCAGCAAGATGTGAATGAGTTGGGATAACTTATGACTGACAAAGAATATAAGACCTCATTAATTAGAAGCTGTGTTAATTAGAAAACTTTTTTAAAAGTCACAGGGTTCTGTATGCATGTTATTTTTAACTCTAGTTGTTAAATGGAAAAAATGTAAGCAAGAAGATGATAATTAGCCATGTTTCTGTACTGCATGCCTTCATATACTCTGCCACACCTGTTGACATTTAAGCTCCAAAAAAGCCTTTTTGAAATAAGACAATAGCAGATGATGGGAAGGCATGCAGATCGTAAGACTTGTAGATGCCAAAAAGACAGATCGTATGCAGCAGGCACCCTAGAAAAATATTTGGAAAGTCACTTGGTCTCTGAGTTTATCACAGTGAAGAACTGCTTATAGGCAGCCCCACTGCATCCACTGACACCTGCAGATAAACTATAAAAGGAGTTAACTAGATGAGACATCATTTGGAGCCTTCCAGTCACAAAGGAATAATCCTAACTGGCCAACCTCAGGGTTGCCCTTGTAAAAAAGACCATGCACATCACAAAATATGACTTGCCTGTGAAGTTTATTGCAATATTACCCACAGGTCCCACCTGAAACCAGGACTCATTTCTATTATAGGGTGTAAAAATGCAGCCTCTGCAATAAAAAACCAGAGAGTCTACGCAAATAAGGTTGACAGTGTCCAGCCACAAAAAGCTGGCCTGATTTTGGGTATGCAATACACAACCTCGTTCTATAGCAGAGAGCAGGGAATTAAATACAAGGCTGGCTGCTTCATTTGTGGCATCCTGGCTCCTCATGGTTTCACAGAATCGTAGGGGTTGGAAGGGACCTTGAGAGATCATCGGGTCCAACTCCCCTGCCAAAGCAGCTCCCTAGCTCATACTGCACAGATAGGCATCCAGATGAGTCTTGAATATCTCCAGAGAAGGAGACTCCACCACCTCCCTGGGCAGCGTGTCCCAGGGCTCTGTCACCCTCACTGTGTAAAAGTTCTTCCGCATGTTGGTGCAGAACTTCCTGTGCTCCAATTTGCAGCCATTGCCCCTTGTTCTGTCTCCACAGACCAATGAAAATAGACTGGCCATTTCCCCCTGTGACCCACACTTGAGATATTTATAAACATTAATAAGATCCCCCCTCAGTCTTCTTTTCTCAAGGCTGAACAGCCCCAGCTCACTCAGCCTTTCCTCATACGGGAGCTGTTCCAGGCCCTTAATCATCTTTGTAGCCCTTCTCTGGACTCTCTCCAGGAGATCCCTGTCTCTCTTATACCAGGGAGCCCAGAACTGGACACAATACTCCAGGTGGGGCCTGACCAGGGCAGAGTAGAGGGGGAGGATCACCTCCTTAGACCTGCTGGCCACACTCTTCCTGATGCATCCCAGGATCCCATTGGCCCTCTTAGCCACCAGGGCACACTGTTGGCTCATGGCCAACCTGTCATCTACCAGGACCCCCAGATCCTTCTCGGCAGAGCTCCTTTGCAGCAGGTCATCCACCAGCCTGTACTGATTCAAGCAGTTATTCCTCCCTAGGTGCAAGACTCTACACTTGCTTTTATTAAACCTCATCTGGTTTCTCCCTGCCCAGCTTTCCAGCCTGTCCAGGTCTCGCTGGATGGCAGCGCAGTGCTCCTGCGTGTCAGCCACCCCTCCCAGCTTTGTATCATCATCGGCACTTGCTGAGGGTGGATGCTATTCCCTCATCAAGGTTGTTGATGAAGATATTAAACAAGACCAGACCCAACACTGATCCCTGAAGAACACAGCTAGTCACAGGTCTCCAACCAGACTCTGCTCCACTGATCACCACCCTCTGAGCTCAGCCCAACAGCCAGTTCTCAAGCTACCTCACTCCTCTCATCTATCCCATACCCTCTCAGCTTTGCTATAGGAATGTCACAGGAGACATTATCAAAAGCCTTGCTGAAGTCATGGTAGATGACATCCACTGCTCTCCCTCTGTCTACCCACCCAGTGATGACATCATAGAAGGCTACCAGATTGGTCAAGCAGCTTGGTTTGTATGGCAGCATTTCCCTGTACTGTATGTACTCATGAGTAAAAGCCTCTCTTAGTGCTCTGGGATCTGAATGGGGGTGACCATGCAAATGTCAACACTGGCTGCAAAATATCTGTCATAACAAGCAGAAGATGGCAGACAGCATGCCTTGAGCAAGGGGGAGAGATGCTTTATTAGATCTGAATGGAGTTCAGTAATTGTTAATTCAAGATCTGACTCATTCTGTTTACATTTAGCTATAATGGTACAATGACAAATTGGGATTTATCATCATTACATTTTCACCTTGAAGAGAGACCTGGAGGTAATTCTGATCTTCAGTGCTATCCTCTGGGTTCACAGAAGGCTTCAGATTAAATAAGAAAGATCAGATTTGCACTTCTTGCCACCAGGCTTTGATGCCACAATGCCAATTTGAGCAAAGACCCCTCATACAAAGATTGCTGGGAGTCGCCATGTCCCACTCCAATGATGGTAGGGTTACAGGTGCCCTTTGTTTCACAGAGTAACTGTGCTTCTTCCTGTGACCAGACAGTAAAAACATTTGGGGGAAGTACATAGCTCTCATCCATGAGAAACCCCTGGACTTCTGCTGAGAAATTATTCTGAAAAAAGCCCAAAGCACTGTTAAAAAAAGGAGAATGTTTGAAGGCTTAAGTCACCGTTTATTGTTTTTATTTTCTCTCTCCATCTCCCAGTCTTTTTCTTCTCTGACCGAATATTTTTCACCACACAATGTATCTTATCTTAGCTCATGAATGTAAACAGTTTTCCTCTTGAAAAAGAAGCCTCTTGAGTACAAAAAGCATTGAGCATGGCAGGAAACACAGCAATTGGTGGTCTCTGTGCCATGGGGAAAAAAAGAGTAGGTTTTGTAATTTTTGACTTGTAGGGCAATTATAAAATTACTTACAGACAGCAGCTGAGATCATCCTCTTCAGCCCATTGTAACTTCGATTTGCTTAGGTTGTTAAATAAATAAATAGGAATAAGCAAACAAGCGGTAACAGAGCACACCACCCCATAATCTGTTGCTTCATTAATGCAAGATGTAAATGCTTCTCTTCATCTTCCTGAGCCTAGGAGTACAGGGTGGTGTATCATGATGACAAAGCAGGGTTACTGAAGGGACAGTCTATATACCCTTTTTAACTCAAATGCATTCAGTGCCATTGAACAAAAAGCTTTAATTTATCTCGTATGCAAAGCTCTGAATGTATTGCTTGTTTAATCATGTTGATGTGGACAGTGCAGTTACTCAGAGCTGGAACTTTTTTCACCAATGGCTCAACTGCAGGTCACATGAGGAGCAAAGGTCAGAGGTGGGTTCGAAAGTGGTTTGTGGAATGAGACTTGTATGGATAGCTGGCCACACAATGGGGAGGCTCAAAGGGCCATGATTTCCCACTGTAGTTGTTGGGAATGACAGCAGCAGGAAGGTGCTGATTTGCCTCAAGGCCACTGATATGAGGTCTTTGATTCCACTCATTAGTGCACAGAGCAGGTGCTCAGACACATCTGTTGTGCAACTCTGCTGATGGGCATAGGTGTTTCCCAGGTAGGTGCTGGCAGAAAGGAGGCAGACATCAGGCCTTTTAGCTGGGTAGTTGGGAAGGTCATTGCCAGTATAGATAGTGGGTGAAACCACGTTGAATGTTTTGCCTCCTGATGCACAAGTAAATTATACTGAGCTTAATGCAGCTTCATAAGCACAGAGCAGAGCGGGATATTTATAATGCCTGTCGCTCTGATATATACGCACTTATCTAACTTACTTTAAGTGCTGAGCAAGCCAGCTGCAGGCCCTCCAAAGAAGCAAGATTAGCAGGCAGCTACTCACTGCATCTTCGAAGGGAAGCGCTTGCTACTCAGAATTCTTGCTACCAAAGGAAGAGGATGGTTGATTTCTGTGCCGAAGTCCTATCCAGATCTGGCAGAAGGATATATATCCTGGGCAGGATGCATTTGGCTGTAAATTTTAAATATTTCAGAACTTGGTTGTATTTTTATTTAGCTCATGCAGCTCTTGTATTTCAGCTATTGCACTGTTTTGGTGATCCACAAGAATTCCTCATAATTATGCGTTGCTGAATACAGGTTGTACATATATGACCTGTTGCATCCCATAGAAAATAATTGTATTAGAAGAGATTTTTTTGTCCTGCCTATTTCCCCCAGGCAAATTCAATCTAGTTCCCAATTGAGTATGTCAATCACTCTAAAAATCATTTCTAGACCATTTTGAGACACTTCTATGACCATGCTGTGGGAAAATGAGGACAGTCTTAGAGGGTATTTTCAGAGTTGTTACAGAACTTCTCCCTGGTTTTCTGCATGGAGGAGTATATATGGGACAACCCCTAAATTTGAGTTCAGTTCTACTAATCTTGGTGTTGCTCTACATGGATATAGCACCTAATTGCAAATGCACTTAAAACCCTCCCTGTCTTCACAAGCAGCACAACTACAGTGCAAACCTCTGCAGCTCCTCTTGACACGATGCAACGGGCTGTAAGAGCTCTGAGCTGCAAGGCTGTATAGAAAGGTACCTGTTTTTCTTCAAAAAATTCAAGTCCAGTTCATGAGCTATTGAATTTCAAACAGTTTTACTCTCCTTGTGTTAATCTAGAGGGAGTTTAATGTCACTGAATGCTTATGTAGAATCAGTACACTTCTGAAGTTCTTCCAGTGTTTTGAGACACTCTTTAACTTGCATTTTTAAGTTAGATATTTGTACGGCTGCTTTCTGTAATAGGTGTCTCTCATTAAATGTATGAGACATCAAGTCCTTTACTTTGACTACTTAATTTTAAAGTTTAATTTTATATATGCCACTGCCTTTAAATTCAGCTAAGAAATCAATGCTCAGATTATTACTGGCAACACGTTCGTCTGAGGCATGGATGTATGATCCTGAAATCCAGATGGTGTCCTGGAGTTCTTTGGTAAATTCTACAAACAAAAGTAACTTCTCTGTATACTTTCCACATATGCAGCTTGCCTGCATGCTGGTTAAACTGATAGGCAAACTCAGGGTGACTTGCAGAGGTATAGCAGTGATGTAATAATTTGAATGAATAAGAATTACCCAATACTATAATACCATTTCTAGGCATCAGGTGTTCAAAAGCTGTGTTTCTAGGAACTGCTTAAGGAGCTGACACTGACAGCAGTTGAAAGGCAGCTTAAATACCAGTTCACACATACTGTGTCTGCAACTCAGCATCTGTCCCATTAGTGTCTGTGAACCTCCTTTTACAGCTTTGGTCCAGTTGCCGTGGAGTTGAATTGAGTTTTCATTAGCTCAGAAACAGGGACTGTAGTGTGTCAGAAGTTAATGCATAACTTTTTAATATTATAAGTTCAGTGTATGCAAATTTACTTGCACTTTTGGGGAAGCAGAATTTAAGTAAGTGCCAAGGTAAAGGTCTGTATTGAAGTGCTAGACCCACAGCTTCAGCTGTAGTTGAAATTGTTCAAGATGGGATAGAGAAGAAGCCATGAATATTCACATGGGCTCTGTAATTTCACATGCAAAAAAGAGGATGATTTTTCCTGTATTTACCCAAAGTTTTATTGCTGTATGGAAGTGCAAGCAAGAAGGTATCTAAACCTCTTTGGGTTAAGTTGTCATCTTTTCATTTTCTCTTCAATACATTAAGCTGCCTTCTTGAAGTCATAAAATATATATTTTTATGGAAGCCTAGGGCTCTATTATAAGACTTGCACATAAATGGTAATCAAGCAGGGTTTTAAAGGGCTACTCAAAAATGTGTGCAGAATGGGATTAATGAAACTGGGCTAAATACAAATCCAGTTAGTTTTGTTGTTAGGTTTTCAGATTTCTGGTTTTGAAAATGAAGAGAAAAGCTTTCTTTTATGCTTAACTTCTGGCAGGTAGCACTTCACACGTTATGCAGTAGTAAAAAGATCTACTTTTATTGTGGAGCAGTGGATTGTATTTCTTTATTTCTACCATAGTTTTATTGTTATTTTCTTCCACTGAATTGCTTCCAGGAAAGGAATTGCTTAAGGTTTTTTCTCTTTTTCCATTTTTTCTTCACCCTTTTTTAAATTCTCCTTTTCCTATGCTTCTAGACTTTGACTTCAGGTTCTTTTTATATAGAGAGCAAAGCTGAACAGGGTTGGAGTTCTATTTTGAGTACCATTAAAATGCATATAAATGTAGTACTCTACAAAATGTGACAGTAATGGCAGTCCACATTCACAAGTGTTGCTATTTTACACCGCAGTCCCAGTTCCCTTGCAATTAAAAAGCACAACAGATAATGCTGGGTGACATACTCTAAATATTTCTATGTTTCTATTTCTTATAATTCTAACACAACTCCCCTCCTTTATAACAGTTAGATTAGGGATTATCACAGTTATTAGTGTACTTTCTGAAATTGTTATGCTAAAATTTCTCTCAAATTCAATTCTGTTTAGGCCATCATCTCAGAAGATATTTGAATGCTGAACTTTGAGCATCTTGGCCCTAGGCTCACTGCAGGATGTACACACATGAATAGTAATTGCACTAGTCACATTCCTGAAGTTACTGCGTTACTGCAGGATCAAGAAACTGGTGCTACTGAAATTAATGAAAGCTTGCCTTAGGACTGTGGTCATAAATGAAGAAGAGTGAATGCTGTGCCCTGGAATTGCCTTATGTGGAACACAGCTTGCAGATTTCCTGACATTTTCAATAATAATGGTTAAACAAAAGACAATTTGCCTTTAATGCTTAGAATTCTCGGATCCATGGTTCTTTTGGCTTTCCAGATGACATGACCGGTGATAATGAGTCCAAACTGGCAGCTGGAGACTTTCTGCTTCTCTGTAATTTTTATTGGATTATTATTAGACATAGAAAACTGACAGCCTGGAGTTTCTCCTCATTTACCTCCTCAGAGCAAGTAAAGAATATGCAACAGAGCTGCAAACTTCCCAACTTCTCAGCCCTAATTAACCAGAAATGAAACCAGACACTAACTAAAGCCTAAAGAGGCTGCCCTGGCCACAGCAACAATCTTAATGTCTGCTCTTGCAGTAATTCACCTTGCAAAAGAAATCTGAAGCGTGTGTCTTGTGTATTTACAAGCCAGTGCATTTTCTGTTGCAGAGGAGATTAACTTGCACATTTTCTACTATTTGCCTACTTCTGCAGCTAAGAATCTGCACAACCTTGTTTATTTAAAGTAGCATCCAGTGTTGCTAATTAGAATTAGATTCTAATCGTCATTCCTAACTGTGCTTGAGATACAGGCTAATTTACCCCTCCTTCAGGCAGCGAGATCAACTTCCAACCTTTCTTTCTAAGGGATAAATGAGTTCCACTTAATGTCTAGTTAAGCACCCAGACCAAGCATGACCTAAAGAGCGTGGAAGCACAAAACCTTGTAGCTTTAAACTAAAAATGTTCATCTTCAAGTTCCCAAACACCTGACATTGTTAATCCTTGTTGTGTCATGCCTATTGGTGCTTTACGGCTAACACTGAGTACTTCTGTCCCCTGTCTTTCTCTGGAGGAAGCTCACAAAGTTTTGGTAACCATTTCTGCATGGGCTCTTCTCTAATGGAAATAGGACTTTCCCCAGAAATATTTCATATAGGTTCATCAGATCTTGCTCCACAGTCTATACAGAAATAAGCTGCCAGGATTTTTCCCATGTGCTGAGATTTACAGACCTGAATAGTTTCTGTTGCCATCAATTGTCACTGGTTTCTGCGGAAGGGTTGAATATGCTACCAGCCACTCTCTAAATCAGTGTTTCTCAATCTGTTGCAGCTCCCAAACAGCCTGCAAAAGGGCTGGGAGTTGTGAAGAGTTAGGGAAAAGCAGTATCAGTAGGCAATGCATTTTATTCTGAGACAGAGACCTAGTTTTGGTTACCAACTGCAAGTGCTTATGCCAACCAAGATGTTCCCAGCTGCCTGCCTTCCTCGGGACAGCTGAGTTAGGGTAAGTGAGTAAATGACTCCACAAGTAACTAAGAATGATAACTGGTTCCCACCCCACCTTTCTGAGAAAAAACTCTGAGGCTATGCTGAAGACTGTGTATGTCAGGGAGACAGGCAGAGAAATATAAGCCATGTGGCAGATATACTGTTAGAAATGCCCACATATGTTTTAAGTACTTACACTAAACTTTTCTACTGGGCAGGCTTAGAAACATATGAACAAGGTTTCTAGGAAAGCCCCCATCCATGTTTAGACACACTTGATAAATACTGTTGTGTTAAGTTACGGGTTTGTTTTGGTGGCTTTTTTCCTCCCAATGTCTATACAAAGGTAATGGCTCGTTTTTCAACTCCCTGGTGATTTCCTCTTGAATGTATGCTCTGTGTTCAGAATCCATCAGCCAAAGCAGTCCTGGTTCCAGCAGCAGCCTGAGTGCACAACTAACAGAATTACTGTCAATAAAATGAATATGGAATTCCTTAAGCTTGTGAACGCCTTTTTTCCTGCCAGAGGCGTACAGTAGTTTGTAGGAGTACTGGAAGGAGATTCCAGTTATACAGAATATTTGTGTCAGTAACAGATGTAATTAAAGGAATTGTTCTTTGGTTTAATATTCACCTTTGGCATGAATTCTGTCAGGGTTTAAATGTGGAAGAACATAAATATTGTACGTGGGGAAAACAGAATCTCTGTTTGCAGCCCGGCTGAATTAAAACCACAGGCAGTTAGGTGGTCCAGATGAAAACTATTATAGTGAGAGGTGAAAACCAAGCTGAGTATTGTGGCCCTGAGTTTCAAGGAACGCCCACGCCAGCAGCGATTTGCAGCAATGGCTATGTACTTGCATGGCCAATCTGCTAAGGCACATGTGACCTTTAATAGCTAGAGAAGGAGGCAGTACATGAAGGTAAATCCTCTGAAGTTCTCAGGAAACCAGTAACAGGCAAAGCATGGAAGATTTGTTTATTGGTTTCATGGATTTCAGGTGGCCCTAGACAAATGTTAGTTATCGTCTTTGTTATTTTCTCTTCCAGTTGCTTTTGATTTATACCTCACAGTACCAATAACCTTCACCTTGTATTAATACTTAATAGGAGATAGGAAAAAAAGGGAAGCTCAGCTTCTACTCCCACCACCAGCTGTGTCTCTGTATCAGTACTTCCAACTGAATCAACTAGATGCTGTGATATCAAAATGCCTTTTTCTTCCTGTTGTAAATTCCCAGACTGGCACAGGATTCTTCATTATGCCACCGATGAGCAGACAATAAGTGTGACACCAACCAGATACCCAAGCAAACTCCATCAGTTTCGGCCTTGCAGCTTTCTGTAGTACTGTAAAATGTTAGGGGTCTTCCCAGCTTATAAATTTTTTTCTATAATTTGCATGTAAAGAACCACATAAAATGATCTGCTGTTCTCAAAATTGTGTGTATGGTTACATTTGAATGTCTCTAATAATCTTTTCTCCTAAATCACTTGTCAAAAGCAAGGCAGGTGACTAAACAGGTCTATCGATACTTTCTATAATCAGCTGAATGGGAAACTGTAAAACTTTATTTTGGGGGCAGAGAGCCATGCTACAGTGTAATGTCCCTGTGAAAAATGGTATTGTTAAGTTTGGGCTAGGTCTGAGCCTGATCCTTCTCCAAGAAGGACATATTGTTTAGTAGGCTTCCATAGCACAAAGTTTTACTGGTGGTTTGGAGAAGAACAAATGATTAATGCTGGAGCTGTGGTAAGGAATAAACACATCTTACTCATACATAATGGAATTGTTGATGTGTGTACTAATTCTGGGAAAACCAGCTAGGAGGATAAACATGATATTGAATGTGTAGACTTGCCTCTTGTTTCTAAGACCACCGTCACTAGCCATCTTAATTCTCTCATAAACATAAAGGACACATGGTACTTCTAGGGCAGAAGAATGTCCTTAAAAGGGCAACAAGAGGTCTGGACCCATGCCAAAATGGGGTAAACATGAACAGTGGCTCCTTTGCACACTCTGCAATCTTTTTTGGAGTTCCACCAGGCACAAAGATCTGCCTAGGTGGATGAAGACACAGACTTATCTTCCACTTATGCTCAAAGGCAGTCCAGCTCACAGCACACAGTGTGAACCACTGCTGTCTTGGCATCACTGTGGAAGATGAGTAAGTAACTGCTGAGGCAAGTCACCAAAGGCTATGCTGTTAAGACATGTCTGAACACCCCTTAGAGCTGAAACCTCTGAGGTCTTTTTGAATTCTCTGCCTGCCATAAGGACCCTGGCTGCTATGCTGAGCTGATGGCCTTCCCTTTGGGGAGGATAGAACAGAACAGGGCCATAGTGCAAGCTGCATCACTGCGAGGATGATTTTCCTTGCAGAGAAAGATGGAAAGCATGTGTGGAGTAAAAATATATTTAAGTAGAAAATAAATTCATTTTGGGTAGAGAAAAATAAGAAAAAAGGGGGTGAGAAAGGGAAAGCTGACTAAAGGTGGGGTGAGCTATGTTATTCTGTGCTCCTGGAGGAATTTTGATAATTCCTTAAATGTTAGAGGTGTGTGTAGGAGCAAGAATGATGAAATCTTTTCTTGGCTTGTAACTGTGAATCTTGTCCTAGTTATGATCGTATTGTTTATCTGATTCCTCTAAGAAAGTGTATCTTACTGCTGTATATAATGCCCTGCTACTACTACAGTGATCTGTCCCCTGCAGTCCTCCTACCTGCTCATCCTTGTAAACTGATCTTTTCTTCACTTCTCAAGTAACCAAATCTTCCTTATCAATTACAAATTCAAAGAATAAAAAGTCAGCTAGCAGCCTCCAAAACGCTACTCTTGCTCAGTTCCAATCTATGCTTTCATCTTCCAGAACGTGTGTGAGAGCATGTAGGCCAGACAGACAGCTTCAGAGCTCTCCAGTTGTTAATGAACTTACTGCCATTCCCTGCAAATTTTGAGACTGTCCAGTGATGTGCTGTTTCGCCCCCCTCTCACGTCTGCTCTCTTCCATCATATGCCTTCTATCTCAGTCACTTGATCATTATAACTTGCTTTTCAAAGGGATCATTAACCAGGCTGCCATTGTTGCTATTTAGAACAATATAATGCCAGCGAAATCAATGATTCTCTAGGCAAGTCTGCTATGGTCTAACATTGTTGTCAAAATTGTGTTCATCACTTTTTGACCTCCTGTGGTCTGGGGGAGGAGCTTTTAGGGATGTAAGCAATTGCCAATGGCACAATCACTGGTACTGCTTTGCCAGTCCAAGAAACTGGAATTTACCATATCCAGCTTTTCAGTGGAAAAGTCTTTTTCCATGTTTCAGAACTGAATGATATTTTTGCTATGAAGCTGAGGTACCCCTTCCCATCTCAGAGTTCATGTTACTCACAGAGGAAGCAAAAGTCTTGGCCATTATCAAGCCAATTTTGTAATCTGCATCTTATCAGACTCTTGAAGAGAGTCTGTGAACAGTTCCAGTTCAGAAAAAGAAAAAAAAAAAGGAAAAAACTGGCAACATTTTGTGAAGGATAATGTAGAATATTAAGTTTTTATTAACAGATTACCATCAACTAATTTAGGAATGCACATGGGATGAAATGAACTAAGAAACTCTGTGCAAGATACTTTAATCAACCATGAACACAGATGAACTGAAACATCTAATAACAGAAAGCATTGTGTGGGGCCACAGCCAAAGGTCCATTTATTTGATATTACCTTTCAAAACGGTACTCAAAAGGGAAACAATGAATAGAAATGTAGGTTTTGACTTAAAGCTGTAATAAGCTAAATAGCTCCAGATAACCTGCGGTCAAAATAATGTTCTTGCTGTTATTCTTTGGGTAGAGAGAGTCCTATAGATGAAAGAGCACAAAGTTTTTCACATAAAGAACTTATTCCTAAAGGATCTAAGCTGTTTTCCATAAATCTCTGTGGAACTTCATCTGAAATAAGACCTGGAATAACTACCTCTCCTTGGGACAAAAGTTAAACTTTTTTTTTAGTGCCTTACAAGAGACGCATTTGGTTGTGGTTATACTTCAGAAGTCATGGGTGTTGTCTCTTGATTTTTCAAGATTTCTTGATATTATCTGTTTACACATGAGGAAATGCACAGCTGAATTCCTCATAACGTCCTCAGACACAGAAGTCTTTAGGCTGCCAAATTACAGTAGTGAGGCAAACAGCATAAGTTACTTTCTAGCACTGGATAACATGCACTTTAAGGAGCTAAGGGCTGTGCTTAAGACAGGATCGCATGTTGTCATCAGGGGTGATTTTTGTTCAGCTGTGGGCTGAACATTTTTGTTATTCCATCATTGTTTAGCCTCTGCACATAGATGAAACCAAGTATTTCTATGAAAACAAACTAATTATTGCTAAACAGTGAGGAATGTTGTTAATTATTTGACTTAAACAAATCACGCCATTTGTGAAGCATTAAGGTCTATTATAAGATGATTATGGTAACTACAAGTATTATAACTGCCTTTATGAAAAGAATGTTAGAATAAATGTTCTGGAAATCATAGTTTCTCTTTCTATGGTTTTACACAGAACTTTTCTACTCCTTCATTTCTGAATTCATAAGCATTAAATACACACACAGCTTGGAGCACTTCACAAAACAGAATAAATACATCTCCTCATTCAAATCAATAAAGCTACTTCAGTTAACAAAGACTTCATTCTTGTTGGAGCAATCAAAATCTATATAATGTTTGCTTTGATTACTGTACTGGGATGTCTTTTCCCTGTGCATTTTAGCTCTAATTGCCCTGCCACCAAGAGGCCAAGAGGAAAAAAGACTGAGAACACCCGGCCAGGCCTCCCGTTACAGGCACTTACAACAGATTTCCTCCTACTGTCGCACACTGCTCAGGAATGCGAGGGTTTTGCTTTGAAAGCTTCTGTTGGGTAAAAAAGACAATCCCGGCTATGTGTTGGTGGGAATAAATGCACTCTCGGAAGGTGTAGTAGAGCAGCTCGTAGGGAGAGTGGCATTTCAAACCCACTGTACAATGGAGTAGTTTGTCGAGTTTCAAAACGAAAAAGGAAAAAAAAAACCCAACCAAGTGACTCGAGTGAGGCTGGCTGTTCTTGTCATAGCTGCTTTTTCTCACAAAGCAGATATAAATGGGAAGGCTGTGGGAATCGACAGGTACTCAAACTCCCGTAGTCGGCTCAATGTTATCTGTTTACATGGAACAGCTCATGTATGAAACTCCAAAGATACTGCATTGTAAAGAAAATCTGTAACAATTAAAAATATGCCAATGTTTATCTAGAAGAAGACAAATGAATGTTATACAGGTCTCTATGTAAGTTTGATCTTATTGTAGAGCAGCAAAATCCCATGTTATCAATTAAGTTTCTCAGAAAAATGTGTTTCCTCATAGAACCTGCATCTTCTTAAACATCTTTTGCCAGAAAGTTTCCTTATGCTTCCCTTCTATTTCTTTCTGCATGCTATCAGTTTCCCCCCTTAAGAAGCGGTTTAATAAATACTGTAATTATAACTCTTTCTAATGTCACTTTATGCAAAGTGCAGCAGGCAAGAGATTCCATAAAATAACAAATGGAGTCAGAGCAACCCAGCGTACACACCTGCAGGGAGAATATGAAACAAAGATCCCAAAGTGCAGTTACACCTTTCTCTCCCCATGCATAAAGCAGGGGGGAAACATGTAGGCAGAGGGGGTCAGTGTCGTAATATTAGGGTCATAGAATGTGCTGGGTTGGAAGGGACCCATAAGGATCGTTGAGTCCAGCTCCTGAGAGAGAAATCTTGTGACACCAGTAAAAGAAATTTGGAGGATGTGCACCCTGAACCAGACAATCAGAAAATAATACTCAGCTAATAAAACACTTCAGTAGAAACTGATGGGGATAATCCCAGGGCAGAGAGTGACATCTGTCAGTCACGTTAATGTTCATCTCAAAGACAGATGTGTAGTTACAATGCTACAAAAATAAGAAGTGGGTGGAGAGGAGCGGAGCATAACCACGCTGTGCAACAGACGGAGATATTTTCCAAGTTGTTCACAGCCTTTAGCCCAGCTCAAGCTGGAGCCCGAGGAAACCTGTTGTAGGACGGTGTAGTTAGCGGAGCCAGACCTAAGAGAGGCTTGTTCCCAGGTAAAATGCTTCGATAATGAGAAGCCGTGGGACTCTGACGTGTTCCTAAAACATTCATGATTCGTCTACTGGAGGGAGGGAGAGCTGCGAAGCAAGGGCCGAGCCGGTGTGTCACATCTCCCTCTGCTGGGAGGCATCGCCATCGCTCCGCCGCCTGTCGCAGCCGGGGCGCCCGCGCTAACAGCCGGGGGAAATTCAGCTCCCAACAAACATAAATTGACAGGAGGTCTCACCTTTTGTATTTCTGCGGTGATTTTTTTCAGGCGAATGAATACCGAGACTAAAATGGTCAAGATTTTCCTCCTTCTTTTTAAAGTGTTGCCGAGTATTTGTAGATGGGAAAGGGTTTGATATCGTATCATGCAAGTTGAATAAGGAAAATAGTTTGAATACTGAGCTTCAAATGCTCATGATGAATTGTGCACGAATGAGCTACAGCTCAGGAACAGTTCAGAGAAAATATTCGCCAAACAAATGTGAAGAGAGGATAGATAAATAAATAAGAAATATGTGATGTGTTTACAGATAATTCACATGAAAGAAAAAGCTCTTCGGATGCATTATTTGGCTGTAGCTGGAGGACACAGAGTTTAGAAATGCCTAACCCCCATTGCCATTAAAGAATATGATGCCCCTGACCACTGAAAGTGAGACTTAAGCACCTTTGAATCTTTTACCTGTATTCCCTAGGGATAGGAGTCTCCAGCTCCAGCAGCATCATCTTGTACAAATTACGATAGGATGTTATTCACAGCAGGATGCACCAGGATGATACACACGGTATCCAGCATGAATAAAGAGACAGAATTTGGCCCCACCTTTAGTATAAATACTTGAAATGGTTCTTTAGTTCAAGAATGTCCTCACTGTTCAATGTGCACTGTTCAAAATGCCGCACTGTTCAAAAGAACAGTGAGCACAACAAAGTTAATTTGCCATAAATTTATTAAAGAAACAGGAATGCATGCACCTGGAAAGGCATCAGGAGCAGGACATTGTATGGCCTCCCAGGTGATTCACCATAGTTCTAGAGTGATGGCTGTTACAAGCTGAAACGCTGTTTAAACGGGCGCTGTGGGTAGTTACAGGCATGTACAGTCTTGCTAATATCAGGTCAAGACTGAAAAAGAGGTTACTAGTATAGCACGTAAGTATGGATGAAACTTTGGGAGATCTGGTTCCACAGATAAGCAAACAAAGTAGTGACTTTGGAAGCTGAAGCAGAATCAGTTGTTTTATGAGATTAGCTATGAAAGGAATTTTCCTTGGACCACAATTCCACTGCAAACAGTCATTCCTGGCGTGGAAAACAGAGACCAAAAAAACCCAAAAAAAATCTCAGAAGTTTTTACTGGGAATGAGGTTGTGTTGCTCTTGAAATGTAAGATATCAGACAGGTAGTTTGATTTGCCAATCCACAGTGTCACACGAGGCAACCACAGAGGAAGTAATTACCTACCTAAACAGTGAGACAAAACTGCGGTACTTGATAGCTTGTGGTATGTATGTCAGTGAAGTGAGAGGCTTGTCACACACCTGCTTTTTGGGTTGCGCTGTGCTGGGCTCTGCCATAAAGTAAGAACAGCATGGCAGAGCCTGGGGGAATGGCACAGCCAAAAGCAGGTGTGTGATATACCTTCCATGGCATACATGCAACATACTACCCAGCATTTGCAGGCAGCTTGCAGAGAAGCTTGCAAAATATAGCCCTCGCTCAAATACTCCATGGTGCTTGAGGTATATCTCAGTAGCTGAGAGCCTCTTCACTGTCAAATCCACATAGTCACCTGATGTGGAGCCTGAATCTGCATCCCTTCTTAATGTTTGTGTAGCAAACGAGTCCTCCAACCAGTTGCCCAGTGGTATCTGCCTAGGAACACAATGCTCAGTGTGAGGATGGGTTACCAAACCTTGCTTGTAATTATCAGTGCACAGAAGAAATTCCTTTCCGTGCTCAAACCAGCATTTCTCAAGTCCCACATAACTCAGGGGACCTTCATACCTCTGCTCCAAAGTCATTAATCAAATTTCACAACTCTCTGCCATGGGGATTGGGGGGGTCTTTGTTTTCGTACAGTGCCTGCTGCAATGTGGTCCTGAGATCTGCCACCATAACAAAAGAACATGTAAATTTCCCCTGAGTTCTGTAATTAGATTAACGTTTGTATACATTGTTAAAAATGGAAAGGATCTTAAGAAAACATCTAGAGCAAAACCTGGTACCTATACTACCATTCACAATATTAATTATGAAACCTGATAAGACTTATCAAATCCAATATGACTTCTAATTGATTGTTTTGCAGCTCAAGATGCTCGGGCAATAAAATACACTGAAGTCAAATTCACCAGCTCTGTGCTTCCAAAAACTGCCTGTCAAGAGCTTCAAATTCCTGAGTTGACAGCAGGGGTGAAAAACTTCAGGTATTGATTCAGAACCTAATTCTCATTTAAAAAGCCCTTTTGGAAAAGCGAACAAACAAATCCTTAAGTATGCAAATTACACAGAGACCTTTTAAATGTTACCCTAGATTTTGTAGTCACTTACTATGGGTATCTAATTGGGAGTTACAATTTCTTGAACTTACCTGAAAAACTAGCTAAGGCAACGCCTGCTAGGCTGCTAAATCGACTTCCCAGTGCAAACTGTTTGACACTTGACTTTTTTGTCTAAGTATGAAATCTGGAGATTCATATTTGCTTCCAATGAGTTTATGAAGGGTGTGCAGTGATTTTTTTAAGGACATCAAAGGTAACAAAAAGATAAACTTACATGAGATGTACTTTTAAGTCATGAACTTTTCGAACAGCTGGGAAAATACCTCCCTACCTGGGTTCTGTTGGGGTGAAAAAAACCCACTTTTTGGAATAAATCCAGTCAATTTGCACTTTCTAATCCCAAATCCCTAAATCCTCCCAGTCCTATAACTCCTATGTCAAATCTGAAATTTATTAAACTGGGATAATAATTCTGTTTATCTCATAGGAACAAACATAAAGAGCCCTTGTGTTGGTGTGGCTCCTGAATAGGAAAAACTGAGGTGGCATTAGGGATGGCCCAAGCACAACTGGCCTTTGTCAGTGCATGGAGGACATTTGAGGAAGCTCGGTGGTGCCAGCACGCTGAGCATCCATGGATGCACTTTGTTATGCATAGTGAAGCACAGAAGGATTTGAAAGTATGTTTGCCTGAGAAGACCTCTATTTAGTTATTTGTTGCCATTGCTTGAACCATCTTCTCCAGGACAAGGTCTATCTATTTCCAGTAGGAAAGTGCTTACTGAACAATCAGGCTGCAGTAGCCTTGTTCCTCTGTTATCCACCACACTTCAGGTACTGGGAAAAGATTCGCGTTCTCCCCAAGTCAAGAGCTTGTGGTCTCTGTGCCATCACTTCTGTTACGGCTGTGAAGCAGCAAGACTCCCCCTGTGCACCTACTCTGGGGCAGAGAGGCTGACAGGTTGGCAGCCACCAGGGATCTCCAGGCAGGGCTGCAGGGACCTTGTCTTGAAATTGGGATGGACCTATTTAATGAGGTCACTGAGCTACTAACTAGAAACTAAGCCTGGAACTATAGGTATTACTCCTGGGAAGCCCCAAAACATCAAAAATAAATTAACTCCATTTAATGGAGAAGCAAGCCCTCCCTTCCCTGTCCCTCGTGGCAGTAGATGTGCCCGTCAGCTGGTGCTGCAACAGCTACTACATCTTCCACATGTGACATCTTTCTGGGATCTCTTGTCTTGCTTCTGCAAGATTTTCCCTTGCACAGAGGAAACTAAATACCCAGCAAAGGAGAGATGCTCCAAACTTAGAGAGTTATGGCAAAACTGGCCAACAAATACACACGGTAACTGCTCTGTTGAAGCAGTTTACCTGAAACATAAGGCTAGGTAGCACGAATCAGGTCAGGGATCTGAACGGGGAGCACATGCTCTTGTTCAGGACCCACATTCTCCTTTGAACGTGGATACAAGTTGAGAGTTTCCTTTCCACCACTTCCAGAGCCTCGGGATCTAACTCAGGGGTTGTGATGGAACCCTAACATTTTCTGAACTATGCCATAGTGTTTGAAGCGGGTGGGACATGTCCCATTAAAAGATGTGGCTCAGCCAGGAGATGGAGAGCTGCAGTGCTCTAGTTGGAGAGGACTGTTTGGACTTGCTAAGTACATCAGCCGGTTGGGCTTGAAATGCACCCTTCCCGGGGCACCAACTGGTGTACCCAGGTTTTTCACCCAGAACAAAATCTGCCCCTTTTTCTTGCTCTCTGACTGTACCTGTGGTAGTGCAGCTTTGTGTCAGCTACTGTGGAGGAGGGAAAAAAACCCTGCCTTCCCCCCATCCAAACCAGAGATGGGGAACAGTCTGGGTAATTCTCTGGGAAGAGCGTTAAAGTCAGGGAGGATGGAGCTTCCCTGGGGGCAGGCAGCTCCTGTGGCCCCTGGGAAACCCTCCTGCGGCATCAGCAACGCTGCTACTCCTTTCCTGCCAGGGGCGAAGGCAAAACCAGCGTGTCTCGGAAGATCACAGCCGCGCCTCGGAGGAAAATAGCGTTCCTTGCCTCACACGGGCTGGAAAAGGCGACGCTCCCTGGGGTACCACGGTGCGGGGGGAGCTGTGGGGCTGCAGCCCCCTTGGCATGGGCAAAGCCGGGTCTGGTCATGGCTGGGAGTCAGCCTGCCTGGGCTCTGCAAAGGGAACGGTGACTTAAAAAAAGCCCTGGAAAGCAATAGTAAAAACCCAAGCAAGTCCTGGTAGAGCAGCAAGCCTGAGATGTGGGCACTGCCATCCTGCTGAGTGAGATTTGGTGGGTGCATAGTGAAGCCAGAGGTCAAGGGAGATATTTTTGGGGGCTGTAAGGAGGGTGGAAGGTTAAGATCTGGCAGGAAGCAACCCCAGCCTTAAGAGATCCAGGAGGACACATTGGGGAGATGTTCCCAAGGATAGGGGGGTCCCCAAACTTCCCTCCTGGTGCTGCTTCTCCCTCTCACCCTACTGTATGTGGGAGCAGACGGGTGCCTCCTGGCCAACATGGAACTCCTCACCCCGCATTTTGTGGGTCCCTAAGGACAGCCCCGGCCCCCCAGAGCCCTTCAGGTGTTGGGGGTGTCAAGCCTAGGGAGCCGGTGTGGGGGCGAGAGAGCCACAGATGTAGTGGTGTCCGGCTAGTGCAGCCCTGGCTCCCGGGGCTTCTCCCAGCTACACGGCCCGGCTGGGGGGGAGTGGGAACGCGTGTGAGTGTGTGCTTGTGTGAGTGTGTGCTTGTGTGTGTGCACTAGCATCTGCGTGCGAGTGTGCCCGCGGGTGTGCGCGCAGGGGGCGCGGGCGGGGGAGGCGAAAGGGGGCCGGTTCTGCAGCGGGTGGCTCCCAGCCTCCCCCGCCCCCTTCCCTCTGGATCTGCTCCTCGCTCGGGCTCGCATTTTATCGCAGGCGGCCGGCGCAGCCCCCTCTCCCCAGCCCCGGCCCCGGCCCCCGCCCACCCCCGGGGTGGAGGCAGCCGCGCCGAGCCGCCCGCGGGAAGAAGGCAGCGCTCCGCCGGGCTCCGCGCCGCTCCGCGCCCCTCCGCGGGGCCATGCAGCGCTTCTGCCTCGCCGCTACGAGGGGTGCCCCTCGACCCGCCGCCCCCCGCGCAGCCTGAGCGCCTCGCGGGGGCTCCGCGTCCCTCCGCGCCCCTCCGCGTCCCTCCGCGCCCGGCGGTGGGACGGGGCTGGCGGAGGCAGAGGCGGCACCGAAAAGCTCCGCGGCTCTGCGCGACTCCCCCCTACACCGGCCATGGGGAAGGGGCTGGAGGGGACGGCGGCCCGCTGCGGGCTGGGACTGGGATACCTGCTGCAGACCGTGGTGCTCCCCGCCCTGGCCGTCCTGGGGGCCAGCCGCCCCGGCTCCGCGGCGCAAGGTAAGGCGGGGGATGGATGGAGGGGGGCCGGGGCATCCTCCGGGTGCGGACTGAAAATGCAAATTTATGCCGGGATTTTTTTCTGCGTGTCTGTGTGCGAGCAGCGCATTCCCCCGCATGCGGGGCGCCTGCCGGGGTCTGGGGGCTCCGGACCCCCCCGCAGCGTCGGGTCTGTTGTTGCTGAGCCTGGCCGGGACAGGCGTTTCCCTGCACTCCGTCCTGAAGCGGCTCACTGAGGCCGGAGCGGGGGGCTCGGGGCTGAAGAAGTCCCGCCGGCAACCCTCCGTCCGGCGGGGGAGCGGCGCCGGTGCGCCCCGGAGGGCTGGCAAGGTGCGTGGGAAAGGCAGGTGCGGGGCGGGTGCCCCTCGGCAGCGGCACGGCCGTGCCCCGGGGCCCTGCAAACGATGGTCGTTCGTGAGCCCCCCCGTCTCCCCCCCACACCCTCCTCTTCATGCCTAAAACACGATACACCCGAAGGGAGTTACTGGCTTTTTGTGTTTACTCTTATTTCTTTTTCCCACTCCCCTGGCGGGGGTTCTGGAGTACACCTCGATCTGTTTTCCCTGTAGCCCGCGTATAAATTCCCCTTTCCAAGTGCAAACCTCTTGCTTCTCAGTGCGAGTTTAGCGATATCTTGAGAGCATCACAAAGAGCCCTGGCTCAGTGTGTCACCCTCCCGGCACACAGGCACAGCGGGAGCCTTTTCTCCTGCGAGCTGATCCGGATAAACTTTCTCAGTGCTTTTCTCCTCCCTTCCCAGGAGTTAGACCTAAAGTGGAAATGGGTGGCTTTTGCTGGGAAATAGTTTTCTACAACCTCTTCAGTATTGGAGAGGGAGAGAGGTTGCTGCTGCATGTGGGCAGAGCCCTGCATAGCAAGGATGTGAGAGTTCAGGAAAGCACTTGGAAATCCTGGTTATGTGGTTAGCAAGAGAAAAGGAATTTTAGCAGCGGTTTTGTTGTTGTTGTTGGGTTCTCCCCCCCCCCCGTATACGCAACCAAGAAATAATAATATGCACCAAAGCTTTGATTTGGAGTTGTTAGGGTAATGCAAGTGGAAGAATGCTTGGTTTTCTCCCCATCCTCTCTGCAGAGAGGCACTTGAGACAACTGCACAGGTCTGACCCTGTGCTCTCACCCAGCCATTACAAAGCACACTCCTCTCTGGCCTTTCTGTCAGCAGAGTTGTGCTGGTTGCTCTGACTCCCGGTGCTCCTGGCTGGCTTTCGGGAGCCGTAGGGCTGCTGCCGGTGGGCTGGATGCACTGTACATCATGTCTGTACATGTAACTGCGCTAATCCATTTCCCGCTGATACTCCATCCTCAGAGTCACATTCACTCACCCGTACTGGGCGTTTATCTTGCAAGAAGATCAGAAACCTGGTTGTGAAAAAGAAGTAGCAGAGAACAAGAGTACAAAAATCCCTTATGCATTGTGTCACGTTTCTTCCGTGTCTTACGTACCATCCTTTCCTTTCGCTGGTCAGTTTCATGCTTCAGATAGGACAGGTTTGATGTTCTGTATGTAAAGGTTTTAATAGTACCATGTGCACGCAGACCTAGGTGTCAGTGGGTTTATATCAGTCTGTGCAGATGGGCGGGTGTTGGAGGGGAAACATCCTCTCGGATAGTTGGACCTGGAGCAGAAAGGAAGGAGTCTGCCCGCTCTGCCAGCAGGACGTGGGTAATTCGTGTGACAGATGGCCTGAGCGGGGAAGAGAGGACCCCCTGTGTTCAGCTGCTTCAGAGCGTGCATCTCCGAGGGCATACCTCACACTTTCAGATGGTTTCTCCTTTCCACACGTACCGTCTGTAACACAGCGCTGTGGGACAGAAATGCCATGAGGGGAGAGCAGCCAGGCTGCCTCTGCTGCAGAGGTCAGCACGTGTGTGGGACCTGTCCCTGGCCGTGGGTGTGCTCACCTACCCAGAAAGGGACAGAGAGCTCTTTGGCATTGCTTCCTGTTGTGCGGCGTGTGATAAACTTTCACAACAGAGTAGAAAACCCAGGGAGTGTGGTTGGGATGTAGTCGCTCACCTTGAACTTGTTTTTCCATGTATGTTTTTATTTTTATTTCCCCTTTGTCAGGACCAGGCACAGAATTTGGGTGCAGACCTGGTTTTGGCATGGTTCCCAGAGCCGAGGGATTATCTGATTGGCGTTTGCTGTGGGGATCTTCATGTATGTGTGGTGCTTCAGTGAGGCAATAAATCAACAGTTTAACTATGCCCTCTTCAGGAAGTTTCCTCCTCATATAGCACCAGGCATAGTTTTCCCTCTGTTTTATTTATACATTTCCAAAAATGGGTGAACACTGAAATGATTCTTACCCAACCTCTTTTTCCAAAGTCATCCCCCGTTCAGTCTGTCTCCTTTGAAATGGAAACACCCCTCTAGTCTTTTCAGTTGCATTCCTTTGAGAGCAATAGAAATAGGACACGTGGCAATTATGCTTCAAACTGATGTCGGTCTTCTGATTTTCAGTGGGTCTGGAGCTAGCTGACTTGGTTTGAGTTGTGCAAAACAATATTTCACTTTACCTTTGCAATACTTTTGAAAGGAGAGAAAAAACCTGAGCTGGCATCTTCATACAGCAGGCACATAGTTACGATTTAGAAAGGGGATGATGGGAAGGGAAAGAGGGTGTGTACATTTTTTTTCCCCAGTACTTGCTGCTAGTACTATTTCTTGTTTTGCTTCTCCATTCTCCAACCATCTGTATCTTTTGGAGCAGGCTAAGGAGGCTGTGAGCATTGCTGGGACTTCTGCTTTTCCATTGCCTCGTGGAAAATAAATTTATTAACAGAGTAGCTGGTGGACCAGCCCCCACATTCCCTGGCAGAGAGATTCATATCGCTGCATCTCACCATCCTCCCGTGAGCGTCTCAGCAGAACTAAATACACTTTTTGTCATATTAGCATTTCTTCTTATCTGAAGCTGTCTAAATGTTTTTCTGCTGGTATCAGGAAAGAACAGGAAATGGCCACGATGAGAGAGACGGCCCTTAATTCTCAAAGTGAGGTGAATGGGGCCAGAGCGATTATCCAAGCCAGAATCAACTCTGATCTGACATTTGCTGTGTGCATTATACATCTATGATAAGCTACACCAGAATGAGAATTCAAACTTCCCAAGCTGAGAAAGAGCGAGTAACCACCCCTGAACCCAAGCACCTACCCTGGCCTGGCATTTCAGTGTCATCTCCTGTAAAGGCATCTTTTCCTTCAATCAGCAGAGACTGAGTTTCAGCAGTTGTGCTTTCCTATCTCCCCTCCCCCTCACCCCCCCTGTTTTTTCAAACATTAAAAGTGTTTAAAGAACTTATATTGTGGTCTCCACCTTTTTGAGAGGTAGGTGGGACAAGAGGGAGGGTCAGGCTACCTGTCTGTAGTGATAAGCGTGGTTCAGACAGCTTTATGGGCTAATTGTGATGGCACTGAAAGGGATAGAAAAGTTAAAGGAACTGTGTATTAATGTATTTTTGTTTCAATTGCTCCTTTACAACAAAAGAGTATATTTTTTCATGCTTAACCCCTCAGAGCTAATTAAATCCAAATGATAATTTAAAAAGAAAACTGTAAAAGAGCCATATGTGCAGATATTTGTCCTGCCCCAGCATAGTCTGTATTAGCAACAGCAGCAGTTTGAAAATGCTTGGTGCGGAAAAAGTGAACTACAGCATGTGAATGTACTAACCTTTTGGGAAGGCACTTCTTAATTAAATACTTAAATGCATCTCATTGAAAAAAGGGGGGAAACGGACTTAATTATCATGATGCATCAGTGGACAACTTGTATGTGATCATGTGGGCGTAATAGTATTTGTGTTAGTAAAGCAAGGGCCAAGTAGTATCTCATTGTGAATGGACAAACCCACTTGGAACATTAGATTGTTTCAAAGGGATGTGCTCTGGCAGATTTCCGTGGTGTTGAGGAGTTTGGGCTGGATGTGGGGTAGTCCATCCTGGCCTTGAGAAGTGATTTAGTGCTTCAGTGGGCATTGCTGAACACAGAGCAGCCAGTGCGTTTCCTTTGCTGCCCGAGGTGCTATTTTGGCTGGACTAAAATGAAGTGGACGGATCTGTGGAGGAGAGATTCCTCCCCAGGAACACGGAGCCAGAATCCGGGCTCCTCTTTCCCCCGGCTCCAGTTCCTAGTGCCCAGTTGCAACAGTTACAGAAAAAAAAGCACATATATCAAATACAGCCCCCTTCTGATGGCTTTTCAGCATTACTGTCAGTGTTGCTTATTGCTCTGTGCAGTAAGGATGCCTGAGTGTATCTAAACATTTCCACAATTGTGGGGTGTATTTGAAGTTAATCATTTTACACAGATCATTCCTCACACAAGGGTTTTTTTTCTTTGGTAATGGTCTCAAACCCGGATTATGCACTATATTTTGGGACTAGCTTTGTGTGTGACATCCAAAGTCAGAAACAGGAAACGGCATTAACCATATTAAAAAGATTTTCCTAATTTAATTTTCCAAATACAGTATGTCTGAAAACAGGAATACAGCTCTGTGCCAAGGCCAGGCAAATCAGTTCCATAGCTGGTCTGCACAACAAGGGAGGAGAAAATGTGGATTATATTTATTAGACATTTTTCAAGTAAATATCTTGATTTTTGTGTGAGTTGGAGAGTGGTGGTGTGAGGCACAGTCTGTCTGGTTCAGCTGAACAGGATGGAAAACAGCATCGGTTCCCACAGAAGGTGAGAGGAGCCCCGGCTGACTGGGACAACAACTGAGTCTTTCTGTACAGTGTGCGACCAGAGTTCTGTGTATATGTGAAACACTTAAGGAGAGCTGTCCTCTGAAAAGCAAAGCTGCATTTATTTCTTGCTACCAGCAAAGCAACCTTGTTTGGAGTAACCCATTCTATACCATATGGCTACGTTTGTTGCTTTCCAGTGTCCTTCTGGGTTTCAAATCGTTGGACTTTGAGGACTCAGTTCCGGTTACTTTTTTCTGGAAAAAGGCACAGTAGCTGCTTTGGCAGCTTATCAGAGGAAAATACCTTCTACTTGCTGTTGCAGCAGGGGAATTGTAGGTAAATGTACATTGCTCGGTGGTGAGCAGTTTGCTGCCATTTAGTCAGAGAATTGAACTCGACATGAATCTCAACTGTTCAGATCCTTGCTTTGTCACTGAAAACACGTCACTGGAGGCTATCTTTGAAATAAAAGTTAATGTAACTGTGGGTGCTCTGCCCATGGAGTATGTTCCATGTAACTACCTGTCCCCATAGGGAAAAATGGCATTCTCTTTCCCAATCCCCCTTTCCTCCCTGGTGAGGGGGGAGAGGGTGTGTGTGTTTGAAGTGCGCCTCTGGTTAGCCACCCAGTGGAGGTACTCCAGTTCAGCAGGCAGCGGGCTTGGCACCGGTGCCAATAAAGCACTAATTACATCCCCTGTCATTTTCATTAGCCATCTTTGCTTTCACGTTCAATTTGGAGGTATAAAACCGTGCGAGCTTTTAAAACGTAAGTCAAGGATTAAAAGTGAGGAGTAAGAGACGAGCGGCGGTTTTCCAGTTGGCTACAAGCTCTGTCAGCGCAGCGGCAGAATAATGTTGTGCAGAGGCACAGTTCAGTGCTAACTGCTTCCAAGTACTGAAGGGATGGTGGTGTTTTAAGTGATTTATTGAGTGTGCTTGGTAGAGTCCAATCTCGGGAGCAGGCGCCCCAGGAGCTTTCCATCATAATGTTATCCAAGAGGCGATCTGAAGGAAATGGTATTAAGTCTTCTGGGAGGCAAAGTGTATCCAAAGAAAGACTTAATTTGCATCATTTGTAAGCAAGCATTTGAAATTATGCTGAAAAGGATATGGCTATGAAGAAGCTTGTGTCGAACAAATAGGAACAACTGAACCCCCCTTATTTTTTGCGTGTACTTTGTTTCCTGGTGTTAGTGGGGTCATCTGCAGACTCACAGACCCAAACTCCAGCGGTGTGAGGGGAGAGGGCTTATTGAGCATTGTCATTGCTTTTGTGGTAGGTCTGCTTAAACATCGGTTGTGTCTTTTTGGGTTTAGATTTGTGTTTTTGGGTAAGGATGTGGCATAAAGTTCACTGTAAGCCATGGGGGTGCATGCTAGCCATAGAAGGTAAAAGACAACCCCAACTGTAGTTGTGCTCCAGTTGCTTTCCTCAAGGCTGGCTCTGCTCGTACAAACAACACGCACAAGCAAAGCGCAGCGAGTCAGAGCAGCGGGCAAGAGCTGCCAGAGGTTTCCCCAGCTTTCAGTAACCTCAGAGATGCTTGTATACAGCTTTCCCCCTAGGTAGTCATCACTAGAAAAGCTTCCTGTTTGCTTTTATAGCTCCATCCCAAATCACTTGTATGTTTAAGCAGGAAACATGGGATTTCCTCCTAATTCATCAAACGCCAGGATTTGGGGAGTCTCTTTATAGCTTGGCACATTATCATCTACAAGTTTGGGGTGGGGGAGAGAAGCTTCATACAAAATTAGTTTCACTTAAAAATATAATTTTTGTCAATGTGAAAAATTTCAGGGGAAAAAAAAAAAAGAAAAGAATAAAGATTCCTTTTGTTTATTTGCTGGGGGGGAGGTTGAAAAAAAACAAAGAAACCTTAATCAAAACCAGAAAAGATTCAGTTATTTTACTGAAAAGGTCAATAAAGCCCCAAATATTTACCTCACTGGCCAAACTTTTTACTGTTAGGCATTCAGGGGAAATGGGAAAGTTAAAAGTTGTGAAGTCTTCTGACAATTGCAGTTTTTGTTTCCATTTATGTTATTCCATATATTTCAACCAGCCCAGTGAAAAACCTCCCTGTTAAACTTGAGGTACAGACCTGGTTAGGCACTGGTCAAGCCATGTATTTACAGCACCATCCAGGTCTTGTTCTTTTTCTTTTTTCTTTGTTTTTTTAACCTCTCATTGATTTGACTGATGCAGATTGAGATAGAGACCCCAATTCCCAGGGGTGCCAGACATGACCTTAATGCTGCCAGGGAAGGGCAGGCATTGCTGGATTTAGGCAAGTACCTTAGCTATTCCCCAAACACAAGCAGTGTTGCTCTAACCTACGTGACTCTGCAATAACCCATCAAGGCAGGGGTGTCCCCTGTGTCCCTACGTGATGCTGCAATGCATCAGCGCCTCCTCAGAGTCTCACTTTCCTTTGTTATGAGTCCTATGCAGGCAGGACAGGAAGAGGCAGCCAAAAAGCTGTGCATGTTCACCTCCATTGGTGATACTTCCCATGGGGAACATCTGCAGTTGTGTCTTCAGCACAGCTTTGCTACAGGTTTGCATTGCAAGAGACAGTGGGAGGTTCTTATTTGTCACATTGCATTAGCTATTTAATCTTTAATCCATCTTGCTGGATTGGGAGGACAGCTATATTTATCTCTATTTGCTGAAGAGATGTAAGGGGAATTGCCTAAGTGTGTGGAGCAAACGTGTAAGGAAGCCAAAATGCGAACTCAGTGCCCAAGACTCTGGTGCTCCACTCTGTCATCCTTCCCTGGCTGTCCCAAAGATGGATGCTGCAGAGGGAATGATAACGTTGAAGGCTTTCCAGTACCTTCAATATCAAATTGTTTTGGTTTCACTAATGGTTTCTTTGTATCTGCTGGTATCTAGAGATAGATGCAAAGGACAAAGGGCAAACCCATGTGCTGTTGCTCGGAAACAGGGATACTTCCCGGAAGCCCTGACTTTATGGTGGCAGGCAGTTTGGGAAGATTTGCTTTGCCCACTGAGATCCACGGTGTCATCCCAAATTTGGAAGGAGCAGGAGCAGAGCCGGTGGGTGACTGCAGCGCTGTTGTAAATGGAATAAGGATCATTGCCTTGGGTTGCTTTGTTTCATTTGGGTTTAATCTGCAATTCAGGACTATCTCATTCAATTGTACTTCATTCATCTGAATGAACAATTTGTGCTCCAAAGGACTCTGTTGCCTTACCAGTCATAAAAGCTATGAGGTTGCCTAGGGAATTAAATCACTATCTTTCTTTTTTTCCCTCTTGTTGAAGTAACATTATCAGCAGCAATGCTAAGGAGCTCGGATGGGGTTTACTGGCCTGGCAACGGCTGAGCATTTTCTTGTTAGGTAGCTCCTGCCAATCCCTTTTTAGTTATTTTCAAGAAGTAAAGTAGCTTTATTTCTTAGTCTCGCATTGAGTGAGAGGTTGAAATGTTAAGCTCTGTGGATTAACGGTGTATCCTTTGAGAAAAAGGAAAGCTTGCGTTTTTCTTGGTCCCCTGAGTGCTGGATGCGATTGTTTGAGACATCTTGAATTTCATCAGCTGGATGTGAGGAGAGGTGCAAGTAAGCCTTGAATGATCTGTCAAAAGAGGTTGACTCTATTGCAGCCATTTTGGAAACTTGTTTGATCTGATAGTTCTTCCCCAGGCATTTCTTCACTTGAGTTTAGTGCATTTCACATCAGGCAGTGGAAAGTGATCACCACAGGATTATTAGTAATTCAGACCTTCTTGGAGAGCTATATTCCAACCATAAATCTGCTGAAATGATGGCTGGAGTGTGAATCACTGCACTCCTATGATATGGTGTATTTATTGTTTAAGTACATTGCTTGTCTTATCCAGTCCCAACATATGTGTTTATACTGGAAAGTTTACACAGTGAGCGAAAATAATAATATGGTCTCACTGAATGAGGTTAATTGCAGTTCAGTCATACCGAAATCGAGGAATGAGAAGTGAGACAGAATAGCAAGCGAAACTAATTCTGCTCTCACGTGCATTGGATTTACCTATACTGACTGTAGTGCAGGTAATTACTGGGAGGAACTCAAGAGTACAGACATGCACGCTGCCTAGTCTGAATTAATTTTCTCTTTCCTTAATGTATCTCCCAGTTTTGCCAGTTGCTCATGGAATTAACACAGGTGTCTTTCTCTCACCTTTCCCTAAAATATCGACAACCTCATGTGTCAGTCTGGTCGTTCTGCAGCTCTACATGTGCAAAAGATGAGTGTCTGTGACTAGCAGTGAATGGCCGGTGCAAACAGAGTAACAGTGAGGTGTCCACACTGAAATTTTGGGTTGTCTGTAGTTGGAGGAGATGATTGCTCAAGCCTTTGTTTTAAGTTTTAAGATTAGGAAAAATCTCAGTGGTGCTTTCAACTAGGGGGAGGTAAAATTTCCTGTGTTAAACTCACTTCAGATTTGAAAATCAGAGTTAATTGTGGATCAGTCTGGTTAAGGATTGGGGCTGTAAATAAATGGCAAAGAATGTGCCCTTGTACCAGTGTTGTTCACTGAAAATCTCACTAAATTGCCTCATGAAATACTAGTATTCCTCACTCAAAGCTTTTTGGCCCCAAAGCTGCACTACTTTTTGGCAAGTCATCGTACCCATTACAAATTCCTTTCACGCAGACGTTGCAAATGTAGCATTAGGGACTCCTTTCTGCTTCCTCACCAGTTTCTGAAGGTGAGAGTAACTTTTTTGGTCTCTAGCTCAAATAAAATGCAGAGATCTTCCTTGGCAGCAGATCTCTGCTGGCAAGCATGCCAGTGCTGGGTACCCCTCTCTTCCTCTTAACTTCACCTCCCAGGTCAAATAGCTGTGCTGTGCAAATAGGAGCTTCCTAATTTCTTAGGTCAGTTTCCTATCAGTTTCCTTTCTTGTTGGTTTTCTTGTTTTGTTTTCTAAAGCCCTAGTGCTTATACCAAGGAGGGATTTAAACTATACAAGGCCAAGTTATGACCACCAACAAATATAGCTCCATTAATTTCAAAGCTAGCACAAATCAGAAGCTGATCTGGCTCTGTGTTAAAAATACAATGACACAGTAAAGTGAGACCTAGGATGGACAGATATTGATCTCACCTTTTTTGCTGGGTTATATCTTTAAGCTCAATAATTTGAATACCTTTGAGGCTTTCCTTTTCTCTATGTGTGGTGATGTGGCTCTTTCCTGTAGAGAGATTAAACCAGTGTCTCACTCAAACATGGTGAGATTTTTTTCCAGGTATGTGTGTTTTCTTTTGGGTTTTGTCATGTTATTTCAGATAAGATCATAGACGGCCAAATGTCACCAACTGTAGACAGATATCCACACAAATATCTATTACACACAAATGCATGGCAATTTCCTACGTTGGCCATCAGTGATTTTTGAACTAGAGACCTCTTACTACTAAAAGCATGGGCTTTGGAGGCTTGAGTTAGAAGTGCAGCCTGGTAGCTGTTGTTATCCTGGTTTAGTCAGTAGAATGAGAAGTGCCACGTGCCTTTCAGGAGCACTGGAAAAAGAAAAATTGTTCAGCTCCTGCTAGCTTTTGTCCTTTGCTTGTCCTGCAGTGTTCTGCGTGTTGTTTGTTGCTGTTGCTAAATGTTACAATAAGCCTTTGTAGTAAACATACCTATTAGATAACACCTTCCACATCTTTTTTTTTTTAAGTTCTAATTTACTTACTTTATAAACATTTCTATCATTTTGTAGTCTCAAGAGGAAAGTCTTAGATTTGCATTTATAAGAAAGATTTGCAAAGAAAACTGAATTAAAGTGACAAAGTGACATTGCACGGACAATTCATCTGCTATGTTTTACTGATGAGCTTGTTTTTTTGAGTACTTGGTTTCATTGCAAAGATTCTTTGTCTTAGGGAAATCAGTTGATGGCAGTACCTCGATCAAATTTTGTCTGATTAGTTTCACTGGATTGTTTGGGATTTAGTCACCAGAGCAGGGCAAGGAATACTTCATTTTTTTAAAGTTTTATATCCACTAGTACCAATACAGAACACACATTTCACTCGTGGAGGCCGGGCTGAGGTTAAGTTGGCTTTAAAGATAACAGTAGATTCCAGCGTCCTTGCATTTGTTTTGTATTTGGTGACAGTCACTAAATCAGAGGAAGGAATGTTCAAACAACACACTTGAGGAAAAGTGATTTTTATAGAAAGGGCCCGTTCCCGCTAATAGCCAGTAACTGCACATAACCCCACTGACATTAAAAGTCCATTAGCTAAGCCCAGTTTAAACAGCAGCTGATGCTTTGTCAGCTAAATGTACATTGGAATTTTTCATGTAACACAGCAATAGCACTTCTGTAGTTTTTTCTAAAACTATGTACATTAAGGAAAGCAAATGTCATCTGATAGTAGTAAGATGAAGAGTTCACATTAATGTAGGGAGAATTGTAATCAAACTGAAGTTACCATCTGGTTGCATTAACAAGGAACAAAACCAGTTACAGGGAAAACAGAGAGCGTCAGATTTCCGAATTAAAGCTAGGTTAACAAATCTAGCACACAGGCTTCTGTAACGCAGGGTAGGCGAAGAGCTGCTTATCTGCTCGGTTCTTTAGCATTGAATTTTTTATGACCTTGTTTGAGAAAAGTTTCTACTGAAGTCGGTAAGGTGATTTGTCGTGCAGAGCACTGGGTTTCCATGGGGGGGAAAAAATGGTTATTTGCTAGCTATTTAGGAAATATGTCTCGTTATGGCAGTGTGAAAACGTTTAAACTCATCAAGATAATGTTTGCCTATGGCCTTAAAACCTAGTTAACCATTGGTGCAGCAAGTAGCATCTGCCCATCTCAGTGCATCAAAAAGAGGCTTGAGAAGTATGGCGACAAAATGGTGTGTGCTTGGTAAAGACAAACGGTGGCAGGTGAAGAACTAGGACCAGCAGACTGAGGTCCTAGTGCTGTGGTCTTGGGACCCACTGAAGCACCCGGCTTGGTAATCAGTCTGAGAAGTCACTTTGAGGTCTGCTTTGAAAGTAGATCTTGTGCTATAAAACCATTGTGGAGACAGGGAAAGGGTCACTTAGTAAGTGAATGTGAGAGCGGAAACAGGGGTAATTAGTCGCTTACTGATGTGCTCCCGAGTATGGTGAAGTATTACTGTAACCTCCTCCGCCTCCTCTTTGCTATTATCGGTCCATTAGTGAAACCTAGTACAAGTACTGACAGGAGTAGGGCTTAAATGCCTCATGTGGGTAGGCATACCCACTGCAAAAATGCTGTGAACACATCTGGAGGGCTCACTTAGACTCTTAACAAACTGTGTTAGCAGTGCAAAACTCTCAAATGTGTCATGAAGCTGAATTTGAAGTTTTTGTCTTTCCAAGCTGAAGGACTCGACATCAGTAGCGTGCCCAGAGCTGATGGTGTGTTTGCGAACCGCAGGGCTTAAGGAGACTAATTTAATTGCATTTTTCCCCCCTCTTCTGGAACATAACATGTAAACATATTACTGAACTAAAGCCTGGTTTTAATTACAAGCAGTAACTTTTTCATGTTGACAGATTTTCACATGGAAAGCTTTACTGAAAATGAGAGAAGACCTTTCTGCCGTCATTAGTTCTTGCTGCTTAGTGCTTTTATCAAGTACAGTAAAATACCATTTGTAATTAATTCCAAGCTTATATGGACATGTTTAATATAATTAACAAACAAAATCCTGTTTGCTAACATATTGCTTGTGAAACCAGTTTGAATAATCTGGTTTCTAGCATACATAAATTAGTCCATAATAACAGCTGTAAATATTTCACAATATGCTTGGAGTGCTTTGATTTTAATACTGAATCCACTTTTGGGTTTTAAGGATAAAACGTAGGTTAAAAGTGACTTTTCCCATATGTGCTTTCCTAATCTCTTGCACTACTTTGCCTGAAAGTTATTAAAAAAATCATTATTGGATTGGATTATAAAAAAAGCAAATATCTAGGCGTTCATGAGCTGGGAGAATTATGTAATTGAATTATGCTGGAGCTAACAAAATGACGCCGTTCCCGTTGGCGCCGGACAATTGCTCCAATACAGCCGTGGATTTTTTTCATTGGAAAAGACATTGTGGTGCCAATACTCTTTGTCTTTCTCAAAGTTTTACTATTTTTATCTGTCTGGTATATTGTATGCTAAGCCTGGAACACATGCATTAAAAGTGTTAGAAGCAGCTGATTATGCGGCTAATTCAGGCGTCTAAAGGGCTGTGAAAACCCAAGGTGACCAGAGCCCAGTTTGTAGGGGCATGCTGGCGGACCTACACGAGCCTGTGTTACGTGCTGGGCCCCTTCTTTCTGGGAAGGCTTTGAGCCTCTAAATAGAAAGAGGAAAAGGAGACCAATAGTCTGCCTACTGCAGAATATTTGAGGTTGCGTGAGGCTACTAAACCATCCTTGTGTGTTAGGCGACTGTGCGTGTGGTTTGTCCAGTTCAGCAGAAGGCCTTGAAATTTCAGGGGAAGATTTATAATCATCCCTCAAGTCATTTTCCCCTGCCCCAAACAAAGACTTTGAAAAACAGTTGTGTAAAGCAAAACATTTTGCAATTTTTGTTTACTTGGGAATGTTCTTTAACCTCTAAAAATAAGAAATAAAGTAACCAAAGTGCTATTTTGAAAGACAAATTTGAAGAGCGTTCGCATTGTGGATGTTTTACCCTTGTTCTTCTGTTGGATTTCCTCATTGAAGTTGACATAAATTTTCTAATGTTTTGGCCGTTGTGCTCTCTGAAGAAATTACTAGTCTCCAGAACTGCCAGGCTCCTTCACAAATGTTGTCTCCTCTGAGCCATGAGCCTCTCAAGTTTAGGACCACACCCCTCAAAATGAAATGCATGACTAAAAATTGTTGTTGGGTAGGTGATAATGTTGGGAAATTTTGCAGGGGAAGACTTTTTTGTTTGCTGCTTCCCTGCAGCAGGTGCAGGTGCCCAGGCATTCGCAGGGGGTCTGCAGGGGTAACCCCTGTGAAGAGAAGGGTGAGGAGCTGTTCCAGATGCTGGACCTGATTCTCCTTGCAGACCCTGGAGTGTCCAGGTTGGAGCAGGTTTATCCCAAGGGACTCCAGCCCATGCAACCTACTCCAGAGCAGGGTAAAAAGGGGCTTGGCAGACTTTTTTTTTGATTATATTTTTTTTTTCTTCGTTATAGGAGGCTAATTAAATCTGTGACATAACTGGCACGCAAAGCTGCTCTTAATAACTTCTGCAGTTAGTTAAGGACAATACATGGTTGCTTGTGGTCATTTATGCCAGCAAAAGTCTGTATCAAGGAAAACTTTTGGGATATTCTGACTGCATCCACCCTGTGATATGTCTGACTTTAACATGGCATGATTTTCCCAAGGTTTCTGCTGTATGATGCCTAGGCATTTTGGAATCCCACAAGCTTATGCAAATGCATTTCTGACTCCCAAGCTAATGAAAAGGGCTCTTATTTGACCAATAAAACGTAAGGATGTTGCAGTCTATTTGCTTATTTTTCTGTTTCTCCCCTGTGTACATCAAAAGAAAGAAAATCCGGTTGTTCTTGTTGAAGTTCCTTGCTTTGAGACATGGACTTCAGCACTTCCATGGAAGTACATTAGTGGGGTGTTGTATTTACCCCATGGTCTCTAAGGTCAAAATCATCTTGAAACACTCTTGATCCCTTTTTGTCAGGCCTGAATTTTAGTTTGTTTAAGTAAAGTAATTCTTACCTACAGTGCAAGGTAAAACCAGTTGTATTGCTTGTTTTCTGAAATGGCATTGAAAACAAGCACAAATACTTGCCTATCTATATCACTTGTGCACATTAGAAAGTAAATGTACCAGAGAAATATTTGATTAAGGAAGACCCTTAAAAAAAGGGTCTTTAATGAGCAGATTTCATCTAACTTTGCTTTGCTTTTAGACAGTCAGGATTTTAAGATTTATTTTAAGATATATTTTAATCAATTTAATAACAAGTGGTGATTCATCATCTTTCAGTAAGTGTCAGGTGTTGCTATCAACATCCTGTGGGCACCTAGGAATATGTAGCTATGACTTGTAAAGGTGCAACTATAAAACATGTATTGGGTGGTGGCTCTAGAGAGATTACAGCAGTTCCTGAATGCAGTACTTGGTGTCTTCAGCTTTCCCAAATCAGGTCTTAGTTGTCTGTAGGATGAGAACTTGCGTTGCAGTGTGAGCACTTGCATTGAATCATTGGTTGAGAACACTGAAGTGCATTGAACATATTAAGTTGCTTTGTTATGTGTATGTGCAGCCTGCATCCAGACACTGTCACTGGGAAGTTATTAGTGTATATAATTACCTAACCACAAGGAATTTCTGGACTGAAATAGCTTATGTAAGCCTACATGTTTCCTTCCCAGAAACTCAGTTGAAAGGCTCATACAAGTCTCTTGCCAAAGATATGTCTTACTGACCATGAAATACTGTTTGGGAAGATGCACTTACCTGTAAGGGTAAAGAGTACCTGACAATAGCCCTAGCTTCACAGTTCGGTTCCTCTGGCTTTTGCTCTGGGTTGTTTACTAAGTGCTGGATTGTTTAGTATTCTGGATTTGACCTTTAGATTTCAACCACTGCCTAATTGGCAGTTTGAATCTTCCTACAGGAGCAAAAATTATTAACAGGAATTTGTTCAATACCAGGTTTTCACGACTTGAAGGCCACGAGGTTCATCTTGTGTGCATGAAAATCAAGTAGTTGCAGCAGCATAGGTCTGGAATTTGAGAGGGCCAAAGGTGTTTTGATTAGCAAGGAAATGGATACCAGCTGGTTTATTTATGTTTATAAATATATATAACTGTATTTAGGTGCACAGGTAAATTGTGTATGCTACTTAGCCCCCATCTGTTCCTAATAAATCTCAGCCCACAGGCTTTAGGTTTTGAAACTTCCGATTATGCTCAGATAGGTGAACTTTCTAAGTAGAAGAGCTGGCCTTCACAAGATGTATTTGCAGCTGAACCTCTCATTTTGTGTAAACAGGCAAGGGTTCCCGGGGTTCAGTGAGTGCCACAGCTCTCCACCAGCTGAGGGCTGTTAACGGCTATGATTTCTGTAAGGCTGTATTCATGGTGGAGAGATTTCTATCAATCATCTCATCTGTTTGGACAGGAAAAATTTCCATGACTCTAAGAGCGCTTTTAAAAACTGGGGTGGGAAAAAAAAGGAGCAGACTCTGAAAAGTACATCAGAGAGTGATCCTGGTGTTAACAAAGAGATTCTTTGCTGATACAGTAAGGAGGAAATTGTTTGTATCTTTACACTGTCTGGTCCCACTTAAGAGAGCCTGAAGAAAAGGTAGGCATCTAGAATGTCAATTATTGGGTAAAATGCTGTTTTATGATGGCAAGCTATTTTGGACTTTTTACATTTTCAAAAAGCAAATTTTTCCTTGGAAATTTTTGCAGCCACCCACCACCCTGCAGATGCAAAGATGTAGTAATTAAACTGAAAAGGCTGCAAATTCACATTGCCCCCGCTCTCTGCAGTTGTTTGTTCTCAGAACATCACCCTACTTCTGATCAAAACCTGAGATAACTTTTCTCAGCAGGTCTCTGTTCCATGGAGGCTATCTTTCCAGCTACAGCAAGAACTGGTCGCTTTTGATCATCTGAGAGGCTATTTGCAAAAACAAAAATAAAACTTCATTTTCCTTATTGTCCTCTTTCAAATTAGGCAATGAAGAATTAAAACATACAAAAATTGATCTGTTAGGATTAGCAATTTTAAACATTAATTATTAACAGTGGAAAAAAAAAAAATTTTGAGAATCAAGTTTTGACTACCCTACAGTATTTATTTTTATTTCCCTGAGTGGTAAGACAAAAACTGTACTGTATAAAGAAGTTAAAGCATCCTTTTTGCCCCAAAATACATGTTTATAAACACAAGGTATAGACTAAACATTTTTTTCTCTTGCATGAAAAGTTAAGATGGGAACAAACTTATCTGTGGGATGTGATGCTGGAGAAAGGAAGCTTTTTGGTCCTCCAGCTAAATAACAACTATGCTTTGGGGAGCAGAGCAGTATGTATTTACTAGTCACTTGGAAACCACAAGACAGACACAAATGCATGCAGACTGTCTGTTTAAAGGTTACCAAAGCATGTTGTGCGTGATGCTACTTGAGGCAAGAAAGGGAAGATGGGAGTAAACTGCTGCGTTTGATTAGGATGCCAGCACTCACAAAGCAGACTGGTCCCACCTACTGACCACAAGCAACCATACAGTTGTGTCTCACTGGTTCTTGTTTGCGATCCAGTGGACTGACTGTGGCACTGACATAAAGCAGGGGAAGCAATTAGGGGACAGGCCCAGAATAGCCTGCCCATAAAGGAATGCCAGAGGAGTGCTTTAAAGGCAAATGCTGCTTTGGGAAAGACCTTGGGATTGGGTGTGAGCTGAGGCAAGCAGGGAAAGCTCCTTGAAAACCAATAGAAAAGTCACATGAATTTACTTGGGTGGGGGTTTTCTGTTTGTTTGTTTGTTTTTATAATTTTTTTTATATAAAACAAATGGGTCATTTTCTATATGAACCATCTAGAATATTGTGACTATGAGGTATATTAAATAAGAGGTACTTTAAAACAAGACAAAAAATTAATGTTGACACCAGGTATCTCTTCATGGTGGGTGGGATTTTTTTGTTTTCTTTATATGAGGCTGCTCTTTATTCACCTGAGAAGTCTTGCAGAAGTGGGTGGAATCACTTAGAGCAGTTTTCTGAGTTGGTCCATCTAGCCCCTAAAAGAGATACCAGGGGGTCGTTGTTAGCCTTGAATGTTACAGGAAACTGTAAAACCCAAAGACAACATAAAATGAGATCCCACAAGCTGCCTGAGTGAGGAATTTGGTGCAAAATAGGTGGAAAGTCTCAGTGTAAAGACCATGGATCTGGCCATTGGTTTTGACTTCTATCTCTGCTTCCAGGGCAGTCTCATTTGTTATCAGCGACTCTCCTGTTGGGATGCTGAGGTTGGTGTCATTTTGGTAAGCTTGCTGAGTACACTAAGCTGTAAATTACATGAAGGGAACCAACAAAGCCGCTAAGCATTGTGGTGCTTCATACCCATAGAAAAATGCCAAAGGAAAATTTCAAGCATAAATGGGAGTAAAGGTGCATTTCTGTAAAAATCCTTTGTCTCATAAGCAGTCCTATTAACTTTTGAAGTGTGACGAAACTTCAGCAAGCCTATGTGTTGCAGTGTGTTACTAATCCCATGCCCCTAATACACAGCTTTGCAAGGTTGTCGCCTAAAATGTGTAGTCCCAATAGGATCAGGAACAGTCCCTTAGGAAGGAGTTCAGAAGAGGAACATAACTTTTCTGGAGAATTCCTAATCTAAACTCCCTGTTGCAAGAGCTCTCATCAGAGAAGTTCTGATGATGTCTATTGATTAAATTTCTTTTTTGTATCCTAAAGAGTAAATCGAAAGGTCATTTTTTTATATCAGCGTGCAAGAAGCTTTATTGATTCTCCTTTATGAGGCATTAATGAAATCTATAGAAGCCTAACAAGATTGTATAGTTAACCTTGGCAAGATTGTCTGCACTTTTTACATGTGCAGAAAAGGGAAAATACAATGTTCCATTTGGCGGTTTAAATTATGTGGGAGCGAGTGAATTTCACAGAATCAAATATCTCAGCACAGAGAGAGTGCATGATGTATGTACACTACTCCATTAACTCCAAAATGTGCTTAGCAGAGATTTTTTGGGAATACTTTGTTTTCCCGCCTAATGGTACCACATATTTATCACTATGAAAACAAGCAGGGAAGTCAGTCACTCATTATGCATGCCAGAAATGCCTTCTGCACTCACAATGGTGATATGTCAAGACTCTGTCCCACTTTAAAAGAACAGGCAGGATTTACTCTGGAAATGTACTAAAATGAACCAATCGTTCTCAAAAATATGAAGCTGGGATCAATTTTGCAAAGTTAAAATAAACAGTAGTCACACTTGACCCAGTGTGTTATGGTAACAGAGGAAGAAATGTAGAAAGCTGGGGGTATCTATGGATTTGGCTTTGTAGAACATTAAGCACAACATATCAGATTAAAAAATTATCCACTAACCAAAAAGCTATTCATAATAAAATTTGTGAAGAATTTTCAGTGTGTTATTTCATTCCACGTTATTTTCTTCAACATATTTTCATTTCATATCACTTAAATTAATGAAGGCCATCTTGGCTATGAAGTACAAAGCTAATGCCCGCTGAGAAGGGATGCCTTTGCATAGTAAAAACTCAGATCATGCTCATCAGAAGCTCAGAAGCCTTTGAGTGAATGTCATGCATTTTTATTTGCAGTAGGAAAAACATATTGGAGAGAGACAAGTATAATTATCTCAATTTTTAGATGGAAACCAGAGGAGCAGGAGGCAGCATTAGGGAGTGAACAGACACTGGAATTCCCCTCTGGTGGGCTCACAGAAAACATGGAAGTAATTTGTGGTATGAAAATGGCTGGTGTTGCTTGTTTCCATCAAGAGGCCACAGAGAATGTAGGAAGCGGGTGCTGTGTTTTTACACCACAGTCTGATTTATGACCAGCCTAACTGGTGCTGCCCCACCTCATCTTTTCTGCTTGTCTTCATCAGGTGGTCAGTGGGCTGCCAGTATGGCCAAAATCAAGAGTGGGGCTCCTAATCCTGATTTTTGGCTCTGCAGACCTGTGGTGAGTACAAAAGCTAGCTGCAGAAGCTAGGTTGGATGGGCCTTGTCCCATGGAGTTGTTGGTCCTGCTTGCTGGCACCTCTGAAGACCAGCCTTCCTTCCCTGGTTGCTCCAGCCACCTCTCTTATGTGTGTGAGTTTGTGTGAGACTTACAACCCCATTCCCACCCACCCTCCCCCCCGTGCCAGCCTTTTTATCACTCACTGTCCTTGTAAAAGTCCCCTTTTCTCCCCACCAGTTGCACAGTCTGGTAGCAGGTCTTCAAGAATTTGCCTGTGCCCAAAGGGTGAATGGCTTCGCTTCCCATTCTGCAGCTCCAGTCTCCTTCAGGGCACTACAAAATCAGGCTATAGTCAGGCTTCCCAAAACACAGAAGCGGTCCAGCATGGCTGCGGTGCTTGTATTAGCTCTTGTGAAACGGGGGGCTGGATGGTGCTGTGTGTCTCGGCCTGTCAAACCGGTACATGTCAGTTCTGCTTTTGGTACTTTTTAAGTCACGTTCTATTACTGGTTTGGATTCTGAGTAGTGACCGTTCAGGCTCTGGTAGCAGTCAGGGCAGGCGTGTTTGCCATCCCGGGGGACTCACCCTCTCCTGTCCCTGACCGGCGCACAGCGGCCTCTGCGTGTGTGCAGGTGAGTGCACCTGCCAAACCTCTGTGCAGAGCACTGATGTTGTGTCTGTACGTAAAATAAAAGGTGTTAACGATGCCTCTGCCACAGATGCTGCTGCCTAGCCCTCTGCCTGGCTTCGCAGACTGCCAAGGTGACTGATTTATGATGCGGAAAGGGGGTAACAGCTACTGACCTAAGGGTGCTCTGCTTCAAGTGGTTTCTGGGGCTTCCTGAGCAGGCATTTAGCCATCCCATGATGGAGTTGGGCAAAATCATTGACCATTTCCAAAAGCCTGAGCCCTGCTCTCTGCATGGACAGAAATGGTGATTTCCTGCATAGACGTACCCCCAAATTACAGTGGTACCGGTACCAAATGTGCTTTAAGCAGCAAACCACATTCCCCACAAGTTTGGAAGCAGGGTTTAAGGCCCTCATAGGTATGTCCTCAGCACTTGCACTCATTTGACTGGTTTCAGAAGAAAAATGGACTCCCCATAACTACAGCCAAGAAAGCAACATATTTTGGGCAAGTGGCCAAAACCCCCCTTTCATTTTGGAAGCATGGAACAAGAGTTCAAACTTCATACAGATCATTATACCTACAAAATGGGTCTCTGTTGGAGAAGCCTTTCAAGTATCCCCGGTTCTCTGGCTGTGATTAACCCTCTGGGTGTTTCGCTCAAAAGCATCTCTGCCCATGCACAAGCTCCATCATCCATCTCCATTATTGCCCCCTTCCTCTCCTTTCCTCCGCACGCTACTTTGTAGGCATCATGTAACAACTTGTGGGTGACCCACAGCCTCCAGGACACCCTGAGGAGCAAATCCTGCCCCAGTTACGGGTGGCTGGCACTGCTGTAACAGGTAATGCTCACTGCTTTTTGCTATAAGAAGCTGCATGATGTTCCTGGGGGAGGCCAGGTGAGCCCCACACTTTCTACAGCAGGTCACGCCAGACTAAAATCCCCGCTCTGCAGCAGCAGCAGCGCTCACTTGGTGAGGTGCACAGGAGGGTTGGTTCTCTGGGGCGCTGTAAAGCGAATATTTCTCGTGATTTGCTCTGCAGGGGCAGCCTGTGCCAGGTACTTCTGAAACTGGAGAGATGGGACTTGCTTTTGGCCAAGATACAGTTGGGGTTTTTTGGTGTGTGACATAGTTCTGCTGCTTGTGTGCAACTAGGCAGGAGTTTTCCATTGCAGTTCACCCTCTGGTCTTCACTGAATACAGAGTTAAAACTAGTGAGGCAAAGTCTTAAAACGCCTTGCATGGCCTTTTTTTATGGCTTCTTTCTTGGTACTTATTTTATCTGTCACAGGAAGATTTGTGTTCCTTTTTTTTGGTTGTTCTTCTTAACCTTTATTCCAAACTGGGTAGCTGTATAACATGGATATTAGATTGCTTCTTCCAAATGCTGCAGGAAGTACTGCACAAAATGGAAGGAGGTTGCACTCACCTTGCGCTGTGCAATACCTGGCTGCCCTTCGAGGAGCCTGGCTAGGATTTCTACCCAGAGAGGCACTCCTGTTCTGTCCCTGGGCAAAACACTGCTAGGCTTAAAATGGTCAAGGCTGCCTTTTACTTGTCTGTTATGTTCAAGGTCAGATTATTGAGGAATTTAAACTGCTCATAAAAATAGGGGGGAACAGAATTGCAGTTTTTTACACTATGCTAAGGACATTACAATCTCTTTGGTGTAATATGGTAATTTTTAATGGGCGAAGAGTGCCTTGCACACCACTTACGTTTTGCTTAAAACCTTCTAGTAGAAATTCAGTGCCAGTGAGATTTTGTACAGGTCTTTCACATAGGTATGAATTAAATTCAGAGATGTCTTTTATTTGCACAGGGTAGGAAAAAGACTATAAAATAAATTTAAGAACAGAACAAAATCTTTGAGTTTACCTCTCCGAATCCTGCTTTGATATTGGGTTTATTACGCATACTCTTATTGTATTAAAAGACTGTTTTCAAATCTGTGTGTCTAGCACTTAATAAATCTGCTTCAGTCAGTATATGGTGCAGTACTTTATACTGCAAATAAATCTGCTTCACTTAATTTATGCACGATAGAACAGATGCTTGAGCTGAAGAACTGGAACCATGGATCTAATACAACTGCCCACTTCTGGTGACATGGAGCTAACTGCTTTTCAGAACAGCCTTTGTCTTTCTTTGGAATATTTCAAAGTATTAGATAATCAATTACATATCAATAACATGTTGAAACTCAAGTATAGGGACAGCAGCAGCTTTCTGGGGTGAAAACTGAGTGACACTTTCTAGCTTGTCTCAAGCTGTAAAGCCATGTCTCAGTGGCAAAATGGTGGATTTATGTTCTCTGGGATGTATTTAAATGGGCATGACGAGACGTCAAGGAAAGGCAGATGTACTCTGGAGAAGAGCTGTGGACTGAAGTTTCGTGTAGAGCTGCCACAACACAGACACATGATGTAGTGCGCAGCGATGTTTCCTCACTGCTGTCTGCTGGATACGATGTGCAGGAAGTACTGATTTTCCATTGATCCTGCTTGGGGCTAATGATACAGGAGTACATGTGCCTTGTAGTACTAGAAACCCCATCTTTTAATTTTTTAGTCTAAAAGAGTGTTGCATCTTGATTAATTAGAGCAGAAATATCTAAAAGTGCCATGAGTGTCCATTGTGGAAACAAAGGACTGCATCTCATACTGGTTTGCAGTGTGAAATATTAAATAATACCTTTGGACAATCTGAGTCTCCAAAACATTCTCCAGAACATACACAGAGGATGGTCAAACACTGGAACAGGCTTCCTAGAGAGGTGGTTGATGCCCAAAGCCTATCAGTGTTTATTAAGGGTATTGTCCAAATGCCTTAATTCACTTTAACTTCTGATCAGCCCTGAAGTGTTCAGGCAGTTGGACTAGATGATCTTCATAGGTCCTTTCCAACTGAGCTCCTCTATTTCCCCCTGTCAGGAGGAGAACTTTTAGGAGAATGAGAGAAACATCCATTCCCAGTTACAAGCCAGCAAATTTGGCTGCCTTAACCTCTTGCAGCCATTATGTTAGTTACATTTGCTTATGTTGTACTTAAATCCAATCCTTGCCAGTTTTCTTGGCATCAACCCCAACATGAGGAGGAAAAAAAAAAAAAAAGCAGCTACTTTTTAAAAGTGTAGGAAATTCTTCAGTATGTGCGTGCTGATACTCAAGGCTTCGCTGGCAAGTTTGGGTCAATGTAGGGAGTGGTGGAAGCTGGACCTGGGAGGCAGAGCTTTCTGGCTGTTTTGAGTCTCCCAGCTGAAATAGTTCTGCTGTTGGCTGGCTCCCTGACTACAGAAATACGTGCAGGCAATGCTGGGGTGTTGTGTAAACTATTTTGTACGTAAATGCAACCAATGAAAACATGTAATTGAGAACTGGCATTTTTCCTTCCTTTCTTAAAAGAGATGCCACCAGGATTTGCTCTCTGCTTTGGATTTAAATAACATCCATTGTAGCTGTCTGTTCTCACTATTTCCCTGAGCATAAAGCAAATGAAAGCAGAAACATGTTAAAGCATTTTAAATGTGCTCTAGCATAGCCTCAGCCTTTCCTTCCAATTCCTCCTCCTATGACTACGTGAAACAGTTCTCAAAAGTTAATCTCTGCCTTGTTCCCCAGCTCCTTCCTCCCCACACTACTTCCAAATATTCTGGAATTAAATTTGAATATTTTTGAAGTTTCTAAAACCTTCAGTTAATTTGCATACTTTACATTGTCATAGTTTGTTTGTGCACATCATTTTGAAGGTCTGTCCTGAAAGAGCAGCAGGTTTGCCCCCGGTGGTGATCCTGCGAGGCAGGAGACCAGCCTATCTCACCAAAAAAACTCCACCCCCAGCAACCTTTTTTTTTTTTTTTTTTTCTTTCCCCCAAATGTTTCTGGCTGAATTCTGCAGTCTATTTTCAGAAGCTGTCCCAACAGCTATCCAAATATTTTGTTGCTTCTCTGGACGTTGTTGATAAGGTTGGTGCTGTCATTAGTCATAATGCTTTTTATCTCCCAGAGCAAACAGCAGTGTTAATGCGGATTAGCATATTTGTCAGTATGTCACTAGTTTTAATTTCTGTGGCTCCTGCGGTCATCCTCACCACTGTTTTTCAGGGTTTGGATAAGGCAGTAGTGAGACTATTTGCAAATCCTTAAAGTCTGTTGAGTTGTGGTGTGATTGATCATTTCGTCTGAAAACTTGTATTAAAACTGTGCCGTGGATCAGAGGGGTGTCAGCAGCATACTTTATGATTTACTGCTTTCTAGCTCTAGGAAGCAGTGAACGGCTCTCAATGTCTTGTATGCTGTGCCAGGTGAAATGGTATATTGCCAGCACAAAGAGTTTGGGCGTAAACTGTACATAAAAAAATTTCCACAAAAATAATTCCATGAATACGGGCAAATAGCTGAATAATATTCAGATCAGATTGTAAATAAAACTAAGAAAGAAATAAGGCAGTATAAAACTTGTAAAGAACAATGTGATAACTCTTTTTTTGCCTGTACTTTATCTTCTTGCTGGTGCTTTTCAGTGCCAGTCAGAATTACTGTGGTTATTCTGAAATGCACGTTCAAGTTTCTGGGTTTTGGGAAACATCAGTCTGAACAGCTGTATTATATCCTTTGACTTACACAGCATGTAAATGGCAAGTTTTCCTTAGGAAACAAGTTACAAGGAACATCGGTAGCTTGGTGCAGGTAGAGCTGAGCAGTTCTGTGGAGTGGGGCTGGGACCTGAAGCAGGGGTGATGGCGTAAAGCGGGGAAGGACTCAGCAGGGCAGAACAGGATGGGAAGCGCCAATTTTCAGCTCCCTGGAATTTTGTACCCTTGAGGATGCAGGAGAAAATCAGGGGAAAGGAGAGACTGAAACACAAGTGTTCTCTCTTGCTCCAGTTGTAACGATGTCTTCCATCACATTCTGTCTCTACCATCATGCTATGCATTTTACCTGAACGTACACAATTCTTTTATAATTACAAGTATTTGTTTAGGGAAGAATGTCTGAGCATTTAAACTCTAAAGGAGGAAAAAAAAAAACCAAAACAGTAAAATCTGCAAGACTTCACATAAACCTTTCCTTTTTAAAAGTGAGTGTGTGATGGGGTGGTATGCATGGAGAAAGGGGGTAAATCAGGAGGAGAGAGCGGTTCCTACCTCCTCAGAACATCCACAGGGGCGATAAGCAGCAGGAAGCTGTGGAGTACTTGATGTACTGGGATTGAGCGTACGCTGTGTTTCTTAAGTGAGGGTCAGAGGTGACACTGGGACAGGGCAGAAAGGAGCTGAGGCTGTCTCTCTCCACTCTGAAGAAGCAGCAGAGCCAGAGCCTCCCTCCATCAGTGCTTGCATCAGGAGTGCCAGTTTACGCTGAGTAGCAACACATTCACTATCTTGCTTGACTTTTTCTTTCCCCTTTAAGTCAAGGAGAATCAGCTCTCAGTGCAGATAGCATGCGCTGTGATTACAGCCAGTGCAGTCGCTAGCATCTTCCAGATGTTTTATAGCCCCTTGCATCAGCCTCAAAATGAAATTCCCCTCTTTGTTGCCTATAATTTCTTTTATTTTCAGTTAAATCTATGTTCTAATGGATACCACCATTATAAGATGTAAATCACTCCATTTTAGCAATCTGTAACAAACCTTTATTGTCTGATAGCTCTACGTGAAGTTAGTGGGGTTTTTATAAACTGGATTCAGTAGAAATGAGATTGAATATGTAGTAAACACTTGCCTCCAGAAGCCTACTGTCAAACAAGGAGTCAGGGATATAAGTATTTCTTACACGAGATTACATAAAACAGGATATTCCTGCACATAAAGAACAGGGATTTAATTCTTGCAGTCCTGCCTGGCTGCTGAAGCAGGGGAATGAAAGGGGCTGGGGATTCAGTGGTGAGCGTCTATATACAGGAAACGCTTTTGCCTTCAGTCGGAGTCCGTCATTTTCAAGCCTTTCAGTAGGCATAAAGTCGCAAAGCTTGGAAGCGGATCTGCATGATTCAGTTGAATAAATGTGTTTGACATTGAAGACAAATATTGTACTCAGTAGAGCAATTTTGAAGTCTAATGCTCTCCTCTCCCAAGTAATTCTAAGGCTTAATTACTGAATACCAATATTGTATAATTCGCCAATAATTCCCTGGCTGCCTTTTGTTCACTTGTGCCGTTAGTACCACATTATCAAATACCAAAAAGATTATCAGATAGCATGACTGGTTTGCAGATGCTCTGCAGTACCAGAAAATATCAAAATGCAATGACTTGCCAGTTCACAAAGTGGTGTTCAACTGGCTCTGTAGGAGAATGAACTATTATTCCACAATTCAGTTTTCCAAGCCTGATTTGCATGTAGTAATAAAACCTTCCCTTCATAATACTATTAATATCCCAAATTTGAGAGGCAGACAGAATGAGTTTCCTTTGTCTTAATTCAAGAAAATATATGTTTTGCCCGTACGGCTTACAGATGAGTTATCTGCCGTCAAATTACTGTAGCCTTAGGAAATACAAGGACACCACTGAGCCTTTCTGCTTGGACAGCTTCTGCTTGACTGTAAACACTGGCAGCCGTGCTGCTTTTGTACTGCAGTCTTTTCCAGGAGGGCTTCATTTGGTCTACATTATGAGCTTGAGAAAATTTTTTTTTTTTTTTAATCTAACATTAGTTTCTTGAAAAGCTGAGCTGTTCATATGAGAACTTTTCAGTGTCAGGTTTTAGTTAGTTGAAGTACTGTACACAAAAGGACATAAAAGCAATATATCTGGCAGTGGAAATTGCTAGAATTGATTTTTGTACCATAAATTGATCGTATTTTTAGCAATAATCATGTTACATTATTTCATCTAGAGATTTGATAGATGTGTGCAGCTTTTTCTCTCCTTAATGAAAAGGTGTCAGTCAGAAACTTTCAGCTTTCCTATGCTCATTGTAAAAATAACACTGTGGGAAGGACTGGGATTTTCACTGTGAATACATATCCTATCATCAGATACAGCAATTCAAATATTTCTCCTGCCAGAAGCAAAGGCGTGAAAACTGACTTGCTACAAAGCCCTTGGAAAGCAGCAGAATGTTTCAGACTTTCCTGGGCACTCAGGGTTTCTACCTGGTAGTTGCCCAACCCCCAGAAGAGGAGGTTTCCAGCCTTACGATCCTTCAGTCTGAGAGGTGCAGAAGGCTCTGTGGAAGGTTTTTGCTCCCGTTTATGTGTTAATGTGTAAAGGAGAGTTTTGAGTTGAAGCTCAGCTTAGTCACAGCTCTCAAATTCCTCAGGCCAAACAGTGAGTTCAGAATAGTCCTCATTGTTTTCTGAGTTGCTGGCCTAGATCTTTTAGTGGAGTGTCTGTAATCCCCCTGAAATACCACATATGGCAGTCGCAAGGAGACTAATACAGAGCTGCCAGCCCGCCCAACAAAGGCGGAGTGACATGGAACCTTCTTTGCATAGACTTCTCTCTACTGCTTGGCTTTTGGTACTGAAGGAGGTGACAGCAGCACAGAGTGTTACCCCAAGCATCAGCGATCAGTGAGAGCAGCAGCTTGAGTCCCGCCGTGTGTGAGTTGCTGCCACATTCGGTGCTAGCAGGGCTGAAAATTCTCTGTCACCAAATGCAAAGCTGTACACCCTTTTGAGAAGACTCGAGGCTGTCAGGTGCTAGTCGTGGCTGTGACTGCAGCACGGTGACTTGCATGAGGGACAGGGGAAGATCAGGAGGTTAGAGAGTGGTAGGCCTGAAGATAAAACTGTTTGAAGCACTTAACAAGATGAATTACACTGTTTGTGCTACAAAGCTGGGTTGGCAGCCATGGCATTGCTCCAGTTTCGTTTCCCCTCGTGTGTGTTCATAGAGCACATAGGCTGTCATGAGAGGAGGAGGAGGAGGAGGAGGAGTCTCCCAGTGCCTTCTGCCATATGCCCAGGTGGATGGCTGCGTCCTCCCACAGCTTGCTAGGAAACCTCAGCAGAGCTTGCTGCAGCACCAAGAGCAGTGGCATGGGGCTTCGAAAATCCCAGGTGTGCTCCTGGGCATGCAGAGCTCAAGTAAGCTGATGGGCTCAGGAAAAGCACTGGAGGCTGTGCTAGGCTAAGCCCTGTGCTGAGATGTGGGGAGCAAGTGCTGGGTTAACCCTCTGGGAAAGACACACTTTGAGTAATTGTGCTGCTACAATGAAAGTGCATCAGTAGGACATCTCTGAGAAGCCTTACACTGCTCCTGACCATGTTAAACCTATCTCTGCATGAACAAAGGGTGCTGGTTTCTAGGGCTACCTATCCATTACTTTGGACGAAGGAACACAAAGGCTGGAGAGGGATGTGCAATTACATGAGCTTGTATTAAGGAGCCACAGCTGGCCACTTAGCTTGTCAGTAGCAACCATCGCTAGCTAGGTTCGAGTCTGGAAACCCTAGAAATCTGCTGAGGAAGCCTGAGTTAGCAGATCATGAGGACAGTTTTGAGATCATTGTTCAAAGGATTAATTAACTTTTGGCAAAACCACCTTCTGACAGATCCATACTGAGCCTTTGAGACCGTGGGGATGGGACTGCCACAAAGAGGAATGTGGTCCTGGGGCTACTGCGTGGCTGAAGCTGTGGCCACGTAACCACCCCTCTGCCCCAACAGAGCCTGCTACAGAAGCTGGGCTGCAAATTCAGTGTTAGAGGTGCATGAGAAAAATACAGGCTCTGAAATGGAGCTTGCAGAGATAATGAGGCATAATTTTTGAATGACGAAGGGTGTGCAAGGATAGCAAAGCTGGAACAGTGTGTTGAATCCTGCTCGCTTTTCTGTTCATTTGTTATTTTGTACTTGTACCCTTTAATGGCTTCGTGTCCCCACTTTAAAGCGAAGTTCCTTTTAACTTGCTGACCTCCAGAAGCTACTGTGAAGCTGAGTTCATAAAGCTTTGAACTTTCCAGCCTCAGCAGAGAGGTAGAGAGGAACTACCTGCATGTAAAGCACTGTTGGATGGAGGTGTCTTATTAAATCAATGTCTCTCACAGGTTGATATTCTTGTAGCACCAGTCTGTAAAGAGAAATAACCAAAGTTAGTGATTATTTTTTTTTTAGGGAGTTTTGCCTCTTATTTGAAAGAACCACTTAAGAATGGCAACTAAGAGTACTTTGGTAGAAGACTTCATCCACTTTCCCTCTGACTCAGTATTATTGCAAGGTGCAGGACTCTTACAGCTGTTATTGCCATATAATGCAATGAGTGACAAACACTACTTAGCATACTGAATGGGGGCACTGTCCCTAGCTTAATCTACGTAATGCCCCCACTGCAAGATATAAATAGATTAAGAGAGAAAATCCAATAATTTCTCCATTCTCCCACCAGAGCAATACACATTACATGTTTCTTGCCTTCTAATTGCATTACGTGGCAGGGATGCAATAAACATTTAATGGCAGTCACAGTCATCTGTCACTTCCCTTTAGATTGGTAATGTTCAGTATGATTTATGTGCTTAACACTGTGCATTTTCAAGGGGAGGGAGGAGGATATGAGTAACCCATGTCAAAGAAGTTCTGCTTTCAGCTAAAAGATTAATAAGGGTTAAGGAATAGTAAGAGATTGAGTACTGAGTGCTCCTGAGGTACCTTAGTTAATCCCCCACGAAACCAGGATGGGACCTTAAAAATCTTGGGCTTGATTTACCTCAGACAGTACTTTAGTTTTGCACAGGTATAAAGCCTCTGAAATGAAACTGGAGTCACACCAATGTGTGCAGTGCAAATAATTAGAAGTGGTTTAGGAAAAAGCATTTGAGTCCCACTCCAGCTTGTTGCTTAGACATCTTCATGAACAAGTGTATTTCAGAGGGAGGAATGGTGGGTGCTGGAAAGCAGTGTGTTCTGATATATATGTATATTTCAGGATGTAGCGAATATAATTGATCTGAGCAGTGAATCTTCCATTAGTTTCAAGGAGAATAGGGCAGTTCCATCATGAAAGTCTGTTAAAAACACAGAGACCATGAAATACATAGTTCATGTCAAACACTTTAATGGAAAAGCTACAAATCCCTGTGGATGTGTTAATACAGAATTATAATTTACCCCCTCCTCTTCCCACCCCCCCCCCTCCTCCCCCAGGGCAAGGTGGGGGAAAGATGCTCAGCCAGGTTTCTAATAAGGCTGCTCTGTGTTGCCTTGTGTGGAGTTTTACCATGTGACAGGTAGCACGTTACGCATCCAGCAGCAAAACCTGGCTGTTTCTAAACAGGGAGAACAAAAGCTTTCCCGTATCTTTTCCTGTAGCAGCATCGAGAGCTGTGCTTTTGAATACACAGGCCATTTGCTTTAGTGAGCAAAGTTAAATGGTGCTGCTCCAAAAAGTGGCCTTTCTACACCAGTGTTCTTTTCATTTACTAGATAGGCACCCTAAATCTGAATATACTGAGAAAAAAGCATAAAACCAGACACAGTAACAAAGTTAGTGTGAATTAAAAGAGCGTTTTGGGTTCTTTTGTTTTTTTAAGGCAGATAGGAAGGCACCAGCTTATGCCAGACAGACCACCAGCAAGTCATCATCTGGTGAAAACTTCCAGCCAGTGTGAATTTGAGCCGAACAGTAGCCTGCAGGTGACAGTCTCTGTAGCCCATTAGCAGTTTCTTGAGACCTGTAATCCTGCAGCTGAGCCTGTTTCTTACTCTTTCCAAGAGCTCGGTTCACATTTGGTTTGCTCTGCTGTGGTTCCCCATTGGGGAGCAACTCTGCTCTGCTACAGCGCTGTGGTTCCCCTGCAGTTAGGCTGTTTCCCTTTGCTGGCTTCTCCTGTTGATCCCAGGATGGAGATCAACTCTAAGGTTTTTGCCTCTTAATTTTTGCTTTTGCGCTCTGTGTTTGCAGAGAAAAAAGAGGGGAGCAGGATTTAGTTTTCTTGTCTGTTAGAAAGGCGGATTTGGGCTTTCTGAGGTGTTTCACCGAGGGATGGGACGAGCAGGAGAGAGATGCAGCGCTGAACTACTGTGTCCTAAGAAGAGCTGCTAGAAACTACTCTCAGCAAGGAGCGAGGGGGTGTGTGCGTTCTAGAGTCCAGGGGTCACTTGTTTGTAAACTCATCTCTGCAGCTTGTGGGCCAGTCACCTGCTGCATCGTGCTCTGGGCTTCTCCTGATTTGACAGGGTCACTTGGTAAAACGCTATCTGCCGTGCAAATCGCTACCAAAGGCGGTGAGGCAGCTCTTCTTGTGTGAGTCGCTAAGTCATTAACTTGTGTGTCACTGGAAAAGCATCCTAGCCCCTGTTTGCGTCCTGCTCGATCAGTATCCCCACAGGGCGTGAGTATCCGTGTCCTCCATCCCCCTCAGGAACGGCTAAACCTTCCCGGCGGCCCCGCATCCCGCAGCTAATGGGCGCTGGCGGGGAGCACAGACCTTCCTGGGCGCTGGCACCGCCGCCACCGCTTCTCTGTGCGTGCCAGCGCCACACACCTCTGCCCGGGCCGAGGCGGGTCTCGGGGCACGCTGACTTCCCGAAAGCGGTGATGTGCCGCTCCTCGCTGGGGCTGCGGGCGTGACGCCGCCGCCAAGCCGTGCGGCGCTCTCTCCGCGACATGCCCCCGGCTCCGACCCGGGCCGGCAGCTACGGCCGGAGCCAGCCCGCGGGGACGCGGGGCCCACGCGCGGGCGGCGCACCCGGGCGGCGCGTAGCGAGCCCTTCCCCGCGCCACGCCCCCAAGGGCGCGCGGCCCGCGAGGGGGCCCGCGGGCAGCGGAGGGAGGGGCCCGCCGTGCGCGGCAGTCTGCGCGCGGGGCGCCCTCTAGCGGCCCGGCATGGAGAACGAGGCAGCCGGCCCCTGGGCTGCCGGGTCCTACCGCCGCCCGCCGGCTTTGGGTGCTTGGGCGGGTTCGGAGGGGAGGCGCGGGGTGGTGGGGTAGTATTACGGCCCCGTTGCTTTGAAAAATACTGTGTTGCGTGGCTAGCCTGAGCGCCGGGAAACGGTTTAAACGTTTTAGTGCTTCGGCTAAATCCCCGCGAAGCCGCTTCCCTAGCAGATCAAAGCGAAGATGCAACTCTTGGCGCCAGCGGCTGGCCCTCCGCGGGTCGGGATCTGAAAGGCCTGGAGCAGCCAGCAACCGCGGGGTCTTGGTTGTGCTGGTTTAGCGAGTACGCTTTGGATCCATCCGGATGTTTTAATTGGAATTCCTAGTCACCTTTAGCAGTATTTTATTTTTAAAGCAATTCAGAGAGTTATACCTTCTATATTTCACGTTCTGTGGTACATCCTGAAGCTGTCTAAAAGAAGTTAAGGCAGAGTTGGACCTGATGATCCTTACAGGTCCCTTCCAACTCAGGAGAGTCTACGATTCTATGCTAATACAGGCATTAGTGACCGAAAAACTCCAGGCCCTCTCTGATTTGAGAAATCACAGAATCACAAGGTTGGAAAAGACCTTTAAGATCATCAAGTCCAACCATTCGCATCCTAAACTAAACCATATCCCTAAGTACTTCGTCTACCCTTTTTTTGAACACATTATGTGTTCAAAAAATCAATGTTTTGTGGGGCTAGCAACATCTGCGAGTGTGGATGCAGCTGCTTGACTGATGCACTGCATTTGGTGCATTTGGGGATGGCAGAGCAGGAGTAAGTTCTACGCCATCCCTTGCTGTCTACTTAAGCCCAAGTACAGGCTTTGATTTAGTTTTCTACTTATAAGATGAAATTTTACTTCACTGAAAAGGTTGCAAGGATTACTGCCTGTCTGTGCAATTGGGGTTTTGTGGTCTGAGATGTGGGGAGCTTTGTTTTTACAGATCATAGGTCTCTGATAAGTCTTCCCAATCCAACTATTATCAGAACAATATTTTGAAGCTGCATCTGTAAGTCTAGTGTAACTATGTATGCCTTTTTCATCCTGTCCCATATTTAGTGTAGAACGATGCATGCTTTAACCTATGGCAGCTGCCCCAGTGCCAACAAACCCCCTACCCTTACTGCAGCCAGTGCTGGCCAACAAGCCAACTGCAGTGGAAGGGTGTTCCCTTCCAAATGCACAGTATGGTGCCCCAGAATCTCCCCATTCTCCCCATCTGTCTGGCCCTGCTTTCTCTGCATTGATGGGTGAGTGTAGGAAGATGTCTGCTCTTGCATGCTGGCTCGGATATTTAGCTTTGTTGCTGGCTTATTAATGTGTTTCAGGCCTCATTAGAAGTTTTGATAGAAGCATGTGCCTATGAATATAGTCATTAACACATTTATTATTTGCAAATTTGCACTTTGGCTATTAAATAAACAAAGAAGAACAGCCTGTACCACTATTACTACGCTGCCTGAAATAGTCACTTTGGTCAGGTCTTGCAGTGAAGAAAGCTGGTGTAACCCCGCTCATGGCAGTGTTACTGTGCAGTTTAAAGCCAGTTTGAAAATCTGGCCACAGTATATAGTATTTTGATAAGTTGGGGAGGGAGTTTTATTTATTCCTTTGAGGACCATTTCAGAGAAGCCTGTATTTAAAAATGAAGTGAAAGAAGCTCTCATTAATTTTATGTATAATACATAGCTCAGCAGCATATACCATAGACCAATATAAAAATGTCTAGCTCCAGGAAATTGTCTTTTTCTTTTTTTAAGCAAAAATATACAGTTTGTATAGCGTACAGAGTGTGACTCCATCAAAAATAATACAGTTTTTGTAGCTTGTGCTGTAAGAAGGATAGGCGTAAAGGGCCATGTTGGAGAAGAACAGTGTGGAGGTGGTTTGGGTAGAGGTTACTTAGCATCCCTGTCACTGGCTAGCCCAGGAGGGAAGACCTGAAAGTGAAGAGGGTGCTTAGGGTGCATCCTGATAGGACTCACATAGGGGTGATGTGTCAGCACCTGGTCAGTGTGTAGAAAGATACAAATCTCTTCTCATTTTAGATGTTCTTGGAGACTTTATTTTTATATATATATATGCACACACATGTGTGCACACGCGTGCACTCGTGCGCATGTATACAACAGTGAGGCATGTGCACATTTAGAAAGCCATTGCCGTCCTACTGCAGTGAAAGCAAAGCTTCTCTGCTGGCACCGTGTTGGTGGTATGCTTTGAGTGCGATATTAGCAAATGCTCAAGGCTTTGCATCCTTACAGGATGCAGTTGATTTCTCCCCTTTCTACTGCAAGGCTAGGGGACTGTCACTGTCTGTCACAGTGGGAGGCCCCAGTGTGCACTCACGTTAAATGTCACATGGAGTCACTCCCACTAGAGCGAGACTCAGCATGGACCAATGTCCTGTCCTGGGAGGAAACCCACTCAGGCCCAAGGCTCAGCAAGTGGGGTGAAACTCTTAAATCACTGAAGAAGCTGGTGGTCAAAACCCAAGAGTTCCCTGGGAGGTTTGTGGCTGTGCAATGCAGATGGGATCCTGGTTTTACAGGTCTTATCTGTAATGACTTGGGGGTGGGGAGACTGTTGCTTTTCCAGACCCAAGCGTGCTCTTGTTGTGCTGTGCTATCCATCATTACCTGTTCATTGGAAGCAGTGAGAGTCAGCTGCTCAGTCCTCTGAGTGTTCTGCCTTCCTTTAATGTATTCCTAAATTGCTTAAAAGTTTATTTGTAGCCATAATAGTCTGTGCCATCCTAATTTCTGTCTGCATGTTTGTAAAATCACATGTCAGCAGCCATCAACATTTGAAATCATTGCAGCGTATTTCAATTATATCCCTTTGCTGCTGGTAAAGACTGTTTAAGAATAAAATAGTAACCCTGCACTTAATGTAATCAAAGTTTCCTCAAAACCTGTTTATACTATCATCACTCGTTCTGTATGGTTGAAAACATTTTGTATAATGCTATTAGAGTAACTTGCCAGTGAACAACACACGTTAATATTGATTTTAATATACACAAATGATTCCTTAAATCCCCAAATGCTTAATGAAAATTTCAGAATAGTCATGTAAAAGAATTCATGGATGCAAGCTGGATAGCATGCAAAGAATAGTTGATTGTTCTGTTCCGGAACACAACCTGGTATATGGTGTATTGTTTAACTGCTATCCAGGTAAACAGATTCTATATGGTGGGTTTTGTCTCCTCCCGACCCCCTTTTTTTTCTGGTTTTTTTTTTTTTCTTCTTTTCCTTTCTGTTTCTTCCAAGGAAGATCACAGAAGTGTGTTTTTAAGACTCTGTCTGCATTGGGAAAATTCATAAACTAATTCCCAGAGTAAGCAGTGATAGAAGTCTCAGTATGGACAATGCTTCCTACTCAGGCCTATTTTTAACACCACTTCACTGTAATGAAAACTAGCTGTGTTGAGTAGCAATGGGCATTTCTCTACCTGACCTCATCCTCTATCCTTGTTTTGATGGGTTTAATTTCTGAGCTCCTTTATGAACTGTGTTCCCAAGAAGCTAAGGGGTGAGACATGGAGAAGAGAGATCTGTAGCTGGAGGTGAGTGGCTAACACAGTTGGTTGATTAGTTGTTTGGATTTTTTAAATTGGAGACCTGAAGGGGTACTTGCACTGTGAAAGCGGAAAGCCAAAGGGGAGGATTAAGTAAATAAAAAAACCTATGGAAAGAGGGCTCAGAGGAGTGATCGGAACAAGAGGTATTTGAGGATCATGCCAGGAGGACAGAGACCCCACCTTCCAATCCAGATCTGCGCAGATCAGCTGGGCCAACTGGTAAGAAGATCATCTTCATCCTGCTGAACCTCATCCTCCTCACTGCAGCTGGCAATTTTCCAAGCTCTATATAAGCTGGAGACCAGTATGCACAAAGAACTCATCTGGGATCGAAAAGTCATTTTACTTGTAAGCCACCAAGCAACAGTAGGTACTAATACATCGGAGTCACTGGTAAAGTAGGTTAGATTTGAATTAGTGATCTGTGGTGAAAAATTGCATATGCGGCCGACCTTCCCTGGAGAGATGCACTGTCCTCTGTCCTGTGTGATCACTAACCAAAAAGTAGTTCTTATTGATGCCTGTTTTGTTGGGTTGGTTTTTTTTTTTAATATCTCAGGCTGGGGGAAAAAAGCATCAGAGACACATTGATGGTTTAACTACTGATGTCCACCAAGAACTGTGTCTTCGCTTTGGGCAGCAAATGAAGCATGAGTGCAGGAACTGCCAGTCTCTCTCTCTGGTCCTTTCAGAAACCTCCATTAGCTGGTCCATCACTGCTTCCTTTTGCACCAATTCACACAGGGAAGGTTGTTTCCTCTGCTCACAGGAAGGGGGAGTGTGGCCTTAATGCCTCCATGCCATAGAATTCAGTAGGCTTTGCATCCCCCGCAGCATTTAGTTCACCCATTGCCACCTTCCCTTCTCCCTGGGGTGCCAGGCGGATGGTGGCAGCTGAGTTAACGTCCCCCATCACATCCTCTGTGCGCGATGCTCACGCACAAACACATGCACGCCCAGGCACACTTGAGCCCCATCGCGGCGTGTGCCTTAAAGCACAAACTATTCCAATCTGAAAATTGCTTTGAGATTGTAAATTGCTTTTTTGATCCTTTGGGATGAAAAGTTCCATATCAGTGTATTATTATTAATGACAAATTATTCTTGAGGCAGTGGGGCTACTTCACTTCTGATGGAGCGAAATGAGTAAGCGGTTTCCCATGAGTATACCCCAAATGTGAAATACGGGCAGATGAGGCTGGCAGCCTGACATCTGAATGACATGTGTGCATTTTGCTTGCTGAAAATGCCACGAAAGAAGACGCCCCAAAGATGCGTGTTGTACCATGGTCGACAGGGCTGGTGCCATGTCTGCTGCTTGCCGGTCGCCTTTGCCAGCAGCCAGCTGTACCAACGCCCTCTGAGAGCCTCACTGAAGTCCCGACTCGGTTGCTGAAGCATTTCCACTGTTTGTTTTTCTGGGATCCCTTCCAGTTCCTCTGAATTGGCCTCTTGTTTGCCCGCCTCCCCTGGCCTGCGCACGGATCTGTGGCGCTCCCCGGGTGTCGGACGCTTGCTCGCACTGCTTAGCCGGGGGTTGTTTGGGGCCAGGGAATGATTCCGAGTCAAATTTCGGTGCCAGACAAAGCAGCTCTTAAATCCATTAAGGACATTCGACTCTGCCCTTGTCTCCTGCTTTTTCTAAAACACTCAAGTTCATTACTACAAGTTTGGGAGAGAAGAAACAAGCCCCTACGCTGTAATCACTGGCTGTGGGGAAGTTTCTTCTTTCTTACCCTGCCGCTGACTTTCAAATATTCAGGATTTATTGGTTTGAAAGTTGCTCTGTGTGAAGGCTTATTTCAAAAGGCAGAAGGTCTGCACAGTGCTTAAGGTGTGTTCTGGCATTTCAGGAGCATCGGTAACAAAGTGAGCTTCCCGAAGATGCAGATTGTGATCCTGGGTGTGCATGTGCATTTGAAAGATGCTAATTTGGAAAGGTAACGTGGCTTGTTTCAACAGATGTTCTTGTGGACAGATGTAAGCGATGGGGGTAGTAGGGTTCATTGTAGTGGTTGAGGTTTGGGACTACTGGTGTACTCAAATATAAACAGACAGAATTGATGGGATTTTGGTCTGATAGGCCAAGTCCTTCATGGAATTGCTTCATTTTAACCACAGCTTTCAAGGACAAAAGGCAAATGCAACATGCAGTATCATCACAGAAAAGGTGGATACAATAAAATAAAAAGCCACACTACCTAAACCCCATCTTGACTGTGGTGGTGTTCTTTCAGAACGAGCCAGAATTTCATGTCTGTTGTAGAAAAAACTCCTTAAAACTGTTAGGCTCGCATGCAGGTATTTACAGGCTTCACCATTAAAATGGAATAATATATGTCCAAAGAACTGGTGTTACTATCGGAAGATCTAAACTAGACCTCAGGGACAATAAAGGGCTTAGATTTGCATGAGTGATTTTTTAAAAATTTTTGTTTGCTTGTTTGCGAACTGACAACTGGAGTTGTCCTCCACTCAAAGAAAGGAGTGGAGGGCCAAGGTCCTGTTCTCTTTTTGTCTCTGATTTTCTTGATTTATTTTTTTTAATGAGACAAAGATAAAGGAGCCATTAATCTTTGTTTAGCTTTTGGGTGGGGTTTTTTGTTTGATAGAGAACAATTCAATGTGCCCTGACATGAACATTAACAGAATAGAGGCTTAAAATGCTAACGATAAAGCAGACCGCGATGCATTGTGTGCATTGTTTGGCTTTTTAATTTTAAAAAGAGAGCACTACACAGTCAGCCTAATTATTAGGAAATTAAGAGTGAAGGGGAAACCAGGCAGAACTGTTCTACTTGGAGGGAAGCAAACATATGGAATAAGTTGTAGAGCAAAGCTATTAAAACCAATATGTGAGCTGCAGAGAGACAAAGAGGGTGACGTGTTTATTGTGAACAGGGAGGGGGGTTCTAAAAACACAAAAACAGATGCAAGTAAGCAGGGGGTGAAATAAAGGGGGTAGACTGGATTCTGTGGGCATAGTGCCCTTTTGTGTGGTGAGTTTGTGTGCACCTATAAGGTAAGGGAGACATTTATTATGCTGAAGTTCCAAGTTAACTGAGTGCTTTCAAAAAATGAAGGAGTATGGAGAAGGAAACCTTCATTTTTCTTGCAGCTGCTGTTTCAAGGAGTTTTGTTTCATATCCACCAAACCATTGTTGGACTGGTGACGCTGTTTTTAGTGGACCTGGGCATTTTAAGCAAGTCGGTCAATGGCAGTCCTATTGGTGAAAAGATGTGCTGATGCTGTGATTCTGGTGCTTTGGCATGATATGCAGTAGAAGTAGAAACCATTTTGATGAGGGTGTCATCTTCACAGCGCTCTGAATGTCAAGTGTTCAGCCCTGCCTTGAGAGACTGGCTCCGCTGGTAAGGGGTGGATGCAGGGTTCCTTGTGACACAGGGAATTAATTGGGAATGGGCCCTGCCTTTCAAAGAACAGGTCATGATGCTTGGGTTTTTTGGGGTTTTTTCTCCCAGTTTTAGGAAAAGTGTGGGGTTTCTTTAAACAGGAATTTTATTAATGGTCCCAGCACTGCCAGGGAGTTCAGCTTCTAGTCCTTCCTCTCCCTGCAAAATCAACTTCTTCCAGGAGACAGCTCTGATGGCGAAGATAAGGCTGTTTTGTGAGAAACTGCCCCCTGCCCCCCCCGGGGTTTCCTTTGTGAAACGTGTTGAAATGAGGAGCAGAAGGACAGATCCTTTGGTCCAAAGTGATAGTGAGAAAGAAAAGGAAGCATGACCTGAGTTCCCCTAATTACGGCGCTGAGCACAGAGATCCAAGACCCAGGCTCCGGTCTTTGCCCCCATGCCTTTTTTTTTTTTCTTTTTTCATGATGTGAAACAATCCCATCAGTGTGATAGCTGGTCTGTGGGTATCCTAGCAATGATATGTGCAGCCTGGAAAGATCATCTGCTGCTTTGCATCAGAGCTCTCCTTATTTTGTGACTAAATATCCCACGTAACATGAATCTTCACGTCCTCCCTTAGGTCTGAGAAAATCCTGGCTTCTTAAATATTAGCTGGTCAAGGCCTCTGATAGATTGTTTGCCAATATAATTAAAAAGTGTATAGTGGATAATGCAGTGTAGGAATTTTTTTCTTTCAAGATTGTCTTTTTTTTTTTTTTTAACAGATTGATCACAAATACTGTATTTGAAAAGTAGCAAGCCATAAGCTTGGAAAAGCCAGTCCTGGTTTTGAGCTGGATCCAGATGCAGTAAAATTTAGTCTCTTGTCATCTTTAAAAAAAATTGCCTGTTTTCCCAAGGAAAAAAAAAAATCAGTAATCTGTTTATTTCTACATCTGCTGGAACCATTTTCTATTAGATGGCTTGTGAGCGATGATTAATTAGTTGCTTTTGTTTCAGCTTTAAGGTTTGTGCAAGCAACGGTGGGAAGAGGGGGTTTGTGAGCTGGTCTTCTGCCAGGGGTTGTCATTCACATGGTTGACAACTCCATCTCTCTAGAAGGCCATATAATAATGTATTTCAAAATAAAAAGTCGGTTAAGGGGACATTCATCACTTTGAGAGCGTGTTCAAAGCGTGTGTCAGGCATGTAATTCAAGAGTGCTTCAAAGTAGGGCTCCTGAGAGAAGAATTAATAGGAGAGAAGCACAGCCGGTGCTGTGTCCTTCCCTACCTGGCTGTTCCTAACGGGAGACATGTGGCTTCCTGTCTCAATCTCAGACTCCGGGCTCAGCGTTACCAGCCGTGCCTGAGCACTGCAGCCTGTTGGTGCTGGCACGGGTTCAGCTGGCCGGCGGTGTCTTTCCTTCTGTGCCACCTTTCCTTGGACAAAAAGGGACAGCGCTGATCTCACTGATGCTATTCTCACACTTGAAATGGCTCTGTTAATACGACATCAGTGTGAGGTAAGAACTGGTTCCAGAGCGTGCTTCCCAGCTGGTATCCTGCACTCCCATGGTAAGAAGAGGCAGTAGATGCAACGATGTGGCTCTGTGGTATGAGCTGTTGATTTGACAGCAGCAGATACTGCATCCCTGCATCACTTGCACACTTCTGCTTTAGAGCCTGATCTCTTTCTGCCATTCAAAGATGAAATTTTGGGATCCCTGGTAAGAACTGGTGGTGTTCTGGTATGGCCATGAGACCCCTCACTAGCTGTAGTCCTGTCAGTGTAAGGAGGGGTACTTGAGTCCTTCAGCAAACTGAGTACTTCTATGTTTTCTGAATAAGAAAACAGTGCAAAACTAGCACATGTTTAATTGTTCCTAATTCTGGTGGAGGATGATTTTATCAGTTCGTATCTCCTTAAATTAGTCTTGCCATTTTCTCCATGGTGTTGCTTTGGCCCAATGTAGAGACATTATTTCTCTGATCTTGCTGTTTCTGTGCAGCATGCCTGCTCTTCTGGGCCTCAGTCTGGGCAGACTCTTCCACTGTTCTGTGATAAATGTAGATTTTGGTCTCGCCATGATCTTATCTAACATCACCATCGATGCCTAGGAGTTAGCGAGAGTCTTACACTCAACTTCTCTGGATCATATTAGGAATAGGAATGCATCTTAGACCTGTTTGTGCCTGAAGCATGAGGCTGTCTTATGCAGTTTCTCTCACTTAGGGTCCAGGCACTTACTGCTGTCAATTGTGCTGAGCAGAAGACTTCAACAACTGCTGTATGCCGTCCCCAAACAAAAAATGTCTGACAACTGCAGACGAGAGGGTCAAGGTGCCATCAGTGAAACTACAGGTTGTTTTCACCTTTAGATAGCTGGTAAATTAAAATAGCTCTCCAATTTCTCAGAGAGGAAAGTGTTAGAAACTATTAGCTAAAAGCTTTCTGCCTGACAGCATTAATTTCCTATTCATTTCATTAAAGGGACATTTTTGGAGGGACTTGTAAATTACAGCATGCTCCTAGCAGAATAATAGCTTCAGGAAAAACATGTAATAGCTCTCCTTAATCAAAATAAGGCAAGTTGTTTATCCGGCTGAAGAGCTGGAGATCACTAAAGCTTGATTTTCTGTTTTTCACATTAAACAGCTGTAATTTTTTTTTTTTAAACTATATTTTAAGAGAAACACGGGTATATTTCAGTAAAGTACATGCCTGTTTGGTTCTTTGTTTTGCACATGTATATGCTTCTGTTTCCTTTTTTATTCCTAAACTCCTCTCCCTGTCCATGTCCTTCCTTGACTGTGACACGTCAGCCAAAAAGAAGCAGCCACAAACTGTTGGATAAAACAGAAATCTGTCCCTGTGGGATAACATAGAGGATATTATCATTGTGTAGATAAAAGCTCATGATAAAACGTCCTGCCAGAGCTGAATGAATCTTGTCTTAGTTGTGCTATAGATCAGGTGGGAGTTTCTGCTGGCTCTTGGTCTATGATGCTCAAGACCAGCTCACACTAACTCTACACATGTAAATAATTAACACAAAGTAGGAGGAGATCCAGAATTAGACCATGATTCTAGTGGGGCTTTTCAGAGAAGGATGGATGTAAGCTGTCTGGAGATACCCAAGACTATAATCTTAAAAGACATTTAGATACCAAGTCTAGATTCCCATGGGTTTTTAGAAAACAAACTTCATTTACAATTAATATGCCAAATATTAATCGTATTTTTTTCCTGGGATACTGTTTTTCTGCTTAGCTTGGCCTATATCTGCTTTTAATTGAGTTTTAGATAGTTTGTACTGTGGAGTTGTGATTTCTCTTGCATGATCTTCTCTGTGCTTTGCAATTAAGAACGGGTTTCTCCGTGTTCCTGCAGCCCTCGGTTTGCCACAAATGGTTCAATTTTCATTATAAATAAATGAGAGCAAAAAGAATTTTAATAAAATAGAATAAATAGGTCTCTGAAATAACACGGCAAAACATTTAGTAGCTGTACTCCCTTGCTTACTGCTTGTGTACTGATGAGGACTGGCAGCATACTACGGCATAGCTTAGTACCTCCCCAAACATGGGTGCTTGTGCTCTTTCCTAAACAACTGAGGCACGGTAAAGCCAGGGCTATTTTTTGAAATTTGCACAAAATGAACATGAAAAGCATATTTGGACTGATGAATGTCTTTCAGTTGGCTTTCTTGCTCTGGTCCAAGAAATGCATTTAGAGATCACAGCATGGCAGGGAGTCAGAGGTAGAGCTGGGACCTCTCCACATCATGGCAGAGAGTGTGAAACTTGGGTGATTAGCACAGCAACAAAATCCTACTTTTCAGTGCTAATGTCTGACTTTAATAGCAGCATTGATGCACATGGGGAGGAGCAGACTGAAGAAATAATCAAGAAAACCACAAAGAGCAATAACGTTCCCCAGAAATAGCTGCTTTTTTTTTTTTTCCTTAGACATATGAAGTGTGGCATGCAGTGCTCTTGCCTATATTGCATTCTCCATCTGGCTGGTTACTGAAAGCTCAGATTCTCCTGGGCTTTTCTGAGTTATTTACTTTAATATTCTGCCTTTTATAGAAAAGATTATCTTACAAACTGGATTCTCCATAGTGGATAGATTTTTACGGTTTAATCCTGTTTTTGATATCTAATTCTATTTTTTCCCCTTGAATTTAATATCATTTCCCCTGACACACATATATAAACATACACAGTATTTCATGTCTTTTTTTTTTGTGGTAGTGTCTCATGCAGAGTTTCTTTTCTTACCACACTTGATTGAGAAATGGCTCCTAGGGGATTCAGAGAATTGTTCTATACCTCCAGCTTAGGGACCGAGAAATCCCCATGCGACTTGTTCCCTTTAAATGGGGACTACAGCCAAAGCACAATTAATACAGAGGGAATCCTTCCATTGATTTCAGTTATCTCTTGGTCAGGCTGCCTGACTTCTGTGCTTCATTATCGTTATCACTGGGCAAATCACAATACATGTACTTATCCTACTTTATGCCTGTGAGGTAAAGAAGCAATAGTTCTTCCACTTTATGGATGGGGATTTGAAGTACAGTGAGATGAAGTGCTTGATCTGGCAAGAGACTGAACAGAGTTATTGAAGCCCTGGTTTAGGTAAATCCCAACCTACTGTCACCTAAAGGCCCTGCAGAGTTCCTGTAGGTGTTGGTGAAATGTATGTATCCTTTATGCAGATGATGGAATTCATGCAAAGTAGTATGGAATGAGTTCTGGGACCACAGCTTGGGACCCAGGAGTAGCTATCCTGGAATGATGGCCTTAGGTGAGAACATCAGAGCTGCTTTCTCTCTCTCAGCCTGCTCTTTTTTTCCTGGGTACACATTCAACATAAATGCTCAGTGGCATATACACAATGAGAGTAAAACTCACCCCACGCAGAACACTGTTTGATGGCTTGTAGGACTCTAAAGAAAGATTATGGACCTGAGTCTGGGTAGTGAGTGACCAGTATTGTATTGGTGTGCTTTGTTCCTGTTGGAATTCTCCCAAGACCCTGGCTCTTCAGAAGCGAGTTCGGGATCAGAAAGTCCCCTGAGGTGGCAATTGTGGGTAGTAGGGACGTTGTTTCTTTTAGTTGGAAGGTAATCGCTCTCTAGAATGGCTGGTGACTGTATGCTTTGGGTTGCACTGAAGGACTTGCTTAGGATGGGAGGAGGAATGTATTCCAAACTACAGCCAAAGCAAAACAGCTGGAATTTTGTCAGCCCTGGGATCATGCCCACCCATCGCACTCACTGGTACAGCACCACATTATGCAGTGAAAGATGGATCTCTTCTGGATTGTGTATTTAATTTTATGTGGGAAAATAATGGTTTTTTTTTTCCTTTTCTTCTGAAGACATCCATGTAAGGGTCCCGTAATGCCTTAGGCAAATCACTGTGAGATTTAAAGCAGAAAGCTTAGGATTCTGTTTAGTCTTCCCATTAGGCTGAAAGAGGTTTAGATTTCCACTGATTGACCACTGAACCCTCCCTTCCTCCCTCCCCCCATCAGCTCCACTTCTCTGGCCCAGATCAATGTCAGTAGTTAAATGGATCGGTTATTTGAAAGCTGTCTGTTGACCTTTCCTTCGTGATTGATTGCATGAAAAGTGCACAGGAGTGTGGCTTCCAGCTAGGCGAGCAGTCACTGCTGACGGCTCTCTTTCACCACTCCCTATAGCCCACTAGGATTTCCCACAGAGGAATAGGCTGCCTGTGAAGATGTCAGACCAGAGAGTGCTCTCAAGTAACCATAATGAAGCTGAAAGCCAGCTCTAGTCTTCCTCAATGGCCAAGAGGAATTATTTATGAAGAGGAGACCAGGGCTGAGTGGTTTACTGGCCTTCAAAACACTTCCTGACCGGAGGTCTGGAATCGGAGATCCGTAAGAGCCCTGGGTGGCCGTTGCCTATGGGTATTGGCAGGTGTCCTACCAAAAACAAGGAATGGGGACAAAACCAGGGCCATCTGACTGACTCTGGTCCACACACCAGCATGCACTTGCCATCTCACACACTCGCCATCTTGCACATGTGCTGTCTTTGCCTGGAGAAATAATTAACTTTTCTATCTTTCAATATGCATTTGAAATACAAAAACAGCCTGCAGGAGCAGATGCACAGAATTAGTCTTTGTGCAACTCTTCTTTCTTATGCCTTCTCAGTCTAAAACTAATGTTGTCAGAGCTTTAATTTGCTTTAAATCTCCTGTAACCAATTCCATGGTAACAGGTTTTGATTTCTGGCATATGGAACATTTTAGTTTCTCCCGATTGTTAGCATTATGAATAATAAACCCACCTTTTAACTCTTAAAATAAAGTTTGACAGTGCAGTAAGTGACGTTCTGTTTGCTCAGAAGCAGAGAATACAAATTACCCTAAATCAGGTAATGGGAAGCTGATGTATGATGATTATGTTGTTCCATCACCCAGTTTTTAGTAGGTTGTGTAGGATCGGTAAGTCACTGCATGATCTCCCTTTTAAATCACTTTCTTAATAAATGTGTAACAACACTAGCCTGATGTAGGGCACAGCATGACTCTATGCTTAATCTATATTTTACAAACCAGCAATACACCACAAGTAATGAAAAGGTTCATAATGTCAATGCTTGATTCTGATTATCAGGGAACTGCTCTCTGTAGACTGTGGGGCAACATGGAGAGCTGCAGAAGAAGGTGGAGCAGGCTGAAAACTGGGGTTTATGGTGATAAATACTATGTACCAAAGCCTAGACTGGTTCCTGAAACCTAGGTTAATGGTGGGTGCTGGGCAATTGGAACAATCATTGGGGGTTTTTGATGACAACGATTTGACATCAAGTGGCTTTTCTGTTGCCCATCAGTGCTTTTCAGCTTTGGCATTGCAAGGGGTCCTACCAAAGGGTTGGCCTTAACCCTTTGCAGACAGTGGAGAGAATAGGTTGTGGAGGAGCTGTGAAAGGCACGACCTGGGAGTGAGAAATAAGTGGGTCTGTTGGAGGCTGAAGAAGGCTTGGGAGCTTTAGAGAGCTGAAGAGTGTGATCCTGCATCCCATGGAGGGAAATATTTGCAGCCTTCTGTAATATTCTTTGGGGCATTGTGTGGTGGAAGGAAGGGCAAACAGAGCTGAAAATGTGTGACCTACCTTCTGTAAACTGCTGCCTGTGTAAGAGCCACCCTAATTTCAGCTGCTGTCACTCAGCAGGAAGTGACAACGTAAGCCAGGTTTAGGTCTAGGTAAGGCTGCTGGTGGTAGTTTCCCTACATTACACGTTACAAGTTTGGTTGAAAAAGGCCCTAATTTGAATGCGATTCTCACGTTCACATGCAGGAATGCAGAGGGCTTGGGGATGGTGCTCTGTGGTATTTGACATCAGCTAACTTTGCCCTTCTGGCTGCTAGAGTCTGATGCAGGGTTACTCCACATATCTACCTGAAGCAGACTAGTACTAGGCTGTGGAGAATGTCGTCTCCACATTCTCTCTCTTGGCTCCTCCTTTAATTTTCAAAAAAACTGTACATGGCCTTTTTTTTTTTAATCCCAGCTAAGGAGACGTGGGAATTTGAGTCCTCCTCTTCTCACGTGCTTCTCCATACAACTTGGGGTTCATTATGGCAAAGCTCTCCATTTCTGTTGAACACCCTAGCAATTAGCAAATGCCATCAGCATGCCGCTAGTTGCCAGTGGCGGAAAGTAATGGTGTAGAGAGTTCACCGTCACTTTCATGTCATTCTTTAAATGGCCTAATAAAAGGGAGAACTGTTTCAGGGTTAATAAAAGAAATTGTAGCTCTTGTAATGGATAGTAGCTCTTGCTCATCTATCTAGTCCAAATTAATACCTTTCTTTTTCCTAAGGGATGAGGGATCAGATGATGACTTACCAAATCATAGGGAAGTGAGATTATTTCAAGCTCTAAAAAGAGTATAATTGGGAATAGACAATTATTTTTTCTCTTGATTGTCGTGGTTTTGCAAGATAATTTAAAGCTAGTCCTTGCACTGGAAGGGGGGTGGAAGGAAAGCAGGAAAAAGGAGACAGGAACAAAATAAATTAAAAAAAAAAAAAAAAGTTGGCATCTCTCCAGCCTCCTTGCAAACACAGATCTGAACCTGGTGCATTCCCAGTCTGCACAGCTGCATGTTTCCTTGCTGTGCTGGCTCACCACACAACACTTGTTTTACTTAGGGTGGCTTGGTTGGGTTAAGGGTGTTAGGTAAAATATTTCCATGGTTAGAATTAACAAGAGAGTTGTAGTGTGCAAGAAAAGAGTCTGGCATTTACTTGACCCACTGATTCTGATAAAGACAGAATGGTAATGAAAACTTTCCAGGCAGAAAGCTGTTGCTTTAAGGCCCTGAGCAAGTGGACAGTGCACTGGATGCTATGAACACCGTGGGCTCATGCAAGACTCTTGCAGAAATGGCTCTGCCTGCCTGCTCAGCTCTTTAACCAAAGTGATAGGGAAAATCTAGTGAAAGCATCTTTAAGTGAGTTTCATGTCCACTGGGTGAGGGCCTTCCTCTTTCCAACAGACTGTCAGGTTTTGCTCCAGTAATTTCCTTTCTTATATTATTTTAAGAATATATGCTTTTCTGACATTAAAAAAGAAACCTATAGGGACATTTGTCTGCTGCAACGATGGGATGAGGAGTTTTAATAGGGCTAGAAACCACAGACCTATCAAAGAGGACATTCATGATTACAAAGCTATTAATGGGAGAATTAATTGCTAGAGAGTAGCCAGCACCCAGTTTGGGTTCTCAGGCATAACGGGTTCAGGTCTCCATTCTGTCTGACTCAGACCAGGGACCTGAATTTCAGCTTCTACTGAAAAACACCCACTGAGTGTCCTGACTTGACTATTGGCTGTTGGGTTCATTTCTGAATCGAAACTTCTGTCTTTGATTTTAGGACAGAAATGGCAAAAGCTTCAGAGAAATAAGCTTATTTCATCAAATTGCTTTCATTATGGATGCTATGCCAGTTTTCCTTTGGGATAGAGCAAAAGGAATAAGTCTAAAAATTTCTAAGCAACCTAATAAAGAATGAATCAAAAGATAGATTTTGTATCAGTACCCACTCTCCCTCCCTTCCCCAACGATCTCAAAGTTGAGAGAAAACAATGTCTCTTTGCAAGAAGTGCTGGGGAAAAATCCTTATCCCCACCCTTGCGTCCTTACATGAGCCTCCAGACCCAGCACTAAAAGGAGTCCCTGGGTATCCTGATGGCCTTTCCCTTTAGAGCCCTTGGACAACTTCTGAGCACACACCTAGAGCTCAGGGAAGCAGTTACTCGGGGTCACTGCAGCACTTTGTTGGTGGGGAGTTATTCCCAAGCACAGTAGTTGATTCCTACACAGGCTCTCGCAGTGTGCCTAAGGTAATAGCAACTTACCTTCTAATAAAACTAGGGGACATGAAGAGTTGTTTCAATAGCTGAACAGAAATGAAGCGGTTGCAAAGCTTTCCCCCTTCCTTCCTTCTTCCCATGTAGGGCAGCTGTCTTAGGCTCTTCCTCCCACCTGGTCCTGGGCACCAGACTGTTCCTGGTGTTGTGGCGCTTCGCACTCATGTTTCCAAAACTAGTCCAGCCATCCTTTCAATGTCTTCCCCTCATGGCTACCTGATGTCTGATAGGTTGGGCAGTGAATATGCTTTCCTGTCAGCTCCTGGTCCAAGGATGGTATTAGATTTTGCAAATGACCCTTTCATCCCTCATGGAAAGCTCTAGGTCTGGGCTTCCAGCTGTGTTATTTCCCTTTCGTCATAGATAGGCAAAAGAAGTAGGTTGATGGAAGACACACAAGAGCTGTTTAACTCCCTGCCAGCATAGTATAATGGTCTGCACTAGTGTGCTGTCTTGGAAAAAAAAAAGGGGGGGGAAACATATCCGGCAATCTGATTTGTTTTCATTTAGAAGGAGAAATGGAGACATTTTGAGAGATTAAGTGATATGCCTAAGGCTGGGCAGGGGGGCTGACCAGAGCTCAGACCTGAATTTGCTGCTTGCCCAGTTGTGTAATTCGAGCCCAAGACTTTTTCTAACCTCTGAATAAAATGTGTTTAAAGCCAGACAGTTACAGTCCTTTCTGGCATGGCTTCTTGCAAATCATCCTAGTAAATGCAAGGATATTAGAAAGTTTAAGAATAAACCCAGGTCACAATATCCTGCATTTTCCTGAAGTCTCCTATTGAATTTTGAGAACATAGTTTCTATTTTATCACAGTGAAAAGTAGCACCTGCGGTTGGTTGATTTCTTTGCAAATGCCAACTCTAATGTTTCAAAGAACGCTCCAAATGAAATGAAAATGAGAGCAGAAGGGTACATAGCTGTCATTAGCCTTAAGATTGTTTATGAAAACCCGAGATGACCTACAGCTTTAAATGACATTGATTGGCGTACTTTAACTTTGTGCTAATGGACTAATGACTTGCAAAGCTCTGAACATTCAAAGGAGGAAAAAAAAAAGGAAAAGAAAAAAAGACTGGCATCTGTGAAAGATGTTGATTGCAATCTGTGGTATTCAGCTGACTTTTCCAATAAGTGTTAAATATGCAGGACACTGTGTAGAATTGTAATTGTTGCTATTTAAAAAATAAATAAATTAAAAATCATTCCTCGAGTAACAAAGTCTTTTGCTTTTAATGCCAGAATACAACGTTTCCAAATGAATGCTTTCAGCTGTAGCCTCTCGGCACTGGAGGCAAACCTTGCTACCTCTGATTCAGCAGCACATAGCGTCTGAAGGGTCCTTCTAAATCTCCAGCCTGAAGGACAGAGGGCTGAGGGAATAAAGCTAAAAGGATATGACAAAACCCCTTCCTTCTCCTGCTGCAGAACACATACCAACTACCTCTGATTCTTGTTTTCCCCCTTAACTCAGTCGGATGTTGGGGATAAAAGGGAGGGCAGGATTTGCCTTAAATTTCCACTGTAATGGTGACTGTTTCTTCTTCTATTGTCCTGAGTAAAATGTGCTGCTAGAGGAATCCTTTGGAGACATGAAATACTGCCGAAAGGTCACTGTTTAGAGCACAGCCGATATAGCACGAGACACTGCTAATCTATCGGTTCTATGATGAATATGTTGACAAGCAGCTGAATTTTAATAATTAATCATGATAAAACTAAGGCGAGTTAATAATTTAGAGTCTGATAATGGAGAGTGGTGTGACTCCTTGAGTAGGCAGTTTCTGTTAAGTTGCACCTCTGTTAATTTTAACCAAAAGGAGTGCTGTCACTTTTAATTAACAACGAGAAGCTCTTGGATCTGTGCAGCTGGCATAGAGGAGGTCAGCTCCAATGAATGTGAACAGCTGAAAGACAAAATTTGGGAACTGTGTATAAAGTCAGTCTAAAGCTAATCAATGGGGTAGGCTCCTCGAGCTGTATGTTTTCTTTACCATGGTAGCATGTTACTGGAAAAACAAGCAAGCAAAATGGTAAAAAGTTGAATATGTAGAAAGTTTTGGAGTTGGTTTATTTTTTTCTAATCTCAAATGTGTCAATCGCAAAAAGTCAGGCTGTGAAGCCCTGACCTTACTAGCAGTGGTAGCAGAACTGTCATCATGTCTAATGGAAGCAGAGTTTAGCCAGTTATATGCAAATGTTCACCAAACTGTTCTTGTGACTTGTCCGTCTTCCAATTGCCTCCTCTCTCCTTAAGTGGACCGTCTGAAAATGTTTTGGATTCCCAAAGAAGCGAGGCACAGGTACTGATGCTGTTGTCGGGCAGGTCCCCTCTCCAAAAGCTTTGTAATTTTTTAAATTTAAATAGCCCATTTCAACAGAAAGAGGTAAGGGACTCCATGATATATTTCTCTGGGCTCTGTGAAAATTGAAGGAGGTCTTAGGGGAAGTAAGGCAGAGAGAATATCTTTTGCTTTTGTATCCCAACTGCTAAATCCATCATGCTTTCTCAGGGCTGAATATGCTGCTGTTGTATAAGGTTGCCGGCGTGGCATTAGATGCTGCAGTGCTGAGGCATTGACTTGTGTTTCCCGCTACTTAGGGTAGGAAATTCCTGGAATGCTGGGACTACTGAGGTACCTATTCAGTTATCAGAAACGTTTGGCAGGTTTCTAAGGGCAGCCTCTGTAGCCGAAGTATTATTTTAGTAATTTTACAAAGTTCTTTGATAAACAGAGGTTGACATTTCTAAGGAACCCTGTTCTCTTCACCCTTGCTGCGGTCAGAGTTGGCCAGCAGAGAGGAAACACCTCACATGGTGTGGCTCGGGTTACACAAATCAGATGATTTAACAGACTTTTCAATGTTCGCTGTTTAAATAGCTGCTTTTGTTCCCGGCTTGGCCGACTTTTCAGAGGGCTGCCGTTCCTTCTCCACTTCACTGTCTTGTTTGCAAAAGTTGGCCGTTCGCGTTAAAGACGCATTGGCATGGTTTGAAAGGAAGAAATAATAAAGCAGGGCAGTAAGCAGTTAAAGCAGGGGGTGTGTAATATTCAGAGTTACTTTGCTTGGCCTCAGCACTGTATCAATGGCAAAAAAATTAACACCAAAAAAATGCATGTAAAGAACGTCCGCTTCTGAGAAGTGCTCTGAGCAGTTCCCGCTCACCACTCTTACATCTCCGACTGTGTGATCTTGTCTCTGTTATTTGTTTGTTTTGGCCAGACTCCAAGGGATTTGTACTACAGGCTGTTTTGTCACTGAGGTTGACATAGCTCACAGTTTTTCCTTTTGGTTTTTCACTAGAGAGAATCGTATTTGTTGTACTGCACAGAATAACTTCATCTCACTGTTTGTAGTTTCATGTCATGTTGTGTTGATGTGTGATGAAGGCATGTCCTGTCATGATTTTATGTCATTATATGACAAGAAACCTTCCTCATATATTAACACAATTTGATTAAGTTGCAGCACTGGGTCAAGTTATTCCCTTGCAAATTTTCAGGAGTTCCAGAGACCCAAACTAGTTCAGAACAATAGCAAAGCTTCAGGCTATGCCCGTGGGATGTGAGATACTCCCCACAAAATTGGGATTGTCCCCTGAACTGCTTTGTAGACAACCTTTACATCATATCCCAGCCTGAGACTGTTACTAAAACTGCTCCTGAACTGACTGACAAGCAGGGGTGGATGAAATACATGTGGTTTAGACAGCCATACCTCTAAAGACAACCTCCATGCGTATCTGAACCTGCTGGTTTCTAATCGACTTGAATGAAAGGGGTCCTCAAAGTCCTGTCCTCCTTATTCCCTAAATCCATGAAAAAGCAGTAGGATGTGTTGTAGCAGATGTATGGATGTCTGAAAGGATGACAGCCTGTAAGTTCAGAACCTGCACCCAGAACACCGTCTATTCATGGGGATCCACGATCTGTAAATCATTGCATTTATGTGTAGCAACCTGCTGCATAAAGTGTGGCACTTAGGTATGAACAGCACACGGTACCTGGCAGCAAAAAATAGTAAATCATATTTAATTGGCCATGTCCTCAATAAAATGTGCCAACGTTTCTGAAGTCATATGTGAACCGCCTGCAATTATAGGCAAATGTCTGCATGAAAGGGTCAGATGTGTTTCACGTGCCCTGGGAAGCCCAGTTACTTAGCACCAGGCTTGAGAGTGAAGTCCATAGCTCAGGGGTCACCAAATTCAACCCCCTTATGTTAATGATATCGCTTACTTACTTGATTTATTTGTTGAGGTAATTGCATATGTTATTACTGTAGAATTTTTATTACAATTTACTCATCTATAAATTCCAGGGCAAATTAGACTACATATCAGATAATCTTTGCATTCATTATATGTACGGAAAGAAACGGTTGAATCACATTTTTATGTGTGGCGATTTGTATCAGCAGTCATCAGCTTCCTTTCTGCTGGCTGGAGAAAGAGTAGTATTGCATTATTTCTTAAAAATCCATGGTTTTGAGTTAGATTTCATATATATATATATATGTAGAAGGTTTTTGAGAATCTTGTAGCTTTTTCAAATGTTGAGTATTTTTTTGTAGGTGACAGAAATGAGCTGAAAGTAGGAAATTACCAAAAGCTCCCTTCACCCCCCACGTTTTGCTTCTTGCCAGCCATTCATCATTTTACAGCATATAAAACTCTGGAGGGGTATTTTTTCCAGCTTTGTACTCACTGCATAACATCAATAACTACTTATATCTTCAATACAATCTATGGACAAGAAAACAAATCAAGTCTAGCATGTTCATGATTTATTGTAAAAGGGTTAGCAATTAGGTTTTGATTTCAGGCCAGCAGAAAGCCTTTGCACTTTAACTATCCTTACTTAGTAAATGATTTTCCTCAAGTCATTCAGCCAGTAGATGTAAAAAGTGAGTGCTGTCCTACAAGCTCACATAGTTGTTGAATAGTTAACATTGCCTCTTGCAGTTTGGCTTTTACTATACTTTCAAGAACAACCATTGCTTTATTCCTTCCCTAAACAAATGATTAAATGAAGGAACCTATTCTACACAATTTAAAAGCAACGATGAGAGAGTTTAGTGTTTAGGAGCTGACAAGCTCGCTTTAGGATTGAGATGAATCATAGTCACCAGATGAAGATGGTGATGTTACCTCTTCTCTGTCTGCTGCACTGCTCAGAGGTGATGCTCAGGGATGCATTGCAAGCTGGTCCTTTAGGCACTCTGTGGCACATATTTGTTCCTCTCAGGTAGAAACCCACCTTCATCTGCCTGTCAGAGGACTGGCGAAAGAAAAAGACAGAGGGCCCAATCCTGTGAAGCACTAAGCACACCCCAAAGTTTTGCATTTCCTCAGCTCCCTGGTGATTAGGATGCTTAAATCTGACCATTCTGTATCAGGCATGGCAGCACAGGGGATTTCAAGCATCCATTTCTGTTTTGCTCGTTTCTGTCCACTACCTGCTCCCAATTCGTTTTTGTTTGATTTCTCTGTGACAGGAACAAGTCTGGTTTGCTGTATTAGTAAAAAGTAAAACCTGTTACATAAATCAGCTAAAGAAAATACCAGTCAGTTATCAGTTCAAGTTTTAAATGACTTTCATTTGACTGATGTTGTGTGCTGAACTAAGAAGAAAGCAAACTGACAGTACCTCTGGCCCTTTTAAGATCTCTTGTGGGGAGTTTAGGGCTCCATTTCCAGTCATTGGTCGTTGTTTGCTTGGGCTGATCATGACAGAACATTGAGGTGCAGACCAAGAAGCCACCAGCGAAAGAATGTCCAGGTTTTCCTCCTGTGGGCTCATGGTGGAACTGCCTGAAGCTCACTGGTGGTCACGGGTTGCTCCTGAATTAAACCACACTTTACGAAGGCTGAAGACGTACTCTCAGCATGTTGGTTTTGAGAGAGGGAGGTACACTTGGGTTCCTGTTTGCCTTTTTTGGGGGGAAGGGTTTTTTAGTTGGGGATTTTTTAGGAAAGTGGTAGGGTGGGAAGCATTTCCATATGCTGCAGCATTGAAAATTTGAAACATAAAACTTGCTACTGGTGAATTATTAACATTTGCTCTTTACACTAGAATAGCCAACATATACCGTAGGATCTATAGAGAGAGGTGCTAGGAGGGCAGGCCTCCTCCACTGCAAAGCTCCCCAAATGAGAATAGGCACAGAGAAGAAAACACAGGCCAGAGCAGATAAAGAGTGTGGAAATGGAAGTCGACTCTGCTTGCTGTAACATGGCACAATTGTTTCTTAAGGGTATTTCATGAGTAATGAAGCTAAACAGCTTAGTTTCATTATCCAGGCTGAGATAAATGCATGGGGAATACATTTCAATACATCATCTAAGCCTCCATGTGATTTAAGTCTTCAGTCAAGTCATGGTCTGTTCAACACAACACTACGTTTACAGGAGTTGGACTTTTAAACATAATTAAAACTTAAGTTCCCCAAAGTGCACGAAGTTAAAATTTTTGTAAAAGATTGAGTGATTGTACAAATAAAGATGTTTCCTTGAGTAATTAGTTTGGGTTCTCTGCAGGCCATCATATCCCATCTCACAGATTCTACAGAGCTGGGACACTCTCACTGTGCTCAGGGCTCGGGCTAGAGAGGAGGAAGGGCAAACTGGAGGGTGGCTGGAGCTGCTGAGTGGGCAATGCTGAGCACTTGGCTTCTGCATGCCAGACTTCAGTAGAAGGGTGAAAACAAGAGTATTTTCTGGCCTGCTGTGTGGAGAAAGGCCCCATCCCTCTAAGGGTGTCCTGAAAACAGAACAGGGTGAAGGAACTGGGATATCTGGTAGCTCGTGTAGATGTAGGGCTATGGAAATATCGACCAATCTGACATGTTCCCAAACTCAGACTCGTGCACTGAGTCATGGCTTTGAGAGGGAATTGATACTGAATACGTGTCTTAAGGAATTTTGATTTAACAGTGTATCTTAGGCAGTCTAAGCTGCGTTGCTTCACAATTTCCTTTAGCTACAATGATCTTAGTAATGATCTCAGTGTAATGTCCCTTTACACATCTTATACTCCTCAACCCAAGTAACTCCCTCTAAAGCATCATTTCTGGTTCCTTCTGTACATGAAAAGCTTCAGTGAGCCTAATGTGTTCCCACACGTCAGTGGGAAAGGACTCCCTGAAATCCATGGGTGTGAGATTTGGCTTTACTTGCCTGATAGATTATGTTATGCAGAAGGTAAAACTTTCCATTTTGAGTCCTTTGATAACCCCGTACTAATTACTGCTCATTGACAAGCATTGTGCTGTTCTTCAAGTGGTGAGTAGAAAGCAGAAGATGCCATCAGCGTGTAAGATCAAGAGATACAGGCGATATCATAAGGCTATTTTTCTGGCTCATTTGCTCGCCTGCCCTTCTATGAGCTCAAAAATCTGCTGTGACTCCGCACTCTGTGGAAAAGCCATAATATGCAAAACAAACATGATGCTGGCGATGCAACATTAAGCAACTGATGATGTTAAGAAACGTACTAATACTCATGTTTGAAGCTGTCTGGTCTGGTTTAACCCTCCTGAGCCTCTTTAATAGATGGAGGTACTGTGTATTACACAGTGAAGTGCTTTAGGATAAAAGTCTTTGTGCTATTGTTGCTACATGCTCTGAAATTAATATTTTCTGATTTATATTTCCCCTGCCTCTCTCCATATGTACGTATGCAATACATATACATGTTAAAAGAGAATTTTATATTTCATCTCTCTTGGGAAAATTCCGTTCCCTGAAGATGCCTGGTTTCCCCTAACGTGGGCTAGTGGCAGTGAGTTAATGAATGTTTGCTTCTTCTGTAAGAACTTTTCACCAGAGACACTTCAGTAATAGGATAGTCCTGAATGTAAGTGGAATATAAATTTTACACAGTTGAAATGCCTGCTTTGAGGGAAGGGGGCAGATTTACAAATGTGAGATATTCCAAACTGTTTTGAGATGACTGAATTAATTTGAAATACAGCGTTGGTGCAGGGATACAGCCTGGGGGTGGATTGATCTTGTTTACATACTGACATGTTCCTTCCGTAGTTTGTGGAGAAATTTGCCCATGCAGAACTGTATGCATTGGGGAGGCAGGTTCATTTTGGACCTCTTGACTGATTTTCTTTGGAGATTCTGACTTGTCAAAAATAAATTATTAAAAAAAGAAAAAAAAAGAAAAGAAAGTGTTCCTTAAGCTTTAAAAAAGCAGCTCAGGATTCATTTAAACCTTTGAAATGTTTCAATGCTTCAGTCTTCCTGCAGTGTCCCAGTGCAAGGTTGCATCACCTGGAAGAAAAAGTTGGTATTTTTTATTCCAATATTGCAGACTTAGCCAAGGGACCCAGTGTAAGAGGTCTCTGGCACTCTGTGGTGCTGTTTCACTCTTGGTTTGTTATTTTCCACATCCCACTGAAAGCACATTGAAATGGTGCTGCTGCACAGGCTCCTCAATTAAAGAGCCCTTCCCTCCCTCTACCTTCTGCCCTCACCCGCGCACCCTGCTGTGGGGGCCTTGGGGTACAAGGGAAGAGAATGCGAGCTTTCCTGTGACAGCGTTGTTTGTAATGATTTATTATTTCTATTACTCATGTCCTTAGAGGCCACATTTAAAGATTGGGGCTTAATTGCACTAGGTGCATTGTGAATGTGGTAGAAAAAAGCAGGCGCCGTCCTGAAGCACTTGTTAATAAAACACCCTGGCTGGTCGCAAGTCAAACAGGTGTGAGAGGTGGGTGCAGGGGAGACAAAGTACAAGAGGAAACAGAGGAGTAAATTTGCTGTGCAGTAAATGTATGCAGAAACTAAAGGAAAGTGTACTTTACTCGTGTGTCAGGCACTAAAAATAAATCTTGCCAGTCCTTGAGGAAGAGTCAAGACTGAGCAGCAGAATGGTTGGACTGGGTGCTGAACAAGCCTGGAAGTAAAACGTGATGGCTCTGAAGAGTTACATTTGCTTTGGAATTTACTTTTATAAAGCACAGAATTTTACATATAAACAAGATCTATAACCACCTATATAAAAGTAAAAAGTTTTAGTACTTCTGAGAATGATGACCACATTCTCTTTGCTACTGGAGGACCAACTTTGTATTGGGACTGCTCACTGAGTAATTCACTATTGGTTATTTCATAAGCTTTGTCTTTGATGAGCACAAAATACAACTTTCTTGAATCAATTGATTTATTATATGATGTATTTATTTTCCTACCAATCTGCTCCTGCCAGACTTACTCTGAGCATTTTCTGGGTGGTGAAGCAGTGACCCTGATGCCAAAGTAGAGGTGCTCTGGCTGGGTTGTGGGAGCATGCTCAGCCTGGGGCAGGGAGGGACCAACCCTCTCCTATCACCTCCTGCGAGCATGCCCTTACCACCCCACCTTGCCTTTCTGCTGTGCAAGGACCCACAGCCACAGCCTTGTGACCATCCTTCTTCTGTGGCTGGCAGCACTGCAGCTGGTGTCCCTGCAGCTGGCCTCCCTGCAGCTGGCCTCTGGGCTCCAGCAGCGGCAGGACCTGGGAGATACAGGAACAAAAACGGAAGGGTTAGGGAAGACTTTTTTCCCGGTCTGTCTTCTGTCTCTTCCTTCTTGAAATGTTGGGGTGTGAGTTATGTTTTAAGGGTAGTGTGGATATAGCTGTTGCCTTCAGCAAAAAGATGCTGAAAAGCAAACTTGTTGGAATTACGCTTTTGCTTATTGCTCCCATGAAGCAGCAGCCTTGTGAACCTGGTGATAAATCACAGTGCAAAGCACACAGTGATGATGAGGTGAAGTAGGGAAAAAAACCTCCAAAGGAGAAAGTGAAGACAATGGAGGAGGCATTGATTTGATTTTGATAGCTGCTGAACAAAGTGGGTTGACAAAAAGCATTAATGCCGCTTTCAGCCGCCTCCGCAGGAGGTCAGCTGCCAAACAGGAGAGGAAACTGTAGGGGTGAGTTATGGGCTGGCTCTAAGACTGATGACTTCTTCTGCTTGATGGAATCAGAGTTACTTGCTAGTGAATGTCCTGGCATGTCAGTGAGAGACCTGGTCTTTTGCTTTCTGACAGGGGATCTTGAAGGTGAGGGAATTGAAAGAGTATTCTTTGTTGTGGGAAGTGCCTGAGCTCTGCTGCTGCCCTGGGAGGCATGCCAGGGTCACCCGAAAACGCCCTGCTCTCGCTCAGGGCACACACGGCAGCTGGGCAAGGCCAGCCCTGACGCACTGCAGGGTGTGCTGAAGGTAGCTGTGGCACAAGGTCTCAGTGTAACAACATCTCCTTGCTGGATTTTTATGGAGACATTTAGTGTCAATGGTTCTGTCGAGGTTTTATTTGGTCATCTTCCTGTTTTTGGTATTCCTCCCTGCTCCTCCTCCAGGATGGAAATATTCGGGTCTATGTGCATTTGCAAACTTGCTTTAAGACTGTATCTGCACTCATGCTTTCTCAAAATAGTTTCCAACTTGGCCGTGATTAGAGACGCCATTTATGTCACTATTAATCTGTGACAATTTTTTGCCAAATCATTAAGATGCTGCTTTGAGATGAGGGGGCCATTCTGCACGAACTCAGGTTGTTTCCCTAATGGAGAAAGAAAGAGCAGCTGCAAATTGAATATTTTATTGTTGATAATGGCCAGCCAAGATGACTAGAACAGGATGCTGTCTACAGCCCTGCTGCTTCTCTTTTAATGTTTCTTTGGCTGACAACTTGAAAAACACAACTAAATTTTGCAGTAATCAACAGACATGAAGTTTAATTACAATGTAGTAAAATATCTTAGCTACTGTTAAAGTGGTGCTCAGCTGATGGACTAAAGGAAGTCTGAAAGAATGCTTTTACTGTTTGTTTTAACCCTGCACTCTGATGCTTTTAACCCTGCTTTTCTCATGCAGTCTGTTATAAAAACTCAAAAATTATCAGAGTAATTGGGCAAACAGTAACATTTTTTCCCCATCCCCAGTTGATGGAGACAACACTCTCTTGAGATGCAAATACCATGGTGCCTCCCATAATATCCCTCCTTTCAGTAGTTACCTTTATCCCACCACTTGCCACCTTATTCTCTTTTCAGTTTCCATCACCTTCCTTGAGCATCTGATAAGCAAGCAGCTTCTGCATGTATACAGAATTGCTGGCTTCCAGGACTCTTATTTCCATTACTTGCATCAGGACAACACTAATGAGGTATGAAATCATGCTGGCCACAGGACATTTCCTAAGCAAATTCTCCTCCAAAATAAGCAGGCATCTGGGCCTGATGGAGCAGTGGAAGTTGCATGGTGCAAGGAGGGCCTTGGAGAGCCATATGGTTGAAAGCTACTGGTGACATTTCTGCTTTTCTTCCTTATATGGTTCATTTCTACAGTTTGTTTTCTTAATTGCTCTCTGTTTGCTGAGTCTCTGTGGACTGTAGTGTCTGTAAAACAATGTGCACGATTGGAGGAAAAACAAGGGGTTGTCTGGTTCGCTACACGTGCAAACGTGAAATACTGTAAAATAAGGATTTAAGGGAACCAACTCTCTGCTGAACTAAAACCTAAATCAGTTGTAACTGAAATCCTTTTGTCTAACTATGATTTAATATTTCATAGCAGCCGGTTTGTTCTATAGCAGTGTAGCACCTAAGGCACTCACAGATGGTCAGGTCTTGGCTGGACTACTGCATGTGCCATAGCTGCTCCAGCAGAAAGGAGTTTGCTTCATCTGAGCAGGCAAAAATGTCCAGAGAGAAGGGAGTATTTTCATCCTTATTCCATGAAAGAAGTGGACTGGAAAATTAGGAGACTTGCCCATAATCTCCCAGGGTCTTCACGAATGTGCTGGCAATTGAATCTCCCGAGTCCTGGCACATCACCTTCATCACAAATTTTGAACTGATCAAGAACACATTTATTTGCCATCCCATAACTGCAGCAGTATTTTGTTGCTTAATATCCTGCAGTGTCATTAAAACCTAGGCTAAGAATTGCAACCAGTGTGGGCACTTGAGGCACTTCTAAAGGAAAGAGTGTGAAACCTGTAATGTAACTAGCAATAAAGCAAAATACTTGATTACCTAGTGATGCAAACCTGAAATCCTTCCTGACGCAATCTAGAGAAAGCCTGTCAGTCAGCATCATAGCACCATGGCACATCCTCTTTACTACTCTGCATAGTAAACACTGTAAGATAGATGAAGATCAAAAAGAATAAAAACAAACCCCAAACCATCAACAAACCAGACATGGGCTACTTTGATCTGAGGCCAAGATCTGCCCCTACTGCATCTGAGACCATGAGAGGCAGTGGTATGGTACAGGAGAAATAAAGAAAGGCAATTTGCAGCTTGGAAATTCCAAACTCCACAATAAAGAAGTTTGAAACGTGGCTGAGCAGGCTGGTGGTCTATTGGAATGGTTACCTGCAGTTGTGTTTCAAACAAAAGCTCTGAAGCAAGCCATGGGGTCACTAACAAAGGAGCAGAAAGCTCATTTCCAGCCTATCTTTTGTTATACGTGGTTGTAGACTGTGTTGCAGACACTGCAAGGGAGGGATTCTGTGGCTAGAAATGATGCATTAAGACACTTTAACCAAAAGCAAAAATTTTGCCCCCATCCATAATCTTTACATGGGAAATATCAGATTAAAACACTGCTGCTGTATTAAGGTCAAAAGAACTGAAGCTATCAAGCTAGGCAAAAGAAAATGGTTAAAATTTAGCCAACAAAGGAAATGTCTATAGATAGTTTTCCAAATCCTAGGTGTTAAAAAAATATGAATTGAGCTGACATATGGATAATGCCGTATTGTTTCTGCTTTCTGGATGGAAACGGTGCTTTAATTGAGTTTTCAGTACTTGTGCTTGCTGTTAGAATTGGGTTTGGATAAACCTGCTGGGAAGTTTGCTGTTAATGTATTGTTTCAGCAACATTCTTGTTCTCTCGTTCTGGAACGATCAATGCTTAAAGGCTGTGAGAACACTCAAGTAGCTTTATTTAAAATTTTGAATTAACATTTTGGGGAACTGCTCTTTTTTAGTTGCTCTTTTCATCATTTGGTTATTGATATGCTGGAGATAGAACGACAGCCCAAAATCAATAGGAGATGAGCAGGATTTAAGTGAGCAATCAGCCCCTGTAACTCTACTCCTCCGTGTGCTCTAATAACATCTGTAAAAACAGAGATATGGTAACAGACGTGAGGACTATGGATACACCACTTTTGCAAAGGAGGCATTTAATAAAAACAGGAAAAATGAAGTGAGGGCAGAGAATAGTTTGGGAAGGTGACTTGAATTATCTACATGCTTGAAAGTGATGGTAACTCTGTCATGGTTTAATGTGTCAGGCGACTAAACCCCACAGCTGTTTGCTCACTCCGTCCCCTGATGAGACGGGGGAGAGAATCAGGGAAAAAAACAGGTAAAATGTGTGGGCTGGGATAAAGAGAGCTTAATAAGACAGAAAAGGAAGTTGATGATTATAATAATATAATATACAAGTGATGCACAGCTGAACAGATGCTCAGATAGTTCCCAAGTTAAACTGCCTTCCAGCCCACCCCCAGTTTATGTACTGAGCATGACATCATATGGTGTGGAATATCCCTTTGAGCAACTTGGGTCAGCTGTCCTGGCTGTGTCCCCATCCCACCTTCTTGGGCATCCCTACCTTGTTAGCAGGGCAGTATGAGGAGCTGAAAAGTCCTTGAGTGCTCGGCAATGACCAAAAACATCAGTGTGTTATCAACACTGTTCTCATCCTAAATCCAAACCAGAGCACTACACCATCTCCTAGGAAGAAAATTAACTTTGTCCCAGGCAAAACCAGGACAAACTGAAAACATAATTTATCTCTAAACCAGTGGGGGAACTCTGCATCAAAAACTTGACCAGATTATACGAAGCAATTAGTGCAAATATACTACAACATTACAGAGCACAAGCATATTTTTTTTTAATTTTTCAAAATAGAAGAGGCCAAATACCATTATATATTACATTAATGAGATAGATTGCTACTTTTAATGGAGCCTCTGTGCTCTGCACTGCACTGTATGCAAATTTGCTAGTTAATAAGCCCGAACGGTGTTTCTGTTCATGGAAAATGAATCTGAAACGTTTGTCAGATTATCTGTTTGGCATGCCTGACTGGTGTCTGGAGTGGCACTTTGCTAATGTGCTATTACTCAGTGTCATTAACCCACAGAAGTGATTGAAAGGTGAATTTATATTTGCATCATGCTGCTCGGAACAGGCGGTGCTCTAGATTAATCTGGTGCCTTGTGAAATGGTGCTGCACGGGGTAAACACGAACTGTGCATCTCTGAAAGCACGTATCCCTAACTCTCAGTAGCTTTTTTCAATGGAGGAGTGTCCCCTTGTGAGTGTAGTAACATGCGGTCACGAAGTTCCTTGTTTGGTAGCAGTCTGTTCAACATCATTAGGAATACAAAGTTTCTATAATTCCTGTGTAAAGCCTCCGATTGCTTTACTCATCAGCAGTAAAACCACATCAAATACTTTGGCAACTGTGCTATGTATGCAGAGCTCTGAAATACTGCATTTAAAAAAAAAGGCAGGATTGTTTTGACAAATGCAGAGCTGCTGGTTTTCCTATTGATCATGAAAGGGTTTGTGTTTCCATGCAAGTCGATTACTTCCAATGTACAATATATTTCCTTCTCCACTGAAAGCAAGTAAGTCTTATTTTCTTTCCATAAGTGGAACCCTCATTGTTTAGGTTATTTTTTTTTCAGTTAAATACCTGGTTGGAGACTGCTTAATGCTCTGCATCTTGCAACGTTTTTACAAACCGTATTTCTTGCAAAAAGTATTTAGGGGGGCTGATTGAGTAAAAGCCATAATCTTTTCATTTAGGTGGATTTTGGAGCTGAAGTGGGGTTTGCTATGACTTGTTCAGACTTGCAAGGCCATAAAAACTCACAAAAATGCGAGAGTTTCCCACTTACTGAAACTGTAGAAAGACAGGGGAGAGAGGGAGGCTGGGGTTAGTCTGCATCTCTCCTGATTTGACTTCTTTCTTTTTGGTTTTTACATCAAAGCTTGAGGCTTGAAATAATTAGTCTTCTGGGTTTTTTTTAATGTGTTTTTTCCCCAATATTTTTGAAATTGCATATTTCTCTGTGTAAAAAGGAAAAGAAACCCCACCCCAACCATTACCTTTCTTGCACTGTGCCTCACAGGAGACGGAGGAGTGTGACACACTGTGATAATCTCCCTTTGACATACCCCAGAGTTGGGAATGTTTTCAAAAAACCCCTCAAACTGGGATTTTCTCTTACCATAGCAACTTGGGACTCTCACTCAGTCTACAGTCAAAATGCCCACCCACTCCATCAAGAGTTGTGCCCCCAGAACCATGTAGTGAGACCCTGTACCCAAGCAGAACTTGGGGGGGGGGGGGGGGTGATGTTTGTGGGGGAAAGGTGTAAGTGAAGACTGTGACATTAACAAGTCATTGCAAAAATGAGTGTAGAGCTGATCTTAAATGAGAGGTGTCACAGTAATAGATGATTTCTGAAAATCGTGGTGACAGGCTAGTGTATCTGGGGTTGGGGTGCGTTACACGCTGTTCTGGGATGTTACTTGTCCCACTTCTCTTTAGAAAGATGCCCGTTCTTATCCATTTTCCATATCATAAGGATTAGTGCTGTCTCCATTTATGAAGTTTAGCCCTTTTTCAGGGACTTGAAAAATAATGGGCTTGCTATTCTTCTCAATTAGTGCTTTATTTTGTTTAATCAGATAGAGATCAGTTTTCTGTCGTCATTCCGTAATAATAATAAATGCACTGATGAGCCTAATTGTTATAGTAATTAGACCTCAAACCCAGGAGCAGTCACCCCTAAGTTTTACTGTTCAAAAAAGGATAAATGCTGAGCAACCTTGAATGTCTTTCCAGACGTTGATTAGTTGTGTAGCCTAAGTACCAGGATTCTTCTGTGTGTTATTTTTACTGTTATTGGATGGTAAAACAAAGAAAAGAAATCCCGAGGAGTTCATCTACATTGACATGATAGATTACAAGAGCTTCTCCAGGGCATTTCTTCATCACATATAGATAAATTTAATCTCTCTCGCCTTTTCCTGTAATGGAAAGATTGCTACAATGTGGGAGTTAATTAGCAAAACTGTTTATGAAAGGAGGGGGGGTGGAGAGAGGTTATAGGCATGGATAGAATAGATAGATGGATGAACGGATGGATTGATGGATGAATAGATAGAAGCTGGGATGGTTTTAAGGTTAAAAACAATCCAAGTGTACAGGGGATTGCAAAATTTTGAGTTTGCCCTGATGTATAAAAACAAACTGACTACTTACTGTCAACCCTGGAAAAGAATTTTACAACAGAGATACGCTTTTCCATTTTTGTGTGCATGCCTGTGTTGATGTTTAAACTGAAAAGCACTTTCTGGACATTGTGTAATTTCACTCACTGACAAGCAAGTCTCTTCATGAGACCCAATGGAAACAAGATGGGCAGCACAGCAAAAGGAAGGAAAAATAAGGAAGAAGTTTAAGAAACTGTTAAGGAGAGCCTGAAGTGGTGGTGTAGCCTGTTAGTTGAGATGTGTTGAAAAAGAAAATATGGATGGTAGTAGTATTTGTAAAGAGAAGGCAATGCTGTTAATTTTGCTTCTTTAAAAAATAAAATAGAAAAAATTGGGTCATATTTCAGGGTTATTTCTTTATTACTCAATTTGGAGAAACGTTAAAAATGACAATGAATACATTTAGTTTTCTGCACTTCACTCAAACAGGGGTAAGGCAGTGGCCTTCTCCTATTTCCACTTTAATGACTAATACTGATATAAATCTGAAGATAGTCAGGCCTTTTCTGTTTCTGATGGTTTTCCACTCCTCGATTACATTCACTAGGGAAACATTGTGGATGAGCACAGCACCCTGCTTCTTGGATTTCCATTCCTCTGTTCTGATGTTTGTTTCATTTCATTTGCTTTTTAAATAAAGCCATTGTTCAATTTTAATTATTAAAAAAATGAGTAGCTCTTCAAGTTAAAGGAGAGCTGATGAAATAATTTAATCCCATTTTAACTTGATTTACGTAAATATATTTAAGAGATGGTTGGACCCTTTTCATTAGAATATATGCATATATATCTAAGTTTAGGTTAATAATGTGTCTGTTATTGACTCAGAATAGTTTTTCATTGCAAATATAAATGTAAAAAAAATAGAAAGTCTTAAAAGCACTGAAATTATTTGTAAAGTCTGTTAGGATATGTATAGATAGAATTCCTTTGGGCTTTAAGAGGGAAAGCGCAAGGTTTAAAGTTAAAACACAACCAAAATGCTTTACTTATGAGCCTGTATGTGCTGATCTGTGTAAACATTTCAGACAAAACACATTTTGGGATTGCACAGAAGTACTTTGAACCTTGCAGTGAGATGAAATATATTTCACAGTTGGCTTATTTGATGATCTGGAAGAGACTCTCTTACTGAATAGCTTCACAATTATGTCATTCAGTGATTTAATGCAGAAAATAGTATGTGTTTATGAAAGTAGAAGTACTGCTCAGGAAGTGTCTTAGAGAGGAATTAGAACATTTGGCCAGAATAAGAACCTGTTTGTGCTCCTCCATTGCCCTGAATTTGAGTCTTGAACTTTTGGAACTCTTCCTACTTTGGACTGAGGAACACCTCAACCAGAAGCGCCATCTCTCCCCTGGAGCATACCTTTCTTGGAAGTGAGCATCCCCCCGTGGCTTGCCACCACTTCAATTGTTTCTTACAGTGAAGACTTTCTTCAGGGGTACTGTGAGATGGCCAGCTACCCACGGTCTCCTCTGCACACCAAAATGTTTCCCTCAGGTATCCCATGAAGTTTTCCATTTCCTAAAGCTGCTTGCAAAAATACAACTTGGTCACCAGCATGCAGCATGGCTATATACTAATGGTCATCAGCAAGTTGTGCCAAATCCCCCGCATGCTTTCTACATACAGTACTAGTAGATCCATCTACTGAGATTGCACCACTGGTAGACATTGGTCAGGTTAATAGTGAGCACTTACATATAAGCCATTCGTTATCAGTTGAGAACCTTCTCACTAACGAAAGGGAAAGTCATGAACCAGTTTTCAAGGCAATAATCTGGTGAAACCCACTTAGGGCAAACATCTCACTATCGCTTGGAAAAACAAAAATGCGTTTTACTTCACATCTGGAGAGGCCAACCCTTGGGAGGTGGGGACTCGTTCCTCTGTCCATGTGAGAAACCATCCATTGCTCCTTCTCTTGAGTGCTTGGGGGGGGCTCTGTAATTGTTAGATTTTAAATTTTTTATTGTTTTGTTAGCTTAACCTGCAGTTGACCCATACAGATTTCATTCAGAGTGATGCCACTTAGTAGTAATGCATTTTCTGACACCCTGTAGAAATTATGCTGCTGGTGCCGTGGTTTGGAGCATCAGCCTGGGTGGAGCTTCTGGCGGGCTCGTCCCCTGCCGGGGAGCCTGGTACAAGGCTGCTCTTTTATTATTTACCACCTTGCTTATGGCATCGTGCTTGAACTCTGGAACTTTTCAAGTCCACTTCCCAGGGGTTCAAGGGCAATTATTAACCCCTGCAATGCCAAAATTTCCCTAAGATAATGGAACTCTGTGGGTTCATGTATGCTTGGTTGGTCCGTATGGGATTATAATTTGCTGCTTGACAACTTTAGATGAATTTAGCCACCATCTTCTGTAATTCCCTTAAAGACACCTGTGAGAGTCTGAGCAAGGGGCCAAACCCGAAAGGTTTGGCTTTCACCATCCCACACACCCCTTTATGGGCTCCTAGGTGTTGGCATAACCCCCTAAAGGCAAAACTTCCTTTAGCTCTGACATGGCCAGGATTTCAATCCCAGGGTCTAATGCCATCATGTGTTAGTCCTACGTTTCTGGCAGAAAAGAAGCATTTTGTCCAGTTACTTTTAGTGCTTGCCAATATATGGTACTTGTTTCTTCAGTTGGGTCTTGTATGATGTCTAAGTAGTGAAGGCTAAAACAGGGTCATAGCCACACTGATGGCTGCTCATATTTGCTGCTCAACCCATTCTTGCAAACATGAATTTAATTTGCTTAAATTTGAATTTAAGGAAAAACAAAACACAAAACCACTATGAATTAAAATTAACATTTGTGCTGTGCCTTTGCCTTTGGAACAACCGAAGGAAGGCAGAATTCAGAATTTTCTTCTAGAATGTGTGAGAAAGGATAATATTGTGTCTCATGAAGCAGAATATATGAAAGCTGACCAAGCTCATTAAGGTTTTAGTTTGATTTCGAAGCTGCAGCTCAGTGGGTCATCAGGCAAGAGAATATCAACAACAACAGGCAGAGTTTTGTGGTGGCACGTGCTTCCTCACATGGCTGTGTGCAGGTGTGCATGGAAGGGGAAGCTGGTGTTTCACCAGGAGTTTGTGAAGCCATCCTGTGCCTCCTATTTGCTTTTATCATTCTCTTTGTGAGTAGTGAGGCAGCTCTCATGAGAATTGCATTGCAAAGGAAGGAAAAGCTGGCACCGGTGAGTACTGGTAGAGCAACTGCTGGTATGAGCCCAGGAAGATTGTCCAGATAGACGTTGTCTGTTATTAAGGTGCGGGGTTGCTGGTGGTAGCACAGTGAGGGTCCTGTAAGACTGAAATGCTGAGTCAGGGGCTGTTCATGCTGCATCACCTTCACAAAGACCCTGCTCCTTATAGGCTACTTCCAAAAGTAAAAAAGGCTTAAAATGGATCTCGGTGATTGTCTCAGAAACAAACACGGGCAAATGAGCTTGAATAAAAAGCCAACCCTATGTCTGTTTCTCTTGTATCTTTTGGCCCTGCCTGTGCAATGGAGAGGCATTTCTTTTATACTCAAATGAGCTGGATGCAGATGGCAGCTCCCTATAGTCCCAGTGCAGCCATACTTTGAGATCTTGTCATTTTGCTTGTTTTTCACACCATGGGTTAAACTCTCCTAGGCTAGGTGCTACCTGCCAGGTGGTTGCAGCAAACTGCTCTGCTAAGCGCACAGGGCTGATCCAGCCTTCATCTCTGCAGCTGCTATGTCTGCCCTTTTCAGTCAATGGGAAGGAAACAATGCAAATGGTATGGCATCGGTGTGAATTGTTCTGGTAACTGTGGGCTGTGAGTCAAAATAAAATGTGGCGAATTGTTATAGAAGTGAGGAAGGGGAAAAAAAAATCTTTCTTCAGTGCAGGACAGGGCATCTCTGCCCATTGGCCTCTGCAATTTGGACTGGTATATTAAGGGCAGAAAAGAATGTAGAGCCATTATTTGTTTTACAAAAAGTTATGTTTTGGAAAGGTTCTGCCAGAGACAGGTTATCACTGCTTCAGATCTAAACACCCACATGAAGGCACAAAGTGATTGCAGTTCCTTTGTTAAAGAGGTATTAACTTTTAGTGGATGTGAATTTAATCTAAGCTATCTATTCACGTTAGACAGATCATGCATTATCACTGATGATTATTGGAATTCTGCTTAAGCATTTGAAATTCAGACAAGATGCTATGAAAGTCAGATTGAGTAGGAAATGACCATAGAAAGTGTGAAGCTGACTATCCTGTCTTCATCAAGAAGAGGGGAAAAAAAACCCAAAATATTTTAAGCCTTGAAAAAAAAAAAGATAGGTGGTCAGAAAATCTTTCTGGCGTTGATAATCTTCACTTGCTTCTACTGTTTATATGATCTCTAAAATCCAGCATTTTTCCCCTTGTGAATGTATCCCTTGTTCATTTGATAGCATGTTTATTTTTCAGCTATAGAGCCTGTATTGTAAAATTCATTAGCAAATTGATGGGGAATAAGCTGGGAAAATAAAAACTAATGAAGTCCCTAGCAGGCAGCTCTTCCCTCCATCCCCAAAAGACCAACAAAATGGGAGAGAGAACGAGAAGTTACCCACTGATATGTATTACCCTTTTTTTTGCATATTTTACACTGGAAAGAAAAAAAAAAAAAGGTTGTTTTCCATCTTTCAATATGATAAAGTGAGTATGGAGTATCTACTAGATTGTCCAAGCACTCTAGGATGGAGAGACATGAGACACATCTTGCTAGTTCCATCTTGTTCATGGTTTACCATAAAAAGCCAACCCCCTCCAAAATCAACTAGAATTTTATAGAGTTTATTCTTTGCATAAAATACTTAAATGTTAAATTTTTAACTCACAGGACTGTTTTGGGAATATAATTATTAATATGTATTAATTTAATTTTCTTCCATTAAAACTAATAGCTAACGTTTTAATTTTTAATACTGCTTCTGGTATACCTGGTCCTAGAGGGAAAATAAGGATGCTCCTGGGAATCATGTTAAATTTATAGCTGACCTATCTGGTAAGAATCATCAGTCTTCAGAGAAAATAGAGGTCCACTTTGGTACTCCTTTGTCTAGGGTTTTACAGCTGTGGAAGGAGGTAGGGAATGTTTAAACACTTACTAGCCTAGTAACTATCTACAGACCATAAGTGAAAAGCTGGCCAGGCAGTGAAATGAATTTGGTCCTATATGTTGAAAGACAGAAAGAGATACAGTCTAGTCAGGTCCGCTGGACTGGTGGTCAGTGACTGGATGGAAGGAGTCCACAGGTGGTGTTTTTGCTCTAAGCTGCCTTTCTCAGCATGATCTATTCCAAAAGAAAAAAAAAAAAGAAAAGAAAAAGAAAACCAAGTGTTTACATGAAAATCCTAAGTCCATCAGGGCACTGTTGAAGCTGTTCCTACAGTGTACATGATGGAGTGTTTTCAGGCTTTCACATGATCCTGTACATGGTTGCAGATGCTCTCATGCGAGTGCTCATGGTCACACATATAGAGGTGAGGTGCCCCATCTGCCGCCTGTTGTGTCCCTCCCAGATGACATGTTCCCCGTGTCTCCATGCCTCAGGCAATGTCCAGGGTCTCCCAGCTCAAACTGCTTCTCAGGGTCAGTACTGCAGTGAGGATGTGGCACTGCTGGTCACAGACCTGCAGCGAGCATGCAGAGGATGGCAGATGCTCCTCTCAAGCCATGGGTTTATGCATCAGGTACAGGGTGGTTTGTGTAGCCCACCCTCCGTGCTGTTGTGGGTTTTGCTGGATAAGAGACAACCCAGCAGTGATGGTGGGCGCATAGCTCTTTCTGCGTTATGTGGAAATGTTGCCTAACTTAGACAGATGGCAAAGGTCAGGTCCTGTATGAAGCAATATTTAAATTACAGGCCATAGAAATGAGTATTCTGACCTTTTTGTAAAGCTGCTGCTCCTCGCTCTTTTTGGTCTTATTCTTCATTCTCAGTGTTTAAAAAAAAAAAATCCAGCTGAAGGTCTGCAACTGACATTTCTGTGTGAAACAGAGAGTGCAAAATTTCAGTTTGACCCTGGCACTGCAGCTGCTGAAATATTAACGGCATTAAATGCAGGTGAATCGGAAACGTGTGCGCAGGCCAAAGATTCCTCCAGGCGGTTTTCTCCGAGCTAGCCCGCTCCCTGCGTGGCTGCCGCTGGCGGGGAGTCTCCTCCGCTTCCCGAAATGAAGAGTGACAGGGGTGATGAGGACAGCAGTTATTGCAACTGCCTTTCTTTGATAGCAAAAGCTGTCTGCCTGGTAAGATTTAACAGGCAGCGCGGGTTGTCCAGGTACGGCACAGCCACCTCCAGAAGGCGCGTAAGCCAGCTATGGAAAAGGCACATGCTCTTACATGACGCTGGCTGCCACTGCCAAGCCCACGACTGTGGAAGCCTGGGGACATGGGTGACTATTGAGGTAAATCTGGACCTCAGGCCAGGCTGCTTTACATCCCCAGTCCCAAGCTTCACCTGCGATGTTTACGTATTTATTTTGTACATGTGCGTTGTAACATGGGCTGCCTGAGTGCACGCTGCAGGGAGTCCTGTGAGCACTCAGGAATCACTTGCTTCTTTAAGTGATTGCGGCTTGAAGCCCAGAAAAGGAAATATTTCATTAATAAGAAAAAAAGCCCATCTTGGAGCTGTCTGTCCCAAACAGTGGAGAGGGAGGTGGTGGTGCTACATGGCTGTCAGGCACTAAGCTCCCATAGCTGCAGGCTGGTGGTGGTGTTAGGAGGTGAAGTATTTGGAAGGGGGCACTCTTGTGGCTGCCAGAACCATCTGAATTGTTAATTTCCATCAGTGTCATGCCAGCTTTTTCACAGAACTGGTTAATGAGGTAAGCAGTCATTTCGATATCGCCACGTTTAGGTCACTGGCAAATCTGCCATGACGCAAACAGACTTTTTAAAAAGCCAAAATAAAATGAAATGTCTTTAACTATTCCCTGCCGCCCCTTACTCAGGCAGAATAAAATGCTAAGAAGGGGATTTAAATTCTCATGTATGTGCACAGGACATGAGTTTTAGTCCTTTCTGCTTTTAGGACATGAATAAAAAACATGGGTTTGTTTTCAAAGTTAGTTCTCTGTCGAATTTGCTGCCTGACTTTTCTTTATAACTTACTTTCTGCTCTTTTACCCTATCATTCTTTCCTTCCCCAACTGCCACCCTGTACCATCCTTGCTCACTTTCTTGCAATGCTGCCAAGAAACTGTGAGCAAATTTAATGTCTGAATAACTGCTCGGTCTCTCGGTGACCTTGAAAAAATTGCTTTGCATCATTAAAAATTCATAGAAATGAAATTTTTGTGAGGAGACTGGCACATGCAAAATTAGTACTTGTTGAAATGCAGCTGGAGTAATCCAACCTTGTGAACTTTTGAAATTGTAATTCTTATGAGAGCTAATTGCGGCCACCTTACAACTTGGATCAAGTGTTGCTGTTTGACTTCCTAAAATAATATCATCCCATGCATGATATACCTAGAAGCAGGTGCAGTAGGCGCAGGTAAAATCGATACATAGCTTCTTTCACAGAGACAGCAATGTTTAAAGGTTGTGAAGTGCAGACGCATGTTGAAACAGGATGCAGTGCCTGGCTGGGATAGCTGAGAGTAAGTAAATGATAACGCTTTGCTGCTGTTAATGGGCTACACGGAGCTCTTGGCTGCGTATCCACTCCGTGCCGCTAATTAGCTGTGGTGCTGTGAAGTTCAAGATGTGACTTCTTGAACTCTCAGAATTTATCAGTCCAGATTTTTTTTCCCCTTGTGTTGGCCATCTAAGCTGCAAAGCTTGGCAGTGCATTTGGGATGGGGGGAAGCATGTTTGTGGGTGAACCGTGTTCCCAGTCGTCTTGCTTTCCTGTTATATGTGAAGAATGTTTTGCTGGGGAAAAAACATAATTAGATAGTAACTACTGAAGTACAGCATGGAGTAACACAGTGCACTTTCCCTTCCTCAGCAGTATGGTAGGACTGAGGCTTTAACAGATGTTGCTTGTTCAGTTTTCAGTTCAAGGAAATAAAATGCGGTGCTTGTGGGGCCTGAGCAGGAGGGATGCTGTCCCCATGACCCAAGTGCACCAGGGTGTTTGGCCTGCTAGAAGAAATCACTTAGGGTTTCCAAGTACTGACCAACACGATCTATTTTTGCAGTTTATTCCTTGAAGGCTGCTTGTTAATATCGAAGAGCCCTGCAGTGTATTGGGCATGATCCCAATTTCATTAATACCAATTGGAGACTTTCCATATACTTTGCTGGATTTGCATCCGTCGTATCAGTGGGAGAAGAACGAGATGCCTTCTATGTGTATGATCCAAGGAGGCTGTTTTACACTGTCATAATTTTAAAATCACCAGCACTTTGGGTGATTTCTGGTGGAATTTGGTGCACGTCACAAAAAGCTTGATGTCCCAGGCTGTGAAGCAGAGCTGGGACCATGCAAAGGCTGCAGCTGGCAGCAGCAGTGCTTTGTCGTTGTTCACCCTGCTTGTGAGCTCAGTGGATGTACTGAATCCCGGTTGCAGCTCCATCACCACCTGTGCTGCAGTTCAGTTTGCTGTCACATCATAATTAAAAAATCATTGCTCTCAGTAATGTTTGGCACTGTGGCTGAACTGAAGACAAAACCGGCTCAGATACGATGTGACTATATGAAAAAAGTTTGGCTGCCCTCCGTATTTTCAGCCTAAGTCTGTAAGGATAGCAATGCAGGCATAACTTTGGGAAGCTGGCTCGCTCTCTTTTGATTTTGCTTTGTTCCTGGGCATTTTTCTCACTTTGTTATACAGTACCTCATTTTTTTTGAACACATCTTGTTGTCTTCCCTAGTGCCTTGCTGCTGGGTGCCATTAGCATATATCTGGGCCGCCCCTTGTGCAGAGCTGTCCCCAGGTGAAAGCCCTCGTGGTCTGGGATGGAAAGAGGCTGCAATTTACTGAGTCCATTATCACCTCCAGACGTGTAGAATGATAATGGAAGTGACAGAGGTGCAGCTGAAAATTGGCTCTTAATATTTTATGTGTTAAAGCTGAGGATTGGAAATCTCACACTGCTCTTCAGGGAAAATGAAGTGTGTGTGTGTCTTTTGTTTCCCCCCTTCTCCCATCAAATTCAACCACTGGGCTAAACAGCTCTCCTGTTACACCCATGTATGATGGAAACACTGTGCTTCATGAGTGATATTTTAAAAGACAATGGCATGAAATACAAATTATGAAGAATGACAAGTTATCCTGAATAGTAGCGTGATGCCATCAGAACCACTGCTGCACTGAAACTTCGGAGGATGGATGTGCAAGGCTACTTCTTTCTGCCTTCAAGTTAGGGACAAAACATATTGTCTGCCCTGAAGCAGCAGCTTCAAACTGCTTTCCTTCACATCTTGTAGTTTGTAACTTGGGTGGTTTCATCCCTCTGCTCTAATGCTTGCAAATTATGCTCTTTTATCAAGGCAGCTCCCTTCCCCCTACCCCGCACATAGACAGCGACCTATTATTCAAGATTACTGTTCATCTATTCATGTGTAATGTCATGGATACATAATTTTAAATAGTTTCTTCTTTTAAATGACTTATGCAAATGGAAAATTAGCTTCCTGGCCTTTCACCAAACTATGCAGACTTTCTGTGTCTTCTTGGTAGTGATTACAAGCAGTATTAGATGAAATTGGTTCTCACAGCTTTGCTTTATTAATTTCTCATGTTCTTACATCAGTTAAAGACTGGGTGCTGCCACAATTTTCAGTGACCCAGAGATTTCTGGAGTGCTTTGGAGGACTCTTTCCCTTCCTCTTAGTGTCTTCTGTGCAAATGCTAAAACCAGGGGTAAGAGCACTCTGCAGAAGGGTATTTCCATGCATGCAAAAGAGATTCTGGCTTTCCTTGTGTGCTCTGCATTTTTGAATGAGATGTTCGGCAACATCTTTGTTGCAGGTGAGCCTCACAGCAAGCAGGCTCACGGGCTGTGTCTTGCAGTTTAATGCCTCTCATATGCCCCTGGATATAGTCACTCTCAACTTCATATCATGGGCTGCCTTACTCTGAGCCACGTGTTGTTCCTGCTGTCCTGCCCACAACCAGAAATGTTTAAATATTAATGCAAACCACCATTTTGTAGTTGTCCTTACCGCAATGGGCTGTGAGTTGTGTAGATGATAGATTTGGCTCGGATTTAGGGAACCTGGGTGCTAGCCGTGGGTCTGCAGGGACTTTGTCAGTCTGAATGTGTGATTTCTCTGTGACTCAGTTTTTCATTTTTTCTAATGAGAAGTAAATACGCTTTCTCAGTAGAGCAGTTGTGACATAACTGTTACTAATTTAGAGATTGCTCAGCTATGATGCCATTATGACAATGGGAAGGCTTAGAAGTTCAGTATGACTCATCATTTTACAAAATGGTAAAATAAAGCCTTGAGAGAACTTCAGCGTAAACAAGTTTGAGGCATTGTAGCTAATCATGGTTTTATAGAGTGCCGAACTAATTTTGCACAATGGAAAAGTGCCACCCACCCCCACACTGTTCCTGCTTCTCCTCTCCGCAGAGGCACGCTGGGATGCAGGGAACACCATTAGCTGTTGCTGGTTAAAACCGGGGTGCAAGAGATAGATGTGCCAGTTTGAAGAGTGGGGAAAATTGCCAGGATAATAAACATCTTTTCTTCAGCGGTTCCCGCTTGACTGTTCTGAAAGTTATGGAGGTTTTTTTAATTAAAAATCGTTATTATTGAAATGAGCAACCCTGCGTGCCATATGGGTCCAAATAAAAGATAAAGTCCAAGCCTTGCATGCTATTTGTATTCTGTCTTTTTGCTTGTTTTGTTTTAAATAAAGAACCAGAGAATCACCCTATTAAGATTTAATTGACTTACAGAGAAAAAAATCCTAACTAACTAAATCCTCTAACAGAGGAGCAAATGTTTCCTCTAATCCCAACAACATTTTATCTGAAATAGAAAAAAGCTGCCCATATTCAGATTTTGTTATTTAATCACCATGTTTGTTCCCAATTTCTGTGTTTCATGCCAAGCCTACTGCAAATAGGCAATGAGTTTTTTCTAGTGGACAGCCCTTGTGCAGATGGTCGGAAGGCGCAGTGTATTTGCAGGACATTACGGGAAGTCATTAAAAAAAAATGAAAGAAGATGCTTTAATATCCTGAGCAAGGTGTGCAGAAAATGGGAAGAGAGTCAATGTGAAACTAGGCAGCTAGAGTCTTAAATCTGCTTTCAGGGTATTGAAAAGTGTTGGCAAGGGGAGGAAGAAAAAGACTGAGAAAGATTTTTCTCCATATGAGATGGTTAAGATGAGCAAATAATGAACCGCAATGGTAAAATGTGACTCTAGCCCCTCCAACTTCAGTCTATCTGGGTCTGGGGTTTAGATTTGTAGTAAGTCTGGCTGAAAATACAACCATTCAGATGTTTTGCCTTTTACAAAATGCAAATTTGGAGAAGGAGGTAACAACTTTTTCTTTTACACTTACATCTGCTTTCCAACAACAGTTATTTAAAATTGTCCACTGTTTTATGGTTTTAGAATGTAAGAAGTACAATATTGTCCAGAATGGGGAAAAAAATAAAATTATAAAATATCCTCATGAACAATTGTAAAAAGTTGAGATTTAATGTGATCTAGTGTACATGGGTTTGATTCGCTCAAGATACAAGTGCTTCAAATAATGATGACTAAGATTCAACTGTTTCAGCAGCCTGATCTTTCTGAGGATGCTGCTAGGTTGCTCGTGCATGAGGAGCTCGATGTAAAGGTACATGCCATTCTAGTTTCCCATGAAATACTAGGTCCTGGCTGGAAGCTGCTGCCCAGTGCTGTAGGAACAGGCAGGCTTTTACAACAGGGCTTGTCATCTCTCTTGCTTCAGAAAATACTCTTTTTGGTTTTCTGATGGCTGATGTTGTCCCTGACATTTCACAACTTAGGGACATCTGCCCACGCTGTGGCCTTCTTCATTATCCAGATGTGGTGACTAAGGCAAGAACAGAAGTGGGCAGTTTAATGGCGAGCGGGTTGCCACCGGAGAGGGAAGTACAACACCACATCACTGATACGATAGATCTCTTCTTCCTCTTGCAGATCACAGCACTGCTGAGGCATCTTATTTCAATTCCACATACTTAGTACTCACATCAAGTATAAAGAGGGCTATTCATGTTTCACTATCTGGTTGATATTTTCCCCTTTTCCAGTTGCTTTAAGAGTAGCAAATGAAAAGATCTTCTATTGGTTAGGCCTTAATTACGGCTGCACCTAGCGCAGAAGGGCCGCCCGGGCAACTTCACAAGCTAGAAGTTTCTGAATGAGCACGAAACCATTTCATTTATTTGCTTCTTTCTTTTTTAATTTTCCTGTATGACATTAGGTTAATTGCCTGATTATTAACTGAGGGAGAGATAGAGAGAAGTAAACAAAGACGCTGCTAAAGGTGTTTGGGCACCTCTGCGCTGTGAGCCCTAGCATTGATAAACTGAAGTTACTCAGCCTGGAATGACCTCAGGGAACAAATGTCTTCCTGAAGCACCCACAGCTCATGAATTTTAGCACTGACGGTGTGTTCATTCCTGCCTACTATATGTTATTCCTTAATTTTTCTTCTTTTGTTATAAAAATATTTCAGTCAATGATTTAGCAAAGAAAAAACCAATCCTGTACAATTTAAATGACCAGCTCTTCTAAGCTATTATGCAAATACTTCTAAGTAACATCTATGCCCAAACTCAAGATCAAGATACAGATTTTTCATTTGAGGGAGGGAAGCAAGCAGCATTACGTATGAAATCCATTTTCATAACAAATTATTTTGACCATATTTGATGGGATTTTGCACAAATTAATCGTATATTTTTAAAAATGAATACTCCTTAATAAATATTAGTCTGCTTGTCTAATTTGAAGGAAGAGGTACGATTGCGTGGTGGGAATCAACTAATATTCCTTTGCCTCTCAGTGCCCACTGAGGGAAGAGATCCTTAGGATTTACAAATAATGCAGGAGTTGGAAAAGTAAAATAATTGGTATAAATATTTTGCGTAAAGGGACCTATTGATTTCAAGAGAAAATGAGAGAGGGAGAGGAATTCCATTGTAGCAGTTGGCTTTTCAGACACTTCTAGAGCAGATGGCCTAATGGTCTAAGCATCTGGTTTGAAATATCTGCTTTCCCTAGGGCCATCAGCTCAAATTTAGGCAAGCTTCATTTATACCTTTATTTTCAAGACAGATCATTTGGTCTGAGTCTCTGGATGATTACAAGGAGGGGTTTTGCTTAGGTAATACCACTGATGCTGGCTCAAAGGGTTTCATGCCATTCACAGGGTAGATTTTTCAGGCTTCAACTTAAAAATGGAAGTTCAACTGGCTATGTGTCATTCTTTAAGATGATCCATTTGCTATAATGGGATTTGCACTGGTGTCATTGTTCAGAATTTCCCTTGTGCCCCTACTGCCTTGCAACCTTTCCTGGATGGATGATGTATTGTTCTTGCTTCTCTTTCTTGTATTGAGTATTTCACTGAAAATATTGGCAATTACGTCTGAGTATGGATGGAAAACTTTTAGGTAGGAGCAGGTTCAGTGTGCAGAGTAGGGAAAAATGAGTATCACTCTTACATGGCAAGTAACACGGGAGCATTGCATGCTCGGTGCTTGTTGCATGGGGTTTTACAAGGGAAGGCTTGTTAGGTGCCTTGAGTCACACTTACATCTTGCTTTGCTCTCTGCTATCTATCATGCAGGCTGCTCCTTCAGACACGTTCTAATAAAACAGAGAGGTATATTTTCTTGTAATAAAGAGGCAAATCTGAAACAACAGTAGGAGAATAGGAGGGCAATGGGAGGGCAGGTTCATTTTGTGATCATTGTGTGAAATTGTTTATGCTATCATATATTCCTCATTGCTGAAATCGTCTTTCTAACAGATTTGCTGCAAATTTCATACTATGCTGCACTACAGCTGGTGACCTATATGCTGTCATCTGCATGGTTTTTTATAGTAAGAATTTGAGTTTGAATTAGTTTTCTTCCCTATTATGAATTGATAGCATGTTTTTAGAAAACCAAAGAGAAAAAAAAATTAATAACAGGGAGATTTATAAGTCAAATGATGAGAACAGAATTTAGCCTGCTGTATAGTAATTGAGTGGCAAAGACAATTCCCCTTGTTGAAGAGAGATTAATCAAAAGATTAACCAAAGGCACTTGCTAACAGCAATTCTTAGGACAGTCCAGAATATGTACTAGGCAAAATTAATCCTTCCAAATTGCTAAGAAACTCAGGGACTTTGAGATTTAACCCAGAGTGCTGCAGTTAGTAAACCGTTTCCAATTAGTGTGTCAGGTTCGTAATTTTTTGTTTTGTTTTGCTTAAATATACAATCTCAGCCATGTTTGTGCCAGGGGTCAAACCCTTGCCTGGACTGTGGCCTCCTTGTGTCCCTTGGTTCCTGTGCAGGTTGTACGAGGCTGGAGCTCCAGAGATTTCTCTGAGTTGTGCCGACTATCTGTGCAACAGAAGATTGGGTGGCCACCGTTGATCTGGGGAGACTTCTTTTAGCTTGTGTCCTATCGACATGTTCACCCATCTCTAGAAAGGACCCCAGAACAGTTGGTGTAGGCATGACGCTGATGGCTTTTAGCCACTTTAGGGTCTGGCTGCATAAGCAAAGGGATCCTTCATTTGTCAGCCGTATTGATTTTATGTTGGCTTTGTACAGTCGCAGCGCTACTGCAAAAGAGGTCTTACTCCACAGTATTGGATGTCACGGAGCTTTGATGGGGCACTGGGTATCTCTAGGGATGATCAAGGGCTGTAATGAAGAGCATGCCTTATTAAAGGGTGCCTGTGTAGGTTAACTTAACAGGTGACCTGAGCCATTCTATAGAAATATTTAGTACAAATAATGTCTACTATGATTAGAATGTAAAATAATCTGCTTCTCAGATCTGGTTCCCGATGGATTTTTTGCGATCAAGAAAAAATTAAGAAAGAAATTAAAATAAACAATACTGAAGAGATAAATTTGAATCCTGCACAATTCATTTAGTAAACAGTAAACAGCTTTTTTTCCTCAAGTACCTTTTCAGAGTGCAAGGGAGAAAGAAGCAGCAGAAGGATAAAAGACTTCTGGAAATTGCACTACAATGTTCTGTTTTCTTCAGGCTCTTTCCTCTGCCAAAGCACACACCAAAAATCACAGCAAACTCGGAATGAGGTAGCAGCTTTGTCCTTTTTACTTTTGTTTTTTCTCTGTCTTCATGACTGACAGACTCACTCAGTGCTTCACTTTCCAAACTGTCACCTTCCCTCCTCAAACTGCTTTCAAATCCCATGGAGCTCCTGCAAGGGAGCAACCCTGTCAGAGGTGCCCATCAGCTTCTGACACATCAAAGTACACAAGGACCTGGAAGAGGAGTTAATCCCTCCTGCTCTTGCCCCACTTTTCTTTCTCTCAAATTTTCCCAGTCTAAATTATCCTGGGAGTTAGGGTTTATTTTAAGTAAGCAGGGAGCCAGGCAGGGAACCAGAGCTCCATGAACCTTCTAGCCCTGGTGGCTTCGCTCCTCTACCTGGAGTTCAGTCTTGCAACTATCCAGCCACATTTTCAGAAATGACCTGCTGATAGGTACTCCTGCTGCTCCAGGCCCTTCCCACACGTGTCAGGGTCATCTCACACCTCTATGGACAGCTTGCTGAACATTGGCCAGAGACCACAGCAGACACGGGGGGCAAAGAGCATCCAAAACTTCTCCTGAACTGCAGCAAGCAACACACAGGGGTGCTATAAACAAGGTTTCCTTTGCTCTGATAACCAGGATGTTTCTGAACTGTCAGGTACTTGGATCCAGAAAGTTGTGGTTCTATGTAAGGCTGTGAAATACAATATAACTTTTTCCTTGCCATTAAGAATGTGAGGTAGGCCAGCAAGTATCCTGAGTTTGTCTTTCCCTTCTCTCTTGCTGAATTTTTTTTGTTCCACAGTATTGAATTCCTCTGAGCATATAGAAAATTAGCGTAAAAGCGCAGGGTGATTGGAAGCAGGCAGCAGAGCAGTAGGATCCCATTGGCTTTCTGAAGGGTTTTATTCAGGGGATGAACAAGTAACTCGGTACTTTGTTGTTGCTTACATTTTTTTCTGCTTTGGAGATCTTTAAAAGTGTATGTGTTTGCTGCAAAAATAGATGGATTTTTGTTGAGCAGACAGTTTTCTTTCTAGGTGATGGCCAAATATAAATAATTAATCAAAACTACCACCGTTGATTCTTCATTAGATACACTGACTCATCATCCCATAACACATTACGTATTTTTGCATTTTTCTCATCACTGATCCTCGTGTTGTTTTGATGGGTGTACAAAAAGAAAACCCAACCAAAGCAGCATTTCTTGAATAGTTAAAGATGAAAACTGCAGCAGACACAGCCCCGTTGCTTTGCCTGGCAGGACACCCAAACATGGCCGGAGTATCAAGGTTGGTGCTATTGGAATTTCTGTGCAGTTTCCGTTTGACATACCGCAGTTTTGAGCTCCTTGAGGTCCCCTGAGGCTTTATGTGGATTGAGAGAGCCTTAGTTAAGCTTGATTTGATGCAGCATGCTTGATCCAAGACAAAGCAAAGCTTTTGTATTTCCTAAAGAGCATGTTATCCTCAGAGCACTTAATTTGTACCCTCTACTTTTGCTAGTAAAGGAGGCAGTGCTGCTTGCCCTCCATGGGGTAGTAGCAGGGTTTTATTCCCTCCTGCCTCCCTTGTGCATCTATTCTGGCCATAGTTAGTTACCTGTATTTACCTGCAGATCTTTACAAGGATTCATGTATAAACAATGTGATAAAAAATGAGGCGCAGGAGGATGTTTTGCTTTGAGCCTAGTGCACATCTGGAGGCCTTTTCTGTCCCACTGTGCCTGTGCAAAAGGTTGTCTCAGAAAGCAAGGAAGAGAAAATGTGGTTTAATAAATATCTGATAATGCTTCACCCGTAAGAGAAGTGGGAGAAGAGCAAGAAAAACAGCAATATTTCAATACAGGTAGAAAGTCTTGTAGCTGAGTTGGCAATGTACAGAAAACCTAATCCCCTGGATATTTTCCCAGGCCTAATCTGATGGCCTCTTTTCACTGCTGAGCATTGTGCTATTTATTCTTGGCCACAACTCATGCAGCAGGTACAAGTATGGCATGACATAATACTCCTGAGGTTCTCAAGTCTACATATCAACTCATAAATATCTCTCTCTGATGCACGTGGCAGAGCCCTAGCCATTGCTAAGCAGAAGCCCTTTGCCAGTAGTGCTGGGGAAGCAGAAGCAAAGCTTGTGTGCAGGGCAACGTGCTCCTCGAGTGTCTCATGCTGTAGCGTTTGACCAAGCAGAATATGGTCATGAGTGCTTTACATGGCAGCAATCCCACCACTGCCCAGCACACGCAGATGCTGGAGACTCACCAGAGACTTGCCTTTGCTGTGTGGACAAGAACCTGGCCCACTTTCACCCAGGTCAGCAGGCAGACTGCTGATGGGCAGCAAAATGTATGGGATGAGAAGCTGCTCCATGATGCCAGGTGTGACACAGCTCTGAACTTATTTATGATTACATGGGCCGTGGTCTGGGATGAAAGAAATAAGGAGGATGAGATCCAGCATGCAAGAATGCCACAGGGCAGGACTAAAGATACAGAGATGAGACAGCGGTTCAGGAGTGTTTTTCTGCACTCAGCTGGGCTTTGCTGCATGATTGCACCACACAGGTAGTAGAGCGTTTCTTTTTATTCTTAATTTGCATCCTCAGCTTATTTTGTTGAGGATCAGTGGTAACCTAATTTCTGCAATGCTTCCATTTTGCCAGGAAAGCCACTGGTGTGATCTGCAGCACACAGAAAGTGGAAGAGATAATCTTTGATTATCTGCTGTGTGCAGGGGTCAAGCGGTAAAGGTTAGATTCAAAGCCATGTCTGGCAGAACTGGTGGCATGCGTCTGATTCTCCTGAGATTTCCATGAAAGGCCATATCACATACCAGTGCAGGGCCATATGTAATGCACAGCAGAAGCATGTAGGGAAGTATGTAAGAATCTCAGGATACAGGTGCTTTTCATGCCTGGAAATCCAGGAGAACAAAAATATGTGTCTAGGCAGTGAGGTGGGAAACTGCCTGCAACCCTTGCATCCATTTTTGCAAGCCAGCTCTTGTACTCTCCCTTGCTGCATCTATATGCAACACCCAGAATGAGGGGACCTCCATTTTGACCGTCATATCAAGACACGGAGTAAAGCCAGCTATCAGTAGGAAAAATTAAAAAACGTTATGAGATCTTTTTATGTTATCTGTGTAAATATATCTGGGTTGTGTGTGTCTGTTACGCCTGTTACACTGCTTTCTGTACTGCATTTCTGCTGCTTTATGCATCCAGGATAATCCTTTTTGAAAACTAGAGGGAAAAGTAGCACTGACTAGCAAGATAAATCCGATTTACCTCCAGTGCTAACAAGTATTGCCGAGATGTTCTCTGGGCAGAAGAGGGGAAAAGCACTAAATGCATTTTCCATACAGTAGAACTCCTTCACTGGTTTCCTTTTTCCCTGGATTGCTTTGTTTTGGTTTCAGTGAGTGAATAAGATCTGCACGCATTATTAATAGTCAGGAGCACGAGTGAGCTGGCGTTTACCCACAGCCTCGCTGTTATCTCTAACGCACAAATGAACTACAGCTAAATTGCAGAATTAATCACATTAAATTTTTGGTCCCTGATAAGGAAAATGCCACTCTATTTTTATTTGGTTTGAGCCTGGAAAACAATTTAGCTGAGTTCTTCTGGAAGTGCTGTTTGCTTCCATTTCGGCGTCCTACGGCATCGCATTAGATCTTATCATTGCCGCTGCATTAGTGTGTCTAAGCAGCACTCTGGTGATTATATCCACCTTCTTCCAACTGCTGCTAAATGAACCAGGGCAGAAAAGCTAATTACACCTTCGCTACGGAGAAGGGTTTCCTGTTACCCAGTCCACATGCTGAAAATTTGGAAGTGCCCAGGCTCCAGATATAATTTATAATAGGGCTTGATTTGCCAGATGCCTTACCCAGGCCTGCAAGGATTGCTAAACCATGGATCACCAATACCTGCTCTTCAGGAAAGGCTGAAGGTGTGGGAGCAGAGGAAACTCACCGCTCTTAGTGGAAGGAGGTGAAGGAAACTATGTTAGAACTAAGGTGACTAAATTTTGGAGGCAGGAAAGGAATGCAGCCTAAGAAATTGTGCAAGCAAGGACAGACTCCAAACCTGAAGCCATGTCCTTTATGGGGCACTGGTAGGTGTGCTGTATGTGCAAATCCACTTGGCACTATAAATGTTATAAACCATAGTCATAAAAAATAACATGTCTGAGGAAACCATGACCTGATTATAAAAAAGCATTCTAGTTTCACTGAATGAACTATTTCTGGAAAGTGATTAACTAGGATGGAGTAATAAATGAAGTAATAAATCTCTGCATTTGATCCTCTGGGTTTAATCCATGAGACAAGATTTATGACCGGACCCATTAACTCTTGTACTGGGAAAATGCTCTTCATCTCTCATCCGTGGGATATTAATTTGGAAGGTTTGCATTCGGAAAGGTCCATCTTTGCTTTCAGGTGAATAGGGAAAACTTTTGAGACTATTGCACACGGAAATACGCAGTATAACGTAGGTCCCAAAGCAATGCTCTTCCAATGTATGCAGCAGTTTGCTGGTTGTTCTGAAATTAGACTACGGTCTGACTGAATCCTAAAAAAAGAGGAAAATCCATTTAAAACTTCAGTCCATTCTGAATTCATGCTGCAACTGCCAAATGTCTTGGTTACTCATGGATCTATTTCTGCAGGAGATAAGACCATACGAACTGCAATGTATTGTCCTAACAGATGTGTTAAGAGCAGAATGGAGGACTTTGCATTTCACCATTTCTCTGGATTTAAGCTGGTCTACTGCACCGTGTCCAGGCAATTTGAAGGTCCAGTATAAATATTTGTACATTTTAATAGCTGAACAATCAGGAAGATAGTAAAGCATATAGATGCATTGTGTAGAAGATTCAGCCAAGCCTGAACACCAGATCTCAGCAGATCTGGGCTTTTGGGTAGTCCAGCACCAAGAGTACAAATTACCTCATCTTTAGGCACTCATAAGTACTTGCCTGTGCATCAGCATAATTTGGAAACCTTATAAGAAACATAAGAACCACATTTTTATGTATTTTTAGCTCCAGATCTTGTGTCTGACCCATTCTGTAGCAAAAAGTAAAGAATGTCAGCAGGGCTTGCTGCACAGAAGCATTCAGCTGCTATTGTATGTTGAAACCTTAAGAGTTTGACTCTTATGGTATGCAGTATCTTTCTTAGAAATTGTATTTCGAGGCACTTTCTGTAGTCATGAAACAGCTGCAGAATGATGTGCAATATCAGCTGCCCGTGGTGGCATCATAACTAATAAGATCAATTAAAAATAGATTTTTAGTGTATAGGATAAAAAAGTAAAAGCTAAGTGAAAGATTTGCAAGTGAGCTAGAAGCAATATCCCATTTTGAGTTGTTATTTTTAAATGAAATTCATGCAGAAGAGCCATGCAGTCTATGTGCCATTATATAATCCAGTGATCGAAAGTAAGGAGGGGATCTGTATATATATGTATACATATACATATATATATATATAACCACTTAATGCTTCAAGAGAGTGTAAGTGCCTATTTTCAGATTGTTACTTCTGACACTAATGGGAAAATAAGTTCCTTTACAATGTGCTTTCAGACACTAATATAATAAGCTTGCTACTATCCACAGCATTCAAGGTCCCTTAACATCAGCAAGAGCATAATTATAAAATATTACCCCATAATAAGGACATGGAATGTTTCGTAAGTGTAAACATTAAGGCTGCTCCAATTACAGGCTTCCCTGTAGCTACTTTGGAAAGACACCTCTGCCTGCTTTTGACAAGCAGAGAAAGGTGTAACCTGTGTACCCGATCCCACGCATGCTCGACTCTGCTGGCTGACATCAAAGGTAAAATCTTCGCATCCTATGACCAGATAGAATTTCACTTAGGCTCCATAAATTAGAGCAGGTATGTACACCTTTCGCAGATTTTCGACCTCAAGACCAAACACCACCCTTGGGTAGGCCCTTTTAAAATAATTAAGACATCAAACTGGATGTGTGCCACTGAATGTCTGGAGAAGAAAGATTTCTTTCTTTTTTTTCTTTTTATTTTTTCAGCTAATGATGGGATATGCTGAACTGTAGGAACTTCTCAGGGCTACACTATGGGGCGGGGGGCAATGGTACTTTTAAGATTTATTTGGCTTCTGTGCTAACACGAATTGTGTGCTAAAGCAAGGTGTGATGCTCTGCAGACTGATTCAGCCTAGACTTGTCAGAGGAGCAGGAGGCCCACAGTAGTAAAACAAGTAGTGCCCTAGTCGCAGCCATCCACAACTTGATGACAGATGTAGCTGGGAGATATGACCTCCTGTTCTCAGGAATGCTTTTGGAAATGAAGCTTCTACTGTGACACTTGATATACTCGCATATCCAAGCGTCCAATTCACTTTTAATGCAGCTATGTGTTTCATGAAGCTGTCCTCTGTGTCTGTGCAGCGTTGGGTGTGTAAGCTGCCTGTGCTCTTTGCATGTAGAGTCTTCACTGATGTTGGGGATGTGTCACTCAGGGTGACTGTACATGTATGAATTAGAAGGGCCATGGTTCCTTCTTGTTCCAAATGGCTGCATGGGTACCTAAGCATCATCCTAAGCTTTTGCTCTTGGTCAGCTGTCAATTTTGTACAATAATAGACTCAAACATTCCTCCTTATCTAGTAAATGTGGAAGCAGTTAGTTAGCAGAGTACAACCAAAGCAGAAGCAAAGAATAGATTCTCCTTCTTGGAGGTGTTTCTGAAGAGCCAGATGCCTGTCATCTGTTGCGGTATCAAAATGCCTGCCTCCAAATACTGGCCAAGCCTGGGTCTGTGGCGGTCGCACAGAGTGCTAGACACGGGGTGGGTGAGGTGTGCAGGCTCTCCACCTGTCACAGCAGTGGAAACATGGAATAACCCTTTCTGCATCACCATGGTTTGCTGTCAGTGTAACTTGGCAGAGTTTAACCCTGTCCCTGCTCACAGGAACTCTTCCGATCCTCCTGCTCCTTTCTCTGTCCAGGAGTTGAGGGAGTGTTGTCACCCGTGCTCACAGAGCAGGGAAAACATACAGGACTCTTGGCAGTGGATCTAGCCCTCAACATCCCCTGCCTCTACACTTGAGCGACCCATTTCTTACCCTTTGGTTTATTCTTTCAAGCCCTTGCACAGGGGAATAATCTGTTTTCGTTTTATTCTTCCGACTCACATCAACATGACTGCTCAGCTACCTTTACAAGATCAGGCTCCCTGGCAAAGCTGCGTGTGGTGCATTTCTGTTGGTAAACTTCTTTTCTTACTTGCAAATCCACCCAGGAGAAAACGGTCAGAAAATGTGTTACTGGCTCGGAGACTCACTAACCTACTATTTAACAATGGTTGAAAGGGTTTCTCTATTTTTCTGTAGAGTGCAGATCAATAAATCTTTAATAAACATCCGGGGTTTTTTAAGATAATGCTCTTTTGAGCTGTGGGAATGTTAAATTGCCTACAAATAAGAGTTTCAGTACAGAAAAATAAAAGCTCATATATAGAATTTCAGCCCTGGGAATGTTATGTTTTAATCGGTTTACTTAATAAAATGCACTGAAAACACTATAGTTATCAACACAATACTTTTCAGAAATCTGACACTTACAGCTGGCTCATTTATTAATGTGAATCACAAAAATAAATGGCAAATACAAAGCATTCAGCCGAAGTTGTGTTAACTCCCAAGATGACTTTCGTATTCCGTTGCCTCACTAGCTTAAGTTTATAATGACAGCACTGCAGATCTGATGTCTTTGTAGTGAATTTTTAAATAATCCTTAGAAGAAAGAAAAACCAGGCATCTAACCAATTAAGACTAGGGGTTTGGATTCAGAGTTACAGACACTTCAAAGAAAGCTAAGTTTGCCCAAAAAGACATTTTCCCATGTCACTTTTAGTTCCAATGTGAACTGTGAGATGTATTTGGTTAAAAAAGGCTGTTTGTTTCATATTTAAAAGCCATCTAAACAAGCTTGTGGTTGTAACAATGCCCATCATGTTTAAAAAGTGGTTGTATATATTATAACATGATAATAAATAATACATGTCTGTCTATAGCTATCTATCCACCCATCCATCCATCTAGCCAGCCATCCATGTAAAACTGTAAAATTACAAGTAGCAAAATAATGCTCGTTCTCCCTGATATGCTCTATTTTTTTTTCCTGGGAGTGATTCTGAACCTAAACCTCAGACTTAAAGGAGACCATATTTTGGTCAGGCTTGCTTAGAAATCTAAATTTTCTGTGTGGCCCCAAGAATGTAAGTGCCACCAAAATGCAGATCTGCTGTTCAGCAATCACTTTTTGTGCTTGGCCTTTTCATTTTGGGGATGGAGAGTTCTGGTGATAAACCATTATTGGACCAGGACCAATAATTGTGTAGAAAGCATGTACAGAGAGACAGCCGTGTCCAAGCGGTTGGTCTCTGTGTGAATCCAAGGAACGGGACCTCTCGGGTGTCTTTGTGGGCTACATTCAGCTAAATGGTGTTTTGTGTTATCTGTTGGCAGCAGATAAAAGTCCCACTGTTGTTGGTGGGGCCCTGGGAGGCTCAGTGAGCTGTTTGGGGTTTGGGAGGCAGGCAGGGGAGCACACCTCCCTCACAGGGAGCGTTGCTTCTTTGCATCAAGGCGGCTGCTGCCAGCCATAGGCTCCAGGGATGCTGTTTTTAATAATTGAAAGCCTTGCTCCCCTACACAATTTAAAGCTTTAGATCCTCCTCCTACAAAAACTTCCTTGTGCTGCTTGTCAAAAGCCCGTGCCTGCGGGCAGGCGCCAGCTGCCTTCTGATGCCAGCATTACAATGTGGTGCACGGTGAGCACTGGGGTGGTGGGAGGACCAGGGACACTCATTGCCGTGCTGTTCAGTGAGCAGTCAGGTCTTCTGGGATGCACTGTGACAGCCTGTCACAGGCAGACCCCAGCCCCTGGGAACGGGCACCCCCATGCCAGACTTTTATGCTGAGGGCTTTAGCATCTGCACAGGATGGGAATGATAAATAACTTCTCTGAGCCAAGTCTTCGTCGTTGCGGTGGGTCACCCATGAGGGAGAGCCATGGGGATGCTCTCAGTGAGGCTGCCTTCACCAGCATAGGGCTGGAAACTGCTACATTCAGGTCATTGCAATGTCTGGCATGTGGCAGGGGTGCTTCCCATGAGAGGAGGGGACAGGCAAGGCAGGGGTGAGGTTGGTGTGATGGAGAGACAGCAGGAGAAATACTTTACATGGTGGGTTGCCAGTGAGACCGTGGCTGCAGAGCAGTGGTTGCCCTCTTTTTTGGCTGCCTTTGCATTCTAGTTATGAATTATTTTAATTTCTTCCGTGGATTTATTAAGCGCCTCTCGTCCTGGTGGCTCAGCAGTTATTTACCAAGTTAAACCAAGCAGTAAATTACTTCTGCTTTCCTGAGCACAATGGACAGTGCAGAACTACAGTTACTGTATTAGGAAATGAAAATTAGGCCAGAAATAAAGAAACCAGGAAGGCTTCTACTGTATCTCCTGCCTTTGACTTCAGCTAGATCTCCCTGGAGAGAGGTATCCATGCTGAAAGTCCTCCTGTAGATGACCTCTGCTGTCCCCTGTGACTTAAAACTAAGGAGCCTCACAGCTAATGGATAAGCACTGATTTTCTTTCCTCTGGATCCTATGTACACGGTTACTTTTTGTGACAGCTCCTAATATTGACATCAAAGTGCACCTTCTCCAAGCCTGAAAACTTGCTCCATCCATTTATTCTGTCTCCACTTCATCTTCTGCAGTAGCATTGCAGTGGGGCTACGTTTCCCTGGGTGAGTCGCAGATAGGTCAGGTATTAGCCGGTCACACAGGAGCTTTGTGGCTGGTTCCACAGTTGGCCCTTCTCCATGGAGCCCATTAAAGCTTTTGTGCTACAGTTGAGCCAAAGAAATTCTATTTTATCTATTTTATTATCCTCAAGGTATCATGGTGAACGTCAGATTGGATTATACAAATGAAGACGGTTTTACTGAGAGCCTGTAAAAGGCTCTGTGTTAATTTTATAACTTAGTTTATAAAGTGCTTCTGCTAACAATGAATTGATTGTGAGCAAAGAGGCAGGGGCTGTTTGGTCTTTTGATACGTTGTTTCTCAGTGGAAGCCACACAGTTGTGGGGTTTAGTGAGATACATACCCATACGTTTTCTGTACAAACATTTTCCCTTTTCTGATGCTTGTTTTTGCTGACCTACTCTAGTCAGGAGACAGGCTTCCCTTATTAATCTGTAAATCAGAGACATTTAATTGCTTCTGCAGTTTCAGTATGGGTTTGGTAATGTTCCAGTGGAAAAAATGTTGCTTTGACCAACCACTGTGATGTCTGTTTTTCCAAGCAGGAGACAGAAGAGAGCAGAGATAAGATACAGTCAAACAGATTATGCCTTTTCTAATTACAAGCGGCCCGTTCTGTTCTGCTGTGGGCGGAAGACCAAATGCAATCTATTACAGAACATAAGAATATAACCCTATATAGGTATGCTTAATATTAGGAAAACTCACACATGAGAACTTAGAGTGTCTTTAATGGAAGGAACATGCATGTTTCTTTGGAATAAATGATCAGTTTGGAAAAGGGAGAATTTTAATCTTTCTCGCTATCTGTAGACTCAGGGCGCAGTTACAATGCTGTTTACATTCACAACCATACTTAGATCAATTCATAACGAAGGCAGATGAAGGCAGGCTCCTCTAATGACTGGAAAGAGTCCAGAGGATGTCAGGAATTTCTGAGACTCTTTCTAGGGTGCACTGCAGCTAATTAAATCAAAGAATAATTTTTTTTTAAAAAAAGTAGAGGAAGTGCAAATACAGATTGCCAAACTAACCTCAAGGGTCTTTGCCATTTCTAAGCTGTCTTCACTTGAATCTAATTTTTTTGGAGGGAACTGTATTTATTTACAGTTCCATATACATTTGCTTTCTTACAATGATGCCTTTCTCTTTGTGTGACAAGTATCCTCAGTGCAGGGCCCGGGGGGTTATGCACAAATAAGAAAGAACCAAATAATCCCAGTAGGGTGGGCACTGCCTTCTTCCTTTCTTTCCAGGTCTTCGAGAACTTCTGTGTTGGGTTAGGCTTTGTACACCACATCCGTGCCTGCAAATGTTTTGGGTTTTTTTCACTACTTTGTTTAGGCATCTCCACTGAGTATCTCAGTTCTCTCCATTTTAAGCTGTCTGAGAGCCCAGGCAGACCACTGAGAGTCACATAACAAAGTACAATTCAAGAGGTGTGCATATAGGTTAGGCTTTAAGCATGGAAAGGCTTCATCTCTTCCTGACAGGCTAGCCTGCACTGGAATCATCAGGCTCTTGCTGGACTCAAAATTCAAAGAAAGGCTTGGGCGGGGGGGCTGAGCATCAGTGCATGGGGATGCAGGGCTGCCTCTGCACTCCCTCTCCTCACTGCTTCCAGGCAGGAGAAACCAGTCTGATGCTGAGCAGCACTTTCTGCTGGGTGGGTCCCCATGACATATTTCCTGGTGGTTTTTGAGGTGTGGACTGGTGTGGACTCTCAGGCTGCATCAGAGAATTGCTGACCACAGGTAACAGGCCAGATAAAGTTTCTTGCTGTCTTGAGTGCTTGATGTAGTTCAGGTGGTCCAGACACAATTAAATTATAACCCACTCACATTCATGACTAACGAAATGCTAACATAATTGTCTGCACCACAAGATAAGATTGGGCTGCTCAGTGGAGAAAGTGCTGTCTCTGGAGGTCCTCGAAGGCGAGGTTTTGTGGATCAGATGAGGGTCAGTGCCCCATGGACTGAGGGAGCCACGCGGTTGCTGTCAAGGTCGCTAACCCAGAAAGAGCTTGCTCATCCTGCCCACAACCACTGCTGTTTCAGTCATGCTGCCTTCAGAGAGAGGAGGGTTAAAGCTTTTAGCTGTCGTTTCAGAAGCCCATTACAAAGAGCTGAAAACACAGCCATGAATGAGAGAGACGGTTTGGAGCTAAAGGTCCAGGCAGTGCCTAAAGATGGGGACTGTAAGAGATGGCCTCATGGGAGAGGAAAACTGGAGCAGCCTTGTTGGGTGGGAGAATTGCTGGCCTTTCCCACTTGACCACTGGTGGGAGTTGATGGGCTTCAGGGGCTCACAAAGAGCTTTGCAGAGGTCTGCTCTGTGATGCTCCCAGGTCTGTGCTGAGGCTCGGAGGCCAGCGGCTGGCTGCTCTATCTCCTGGGCCCCTCTTTGTTTGTTTGTCTTCGGAGAGTCTTTGAAATCCTACTATATGAAGTCTTGTGTAAATATATATTTTAAAAGCTCACAGTTTAATGGGAATAAAAAGAAACTCCTGTGTTCCCATATTTTCTGAGCTTGTTTCCCGCTGAGGAATAAGAAATTTTAAATAACTAGTAAAGTGGCTGCAAAACGAGGAGGAACTACAGGATGGATGCAGACTTTGAATTTGTAAATCCTTAGGTGTGACCCTGTAGGCTGACTAGAGAAATCTGTTTTGGAATACTTGGGGTATGCATACAGACTGCAGGATTAGGCTCTTTTTATACCTAATAACGCTGAAGATTTCCTTTATGAACTTACAAATGCAGATAACAAATATTGCGGCAGTAGCAAAATTCCCAAGGACGCCAGGAACCCCAGTGCAAAGCTGCAGAGCGGCTTTTTTTCTTATTTATGCTGGTGCAAGGCTTTGTTTCGAGACCTTGGCACTGCAATTCCACTCTGTGGAGCTGAAAACCTAAGAGCTGTGCAAGGCATTGGATGAGTGATGTGGTGACTTCATTCACTGTTCCTAGTGTGAAAAAGATCTTTTTTCAGTCTACAATTTTGTTTGTTCTTTGCCAGTCAGTTACCATCGAGTTCCAAATGTTTTCTGCCCTTACATGCCTATGTGTGTCTATACACTTGTGTAGGCTTACAAGTAAGCTCAAAAGCAAAGTAGACTCATGTAATGATTTTTCTCTTTAAGAGTCATTTTGGTTTTATCATTTAGTGAAAACACAGAGGCTGAGAAGATACCAAGTTGTCTTGTCCTACTAATAACTAAAACTTCACTTTTATCTTGAAGTACACACCTGATTTTCCTTCACTGGACAAAACATGGAAAAACTAGCAGCAGTAGGGCATATCTGAATGATAGCTGTTGTGGGCTTTTTTTCCTCTCCCTATTCCCTGGACATCTTGACAACGGAGGGATCTCCTGTGCTGCTACTCTTGAGGCAAAAACATCTCTGAGGTACCCATGGCAGTTAGTCCTTGCCTGGGACAGACTCGTTCTTGGGTAGCCACGGGATGGGAGAGTAGCTCCCATTGTCTGGGAAGGGAATTGGGTTTGTTGGGGGTAAAAGAGAGGCCTGGAGTGCGGCCGTCTTTCACAGGGTGCATTTGGGGGTCCTTTGAGAACCACAGCTGTTGAACTACAGTTGGTATTTGTGATTTCTAACCTGCATCGCTGTAGGCAGCAGCCTGACACTGTGACCATAGGCATGCCAGGAGCAAAGGGCCTTGAAAAGATTTTTTTTTTTTAAATTTTAATTTTCTTTTTCCATCTTTTTACTTTAAGTGATCAGAGTGGGAAGGTTCAGTTTGTTTTGTGTCTCTTGGCAGCACAGTGTTGGATTCAGGTGAAAGAAAAAGGTAGTTGAGCAGGAAGTCAGGAGAATGAAAACAAGGCTCTTCACATGAGGTGGTGCTTTTGTTTTACACAGATTACACTGAAATTCTCACTTACGAGGTTATTACCTTTTATAATCCCCTGAAACTCCATTATGAATCCTCTTGTAGTAACAAGTACCTTTCTATCACGTATGCAAATGCCTTATCTCATGAGAGCAGCCAGGCACAGAGGGTGCCCTTTGCTGAACACTTCAAGGGATGTGCTGACATTGCTTGTTTCTTTTTGTACAAGTTTATCCCAAAAGCAACCTGCCCTCCAAGAAATCAATAATGCTTCTATATTTGTCCAGGGGTTTTTGTTGGTTTGCAGTGCTGCGCCAACACAAATCCCCACCAGAAAAGTTACTGAAGCAGGAAGATAAATTTTGACCAGCTGCTACCAGAAATACCTTGTTACTGGAAATGTGTGTCATGCTGCATGTGCGATCTGCCTTGTCTGTCACGATCAGCAGCAATGTGTGCTTTCAAGTAGCTGATTTTACACATTAAAAACAAAAATAAAAATCGCAGTTCTTTGTAGTCTCCTGCAGTACTTTCAGGTCCTTGGAAACGTGCAGTGAACAGACAGAGCTTGGCTTTGCTACAAACTGCTCAGTCACTTGATTTGTCTCTACCATCTTCCTGCCCACTTCTCTTCAGCTAATGACAGGGGTTGTCCATCTTTCTGCAGCTCTGGGAAAAAGCTGCAAACTTGGAAAACTACCACTTTTCCCTGCTATAAAAGTAATTAAGGAACTTGCTGTATTAACATGCACAAAGTGAAGCCAGATTGCATCCTCTCCTGAGACCTTGGGGAAAGAGAGATACTAGGGCTTTATCGTAGGAACACTGGGTCTTCGTCTGGGCTAATTGAACTGTCATAAGCAGTGTGTCAGTTAAGACGGTCAGATACATCTCCATTGCAAAATCCACAACTGACAATGCGTCTTTCTCTGGAGAAAATCCTGGCCTCGCTGTGCGTCCTTTGGCTTTGGAGCTGGGGGGCAGGGAGGAGAGTAGGTTAAAAAGAAGAAAAGGGGAAAAGCAGGAGAGAAAAGAAAGGCCAGGGCCTAACTGAAGTTAGAAATGATCCAATTTTAGAGAATGTTTTCTTAACAGAGTGCTGCAACCCTCCGGCCTCCGCGTTTCAGATTAAATTACTGTTGGTAGAGATAAGCTCCATTAAGGCTGTCGCTGCCAAAGGAAGCTTTTCCATGGCAGTTACTCTCCCCTCCTCCCCCAAACCTATGGTACAATGATAAAAGTATTAACAGGGGCCAGAGCAGGCCACGAGGATAAACTTTTTATTACTATGCAAATGCAGGCAATCTAGGAAATTAATATTTCATGTGTCCCTCTCTTTTCAAGGCATGTTTTGATTCAAGGCTCCTGGTCCCTCATACTGGTGGCTGGCTGCGAGGGCTGTTGTTGTTAGCAGGGTCTTGAACTTCTTCTTGTTTTTTGCTGGCCATTACCTGGGGACCAGTCAGGGGACTGGCCGCGTTGTGTGGGCAGGTTACCCCAGGAGTTCTTAGCAGCATCATGAGAGGAGCAGAGCGCCTGGGTGCATACCGCACTGCGAGTGTCGCTGCCGAGGCCCGTAATGCCATGCTGCACACCCTCCCTGGGATGCCAGCGCTGGAAATGAAGATCTGCAGCAATTATTGAAGCGGTTGAAGTAGTGTTCTCTGTACTTCCTAAGCAGGTAGCTAGGCAATGCTACAGACAGGTGTACAGCCAAGGTGCAAGTCGGATGAGCTGCCATCCGGTGTGATAACCCTGCCACGTACCGAGTTGCGGGAGAAACACTAGCTGCGTCCACAGCGTGGTGTGCTGCGATCTCAGGCTGGGGCTGGCAGTAGGCAGGCTGCCCAGAAAGCCTCACGTCCTTGGCAATGCCGAGTTACGGCTGGATCCTGCCCTTCTTCTCTCTTTCTTGAGCACTTTGCAAGGAGCAGCTGCAGTTGTGCTTCCATGAAGCCTTGCAGAGTGCCTGCAAGGTGAGTGGATGCTGCTGTGCCATTTGTGCAGCAGGCAGGCAGTTGTTAAATGGCCCAGCCAAAGTGGCGTAGGACTTGGTAGGGAAGTCATGATGGGTCTCGGGATTGAAGTGCTCACTTGTTCTTTTCTTTACTGTGGTTTTAATGAACACATACATACACAACCTGAATACATACCACAACCTGAGACCACGCAGGTGGCATCCTGCTCCAGATGCACTCACACAGAAGGAGTAAGAGCCTCTTAATGTGTTCAGAGCATTAATAAGCTTAAAGTGGATTTGAAGGAAAGGTAAGAGAATTGTGAATTAAATATTGATCCTGGTATTTCATTGTTGCATTGCAGCCTTTCAATTGCTCATGGATTATTCTGCCATCACATCATAGCAGCTAGAGATGGAAAAGCCGTACAATTATCCCATCCATCTCCTCACTAGTGGAAGAGTGTTCCCCACAGTACATTCTCGTAGTGGTTGAAGTTGATTACTTAATTCCAATTACTGACAGTCTACTAATTGCTTAGGCTGTATTCCAATTTTTGTCAGCCCTCCCTTCATGTTAACTCCCTATCTAGAGGTCTGCCCTGCCTTCTGGAGTGGGATCATGTGAGTGGTTTACAATAAGAACTTCTAAAATAAGCTGAAGTTTCTCTGTATTTTTTTTCCTGTTCTCCGTTTCTAACTGCATGTGTTCTTGATCCACCTGCACTTTATAAAATAAACAGGAAACTAAAATGCCTCCAAATGAGACATTTAAGGAGAGCAGACATGTGTCAGCATTCCCTAGAAATGATAATTTTCCTTTCAATGTGCCCTGGTCACTAGCCTCCAGCTGATGGCTTTCTGATGTTAGATACTTCTAAATAAATTAAGGCAAAATATCTCTGCCAAAATCTCTGTCAGATTCACATAATTTTTTTCCCTGCCGTTAGAGAATTATCCTGCAGCAATCCGTAGTTCCAGAAGTTGGTCTTAATGAAAAGGAAATATTAACTCTCTCTGTTACTCACAGTTAAACCCACGACTCAGCCCTTTCACCATCTTTGCTTTCCTTAAAACTGCCCTGTCTTACCCCAGGCCATTTTGCTGTCAGGGAGACATTAGCTGCATGCTGGTGAACATCAGAGGGCAACGGGCAGTTTTCTGACTGCCCAAATTCCTTTAAATCATTTATTTATTCACTCATACATTTTTTTGGCCAGCAAATGTGTGTGAGCAAGGTTTTCTTCATGGGACTGGGCAGCCAGAAAGGTACCAGATGGAAAGGTTGGCAGAGATGGGGGTCATGGGAGTGTGAGGACGAGTCTGTGAAGTTTATTTAAAAAAGAAAGCGCTAGTGATGGAGCTGAGGGCTAAAGGCTGGTGTGGGTCTGGGGAGAAGATGAAATGCTTGAAGGTAGATAAAAGGATTTTTCTTCTGTGTGTGTGCACACTGCAGAAGCAAGTAGTGAAAGGCAGCTGGAGTGATAGCAGCAGCGTGGGAGGATGCCCAGCATCCCTGAGCAGTGCTGGGCTGTGCCTGGCACCGTGGGGAGACAGCGAGCCACATGCACCCACAGAGGTTGTCCAGCCCTGGAGGTGATGTGAACATGAAAGGAAAGCCTTGCTGCTCAGAGCAGCACCAGGAAGTCTCTAAAGGGACTGTGGTAAAGAGGCTTAGTTTTGACAGGTGAGGGCACAGCGCTCCCAGATGGAGTGACACCAGATAAATGACTGTCATTTTCAACCACATCTCTAGTGTGGAGCTTTCTGAAAGATTTCTAGGCACAAAGGGAAGAATTTGTCTGTTGCTGGGGATTGCAGACAGAAAAAAGTCAGTAGAAGAAAGTCTACTTTTTAAAGAAGTTTACAGAAGACAGACAACCGTGTGAAAGTGAATCTATTAGACCTCCAGGCATGTAAAAGTTAAATAATTCTGCTCAGTCACGAGATGACACAGAGTTATGTCAAGCTTCCAGCCTGATAGCTTGCTTATAAAATGGCTCCAACTTGTGGCTTCATTTTTACTTTGAATGTCCCAGTTGAGCGCTGAGCAAAAGAATAGCCAGGGAGCAAAGGAGGCTGAAAATGAGCCTGTGTGGCAGAGCTGCTGCTTTGAAGGTGCGTGGCCTTTCACCATACACAGCTTTATCATCCAAGGCCTGCCAAGTTTTTAACCTGATAAAATTAACTAGGGAAAGGGAAGGGAAAACGCATGCAGGGAAAACGTTACATCTATCTGCAGTTGAGCCTTGAGTTCAGGTTACAGAGTGAAGTAAGGTTCAGAGGAGTTATTTTAGTATTTCAGTAACTCTGGTTGAGACAACGGTTGCAATTATGACTGGCAGTGTAGAATAACCTACGTGAAACATTATCTGTGTTGAAGAACACACAGTCTGAGACAGTAATGCTGTATGCTAGCTCAGAGTGTGATATTTAAAAGGAGCTACTATCTCCCATGATAGTTGCTTATGAAAGAAATGTATTGCCAGTTACTGTAGCTACACTGTGTAATGTCCAAAACAATTCACACTGTTTGTGGATTTTTAATCTTCTGTTTGGCGGTTCACATGGCCATTCTCTCACAAAGGTGAATTGTCTCTCCATTAGAGATGGCTATCTAAAGCAAGAAATCATCCTGCTTCTTTCCCCTTACCTTAAGTTGGTATATAGCTTATGCCACGTGCACCTGACTGCTCTCTAACCCCAGGATATCCTGAATATTTCTGACCCTTGCAATATGAGTCAGAACCAAAAAGATGATAAGAAGATATGGGTAATATGGGCCCCATGGGTCTCACACCATAGACAACTATCTTTAGACACAAAATGTTTTTTGACTAGCACATAATTTTATACTTAGAGCTATGGCATTCCATAATTAGGGACTGCTTATATTTAGGCAATTTTTAAAAAATCACTTACTATTATTAATTTCCATGCCTACTCTGATGGTAAGATACTTGTGTTTAAACAGATGAAAAAGATTACTACAAAGAAGGGATCAGACATCTTTCTGTGTTGTCACAGGACAAGGCTGAGGGGCCCGAGATTACGTGGAAGGACATTCGAGTAGATTCCTGAAAATCTTTCAGAGGAGGAGGATAATAAAGCACTGGGGTAGTTGCCTGGAGAAGTGGTCAGGTCTGCACTGAAGGGGATTAAAAGCTCCTTGGGTGTGTGACCCAATTTGGGTGGGTCTCACCAGTGGATTGAAAGGTGATGTCTGTTTTCAGTCATTCCCAAGAATCCGAGAAGACAATGAGTATTACTCCAGTTCCTAGTGTCCTGCCTGGATTTGACTCTCCTTGACCAGGCGGTGGTGTAGGATTAAAGTGCTGTAGACCCCAAAAATAGTGTTGTATTTGTGGTAGTGCACTAGTTGGGAAACACAACGTAATTGCAAAGAAGGGTCAATGACCTTACAGAGTTAAGTGGAATGATCTGTGGTCCAAAGGGGACTAAGCTTTTGGCAAACAAAAATAGCCAAATTTATTAAAGCAGAAGAGAACAAATGGGTAGGAAAAATGTCCTTCTGTTATTGTTTAAACTGTAATTCTGTTCTCTTTCAAGGTTGCTCTCCAGTTGAACCTTAAGCATTTGCAAAAAGAACATTTAGTATCTCCTACCTGAATAAATAATGGCTCTGGAAAGCAGGTTTAGATTTACAGGGTAGTGATGAATGTCTGCAGGGACCTTGGCACTCCATTAACACTGGAGGGTATAGAATGTCCTCCCAAATCATGCAGTGCGCTTCACAACTCTTCCATCTATCCTCCCTGAAGTTTCTTTAAAAAAACAACCAACCTCCATCTTGCATGTCATCTTGTAGTAGGCAAGTGGAGGGGATTACAGAGCTCTGGTCTTGCAGGTCTTCTGGTAGATGTTGCCATGAAGGCAACTCTGGAAAGAGAAAGAGGAGGTAATTTCTGGTTCTTTTGCCTTGTGATTAGCTATTTCACTGTGAAATACTGAAGAAGGGCTTCTGGTGCTTCTGCTAAGAATGCTTTGACACAAACACTGATAATCGTGCATATCCCATCTGGCTGGTGGGAAGCCTTTCCAGCAGCCCAAATGCAGCAATGCCATCCTCCAAGCACGGACCTTTGAACTGTTCTGAGCCTTCGCTGGCTTTCGGTAATGCTACAGAACTACTAAGTGATCTGTGTTGCATATGAGAAATAGTTGTGGGTGAGAATGGAGAACCAAGCAAGCAAAAGTATATTTCAAATGCTTTACTTTTTTTTCCTCTGGCTTTTCATCCAAAAAAAGAGCTTTCTGGAGAGTCAGGGCTCGACTATCAATTGAGGGAAGTGAGGAAGCATGCCCATGCTTGCATTTACTTTCAAAACAGCCACCCTTGTTTTGGGTGTTGTTTCCCAGGTAAAACAAGAGAAGTCTTGCTGTCCCTGATGCACACTGCTCTGACAGGTTGATGGAGTGCACCCAGGAAGAAGAAAAGAAATGATAGTCCAAAAATTATTTCCCGTATCTTTGAGAGGAACAAATCATATTATTGTTTCCCTTGATTCTTAGTGCTGAAAGCTCTGCCTTTACTCTTCAATAGATGACTGAGTTTGATGAAGGTTTTTGAACCTCCTAAATGGTCAGGTGTCAGAGATCTATAGGCAGCTGGTGTTTGTTTAGTAAATGATGTCCCTGTTATTGTAGTAAAAGACAGGCCTCAGTGGGCTATAAATACACTCTGTTCCCATGCATCATGCCTCTGTCCGAAGGTAGGTTTCAGACCTTTGGTTGTTTTTTTCTCCAATTTCTTTATTTTTCATTACATTTCTCCCTCCCTCTCTCCCACCAGGTTATTACACTGAAACAAGACCAAATCCAAGTAACTCATGTAATAACCCTTCCAGAAGGCAGCAGAATTTTCTGTATGCAACAGTTGCCATTGCAATCTTTATAATTGTCCTTTGTGAACCATCAATGTTTCCCATGTTACTTGAATAATGTGACAAAGACAACAGTGAACATGTATTAGTGGAGACCACGATTGCAAAATGTTCCTCTCTACCCGCATGAGAAATAGTGAGATGGAAATGGAGTAACTTAATATATTTTCCCAAGTTGATTGCATGTCTGCATTGGAGAGGGTTAGAAAGGAAACTGCTGGTTAGAGAGTGCATGGGATTTTGTGATCAGATAGATGTCCACAAGAGTACTTTAACAGCAGTACTATTTCCTGTCTGACTCCAGTCATTTTACTCATGTTGTGGTTGTTCTGGTAGATGCAGAGGAATTTTAGCTAATTTATAGTATCAGTAGAGTTCCACTGGACATTTATTTGAGTATCTAAAGCTGTAAGGTCAAAGGAAAAAGTGGCTTTGGGGAACCATTTGTGTGTGTGTGTGTGTGTATAAAATTTCAAAAAAAAGGTTATTTTCTTCTGGGTTTTACCTACACTGATATAGTTGTAAAGATGGCTTGCCTCATTTTGTCTTGGCCGTTTCATTTCTGGTTCTGTTTGGGACTCAATATATAGAAGTGGGAATCTAGTCCAAAGCTTGGAAAATATCCTAGTGGGGCTTCTGCTGTGAGTGGGAACTAAACTTTCTTTGTCTTGGATACCACAGGGTCATTATTATCTCATGTCAACTGAGTGGTCTCCTCTCTTTTGCCTTGCCCATAAACCTAAAGCTGCTGAAAGCAGTTGGAAGTGCCTGTGTGGTGTAGCTGAGAACAGAAAGAGCTCATGACACACCTGACATACAAGTGGCATTGAGTGGTACCTCAGAGTCAAAGCCGTGCCTAGTTTGAAAACATCTGAATCCAGAAGGAGAGTGCATTTGAAAGAGGGAAGGAAAATGTAAACACTTTGAACCTTGGAGAGATTCATAGGCTCATCAAACTCTGAGCCCGAGCTTTCATAGTAAGAGCAATCACTGCCCTTAACTCTTTGTGTAGTAAATCTGGACATCTGAGGTTTCACTGCTAGTGAGCAACTGGCAGAAAGCCCAGGAACACAGAGCCTTCCACTGTCTGCCAGTTAACATCTCAAAGTCTCCAGATCGGTAAGTGGGAATTAAGCATTCTGTAGGATATGGGCATACGCTGTGGCCAGGGTTGTGTTTGACCATGACTTAACCAACGTGTTTATGATATAAAAACAAACTGTCTATTCAGAATCCTATGGAGTTTCTTAAGGAAGTCTTCCCCTTGTAAATGGACAGTTGGATTTACACACCTCACCAAAAGGTCACAAGGACAGGAAAGAGTGACATTGCAGGTTTGGTGATACTCTTCAATAAAACACAGTCGTATGTTCACTATAGAGGAGGTGCACAGCCTCCTTTTATTATTGTTTTTTCCCTTTAAGCATATCTGGCAGAATTAGAACTGCAAAAAACTGTCCTGATGATGTGAATGTGTGAAATTGCAGATCTCCTTCAACAACCTTTTGCTCTTAATTTCTTTCTTTTCGGCTGTCAAGCTGCTGATTTTAAGCCTCCCCTTCTCCTTAAACAACATTTTGTTGGGGAAAAAAAACCCGCATTTTCTCACTTTTTCCTGGCTTAACTTTCCATTCTCCTCATTGATACTCCAAAGACGAATCTTTGAGGTAACTGAATAATTGGAATCTTCAGGGTACGAATTGTTCATTTTCCACTAAATATGAAACCCATCATGCTGAACTGTGAATGCAGCAGGATGCACTTAGCAGGTGTATGAAAATAAAAAGGACACTGATTGAAAGGAGAGGGGGAAAAATCATGAAAGTGACATTTCCTCAACTCATCCAAAATACACAAAACTGTTTTAAATGCTTTCATAACAGATACCATGCAAAAAGACCCAATTAATTTTATCTTCATGCTGCTGTACAATCTGTATAATTCTTTTGGTCACCAAAATGTCTGAGGTATTATTCATGCAGATTTCACTCCTTGGAAAAGAAATCGCTTTTAATCTCTTTTCCTCTTTATCTATGGATTGATCTGTCTGTGAGCAGCTCCAAATCTTAGCAGGCAAAAAGGTGTAAGTAATAACAACGTGAGAAATTCTGGAAGAAACCTTAAAGACAAAGCGTGTTTGCATCAGGGAGAGATGGACAGTTAAATAGAGGAGCACATACTGCGTGAATGTAATTGTGTTTAAAGATAAATGTCTTCTAACTTGGTATATTGAAGAGATGAAATAGTTTTGAGGAGGTCACAGTAACCTTACAATTTGCCTGAAGGTGAAATGAAGGGAACGCTGACAATAGTAAATGAAGCCCTAATTCCTTGCATAATTATGGGGAGCCAAATCCAATTCTGTAATTCCTTGAGCCAGACTCACTTTTGGTCTCTGCTGCGGGAAACCAGCCAAACTTTTGTGTCTCAGCAAAGAAGGGGATGTGGCCAAGACCCTCAGAAGAAAGTGCTGTGTCAGTTGAGCAGCAGGAAGTGGCAGAAATTTTATGAAACTTCTGTGCAGGTACAGGGACAGGGAGGACAAGTGGCCTTCTGATTCTAGGAATCGGTACCTTGTTTTCTTTGCAAGGCTACAGCCAGGTAAGTCCTTGCATTTTCATCATTGATCTTCACTTCAGCCTGCAGCAAATGTTACGGACTGCTCGGTATGCCTGAGCAGAGAGTATTGATCTACAAGGATGTTGGAGAGGGAAAACGACACAATCTGCTGGAATTCAGTTATGGCAACAAAAATGAGTATAATTGACGGGTAGCAAGTGGGTACTCAGAGATTTGTTCTCCTGAAATGTCCAAGAGGGAGGATGGATGGGTAGATTGATTTCATAACTAAACATGAAGCTGTCTCATTTCCTGGTTTCATTGTCAGCTCAGAAGCCAGTCCGGGTTTGATGAATGGTTTTCTCTGGTTTACAAGGATTTTAGAAAGCTTTGGTTTGGTGCAGTTTCAGGCAATCTTGGGCTGAATTCAGCTCTATGTAGGGGTCTGGGTGAATCTGGGTTAGTGTATGATTTCATGCATCTAGTGCAGAGAAACCAGAAAATTGCATAACAGGTCTTTTTCTGCACATGGGTTCACATGGAGAAGAATGTTATATTTTAATCCCCAAAGACCCAACAGTCATTGCTTTATGCTTTTTGTCTCATCTGAATATAAATCTCAGTGTAAAACTTGTCTCCTGTAAAGTGAAAGCATGAAAACTAATCTTGCATTAGTGACTGTATTGAGCCTGCTGAATCCAGAGACCAAGCCATGATCAGCTTACCTCTGGGAGTAAGTCCATAGCATGGCCATTTGACATGCAGAAGGTAGGAGAACCACCCAGATCTGCATTTGGAGGCAGAAAAAGTAAATGGCCATAGAAGAGGGGAAAGCACCACAACTTTCACTGGCTACAGATTTCAATGGCTCCAGATTTCAATGGCTCCTTTATATTCAGATAAGAACCAAGACAGAGCGCAGAGGCCTGATCAGAGCACTGAGAGGGAGCTGTGACCTGATCTGAAGCACCTCTTGTTCTCCAGTATGCTGCCCAGACAGCCCCACTGCTCCCTGTCCCTTTATCCCAGCAGATCACAAAGCTGCAGGCTAGCCCATCCTGCGGACTTATTTTTGAAGATAGCAGCATCTTCTCCAGTCTGGCCTGATGTCAACCACATAATAAATGTGTATTTGTTACAATGTGGGTGGGAAGCTTGTTGGAATATAGGACAGAGAGCCTGCCCTATATTACAAGGATTTTTTTTTCATTTAACAAATGCTCATTTATCTAGCTGCTGAGGGGAGAGAAACCTGGCTATTTCTGTCTTTGTGCCTGCTAGGATTTAAAATACACCTTAAAAGGTATAAACAGATTTGAAGCCCCAACAGATTTAAAGACAGACAGAGAGCATATGCAAGTTTAGAGAAAGCTAAGTAGTTAGTTCTATCCTTGTTGTGTTTTTTACTGATTCTGGAAAACATCTTAAAGTAGGAATTCAAAAATGCATCCCGTATTCCTCTCTGTACACTCATATTTGCATGTTATGCACATTTCAGGGGGGCTTGTTTGGAAATACTGGGTTAGGCTTTGCCTTTTCCTTATTTTAAGTAATTTTCCTGGCAGTGGTTTACTTAACATTAAGACCTAAACTAATAGCCAGATGCAGACTGAATATGAGTCAGCAGTGTGCTCAGGCAGCCAAGAAGGCCAATGGCATCTTGGCTTGTATCAAAAACAGTGTGGCCAGTAGGTCTAGGGAGGTGATTGTGCCCCTGTACTCGGCATTGGTGAGGCCACACCTCGAGTGCTGTGTCCAGTTCTGGGCTTCTCACCACAAGAAGGACATGGAGGTCCTGGAGCGAGTCCAGAGAAGGGGCAACCAGGCTGGTGAAGGGGCTGGAGGGCAAATCCTATGAGGAGCGGCTGAGGGAGCTGGGGCTGTTTAGCTTAGAGAAGAGGAGGCTGAGGGGAGACCTTATCACCACCTACAACTACCTGAAGGGAGGTTGTAGAGAGGTAGGTGATGGTCTCTTCAGCCAGGTGACAGGTGATAGGACAAGGGGGAATGGCATGAAGCTGTGCCAGGGCAGGTTTAGATTGGATGTTAGGAAAAAATTTTTTACCGAAAGAGTTGTGAGGGCCTGGAACAGGCTGCCCAGGGAGGTGGTTGAGTCACCTTCCCTGGATGTGTTCAAAAAAAGGGTAGATGAAGTACTTAGGGATATGGTTTAGTTTAGGATGTGAATGGTTGGACTTGATGATCTTAAAGGTCTTTTCCAACCTTGTGATTCTGTGATTCTGTGATTCTGTGATGTCATTGGCCCTTACTGTCTTCTCCTTTCCAGTCAAAGAGTAATTGTGAATTTAAAGTAATTAAGTTGGCCTGAATTTGGCATCAGAGGCTTATGCCTGGTAAAAATGATCTTTTCTATGTCTCTTCTAAATTATACAACTTTTTTAGGTTTTTTTGCTTACACATACACACAACTACTTGGAGAATACTACCTACTTTTTGTGTCCTCTAGTGACCTTATTTATGATATAACCGTAAAAGAAAAAGCCAGGTTGGTTCCTCTTTGAGGCTATGACTTTGATCTTAGGATATTGAATTGTATGTTACTTTTTTTTAGAGCTTCTAACGAGAACAAAAAAATCAGGAAAATTGAGAACAGCGGGGAAGGCCTTTCTATTCAGAGGTAGATTACTTTATCCTTAATTCTCTCCCCTTCCTTGTGCCTGACGCAATATGCACATACACACATCTATGTGTGCACAAGTACTTGTAGTTTAAGTTTCTCTTGCCCTCCCTCAGAGACAGAAGCATAAATCTTGTTTCTCTAATAAAGGCATTTAAAGCACAAAGTTATGAAAATATTCTCTATATTTCTGTGTTGGGTATGTCACTGGCAGTAGGAAGCATTCATCTTCCCTGTCACTTAGCTTCTTTGCTGAAGTCTCTAGGGACAGCAACATTTGGTTTTCTTGAAATTTTCAATAAAGGACAGGCAAATAATGTCTTTCTCTACTAGGCTTTCCCCAGCGTAGCTCTACTGAGGGTGTCTTGCAGGGACAATTAAACTGCGCCATTGCCGGAGTTTCAGTGGTTATTGCAGCATTTGTCCCTTCCTGACAAATTGCATTATTCCCATGGCTACAGACCATTAATGGGCCCAGGGGACCTCACCCCCAGGCAGAGGCAGACCCAAGAAGGGGCAAGCAGAAGGTGGCCAAAAAGGAGCCTTTTTGGGTTCTCTCTGATACCTCTGAGCTACTGGCTACTTGGTGCTCAGTGTATCGGATGCCCCCTTCCCTGCCTGGGGCTTGCAGCTCTCATAGCTGTGCAGTCTGGAACCTGCTGACCCTGCACCTCTTTCCACCACCAGAGAGGGGATCTTTGCCTTGTGCTTCTCTCTGTGCCCAAGTGTTTGGTAATAGGTGGTAGCTTAAAAGTCGGCAAAGCCTGGGTACCACACCATTTCATTGAAATAGCCCTTTTTTGTCATTGCCTGTTATTGGTAGTGGTTGGTTTTTCTACCTTGCTACCTGGTTTGGTTTCAGGCTTTGGCTTCTCCAGCAGCACAGCCAGGAAGGATAGGAGATGTCATGGTCTAGCTGAGGTTTTGAGATCTGCGCAGCAAAAAATGGCCAGAGCTGGTCATCTTCACATCAGGCGCTGTACAGGCAGCAGGCAGGCGCTGTCTGTGTGGGGCATCGCTGAGATCATGGGAGAAAATACATCCTATGCTGCTCATTATGTTGAATGCAGCTATGCAAGATGCCAATTTTCTCTTTTGAGACACTAATGTGAGTGGAATAGGAAAGTATTAAGAGGTCAATAATTAAAGCCTTGCCTTAACTTGAAATTCTGCCTCTGTTCAGTTCCTGATCCCAAATGTTCAGCTGCAAAAGCCCCAAAGAGACCAGTTTGTAATTCTCATATAGTTTTTGTGTAACCAGCTGTGTTTTCTGCATCCAAAGGGTGATGTGAGTATCCGGGTCTCTTGCTTAAGCCTTATTAATTCATGAGGTTTTTTTCTAAAGTAGATGTTCTTGATTTGTGTTTTGACATATGGACAGAAGTGATGGTGTGTTGTTGTTCTTACTGTATAGACATTTCTGTTAACCTAAATTGCCTGCACAGAGAGGGATGGAAGGGAATGGTTATGGTTTGGGAGGAAAGTCTAAAAGTATATCTGGTCTTCTCTCAGATTGCTTTAAAAGGACTGAAGAAAGCTGGTATTTTATCACTTGTGAGATCCTTTCTGTTTGCTTTCTTTCCTCAGAAATCTTCATCCCAGAAACAGTATGCAAGGCATACTCCCTTCACATGTCTCACCTTCATATGGCACTGCAGCTTTGTGAAAATACACTTTTGCTCTGTTAAACGGGCAGATTTAGCTTACTCAGTAGTTTAGCATCGAGACTTGTAAGCATGGCTGTATTGGTAATTGTTACCATTGGAGAACAGATGCTTCGCTCTCTCAGTGAGGCAGGTAATTTGTTTGATGTTCTTGCTCTCTAGGAATTTTTCTGTTTTGCTGGCATGTGTTTGTAGTATTTCCATTTGCTCTGGACAAAATCCAGATGCTAACACACCAATCTTGTGCAAATATCTGCAGTTAGAATCTATACAGAGCCTAGGTGGAAGCACATGAATCAAAGTGGTTAAAGAGTTAATGCCTAGCGAGGTTTGTTCCTTCAGTTCTGTTTCTACCTTCGCTGCAGACAAAGCGCTATTTAGTACACGTTGGGAATCTCAGTACCTTGCTGTAATGATCACTGCAGATAATCAGCCTCTGTCTACGACAGAAAAATTGCTGCAATTGGATAACGTAGTTTATCTCCGCTGGGACCCCAGATGAGACGCGTTAGCATAACTGCACAGCCAGCCAACATAACCGTTTTAAACACGATCTTGAACCCTGAGATCAGCGAGATGCTGCGGTGCCTGGTAGGGCAGTGGTTGTCAGCCGTCTGCCGAGGATACAGTCCCCACTGCTATTAACAGCGCGGGCACTGAATCCCTAAAATATTCCTTCAGGGACCGCAGCCATGGCTAGCAATTCCTGGTCATCTGTATGTACCTGTGAAGTGCTTCTGCTCACAGGAGGAGTGCTGGCTTTGGCGGCAGCGCTCAGCTCTCCTCGTTTGCTGAACATAGCACGGTGCTTTGTCTTAGCATGCCTAACAATGAATGCTATGTTACCAACACTAGGTTTTAAGGATAATTTGTCGAGGAAATGCACCATTTAAAGTTACTGCTTTTATTAAGAAGCCTCATTACACTCTGAAGTCTACACAAGCCTTTAATTTGCTTTGGTGGTTACTAGGTAGGTTTAATTTGGTACAGCTAAGGTTTAGATGCACTGATCAGGTCTGAGATTTGGGAGTGCACTGTGATGGCATCCCAAATCTTCATCAGAGCAAGATCTGAGTGCATGGGAGCACAGTCCACAGGCATGCTGCAAGAGCCGTAAGCCAGCAGCAAATACGATGCTCTTGTGCAAAGTCTTGCGCCCACAAAGTGGCCATGAGCTGCCTTGTGACAGCAGAGGATAAAAGGAGTAAGATGGGGCCAATGAGACAGGACAGGTCCATGGTTTTCACATGGGGTTTTTTTTGAGGGTTTGTTTTTTTATTTGGTTTTTCTTGGGTTTTTTTTTTTCCTTTTGAGCAAGGACTAAAGCTTATACTTCCAAGAGATGGGTTTGCAGTTCTTTATGCTACATCAGTGTTCTTACAGCACCTGTGAGTTAATATCTTGATCCTGGTAGAAACTGTAAGTGGTATATAATGTTCCTATCTCAGTGGTTCAGCTGCATAAAACAAAATAGTAGAAATGGCATCTATGATGAGGAGTGAACTTATAAAAGTCTTTTTGTTTTATATAAGGTTGGTTAATTTATGCATCCAGTTGGTCTCACAAACCTCAATGGGACTGTTTGTGGGAATAAATAGGCTAGGTTTTAATCCCTTAGGTTTTCCTAATAACATCATTATGTCATTTAAAGCATAAGCAGCATTTATCTTGATGACCTCTTGTTATTTGAGATCAAAGTCAGATAAGAGTTGGAAATGAATTCAGCCTAGAAGTCTCATTAAGAAGCCATCTACAATAAGAGTTTCACAGCAGAGTCGTTCTGTATGTTTCATTTTAGTCCCTCACTGCAGCCTTTCCTTCTGGAAATCCACTTCTTGGCTTGGGGGACTAATTACCACCTTTATCGAGAACCTTGTCCTCAAAATGCCTGCACACAGGCTTTGTCTCCTGGCATCACTAGCATCGCTGAATGGGAAATGAATCAAATTTCAAAGACCTAAAGATTTGGTGAATTCTAGCCTTGAGTAAGAAATAATACCTACTTCAAGGCAAGTTGTGAGGGTTTGATAGGGACATGAACAATCCCTTTTAGTGTTAAAGTAATAGTGGAATTAGGTCATGATCCAGTGTCTTTTTCCTAAGGACAGGGCTGTGATATTTATATCAAGAAAAAACATTTATGAAGCTGTGTGAGCCTGAAGCTTCCCACTTTCTTCCCTTCCCACTTTCTTCCCTCCCCACTTTCTGAAGGGACTCATGAGTGAATCTGAAGCTACTATCTCAGTGAAAACCATTTTCATTGTCTAATTCAGATTTGTTATAACATATGGCAGTGGTGGTGGTGATGGGAGAACATCACATTTTGTGAATTAAATTTCAGAGACATAAATAATTCAGCTTTCTTGAGCTTAAAAGAGATCTTCCACTGAGTTCTATTTTTTTATGTACATTGTTAACAGAGGGAAAAAATCACAAAACCAAACCCTAACATTCTGCTTTGGTCTGTTGAATATGTCCAGAAAGTTTCCTTTCTAATCATCTCCCTTTTAATGGGTAAATCTTGCTGCTTGAAAAAAAGGTAGTTGAAGTACTATGTCCTAGGAAACCAGAGTATTTTCCCCTAAGTTATTAACCCTTGCCAAACCAGTGGATGCATGAGTTATAAGAGAGAGTATCTCAAATTACATTAGATACCTATGTTTAGGCAACTGATTTAAGCCCTTTGTATGGTGATGGCAGTATAATTAATTCATACTATGTAATAAAATATGCATAAGTAATTCATACTGTAATGAAAAGTGACATTCTTATTGTCTAGTGCTTGTAGAAAGACCCGGTACTGAAGATGACTTCAATATTTCCTTGTATCTGTTCATATATATGTAGAATATACAAGAATGTTTGAAAGATCTTACTGCATTAGACGTATCATCTATGCAAAGAGTGCAAAGTTGCATTACAAGGTACATAATTGATCTTAGCCTTGAAAACAGTGGTAAAGATGAAAATTCTTCTGAAGTTCTGTTTGTAAGCTCACAGTATGAAATAAAATTTACTGGCAGGTAAGTTTGAAATGGGCACTCCTCAGGGCAGTGAGAATTGGGAAGATTAGTTTAGCCAAAAGGAAGTGACAAGCTAATGCTGAAGAGCATCAGGAGCTGGAAGGCACAGAAATCAGCACTTCCTTCCTTATATTAGGGAGTAATCAGAGAAGACAAGAATGTTGCAGATGCTTTTCAGGATTTTCTTTTCGTTGGTCGTTACTACTGAGAATAAAATTGGAGCAGGGGAATACCAGAGAGTAAAGGTGCAGTGGTCCCTGTGGCAGATGATTCTAAAAAATTCCTCTGTGTGTGTGTGTGAGAGAAATGGAAGAACTCAGGAAATTAAATGTCAATAAATCATTAGGACCAGATGGCATTCATCTGAGATTTCAAAAAAACACAGTAGCAGAGTTACTATAAAAATATGTATAGATTATAGCTGAAAACAACCTCATCTATTAAATGAGAGCAGTTGTCAATAGAAAAGACTTCTTAAAAGACAGGAATAGTGGCAAGAATGATATTGTGGCCATTGAATTTAATCTCCATGTTAGGAAAATAGATTTAGGATTTGATGCCTTACAGTCTTTGACTGGCTCAACAAAAATGTTTAAAACAATGCAAAAAAAAAAGGCTCTGTGGTATTAGAACACAGATAGAACTATTTTTTTTTTTTCAAATGTCTCTTTATATCATTCTTTTTGCAAAGTCTGGTAATGAAATTTGTTAACTAGAGGGTGAAGGTGAAGTTAGATCTGTTCAGAGATTAAGAGAGGGAATTAGATTGCCTGGATTACAAATAGGGAAAAAAACCCCACAAGGACTGGTATCTTTGCGCCAGCATAAGAGGAGGTTATTCATAGGTGGCTGTGGGGTGTAGGGTGTTGGGAAAAACATTCAGAGCCGGGGGCGGGGGGGGCAGAAGAGAGGTGACTGCTGGCACAACAGGAACCTGCTTGTGCAGCCGCACAGGGCACTGGAAATTCCTCAGAAAGCTAGGAATTTGGGCAATGTAATTCAAGATAGGCAGGCGCAATGAAATGCATACTGGAAAGAGCAACTTGTCCAGAACTAAGACGTGTTTTGGGTTAGCCTGCGCTGCCCCTAGAGAGGATAAACGGATGGGAGGTAAGAACCTGTCCCCACTACATCAAAAAGACCTGAGTCCTTCTAGAATAAATTCACCCCCGTGGCTGAAGAGGAGAAAAGCACTGCGTGTCAGGGGGCTGTCTGAGGTGGGGGCGGCTCCCAGCAGCACCAGATGAGCACAGCCTGCCTTTGCTTTGCCCCTGTAGTAATGGTACCCGTGCCCTGCCTGTGTCTCCTTGAGTGTGTATGCAATGCACCAGTTAGCTTAGCACAGGCGTCCGGGTGGCTTCTCTTACCCATCCCAGCGCAAATGTGTAACGAGCACAATTAACCTTACAGAGTGAAATGGCACTGAAGATAGATGCTAAAGATACTGGTGTGGCAGAGAAAGATGATGAGTGGAATACCAAAATGTTGTCCTTTGTTAAGGAGGAAATAGTTGTCTGTTATACTTTTTCACCTTTATTGAGGGATTCACTCGTTTTATTCTGACAAAAAAAAAGGTAAAAGATAGCAAAGAAAAAAGTGAGGGAAGGCTCACCAAAGTTGAGAGGAGTGGTAGAAGGGGGAAAAGAGATTCAGCAATGAAGGCTCAGAGCAACACTAGGAAATCAATTTGTCTCCCTTCCTACGTACAGGCTGTAACTAATGATTTGGAGAATGTTTCTGAAGGAGGTGCTTGCTATAAACCCCAAACTGACTGATCCATTTCACTTCAAAGTCTGTGGTAGGGGTAAAGTCTACTTTATCTTCTCTATTCAGGGTAGCAGTAAAGTCCTTCTCATACTCCTTTCACTCCCAGCAAGAACTCCGCATCACTGACATTCTCAAGGCTAGCTTTGCAAAGCAAACATCTTGAGACTGTTTTTTAAAAGTCAGCTGAGATCTGGTTTCCTCCATGGGATCAAAGGGCTGGACTTCCCACAAAAGATTTATGGGCAACTCTTCCAAATTCTCTGCATTCCACTGAATAGGAAGAGTGCCTGTTTGAGAGTTGGATTGATAATTCGGTGCAGTGGGGATAAAGTATTAACTTCTGATGTTTGCCAAGAATTTGGTATCAGAGCATCCTAGAGGAGTGCAAAGGAGGGTTTCTGTGCCTGACATTACAAAGCTCATCTCTAAAAACAAATATCTCGCAGTTTGGAGTTTCAAAAGAGAGGGTGCTTTTTGTTCTGCTGCATTGGGGGAATTTGAGAGGTCAGCAGAACAGGACTTTCTTCCGCTGTGATTTTTTTCTAATTAGACAAAAGCCAACTTTTCCTCAGAAGGAAAGGCTGCCTTTCCCAGCTCCCTCATTTCCTCACAGAGTGTGCTATTGGCAGAACAAGGACTCGCTTCTGAAATCATTGCTACCAATTATACAGTACAGATAATTCCACCGAGAAAGTGTAGACCAAACTTTATCTCATTAAGACAAAGTCCAGATGCTCCATTTATGTGTGTTTTAAAACCAGCACAGTAAAATCTTCCAGATACATGTAATTGGCAAGAGAAAGCAACAGGGTAATAGTTCTCCTCTTTTGTTTTAAATTAACAATTGTGGTGTATTGTCTCGTCTCCAAATAGAGATCTGAACAAGGACGTGGATTGTACAGCGTGCCAAAAAGACTTTGTGGGTGTACTGTGCAGGAACAAAAGGAAAGGGTTCTGTGGTGGATAGGAGGTGCTAGGAAGACTTTCTCAGAGAGGGTAACTTTGAAAAGAAATCAAGATGCCAAAAATCTGAGAAATAATGTCAAATTATTATCTTTGTTATTTTCAGGGTAGGAGAGGAAATAAATATTCTTTTGGGTCTTTGGCAGGGGAGCATTTCCATCTGTGAGTGGGGGTGGGAAAGACCCGCTCCCAATTATCCAGGCTGTCCAAAAGCCCAGGCGGGAGAGGTTGATGATGACATGGATGTCTTTGTCTCAATTTACAGATACTAGGTAGTATGAATCCCTCTCCTGCCCCATGGGAACAAGCGCTCAGGTAATAGAAAGTAACATTTTACATGGGAAGAGGTTAAAAAAAGCTGCATTTAGACAATTCTCATTGGAAAATTGTAGCCCAAGGCTGTTTCATGAAACTGAAACAGGCTTGGACACACTGAATTACAGAGTAAGGGGAGCCCAGGTAATTAATAGTAAAATCACTCTTAAATATAAATGAGAGTTTAGGATAATGTTTTTGAAATATTCCTTTTTGTAATAACACAATAAAGTGATCTGCACTCCTCACCTTGCAGAGAAGAGCTTATTTAAGTGTCTTCCATTCCCTCAAGACCAGGTTTGAATATTTGGCTTAATATCAGTCATTACTTCCTGAGCACATCAGCAAAGTTTGGCTCCATTTATCCTAAGTGTTGAATTTAGCTGGGACTCTGCAGGCTCTGTTTTGTCCTGGCATGACTGTGGCTGTGATGCAAAACAATAGGTGAGATGTTGACAACGTTGTGGCTGAAGTTTCCCCTTCTTTGGCAGGATGCGGAGCACCCACTGCGGGGCAGGAGATGCTGCTGGCAGGAACGGGAGGAAAAAGCTTGTTGTGAGAGGTCTGTTTGTAAGGCAAATGCCAGCAGACTTGTTTCCATCTCTCGTTTTTAGTAATCCAGTACGGTTTTTAAGTGTGTCTCTTGGAAATCATACACTGGGAGACTGCACGTAGCCACAGCACAGGAGACGGCGCGGAATTGCTCCCTTATCTGTTGATGTTGGCTTCACAAAAGAGCACAGGAGAAACTACAGTCCCAATCTGTCTCCCAGAGGAGGACTGCTAGCAACCCAGTCTTGTGTCTGCACTGCTTTATAGGGCAGTGATTATCTCTCAGGAGTGAATAAAGCTCTCGCAAAAACCAAGGACAAAGTCCCTATTGATAACAGTGAAAGTAGAATCCAGCTTCTGTGATTTAAGTGGTGTGTCTAAGGAGTGGGTCTCTGCCCCAAATAAGAAAACCTCTAACTTTTAAAGCTTGTTTGCATTCATCTTTACAGGCGATCTGAAACAGGTATTATAAGCATCCCAGTTCCCTGAACTGCTTTGCAGGGGAAGTGCCAAGTGCAGCAAACCTTCGAGTTGTTTCTCTTGCCTGCTGACTCAAAGGCTGCCTCTGATATTTGCTGATGCAGCAAAGGAGCGGGTCCCCTTTGTGCTTAGAAGGAGCTGCAGCAGTGATCTTCACAGGGTGGAAATCCGGGCACAATTTACCGCCCCTGCCCCTGGTGGCATCGCTGGTGGTGAAGGAAAAGTGACACATCTTCGTTATGCCATCAGGATGCGCTCTTCTAGGGACAGGGCTTAATTGGCTTTGTAGGGTGGTGGGAAGGAAGGGAGGGAAAGTGTGACAGCTGTTTCATTAGACGGGATGTTGAATAAAATGGTTTAGAGACTGCACCCCCCAGAGTTAACCTTTCCTGCCTGCATTTCAAAGCTCAGTTGTGAGGTTAGGTTTGAAAAGGCTGATGGGGTGGGGAAGGGCAGGTTAATGTATTTTATTAGAGTCAGCTAAGGAAAAAAAAATAAGCTTTTCTTTTGTGATGACCTGAATTATTCTCTCCTACTATAAATTAAATGACAGCTCACCTGGGAGAAGAGAGAGGGGATTTAAAACCAAATAACGATTCGTAAAATCCATTGCTGCAAGATAAATAAGTTTTGAAGAACATCTAGTGCTAGACCAGCTTCACTATGTGCAAAAAGCCTTATAGCTAAAAGCCATTAAGTCAATTAATACTGTACAATACATCAGAGCCAGTTCATGCCGACAGAAGGTCAGCTCAAGGGAACGATGCCCTGGCCCAGCTGATGTTAGCTAAGATGTCATGTCCCAGGGCACCATCCCAGCAGCATAGGGCAAGATGTGGATCCTGGTTGAGCAGTCTGGGTTTTGTGGTTTGCAGCTGGCTACCACATAGGCTTTTTCCTCTGACTGCTATCTCCTGGCATTTACTTCTGCACATTTTCTGGCTTCTAGGTCAGCATAAATGTCTTTTTGTCAAAAACCTGCACCACCAGTTCCTTGTTGGAAGGTGCCCGTAGGGCTCATCTTCTGACCTAGGGAGCCATACCGCTCTGTTTTGTGTTCCCAGATTCCACCAGGTTCTGCTGTGCTTCGCACCGGTGTAAATCCGGAGGAAATCTGTAGCCTATCACTTTACACCGAGGAGATGAGGGAGACCCACTGCAGCGAGGGCATTGTACAAAATTAAGTAATAAGTCAGCCTGGGTCTCCACTTGGCCTTGTCAAAGGGCAGGCACAGAGACATGCAGCAGGGAGGTGGGGTGAGGTGGGGGGTGGCAGGCTCAGTTTGAATGTTTGCCCTTTGAATTAATTCTGGTTGACCTACTTCAGCAATGATTGAAGAATTTTTTATTCAGTTTGCCCTGATCTATCCCCTGGTGAGCGTGCGCTTGTTATTTTTTAATGAAACCATTTTCACAGCCTGTTGTTTTAGGTGTTGCGAATGGAGGAGAGTGAGGTTATTTTTTTGTTCATATTCTCTTTTTCGTTTCTTCAGGGTTCCCAGCGCCACGCGGTTGCTTTTAACTGCGTGCGCACAGAGCACCCCTCGTTCCTCGCTCTCGGCTCAGCAGGATTGTTTTCACAGCAGATAAAAATAGTGTAAAGATATAATCAATGATTAAAAAAAACCCCACAACTCTCTTGCAGGAGTCATAAACGAATATTTTTGTCTTTTCCTGTGAGTCATGTGCAAGTAGACTTGAGGAACGTCTTGCTCTGGCATTAGGCTTCTCTGGAGCATTGGTGTTTGAGCCTTGAGACTCAGACTATATGTAGGATGGGATGCACTGAAGTAACTGTGAAAAAAAGCTATTAATTTACACTCTGCACTTAGGTCAGACACAAAGGACTTGCCATACTGGATGAGATCACTGTTCCATCTTGCCTTCTGTCCTGAGGAAAGTGCAGCATCTCTCCTCTCCCATCTCAGCATGTACATTCACATTATGCCACCAGGGCTGATTCACTGCAAATGCAGCACCAAATGGTGAGATCCTGAGGTCCCTTCATATTTGGGAGCTTCATAAGTATTGCACTTACTCTCCACCACTCTGGAGCTTTTGTTGTGCAATGAAAGAAGCTCGAGGCATGACTAATGGCTTAGTGAAGGCGCAGATCCAGGGCTGATTGCCTTTTGTAGATATTGCTTTGGCTCTGAAGTAGCAGGTATGGTAAGCAGAGACTTGAGGTTTTTGTTAGCGATCAACAGCTGAAGCTTTTTTTTTTTATCACATGAAAAGCTGACAGGTTTGATTTTGTTAAGCAACAGGAAGGAGGGTTCAGAGACTCCCATGATGTGCCATTCCCTGCCTGTTTGCCCTCCTTTTGCAGAGCAGGGGTAAGTTCCAGCAAGCATGTAGGTTAAAAAAATTATCTTGGTTCCTTTTTGTATTTTGGATTTTTTTTTTCTAACTTTAAGCAATTTCCAGGTTTCTGGCTATGAAAGAAACATGAAAAACATTAGTTCTAAACAACTGAATTTTAAATAAAAAGGCCCTCACTTTGTTTAGTGAATGCTTCCCAGGCAACTGGCATTGATCACAGTTTCAAATATCCATACCAGCTTAAAAGAAAAATTGACCAAATGCCAGTAACCTTTTTTCAACAAAGAAATAAATAACACTTCCAGAGAGGAATAACATCTTATTGTTATTTCTTGTATCGTATCACTGTGATCAGCTACATGAATGAAGGGACATAAAAGTTGAATGGGAAAAAAAGAAGCCTTTCTCTTAAACAAAGACATACAGCTTTATTCCTCCTTCTCAATCTAACTTGCCAGGAACAGGTTCCATAATGGGACACTATTATCATCACTTTAATCTTGTTTAAATTCAAAATTCTTCCTGCAAGCCTCAAGGCCTAGAGCAAAGACCTTCAGTAAGTTAGCTTAAGAAAGCAGATTGCTTATGAATCACTTCTTATAGTCTATAAAATCCTTTGTAATTTACAGAACAGCTGTCCATAATAAAACATCAGAAAAGCTCTGCTTTGAGTCCTTAGACTGAAATAAACACAACGTAGAAATACACAATTATGCGGAACACATTTAGAAATGTGCAGGTGCCAGCTATAAGCTTTTCACCTCTTTACTGCTAAAATATCTTAATGTAACAGGTTAGAACAGGATGCTGGATTAAATAATAGCCCATAAACATATACGGAGGAGCATCAAAGTGTTCAAAGATCATCCACTGGGGATTCTAGAAAAAAACTCACAATGTGACCTCTAATGAATTTGAGAGGCGGAAAGTCTTTCTAAGTGCTGGTTCTGTTAAATCATTGAGCTTCAGATTTTTAAGCCACTCTTCTTTTTGCTGTTCTTATAAATGAGTTCCAGGATGTTTTCAAGGTTAAGAGAGGAGTTGCTGTAACATTTCGACCTAATAGGTGTTCACTTAGCATATGTTGGCCATGAAGAGGACAAATGGAGCCTTTTCATCCCATGGCTGTTTAGAAAAATAGCATTCATGATACTGATCCCACGTAAATGTCTTCATAACTTAAAGATATGCTTCTTCGAAATGAAATTTGCTATAAAGTCAGGTGCCAGTTAAAACAACATTGATGCTTGTTTCTGTACCACCTTTGTTCCTTGAAGACCTCAAACTCACTTTGGCATCACAGACCCATCCATAATTTACTGACAGATCCTAGGACATGGCAGGATGCGAAATAAAATAATGGACCTGAAGACAGGCTTTTTTAAAGAAGAGCTCTTACCTCCATTGGGAGCAAATGTTGCTTCTTGTTATGCTCTTTCTGGGATTCTCCAGAATGGACTTCTGTTTTGAGTAATTTTCCTAGGTTCTCTAAGGAAACCAGCTCAAAGTTATTGTGGAGATTTTTTTAAGGTCCTTTATATGAAACACGGGTTAACTTCAGCCATGTCTTTTCTGTCTCATCAGATGAGACTGATGAGAGAAGATGGTTATGTCGTTATATAAGGACCTTGTATTATATATTAACAGAGAGATGTAGGTTTGTTTCTTCTGCCCAATGTTAATAAATAGATGAGACAGGTGGATTTTTTAGGGATCTCTTAGTTTGCTCAGCACACACTGTAAGATTCTTGCAATGAACAGGCATAGCTTTCTGGAGGGTAGGAGGTGTGTGTGCTTAACTAGTTGAAAAAAATATGTTGAATCCTGTTGCAGAACTACAGCAACACTTTCGTTGGAAAAGCAACAGGAAGATCTGTTGAGGACAGATTTCAAACCAGATTTTACATGTTTTCTGTTCAAGACCTAGTAGCACTGTTACCCAAATGGTGGCACCAAGAGTGCATTTGTGCTCTGACCAAAGGAACTATGGTAACAGCAAAGACCCAATTCAGGAAGTTAACTGTAGAAAGATTTTCATTCTAGGTTTCAAAAAAAGAGGAAGAAAAGCTTGGCACTTCATATACACCTTCTCCCTTCGACCACTTCCATAGCCCAAGACTCTGGTACATATCCCATGTCAGTGAGCAGGCTGAGTGTAGGAGGAAGGAATGTCACAAGCCACAGGAGTTAAGATTATGAAAAAAAAAAAAGATAAATGCAAAGAGAAATGTGAAGTTAAGATGTAAAAAAAAAAAGGGAATGTGAACAAAAGAGAGCGAGTGCAACAAATATCCCATGTGCTTAGGCTTAGCCAACTAAATACCTTCAGTAAGTAATTATTTCAATTTCTTACCCCTTCTGTTAATATTTCTCATTATTTTCCCAGTACCATCCAATCTCATATCTTCACCTTTGTAGTAATCATAGCTCGAGCTGTTATTTCCTTTAAAGAATGATGAATTATTTAGAATAGGAGAAGGGAATTAATGGGGGAAAAAAGAATGGGTGCTGAGGGGAAATAAAAAGAGTTTGGGGAAGGATGCATAGAATCTGACCAGAGCTACAGACGCATTTTGTGTCCTCATGTGTGACAGGATATCCCTAAAGATGGTTCTGCCAGGAAAGATTAAGTCATGCTTGGGAAGAGGGGCTCAACGGTGGGTTTAGTTATTGAATAAGTGCAGCAACTCTCCTTGGCTTTCAGGATGTTTTAGCTATCTATTCTTGATAAACACAGGCAGAAAGTTAAAAATTATATAGTTTCCAGTTGTGGTCAGTGCCCTGTACTGATAAAGGGATTCAGGACTGTCAGTCTGGGGTTTTAAGGGTTTCATTACTGTTTTCTATAAAGCATCGGGGTGGCTAATTTTTATTTTTTTTTCCTACTAAACTGGGCAGATTTCCGTGAACACCACCCCCTGTGCCTGTTCTCCACCATTTTCCTGATAGTGACCTGATGCTGGGTCATGGTTGCAGTTCTCCCTGTGGCATGCAAGAGGTAGTGCTAAGCAGTTACAGTTTGTGGATTGGTAATATTCACAGTAGCTTGTTTTCATTTTGTTAAATTCAAGCAATTAGTTTGTCCATCTGACATTTTTCTGACTTTCAAATCAGGTGTTTCAGACATGCACCTCCTTTTTGAATTCTTAGCAGCTCTATCAGTTGAGCTGAATATGCCGAAAGCTCCACTTACTAAATAACATTGGTGGCAAAAGTTAGCAAAAGCTTTAGTGTTGATGCCCTCATAGCAGAGAGTCTTCAAGGGGGAATGTAGCTTGAGGTAGGCAATCTCTCTTCCATGCTGACCAGTGTCTGCACAATTTAAAGTTGGCCAGGGCCTAGTGAGTATGTGGCACGCTGGAGCAACACAAGCTGGAGAACCTGAGATGGCCTCAAAAGGCCATCTATAAACACCCATGGGTGTCTGGAGATGGCCAAGGTGAAGGACATGAATGGTGAGAACAATAGCTCTCTCCCACACCACCCTGGCTGCAACGTTGTGCAACACAGGAGACAGCAATGCACACTGGGTGTGGTTTACTCTCCCCTGGCCCAGCAAGGGCTGACAGTGTCAAGGTACCATATATCTGTTGCTCTCACGCACCCTAAAACTCCACAGTTTTGGCTGTTCGTTTGTCTTTATTCGATGAAGAAACCGCAGCCTTCCTCCGTTATCAGACCATGCAACATCTGTTTCAGTTTATTAGCTAATTTCCTACAAAATTGGGAGGCTTTAGTCTGCTGAAAATGAAGTTTCTGCTATCAACAGCTGCCAGTGGAATGTGCTTTTGTGGAGCATCTCGTGCCTTTGCACAGAACTTGCTCAGATTTTTAATTAAACCTCTCTGGTCCAGAGAGCACGCTGAAGGTGTGAAGCAGGAGCAGAGCTCATGTCAAAGGTGTCTCTTACATTTATTTCCTATCCAAATTCTGACTTTCCTGTTACAAGTCTGGTGAAATTTTATTTTCCTTCTCTTGTTAGCTTCTGCCACCATCTCAACCTTCCTTCATCTTAACAACCTCATTTTTCAAAGCCACTGCTTAGTCGAGGCAAAGGCTTGCTAATAGGGTTGCTCCTGTACTTGATCCACTAGCTGTGAAAGAACTACCTTCTTGAGGTGGTTTTTAGTCAGTCTTGCTGTGCTTGGTGGTAGACCACTAGGACAAAATAAAGCTACCATGCTGCCCAGGAAGTAAGCTGAAACTATCAGCTCTGACAGAAAGTATCTGCCTGGTATTACTGTTTGTATATATTTCACTGTGGTAGTGTCCTCCAACTCAGCAGCTTGAGGAGCACAGCATTAAATTTCGCTGTTGCTGTTATTTTGAAATATATCAACTCCTGTGTCGATGCATCCTAAAGTGACAGGTTTAAAATACGGCATTGTTCTCGTGTCCTCCTTTCCCAGATGCAAAATATCGCTCTCTTTTTGAACTCCAGCAAGTGCATGTACAGAGTAAAATACCGAGCTCTCCTCACCCTCCCATCTGCAGATTAGTCTCCATATGTTACACTTTAAGATGTAATTTAATAACTAAAGGGAATTAATACATTAAAAAAATTGGGCATGAATTTTTAGTGCTGGTAGAAGGTGCCAGATGGACAGGCGGTGGAGAGGGAAGACCTTTCTTTGTCACCAGAGGCCCTAAAACTGAAGTAGCAACACCACAAAGCCCCTCACGTTGCCTGTTAACGTGCCTTTATCTCCCTCCTTAACCCATCACTGAGCTTTTCTTTGGGATTTCCTCCAGACCCAGGCTTGACAGAATTTTTTTGGCTCTTCAGCTGTCTGTCTGTCCATCACCCTGCCCCAAGCAAGGGGAAATCAGTTTGACACTGGGAGGAGGGGAAAGCAGTGCATTTGGGCCGGATGGGGAAGCATCCACTACTCTTGGGCTGGGAGATGGTTTGTGCACTTGCTGGGAAGAACACAGGCAGAAGCCAGCAATTACCGAAGCCCTTCTTGGGTGGCTGGCACTTTCTGCAAGGATACAAAGGCAGCTGCAGATTAACAGAACTAGCACTTTAAGCACATCTAGTCTGCATTGATACAGTCTGTGCTTTGCTGAGATTGCCAGAGTATTATGCAGCAGAAGTCTGTTTGAAACCTGGATTTATGTAACTAATCCACTAAAATACTGTAATGAAGAGTGCATTGAGCTTTTAATCAAGAAGTGGCCTTTATAGCTATAAAATCATTGCACAATAGTATTATGTAACACGATTGCACATTTTTTTAAAAAAAAACAATGGTTCAGTACTGATGGCTTTTGCTATCTGATTTTCTTCCTCCTAAATCTGTTATTCACTATGTTGGTTGTTTCTCGGAGGATGCTTTTAGGTAGCATCATGGGTAAGGCTTGCCATGTTTATATAAAAACAGGTTGCCGACATTATGCAGTCTTCATTGAAAAGAATCTGTGTTTCTTTACTGAATATTGAGTATCGGCACTGTTTTTGTGACCATGGTAAAGTGAAGCAGGACTCTCCTGAGTTTCGTTCAGCTGTTGAACTTCCTTGTAACAGTCAGATTTCATGTATTTTTGATAGAAGCCAACCATTGATCATAGAAAGCCTGAAGTTTTAGGAGAGATTTTGCTAGTCCAGTTGTTAAAATAATGAAAACACAAATGAACAAAATACAATAGATAAAAACATGGTTTGAGGGCAAGCTAGTAAAGTGAACCCCCTTTATCCCCCCAGTGCCGCTGCAGCTCATTCTGAGTCACAGAGAACTGCCAGCCAGAAGCTGTGACTGCAAGCATGTGTGCTTCATGTATAGGCTAAGGGTTGGAGCTGGGTCAGCTATAGCTGAAGCCCTTATGTCAGTGGCACACCCCGGGTTATTATTTTTTAATCTTCTTTGATGGAGCTTTTTACACCTACATGACACGGTGAGAATTTTTGTAGCTTTCTTACCAAGCTGTGCAAAGGTAGCTGTGCAAAAAGAGGCGGAACAAATGTGTGCAATTGGGTGAGCGTTTTTTTTCCAATTCAATTTAATACTTGTCGTGGTTTACAGGAATTCAAGTTGGTAACAAAGAGCTTATAGGCAGCATTTTATGTAAACATATGAACAACAGAAACGGTTACTGGAAGTTAATGGAGTAATTATAAATGGATGTGATAAACATAACTGTGTAGATAAATTCTCACATTTTTTAATGTCTAAGAAAATATAGCTTTTCCATTAAGGATGATAAATACATGATTGTAGTTACCCACATCAGTTACTGCCCAATGGTGGCTACCAATTGACAGTATTCTTGCTGTGGTGTTCGACACCTGCCTTGGGTGGCCACAGAAAAATGTCACACCTTGTCAGGGAGCATGTAGAGGCACATCAGCTTGAGGTAGTTATCCTAAATTTTTTTAAAAAATGAAGTAAATTTTCTGGTGACTAATGAGTTTGCTTGGCAGGGCTGCTTTCTGCCATCAGTAGGAGGCGTATTTGGCCAAATATACTTCTGAAAGTCCTGCTTCAGAATGATTTACCCAGCGTTAGGAGCTATGTCCCAGCCATGCAGGCAGGTATAGGATGCCACAGAGGTGCCACATTTCCCTGGAGCCTGTACCGTTTCTGGGTGCCTGGCTGTGATGTGTGCAGGCCTCACTCCCAACACAGCCTCTGCCAGCTCGGAAAGCAGGGCAGCCTCCTTAAGATATAAAAAGTTGCCCGTTGGCTCTGAGGGTGCCTTGTGTGCACCTCCTAATGCTGGCAAGGACTGCAGCTAACCGCTGCTAAGCTTGTGCCCCCTGTATTACTCCTAGGCACGGGATCCGTTGCCTGCATGTTTTTGACCAGTCTGTGCCCAGCTTTGGCTGCTGCCTGTGATAAATACATTTAGCAAGTGAAAAGTGACCCTTTTCTAAAGTCATAGTGTTGCACCCACACCCCTTATCTCAAAAGGAAACACCAGGCAAAGTAGGTGGGGAGTTAAATTAAGTTGCTTTTAATTGCCTTATTGCCAGAGTACCTGCAGCCCAGCTTTGATGCCGTGCTGCGTTTCAGAGCAGTCCTTTCACGTGCGCTGCGCTCAGTGTTTATCTCCCATTATCATACCCTACTGACAAGATATTGACTAGAAATTGCGGCAAAGACGTGACAGGCGATTCGAGGAAGCGTTCAGACGCCCCTAGTAAGTTAATCAGCATTTGATACTTTCAGACTCCCTGTACTAAGGGCTGGCAGACTGATGGCACGCTGCCGCCGCAGTAAATTGTTTCCCCTTCATGGGAAGTGTGCAGCAGCACCGTAATTTGGACGATGGAGCGTTTGACAGCTAACCCGTCACGCGCGGTGCACCCCGGGGAGCTGCTCACCCCCCGTTTTGCATGCAGCCAAGCGCTGATGAGGCAGGGGCTAAATAGGAGAATCATTTTCCAATCAAGCAGCAGCGTGGCTATTTATCCCATTGCCGAAAGGGTCTCTGTCAAACCCCACTGCCTGGAGGACATTCTCTTGGCGTGTTTATTCAAGTAAGCCCTGTGCTTGGCTGGTTGTTCTTTATGCATCAGGTGTTGTAGGCTTTTGCTTTCTCTTTTTAAAAAAAAATTGGCTGAGGAGATAGGGAAAATGGTAAAAGTCTTTGCTGATGTATGGTCTCATCGCATTCATTAATGCAAGGTGGCAGGATGACAGATACTGGGAAAACTGTGCCGGGTCTGTGCAGCCATGCAAAGGGAATCTTGCCAATATTTAATAAAAGAAAGAGTGATGAGACAAAGAATGTATGTACATGGGCTCACGTGGTTAATCGGTGCTTGGCTTGTCCAGATGTTGGAGTATTTGAGTAGCTTAAAGAGTGACCTGTAAGCAGAGTAAACAGGGTTATGTATGTGCTGTTGAGGTATTAATTTGAACTTCCCAAGGGATTTAAAATCCAAAGTAGAACTATGATTTTACAAGTGATGGAGATTTGGATTATCCAGGTCTTAATATAACTATTTCTTTTTCATAGAGCACGTGATCTGTACTCTGCGCAGAAGCACTTACATTCTAGAACTACTGGGAAGATCCTGCAAGAAAAGATGAACTTAAACAGTATTATTAGGAAGCAGGGGGAGTGAGGGAAATGCAGTTTCCAAACAATAAAATTCCCCTGAATTATTTTACATTTTGCATCAATTGCACAGCCTTTCCCTGTACGTTAAGTTTAGTAATTTATTACTCTATCACTGCAGTACTGTGGGTTTTAACTGTTGGGTTTTTTAAGTATTTCTTTGAAAATAAAGTTAATATATAGTTTGAAAAGTGATAGTTTAGGACCTTACAATGGTCAGAGATCAATTAATCTTCCCCCAGTGTTCATCCACAATTTTCTACAGACATTTGCAATTTTCTTTAAGTCCAAACGTTCTGCATACAGCTACTTGCTTTCTTGTCTAATCCTTTATTTTCTTCACCAAGCAAAAATCTTTTGGATTAATCGTGTTAAAAAAACCCCAACAATTTGCAGTCATAGAAATTCAGTTTATTTCTTCTGAATTTGTTAGGTCTGTTTTAGATTTATACCTAGGCAAAATTAAAGCAGAATTCAGCTCATTATGCCTGTACATATGCACATATTACATTATGAAGCTATTTATTACTAACATTTCTGAGACAGTGAGCTCGGATGTCCTGATAACTCAGACATGCTGATCCAATAACTTTTGGGAATACTCTACCTCCTTTGGTCACCTGGCTTTTCTCCTGGGTATTGTCTTCTTATGCTTTAATGCAGCTCTTGCTCAGTTGTGTCATTTTTGCATCACTGAAGCCAGCACTGTAACCTTTAGGAAGGTGGCCAGGGTCTAGTATGCAAAGTGGTTTTACTTCAGTTCTTAACCCAAACGTGGGTCATTGTCCATGTGCAGAATCAGTGAGTGTCTTAATATTTCATCTTAATTTTTGCCCGTTGCAAATTGATTGTATATATCAGTATATCAGAAGTTCAGTAAAATCTATGAGAGGTCTTTCCAAGTAAATGTTGGAAATCTATGTCATTTTCACAGAATTACTTCTTGAATTATTTCTTGAATCAACTAGTGTATCTCAGAGATTGAATACTTCAGCATAGAATATTAGAGGCTGGAAAAGACCTCCAAGTTGGTCAAGTCCAACTGTCTGTCCAATACCATCATGTCAACTAAACCAAGCCCTGGAGTGCCGTGTCTACATATTTTTTGAACACCTCCAGGGATGGTGACTCCACCACCTCTGTGGGCTGCCTATTCCAATTCCTGACTCAAGTTTTACTATAAAAATTGTAGGTTAGCAAAGATCATATATGATTGCATCATATGCAGTAGTATATGTCCATCAGATCTCATGGGATGTGTAAGATCCTTGAGTCTGGTGCTTAAAATTTCAGTTTAAAGTATGTAGAGACACTGGAAATAATCCTTCCTTCTGAAGTTAGGTTGAAAAATGTAAATCCTAAAACCTGTCCTACTTCCTGTCTTCCCCCACAGTCCCTAAAATATGCCTATATGTTAACACATGCACCTGCCTCCTTTGCAGACATGACCTATTTTTTAAGTTACATAAAAGTCTATGTTGCACTAGGTTTGGTCCTGCAAGCAAGACCTAGAAATTGTATTTGGGTTATACTGCAGATCCAAGACCACAAATCAGATGTGGGCTCTAATGGGCTAAACAAACTCTTAACCCTGCCTAATCCAGTGCTGTGGAAAGAAGGTGTGGGCTTGGGCTGTTGGTTTTTGACTGCCCATTCACAAGTCAGTAAGCCTGGACACTGGATAGCTCATAGCATGCCCTCAACATCATAACCTATAGCAATTTTCTTGCTTATGCTGAAGAAGTGTATGATAAAGACCTGAAAGAAGAAAGTTAAATAGGAATGATGCAATGCTGTCCAGTTCCCTTTTCCTGTCTTTGCCACTCTCACTCAAGGGCTGTTGAAGACTTCTTGTTTGGGATTAGGTATGAAGGAAGAAAAGGAGTTACAGTATCTCTGCTGCCTTGTGACTTCATTGCCCCATCATTTAAGAAACTAGAATGTGGTTTCCATAGAAGCTCAGAATCTGAGGGATATAAAGTTATTGTTTTAAAAAGAATAGTGCACTGTTGACTCACAGGATTGTTTAAGCTGAGAACATAGCAAGACTCTCTTGAGATACACAACACAAATCTCTTGTTTTGTACAAAACAATATGGTGATTTTAAAATGTAAAGCTACATGGGGATTTTTAAAAACAGTCAATCAAAACACTTGTTTTCTGGCAACAGTGATTCACACAGGTTCTTTAGCAACCTCTAAATGAAATGCCAAATGCCAACATCAGGAAGGGTCTGCACATGCTTCTAGAAGCATTTATATTTTTCAGACAATGTGACACTTGTGGGTGTCTGATGGTGTTTTTTTGGAAGAGGGTAGGGTGTTTTTTTAGAGACATGGAAAGGTTTATCTATGCCATGGCTGCATGCTATTTGTGGTATGTCATAACCTTATCTTCTTAGCAGATTTTCCAATCATGCACAGTGTGCATCTGTGACTGAGACAAAATCAATGCTTATAGATTTAGCTGTGTAATCCTATCGCTTGTCCTCCTAGATATGATTTGAAATGTAAAGTTCGTTAATGTTTAAATGAACTCAGAGGCCTAGAGTCTCTAGAGGAGTTTTCAGTTTCTTAGAGAGCAATCCATTTCTTACCTCTTGCGCGCCCCCCCCCCCCCCCCCCCCCCCCACCTTGTCACTGTCTGCCTTTGTGTCTCCTTAATCATTTAAGACTCTGGAACACTTAATCATGCCCAAAGTATATATTGAAAGAAAAAAGCAAAAGCATTGCTAATCATGCTACCAATAGTTTCTTAAGCATGTGAAATGCTTGTACTCCCCTGTATGAATCAGAGTTAGGAAAAGTGATGCAGAAAGTGAGTAACTGGCTTTTACCGCTTTGTCATAAAATATTGCTCCCCAACAGCTACTATTACCTCTTTCAGAAAACACTATGTACTTTTCATTACTCTATCTTCACATTACTGTATCTTCCCTGTTACAGCAATAAATATTTAAAGGAACTTGGGCGGGGCGGGAGGTTTATTTTATTTTTCTTGTTTTCAGTTTTAACAGAACATATATACTAATACCAGGAAAAAAGAGATTGTTTGGGGGTACTTTGAGGCAAAAAGTCCTCTATGAATTTCTAGAAGTGGGAGAGAAAATAATTTGGGGACTGAATTTTGCTAATCCTGAATTTATAACCATCTGTTACTTGCGTGGATTGCAGTGGCAAGGAGCCAGGCTTGTTCACCTAAGTAAAGAAGCGGACTACTTGGGAGGACATAATTGGGTATTTTAAAAGCTCACCTGACATGAGTGCTTGGATGCTGAGAGCAGTGATTAATTACTTTCCGTCTCTCAAAGCCCAACCAGAGACAAAATGCTGTTTCATTGCACTGATGTTATGCACTTGAATGGATTAAACTGCTGGATGGGGCCCTGATTTCTAATATTCTCTGCACATTCAGTGTCTTCCTACACTTTCTCTCATGCTTGCCTCCGGGCTGAGCATTATTTTTGAATGGGAGCTGCTCTGAAGTTTGGAAATGGGGTTCACGTAGCAGAGCTGTGTTTGCCACTGTCAGCATAGACTGTCAAGCACAACTGCTTCAAACACATCAAGCTCAGGCCTAGGGTTCATGTTCTTCATGTTTATGGCCTTTGGCGGCTCTGGGGAAGGTTTGACTCTGGATTGAGTTTGTTCCCATCCAAGCTCCCCTTCCCTTGTTTCCCACCAAGTGAAACTCCCCCTGCGGGGGCATCTCTGGAAGTGCTTGGGCATGTTGAGAGGTTCACCTGTGTACATCTCCCCAGTCAGGGGACAAGCAGCTACACAGGTGAAAATTTCTTTCAGGTTTCTTCAGCTTGAATCCTCAAACAAACCAGCACATAATCAATTTTTTTTTTTTTTAAACCATGGTGGGGATTAATTCCTGTAACTCTTAGGAAGTGAATCCTCAAAAATGTGTTTGTACGTGTGTATGCACTTGCAGGGGAAACAGTCAAATCATGGTTATCCCACAAGCTTCAGTATAAGTAGGGCCTTTCAAGGACTCCTCAGACCAAATGCAAGGAAGAATCAGAGAGAGGGTTTTAAAATGTCATTGTAGATTGGGAATTTGGAGGATTTTGGAGTCAAATAGTGAGATTCAATGCGTTTTGTTCTGCCCAAATGAACCATTCTTTGTGATAACATAAAGCAGTGCAGAGTGCTTAACCTTTGTTTTAACTTACACTGTCAGTGTGCTGGTGATAAGGAGAGAGAAGGATTTGGGGGACTTTGCAGATAGAGAAATTCAGGAATGTAGGTGTTACACTTGCTTGGGCCATGCCAAGTGGCATTTAGGGACAAAATGCAGGGAGCTGAACAGCATTAATGGAAAACAGGGTCTATTGAGTTGCTTGAGGGACTTAAAATTGGACTAGAGGCTCTGTCAGAAATCAGGTATTTGCATGCAGTGCTGTTTGTGCCTGTGAAAATAATCTGTGTTAATAATTGATTGTTCAATTAGTAAAGCAAATGTTACAAAGTTAGACAGCTCTGTGTGCCGGTGACGACAGGAATATATTTGACTACAGCCCATTATCAGTCTAAGGCTGAGAAACATTATCCCAAGAAAACCCCGCTTGTTATTCCTCTTGCTTATCCTTTTCTTCCTCTGCCACTTAAAATGGCCTAATACAGGCAGACAGTAAGTACATGCAGTGAATAACATTAGATGAAGATGTAGCTATGCTTATTGTATTGCTGGAAAGAACGCGAGACAGCATAAAAGGCCCCAGAGCTGTCTAGGCAGGGAGAGATCAGAGCTCCAACTTCTTCTGCAGATCTTAAGGAGGAAAAGCAAGCTGGCAGGAATTCTTGCAGAGGGGCACAGAAACAACATCTGCTGTTTTATCTTGCTTGCCCTTGTAATGTTGTTATGTCCAGAGTGATGATGTGCTATGCAGAAGAATGTGGAAACTCTGGTGTAAGCAAATGTAACTTTTTGACAAGCCCTGGAAGCAGGTGGATGCAGGTACAGATTACTCCCTTCACAGCACGAGGCTTTTTTAAAAGACGTTTGAAAAAGTTCAAATAAATCCTTTTCTTGGTGGCTTATCTTACAGAACAGTGCATGCAGAGTACACTGGACAGGTTTTCTAAATCTGCTGCCAGAAGTTTGCAAATCCCTTATCAGAAGTTACGCAAGAGCTGGGCCTCTGCTAGTTACTCTATTCAAAGTTTGTGTACAAGTAACACACCAGTAATCATCCTTCTGATTACAACTAGCAATACATGGAGTAGCTTTCCTAGAGGCTTTCCAAAAGAAATATGTGACCGTTAATTAACTAATCCTCCCTGCACGCCAGCCAGAACAGTCTGGTGGATGTAAAAATGTATTATGACCATTTTTCAAGGGAAGGTTGCAAGCAAAAGGAGGCAGCTTGATAAATGGGTGGAACCAACTTAATAAATGGCTGTGGCCTATATTTGTGTCTCTACTTTGGGAAAGTGTGATCTGGTCCCGCAGCCCCGCTAGCTCAGTCAGCATTTTTCAGGCTGCTGCCTGGCCGCTTGGGAATTCAAACTTCACATATTTTTGTGCCTTCGAGTTTCAGGAAAGTAGTTATTTAGTTACTCTGCCTACTGCTTATTACCTCAGTGCTTATGCTATGGGGAGGTGCCGGCATGCGCACCTGGGGAAGCACACCTACACCAGCAATGGCCCGTGGCCCGCAGTGGGAGAAGTGTGTGGGCACAGAGGGCTGCAGTCGATGATGTTTTGGGGTAGGTCCAGCGGGTGTCTTGACATCAGGAGGGAGGAGGCAGAACTAAGTGTGTTTATGTAATGAATGTTGGGAAGAGAGATGTGATTAATAAAAATCATTATGAAGCTGAATATGTACGGAGTTCCTAAAGCTCATTTTAATAATACCAGAAGGCTTTGGGTCTTTAAATAATGGCACTGACAAGAAGAGTCAAAAAATAATGATGCGGTAGCGAAAGGCAGTGGTTTATTTTATTGTAAGAAGTGTTGTACTTAAGCCTTCAAAGATCTTGTGCTGAAGGAAATGGCATGGCAGTTTGGAAGGAAGTAGAGGCAGCCATCAGAAGCGGGTCTGCTTCTTTCACTGTTTTGCACTGTTTTTCTCCATCTTCCTTTGTGATTTTCTAGACCCTATACTTGCCAGTGTAGGAAGATTTAATAGGTGTTTGTACAGCATGTTTGGGCTTGGTTCTAATTGTAGTATTTGAACGTTACCAGAACAGAACTAATAAACAATAATTATATCAATAATAGAGCCACACAGACACATGTATAAAAGTTTGGAATGCTGAAATAAATCTCAATGAGATTAATTTGTGGGTAAGGTATATAATCAGGCTTATAGTAAATTGCAATGGTTTTCTGATATGTGCCTCTGCTGATCACATAAAAATCCCTGTCACTAGTCCAGAATATAAAGTAGCTTTGCTGTACACATTTTTCTATACATACTCTAACATCGATGCAGAACTGAAAGCAAACTGTTTTGTGTTAGAGATTGCCGTAACTTTGACAAAGCAATTTCACAATTCCAACTGAATTAATAAAAAGCAGTGGTAACTATTTGCAATTCTTTGCATGTTTTGCAATATTAGAAGTCTTAAGGGGATGGTAGTAGGTGGAAACAGACTGCAAGGAAGTTTCTCAAAGGTGTGATAAATTTTTGTATGCCTCTCAGATTTTATGCAGTGCCTTTCTACTCCATGCATAGTGTTCTTCTACTGCTTACGACTTAGACATTTGTCTAAAAGGGGAATAAATTAGCTGAGAAGAGCAGTTGATGGAAGTGGATCAGGACCTTGGAGTGAACGTTCATGGTGTCTCACCCTTCTCTTCAAAGAGATAGTTCAGTGAGGAGAAAGCAGGTAAAGGGTCAAAGTTATGACAAACTTGTGGAAAGGTTCTGAAAGTTACATTTGGGTTCAGTTATAAGGGGTTAGCAGACGTCACGTGCCACTGGCATTTATTAGTGAATTTAATGTGTCCTTCAGCTCAGCTTGAAGGGACTTTGCAGAGCTGCAGATTATTGATGGCAGGTGTGCAAATGAATCTGTTGGGTTTTATGGCAGTGTTGCTAGATCCTGACATATAAAACAGAGCCTGAACTGCCACACAGAGTCCATAATTGTCGCTTCGCATCAGTGCTTTTCAGGGAAGGACTGCAGTTGGAGTGGTCTCCCAGCCAGCAGCACAGGTTGCCCCTCTATACAGGGCTTGAGCAGGGCTTTTCCTTACATGGGCTGCACAAGCAGGAGAATATCATGTGTGAAGAGATTCACTCACTGTGACAGAATTGTTCTGCATTGGCAAGGCGTTTTTGCCTGGCACGTAAGAGTAACTGAGTCGACATCGAATACAACTTCCAAAACCTTTAGGGCACACTGAATCTCCATGCTCTGGTGGTTTCCTAGCTGATTGCTAGAAAGTGGCAAATATGAATACAACTAAGTTGTTACACTTCTCTTTGTTCATGAGCATGTAAACTGTATTCTGAAAAAAGCTATTACTAAATGAAAATTAAAAGACGAAGGCTGTGATAGTCTTGTGCTGTGTTAGAGGAGTGCTGCTTTGCTGGATCCAAATTCTGCCTTTTAAATTTAGGCATAGCATATCTTCTCTCCTGTACGTCTATGGTGGTAGCAGTGATGTTCCATTCTTTAGCTTCATTTAGGCCTTGAAAACATGGAAGCCAAACACTTAAAAAGCAGCTGTTCATCTGAATGTATTAAGCAATTTACTTTAGGTAATGTAGCCTATAAAATTTTAATTTTGGATTAAATAAACCGTATCCTTCAGCACAACTCTCCTACCTTGATGTTCAGAGAATGAAATATGGGCACATTTAGTGAATTTCTTCTCCAGGATGCTCCAGTGGATAAGGGTCAATAGTTTCCTAATCAAAGCAGTCAATAGCAATTTCTCTTAGTAAGCACAAATAAATTAGCATTAAACAACAGGCATCAGTAGCAAAAGTTTTTTATGTTGTGTGTTTGGACTGCTACGGGCTTTAGGAAGGAATTGTAGCAGATAGTATGCTAGTACTCAGTAGATAGGAAGTAGCTTAATTATATATCCCTGTTGACAGGAGATGCATCATCAAACAAAGTGTCTAAACAAGTTGGCAACAAATGTACAAATATTTGTGCCTGTGTGTGCAAAGGTAGGCATGTTTTCTGTGGTGTTTATGTGATGCATTTTATGTCTTAAGAAGTGAATCTAAGCAGATGTTTTGATGCAGTTGAAAGGCTTAAATGATTTCTTGTCACAGTCTCTTCATGAATACCGTTCTCACCCTAAGAAACATGTCCTTTCTTGCCTTGCTGTGGCAATATTACATGTGTTTTAGGTGCACTCCTCTGGGGAGTGGGTACAGGCAAGGATGCTGTTATGGGTACAAGTAGCAGCAGAGGCTATGATGGAAAATAGTCAACTGTGCTGGTTCTAGTCAGGCCAAAGGTAACCTCACCAAGCAGCCAGTCCAGGTGAGCTGAGTCAGACCAGGTGAGCTGAGTTACACCGGGCTGTTTATACACTACTTGACATCACTCCCACATAAATGGGGCTGGTTGGGGAGGAGTACTCCTAGGTGCCTCCAGGGCAGTCTGACTGCAGCCTGGGTGCTGGGTTTGTCCTCCTGTACTGCAGCTCTCTGTGTTATGGTTGGTAAGGTACTCTGTTATCAGGGGGTGTGAGTATGATTTGCCACGCACTGTTACTGTTCCCCTTTCATTGTGCTTTTGGCGTAAACTGTCCTTATCCCAACCCATGGAGGCTTTGCCTGTTCTCCTCTGGGAGTGAGCGAGTGGTGTGTGGTGCTCAGCCACTGGTTGGGGCTGAACCACCACATCAATGATCCCAAACACATCTTGGTTTTAGTTTAAAAATTCTAAGCAAAGCATACCTATAAAATTTCTAAGGAGAAAAGCATTGGCCTATATCTAGAGCAGTTTCATAAACACGTGTAAAAATAATCAGTTCTGAAAATTACTGAACACCTCCAGCCTTTGCTTACTCCTGTTTATTTTTCATAGCAAATGAGCTTTTGACATATGACTCAGTCACATGTGGGTTCTAAGATGTAAGAGATGTGAATTCAACAGATTTCATTAATCTATGAAGAAAATGTTAATAGCATGGGAAGCTTGGTTTTATCTTGTTTGTCATCTGTTTTTAACTCCTTGTTTTTAATGTCCTTCTAAAGCTCTTCTCAATTTTTCATAGTATAATAGAAGTTTCACACGGTCGATATCTGAGGTTGTACAATCTATATCATAGTATTGATCTGGGACAGGTGAGGAACTTGGCAATTGGCAGACCGAGGAACAAAGGAGCATTTTTAATAAGGCTACAAAAAAGTTGTGCCAAGGGCTTTTTATTCATCCCGATTCTAAAGCTGTACCTCACTGCATCTAAGTAACAGCAAGAGATTCAGAGAGACTGAGTAAAACCAGGGGAGGATAGCAAGCCTTAGAAATAAATCTCTTGCAAATGTCCAAGTCTGCAGGCTGTGAGGGACTGTGAAGGAAGTGCCTGTAGCTTTTAAAGACTGGTGTTTCATCTCTTAACATCTTGAGAAAAATCTAACTCTTAGAATAAAAATTAATATAATAAGCAAAAATACTTTTTGAACGGCAGAAGAAAATCGGGTATTTTTATCCAGAGGCACACAGCAAGCAGTCACTTTTTTTTTAGTTTCGAAGACCCATACTTTCATGTACTTGTTTCTTTGATGAGAAAAGTAGCTTAGTGCTTGTATTATATCATATACTGTCAGAGCCAATGTTTGATAGAAAAATTTAAGGCATGGATAGTTTATTGAAGTCTTGATTTTATTCTTGATAGACCACCGATTTGTCCAGCAAAGGAAATTGTTCAGATAAATTTTTCTTCTGTCTGATTCATTCCACAGTTCCCTTTCCAGAGAGAACAACTTTATTACGTATTCAATCTCACTTCTCTGCTGTTACACAAAGACCATGCTGTGGAGATATGCACTGCCTGTCAGAAAAAGCTGTGCTCTTGGTCAGCCATGACTTCATGAATAACCAGGCAGAGAATTACTCATGTGGCTTATCCAGGTGGCATTGTGATAGCAGCCTGGTTCAGGGGTAGCTCAGGTGGAACTGAAATGGTCTCTGGGCTGCCCATGCCACAGGTACAGGGTGAAAAATGGTGCTTTGACTTCCAGGCTTTATGCACCCACACAGCCCCTTGGTCATAGTTTTCATTGCAAGTGGTGTCCAGCTGCTGTTTAATCGAGAACAAAGAAAGAAATTGGCATTTATTTCTTCATAACCCAGGCTCTGTCAGCAATACAATTTGTAAGACCAGTATTATTCATTATTGTTTAAATGACAGTTTTACTGGAAACCCCAACTGGTTGTACTAGGTCTGTGTAACATGCTGCACAGGTGAAAGAACATGAAGGTCACTTGCTACTGGGAAGACTAATTGTGTACCTGACTATGTGCAGAGCAGTGGTAAATGCTTCCATTTGCATGAACATTCAGTATTGTTAGCCCAAATCCTTCAGTCCCAGCTGACTAAAGGACATATTATTCTGACACACTGGAATAGCTCATCAGCTGGTACAAGGCAGTAAGTGACAATAACCAAGAGTTGGGTAAGGGTTCCTGTGACTCTGCACAAAAGCCCATTTCTGAAGGGGGGTTTGGTTACATGTGGTTCGAGAACACCAGAGCAAGTTAGTGAACACACTCTATATTTTGGAACAGGACTGGTATTATTTTCCATGGGATAATACTAGTAGGAGGAAAAGCCTTCATTAAAATGGAACAATGGCACAATAGAGGTCTATAATTTGGTTCAAAACAGTAAAATTACCCCCAATCAAGGGTTATAAATGCAGGATATTTAGACTTCTTTTCCTAGGTCCTTGCTTGTCAAGGTTGGGAAGTGCTCACTGTCCAAGCAAGCCTAGCTCTCACCACCCCCAGTTAACAACCCTATGATTACGAGCGAAGCATTTAACCTTTCTGGTCCTGGATTAGGTCAAGCTGATCTTGAAGGGCAATTCTAGGTTTCTGTGCTCTGTGGCTGTGTGATTATGTCACATTCCCAACCTTCCCTTGGACATGCACATTCCCATGTACACCTATGCTCCCCTTCTCTGCATCATCCCCTTCTTCTGCCAGGGCCTCCCACACCACAGCTGTAAACATGTGCTCAGCTTTTTTCAAGACTCCTGTCATCTTCCCTTGGTATCAAGAGAACATGGGCAGAGCTGTGATATGGTGCATACACACACTTTCTCTCTCTCTCCATGACCTTTTCCTTCATTATTTTCAAAAAGTGAAGTTGCCTTTTTCAGGAGCTAGCTGTAGTCTCAGTTGCCTTGTGAGTAACGGGAGATAAATGTACTCAAAATAGCCACCTAATAGTGGGTGAATTCTGACCTTTGTCCCTTTCAGAGCAATGGGAAATTATGGCCATTTAGAAAGATATCAATTCTACAGTAAATTCTCTGTGGTACAATCATGTGCTCGTGCTAGGAAAAAAAAAAATTTAAACGTGCCCAAAGTTAAAAAGAATCGCTGGAAAAGTGCTGAAAGGTTTTCCCTCCCTTCCCACGTGCCCAGCTTCTGCATGCTATTTCAGTGAGTCCCGACTGTTTCTGACTGCAAAGCATCTATCCATGCTGCAGCTTGCACTGTTGGTACAAATACTGTTGATGATCAGAACTGCGGATTGAGATGGAAGCTAAATATCCAGGGTCCCAGGTGGACTGGCAAACAATGTACTGAAGACAAACCTGTCATTCGTCGCTTTTATTATACAAGTCATAAAGATTAAAGTGGCTCATGGCCTGCAAATACAATTCAGATCATGAATGTAGACCTGGATTTAACTCAAAGGGAAGCATAAGGCATCCATCTTACTCTATAATGAGAAAGAAATGGTCTGACACCCACAAGCCATGTTTCTTGAAGGGCTCACTATAAAATAAACTCATACATTACTCAGTTTATTTGCATTGTCTCAGAAAGAAATGCTTCCTTGGTCAAAATAGTAAGCTCATTATCAGTGAAAGGTCAAGCATGTTCCTGCTCCAACCATAAGCACTTTGTTGCATCTGTGCTTAAATTCTTTAATTTTGGGAAGGCTATTGTAGACACGTAGCCATGGTTTTAACTTCAAGGCTAAGCTCACTCTCTTCTGGATGGAACATGAATGCAGTAAAAGGTCATTTTTGTCCCTGCAAGACTTTCAAATATTAAGAGTTAAAATAAGAGAGGAAGGAATAAAGATTACCGCTGCAATCCTACAGACTGAATGGCTTGCCCGTGGTTACTCAAGTTGTCTGTGGCAGAGCTGGGATTGACCTTGTAAGCTTCGTGTACACATCTGTCATGTAGCTCAGCTTCCTTCCCCTCAGGACTTTGCCATTGGGATTGTGTTATATTGGGCTGGGCTTGTTTCCTGTGTGAGATGTTAAATCTTTCTTTCTGTGCCTGGCAGAAGCACACTTCATGTTCTCCTCATGTAGGAAAGAGCATGGGGAAAGCCAATAAGGGACGTGCATCAGGCACAAAGTCTCACTTCCACCTGACTGGCACATCCTCACACAGAGAATTGAGATATCATTGCAGCACGGGACACAGCTGTTGGTAGCTGTAATATAGCATGCTTGCAAATTTCCTGGCAAAATTTCGATAGTCAGCATGCAGTGTGCTTTACAGCAATTATAATCAAATGTTCCATAATGATGTATGATTGAAAAAATAGTGCTGGCACTCCTGGCCCTGCTCTCACAGGTTCTTCATATTAATGGACAGCTTTGCCAATTCTTCCTCTCTGCTGGGGAGGGCATCGGAATCCATCCAGGCAGCTGGGTTGCCTTTAGTTTTGCAAACCACGGCGCATACTCGGCTCTAGAGCAACAGGACCGTACCTTTGCAGGAATGTTTCAGAAGTGCAGCAGGTACTGGCTGGGGCTACAGTGCGGGTTGCTGAGAGCTTAGCACAAGTCATGGAGGGTGCCTGATTGTAAGGATATGTGAAATAGCAGCGGCTGCACCTGGCATGTGGTTTGGGGAGCACACGAAGACCATTCTCCATCCCTCCTGCTTCTGTCAAAATTCTGCAGGATCTCTTCTTAGCACAGCCACTGGGAAGAAAAATAATAGGCAGCTCACAGGCTGTGGTGTTGTTATTCGGCTGGTATTGACTGGCAGCACGAGGACATTGCAGAACTGCCTTTCTCTAGCTGTCAGCCGATCAGCTGTGACAGCCCTAATAATGGTGATGTCAGGAGGCAAGTAAAGAGATGCCACAAATGGATTGCACGTGTATAATTGCTTCGAAAACAAATCTGTTAATAAAAGGAGACGAGAAAATTGACAGGAAGAAATGGCTTATTGCATGCTAATTTTCTCTGGCTTTCATATTCTCTTTCTTTTTTTTTTTTTTTAATTCAATTGGGTCACTCTTTCTGTGGAGAATCGTGGTCAGAAAATTGAATGTGGGGAAGAATTCTGTGCAATAAATAATTACAATGATGTGTTTTTCCTAACAAGGATCAAGTTCAGGCAGATGGATTTGGCTGAGGTGGTGTTACCTATCTGATGGCTCTTTCAGATTACATTTACCCTATTACAATCCTTTGAGACATACAAATCAAAGTCATGTGTACCTTGCTGCAGCTTAATGGTAGAAAAAGTCGGTATACATGTACTGGAATCTAGATATTCATGTAGTTTTATGAACTTTGTTGACAAACATTCCTTTAGTTCAGAGTTACAGTCTGAGTTTTATTCTGACTCGCAGAGCACAGGGGGCAACAAACCACCTGGAAAGGAGCTGCTTGGAAGAGGAGAGGACAGCAGTAAAGTTTGTGTGGTTTATTTCCAGTCTGAGTTTGCTAAAGACGAAAGTTATTATGGTAGAAGTCAAATGATTCCTGAGAGTTGTGAAGTTAAGTTGTGCTCTTGCTGGCTTTCTAACACTTTCCTGTTGCGTGAATCTTGGCATCTAGATTGGTCACAGCTTGCAGCCTCAGCAGTGAGATCAGGAGTTAGATTTCTTCAGAGATGAAGTTTGATCTTTTAAAGTAGTCTAGTAAAGCTAGACAAGCTGCTCTAAAGGAAGAATTGAGGCTAAACTCTATACTCCATGACAAAAATCTCAAATCAAAAGTTACAACCCTGCCCCTAGAAAAGTTTGTCCAAGTAATGAACGGGCACAATCTTGAAGACTGCAGACTAGACCCAGATTTCACAAAAGTGGGTTTGACTCCTGTTTGAATCAGCTTCCAGTCTGACAACATGCCAGTACTGTAAATATAAAAGGGGGAAAACAAGAAAAAAATAATGAAAGTTTGTCTCCAAGATGCATGAAACCACTGCTGACGGGTGTGGACACGGTCGCTGGCAATGCGGCAGGATTATGGTGCACTTGCAGAAGCTCCTTGATGTGCTCAGGTTTGGTTGTTGGAGCGCACAGACTAGAATTTCTTCCAGTCCTTAATTCGTGCTGCAAAATAAATTTTAAAAAATTTATTTGGGGAACAGTTATTTTCAGATTTGTAAGGAGATATTAGAAATGGCAAATAAGAGCAGTAATGCAACAAGGGAAAGTGGGACAAATATGAAGAAAGATTTGAACAATATTCTTTGATGTTATTCATTTAACAAAGATGGAGAAGACTCATTTCATAGCTGGCTGCTGCGATCTGTGCTGAGATAGTTTATGGCTGTGTCAGTTTTTACACTTTTCCTCAAGTTGTTTGGGGATGTAGCATTAATAGTACATTATTGAAATACAACGTGTGCTTCGTATTCATGCTTTCCTTAATTAAACTTTCCGCGCCATGGCTTGGGGTTCAGGAGAGCACTTGCTCTCTCGGTTTCAGCAGTGAAGAGCAAGTTGCTCTACATGACAGCATTTCATCTCTGTGTGGCTGGGGACAGTAATGCATGAGCAGCAGGTGAAGGCATTAATCTCCTCAGCTACCCAGAAATGAACTGTCATGTACAGCAACTTGTTCTCTGCTGCTACCTAGGCCCTGTTCCTTCTGTGTACAAGATTATATCTCCTTCCCTTGCCTACATTAAGCATATTCTTGAGGTACTGACATTTGTTCCACCTGGGAGTAGCAGACCCAGGAAGTATGAATACTGGAGGTACTGCTGTCCATGGGGCCAGGCAGTAGTGGTGGTTGTAGCAAGCACAGAAGAGGTAGGGATGCTGTGGGACATCCTCTTTTCCAAGCCTGAAGGTTATAGGGTCTGAGGGGTGCTGTGAGGGATATCCTCAGGGTGTGAAAGAAGTGGCTGTCTGTAGGGCAGTGGAAAAACAGGCTGGTAATTTGTTCTGTCTGAACTGTGTGCAATACATCAGAGTGTGTCCCCAGTACCCTGGCCTGTTTGTTGCCTGGCTTCTGTGTAAAATAGCGTTTTCCCAGCTGACTTCCAAACCCTTTGGGTTGCTGCTCACCTGGCCAGAGCATGGACTGTTCTTCATGGGAAGGAGATAACAAGTCACTTAAAAACCCGCTCCAGCTGCCAGCAGGTAAATTGTGCAGAGCAGTCTAATTTCAGCATAACAACAGAGATTAATGTACCAGTGGTTTTTATTTCTAGGGGGAGGTTTTTTATAGGTTTGGTTTTGATTTTTAATTTGAGGTGGGGTGGGTGTTTGCCAAATTCACGTTCATTTACAGTGGTGGGAAGTGCTGTGCAGAGTTTTGTGTTAAGGTGAGTGTTCCACCACACGTTGCCAAAGAGCAAAGGTGAACTGAGGAAAGAAGCAGCTCAGATTATAGAGGCTTTGTTCATTAACAGGAGCTCCAGCCCAAACTCCAGAGGCAAAATGCTGACTGTCCTGCTCTTACAATACCTGTTTTCAGCTGTGCTATATTGTGTCTTGGCATCAGCACTGAGTACAGTGGGAATCCAACCAAAATACACCCCCCTCTCTAAGTATTAGCAACAAGCTTCTGAGGTTCCTTGCATACAATTACTGCCCAAATGCACAGCTGCTGTTTTAATTCAGATACTCATTTGCTTGTGTGCTGTGATTTTGCCACTTAGTAAGAAATGCGGCTCATAGAGTGAAATGGCACCATTGCAAATGGGGGTTTTTTTTACACCTTTTTGATGCAAAGACTTCACATTCCATGGCTAATAAACAAAGTTCTATGTTTTCTACCCTTTCTGCCCCAAGCCTTGTACAGTCACAAAATGTGACCTTCTACCGTATATTCCCAGATGTTTGATTTAATGCTACTGTGCTCTGCTGGCTGCAAATAAGAAATCTGCTGAACGAGGCTACTTAACACCAAAATGGACTTTTGCTGTTCAGGCCAATTTTGCCAAGTGCAGAGCAGAAAAAGCTGTTTGAACTTACTGCAGAACTACTTTATACCGTATCCTCTATTTAGACACTAGAATAAAGCAGGATTACCTCTTGCCTTATTTGAATATTAGAATACTATTACTAGTGCGTGGATGGATGGGTGTTGCATGGATGTGGGTAAAGTAGACCTGTAGTTAATTATTCTGAGAGTCACAAAAGTAGATGCAACTATTTAGATTAGATACTGACTTTTGAAAGAGTTCTGTCCTCAGTCATTCTCTGTCTCCTGTTCTTGGCTATAAAATTTTATCTGTTTTTAACATCATATAAAGAAAAGTCAAGTTTGCTGAACTTGAAGGGAAAAAAAAAAGGATAGGAGGAATGTGAAATTAAAAAATTAAAAAAGGAGTAGGGAGTCTAAATGCAAAAAGGAAAAAGGATAAAAATGTGGAACAAAAGATAGGCTGGAAAACCCAAGAAAAAAAGATGAAGAAGGTCAGAGAAAAGAGAAAGGCGGGGGTTGAAATACACGTGTTTTATGCTCAAATCAGTCAGATAGCTTAGGTCTGTGTTTCTCTAGTGATGGTGTTTGTGATCAGGACTCAAGAGATTCATCTGGGACTGGATATCAGTTTCCTCAGAAAGGCTGGGGATGATGGGGAAGGAGATTACAGCACTGATTCATTGCTCCTCAGCTTGGATCTGACTTGCTGAGGAGTGCTGAATAAATAGATGCAATACAGCAGCACAAAACTTACCCAGCAGGGCCTGCAAATGAATTCAATTTCCATTATTCCTCTGCAAAGCTTCTTTTTCTTTATGTTTTGGATTAATTCATTAACATTGCTGTGCTGTCCTTTTGAGCACATGTCCTTTTTAGAAATATCAAAATTGAAGGAATCTATTTGCTTCTGGGAAGGGCCAAGGCTCTGGCACAGGCAGCAAAGGTTCTCATGCATGGAGCTGAGACCCCAAAGATTTGCAGTTTCAGACTAAACTAGATACAGGCAAATGTAATTTTGTGGAATCATCTGGGCTGTTATTGAACAATACTGCTTTCTTTAGACCCCAGTGAGTCAATGGCAAGTATAAATGACCACATGTCCCAGTACTGGCAATGCAGGTTTAAGAGCGGGTTTAACACTGGCCAAACAGTGCTGTCCTGAGTGCTGTGCAGTGCGTTGGCACCTGTGGCATCTGCAGGACAGGTGTAGGTGTCACCCAGCAACCATTTCTTATCCTGCTGCTAGAGGTGGCAAAGGTAGGAGCACTTCAAGCCGCTGGAAACACTTCAAGGCACCTTTTCACTCTGTTTCTGCATGTGTGATTTTAGCTGCGGAAACTCAGTAGCGTTGTCATCTGACCTGAGTTACAGTTTTTTAGTCCAAAGCAATTCACAGCACTGAGGAGAAACGGGTGTAACTTGGCAGTGAGTCTTTTGTTTTTTAGGATATGAAGCCCCTCTTCCAGTGGCGTTTTCTGTTGGCATATTAAGAGATATCAGTCCCTGTAGGAACCTTACATTAAAAATGGATGTGGCAGACAATAAATGATTTACAGATAAGTTAGAGAAGCAAGTCGGTGTGTGATAGATCCAGAAGTTAAACTTCAGCTGCCGGTCTCTGAACATCAGCACTGTCTGTTTTTCCACAAAGCATCTGTGCTGGATCTGTTGTCAGCTTGCTGGGGATTTCCCTACTTCAGCTACCCTTACTAGTCAAAACTGTGATTACTTAGTATTCAGGTTTCCTTTTGTTTTTTCTTCCCTTGTTTTTTCTTCCTGTTAGTGTCCACAGAGTGAACTTGAAAAGATTTGGAGGCAAAGGGTAGTGTGGGAGGGAGGGGTGACTGTGCTCTGTGCTGGTACTGGAGTTTTACACGCTGTGATACGGTAGAAATCTTGACAGCACGTGTCAGAGCTTCCCATAGGCATTGCACATTTGCTATATGGTCTCAACAACTTCTGTTTGAACTATCTTGGTGCTCCTGATGGTGGAAAGGTTGATAATTTACAGGCACTTGGGCCAAAGGTTTGAGGAAAAAGTTTGAGAGGTAAAGCGAAAGCAGAGGGCTGCTGTCTCAGACTGCTCTTTCAATTTTAAGATTTATTTTTTTAATTGCTAGAGAGTTTGAAAATAAGAAATCAGCAAGACTTAGGAAATGAGTGTGAACGAAATTAGTCTCTGCAGGGGGAGATTTCCAATCTGAAACTGAATATTTCAGACCTTTCATGGACTCCTGAAATAACTGTGTGGTGCAGACTGTTTCTGTAATTATATGAGAGGGACTGGACTGCAGTTTCCCTCTGCGGGCCCTGGGATCCATCCATTGTGGTTTCCAGCTTTAGAAAACAATAGGATAGTTGTTAATGTCAATGAACTAGCTGTGTTTTCCTTCTGTCATCCTTCATTTGCTGAATCTATGGATGCTGGGGGTAGAGTGGCAAGAGAGGTGCTCCTCTGTAAATAAATGGGTGCGTTGTCCATGCGTTTCCTCAAATAAGCAGGCTCTGCATGGAGGATGATAGCTGATTTAATCATCCTCTACATTTCCAAAGTAAACACCTTTCTTGCTTTCGTTTTCCCTCAGAAATCTTTGTATTAAGATTTGATTGAACACCTTACTATTAGCTTTATTAGTGTATGGAGTATGCACAATCTGTTATTTGCTGCATGCAACCATGATATTCAAGCGGACCGGTGCTTTTCATCTGCTTACAAAGTGTATTTACAAACCCGATTGCTAGTCTAAATAAATGTCTGAGTCATATTTCTTTCTGATCCTAGGCAATAATCTGTGTTCTTCCATCTGGCTCCCTAAATACCTGGGTTCTTAATTTAAGAAGATGATATTTATATTTTCTTTCCCTTTTCTACTTCTTCTAAGGATTTTTTTATTCCCCTTTTCCACATCTGGTGCTCAGATTCCCAAGTTCCCCCTCCCCTTCTCCTCTCCAGAAGCTCCTGCTTAGAATTTAGCTAATGGATTTCTAATTCAATTTGGACTTCTGCTGGGATAAATCAGCCCCATGCAAAATAATTTATGGTTCTTGAAAAATTGGCCGTGGATGAAATTAGGTAACTAGCACCAGGCGAATAATAATCTCATTAAGATCCATGTAAGAAAGTAGTAAATAGATATCATGAGGACTGATGTTAATCTCAGGACACCAGTCTCATCAGGATGCCCCTAGCCCTTCAGAGCACCCAAGCAAAAGATCCTGCTCCCAATCCTGCTCTTCAATCTCTACATCGATACAGAGGGAGACCAGTGATAAACTTGCATCAGCTCCAAAATAGCCAAATTTTGTGCCCTCATTTTTTCATAAACATAGATTAGTTTGTGGTCCTTCGTGTAACTGTTGTTGGCTGTTTAGTAAATGATGCTGACAGATATTTTGGAGAAATTTTGCAGGATGAATCTGAGTACTGGGCTGTTTACTCAGTTTGAAGGTAGTGAATTAGAGTGCTACCTATTAGGCTGCTCCATCCATTTTGCAGATGGGACACTGACACTTGTCAGAGTAGATTTCCCCAAGGCCACACAAGAATATCTGTCCCCTGGGTCTCAGCTCAATGCCTTAACCAGGTGGCCATACGTCAGCTGTGATTTTAGGTATAGGCAAGTGTCCCATGTTTCTCTGGGATGGAGTGATCCCACTAACTAGATTAACTGTACACATCAGATAGCTCATGAAGTCAGGATCCATGACATCCTGCTAGATCTCAGTTTTATTAATCATGAGATGTTGGGTCATCACTCTTTGCTTAGAAAAATGCTTGCATTGAAAGAGTTATAAATCTGGGAGCAGAGCTCTGCAGCAGTTTTAATCATGGGAAAAGTAAGGATATCATTAGCCATTCTTGCTAGAACCAAAGGATTGATGTTTTAACCCTAACATACTGATGCCAGAAGCAAGCTTAATTATTAATATGAAACAACAAAAAAAGATAGGGAAGCATTTGCAAAGTACCACATCCAGTTCTAGATGGTCTCTCAGCCGTGCAGGATGGGAGTCCTTTCATTGTGCTCAGACCATCAACAATATGTTGCACACAAGTTTATCTATATTAAACCAACTTGTGCTGTGTGATAAGATTTACCACTGGCCCTAAAATCCATCTGCCTGTGGCTGATGATTCTTGAGCCTGAGCTCTGTCATTGTTTCTAGTACATGGTGGAGTCTTAAGATATCCTTGTATGGGAGAATGTAGGATCAATTCTTCATTTGTTCTTTGTATTCACACCAGCACATTCAGACTGTTGAAATAGCAGTCACATGAAGAACCCGTGTGTGAACTTTCCATTCTAAAAATACATGCAGAGTTAATTAACAGTGGATTTTTCCTGAATTGTATGCTTTGGACTATACCCAGGAAACTTTATGTGCTATGAAATGCATCCTACCATCTAACCACAAAGGTTAAGTTAGGTCTTGTAAAAAGAGTTTTTTCATATTATTGTAACAGACACCTACTTTCATGTTCATGTAAATATGGCAGGCTCTGTCCTGCGTGTCAAGGAGTGCCTGAAGGGGACTTGAGAATGAATAGGTTTAACAAAAAGTATTTTAGCCTAAGCCTTGTCCATCTTTAATTAGTTATCAGGGTTAAAGCAGGGGTCAAGAGCCTGGAGCTGCTTCAGGACTAATGTGTCAAAGAAACGTGAAGCCTAACACTGAAGAGGAAATGATGCTCCTCAGAGTTTTAATAATTTTTTGACCCTGTGTCACCCATTATGACTACTAATGGCAGCTGGGGCACAAAATGTTTCAAATTAGACTTTGTTTTGCAGGTGGCTAGGAGGGGGTCCCATACCCTTCACGAGTTAGAATTCAGAAGGACAAAATGCATTTCAGTTTTGCAGGCAGGACCAAAAAGGCTCGTGGTCTGACACTGAAGTTTCTTGGCCGTTCATATGTTGCTGCCTTATCAGAGAAAACAGAGCTAGCAAGAATATGCAGCCAAATTGCATGAACACCACCAGCACAACCATGGCTAACAGGAATCCTGTTAATTTTCTAATTAGAATTGGATTAAATGCCTGGAGCTCACACTTACAGAATACAGCGTGTGTGCTTGACAAAGTAACACTTACATGACAGAGAAAGGGCGATAAAGTTTCAGAGACAGTCTTTTTTTTTTAGCATGAATATTTTATTAGTCTTAAACAAATGGAAAGAGAAAGCAACAGGATCAAGGAAAGTAATCTTCCACAGGATAATAATTACCAAGAAATGTCCCCAATGTCATCTGCTGTTTGGACAATGATATAGTTTTTTCAGGTGCTGTACTTCCGATAGCCTTGGCACAGTAACTGAGCCAACCTTATCCAGTAGCTCTGCAGAAGCACTACAAGAAAGTTTCCATGAGAATTCATGGAAGTGTTGCAAAGAGGGATGTGCCTGATGGTGCCCAGGACAGGTCAGCAGAGAGACCGGACTTTTGCCTTTTCACTCAACACTTCACACTGTCCTTGCTTGTAAATCAGCCTCACCCCCTGGTGCTTTGCCTGCACCCTGTTTTATCAATTTATATAGTTAGGCAGCCTCATAATAAATAGAATTTGATGATTACTGAGTTGAATTTCTTATACTGGCAGCAGTTATAAACCTTGTTGCCCAAAGAAGAGATCGGTGCTTTTCATATGGAACAGAAAGTATTTTCATTGCCTTATGTGAAATCATACGATGTTCTGGCATTTTCTGACACCAAGTTCAATGCTAACAAGTACCTGTACCATCTCTTGCACATCTAGGCAGCAGCTGGTAGCATGATGGACTTTGTCTCAAGGTGATGGTAAAGTTCTGCATGCAGAACCTTAAATCTCATGCCTGTGTGTATACCTGTAATCTTTGTCTTGGATTCACAATGGGATGTAAAAAGAAACTTGTCTCAGAGCTACGAGAATCATTTTGAGGGCACATGTTTTGTCTTTGGTTTGCCTCTGATCTGATTGATGCGAAAATTGCCATTAGACTCGAGAAGCAGAAATTTTAATTATAATTATGAATTAAATGAACTGGTGGAAGATGTCTTTTCCCCAGATGGTAACATATATAACTTGCAAGCCACTTCATAAAGCTTGCACAGTCAGTATTTTCCTCATCTAGTCCTGATTCTCCTTTTCCTTACTCTGATGCAAATCATATCTGTCTCCACTGAAACTGTTACTCATGAGCAGTGCGGTTTACCAGTGTAAGCCTGGCAAAATATATTCCTACCATTGAAAAAAGATGGTATTATCAAAGCAGGGAAGATGGAGCACAAGCTGGCTGCACAGTGTCCTCATTGGCCATGTCCAACTGACCACTGTTTGCCCTTTCATCTTCCTCTGCTGTTGGTTTTACATCTGACCATGCAGCATTCACATGAAGTGAGAGCATGGCAAGAAGTGCACCATGGGTACTGCCAGCTGAGTGGGGAGCACTGGTGGCTGCTTGTTTAATTGTCTAATGCTGGGTCATGCACTGCTGTCATAAGGGTGTCCTGGTTTCAGCTATGATGGAGTTAATTATTTTTAGCAGTGGATGGAATGCCATGTTTGGGTATTAGGATGAGAACAGTGCTGATAGCACCCTGATGTTTCCGATTTGTTGCCGGGCAATCAAGGACCTTTCTCAGTTCTTCATACTTCCTTACTAGTGAGAAAGGAGGAGACACAGCCAGGACAGGTGACCCGAATTGGCCAAAGAGGATATTCCATGCCAGTTACGTCATGCTCAGTATGAAGGGGGACTGGGGGGAAGAGGAGGAGACAACGCCAGGACGGGCAGTTTCTGGGTTCGGGGACGGCTCTAAGCTGTGCGGCCTGAGTTGTGTGGTTTGGTGAGAAACTGCATTGTGTATCACCAGTTTCATCTATTTTGTACTTTAAACTTCTGTTATTGTTATATCTAGTTTTCTGTTATTGTTTAGTAAACTATCCTTATCCCAACCTGCGTGGTTCTGGTTTCTAGGTTGTGGTTTCTTTTCCTCCTTTCTTCCTTCCCTTTTCCCCCTCCCCCAACCTTCCTTCCCCCTTCCTTTTAAAAGTACAAGCGACTGTGTGGGGTGCGGCCCTCGGCTGGGGCAAAATCACGACAAAGGGAAAGCATAGAATCATAGAATGGTATGAGTTGGAAGGGACCCCAAGGATCACAGAGCTCCGACCCCCCTGCCACAGGCAGGGCCACCAACCTCAGGCCTGGATCTACACTAGGTTGCCCAGGGCCCCATCCAACCTGGCCTTGAACACTTCCAGGGACGGGGCATCCACTACCTCTCTGGGCAGCCTGTTCCAGTACCTCACCACTCTTTCTGTAAAGAACTTTCCCCTAATATCTAATTTAAACCTTCCTTCCTTTAGTTTTAATCCATTCCCCCTTGTCCTGTCATGGTATTCTCTTCCCTCTTTCTCCTTCCTGAGAAAAGCTAGTCAAGGTAGATGGGCATAGCAAACACAATTACTGTATCAGGCCTTTGGTAGTTTGTTTGGGATGTCTAATGTATTAGGCTTGTCCTTGAATAACAGAAACCTCCTTCCTGAGCTCTTCACTTGAACCAAAAATCCAGTATTTCAGATATCATAGATGCCCATTGTCAGGGCTTTAGGAAGGACTCCAGGTTGGTGCCTGTGGCAGATAGCAGATCACACAGTGCTTCCGCTGCCTTTGGGGAAGTTGCTTCTTCGGTAGGGGAACTGCAGAACAGCAAAGGATGTGTTTGGGTCTTGTATGATGTGTGTGTCTTTGCCGGGGGAGACCTTTGCCCAGCAGGGAGCCACTCAGTGGGTATGTTACTAGTTCTCTAAGTGCATGCAAAGCTTGTCTTTAACCTCCTGGGGATGTGTTGTTAAGCTGAGATTTTGTAGGAGAGTTGCAGGTGCAGGGGAAGTTCATTCCTCTTTACAGTCTTTATTTATTCTGTTTCTGAACTGAAGTCACCAAAAAGGATGAATATTGCATGCCCTATCGATTTCTCTATCGCTTCTCCCAGGCCATGCCTGCACTCTCATTTCCATGCTGAAAGGAATGTTTCTTTCTGTGGGTGCTTGGTAAATTTGCACCTGAAATTCTTTTGACCTCGCTCCCCTAAGAGTTCAGGAAGGTTCAGCATGCATCTGTTTTGTGGGCTGCCACAAAGCCAATCCTCATCTTTAGGCACATAAAGGCCTGAAGTGAATTCAGCTACAAGCAAGTGGATACCAGCCTCCCAAGCTGGACAAATGTTAGGATGTTATAAAATTGAAATCTTCGTGGGCTATTTGATGAAATCTTCCACTCTTGAGAGGTGCTGAAGAAGAATGTGAGATTGCCTTATTACATGCTCCCCTTGCAGTCATCCAGAGGTGGAGCTGAGAAAGCACTCTGGTGTTATGGGTCTCTGAGGTGAAGGCAAGCTCTTTGGCATACAGGATTTTTTTACTTCCATACTTCCCATTTGGTGGCACCGTGATACCATGTGCCCTTCTTAGGAGGACAGAAAACCCTACGACCAAAGGACTTCTAGCTGAGCCATTTTCCCACCCTGAAAATGTGTGCACTGTGAAACAAACCCTTGCCTCCATCCTGAAAAGCTGCCATACCGAGCTAACACCTGCTGTTAATTTCACAGTAAACAGTACTTGTTGCTCTAGAAAGCTTTTTAATCATAACATTAAAAAAACTGAACAGAAATCCCATCCATACAGTTAACTCCAGATGCCTTTCTTGCAACGCGTGGGGAATGATCTTGCCGAGTGATGGGCATCCAAATGCAAATGGAATTAGCTTTGCAGCCATTCATTTTAAATTGCTCTTGAATCATTCTGAAGTAAATTCCATTTGTGGAGAATTTGCTTCAGGTCTTGCACAAAGAGATAATGGTCCAATATATTATGATCTAAGCAATAATAGTTTAAGTCTCGCAGTTCAGAAATATAGTGAGTTATATGCTGGGTTGATGAGAATTAAAGCTTGATATATAGCAATAAAACTAGTCATCTAGAGATGAATAGATTGGTGTACGGAGCACAATATTTTCCTGCCACAGATTAGAGCTGGGATACTAGTCCATAAAAAGGGAAGTATACCATAAAATCTCCTTTTCACTTTTTATGCATGAAGAGCTATAATATGTACAGTTTTACAAACAAATACATTAAAAGAATAGACCTTTCCTGACATCAAAAGGTTCCTGGCTTAGGCAAAGCTTTGTTTTACCTTTAAAGAAAATTAAAATTCCTACGTGTGACAGTCCATGCCAGTTTCTCTCAGTGCTGATTTCAGTGATACTTCACCGGTTCCTGTAGACTTTGCATTTGACCTGATTTAAAAAAAAAACCCAAAACCTTGTCAGCTACTAGATAAGGCAAATAGAAGAATGTATCTGTATTCGGGCCAGCAACTAAAATAAAAATTCCAAATTAAATTTATGGATTAAAATGGCTTTTTAGAATTTATTTTCTTAATATGAATGAATTGCATGAGCAAAACCAGTTTAGCGGTACCATTAATCAGGTCTTTTGTCTTGCTAATATAAATCAGTCAATAACAACAGATGGGCTGTACACTTTATTATGTGAAAATAAAGATGAATGTGACATCCTGCAGAAGTAAACTTGCAGCTCAAAGTTACTGAGCACAGAAGGGGATTTGTTACAACAGGGGAGAATGATGCATGCCTCGTTATTTGCGTTTGATCAAGGTTGTAAGAGGAACTTGCTACACATGACATTGACATAATGATTGGAAATCAAGTACATGAATTTTTAGTGTGCGTTTGTGTCTGCGCTCCCAGATTACTCCCAAATGGTTTAATTATCTTTTTTTCCTCCAGACAAGAAGAAAAAAAATGTGTAGTTCTTACAAGAGTTAAATAAGAGATAGATAAAGTTTGCTGCCTTGTTGTGCCGTCGGGAGATGAACATTTTAAATAATCAGCGATAACCATCAGGAAGATTCAGAACAAAGTCTCAGGCAAGATTTATCTCCTCATATAGCGATGGAGCACACAATAGGAAACAGCTGCTGTACAAACTATAGAAACCAGCCCAGCAGGCCACACTCTTATCATACAGTCATCCCTGAAAAACCCGAGTCACAGAGTTTGGTCTTTGTGTGGACAGAGGAGTGACTTGTGCTTAACTAGAGCTGGTCACAAGACACTTTTGTGGAAGTGCTTTTTAGGTGGTTAGAAACTGTGGCTTTGCAAAAACAGAGATTTATGAGATTTCTTCAGTTTTACCAAAAGCACAATTTGTAGAGAGTAGTAAAAATACTCAACACCGGAAAATGTCCTATACTGATGTTTTCAGAGGTAAATATCAGTGTTCCAAGAATATTCTAAGAATATTTTGTTATATAATTACACTGCCATTATAATTATTCTCTCATGTTGCTGAAAGCATTACAGTGAAAGCCTATCAGCATAATTGAAAAAAAATAAATACAAGCCCTGGACCCAAAATGTGTGTTAAGGTTGATGGTTCAAAACCTGTCTCACATCCAGCAGCCACATCATCTGACTGACCTAAGCTGTGCCACCACTGTGCCTGTTGTAATGGGTAAGCCATCATGAGGGGATTTAAGGTTCTTCTTCCTCAACCCATCCTCATCCCAAGAGGCAAGTACCACAGCCTGGTAAAGGGGAACCGCAGCTGCACACCTTGTCTACCTGTAAACCACCATCCTGTCAGTTCAGGCAGTTGCAGTGGCTGGGGTGCCTGGAGTTGGGGAGAGTGGTTTGCTTCCCCAGCTGATCCCACATCTTTGGGGAATGCAGGGAACACCGAGTGACTTCCCGCAGCAATTCACACAGGCTGATAAAAACACCTGCTATCTTTCAGCAGTGAATAGCAGGAGTAAGGGGCCCTGAATGCTAAGGGAGGAAGGGGTAGCTTTGTGGTGTGCTTGGGGCTTTTTCTGCCAAATGCAGAAAAACACAGTTATGGTCATTTTCTGGATGCTACTCTTAAGAATCTGCTCTATAAAAAACCCAACTCCAGTGTTGCTACTAATAGCAACAGTACGAGGGCAGGGATTGAATGAACATACTCCAGTTGAAAAAACAAAAAGAAAAAAACAATGTCTAAAAGTGCAGAATTTAGATGCCAGTTTCTAGCGACAAGGTGGCTTCTGTGCACTCTGTCACTGTGAACAGTTTGTGAATGGTTTCCACCGGTAACTGTCCAGGGTTGATTTTGGCTGGACAACAGGAGCCCACCAAAGTCGCTCTCTTACTCCCCTTGTCAGCTGGACAGGGGAGAGAACATATAACAGAAGGGTCCTGTGTCAAGATAAGGATAGGGACATCACTCAGCAGTTACTGTCACAGGCAAAATGGACTCAACTTGGAGAGAACTAATTTAATTTATTATCAATGAAATCAAGAGTTGAGTAATGAGAAATAAAACCAAATTTTAAAACCCTTCATATTCCTCTCTGTTGCTGTTTTCACAGCAGGTTTTTTTCCTTGTTATGTTATCCCAGAGGTGCTATGACCATGGCTGATGGGCTTGGCCTTTGGCCAGTGAGGGGTCAGTTCTGGAGCCAGCTGGCATTGATTGTATCAGACATGGGAGAAGTTTCTAGCATCTTCTCACAGAAGCCACCCCTGTAGTCCTCATACTACATGCAGTCACAAATAGAAACATGCCATGCAAACCCAATACAATATCCATAATGTTTCAGAGCAGTTCAAATGCCTCTTGACAGCAGTGAGAAAGAGTGTGGAAAAATAAAGCTGGGCTTTGTTATGGCTTAATAAGAGTAAGGTGGAATTGTAGCAAGAAGCCAGTAAGAAAACTGGCTTGTACCTTAGTGTGGGATGCCAGTCTGGTGAGAGTAACAGCTATTGTCACAATCTAAGCATGAGACTACGTTGTCACATGCTGGGCAATACTGTGAATCCATTTTAACATAAACAAAATATCAAAACTTTAGAAGCAGTTACCTTCAGGAGGGAAAGCAGTAGCCCACACATTCTCCAGGCTGATTTCTGTAATCATTTTTAAAAAACCCATTTTTTTCTCTTTTCTGCAGCATACTGATGCCTTTTTTTAGAATTTCTAGTTACATCTTTGATAAGATGCAGTTAATTGGTCAGGCAGCACAAGTATTGTCTTTGATAATGTGCAGAAATCTAGTGGTGAAAATAAATACATTTGTTCTTTCAGTCACCAGAAATTAGTGAAGCAATACTTGTTTAATTATAAAACATATGTGTGCTTTGTTAGTTTCCATCTGTCTGCTTACTGATTTGCAATTAAATGACCAGAAGAAAAAGATACGTCCTGTGGCAATTCAGGGGAAATGATTCATCTCTAATGTTTCTGTGTTGTGGATGTCTACAGAGCAGCGTGAGGCAGGGAGTGGGAAAGAGGGGGGGAGCATGTTGGTTTCAGCTGGGATAGAGTTCACTTTCATTCTAGTAGCTGGTATATGCTGTGGTTTGGATTTGGTACGAGGATAATGTTGGTAACACACTGATGGGCTTAGTTGTTGCTGGGTCGTTGTAGTGTCTACACAAAGTCAAGGACTTTTCAGCTTCCCACACCCCACCAGGTGCACAAGGCGCTGGGACAGGCCAGGACAGCTGACCCAGCCTGGCCAAAGGGAGATTCCCTACTATAGGGTGTTACACTTCATATTTAACTGGGGAGCCTAGCCAGGAGGCAGATTTGCTGCTCAGAAACAGACTGGGCATTGGGGTGTTTTGTCTGCATGTGGTGAGCAATTGCATTCGTGCATCACTAGTTTTATATACTAGTATTAGTATTGGTATTAGTATTGTCTTCTTTTGCTATCCTATTAAATGGTCTTTATCTCAGTCCATGATGTATTTTTTTCACTCTCCTCCCCATCTCCTTGGAGGGCAAGCGATGAGCAAGCAGCTGTGTGGAGAGTAGGGGATGAGGAATGCTGAAGAGCCTCTTGCTTTGGTTCAAATATGTTTTGTTATCATGAAACCAAATGGAGACTCCCATTAATTATCTTTCTCCTATTAACTCCCATTAACTCACCTTTCTCTTTGGAGAAAAAATGGACCAAGGAAAAAAAAAAACCCAAAAAACTAATGAGGAGAAGACATGGGATTGCAGGAAAAGGAGGCTGGTGTGGCCAGAGTAAAGAGACTACAAAAAAAACAAAAAAAAAGGAAGGATGTTAAAGTAATAAAAAATAAATATAGGTATTTGGACATGATTAGCTGGAGATCAAAGTGGAATTGTTATAGTATGTCACAGATTTTCCCTTTGCTAGAAAAATGTCAGGCCTTATTTAGTGACCCTTTCTTCTATCATTGAACCAGTTCTCAGGGAGTGATGCGGTAGTGAGTCAGGCCTGCTACTCTTTGTAAAATGAGACACCCAAAAGGGCAGGAGTATTTTTAAATTAATATGAAGGAGGGAAAAAAATTGGTGAACATATGTTCTCTTCATAAATAGTTCAAGAGGTTCGCAAACCCTTTCGTTCTGTGAAGTATTCTCATCACTGATAAAGACGTACAGTCTACCTGTGTAGACTGGTACCTATGTGGAGAGGTACTATATAACCTTCACTCTGTATTGTTCCTCTGTTCCTTTGCTTTCTTGTGTTTCTGCAAAAGCAGTAGCTGAAAAGAGAGTCTTTCATGCCCCTTGTAATTCTGGACACAGCCTGCGCAGGCATGTCTCAGGTACAAGATGGTAGCTGTCTGACATTTCATCTTCATGAAGACTGGCAGGGAGAAGATAGCCAGCCTTCCACAGTATTTTTAGTTTGATGTTCTGTGTTGTTTTATTGAACATCAGCAGCATCTGTCACTGTGTGTAATGATAACTGCTTCAAAGGCAGAAAGGGGGAGATTGAATAAGGCCTTCAGGACTGTCAGCTTGCTGCTGGTGGATCTGTCAGTAGTTGGCACCCACCACCCCGTTGCTGCTGGGAGCCTCTTGAGTGTTCTTGTGCACTGACAGTAGGTGGGGAGGTGGATGGGAAGAGGGTTATTCTCTGCTGAATTGTTGCTTTCTGATGTGGAAGACTTCCTCTGCAGAAAGGGGTGGAGAGGTTGTAGAGCGGGATTTCTGAAGAGGGAGGGATAGAGAAAGGAAAGTATTTGTTTTCAGTGTTGCCTCCTGGGCATTGGATTCTTTTCGTCCTCTAGGACTTCTTACATTGACTGTATTCATCACCAGCAGCATCAGAGAGGTGGAGAGGTTCCTTACATCAATAGTATGCATCCTTGTTGGCCTAAAACATCATTTCACAGTTGCTCTGCCCCATGTCCCAGATCCCGATTTGTCTCTGTAATGAGGGCTGCACAGACCAGTGTACTACAAACGAAGTAAATAAAGTGTAGCTTGGCACCTTCATTAGCAGTCTTGCCTAAAGAGTCAGAGTATGAACAAGGAGGCTCAGACTGGACTTGTGTTTAGTCTTTTGTCCTTAGAGTGGATTTCAAATTGCTCATCTGAAACAAATGGTGCTGTTTCCTATTTGTACCAGCCTCAGCCAGTACTAGCTATGTGCATGCACTGGATTAAACAGTGTGATGAGTCACACATAGAAAACTATGAACTTGAAGCCTCCAAAAGTTTCTATTATTTCTTTCTATGGTTTTGCAGGCAACTCTCCTGAGTGCTAACATAATGCTTTATTGCTAGTATTGCTCGTGATGATAACAAAGGACCATTCCTAGGCATGTGAATGTGCATGTCCCTGTGACATCACATAGAGGGAAGAGAGCTCAGGATGTAAAGAACAATTTTTTCTAGTCTGAAAACAGCAGTGCGTATAAGCCTCAGTCTAGGGATGCTCCTAAGATAACATTATATTCTAAAAGTATGCTCCTTTTGAAATTTTCGGAAAGTGCTTGTGTTTGCCAGCTGAGTCTTGGTTGTTTCATTTGTCCTTTCTGTTTCTTCTTTACAGATGATGATTTTTTTCATGAACTTCCAGAAACCTTTCCATCTGATCCTCCAGAGCCATTGCCCCACTTCCTCATTGAACCCGAAGAGGCTTACATTGTGAAGAACAAGCCTGTGAATCTGTACTGCAAAGCAAGCCCCGCCACTCAGATCTATTTTAAGTGCAACAGTGAATGGGTTCATCAGAAGGACCATGTGGTGGATGAGAGAGTAGATGAAACCTCTGGTAAGTTTGTGTTATGTCATAGAGGGATGAGAATCAAAAAACATTCATATGAAGCCCACCGCTGTAATCTAGCAGCTGTTTCATGTGGCAGCTCCTTTTCTTTACTCGTGATACAGCTGTGAATTCTGTATCTGGCATTATTGAACTTTAGCTGACATAGCACAGAGGTGGTGTCAGCATCCAGGTCAGTTGGTAAAACATGACCATAGAGCACCCCGCCCAAGTCTGAAATGAAATAACCAAACAGGAGACCCGTGCTCAAACAAAATGTAATCTCTTTCTCAGCCAGGTCTACTCCCTGTTCACCTCCCCAGTGTGGCAGGCTCACAGTGGTTGCACTGCAGATTGTATGATAGTTGCAGACCAAGAATCACATCTTCCCTGAAGTTTCAAAGACTAATTGGGTTGTTTCTTCTTGGAGAGACTCAAGGAAAAAAAGGAGAAATGTAATAAGATTCCAGAAAGAAAGGAGAAAGCACACTTGGGTACATTTAGAGCAGTGTATTGATCCAGAGCAAACACCTGGCTGTTATTCCATTACACTTCTCTGCCTGCTCCATAGAGCCTGAATGGAGCAGAACTACAGTAGGTTAGTGAGGAAAAGGAAGAGGAAAAAAAAAAAAGAAAAACCAAGAGCTTCATTCTTCCTGGTCAATACAAGAAATCCCAGTGGCAGTCATTGAGAAAAAATAGGACCCTTATATAGTACCAAAAAAAAAAAAAAAAAAAAGGTTTAAAAACTTGAGTAATAAACCAGTGTAAATCAAAGGTATGATTATTCCCTCTTTGGGAAGACTGGTAATCAATAGAGTTTGAAGAGAGAAGCGGGACTTACTGCTGTTTTGATGACTCTGAGAAATAACTGGATACCAAGCAGAAAGGTACCTTTCATTTGGGAATTACACCATCACTTGGTCTAATTACTTAGAAAAATAACTCCACCAGATGTCTTGGGGTCTCTTATGAACTGGGTTTTATTTGTTTCAGCTCATTTATTTGCACTGAGATCAAAAGCATAAGCTTGTAATGGTACTGTGGTGCTCTTGGCTTGGAAAAGAGAAGGTGTGTGTAGGAGGAAAGGCTGTAGAAATATCTGTGTTAAACTTTGAGCCTGTTTGTAAGAATTGGCTTTTCTAACAAGTGGACTGCAGCAGAACAACTAAGAGAAGAAATTCTTGTTACTTAGTACGTCTTGAATTTTATTCATTCCTGGGAGTCCACTGGGACAAATAAGGACAAGTAGGAGGGCAACTATCACTCTGTTAATTTTTTAGGCTTTTTTTAACATCAGCCTTCAGAAACTGGAAAATGGTTTGCTACAGGTGAAATCTTTCACTGCAGATGAAAAAATAATTATTTTATTCTCAAAAATCTCATTGAAGAAAAGCCACATGATGCCATAAAACAAATACAGAAGGCCAGTCTTGAACAGAGATGCATCTGAATATATTAGAGGACAAATGTTTTGCATAGCAAACAGCAGCAATTACATGCAAACAAATCCTGGATCCAATTAGAGATTAGCATAATCTAGTGGAGTTTGGGGGGAGGAGGGTGTCAAAAGCTGTGCACATCAGATTATTAGCACAAGAGCCACAAGCTCTGTCACACGAATAGCTTGTTAAAGCGAAACTGTCATTGGAACTCGGTGGTTGCCAAAAGGTGGTTAGCGCCTGTGGCGGTTGCAGGGCTTGTGCGCCTTTGGGTAAGTAGACCAAGAATCTAGGGTTCATAGCACATAGTTACTGTAGAAATAGGTAAACAATGTATTTAATGTAGCGGTAAAATAGTATCTTCTTCAGAGCAGTGGAAGCTCAGGAAAATACATCTGCTGGAGAAAAAACTGCAGGAGGCAGTGACGGTGAGGGTTCAGTCTGGTGCCCAAAGGAGGTATGAGATCATCAGCTTGGCAGCTTGCACCAGTCAGGCTGGCGAAGCCCTTTGACTCTACCACTTTTGAGGCTATTTTGGTTTCTTTTGCTGTTTTTGGCCAGCTCGTGCAGTACTTGTAACCTAGGGCACAGCAGCAGGGACTGAGCTTCTGAGAGGCTGGCGTGAGGCTGGCAGCCTGAGCCCATGCTGCTGCGGCTTCAGGCTCGCGGCTAGAGAGGCTGCAGAAGTTGTCCATAAATCAGGTTAGATTTGGCCTTTACATGGGTAACCTGGGGCTCAAAAGCATCTCAGTTCTGCAGTGTTTCTGCAGGGTCGGTCAGGTAATCCAAGCAACTGGAATCAGGTTGCATTCTTCTTTCTTGATATTTTCCTGTATGTAAGATCCATTCTGCCTAAATACAAAGAAGAGCATCGTGCTGAGGCAGTGTTCTGCTGCCATTTTTGAACCAGGCTCTTTCTTGTTTCTTTAGGTAGAAAAGCAGAGCAAAGGAAAACAACAGGAACAGACAATAAAATATATGAGAGGAAACTGGTAAAGGTCACCTATGCTTTCTTTTCTAAAAGATGAGTAATTGGGGAAAAAAGAGGATGAAAATATAGGTGTGATGCTAGTGGTACATCATCTTTGGTTTGTAAATGATGCATGAAAGAGAGAAATAGGTTTTGATTTGCAAGATTATCTGTTCATGGACTTTGAGCCTCTGCCCAGGAATGAAATCTATGTAGAGATGATTAACTCTTCTTATAAGGCAAATTTGTTTCTGTCATTGATAAAACCAGAGACAATGGCACAGCAATAGGAGCAGCACAGCAGACAGAATGAAAGTGCGGCCAAGTTCTGATTGAAGAGAGATGCTAGATAGAAATGCTGAAAATATTAACCAGGTTGATTTTTAAGAGAGGAAAATAAATATTTATCTCTTTTGTCTATATATTTTTTTTCTTTACAGCAGAGAGAAGGTACAAAATAAGAGTTATAGTTATATCCACTTTGCACTGTGGGGTATTTTTAAACAGTAGGTAAAATGTTGCTGTGAAGAACATGTACAGGGACTCTGTGGGAGTTGCTGCCTTCTGGTTGGAGATGAGGAGAACAGTAACAGTGACAGGGTGTTCTAGTACCACTTTATTTAATTAAATTAGCCTGAAGAGAGAGACTTGCAAAAAAAGATTCCAATGATTGAGTCTCGGAAGCCAGAAGCTTTAAACAGAAGATCATTACATTGCCAGACTCATGGGGATTTTTCTTCTTTATGGAAAAAAGCTAAGCATTTTCATAAAGAAGTCAAATGGGTGCTTTGAAAATCTTTAGTGCACATCTTTGACTCTTTCATTTCCTACGTACATGAAATACAAGGCAAGGCATGTTTTTGCTGGAATATTTTCCCATTAATATGGAAAAATATATGTAAAGGGTAAGAACACTGGTTTTAAAAAACAAAGATGAAAGTTGTTTTGAGGGAGCACATTTGATTTTATGGCGCACTGTCATAAAAGATAACAGCAACGAAAGTAGAGGGGGAACCCTGCGGAACTGATATTTCTGTGGGCAAAAAAAGTTCCATCGTCATGGGGCAGGAAGCTGAATAGCATTAATAATTGTTAGAGCAATTTTTGAACATTTTCCAAATCACTGTACCTCTGAAAACTACTCTGGCAAAAGATTTTATTCTGCATGCATGCTTTTTTATGGAGAAATATTTTTCAGGCACACACACCAATTCCGCAGTGTTGGGAGAGTTGTGGATGTATGGAAAATCCCCTTTCATTTGTCCAGAGGAATTAAATGGTGCTAAATCTAACCCCCCCTTCCCAGTAACATGCAACAAAGAAAAATCAGTACTACAGGGACCTTGGTTTTGTCTTTTTCAATTTGGGTATGCATTGTAATAGTTTGTGCATGACTATTAAGGTGAAATGATCTATAAAACCCTTCTTGCCCTCTCCAGTGCCAGTGACATGTTGTTCTTCTCTCTCCTTCAAGCAAGGAGAAAACAACATTTGGGACTTTTCTAAGTGCTAATTAAATAGACATATTGGGCAATTCAGCTGGCATTATTGTTTGCCTACACTTTCTGTCTTCTTTTGCTGGGATGCATGGGGAGATTGCTGATGACCTCCTCCGTGTTGCCCAAATTGCAGCAAGACAGAATAAGGAGACTTGAGCCTGGCCTGAGGGCCCAACTAATGCAAAATGAACAAGCTCATCTGTGCAATCTCAAAGGAGAAAGGCACCTGGGGGAGGCTCTATTAAGGAGCAGCTGAAGTCACTAATCCTTTTTCCATTTCATGTTTTTGGAAGCAGGCTCTCCCAGGACCTAACATCTCCCAAGAGCAATCTGTGGTGCCACCCAGCCTTTAGCAAGGAGGATAGGTGGTGCTAAGGACTTTCCCTTGAGCTGCCCCTTCAGCTCTCTGCCTCCCCACAAATTTAAAAAGATATAGTTAGAATCTGGCTCAGAGTAAGATTTTTGTCTGATTAAGAGATTTTATTGAATTATGCTGAGGTAAACGAATATGCTCTTCTTTTCAGACAGAAATCTCAGGCTTTGTTTTTTTCAGTTTCTTTACATAGCCACCACTGTGATTCCTGGGCCTACCTCCTGCCATTACCTTTCCCTGCTAATAACATATTTTTGGATGACTTGCAGATTTAATGAGACTGAGCTTTTGATGTAGAGTCAGAATTTATCTGGCAAATAGGAGGCTATTACCTTAAGCAATGGGTTTGGCAGCCTGTCAAGGGAGTAGGTACCAGTCTAGATAGGTCTTTAATAGATCACCCTCTCAACAGAAAGATCAAAGATTGACATCTGCCTGTTTGCCTTGCTTTAAAACAGTTCTTGCAAGATGCTGCAGCCAAGGCAGCAGTGGGGAAATCACATTGACTGTCTCTGCTCTTCTGCCACCATATAAAGAGATAGAAATTCACTTCCAGCCCACAGTTCTCCATGGCTGTATCTCCCTCTCTGTGTGTACATCTCAAGAAGGACAATTGTTTTGGTGAGGCTTTGACACTACATTTTGGAAGGCTGCATTGTCCTGATGAAAGAAGCCCCATAGACTGGTTCAGGTGTGGTTTAAGGTGGAACTTTTGATTATACTGCAAAGATCATCATGTAGCCTCTCATTCTGAGCAGTTGTGCTCATTTGTCTTAGTGGTTTTTTATAAACAAGAAAAACTATCGTTAGGGTTTTTTAATACAGCAAGTCTTTCAATATCAGTGTTGAAGAACATAAGTTTGGGAGCCCAAATATGAAATTCAGTGTCCCCCTGCCCCCATGTAAGTACAGCTGTGGGAGAGGGGTGCAGAGAGATACCATTTTACTTGTTTTCTTTGACCTGCAGATCTTCCTTTTCTTAATGCTCTTTTCCCTCTCTGCATATCTTCCTTCCTTCCTTAATCTCTTGTTGCTGTTTCTTGGCCTGCTGTAGCCTCCTAATTCTCTGTATTATTTTTCAAGATAAGAAAAAAAGCTATTTTTCTGAATTTTTCTGTGGCCAGTTTCCCTATTAACTTCACTACGGAGATGACAAGTGATGCTAAATGCTGCAGTTATACTTAGCCTGCAATATTTTGACTCTCTGGGGTAGAATACCTTGGGGTTATGTTAGCAAGGGCAGCCACATATCATAAATAAGGATTGTTTTCATTCCACTATTGTCACAAGTCATTTTATTTTCCGTTTATCATTGCATCAAATCCATTACAAACATCAAGCCCCTCTATTCAAAATAATTATTTCTCAGCAACATATTGCCAATTTTTAGCTCTGCTCCTTCAATGCTCTGCCCTAATCCAACTCATTTCAAGGGAATTTAAAAATGTGTCTGTGTATCCCTTCCTAAATGCTTCTATTAATAGTTTTGTGATGTGGATTAGAATTGATACTACAGTCCATTTTCTTTATTAATTCAAAGTCTGACCCCTCTTTGGGTGAATTCTGTGAGTGAGACACGTTTATATGTATGGTCTGAAAGCCTGCAGCTGGTGCAGAGAGGAGCGGACAACTCTATTTCTCCAAAGAACTGGAATTCTCTGGGGAAATACAGGCTGTTTACTTTCACAACAGTATATGAACAAACCCACAATTTTTTCCTATTGATATTTAGGTTGCAGCCATTTTAGATATCACTCAGGCCATCTTCTCTCTGTCTGTCACTCCCCAGCGCCTGGTGGGCAACTCTCTTGGCAAAGAGGAGCCCCATGCCCACCACCACTGCAAGAGGAATTCTCACTTCTTGCAATTTGCAACTTCAAAAGCAGCTGCTGAGAATATGATCCCCAGCACACCCAGATCAAGGGAATACCCAACAGCAAAGCTGCTGCAGACATTTTTTTCCAGGCAGGCAAAGTTTCCACTTATATCTTGAGTAATTAGTATACTTTGATAGAAAAAGAGACTGTTTGGAAACTTCAGAAACAACACCCATGCAGAGGCGGAAACACACTATTTTCTAGGAGAAAAATTCAAAATGGTGTTTATTTTTGTTGAAGTGAGTGGAGAAATCATTGTAGCCAGTCATGACCTAAAGAAGGGAAATAATCTTCTTATAAACAGAATAAGAACATTGGGCTTGATACTTGTTTCTGGAGGGAAATATGATCATAGGCAGTACAAAACCACTCTCCAAACCCAGGAAGATTATCTTTCCATATAGGAGCCTGTGAGACTATGGGGTTTTTGAATTTGCTCCACTGAGAATAGTATTCATGATGTACAACACACTTACAAAATGTATTGACATACCGTTAATTACATCTTTAATCAAAGTGCTCTATGTGGGGGTTTTGTCTCTGTAAGTCTTTGTGGAAGGCTTCTTCTAGCTCTTACTTGCAGACACCTTCTTTCTATGTTCACAGCTATTGACATTTGCCTGTACTGCTAATGCTGGCCTTTCCAGCAGCTCTTTGTCCTGCAGGAATGCGTGTCCCCCACCTTTACAGACAGCAGCCATGGACCCTGTGAACCCTCTGCCCTCATGGCTAAGCTGACTGAGCTGGGACCTTCCAGCTTATGTATTTGCTCTGTCCTTCAGGGTGTTCAGAGATGCTAACAAGACAGCCCAGTGGGAGCTACTCTCCTGCAAGTTAATCCTGCTCACACTCTTCCTGTGAGTTGTGATGGGTCCATGGGAATGGTCATTTGCCTGCTCCAAATTTTCTGTGGATTCACCATGTGTGTCTCCGCAAATGAATCATCGTCTCCGTTATTTACCTCTACAAAGTGCTTTGGGACCAAAAGATAAAAGCTTTAGGATATTTATTCTTTTCTTATTGCAGAATTAACTTCCTATCTGCAGCTGTTTGCCTAATTGTCCTCAAGGTTTCCTGTGAGCTTCTAGAAAAACAAATCTGAGACGGAAAATAAAGTTATTTAAAATAATAAGAGGAGGAATATGGAATGCTTGGTGCATTCATCTGAAGCGTTTGAGGATACCCTTCTGAATATTTTCAGCCTACACCGTATGTCCCTCCAAGTTTTTCCTTCATTAAACCCTTTGTTACACACTTGTAATCCCATTAATTCCCCAAAAGACATCTTCAGACATCAATCCACCCACCACAGCTTCAGACTAGCCCCACCTTTGCACAGCAATGCTTCCTTTTTCCATCCGTGTCCCCTTGCTCCTTTGAAACCGAACATCCTTTCTGTGGGATCCAGAGCATCCACGATGCGGGTGGTCTGGTGCCTGAAAGGCCAATAAATGTCAGCTTGGTTTGGAAGAAAGTTCCAAAGGTTAGTCTTCATCCTGCATCTGCTGGCCTAAATGGAACTGTTTTCTAGATACAGGAATGGAGGAAAAGAACAGCAGAGTCAAACAAAAGCTCTATAGTCAGTAGCAGCCCAGCTGTGCAAAGACATGAACACTTGCATCCTATAAATGTAGGGGGTTCAGTTAATTAAATATGAGCATGAGTAGGACTAATAGGTCTGTAGTTTCTTTGCAGAAATCCCTGAAACTGTGCAGGGAGGTATTTACTTTTCTTTGTTGAGAACAAGTTATAGTCTGATGCAGCGACTGGAAATGTAGTCTAACCCTGTTTAGAGACATTAGGGTCTTGATGAGTGTGCAAGACATCAAAGTGTTGCTGTCTTGAGTCCCTGGAAGTCTATCTAAGCATGTATCTCAGTAACCTGAGGTGTATATTCTACTTCTTTCTCTATTAGCTCATTATACAGGGGAATCATTCTCTGAAGAAAGGTAGAAGAATTCCTGTTGCTTGAAACTAGACTGGCAAAATCCTTCCTTTTTCTTTTTTTTTTTCTTTTTTTTTTAACTGTTGCTTGCAGATCAGATTTACTGAGGCTTTTTCCACCATGCAGGTAGGGTACCAAACCATTGCTAACATGTAAAGGGAAAGAAAGGTGGCTGTCACATGCAGCTTTGACCCATACAGTATCTAATTTTGTGCTGCCTTTGTGGGTTCACCGCCTGTATTCTTTTTGTCATTCCCGTGCACTCCTCATCTGTACATAAATGAGCAGTGTGATGTGGTAGGTGCCAGCAGGACTGCCATTCACCAGCAAGGTTATGTACAGCTCTTTCTCATCAGGTTTTGATGGGATGCCTTTCACAATTCCTCATAACTTCTCATCTCTGTTCGTATTTTGATTGTGAGAGGAGAAAGGGAGTCTTTTGTCAGACTGTTCTGTGTCTCTTCTTCCCCCTGAATGCTGATCTTTAGGCCTTCGCAGCCTCTTCTATTATTTGCTCCCAGGTTTTGATTTTAGAGAGAATCTCAGTTGGTTGATTGCTACTTTTGGCTTCCCAGTGACTTGTACAATGATGTTTCTGTAATGAGTGCTGACACTGCACCCAGGTCGGTAGCCGTGCCTTCCTCTGAACAGGAGTGAGGATTGCACGGCCTGAAGAATAACGATGCCTAGAAGTAGATTGGACTGGCTTTGGGGTTTAGTTTTAATCTTTTTGTTCTTCAACTAAGGTAGAAACCAGTATTGGAATTCAGTCAGAGTGGGTTCCCAGGAAACAAATAAAAAAAATAAAGAAAAACGAGGCAGGCAGAATTACAAGGATAATATTGACCTTATTTACTTACATAATGAAAAAGGCCGTTTTTCATGTCAAAGTCGCATGGATCTGCAGAGCAACTTGCTCACATCCCTGGTGCCTTGCTGTAGCTGGCAGGGATCATGAGCTGTGCTGTATCTAGAAACATGTACACACCAAATGACTTCAGCGATCACCGGGCTGCCTTTTCACATGCCTTCCTGCAACGATTCTTTTATTCACTACAAACCAAGGAAAATCTCCCGGTGTTCAGGACCCAGTGTTTTGACTGCTGCCCTGGCTCAGCCCTGAAAACACACTGCATGGGGGAGCAGACAGTAAATTCCCAGAGCTTCATGGCTGTCTGATTAAAGTTCCTTCACTTTACAGTGCACTGGACAAAACTGCTTTGAAAGCAGCTGCTTACCTTTTTCTTTTTTTCTATTTTTTTCCTTCAAAATACCTAAGTCGGTTGTGAGATGGCATCCCTAGCACGCAGAACAACAACCGCAAAAAACGATGAGGTTTTTGCACTTCTCCCCCAACCTGCTGTTCCTACACACCATGGACTAGAAAATAGGAAAACTACTGCTGAGGAAGGCTCCCGAGTGACCCCTTGTGTCACGTCGCGACTGTCCTTGTTCCCACAATAGCTGCACCAGCCACTGAAGTGTGTCATTGCATCAAGTTCACAGAAATAAGGCGTTTTCACGTTGTCTCCGCTTCTCAAAACCACGCAGAGTGGGTGCGGTACGTAAGTACATGTACAGATACACATGGTGTATATATATATATATACACACACACGTGTATGTCAGTAAGTCAACTAACATAAGCAACTTGGTGCATATTTTTGTAAAAAAAATTACACCCAAGCCCATTTACTGTTGATTTCCCTGCCCCCCTTCCGCTATGCAAAGGGAATGTAAACACGCTATTCAAAATTCAGATGCTCTTGGTTGGCTTCCCAGATGTTTGAAGTTCAATAGATTCTTTTTTTTCTTTTTTTTTTTTTTCCATAATTTCCCCTTCTTCTTCTAGTGAAGTGCTAAACAACCATAATTCCTTTTTGCCTGCGCATTGAGATTCATCTCTAGTCTCTAAACTGCCTCAAAAGTGCTTCAATTTTGTATGAGCACTAAGCTGGGGACTGGGAAGCATTACCCACTGCTGAAGGCCCAGATCATTAGAAAGAGCATGTAAATCCTCTGAACCAGAAATAAAAAGTGCACAGATTTTCTTTGTGAGGACTCAACTGCAGCTTTAAGTAAAACATGAACCTTTGGCACATTTTTTTTTCCTGGCCCTTGAAAAAAAAAAGGAATAAAACACAACAAATCTTTTCTCAGCTGCACGTGCCTCAATCAAAAGAAGGGAAGATTGGGCTTTGACCCAAAAGCTGGAGCTGCTAAGAGTTTTCAGGTTCTCAGATTCATATTTACACTTTGCTATGTAGATAACTTCTCTTTTTCTGCTGCCTGTAAGTAGCACCAGCCTGGCAGTGAATTGCTTGGGTACCTTCGCTTGGGGTTGCTTAGGGTCAGGATGAGCTGACTCACATTTGTTTCTACTCCTGGACCTCAGCCTGTGTGAGTTCAGAAATGATGATGCCCATGTTTGAACATAAATATATGCTTGTAGTGAGGTTTTCTTTGGAGTTCCCACTATACCGGCGTGTGATTATGGCTTTTGTACCAGGAAAAAAGAAAGTAGCAACAATAGGCACACATTGCTACATGTGGAAGAGAACAATGCATTTTGGAGCAATTTGTGCATATTAACAAAAAAAATGCCATCAACCAGAAAACAGCGTCCATTAAATAAAAGGAGGGAGGTGTTTCTCTTTGTCTCTGAACAGTTTATAGGCTGAGAACAAGCAATCCAATGCTGTTCTAAGGTGTTAAATGCCGGTAGTTGAAGGCTGATGTAAAGCAATCATCTGTCGAGGTTGGCAGGGGAAGGAGGTAGCAGAGGCACTGTTTTACCTTCTCCAAGGGGACAAGCCCACCGATCTGTACTGCCCACCTCCACCATGCTGGCATGGAACAGGGCATGCTGTTTGTTTTCCACCGGCATTCAACAACTCAGTTTTGAAATATTCCCTGCATTTTACAGGACATGGTCCTTCAGGTCTTCATGGGAAAAGAATTAAAAGGGCTTGTTTTCACTAAGAGAAAATAACCCCCAAACAGAACGCGTGGTCTTTAATTCCGGTTCAAGGCCAAATCCTCTGAAGACAGCCTGTTGTAATTTTTGTGTAAGGCAGTTAAAAAATGGAGGGCGAGCTGGGTTTTTAGCTTAACTCACTGCCATTAGCTGGTAGGTAGGTACCATAGCTAACTGATGCATACCAGTCCAAATTCCACACTGGTTTTAAGACAAACTTGCCTTAATTAAGCTGTTGCTGTGATTTTTATTGTTTTAAAAATGCATCTGTTTCCTAAAGAGAAGGTTATCGAGAGAACAAAAAATAGCTGGAAGCCTTTAATTTAAATATTTAAGCTAATATTTGTGGAAAAATTGTTTGTGATCTTGCAATCATTTCATGTCACCAGCCAGGCACAATTTATGGAAAAGCAATATTGAGGCAAAGCCAGCTGCATGCAATAACTGTGTAAAGGATTACTGGGTGTTAAAGCTGTTTGCTCTTTTAAACTATCTCTAGATATCTATCTGTCTATCTATCTTTTGTTAAGGTTACAGATACGCTTTATAGAAAACAAGCTATAGGCAAAGCGTGCCATTATGCAATCATCTCTGTCCCATTAGGATGCAAAGAATCCATTTTTCTCAGCAAGAACTTTCATATTTGAAGCTGTTCTTGTGTATAGCTTATTTATTCATTTTTTAAACACAAATTTCGTAGCTTAAGTGCTTTGATATGTTTGAGTGGAATAACTCTCTGACTGTGAGGTATCAATCTCTGCAGGAAGGTAAATAAATTTCAATTCTGACATAGCACCAATTTTATCTTTACCTTTGTAAAAAGGTTATTTCAGCAAATAAAGTGATCAGCCTTCTGCTGCAGAGACAGGTTGCTTATAGGGCCTGTGATAAGCTGTTACAAAAATCGTCCAGGTCATTTTGGTCTATCAGTAAGTTAAAAAGTCATCATTCTTGGCTTTGTTCATTAAAGTTTTGCCATCAAAGAACAACCTAATGACAAAGGACTGCATAATAAAAAAAGCAATCTGTTTACCTTTTATTAAGTCTGTTTACAGTCATACCACTTTGGTGTATGGTCTTGGCCACTTTCATGAAGCAAAAAATACGAAGCTCTTTTAAGAATTTTTGGATGAAGCTTTATATGAAATTTAAGACAAATGGGGACTATGAGAACCGAAAATGTTCTTTTCCTTTTTGGCAAATACTGTGGACATAATCCAGCCCCTCCTGAAATTATTGCAACACTCTGATTTTTGGTATCAGGATTTTCCTTGCGCCCTCATGTTGCATTAAAAATGCTTCTGTCATTCAAATCTGTCCTGACTGAGCAACATTCATGTCTCCTAATCCTGATAGCTAGAGAAAGGAACCGTGAGTCAGAAAGCATGGACTGTTTCAGACTGGCACTGATTTATTTTAAGACTGAGCAAGCCACTGCAATTTTATCTACATCTAGGTTGAGGATCCAAATGGGAATGCACCATGGTTTTCTAAGTTGCATGCCATATAATTTAATTCTGTAGCAGCATGTGTTGCATGGATGTGCAGAGGAATCTCCCTACCCCAGAGTTTTTTTTCTGCTGACTCCCCAAAGCCTCTACTGTGTCATCAAGAAACACCTTCTCTGCCTTCTGTGTCCCTGCTGATTTGGTGTACAGGCATCTGGGGGAGGAGTTGTCTGTGCCAGTCAAAGTGGGAAGGGAGCCAACAGCACTGAATGTCAGATTCAGGAGGGTGCCCTGAGTACCAGCTTTAAGAAATTGAACTTGTAAAGGGTCGCATCTTACCTGCATGAAAATGGGTTATATTTCCATACTTATTTACAGTGGCTGTGATACACCTGCAATCTATATGCATGTATTACAGTGATGTCTTTTTCCAGACCAGTAGGTCATGAAGTTCCGTCTCCTTGAGAAATGTGTTCTCCAGCGTATGTGATTACTAATTAATGAAATACCTTTTGGGCAAATGAAAGCACAAAAGCACAAAAATTGTTTGAACTTCCACTTACAGAGAAAATAAACAATTTCTCCATGCAGTTTTCTAGAGTTTGTAAGCTTGGTTTAGTCTTGCAACTAAATAGTTCCTGTTTAGTGTTGTGCAGGAGGGTCAAACACATGCCAATGTAATACTTCTGCAAAATTTCTCTATCAAAGTCCCATCCCGAGGAATAGCTTCAGAGGTGCCGAGTATTAATATCAAATGTTGAACATGTTTGGCAGCCAAAATATATTAAAATATTTTCTTGGCAGAACAATACCCACTGAGGTGTAGATATTAGCTCTGTGACATAGATTGACTCTAGGCTAGATAATTACATTTGATTAATTGATAACAATCTGTTTTCACATGTTTACAGTGATCACTTATTGTCTTGTATGGTTACAGACCCTTATAAGTTGGTTTTGCTTCCTTCTAGAAAGACCTAAGACTGACTGGCAAATCTGCTCTGATTAAAATCATTGGGAAATTTGCCAGTTACTTCATCATGTGCAATATGGAACCCATGAGTTATTATTGCAGTTACTAATAATCTACCATAATATCTTACAATTACATTGCATTTGCATGCATTACAAAAGATAACATTTCTGCCTCTGAAGACCAGATAATCTACCTCACAGTTTGTATAGCCAGCTAACTTACGCACTCGGGGACTGTGTGAATGAAGGAAGTCTTTGCTTGAATGTGTTTCTAGGATACAGCTTATAATAAAAGGCCTTGCATATAAGGAACAATTCCCTCTTCACAGTTTCTTTTCCTCCAGGAGGGGTAGTAATTTTATTTTGATATATGCCGTCAGCCAGTGCCTGTCCCTGTGCTCATTGTGCTGTGCACATTAGCAGTAGGCAGACAGAGCAAGGCTCCCTCTGCCTCTCTCTGCCCATTAATCCCTCATTAACGTGCAGATACAGAAATAAGTGAAGTTCTGCTTTCTTCCTAGACCTTTTCAGAGCTCAAGCTGTAGTAGTCCCAGAGATAGATTTATTTAATTGAAATTAATAGCTGTATCTGCCATGCTACTAAATATGGAAAACTTGTCATTTATGGAGAGCCTGTTCAATTCATGGGACTGAGATACAATCGCAGACAGATGATGCCAGTCGCCCTGAACATTCTTGACAGCTATCCTCTGTCCTCGACTGGACAGAAAACTATTGGGTACAAAAGGATATCTTGGACCTGGTTATCTAGTCTCCTAGTGGCTACGGGGTTTTGGATCTCTCTAGGAAAATTCCACCAATGCAATATCTTTTTCTGGTGCCAACTTTAGGTAAGTGTATTAAGTCTGACTGATCTGTGTGTATAAATAGCCTCAGCCTTGAGCAAACTCTGAGCAACCTCTGTGACATCTTTTATAACCCAACAGATCCAGATTGTTATACTCAAGACCCAGAGAGGACAGCAAATATTTTTTTGTGGTTTTTTTTTTTCCCCCTGAGACTTTTTTACTCCCTCATCCTCAAGTTGTAAAACTTGTTACATTGCTTCTCTCTTGGGAGTGCTGCAGTTATTCACCATGATCAGAAAATAAACAATTGTGCTGTAAGAGCCCAGCAACCCGGGGGTGTATTTTTAAGGATCTCTGGGGTTTTTTAGGGAACAATCTTAAGATACAATTACCATTTATTTTGGAGAATTGCTTTAGATTACTTTGATTTTCTGCATTTTCATTTTAAAGCTCCTCTCTTCACAATATTCTTGTTACCAGAAATAGGGTGGTGATAATTAGACCAATATCTTCACATATCTGTCTTCATAGCCAAGATCCAGATGGGCTGCAAGGGGCTACAGAAACAGTTCTTACTTGGTTGAACGCAAATTAAGTTTGGACAGTGCAAGCAAAGGCTTTTTCCTGTCATAGCCTAACTATTCATCACAGGGAGCGTACGAGTTAGAAATGCTATGTAGTTGTTCTTTACGGATTTATCCACATTAGAAGGAGGCCTGTTGAGCTTTCTAGCTGCCCACATTTCTGTTCTCTCCCTTTGGCTGTGTTAGTTATTGCCTTGCTTTAAAATAGGGAGGTCCTGACTTCTGGTGGATTGTGCCACCCTCTATGTGATTTTATTCGTTCTAGAAATAAGCACCTTACTTGAGTGTTATAAGAAAACATTTATGCTGCATATCTTCCCCTGCAGTATGGCTTAGCTATATGAGGAGCTAGACTGAAAGAAATCAATATGTTTCTAATAAAGAAGGTAAGGTAGAGGAGATACTGTCTGAGAGGATGACATTTTGTTACTTAGTGTTGTAGCAAAGAATTTGCCAATACCGGCTAAATTATATGTTGTATAAATTACTGCTAATCTCCTCATCTGTCTTATCCTAAATGTTTTCAGACTAAATATAGGGACCTACTTTATAATTTTTTATAATTTATAATTTTACACTCAGAGGTTGTGCACTCACCTGTAATCAAATAATTTGATCCACAGTTGCCCGAGCTACAGACACAGCATGTCACCTTGTCTGGAAATATTGAGACATGGGTTGTTTGGCTTTTTTCTCTTTTTTTTTTCTTTTTTTTTTCACTTCATCTACTGTTCTTTGATGTAGAAACAGAAGTAGCTTCAACAGGGATAAGATGAAGACCTCTGTTTGAAGTCATCATACCAGGGTTGCCCTGCACGTGGTGCCCATGTGAGGTGTGTAAGCGATACACTCTGGAATGAAAGCAGACAGCATCAGCTCGTCCGTGCAATTGGACATGCGGTGGTATGTCAGCTGGTAGCAAGGCGGTTGCTGTCTGAGGTATCTCAGCAAATTGTGGTTCTTGTAACCTTGCCTTGAAAACGCTTTTTCTTTAGGGGTTAGGATGAAGTGTGGTAGCAGAAGGAACAGGATTGTGAGGTGACACCGGGAGGGAGGGGTTGGATCAGTTTCAAGTTCTGGATATGGATCCTTACATCCCAGATGATTTCATGGCATTATCAACTGGCTTGATACATTTTCACCAACATGAAACATAGATACAATGGCGTTTTTTGCCTGTAGGCAGAAAGAGGTAGGGTCTGTTTTGTATGTAGAGAAAGTGTGCATCTCTCTGGTCAGCAATGGTTTATATTGCTCAGAGATCAATGGCCAAATTATTTTGAATAATCTGAAACCTAGCTGTACCTAACAGCTGTCCGAGAAGTTATTACACGGGCTAGCTTCTTGTTTTGCATTAGAAAGCATCTCAAGCAGTCAGAGATAACATTTCTGCTGGTGCATTCGGTGGGAGACGCTCATCATACGGTTTTGTATCTTCAACAGGCTATCAGAAAATGGCATTTGTGTCCTGAATGTTAAGGCTATTTCATAATCATTATTAACCAGTACTGTCATTATGAGCCTGCTTGCTTTAGCCCTGGGGTAACAAAGTTCACTGCTCCATCAAGCTCTGTCATAATCAGTCTTATTATAAAAACATAATATTGTAACCTTCAGAGACTCCCTGGGCTTGAGCTATAAAAACTGGGAATGAACTGAAGTAATCTTTAGGCTAACAGCAGTTGCACTGGGAAAATATAACCATTTTTATGCATGTAATGTACATGCTCCCCGCCCTCTTCATGCTCTTCTCAACAGGACGAAAGCTGTCCCTCGGACCCCTTTTGGAGCCAAATTATCTCATCAAAGCAGAACAAGTTTGTAACACAGTCTTCACTGCATATCAAATGCCCATGCATCCCTTTGATTTCCATTCTTTGGAGTGCAGTTGCCATATTTTGAGTATTCATTTCAATGGCTAAAGATGTCAAGGATAATGAAATAAAAAGGGAGCTAGGCATCTCATTAGAAGGCATTCCCACCAGAGAAGTCTGTGGTATTACATGCATGAATTCCTTTCTGCTGCTAAGTTGTTAACCAAGTTTTGGATGCAAACAGCATGCAGCCTCAATAACAGTGCTCAAGTGTGTACAAACAGTAATTAATCGTTGGCTCCCTGAATGGAGCCTCTGTGAGGCTGGAGGCAAATCAAAGGGCTGGCCTGGTTTCCAGCGCTTGAGGAGCAGGCCGTGCTGTACAATTGGGAGCATTCATGTTATGAATATCACCTTGTAAGCCATGCGGCAGGAGGCTGAGGGTAGCTGGTCTCCACAGGCTCAAGCTTGTGCTCAGCAGAATGACCTGCCCTTTGGTGTTTGGTGATGGGGACAAACTGTGCAGGCTGTGGTCCAAGGATCTTTCAGTTTCCTGGCAATTCTGGAAGGAAAAAGAAAATCAATTCCACTACACAAAATATTTGTATGTGGAATTTGTATGGCTGCTTGCAAGGGTGCATTTTTGAAATGGCAGTGGTGTGTTCTACACACAGGCACACATTACAAGCTCATTGATGCTTTGGCATCAGCAGCAAAACCCAAATATGCTGACAAAAGGTGTAAGCACTCTTTCCCTTCGCTACCCAGTTTCTTGGCTGGAATTAAGAGCATTTTGAGCAGGCAATGCATTTTGAGGCAGAGAAAGGGGCTGTGTCGGTATGAAATGCAGTGGTTATTGTTAGAGGATCAACACATTACCAACAATCCTTACAGTGGTGGCTGAGACACCACAGTATTTCCTTGCACTTAGAAGCAGCAAAACAGTTTCCCAACAGAGAGTGTTGTGTGGGAAATGTGGGCAAGTACTGGTCTGCTCGGAAGGATAGCGAGTGGGTCGCTGTCGTCATTGGTGAGACTGTGGGGTTTTGGGGGTCACATTGACATATGTTATGGAGGGCATGGCCAGGGTCACTGTCAAGCACTCAAGTGTATTGCCTGTGTTATAAAATCACCGAAAAGATATCTCAGTAGCTGCAGTATATACGACAGTAATAGCCCCCAAACTGCAGCTTGCAATAACCATACTGCAACACATGCACCCATCACTACAGAGTATCAGGACATTTTCTACAATGGTAAAATCCATTTTCCTGGGCAGTTCAGTGTCAGAGTGGATAGGACCTCTCCCTGTGCTCTATCTCTCTAGCAGGAGATGAAATACAAGGAGGCTAAGGGAGTCATATAAATTGAATGACTCTCTGGGTTTATGATATTCATATGAAAATAAAACTGGGCTGGATCGTCACTTGATGTAAATCGTCCTAGGGACATGGTAGAATTTATATCAGCTGAGGTGCTGTTCCTCTTATTTGTCTAGCATACACGCAGTAGGTGATAAAAGTCAAAATCACAGTGATTCATTTTTCCTTCACCCGCTTCTGTTATTATGCAGATAAAGTGTTGCTTTTTTCCCTTTGCATCCTCATGACAGTCCACGTTGATAAGTAGATATTGGTAAAGAGCTGTAAGGTCTCACAACAACCTTGCAAGCAGACCTCTGTTCCTACACTTCTTTCTTTCTATCTATAAGCATAATATTGACCAGCACTGCTTGTACCCTGACAGGTCTGATTGTCCGAGAGGTAAGCATTGAGATTTCCCGCCAGCAAGTTGAGGAGCTCTTCGGGCCTGAAGATTACTGGTGCCAGTGTGTTGCCTGGAGCTCTGCAGGCACCACCAAGAGCCGGAAAGCCTACGTCCGCATTGCATGTGAGTGTCTTTGCTCTGTGTGTCAAGTTGGTAGTGTTTGGGTAAGGAAAAGTGGAGTTTCTACCAGCTGGGAGAGAGATTTTGTTTCCAACCAAGGCTTTGTATTTTTTGCAGTTATTGATGCATGTTAAAATTAAGACCTTATAAAGCATTTGTAAGAATTTCAGTTTACCCTGTTCTTAAGAGCAAATCTCATCTTCCTCCTTTCTGTGGGGGGAAGACATCAAAACCAGAATTTCTTGAGTACAGCAATTATATGTCTCAAGGAAAGTGTCTGAAACTAATGAGTAGGAATATTACCAAAGCAAACTGTGAAATGAAGTGACAGCTCTTCCTATCACAGAATCACCACAGAATTGTTGAGGCTGGAAGGAACTTCTGGAGGTCATCTGTTCCAAACCTGCTGTTCAAGCAGGGCCAACCTAGGGACAGATGTTCATGACCATGTTCGGATGACTTTTGAATATCTCTGAGGGAGACCACCCCACCTCTTCAGGCAGCCTGTGCCAGTGCTTGGTGACCCCCATGGTGAAAAAGTGCTTCCTGATGTTCAGAGGGAAGCTTCAGTGTTTCAGTGTGCACCCATTGCCTCTGGTCCCATCACCAGACACCACTGAAAAGAGCCTGGCTCCATTCTCTTTGCACCCTCTTTTCAGGTATTTGTACACATGGATGAGGAACCCCTGAGCCTGGTCTTCTCCAGGCTGAACAGCCCCAGCCTCTCAGCTTTTCCTCATAGGAGAGATGCTCCAGTCTTGTTGTCATCTTTGTGGCCCTTGGATGGACTCCATGATGTCCATATCTCACTTGAACTGGGGAGCCTAGAACTGCACCCTGCACTATAGGTACTGAGCAGAGGGGAAGAATAAACTTCCTTGACCTGCTGGCAATAATTTTGGTCTAAAGCAGCCCAGGATTGCATTCACCTTTGCCTCAAGGGCACATTGCTGATGCATGGTCAAATTGGTGTCCACTAGGACCCCCAGGTCCTTTCCTGTGAAGCTGAAAATATATATTTCTTCAATCATGTAATAAAGCTGCAGCTCCTTAACAAAGTGTTTAGTGTATCATTTAATCTGATCAGTAATAGGAGATTGAAAGCAGTCATCTCAACCCCAATATTTCATTACTGTTATTCATGGCTACCAGCCTCGGTATTTATTTTGAACCATTCCCAGCTTAGACCTCAAGAACACAGGGCAGCCAGTTCTCTGAAAACAGATCTTCATTTGACTGTACAAATATTTAATGTTCATTAATTTTCAAAGAGGTGCTTTTCCTTGTAATAGAGTAGTCACACTGGAGACTCCCATTTCTCTTTCACTTGATGAAATCCTGTTTTTATATAATGGGAAGAAAATATATAATCTAGAATTATATCTCTTCCGCTGCTTTCACCTCAGCAAAAGCACTTTTTGTGAGAAATGGCCATTAGAAGATGGATTTGCACCATAATTATATTTCCTGCACTATGCCTAGAAATTTATAAGGAGAGAAGAGAATTACTCCAGACAAAAAAAGCATTTCACAAACATGTTAAAGGAAGAACTCTCTGCCATTTAAAGCTTTCCATTTAAAGCTTTATTCTCCTTTTGTTCTTTTGAAAGTACTATGTGGTTAAATCCTCAAAGAGGAGTTACCTTCTATGTAAACATCCAGATACAAATCTCAGAGGTTCAATTTGAATACCCATTTCTTAATGCTTTTAGTCCAGGTAACTGACTGGAGATGGAGGAGCTGTACTTTTGAGTCAGGAATAGCCTCACAGAAGAATTTCCCCAGGGTTGAGTGGAATAAAAATTATCGTAGAAAGTTTCCTGCAAAATTAGAAATGCCATTACATATGAGCATAGTGCTTTCCCACAGCAAGAAACTTTTCAAGACTTTGAGGATTTTATTTTTCTGTACTGAAGCAAAAGAAAATGGTTTAACTTTTTTTTTCTTCTAAGCAGTCAGCACTTCAGAGAGGCTTAGCAATGTTTGAACAGGTTTATTAAATTATGACTCCTAAGTTAATTCATAGAGTAGATTTTTGTGTCCTGCCAGGTAGCCCTTGACAGATGACCATTAAAGTAACACAGTTTAGAAGTCTGAGTGTATTTCAATTGATGGTTAAGTAATTTTTGTGTACTGCCATACCTATGCACTTAATTTCTATATAACACATTATCACGGTATGCATATGCAAGATATTTTATATCAGTTGACACTTCTGCCCAGATGTCCAGATTTCTGTCGAAGGTGCTCATAATGTTGAGTTTGCTTCTTTTCCTTGCCATTCTTTGGAGAATGAGGAACAATCAGTTCAGTGATTTTGCTGGAGTCTTGGTGGGTTTCTTTAGAACAGTCTAATTAAATACATTCCAGGGGAGGTTTATGTGCCTGTAACTCAGACGTCGCTTTGTGTTTGACTGAAGCTTTTTAACCTCTTGTTCCTGAATTGGAGGTTCTTGGGCAGATGTGACTCAGGCAAATCACTTAGACTCCATAGGATTAAGGATGGAAGTGTTAGGCCTTCAAACTGCAGATTTTCAAAGAGCAGTAAAAGTACATGTAGTTCCAACCCACTGCCATGGGCAGGGACACCTTCCACTAGATCAGGTTGCCCAAAGCCCCATCCAACCTGGCCTTGAGCACTCTTCTCTGCAAAATTGTCCATTTTAAATTTCACAGTTTTCTATAAATTTCTAAAGTAACTCAGAATTATTTTTTAAGGAACTCAAACATATGATGTGGGGTACGTATCTTAATTTGTGATGTCATTTATTCTTAAAGATCACTCTTTATAACTGTGGAGTCAGATATGCTGATGCTCTGATGCTCACCAGTATTCACAGCCTTGACTTCAGAGGACTGAATCTGTCTTGGCAATATAGAAGTTGCTTCTTAATAAACTTTAAACACGGCCGGAAAGTCTTCAGATGGCTACACAATGTGCCATGAGACTGGAATGCAAGGGAGAGTCCCTGTAGTATCTATTAGTCCAGAAAATCAAGGATGTCCAAAATTTAAGAGGAACAAGAGTCGGTCAATCTTTCCGGCTCTGTCTGCAGGTATAGTTGCATGTTTTTCACCAGTGCAGACTTTGCATTTAATTGGTATAAAAAGTGAGGGCTGACAGTTTTGAGAAAGGTGAGAGGTAAATGGAATATATTAAGTGCTCTGCTTAAGTTATATTATTATCTTAATACCTGAACCTGGTGATTTCATCTCAACAGGTACAACTGTAGCATAACTAGCCATACCTTGCAGATTAGGAAAACCTTCTCTCCTCCCTCTTCCCTCCCCCTCCTCTTTCTCCTGCTCTTCCTTCTTTTCTCTTTCTCCTTTTTCCTCTCTTTTCTCCCTTATACCCACCAGTGTTATTCTGGAATTATTGTGTCCTCTCAAGGCCTGGAGGTGCACTCCATTAAAAAAAAAATAAAAAAAAATAGCATGCAACATCTCTGTTCACTGAGCGTGTAATAGAATTAACTGAAAAGTAATTTGAAAGTGTGAAAAATGTGCATCCTGGAAAAACGGCTTATATTTGTTTAATGCAGGGTCAGGCGTATGTCAGAAAGTACATAACAACCTAGTCAATGAAAGTTCTCTGTGAAAATCAATTGCAACATCGCTCCAGCCAAGAGCTTCAGTTATTCAGGAAGAGAGTAATCTATAAATGTGGAGTGAAGATGCTGCTGGTTTTCAAAGGCTGCCCATGCTAGCAATATAAACAGGAAAGAGCCTGAGTCTAAAGCAAACATCCTGGCTTCTCTAAGTGTTCAGGGCATTTAATGGTGTCTTGCCATTGCACTCCTGAACCACGATTATGCTAGGAAATCACTCCCTTCTGTGCAGGCTGTTTCTGAAAAGGAGCTTTTTGCCTGTTTCATGGAATTTGTCTTCCTGAGGCGTTGGTCTCCCCATGAGAACAGAGCCAAGCATTTCATCCTCTTAAACTAGCAGATTTGTTGGGATTAATTTTCAATTTGTCATTCTAGATGTCTCAGTAACCAACAAAGTAGGGACACCTAATGTATGTCTCAATGGAGCTGGAAAGAGATAATAAATTTTCTGAGATATTGGCCTATGAATGCAAAAATGTATTTCCTGTTTATTCACACATTTCTTATTTATTCGAGGCACATCCTATCAGGAGCACTAGGAGTCACTAATATGTTTGGATACAGTTTTTCTGCTTAGTTAAAAAAAATGTTGCTTTTCTGAAGGGAGGGAGAAAAGAAGGGAGGAAAGAAGGGGGTTGGGTAGCTTTACCTTTGGCTGGAAAAAAAACCAACAAAACAAACCAAAGCCCCAGATAAAGTTTTAATGAGAACTTTATGTTACAAGACTGATGTCATTGAACAGATAAAACTTAAATTAAAAGAATGAGGTCTGAGCCTGTGTAACAGAAAGTAGAGGTAAACCCACTGGAAATCACATCTGATAAAGACTAAACAATAGCTGCAAGATTTGACCTCATTTTTTGATCAGATAAGAAGAGGTGGCTAAAATAAATTGTGCTGAGCCATGTGCGTACAGCAACCTCACTTTCCGTTTGGTCCAGTTTGGTGTTGCTGTAGCCCCACTGACTTCACAACATTAACCTATGCTGCCCTTAAGAAAATACAGTAATAATATAGGCCCTAAATCTCCTGCCAGGTTTTGGAAGTATAGAAAACCAGAAAGAAATGGCAGCTTTCTCTGTAATTTCTGTGACCCGAGCTCTTTTGGTGTAACGAATGTATGTAGTCTCTTCCTTTAGTCATTATCGTAAAATCAGAATTTAAAAAAAGAATAATAGTTTTTAAAAGCCCTGATGTAGTAATAAACTGTGTTTGCTAATCTTTTGTAAAATTTGATACTAGTTTCCTATGTACTTATCTAAAAGCCTTTTTTCCCTCCAGACATTTTTTCAAAGGAATGTAGCTAATATATGCGTGTCCGATACTGTATGCTGATAAGGTAAATGCAGTACAGAAAAGCAGGCTGTTTCACCTGATGGTGTATCTCTACTTATGAGGGGTATGCAGTCATAAAAAGAAACAGATATAGGGGGAAAAAAAAATCTTGGATTTTTGACAGACACTTGGTTATCTCACCTTTTAGTACAGGGGTCCATGCTCTGCCTTACACTGCTGCAGTGCCTTTCTTCCCTCTCTTCACACACCTAATCCAAGCAGCACTGTGAGGACCTGTTCCTATAGCCACCGAAGCATTAGATAGCATGCTGTAGGTAGATAATTGGGTGGATGTTAAGATAAGGAGATGGAGCTGTGAAGGAACTGGAGTATTTTAACAGGAAGGTACGTCCAGGATATGCAGTATTACAAAATAACCCAAAAATGTGTTTTGTGAACTTTGATAAGAGAGTTAGAGATAGGACCTTAATTCCTTCCTTGTGTACCATTTAAGTCAGTACCAATCGATATCTGCTGTTCGTAGTTAATAAAGGGATAACTGAGGCGCATGGTCTTGAGCTGAGATTACTGAAGAGAGAATGGCAGATCACAGAAAGGGCAGCAGAGAAGTTAACTGAGCATTTAACATATTTGACACTACCATTCTGCTTTTGCACCTGACAGGCATGTTTCTGTCCTGCTTCCCAATTTAGCAGGCATGACCAACTCCCAAAGAGTTGGAACAGTAATAAATACAAGTCACGTTGCTTTGTAATGAAGACCTAAGAATTTATAAATTAAGATGTCCTTGACTTCACTGTTAGCGTTGCTTAAAAAAAAAAGGAAAACCCCTTTACTGAATTTATATGAATTTAATCCCTCAGTAGGAGTCTTGAGAACATCCTAGCTACACTGTCATGCCTAAGAAATAATCTTTCAGTAGAGTCTGTTTAGTGCCTGATGGTGAAACATAGATGCAGTAACAAAAGGAAGTTAACAACATTTTGCATGTATTTTGGTAGCTCTGAGTCAGATTGGTGTATCAGAAGGCAACAATAACAAAATACCACATTTATACAAATTATTTACTGTTTTAGTGTTTCCATGTGCTACAAATTCAATTCTTCATATGAATTGCAATGTTTCTAATGTCCATCTTTAGTACCTTTAGTATATCTGTCATCGGTAAAGGTGTACCCATTGAGGTTTGGTCATTTGAACTTTACATTTAGATTTATTTGAAAACCAAGAACTTTGGATTCCATCTTCAATCACCAAATAAAATAATGGATAGAATTAAGTTTGTAAGTTAGTTTGCAGGTTAAGCTTACAAAGAAAACCAAGACATATTGAGCTATCAAGTAAAAACATAAGAGAAGAATAGTGCAATTGATAAACACCTACGAATTCTTTATAAAATTTGCTTGCTTGCTTCTTTTGCAGTTGCCTCCATACCAAATGTGTTGGATCGTTGTTCTTCAGAATAAGCATAGCCCAAACGAAACTGTGTTGTAGAAGTGTTTTGTGTTACCAGCACCTGACTGAACCTGCTTATAGGTGAAAAGGAGGGGAGAAAAATGCTTTTTCTGCAGGCACTGGGTCTTGGAGGAATTGTCATGGTGCATTGTTATCCCCCGCTGACTGAAGATGCCATTGGCAGAATGAGAGGCCTGGTGGGTCTGCACCTCCTGTTTGCTCAGGCTGTGAACATGTAGGGAATACAAGGGGAGAGAAAGTTCTGGGCCCAGGCAAAGCATCTTACAGATTGTAGCCTGTCAAGCAAAGATATTCCTCCCCTCACCCTATACCTCCAGTCAACAAATGTAGCAGCCAGCATCCCCAAAACATGTTGTGTGCTTCCAAGAAGTCAGCTTCAGTCCCCATCAGCTGCTCAGTTGTGAAAGCTGATGCTGCTTCTTGGCTGAGCTCTCTGGGCTGTCCAAGGGCTATGAACAAGCTCAGCCCAAGCTGCAGTCTGCAAGGCGTCTTTGGGAAGGTCAAAGTTCCACCATCTCTGATGTTCCTCTATAGGCAGAGAAGGTGACTGAGGCAGCCTCACAGTGCTGCAGCATTTGTCTTTAGGGATGGCCTGGTGTGAAACAGCCCTTCCACAGAAGGACAGAGTGGCAGAGTTCTGTGTTGAGCACAACAATGGGGTTTCGAGGTGCTGTCTTGTTTCCTCTTTCCTCAGCTACAGCTGCTGATGCTTGTGCTGTCTGAGAGTACAGCCCTGTCCAGCCACCATCGAGCAGCAGCACACTGAAGGAAGGCAGGAGGCTTTGATCAACACCCAGCAGCAACCGGCTGATATAGCCAGGGACTCTGTGGGGCTACAAAAGCAAATGAGAGAGGTTTCAGAGGGATCCCCTGAGTTGCAGACTGATGACACTCCTGTGACTGTCTCAGTGGAAATCTGGTTTGTTGTAATTAACAACACAGAGCTGGAACCACACAAAGGCAAAATGGAAGAGAAAAGTGGGGGGGTTATACCTAATCTTTCCATTGCTTACCCACCAGTGTGATTGATCGCTACACAAAGGTCATAGATTAAGCTGTGAACAGAAAAGAGAGGCCAAAGGATGTCTGATAGCACGTGTTTTCTTACGTTTCTAATTGCAATTCAGTCTCTAATGCGTTTTTGCAGAAAAAGGTGTTTCCCAACTCCACCTGCGTTGTGGCAAGTGACAGAAGAGGAACAGGCCAGTTTTACAATATTAGTCATGTTTCTCTAAGTCAGCATCAATCATCTAAGCTTGGAAAGAAATGCAGTGAGATAGGCTTTCACAAGGATGTGGAGCTTCTCTTATTTTGTAGAACATCAGTGGCATTTTCTCCACATTTTTTTCTAGAATTATTTTTCTGTTTGAGTTTTTCTTATTAGGCCTGGTGAAATCAAAACAGCTATGAACCTTGCCTCTCGGAACACTCTCAGCAGCAGGAGATAGACTTGGAGAGCGTGGCTACCTATTGATCCTCTAGTAATGGTTAAAATACTACAAAGCTGTATTTCCATTTTTTTTTTCCTAGTGTTTTAATTGCATTTTTTGCTTATTATATTTTTGGTTTTATATGGATGCCTGTATATATTTACCCATACAAAACAAGCAGTCTTCTGTATGGGAACTTCTGCAAAGGTCTTTTCACATTCATAAAATCTTATTTCTCTGAAAGCGCACACCAAACATACTCGTGTCAGTGGGCATAGTTAATAGGAAAGTTGGATAGAAAATAGTGTATTTTTTTTTTTGTGCTCTTAAAGCTGCTCATTTTTTGAATCGTTTGTTGCAGTAGGAAACTTGATCTTGGAGCTGCTGTAAGGAACACCGAGTGAAGAGTCTTTAAGGTCTACCAAGGGCAGAAATCCGTCTTTCCCTGACAGTAATGCAGCATTGTTCTGTTCGTTTCTGGTGTACATCTAATTCCTGGCTGACAAGTGTCCGTTTTTCATGCTCATTCATTAGTCACCCTTGCATTAGCACTGCCTTGAAGGCGTCTGGCCTGCCTCTTACCGCATTTCTCAGAAATGATAAAAGATATCCTTAAAGTTTTGCCCACCCACCCATCACAGCAAAACCCAGAACAGCAAAGAGATAAAATACATTTGATTTAAAAAAAAATAATAGGGTCATTCTTTGCTCATTCTTAGATGTTGACAGGTAGAAAAGGAAATGGGAAATGCCATGAGTTCCTGTAGAAACTATTAACTTCTGCAGGCAAAAAAAGCAACTTTTGAGTAGTTTGCAAGCTAAAATGCATTAAATGTAAAAGGAAGTGATTTAGCAGTGCATCAAAATTAAGATCTAATGCCCCTCTCCCCCAAAAAAGCATGATGATTCAGGAATAAAGCTAACAATATGGTCTTTGCTGAGATTTTGATTTCCCATTATACTGGTTCAGTTTTATGCTTGTGGAAATTCTCTCATTTCAATGCAGCTCTGAATGAAGCCATCTGTCCTTACCAGAGAGGGTTGTGCAGGAGTGTTTCAGGAGTCTTGGAGGAAAGTCTCATCTTAAGTATGCTGTAAATGTGCTGCAATATATGCCACAAGAGCACCCTCTGAATTTACTAAGTCTATACATTAGTAAAGAAAATAGAGTCTGGCTCGAGGTGACAGACCAGAATTTTAATTCTTCTCCCTGTGTTCTTTTTATGAATTCAGCCTTGAAGGGAAGTTAGAGGCAGGGTAGTAACTTCCTGACAGGGGTGCAGGCTGTGACATCCCTACCTGCAGCTGGGTGAACTGTGGGAGAGAGATAGGGAAGAAAGGAGACGGACCCTTCAGCATCGCTTTGCACCAGGGCTCGCTCTGCTCCAGAAGAGATGAGCTGTGGCAGCAACATTACCTGTAAAAGGCAGGGAGAGTATTGCTAACGGAGACAGTCAGGGATCATTCTACATTACCAAAATAATAATGGAAAGAAAGTGCAACTGCCTTTGGTGTCTCCTTACTGAAGGTGAGGGTAGAGAAGGCTTACTCTCAGCGTTGCATTTACAGGGCTGCTGCTGATCCAAGGCTTTAACGATTGACACTGCCTCTTCTCAGACAGAGGCCCTGACCCGGAATGGATCAAATGTTTTATTGTTTTGCTTTTTCAGATATATTTTCTGAAGGTTGTTAAAACTTTTTTCTGGGGTGTAGTTTTTTTGGGTTTTGGGTTTTGTAGGGTGGGGTTTTTTTTTTTTGCAATGGGGTGTATTTTATTTCTCTCTTGCCATTGTCTGGGCAAAGTATCCCTTCTGTCCTTGCTTGCAAGCAATTGTAACTTAAATGACACTTTGAAAAAGTGAAAAATGTTATTGCAAATGCTCTGCTTGGAAGAGATTCTAAGTCACTCAGTACATTAGCAAGCTCACCCACTGCCGGTTGACACTGTGAAGTTGCCATGATGACTGTAATTGTTAAATGGCAAAGGAAGATGGAGATTGAAGAATTAGAAGGATGTCTTTGTTATCCAAAGAAATCATATTGCAAGGATTATAGAAAAATAGCTGTCATTTCAAAATCCAGTGCTGTCCCAGCAGGGTGTTTCATGATAGAGCTAGTGATGAAGTTGTTTGTCCAGGCTCTCCGCTTCATAACTTAAAAAACCACTTTGTTAACTTGTTTACCTGTTAAACCAGTGAACCTTATTCTTGATTAGGTAAAACCTGCCTTGCACGGCTGCCATCTGTAGCTTTCTGTAGGTGTCATGGCTACAGTGGGAGGTAGTGGGTAGTTCTGGTGGTATAAAGCTGTGAACACGTGGGAGGGAGCCAACAGAACAGTGTATAAGAGCTCCCAACCTTGTAAATACACAATGATGTGCTTTTTTTTCCCCCTTTCACAAATGAGTATCATTTACTCAATAGTATCTAATAGCTCCTTTGAGAACATTACTGTCTGAAATGTCAAGGCCCCTACTTAGTGTGTTTTTAGTTTCTGGATCATTGACCTGCGTGAATCCAATGGCGCCATGAAAGTGTCTGCACACAGCAAAGCCCAGCAAGTGGGGGACAGCCAGGGGAGCCGGGGTCCCACAGGGTTTGTCTCACCTGCAGCAGCCCCACTGCCATGGTTCCCTGGAAAAAAGGGCTGTTCATACCCCAGCGAGACCAGCTGTTTATAATGAAGAGGTTAAAGTGGGATTTCATTACTGTTATTATACATTTCTAGACTAATGCTATTTCCTTTTTTATGCACTAAGATTTGGGAGATTTTTTTTAAATGCAGGTGCTTTATGAGAAAGGTGATTATTGTAGACGTGAGGCTATGGAGAGCTTCAGAGCTCTATTAATGTTTCAGGAAGGAAGGCAGGACAGTAAATCAAGATGTCAAGGAAAAAAATCAGATTATTATTTATCTAATTTTCCTCTACTGTCTTCATCCCTCCATATCTGAACACCTGAAAGCTATTATTAATGTGCTTTTTTTTCCTACGCTTATATGCTTCTATTACCAGCATGGTAACTTTCTCATTTGTCCTCGGCCATGAGGATAGAGCACAATAATTCTGTTTTAATAGTCTGCACCGTGTGCATATGTGTACCTGTTAGATGCACTAAGGTGCACCCAGTGTGGAGGTATTTCGTTTCTTTTTGGAAATACCTGCCTTACTAGCAGTAATACGACTGTATGGGCATTGCTATCAATATAACCTGGGTTATTCACTAATCTAAACCAACCTGCATTAACCCTGCATTATGTGTGCCCAGGATACATATCAATCCCACAGGATGTGTGAGGGTGTGTGAGGAGCCTGGGCCAAAGGAAAGGTGTTGTGGCAAGGTGGTGGGAGCTATGTACAGGCGTTGGATACTGACCTAATCTGGCTGATTGTCTTGCTGTGGGTGCTCTCACATGAACGAGTGTCCCTGGCCTGAAATAACTCCAGTGTGACAAGGATGCTGACAGGGCCAGTGTGGTGAAATTTGACATCTCATCCTAAAACATGATCCTTTCCAGGTGTTTGCCCCTCCTCTTTGCCATAAGAGATCTGGTGTCATGGGTTAAAGCCCTCTTCATCAGTAACTGAGCTTATAATGGTGGATTTCGTGGTGAGGTAGTTGTGACATTGGCATGTGCTTTCTTTCAACAGAGGGTAACCCCCAAACAAGCGAAGAGCTGGAGACAGTTATTTCTTCTATTTCTACAGTAAAATCTGCCAAAGGTTATCTTTGTGTGCCCTGAACTGTGGCCATAAATCCCATCACATCAGAGGGGCCCTCATTGTGTACCAGAGGGAGCAGGCATGCCAGTGGTGGGGAGGGAGTGGGGTTTGGAGTTGCTTCTCTCATGCCTGCGGTGCTGGGGAAGAACAAACATGCCTCAGTTTCACTAGGTAAATACCTAATGAGGTTCAACACTACAAAGTGTCAGGTGTTGCACTTGGGCCGGAAGAATCCCAGACATAGATACAGACTGGGAGAAGAGCTTCTTGAGAGTAGCCCTGCTGAGAAGGACTTGGGGATTCTGGTGGATGAGAAACTTAACATGAGCCAGCAGTGTGCTCTTGCAGCTCACAAGGCTAATGGTATCCTGGGCTCCATCAGAAGAGGGGTGGCCATCAGGGACAGGGAGGTGATTGTCCCTCTCTACTCTGCCCTCGTGAGGCCCCATCTGGAGCACTGTGTCCAGATCTGGGGGCCCCAATACAAGAAGGATGTGGAACTGTTGGAGAGGGTTCAGAGGAGGGCCACGAAGATGATTAGAGGGCTGGAGCACCTGCCCTATGAAGAGAGGCTGAGGGAGCTGGGCTTGTTCAGTCTGGAGAAGAGAAGGCTGCAGGGGGACCTCATTGCAGCCTTCCAGTACCTGAAGGCAGCTTATAAGCAGGAGGGGATTCAACTTTTTAAAAGGATAGACAATGACAGGACAAGGGGGAATGGATTAAAACTAAAGGAAGGAAGGTTTAGATTAGATATTAGGGGGAAGTTTTTTACAGAAAGAGTTGTGAGGTGCTGGAACAGGCTGCCCAGAGAGGTAGTGGATGCCCCATCCCTGGAAGTGTTCAAGGCCAGGTTGGATGGGGCCCTGGACAACCTAGTGTAGATCCAGGCCTGAGGTTGGTGGCCCTGCCTGTGGCAGGGGGGTTGGAGGTCTGTGATCCTTGGGGTCCCTTCCAACTCATGCCATTCTATGATTCTATGATTCTATGGGTTTAAGGGTGTTAGAAGTTTACCATGTTATAAACTTAAAATCGGCATCTCCAGCCATGACAGATATTTTCCACCGTACAAATAGATTGACATTGAGTTCCAGGTAGTTGAGCAACCTAATTTTCTCGATGGAGACTAAGAGACAGGGGTCTTGTGCTAGCTGAAGGTTAGCTTCAGAGGAGCTGATTTTGATGGCAGGCACCCGACCTCCCTTTCCATCTGTGCTTTTGCCTGCCCCAGGTTTTGCCTTTTGGTAGTGCTGATGCAGTTCCTTCTGGGGTCAGCCGTAAATCAGATCTTGGAGGTAATCTAGATGAAAAATAACTCTTTGGATGGTTTATTTGTAAACTGGTTCAATTCAATGATCTGTTTTCCAGCACAGCAGCAGGTTATGGCTTCAAAATATGAAATATTTGGCTTTTAAATTGTTCCCATATGACTTGTTTCCAATATGACACAAGTATTTGTGCAGCCTCTCTGTGAGCTGGCATAGGGACCTAGTCTGACTTCAGAACAAAAACTAAAATAGAAATAACTTTTTTGCAAGTTTTTCTTTTACAAGCCAAGACAGCTCTCTGATACGGCCTCAAGCATGGCCTCATGTCCATTTGCAGCAACAACTGGCAGCAGGGAGAAGTACCCCCAGTCACAGTTGGGTCTGAATGCTCGGTTTTCCAAAACCCATCCTCCCTGGCACAAGGCAGAGGATGCCAGTCCATGGCAGAAATATGGAGCTGGTGGTAAGGAGGGAACTCCTCAAGTCAGTTTTACCACCAACACAAAGATATTACAGAGGCATACAAAACAGCTGAGTGCACAGCTCTGCAATATGATGAGATGGTCCCAATGGTTGGAGGCACTCTCTCTGCCTGCCACATTTCTGTGATTGCTTTGCCAGGATCCAAGCACAGTTCAAGTCCCCATTACGATTATTATTGTTACCTATTTAGTGCTACAAGGAGAATGACAAAATGAAGACAAAAATGTTAAAGCTGTAAAGTTAATGCTTATAAACTAGAAGTGCATTAAATTGCAGCACCAACGCTTTAATCCATAAGTTTTAGGCATCTCATGTCCTTTTGTTTCAGAGGTTTAATTTTCCTTTACTTTCTTTAGTACTTCACTGGCATAGTTTTTGATATATAAATTATCTGAAGAAGGGACTTTCGCTTTTTGTTCTGTGTCTGGACATGCCCTTCCACAATGAGGCACTGGATTCTCATTGGGTTCACATGCTCTACCATAATATAATTAATAAATCCACTATGAAGCCTTTGACTGCCTAGTGTCGGAATGAAATGAAAACATCACCATCTTTCAGAAGTGCTTCACTTTCCAGGCAGCAGAAAAGCTATTTTTCCTGTTTAGAGAGACTTCTCACATTTATGCAGTATGGAAATCAAATGTAATTAAATGACAAGCTAATAATATTGCCAATTCTTTTTCTTCTCCTTCTTCCTCCCCAGATCTCCGAAAAACCTTTGAGCAGGAGCCCTTGGGGAAAGAAGTGTCCCTGGAGCAAGAGGTCCTGCTCCAGTGCCGTCCCCCCGAAGGCATCCCAGCAGCCGAGGTGAGCAGCAGTGTCCTGGCACTTGGACATCTTGACTGAGGCCTGGTCGGTGACTAATGGTGCAGTGAGTCAGGGCATGGCATGATGAATGCGTGGTAATGGAGAGCTGACTGACTGCTGCTGGTAGACAAGATTGATTGGGAACTGATTAATGGCTTCGGATCCTGGTGCCTTGCTGGGCAGAGCTGCAGGCGGTTTGGTTTCAGTTTTTTCTTCCCTTTCAAAAATCACAGTTGAATCTGGCATCCAGAGGACATGTAGCTGGTGGAGCATATTAATACCAACCTACTCACTGTCCTTTTCCTTCCAGAAAAACATGTCACTTATTCTGAGAGGCACATTTCAAGCTTGCTATAAAGATCTTTTAATTTTTAGTTTGCCAAGTTTTATTTCCCTCATGCTTGTGTACATGCTCCTGCATGCACCAGCCAGCCAGTTTGGCACAGTAGCATGCACCGCGGTCCATGCATGCTGTGGAGACAAGCAGGAGATGTGTCTGCCTAATAATACATCTTCAGGAGCTTATCTGTTTTTCCTACTGGTATCTAAGTAAACCTGGGGTGAGTAGCCTGCCCTACACCTGGCAGGAGGGAGCCTACCTGTGCCCAGCAAAGAGCAGTGGATCCCTATGAGCAGGAGCTTCCCTAAGTGCAGTGGTGGCTCCAGCTTCAGGCTCATTGGTCACGGGAGGAGGGTCTCTGAGTCACAGGGTGGGGCTCTAAAATCCTAAATCTGCTGCAACTGTTAAGAGAAGAATTGATTATTAATGACAGTAATTCCCCAATCTGAATTCTCATCAGTTTTCCCCTGCCATGCACAGAAGAAATTGTTGCCAGTTTGCGTTAGGGTAAGTTAGACTGTCATGGCTAAGTAGCAAAGTGGTTGTCACTCAGCGCTGATGGCTGATTTCTCGGGAGATGAAGCTTAAAGTGTTACCTCCCCATCTAACCCAAGTTTAGATTTAATAGGAAATGCAGAAACATGTGCACAAACACCAGAATGAATAATTACCATGGAAGATTTTTCCCATTTTCTTTTTTTCCATAGGCTGCGGGGGGGGGTTCCCCATTAAGACTGCTGAAACTGTAGAGTGCTTTCCCGAAGAACTTAGCAGCAATTTTTTATTTTCCTTTCCAATGCTTCTTTGCATCAAATCATCTTGCTTTTGTGCCATGACAAGAGTGCTTGCAACTGGATATGTTGCTCTGGAGGGGCAGGGTAGTGCTGAGGAACTTCATTACGTTTGCAAGAAGCAGAGATTGATGATGACAGGTAGTTTGTTTGAATGCAGTGTTACAAGTACCTCTGAAATTTCAGCAGCCAGTCCGATTATTCCCTTGGAAAGGTCTGTAATGCCTGGTAGGGTGGCTGGGACCCAAACAGCATGATTTAACATGATGCGTGGAAGTGATCTCTGAAAAGATCCTCTGTGAGCTGCTCTCATAATAATTGCACTTTTTGCTGCCTCATAGTATCCTGGCTCACTCTGTCAATAGCTGAGATTCATGACTGCACATTAACTGGCTCTGAATCTTATTTGTACCATGGTCGGGGCAGACACCAATTAACACTTGGCAGGCTTAGAAATCATATACTCCCCATCTGACATTCAAAAGAACCATTCTCAATGTTGGTTTTTTTTCCTCTTCTGACTTTTGAAGTCAGAAGAAGATCAAACACCCAGATTGGACAGCCGCCTAATACAGCCTCTTTGTAGATTCTTTCCAACACTATTAAAAGAACAAAGACCTGAACGCTAATGAATACGAATACCTTAATGTGACACTTTATTACAGCCACTTGCTGAAGCTGGTAAGATAAATTTAAAAAAATGGAAAGATGAAAGGTAACTTGGTGGGTTGAAGGATTACATGATTATTTTAACTTAGAGATGAATGAGTTCTTTGTTTAAGACTTCGTTTATTTGTTCGGAGAAGTTTCTGATATGATGGTACAGGTAACTGAGTATGAAAGGACTTGGGAGAAGGCAGGCAGCAAACTGAGGCTCTTTTCCACCTTGTTGAAAGACTGCTTTGATTCCAGTAATGCATATGCTGCAGCTGTGAGCAGCATTTCCAAATGCTTTGGTGAGCATGGACCTCAAGACTTTTCCCACTCTGGGTACTGAGTTAGGTTTTGGGGTTTTCTTCCACTTTCTGGCTTCTGAAGTAGTCGCTGGATTTAATACCAAAAGAGCAGAAGAAAAACTTTTGCTGTGAAACTGTACAAAATACACATTCAGTACGATGTAGTGCTGGAGTGCAGAGTCCCAGCATCTTCCCCTTGCTTTTTCTCTTTGATTTTATTCTCCTCCTTTCATTTTTTGTGGGTTTTTTTTCCAGGTATTTCAGAGTGGTGGTAACAGACACACTCAGGGATACATTCTGTCCTCTTTTCAGTAGCCAGGGAATTTAGTTTTATAATTCCCAGCATATTTAATTGCAATTAACTGTCAAGCTCTTATGGATCAATGCTAGAGCAGATCTTACTATTACTGAAGAGCTGAACCACATAGCAGCATACAGCTGCTCCAGAGGGCAAGAAGGACAAAGACAGAGATGGGCAGGGAAAGCTTTTAAGGCAGCACTTACGAGTCCTTAAGATCCACCAGGGCATGACAAGCATTAGAGTAGGCTCAGATCACAGCTACTAGAAAAAAAAGAAGCCCAGGATCCAAACAGAAGAAGGTGTGTTAAAATGCACCAGCCTCATGCCGAAGGTCAAACCAAAGTATGTCTTGCTCATTCACTTAGGATGAAGTAAGGAACTGAGGGTCTGCTTGGCCTCTCAGAAAACCAGACCAACTTTTCTGTGGCCATATACCCCTGCCTACTAACCCTGAGTAGCGCCTGTGCCAGCTGCACCATGTCATGTCTTTCCATAATGAGTGTAATAGCAAATATTAAGCTGAACCTGCCTACAGGTTTGGAAATATCCAGGTAAACATTTTGTCTTTTCCAGTGTGTGGCCCAGGCAAGCAGCAGAAGGAGCAGCACAGGCACTGTTACACTAAGGTTTCCACACATAGCTGAGGGGTGAAGGGGAAAACCCACCTGTTCTTGCTGGGGAAAATAAAAAAGAGGAACGGACCCAAAACCAGACAGCACCCTGCCCTAGCTCCATGCTTCCCTGCCTTCTGCTCTTCCTCAGTAGAGAGAAATAGGATGAGGTGGTAAGGTAAGCAGTCTCACCTGCCAGACTCGGAGGAAGCTGCTGGTGCTCAGCAGAAATCAGCTGCAGCTCCCTGGTGTCAACAGAAACATCCACTTCAATTCCACTCCCTTCTATGTGTGCATTTTTTAAAACCTGACCTGAGAAGGCAGGAAGGTTCCCATTCTGCAACGCTCCTACAGTAATGGCTGAGTTATTACCAATTAATCCCTTAGCTCATTTAATTTGTTCCTTGAAAGATGCCAGCATCGTGTTGCACATGATAAAATATAGTTAGAGACATCAAGTCACATCACATTAGCTCATTGTGATAGGTTATAGATCAAAACATCAATGAGATGTAAGATTGGTTAATATGCCATAAGCTGCCAGATGAACTTTTGCATTGAAATGTATGATTTGCAGTGGACATAACGGGGAGAATTGCTTCTTTAATTACAATTGAAGTGTTTCACCAAGTAGTTTAATTGCAGAACAGGGTGTAACATATAGTGACCCAGTTGGGTTTAAAACTAGATGTGATATTTATCCACATTCATGGCTTTAATTAGGAATTAGAGCAAGGAGGAAAGCATCCCCGAGTCAAGAGGTGGAAGAGGGTGTTTTTGCCAAGTCAAGATGACTGCAACACAGACTTTATTCAGCTGCTTTTGCAGAGGCAAAAGCTGGTAGAAGCTGGGGACTTCTCAAAGTAGGCATCATCAGGTGGCTGCTCCATCTAATTGATTATTAATACGACCACTATTTGCTTTGTTTCATGAGAGCCACTTATGTTTTGCAGCAGTTATCCCTTAATTGGGAGTTCATGTGTATGCATTTCCATGCAGGTGTGTGTCGCCCAGGCAATGTTTTATATTCTCAGCAGGGAAGTGAGCTCTAAGAGAGGCAAGTGGAGGATTTTTGTGGTCACAAATACTAATTAGCTGGGAAGTGACACTGTCCTTTGTGGTGTCTTGCAGCATATAGCAGAACTGCCTTCGGGTGTTGGTGGGAGGGAGAGCAGGGAGGGGGAGGTGGGTTTGTGTGCAGAAGGAGCACAGCCCAAAGTGAATGAGGAGACTGCTCATTCATTTTGCCCTGGAGAGCTGTCAGGTAACGTCTGGCAATGAAGGCTTGTCCTTCTTCAGAAGTACAGGGAAAAACTCCCTGTAACTCTCAGTGTCTGGTACCATACATTTTTGTTCCTTTTTACATACTTTTTATACTCCTGTCAGCTGGTAGGTGGTCAGGGCACTCCTGTGAGAAGCATGAGAGGTGGGTTACAAGCCTCTGTTTGAGGATAGGCTTGCATTTGCATCTTGTGCTTTCGTGGGAAATAAGCTGACTACTAGTTTATTTAGGTGGCCTTATTTTTACATTCCCTACCACTTCATTTCCATAGTACAGAAACCCACACCAAGACATGCAGTTCTTCTGGTGGGACCAATTTTTCTGAGACCTGAATTTTCTATGGGATCTGCCCCTATATTTTCCTTTCTAGTGCAGTTCCACTGCTGCCAGTGCAAGAGTAGAGTGTAATCTTAAGTGAATCAGATTGCTATATGGTTGGATCTGACCACAGGCAAGGGTGATCTCTGGGACTGGAGAACAGTCAGGTTTCTAGTTACTACATAACATATTACAACAGGAGGTTTTCTACAAGAGCATTGACATGAACCCTGCTACCTTACCCTCTCTACAGATTGCTTTTTGTGGTGAAGATGGTTCTGGGATGCTGCTTTAGCTAATGGAAGCTATATCTCCTTTTCAGGCTGTACTCAGAAAGAGCTGCATTTTACCTTATACATATTTTTTTGGAAGATACATCATGTGGGGGACAGATTTTAGATGCATTTTTGATGAGGTAGATGAGCATACCTCCTCCCAACTTTCCCCTTACAGAAGACAGCTCCTCATCCTGGAGATACTATGGTGTATACCTACAAGATTAGTCCATCAGGTCCTACTTTACACTGACTGATTCTTGCTCTCTATAGCCAACCATCCTTAAAGTGCCTGAAGTGTGAGAGTTACCCCTGTCAGGGCTTTGCAGAGCCCTCAGGTTTTACCAGCACCCTCAGTCACCTGGTGATAGCTTTTGCCTTGGTGAGTTCCTCTAGTAGGAATTTAGTACTCTAAGCAGAAAGCTAGATATAGGTGCAATTAAGGAAGTATTTCCACAGCAGGAACACAAATTCCCCTTATTGGCAGCAGAAGCACGGTAACAACAACTGAACAAAATGTCATGGTGGTTTGCATTTGCTGTTTCATTCTCAATATGTGTTTTGCAGGCTCTCATAGCTGTAATTTCTGCCTCGTTGGCGACCACCCTTTTCTTTTTATTTTTTTTTTTTTTAGCCTTAAATGGGTACAAAATCTATTTCCAGCAAATAGTACATGTAGGACAGCATCCTCTTCAGCGTGCGGTCGATGGGGTGAAAGTGTACATTTGAAACCAAATCCGAAAAACTCAAATAACATTCTTCAAAGAGGCACTCAAGGTACCTGAAACAGCTGCCGGCTCAATAGCCTGTATAAACCTGCTAGAGTTTTCTCAGTCTCACTTGGGCGCCTTGTACCGTGTCCAGATCAGTAGTTAGCTTCACAAATGTTTTATTCTTACTGACACGTGTATGTGTGCCCTTACTATCAATACGGTATGAGGTGCGTGCCTGCTGTTACAATTCAGGTCAGGCAGGAGAGCTGTGATTTCCCTGTGGCTGTTGGAGGCAAAGTGAGCTCTGCAGAGACTGGCAAGGTGAGCAGTGATGCCACGACCAGTCAGCATGGCTGTGAGAGGACACCAGCCACAACACCGGCCTGGCTGGGGGACCAGGTGGAAAGCGATCCTGCTGGGTTGGCCAGGAAGAGGGGATGGCAGAGCTGCCATGGTCATGCTTCCCAGAATTATAAATTGCCTTTTATCAAAGCTAATCTCTCTCTGTTTCCAGCTATTTGCATCTTGTTTCTTCTGGAGAATTGCACTCATGGGCACTGAGGGGCTTTGCCTGTGCCAAAGGGTAGAAGTCTTGCTGGTTTTGGCAGGTGCCCTCCAGTCTGAAGAGGACTCTAGGGCAGGTTGATGCAGTGGAGGCAGCGAGAGACCGGGATCCAGGACTCGCATGATGCTGACTTTCCTCATGAGATTGCATGAGGTGTAAGGAACAACTCATATGACCAGAAGGCAAGGATCTAGATTAGTTCCCATGCCTTTTCCATCCTTGGGATTCTTTTGGAGCAGATGTGCTGTTGCTCTACCAGATTCTAAAACAGTCATGCATATGCAAGTGTGCCAAGAGATTTAAGTATCTAGCAATGCTAGTAACTTGACGCGGCTAAATTTGTGTCACTAATTAGCTTCCATAATAGGTTTTCCTACGTATGTAATCGCTTGTGTGATTTATGTTCCCTGTGTTCATTTAGTCTGCACAGAAGCCTGGCCCAGCTTTGTGAGCCTTAGTCTCTGTGTGCACTGCCTTATTTCCGGCTGCTGCTGGAAACGTCCTGCAGCAGCACAGGTCTGGCTGCAGCTCTGCAGTGCGTCCAGGGCAGCGATTGTGGGTTTTACTGTTCTTGCTGATGGTCTTGCTTTTCATGTTGGGTGGCATGTGGCAGGTTCCCTCTTAATTAGAACAAATGTGCCAATTATGTTAATGTATCTCCCGATACCAATCAGTGAATAATTAGAGACAACACATCTGTCTCTCACTGGGGAGTGGGATGACGGAAAAGATGCTACAAGGTATGCTGCTCTAAATTACTGCCACCTTGGATCGTGCGCTTCCTCAGCCAGTTGCAGGGATGGCTCTGTCTCCTGGCAGGCTTTGCAGCATGTTAGCAGCACTGGATGTGCAGATCCAGCACAGCTGGCAAGAGCTGTGTGCCTCATTGCCCTGCAAATTACATCCGGAGCGCTAAGGAGATCTGACCAAAAAGTAGCTGACTTTGGGTGTGCTCCACCTTCTCAGCATCCATAGTGAGTCAGGACTTAGTTCGCTGTGCTCACACCTTTACAGAAGGGCCTTCTCTTGCTACTTGGTTTGCAAACATATAACAAAAATACCCCCTTGAGTGGAAAACCAAAAAAAGAAATGGGCGTTTTGTGCTTGCTGGTTTCACAGGGCTGGTATGTAAGAAAACAGTTGCATGTTGTTGTAATTATCCATACCTGTCATCTCCACAAGGGAACACTTAGCCCATCCTTCACAGCAGTATTGTTGCCAATTAAATGATTTCTGTTATGTTTAGGAAAAACTGATGCCCAGGATTTTTCTACATATATGCACAGCCATCCGTATGTTTATTAATAACAGTTGGTGGGATGTGCCTGATTTAATGGAATAAATAGAGATAGGTACCTGTTCAAGAATCATTGTGACTGTAGCTGGTAAAAATCCATCTTCAGTATTTAGGCAAAAGGAAACATCTACTCTAGAAGCATCTTCCCCAGGGAGTTGAAAAATGGAGCCTTAAGGGCATGATTTGGTATGATATGAAGACGGGCATCTTGTGCACTTTGAAACACTTGTGGGTATCCTGCTGCCCCTCTGTCTGCTCACCCAGAGGGGTGCAGCTCTGTGGCACAAAAACGTCCAGTGCTTCATCTGTCAGCATCTTGTGAGCATGGTGGTTTCCCCAGGGTACCAGTCACTGTTACTCAGGCAGTGGAATTAAATTCAGGATAAGTTTCTGCATTGACTGGATTAACAGCCTACTTCAGCGAGGGGGCTGTGCCTTGGGGAATGACACGGCATCAAAAGAAATCGCTGCTTTTAACTTCTGTAATAACCGTTTGCATACTTGTCATTCATAAATCACCCTGTCTCGTTCCGCTTTGTTCTTTGTTTGACACCTGATCTCTTCCTACTCATGCGACAGAACAACTCTGCTCCCACCTATTCTGGTTACCTCAAAAAAATAAACCTGAGGTTTGGAGGTGCTGAGCACTGCAGCCTCCCATGCCAGAATAAATTAGTAACAGAAAATAAGTACTGACAAAAATATCATTCACAAGTTGTAGTGTGTTTAATTAGTTACCATTTCGACAAGGACTGAGGGAGAAAACACAACTGGTGGAGGGGTCTGCTCTTCTCCATGTTGCTCTAAAATGTGTATGAAAGGAGACTTCTGCCTCCTGTCAAATCATCCATCAGTTTCTCCCTTCAGATTGCACAACGATATAGTTTGCAACATGAATAGAGTCGTGACATTGTAAAAACTTGGATGACAGAAGATGACTGAATTATTTATATTAAAGAAGTATCTTGTAAAAGACAGGTTTAGATGAGCACACACACAGTACCAAAGAACTGGCAAAACAGATTTCAGAGAAAAGACGACATTCTGTTCTGCAAACCTCATGGTTTATTGTTAGTAAATTCTGTGAGCCACTGTGTGAAAAGGATCTTTTCCCGAACAGATCTGGTGAAGAGCCGGAGGCAGTATACTGAATAATACAGAGAATCTTTTGTTTTTCTGGTATTGCAGTTCCTGTTTTCGTATAATCTCTGGTGTTTTTGCAGGGATGACAGAGGATTTAATGTTCATAACTTTAATTTCATCTAATCAGCTGAGACCCAGGCTGAATATGCATGTGTGTGTGTTTGTGGAGAAAGTGTTGCCTAGTGCTGGAAAAAGAGAATCACATGCCTGTGTCTGCCCTTGCATAGCGTTGAGGGCTGCTGGAGTATGTGCTTGGATGGGAGTACCAGAAACATTATGGACTGACCCTTAGACCTTGTAGATTGTAGCCTTGTCCTCATCAATGTCCTGATGCCCTCAAAGTGCAGAGCACAGGAGAAGTATGGGTGGATTTGCAGATGGTATGTACACAGCTGTGGCAGTATGTTTAGCACATTTTAGAGTCTTGGCTCAAGTCTGTACTCCATCCCAGAAATAAATAACGGTATTAAAAACCAAGAAAGACACTTTTTTGTGTGTGTGAGAGGTAGGGGCTAAGTGGCAGCCTACCACTGGTGGAAAGGTAAGGTCCTGGCTTGATTTGCAGTCTGGAATGCATGCCAACTTGACCTGTGAGTGACAAGGGAGCTAAATATTGCCATCAACTGAAGAGGAATCTGTCTGCCTTGATTATACCTGATACCTATTAGGATTCAAGAGAGGAAGAAGAATAATTTTAGTCATCCTGACAAGGAAAACCAGGTTACTGCCAAAGAGCTTGTATCTTCCGTGGCAAAACACGAATGTTCTAGTAACAGCTGGAGCTGCTTGAAGTAGGGCTAAAGATGGGGAGCTGGTGGTGGGCAGCTTGAATCCAAGCTGATCTTGGATTCAGTGCTGATCTTGCAGTGTTGGACTGGCTCCATCCAGGGATGAATCAAGCCCTCTATATTTAACACCAGGAGAGGGCATCACTTTTCTCCCTAGGGCTCAAGGCAGTCTGCATGGCTGTCTCGTGGGAGGGGGAGTATCATGTTCTCTGTTGGTTTTGGGGTATGTCGATGCTTAAGCAGTTCCTCAAATGTCTCTGGAAAAGTGGGGTTTGTGAGAGCAGATCTTGGCAGTTCGCACCTTGTAGGTCCGATGGGTTGATTGTGTTTATGTTTTTCTTCCTTTAATTAAATCCTGGGCAGATGCTGAAGTGATCCAGTGACATGAAGGCCCAGCTTTGGTCCATCCAGAGCCTCTGTCCCATCCTTCAGAGCACGCTCAGTTCAAATGAAAACAAGCTACTAGATTTGCAGCCAAATTATGTTAGGGTGGCTCGCAGCAGTCAGTTGGGATATAATAGGGTGTTTCTTTAGGAAGGCAATAAAGAGAACATTGTCTAGATTTAAAAAAAATCACATATGAAAATATTTTTCTGTGTAACCAAGGAAATTATGCTTTACTAAAATAAAATATAACTTACATAAAGAAAAGGGAAAAATAAGCAATGATGTAGTCTTTGTGATTCCCTATTTCCTTGGTAACTGTCTCTACTTTGTTTAATCCTGATTGCAGCAAAGCAGTAACATGCACATATGTGTGAGGGCATGTATACTTAAAAACATCGGCATGCTTGCAATTTGTTAATATGACCTGCTCTGGTGTAGGGCCTCCTTGTGTTTGACCCACAGCAGGTACATACAAGGTTACTGCATTATTACCTGCCTAATTAGACAAGATGCACAGAAGAATGTATGAGATCTCTGCCAGTTTAGGGTTTCTGATATGGTAAAGGAATTTTCTGTTTATAGATACGGTCCTATGGTATCAGCCCTTCCTTATCCTTTGTCTCAGACTCTGAAAACATAGATCAGCTATTTGACTCTGTACAGTAGCTGGCAGCCTTTGAAAATGCATTGATATTTTCAAGGCAAGGCAATTGTGGTGTGGATGGGTTTGGAACCTGAAGGAGACCTGGAGGAGCAGGTAGTCATGAAGAATGTTCTCCCACATTTCTGCCATGGTGTTTTATTTTGGTTGACAGCACGCCTCAGGTAAGTCCTTCGTGATGAGCCTTGACTCACTGTGCTTTCTGGGATCAGCAATGTAATCACAGACACTGTGCCTGTTTTTGGTGTGACCTGGTGCTGACTCACTGCCTCCTCTCTGGCCCTTTGAAACCCAAGGTGGAGTGGCTGAAGAATGAAGAGGTGATTGATCCTGTGGAAGACCGAAATTTTTACATCACCATCGATCACAACCTGATCATTAAGCAAGCCCGGCTTTCTGACACAGCCAATTACACTTGTGTTGCCAAAAACATTGTGGCCAAAAGGAAGAGCACCACAGCAACTGTGATTGTCTATGGTAAGTGATGTCCCACTGCATGTGGACGGACATGTGCCCAAAGCAAGCAGTGGGACAGGAGGGGGATGATGAATGCCTGTCTGCAACTCTTACTTGCCTGTGCTGCTTGTTGACTTGCAGCCATATACAGCAACTGCTGTCAGCATTCATTACCAAAAATACTCAGAAGTACATATCTGATGGCTTGGCTTATTGGTGACAGACAATGGTGTTAAAGGAGGAACTGGCACCTACACAAACAGCCGGTTGCCTTGTTGAAGAGAAGGTGGTTGCTTCCGTTGCTGTAACACATGCTGGCTGGAGGCAGCAAGGAGCCATCAGGGCCCTTCCTCCAGCAGGCGTGTCCAAGGCTTTGCTTTCTACCAATGCATTTAACATTCTTAGTGTTACTTTTCAGAAGTAAAACTGAAAGGAAGTTTGTGCTGCAAATACTGCTAGGACTGTAAGAGCACAGCAGAATCTTCCATCTTCGTATATCACTTCAAATAAAGATTTTTGGTGTCTACTAGCAAAACATACTCTGATGTCAGGGGCAAAGTGACAAAGCGCTCTGGGACTTCCAGTCCGTAGGCATAGAACCTAGCTTAAAAATAAACATCAGGGGATTGCAAAGCATGGGGTAGCGTTATTCTGTGCCTGCACTCACAGACTCGATCTGTTATTGAGGACAGCCATGCTTTGGCTGCAGAGAGGTCAGATGAGATGTTCTTCTGGGCTGTGCTGCACTACAGCTCTGCCCCACCAGTCCCCGCAAAGTTACTGCCCGGATGCATCCCAGGCGGGGGCATCCACCAGAACAAAACCTGCTCTGACAACGTGCCAGCTGACTGTCCTGGTGTTCCTTACAATCAGCTTAATTATAGGGTAGACAAGTAGGAAAAAATCCCTATGATTATCCCTAATATTCATTTCATATTCAGGGTAGCAGTTAGATTTAATTGTAAGCAGTTGCTTTCCTGAAGTTACAATGAGGGCATTTTAGTTGCGTTTTTATAGAAAACCGACAGAATTGAGTTGATTAGCAGTGTTTGTGATATTGAGGGATGGACCATGCAAGAGCACTGTGTTTTGTAACTGTATTGAATGCAGAAACAAAGATGTAGGCATGCTGCAACTCTTCCTCATACATACATAGAAATTTTTTTTCAATTGCAGGCAAGAGATATGTAGAGTAACAGCCATTTTTATGAGGTTTGCTGCCAGAGCAGCTTAAGGGTTGTGTCATATCACAAACATCTGGGTTTAGGGAATCTGAGCGACGAGGGTGTTATCCATACCCTGGCAACAACATTATTGCATAAAGCAGCACAGCTCCTCATCCATCCATCCATCCATCCATCCATCCATCCATCCATCCCTCCATCCATTCATCCCTTCCTCCCAGAAACTGAGCTGGGTGAGCAACAGAGTCAGCACAAATATCTTCCCAGAGAGAAATATCTCCCCAGAGTCAAAAAATAAAAATGCATTTAGTGAGAGTTTACTTTGATATGGACTTGTTGGGACATTCATATGCACCAGCTATGTCCACAGAGGGGTGACTGATGTTGTCCTTGCATCCTGAAATCACCTTCTGTAAAGAAAATTACCAATTCCTGATCAAAGTACAGAGGTCCCTCAGCATGCGCAGTACGTCTGGGAATGAGCTGGAGTGAAGATTATCCCCCACTGGAAAACACAGCTTTCAGAGTGCAGGCTTTTGGGGGGGGCAGGGCTGTGGGTGCTCTCTGAACCTGCAGGGATTTTGACCCTGCACATGTCACCAGGTGTTTAGTGCTGTGTCAGGTCGGTTTTCAGGAGAAGGCAGGTCACCTGCCAGGCGTGATGGTCATCAAAAGGGTGTTTCTCATTCAGCATCAGCATTTCTTTGACTTGTACCTTTGTACTCTGTACGTTGGAGATGTGGGTTTGTGTCTGTTCAGTGTTGCCTCTCATGCTCTTCCCAGCCATCACTTGTGACAGCTGTTGGAGGCAGCATGACACAGAGCCAGAGGCACCTTTGGGCTGACCCAAATGGCTTGCTTATGCGATCATACTCTTTCTCTCTTGCTTTTCAGTGAACGGAGGCTGGTCTACCTGGACTGAGTGGTCAGTGTGTAACAGCCGATGTGGGAGAGGGTTTCAGAAGCGTACGAGGACCTGCACCAACCCTGCCCCGCTCAATGGCGGTGCCTTCTGCGAGGGCCAGAGTGTTCAGAAAATAGCTTGCACCACTCTGTGTCCAGGTTCAGTATGAACTGTGCATAGCCCTATATAAAGAGTTTGTCATCAGTCATTGCAGGGAAGACTATTAGTTACAAAAGCCATCTCTTTATCAATAAATCCAATGTTTCAGTGAATGAATATGAAATTCTGTTATGTAAGTAGATAAAAAAGTGAGCACTCTATATCAAGCAGCAGACCCACTTTTGGACACAGCTTGTACCTCAGCCCTGGTAGTTCAGGGGATTTGGGGGATATCCAGAGCTTCAAATAGTAGGAGGTAAAGACTGAAAGTCCTGGATAACGACTGGAATTTGAATACAGAAACCAACTGTGATGTATATATATTTGCAATGTCTGTTCAGTCCAGCTGTCACAGCAGGGGGTGCATCTATGGTGTGGATGTTAAATTTGAGGCATGTGTTAACCTGACTTCAAATACAGAGACCTTTATACTAGAAGGAGATGTGTATACATACCTTTCAGAAGTATTTACATGTAAACTTCTGAAAAATATAAAATTGCTTCAGGACAGAAGGTAGTTGGTGGCTTTTCTGTGTCAAAAGTTCTACCATCTGTCCTATTGTCCAGGGCTTTCCTACCTGTGCAGTCATATTCAAACCAATGGCAGTAGGGTTGTCTTCAGGTTGTGAAGTCTCGCCACCCAACCCCAGATCTTAGTTGTGGGTGAAATGTAAAAGCTAAAATGCCATCTCAGGTCACTGTTCCAAGTGGCAGACTCCTGGCTTGGGCTGTGTCACTGGAACAATTTCATAGTTTGTTCTTTGGCTGTTCAATTTAGTGCTTTTGAAAATCATTTGTGGGATTTTGAAAGGCACTAAGCAAATTCCTGATTCTGCTTATGTGAAATAGGTCAGTGCCTCTGGATACTTCTTTTAATAAAAAATATTTAATTTTAAATGTCTTCCTACTAAGGAGAAATTTTTGGCCAAGTTTAACCTCTGCATTTAAAAATGACCCAAAAAAAAATCACGGATTCCCAAGTTGTTAATTTTCCTGTGCACTTTGAGCAGTGCTGACAGGTTTATAAAATGGGGAGGAAAGAGAAAATGAGGCCGGGTCAGAGAGAAAGGAGGTGGGGAGTGAATGTGCATTCATAGGGCAGAAACAGGACTTTAAGAAGAGCAGGCTACCATCTTCCTGCCTTGCTGGGAATGGCCAGGAGGTGCAGGCTGATGTGCCAAGATGTGTATCGCTTGTGCTTGATCTCACTTTTATGTACCCCCTAACAAGTCACATCTTCTTGCCTCAGTGGATGGCAAGTGGACATCCTGGAGCAAGTGGTCCACCTGTGGCACAGAGTGCACCCACTGGCGCCGGAGAGAGTGCACGGCCCCGGCACCAAAGAACGGGGGGAAGGACTGTGAGGGACTGGTGCTGCAATCCAAGAACTGCACCGACGGGCTCTGCATGCAGGGTAAGTGCCGTTGTGACACCTCCGGAGCTTGGGGTGTAGGTGGCTGCAGAAAAGCCTGCAAGAGCTGCAGATCAGCATCAATGACCTGAAGTCACAGAATCATTTGTAGGATGGAGAAACGGGTTAATCCAGACTGGACACCCCACTCTTCTTCCCTGAAGATTAAAGTAGTGAAGTACTTGTGAACATAGTTTAGTAAGTAATACAGGTGGTAGGGGAACAGTTGCATTCAATGATCTTGGAGGTCTTTTCCAACCTTAATGTGTCAATGTTATCTGGTGTTTAAGAAGTTGAACTGTGAAGAATTAGACAGAGCCCTCTCCCTGCTGCATGCCCCACCAAACACCCCTTCTCTCCAATACTGGCTCATCATCTGTCTGGGGAAGCTTGATAGTGACTCCAGAGCAATGCAAATTAAAAGTAGAAAGTTTAGGGCAATGGCAGCATTTTCAAAAAAGAAAACTTGGGAAAGCAGCTCAGCTTGTTTCTTACTGTCGAGAATGGTGGATGCATGTGTTTCTGGATATAATAGTTATGCCCCTCTGATTTTGGGGTGTCCTGTAGAAAGAGATATCCTGTATCTATTCAGTGTCTATGCAAACTCCATATATAGTTATCAGCATGCTACAGGCTCATGAAGATCAGCTCTAGCACTGAAGTCTTTTCACCTGCACCTATTTACTCCATGGTCCTGCCTTTGATGGTAATAGCAGCAAGAATTAAAATAGGCTTTTAGGGTGATTCTGACTGTGCTGATGAACAATTAGCCATCTCTGCACCCCATCCCTTCTCAAAACGAGGTCTTCTCTGTTCTGCCAATGTACTGAAACTTCCTTTGACATTTCTTTAGCACAATATCCTGAGCAAAATCCTCACGTGCACATCTCTCCTGTTACTTCATCCTGTCTCTCTGCAGCACTTCTCTGTCAAGTCTCAGCTCTCTGTTGTCTGAAGAGTTGTGGCTGTGACTATCTGGTATCTATGTGTCTGTATCAAAAAATGCTCTGAGTTTTGTCGTGAAAAAGGACTCATTAATTTTTATTCTCTGAGGCAGGTTATTTTTGATTGAAATAGTTGTAATGACAGAAGAGTGACACTACCTGTTTCTTGAATAAGTGCCATATAGGTGGTTGCTGTGCTGGCAGCAATCTCTGAGCTACCCTATGGCACAGCATGGCCATTTGCTCAGAGGTTTCTTAGCTCTCCAAAAGGTTTCTTCCGTGTAGCTCACACGAATGCTTTCAGTGCATTAAAAGCTGTTAGTCAATGTCAGCAACCTATGAAGCAGTAATTCCTCGAAACATTTGTTTTTATGGGGAGAAAGGAAAGGTGAGATTCAGAGTTCCTCTCTTTTTCTTTTCTGAAGGTAGGGTAAAAGAAATCAAATCCAGCCACATCTTACCATATAACACCTTGGTGACTTTTATAGTGGGGAAGCTAACGTACCCCTAGCTCCAACAGTGTGAATAAGTCATTTTGGTAAATTAGGAAGAAAAGATACATTTCACCATATAGAAGATCTTTTCACTATCAGATTATATTTAGACAGGTGTATGTCATCTTTGTGTATGTGCATAAAGAGAGCCATTTAAGCAGAAATCTTGTGCAAAAGTGGATGTAATGGTATGGCAGAATAAAACCCTGTAGGGATCTCATTTATCTGTTGATGGTATATTGCATTTTATTTGGGAAAGTGGATGCTGAGTATAAAGCAGAGTTCTTCAGCGGGAGAGGGAGTGAGGCTGTTGTGAATCCTATTCTGCTTCATATATATGTATATAAAAAATGGTAATGAAAAATATACAGTCACATATTGACCCGCTTGGCTCCAGGGGCTGTGATCATCCTTCAGTGTTGGAATTCAATGGCAGTGTTTTAATGGTGTCTTTATACTCGTGGGGTTTCATATACCTGTAAAACTTACAGTCCTGCTCCCTGATCCATCACTGCTGAGAAGATTGATTTGCTGTACTTGGTGGCAGTATGCCGGCTCTCTCTCTCTCTCTTTCTCTTTTTTTCCTTATTTATGCAAAACCAATCTGAACACTTACATTTTTGCCAGTGTGGATCTAAATTTGTAGCAAATCTGCCTTCTGAGTTCGGAAGAAACACAGGACTCCTTTCCTTCCTAAAACATCATGCCTCTTTCCACATTATTTGAGGCTGGTGTGGTCTGGCCTGGATTGGACATTTCTCTTAGCCTGGAGACCTATGGATCCCCAGCAGACTTTTCCAGTGCCTTTATGCCAGTCCATCTGACACGGTGCAGATGGCATGGAGGGGGCTACAGCCACCTTCCCTCTGTGGCAATATCCCTCTGGGAGATGTGTTGGGCAGCTGCTCACCTGAACCATAGCCAAACCTCACTCCTAGGTGCCCTGGTGCTTCCTCCTTCATGTCAGTCTTTAGTGAACGCTTAAAGGTTGACTTTAGTATCATGAGTGTAGTTGAGGTCAGAGAATTAGCAAACAGACCCTCTTACCGTGAGTCAATAGGCTGTTGCTTTGACAAAAACTCACTTGTAAATATATCTCTCTATATAGCTGTACATAAAAGATATCCTGAAAAATGTTGGATTGAATGAGTCTAATTTACAAGCCCTTTCTCTTCCAGTCTATTATTCACTACAGTAGCATCAGCTGGATAAATCAATAAGCTCTTTCATCAGACTGCCCCTGCTCTAGCAAAGAGCAGCAGTCTGCACCGCTATCGATTTCCATGGGGATAAAAACTGTGGAGCTTTCTCCATCCCTTGTAATTACAGTATTTTACACCCAAAGCTGTAGTTTGTGCTTACCACTAACTGTGGCATTTCTCGTGCAGCTCTGCTGTCACATTTATTCAGACTAATGATCTTGCTAGTACACACATACACTCCTTTATCCAGTAGTTAGTATTTTTCTGTTAACATGAAAGGATGAACAGTCATTAAACAAGAGAGCCTGCAGAGAGGTAGCAGGTTGAATTGAAGGAGCAAAGTAGCAGTAGTGAAAATTTAGGGCAGTCATTACTATTTTAAGTTTCCAAATACACAGTATTGCCTAGCAGGTCCCATTATAACAATTTTGTAATTTCTGTGATAGCATTAATATGACCTTCTGGAACAAATTATGCTGTAGGTGTAAGAAGAATTGGCTGGTTACCACCCACACCAGTTGCATTATTGCCTCCATAGTTGCATTATTTCCCATTTGAAGTATGAGTACTGTGGTAAATACTTCAGTGCAAGGAACAACACTTTTAAAGGCACACACTGAATCTCGCAGTGGATCGCTATAAACTGAAACACTGCAATTAGCCCTCCACTCACCCTGCCTAATGACTTTGGTGGGCATTCTGTGTGGGGACTACGAAAGCAAAGCATTCCACTGCCAGTTCAAACTTCAGCTCAAGTAGTTCCCTTCACTCAGTCACAAACATGTTTAAAGCAAAGGACGAGGGGAAGTGTTTCACTGGGCCCAGTCTGGAATGACTGTGAGAGAGTATGCGTGGTACCAAACACATGCTAAAAGTCCCTGGTGAGCCTGGGACTCGCTGATGGCAGTCAGGATGGTCATCAGGAAGAGGTGGACAACCTGTGAAGAGAGTTAGCTGTGGTGCATGGTTATGTCGAAGGCTTATTCCATGAGCTGTGACACATAGCTGTCCTGCTCAGCGCATGTCACCTGTGTCCTTTCTGTTGAAGATCTGAAGTCATAGTGCTCAGATCTGTATCATCCCTGTCCTGAATGAGCAGGTACAGCAAGTCCATAGGCCCGAGCTTGGTGCCTGCGCACGCTGGTAAAGCCCTTGGTCTTTTCTGAAATCACGCCTGCGATGTGCAGGGCTGGCAGAAGCATAGTCAGAGAGAGACAGCCAGTGTCTCTTCTTCAGCTTGCTCTCAGCTTTAGTAGACCACTGTGGCTTTTCATAAAAGGCTGGCTAAGCTGTGCTTTCAATTTTTTTCCAAAGCACAGGACTAGCCATCTTAAAGCAGTGAGGTAATAGCAAAGCACATGTTGTCACTTGAGAACTATGGACTATATGGTTACATAAATAGTACTGTAGCTACACTACCGTGTGGTGAAAACTGTTCACTTTATACATTCCCACAATGTGGAATACAAATCCATCATTGAATAGGACCAAAAGGAAATTTCCACTTGTGAATCATTGCCAAGTGTTACCACATCCAGTGGGGACTTTTCCTTTGTTGCTTTGGATTTAAGTAAATGAGCATGAAAAGACCAAGACATGCAGCTATCACTTAAAGAATGGAAGAAAAGATTCAAAAAACCTTCATCCATCATTAAAGACAACACTGTGGACTAACTCCTGGGTCACTTTCGTTCTCTCCCTGCATGTAGCTTAACTACTTGGAAATTCAAATAGTGGGTAAACCACTTGAAAAAAGGCACATATGCCATGGTGAAGATGATATTATCAGAGTAGTAAGTCCACCTTATTAATAAAAAAGCCCCTGCCTTCTAGTTGAGAGTGAATTGATGCGAAATGATGATGGCAAATCTATATTTACTAAGTGCTATGAAATCCTTGTCTGAAAGGCAGTATGAAGTTCCTAAGGTTCCCTCTTACAATGATTGTGCCTAAGTAAGTGAAAAAGATGCAGTTTGTCATGCTTGTGCATGAAATGGTTAACTGCTGCCCTTTTCCAGTCTCATGCCTGTTTATACACCAATCTCAAGTAGAAAGCAATATTTAACCTGATCCTAACATCTCTTTCTTCCCTAAACATATATATTCTGCCCATGCCCTGCTTGTTTAATGTAACAAGCCAGAACCTCTGATGGAATAAGCATTCGTTTCCCTTTTTGGCTTGTTTTGAAAGCAGGCATTCAAGGAAGAATTAGAGGGCAGAGCAGTTTGATGAGGACCTCTTGTCCTCCAGAGCAGATTAGTGTGCGAAGAGCAGGGGAAAGTTTTCCAGTCTCCAAGAGGTAAGCAAAGCTCTCTCAAGGGAGATTGCAACAGAAGCCTGTGTGTGCAGAGGAATGAAATAAAACCTTTTATTAAGAGCATGTGGGTCAAGAGAGAACTTCTAATACGTTCAGTCTGTCAGTGTAATGATTTAGCCACCTGGCCTGTTTCACTGAGCCCTTGCAGGGGGAGTTTCATTCATTTGAAGAATGCATCTCATCTATTCCTAGAGGAAGTTTTCTGTAATATTGTTATTTGATATGATGCATTATTCTGTTTTCAGCCCAACTACTATGTAATGACAAAGCAGCCAAGGGAGTTTATGAATACATCTCAGAGTTACGACTCATCTTTATTTTTATTGTAGCAGCATGAGAAATTCCCAGCTGAGAAGCATCCACACTCTGGTGGGCCCTCTGTAACTGAGAGCTTTTGCATAAAAATCCTACCACTTGAAGCTGCTGAAAGCATTGAGAGAAAACAGAAGTGCAGAGCCACAGGCAGAACCCAGAACACTGAAATTGCTGTGTTTTACCCCAGTCAATTCAGAGAGACCCACCTCCACATTTTAATTTTAAGGGAAAGCAAGTGCTCTAAGATCTCAAAGCTGTTTTGGAAAAAAACCTCAATTAATGAAAAAATATTATGACCATACAGAGAGGAGCAAAACTTCAACATTGTCCATCTATAATTTTAATTCTTCCTAATTTCCTTGAGTTTTTCTTCTATTCTTCTCTTATTCCTCTGTACATTAAAAAGAAAAAAAAAGTGCTTATATTTTCCTTACAATGTACAAAAGTGGATATATTTCATGATTTTTGCTTTCCTGGCAGGGTGTCAGGAAGAGCAAGTTTACACCAGCAGCCTAAAAGGCTCATTAGCAAGTCAGTGACAGGATCAGAAGTAAAACTCGGTGCGCTTTCCATTTCTATATCTGTGCTCGACATAAAGGACTAACAAAACATTGGCAGCATGCTTAAATGAAAACTCATCTTGGGCAAGGACATTTCTGTAGTTTGGGAAATGAACATTGAGCTGATCAGCTGATTCAGGAGTCTGGGATTTTTGAGGGCAGTACAAGTTACCTTGCCTGTGAGATGATGGCCCTGCACGTTTTCAATGCGTGTCACTGAACATCCATGTGGATAACTCATGCTTTCCATGGTCATTTTTTCCAGCGGTCCTAAGAGTTTCCCCTCTTCTAGATCCAATTCCAGCTGTCCCTTCCTTCATCTAACTGTTAGCTGCTGTGTGTCCCCTCTTCAGCAATGCCCCCCTTTCAGCGCACCCTGTAACCTGTTTGCTCTTGTCCAGCTCCAATTACAAAACCAAGCCAACCCAGGAAGGCTATTTAGCATTCAGCCATTGAAACGTGGAATTTGGAAATACATGATCTAGCAAATTGTGATGCTAGACATGTGTTTACTTTCGCTGTCAAACACGCGTAACAAAGCCAATGTTAAGGTTCTGGGCTTCTAAGATACTAAAGATTGACATAAGATTTAGCCAAAAGGTCAAAGTCCTTAACTGTAAAAGATTGCATAATGTCAAAATTGCCTGTTCTAATCCACATCAAATTTTAGCAACAAGTTATCCTGCTCTTCCATCTTCCCCCGCCCCCTTACAGATGACATGGATGTTTAAACTCAGGCAAGACCTTTCTAACAATGTTAATAAAATGTCAGGAAACCAATTTAAAATGAAAACATAGTTGCAATCTTAATTATAGAATATCATAAACTCCTGTTCAAGGACAGAACAAGAGAGACTCCCCATTTAACCTACCCACTCAGCAAAGATCTGAGATGACACTCAAGTAAATAATCAGTCACAAAACCTCAAGCTCCCTGTTTATTAGCCCACCCTGAACATGCCAATAATTAGTCCTTTAGAAGAAAAATAAATTACTGTGCATTATCTCTGGGATATCTGATACTATATCTAACCTTCAGCATCATTACTGCAGACATAAAGGTCTTTCTTTACAATAGCAAATATAGGAAGAAGCTGGGCACATTCTGTCTAAGAGTTTTTTGTAGCTCTGGGGACATTTTTTGTTGGGTTGTTTGGGTTTTTTTTCATTTTAAACACCACAAATAAGGTAGAAGATAGCCCATCTTCTTGTTCATGTGCTACAGTTCCTGGGAAGTAGCAGGGGAGAGAAACAAGAGCAATTACACTTCAAACATTATTGTTAATATTTCTCCTGTGGTAAATCTGCATTAACAACAGGTTAAGCGAACACAAAACCTTAATGTTAAACAGTCCTTTGACAGGGTTTACTCTCAGGTTGCACTTGCACTGCTAAGTCTGTCCCATTGTAGAAAAAAGAGTACTGGAAGCTTGTGCAGTCGCAGTCTCTGGGCAGTGGGACCTGCACGGAAATCTGCAATTTCTGCATCTGAAATCTAGATTTTGCTTTGAAAATAACGAAGAGACTCAGCAAGCTGGTGATGGCTGTAGAACTGCTGAGAAGTAAACAAGGTAGGGCAAAAGGAGGCATAAAATGGAAACAGGACTAGCCACGTCACCACTGTGGTCATGGCACCACAAGCACTGCAGGGGCATGTGCCTTTCTTCTTTATCTTAGAAATGGCTCTTTATAATGGAATTCAGAATTGCTGGATATCACTTCTGAGGAGTGCACTTTTATGAAATCTGGAAATGGGCTGACTTTGAACTGAGAATGGCATTTTATGGGGAAAGGGAGAGAAGTTGAATTACTAGAACCTGGCATTTGGAAACAGCAGTATATACTTGTTCTTTAACTGATGAGATCCACTGAACTCAGAAATCAACAAAACAAAACAAATTAAAAAAATAATAATTAGGGTTCTTAACCCAACTTGCCTCGAACTTTTCAGCATAATTTCTGAGACTGATTACAGAAAATTTCAGCCAAGCCCAAAGATTTTAAAGATAATTCTGACCCACTGGAGCTGGGGAAAGAGGAACCTAGCTAAATGAATGCTGAAAAAAGACGTATCTCATTGTGGGAATTAAGAACAGAGCAATTGGAGGCTGCTGTGGGAAAAATTCCTACCTTGCTGACTTTGAATTATTAAATACTGGAAGTCTTCTAGCATGTATGTATTGCAGAGAAGCAAAGAGTTGTACAAGTAAATTTTCATGTTGCAATGTATGCACCCCATAGCTACTTTAAACCACCTGAGAACTGCTTCCTTCACCTTTTAGGCATCTACACGTGAGAATTAGTCTCTGTTCATCTGTCCATCGTAGCTGTGTGGCTCAGACCCTAGTGTCAGCAAGGCCTTTTTCCTACTTCAGTGGTGCTATGCTGGATAAAACCATCAAAGTAGAGAAAGAAAGGCAGCAGATGAATGCGTACACTCTTCTTCTAGGCAATTTAAGGGCATTGACTTTGGAGCCAAAAGAGAGGAAAGTGCTGTTACAACATATTATGCTCAACCTGTTGAGTTCATTGCAACAGGATGTTATTTAGACATGTCATGGGGCTAGGCTTTCAAAAGGGCCACCTAATTACATGACCTTAGCTCCTTTTGAAACTGCTACATGGAGGGTAAAGAGTGTTTATAGATTAGAAGAAAGTGGTGCCAGATTAAAAACCAATGCATTAAAAGAACAAGCAGTTATGGTGCACTATATACAATCTTCACTTTATAAAAGAAAGTGCATGTCTCCAGCTCTAATTGACCTTGATATAGTCTCAAAATGTGTATCATTCACTGTGACCTCAGCAGCTAATGGTATAAAGCAATTTCCTTGCAGGATAATTGTAAAAATTTTTGTAAATATGTCCCAAACTGTATAAACCCCGGTGGATAAGGGCCCAGAAAGATCACCTTCAGCTGCTCCACCATCTTGCCTAGTTACTTAGTAGTGAGAGAGAAAAGTAACTGGGAAAAATACAAATGGAAAACTGGAAATTTTTTTTCTCTGTTATGTGAATATTTTATATTCTGTAAACAACAGAGTAAAATATTTTCCTATTCTGACCAATTTACTCTAAAATTGTTATACATTAATAAAGATTCAGCATGATTAGAAAGCTAGAAAAATCTATTAAGGACAAAAAAAGGGAGCCAGTTAACAAAGATCCCTCTGCAGGAAGCCACGACCTAGTGTTTTATATCACAGGGATAAAAGTTGTCTTTAATACATGCCAGTGTGCAGGCCAAGGCAGTATATTCGCAGAGCTTTCTACGTAAAATCAAACACAGGATTTCAGGATGTCCATGGTCATGATCCAGGTGTAGATCCAGGCCTGAGGTTGGTGGCCCTGCCTGTGGCAGGGGGGTTGGAGCTCTATGATCCTTGGAGTCCCTTCCAACCCATGCCATTCTATGATTATATGATACTGAGTTCCCAGTTTGAGTTCCATATGTGTGCATATATGCCCATGAATATGCTGAGGGGTAGATTCTTCCCCAATGGAAAAAAGAGAGATTAGAAATGTGGTTTTGGTGACTGGTGACACCCTGTTTCAATTTCATTCTCAAGGGAGTCAGTGCCATAATCTCTGCACAATTATCTTTCATAGCTCTGAGATTCTTGCATTCCCAAGTACTTCATTTTTCCCCAACTTGGCAGAATGTTTGTCTACTCCTCCTAAGGAAATTGAAGCAAATGAACTTGTGCTGCAAAAAGGGTCATCCTGCCTGTTTGTCAAAGTTAACCCCCTAAGGCAGATGGTCCCACACATGCAGATACGCTGGAGGCCATTCAGCCACAGAAACCTGCTGTTGGGTCTCCTGTGGTCTCTGGCACAAATCTGTTTCCAGAAGGTCAGAGGCATGTGGGACCGGAATGCTCAGGCTGGACTTCCAGCATTTGAGGATCAGCTGCCTTCACTAACTGAACCAAACTAATTAAATGAGCTTTAAAATCTATTTAGTTAAACGGACACAATTCCCCAAATCAGTGTAAGCATGACTGATGCTGAAATTCAGTTAAACTGAACGGATAAAAAGCCTGCTGAAGCCTTTTCTGTATACCAGCATTGGACAGGTTTGTCTTTCCAATCTGACATATTCACCCTTCTTCACTTTTCCCAGTGTGTTATATCATTGTAAAGGTGCTTAAATTGCTCTTCACATGCTTTATAGAAAGAGAATAGGTAATGCCTACATAATGCACCTTTATAATGATACATCTGCATTTGTACAAAGGATTTGTGCCAGTGTAATTATTTTGGTTAAAAAAAACCCCACCTTTAGCACTTAATAGAGGGGACAAAAAATGTATTTACAAGCCTGAAGTTGAATTTAAAATAGAATGCGTGGAGAAACATCAACTTAATTAAAGGCTTTTTAATGAATGCATTTACCATGCAATTACAGTGGTGCAATTTCTGTGTGTTAACCCAAGCCTCCCACTGATTCTCCAGGTATGACATAGGGTGAGGTACTTGAAAAATGAGGGAAATAAATATCTACTTTTGGTAAGCCTCTGAGAGCCTCAAATAAATGGGCCTAAAGTATGATTATTACTATTTTACTCATCCAGCAGTAAGTTACACAACAAAACATCAAAAGCACTTTGAAAATGTACTTTTCCTAACAAGCTGTAGGAAGAAGCTTAGATTACTTTTCTCAAAGCAAGTAGCTCACTGTGAAACCAGCTGCTCTGAGTGTGAGTCAGCAGCCTCAGCAACCTTCCCAGAGTCAAACCCACCAGCACCTTTCTAAATTCACCCTCGTTAAAAATTTTGATGATCCTAGTAGAAGTCCCTCAGGTACTAGTCGAGCAGCACTGTTGATACAAGGAGAGCAAAAAAACAAACCCACAACACAAGAAAAAGATCTCTTTTCACTGCAGTTACTTTGAAGAAAGGAGGGACGTCGTTCTTCATTATTTCAGTTACTAATCCCAGCAGGTTTTCATCATTATCTGATGAAAATATCCTTTCTCATTGTTTGAAGGCATAGTCAGAGGGATCAGTGTGAAAGCAAACTTTCTAAAGCAGTACCTGTGCTCTTGTTCTGGGAGCATGGCAATAGCCCAGCCTCCTGCACAGCCACCACCACCGGCACATGGCTGCAAGCCTTCTCCTTACCGCTGCCTCTGCAGTGCCCACTGCTTTTTTTGGAGAGAACTTTCATGACAAAGAAGTATTTAAAAGTAGTTTTATTTTAAAAAGCCCTGCCCAAAAGGCAGAAGGTGTCTGTGGTTGCCATGTTTGAGTGATCTCCAACAAATATGCTTGATTTGCAAGTGCAAATGGAGCTGGCATATGATCAGTGGGTGGCTGGGGGTGCCAGCTTGGCTGGGATGCTGAAAGTCAACCCAAGGTAAGGTCTCTCCTGGCTTCAGCCAGGGAAGCCTGCCCACATACTGTGAGCAAACTGGGTTGTTTCACCACCACAGCATAGCTTGTGTAGTGCTGTCACCTCCACAAGGACTTTACATCCAGGACAAGTGGCCATCTCTCCATCTACAGCCAGGTTGGTCAGCTGTTACTCTTGACCCTCAGCAAAAAATATTTTGTCTTCTGGGCTGAGAATGTGTCCTTGCAGACACTTGTGCAAGCCAGGCTATGTTTGCACAGAAACAGTAGGCTGGAGTTGGGTGCTTGGTTCAGTTCGCAGCATCCACAGGAGAGTAAAATCGAGCTCACTTTACTAAGCATGTTGGTTTTCGAGGCTAATGGAAGCAGCAAGCGGTATCCTGGCCTCACCCTCCCATTTTAATAGATGTGCCTTTGAATACGTACACAAAACATATCTGTTGAAGAAATTGGTGTCACTGTTATGTTAGCTGCAAGGATGCTCTCTCTAGTTATCAGTGAATCTAAGCAAACTTGTAAGATGCTAATCAGTATTTATGGCAAACAGGTTCTATAAGAGGCTGCAATGAGGTAAATTTCTTTTAGTGTTTTGAGGACCACACTTGTTTGTTTTGCTGAAAAGACTTGAATTTAGATTTCCATTTTCCCAGGAGGAGAGAATGCTTTCAATAATATCACAGCTAATCCAGTCCTTTGTGCCTGTTGAGTGGCAGTTGCTAGATCACTTCAGACGTGGCAGGAATGATGCACATCTTTGAATGCAGAACTTGTCAGCTGAAATGCGACAGAAGGAGAGAGGAATAGCCTTTCTGGCTCTGCATGGGTTAGCTCAAGCTCTCTGGGTGATACGGACCCAGGGGACACGTGCTGTCCCATGCCAGCTCCTCCAAGAACATGCTGGGGCACATGAACGGCAGAGAGGCATCCTCAGCTTTCCCAGCAGATTTGAGTATGAGGTAAAAAGGCTTATGGAGATGCAGCCAGCTTCAATTCCACCTGATCCTTGTGCCTCATATTTCCTGTTGGCTGCCTCTTGGCCCCCAGAGACATCTTGCCAAAGGAAATATTGGGCATAAAACTATCACTGAAATTGAGGTTGACTAAATATGGGCCTCAGCATTCATTTGGGGAGTAAGTAGAGAGTAACTAGGGTACTGTAAATTCATGCCCAGACCTGCTGAGCACTCACTCAAACCCTCAGAAGTTGCTCGCCTGACTTTTTATGACCAATACCTAGAGTATACTAGTAGAAGTAGGAAGCAGTTATTAAGAAAGATTGAGTATGTGTGTTGAGAGTACACATAGGGGAACCTGCCTCGAAGAACCAAATAAATGAATGCATGAACTTAATATTTCTAAAAGTAATTATAAGGCTGGAATCATTGCTATGAAATAGTTTTAAATACATACTACAGGCAATACAGTCTGTCCCATGATGCCTCAGAAAAAAACCCATCATCATCTAAAAGCCTCTCTTCTTGCTGAGATGTGGTGGGTTGAGCCTTCTTGGATGCCAGGTGCCCACCAACACCACCCTATCACTCCCCTCCTCAGCTGGGCAGGGAGAGAAAATATAATGAAAGGCTCATGGGTTGAGATAAGGACAAGGAGATCACTCAGCAATTACCGTTATGGGCAAAACTGACTCAAATAGGGGAAAATTAATTTAATTTTTACCAATCAGATCATAGCAGGATATGTAAAGCACAAGAGGTGCTGAGCACTCATACTCAGCATTTTTGGGAGCTGGCGTTTATTACTTCAGCCTGTCTGTAATGTGGCCCTGTGCAGTAGGTGTGGGCCTGGAGCGCTTTTTCCATCTTGGTGTCACCTGCAGCAAGTCCCCAGCTGTGTGAGCTGCTCACAGTGTGATCCAAGGAGAGGGGCTGAAATTCCCTTCAAAAGCACTGAAGGGAAGGTGATGGAGGAGAGGTACCTTCTGTCTTACAGTGACTCTGATCCCCTCCCTGACGGTGACTGCCCCACTTTGGATTTGTCATTTACCTTTGCAGCAGGATGGGACGTGGAGTGTTTCACTCGTTTCCCATATGGGTGGAAAGCATCTGGGAGGGGCGTAGTGAGTTCACAGGGCTCATGTGCGAACTAAGCAGCTCCAGTTTGCTGTACTCTGGGAGCTGCAGAAAGAAAAGACAAAGGAAATTGTATCTCTTATTTATCCATTCCAAAATACAGCTGTAAATTGTGTTTTGATTTTGTCAATATATGGTGCTTGCAAAGGTTTCAAATAAATAATGTTATGACCCCAGAGGCCTTATTGATTTTGTAATAATTTCAAAGAGAACCCGCTCAGTTTCCCGTTTGCTGGCAAATTCTTTGCTCCCCGAGGAATTCCTATTGAACATGTATTAAAGACGGGATAGAATAATTCCAGGGAAATAGAGAGAGAGGGCTTTGTGCATGGAGTCTGCTCCATGAATGGGTATTTAACCTCTGACCAGTGACGACAGGTCTCTTTTAGCTCTATTAGATCAACAGCAAGCTACTATAATTAAATAAAAAAACTGTTTAGAGCCTCACGGAACATGTCCTGGGAATTAAAGCATATGGCAGGGATAGGGAAAAAAGACTTTCCATATGCTAATGACCCTTGATGTCTGAAATAAATTAGATCCATTAGAGTTTATGCTCAATAAAAGAAAGACTTTAAGCACTCCAAAGTTAGTGACTCGAGACCGATTTTGGCTTAGAAATTCAGTCTGCCTGCTTATTAATTCTTAGTAAGGCTCTGGAGGAGACAGGGGATGCAAAATCATAATTCTGTGCTGTATCAGAATTTTAAAGTGCCATCAGTTTCTTTTCCTTCTTTTTTTATAATTAAACCATTTTTCATGCTTCCCTTTTTTTGTTCTCCTCATTAATTTGATTTTGTTCCCATTTTTGTTTAATTTCTTTCTTTTCAAGGTTTCATTTATCCTATTTCAACTGAACAGAGAACCCAGAATGAATATGGATTTTCTTGTAAGTTTGATGTTTGATTTTACATTCCGGGATGCTAATTCGATGCTGTTCCTTGAGTCAGGCCTTACTGTTATGCCAGCCCCATGCGACTAGGCAAACAGAGGCCTATTCGACAGAGTAAGTGGCATGCTGCTTGCTTGAGAGCAGTTGCAGCGTTTCACTGTCAGTGGGTTGACACAGGATGGTAAGGGCTCTTATGCAGGAGGAAAGTGGGGGGAGAAGACGCTGCCTAAGAGGCAGAAACTGAAGAGAATGAACCGTCGTCTCATTAAAATTTCCTTAACAAATGGAAGCAATGTGGTGGAGGGATAACTTTTCTTTGAGCTGGAACTGAGTTATCTGCTTCCTGAACTGCTGAGTTAAAAAAAAAAAAAAAGTGATGTTTCTAGGCTGATACATTGAAGGGCTGAGAGCTAGGAGCTCACAGAGATTGATTGGTCCCTTTCAACATCTATCAACTCTCACCTCTATGGCTGGAGAGCATCCTGGCTTAAATGGCTAGAAGGTGGGGAGCAAAAAAAATAAAATAATGATTTCACATGTTTCAAGCTAACAAAAATGAGGTAGTAAAAATGTCTGATTGGTTCTGCACTTTCTTTTATGTTACACTGTCTTTAAAACTGGGATTCTTCACTGTATAGAAGTACATCAAATTTTGATCATGGATTCAGACCTTTTGGAAAAAATGTCCAGTGGATAATGATTCTAGTGATTAGCCTGGAATTAGTGCTGAAGATACGGTATAAGCAGCTAGTGGAAGTATCATAATAAATCTGGTTTCCTTTTGGTAAATTACCACATTATTTATTGTGCTTGCTTCAGCTTTTATCCAAATACATACACGTTAATGCCAGTGATGAGAATTCAGTGTCTGATCCGCTGCTATGCTAGTTTAGTTTTTTTTTACACAGAAAGGAATGGAAGAGAAAAATGTCTTGGCACATTGTAGTTCAAAAAAAGCACGCTCAAAAGTACATTGTCTGATACTCCAGCCATTTCATAGAAAATGGACTTTGGAGGATTTTTTACTCTTTTTAATTTAAAAATTAAGCTTCTGAAGTTTAAAAATCCACAATGTGGGGTTTTGCTTGTTATTAGATGATAATAACCAATTTTATGACACTATGTCACTAAAACAAGATTTTATTTCATAGGGTGCATTTGCTTCATGAGACCAAGTCTGTAACCTGTATTATGCTTAGTAATTCACAGCCTGAGTGTTAGGTAGATGAGCAAGTGGATAGGGAAAGAGTTAGAACACAAGTTAGAGAGAAATCAAAGATCATTTTCCATCAGAAGGGCATACACCTGTTATATAGCTTTGGAAATGGATTTTTAAATTAGCCTATAAAAAGGTAGTAAATATCTGCAGGAAACGAGAGTAATAAGAATGTGTTTTCTTGAGAGTCCCTGTGAGGAGAACATTCCTTCAAGGTTCCTGGCCTCTCTCTCTCTAGCTGCTCCTGACTCAGATGATGTTGCTCTGTACGTCGGGATCGTCATAGCCGTGATCGTGTGCCTGGCTATTTCTGTGGTTGTGGCCCTGTTTGTCTATCGCAAGAACCACCGTGACTTTGAGTCAGATATTATCGACTCCTCAGCGCTAAATGGGGGATTTCAGCCTGTTAACATCAAGGCTGCAAGACAAGGTTAGTTGTCATTTCACTCTGTGTTGACCAATTCTGGGAGATGCTATAAGGATATGGTCTCTTGGGCTGCGTGAATGATATTTGCTGGATGCTTTTTGGCATTTCATAAAAGGGAGAAAGATTATATCCATTTCTTTCTGATGGTCAAGTGCTTAAGGCCCATGTTGGCATTTTTCAGATGTGCTCAAGAGCATAGAGCAGAGGAATTTAACTTCTGGAGAGCGAGCTTGAATGTGAAACATAGGCATTTATGAAAATACAGATCCAGATCAAATTTAAAACAAAGGCAAAGCTCTGACAGAAACAACGGAGGCAGATTTATCAGAGGACTGATATTACAGTATAATAATTCTATCACATTTTCCTCCCTTTGTTTCACTAATAGCCTTTTTTACTGTGCCCTGTCTCCACAGACATAAATAGTAGTTTAAGAAGTACTGTACTTTCAATAGACAACGTAGGAGAAGTTGCGGTAGAACATCATTTAATAATGAGCATTTTTATCACTGGTGCATAACAGCTTGATTATTTCCACACTTCATTGGCCTAGAAAAAAACCCCAACCAACAAACCAATCACTCTGAAGGGAGTGCTGGCTTCATGATACATATTTAGTCTGAGTTGTTCCTCTTTTTTCCCCAATATGTGTGTAAGAAAAATAAATCAAAGTAAGAGAAGATGACAAGAGAGTCGTCATATGGATGATTAGCAGAAGTGTCATTTTCTTTGCTGGAGATGCTTTTAAAACAAACCTTCAAAAAGTGTAATGCAGGCACTAATCCCCAACTGCAGGGAGTCCTGGGCACAATGACTTCATAGGTTTGTTGTGTCTTTTATTTTGGAATGCTGTCATTAAGCCAATTAGTGAAGTTGGTTAATGATTGTCACTTAGCATTTAGGGAGGTGTTATTTGTTGATAAAGTCAGACCTACTGAGTAAGGAAAACATCTTACCCTGAAGCTAAGCATGTCATACTTGAAACCTGAGTGCAGCCTAGAAAAATGATCCCAGTGAAAAGTCTTTAGAGCAGAAACATGCTGTAGTTTTGTATGGCAATTAGATTCCATAGTGGCTGGGGCAGTACAAGCCCTGGGAGTTTGCTCTAGTGATGCACAGAAAAGGAGATGAAGGTCAGTCCACAAGAACTTTGCACATCTTAAACTTTCATTTAAAAGCCAAAATGCAGAATGCAAACCCAAATCATTACCCAGAAGAAAGTCGTCAGAATAGAGAAGTAATATAGTTCTTCTTCCTAATTTCCAATGCAGACCTCCTGGCAGTGCCACCAGACCTGACTTCTGCTGCGGCCATGTACAGGGGTCCTGTTTATGCCTTGCATGACGTCTCTGATAAAATCCCGATGACCAATTCTCCAATTCTGGACCCGCTGCCCAACCTGAAAATCAAGGTTTATAACACCTCTGGTGCAGTCACCCCCCAGGATGAACTCTCTGACCTTTCCTCCAAGCTGTCCCCTCAGATTACACAGTCTCTGCTGGAGAATGAGACCCTGAACATGAAGAACCAGAGCCTTGCTCGGCAAACAGACCCATCGTGCACTGCATTTGGGACCTTCAACTCCTTAGGCGGTCACCTAGTAATTCCCAATTCAGGTAAGTGCTAGCTGACTATGTTAGCTTAAAGAAAAAGTTATTTTGTGGTTTTAAGTGGAGTTAGCTTGCTTTTATGCAGGAAAAAGCAGGGTCACTCTTGGGACTCTTGCCTTTTCTTTGTTCAGAACAAACAGATGGATTTTTCCCCCCATTCAGATTTACCAAGGTACTTCAAATATCTTTTTCCCAGTGTCCTGGCCACCTTTTAAGCAGAGTATTGCAGGGCTTTTAGCTGCTTTCTGAGACGTGTGAGGCTTCAGAGTTTCCCTGTGTGAAGTGCGATTCAGCATCCTTGACCTTTTCCTTTCATGCAGTTCTATAAAAGGGACTCTAAGCCAGAAAGGCTCAGTCTTGTCATCACACATAAAAAGGACAAATTAATTAAAAAACAAATCAGTTGTTCCACTTCCAATTCATTGCAGACTGTGTGGTATTGAAATAGGACAGCAGAATACTAATTTTTGGAAAGCTTTTTTCCCTCCACACATACCCAAGGAAAAGAAGACCAAAGAGTGTCTTTTCCATATTTCTGTCCTCATCATATGTATTGTTGAGTTGTTTTACAGCTAGGAAATAAAGGGACTGAGCATTGAGTACGTGTTGATGTAATTGCAAATCGCTGCTCAGTCTTTCTCATAGGGTATGAAGCCAGGCTGCCAGGCCCTGTTTTGACCCCAGGTGCCCTTTAGACCACCCAGGCAGCATGGGGGCAATATCAGAGCATCCCAGGAGCTCCTGGGCAGCTGTAGGAGAGCTCAGCTCAGACAGATCCTTCAGGAGAGCCATACTGCTGTTTGGTTCATAGATGATGTGTTGACATGCAAAGTAAGTTCAGCACCAAGGTGTTCATGTGGATTTGGCATGCTTATGAAGATCAACATTAATATCTAAAGTAGGGTTGAATCAAATTAATGAAACACTGCATGTGTGGGATATGCAGGCTGTACTGTGGTCAGGAGTCCCCCTGCCTGGTTTCTCTTGAGCTTTGAGTTTAGGTAGAACCACAGTACATGTGAGACCACAGCTCGCAACTGGCTGATATGGCAGCTCAAGGTTTCACAGCATTTCTGCCTTCCTCCTTTTCATCTAATGGTCAGCTCTTGGCCATTTTCGAGTACAGGCTTGAGCAAGGATACAGTGCCTACTCTTCTCTCCTGCTCCATTGCTGGAACTTTTCTTGTTTGTTGATCCTATGGAGAAAGCAAAACACCTAGGTGGCCCAGGATTTAGGTAGTTTGGTCCTTCCAGGATTCAGGCCGACACTGCCCAGGTAGCAGCCAAGGGTGGTTGGTGAGTGATAGCCCTCCTCAACAATGTACTGTGGAACAGGGGGCAAAAATAGCAATTAAAAGTCTGAATGAAAGCTGAACGAGTTAAAGAAATATGGTGCTGGCTGCTAAGCAGTGTTGAAAATTCATGCTATACAATCCTGGATTTCACATTTCCTAAGTAGCAGCTGAACATAGATATTAATACTCATATTTCTTCTGCCATGGTGGTGCACATTGTCACCAAAGTCTATTAGTTGCATTTAATTCACATATATTATTATCAATTTGTAAAGGAAAAAAAAAGTTATTTACTGCTGTAATTCCTTCAAAATGATGAAAATGTTTTGTAAAATACGTCAGCCTGTCTAGCACTACCATGTATGCCTCCATGCAGTGCCTAAGTATATATACATCCTCCTAGCAACGTGAGCAAAGCCCTTGATTTACGTAATGCCAGTCTTGTTGCTGCTGAGAACATGCACAGGTGAGATCGTAAGAGGCCTGTAAAGAAACAGATGTCAGAAGGTGTTCACGGGAAAATGCTTTCCTAGCTAATCTGTCCCTTTCAAAGCCACATACGGGATTGAGCCCCTGCACATGGACACATGGGAGATCTCCCATGTAACCAAACGATGTATGCTAAGGAAAAGACACGGGGCCACGCACGGTTTCTCTGAAGCCTCTCTTGTGCATACGGGTATATGTAAATAATCTGCCTGGAGGGGGGTTTTCAGCTATGAAGTAATAACAGTATGAAAATCCTTGCCACTTGATTCCCAGCTAATCCACATCTGCAAAGACAGCTGGCTGAGACGTGTCCAGCAGAGTGAAATAGCTGGTTCATGTGCCGTGTTTGTCATGTAACGACAGGACGTTTCTGAAATGGCAGTAATGTAAGAACAGTGGTTTGTAATCAAGTGTGCAGCTAACAACTACTTAAAAGGGCACTGAATTTATTTGTCCACATTTTTTTCATGGTTGGATACACAAATTTTGAGCCACCACATGACTAGGCACTTTCAAAATACCAAGAAGCCCAATTTTGTCTCCCTGGTAGTCCAATTAGCAGCTGAGTGCGTTAAAAGACAGGATGCCAGCCGCAAAAGCCATCTTTCAGGAAACAACTAGTTCTTGTTGTTCCTGGGATAGTGCTTCACTGCCTTTCCTTCCTGATTATAATTAAGTAAGAATTGCCTAGGGAGAGATGTCCCGTTACAGCTGTTGGAAATTTTAGTCAGAGTTGTTAGTTTTTCCATCATTTTACAGGGTAAACAGCAGCATAACCATCTGTCTGCTCTTTAAATAAAATAAAAGAGAAGAAAATAGTCTTCTCCACTCCTGTATTTGAGTGCCGATGCACAAGAAGAGTAAGAACAGACCAACTGACCACTGGAGATACCAGGGCTGCAGTAAATACCTTTTTTGCTGAGGTCATGTAGAGTCAGCTGGTGAGGTTGAAGAAAATCGGGCATCACAGGCTTCATCTTCTGCCTCTCCTGTCACTCCCCTTCACAGACCCACTTGCCTTTTTTCCTCCATTTTATCTCTTGTGTCTCTTCTGTTCTGCAGGAGTGAGCTTGCTGATCCCAGCGGGGGCCGTTCCACAAGGGAGAGTCTATGAAATGTACGTGACAGTTCACAGGAAGGAGAACATGAGGTAAAAGACTCTCTTCATTTGGTTGTGCATTAGGGGAGGGAGAAGAGGTAGTAATTAAAGACCTGTGGTAATACATTTATGCAAAGTCAACTGCATTGAAACTATTTGCTGACCTGGAGCTAAATGTGAGCAAAGCCAAGGATAAACTTTGCCCCAAAAACCAGCTCAGGCTGTTGCTTTTCTAACCAAAAGTTGTAGTCTGCAGCCAGCCCTCAAGCTTGGGGGATGCTGAATCATAGCCAGCAGCGAGGAAGATGTGCCAGCATGAGTTTAGTGCAGCAGAGAAGGTGTGAGGCAATCTCTAAATCAAGACCCATACTGCAAAAGAGAAGGGAGCAGAGGAGCAAGGTGACAAAGCAGCTCAGCAGAGGGACAGGGGCCTGAGCACCTGGCTTGGAAAATCGTCTCTCCTGTCATAATGAAGGTGAATTTTTATTTGGGATTGGCTAGTCCATGCAGAGAAACTGATGGAGCCAGGGCTTTTGGTGTCATTCACCCCTCTTTGTTCCAAAGTAGAAGTAAGCAGGTAATTGCCCTGCTTAGCCTCAGGGACAGCAAGCTGAGAGCCACCCAGAGCCAAAGTTGGGCTGACCCATGTTCTCACCTGTTATCTGCATGTATGGCCAATTCATATTCAAGATCTTAATGTCTACTTAGTGATCTGGCAGCCTTGGCATAGAAAAAGTTTGTGAAAAGGCCAAGGTACTGTTTGAAGCAGTTTAGGAAAACCTGATGAAGAGAAAGGTGAGATCTTAGTCTGCAGAACATTTGAGTCCACAAAGTCTGAATGGTAAATGTGAATCTAAGCAATCATTACACGGTACTTTGCCTCTTTTCCCTCCTCATAGCTAGTGACATTTTTTGGCTCAGTCCCTTAATGGCTTTTATTATGTGCTAAGCCACAGCTGTTTATACACTGTGTGATATTGAACACTATTTTTTAGCTTGGTAGTCTTTCACCCATGTTAAAATAATCTGCTTAAAGAAAAAAAAAGTACTCCCCCCACCATCCTTTTGCATACATTATTCATGGCCTGCTCTTTGAAAATAGCTAATGGCAGCCACAGAAAAAGTGTCTCTGTTCATATCTAATATTGATTGTATTTCTATTAGTTTTGGCTGTGTTTTAAAGGCAATTACGAATGGCAATGAAGAAGGATTCTTTCCATCAGAAAGAAAAAAAAAATAAAATCAGAGGGTATCCCTGTTATTCAACTTGCCTCCAAATGTCCCTTTTTAAAATACCTAATTCTTAAAAAAAAAAACTTATTTCATTCCTAGAAGGGGCTATATGGGCAATTCTTTTCACTCCTGCCAGTTATGGAGGGAATCCCTGCTTCCTTATTCATGCAGCTGTGAACAACCAATGTCACATGGCAGTCTGTTTTATTTTCTTCAAGGGTCATAAAGCCTCCTCTACGTGCTTTGTGATAGCTGTTACTCTGCAGGTCACACAGGGGATAAAAGGATAGGTCAACCTGTATTGGGAAAAGCGTGCTTGAAGCTGTGCCTTTCATGAAACTGAGCAAGTGTGGTGAAGTACACCTGCAGAAGTGAATGGGAGAGTGTGAATCCTCATTTGCAATGAATATTGTGAGAAGTGATTCCTTTCCCTAGGCAAGGAGAGCAGAGGACAGGCTGCCTTGGCTGTGGGAGAAGCAGGGCTCATCCCATCATGGTGGTAATCGCCTCATGGGTGCACAGACACAGGTTGCTTTTTTGGTTTACAGTGGGTTTCCAGCCCCCCTTCAGCATTCCAGGCTCTTTTGTGCTCATGGAAACCAACCACTTATAGGACATTTTAAATGGAGCTTGTCAGGTGTTGTCTAGATTGCTGTGAACTGAATATTCACTGAACCAGGCTTAAACACCTCCCCTGTTACCTGCTCCCTGTTCCCAGGTGCCCAGGAGCAGAAAGGTGTGGGTGGCACCCAGCACCCAGCTGTAATGGTCTCCTGCTGCAGGGCTCTGCTACCAGACACTTCACTTGCTGTAGCAGAGCTGCAGCTCGGTCAAAGCCTTTTTTCCTGGCTGCATGGGCCACAGATGTTGCTTCGTATGATTGGAGTCATATGGCTGCCACAAGTTAGTGTGCAGTGTAATTACTTTTTAAATCCATTGGTGCGCTCTCGTAGCACTTCAGCAGAAAGTGCTAGTCCACAGGACGGACTAGCTGCAGACAGTCACTTTTGTGGCCAAGCAGTAACTGGAGTGTGTTCGATAAACCCTGTGAGACCCGTTCTTTATTTTCATGTGCGCTGTGTAAACGCGTATGGATTGAAAAGTCCTGTTGTGTGTTGGTGTAGTTTGGAAGGGGACATATAGGAAACTATAAAATGCGTGTTATAATCAGCAATGAAGGCAGGCTCTTTTTCTTGATATACAACCAGCACTGAGGTGAGAATTTGGTCTCCGCAGCGCTACCTTAAATAGAACCAGTGCTGCAATGGAGAGGCTCACCGTCACAGCTCATGTATCTCTAGCAACTTAGTTCTCATTTTGTTTGTAGAAATATGAAATGAATTCTGAACAGTTCAAGCTGAAATAGGAAATCTGCTATCCTTCGGAGTCCTGCAAATTCCCCTCTTCTCTTCCTTCCTTTGTTTTCCTAATACATTTCCCCAGTTAGTCTCTCAAACCTGTAGTATAGAAATTTGAGAGATTTCACAACCTGGTAATATCCCTCTTTGTGTTGCCTTGCAGGTTGGCTAGGAGAGCTTCCTGAGATGCTCTACTTACTCCATTTCATATCCATCAAAGCATGTGAGAGCACGAGGGTCACCCTAAAAGCATTATCCTTCTGTAGTGAATTGGGGTTCTGATGGCTTGCAATAAATGCCACTTGGCAGCAGTTGTTTTCTCTAAGTGTGTTAGCATGCTTGGAGCACAGTGGGTTTTCTCTTTTCCTCAAGCAGGCTGGTTTTCCCACTCCTACCTGACAAGCTCATCCTCATACTGCCTGTCATTCAGGGCAGGATGGACAGCAAGCAGCTACTGGGCTCTGATCCCTGGCTGCTGTGAGAAAGTAATGTTGAGCTCGTGGAAAGGTTCATGTGCTTTATGAAGTAGCTGCAGAGGGGAAAAGGATATCTGTGAGTGTACATATATATGTGTGTGTGTTTGTAGTTTGTACAGATAAATGTATAATAAATATAGCTGAAAAAATGACAAGCCAATAAGAATTTTTTTACAACTACCAGACAGGTTTCTGTCTTGAAACTCATTGACTTTTTCAGTGGTGATGAGGTGCTCTCTCCCTTAGTCTGAGGAACTATCACTGACTGTGATTTGCAAACCAATGCCTTCTTGAGCTGTGGTTTCACCTATAAAATAAACACATTGTTGTGACCAGTACCTGGCAAGAACTTGTTCTCATGAGCACCCGTGAGAGCCTAGGTCTTACACGATTAAGGATTAAATAGCATGAGTATAAACCTTCAACCTTTAGGATTTTCTTGACTGCCTCGGGTTAAAAAACAAATTTAGCCGTGAGCCATATTAGTGGAGCTGTGTGCTTCCTTTGGAAACATCTGGCCCTGGTCAGTGCTAGACAGGGTCTGGGCCTTGACGGACCACTGGTTTGATCTCATGTGGCAGTTCCTGTGTTCCCGCATGAACCCCTGCTGAGCTTGCACAGTTTTAGGTGGAGCTACTCTTGCATGCTCTAATCAGAGGCAAGAGCTGCACTAAATGTAGTACAGTGAAGGACACTCCAGCATAATCTATCACACATGCCCCCAGAATGTGGCAACCATGAAGAATGGGGCAAACAGCACTCCTGAAAATCTTGATGGAAGACACATAAATTGTGCAACTTCCAAATTACCTTCCTTAAAGGAGAGAAAGAAGGGTTGTGTGATGCTTGTCAGGATTTCATCAGTGGCTTCCCAGTATCTGTATAGACCTTATATTGAAATCACACAGCTGATCAATGAGTTTGGTCCAAGGGGTTATGTTGCCTTTTTCACCAGTAAGCTCAATCTTGTGTTTGTGATATGAATGTTTTTCCACCTTCCTTCTGTATCTTGGTTGCATAAACAAAATTACATTGCAACTCCAGAATAGAATTTCAACAAATGCCAGTCATTGTAATTGAAAAATTCAAAATAAAGAAGGACAGAGCATGAGTGAAAGGGGAAGAAACCTTTTCTGATCATTTTATTTCTAAAGATACATTGGAAGAAGAACCAGAGTCAGTCAAAAATATTAAGTTTGAAACTTAAGAAGGAACACACATTAAAAATAAAACCCCAGCAATGAAAGGAGAAGTAAAATGTCTTTTGTAATACTTTTGGCTAACTGTGTAGAAGGCTTGCCATCTGTTGTTATGAGTTAGCCATTCCTGTCTCCCTACTCTATCCTGTGCTTCCTGAGCTGCTGTGATTGCCTGTAACATCTAAGCATAATGCCAAGGAGCAGAACGTAGGCCCACTGAGGAGCAAAGATTTCTCTCATTGTGCTCACATCTGCTGTTTGACAGCTACCTTAATGAATATGTTCTGCCTTATTACAGGGAGACAGTTTCAAATGAGTAATCCCATTAAAAAGCATGGATTTGATTGTGAAAGAACCAGATACAGTGAATAAAAGTTTGTTTGCTTTTAAATAAAAGTTGACTGTTCTTGATAAGCTGTGCAGGATGGGATGACATCTAAAAATATCTGAAGACGTTTCAGTTACTGTTACTGCCTTTTCATAGCAATGTTAAGTGGAGGATTGAATTTTAGACTCAGTCAGATCTTTGTAAAACCAAACCATCCCTTTCCCTTGCTGGGAAGCGACTTTGGAGTCATACTAGCACAGCTCAATGTCCAGTTCCATCTAATAAGCAGCCCCAGGACTGCTGCAAGTCTCAAGTGAAGCACATGTGGATACGGGTTTCTGGGGGGGATTGGTTGCAGGGTTTTTTTGATAACAGCCTAAAAGTAGGTTCAGAAACACAGTTTTGAAGATGTCTCCTCATAGATCTTTTTGCTTTAGAGGAGATCTGTCCCTTGTTCTATATGCTCATGTGAGTCTGTGTTTGTGCCGGATCTCCTGTGTTCTATAACACAGAAACCACAGTACTTGATCACAAGAGGTGCTCGGCTAGGCCGGGATCCTCGTTTTGCCCATGCTGCATCACCTGCCCAAGGAGAAGGTAGAAAATTGCTCATAATGAATGACTATAAAATAACCTGTCTTCAGGGGAATTTGTTGTTTACTAATCCCATCAATTAGTGTTGGGTTTGTGCCTTGAAGCAGAAAGATTAATATCTTTTGTATAATATATCTTGTCTACTGCATCTGTTTCTATTCTCATTAGCTATAGTAAGGCATAATCCTTTTGCTTTAAAATGGAAATTAGAAACAGTGAGAAATAAGAAAAGATCTGCCAAGGGATTTTTCGTTCCTTTTTTCTGTCAGTTGTCACAGGGTACCTCTCTGCTGTATGTGCCTTTACGTAGTTTAGCCTCATTCCTCTGGGTTTCAGGTGTTTATTTACGAGATCTCAGTGCGGTCCCTAAACACCCTGCTACCTGCAGTCACGTTAGAGCTGGGTAGGGAAGAGAATATCAGCTCAGCGTGCTCTGACATGCCTTGTCCCATACAGCCCCAGGAACCAGATTTGCTTTTTGCTGCGGTGTCACATTACAAGTTGATGCCTGCTGAGTTGCAGCAAGCTCACCTGAGATCTTTTTCACTTTTATTGCTTTTCTTTGCTACTAAATAACGATGTTTGGAACTTGTTTTGCTCTGAAAATGTGAGGTACTGTAAGATTAATGGGGTTTTATTTCCTACCCATATTTTTACCCTGTCTGGATCTTTTGCATTATTTTCTGGCTCTCCTCATTACTTCCAATAATTCCTTACTTACTGTTATCTGTAAATCTAATGATTGTGTTGCTAATTACATTGCCTTCCAGTAAGTAGAAATCCTGGCCTTGCAGTGTTCAGAGAGAGGTTTAGCACAGACTTCAGCAGATCTGGGATTTCACTTGTTCAGTGACACTGACCCCTCTACTTGAGAACTTCTCTGCAGCTCATTATAACTCTTCAAAAAAAGGCTTATTTCAAGGAGTTGGGTCATTTGCAGTCCCCAAACTGGTGGAGAGCTGAGGTGGGTCAGTATCTGCATGAGGTAGGTGGTAGAGGAGAATCATTGGGACCAGAAGTGTTCCCTACCTTGGTGGCCCTGGACTCAGATGCGTGTCTGGCTGGCAATTTGGGACTGAAAAGTCAACAAACCCTTTAGCTGGCACATTTTTCTGCCCTTCACTCATCTGGTTGTACTCTATCTTACATACCTAAGTCAGGAGCACGCGTATCATCCGCTTGGCAATAAAGCTCGTAAGTCTGGTGAAAAAGGTGCTGCTTACCAACTTCGGGGAAAAAATACGAAGCCTTTCTATTTTCTGCACATCCTTTGTATGCTTGTATCTGCTTCCCATCTCACTTGCTGACTGTGCATTCTGGAGTGCCTCTTGACTTTGTGTTCTGCGTCACCTTTTATACTTGTACTAATCGGATATAAAACGCTGTGGCGCGGAATCATGCCCTCCATCAGAGTCCTAAAATTTAACAGCCAACGAAACTTTGTCATGGAGCAGCAACTAAACTTAATTTTGCTTTGACACAACTTCGGGCTGTATTATATGTCAGCACCGTAGTACTTTAATGACCTTTTGGCTTTTTTTTCACACCATGCATCAGTACTCAGATTCTTGTAGATTTTAACTCATATTTCACCTAAAAGGCACTGTATGCATTTTTTTTTACAGCAATCCTGACATATCCCCTCCTATATTCCATCTGACTGCTGGTTTTATAATTCAGTCAAAAAACTTAAGATAACTTGTATTTTTTTCCTTCTTTCTTCATGCGTCAGTAGTCTTGTAGATGAAGTTAGTTTAACCAGATGATTAAGTCTAAAGCTAATCATATCTTTAGCTTTCCAGACAAACATTTTCATTTTGAAAGATTTTTCCCATAAGGCATTATGTTTTTTGGCAATTTCTTGAATTAGACTGTAGGAGAGTGTCCAGACACTCATCAGTGCACATGGTAGATGACCATTGAGAACCACCACCACATTGTTAGTGTTTTTTAAGCTTCTTGTTGCTTCTTGTAAAAAAATAAACACAACAAAACCTGAAGTAAATGAGTCTGAAAAAGACGTAACGTCAAATCTGCCTAATTATTTATTCAGTTCAGTCTTGCAAGACAGTGATCCCTGTTCTTCTGAATCTGAACCCAGAGATCCCTACAGTGTTCAAGAGGAGCTAGATTAGGTACTCTATCTGGTAGTGTTTCATTTCTTTTACATCCTGTTTGTTAGGCTAAACATGATAGCTGTCCAGATTGTTGTATTTTACATCTTTTTTGAAAGGCAGCTATATCGCAGCTGTTTGTTTCCAGTCCACGGCTTTTCAGAAACAATTGTTAAATCATTTAGTAAACTCATCAGTTAATTTCCACAGATGCATATCATCTGGATTTACTGATTTGCATAGATGTAAATTTTACCATGCCCCCCCCCAATGTTATAAAAACCTCCCACAACATTTGTAGCAACAAGAGACACTTCTCAAAAGTACCTTCATCCCACTGTGAAAAAGGATTTCTCAAAGGTTTATCTTTCATTTTCTGTGGGATTAATGGATTATTCAGGGAGAATTAAGGTGGGCAAAATTAGGATATGCCTGCGGAGTTCTCTCTGCAATAGCCAACATAGGTACAATAAATTGGATATCAAAACAGCTTCTGTCCTGATTCGGTCTCCTTGAAAATATTATCTAAGATTACAGGTACATTTTTTTGCTCTCTCTTTCGGTAAAGGCAGAGACTTGCAGAAATAAACAGGACTTAATGATGTCTCAACTAGTTCCACTGAAACCAACACAGATGTAAATATAAGTATCTGTAAATGCAGCAAGGGACTGAACCCTTAGCTGAAGCAGAAGATGGGAGGTCCTGTGGGCAGATACGGACTTTAAGTGCAGACCACATCAAATGCTTAATGTCCCACTTGCTGGTTTCTGGATCATGAATTTGTCCTCTGTATTATTTAGGGAGGCAACTGATGAGGCACATTCAGCTGTATTTGTCATACGCCAGATGTCGGGATAGTTAAAGTCACTCATGCTTCCTCTGGTTTTAAGCTCCTCAGCAGTTGGTCTGGAATAGTTTACACACGTGCATGCATGCCCACACATGCACACGCAGAGTACCTTACAAAACACACCGTATGCAATGTATCCTATATATTTATATGATTTCCCGTATCATCCATTCCTGGCAACTGGCTATAAGTGTGCTGGACAGTGCCTGTGTTTTTCCCTGAGCAGCTTATCACCAAGAATCTCAGGCTTTGCGACTATGTTTTCCCCTCTACACTGCTCCTTACCATCCCTTCATCCCTTCTCCCCACTGCCGGTGACACCTGCTCCCCGCAAGCATATTTGGAATGGCAGTTCTAGTAGATCAGAATGCCTTTTAAGTAAAATGGAGTTATCAGTGGGTTTGGTGATCACGCTGAACCCCAACTGCACATCTCAGCTGTGCTGTAGACCACTTAAGAAGTCTCAGACATGATCATTAGTTAATTCTCTTCCTCTGTTCTTCACTTCTTCCTATCCAGACAGTAAATACTTCTCACACATGGAGCTTACAAGAGCCACTACTCATTTTTGTACACTGCTCAGCTGCTGCCAAAGGCAGCAGTGGCTGCATTTTGGCAGTGGGAGAGATGAAGCCTCTGCAGGCAGTCTGCAGGGTGCTTCAGAGTGGAGGGTGCTCAGCAAGCGTGGTCTATAATTTCCTGCCATCTAAACCTGCATTTTAACAAATGAGGAATCTCTGGCCAAAAAAATAACATTTGGGCATTTGAAAAAGCAAACCAAAGAAAGAAACCAAAACCAACCCCACCCAGTCTTTCCTTGCACAGTCTGTTTATTTTAAGAGAAGGCTTTTCTTATTATTATTATTTTTACATACCTCAATCTACCTTTTTTAACCCTCTTAACATATCCATCTCTCTGTCCCCTTGTCAGGCCACCTGTAGAAGACAGCCAAACCCTGCTGACGCCGGTGGTGAGCTGCGGTCCACCAGGAGCACTGCTAACCCGGCCTGTCATTTTAACCATGCACCACTGCGCAGAACCGAACACGGAGGACTGGCAGATCCAGCTGAAGCACCAGGCTGCCCAGGGGCCGTGGGAGGTGAGGCTCTGGAGCTCCAGCCTGCATCCTGGATGTGTGCAGGGCACCTTTCTTCTCCTTCAGCTGCTTTGTTGAACCACCCTTTTGGGGTTTCTGTGCAAGATACACAGCTGCTGTGGGCGCACAGGAAAAATGCCCTTTGGCACTAGATGTCTAAGCTGCCCAGTGCTCAGGCAGATAATGGTTTGGGACAGTTTGGTGCCTCCTAGTTCTGGCTAATTCCCATGAAACAGAGCTTTGCTTTCAGGATTTTGGGACTTTTTGGTTGTGACAGGATATTGTGCTGAAGTGGTGGTGAAAGAAAGAAAATAGAAAGCAAAATAAAAAGCAATGGCTGAAAATAAGGAAAATAGAAGAGTCTTTTTTACATACTAGTTTTCACTCCCCTAGTTTATAGTTTGTTTTCAAGAAAGTGAAATTGTTGCTGCAAATTATCTCTTGCTTCAGCATCAAGACCTTGGCCAGCTTAATAAAATGTATAGGTCTTGTCTTTCTTTTCTTTTTCCCTCCTAAGATGTTGGTGGAGCATCCCTTTAATTCAATTCATTCAGGCAGGATCCAGCTCTGTACCCTGGGAGCTCAGGGAAGCTGCACAGGCACTGCTGGGTAGCACAGCCCTGGTGGGAGCCTGGAGTGGTTCCTTGCCAGTAGTGCAGCAGGAGGATGTCCCAGGGCAGGGTGGCAGAAGGACCTACCACTCTAACTGGAACATAAAGTGATGCTTTCAGCAAGGCTGAGCCATCCTGGCAAAGCCCTCCTCTCCCACCTTCTACGTACCTGCTGCCACCAGTTTGGTCTCATATAATTAATTTGGCAAGGGCACTTGTCCTACCAGTAGGTTTAATGAGGGCAGGGTGGCTTTTGAAGGCAGTTGGGCTGACAGCAGCAAGAGTACCATGTCCAGCATCGCCTTTGAAAGGCTCTTGCGTTTGTCCCCCTGCCCGTGGCTCCAGCTCTCCCCCACAATGAGAGGGAGCATGAGGCAAACATGAGTCTGTCTCGCCAACTAATCTGCACCCCACCAGCCTGACTCTTGGCACCGCACATATGTTCCTTTTTTGTGTCCGTGTGTTACTGGCATCTCTTCATTTTCTCCCTTGTCCTCCTCCTGCCCTGCAGAGTGGTTGTTCCACCAGCCATGCACACGTGTTAGTGCAAGCGAAGCCTTCACAGCATCCACAGGGTCCCTGCCCATCCCATAGAAATCTTTTTCGTCCGCTCAGCTGTGGAGCAGCTCCTCCAAACCGAGTCCCACACATACTTCCAACCATGCATTCAAACACACACATGCAGACAGCACATTCGCACCCCTGCAGCGTCTCCAGGGCCAGGTGCTGGCCTGGCTGTAGGGGATGCTATCCGCGCGGCAGCACCGTGCCCTCCAGAAGGATTGTGCCATGCCTGCAAACATGCACCATTTTCCTTTCCTGAGACTGGGGGCCAGAGCTTAACACTACATTTTATTTGAGCCTGCACTGCTCAGCTCCCCGGTGTGCACGTTGTGCTGCAGACCTGCCGGCAGCAGAGGTGAAACAGATGAGCTGTGCCAAGTGTAATGCGGTGTGTGGTGGCTTTGCAAGAGGCAGCCGTCATCCCTGCTGCCTCCGCTTCTGCTGCCTCTCAAAGCCGTTCAAAGCACCTTGTGCTGCGTGCAGGATATTACATGCAGGGTTGAATGGAGAAATTAGCAGGGGAGCTGTTTTCCTTCACGCACAGGGTGGGGAGGTTGTCTGCATTCGGGCTGTATGTATGTTTTTCTCTTCATCTTGCAGTCTTGTCACGGAGGATTATTCCGATGAAGCAGCAGGTGGTATTTCATGAAGATGTGGTATTAGGCCACTGTAGAGGTTCCTTGAGTTTTTATAACCCTGTATTGTCATGCTTTGGAAGTGAGGGCACCGATTAGTTCTGCAATATATTTTTCAACAAAGTATTGGTGTCTTTTTCATTATTTGCCTAACTCTGCCCAGGGCTTTAAAAGCTTCTTCAGGGCCCAAAGGAAAGAGTTACAATCCTTAGGGAAGTGAGGACAGAAGGAGGTCTCTACCACCATCATCACCACCAGAACCCCAGTGAAATCATCCCCACCCAGTGCCTAAGCAGGAGAAAAGATGGAAGTGGGAATTTTAAATCTAAGGTGCAAACAGGAAGGACTTTGTGCATCAACCAGGCTTAAAAGTAGCATTGGTCTTGCAAAGGAGAGCAGCTCTGAGGGGTAAGGAGCTCTAACTTGTCCTCCTTCTCCCTTAGGACGTGGTGGTGGTTGGGGAGGAAAACTTCACCACTCCATGCTATATCCAGCTGGACCCTGAGGCCTGCCATATCTTGACAGAAACCCTCAGCACGTATGCCTTGGTGGGACAGTCAATAACCAAAGCAGCAGCCAAACGTCTCAAACTGGCCATCTTTGGACCGCTGTCCTGCTCTTCGTTGGAATACAGCATCCGGGTCTACTGCCTTGATGACACACAGGATGCCCTGAAGGTAGTTGTTGCTCTCTTGCTTGCTTTCCCTTTCCCTCTCCCTCTCCAGCTCTTGCAGGACTGCAGTCATAGTGGTGACTGGACCCTCTGCTCCATGTATTCCTGCTCCCTGGGTTATTTTTCTGATTAGTAGAAGAGCTTGACAACAAGCTACTCTTTTGTGGTTTAACCCCCACACACTATAAAGGGGCCTCTCATACTATTTTCTGCCTGCCAGTCTTTTTTCCTTTATTTACCTGTATCATATCCTGAATCCTAAGATTTCTGCATTATTAAAAGGCCATAAGGTACACGGGGCTTCATTCGTTGTTCATTTATTTTTAATGCTAAGTGCCAGCTCCCCAGAGATGGGGAAACATATAAATGCCTCTTTGTAAATAGTTGATAATGACAAAAGAAGCTTCCTGGCTGTTAATCACTGCCTGCTTTCATACTGCTTTATTACACCTCTTCGTGTGCAGCTTTTTGTGTTGGAAATTCACAACTAAAATAAACCAAAGCTGTTGCTTTCTCTAACTACCTAGCCTCATTCTCGCTGCGGAATTCTGGCCTGCACATAGACACACACTTGCTACATACCAAGGAGCAGGTAGATAACTGTATTTGCCGGTTTTCTTTATAAATAAGTGTATTTATACAGATAGTGTTTATAATATATGTGTTCATGAAATACATAGTTCCAACTGCACAGGTAAGAATGGAGGTTATTAAAAGGTGATTTTTTTTTTTCTTTAATCATAGCTGGTGCCACTTCCCAAATGCCTCTTTGCTGCAAAGTAAGTGCAAAGCCTGACATTAAGTCGAGTCATCCTGGTGCTGTATATGCTTATGTTGCCTTGGCTCCTTGAGGGAATTATTGGGATTCAAACCCACATGCACTGGCTGGGAGATGTTTGTGTTTCTCTCAGCAGTGATTTCCATCACTGCGAATGGTGCGCTCTGTTTTCCTCCCAAATACTCCCTGATATGAAGGCCTGCCTGCCTAGGCTTTGCTGGGGGAAAGATAAGAAAGGCAGTAAAGTATAAGGGTTGAAGCAGTCATATTGTGGCTTCAGCATACTTTTGTCTGTACAGGGTCTGGGAGCTCGGCCTCTGCCGAAGCGTTGGTGTAATCAAGCTTTTAGAAACCATTATTTTCACTGTTATGATGTCCCTCTTGGTTTTCCTCTATAAAAAAAAAAAAAAAAGTGAAAATGATCTTTTGTAGTGATCAAGCTTCAAAAGTACTGATGGTTTTATGCCTGTGCTACGTAATGCAATTTTCCAGGGGTTCGTCAAGGCCTGAGGTAATAATAAGTGAGTTGGACAGACCGCTAATGCAGTCAGAGCTGGGGGAATCCAATTAGGTGTTACTCAAGAGCTGTTGCTTTGTTTCTAATAGACTGTGGTGAGAGTTGTGAGGTAAAATCCGATTCAGTTCCATAGCAGAAGAGATCAGGAGAGCTGCTGAGCGACATGAAGGGACTATCTTTCAAGTAATGTTTGGGAGAGAAGCAAGCCAGTCCTTGGACTTCTGCTTGAGGTAGATCCCAAAACAAGTTTGTAATATGGTGTGGAAAGGTGAGCAAAGTCACTCATCCCACTCATGCCTACTGCTTTTTTACAGTAAATTATTTGCATTTTCATAGAATCACAGCATGGTTTGGGTTGGAAGGTACCTCAAAGACCACCTAGTTCCACACCTCTGCCATGGCAAGGACACCCTTCATAAGACTGGGTTGCCAAAAGCCATGTCCAACCTGGCCTTGAACACAGACAGGAAGCAGGCAGCCACAACTTGTCTGGGCAACCTGTGCCAGTGCCTCACCACCCTCATAGTGAAGAATTTCTTCCTAGTACCTACCCTTCTTCAGCTTAAATCCATTACTATCTATCTAATCCATCCTATCACTCACTCCATGCCCTTGTAAACAGTCCCTCTTCAGCTTTCCTGTAGGGCTCCCATTGGTATTATCACAGAATCACAGAATCACAAGGTTGGAAAAGACCTTTAAGATCATCGAGTCCAACTGTTCCTGTCCAATGCTAAACCATATCCCTAAGTACCTTATCTACCCTTTTTTAAACACAACCAGGGATGGTGACTCAACCTCCCTGGGCAGCCTGTTCCAAGCCCCAACAACTCTTTCAGTAAAAATTTTTTTTCTAATGTCCAATCTAAACCTGCCCTGGCACAGCTTCATGCCATTCCCCCTTGTCCTATCTCCTGTCACCTGGCTGAAGAGGCCATCGCCCACCTCTCTATAACCTCCCTTCAGGTAGTTGTAGGTGGTGATAAGGTCTCCCCTCAGCCTCCTCTTCTCTAGGCTAAACATCCCCAGCTCCCTCAGCCACTCCTCATATGATTTGCCCTCCAGCCCTGGACATGCTAGAGGACCTTAATGTCCTTCTTGTGTTGAGGAGCCCAGAACTGGACACAGTACTCAAGGTGCAGCCTCACCAATGCCCAGTACAGGGGCACAATCACCTCCCTAGATCTATTGGCCATGCTGTTTCTGATACAAGCCAGGATGCCATAGGCCTTCTTGGCCACCTGAGCACACTGCTGACTCATATTCAGTCTGCAGTCAACCAACACCCCCAAGTCCTTCTCTGCCTGACAGCTGTCTAGCCAAGAAATTGGAAGGCTGCAATAAAATCTCCCCAGACCCTTCTATTCTCTAGGCTGAACAAGCCCAATTCTCTCAGCCTGTCTTCATAGGAGAACTGCTCTAGCCTTCTTATCATCTTCATGGCCCTCCTCTAGAGTCATTCCAACAGGTCCATGTCCTTCTTATGTTGGAAGGCCCAAGAACTGGATGCAGTACTCCCCATGAGGTCTCATGAGAGCAGAGGGGCAAAATCACCTCCCATGACTTGCTGGTCACACTGTTTCTGATGCAGCCCAGTATACAGTTATCTTTCTGGGCTGCAAGCACATACGGCCAGGTTATGGTGAACTTATCATCCAGGAACCCCCGCCAAGTTCTTCTTCTCAGAGCTGCTCTCAATTTATTTTCTGCCCAGTCTGCATTTGTGCTTGTGATCTCATGCACAAGACCTTGCACCTGGCCTTGTTGAACTTTAAGAGGTTCACATAGGTCCACTTCTCCATCCTGTCCTTCTGAATGGCATCTCTTCCCTCCAATGTGTTGACCACACCACACAGCTTGGTGTTATCAATCAACAAACTTGCTGAGGATGCAGTCAATTTCACTGTCCATGTAGCTGACAAAGATGGTGAACAACACTGGTCCCAGTACCAACTCCTGAGGAACACCACTCATCACTGTTCTCCACTTGGACATGAAGCCACAGGCTGCAACTCTTTAAGCATGATGACCCAGCCACTTCCCTATCTGCTGAGTGGCCCATCTATAAAATCCATATCTCTCCAATTTAGATACAAGGATGTCCTGTGGGACAGTGTCAAATGCTTTACACAAGACTGGGTAGATGTCATTTGGTCTTCCACTATCCACCAGTGCTGCAACACCCCTGTAGAAGTCCACCAAATTTGTAAGGCAAGATTTTCACTTGAATCCTGACTCATAAGCTCTCAGGGTGTTCCTCATCTATCCCCAAGTGGAACTCCATGCACTCCAGCTGGTCATTGACATAGAGGGGACACCGTCTCCTCATTTCCCCTGCCTGTCCTTCTTAAAGAACTGGCCTGTATCCTTCTGTTCTAACACTTCAGTTACAGGAGCTATCCACCCAGTCTCTGTGATGCCAATAAGATCACAGCCCTGCAGACATTTGTATGACTCCAACAGCTCTTATTTATTCTTCATGCTGCATGCACTTGCACAGAGGCACTTAGTTGGCCCCCGATGAAGCTGACTGACTGGCTGCAGTGTCTGGAAATCCTTTGTTCCATGGTTCAGGTGCTCTCCTGCCGACCTGTGATCCTTCTGTCTCTGGACATCTATTGCTGGCACTGGCATCAAACTGGAGGAGTGGGATGGATTGAGTTTCCTCTCCTCTGGCAATTTTAGTTTAATTTTAATTAGTTTATTTTAGTATAACTTTAATTGTCTCCTTTTTCAAACATCTACCCCAAGACTGGAAGGTGACCCATGGGGTACAAGACCCAGCTACCTGTTGGCTTACAGGAGGACCAGCACATGCACTCACTGGACACAAACTTGTGAATGTATTAGTTGTACTTCTCTGGAAATGAAAGGTCTGGGGAAAGAGAAGGTTTAAGAAAAATGAACCTAGTAAACTAGCTGTAGATGAAAGGGTTGATTGAGTATGGATTGATGTGCACGAACCGATGTGGTCTAACCAGCACTGTGTCGTGGTTTTGCCCCGGCCGAGGGCCGCACCCCACACAGTCGCCTGTACTTTTAAAAGGAAGGGGAAAGGAAAGTTGGGGGAGGGGGAAAAGGGAAGGAAGAAAAGAGGGAACGAAACCACAACCTAGAAACCAGAACCACGCAGGTTGGGATAAGGATAGTTTACTAAACAATAACAGAAAACTAGATATAACAATAACATAAGTTTAAAGCAAAAAATAGATGAAACTGGTGATACACAATGCAATTTCTCACCAAACCACACAACTCAGGCCGCACAGCTTAGAGCCCGTCCCGGACAACCCAACCGTCCCAAGAAACTGCACGTCCTGGCATTGTCTCCTCCTCTTCCCCCCAGTCCCCTTTATACTGAGCATGACGTAACTGGCATGGAATATCCTCTTTGGCCAGTTCGGGTCACCTGTCCTGGCTACGTCCCCTCCTTTCTCACTAGTAAGGAAGTATGCAGAGCTGAGAAAGGTCCTTGATTGCCCGGCAACAACTAGAAACATCAGGGTGCTATCAGCACTGTTCTCATCCTAATACCCAAACATGGCATTCCATCCACTGCTAAAAATAATTAACTCCATCATAGCTGAAACCAGGACACACTGCAACAGTGTTCTGTAGACTCAAAATATGGCTATTTAGAAAGAAAACAAGAGGTTGGTGTGTCTGCTGCATGCTTTCACAGCAGCTGGCACCACAAAAGCCCCAGCCGTGCTGGGAGGAGGTCCTTGGCACTGCTGTATTTCCAAAGGGAAGTCATTGAAGAGGCAATTACTGCTGGCTGTACGGGACAAGGCATGCAGACAGGGCTGGACCAGAAGATCCTGAGGTTAAAAGTAACTGGAGAGGGTGGAAATGCTGTAGGCAGCATGTGAGGCACCAGCTGCAACGTCTCGGTGTCTCGGGCCTCGCTACTTCAGACAAGGCACTGCAAGGGGAGAGAAGAGCAGCATGAGATGTTCCCACATTGAGATGTCTGAGGTTTGAAAGAGCCTTTGTAGGGGATTATGTGTTTATTTTAATGGGCAACCAAACGCATTCTGTTATTATTTACAACTAGGAACGAGTGCACCATATGCTGAATGTGTCCTAACAGCCAAAGGAAGACAAGCGGTTGCAGTAGAAAACACAGAGCAGTATTTATCCAGCAGGCTTTTCCTCCCATCATGCAGAATAAGGACTCACTGCCGAACTGCTGGTGCCCACAAAACAGTAAGGAAGTGTAATGACGTGCCATGAATAAGGGCTTGGTTATTGTGGGACTGGCTCAGCGGAGTTCCTGGGGGCTGTGGAGCAGAGTAAGTAGGGTCAGCGCAGATCACGTGCACATCATCCTTTGCCTCACAGGATCCTGAGTGGCCCAGATGGGATGCTCACAAAAACACTTTTTGGGGAAAGGCAAGGGTAGCTGTGACCTCAAGCACTGCTCTTTTTTTAAGCACTAGTTATGCACTTTGAAGGGGATTCCCAAGCTAGTCTGCTGTAAAAAAAAATCCCCCAACCTGCCTCAAGCTGTGGGGAAACTGTCCTAGAAGGAAAAAAAAAAGGCAAACAACAACAAAAATGGCACAATGGGCATGTGATCTCTCAGTTATTTAATGTGTATTTTTCCTCTAATGAAGAAAAGCAACAGCTTAGACTGAATGCCAGCTTGCTTGTGCCATTTATGTGGAAGCCCTTTCCAGTACAGGCTGTGGCTGTTCTGGTGGCACTGGTGATGGAGTGATGCCTTACACAGCTCTGTCTCCTAGTAAGGGCTTAAGGGCATAAGTCCCAGCTCACAGGGGAAGTGAGAGACAATGGGGAGGGTGGGTGAAGCCTCCTCAGCATGGAGCAAGCAACACGCAGCACAGGTTTTGGCTCAGGAGGGCATAAAGGTGCCAACCAGAGGGATAAGCACTGCTCTAAATAAAATACTGTATGGCTAGAGCCAGGCTAAAGGTTTGAAGGGCTATGTAAGTCATCGCTACAAAATAATTCTGAATTAATTAGCTGAGCTGGGATGGGAGAAGTATGGGCTGTTCGGCATCCTCCAGCTATAGCATGTGGGCTACAGTGAACAAGGGCATTTACCCGAAGTGGGATATTGAAACTAGACCCCCAGATCTTTCAGTGGGATGGTGTGGCATCATGTTGGGATGGTTTTCCCCCCAGTAGTGTGGCTCCCAGGGCTGGCACTGCATGAGCAGGAGCAGTGGTTTGGCCCCCACACCCTGCATGCCTGAGATGTGGCTTCTACAATTAGCTCACACAGTGCTGCACGTCATCTTCTGGCCGTTCTGGGGAGGTAATTTGAACATAATGAAGATCTATAGTAATCAGATAATTACTATCGATTGCTCTTTAGACTCTTGACGAGGTAATTAGGGGGACACTGGAAAGAAGCTGGAACTGATTAATTGACATAACCTTAATCTAAAAGGTTTCCTAATTTTGTTTCTTTTCTTCTAATGGCTGATAAACAAACATCATTTTAGCATCAGGATCTGCCAGGTATCAGGCTTGCCAGGGGCAGGGGCTTTTCTTTTATGCTAACTAGATCCTGAAAATGATGGAGGGTGGCTTGGTTTGCACTTAACTAAAATGGAGGCTCCTTATTTGGCCTGGGGTAGCGTCCTGGTCTCATGTGCCTGCGTACTCCTTGAGCATGGTTACTTGGTACATGATTGGCTTTGGCCGCATGAGACTGGTTGGTGGGCTCTCATAATTAAATATGACTGAATTTGGCTGTGTTGGTTTCTAATGGGCTTGTGTAGGTGCCTGTGTACTTGCTTCTTCCACGTGGGCTACATACATTTAGGATGTTTGTAGGCAATGTCATCTCATAAGTTATAGCCATATATTTATTTTTAGCTGCAGAAAATGTCAAGACTCTTGGCTTATTAGCTTTTAATTGCAAGATCAATATTTTAGTAGCCCTGAACCTATATATACATATGTACAAAATACTCCATCACAGTGTCTTGCATTGTTTTCTACCGTCCCGTTTGATGGTTAGTCTCAGAATAGGTGTCTGTCACCTCCTGTACTGCTCTGTCATGGAGCAGTTTGCCAGGAGGCCACAAGTTTAAGGAAAAGGTATGGACAGATCTCATATCAGCAGGACCTAAGTAAGAATTTCCAAAAAGCAAAATAGTAAAGCTGACATTAGATGGTCTGTTCGGGGAGCAATGCAAAGGACCACTATATTTCCATTTTCAAACAGTGCCTGTATGCAGTCATTCTGTTCAATATAGTTGCCTACAATTAAGCTTTCTGCTTAGAGGATATGTCGTGTAACTGTGCCTCCCAAAGGAGACATGGGTGCCTGCATCCCTTCTGCTGTATGATGAAGATTATACTCAGACCCACTAGTGCAATTCAGCCTCACAGGGAAACACAAGTCTGCCTTTCTTTTTTTCTTTTTTGTTTGTATTCCACAAGTTACAGCATGTACAGCCATTGATCTTGAAGAATCAGAAGCCCAGTGTGCTGTCTTGATAAAGCCTGACCACTTTCTTCTTGTTATCACAATACTGCAGGAGGTTCTCCAGCTTGAGCGGCAGATGGGCGGGCAGCTTTTGGAGGAGCCCAAAGCTTTGCATTTTAAGGGAAGCACCCACAACCTCCGCCTGTCCATTCATGACATTGCCCACTCTCTCTGGAAGAGCAAACTGCTGGCTAAATATCAGGTGAGCATCACAAACCATTCACATTCGATCTTAGCAGTGAGACTTAACAAAATGTCATAACACACAGGGGTGTTCAAACAAATACCAAGTACCAGGATGCAGTCCTGCTGGCATTTCATTTCCCTGGATATTTGCAGAGACAATAGCATGGAGCCCACAGTCTCTGGCCATATAGCACCCACACCGTGGTCTCACACCCCCCGAACGATGCTTTTTTTATTTCCTCCTGCAGGAGATTCCCTTTTACCACATCTGGAGTGGATGCCAGAGGAACCTTCACTGCACCTTCACACTGGAAAGGTTCAGCCTGAATACCCTGGAGCTGGTGTGCAAACTTTGCGTGCGGCAGGTTGAAGGAGAAGGGCAGATCTTCCAGCTCAACTGCTCTGTCTCAGAGGTAAATGACATCAGTGCACCTCTTTCTCTGACCACAGGAATATGGGAGGGCTAAGGATGTGTTTCCTTTCCCATTGCTACCTGTTTAGTGCTTCCCATTTTCTTCATGACTTCTGGGATGGACATAAGGGGTGGAATAAGTCATTGCTTCCTGTTGCATTTTCCCTTATTTTCTCTCATCTGGAAGGGATCATCCAACCTTCAAGGGATAAAGGAGGGCAGCTATTGGTGGCCCTGCTAGTGCCACCTTTCTGTGTCTGTGGAGGATCTCTTTGCCTACCACTCCCTAATGCAGTTCACAAGGTACTGCGTGGTCCTATTTCGTGGCAGTCCACAAGATCATTGTGCTCAACATTTCCCTGGAAAGGGAGAAAGGAGAATAGGAAAACATCATTGCCATAAGTTTGCACAAGCCACTGCACTCTGATCCCACGTAATAACTGCTGTGCTGTAGGGAGTATCAAATGGTCTAGTTGCGATAGACTTTTCACCTCAGATTATGCTACTGCTACAAATCCTGGCTATTATCTTTGGCACTTTTTCTTTTGACAGCTGACATTTTCCAGTAGAAAAATGATCACAAGTTTTGGAACTTCTTTGATGGTGCTATATAGCAACTGGGGAATGTTCGCTGCTTCATGCAGTCAGGCTCAAGCATGAGACCAAGCAACACGTCCTGGTGTAAAGTGGCATTGACTTGAGTGAGTGGGTTTTATGCCTGGTACCCTTGATGGCTATGAAGAGCAGGTTCTCAAGCAGCAATTGCTGTTGGACAACTTGGGGAAGGGCTGAGAAACTGCAGACAAAAGTTACTTGTGCTGTAAGGCTCTAACATTGTGCACCATTACCCATAACATCTGCTGGGTTAGTGCATGTAAAGTTACATATTCAGCTGGGGACTACACAGCATTAAAGACAGATGGTAAAACAAGTATCATAAACAATTATTGTAATAAGTGCTGCATTGAGGTAATCTCTAATTTAACCTCACAGAGAAGAGAAAGAACTGAGAGTAACTTTAATGAAATGCAAGTATACACTATAATCATCTTCAGCTGCTTGTGGGTAATAGGGCCTGGTAATGGATTCAGAGGGAACAGGATAATATTCTTGTCGTGTGCTGCAACCCCATTCTTCAGGGATGAATAGAGGACGGGAATAATACCACCGCTATCATGGCTGCCTGCTGCAAAATTGTTCCTCTTGATTGACATGTAGTGATGTTCCTGAGCCCAAGCAAGGGACAAGAGGACCTTGGGCATACAGCATTGTGTCAACTTTGTTATTAAAAAAACCCAAAACTAAACCTCAGCTGGTCTGAAGATAAAATTTACCTGGAAGTGTAGTAACAGCAACCTGGAAACTGATGTGACTGCTTCTAGAGGTGTAAAAGGAAGGTGTGATAAAGACACCAGATGAGGCATCAGGAAATGTTAGCTGCAGTTCCTCACAGGTTATTCTGGTGACTAAGTAGAACAGTTAAGGGTGTGTTTTCATCCCTGCTTTCAGATAGTGTCTGGTTTGGCTTGCTTCTAGTGATTTCAGATTAAGCACATTATTCCCTTCTTGTGGGGGGAGACAGGCAGCTAGTGGTTAGGCACTGCAGGACCTTTCTTCATTGCTGGATCCACTTCTACCTCTGTCACCCCATGGTAAAAATATAGTACCACATTTTCTGCATCCTCCCTTTATGGGTTTTCTTTTTTTGTCCCCTATAAATGTTGTAAAACTTCTGCAGATTAAACTGTCTTATTGTGGCTTTATACAGCATCTTCCAGTGGGACTTCAAAAATACGAATGCAGCGAGTGCCAAAACATGCACAGTTGTAAGGCAAAAGGAAGAGTGCAATAAAGATGTCCCGTTTTTTAAGCCCACTTTTTATCTTGTGCTTTTGGTACTGACCCGGGGCACTGGACTCACTCTGCAGCCCTGATGGACCTGGGCAGCAGGCCACCTTGAGAGCCAGAGCAGCGCTGCCTCAATGTGTCTCAAATAAGGGAAGGTTGTCCATCTGAGCTGCCACCAGTCACCACCCTACAGCCACCTATGACATGGCAGAGTGGGTAAGCTTGCAGCCCCCCACTGCCAGGCAGTAAGAGAACAGTAGCTCCTTGCCTGAAGCAGTGGGGTTGGGGTGGCCAGTCTGTGATGCGGGGCCTTGGCGCCCAAGTAGGATTGCCACATTTGGGACTGCTTTGGGTATGTTAACTGAGGACATTACAGTGCAGCCTAAACCTTCCTTGGTTAGACATTTCACTGAGAGCCTAAAATGCGAAAAAAAAAAGGGCTGGGTGTATATATGTATATGTATATAGACTGGAAGAGAATTAACTGGTGTGGGTAAAAGAGTAGAGGCAGAAGAAGTTTAAGTCTGTTCATTGCTTATGGATACTGGCTCTCCCCTTGCCATCTCTGTGTACATTTTCAAAGGGGGAAACCACAGACTGCACATGGCTGAGCATCTCCAACAAGCTTCCTGGGGAATTTGTGATGGCAGCTTAAGGCAGGAATTACCTGGTTTTGAGGCAGTTTCAGGTTTTACAGGGCTTTCCTAACTGCCAGCTTGACACACAGCATCAAGACAGCTCGCAGAGGAGAAAACAAACTGGCTGCTCAGGGCTGTGACCTGGGCAGAGACAGAGATGAAGCAGCTTGCCTGATTCTGCCAGCCCAGCCTCAGGCCTGTGATGCTGCTGCAAAAGAGAGCAATTGAGAAGGGATTTGAGTGGCATGAAAAGGGACCCAGCCCTGCTTGCTGTTTTATTCCATCACATGTTTTGGTAGTTGGAGGTGACCAGTGCTGCATGTGGGAGACATGTCCCTGCTGCACAGTCGGGCGGACAGTGTCAATGCGGTTTGGTGGGGCTTTTGGCCACCACACCACCTCATCATTCCTAAACAAACTCAACCATCCAAATTGACAACTATCTATGCCCATCCAGCTACTGAGCTCCTCTTTCTACCTACCTGTGGGTGCTAAATCATTCCAGACCAAGGAAGAGAGAAAATCCTTGCCCAGAAGAGCCAACAGCTTGTTATTCCAAGCAGGGCTACATTACGACTATGTCATGGGGAGCCTCCAAGCTGACAGGATCTCATCAGACATCAGCAACCCTGTACCTGCAGGCAACAGGCTGGCTTTGGAGGTGACTTTCCCCTTGAAACACCGCTGCGACCGCCTTTGAGTACAGCGCTGGTCTTGGGGAGAAGGGTGATGGCTGCCCCCCAAGCGCACATGCTCCAGCTATCTCCAGCATAGACTTAAAGCTGCATGAAAATGAGAGATCAGTTTGTGCCTGGGACAGCTTTAACCATTTCTCCATGGTCTACCTGACATCAGAGGCTTCAGAGAGCATAGTTCCTGCCAGAGGGATGTCAGTGGTGTGAGCCTGGTGCTGTCTCTGTGTGGGGTGGGGCCTTAGGGGGCTTCCAGCAAGGCACTCCTTCCTGCCAACTAAGGCAGGAGAGCCCTGTTCTACCCTAGTAGTAGCAGTTTGCTCTGAAATGTGTCAAAAAATGACTGATTTTTCGTTATTTCCAGTAAATTAGCTGGGCTCAATTTTGTCCAACCATAGCAACATTCCCCCTAAAAAAAAAAAAAAAAAACCTAAACAACAACGAACAAAACAAAACCAAACAAAAAAACCCCACCAGATACTCAAACCTGCTGTCTACCTAAAGTCAGTTACAAATATTTCCCTTTTTCAGCTAACATAAACATTCGGTTAGCAGAGGTTTACTCCCCTCTAATGCAAGTAAAAGCACTGAATCTCAGAGGACACACTTCTACTATCATCTCTGCACTCAGTAAAAAAACTTCTGTACTTTTTTATTTTATTCTTTTTTTCTTTCTTTCCAACCTTAGGAACCTTCTGGCGTTGGCGTTGATTATCCTCCTATGGACTCAGCAGGCACCATCACCACCATAGTAGGCCCTAGTGCTTTCAGCATCCCCCTCCCGATAAGGCAGAAGCTGTGCAGCAGCCTGGACGCACCCCAGACCAGGGGCCATGACTGGCGGATGCTGGCCCACAAGCTGAAACTGGACAGGTGAGCAGGGCTTGCCTACATTTGGTTGGGTGGCAAAGACTCTCAGGAGGTATGTGCAAAAGAGACCTGGTTAAGATAAGTGACAGCAGATGTGTCTACAGATTAGTCAGACTGACTGCACAGGAGATGAAGGACATGCATGACCCTGACAGCACCAGTAATGGGGATGGGCTGGAATCACATAAATTCGGGTAGTCTTCACGCAGCTCAAAAAAAATGAGTTTCCTTTTGGCTTGTTGCAGGTATCTGAATTATTTTGCTACAAAATCGAGTCCTACTGGGGTGATCCTGGATCTCTGGGAAGCCCAGAATTTCCCTGACGGCAACCTGAGCATGCTGGCAGCGGTTCTTGAAGAAATGGGAAGACATGAGACCGTTGTTTCTTTGGCAGCAGAAGGAAATTACTGATGCAGCTTTGGTGTGAACAGGAAGGACAGACACAGGGAGCGGTAATGCCCTGTTATTACAAACGAGAATTGAAATGAAAACCCAGACCAATGAGTTACACAAGAGACATTTCAGAGAAGAAAGCAAGCGAACAAAGAAAAAAACCAGCCCTGACCTTCACACGTGCTCTCCTTGTACATTATCACAGGATCTAAAAGAAATCATGCAAAGTTGTACCTTGAAAATATAAATCAACCTAATGTTCCTCTCGGCTTGGCTGTACACTGCTTGGTACAGGATTTTACAGTTTCCTAGGAAACGCTTTTTATTGCTATCCAGATATATGGATAAACTTTCTTAACAATCCCAATTTCTATGGATGTTGTTTACATCAAATTCTGGACAGGGGTAAGGAGGCTGTCCATGGCCCTTTATATTTTTTGTTTAAAGCCATTCTAGACAAGGCTGTGGACAGTTGGTTGTGGCTATTTCAGCTTATTGGTTTCTGGTGAATTCAGATTTTGGCTACAATTCTTCACGAGTGTCTCACAATGATCCTCCTGTCATTGTTCTGTTTCCTAGACCTACTTGTAAGAAAAAAACAAATGAACAAAACCAAGAAAATCAGAGTTTTAAGAGGTGTGCATCTGGAAAGCAGGTACTCTGGGTGCTAAGCAGGAACACATGTAACATCCCCTTCCTTCCCCAAGGCAGCCCCACTGAGCCTGTGTGGAGAATAGCTGTAGGACAGTGGGAAACATAGGATCAGAGTTAATTTTCAATTCACAGTGCAACAATACCCTTTCCACCCCTTTGTGATATGAGGGAGTTGGATATGCAATTCAGTGTGGTTGGGGGGGGGAAGAAATCCAGAAAAAAAAAATTTAAAAAAAAAAAAAATAGAGAAGTTGGTATGATAATTATTTACTAATTAGAATCTAGTGCAAGGATTATTATTATTATTGTTATCGTTATTACTTTATTTCTAATTTTGTCAGCAGCAGAATGAATCCTTCCTGGTTTTATGGAACCTGTTGTCCCCTTCCTGAAGGTCTTATAAGACACATCCCTCTACATGCTGTCCGTCCTTCCCTTCTCCAGCCATCATAGTCCCCAAAAGTCCTTTGCTAGCCCTCACTGCTTGCTCACCTCAGGTTAGCATTGTTGTGCTTCATGCCCAATGCAAAGGTGAGATAAACTGGTGACACTCCACTGAAGTCACTGATCTGCACCAGCAAAGGCTACAACCCTACAACCCTCCCTGGGATGTTTTGCACCACCCTGGTGCCTCCAGGTTGCTCCAACAAGCAATCCTGTCCCAAGGCGGTATGAACCAGTGACAGCCTCCCAGTCCACATACACGTAGCCTACTGGTTCAGGAGCACGGGTGCAAGCATGTGGAGGCACTGATCTTGACCACCTGACTCGAGCATCCAAGGTGGCCCTCCATGTGTCTTGCTTTGCTTTAGAGTGATCCAAGAGCCAGCAGCTCCTGTTAGCTTCCCATGGAGCTGCAGGCACTCACTCTTCTAGAAACCCACTGCCTCCCAAGATGTTTCCAGTAGTCAGGGCTAATAAGAATCCCCTGCTGGGTCATTTCTGGGTGAGGTGCACTTGGCAGCTCTCTACAGACATTCCTAGGCTTGCTGTAGCCAGGCAAGTCTCCACCATGTGGGCCAGAGTGGGCCGATGGAGTGGTGAAGCTGAAATCCTATGTACTGCAGTTTGTTGCCTGTGCTGTGCTCCCTCCACCACCACTGCCCAAGCAGGGAGATGCAGGGCCTCACTGACTGACTGGGGGATGTCTGTCCCTCTCAGCCATTTCCTTCTTGGCCACCACAAACAGGTGACATGAGAACTTGGCAAAAGGTGTGAGCTCTTGCCTTTTTGGTAGCTGCAAATGTATTTTATTTTTTGCTTAGTGAAAAGACTGACTCTTTGGTACACAACAGCACCTAGGATCACAGAAGTTTTGCTGCCTGGCTTGCTTGTCCTCTACTTTCTGGTGCAAAGGCAGCTTTTTGTACCCCAGCCTGTCTGCTGCAGCCAGGTTTCCTGCCAGGCCCTGGTTATGGCTGTTGTGTACCCACTCATGCCCCTGCCCACAGACGCATTCCTGCTTTGTCTGCTTCCTGAGACTGGAGTTGGTTTGTTTTTCTTTTGTGGTTTTGGGTTTTGTTTTTTTCCCCAAGGCTTTCCAGATTGTGCCCTTAAAGGTAACTTTGAAAATGTCATTGGTCAAAATGAAAGGAAAATTTCATCTGACCTTTTTCCCATTTGACATTTCCATAGGCTTGGGACTTCTTGTTTTTAATTTCTCAGCTCCCTAACACCAGCAGGGTTTTGACTGCTGGGCAGCAATCACAAAGCACTCCCTTCCTTGCAAGAGGTAATCTGGCAGTTTGCAAACTAGCATTTCAGTCAAAACCAGAGACCAGAGGACCTGCGTTTTGACTTTGACATCTGTCTGCATTTTGCCTGTGTAAGCCCTGCCTTCTCTGAATATGGCAATGCCAGGGGCATCCTTTCTATACTCAACCATCTTCCTTTTAACTGGCCATCTGACAGCCCATTGCAATGGGCTTTTAACTTCAGGAGGCTTCGTCTGAGGCTTTCAGCTCTGCCCTTTCTCAATATTTTTTACTCATCTCGGAGCTCTAAAATGGCTCTTAAATGACAGATCTCAACTTTTCTTCCTCATGTGCCATCTTTAGGTGTAACCAGTTGTACTTAGTTTGTGGATTTTTGTCCTTCCCACACATCCTTCCTGTGTGACTCTTCTTCCAAGGCAGGTCCATGAGCTGAACTGTCCTTCATCTGCTTCCACTCTTCGGCTCAGTCTATGCTAGCTGACACCCAGACTCACTGGTATCCTGGCTCTTGGCTTTTGCTAGGTGGGCAGCGTATGCACCCTTCTCACAGGGGCCTTGCCATAGAGTGTCTCATGGCTAACTCTGTGGCCACAAGTCAATGCTCCTTTTGCTAGCTCTCTGACCTACCCCACAATCCCTCCTCCAGGAAAAACAGATGAGCAGCTTGCTTAAAACATTCTGGAGTGTTTTACTTTTACAGAGTCACTGTAAAGGGGATTTACTGAAAGGAGAAGGGGCTCTGATTAAGAGGAGCATTCACAGAGAGAGATGGTGGTCAAGAACATCACTTAGGGCAGTGGTATTGCCATTGCTAGGAGGAGGAGATGCTCTTCCTCCAGCCCAACCGCTCAGGAACCTTTCTTTGCCCACTACAGTCACAGGCTAGATCGTTTCTCCAGCCCCTGCTCCATCCGCTTTTGCAGGGTCCCAGTGCGGTGCCATGTGAGCTGCCTTCAGCGCTGGCAGGACAGGGAGAAGGTTCTGGGGATGGGGATGGTTCCTCCTCAGAGCCACACCTCATCCTGGGAGCTCCGTGCTGGTGCTTTGCCACTGCTGCTCGCTGCAGCTCCCACCTCACCCGACACTCACCCTGCATTAATATTGCTCCGTTTTTTCTTTTTCCAGGGGTACCGCACTGGCAGGGGGTGCGGCTGAGGAGAGGGCTCTGGGACGGGCTGGGGGTGCGCATCCCCCCCTGCCGCCCCAAGGAGGGACGGTGGGAAGGAAGGAAGGAAGGGTGGCCAGGTCGGTTTGGGGATATTCCGTTTGGTGGGATGAGACGCAGCAGCGGTCCCCCCGCCTGCATTGCGTGGGCACAGCGCCATCGCGTGGGGCTGAGCCCCGGCGCCAGCGCACCGCCGCGGCCAGGACCGCGGCTCCGGGAAAGGCTTTCCCGTGGGGCAGCAACTGAGAAACGGCAGAGAAGTTTGGCAGACAGAACGAACGGACTCTTAAGAGTTATTGTAACATTTTATGTCAGGTAAGCACATCTACTTTAAAAAAAAAAAAAATCAAAACAAACGCTGCAGGCATCTTATCCTCCAGTTATTGCTGATTTTTTTAAATGCTTATCCTTTTAGTTGTCCACCTTCTGCAATGTGCTGTAGCAGTTTTGCTGCTCTTCACACCATCTCTTCATTACATGTTGATTGCTAGCGCTATAAATAATATATATATTATATAAATATATATAAAATATCTACTGACGTCAAGGGAAACCTTTAATTTCTGAGTAAGAAACACTATCTGAGGCCGTCCTTTTCACCTGACTTTTTTTCTTTAGTTCTTCTTGTGTTGTGTCCTTGTAAAGGTGGCTGTCATTGTATAGGGTAATTTTGGGATTTGGGTTTGTTTGGGGTATTTTTTTTCTTCTCCTAAATTTCTGATTACAGCTGACCCACTGTATCTCACTAAACAGTACGAGACCTAAGTGCTGTTTTACTGAATCTCAAAAGATTGGAGGCAGTGAGGGTCTCAAAGTCAAGGTTTGCTTCCATGGGAGACCGAGACTCTTTTTTTTCCATATCGCTGGCAGAAATGCAGACACTCATGAGACATGTTGGAGTCTGGGATGCCCACAGAGCAAAACATGTCTGTTCCTTGGGGTTCTTGGTATTTCTGTTGCTTACATATAGAATAAATGTATTTACATGCTGTAAGCCTGTCACTGTGGACAGTGTTCTAATGTTTTGTATTGCTACCTGCAATAGTTTCGTTTTGGTTCTCCTTTTCTTCTTGTTTGGGGGGGGGGGGGGGGGCGATGTGGGAATGGGAGGGGTGGGGCAGCCCTTAGACCATTGTATGTTCTAGCCAAGTAGTTATCACAGCTCTGAGGGTAATTTTAAACAAGATGATACTGTTGAGGTTGTGAGGTTTGTTTTTTTAATCTGTGTCCAGGGCACTTTTTGTAAACTATATTATTAGAGGGTTCAGAAGTCTTTTCAGGTGTTACTCTGGCTCTCACCTGGCCACAGAGTAATTAATTGTTTGCAGGCTGGCTTGCTTAATAACATGTAGTGCAAAGAGGCAAGTGGTTTGTGAATGAAAACCAAACCTTTGGCCCTTCTCTCTATTATTGACTTCAGGGGTCACCACCACAATCCATTGCTAGCTTGTGTGTGAAACCTGGAGTTCATAAAACGAGCTGCGTGGCAGATTTTTAAATGCTGAAGCATGTGTCTTGGATATCCTTTGAAGTGGGAATTTAAGAGCCATGCAGAGAGCGGGGGGGGTGGGGGGGTGGAGGGAGGTGCGCCCGTGTGTGTGTATAAACACACAGGCAGGCAGAGGGACGATACTGCTGGATGCTTTTGGCTGTGGTGTTAGTTGTGAGCATCCTCTTGCGAACAACTTTTGCTTGGGAAGGTGAAGGTCAAAATTCAGTGCTGTATCATCACTGCAAGGTCAAACAGGCAGTCTGTTGAGCACCAACAGAGTAAAAACTGGCAAGGAACTAGAGTTGGACTTGAACCAAAGCCACAGAAATGAGCCCTCAAGTTTGGTAGGTCAAGCCCCTCGCTTGAAATAGGAGCATCTCGTTTATTTACTTACTTGTCCTTTAAGCTTGGCAGCTGCTTCCTGAAATCTGAAAATCCTTTATCTGAAAGTCCTTTGATAAGCTCTGCCTGTACAAAAAAAAGCAATGATAACCCAGAGTCCCCACAAACTTCTATCACGAAATAGGTATTTCACATTACTGTGATGGTGGTTAAATGCATTTAATAATAGTGTTTCAGCCTCCTCAGCTGCTTACAAAGAAATAAATTGCTGCTCATGTACCCTGGGCCTGCCCTTTTTCCCCAGAGCACCCCATGCCATGGCATGTGAGTAACTTCTGGATGCCTGTGACAAAGCAGGATGAACCCGGACAGGTCTCTCCCACAGTGGTGAGGTGGCTCCCTGAGCACTGGCACTCAGGTCTCCAGCTGCTGGCTTGCAGCTGGTGGGACAATAGCCCCTAGATGACAAGGGCTCATGTGGCCCGAAGAGCTTCTCTGGCTGCTGCCAGCTGGCTCTTGCTATGGCTTGCCAGCAAATTTGGGAGCTTAACCAATATGAACAAAAAGCAAAAATCTGTCTTGAAAATAAACAAAATTCAGAAGAAGGCGAAGCAAAACACTCTTCTCCCATAGATCTTGCAAGGCACCTTGCAAAAACACCCCTCGAGCTGTGAGTCAATAACCTACTTTGAAGCAGGGTGCGTAGCACAGCTGAGACAGAGAAGTTATGGCATTGCCATTTTGGCACATCTGTGTGATGGGCTTTTTTGTGAACACATGTTCTGTCTGTTAAAGTTGAAGAGTAAAATAAAATAAAATAAACAAAAAAACCCACAACACCATGCTACCAAACAAAAAAACCACCCCTAATGTGAAGCTGGTACCTTTGGTACCTTTATAAAGGAAAGAAGGAGGGCCTGTAGGAAATGAAACATCTGCATGACTCAGGCTGAGAGGATTTAGCGTGTTTCTTGCTTCTCTTCCCATGTCTCAGCTCTACCAGGGTTCAAGGGATTTGTTTTCTTTTGCTATTCAGATCTGGAGAGCTAATCTGGTTTTGATTTCCCTGTTGCTGTATCTTCTATGCAATTCCTTTTCTAAAACCTGACTTAATACCAGAGAAGTGCTAGCCATTGCATTATTTGTATTGCTGTACAGTGGAGGTGTGGTTTACTAGTTCTGAGTGTGCCTCTTACCCCCCCCCCTTTTTCTCCTTCCCTCTGTTTGTAAATGCCTGCATTTGTTCTGTCAGCCTGACATGTACAAAGTGTAAGAAAGAATTTTTAAACAGGTAATAAATTATATTTATAAGCAACTGGAAAAAAAACCCAACAAAATATCACTACCTTGTGTTCAATTGTTGACTTCCTGGAAGCTTGGAAGGAAAGTGGAGTCTCCCCCCCTCCCTTTCCCTCCCCTCCCCTCCCCTCCTCTCATTTCCCCTCCTCTCCTCTCCTCTCCTCTCCTCTCCTCTCCTCTCCTCTCCTCTCCTCTCCTCTCCTCTCTTCTTTTCTTCTCTTTTCTTTTCTCTTTTCTTCTCAAAAGAATTGTATCTGCACGTAAGGACACCGTGTGAAGCAGTCTCTGGCATAAGGTACCATTCATGACATCCACATGCCCATGTGGGATCCCTGTGCATCCCCAAGGTGTTTTTAAACCCAGCAGCTACAGGAGGATTCACACAGTTTTCCTGGGGTTTGTGTTCCGTGGCAGCCATCAAAGGTGGAGAAAAGTGGGTGCATCCTCAGGTCCTGAGCTCAGCTCCCCTCCTGGATCCAGCCATTTTGTTACAGAGGGAAGCATCCCTTAGGTCTTGGCACAGGTGCCTGGGGAGCAAACTAAATGTCACTTGGGCAAGGTGGCTTGTCAAGCAATACCTGCTTATGGCTGATTTAGCCAGATGGATGAAAGGCCTGAACACTGAAGTTCACCCTTCTTGCACTTGCTCCCCCACTCTCGGAGATGGTGGTTGTTTCTTACCAACCTTCTTAGACCTGTTGTGCTCAGTATGAAGTTTCTGGGAATGCAGGAGGCAATTCTCCAGTGCAGCTGCTTCTCTCTCAGCTGACGCTTGGGGCGGCAATAGGAGTATCTACAGCCAGCCCCTTGTCAGTGGGTCAGGACCCTGGCTGAGGAGCTCATCCTGCCCATGCTGGAGGTAATACAAGGGCCTGTGCACTGCCAGGGGCAGCATCATTCCACCCCACCGCCTCCCCCGAGGTTGCAGGTCTGCCTGCCAGCCCTGGGGCTCTCCTGTGCCATGCAGGGGAAGGCTCAGCCCTTGCCATCTCACATGCCAGAGGCGCAGCCTGTGAGCATGGCTGCACAATGTGCTCACTCGGCGGCTCTGCCTGCAAAGGGCAAGTCAAAGCTAAGTCAAAGCCAGAGCACATGAAGCCAAACAGCATGCTGCCTAAAAGCAGACACTGTGGAGACAAGTGCGCTTGCCAGGTTTGTGAGACCCCCGCAGTCCAGCTGGAAAAGGGCAGCCCTTTAAAAGCCCAATCCCTGTATGCTTATTACAGCAAGCTTTTCCCAGGGTGCATGGTAGCTGTATTTCATTTTGCTCCCAATGCAGTTTTTAATGTGAGCTGCATGATGGGCAGAAGATCACAGCTCAGGCTGTTCACTCTGAGCATAGGGCATCACCTGCTTCTCTAATGGTCCTCAAAAAAAGTATTTCTCAAGTTTATTTGCAGTTAAGGGGCAGTAACTCTTCTCAGGAGGCCAGGCACGGGCCCCACAATGCCAGCTTGTGTGGCTGTCCCTTGTGGCTACTGGGGACGGAGCTGGGTACTGGCAGGACTGGCAGATAACTGAGCCAAGACCTGCAGACCTATATCCAGATGAAATACTGGGTATTGCTCAAGTACATTGAGCATGGTACAGAGCTGCAGGCAAGCATCAGTAACGGGCTTGCTCCATCCAAAAGACCTTTGGCAACACAAAGGGAGACCCATTTGGTTTTTTAATTTCATTTTATGATTAGCTTCTCTGTAATTGGAAGTGGTATAAGTATGAAAGAGAACTGAGAGCTGTAACATGAAAATGAGATCTGTATCCCAAGGCACATGAGGCATAAGTTCTTCAGTGGTAACTCTGGCCACCTTGTGGTCCTGCAGCTAGAGAGCCGAGCTGCAAGCAGGGCTTGTTTCTGCAAAATTAAGATGCCCACTTTAGGCACAGTCAGTGCTTTTACATTTCCTAGTGTCCGTCTGCCTCTCCCTTTGCACTCTTTGCTTTCACAGGAGAAAAGCTCTTTCTGTCCATCCCACTATTCCCACCCTGTGTACATGTACTGTCAAATTCAAGTTTCCTTTGGTTTCTGACACCCCCATGAGCTAGGTTCTGCTGTAGCTGGTGGTCTTTGCAGTGGCCACATGGTTCTCTCCGTATCTCCAGGGAGTTTTCTGCCAGGTACCTCACCTCTACCTATTTTTCCTGAGACTCCTGGAAGAGTCTACTCTGGTGTTTCTGCATGAGAAGGTGCAACTCTCCTTCCCAGGTCATGAAAAAGCAGAGTTTTGTGTGTTTTGTGATGAAGAAGTGTTCTGGTTTTGGCAGGGGACAGCAGCATGACTCTGCCAACTTGAATGGAATCAAAACAGTCCCAGTATCACCTGCAGAGGATATGGGTAGCTAAGGCTAAATAGTAGCCATCACCTAGCAAGGTGCAGAGAAAGAAAATGAGAACAGAGCCTAGGAAGGCCCCAAAAATCCATACCCAGAAAGGGGGAAAAGCAAGCACGATGAGAGGAACAGTAGGCAGCTGCAGGAACACCTATCTCAGCAGCATCACTGGCCCAGATGGGCTGTTCTGGAGCACAAGGAGACAGAAACAGCCCCAAAACTACAGGTTACAGTGAGATGCCAGGGACAGCATGTAGCAAGCATGGGGTTTCCCAACCTAGCCATGGTCTCGCCTGGGCACTGTGGAAATGCTGCTGGAGACTAACTGCAGTGCTCTGCTGCTGTTCACAGGCAGCCTGGGGCAAAGCAGGAGGGCTGCAGGGTCTGGGTTAGTCAGCAGTAAGATGCAGCTCAAGGGGGAAAAAAAGAAAGATAAATGCTGTTTACACACTCCTCTGAAAATAACCGTCAAGGTAATTACACGTTAGGCAAGGCCAGGCTGAATGCTGCAGCGTGGCACTGCAGGACGAGAAGTGCGCTCAGACTGTAAACACAAACCCATACCCCTATCTCTCTGCATGCAGAGATCATACACACACTCCCATGTCCCTCAGCAGTAAGCAACACACTCCAGCTCATACACTGCATGGAGGCTGCATGGGTTTTTTTTTCTTCTTTTCCTCCTGAAGCAAAGGGCTGGGAGAATCTAGCTTCAGTCTGTGCACAGATTACCTCCCGTGCTATTAAAAATAGTAGTTGCAATTCATAAATAAGTGGGGAAAAAGGGGGGTGTGTGCTCACAAAAATATTATGTGAATGCCAGATTTCTATAGATTTGCATAATCAGCCACAAAATGCAAGTGACTGCTCTATTAGCGATAACACTATTTTAATTACTGTTTCTCTCTCCAGTGAGTTGTGAAAGGGGTGATGCTTTTTTATGCCAGTAGAAACATATGCAACATCTTGCTATTTACTTGTTTGCTCAGAGGAAAAAATATTTTTTTAAAATTATTTTTAAAAAATGCAGCAAGGTCAAAATAATCTAGCCAGGGAAGTGCAACCCAAAGGTGGTGCTTTTCAAGCACAGGAAAAGGGAATAGAAGCAAAAGCAATCTCTTTCATAGAGAGAGGGAAACAATTTTATTTGGGGGAATGTTAAAACAACCATATACAATTTGAACAAATACAACATAACAGTTTGTTCCCCAGGTTTTCTAATTACAGTATTTACAAGTTTAATAAGGCACTGGTTCTCAAAAAAGAACACAAATTAGTTTCTTAGTCTTTACATTGTCAACCTTTTCTTTAATAGAAATAACTTTGTCCTAGAGAAAGGATAGCAGTTGCTAGATGGCATCTCTCCTCCTTTTGTTTTGCTTGTGGTGGGTTTTTTTTTCTTTCTTTCTTCTCCCACTTACCTATGCCAACTTATCTATGCCAGTAAGTCACTACACAAAACTTCCTTCACTGATTTACATTTGAAAACTGGATTTCCAGACCCACCAGCACTGAAGCCATGATTAACTTCATCACTGACTTCCAAACCCCCCATCAATGTGCACCACGAGACTATCAAAATCTGGAAGTGACATTAAAAGGCCACACTTGGCAAAATAACCTGTAGCAATTGTACATGCTGAAAACATCATAATCACACATTCAGTGTGGCAGAAAGTCACCCATGCAGGCAGTAACCCAAATGTCACCATGATAGAACAAATTATTTCTACCCTTGCCTTAGGCCGTTTCCTGGCCTCAGGAATATCCCTTTACAATAGCATCGATTCCAGTGGGCAGGAGAGTTGAGGGCAACATCTGGGCTTTTGAGTCTTGGGAGAAAATGGGCAGGCACTAGATACACAACTGCAGACCCTTTGCTTTCTCAGAATGTGTCTTATCATATATATATATATTTATTTTCCTATATAGCACTGTTGCAGTGATTTGTCATTTATGTATTTTCATAAATAAATATTATGTTTTATTTAGTGCTTTATCATCCCTAATAGTTTACTCTTAATCCACATACTGGAGTTATTCCAGACTCCCAACTGAATATATATATATATATTTTATATATATATATAAAAAACACATAAACTGGAACATTTAACATACACACTTTATGTAACCTATTAACCAGTATCTTATATCTCTTTCTTTTGGACCAAAAAAGGTTAAGACTTTTTCAGAAAACCAGCAACTGGTCCCCTCTCTCACCACACACTGACAGCAGGTGCCGGGGGCATTGTGTGCATCACGTCCACCAGCCAGCACATCCCCCCTCCAAAACATCTCAGGAGAGAGACATGATAACTAAAATTAACACCACCCCCCAATAAAAACAAACCAAACCAAACCCTCAAAAATCTATTTGAGGAAATCAGATGTAAAACAGTTAAACATGGTTGGAAAGAGGCACCTCTGCTGCGCAACCACTTACGCAGTACCCACGGGGACCAGGCTCGGAGGTGGGATCGACCAAGCCTGCCCCTGACCGCTGCCAAAGTCAATGGGAGCAGCACTGCCGTTTCCACCAGCATGACCTCCCTGCCAGCCATGGAAGGACCAACTCTGGACGTTGGGATGTTTCCCAGCTCCTTGGGGAACTGCATTGGTTTCTATAAAAGGGCATGAAGGCGAAAGGAGTGAGAGTAGAATCCCCACTGTTCCACTAAGACAAAAGGTGAAGAGTGGCTGAGCTGTTCTGATTTTTGGGCCACAAATCTTCAAGCCGAAGTCAGCCAAAGAGAAAAGCAAAGCCCACTCTCAGCCAAGCAAGCACACTATTCATTAAGGACAGGGGAACCCAGCATCACCGCTCCTGTGAGTAAGGTCTGGTGTTCTACTAGCTCTTAGATATCTTCTTTGTATTCTTGGGTACAGGCAGGGAAACTGCACTGCAGAAAAAGTACACTAATAATGAAAATCCTCCAATGAAACTTTTAACACATAAAACCATGAAGGTCTTGCTGGTTCTCTTGAACCCGCACGCGTTTCTCTGTTAACTTGCAAGTACAAAAATGCTAATTTTCCCAACTAGAAATACCTTCAAGGGAGCAATAAAGCTAAACCCCAATTATATACCAACCTACCTACCACAAAAAAATCAGTTTTGTCCAAAAAAAGGGGGGGGGGGGGGTGGAAAAAAAGAAAAGCATTACAGGCTAAATCCAGCATGGCATATATTTCAGTTCTGAAACAGGCTTAGTGTAATCAAAGCAGCATTTTTAAGGACTTATTTCAAAATTAACCTGATCATCATCTAGTGAAACAGGACAAAGGCAGGCAAAAAAATAAAAAAAAGTAAAGAAGGGTAAACTGGTAATTCCCATACAGCTCAGCTTTGACAACCTGACAAAGAACAGACACCTTCCCAAAGAAAAATGCTTCATGGGGAATATTTCACCTCTCATTTCCCCTTCTGTAGTTTTAACATGGCAGCAATCACTGCAGCCCCAGCAAGGAGGAATGGAGAAAGACAAGCATGTTTCCCATCACTTCTCCTCTAAAAGCTCCTCGTGCTGAGCACCACAATGCCACACAGTCCCATCTTGGTGCAGAGCCCTTCTCTAAAGCAGGAGAAGGGCTGGAGGCATGTGCTTGCTGCCGGACACGGTGCCCAGTGCCCGGGTCTCATCACACAGCCAAGTCCCAGGCTCCTTCTGTGCCACCTGTTCTCTGTGAGAAGGAGGCCCCAGGTCTACTTATGCTTAAAGAGTAGTGGCTACCACCAAAAACATGGGGATGATTTTAAGTCTTTGTTTCCTTTCCCTTAAAAAAAGGGAACTCAGATACTGGTTTCCCCCCACCCAGCTGTGGCTGTGGATGAATATCTCACATTTAGAGATGAAAGAGCAAGTTAATTTTTCCTCACAAAGGACTTCCCCTTACCCAATGGTTGTGTATGTCGGCCACAGCAATTTCAAATCTACCAGCAGATCCAAACGTGTACTTCATTTCCACCCACATGCAAAATACTTTCCTTTTTTTTTTTTTCAGTGGAGGGAAAGAAAGGAGGAAAAAAAAAAGAGCTGCAAAAAGGGGCCCTTGTTTAGCATCACCCTCGTACCGTGCCCATCAGACTTCCTGGAAGGGTGGAGAGTTTCTTCATACAAACAAGTCACGACAAACAATATTTGTACGGCTGCCAATTACCTTAAACAAAGCATGACCTCCCTTGGAAGAGGACATCCACAGGAACCCGGCTGCCCGTGCTAACAATGACAGGGATGTAACTGGGCTCCATCTCTGTACGGAGAGAACTGCTCACACAGGCAGGGCTATGGAAAGTCATCACCGCAGGTAAGCAACTTTTATGACGGTTTCCACTATAGCTCCTCTGAGCTGCACAGACACTATTTTTTTAATAAATGCTGGAGTGCAATAGTCTCTTTATAAATGAAAAAGTCACTTTGCTTTCATTTTCAGCACAGTTTCTTCCAATTTTTTAATGTAACAATATACATATTTTTTACTTCTAACCAAAAGTTTTCTTTTCATAAAATTTAAAGCAGTAGCTTTTTAAACAATCAAAATAATAATAATAATAACAATAATAATAATAAAATAATAAGTGGCTTTCACGGAAAGCAACACGCATAATCTTAAACCAGTTAGTAAAACTGTACTTCCCCGTGTAAACAAGGGCAGACAAGCCTCTTCCAATCTTATTTGTCAAAATACAGCTGATTTTGCAAAGTATTATCTCCTCAAAAGCTGTCAAACAATCTTACAGCTGATCTTAAACGTGACTGCATTCAAGGTACTTATTAGCGATGACTGTCGATACCTCTTCAGGACTTCTGCCTGGACAGGAAAGTCCCTTTCCATAGGTCTTCAGGAGAGCTGCCTCTGGCTGAGTCAGAGCTTAATGTCCTGTGACTCTGACATCTTGGCAAGTGTTTTCTTGACCCGAAGGGCTGTGAGCCGGGAGGCAGGGTTGTGAGCCCAGCATTCCATCACCAGCTTCCCCATCTGCCGTAGGCACTGAGGAGAGAATCAGAAGAGAAAGTCCCACCTGGGTCAGTGGAAGAGGAGACCCCAGTTGGCAGCAATCCCAAAAAACTGAGGGGAAAATGTCTTTTCTAAGGGTAGCCAAAAAAAAAAAAAAAAAAGGTAACATGCTGTCTTACCTCTTCAAGAGCTATTGTTTTATATATATTAAGGACACTTTTTAAAACACGACAATTACTCTCACAATTTATGACAACTTGTACTCTAGACTTGGCTGTACACTCCACTTTTCTTATCTCTCCTTCCCAAACCCGTGCACAAAATCTCCCTCAGCCGGACCTGCACAAGCATGGCTTTATACAGTGAGCCCTTTGCTGTACAGTTTCAGTGGAATTCCTTTCCCTCAGCCAGCAACTGGGCCTGGGGCTGCAGCCCAGCATGAGAAAGCACCCACGGCTCCTGCTGTAAAGCCGACTGCAAACACCCAGCTTGGTTCTGCCCTGTCCCACAGCATTCCCTGCTCCCTTCCAAAACACAGCCAGACCACCCCTTCAGTACCCAGCAATATTTTCTTGATGACACAATCTCAGAGCTCCCTTTGCCATCCTGGAAAAGGAGCATACACACTTGCTGTCAGTCTACCACCTCCTTCCAAATAGAAAGCCCTCTGTAAGCCACCACAGCCAGGTGATGACCCCTGTGGATTTACACTGCCTGAAGTTCTGCTTGCTACAATAGGAAAAGAGAAGTTTTCCTTCTCATCCAGCTTACTCCTGGCCCAGAAGTAGTGCAGACCCTAGAAGACATTAAGTGCCTACACCAGCCTAATACTTTTCTCATTAATGTAGATTTTTATGAACACGTTTTGCTGATACAAAAGGTTTCACACACTAACGAGTTTGCCTCTCGTCACTACAACTCCTTAAGTGGGATTCTTGATGATGCTAACCAATTAAGGAAGAAGAGTTGTTTCAAGGAGCATCCTCCAACCTTGGTACGTGAGGCAGCAGACCGATCACAAATGGAGGGTCACTGCATAAAAGCCCTTCCTGGGTTTGATGCTCACAACACTTCCTCCAGTATTTCCACTCCTGGTCTGAAGGTTCAGAGGGATTTGGTTAGGGAGAGGATAAGGCAGGTGATGCTCTGTTAGACCATCCCACACTGTCCACTGCACAAGTCCTCAAGCCTCCTAGGAGGTCATTTTATTTTCCTATCATGCTCCCAAATTGCCTACTACTCATGTCACCTAAATCTTTCACCTACCCGCAAAATATTCATCTACATGCTGCTACTCCCAAATGGCAGCTCTCTTCTGCAACTGTAGAAAACTTTACAGCAATAAACTGTACCAATTAACATGATTAATGATCTCTCCTCCATAGCATCAAGAGCAGTCGGCAGCTTTGCCTGCCCTACCTCAACTGTTTGTTCTCTGAATCCATGAGCGCAACTTTGCTCCCCCAGGAGTGAGAGTTCAGACTCTCCCCAGCCCTCTTACCTCCCCATTTTATTATGAAAAGTGTCTTCTGGACCCTACGTCTCTTCTGAAAGGCCACACTTGTAGCCCTCTCTGCTAAAATGCAAAGATGTGAAGTGGTGAATGATCAGTGCTCCTCCCGGCAGCCTGGCTACTGCAGCTCAATACCATACCAGTAGAACTTAATATCCTGCAAAATGTTAGCATAGAAACATGGTAAAATCATGTTTCCAGGCCTGCCCGCCTATGATCACAGAAAAGCTGTATCCTCATTTCATTTCAAAGAGATGGGATATTTTCTTCTTTAAAAAAATGAAAGAAAAAAGAACCAGTGCGTGCTGAAGTAGCTGCCAGTACACCAAGAACACTGCCACAACACTATACAATTTCTCTTTTGAAATTTTTGGCTAGCTCCTGATTTAATGCTCTCAATGCTGGGAGTAGAAAGCAAAATGAGTGAAAGAGGAAAACAGGGAGACTAAGAAGGTCTGAGCATGGCAGGCTATTGGCATCTGGTAGACAGCACACAGGAAACTCACTTGCAAATATCACAGCCTGCCACCCCTGGTGCCCTGAACACCTTCAGTGGAGATATCTGAGAAGATGAGACTCCGTCCCCAGCCCTGTTATGCGGTCACTGGTTGTAGCACCAGTGGTAGAGCTCCTTCTCGCTCAAAATGACGCACAGTTGGGTCAACCTCACTCACTCTCTCTGATTAAAAACACAGGCAGCATTTTAAGGGGGGACGATACCTCATCACTGCTCCATCTGTTGGGAAATGAAGGGCGTAGTCTCTTGATGCACACAATCTCTCGCATGTCCTCGTACGAGGGGTCGCTGGGCACAAGGTCATGGTATGGAAGCTGGTATTCCTCAACTATTCCTGAAAGAAGCAGCTTGTCACTCATCACTTGAAGAGGACACCTTCCACTACCATCTTCTCCTCTCATTTGGTAACAGATTGACCACATCAACAACACAGAGCACTTAAAAAACCTTGCTGCCCTGGAAGCTTATTCCACAGTCAAGCTCCAACATAATCACTGCTGTGCAAAGACTGACCAGGTATCTTAATCTTATTTTAATCCGAAATCTTAGTTACTTGCTATGTAAGACAGTTTGTTAGCATTGGGCCCACAACAAGGTAATTCAGTGGAGAATTAACGCTGAGTTAGGTCTCCTTCTTATCAGTGGACCCGGTATATATTAAAGGGCATTTCTGTGCCTTTTCAGAACACAGCCAGGTCCTCCTCTTTGTGCACAGCACAGTATTACAGATTTTACATCATATACACTTTATCTGTGTTTGTAAACACAGGGATCACGTTGCTCATCAGTGAAATTCAGCTCCTCCAAGGTAATGCATGGAGCAGGCATTCAGCACAATACTGCAGGCTTTAAAGACCCATAAAGGCTGGTGAAGGTAGCATGGACCCGAGAGAGGCATGCTCTATCCTTACATGCCACCAATCTGGCACGAAACCGCTGCCAAGTCATTTCTCTGCATTTAACTTTCCTCAGTGGTAAAATAGAGGTAATAAGAGCCATCATTTCTGCACTATGTGGAGCTCTACATGCAGAAAGCACACGTAGCCTACGCACACAAGGATGGATCTATGCCCTCAGTCAGCAGCTGGCTGCATTGCTTTATCGTTGCTGTCCTCACGCTTGAATGCCTGATACCAGAAGGAAATGAGGCATATCACTGGTATGACAATAATGCAGTAAGTGCCATTTCCCTCAGTTTTCTTCTGCTGGTCTTCTAAATGGATTATTTATTTTAAATAGTGGCACAGCATACCCCCAAATTGTTTGTTCTCCTGCTTCTATTTAACTCTAACAAAGCAAAGAAATCGCTATGTACTTTCTGCTACAACAGCTGAATAGCCCAATCGAGCAAAAATACATTGCCACTGGAAAAGGCCCCCAGATGAGTCCCATAGACATGGTTCTGTGCAGGCATCCACCACCTTCAAACAAGCCATTAAAATACAGTCTAAATCTTTGCTGTTGAATAGCACCGACTGATGCTTTAAAACAAGACTTCAACAAGAAAACAGAGGTGAGTTACCTGTATGGTTTGTCCACATTAGTTTATTGCAGTAAAAACAATTACCCAGGGAAAAAGATGTAATGGAAGACTGGGATTATAAATGGGGTTCACTGACACAATTAAAAGCGATTTCCCAGCTCTCAAAAAAAAAAAAAAGGTTATGTTTGGCATTTACCTCCTGAAACACATCTCCTTGCTATCTCCCAAAGGATGAGTCCAAAACTGTACATATCAGCCATGATGTACGACTGAAAGTGATTTCTATTCAAGCTTTCATCCAGCACCTCAGGAGGCATATAGCGTTTTGTTCCTACACGGGTGTTCGGAGGTATGTCTACCTCATTTGTATCACTAAAAGAAAAAGAAAGGGGGGGAGGTGGGAAAAAGGGCATCAAATATGCAATAAAGCAGCGAGGAAAGAAAGCAATTTAGATGGGAGAAGTAGTAAATTCACACCACATCCACTCTCAAACAAGGTCAAAAGTAATGCATAATCTTAATGGAACAACTCTTACAAGGAAAGCCTCTTCGTGTGAAGGCAGCCCTTCTTAAAAGGCTGACCCGCTTGAGGCGTGTTAAGCATTCAAATGCATAACCAACCACGATGGAGATGGGACTCACCGGGGATGCTGTAAGGTTCCCCGAGATTTCATTAGCATAAGCCTGAGCTCTAACGCTGGTGATAACAATCAAATCGTCATTAAATGCCGTTTCCACCACCTAAATCTTTAGTCTTAGCATTTAGCGGAGGGCACTAAATAGCTGGGGCAATATCGCTGAGCCGTAGCAAATCAGATCTGCAAGGAAGATCTGCGAGGAGTCTTGTTTTTGTGCAGGCATTGGTGTTTGATCTCCTCCAACCTTTACACATCAAAATGTGTCAGCCCACAGGCGTAAACGTGTAAAAAAAAATATCTAACTGAATGTGTCACACCTCACACATTGACCAGATGAGACAACATCTATCTAACAGGAAGCAAATCTCTATTAATTACGTGACTGGACAATATAATTTATTAAAAAAGTTTAATAAATGGCAAATATTGTGGTTTGCTTAGAAAGGTCTGTTTCCCCTTCCCCACCTTAAAATGTAAACAATTTAGATGTGATGAATACAACAAAAGCTCACAGAATTATGCAACTTCTGTAATTTTCTTCGCCTACAGTTATGAAAATGACAATAAGAGCTGTGCCTGAAGTACAGCCAGTTACCTACACAGCTACACAGTCATTAAATCATACATATGCTGGTGGCATTTCTGTATACCCAAAAAATGGCAATATAAATCTAGTGACCTGCAATGTCTTGCAATACTTCATAGAAAATGAGAAATGTAGAGAACTTCACTGAACTTATTAGCTTCAGCAGATCACACCCCTTTCAACTACTTTTTTCTGTTCCTGGTCATTGCCTGAGAAATGATGTCTAAGGAAGGATTCAGTACGAAAACAATCCAAGTATGTAATGTAGATTCCATGTGGACTGTGAGAAATAGGTATTTCATTTTCTTTTATAGCAAGGCTTGGTAGTTCCTAGTTCTTCCCTGTTCATCCCTAAGCAGTGTGCTGTTCTGTACTCATCAGGCAAGGTATACCTGCAAAGGGTGAATTTCTTCCCTGAAACTTTTACATCAAATAGTGTATTTCCAAGTTGTTGGGTTTTTTTTCTAGGACTCTGTTCTTCCAAGTAAAAATATTCCCTTCTCATCTCCTAAAGGAAGGTCAGGTTCATAAAGCAAACACCTCACCAAGAAACTTGGTTGGTAAGTGAATGATGAGAAGAGCACATAAAAACTGCCTTTCCTTACACTGAATAATTTCAGTTCAGGATTTGTACAGAATTCTTAATTTTTTTTTTATACTTCAGGGAGCCCATGGTTTCAAAGCTGACCTCTGAAATGGAAACCTTCAGTTCCGTGGACACATTTCTGCGCGGAGAAAAATCAGAGACTCAGTAACATATATACCTCCAGGACCAGCACCAAGAGCTCAAGCTCCTTTTGAACGCAGCTGACAGACAGCAGTGACTCCTTTACGAATTCCAGGAGTGTGTAAGTCCTACTTGTCTGTTCTAAGTTGTTAAAACACACAACCATTTTTTTAAAACTCAAATTTAAAAGCCATTTCAAAAACGAAATCTGTACTTTGGCAATTTGATTTGTAGGAAATGAAGCAAAAGCCAGCCCAAACAGGGTGCTTTTCAATAAATCCCACTCAGTAAGTTATGCACATGATTAGTATTATTCTATGTAAGTTGTGAGTGAACGATTATCTGGGGATCAGATGAGCTGAAAGCTTCAGTGACAAGTTTACTGACATGACTTCAGCCTGTCAGTGCCATGTCCTTGTAGCATGTGGCAGCAATACTCAGGTTGCTATTGTGGGTGAAGTGATGAAAACTGCACTTGGACACAAATGCAACTGCTGTGCTCAATAATTAAACAGTGTCTGTTTATACACTTGCATTATGCGTTTATGTGACATCCTCACCTACACGGGTAGCCCCACCTCTCACACAGATGAGCACAGTGTCAAAGGCACACACGTACACTGCAGGGGTTCACGTGCTGCTCAGTCAACCGCTAAACCCATGTGTGCATCCGATTTGCCAACTTTCCCTCACCTTCATCGCTTCTACTCACCTGATAAATTTAACAGCCAAGCCCAAATCTGCTATACAGCAGGTGCCGTTCTTCTTCACCAGGATATTCTTACTTTTTAGGTCACGGTGGGCAATAGCGGGTTTGCCCTGAGTACTGAAGATCTCAGTATGCAGGTGGCACAAGCCGCTGACGGAGGAGTACGCCAGTTTTAGCATGGCTTTTGTGTCCAAGGTGGTAGATTTTAGGTAATCATAAAGTGAGCCATTCTCATGGTAGTCGGTGATGAGATACAGCTGGGTCCAAGATCCTGTTCCTTTAATGTCCGCGGCAATGAATCCTGCAAAAGGAGAAGATTTTCACATTAATACTTCTCGGGACTTTTTTTTTTTTTAATTTTTATTTTTGACTGCTCAGAACTCTAGATGGTCAGCCACTTCAATAGTTTTATTTTAATAACATATTTAAGTTCTTTCATCTTACTTCCACGCAACTATGCCTCACTTTTAGCCTTTAAACACATTTCCAGAAAGCCTAGATACGGAAATATAGGTGACAGAAAGAGTCATGTGGTGTTTGGAGTAAGAGCCACCAAACCCTGTTATTTTTTAACTTTTCTTTATGTTTGAGTAATCCCTGAAACATCTTTCTTTTGAAAAGTGCTGGGTGGCTAATTGCAGAGCACAGCAGGTACCAAGGCACACTGGAAAGGCCATCAGATAGCAGCAAATGCAAAATTATTAAACTTAAGAAACCTGTACACTATCAAATAATTCTCTTTAATTTCACTCACCAAGAATATTTTCATGCCTCATTAAAACAGTCTGGTAGATTTCTGTTTCTCTGAACCAGCTGGCCTCCTCCGTGGTAAAAAACACTTTCACAGCTACCTTTTCGCCACGCCACTTTCCCATCCAGACTTCTCCATAGCGACCTTTTCCAATCTGCTTTACCATCTGAATCTGTTTTGCAATGGTCCTTTGAACCTGTGAGAAGCCGAAATGGGTGGTTAGGACTTGGTCCGCAGAAATCTTCTACACTCACCTCCCTTCTTCTGTGTCTCCTTCCCATGAAGCAAACCCAGTGGAAAGGGGGATACACAACCCTTAAGACACGGATCTCAGCAAAGCTCCACAACCCAGGTGCTTCCCCATTTCTCTCAGCACCAGTGAGGCCAACTCCTGCCACTGTGAAGAAGCCTTTCCATACATCCCCAAGATGCACCATGTTCTCTCAAGAAAGTGAATCGGTCCATGTGAAGGAAACGTTTGACCACTAACCTTGAGATTTTTATTTTCCTGCAGGGGGTCACCACTTTGTGGAAATTTTCGTATTATTTTTGGAAAAGCTTTGACAGAAAACACTTCTGGCCACCCAATCCAAATTCCAAAAGGCTAGGCAACACAATTTAAATTAAAAGAAGGATGTTTCCTATATACTAAACACCGTTGAAACTCAAGGCTAGGGCTCACAAGAACCAAAAGCCTTTCAGCAGCCCAAACCCAGCAAAACTACTGAAAGCAGCTTCCTATCCCTTCCTTGAAAATCCCATGCCTAATAATTTCAAAATATAGATTTGGTGTTAGGAGCCTCAGCAACTACTTACAGAGTGAGAACCCACGTGCCTACACCGATTTAAAAAACGATCATCATTACATAGCAATAAAAATAAGAATTTTATCCCAAAAATATGGAAGCGCAGCTTTAAATTTGCCCTTCACAGTTTTCATCCCAGCTTTGCCAGTGGCTCTACTGTGAAATGACGCCAAAGTCAAACAATTTGTGCTGCTGCAGCAGAAGACGGATGCGTTTGGCAGCACTGCAGAGATACCCTTCGTAAGGATGGCAGACCCCATCCAGTTCTCCATTTGACTCTACATTTAACAAGTTTTCATGATTATGAAGCACCTTGGACAAATAAGAGACTGACATATTTTCATGGGATTGAAGCATGTCTGCAGATCATGTATTTCTAAAAGCTCACAAAGGAAAACTTGAGTAGATGCTGTAACACAACCCACTGGTATTCACGGCTGACTCGGTCTCATTCCAGGACAACAGGATATTTGAAAGTCTCCCTCCTGTGCTTCAGTACTGCCAGTTCAACCCACAGCTAACAGTTCTACAAGATTTTGAAAGAAACTAATTTTATAGACCCCAATGCAAGCATTTTTTCATCTGGCCCAAGCAACTGGTAAAATCTGGACAAGTGCAAATTCGAGGTCTCCTGGTTTTGCCACCATCCATATACAAATTTCAAGCAATTTATTGCAGCAAGTGTGCACTGCCTGAATATCTAAGAAATCATATGCATTTCTTGTAATCCTGAATATTTTTGCAATATTGGCTGGCAGAAATGATCAAAACTTGATTTTAAAATCATCTGGGTCCTTCGTTATCCCTGGGAGGTCCAGTGGAAATTGCCAGATTGGTAATGCAGAGCAGGGCTGCCACAACCCCACTGCAGCATGAATCATACAATCATAGAATCATTTTGGAAGGAGGAGACCTTTAAGATCGCCAAGTCCAACTACAACTTAACCCTGCCTAGTCCACCTATAGACCATGTCCCCAAGCAGAACATGTACACGCCTTTTAAATACCTCCAGGGATAGTGACTCCACCACTTCTCTGGGCAGCCTGTTCCAATACTTGACTGCCCTTTCAGTAATGAAATTCTTCCTGATATCTAACCTAAATCTCCCCTGATGAAATTTGAAACCATTTCCTCTTGTCCAATGGCTTGTCACCTGAGAGAAGAGACAGACCCCCACCTCTCTACACCCTCCTTGCAGGTAGTTGTAGAGAGTGATAACAAAAGCCCCAGTTCCCTCAGCCGCTCCTCACTTTGTGCTCCAGACCCTTCACCAGCTTCATTGCCCTCCTCTGGACATGCCCCAGCATCTCAACGTCCTTCTTGTAGTGAGGGGCCTAAAACTGGACGAAGTACTCAAGGTGCTGCCTCACTGGAGCTGAGTATAATGGAACAATCATTTCCTTACTCCTGCTGGTCACACTATTCCTGATACAGGCCAGGATGCTCTTGGCCTTTTTGGCCACCTGGGCTCACTGCCAGCTCATGTTCAGCTGTCTCTCCACTAACACCCCCAGGTCCTTTTCCTCCAGAGAGTTCTCCAGCCACTCTGCCTCAAGCCTGTAGCGTTCCCTGGGGTTATTGGGACCAAAGCGTAGGACCCAGCACTTGGCCTTGTTGGACCCCATAAAGTTGGCCTCTGCCCATCAATTCAGCCTGTCCAGATCCCTCTGCAGAGCCTTCCTGCAGATCGACATTCCCACACAATCTGGTGTCATCTGCAAACTTATTGAGGGTGCACTCAATCCCCTTGTCGAGATCATTAATAACGATGTTAAAGAGGACTGTCCCCAGCACTGAGGCCTGAGGAACATCCTTGTGACTTGCCACCAGCTGGATTTAACTCTGTTCACCACAACTCTTTGCACCCAGCCATCCAGCCAGTTTTTAATCCAGCAAAGAATATATCAACCTATTTCACGGGCAGCTAGTTTCTCCAGGAGGATGCTGTGGGGAACAGTGTTGAAGGCTTTACTGAAGTCCAGATAGACAACATCCACAGCCTTCCCCTCATCCACTGAACAGGTCACCTTGTCATAGAAGGAGATCAGGTTGGTCAAGCATGATCTGCGTTTCATAAACCCATGCTGACTGGGCCTGATCGTCTGAGTGTCCTGCATGTGTTGCGTGATGGTACTCAACATGATTCATTCCATCACCTTCCCCAGCACTCAGGTCAGGCTGACAGGCCTGTAGTTCCCCGGGTCCTCCTTCCGGCCCTTCTTGTAGATGGGCATCACATGTGCCAGTTTCCAGTCAAGCAAAACCACCCCGGTCAGCCAGGACCACTGGTAAATAAGGGAAAGTGGCTTGGCGAGCACTTCCACCAGCTCCCTCAGTACCCTCGGTTGTATCCCAACTGGACCCATTGACTTGTGTGGATCTAAGTGTACAACTGTTTCGTGCTCCGCCTGTTTGCTGCCCATGCTGCATGCATTAGTGTAGATGCACTTCAGTCGGGCTGTTGATCCCTCCACCTCTCCAAGAGAAGGTCTCACTCACTGGCACACCGCCCATCCAACCCTGGTATGCTACGCCCAGGATTTTATCCATCATGAATGTCTGTTCAAAGAAGAATTCAAAACAAAAGGTCTATTATAATTTATTTTGTAAATAAATCTCTGGGTTTCATATTAGACAATTTAAAGGAGAAAAGCATACAGTGGCATTTATGCAAAGCTATTTCAAAAGTCCCAGCTTTCTTCTTCTGTCATTTAAACAGAATCCTATTTTTTTCAGCCAGCCCTACAATCTATCATTACTGGTGGCTTCAGTGCCATTATTTTTGATTAACATCAGTGAAAGCCAAGAACAGAGATTAGCCTTAATTTTTAAAATGGATTTATTCTCTTTTATACTCTCATATAGTGATTGAACAATAGTTATATTACACTGGAATTCTGCTGTAACATTTCGTAATGTCATCTTAGCATCGTTGCTTTCTATTTTGCCCATTTTAAAAATGTATCCTGAACAATAATGCAGTTATAACAAATAACTTAATTTGTGTAAATATATGTAATGGCATCATAAAGTACATGGAATTACAATACTTAATGATGAAAAGTTCCTTATTAAATTACATTAAGAAAATGAAAAACACATTTCTGTTATGGCTTTTCAGGCGGCAGAATACTATGTGAAGGGCCTTAACCTGGTTTTCTCTTGCTAGAACTGGTCAAGCGATTTCCTATGAACAATTTATTTCATTTTAAGGAATTTAGCCCTTTCTTGAATCATAAACTGATTACAATTTCTAAAACAGATCGGTTAATCAAAACTGTAGGATGAACTGATTTCATAAGCATGCTGAATGATGTGTTCATGTGAATTATTTACACTGAGTGGGGTTGGGGTTTGGTTTTCGGATTTTTTTTTTCCTTTCTTTTCAAATCTGTCTATTTTGCTGCTTGAAGTCTGTGATCAGCTAGGTTAGGTTACATGGCCCTGTTTCCTTTCCCTGACTGGAATCAACCTAATGACCAGCTATCTCTACTTTCTGCATTCTGTTTTTCTGACGTTCAGCTAAATGTATTCAACTAATGCAGATAAAACTTCACACAAAGTAACCTTTTGTAACTTATCTATTTTTACAGAGAAATTCATGCCTATGTCTGCGATGTAGTCCCTTGAGAAATGAAATTCATTGGAAGAGGAATTAGGATAAACATACGTGAAAAGGTAGAGACCATGAAAAGATAGAGATCAAACAGTAATTCCACACAATTTTCATATGGACCACTGAAAAAAACGTCCCTAGCATCTAAACTCCTTCCCCAGTTTCCTATGTGGATTCCGGGGGCAACAGCTTCGCCAACACTTCCTTGCTCTGTCAAGGTCAGTGGGGTTTCTCCTTGCATGCACACACCTGATTGTGCACACCCCAGTTTGTTGCCTCATAGCCTTTATGTCACAACTTCCTGTACCTCTTTTACTTGGTTTAAAATTTGATTGGCAGCATTTGACCCTCAGAAAACTTTTCTGTCAGAGGTACAAACAGGTCAGGAGACAGAGCGCTTGCTGAATGCCAAAGTGTCGATAAGATCTTGGTTAATGCTCAGTATTGGTATAATATTTGTACCTATTAGAATAAATGCTCTGCACAGAAGGAAAACATTACTGCTTAGTATTCTGTGACATTTTGTAATAAATTTGTGGCTTACTTTCCTGAAATAATAACTTTGGATCTTTCAGTCTTTGCATAGGAAATAACAGAGTTAAAACCAAACTCTTCCACAATAAAGTCTAGAGCATTATTGCCAGGCACCTTCTATGTACTTTTTTCAGGCATGGGCCCAGAGGCACTAATCTGTGCATTTCTAGTGAGCCTGTAGTGGTTGTAGCTGTCTGGGAAATGCAGCAAACATCTATTACTAAGTGCAAGATTCATTATAGCTCTCATTTTTCTCCTCTTCCACAGAAAATCACTATTTAAAGGGAAAGTCTGGGAAAAAAGCGTATGGATTTTCGTAGGCAAAGAGGAAGGAAAAAAGTGCATTCAGGAAGAACAGTGGTTTCAAAGTCTGCAGGCTTGTGAGAGGAGGACTGGCCAAAGACAGGATGGATTCTGCTTAACTGAGCACTGGCACAGCTCTGAGAGCTACTGAGCAACGACCCAGTTGGGATGCCACCTGGGCTATTACAGCACAAGAGTAGACCTGGGGACACCAATAAGATCATAGATCACATCTTCAACATGGGATGGCATAAAGCACAAGAGGTCACAACCAACACTGCTCCATTTTTTTGTCTCAAGGGCATCTTGGGATACAGCATTGAGCCAGACACTGCTACAACGTGCCCCAGGGCACCTGCTACCTGTGTGGGCTGCTGGAAACACATCCTCTTAGAGAACAACAACCAAGTTCCTTGTGTTTGCTCCAGAACATTCTATCATTTCTGTAACTGTAATAGGTAGGAGTACCAAGTGCAGACTGAGACTGCAGGGTCTTATGCAAAAGCAAACAAACAAAAAAATCCCAGCCAACCAAAAACCAAAGCAAAAAAGCAAGAACCCCTCACAATTAAATCAAGTGGAAGCACTCAACAGGAACAGTCCTAAACTGTGATCCCTCCCTTTCCATGGCTGGCGAGAGGTACACCAGTATGGGTCATGACAGAGCTTTCTTAAAGCCTAGTCCTAAGTGAAGGAGCTTCTCTGAAGGGAGGAAAATGACAGTGGGTTTCCCATGCTCAGCAGCAGTCACAGCACCCACTTGGCAGCTTGGCTTTTTCCTCAAGAGCTACGTTAACTGTCAGAAAATTGGATTTTTTTAAAAGTCAGCACTTCATTTAAATCATACTCTAAGCACTTACTCCTCCCAGAACAAATTGACTTTAGGCAGATTTTCACCAACCACTTGGCCTGTTGCATCATTTTAAGGAATTATAAAGCTTCCCATTTTATTTCTTCTTCAGGGTATAGAAAAAAGATGCGTGGGCAAACACCAGTTAGTATGTAGTACTTGGAAACTGGAAAACAACTACAGTAATAGGATCATTATGAATTAATAGGTTTGGGAGACAGGGAGGACAGTCAGTTCAGAAATAATCACAAAACTCTACCCCTGTGCCTTTATCCTCCGAGACTGCCACTCTACAAGGAAAATTATTCACTCTTGACTTCTGAACACAAAGTGAAGCCTACACATAAAAGGGTTCCAGGTTTGATGAATTACAGTTCCCTTTACATAAAGACGACGTGTCAGTGCTTGAGATGCTACTGTGCACTGCACATAAAAAGCATGAAAATAAGATCAGCGGGACAGATGCTGTCCTGTACACTGGGGTAAATCCTGATAAATTTCTGTGAGCTCTATTAGCCTGTACTTACCCTATGGTATATAAAATACAAGGTGAGGTAAAAAGAAACTAAGCTTTTTTTGTCTTAGTCTACATGAATAAAAATCTTCTACTTCAAAGCAGCTGCTCTCCAGCTCTCCTATTCATTTCTGGGAGATAACAGAAAAACAAAACTAAGACAGCAACTGAGAGCGCATAAATCTAATTTCTCATGCATCATTTTGTCTCTGCCCTCTACTCATTTTCTCCTTTTAAACTTACATTAAGATAATATTGCTTCCTTACCAGAAGAGGGAGCCCGGAGCCGCTCCCTGAGCTCTGGGACTGTTCGATCAAATCCTTCAGGGACTCTCCAGGGGGAATGTAGGTCTCATCCTGCTCCAGCCCGATGCTGTAGCGGGGTCTCGTCTCTTGGCGTCTGTATCTGCTGCTTTACATGGAAGTGAAATTAGCTTGGAAGACAATGAACATATGTGCAATGAATAATGCACATCGTTTGCTTCATTTACAGAGTCACAGCTTCCCCTGCTTCCCTGAGGAATATGCTGGCCTCTCTGTCCAAAATTTTCAATTTAATTCTTAGCAACTGTATTCAGCATCAAAACTCAAAGTAAAAACCTCAAAGACTCTGTGATCTGGTCCAAGTTTGAAAATGACCAATTTTTTTTTTTTTTCCAGAAGCTTAAATACATTTAAAACACAGGTCGAGTAAATCCCCAGTATCATTTTATGGACTGCAGTGGGTCTTTTAGGAGGCAGAAGAGGTAAGGTCATGGGATCTGGGACTATTTAAAAATTATTTAAACATAATGTATGTAGATTGTGACCACATTCTAGACATATTTACTTACATTCCTGTATACATCTATTTTTTGTGATCAGTTCTTCACCATATAAACACATTTAGAATCCTTAGGTTTATTTACCCTAGACAGAATTTTCCCTATGGCTTTCTTAAACTCAGTAAAGAATAATCTGTGCTTCTACCTGAATGGCTTTTTAGGATGTTAGGCAAAAGAAGCTATATGAAATACATCACACACTGTGACTAGCATGAATAAAATACACAATTTTCTGCATCATAAAATTACAGTTTCTCGTTTCTTTTCCCTAAGTTCCAATTCAATTATTTTAAATTCCTAAGTCTGTAAAAAGATAAATGTTGAGAGGAACATTAAGAAGCTGGTGAAGTATTCCTTATTTACCTGAAGTAGCAGACTATGATGATAAGCACCAGAAGTATACTGCAAACAGTCACTGAGATCAGCAGGGCCTTATTGTGAATGTTTCCTTCAGCAAAGTCTGGGGTTAAAAACAAGGAAGGTGGAAAATTTGGAATGGGAGGTGTTATAACATCAGCATCAGAAGACACATGTGCCTTAAAAAGTGCAGTGGCCACAAGTTCATTTCCTTTATTTTCTACTGAGGTCCTGTGCAAGATACCCCTGGCTTCCCCAGGCATTCTGTGTGCTTCCTCTTCGACACTCACTGACCAGGGCATGACAGGTACCTCAAAAAGCTTATCTACGTTCTCAATGTTCATTTTGGCAAAACATCACCTTGATTTGGAATTCCCTGTTCAACTCTGAATGAACAATCACTTAAGACCCGCAGCTCTGTGTCTTAACCTAAGTGCCAGGACATATAAAAATTACTGCCTCTATCTTAAATCACTCTTATTAAGTACCATCCCATCAAGCAATTAATAGATATATATAAAAAAAAAATAAAATTTATCCTATGAGGGAAGACACAGTGGACCATCCAACCTCCAAGAAGGCAGGCCAATAGAGGCCTTGAAAAGTATATTTCCATCGCTGCAGAATTATCCATCTCAGATCCTGTTTTAGACACCCGAGTAGGAATTTTTCCTTCATTTGCTCTATAGCAGCCCCACGTGCCAGGGTGGGCAACACTATCTTTCCAACAGCTATTCTCTAAAACACTTTGAAAACGAAATGTGTTAAATAACTTGCAGAAAATGCCTTTACATTACAAGTGTTAAAATGTTGCAGTCGATCTTTGCACAAGAGACTCATATTCTCCTTTAAAGTGTACCATTAACCTCCAATGTGTATTCTCAACTCAGGCAAGCGAGCCTGACCTTCATGCGTGCTCCTCTGCTGAAAAACAAAGAAACCAAGCGCTATTCTTCTTCTAACCTCCCTCACGCCCCAAACCTTTGAAATTATAGCATCCCAGCATTCAGACACACACGCTGCTGCCCTGCCCCCCCAAGTTGCTACTTGGTATAATGCAGAGGAGGACTACATTTTCTGGAGCTCTCCCAGCCCCACCCTCTTGAATCTCTCACACTAATGCAAGAAATTTATCCTTATTGACTCATTCTGGAACGGCGCTATTGCATTTCGGATTTACAAGGGTAATGAGACAAGGAGATTCCTAAGGGACTCCTGGTTTACTGTCAGGCTCTTTTATTTTAAAGATCCACTTTCTGCTTCTGTTTTTGCACCAAATGATTTCTTTCCTTCCCCCTTCCACTACAAACAGAGCTTCACAACCAAGGCACCTTTTGATCACACTGGTCATGTTTTAACCTGCCATTACCTGCTCCGGGAGCATTAACAAATGTAAACATTCAAGACACGGCCGATGCCTTTGAAAGGGGACACTGTCACAATGTCTTTCAGGAAAATGACTGGAGCCCATCATTCTCCCTGTTGTGGCAGATTTCTACCTGGCCTGCCACTCCAAATGGGCTGTGAGCCGAAACCGAGAGCCCACAGGGGAATCCAGACCTCTTTCCCAAAGTGATGGCTGCTTGGCAGGGCTGCGGGCTCCAGTTCATGCTTTGTAAGCAGCCTGTGGCAGCTAGCCGTTTCCCTCTAAAAGGTGTGGTTTGTAGCAGTTTAAGACCTTGCAGCCCACCTGCGGAGGAGAGGATAAAGCAGACCACAGAGTGGGAATTTTGTACTTGGAAGGAAGCTGGGTATCTGTCCACAGGAAGGGCTTTCCCACTTCACAGAACAAGCAACAGTGGAAGTTGGGCTTTTGTGCCCAGCAGTAAAGAACGCTGATGTCAGACGCAGAGGGAGAACTTCAGACCTTGCTCATCCCTGTGCATACCAGAGAGCAAAGCCACAGAAGTCTGCGCATTTCCACAGACACCGAGTGCTGCGCTACCAGAACTTGTAAAGCCCCCACTGTCCATGCTGCCCATGTGTGTCTGAGTCCACACACTGGGGAGAGGCATGATAGAGATGCTGAGATATTACTCAAATTATGGTAATTTTACAAGATTCAAACCCTGTGCTTCAAGTTGCCAGTGGGCTTCTCCCATTTGGAGAAGTAAATAAATACAGTTTGATTTTCCTGGAGGCCACAAGACAGAATGCCTCAAACTTCAGACTCCAACACTGCAAAAATTTTTGGTACCCAAAAGCAATCATGGGAAGCAAGTGCAAGGAAAGCGTGCGAGCCATTAAGGAATGGGTCTTGATCCTCACACTGGGAGCAGCTGATGCAGGCTGCAGCAGCAGCAACGTCTGCACTCTTGCAGTAGGTGATGTCCCCCATGCAGGCAGTGTCAGCTAACGCAGCTTTAGTAGTGATTCACTATGCACAGCACGGGCACGCAACTGGCTCTCACAGGAGAGGAGAATAACTTCCATATGCCTTTGTATTTATTTGGCTATGTACGATGAGAGGCAATACTGATGACAAGTGAGCTATTGTCTCACCTTTCAAATACTTCCTGCATTTTCAAAACATTCTGGCAGAATTTCACTTGCTTGCTCACTTCAGGGCTTCATAAACCCGCTGGTGCATGTACAACACAAGATTAAAAGCATGCCCCTGTTCTTCCACCAGCAACGTCTGTTCTGCTGAACTGAGCCAGGCTGGTGCTGCTGGAGACCAACTCTTCTCTCCACCTACGGCCCGTGCTGTTCTCCAAATTGCAGCAGGACAAACCTTGCATTCCTTGCACCTCCTTGGCCAGGCAGAGTGATGAGTGTGCCTCATCACTGGCTCATGGGCTCCGTGGTGAAGACTGTGGTGGGTATCGGTCAGCGACATTTTTTGTGATGGAGACAGTCTGTCCTTTAAGGAGTCCAACACTGTGCTTTTCAGTGTTATGTTACTTGGCAACTGCAACATGCCAAGCAGCAGGGTTATGAGAATAAGCAGCAGCTTCCACAGAAGCATCCGTGAGCGATTACCGCAAGCACGGTGGGGGGAGCACAGATAAAACACAGGGTAGGTTTGGGAAGCTTCTTCACATACCTCAGCTGGCTGGTAACAGCAAAGCCCAGCAAATGGCACATTAATGGGTTTATGTTGTACGAAAACACTGGTGGGCACAGGTGTCAGCGCTGAGCAGTACAGAAAGGGAGAGACGGCAACAAAAGGAGGGTCTTCGGTGATACCAAGCTGCCCCTCAGTTTTTCCCTGTGATTTCCCCTTCCTCCACCACTCGTTCCCCTCACTTTGCCATCTGCAGGACCATGCCAACGAGTGCACTGCAAATACCACCCATCAGATTCAAGGGAGAAGTCAGCAATATCAAAGGGAGGGGAGGTTCTCCTCCCTCCCCAGGTCCCTCCAGTTCACAATGTTACGGTTATCCGAGTAAAAACTGCAGTGAAATCTGAGGCGCGGAGACTGTGTGCACACATCAAACCCCATCATTCCTCCAATCATTCCCTTGCCCATTCATCACTGGCTCTACAGGCAGGGAGCCAGACACGGTGGCACCACCACTTCTGCTTATATAGGCTCTAAATCAGTAAAGACATATTTCTCCTTTCGACTGGTCTCAGCCTGCGCTTTTGCGGGGATTTCCAGGAATATCTTTTATTGTTTAAAGCAGAGGTGTTGTATCAGACCCAATTATAACTCTCATTTCCTTAATAAGACAGACACACAGCTGGAACGAGGACTTCCTGATTTTTCTGGGGTACTTTACCCTGCTAGTTCTGTACCAAGATGAGCTCAAAACTTAGGCTTAGCTGTTGTTCCTTCCATTTTTCTTAACAAGCCTTGTTTTGACTAGTGTTAATTTTCCTAGCTCTCACTTTCATGTATATGGTCCTTCTTTCTTTCCATGGAGAAGGCAAAAAACCCACCTTCCAGCACATGCCATGCCTGGAAAAGCACTTTGAGAATACAAAGTCACTTGCCTTTGTAGATGCTACCTTGGTGCAGAGGTTAATTTGCAGTTCAACAACCTCTGACCTGCAGCTGGATGCTCCCCCTAGACTCTGTTTCCCATGAGATATGACCTCAGACACAAGTTCATCAGAAGCTAAATTTCTGTTTGCTTTATAAATGCTGAGGAGCATACATATATTTCATGGAATCCTGGAGGTCAGGAGGTTGTTCATAGAAGCTTGTTTTTCTTTTCATCTTCTCTTTCTTTACACTTAAGAGTTTATATAAAATTTGATACACAATTCTAGCAGTACTCAGTCAATCACAGCCTAATCTAAATGTTTCCAATAGAAACAATGATCTCAGCCATAGTAGTGGGCACTGGCACTAGAGTGTACTTGTACACAGTATTTCTACCTAGCTGCAATGAAGATCTACAGTTCAAACTATGGCTTTTCTCTGAGCTTTCACACTAGGATACAGCAGCGACAAATTAAAACAAGACCGGCACCAAGAATGACATATTTACTTAAAGCTTTAAAAAGGGTGCTGACTTCAGCCCTGTCCAGCCACATTTAATGAAGCAGCTCCTGAAATATATTTCCACAGTACACTACCAGGTTACTTGTAGAGCGAGAGCTTATTTCAAACAAAAGTCTCCAAAATATGTTGAGTGAATACATCGCCTTTTGTTTGCAATGGTAAAATAGACAACTTTGCAACACAGAGCAGATAGAATCCTGCTTCAACTCTATGAAATTTTTCTTTCAACAAATATTCTCTCTGCTATTTAATGGGCCTGCCACCACGGGGCCCAAGTAATATTTTATTTACTCCATATAAACACAGAGAAAACCAGCACTGATCCAAACAACTTCTACCACTATCAAAAGCTAGTTTTATTATTTTCTGTGCAAGCAGCAGATAGTATTGCCAAATAACTAAAATCTTAATAAGGCAGATGTCTAGTGTTAGGCATCGGTTCAGTGTTTTTAAGTAGTTCTTACATAGAATAAACTCAGCCAGCAGCAAGAAGAAATCATGGCAGTGTTTTCCAAAGTGAAATGGTATTTATTGATACACTAAGTAAGTAAGTGTGAACAAATATTTACTTCCTTTTGGAGCTTCTCCCTCAGTCCAAAGAACTTCTTAAAATGAAAAAAACCCCAACAAAGTAGTGCATAACTAGTATGTTAGAAGTCAGAATTTTACGAGGTTTTGTTGACTTAATGGCTTGCTAGTAAACATTGAAATATTTTCATACTACTCTCCATAGGCCTGATTCTGCAGCCCATCTGTGCAGAATTTCATAGGCGTGAAGGGAACAGCTTACATAAGTGAAGGCTTTCTCTGAGCATGCATTTGTGTAAGTATCTGCTGCTATCATAATTAAGAGTGCATCTGCACACTGATCAGGATTTTCAACTTGGAATGCCATGGTTACAAATTCTTCTGCAACCTTGAACTGACTCTTGCACACTGAACTCCATGTTGATTGCCGCAAATCTTGGCCAATCCAAAGAGGTTATCATGGATGAATTTACACTTTTTAGGAATACATTTTTATAAACTGCATATTCTGCAACATCCATCCAACACAGTTTTACCAGCTTTCAGAAAATGATGTTTGAACAAACAAACAAACAAGCTAAAACCTTGACCCAGAATCTACTACATTAATACAGGTCCATTTGTCCTCAAATAACAAATTAAAACAAAACAAAACAATGTGATAGTTCTTAGTCTATATTCTATTTTCAGCTACATTTTTCAAGTAGAAAATCCGCTTTAGTGACCATTTATTCTTCCAGTGCTGGATTATCAGGTCCTTTAAATAAGAAAAGCTTAATGGACCTCAGTCGACTTGAACTGACTGATTAACCACTGGAGATCTGGTCCCAGATGCATGCGGATTTATGAACAACAGTAATGCATACTGCAGGGACTAGAAGAAGGATTCAATTCATCGGGCTAAAATCATACACAGCAAGAGGCATCCTCTTCCATGACTAATCTAAGTCTTTGGGACGGTTGCAGAGAGCCAGCAGGTCTGTGCTAGGACAATATTGCATGACTCCAATGCATCCAGTGCTCATTGCATGTGTGCACCATGAATGATAGCAGGTATCAACAACCACTGTTCTCCATGTGAACTAAAGGAATTCAGCACCACTATTTAGTGCAGTTTAGTCTCTCTAATCTCATGCAGTTGGAAGCTGGTGCTTTGGTTTTTCAGCTTGTTTCTTCCTGAGGCACAAAGAACAGTAGCAGGAAAAGACCAGTTTGGGACTGGATTTGCTTGCCCTTACCTCGATTTTTCAGTGGTGGCAGCGTAGGGTGTAGGTGTTTGTTACAGTAATCTTGGCCTGTGCAACATTCAATAGATCTTCTTTGGTGTGGAATAGGAGTGTCCTGCAAGAAACAATTTGATAGAAAGCAAAGTAATTATCTGTGTCGTGAATATATGACGCCATTCTGGCACTTGAGAGAAATATGTGCTGGTTAGCTGGACTGCAGCATGTTACAGATTTCTGGGATGTGTAGAGTATGGATTTCTGCCACTGAGTGTATCCAGGAACACTTTGTCTAGATAATTAAGAGACGAATTCACCCCTAACGCATTTCTATTGGTGCCCTAGTGCTGCAGACCGATTTGAGTCTAGTGGTGCAAGGCAGAACCGTGAAAGTTACAAACATCCATCAGCTAAGACTTCTATTAAAAAAATAAGTTACTGTGGGTATCCAAAACAGTTTAACCAGAATAATGCAGGAATTACTGTGTGGACTAATTTAGCTGCTGCTTCTGCTCTGACGGGAAGCTGAGTAAAATATCTTCGATGGACCTTGATGGTTAGACTATTCCCATACTCATATAAAATCACTTAAGGATAACGTTAAGAAAGGCAAACACTTTAGAGCCACCTTGCTCCAATGCTCATACCCCTTCCACTCCAGCAGCAAGATTTGTTCTCCATCAGGTGAGCACTGGGAATGTCTGGCATCAGAAATCCCAAAGTGCAGCTCCATGTAAGACATAAAAGTCGCTGTGAGCCATCAAGTAGCATTCTCACTAACTTAGCTACCATGAAGTCTTAAAGAATTAGATTGCACTTTTCCAAATCCAAACTTCCTCTGACCAAGGGTGTTACTAGTAACGGCTGTGCCAAAGCTCACGCTATCATTAGAAGCAGCTATGCAATCACCATTTGGAGATATAAATGCACTCCTCTCAGCAATCAATCACAACAACTATCTGCCAAATGAACAGAAGTGAAAAACATGGACCTTGTAACGCCTGTTGACTGCACTTCAGCTGAAAGCTATTAAAAAGCCAAAAAAAGCTATAAAAAAACTTAGGCAGCAAATGCTTTCTTACCCGACACTGGAAGTCCGAGCCCTCTAGTCCGAGACATCCCTTGGTGACTAAATGTCCACCAGACTCATCTTCTTCTATTATGGTAAAGCAGTAGCCATCAGTACTGAGGATTGGAAAGGATGAATCAGGAAAATGACTTGAAGTGAAAAATGTGCTGCTGAATATAGTCTTAAACTTTGCTCCTCGCAAGGCAAACCTGCCACTAACAAATCAACGTACTGAGGCAGGCTGGAAGCCTCGAGCACCCAGTGCAACCTCCTGCAATGCAGTCCCACAGCTGACAGCACCAAAGACCGGCTCTTGGACACACAAAGGAGGCTCTGCCTTGGAGTCAACACTCTTACCTTCCCAACATTACACAGCTATAAAGCCCATGAACAAACATCTCAATTCTCTGCCTATAGCATGTTAAGCCTTTAGAGACCTATACAAATGCAAACATCACCACTACAGCAGGTCTGCCTTGTGCATGGGAACAAGGTACGGATATTTGCACCTGAAGAGAGAAATATTTTTGAAATACTGAACATAAAATATTATTGAATGATGTGTGAATCCTGTTTTCACCATATTACAAACAGAAAGGCTCTTGTGTATGAGTCCTTGAGTTATCATCAACACCCTTCATAGCTGTTTACTTGGGTTATAAGCCTAAAGTGATCCATAATGCTTCCATTTGCAAGAACATGCACCAGGGAGGACAAGTATAGTAACAGATGGTTAGATGTTGCTGGTGATAAATGTCCTTGCTCAATGAAGGTCAAATGCCTGAATGCTATGGAAAGAGGGGGAGGAGGGCACAAGAAGGGTGGCTGGTCTACATTATTTTCTCAGCACTCTGAGGGAAATATGTAATGTGTGTAAGTAACACAAATTGACTGATTTGCAGGAAGAGGATCCAAAAGCAAAGAAAAAACTCTTTAATCGAGGACATTTAAGTCACATGAAAAAAAATTCTGTTATTTCCCCAGGAAAATAACACTGGTTATTATCTGCAATGAGTATTTTTCAGAAGAGAAGGAACAAACTCAGTTAAAACAAGGAAATAAAAAGAAAAAAGGATTAGAAAATTTAAAGACAGCAAAATTTCAGATGATTTTCTCCTTACTTGAACGAAAGGAGAGCCTAACACAGCAACAACAGCAAAGGCAATGAAAATGTAGGAAACAAGAGGCACTGTTACACACAGAAGAGATAAACACAATTTGTAAGTATTAGCTACATGACAGAGAGATGCTGGATAGGATCATGTCAAACATTTGCTATGGTATATTTTGATATTAGCGGTGCAGGGTCTAACCACAGTAAGCTTATTACTTCAAATAATAATCTATCACAGGTTATTGACTTCTGGATTTGAAAAGTAATCAGTTGCACATTACAAATTACTTTCTCAGAGAAGCAAGTGATGACTTCCACCCTTCTCTGACATTGTGCATACGAGCAAGGCAAAGGAGACAGCAACCCTTCTGGGCAACCGCCACCTTGATTTCATTGCTTCAGCTTAAAAGATCGGAACAATAGGACTGCCAAGAAGAGAGACTGTAAGGAATCCATTAGATACAATATTAAATTAGATTAGATTTTATTTGTTTGCATGGTGCCTTTGATTCAAAGTAATGAGTAAGTTTAACCCAGGGGACAGAGCAACAAAACAATAAATTGCAATCAAGTGAAACACAAAAATGAACTCCACAGCTCACAGTCCCCAGCAAAACACAAACGCACGGTTCACCAAAGGAAAGCAGGGGAAGGAAAAGTCAAATTGTTTGCAGAAATGAAAAAAGAAGCAGGAAAGCAGTTTTAGCTCATTTTTTTTTTCTGATGTGCCATGGGACTCTTGATTCTTAGCTCATTTCTGAAAATTAAATTTAGGCTCTTCAAGCACTTTAGTCCCTCTGAAAGTTTTACTCCAAATTTAAAAACACAAACAAAATTAGATTGGATAGAGTGAAACGGAGAAGTCATAAAGCTGCGATAATAAGGATGAATCATGTTCTTTAGAGACAATGACATAGTAATGAAGGAAAAATGTGAGACAATTAAAAATAGAAATGCTGAGCAGAATAAATGTTTGTTTCTTCCTCTAATAAAAAATAAAACAAAAAGTTTTCATGTAATATAAGAACTCAGTATCTCACTGAATAATTTTTTTCAGGTGTTTGGGCAAGAGGTAGAAATGACTCTTCTGAAAAGAAAGATGTCTTACCTGCTCCCCTCTGCCAACACCCAGCTTCTTCCCCTGGTTCAGAGGATGTCAGAGGACCACACGATGCAAGTAAAGGGCAGGGTATACTGCTGCTGCTTTATTGATTATCCTACCTCATACCTACCTATGTTAGAAATGAAACTGTTCTTTCTTTACAAGCCATAAACAACTCATGCAATTCTGCCTTATTTCCAATTTTATGTTTATTTTGGTGACTGCATAAATAGAAACATCTGTAGATCACTGATATGTGCAAAGCAATACGAAAAACCTATTCTCTACTTACTAGCAAAAATGTGAAGTATAAAATTACTATTTTCTTTTAATTTGTAATTGGAATTCTGTGTAATTTGTAACTGGAATTCTGTGTAATTTGATTCTGTGAATGGTGTGTAAAGAAGGAATTTGACCTGATGCTAGCAAATACATCCAGGTACCCATCCACTATTCTCTAATAAAGCATCATCTTATTACACTGTGGTGTAGGAGAGCGATTTAATACATTTTGGATGTGATTGCTAATAAGCACAGATTTGGTATGTCACACATATTTGCTGAGAGTGATTTTTCACAGCCAAGTCAAATACCAGGAAAATAGAGGGAGTTAATAGCGGAAACACTGACAGCCACTGATGTAGAAGGTGCTGCTACAATTACAGATTACCAGAAAGAGGTGATCTTAACCAAGACATTTACTAAATGTCAGAAGAGAGGAACAGAGGCCAACAGCTTTGCAGCTGCTCACACAGATGTCCTCACTGGCCAAGAGCCATTTCTCACAGAAGATGTGATACCTCAGCTACCAAAACTTGGCTGCTGAGGATTTCCTCTCCTGCTATGTGTGTGTGATGCAGCTAGGGATGGCAATACATAACTTGGAAGAGCAACATCTTTCCTTCATTCAGTGCCTCTCATGAACAGATGAGTTAAGTAACTTGAAAAGATTCCTTACATTTGATTTTATGTGCAACTGAGTCCGTATGAGTATTACTAATTTTGTCTACTCCCCTTTTTTATATTTGGTTCTGGTATCAGAAAGAGCTACAGAATCTTTTCATTTCCATCCAAGGCGACATGACAAGTTTCTGCACTGTTTCTAAACTTTATTAAAAAATGTTAGATTATGTACAGAAATTGGGAGGGTCATATTCTTCTGTAAAGATTGGCTGAAATAATCTAATTCAAAAATTGGCTGACTCCCAATTTGCATCTAATTCACGTATTTTGTCACATTCTTCACTTAAGGAAGATGATGAAGGCCACATTCAACAAAACACTGTTTTGGACGCTGTCTATAAAACAAAGAGCCACTGTAAATGCATTCAACAAAGGCTAATTTTCCAGAAAAAATAATATAGTTACATCAGGGAAGTAACACAAAACCAAGTGAGAAGAGCGTTACAGAGTTGTTGAGCCAGATGTCCCTTTGGATGTTTGCACAGTCACTCTGAAGGCAGGGAGAAACATACAGGTGTATTTTCACCAAGACTGTAGCACCTTTCACTTATGTGTAACATCCCTCACAGGAGATGTGAGAACTATCAAGAAGCAAGGAGCCAAAATAAAGCTACTCATCATCTTCCTCTTTTTCTTTTTTTCTTTTCTTTTGTTTCCAGAATTTAAACACAGACAAAATGTTTTCTTCTACTTGACCTTAAGATTACACTGCAGTTGAATTTGTACCACGTAGCTTTTTTTAATGCTAGGACAAATGTAACATTAATATTTGCTGGTTTTGTTTTGTTTTTTTGTTGTTAGAAGTACATTCAGCATGCAAGGGAAGCCTTAGGTATTTCAGCACTCTGCACACAGTAACACCAAAGCACTCCCCACCCTGCACTAAAAATTTGTCTCAGAGTAATGCAACAGGTCTCAATACAGGGAGACTGGACTTGTATTACTGTTTAGCTTAAGGTTTTTATTAAAAAAACTAATGGGCAAGCCCTGAACAGAACTAAGAACAGGGAATTTCTGGGGCACAGTTGGAAAGTGTGGAAGAGGAGACTTTGCATTTCAGTTTAAGCACTTGGGGCAAAGTCACATGCAGAGCCACACATGCCCTGGCACAGGGCAAAAGGAAAGACTGGAACTTGCAAGGACTTGTTGATCTTCGAGGGGTTCTTTTAATCAAAGGGAATGTAACTACCTCCTGTATAAAGGATTACATTTTAAAATGAAAATTAACATAAAAAAAAATTTGAAAAGCTAACTTGCAAGATCTCAGCATAGCTCCTTTATCAGAAAATATTTAACTTTACCCTAAAAATTAATGTTGCTTAAAGTAAAAGTTCCCTGAACTCAGTGCTTTGGGCCACTGTTGAAGTTTTCTTCCTCCTACATACCAAATAACAAAGAAAATTCAATCTTATCATCTGCAGAACAGAAGAACTACAATATCATCACTCAAATAAATTATTGGCTAGCACTGAAAAGGCAAATTAATTATTTTACTGCTTTAGACAACCAAAGCTACCTCAAGACATAGTTGGGTAGAAAGACAATCAAGACCAAGAGACAACACATAAGAAACTGGGGTCTGTGAGCCCTATCTTTAAAACTGACAGCATTTATTTCTGAATGGAAAATAAGAGTATAAGGAACCTAATCAGCCTCTGTCTTTACTACAAATCCATTAGAATCTAAGTCAATTAAATCTGAAACTAGCTTTTAAAATATGCAATTAATTATGATTAGACACAACTGCCCATGAATTTGCTTTGAACACACACAAAACTTAAAATGGAACAGTAAAACAAGATTCTGGTTGTCTTCAAAGCAGTTTTGAGCTTCTTTACTGAAAGCCTTTTATGAACCACGCAGATGTTCAGAAAGCATAAAGCTGCAGCACACTGCAGGTTAACACACCCTTTACAAGCAGAGGATTATAAACTTTCTGCAAAGATCTTAAATGCCAGGGCCCTGAGCATACTAATGAGCTTTAAATGCCCAGACTGGCCCCACCTGGGACCCCCACACCCAGGCACACCCCATGCCCTGGGCTGCATTTAAGCTCAGGTCTGAGCATCAAACTCTTCTGAGTGATTGCCTAGAGGTTCCAGTCTCTAGCCCTATCTCCTACATGGACCTAGACTGCTACCAGCTATGCGAGAGGGCCATCAAGGAGCCATCTCTGTCCACTGTATTCAGGTATGCTTAGAAAAATGGGGTCCTGGTGGAGAGGCTATGGCTGGCCCTAGCACCATCCTCAGCTCCTGGCTTGGGCCCCTTTTGCTTCTTCCTGATGCTAACCCTCTCAGGATGAGATGACACTGTATGAGTCTTCCAGAACTTGTACTGCTCGTGGATTGCCCCATTTTTAAAGCACATGTTAACTAGAACTACTGCTTTTCTGTTGATTCAGAAAGCAATCTGTGTTTTAAGCTGCGGTGTTATCCTTAGTCCTCTGAAGTATTATGGGACTTAAGCTGTGGAAGGGAAATTCTGTATAGGAACACAGCAGGCTGTAAAAGGATTTGATACAGATGTAGTTGAATATTGCCTTTTAAACTTCTAAAAATATGGAGAAGACTTCAAATGGCCACCAGATGTCCTCATTTTTATATAAACAATCACACTACTGGTACCACAGACAGGATCTCTGCTTTAATAGATCAGTAACTGTGGTAGCAGACCAAAAGCTTCAGGTGGGATAGCAGACTGCTTTTTATGAGAAATTTTTAATGCAATGACTGCAATAGGACTAGCTGTTTTACTCGGAGACTTTTAATTTAAACACAGCTGGAAATGCTTTCCCATTGAACTTTCAGAGTTTTTCTTGCTCCTGGGCACACCAAATGCTTCTCTGCTTTGGTGAGAGCCCTGGTAGGGACAGTGCCTGATGCTTTCCAAAGCCTTGGCTATGGATGTGCTCAGTGAATTTCCTGGGTGTCAAGTATGTCACAGGCCCTTGGGTGTCCCAGCACATACTGACTCATCTGTACAGGGCTAGCAGATCCAAACTCTGCAGGTCCAAGCACAGTCCAAAGCTTAACAGACTGGGTGTGCTGCTGAGGGATTTGATTTTATTTTTTTTTTAAATGCAAAAAGCTTTTAGTGGCCATGTCTGAGCAAAGAAGATAATTAATGCAATAACTTTTAATCTGGAATGGTTCATTTATTCTGCAGACAAACACAGTGTGATTGATGATGTTTGAACTTCAATATGGGCAAGCTTCCTTTATAGAAAGGCTCAATGAAAATTCCTGAGTGCTTTAAAACTTTGCCAGCACTTCTTGGATGAAATGAGAAGGTTATTGCCTGACTAGTAAGATGACCCTAAAACACAGGAGTAACTATAAACCCCACTAACCTGACTGGTCAAACCCTTCGAAAGCTGGTCTTACCCTAGCCAGCTAAACACTGTTCTCCCAACATCACACATAGGACTCTCTTCTTGCTGTAGTGTCCCATTTCACTTCTCATCCTTAATTCCTTAATCTGCAGTAGGGAATTTAAGCAGCAAAAGATGACAGACTAACAGTTTAAGTAGATATAGGGAAAACAAGGGGTGTTGCATCTTTTGTACCTCACCACAGCTCTCTCACCAAGGTGTCAGAGCCATAGCAATGATCACCATCCTGAAAAGGATTACTGCTGATAAATTAAATACCCACCCTTTATGGCTTAAGTTAATTTATTTTTTTGTCTTGTTTTACTCCAAACTTATCCGCAATTTTTCACTTATACCAAGGTAACTGGTAAGGAGGATAGTGCTCAGGTGACAGCAGAGGATGGAGAAAGGAGTAGCTCTAGAGCAGCCTTTTGACTGTTTCTGTCTTTCTGGACAGAAGAGTGATCAATGTTTCATTGGTAAATTTAAATTATTATTTGGATGTCTAAATTGGAAAAAAAAATGCCATTTAGATAAAACAGTCAAGCCTGAACTGTACAAAAATAATGAAGACAGAAGGGTGTTTAATTTATTACTACTAAACTGCCTGTCCTTGGGCATTAACAGCTAAAACCAAATTTGGTATTTGACACTGTAAAGGGGACTCTGAAGAGATTTTTAAAACATTGCACTGAGAGGGGGAAATGCACAAATCCACTCTAATACACTTATTCATAGCTGCTGGTGACATGAAAAATACTTAAGGTCACTGATGCTGACAAAGCAATGTGCAACAGCAGGCCTACCCAGCTGGGGTATAACTCTGGTTTAACAGGTTCCTTAAACCTTTTTGCTTCCTAATATTTGGAGTTAAGTCATCTTTGGCTTCCCTGTTACTGTGGATGTGAGACTGCATGCTGGGCAGGAACAGGAAACAGCCGATTCATGCCGCAGGAGATCTGAAAAATGGTATCAGAATGGGGTTTTACATCTCTCAAAACTGGCTGCCATGTGAGAGCAGTTAGACCTAACTCCTGGCTAGAGCATGGGCCTGAAGGAGGAGGCTAGAGAGGGGAAGTGGTATTTACAGCTGTCATTGAGACTTTGATATACTTCAGTGTGAAACTGCAAGATGAGCAGAATTAAGTCAGGCTGCAAAACAATACTCAAACCCAACAAAGCAATCAATATCTCTGTAACCTTAGGCTTTCCCCATCTACCTCTTTAACACTCTCTCTTGAAGAGATGACACAATGTGAGACCCTGGCCTCAAACAGCACTGCATACCCAGCTGTGCTCACAACTGTGCCCTGCTTTGCTGCTTCTTGCCTTCCCACAACCCCTCTATAGTCAATAAACATGAAAAGCTCAGCTCCGCTTTGCTGTAGCTAAAGTCAACTCTATGTGCATCTCAAGCCAAGACAGGGATGTTTCATCACAAGCCCCATTCAACAGCTATAGTATGTGTCCAGCAAGTGCTGCTTTTGGGTGGGGGAATAGCAGCTTGGTCCCACCACAGGTATCCTCAGTCACCTCTGCTTTAGATAGTAACACTGTAACACAGACCAAGGTTGAGCCTTCAAGGGGGCTGAGCAAAGCTGGACATGCCTCTCCCCTGGGGAGGCAGAAGCATCTGAGGAAGCAGAATCCAACCCACATGAGAAGTGTGTACTACTTAACACAAAACCAAATAGAAGACTATAGCTGGTAAGGAAAATACTGAACACTTCACCTCAAAAAATAATCACTTTTTTTTTCTTGCTTCAATGCTAAAAGGAAAAAAAAGCCCAAAGACTTGAGGATCTACAAAAGATAGCTCAGCTATTGCAAAGACACACACCATGAGCAAGGTTCTTATAAATGGTGTTCCACAGAGAGTGATGGTAAATTCATAAGCATCTTCTGACATTTCAACACGTCTCTAAGTCCCCTCATTTGCTGCATTCACCTTTAAAAACAGTTAACTTTGGAATATTTCATATGCAATTAATTAATACAAATTATCTAAAACTTTGAAGATGAAACACCTGCACATAAAATATAAATATGTAGCTGATATTTAGGTAGAAATTATCTCTCTTTAGAAATGTTGTATAAAACTTATTTACCTACTGCAAGTTAAACTGAAATGCTCGATTTGGGACTGCTGAGTTACCACAAACAGCCTTCCCCCACGCACCCCGGCCCCTGTGTTTCACGACTAAATGTATCTCGCAAACCTGCAGGTGCTGTTGACTGAGTCCTCAGGACAGTGGTGGTGGCACTGACAGGACAGCTTCTTCTGTGGAGGGGCAGGTGCCGTGCTCTCACCATCTTCTTTCCGGGTCTCCATGCTCAATTTACCAGAACTTCGCAAGGGCATGTTGGCTAGAAAATTGGCTGTAAATATAAGGGGTGGAAAGAAAAAAGAAACAGTTCTAGGCTGGACTGCAAAACTCCCTCACGGAGGCTTTAAAGTGTTTCTACCCATCAAAATTTGAGAAAATTCAAGCTGGGTGTTCACTGCAGAGCAGCTTTCTGTAAAAGCCTCTGAAATGGTCACTATGTTTGGGGCTTATTTGGCTTCAGTGGCTTCTGACTGATGGTGCTGATGTTCATGTTCTGCTGCTGCCAAAGAGATATGCTGTGCTTTTCAGATAGCAGAGTATGGCTTTTCTCCTCTTGCATTATGCAGGTCAAATCCTTGGTTTCACCTTTGTGCTTTCTTTGTCTCTCTAGTTGGCACACATCTACATCTACTGAACTCCATAAAAATGAGAGAGATTTACAGTCCTCCAGGCAGAGCAGAACACGGGCATACAATTTAACAAAGACTTAACAGCAAGCAATGCTCTTTCAAGTTCAGCTGCCCTTTCTGTAACTGAATTGCATAAACACCACTTGGAAAACAAGAAAAAATAGTTCATTTCTATTAAAAACTTCTATAAACAAAGTAAAAGGCAAGAATGTGTTTTAGAATGAACAATGCTGAAATATATGGAGGTGATTACCTCTAAAAATATCAGTGCTGAATCTCCATGGAGCTGGTGGAGTACAGCTAGAGATGTTGGTGATGGGCTAGGAGCTGTTTAAGCCACCCCCCTCCCCCAGCTCTACTCATAAATATCAGCTTTCAGTGCTTGTGAATATTTTAAGCCTCAAAGACAAAAATGAGATCAGCATGAAAAGCTTCAACTGGCAGTTTCTCACTTTCCTTTTGCTTCCCTGTAAGAAATCTTACTAAGGGGCCATTTACAACCAGCTGTCTCCAACAGAGTGGTTGAAGAGCAGGCTTGAAATTCTTGATTTACTGTTAAGTCTTTAGAAACAATTGGCATTATTATTATTATTTTCATTGGCTCCCGAACTGCTGCTTTGACTCTTATTAAAATCTTCCCCAAACCTCCATCACCAAGACTGATATATTGTGGAGCTGACAGAAAACTGTTCTCTTTTCAGCTCCCTACAGGGAGATGGGGTGGGCAGGCGGGCAGAGGTGATGGGAACAAGTAGCTACACTTCAGGGCTGGGATGGCAAGTGAAAAGCAAAGCAACAGCAGGCTGAAAGATCCTGAAGCACTGAAAGGTTAGAGGGAAGAGCAGGGCTGTTCAACCAGCCCATGCTCTTAGAAGGACTAATGAAGTCCAGTCCACACTCCTAGGTGCATGGGATAAGTGAGGGCACCAAGCATGTGTGTGCACACTGTGCCTCCCAGTCACTCACCCCCTCTCCTGTGCCAGCTCTGGCAGGAAAGCCCTGCAAAAGGACAGGCACCAGCAACAGCTGGCCCACAGGCTTTAGTTTCCTCCACTGTGACAAGGGATGTGCAAGCTTGTCCCTAGCAAACTGAGGAAAATGCTGAAACTCATTAGCTCTCAGAAAACTGGGACTTTACACACAGGAAAGCTCCTTTAGAGAAGTGTTAGCTTTTTTAACAAGCCCTTCCACTCCTTGCATAAAAGGCATATTGATAATATTAAGGTTGTGCATATGAAGTGCAATCATTCTCCAAACTGGGCTATAACCCCTATGAAATACGAAACTCTCGTGGCTTGATCTTTGCTCAGTCCCTTTGTATCCCACTAAAACCAGCTGTAGTTTTGATTAGCTTACCTCTTCTGAAAGTCAAACCAGGAAATTAGTTACAAAACATATACAATCAATGGGCCCAGCATCAAGGTATTAACTGGATTCCTGACACAACTGCATCTTGAAGTCCCACACTGTTTTTACTAATATTTGACAAAACTAGAACTTCATGGATTAGATCATTCAAGATGCATTGTATGACTGTGTACTTGTAGCTCTACCTAAGCACTGGGTGCTTAAATAAAAAAAAAAAGCACAGTTGTTTATCATAATATAATTATACTTTAAAATACAGCCTGTGTACAACAAATTAGTATCAACAAATGTTTGCTCCCTGGGTCACAGGATTAGAGATTAAGTAAATTCTCTTTCATCAGCAGTTTTTGCCTGTATTACTTTGTTGCCATTGCTTGCATTTCCATTAGGGAATATTCAACTATTAATATTCCTGTCAAGGATTTTTAGGCTTCAAGCTCATGAGGCAACAAAGTGAATCTCTAGCTCATGAGGCAATTAAGTAAAATGGTTTGTTCTGTTTATCATTTTCATGGCCATTCTATAAGCTATATACAGTCTCTGAAGGGATCTTTCCTCAGCAAGGAGTGCAAAAACAAAAAGCATTTTACACCTAGTACACACAAAAAAAGTTTAATTACACATTTGAAAGCATTTGAAGATGTTAAATTTAGACAACTAAATAACTACTTCATAATACCTACAACTACAGATCATTCCTCTTTTTTCAACAAATAAGTAAGCAGTCATATTCCAATACAACCTGTGCCCATTACTCACGAGGGATGTGACCATGGACAGCTTCTGCAGAACCTGCCATAAGCAACAGCAGCTCACAGCCCCTAGACCTGGTTGTAGTCATAGTTAAAGAAAGACAGGTGGGAGATGCTGAATTAGAATCAGAAGTCTTAAATACCACTGAAGCATCACAGGTAGCTATTTAGAGATGTAGTTTTGTTTTTAGAAAACTAAGGACAATTAGACTGGCATTCAAATTTGCACTCTCCAAGAGGTTTGAAGTAGGGATGTAGCCTAGTAATACACTTTCAGCTAACGACCAGGGGAAATCTAGTGTAAAATCATTGCAGTTCAGCATTGAGTACACTAAATCAAATACAATTAAGAGGGAGGAATAAGATACTTTCACTTACTCCATTTTCTATCTTCTAAAAGAAAAAAAACCTCTTCTCACTCCATTCTCTTGTTCCTTTCATGCCTTAAATCCCTGGCTGCTAGCTGAAAAGATGGGTGGATCTTTTGCCTCCAAAATTCAGATGTCCCACCCAGCAGATGACCATGGAACACACAAACTTCTCCCACTCAAGAGCTGAGTGTCAACAAGGTCTTTTGACTTCTGTGTCTGCTTGACTTCAGAGCAGAAATATTTTCAGCAGTCCCTTCCCCAAAATATAATGTGTGGGAGGAAACTCACAAGAGCTTTCCTGTTTGGCAAAAAGTTTCTTCTGATTCCTGCATGCAATGCCCAGTTTGGGATGGTGAACAGCCTACTCCCCTGGAATTTGCTGCAGTGCTGCAACAAGCATGTGCTGCTTGTATAGTTCTGGCTCTGTCTAGGGATCAGAAGCCCTTTGGGTTTTGAAAGCTCTCCTAAGGAGCTGTGTCCAAGTGCCCTGAAAGCATGGGATTTCAGGCTATTTAAATTTGGCTGCTGCTTCTGCCACAGTCTATTCTGTTGCAGTTTGCTTATGGCCAGCTTCCGATCCCTGATGAACTGAGCAAAGCTTGGGACAACTGCAGAAAAACAGTGGCATCAGAAACAAGGCTATTGTGACCTGCTGAGAAACTTACTGACTGCTGTCAGAGCATTAATCAAAACAGCTGAGAGCCAGAGGGTCACCACCAGACTGGTATACCTTCATCAAATTTAGTTCCCTTTCGCAGCTTGTCCCTTTTTCCACTAAAATTCACCAGCAAGTACCATGCGCCTTCCACCACAAGGACAGGCAGGCGGCCACCAGGGCCTTTATGTCTCTTTGGAGAACTGCTCCTGAGAAATACTGTCCTCTTTAGCACTGGGACCACTCAAAATTTAATGTGATGGCCTCTGTTAGGAGTCTCTACCTGAAACCAGGACTGTGTGCCAATAGGGTTTTTTTCCAAACGCGTTTGTGTGTGTCTCACTACGTGCTTGGCTTTACCTGAGCTGCTTTATCAGATGCCAAGGCAGTCTTTAGCGAAAGGCACATCTAAAACATCCTGAATCCAAGAGAAGGAAAATGAGCAAAAATTTTTTTCTGCAAAATGAAAGCATTATCCTGGATGACCATGAGAATGACTAATGTCTAGTCTAAAACCCTGCCAGCCTCCACGCCAACAAATAATCCAACTTAGATACATCATTCCATTTTGCTTCCCATCCCTCCTAGACTTCATGGAAATCTATGAGCACTAAGCTTTTGCATTTAAACACTAACTTTCTCATGTGGCAAATCCTTTCATGGTTTTTCAGTTTTGCTATCTTTTTTTTTTTTTTTTTTACATGATCAAATCATCACAGCTCCCTGCTCCACTACCACAGTGAAGTAACCATCAGTATTAATTATATCCTGGTTTTAAATGATGTTGTTTAATGTTGGTTTAACAGGTCTGTAGACAGTGGTATCTCATACATTCTCTTCCATTGACTCATGTAGGTACAAAAAAATATAAAAAATTGATCTAGCAAGCCCATCTCTAAGTGTACATTCAGTCCTCAAGCTCTCTGCCATGGCTGCCAATAAGTACTCCAGCCCCTGCCAACTATAGCCATAGTTATGCGATTTGGACAGGAATTTCTCCACTAGAATCTGGATAAAGCCCAATATCTCATTTCACACCGGCCCACAGCCATCAGCTGGTAATGACTTTTGGGCACTGCTCTGACTCAACAAGTTGGGTAATGTAGGAGGTGAAAAGCTCTGTATTCTATTACTCTGTAGTCTGCAGTCCAAATCTTAAGCCATCCTACTCCCAGGGGATGAATAATTAGCAATATTTATCTTATACTGATTTCTGTGCCACAAGTGTGTGATTTATGTGCAGTCTATGCAGTGAAAACACAGATCTTCCACGACTTTGCACAGGTTTTTCAGGAGTAAAAGTCAAGCTTGCTCTTTCCCAAAACAGATACTTCGGGCCACAAACATGTGACATACTTTTATTAAAATATGAAACTATTATACAACACCATGCTAGAGTTTCCTATGCTACACCATAAACTACAGCCTGATGACTTCCCACCAGGCCAGGGTTATACCACCAACAAGATTGTTTTAAGAGAAAGGGAAATAACTAACTGCTAACTCACTGTACTTTACAGTCATCAGATAAAAAGAATTTCCATGGGATATTTTCTGGCAAATAGTCAGCAATGAAAGCACAGCACAGTTAAAGAAGTTGAAATAAATTACACCTCTTAACTCAGCCTGATCTACTGTGGAAAATAGTCAAGAGGTAACAGTAAAACACTTTTTATTGGTGACAATCATATCATGGAGAAGGAAAAACGGATCATGACAGTTTCCCTTTGCTGGATATTCAAGGCTACCATAAAACTCAAGGAAAGTTCAGATGCTGAGACCGGCACATTTTTGATCCAAAGTCACAGTAAACAAAATCTTGCATAAAACCACCACAAAAATGAGAACAATGTGCTTTCCTTTTCAGTACACGACTGTATTGAACTAGTGAGTGTTGTTGAGTCCCAAATGAGGTTTGTATAAAGTTATGTTTGAACACAGTTATGCCCTTATATAAAATCCACTCTAATAAACTGACATGCTAAAAATATTGTAGCATTGTATGGCTTATTGTGTATGATTTGCTTCATTACCCACCTATACTGGATTTCCTCTACACCAAATTCTACATCTGTGTATATAAAAACTTAGAGTGGTTTTGCTTCTGCTCATGATACAAGTAAGTAAGGGTTACCATCCGATGTAATTTTAAACAATCTGTTATGGTAGTTTTCTTAAAAACTGTTTCCATCTTTATTCGTAGAATTGCCACCGAGTGACAATATGCTACATGGATACGGCACTACTTTAAAAAAATATGCTTATTTTTCAGAAATCACTTGTGCATTTGGTTTTAAAGGGATAAGCATGCTTCTGTCACAAAGTCTGTTTAAACCATCTTAATCACACATGACATTATTAGCTAAATTAGTTAAGTTCAGCATGGAATGTAACAAGTTGTGACAAAGCCACAGAGAGAAGACCCTTAAAATTAATACTGACTCATACCATACTACTGACAAGTTAAAAATGCAAAGGCTTCTTTGGTGTCGTAGCCCACGGAAAATACACATGTAAGCTGCTGTCCACCATCACATCACAGCTTGATCGAGTGTTACTTTTTCCTGGTTTCCTCTAATTTCTGCTACCCAAAGTTAATCTTTGACATGATTTTCATTTGGAAGAAAAGCAGAAGTGGTTGGCACATTTTTCATAGCATGAGATAGCATACCAACAGAATAGAAAAAGGCCACAAAAGAAAGACTTCTTTAAAATTTCCAAAGGAAAGTACATGCAAAGTGTTTCTTCCTGCCAGCTTTGACTCAGCAGTCTACCCCTATCCCCTGTAATTCCCCATTAATAAAGAATTTTCCCAACTCTGTTGAATCTCTCCCTTAATTCTGCTTTCTATAATCCTTCGGTTCCATCCATAAATGTTCTATGACAAAGAAAAGCTTTCAGAACATAAGGAAGTTTTTAATATTCACAAAGATTATTGGAAAAGTATTTCACACAATTATCATCTCATTAAAATATCAACATATTTCTTTATTTCTAATCTCTTTTCAAGAGCTACATTTTACACAGCTACCACTATTCCTTTCTGAATTGTGTGTTCTCTTTACCATTCGAAACAAACATCCTGCGCACATATGTGTAAAAGCATGTATGAGGATAACAGGTAATTAAACTGGAACAACGAGGTGCACCTATTTCAGGAATATTAAATTGAGACCCAAGGTCTGACCTGAGAATGGCTGATTCTTCTGATTTCATCCCCAGAAGGATCTTGAGTCACAACAAGTATATCACTTGGGGGGGGAAAAAACAAAACAAAACAGAGGAGGTGCAGCTAGATCAGACCTCTTCTGATCTCCCCAGAGTGTTAGTATTTAAAGTATCACAAAATAATTAGCAAGGGGTATTTATTTCAAAGACACACTAGCCTAGCTTTGTGTGAAAACATACAGAAATCTAAGTTTTCTATGGTGGCATTACTTTATATATCGCTTCACACTGAGTGCCTACATTCTCTTTACAAGACAGCTTCAGATAGAAAATAAGCTACTGAATATGTACAGTATACAAAGGCACATTAAAGGATAGTTTCATGTCTTACCCAACTATATTATTTCTTACCACAGAAAAGCAAATGAACTATTTCAGAGCAATTGCTGAAGCAGTTTCTTTGAACAAGGTTACTTTTATTATCTCTCTCATCACTTTTTTGTACCTGAGCTTTTTCATCTCTTCCTCAAGAGCATCTTGGAAAAACGTCTAGTTTAATGCAATCAAAATGCAGGAAACTATGCCAGCCAAAGCTCATCTGTAAAACCCCATCTCCCATCCATGAGCATCAAAACCAAGGAATGGGAACTCAAGTACAAAGACATGAAACAAGCAGTCTGACTATTAAATACAAACAGCAGAGTCTGTGCCCGCTCTTCTTTTAGAAAATGTTTATGTGACACAGGAAGATTGCTGTTAGCATCCAAAGCTAGTTACTTCTGCTTTTAAGCTGCACATCCCCACACATACTGGCAGTTCCAAGCAGCAAACACCAAATGCCATCCTCACAAGATGATGCAAACTTCACTACAAGCAATCCTGGAAACCCTCACAAACACTTGCAACAGGGAAAAAACAAAATACCGACAGGAAGCAATGCAATGTGACTCCATCGCTGCTAAACTAGGCTTTGCTATCCGATCTTTAGGAGAGCATCAAAGACTGCAATGGGCAAGCTGTAGATTTGTACTTGTTATCATTTCAGATGATATTTAGATTGAGGCATTCAAACAATGGCATTTAAAAGAAATAGCAATAGAGAGCTTTGACCCTGCAGCTCTCTTTGATACATTTAATAAATCATCATCACTCCTGTTCCCTTTTCCAATGAAAAGAAACCCAAGAACACCATGTCAGTAGTCAAGACAAAGAAAAGTGCCTGGAAGACAGAAGCATTAGCTAGCCGTTCTCACTATAACATCAAACACTGTACCTGTATATTAAAATATAATTAGCATGCACACACGCCATACTTGCAGAAGACAGTGCCAATAATATTCAGAGGTGCCAGTGCTCTCCCAACTACATTGGGTTTGGCTGTTCATGAGTAGATGTGACATATCCCCAGCTCACCTGAAGAGCTACCTACTTCATAAGTCACTAACTCCTTTCTCAATCCTACTACATCGGAGTTTTTCCCTCTCACTTCTCATAAGAATAAATTAAACAAATTAGGCATTCACAAAACCGAAACTGTCATCAAGCTATCTTATGGCATAAACTTGCTATATTTTAGTGGCTTTTAAAAATTTTATGGCCATACAAAAAAAAACTTTCTTTAAACTTGGTTTATCAATGGCTAATCACAAATGCTTCCCAAATCATGGGGATGATGATGTTTCTTACCAACTCCCCTCCCCGCTTTTCCTCATGTGCCTGTCTATTACCATGGAGGACAGATTATTTAGTGTCTGAAAAAAATCACTACTATATTTTGATAATTTTTCATGGGTGGATGCCACTGGCATTCCTAAATCTCACACGCTTACAGCACACTCAGCAACTAACTGTTGCTGAATAAAGTGCTCAAGGATCTGGAAGATTTTTTTCTTCCTGGAGGCAAATGCCACCCTGCCAGGTCACCAGGCCAAGCAGCGCTTTAAGTAATTGAACAAGTGACAGCATAAATTCTTGCCCTGTTCAGCTGCCAAGGCAGGGAGTGAATTGAGCTGACTGCTGCTACTGTTGGCCTCACCACACACACTGAGCAGGGATTTGAACTGCACGTGTAGAAATCATAAGCAATGAAGAAGACCTTTGTGTTCACACAGAAGGCCTGAGGCACAAATCTTATCTTCTGCAAATGTGGCTGAATGGAACTGAAAGTGTCATTGACTTATTCGCTTTGACAGAAAACAAATAAATCCATTTAAAACAGGAGGAAAGCATCTCTATTGCAAACCAAAATTAATTCCATGCGTGGAACAACAATGATCAATTTTGACCGTAGACATAAACGCTATGGTTTTGATGAAGCGCTGGAGTAGCCTAAAAGCATTTCCCTGTCGGAATACTTCAGAGCATCTGCTAAGCGGGAAGGATGCCCATGCCACCCCTGCCCGATGACACTGCCACAGAACCATCGTCCGGTCCCCGCTGGCAGGCTGCCAGGCTCATCCACCCCCTCCACTGTCCAGAAGAGAAGGACACAGCCCAGCAGCCATCAGCCCCACTGGGTTTGCCTGCTTTCTTTTTTTTCCCCCCAATGTCATAATGGCTACATCTTCATAAACGCACTTCATAAAGCATCTCAATGCCTAAGAAAGAAAAGTGAATTTCAAGGACACTTAAAACTTTTATGCCACATGTTCTTCTTGACCAGAAGTTTTCAAGAGCTGAGTGGCCACTTTTCTCTCCCGAGATTTACTCTACGGACTATGAAGCAAGAAGTAATTCTGGTCAATGTAAAACTGCTTTTTTTTTCAGTACCCAGCCACATACGAGCTGTAATGAAAAGTTTCAGGAGAGAAAAGTACATTTGTTTTTACTATTTGGCTATTTTTCCTATTAACCAGCATTCAAAATGCATAGAGCACATGCAGCATTTTAAGGAGCATTAGACATGCACATGCACTATATATTGCCCAAGTACATTTAAAATTAAATAGAAATGTGTCTAAGGCTAAAACCAGTCCCAGTTTTGTAATTCATCCTCAAAATGCAAACCGAGCATCAAAGTTGGTCTGTTATTGCCAAAACATTTATTTTTAAAGTAACTTCAAACCCAAAGATTAATATAAAAGCACATTTCAAGAGAAAAAAGAAACATCCTTTTAAATTAGTTGTCCAGCTGAGTACCAATTACCAGGACTTCTAAAAACTTTTTTTTTTTTTTTTTAAAATCCTGTCTCACCAAAAACACAGAACAGGAAATATCTTGTTTTAGCTGCAGTGTTTTCCCTGTAAATCCAGCATCTCTCTTCTTAAACTAACCAAAGTGCACACCTAAAGGTTTGGAGCAGACGTGTGACACCATACAAACTCCGACCCACAGTCCAAGAGAATGAGTAAGAAAACTGCAGGACATCTAATCTCTCCCCTGACACAAGAATCAAAGCTTCCAAGACCAAGACAGCATGCGTCACAGGCAGCCAGCTCCCTGCTGCCCCGCAGGACAGCCCCGCATCCATCCAGCACCCCAAGGATGCTGCTTTTTTTTCAGTCATGTGTTTCCCTCTTTGTCCATTCTGCAAAGCCCGCTGAACCTCAGTCTTGGTTGTTTTTCTATTTTTTTCAGCCTCTTTAATGTTCTGCTCAAACCAGGCAAAAAAGAATGAAAAGAAAATAAAAGAAAGAGAAAAGTTAAAAAGAAGAAAAAGGGGAAAAAAGGGGGAAAAGGGCATGTGCCTGGTGAACTGCAGAGCTAAGCCTGCTACTTACACTGGGTTTCGGCGGGGTTGCTCCATCCCTACCAGATTCCCTGCAGATGAGAGTCATGTGAGGAGGCTGAGGGTGGCTCAGGGGGCTCCACTAAGCAAACACAGCACCGTACGCTGGGCTAATCCTGCACCTGTGGCATGTTATTCAGCAGTGAAGAAATGTAGTCCAGACTGCCTCTGCCTAATACGGCTCAGCTGTTTTTCTCTGTGCTCCCTTTGATTGTAAGCTGGCAAACAATATTATTTCAGCCAGGCGCAGAGCAATATTTAGGCTGCATAGGATATGACAGTAGAAAGGTGGAAGGAAAAAGAAAATCCTGGAATTACAAATAAAATAAAGATTCTGAGCAATACAGAATTTGTAACTATTTCCAGATGGTTGACAGCGGCTTCCAAGGTCACGATGTGAAATGCACACTGGAGCTGGAGCCCTCTGCTTCCCACCCGCTTTAAAGTGGGTCTACCTGTAGGCTTGCTCTACTTTTATAACGAAAAGAAAAAATGCCAATGGAGAACAGATTGTTAAAAGAGAATGCCTACAACCAGCAATTCTTTCAGAGACAGGGCCATCAAAAAGGTCATGAAGTTGCTACAGAAATACATAGCTTTTATCACAGCATGTCACAAAGATAGGAAACTTGGCAAAAACTATTTACAAAGGGCAGCAAAATTTGGTTTCATAATGGAAAGATAGCAAAAATTTGTGATAGAACAGTTGAGAGTAATTCATTTGATACTGGTCTTCAAGTTGACTAACCACTGTTAAAAATCCCCTGTAATTGTGTTCTGCAAAAATATATAACGAAAGAATTTAAAAAAACCCAAAACCCAAACCCATATATTATTATTTCACATCCTCGAAATAATTTAGTTATCTTGTAACTGTAATGCAAGGAAAAGTAATCTGGTAATTCATGTTTATTCCAGATAGCATGGACCTTTAATATATCATACCCCACTTCATTTAACACATAACATCTATTATTTCCATGCTAGTATGTAACTGTTAGAGATGACCTATAGATACTGTTACTAATCAGATCTGATACTAGCTATAAACATCAGACATTGCAGTCAGAACATGCTCACAGCATGTAGAGATGAAATGCTTTTCTCTACAAAACGATACTTCAGTTTCTGCTCCATCACTACCTAATCTAATTCCAAGTTGGAGACTCCTAGTGAAAATAAGATACCTGCACATTCAGAACTATGTATCCAGTCTCGTGTTGGAAGGTTTGTTACTGCTGCTACCCCTAGCAATAGGACTTCTTCCAAAGAAGTAAGAGCTATATTCCTGTGAGAAAATGCACAAAGCTAATCTGAAACTATATGAAGTTTCAACTGATTTCATAAAGAAAGGCTGACTTTTCAGGATGCTGAGTGAAACCGGTATGATTTCTAGCTGCAATAACCAAAGGCAGGTATAGGGATACTGGATTTGATCTACAGAGAAGGTAAGAAACAAGACTTCATACAACATAAAAATAAAAAAGTTTCCTCCAATTTCCTCTCTCAAAAAATAGCCTGTGTTGTCTTTGTAAGTACTTCCTTTTTGCTTTTTTTTTTTTTTTGAGCCTTACACAGCTTTTTTAAAGCTATTTGATGCTAACAGAGACAACAGTCGAATTTTTCCTTGTCCGAATGGTTTGGTCTCTTGCTGCTGCAACCCTCCTTTAGAGAGCCACTGGTACATGCTAACAAGACCACGTGTGCCACATGAAAACGATACCTGACATGCAATCTTCTGCCAACACAATGTTGTACACAGCCTGGCTAGAAACTGCTTGAACTGCGCTGCAGTACTCCTGGAAGCCATCATATCGTATTCTTCTTTATCTCTCCGAGGGCATCCTGATGATTCCACTTTGTGTCTCCTGTAGTCCATTCATGGGAACATCCAATAAGAACACCTTACAATGCTGTAAGCAGCATTTTGATTTCGCTTTGTATAGCGTGGCCTTTGCACTGTATGTGGTGTTTCCCAGACTGTGCGCTGCGCCAGCCTCCTATTCTCCAGCCAATACAAAGCTCAAAACCTGCTTTTGAGGTAATGTGAAAGCTCAGGAAAACAATGAAAAACATGGAAACTGAAGCATAAACAAGACGGATACAAGTTTCTTTAAGTAGGAACAACTTTCCTATACAGTTCCTTTTACAACTGGTCACCCACCTAAATGTTTACATTTAACTAGTTTTTCAAAACAGTGGACTAGATGACTGTGGAGACATAGGAATTAGGTACAGAGACTGCTTTGTGTACCACTAGTTGAATTCTTAAAAAATTCCTGGCTGAAATTCTTCAAAGGCAATATCCGTCTTGCAACACCTATGTTTGCAATTTCCAGTAAATACTCTTCTTGCAAGTTAAAAAAATCTCAGGTAAAAGATTGTATAAACAAGTTGACAGAAGTTTAGAATTGTATTAATACCTGAGGCCACAAGGCATTGGTGCTCCCCATGTTATTTAAATTTCATGGATAAACAGGCAACTTTTGTTCCCATATAGCATTTCTCGTGAGTAGTGAATCTTCCTTCCTTTTTTCTCTTTCTCTTTTTCTCTTCCTTCCTTCCTTCCCTCCCTCCCTCCCTCTCTTCCTGAAGCATGCACTTTACCATGTTACAAAGGAAGGCCTACCACTGGCCATTCAGGAACCAAGCCAAAAGACTTGTCACGAAAATACAAAATAGGCATCTTCCTTTCATTAATACATTAAAATATCATTAAAAAAAAAAAAAGCCCTAGGATAAAATGCAGTAATTGCCAGCTGCCTAATTATTTTCTCATCCACTTCCAGCCCTCAACACAATGCCTCTGTTAGGCTGGCTGCCAGTGATGTTTGGAACATTAAAAATATCCCAAATTTCTGCAGAGATTTCACGTTGTAAAGTGCGCTCTGATAGACAAAACTGAAGCAAATACAAGAGTAAACAGACATTATTTACTTTAAATGATGAAGGAAGTAAGACTCCTATGTGCTGTCAACTCACCCTTGGGTTTGTAGCAATAGTTGTAGAAGAACAATTCAGTGACAGGAGGTTAGAGGTGGCTGAGGACAAATTTCTGTTCCCAATTAACACTACTGAGCCATGAAAGCCTTGTCTACTAGGCGCCACCACATACAAACTATCCTCCCACTGCACAGGGCCCTTGCTCTCTGCAGAGTTCAGTGTCTCCTGACTTGCTCAACAGTGTAAGCAGAAGGATCATTAGTTATGACTGGTAGAGTCTAGGAGATAATGTTGACTCATTTCAGGAACTGTTAAGCTATAAACACTGCTCTGAAAGCCATTTATCTGCATTTTAAGATAAACAGAGAAGCTACTCAATTAAGTAGATTGCAAGAAATATGCTACAAATGCCAAAGCAAGCGACTTTTAAATTCCAAAAAGGAAAATCCATGCATTTAATAAGCAAATATACCACAAAATTACTGACATGGAAGTACATAAGCAGCACAGCTTAATCACTCTGTGATGTCTGATAAACACAAATCAAAATGTAATTACAAAACAGTTAATTCCACATGATGACATCACATACACTTACAATTTGCAAGTTACAACCACAGATACCGGTTCTAAAGTTACCAAGTGGCGATCCTTGTAGACCAGTATTTGCAGTTTATCTCCACATCGTTACAATTTGATAATGAGATGCTATCCCAGACCTCTGCAAATGAGATAAACATGGAAGCTGCTGTGCCCAAATCTGCACTTGCTACACAAAGCATTCTTACTGAGATAAGCAAAAGAGTATGAAATTGCTTTCTCAAGTCTTGCCAACTAACCAGATTTTTTAACTGAATACTATTCATCTATTTGGACATATCTCTGAGATCTTTAAGATGGTAGTTTAATAAAATTAAAAGAAAAAAAAAAAACCCAATCCCAAACCACTAAAAAGCATACCCACAAAATAGTTTCCAGTATCCTTTAGAGAGATGTAAAATACAAAGCTTTCTAAGCTTTAAGAAAAAGATGGATATTTGGGGGTGTTTTTTTTGTAGTCACCAAAATTAAAAACCCGATCTTTCCTCGCACTTCCAGATGCCAGAGCTTTTCAAGCCTGCTCTGAGGTCAGACAGGGAACATGCAGGTGCACCGCGCATCAGCAGCCGAAAGCTTGCAAGGTTGCGCTGGAATCTGATCCAGGCCCCCCTGCCCCACATTCCTGCAGGCATTATAAACGCTCCCTGAAGGAATATTACCCTAATGCGGGCTAATTTTCCACAAACAGCCTCAGCCTCATTAAACTACTTCTTTATCAGCATTGTTCAAAGCTGTTTTTCTGGTAATATTGAACTCCCTTTATGCCCTTCTAAAAGGAGAAGAAACCTCTTTTATGTTCTCTCCGGTATCACTTCTTCTATTCAGGCCCACTGGCACTACACAATAGATTCAATAAAAATATTTGGTTTCATCATATGGTAGTCATGTCCTAAAGACTATGACACAGAGATTAAGAGAGAGAGAGAGGTTCTGTTCCCATAAATAGAGAGACCCCTCTCCAAACAGGATTTGATAAACTTATACAGGTGACTCATCTCAGTTAGCAGGCAAGCCCAAGAGAATTAAGAGGACAATATTCCTAAAGCAGGTGTTTCCCTGGGCCGACAATACTTCACACTCCTGACATGGCCTTATACCCTTCCCTAGACAAATCCTTTTGACTTCAGCGGGATCACACAGACTCTGTTCTCTTAACATGAACAGCCATCACAGTTAAAACGGTTTAAAAAACCAACGTGCTTTCACCTGCCTTTATCATGGAGCAAAAAAAGAGCACCAGTCTGTGTTCAAGCACCCTGTGAGGCAGCATAGCATGAAAGGGAGGTTGTAACACACAGAAACCAGAAATAGATTCTCTTCCCAAAGTGACAGCTACCTGTGTGCCCTTATCTCAGATGCACATTGCCATCTGCAAATCACTGTCGTGAACAATAATGATCTTCTAAAAGCTTTACTGGTTTTCAAATGAAAATTGTTATTACATGGCTGGCACAGGAATACCACCTGCTGGCACTCCTCCTTCTCCGGCTCCATCCAGGTCGTCTTGAATGGCCTCAAACTCCAAATACAGCTCTGGATAACAACACAGAAAGGAGACACAGCCAAAGGATAACTTCCTACCCTAACCACATGCTCTAATAACAATCCTGAAATAATAAAACCTGTTGTGCCATAACTCGCTTGTTCAAAGGAAATGAGCAGACCAAGCAGTGCTGTATTTCCCAGTGATTCTTTTGCCTGTTGTTCAACGTACAAACACCCAAGTGAGATTTCTAGGAATAACAACACTGGGAAAAGAAAATGTGAGCAAAAACACTGGGAGAAGGCAAGCTGTGCACCCACAGTTTCCTGTGTGCTGGCAGGGATGTTTTTCTTAAGTAAATAAACAATAAACTAACAAAAAAAAAAATTCATGTTTTGTATCTAAATATATGTGTGTACAAACAAGAAATATGTAACTAAATAACCGGTGAGGGCTCTGAATTGGAGGAACAGAGTTAGTTGCACTGAATAAGCCACTGTGAAAATGAAATTACTTGAAAATTGCTACTATCAATACGATAATGTCAATATAAGCAACGTTAGAATGAAAGCTATGATCCTCACAGCCACCCTTCACACACACACACACACACACACACACACACACACACTGAGCTCAAGTTTGTGGTGTAACCCTGTGATTGGATGCATCTAACTTTAAAAAAAATCCCAACTTAAATAAAACTTGCTGTAAGAAACAAGCCAAAGCAACTGCCCTGCACTAGAAACTGACTGTTCCACCCTCCGGACAGCTCAGTTACAGACCATGATGCAGAGACACACAATGTGCATGGACGGGCAACATGTAATTCTGGGTAGCGCATGTGCTCTGACATCCACGTGGTGATAAACACCACAAGAATGAGTGCTTATGCCCTCCCTACCTTGCTGAAAAAAGAAATCTAAGTATCATGTTTCACACCATTTATAAACAAAAATAAAGCAATGTTTCCCAAAATTCCCCCCCCCAGCTGCCTCACTTACCTTCTCTCTTACCTTATCTCTCTTCCAGCCCCTCACTCCTCATGCTTTCCAATGATGCTTTTTCAAGCTCACTGGTATTTTTCCCCTTTTCCTCTCATTTTCTCCCCACTTTATGAACAGTTTATGTCAAAACCCTCCTTGGCCTTTGTGCACCTGCCCCAAATTCACATCCTTTTAAAAGCACACAGAATATGGACTCCCAATCCCAAACCAGGCAATGCTTCCTCCCAACCGGCACATACCTGCGCGTATAGCCACTCACTCCCTCTCCAGTGGGATGGGGAAGAGAATTGGGTGGGAAACAAAAGGTAAAAAGTCAAGGGTTGAGATAAAGACAGTTTAATATTACAGAAAAAGAAGATAATAATAATCATAACAGAATAGACAAAAAACTCTTGCACAACACAACTGCTCACCACCCACAGACCATCAATACCAAGCTAGCTCCCAAGCCACAGTCACAGCCCCCAGCTAGCTTCCCCAAGTTATCCACTGAGCATGACATCATATGGTATGGAATATCCCTGTGGCCAGCTTGGGTTGGCTGTCCTGGCCATGTCCCCCCCCAACCTCTTTTGCACCCCCAGCCTCCTCGATGTTCACAGAATCACAAGGTTGGAAAAGACCTTTGAAGATCATCAAGTCCAACCATTCTCATCCTAAACTAAACCATATCCCTAAGTACCTCATCTACCCTTTTTCTGAACACATCCAGGGAAGGTGACTCAACCACCTCCCTGGGCAGCCTGTTCCAGGGAGGTGGTTGAGTCACCTTCCCTGGATGTTGGGTCAGTGTGAGAAGCTGAAAAGCCTTTGAACTTAGTGTAAACGTTGCCTAGCTACAACTAAGACATCAGATGTATTTTGGTTATTACCAAAAAGTTATCAACATTATTCTCATCCTAAATCCAAAATACAGCACTAAAACCACTATGAGGAAGAAAATTAGTTCTATCCCAATTGAAACCAGGTCAACCTGAACACCCAGTACACCCCTAAAATGACTGCTGTACACTGGGGCAAAGGCAAGAGGAGCACCGTTACCTCTGAGAAATAAAAGCAACCTGGAGAGAAGCAACAACCTTCTGACATGCCACGTTGCTTGCCAAGTCACTAGCTGACATGACCAGCTGCTTCTTGTCATCGATCAAGTTTTTTTGGTTTTTTGGGGGTTAGTATGCTTTTTAGAGAAGACAGATAACAGAACAGAGGCTGACATTTACTTATTTCAACTGAGATCCCATCTGAAGTTCACCAAGCTTCCATTAGCCCATCAAAATTGAATTAGTAACCTTGACTTCAGGAAAGTCAATAAGAACTTGCAACTAATGTCAAAAAATTACAACAGCATGGGACTTCCAGAGATCTCACAAGAAATTGCAAGGAAGTGGTTATGCTCAGCAATATGAATTTAAAAATTCAATATTATTTTTTTCTTTTTCTTTTATTCTTTTTAGCTCTTTTAAAGAGATAGGCATTGTCATCCAGCAAGTTTCATTTCTTTCAACTCCAGTCAATCTCTAAAAATACTCCAAGTTATAAGAACAAAGGCCCTATAGCAAATATGTGTTTCAAGCTGAGATGCTGTGTAATTTCAGAGAGAAAGAAAAATATTTTCCCAAGCTTTCAACTTTTCATTTGTATAAAATAGTTTATTTTATAGCTAGGTAAAGATGTAAAATTAAACTTCTTCATTAGCGTAATGTACTGTAACTCACTATAAATACTGTTAACATAACTAAATGCATGAATTGTGCAACATTTTCCATCAGAATATGTAAGGGAACAGATGCCAAATATAGAGTAAAAAAATATAAGTCAGCTTTCTTCTATAAAATAGCAGAATTCTTAAAGAATGTGTTGGTGGTCAAGTCTCTGACAAATAAGAGGTTGTTTCTGGGCTACACAGCCCAACTATTGGTCTAATCAACTTTAACTAAGGGATAAGAAAAAGTATTTGGATACTCTGTAAATAAGCGGAGGGAGTATTCTTTTCTTATAAAGTCATCTGAAATTACTCCCTCCCAACTTGTATTTCTTACTGTTGTTCTTTTATGGCACCACTGCTAAGCTAATTCCCTACTCATTTCTGCAATAAAGGAATGATTATCTAAGGCCCTTTCCTGGGTGGGGACCATACTGGATAAAACCATCAGTATCACTGAGTTGCAGCCAGATGGAGAAGGAAAAGGGTCAACCCAGTTTTTAAGGAGAGGTGTGATGACTACAGACATGCTTTCATCCATGCAATAATTTATATTTCTGTGCCGCTTTCCTTTCCAAAGTAGCTCCCCCTGATCTGTAGGTGGACAGAAGTACCACCTCTGTGAGCTGAAGAACCAGGCTCATCTCCATGCCCAGGCTGTGGAAAAATCCTTCAAAACAGGCCAGCTGATTTGCCCCAAGACAGAGTTCACAGTTTTTGTCCTAAGTTACCACCATGACCAAGGAAACACAATTAAAAGACTAAGCAATATATTCACTAGAAAATTGGTGTAAATGCTTAAGTATGTGTAACATCGGATAATACGTCAGTTTTAATAATTTTCTTTTGTAAAATATGCCATAGTTGGGTTATAAGCAATCATCTTCTTCATAATTATTTGCCTGCAATACTGCACGTCCAAGTCCACATATCCACAATGCCTGTGTTGTTCACCAAAAAAAAAAGACAAGTAACACCAAAACCCAAGAATGCCAATCGGGAATTCAGTCCCAATGGTGACCTAGGTTTGCCAAACTGATAGTAAGCTAGAGCTGTAGGGGGGTGGGAGGTAGGGGGTGGAGGACTGTCACGGGTACTCTCTGCTTTATTTTGGAAGTTGGGTTAAAATTGAAGTTTAAAAGCCTGATTCTTAACATGTGAAAAAAACGAAGCTCAACATCAAGTCTAAATATTGTGGTAAGCTGTGCTTACTTCTGGACTACGTATTGCCCACCTAACCTCAAAACAAGCAAGGACAAACCTTTTCATAATTACTTGAAAGAATGAGGTTGATAAATTTATGTTCAAAAAATGTCCAGAGTATGCTCTGAGAGAGAAAAAAAATTGCTAATTTGTACAACCAACTATATAGTTTTGTTACCCAGCAGCAGAATTTCTTACATGAAAACAAACACCATAAATCAACAAACCTGGGAAGTTACGCTTAAATAAGGGAATCAGCCATGAAAAACTATTTGAAAAAGGAAGAGTTAATACAAAAATAACTGAATTAGCACTTTATAATTTATTCTACATCCTGTTGGCTGCAGTTGCAGTAGGATGTGATACGCTCAGGATAAAAACAACCATTCTTCAGTTTTTATCCTCAACACCATGGTTGACATGAATTATTATATTGAGTGGATTCAGTTCCAAAGCTATGTCTATGTTTCTGGAGAGAATCAGCGATTTCTGCAAACTGTACACCTCTAATAAAGGATGTGTTCTCAAAACTTCACCCTTTTAAAAATCCCGAAGCTAGAGAAAGAAATCCTGGATTTACTACAAGCATTGTTAGCTTTGCCATCACCTGCAATAGGTTTAGGATTTCAAGCCAAGATGTCTTATGTGCAGAATGCCTCTTGCTTTCTGACAGTTAGAGTAAGTCAATTAAAAGATTTACGTACTGAAGGAATTCCCTTGTTTCTCACCTAGACCTTAGTTCCCACTGAAAATAAACCAAGTTGTGATGTTAAAAATGAAGGTGAAGCCAAGCCCCAGCCCCATGCTCTGCAACAGATTTACAGGGTCTCTTTTGGATTTCACATTCATTGTTCTGCGGCCCGTGAAATTCTAGGGAGCCTTGGGAAGAAGTCAAAACTCTTGACTTTAAAACCTCACACCCATTCAGAAAGAGATTATTAGGAACAACAGTGTTCTAGCATCGTATTTCTGGTTCCCTTCACTAGTATAAAATGTTTTCAGATTCAGCAATAATATTAATCAAGTGTTTTAAGACCACCTTTTCCTTTCCCCACAAAATTGCTCCTTCTTAGCATTCTCAGGAGGTTTGGTTGCTGCCAAAGGCAAATGCAGTTTTTGCCCGTAACAATGGTGGCAAAGTGGGGCTCAGCACACTTCTAGCAAGGACCAGATGTACTTTATATAGATCATTGCATTAGAATAGCTCAAACCAAAATACTGCCAAATTAAAATAAACCATGGTTTTCAGACATGATTACAAGAAACCAGGATAATCAAATTACTCTGCACGTTTCATTTCTTACACAAGTCTGAGAAGTCCAATGAAACAGATTCTTTCTTTTTTTCCCCCGGTATGTTTCTTTTAGAGACCTTTCAAACTAACCACAAGTCATGCATCTCAGAGAGATGTGTTGAGAACTGGGGAGAACTTTTTATAAAACAGATGCATGAGAAAACATGCCTTAGAAACATCCTTTCCCCCAACTCCCAAGAATTTGTCTTCCCTTATTTTTCTGTGTGCTACATCTATTGCTTACTTCGTCCCACAGCAAACACAAAAATGTCCTGACAGTGTCTCCTTTCCAGCCCTGCCACCCTCTCCAAGAGAACGTCATCTCAATACTTCTTCCAACTTACCTGAGCAAAGGATCACTAAACTCAAACTACAGCAATGGACTGTTTGACAGGGACAACCTTTCCTCAGTAAAGCCAGTCCTGAGATTTTAAGAGGCTTCACCTCAGTAAAAGCTTTCCAGGATTTCACTCAAGGAGAAGAGATGCAGGACAATGCACTCGAGCAATTAGCCCTGCTTACAAACTTCTCAACTCCCCTCAGCAATTAGGATATGGATAAAGGACTCCCCCTTCCACAATGACCCCCAACTAGGGAGCTCTTCTTGCCAAAAGAAACATCCCTTTCAAAATTCCACAGCCAGCAGGGATGTGCAGGTGCTTCCACCATCCTAATATTCTAGGCCACTGGTTGAAGGACCACGTCATCTTACAGTCCCAATGCACATGTGCTGGGACTTCCCTAAACTGCCAGAATTATCGTTAAAAAACAAACAAACAAAAAAGCAACTGAACAATTGAAATCTAAACTGAATTAATCCCCAAAGATCAGATTTGTAACTGATTTAAGCTGTAAACAAAGCAAAAATTGGAGGTTGGTGGATTTAGGGTAGGTGTCCTCTCAGTTTAGCTGTCAAAATCTAGTCACAGAAGTTTCCTCCCACATAACTCAGACATGTATTTCAGATATAAAGAATCGTTTTCTGGACCCACCTTTCAAAAATATCTAAATACTGCTAAAGCATTTTTCACTCTCCTTTGGCTAGGGACATTGAGCAGAGTCTCTTTACTTTTAGGCAGTAAAGGAGACATGGCAGACATTATACTCCCATGGTTTTTGCATTTTGTGGTTCATGAAGGTGTGAACTGGAAACAAATGACTCCTTTCCTGCTTGCGCTTCCCAAAGAACCACAGGACACACTATCTGAAATGCTCAAACCTCATGTACTGTTTTGATGCCTGTTGCTAAAACCAGATGGAGTGATGCTCTTTGGCCAGCTGTAGTCCACAGGACATCAGTGGAAATCTCTCACCATGAGAAGCTGTCAAAAGCACAACCTCTCCATCCTCCCATTCCAGAGGCATGTGTTTTTGTCTGTGGCAGACTTGTTCACTTCAACTAGCAACTCCATGACACAACCCAGAGGCTGAAGGAGATATAAACTATTTACCCTGCCTCCACGTACGTTATTTTTGCAAGCCAGCAGGTCAGGTTCCCTGGGCCGTGTTTGTTTATAAGGCAAGTATTCCCTGCTCCCGCGGAGCGCTCGTCGAAGGAGACGCCTGGGAGTTTCTGTTTGGAAAAAACACTTAGTGATCTGCATTTCTGGCATGGGAGATGCATTGTTTAACTTGAAAATAGCTTCGAAAAGCAGTACAGGCAAGTGCATTTTCCCTGAAGAACTTCGTGTCACCAATGATGTTCCCATATGCGTACGAGGAAAAGCCACAGATACAGACAAGTTTGTATAGAAATATTAAGGTACTTTGTAAAACATTCAGGTAAAATGACCTGTTTTCACACAAATGGTGGGTGTTATATATACACCTTTCAACTCTACCTCCATCATACTTCTCCCTACTTGGTCTTTCTGTTTGGCTGTGGGGGGGAGGGGGCTGGGGGGTGTCTGTTTTGTTTTGTTTGTGGTTTTGTTGTGGTGGTTTTTGTTGGTTTTGTTTTTGTTTTTTTTTTTAAATAAGTAAAACAGGGTTTCCCAAATCTGGAAATAAATACATTAGGAATTTTCGATTCTGGTGAGTGAGCAAAAAATAAAAATTGCAAATAAGCTTAACAAAGCTTCAGAAGCCTCCTCTGATAATGTCCCAGCCAACTTGTAAATGACATTTTGAACACAGACTGTTCAGCCCAAAGGATTTTGTTTCTTTACTAGATTATTTACTGCTTCTTGAAATCATTGTGTCTTTTTTGGGTTTGTTGCTTAGAGCTCGGTCAACGTTTACACAGAAATGTTATCCTGAAAGAAAAATATTTACATTTTACTGAGAATGAGTTGTACTAATTTTCAAAAATCCTACTTTTATTTAGTTGAAACTGTTATTCAAGTATATTTCAAATTTGTTAATACTTTGTGCATAAACCCAAACATTTTTCTGTCTATCTGTATTGTCTTCCACTTTTTAACTGTCTTAACTTTTTCAATCCATTCTACCAACCATATCTTCCAGTCTTCTAGGAGACAAACTAAAGACAATGATGAAAAAGTTAATTAAGAATTTCCTACTGTACCTATGAATTTTAATAGGATTTTACAGTCATGTATTAGACTGAAAAAAAACACAAGATAAAGCTAAATAAAAGTTTCTTCTTTTTTTCAGAAGTAGAAATGCTAGGATATGGACAGAAAATTCACAGGAAGTCACTGTAGCTACTTGATGCCATAATAATGAGATACTCACTTAAATATCAAGTTATGATTAAAATCTAAAAAAGCCCCATTTAGATGCAAAACTAAAGTGACATAATAGATCCTAGTTAGAGCAAGTCAGCATTCTACCATCCTCTCTGTATTCAATAGTTTGTCACAGTAAACAGTGTACCACTGGGAAATACCCTTATTTTACAAATTCACATCAAAAGTTTGGTCTCAAAAAGATGCCAGTGATTCATTTGGAAGTATTCTTTGGTTTTAATAAGGCTTAATGCAAATCACACTCTTTTATTATTATGTAAGCAGAGCACAGCTCCACATCGATGGTTGAATCTCAAAGGTGAAACATAGATTTCCACACAGCTGGGGCCAGCTCTGCAGCATAGAAAGTACCATGGAGGACACCCCAAATATTTCCCATGGAATCAGGGAAAAGTGGCATTTTGAGGGGGAGGGAAATACTCTCTTGTAGCTCTCCTTTGGTGACAAACCCCATGGTCAATAACTCAAGTCTTTTCAATACATCTTACCGCGTGAAGGTTGACTTTGCCTCTTTCCATTTACTTATTAAGAGATGGAAAGGAGGAGAGAAAGTGGAGAAAGAGAAAAGATAAGTCGCTTGCACAAAATGCAGGTGGGCTGAAAAAGAAAAAGTCAGGCTTGCTAAGAATCTCATTGTCTCCTCTCTCAGTGCTGGCAGTTGCAGGGCACACTGCTGCATGCACTGTGCACACTTCTTAGGGCAGCCCATTTTCATTTCCAGCACAGCTTTAAACCAATATAAATTTTTCATTAACATTTTCAGAGTACTAAATACCTTTTCAAGGTTAAAATGTATGAGATATCCAGCACTTCTGTTTTCAACATTTAGTGTTCAAAATGTCAGTCTTACGCTACTTTCTGTGGGATATTTTGATGTTAATACAGAAACAATATTTAGAAAGAGTACATGTAAAGTCTATGGAGCAAATCTTAAATTGCCTCTGATTGCAGTGACTAGTGCTTCAAGACAACCTAAGGGAATTTATAGGTTTACTTTGAACAGTTTAATATATCATTTTTCATAAATGCTTGCTCCTGAAAATGACACCAAATAATGCAAAGCTCTTTATTCTCTCAAGTGATCTGTACTTTGCATTACTTTGTCTTGCTAGGATAAAATTGCCTGAATGTGGCTCCCCACAGAATATGAGAAGGACGAAGCAAATCTTAGCAGAATGAGAGGTGCCAAAAACCACCTACAAAGAAACACCTCTTCATTCACCAGCTTGGACATTTACCCTCATTTATATGACTTTAAATCAAACTTAAAACCTGAAAACAGGGGTTTTTAATGCTCATTATACTAGCATTATAAAGAAAGCTTGCTTACCCTGGAAGTGGTTTTGCTTTTGAAAAGTAATTCTGTCTTTACTTCAACTTCTTGTTGCCAACTGTCCAGACTGTGAAAAAACAAGCAGTGAAGGAGCAGAAAAGAATGGCTCAGGGTTTTGTTTTTTTTTTTCTTTTGGGGGTTAGTTTCAAGTGTTTGGCAGTGGGATTTACTTGCATGCTCTACAGATCAGAGGCAAAACAGCTATTTGAATTCTTTCTTCCTTACCACCTTTCTGTCACCCAGGAGTTCACCTTTATTCATTAACGGAAGGAAGAGATGGCCTATGGAGAGCTGCAATGCACTCAGTCAAAACCCTGCCTTTTGTTTCTCACAATACACTGGGTTTACTTGTGTATGAGGACAAAACCCTGCCCTTCGATGGGATTTTGTACAATAAACACCATCTTTTATCATTTTTAAAAAGTTCAAACAAATGATAATTTGGGGTGAGAAACTTCTGAGTCTAACCAGTTGAGCTTTTAATTGCCATGCATGTCTCTGCTATATCTTTTAAAATGAGACTTCAGTTCTCGTCTTGGTCTCCCACACGCTGACAGAAGTGCAGCCTTTGAGTCCAAAGTCCAGTGACAATTCTCATACGCTGAATAGATGTTGATGGATACATATGTGAACAGACATGTCAAGTGTATAGAAATAGCGAGATACATTACAGGAGGTGCTGAAAATGAAACTCAAAGCCCTGGCATTTCCTTCAGAAGGAATAAAACAACACAGTGATCTTAGTGAGCATTATTGTGGTGAAAGAACCTGATAGTAAAACTGTGTGAAAAACCCTAGACAAATAATCCCTGTTCAGTTAAAATTAGATACACTGCTCAGGCAACACCATTCCCCAGTTCCTGAAAAAACAAAAAGTTTCTCAGTGTTTAATAAGCGTGTTTTGAAGAGTCTTCAAATTCTTTCACAAATCATCAAGGTATTCTGCAACTTTCCAAAGCAATTAACGTGTATACATTGAGACCCGGCTCTTAGAGGAAGCATGAATGTCTTTGCATGGGCAGAGATGAGATATTACATCCCATTTTCTTCTGCATGCTACATGAAGGTGAATACTGCCAACCGAAGTAAAAGACAAGTTTCTGCACTGCTCAGAGAAGTGGCTGGATGGAACAAATTGCATGTATATTTGCCCCACAGTGTTCTGTCCCATCTACTGAACAGTAAACAGCCACCTCAGTCATCCTTCCAAGCAAAATTAGCAAGGGAGCTAATCCCGATTAGGTCTAACATTGCCTGAATCACATTTATTTTCATCCTGGAAAAAACCACCACGGGTCACAGAAGTTAATCCAGCCTGTAAAAACATCTAGAACCAAAAAACCTATTAGCCAAAGGACAAGTCATATGCCCAGTCACCTGACACAAGCCACATGCCCAGTCATAGCAACAATTTAACCACGGCCTTGAAGACCCTTCCTTTCCTCTCCAGCCCTTTCCCTAAGATACTCACCAGCAACAAACCTCTCCTGATGCCTAAAGAAAGATGAACTGCATCCTTGTATAGGAACTGGGTAATTTAAAAGATTAATTTTGCCGAAGAGTTTTAATATAAAGCTCTAAACGAGGGAGAAGCTTCTGTTCACAGAGTCCTTCTGCGGAAGGGGAACAGGGAAAATTAATCAGAAAAAGCTTCCAAGGGAGAAGTCAGTCTGTAAAAGCAAGAGATTCTCTCTAACTGCAATAAGGGCAGCCCAAAGTTGACCCAAGTGAGACCAGGTTTTGTTCCCCTTCAGGCTTGACCAGATGTGGTATTTTGCTGCTCACAAGCCAGCTGGACAAGGAAATCTCATGCTGACAGTCTGCGTATCACCCAAATTAAGGTGTCAGTTGTACTCCAAGATCACTCAACTGAAGAATTATCTCAGCTCATCCAGAAGCATTTCACTGCCAAAAGCCAGAAAGCGAAGTTGCTGGCATGCTCATTTCCTTCTGTGGAAATATGGAAATAGAGAGTATGTCCCAGCACACCTGAATTTTACAGCTGAAATAAAGGAAAACCTAAAACCCTGCTGCTAAACATACTGCCTATAATAAAATTACTGCAAGATCTTTTTTGCAGACCTTTTTTGGGCCATTTTCCAGGATGAAGCAACAGCTGTCTTTGCCAATCTCCTCGCGGGAAAAGAAAATTTTCAAGATGAATTGCTCCAATAGAAAGCAGGAAATTTTTTTTATTTTTCGCTCTGCCAACACTGCCTCTCAAAGTCAAGCTTCTGATCCTGGAGGCACTTCCAAGTATGAATTAATTACAGGTTTGATAATCTGGGTACCTGTTGTTCACAGAGATCAGGAATGGTAAATTTTAAACCTCCTTTTAGTTCCTCAAATTCTGTATAATTAATTTCCCAGTTCTCCAAGGAGGCTAAATGCAGCAATCATTGATGTCTCCTCCCTAAGGTTTCAAGCATAGCAAAAGGAAACCTCAGCTGCAAATTAGGCTTTGGCAGAGGACAAGGGCCCAAAAAACCAGCAACCTTGGTGGGGAAGGAGCTTCCAACTAACTGATGAACCAAAGTAGCAGAGACCATAGTCCAGATTGGTGGGCGCCCTTGCTGAAACCCATGCTACTCAGGATGTCGTCCTTTTTAATTAGGACATTTAACAGACGAATACGGCCAACAACCAGTATTGCCTGTTCTTGTTTAAAGAATAAGCTCTCCACCCAAACAAAGTATTAATGTGTCACTCTGTGTAATAAATACATGGCTTGCTATACAAAGAAGTATAGTTGAATGGCTTTGGCCTTGTCTCGAACTAATTTATTTTAAGTCTATATATAACAAGTTCCTCTGACAATGAATTGTGTAACGTCTACGAGACAAAAAACGGCACACTTTGTTAGCTACAGAAAGACAGGTGGACCGACAGAAACTTCCACTTAGTGCTTTATTGGCTGCCTGCCATGGTTTGAATGGGGGCAATTATGAAAAAATTGAACACATGACTTTAATAAGCTTCAATATGGATCGCTGTCTGGTAGAAACAGAGCATTACAATAAGTTACTCTGGGTCTAGTCTTCGCTGCTAGGAACAAATGTGTTGTTTCAGATGTCAATCACATACTCTCAGTATTATTTGGAAAGGTGAGCGAGAATACTGACACGTGAAATTGCAGATGACAGGAAGCAGCCATGGCACCAATTTCTCCCCACTGCCTGTGAGATAGCAGCCTCCCTCTGTGCCAGCAGGGGAGTGTCTCCCTGAGCACAAAGGGGATGTGGCAGCAGCACCTGACTCCAGGAATGCATAGCAAGGAGCAGCTACCTTTGCTGCGGGGGTCCGGCAGCAGCACCCACCAGCCCACATCTACATCAGGGGCAGTTGCCAATACAGTGTTCTCTCCCCATAGCTTCCAGATAAATGAAACCAATCTTACCAAATATTTAGGATGAACATATCTTGATGCAAAGATGTCCCTCCCAAGTTTTACAGTTCAAGCTACCACCTCTGTCTGGCATTTGAGGAAGCTATGAATAAGACAGTGGTGTGTCACTTCACACTACCCACGAGGCTGGGGAGGCAACGCTGCTGTCCCAGCTCCCCATACAAACTCTTCCCATCCCCTAGCAGCACAAGCTCCCAGTTTCCCCTCAGTCTCCCACCCCCACTCCCATCTTCCACCTCCAGGTCCCTCCCTGCCAGCACCAAGGATGCACCAGTGCATCATGCTTATAGTGCTACAATGTCTTGGGTCAGCTCTGCACTACCTCACACACATTTTTTACTATGTCCATACATACATTCATTCAAATATAACACGCAGCATAACCATTTAGTAACAAAGATGCACTCAAATGGTCATATCTAGTAGTACATTGCAGTGCTGAAGACTCATGTTTTCAGTCATATATCACCTGTGACAAGACTGCTAAAGCAATTGCAGATTATTTCACCTCCCTTCAAAAATCAAAAACATGCCCAAAAAAAGAAAATAGAAATTGCCATTCCCTTCAATGAGACATTTCAGAGGGCTGCATCACCTTGGGAGGGGAAAATAAGAGGAAGATGAGTATTTTTCAATGGCTTTTCCCTTAGTAGGACCATGCTACCAGAAACATTTTAAAGGCTTAGGACGTTCAGCTACATTAGAAATGATCCTCTCACTGAAAGTTTCTGTTTTTCTGAACACCCACTGCTTCTGCCTATGCTGTTCTTGCCTGCTTTGGTCATCCTCCTTCACATGTGTTTGAGAAGAACTGTGCATAAGAACCATATCCTCTTATGTCTCCAGGATACTTTTTCTCAAACCATCTGAACAGATAACTTACAATAATCATACACAATATAAAGAAACTATTGCCATCACTTAGTCACCACAAAGTGATGTTAGAAAAGGTAATTTTTATTTTCACAGGTTTTATGTATTCTCAACTGTTGCCCCAGAAATAATTATATTACTGTAATTTCAACCTGACCCCAAACTACTTCGTCTGTAAAACCAGCAACAATTATTAACAATAGGAAGAACACGCACTGATGACAAATCCATGTGAGACCTTTCTGACACACCATAAATTCAGTAAGGACAAGTCCAAACAATGTCATAATCTGCCACACAAAGTCATAATCTGCCACACAAATACAACACAGAGAACAACTGGTTAGTCAATAATCTGCAGCATCAGACAGCAGGTCATCAGCAAGTCATCAGCATAATACTTTATGAGAAAGCAGTTACCATATCATAGAATCATAGAATGTGTTAGGTTGGAAGGGACCTTTAATGGTCATGTAGTAAAACCCCCCAGCAGTATTGGGGGGAGGTTATATCAGGAGGTATCTATAGGCTGTTCTGCATATGAGCAGAGAAACAAGCCTCCTGCTCAGGGCTGGGAAACCTCATCGGGAGCAGCGTCGTGTTTTGGAAAGCATCACTCCCACAGGACAAGAACTTGTGAAAAAAAGTCCAGAAAGTCGGAACAAGCTCCCTCACAAATTTGAAAACAATGAATCATGAGGAAAGATTAAAATGACAAGGTTTGTTTAGTCTAGAGACAAGGGCCACACGGCAACAGCTCCAAAGTAAGTAAAAGGTCTCTGCAAAGAGAGAGGAGATGCACTCTTGCTCCACATGTGCTCTCACTGGATGGGAAAGGCCGAAATTTTTCTCGGACATTCAGAAAATCAGCTTTTCTTCAAAAGCCTGACTAAGAATGAAAACTGACTGTCTACAGAGGAACAAGAATACACCTCTCTTCCAAAAGGTTTAAAAAGCAATTAGACACACAGTTGTCAGAAACGGCTTAGGTACAGTTCTACGTGGCTGCAGGTGGAAGGACAGCCTTGGAAATTCAAACTTCTTGCTAGACTTACCTGCTCTCATTCTTTACAAATTTAGCACAAAATGCAATTTTGACTCATTCAAAAATTGAATCTAAACCTCTTAATTTTTAATATATAAAAACTGTTTTAATGTACTTCCACTTTATTTCATAACACTGAAATCGTATCTTGGCCTAATGTACAAAAGATGAAATAATCTAAACCTAAAACATTTCAAGGTAACGTTCATAAAGCACGTATTAGAGCGACTCTCTGTATCACCATTAGTTGCCCACCAAGCCACAAGTTCCATCCCCCACAGAGCTCTTATCAAGATGATCAAGGTAATTCCATTATTGGAATTCCAAGATTCCAACAATAATATTCCATACTGCTTCCATTATTGTGTTCACATCAGAACATGAAGAGAGGCTGGCTCCATTATACTATCAGTCTTGGTGACGGTCTGAAATCCAGACTGTTATCACCAGATAGAACAAGAAAAAAGGAAAGCAGCAGTTAAAGAAGTGCTAAGGGACTCAGGGGAAAATTGTTTTGAAGAGACACTGAAGCTTTAGAAATAATAACAATACAATATTTTGTCCTTTCTTAACTCCAGAGACTCAGAATTTACAGCAAGTCTTAGGCTAAATGAAACCATATTTTTATTACACACTGAACCTGACTCTGCAGTATGTGCCTTTGGTCATGATAGCTTAATTTCAGAGGAACAAAGCAACATTAAAAACTGCTCTGTGACCCTATCTGTGTTTCCTAATCTCTTCTGAGATTATTTTTTTATGAAGGCAAGAAAATACCCTTTTCAAGTAAAATAATCCATTTGTCTCCAGACTTTAATTAACACAAATTTCCCTCGGAACACGTTCAGTTTCATCTATACAATCTTTCTTTTCAAAACAACTCATCAATATTTTGAAATATAAGGTTACTTAGTTTAATTAATTGCCTTGACTTTTCAAATGAGTCAAACTGAAGCTGTAAGAAACAACACAATTTGCCTAGTTTTGCCCCATTCAACATATGCACATGGCATTTTCTGCCAGTTGGGATTTTGGTTGTCAGACCAGTAAAATTTTGCTTTCCAAAGCTAGTTCTTGATGCACTGCTGGAGAACTCTGCATCTAGCACAGAATTTCTATGTACACACATGCAGCTGAATTGTTCATTTACAGGGGAAGGTGGAAAACAGTATTTTCAGCGTAGAGTGAAAGGTATTAAATAGTCAAACCAGCCAACAAGGGCCGCGCACGAGAAAGGAGATGGAGAGCATGGTAAAACAAACCAATCAAGTCTGCTGGACTGAAGCTGCCAGGCATTACCATTTCTTAATGAACAAAAATAATGCTCTATGTATAGCCTACATCCTGAACAGGCAAAAGAATGTTTGAAAGAAGGTAGAAAAAATGTTATTTCAAAGAGTTCCTTCATGTCCTTTCTCAGGGGGTTTAAAGAAACAGGTATCAAGTGCTCTCAGCATTGCCGAAATGTCTTGAATTTCTCTGCTGTCTACGTTTACCGCCTTTCAAGAAAATTTCCAAAGAGGCAGCCCTGGCTGCACCACTGTTGGGCGATACACTGCAAGCACGACACATTGAGCTTTGTCCTTTGGGAAGCTCACACAGGTGTCTCGGAGGAATGCTGCGTCTGAAACCTGCCCTTTGATTACTATGGCCTTGCAGACCTTCTGAAAACAGAGACCTGACAAGGCGTTGAGCTTTGTTTAGAGAATGTAATCCTGGCCCTCCCAGCTGCTGACAGGAAAAGGCGATGTTTTCCTTATATAAAAAATTCCTTTCTTAGAATCAAGGGATGAAAGTGGTAGAGAAGAGCAAACACCTTCCCCAAACAGCACAATTAAAACGCCTGACAGCTGACTGTTCACAACAGCAGAAAGAGGTTTTATCTATTCTCCAATGGGGATACGAAAACTATCCAAGTAACAACCTGATCCCATGAGATACCAAGTTCCTCCCTCCTGTCAAAATGAACGGTGGGGAGGGTGCTGTGGATGTAACCTGAGCAGCGAATCACACTCCAAAGCCTACAAGGCATAAGCCATTCCAGGCTATACTGAGCATTTTTTGAAACATTTTCAAAAAGAGAAGAACTCGCTATTCATTTTAAATTGCAATTCAGGTCTTGGATGCATACATCGCCAGGAGCTTTGATTTCCATTACTCTTACAATAGTGATAGGGTGGAGTCCAAGGAAAAGACTGTTCAAAGTGCTCATAGATCAGGTGTTTTTTCTCTTAATGACCTGTATTCTTACCAGTGCCACACAGACCTAGAGACTTTCAAATGTGTATCAATATTTCAAGGATGTAGTAAATATAAATTGGAACATTATAGTCCATGAAATAGTTCTATTCAACTTTTCTATGACAGAATCCTTACCCACATGTGGAAGAGTCTGTACTAGGTGTTTGTTGCTGTTCCTTTGAAAATCTGACCTAGCTTGACCAAGCAATAAACCAGTAAACACCTCAACACTGTACTAATGCAGAACGAGGGGACCCAAAGAGTTGTTTTTCTTTACAAATTCACTCCTGAAAGGAGTATGCCAACTCAGCACAATGTTTCCACCAGCCCTGGTTCCTGCCTGCCCCAAGTTAGAGCAGTGTAGCAACCACAGAGCAGATGATGCACTGTTGTTCCTTCCAGTACTTGGAAACATGGGCAGATCTGATAAGGAATCAGGAGAGGTGGCGAAAATGGACCAAGCCAAAAAGCTGGGAAACCAGGGCAGTGAGGAAGGAAATGAGCTAGGGACAACCAAGCTGAGTGGGAACAAGAATCGCTGGATGTTCCTCCATAGTTTAACATGGCACTTTGGTTTGTTCGATCTCATCTCTCCTTTGTGGCAAAATCTTTCTGGAAGACCCTGGCAAAATTTCCTATCCTTCCCAAGTGCTAGCCACATGGAGATTTGTAACCTATTATTTCTGCCACTTATTCTGTTCACTCAAAGGAAAAGTTTTGTGCAGTGCGCATGCATGGTCATCGTGCTGCATCATGCTTTGGCACGATGGGTCTGCACCACGTGATGGAACTCTCTTTTCCATTTGCTTTTCTCCAGTCTAAACAATCACAGATAAAACCACAGTATGTTAAAAGCACACCTAAAAGCAATCATCAACTTACCCACCTACTTAGATGCTCGAATTACTGTTACTTTTGCAGGTATGTTTAAGAGAGGATACTTACTGTTGCCTGGAGAATCTTTAAATGTTTTGCCAGGGATTTAAGAAGTAGGGAAAGGGAAAGGAAAGGTTAATGATCTCTGAGTGATACAGCTAGATGCTCTGGCTGTGACCTATTTCTCCCAGCATTAACTGGATGCGTAACCAGCAGGAATACCTAAGCGATGTCTCCACTTTTCTACATGCTCAGCCTGAAAACCTAGTGTCTGATAGGCAAGCACACTGAGCACTCACAAGTACCACTGACTTCAGGAAGGCTGTCCTTTACTTTAAGTGCCAAAGGGCTGAGGCCAACGTGCCTCAAAGCCAAGCATGTGGTACAACGATGGAGAGATTTCACAAGCTGATTTAGCCAACATCAGAATGCACGTCCACTGCAAAAGACAGTCCAACCAATCATTCTGTTTCAGTGGGGTTATTTTGCAGTCCAGTCACACAGTATACTGCCCTACAATGTAGGTGCCCGAGTACCAGAGACAAGTGGGGAGGGGATCAGCAGCACAGGAATACGTTGCTGTTCGCATGCTGCATTACGCTGGTTTAACACAACTGTGGGACTACGGGCTGGGTGTAGTCTTCTAACCTAAACTGTCCTCTGCCTCCATCCTCCATCTGCAAAGTGGGGAGACAGATATCTCTTTGTCTAACAGGGGCGATTTGTGAAATTAAACTGAAGTTAATGAACATTCAGATATTTATAATGATGGGTGTTGCAGGCAGGGTGGAGGGGATTGTGGAGAAACACAAGGAAATGAATAATTATGCCCTCAGCAGGGTTTGAATAGCATGCAGTAAATAAGGCGATGGTCACACATCGAACAATGCAACTAAAACCAACCAGTGAATAGGGACTCATTAAGCAAGTGCTGCCCATCCTTTGGGCTGAAGAAAGCAGGGGTCCAATGGAAGAGCTAATCTGTTATCGTACAATTAAAGACTGCATAGTAACACATATGCACAGAGGTCAAACAAAGGTTGCATGTGCAGATATTTAGAATGCAATGCTACCAAGGGTGTTTTCATCTGGTTTCATGCTTGTGTAGCGTGACTCGCTGTCAGTATAAAATCTACCAGGTAGTGTTCACAGACTTGCCATCATTTTATATCTATAAATTGCCCTTCTAAATTTTATGTTACTCTCCTTAAAATTTATTAGCATTAAGTGCGTGGTTATATTCATTAGTCCAGACCAGGCAGGAGACCACATTAACAGATTCAGCTTAGGGTACTGAGGTTGGGACGCACACCTTGTCACCAGCACATCCCTCCTACAGTTCTGGTGATGAGGCCAGAACATGGTTGCCTTCACTCTGAGAGTGAAGATCCTGTCAGTGAGACAGGCAAATGAATAAATGACAAAACTCTCCTTGCCATTTTCCAAGGGAAATTGATTCAGTATTATTTTGGATTAAACTGCCTTGAGAAAAAATATCGGACACGTGACATGGAACTAGCTCATAGCCTAAGTGGTCTGCCTCACATATGGAACAGCAACAGTCTGTTGCTATTTTATATATATATATATATATATGTAGAAAATCTACAAATATTTCTATGGCCTTTGTCACCCATGGAGACAGCTGCTCCCAATTAATGTTTCTCATAAACAGCTCTATGGAGTCAACTTGCATTATTATTTCCATTTTGAAGGAGAGAAGGTGAAACAAGAGAGCAGACCAAATTCACAAAGGTATCTTTGTGCCCAACCCCCACTGCAATCAGCCAAACTTGGTTCAACCACAGAACTTTTGTGGATTTGGATCCACAAATCAGATGTGCATCTAGATGGGATTATACCACTGTCGTGGTTTTGCCCCAGCCGGGGGCCGCACCCCACACAGTCGCTTGTACTTTTAAAAGGAAGGGGAAGGGAAGTTGGGGGAAGGGGAAAAGGGAAGGAAGAACGGAGGAAAATAAACCACAACCTAGAAACCAGAACCACGCAGGTTGGGATAAGGATAGTTTACTAAACAATAACAGAAAATTAGATATAACAATAACAGGAGTTTAATGCACAAAATAGATGAAACTGGTGATACACAATGCAATTTCTCACCAAACCACACAACTCAGGCCGCAAAGCTTAGAGCCCGTCCCGGACAACCCGACCGCCCCAGAAACCGCACTTCCTGGCGTTGTCTCCCCCTCTTCCCCCCAGTCCCCCTTTATACTGAACATGACGTAACTGGCATGGAATATGCTCTTTGGCCAATTCGGGTCACCTGTCCTGGCTGCGTCCCCTCCTTTCTCATTAGTAAGGAAGTATGCAGAGCTGAGAAAGGTACTTGATTGCCCGGCAACAAATTGGAAACATCAGGGTGCTATCAGCACTATTCTCATGCTGACACCCAAACATGGCATTCCATCCACTGCTAAAAAAAAAGTTTAACTCCATCATAGCTGAAACCAGGACATTATCCACCCCTTATTCCATACCATTTACGTCATGACCAGATCCAACAATTTTCTTTGGGTACAACCAGTTTCGGGTTTCACACACCCATATATGTATGTACACATGTATGCACACATACGTGCATACAGATCTTATTCCCTCAGTCTGTGAATCATCCCTCTGAAGTTGTTGAGTTCATTTAGTCCATGATTTTCAGGCTCCATTTGTCGTAACAGTTTCTCAGGATAATTGTATGTTCCATTGGCTCGTTGCGTGCTGTATCTCAGGCTCTTGACTGATACACCTGGCGTGGTCCATGCTCATAGTCTGTGGGTCAGAGTTTATTTTCAAAGGGAGAAAAAAAAGTTCTTGAGAGGCCAGGCTTTAGTTCCATCATCATGGCACTCATTCTTCATTAACCTGTATGACTCCGGCTATAATGCTATGGTACAACATACAGCAATCATAACAATAATGAATATACAATAATGGGTTATTTGGCAAGTATTATAATTTCTACTTCATTAATTATATTGGCTATTCTCACCCAAAATCAAATCCCCTTGAGGTACACATCGAACTTCTCCATCCCTCTGCATTACCCACCAAGTACAGCCAGGTCCTTGAGCAAAAACAATTCCAGACATGGGTTTACCTTTGCCTGAAGCAGGGATGACCCAAACTCTCTTTCCCAATACACTCTTCATATGCACTACTGGGACTCTGTCTCCCTCTACAGTACGTGGAAATTTTGCCTGGGCAGGGCCAGCCCGATTGGTAGATCCCCTAGAGTTAACTAACCACGTGGCTTTGGCCAAATGTGTATCCCAATGCTTGAATGTCCCACCACACATTGCTTTCAGTGTAGTTTTTAAAAGTCCATTATATCGTTCAATTTTCCCAGAGGCCGGTGCGTGATAAGGAATGTGGTACACCCACTCAATGCCATGCTCTTTGGCCCAGGTGTCTGTAAGAGTGTTTCGGAAATGAGTCCCATTGTCTGACTCGATTCTTTCTGGAGTACCATGTCGCCAGAGGACTCGCCTTTCAAGGCCCAGAATTGTATTTCGAGCAGTGGCATGGGGTACGGGATATGTTTCTAGCCAGCCGGTAGTTGCCTCCACCATTGTAAGCACATAACGTTTGCCATGGCGGGTTTGTGGGAGGGTGATGTAATCAATCTGCCAAGCCTCCCCATATTTATATTTCATCCACCGTCCTCCATACCAAAGGGGCTTTAACCGCTTAGCTTGCTTGATTGCAGCACATGTCTCACATTCGTGGACAACTTGTGTGATGGCGTCCATGGTCAAGTCCACCCCTCGATCCCGAGCCCATCTATATGTTGCATCTCTCTCTTGATGACCCGAGGTATCATGAGCCCATCGAGCTATGAATAATTCACCCTTACGTTGCCAGTCTAGATCTACCTGAGCCACTTTAATCCTAGCAGCCTTATCTACCTGATGGTTGTGTTCATGTTCCTCCATGGCCCGACTCTTAGGTACATGGGCGTCGACATGACGTACCTTTACAACAAGTTTCTCTAACCGAGCAGAGATATCTTGCCATAAGTCATCAGCCCATATAGGTTTGCCTCTACGCTGCCAGTTGTTCTTTTTCCACTGCTGCAACCACCCCCACAGGGCATTCGCCACCATCCATGAATCAGTATAAAGGTAGAGCCTTGGCCACTTTTCTCTCTCAGCAATGTCCAGGGCTAACTGGATGGCCTTCACCTCAGCGAACTGGCTTGATTCACCTTTTCCTTCAGTGGCTTCTGCTACTCTTCTTATAGGATTCCATACAGCAGCTTTCCATCTCCGATGTTTACCCACAATGCGACAAGACCCATCAGTGAACAGGGCATATCGCTTCTCATTCTCTGGCAGTTCGTTGTAGGGTGGGGCTTCTTCAGCGCGTGTTACCTCCTCATCCTCTGGTGACATCCCAAAATCTTTGCCTTCTGGCCAGTCTGTGATCACCTCCACGATTCCTGGGCGATTGGGGTTTCCTATTCGAGCCCGCTGTGTAATTAGTGCAACCCACTTGCTCCACGTAGCATCAGTGGCATGGTGTGTAGAAGGAACCTTCCCTTTGAACATCCAGCCCAGCACCGGCAGTCGGGGTGCCAGGAGGAGCTGGGCTTCAGTTCCAATCACTTCTGAGGCGGCTCGAACCCCTTCATAGGCGGCCAGTATTTCCTTTTCTGTTGGAGTATAATTGGCCTCAGATCCTTTGTAGGCCCGACTCCAAAACCCCAACGGTCGACCTCGAGTCTCCCCTTGTGCTTTCTGCCAGAGACTCCAGGTCGGGCCGTTCTCCCCAGCTGCAGTGTAGAGCACATTTTTAATATCTGTCCCTGTCCGGACAGGCCCAAGGGCCACTGCATGGACTATCTCGCGTTTGATCTGCTCAAAGGCTTGCTGTTGCTCAGGGCCCCATTGGAAATCATTCTTCTTTCGAGTTACATGGTAGAGTGGGCTCACAATGAGACTGTAGTTTGGGACATGCAGTCGCCAAAAACCTATAACACCTAAGAAAGCTTGTGTTTCCTTTTTGTTGCTTGGTGGAGACATAGCTGCTATTTTATTAATAATGTCCATTGGGATCTGACGACGCCCATCCTGCCATTTTATTCCTAAAAACTGGATTTCTCGCGTAGGCCCCTTGACTTTACTTCGTTTTATAGCAAAACCGGCTTCTAAAAGGATTTTAATTACCCTGTTTCCTTTTTCAAAAACTTCCTCTGCTGTGTTGCCCCATACAATGATGTCATCAATATACTGCAGGTGCTCTGGTGCTTCACCCTTTTCCAGTGTATTCTGGATTAGTCCATGGCAGATGGTGGGGCTATGTTTCCACCCCTGGGGCAGACGATTCCACGTGTATTGGATGCCTCTCCAAGTGAAAGCAAACTGTGGCCTGCACTCTGGCGCCAGTGGGATCGAGAAGAAAGCATTCGCAATGTCGATTGTGGCGTACCACTTGGGTGGCGAGTGAAATCTTTTCGAACCTCGCGCAGCTCACTCAGAGTCAGGGATTGGGTAACAATCTCTGGTTCTGCCTCATCCTGATATCCTCGAGATGATCCCGGTTGATCATCATCCTTATCCGTCACTATGCGAACTGATTTCTTTGTGCCTTTCCTCTTTTGTACGGGAGCAACAGACACTGGTGTGGGTTGGTTTTTCGGATCATCTGCAGTGTCTGCTGTAGAGATTACAGTAGCTGCAGTGTCGGTCACAGGGGTTGCAGTAGCTGCAGTGTCAGCCCCAGTGGTTGCAGCAGCTATAGTATCTGCCAGTCTGTTTCCTTTCCCTTCTCCCTGACAGTGCTGACAGTGCTGCCTGCTATCAAGCAGTGTTTGATAAATAGTGGCCAGAGCCCAGCACAGTGCAGTAAGGTGTCCATCTCTGGGAAACCTACAGCAATTTTTCCTTAGGTATACAGTCACTTGATCGGGGTCTTGTAACTGTTCAGGAGTGAAATTCCAAACCATCGGGCGTGAGAAAGTACCTAGGTACTCGCCCATACTTTGCCACATGCCCTGCCACTCGTGATTATTCTGTCTCGGAGAAAGCTCTTCAGTGGTATTCATAAACCTATGCTTGATATATAACAAAAACTGAACCATCTGCACCAAACCTACCAATAGCAAAATGCTAGTTTGAATATCCCAGAGATATTGAAGATTTTCAAAAACTGTCCTAAGAGCTGTTGTATTTAGCCCAAAGGAAAAGAAAGCAGTGCCCCCACCATACCGGCTGCTGTTATTAACCCCTCCCTGTCCAAAGAATGGACAGGACAGCAAAACCTCATACAAGTACCAGATTAAGCTCATGATCATCGATATTATTGTATCATAGACCGATATCATAAAATACACTATAATGAAGTATGGGAACAAATACGGGAGCCACAGACCTGAGAGAGTAAAGAATCCTGCCAGGATTGTATACAGCATGCGGTGGTTTTGCTGCCACAGCCTTGTGAATAAATACCACAGCATCGTGACCAGAGATTGATTAAACAACAGTGCTTATCTTAATTGCGATAGTTAGGGTCAGATCTACCGTTATCCCAACCGTTTGTGCCCCACGTTGGGCGCCAAAATAACTGTCGTGGTTTTGCCCCAGCCGGGGGCCGCACCCCACACAGTCGCTTGTACTTTTAAAAGGAAGGGGGAAGGAAAGTTGGGGGAAGGGGAAAAGGGAAGGAAGAAAGGAGGAAAATAAACCACAACCTAGAAACCAGAACCACGCAGGTTGGGATAAGGATAGTTTACTAAACAATAACAGAAAATTAGATATAACAATAACAGGAGTTTAAAGCACAAAATAGATGAAACTGGTGATACACAATGCAATTTCTCACCAAACCACACAACTCAGGCCGCACAGCTTAGAGCCCGTCCCGGACAACCCGACCGCCCCAGAAACCGCACGTCCTGGCGTTGTCTCCCCCTCTTCCCCCCAGTCCCCCTTTATACTGAACATGACGTAACTGGCATGGAATATGCTCTTTGGCCAATTCGGGTCACCTGTCCTGGCTGCGTCCCCTCCTTTCTCATTAGTAAGGAAGTATGCAGAGCTGAGAAAGGTACTTGATTGCCCGGCAACAAATCGGAAACATCAGGGTGCTATCAGCACTATTCTCATGCTAACACCCAAACATGGCATTCCATCCACTGCTAAAAAAAAAGTTTAACTCCATCATAGCTGAAACCAGGACAACCACAAATTTAGAAAATGAACTTTAAGATTTTTAACTCCCACTCCAGTTTAACAACTTTAAAAGTTCATTAGCGGACTGAACACAAACCTGCATATTCAGAAAACTGGACTGCATTATTCCCTTTGGTAAGGTCCTTCTCTCTGTTACTACCAAGAGAACATTAAACAGACAGGAGGAATTTGGAGAAGAGGCAAAAAAAAAGGGTTTTTTTTATACCAAATGGTTGCAATGGTGCATTTGATGATCTTTTTCATGCTGCTTATGACTTATTTTTCCTCTAATATTGTTCACACACAAGAAGAAATAACATGCTGATAAACACTAAAAATATATAAACCAATGATGTTGCCATGCAATAAGAAAAATCTTGATCTTTTAAGCAACAGTTTCTGAAGTGAAAATTTCTGTACATCTTTTATATCTGTACAACTATAAAATAAAGAATTACAACACCAGCTTTAGTTTGCTTGAAAAAATCCTTTTGATGTAAGACGTGTTAAACCCAACCACAGGGCCAAAGCTTTTCTCTGGCCCTGCAGGTCCGATTAGGGAAGGTGTTTGCCCACAAGTGGCAAATCACCACATGGAGAGAAGTGAGAGCAGTACACCATTTATGGGAATTTTTTTCATAATTTTTCATTTTCTCTATTTGCCAACCACTCACCATCGCATCCATGGCAAGGCTGCAGCCCCTCTCCCATGTAACACCCATCTGTAACCGCTCAACGAAAGCACAAAGGTGTTTCCCAAAAGCAGCAACGTCATCCTAGTGTCAGATCATGAAAACATACAGGTGGAAGCGTTTGTTCTTAGCAGATGCTGCCGCTCACAGTTGTAAAACTACAGATTACATTCCCTCCCGGATCTCTAAACGCAGAGGACTCCACAAACACATCACTTACAGAACTTCAGGAAAGCTAGGAGCTTCTTCACCCATTAAAAACAACACTGTTCAGAAACTGAATATATTTTTACATGAGCTAGGTCTCTCTTTCTCTCTGTTACATAAACCAAACGTAAACTGTTTGTTACAAAAGGAAGGCTGGACCATTAAGCTGATTTTACCACATTTTTTGGTGGTGGGACAATAGCTTAGCATGCAAACATATTTCAAGGAAAATGAGTTTTGTAGTCTTTCCCTGGAGCTGAAGGAAACTTGGTTAAAATGGTTAGTTTCTATCATAAATGACTGCCCAGGAACTTTGCATTCTTCCACAATTTAGTAGCATTCCATTTTATTTGTTTATAGAATTTACTTGCCTCCTCTTGGATGACTCAAGTACATATCCACAGAGCTAAAAAGGCTCTAAGGCTTTTTTTTTTTTTTTTGGCCAAAGAAGACCGAGTGATTTATGAAAAATTTATGGTATTAAAAAAACCCAACACAAAAACCCACCAAAAAAACAAACCACTGAAGTACAATGTCAGGAGATATTTCAAACTGAATCTTTCTCGGGTCATATAAAGCACAGCATCTCCCTTCAACTCAGAGGAAAATCAGTTTGTGTCAGCTTAAGACAAGATTTTTAAAAAACCCAAACCAAGCCACACCACCATACTTTACTCTTAATAACCATTCACAACAATAGTTGTGTAGCTTCATAAATAAAGTACATCTTCAGGCAGGTACTAGCAAGGGAACTGCTGAGAGAATGTACAGAAATAATGGCGTTTATGAGACTGTCCAGATTGAGAAGCTGGTGATGTTACTTACTCATCTGTAGCTGTGTTTTCCGGTGGTGACTTCCCACAGGCAGCTACTGTTCATCCAATAAAATCTACCCATGGCGCTTCCTCAAATAGGATCTATTTAACAACTTCAATACAACACATGAGTTTGCATTTGTCACTCAGTCACAACAGAAAAGAGGTTAGTATAATGCCACACTGACCCAATCAATATGCATTCTGAATTAAAGGAAAATAAACCATAGTTTGGTTCAGCTTCCAACTGCTAAATTGCACTGCAAGAATAAAATTAGAGCAAGTCCAATGAGACTACCACCAGATTGCTGCATGAGAGAGGGACCCAGCTCATCCTCCCAACAGAACAGCATCAATCTCTTCCTCTCAACCCGATGTCCAGTATTCCTACCCTGTACAGAGGTGCTGCGTAACTCATGTGGAGACACCTTAGCTGGCTGGGAGTTTCAAACATTACACAGTGAGCACCATCTGTTTGGGCGGAATGAACCGAGACAAGCCCAGGTAAAGCCAACAGTGAGGAATAACACTGATGCTCGTGCTCACCTTCTATCTCTAATAAAACTGAGTTGCCAAAAAGAGGCATAGCTGACTTACTCTGTCACTGTATGTTCTGTTCTGACAAGCGTGGGAAATGCTTTTATCTTCATTTTGTCCACAGCGTATCTAATTAATAATAGATTTATTTAATAATGTAGAATTGTATTGTTAATCATTACATTCCAGAATAGAATTTTTGTGCTTTTTTTCTACTGAAGGAAAATCTAGCTGGCTGCTGTAAAGATTCTCTCTGGATAGATGGATAGATGTTGCCATGGTTGGGGGTGGGGGTGGGGGGAATTTTCTTATTGCTTAGGCTGACCTGACACAAAACAGAGCTGCCTATCAAAAGTCTTAGACAGTACCCACCCCAGGTAAAGGAAGAAACTAAGCCTATTTGTTTCTGAAGCTATGTCACTTATGCTGAATTTCCCAGAGCTACTGCACAGTCACCAAGACATTCTGTGGTTGGCAGGGAGGAGAAATTTGCTAGAAATCTCCTGTAAATGAAACCCAGCTGCTTAAGCACAATCCCAGATGTCTTCTGCACCGGGTGGCTTTGATAGATTAAATTGAGCATAAGAAAGAGATGAAATATTTATGAAAATCAAATTTGCAGGATGCATGTCAGTAAGCCTGAAAAACACTTTTTCAAACGAAGACAGGAAACCACATTTTTCACCCAACAGGGTTCAGTTATAGCAGTGGTATTCATGGAGCTCCTGAGCTGCTTATGTTTTCTGCAGACTGCTTAGCTTTTATTCAAACCACTCACTCCAGAAACAGCAAACACAAATACTGTCTCTGACACCACAGTATCAAACATTTAGAAACACCATGCTCACATGAAATATTATATTTTACTCCTTATCCACCAAGAGTTTTGAAATACTGAAGTTGGGAAGAAGCTCAAATTGCATACCCTGTGTAACGATACCACAGCCTAGACACCAAATACTGCTGGAGTGAGCAAAATCCACCCTGCTCCACATTTAAGGGAATCCTACTGGATGTTTAAGAACATTAATATATTCTGAGACATCTTCAAGACTATTTGTTCATCAAAACTTCATAGTTGTGTAGGCTTCCTCAAAGTATGAGCAAAAGGAAGAGTCAATGTGGTAAAAGAGCACCAGAAGGCATAAAGTAATTAAGAGAGTATTTACAATTGCACGAAGCCACAAAAGCACCAAATACCCCCATTCTTCCAAAGAGAAATGTCTTGCATAAAATCCCCAGGCACAGCTAGCATCTCTGTCTCCACGACACAAGTCTTGTCTGCCTCAGCAGATCTGTTATCGCTATGGTAAGCGCATCAGGTTTTCCTTTCCTACCTTTCATCCCTCTGCAGGCAATCATCTTAGAAAGGGTGGAACATTCTTTCCAGGTGTTCTTCTCTCTTTTTTGGGTTGAGAAACCCAAAAGAATTTTTATGGAATTAATTTTTGTGATCATCTAGCACTCGATTATTTCAAAATCCTGCCTGATACAAATATAGAGAACTATGACTTAATTCACACAGATGTGGTGGCTCTAGCAAAGCAAAACTAATACACTGGATTAACATTTATCCTGGGGCTGCTGGATAAACCGGGACAGTAGAGCTGTCCCAGAGGAGATCAGGGATGAGCCGGAACAGCAGAACTGTCCCAGAGGAAATCTGGGGTTTATTTGATGCAGTCAAGCAAGTGACATTTCCCAAACTCTCCTTCAAAAGAGGAGCAACAAACATTCCTTCCATTTCACAGAATGTTTGTATTCTGAAACTCAAGTACCTTTTGCACTGCTAAGCTAACGCAAAGCCAGTTTTCAGCAGAGGAAGAACAACACGCTTTTTTAGCACGTGTTTTGAGTTGTGTTTACATGTGTCTGAGGCAACAGTCCAACAATTTGCTGATAGATGATCAGTACAATTGCAACACTACAGTAACATGGAGGCAAACAGGTGTCATAAAAATCAGCAGCACTAGAAAATATCCACCTACAGCCAGTCTGCAGCATAAAGTACTAAAAACAAAAAGCAAAGCTGCAAATAGAAGTTGGTAAGCAGACATGACTACCCTTGGTCTGGATAACCAAACTCACACACTAGTCCCGTTATTCTTTGAAAGGAGTTCAGCCTCCACTTCTGCAAAGTACTCAAATTAGAAAGTAGTCCTGTCAGTCTTAAAAGGACCATTTAAGTTTAAAATCATATGGGTGTTTGAAGTAACCTGCTGAGTAAACGCTTCACGGTTACTTTGGCTAACCGCATGGCACATCTAGTTTCGGGCCACTCAAGTATTTTGCTTTCTAGCAATGAATCTGAAACAAAAGGCATTCAGAAATTAGACGAGTGAAGTGCTTGCCCAAATGCAAGGAGTCAGGCCTTCAAGCCCGGTATTTTTGTCAAGTCCAGACAGCTGAGGATCTGACACTCCGCAGGTGAGAGACTCCAGTTCAGAACAAGTGGGTACAAAGTACACTTCATGTGTCCTGAACTGAACCGCAGCTCTGAGAAAAACGAGGAGGGAGGGAATAAAGGAATGAAAGATCCTAGTATTGCTATCTTCCCTCCAGGTATGGTGCTGAAGAGATCAGATTTCGAGCATCTGTGATGCTCACCACAAGCTGCTTTTATCGCTGATTAATAGTGAGAGATTAATAGCGAGAGATTAATAGCTGGGGATGGCACGTAATAGCTGCAGTATAAAACTCTTGAACACGCAGACATGGTTATGTGTTTAACAGCTGGGTTCATACTTTCAGTGGATTTTGCCATATGGTAACCAGGATCACTTTACACTTACAAAATCATTACTTTAAACATATGCTGTACAACTACACCGCATCGCTACCCCTAAAGTAAGGCAGCCCAAAGGTCACCTGTCCTTGTGTTTACGGAATCATCCTTCAGTTTTCAACAAGTCAAATGACATCAGGTCCTAATTCCCAGAATTTCTAGCTTTAAGCATCCGAGTATTAAAATGCACCAAGGAACAGCAAGAATCAGAGGTGGGAGGTGGGAGCCTGGCACTTGGCCAGACAACAACTAGACCAGCAGGTGAACATGAATTTTTTTTTGATTAAACCAAAGTACAGCCCTGCCTGCTAAATCCCCTGAGCAGTGAACTGTATGACAAGTAATTATACCAAAGAATTTCCTTACATCAGGTTTATATATTCACCAGATTGCAACAATAATTAACAATCGTGTCTGCTCAAAGTCCCTGTGGCTTTGGATCTGTTAATTGTAAAGGCTGATACGTTGCTCCACAGCATGAGGCTGAAGTATACCAACAGAGAGCACTGCAAGAATAAACATCACACTCCTCCTCGATGACACAGCTGACTCACACACAGCTTTCTCACACCTTCTACCCTATATTTTTCATGAATACTACACACTCTTTATTCAGAAAGACTTATCTCTGATTTCAACATATCGGGTTAGGACAAGCCTGTACTGTGCTCATTTTGGCCTCTTAGGATGCCACCAATTATAGTATAGGAAGATGGAGAAATCTGTTAAATCAATATCCCATGTGGGTAAGATGGGCAGGAAAAGCTCAATTTTTTGGCAAAGTTTCACTTTTTTACAGTAAATTAAGGCTTACACTTCATTCCATGTATTGGACTGATACAGCTATGCAGTGCCAGATGGAAGGCGTTTGGGCCAAAACTACAATTTTGCTGCAAACTCAGCCTCTTGTGCAACATTTCTTTCTTTTTTTTTTTTGAGCTGAACTTTGCTCAGACTATGGGACAGAATAAAGTTTTCCAAAAAAGTACTGTTTGGCATGAAGTGCTTTTGTCACCTGCTTCCTTTAAAGTATAACCCTCTCATTTGCATCACCAAGCTCCATTAAACTTTTTTTTTTTAATGTCCAGTTAAATTAGTTTTTGGCCTATGCTACTTATGCTCCAGTTTTTAAATGACAATTTCCTTTTCTGATTTTGCTTTTAAACATTTCCTTCAGGAAGACCATACTTCAGTGTGAATTCCATCCTAGAAAATTATCCAATGCAAGTCAGAAACAGAAAATAGCACTAAGTCCAAAAACCTGAACACAAAACCTGCAGTTCAGTCTGACTGAACTACTCTGCCTTTCTTCCTTACATTTTGGTCTCAAGTTTAGAGAAGATTAAATTCAGACAAAAATACCCTGATCAACAGAGATGAGCAATGACCAACATAGGTTTGTCATGAACAAACCATGTCAAAAGCATTTAAATCGAGGATAAGGTATAGACCTTTTGCACATCAGACTAGCAAGATTGTATGTGAACTGGATGACAGAACTAGTATTCAAAAATATTCTTCAGAAGTTGGCGAAACGATCGGGAGAAGATGGGGTGCTAATCAGCTGGTATAAAATGATACACAACTGGTATAATGCACACATGCGAGCAATTGGACAAATAAAGTAGTGCTCGGGTCTGTGTGTTGAGGAGTACATGGAGAGACTGCAAAACGTGCAGAAGTCAGCAAGAGTAACTGGAGTCATTCAAGACCAAACAAACAGAATTGGGCTTGAGCTAGAGCAAACAAGACAAGAATATGTTTAAACCTAATTTTTCTAGAGGTGAGAACAGGGAGGCACTGAAACGGACTGCCTGGAAACCTGTGGGCTCCTCATCACTGAGGGAAAATCAAATATTGGTAACAAACATCATATGCATGTCAGAGGGACTGACTAAACTCTTTATGTTGCCCTCCTCCACTAAATCCAGAGCACATCTGACATTACACTAACAATACAATTATATTTGATACTAGTAACCATGTGGAACCATCAGGATCTCCCCAGGCATATGTACAAGCAAAAGGCAAGCTCCACAGGCTAATAATTCATATCCCTACTGTGATCATTTTGCAAGGAAACAAAAGCTTTGAAGGGAAAGAACAGAAGCATCTACTGTGCACATTTAAGCTAGAAGGAATATGGCTTTAGAAAACCTTTCTCTTGGCCTGAGGCACAGACTGAATTACTTAGAAGATCTCTTAATTTGATTTTAAGCTCTCTTTTCATAACAACTTCTGGCCTTGAAACTGCCCAGAGCAATGGGAGTCTGACCCATAACCCAAAGGGCAGGAGAAAGCAAAGCATTACAGTCATGCAACTTAAAAATAAATATGTAAATAATATCATTACGCAGTACATAGTTTTACAAGGTTTATTTCCAAGGATTTAGATTCTAAAATTATCCTAATGCACTCAGCTTCGATTGCTATTCACTTTCTCTTCCTTTAATTGCTGAAAGATGTTGGGCTGATTCCACTTCACGTTCAGTATTTCACCGGAGGACTCAGAGCTGGTGAGAGCACCCATGGGAACCTGCCCAGGCGCTCCCTGGCAAAGACTCCCCAGCACAAGCCACTAACCCTCTGTTTGCCTCCTTGCTGGCAAACAAGAAATATAGAGTCCTCAGAAGGGGAGGAAGGGTGGGAATAAATCCTTAAATCCTTGCTGAACAGGGCGCTATTTATATTTCCTAAGAAATTTGTACAAGCGCTCAAAAATCAAGAAAAGATTTGCCTCCCAACTGATGGGAAGCTGGGCACATATTTCAAATGCAAACTGTGAACTCATGAGCAGCCAGGTTTCAAATTATGCTACTGGGAATCTCCTATGGACACTTGTGGTTACACTGTTGATATCTTCTGGCATAACTTTTTGCATGTTCGTCTTTGTGACTGGAATTCTCCAGAGAAGAAAAAAACTGTGTCTCTTCTGCACAAAAGTAGTTTTCTGCGCACACTTTTCAGCAACCTACTAAGCTTCTTCTGCAGATATGCCTAATGCCCTTGCAGATGCTCCTAACTCAGAACACATTGGATTTCCTTGAAGGTCGTTGCACCAAGATTCTGAGTCTTTAAGAGCATGACCTTTATGGTACAGATAACTGAGGATAGTCTAAGAACCCCCTTGTTTTTCAAGGGATCATACCAAAAAAAAAAATCATGAAAGCATTTACTCATCGGTACGTTAAAAGGGAACAAAGAAACTAGTAAGTCTCCAAAACATTTACGACTCCTGGTTTTGGAGGAGTGGATGCAGACCTGTGTGCCTGGCCCCAACTGCAGTCCCTGCTTTGGCAGCAGAGGGTGCTGGCAGAATACCAAGGGTACCTGTAACAACATCCATGACTACTCCTTCAGGTGCGACTCCGATTTGTCCAGAGCATGCACTTCACACAGAACAGCACCAGTAAATGGTTTTAAAATAGGTTTCCAAAGTCTGTAAGATCTGCTCATCCCACACAAAACTCTGCTGCCTGTTCACTCCCATGCCTCATACACAGCTTCCACAGTCAAGTCTGTAACTGAGGTCAAACATTAGATGTAAAAACATCTGCCCAGTAGCTCTTGTGATTCAAGGAGAAAATGAGGGACCAAGGATGGCAAGGCTGAATCTGAACTGCCTACGCTGGCATAGTTGGTACACACTCCTGATGTCCAACTGCTGCTCTGAATCCTACTCTGCAGCTACCACGCTCTCCCAAAGCCCAGCTGCTCCCACGGACACCGCGTCCGCTTCCCACCACATGAAAGCTTTCAGGCCAAATGCACTACACAAGTGGTGCTGCTGTTCCTTAGCTTTATCATGTCTTATTAGGAACCTAGAGCAAAATCACCTCAAGCATCAGAAAAACTCATGGTTGATGCTGAAGGGCTGTAAGGGCCCTAAAATTTATCTGTTTAGTTAACAGAACTGACTACTTTATGGGGAGAAAGAAAAGACTTCCTTGTCGTTAGCATTTGTTCTTTTCATATATGATATGCAGCTTGCTAGCTAACTGCTTCACAATGAAAACATACAAGCAAAAAAATCAAGAGTACTTCATTAGATTCTTTACTGCTTTTCAGAAGACACGATGCTTAACAGGAAAATGTCTCTTCAAGGACAGTAACTGTAGACCACCCCAAGTACACCATTACGCGAATAGAGCACGCTACTGCAAGCACGTTTATAAACTCCAGAAAACACACCATCCCATTTACTGCATCCTGAACTTGTGCAATGGTTGTAAGTTTCAAACTCATTCATGCACACGTTCCTTATTTTCAGTCTCTAATGAATAAAACTGTGATCCTGCTGTCAATCAAAACTCTGCCTTATTACAACCTGTTTACTGCCAATTAGCACTCCCTTTTCTTATTAGCTATATCAAATTTTTGCATCTTAATGGTTAAATAAGGCATTCTCACTTATAATTAACACGATGCTCTCCTGTTAGGAGTAAAGCACGAACAAGTCCCGTCTTCTACGGCACCCCCGCAATGTTTCTCAGTTTAGGGCTGCTCCTGTTCGACACCCCCCGCCGCGGAAAGGGGCAAGCAGACAAAAGTTATCAAACGCAGTCGCCTGAATTGCTCACGGTTTCTAGAAGCAGATTTAACGCTAACGCGGCTGCTTTCACTGCGTTTCTCTCGAGCGGTGCAAGCACTCTTGGGCTGCGCTACCAGACAGCGCACAGCACCGGGGGCTGCCGCTCAAGCCGCCCGCATCGCGCTTGGCTCGTCCCGCAAGCCGGGGCATCATCCGCTCCGAGCAGCCCGACAGCACCGCAGCGACAGTCCTGAGCCAAAAACCTCCACCCTCGCCCCGTCTGCAGACACCTTTCCGAGCCCGCTGCCCCCAGCCCGGCCGCCCTCCCCGCTCACCTCGGGCGTGCAGCCAGAGCAGCGCCAGCAGCGAGAGGCGCCGCGGCCAGCGCCGCTCCTCCCGCCGGCCCATGGCAGCGGCCGCCGGCCCCGGCCGCCTCCTCGCCGCGCCCCCTTCCCCGGAGGCTCCTGCCCTCGGCCGGCTCCGTCAGGCGGCGGGGCAGGGTTGGCGGCGCGCCCGGGGGGGAGGGAGCCAGGCGAGAGGCGACCCGCCGGGCGGCCACCCCCGAGGCTCGGCAACAAAAGGGCAGCCGGGACGACGGCGGCGGCGTGGGGCTGCCCTCCCGCTCCAGGGGAGCCACAGCCGGGCGAGGGACCCCTCGGCTTCCCCTGCCCCGGCAGACCCTCCCTACCCCGTCCTGTCAAACCGCTTCAGGCTTTCGCACATCAAACGTTCCCTTTGCCCTTCCACGGGCCGGGCGCGCTCGCAAGTGATAGCGGAGAGCGGCCAGGACAGGGGGGAGGCTGAGCATCCGCCCGGCCTCCTGTGAGAGCAGGCACCCTGCCTGCGGCGTGAGCTGCTTCTCGGGGACAACTGCTATAAACACCTCCTAAGCCGGTGTCATTCTTCAAGCACTAAATGAGCTGCTTCGCCGTGTGCGCCGTGATTCCCTTGCAAGCCTGTCCGGACATCGGGCGTGCGTACGAGTTTAACTTCACCCCGGCGGTGCCACGGCACGCAGCAGTGCTGAGTGCACTGAAACAAAGCCACCTCAGCTCTGGCCAGCTGGGGTTGTTAGACGTGTATGTTAAAAATTGCTTGGTAGTTGCTCATCAAAATATTATTTTGAAGTGATAATATCAGTTCTGATCACTTGCCCAGAACAAGGCAGCTCAGGTGGCGTTAGTGGATGCAAACCCACCAGAGAACCCACATGTACATCCACCTCTTAGGATAGCAACAAGTGTTTTGACACTGCCGTTTGTTATGGCATCAAACACCAGAAGTATGTGCTCTGTGTTCTTGAACAAAACACAAGCGAGACCCCTAAAATACCAAATAAAACAGTACACCTGGAATACTGCAGACTGACACACTGCAATAAAAACAACTCCAAACTACCATTGAGGGAAAAAAAAACCAACCAAACAAAACCAGGGGTAAACTATGGATTTAAAAATAAACTCCATATCAATATACAGTCATTAGTATTCTAAGCACTATTATTCTTAAAGATAAGAACGGGGGAAGTAGGTTTTGCGATTCATTAGCCTGTTTTTGATGATGTTTGTTCAGATTGGCACTGATACTGGACTGCTGTACCTAACAGAACCCTGACATCACAGTAGCTAAATTGCATGGCCACACTTCAAATGGTATTTTTGCTAAAAAAAGGTGATTCCTCCAGAAGCTTTCTTTGGAAGGTCCACATCTTTGAAGAATGCTTAGCAAAATGGAAATCTTCAAAGTGGCCACCTAGCAGCCATCATACAGCGACCAGTTTTAATAATAAAATTCAGCTTAAAGGGGCTGAGAGTATTCTGGCCAAAGCATTCTTAAAGCAGACCTTGGCCACCATTACTCTTGTCTTCCTTGTGATGTGTAGAATTTATTCTTCTTTCCTCATCCGTTCATTTAAAACTCTTTTCATTTAAAACTTGCTTGATTACTGCACCATTTTACAGTGCAACCACAACACAGACATACATTTCTACACCGATTGTAATACATCATATGTGAATATAATCATTTCGCCTTTCTGATGTGTTTCCATTGAAATATACAGCAACAAAGTAACATGGTAGCATCTAAGCTGTTTATATTCTGATGAGTCCTAAATGCAGATTTGCTTCACACATACCAGTTTTCATGGGAAGAATTATCTTAGTTTTAAAATTCATATTTTAACTATATGCTGTCTTCTAAAAGTTTGATATTTCCTTCCCAAGCTCCCACATAGCACAAAAAAACCCTTAGAGAAATGTTTTGTCATCTGCTGACACCATTTTAAATGTTTCTATTTCTAAAACAAAACATACCAATCTGCCACATACCACACGCCTTTCATCGAATGCTACAGAGCAGACCATTCTTCCTACATCAAACATAGGATGGCACTCCTATGACCTTTATGACTGGAAGATGCAAGAGTATTATTATTTGGGACACTTGGGACAGACACCATAAGCCTAAGTTGTGCAACAGTAAGGGACCGGATGAATTCAGAGCTGCAAACATGTCAATCTGAAAGATTCAGACAATTAAAAGTATGAGGTATCTAACTGGGATGCTTTTAGGATGCCAGCAGAATCAGTGCATCAAACCCAGAGCTTCTTGTGCAGATTCAAGCAAACAGGAGTGTTTAAAACCAATCTTTAATTAATTTTTGTGTCTGTCCACAGATGTGCAGTTCACGAGGTAAAAACTCAAGGTGGGAAGAACCTCAAATACAATTGGAAAGCTGCACCAAGACTGGGCAATTTAAGTCAACATGCACTGGGATGGTTGTGGTTAGTCAGTTTGCTTCACTGAAGGAAACCAGAGATCTGCAAGTGGGCACGCGGAAGTTAGCCAAGGCAGAACACCTCTTAAAGTTACTGGCTTTCATCAGCTCTTTTTCAGTATGAACTACCAGTGCCTTATAGGTATTTGTTTGGGCACAGATGGCAGGAGGTCTCTTTTCAATAGAGTCAGTGATTTATCTCTTTAAATTAGGTTTCTTTGCAAATCCATTCAGGATATACAGATACAAGGTAGCATTCCTCTTTAGGACACTGGCTAAAAAAAAAAAAAGCATGAATTACTTTAACACATACCTCGACTGGTTTTCTGTAGTTTAGGTTTGGGGTTTTTTAAGAAAAAAAAAAAAGAGGGGGAAAAAATTGTGACATGGTTGCTCGAGACACCATGGCCATGGAATGGATGACACAAGAGAGTTCCCTCCTGTCCCATATTCCAGTGTTTCTGACCTTAATATGAATAATACTGTCCCAGAGCAAAGAGGTGACAGCTCGGTGATGGGAAGCAAATGGAACAGGCTGTTCACAGAACACAGCTTGCTGGTGTTTCTCTTCAGAGTTCAAGGTGTGAGCTGCCACTAAGGAACTGTTTTTATTGTGCCTTTTCAGTGAGGAGCAGGGAATTCCTGTTGTTGTTGGAGCACAAGGCAAAATAAATAAATGAAGCGAGTAATAACACCCTGTAATGACAGGGTTTGTAGGCAGACTGGCAGTGTTTATGGATCTTCTCAATCCTGGGGAATGCGTATTACACACTTACTCATATGGAGTATGTAAGCAAGCAAAAGTTCTGCAAATTCTTGCACTGATAGGGATGTTATATTTCTGAAAACAGAGAGAAAATTTTCAAGTTATCATAAATGTGGAAAAAAAATTTTCACGTTGAAGATGACATCATTGTTTCCATAGTTGTTAATGTCATCAATGATGCAACTGTATCTTTGATTTCTTCCTGCTAATTATTCTATTTTCCTATATATTTTGTGTTCTGTAAAACCTCTCTGCCCATTAAAATCATTTTCTAAACAGAAGCACAGATCAAAAAAGTCTAAATTAACAACATTTCACTGCTGCTCCTTTCTTTTCTTCCCCCTCCTAGTTCAAAAACCAATCGAGTACTTAAACTACAGTAAGCAATGTCCGCAAACAGAAGGCTCTTCCCTCAGACAAAACCTGCTTACCCATGCTTTCTCCATGAAAGCTGGCAGAAATTAATTCTTTACGGCACTATTCGCTAATATTTTTACTTGCCTTGTGGCAAAACAGGGCGTCCCCATCCGTGGAGCACAAACCCCGAAAGAATAAAAAGATGCTTTCACTCCACTCTGAAAAACAGAGGCATTCAAACCCCGGGACAGGCAGACAACAAAAGCTGTGACATGCTTAGAAATTTCTGAAAAGACTCTGAAAAAGACACCAGAGAAGCAAGTTGAACCTCTTTTGCCCAAGTTTCCTCCCTCCCACCCTGCCCGTGGGGTGCTCCACCAGCAGCCCCGAGAGGGGCAGGGAACCCCAGCCCCTGCACAGGGACCGCCACCGTCTTCCAAACATGCCCCAGCCCCCTGTGGCATGGCTGAAGGGGACGTCTAGTATTCCAGGCACGTATTTCTCTGGGGTCTGTGGTGGGGTTTTGTTTTATTTTTCCAGAGATCTGCCAAAGTTTCCCCTCCTTTCTGTCCGTCGCCGTCGTCCCCCCCATCCCCTCCACCCCCGCCCCCCATTTGGTAAGGGTAAAACGGGAGCAAGAAGGGAGAAAATCCTGTAACTTGTCCAAAGCATGCAAGGATGATTTGTGTTCTCACTTATGGGGTATGACTGTCACCGCTGATCTGCTTTCAGGCCTAGATTACATCTGATAAGGGCTGACCTTATTTGAGTATTCACACATTATGCACTCATGGAGAGCACGCTGGACACAAAAGTCCCTCAGATGTTGTGGACATCAATCATGCTCACAGCGTGGAGGCTGCCAAACTTTTCTTCCCTTTAACTCGGGAGAGGAGAGGGTAGTCCAAGACAGACTTAATAAAGTTTAAAGCTGTGCCACAGTATATTTGGGGCCCACTGTCTTCTAAAAGTGTGCTTTTCAACAAATTCTCCACAGTTACCACAGGCAACAATTCCTCTTTAACAAATTGGGGCGGGGGGCAGACTGCTGTAGGGAGAGGAGGGAAGGGGAACAAAGGGCTTGCCAGGTCCTTAAAAAAAAAAAAAAAGACAACCAAACCCCTTCTCTCTCTTATTTGCCAATACTGTAATAATCCCAGCAGTTTCTCAATGTTATTCCTAAAAACAGAATAATTTCCAAACATGTCTTAAGGCAAATCACATCCTTAAGAACTTATGAACCTATTTGTTTACTACATGCAAATACTTATACTCATTACCTAAAATAAGGCATGCTTTTGCAAAAAAACTATACCATAAACATCACTAACCAATAAAACATTTCATCTGTTGCAATGACTGACAGCTCTGTTTAAACTTTCCTGATTTCACAGGAACTGCAACTAGCTTTATAAACCTTCTGTTTCAGACTGCACATTTACTTTAAATTACGAGTCAGGAGGAAATAAGAGCACACAGCAGGTGATGCATGTGCTGCTCTGAAATGTACTTACCAGCAGAATCCAACCTAATTTGTAAACTCTGAAGTCTCATACAGTATCATCCTTACAGACAAAACAGACTCTATAGACTGCAAACTTTTATGGAAGCAAACGGCTCCAATAAACCATCACACCTAACTCCCAAACACCTTTGATTCCCCACATTTGTAGACAGCATGAAATGACTCTTAAAACTAAGGTATGAGTTGCTTTGCTAGAACATGCTTATTAACTCTGAAACCTACTTTGGCTACATAAACTTACTTTCTTCCACAGCTGGCTACTCCAGTAGTAACACAGAGCTACAGCATTTTTTCAGATGGCTAGAAATAAATAATTATGAAATGCAACACTCATCAACCAAAGCCCTGGATAGGATGAACTGAAGAGTTCAATGTTTTTTCTCTTTTTGATTTTTAGATGTTCTCAGAGATGGAGGGTTTGTTGCTGCACTTTTGGAGATCAGTTCACAGTGCAATGCATCTGACCGTGGGGAAGCTCTGCTGCTTTTCCAGAGCTGGTGGGTTATAGTTGTTTTTTCCCTTCCAATTTAAAACCAAACCATTTATTTCTCAGTTATGTCAAAAGTGACTGTTCCTTGAGAAAACGAGGAGCACACTGCCAAGAGACGTGAAAAGACCTTTGGAATAAGCCACAGGAAAAACATATTGAGAAGGAAGTAGTTTTCAGGCATAAGAAGATCTAGCAGCTTCCAATAAAAGGAACAATATCCAAGATGATAGAATGAGGTAATCTACTACCAGTGTCTCTAAGTTTTCATTTAAGCCATTCCCCCGCAGTATTTCAGACACTCACTGCCTTCAGGAGGTATGTTTCCTAGTGAGGACCTGCTGTGGCTGCGCATCAAGTGTTGCAACAAATTTGTTTTACAATACAAACCGCAAACCATCCATCTCATCACATGCAGGGTTCAAGTTATGGCATGCTAACTAGAAGCTGACATTTAAGTCCAAGTGTCCTGTCTATAAAGCTGCGTTCAGTCCTAACTGATGTGCTCATTAGAAAGCTTTTGGCTACAGAGCATCTGTATAACAAAGTTTTTAAAAAGTAATTTATCTTACCAGTGTAAGCATACAAACATATACATTGAGATGTATATATGTTCATTTGTTGGGTTCAAATGTATTACTGTACTATAGAATAAAAGCACGAGCTGAATCAAAATCTAACTGTGCAAGGGGCAGAATGCACCTTCTTTGCTAAAGCTCCTTGATTGACTGTACTTCAATACAGCACTGTCAATGTCTATTTAGGAGAGTTAAAGGAGCTTGGACGTGTTTGACTTAATAAACCAGAAACAGTTATTTACAGTGTTCTGTCATATTCTGTCTGATTGTGCAATGAGAATGTGTGCAAACCTTTATGTGGTACTCCAACCAGATGTTACCCCCACAAGCTGGGAGCCACACAGCCACCACCAGCTCAAACAACTGGGCATCCCACAGCAATGTATCTACCGTGACCACTGCCATGACTACCTACCCAGCTGTTGAGCCAGAGTGGGCTTGTGTCCAGATGTCTCAGACCTAGGAAAGGCTAACGACATCCCCAAAAGGTCACGTAACATAGCGACCTCTGCACTGACACACCAGATTAGACCAACAGCTCAGCTTGTCCATATTCCTGTCTCCAATAAAAGGTTATTTGCTTTTCATTAATTTTTAAACGCATCGCTTTTTAATTTCATTGGGATGTCTCCTGTCTTTTATTATGTAAAAGGTTAACTGGAAGAATCCAATTTGCCTCCTCTTTTATATGTATTATTTTATTTTCCTCCTTCTGTCTCCTCTTATTGAGATTCTCTCTAACCAGCTGCCAAATTTTAAATTCCTCACTCCTCTAGGAGATAGCTCATCTCATATTTTAGTCACCCATCTATTTCTGCTGCACCTTTTTATCATCTGGGGTGGCGAAATATGAACGCAGCATTCCCAGAGGGATGTGGCACTCACTGGGTGACACAGTCACTTTGAAAAATCAGCTCTATCTCTTGTTTGGAGTCAGATGTTGTATTTGCTTTTCTCACTGTGTGAAGCAGAAGAATTCATTGACATGTTCAAGAGGACAAGAAGGATATATTTTGTACACAGAGTTAATTCAACATATAGGAAACATACCAGGATTTTGTATCTGATGATGTGTTTTTGCCAAAAGTACTTTAACTTGCCTATTCATATCACTTTAGCAAGCCTCTACTGGCTCTCCTTGATTCTTTCTGATTTAAGCTAATCCAGATAATTACGTTTTCCTTCCCTGAAGTCACTCCACCAAAGCCTAACATATCCAAAACCAATTCCAGAAGTATCTTATCACTGCCTTCCTGGTTAACGTTGCAGAAGCAGTGTGCCTCCTGAATCTCCACTTCTCCTTTCCCTCTCAACATGGCAAACAATGAGGCTGCAAGATGACAGAAGAGGAAGAGCAACAAAGATGGATGATTTGGTGTGATGCTTGGGTACGGAGGGGAGGAGAGCAAGGACAGAGCTGTAGCCACCCACAGAAAACTCTTTTAATCTTTCACACTATTTTATCAGGGCTTTCCTCACTCATCCATAGATGAGATCTGCAGCCAGCTCCCACTGGAGAGCAAAACCCCCTGATCCACAGGAGCCCACCTGATGCAGGCAGAGCTAGCAGCTGGTTTTCAGCTCCTTTTGCCACCTGGAAAACTAAATTTAGCCTTCTGGCCCGGCCAGAAGAAAGGGTTGAAGGGTCAAGGGCAGGCAGGCTCAGTCCTATTCCTGGCATGCCGTTAGGGATGCTTAAACACCACATGTGCATCTCTGCACACGTCTGCTCCTGCCTAGTATGTCTTCAGGCGAACCAACTGCCTGCCGGCTGGTTTGCAAAGCCAGCTAACATGCAGATTTGAAAGCGGGAAACATCAAGTTTTAAACCTGCATCAATAAGACACACTTGTAAATTTTGTCTGCTTTTAAAACTGAGAAAAATGACACTAACAGGTTTTAAGCATGCATAAAAATAGGTGACGCTTTTATAACATAAATTGTTCTCACCAAATAAGTCATGGCAGAGTCTCTTTGTACAATATCTTATCAGTACATAATTTCATTTCAGAAGTTCCTTTCACCACAGTTTGCATTCCAGCATCATCCAAGCTATTCTCCTAAGCAGTAAATGGACAAAGACACAGATTTATTTCCCATGTTTCCCCCTCCTCCCCCCAGTGCATGTCTGATGGATTTGGAAAGTATCCTACAAATTCAAGATAGGCATCTGTCAAAATAAATCTGACACTAAATACTCACAGAGGATATTTTTTCTTACATACCTCTTGCTTGCTGGTTAACAATTTTCAATTAAAATCTTTCTTTTTTTTTTTTTTTTTAACCGACCAAAACAACCTCCTACTCTGATTGCAATCCCATTGCTCTACAGGTTGGACTTCACAACAGATCACCCTGAAGAGTCACAGTAGCACACAGGTTTTAAGTACCCAGGCCTCCAGGGAAGTTAATGCCATAATATGCATCCACTATTTATAACTTTCCTTTACTGACAGGTGCACAAAGACCACGGAAGTAACCAAACACACAGAAAGTAAACGCATTTCATTACTTCAGCGTCACAAAGAGCACAAGCAGTACTTGGCATCAAAATAAATCTCAGATGTATTTACAGATTTACCACAAGCACAAGTTACAAGAAAATCACTCCATTGCTACTAAAGTCTTTGTATTACACCAGAAAACACATCAAAATCTCAAAGCAGTCCCTAATGTCACATGGACATGATACAACCTGAGTCACTTCTAACCAGTATGATGAACTTGAAGGCAAATAGGAGCTGACACAGCATACTGGGCTACTGAGTTTTCAAGGAGTAATTTCAATATCACTTCTGCAATATAATTAAAAATTAATCTAGATTTGAAGATGTTTGATTTCGAAAGTATCCTTTCTTTTGGTGGAAGGATTTTGTGTGTGTTCTCTTAGCTAAAATACATATTAAATATTAAAAAAATCCCCCTTGTCTCTGCTCTCTTTAAAAAAGCAGACAGCTTCTTTAGTCCTTCACATTCCTTCACCTGTCCCCAGTTACACAGCACAGCTGCTTGCGGGTTTAAGATTTTTTTGTGAAGTACCAGTTCATGATAATCTCATTAAATCCTTTCTAACACTTTCCAGTTCATACAGGATTTCCTTCACTGGAATGAGTGGAGCAAGGATTGGCTGTTTAAGCAATCTGTGTGTTTAAAAAAAAAAAAAAGTCACCCACAGGTCTCCTCACAGAGCAGCCCCTCAGCAGCTTAAGGGTGTGGGGGAACCAAAGCTTGGCTTCAAGCGAGGAGCTGGAAGAAACACCACAGGTCTCTTCACTGCCTCTCTCTGCAGCTGAAATACAGGGTTAGAAGCATAATCCCCAATATCTTCTATGCATAAAACAAATCATGTGCTAAGAGAGCTCCTTCACCTGCAAGTCATTCTGTTTAAATGTAGACAGGTCCCTCTCTGCTAGCCTAGAAAGTACTCATTCGAAAGGAGCTGGGGGACTGCACTTTCTGGGGCCTTGGACACTGCAAGGAAGGGGGCAGCCATGACTTCTCAAGGCAATTCTTTATCCTCCCAGTGGTCCTTCTATCAAATCCATGTCTTTCCAATTTAGAAACAAGGATGTCACGTGGGACACCGTCAAATGCTTTGCACAAGGCTGGGTAGATGATGTCACTTGCTCTTCCCATACCCACTAATGTTCCAACCCCATCACAGAAGTCTGCCAAATTTGTCAGGCACAATTTGCCCTTAGTGAAACCATGTTGGCTGTTACAAATCACCTCCTTATTTTCAATGTGCCTTGGCATAGTTTTCAGGAGGAAGTTATCTGCTCCATGATCTTGCCTCGCACAGAGGTCAGACCAACTGGCATGTAGTTCCCTGGGTCTTCTTTTTTCTCCTTTCAACTTCTATAGCATCAACTACTTCTATCAAAATGGTCAGGTGTAGATGGTCTCATCAACTGCAGTTTAATGGGATTTTTCCCAGTTTACATGCACTTCAATGGCAAACATACATTTCCTGCTCCAAGTGACAAAACCTACTTTTTCAATTCATCTGCCTGAACCTGTCCAAAATGAGCAATGCAAAATGTATAAGACATTTTAAAGTCTGTAGATAGGGATGACCAGCTCAGGTATCTGGATAGCAAGTATTTTTACAGGTCTTCTAGCAGCTTATATCCAGAACAGCTCTGCACTTATTTCTCTCCAACAACCCTAGTGCGGCCTAAAGAGAATTAGCTGGCAATGACAAACCAGGTCCCTAGTGAACACGTTCCACATCTAAGGCAGCAGCAACCAGTGCTCTCTTGCTGAGGGTCACAGAAGAAAAAACAAGGATTGAGCAGGGAACACAGGATATCTCATGACATTAGAAGAAACAAGGCTCCACAGCAGAGCATTACGCTAGGATTTTGCAGGATCAAAGCACAGATCATCTTATTTAGGCCATAAATATTGGTGTCACTTTTTATGATCACCCCACCAGCACTCTGAATAAGAATTAAACAAAGCTTTTAAGGGCAATGCTGAATTTGTCTTTCAAATCTTCCTCCCTTAAGAGCACCCAGCACAGGCTGTTTGCAGTCTGAGTTACTACTGCAGTTCAATTTATTTTGTTTTAAACCCGCAGCGTGAAAATTCTTCCTGGATCTGAATGTGGAAGAGAAAAAAATATTAATGGCACAGCCTATGTATTCATCACTGAGGACAGTTCAGATGTCTGAGACTTCACTGACAAAGACTTTTTGCATAACTGCAGCACCTTATTTAAGACAGAATTGGTTGCAAATCTCCATGCACTAGAAGCATGCAAATCTTGCCCCTGCCTCCCTCAGCTGCAGGGTGCCATCACTACGTTGCCTTGGCCTAAGGCTCCAGCTTCATCCATAGAACAAATATGCTTCTCAAAAAATCCATTAAATTTAATTACTTGTATAAGCCTCATTGGATGGTGCAGTAACATACTTTTTAATTATTGTACGCTTTTAAATTGAAGATTTCCAGCCAATGAGCTCCCAGCCACTCACTGCAATTGAAATAAGTGTTTGCTCTGCTCCGGAATAACAAGCCCAACAATGACCACACAAGTCTTACAATGTTGACTTCGCCTCAGCCAGTCATGGCTGAAAGGGCTGCACAAGTAATCCACAGTAGTGGCTTGGCCCTGGCAGCTCTGGTACCACAGAGGAGTTCCATAAAAGAAATTTTTGCCCAATCTCCAAAAAGCAGCATGTGCATATACACCAAAACCATGCTGACGCGTTTCGTCCTGGCACAGGCCCCTCAGCAATGTACTAGAGGAGGCTCTCAGAAGCTTATTAAATTTTTGCCACTAAACTCCCCCCGTATAACTGATGTTACAATTATTTTTTCTCCTGCCTCCAAAGCAAATCCATCCACCCCCACCAAAACATTCAAGCAAGATGGAGGCTAAAGTGTAGTGCCTGTAATTTTTGTTTGGCCTGGAGGATTCAGCATCATCTGTACAGTCAGATCACGTGGTATATCCATTGTCTTTCAGTGACTTTAAACCACCGTCAGGCAGTGATAATTTTCAAATTCTCAGATGAAAAGTAGGACCTGATGGGAGACTCCCAGATCTAACATGACCAAAACACACAGAGAAGTGCTATTTATTCCTTTCTTGAATGATTCCCCACTGTCTTCAAGAGATGTGATTCAGAAAGATATTGCAGTTTTATGCTCTCAGTTCCTACTACATTCACTCGGGTCTAACATAATAAGTACTTCGTGTCTAAAATCAGTTTTGCTACATCTTTCATATCAAAAACATATTTATTTTTTTATATATTCTCTGTATGTGCCTTCTTTAAAACGTGCTAATTTACTTTTCTGGCTGGAGATAATACGTTAATCTCAGCACTTGCAAATGTTCCGATGGAAAATAAGAACTAGATGCTAGAAGTCACATGCTTATTTAAAACATGTAGCTGGACAGTATCAACGTGACACAGGGTTAGTAAATTAAAATTAACCTACAGTTCTGTAACATCATCGAATAAATTGATCTGCTAATAAAAGGAAACACACTTCCATAAGAACACGACTGGTATCCAAGTAACAATTCCACAATGATACATTTTCAATTAATGAATTACAATAGACTACTCTTATTTTTTTCTCTCTAATGTTAGATTGTAATTCATTATTGTACAGGCAGCTGAATATTAACTTACAGCTTCTGTTCTTTGTCTCCGTAGTAACTAGGAAATGTTTCCAGTGTCAAATACTGATTTTATTACAAAGATATCCACACACCAAATTTTTAGAAATGGCCTTATTTTCCTTAATCAGGTTTCTTGTTCTCATCTTTTCGTTTTTATCAAGACACAGAAATATTAACAAAACCTACGAGAAACTGACTGCCAGACTGACATGAGTACAGAGGAGCAGATAACACAACAGAGGCAGAAAGAGTTCAAATTAGTTATATTCTGTAACCAGAAAAGCCTAATTTCCTATAGGAGCACAAGATTTAGAAGGCAAACACATGGTTATAAGAAAGCAGAGATATTTAATGGGTTAATGTTTGCAAGGAGCTGCCAATTTATTATTTAACTAGATATTTATGCTGACAACCTTTTAAGTGCAAGAGTATGAAAATGAAATAAAATATCATCTTTAATTATCATGTGGTCACTTCATACCATATTTTATCACAACAAATCACTCACTGATGTTGCTATATGATATTACAAACTGATCATGTTTGTTTAAATTACAAGCAAAATGCATTCCATTAAAAAAATAATGTGTAGCTCCAGTTCTGTCAATAATTAAATTTCTCAGTTTTTGTCAGATTGCATTGATTCCCTAGAGGAAGGAAACAGTCCTCTATATTGTCAAATTCTTCATTAAGGCTTAATTTCAGTAATTCAGGATTCATTCCTAATGCTTAAATTCAGTAGTTACTGAATTGAAAGCTAAAAAAATCACCCCTACCCTCACAATCTGAGAACAGATTTTTTTCCTTGTATTTGACAGAAAAAGGGAAAAAAAAAAAGGAATTAAGAAAGGGAGAACAAAGACATTGTTCCCATTACACAGTATCTGTGGACGGATTATTTCAAGTTTGAAAGCTACCAAGACGTGGAAAAAAAAGTTAAAAATCTTACATGCTGAACGGTAGTTCCTGCTTCCCATGAAAGCCATCTGTTCTGTGTATGTACATGGTTTGAAAGACATTCCCAGGATTGTGTCAAGCCAAAGGAATCCCCACTAGAGTTACAGAAATATAAACTCCCTTTACACTGGCAGGAGAGCTCCAAAATGCAACTCTGAAGATGCGTATAACCAGCACCAGGCTCAGAACCATAACAGTTCTGCTGACATACCAGACGTTACGCAGGATTTTCTCATCTGATATTATATTATGAGAACTGAAACTTTAGCAGGGGTAACATCGCAGTACTTTGAATTAGAAATTCTTCGGATGAGTATAAGGCGAGATCTCCACTTCCCTCTGTTGCAAAGTGGCCTCATCATTTGCATTCTCCCATTTGCAGCTGACATGAAAAATGCCTGGAAAATATTTTGGAAATTAATTCCTTAATGCAATTTTTGCCATTACCGATTGTAATGGGAGGGGAACATAGCACAGTCTGAATTATATACTTGTTCCACGTTCACTCCCAAACTCTGGAAGCAGGAGTCTAGTAATTAATACTGGTATAAGAAGGACGATCCTTCCTGTGAGACTTGCATTTTTGCAATCCCTTGTCTACTATACGACTTGAGTTCAAATTGCAATTATTTTTCCTAGGGAGCAATTAAATACTGCTACCAATGTTAAGCATAAACACAGCTCTAACTACAAGCAACGCTCAGATGACCAGTTCAGGTTCAAGGGTTCACTGCACATGAATATCCATAAATACCACTGACAGCCTTAGCAGTATAATGAACTTTGCAGCAACTCATGCAGGCAGTCTACACAATACATGAACATAATGCCCCTAACCTTAAAGCAAGAAACCTCCAGGAGCAAATCACAGCTACTTTTCCGGCTGAGACAGTGTTTTTGAGAACAATTTTTAAAAACCCAGTCCAACCCTGGTTTTTGAGTGGTGCCCATGTGCTGATTATTTTTTGAATCACCCTGTGGAATCAGACAGTAGAACTGAAAGAAACGCAAGCTCTATGCAAAGACGGTTGGTTAAACTGAACCGTCACACTAATTAGCAGTGTATTCTTACCTCCATTAATTTAAGCATGGGATGTTACAAATTAAACACCCTTTACTTTTTAAGGAGTCAAATAGCATTTTATCTTTAAGATGTTTACATTTTTTTTCTTGCAGACACAGTGCCACACAGCATCTCCTAAGTAGATATTTCTGCCATCTCTTGAAATATAGGCCCTGCTCCCAGCTCCAAAATCAGATCTGTGTTAAACAAACACTCGCTATTTAAAATCTAGGAAATATGTTTAACTCCACTACTTATTTTCCTACTTGCAACAATTTTGCCTCTACTTCTGTGTGGAGCTGCAGCATGAGTAATAGAGTAAGCTGTGATACAAATCTGTATACTTCATAAGTTCTGCTAACAAAAATGAGCAAATTGAAAATACAGTATGTTTTCAATTCACTTCAGGTTTTAGGAACCCTAGTAGGAAGATGTATGGTTATCATATCAACAGTGGTTTTGTAGGTACATACCATGTAACAGCAATGTCTGTGCCTATCTTCTGGATCTAGATCACGGTAGAGATCTTCTTACCCGTTGTTTTTGCTACATTTTTAAGTCACACATAAAGTTATCACATCCATTTCTGTCTCAGCTGAAACGTTATCACTCTTTACAAAGCACTAGCTATAGCAGACCGGGCAAGACCCCCATCTATTTCTCAGACAAGTCAGCTGGGCTTAGTTTAAACAGCCTTCAGCAGCAGCTTAAGGCAAGATAGCCAAGCTCATCCCAAAGCAGATGGGAAGCACTCACAGGTCTTGCCACCTCTCTTCAGGAGAAAGGCAGTAATCATCACCAGATAAGCAGTAATGTATTAAGACCAGCGTATCTGTTCCAGCAGCAAACATCTGTCTGCATCCTACTTCATCAATGTACCGACCTCGAGTTCAGGTCCATAAGGGATCTCAGTGCTAGCTATGGTGCCTATCACGCAGACTGGGAATTTTGAGCATAGATTAGGCGTGCTCCAGGGCCCAAACATAAGCTAGGTAGGGATGATGTCAATTATTTTATTACTAATTTGCTCTCTGACACTTAATATTAGATAAGTGGCTCTCAAAAGTTATCAGACCCTTCTGATTTTAATCTCGGGTTACATATTGATTACTGATGATCATGGCCATTTACTAGGGTCTGATCAGCTTTGCTAACCTATACACCATACAAATACCACAGCATATAATGAAACTCTCCTTATTTCCCGTCTGATCCTGGGTCAGGAAAAGTGTTTCCCAGACTGATCATACTGAAAGAGCTTTTTAAGTACTAGCTCTTTTTTTTTCCCGTCTGCTCATGAGTTGAGATGTGCTTCTGCAGGAAGCTGCTGCACACACCCACCCAACTTGAACCAGAGTTGCTAACACTTTTTCTGACCACTACAGGCCTCACCCTCATGCAGAGACACCCTAAAGGCATGTTATCCTCGCAACAGATTCCTCTGTACCATGACAGGGAAGTGTATCTTTTGCAGAAGGGCAGTTGCACACCTCTCTAAGAACCCCCACATGAAAAGGTGGCAGGGAAGGGACCACAGTACACCTGGCCTGCCAACATCCACACAGTCCTTGGGAGAGGGAAAAGCGGGATCTAGATCATAAGCTGGGTTACCCAGCCCCTGCCGATCACTGATTTTAAATGAAGGATGTGTTTGCAATTCCAGGAAAAACAAATCAATACAGTAGCTGTGCCGTCTGCATTTTCTGTCTCCGGTGCTTGCCTCTCTAGTGTTTTGAATTTCTAGGGGTGGTTTTGGTAGTCCTTTTAACATATCACCTTACAGCTGATTAGGATCTCCTTAAAACCTTGGTAAGGGATTTTCCCCAGATAGATGGGGCAGAAACCACAACCCTCCTCAGTGGCTGAAGTAAGGTGACATCAACGGGTTAGTCCCATCTTTTCTTTCTTGTTCTCAAGAGCTATTCAACCCTACTCACAAATAGCTTTGTAAAGGGGGATGTGAATGATGTATTTATCATTCATCTTGGCCTGAGAAGCCCTCTAGCCCTGCTAGGACACAGGTACTACTTGCTTCCTTCACACCTACAAGCTTGCAAAAGCTTATAATCTAAGTCTGAAATTGACATAACAAAACACAGCTATATGAATATCCTAATTGCAAATTTATAGGGGATTATTGCAATTATTTGATAATTCTTAAAACACTATGAGTGCTGCCCTAAACTTTCTCAGTGACATGCAAATATAGCTTTAAAGAATTTCCTGTACTCCTCTGATAACTTAAAGGTCATTACTCCAATGACCATGTTCTGCTTTAGGGCTGGTGTGCTACCATGATTAACGTATATGGACCAAGATGGTACTTTGTGCATGTATCTAGGGTGTAAATACGGTCCCAAAGCTAGAGGCAAAATGCAAGCTATCTCAGAAGCAAAAGAAAGAGCTGGCTAGGGAAGAGCCAGTTGAAGAGCATGAGAAAGGCCACAAGAAGCCACGCAGCAGAGCGTAAGTACGTAAGGCAAACCACCAACCAAGTGTGGTCGCTCTCAGCTGCCTGAGTGGTTGCTATCTTGAGTCCTGGTCAAATATTGACTAGGCAATAATCCTACAATAACACTAGTATATACAATAGGTTCCCAGAACTACTGCTTTTTAAAAAAAATTATTTGTTCAACTCGTTAAATTCAGGCACGCTATTTCTCAGAACTGTTACCAAATCAAGATGTTATTTCCACGTTTCTTTAGAGGCAACTGTTTACATGTTAAAAAGAACTATTTAAAAATATATTCAAAGTATAAAAGTACAGTTGCCATAATGTTTAAGTATGTTACTTCAACAAATGATATTTAATTTCCAGGTTACATCCTGGTGCTGATAGTAAAGCTGGATTCTCTGTAGCAAGTAAATATAAACCACAGAAATGGACCTACCATTTCAAGGCATCTGAGCAAGAACAGAATCATGTTTCAGATATCGAATTCATTGTTCCCAGATGGTATTTAATCCTCTGTGGTATGAGTAATTTTTTTTCAGTTTCTAGCATTCATGCATTTCTTTCAAAGACAGCAAGATCTTTGCAACTGAATTGTTATTCTGCTATTACTAACACTTTGCAGAAGAGGATTACCCTGGGAGGTACTCAGGTCCTGCCATATTAAAACTTGGACAGAAATCACAATATACAACGATTCACATTCAAAACTGGATTTTCACAAATTATGTGCTGTATTTTAGTAGTTCCCACCTTTAGAGATACAGGGAGCAAATAAATCTGTACTCTGCTGTGGCAATGTAGAAGTAGCTACAGCTGGAACAAAAAGGACCCTAATTAAGCCCTGAGACCAGAGACTCTCAAAATAGGAGGAACTGAGGTACCTGAAATGTCATGTCAGCAATCTGTATTACTATTATTAAGTATTGTATATTAAATACATTGCTCAGAAATCCAGCATTGTAACTTGAACCATGAGTCAATTAATTAACACTGCATATACATAATCATAGACTCACAGGATGGTTCGGGTTGTAAGGGACTTCAAAGCCCGTGTAGTTCCAACTTCCTGCCATGGGCAGGGACACTCTCCACTAGACCACGCTGCCCAAAGCCCCATCCAACCTGTCCTTGAACACTGCCAGGGAGGGGACAGCCACAGCTTCTCTGGGCGCCTGTGTCTGACCACCCTCACAGGGAAGAATTTCTTCTTAATATATAATCTCAATCTACCCTCCTTCAGTTTAAAGCCATTACCACTCGCCCTATCACTACATGCTCCCATACAATAGTCACGATGAGGAGATACTTCTAATGAAACCATGGAATTGCCTGGGAATCTGTCACCTAAAGCCACAGGAACGAGAATTCAATTAACTCCCCCAGTTAAGAGAGCTCACCACACCTCTTCGACCTTGTTTCAACTCCCCAAATGTTTTCACTTAGACTTACAAACAAACAGCTCAGCAAAGCTGTGAAGGTTATTGGTATTATGGGAAATATACAAGTAAGGCAGAAGAGTGGGGACCCAGACACAACTTGAAGACACAGCTTCACACAATAGTATCTTAATTGCCCTTAATTAACAGGAAAAAGAAACACAGTGTAGTCACACTTGCAGTAGACAACATTTGTGAGTATGAAATGCTTTTGAGTTGATCCCTAGTTGTTACATTCAATGACAATTTGGAGAAAAGATTAGTTTGGACCATTTGAACTTTTCAAAATTTCACAGCTTCCCTCCTTCCCCCCCACCACTTGAGATTTTTTTCTGTGTTAACATCTGCACAGTCTTGTACCTCAAAGATAAATTTTTACAACAGAAGAATTTAACCATTTCTGTGACTAAGGCAAATTTGTGGATGCATCTCCAGTTCCAGAAAAATTTGGGGATTTTTTTTTTTTTCCTATGTTGCAAAGGTTGCTCTGAGTCTGCAGCTCCCCACATGCCAGGAGACAGAACTGAGATTTCTTTTCCTTTGCCAAGTGGGCATGGCACAGTGCTCTTTTGGCACAGAGGTGAATAGTGGCAAGACAGCTTATGACCATGGCAGTAAGATCTATGTTGCAATGCAGTAATGCCTTTGTTTGCGAAGTGTCCATTTTACGTTCTCATCCTCATTTAAAACTAAAGCCACATTTGTAGCTTCAGATGCACTCTTAAAAATCACAGAGGATTCGAATGCAAGAATTTGATTTTTTTTTTTTCATACTAGTCTTCAAGTTTTTGGAAATAATGTTTTGAAACTTCTCCCTGACTTGATGAGAACTAGAAACTTCGTTGTGCTTTCTTGCATGAAAGCAGAAATTTTCATTTGATCACTTGAGTGTGGACACTAGGAACATCAGACAAAGAGCAACTATTGGGAGTTTAGCGATGAGGCTACAAATTCTGGCAGCAATATGCATCCATTCAGAGCGCTGCAGGGGGATGCTGACAAGTTTACCTGCTTATCCTTCAGTCTCCCATTGAAAATGTTAATTCAGTGCCATCTATTAAACAAAAAACCCCTCAAAACAATAAAGAAAAAAACAAATAAAACAAAACAAAAAACCCCACAAAACAAAAAACACACCACCAACACAAAACCTCCATCATTTTCAAACTGGACTTTCTAAAACATTCTTCATTGAAAGTTTAGGACCTTGTCTTTTGTGTGAGAGCCGACTTCCCCAGGTGTGATGATTGTTGACAGACGACTGGAGTGTTGTTTGACCTTAACTGCTCACACGGAGCCACCAGCTGCTTTTTCAATAGGAGGGAGGAAGGATGGAGAAGGAATGGGTAGGAAAGGAGGCATGAAACAGCCTGCATCGCCATGCTGGCTGCCATCATACAGTTCCCAAGACCCGTAGTTACAGAAATGAAAACTGAAGTGAACATCCAATGTAACAGAAAAATACCTGCAACAGGAGAGACCTAGGGATCTAAGGAAATGCTGAGACAGGTGCCACTGAAGAAATGACCTTTTGTGCCACCCTTTTCTAATAAGCATAAAGCAGCAATGAGTGCCGCTATCAAATCCTGACCTGCCCTCTCTTGAGCAGAGACAAGATGGTCATGTAACCAAGTGCCACATAACACTTTTTTCTCTTTTAGATTCTAGACCAGTGTGTGCATTCACATTACTACCACAGTTTGATGGACTGCTTTAGCAAACTCTTTAGTTAAAACTCTGGCCAAAATTGCAATTCTTATTTCTGCCAGGCTTCATCATGCCTCCTGTACAGGCACAGGGGAAAAAAGAAAAAAAAAAGAAAATATAAAAGAAAAAATATAATTCTCCTTTTGAACAGCAGCCAGCAGAAATGAGCTAGCAGGCCACCAGAGGCGATGAACACATGATGTGAAATGTCCTCCATGGCAAAGAAAGTGTTCAGTATCTATCCTTCACCTTACTATCCTTTTAAAGTTTTTGTAAAACAAATCCCCTATTTTGTTCCAACTCCCACAACTTTCTGTCCTCTGCTCTGTAATGTGAAGACGAGCTAGACAAAACACCAGGGAGGGCCTCAGAGAAGGAGGAGACCTTCAAACCCAGACAACCTCCTCAAGGATGAGGGTTACACTTCTGTATTTGCAGTTGGCATGAGCAAGTATCAATAATCATAATGAAACACACACTGAAACTGTGTATGTTTTAGAAGAAATTTAAACCTTCAGCTCTTCATTTTTGAAATCTGTCATCAGCAAGTGATTGGTAAAAATAGTTTATCTTTGCTCATATTGCCTGAACTAACTTAAGATAGGCAATGCTTTTGGCACTGTTTTCTGTTTGCTTGCTTTACATTTTTTTTCTGGGCCATGGATATACACGAGCAATAAATTGATTTTAAAAAAAAAGTGCTTCAATGATTAAATAATTTGGGTTTAACTAAAATAATTTTAAACCTCCATGCACCTTCTGAACTGGTTTTAACTTAAAGTAGGAAGAAATTCTGAAATATTTTTACAGATATGTTCTTTCGTTTTTATTGCGGTTTTTGTTTTGTTTGTTTGGGTTTTTTTTTAAAGTGTTTAAAAACAAATGGTTTATGGCTTGGTTAGTGTTAATGAGGTAAGACATTTCCAAAGAGGTTGGAGAGTGACAATAGCATAGGGACTGTGGTGGTGCCACAACTGCAGAGCTGCCCCCCAGCAGCAGACGCCTACTGAAGCAAAGCAAAGCCAGAAGAGAGAGAAAGGAAGAGAAGAAAAAAAAAAAAAAAAAAACCCCAAAACCCCAACAAAAACTGTTGCAAGTTCATGCACCCCTATTACAAATTCATTTTAGTTAAACAAAGAGATTATACAGACATTGCTGACAGGGATTATCAAAATAGAATGGCGCCACCTGCCCCTTGCAACCCAATTAATTAGTAGAGAATGGGAGGTGCCAATTATCAGGAAGGAATAAGAAAGGATCAGTAAACACAGCTCATGGTGAACTTGAAAATTAACTCTTTCAGCTCACAGCTGAAGTCCCACAGCTTCCCACACAGCCCTGATGCTTCTGCTATACAGCCTTCCAAAACCACACACTGAAAACACACAACAGACTTCTGCAGATCTACATTTCATGTTGTCTTGTGAAGGATGACCACTTCTGCTCCTCCTAAAGTCACTGGTGTAGATTTAAAAATTATATTAGGAAATTTAAACTTATTCTAGGGGATCCTGCTCTAGCAAGTTGGACTAGATGATCTTTAGAGGTCCCTTCCAACCCCTATTATTGTGTGATTCTGTAAAATAGCAGATAATATAATTTCAGTTGGAAAGGACTCCTCAAAGAAAAAGATGGACTTCTTAGTGTGCTTGACGTGTATCAGGAAAATGCAGATTATTTTCCATGCCATACCAGAATTTTTAAGAGGAGTCCCCAAGTACAATTCCAGTTATTGACAGGAAACAGCTAAAAGTTTTAGTTTTCTAGGAAGGAAGTCTGGCTTATTCGTAACTTGCCACCTTCTCTTCCTTCCTATATAATACATGGAGTAAGGCTTGTTAGCAGTAACCACAAATCTATTTTCTGGGGGAATCCAGAGTCTAGTAGAGCATTCCAGATACTTCTGGATTCAGACCTATGCAGCACAGGTCATCACCAAAGGCACTCCTGTGTCCCTACAGGGAGACTGTGTTAGCATGTGCCCAAGAGGCTGCTGGTGCCCTTGAAAGAGCTACTGCCATTTTCCCTTCCCTGGTATAAGTAACACACCGTTTCTGGTAGAACTTCCTCCTCTTCCTGGAAGGTACAGAATTGTACCTCCCCTCAAACTACAGGCTTGCAACCCTGTTGTAAAGAGGAATTAGTCAGTACGTCGATCGGGCTTCTGCATTTTTCCAGCTACCGGAGCAAAGACATTCAGTAATGACATCTGCAACGCTACCTCAACAGAAGAGCGGTTTGCCACCCTTCCGAGGCGGGAGGCAGTGCTAGAATGTTTTAAGCAAACTTGTAATCACAGCTTAACTCTACTTCATAGTTTCCTGAAGGTAATAAAGAATCCAAATAAAAGATAACATGCAAAACCACAGAACCAAAAAAGACAGCTGCTCTCTTCCTTTATTTCCCTGAAAGATAATTTATTGTGGAGAATGTTTACTTCTCCAGCTATGCATATGTTCATTTTATTGTTACATTGACAGCTACTAAAAAATATTATATAGAATGATAAACAGGGCTTGTAGAACTACAAGTGCTCAATGCAAAAGACTGGGAGAACACTGAACCCAGTGTAAATTCTTTGTTTGGTTTAAGTGCCACAGCTAGAATTGAATATCTCTTTCAAGTTTTGAGCTATTTCTTCTTTATTGCCTTTAAAATAGAAAAAATACTGTACGTGACAAAGCATATCATTAAGTAGCAGCTAGGGGAAAGCTGTACTGATTCAAGTGAGGGGGAAAAAAAATTCCAAAGTTGGTTTTCATTGTCAACATTGCTCAATATTCCTGTAAACAAAAATGAGACCAGGGATGATATAAGCTTGGACAGAATAGCCTTCCTCCTTGGATTTAAATTATTTGCACAACTGATATTGCATGATACATAATTACATTCCCATATCTACCTTGTGAACTGCAAAAGAAATGCCAAATACTTGTGAAATACATCAGGTTTTAAAAGCAAATTTGCTTGCAATTCCCAACTCCTCTTCTTTTGTAAGTGCCTGCTGGTTTTTTACTCAATGGCTTTATTGTTTTGGGATCAGAAAGTGAGGGCTTCAGCTCTACAATGCACAATTTGTCACCCTTTGGATAAAGGGGTAGCGGACCATAGGAGCGGGACATACTTGTATTTAACCCAGCTGCGTGCTCTAAAGAGCGGAGCACATGCTGGCAGGACTTGAAAGCCCTGAAATACCAACCAGTTGCACCAGTTAACTTAGTGAGACCTCCACATACCTGTGGGGTGTGAAAAGGCCACTGGTGCTCATCACTCCACATCAGGATTGAGTTCATCTTATCAAACAGGCCTTTGAGTGTATTGTCAAGTAATTTACCAACTGAAAAAATCATAACGATTTTCCACTTCATTTACTTCAACAGTAGCTACGTAATGTCAATAGTTTTAAACATTTAATTAGACACACCACGTGTTTTATGCTCTACTAATTATATAAAATTGTGCTCAATAATTTTCTTCCCATTGAAACAAATCTTAAGCAGCTGTTAAAACACTAATTGGGTGAATGCTTCCACGCTGTGTATTTGACTTGGTGCCAAGTGCGTTCCTCCCCGACGGTGAGCAGGGTTTTTCCAGTGTCCATGATGGAACCGTAAATGCACGTCAATCTCTGCTGCACCACTGCGCCAGAAATGAACTCCAAACATTTACTTTGGCCCTCACCTTTGAAAACTAACATAACATATAAAATGCAACAGTTCAGAGAGATGTTTAAATTATACTGGGCTCTTAATTTTCTCCACTTCCATTTTTACCCCCAAAGAACATCTAAATTTGACACAGAGCTTGTCATTTACAATCTTCTATGAAATCAGCACTTTTCATTATATCAGAGCTGCTTTGCAAATGTTATCTTGCAGTACGGTCAAATGAAAACACGTACTGAAGTGTGTAGCTGAGCCTGGTACAGATGAGGACGTTAGTACTGGGATACTTAAGGGATATGTTGTTCCTATAATGCTTAAAACAAGTATGTGAACCACAGTTATCTCTGCATGCAGTGGCAATGTGTGGGAAACCTTTTTTTCCCCCTCCCAGTTTTACACAGAAAGAGAATTTGGAGGGTCTCTATCTGTTTTAGATATCCTTAGTAAGTCTTACCACTTTTGGTGATCCCAGCAGCAGTCTGAATTGAGTCAGTACTTTGAATTTCTCAATTGGCTTCACAGGGAGTTTTAACCCTAGATATAGCTCCATTAAAATCTCTTAATTAGTGAGCAAGTCTGTACAGCTTCAGGCCTAATCCTGCAGCTCCTATGAGGATGGAGGCCCTAGCAGAGGGGATTGGATTGCCAAGAACAGGACTCACTGGACACAAGTCCTACCTCAGCTGTCCCCCAAGTCTTGTCTGCACCTCTCTGAACTAGGGTTTTGGTCCTGGCCACATCCTGATGGTTCCAGACTCTGCTTCAGGATTTGTGGGCAGGGTTCCTAGAAGCAGCAACTGCCCACACCGGGCATCATCATACACACATTTACATTTTTCTCTACATCTATTTGTCAAAATGAGACCCTAGTATGTAAATAGTTTAAAATGCAAAACAAAACAGATTTTCTCTATCTTTGACATCTTTTGACAAATTTCTAAGCATTATCACCTCTGTATGATTGCTGCCTCTACAGCAAAAGTATGCTGAGCGCATTAGAAAAAAAAAGTGTCTTATATTTTTAATTGATATCAAGTCTTCCCAAATTATGTTAACTACACTTTTTTTTTTTTAAATTAGTTCCAGCAATTGGTGACCCAACTGACAATGGGTCTTCTAAAATATATCACGCCTGTGGACTTTCATTGAAACCAAGCCTCAGTTCACAATCCGTTGTTTGCGTGAAGCATTAACTCTGAAAGGAAAATTAATCACACAGCTTTCCAACTAAGATATGAAGTTTGTCCAGACCTGTGGAACTCTTTCCAATAAAATTCTGGAGAATGAAGAGGGACACTTCCTGGCTTAATTTTCTAGAACCATTACCATCTATATATCAGGTCTACTATTGAATGTTTTTATATTTTAACTCGCATGTCCTGAAGTTAGGTACATCACTAAAAAGGGCATAATTTTAATTCACATATCACCTTCCGTCACTGAAAATTGTAGATCTACTTAAAAAACAAAAAAAAAAAATCAAACAAAAAAGTCACCAGAGATGTTGAATTCCCACAGTTCACTCTGACCTCATGTAACTGTGCACAAGAAACAAACAGCATCTTTAAAAAAATAATAATGAAAACAACATAGAATTCAGACAGATTTCCTTTTTCTGCCCTGTTATTTTATGTTGGAAAAACCTGGCAATGCAACAACAAAAGCCAAACAAGCGAGAAACATTTCCTGCCTAAAGAAGAGTGTTTCGCCTGGTTTTCAGAGGTTCTCAGTTTAGCCCTTTTTAGGCCATTTTCAGAGGCAGTAATATACCTGTACAAAGTAGGCAAAGGAAAATGTATAGCTGAAGCAGCGTTAATGAGCCAAATGATTTTTCTTCTTTCAGACAGACCCCTCACACAGAGTGTAAATCCCTATCAATAAATTACACTGAGATGTAATAAAAGAACAAATGGAAGCTGTATTAAACATAACTGTGGATATAATTTCAAGCACTCTTCCTAAGAAACAGGCCAATAACATTTTTCCTAGTAATTAAGATGTCATTGAGTTTCACTGTTAAACTCTCAAGCCTCAACAGAGAGTTCCCATACTGACCTCTTCATTTTATAAATCTAAATAGAAAATCCAGTATTCAGTTTCTCACCTTGCAGAATGAAACATCTATCCATCCATGGCCTAACTTTAGTAGGCTTATCTAGGACAATGTAATCCGAACACCTCGTCAGTGCCCAAGCCCCATTAGTGCAGGAGAAATATTTAATGGTAGACTATTTTTGTGCTGTTACAGATGAATATGTAAGTCCTCTTTTCATAAGTCATGTAGTCTCATACCTGTGAAAGGGAGGAATTAATCTACATCAGATTTCTGATAAATACTTAAATGAGGTGGGCACTGGGCACTTGCCATGGATTTGGAAATTTAAATTAGTGCATGACAGCCACTGTGTTTTCTTCTTCTTTTGTGTGGAATTAATGTGCTGTAGTAATATTACACAGGGATGCTGTGTAAATCCGTAAGTTTCACATCAAGAGTTTCAAAGCAAGCAAACCAAACAGTGAAAGACATGACTTTTGTATTCACCACTACAGAAAAGTTACAGTAAAACCCATCAGCCAAGCCGTCACGAGAATTTTCTAATTCTTACATGCATAAAAAGCTATGAAGATTCACTCACTTAAGTGCTCTTCCAGAAAGTGATGGTGGAAATCACATGAGCATGGAACAATTATACCGTACACACAGTGGTCTCTTCTGAAGCCAGCCCCTATAGAAGCTTATGGACTGTAACTCACAGCAAGACCCTAGTAGGTCTTTCCAAAGACACACCATCTCATAATGTGTTTTAAATGTGATTAAAGTACTTCCTAGTAAATTGGAAGTTGGAAGGTCCCTTCCAACCTGAGCTATTCTATGATGCCTACAGAACACTAATAACTACAGCAGGTAGCAATAACCTCAGTATCTTTCACACACAACTAATTTCCTAATTCTTCCTTTTTACTGCATGATACCTCTGCACCCACCTGACTCTGCCTGAGTAACTCCATGACTTCCTTTTTATCCGTGTGTAGCAGAAGAGGGGGGGCCCACATGGCCATTTTTCTTTTCAAGCATCCTTCTGCCTTCCAATATTTACCTCACAGAAACTTTATCGCCCACATTCCTATTCTTAGAAATACGTTAATTTCAATAAAAATTGCTTACTATTTTATGGAAGTTTAAGGCAAATGACCCAAATGCTATAAATCATTAAAAATAGTTTTTCTCATAGAATCCTATGTTGTTTTTTTCTCAGTAGCAGAGAAAGCATCTTACTATAAAAAGTCACATTTTTACCCACACTAAAAATTCTGTATTAAAAATAAACTAAATGAGGGACAGATGTTTAAAACAGTGGACCTACAATGAAGTATTAAATATTGCTGGCACAGTGAGTCCTTTGGTTCAGTTTAGTCTGTTTTCGCAATAGGCATGTTTTCACAGCTGTAAAAGCACCAGAAATTACTGTCTTTGCTCCAATATTAATATAGAATCAATGAAAAAACCGCACCAGACTGCTGAACAGATTAGACTATTGTTCATACTTTCTATTATTAAAATAATTTGCTTTTTATAAATTAGTATTAAACTGAAATGTTTGGAAGTTGTTTGAGAGGAATAGTGTCACTTTAAAGGGTACACAGATTATCTATGCAAAACTAAACAACTGTGCTTTTATCAAAAGAAAATTGCAAGCCTCATTAAGAAATCCAACCTGCTACTTAATTTTCTGCTCAGTGAGAAAGTCCAACCCACAGCAGCACAGAGAAGATGGATGATCTCCAGCAATATCAGTCCAAACTGAGGGCACACGGAGTACGCAGTGCAAGGATTAAAGCCCTTTTCCACAGGTACAGGTTGATGTCTTAGTGCTATTGGAGCAAGAAGTGAGATGGGGAATGGAAGAGCAGATCCAATGCTCAAGTAGATTTTGTTACTAAAACATGCTAAACATACATATGAAGGGCAAAGAGGTAACAAATACAACAGAACAATAATACTAATACCTGCAGACCTTGATCTAGTAACTGTAGGGCAGAACTCAGCAAATTCATAACCAGGGCAGGACCTGCTCGCCACTGTACATTAATCTGCTGCTCCCACAGAAGGAAGAGTACACACCACGAGTACTTCATTTGGGAACTCCTGCTACATTAAAGGTTCATTTTTGTCTCCCAGCCTGGTGGCTCAGAGCTCCAAAATCAAACATGGAAAGTTCACACTCCTGGCCAAATTTTGTCTCAGCCTGTGCTCGATTTACTTGAGTGCCAAGCAAGCTGTGACCATCATAATCCTGATGAAGTGATGCCTACTTAAGTTTGCAACCCGCCTGGAATAATAATAGCTATGAGATGTTAGCAGCTCAATTTGTTTTAGTGGTTCCTACTTCAAAAATCAATTAGGAACATTAATTCTTGTGACATGAAATTATTTGACTGCTGAAAGCAATAAGGAGAGGAAACGTTATAAAAATCTGCATCTATTGTTACATGAAGTGTGGAGGATTATCTTGGGCCCTTGGGGAAACTGGGAAAAAATGAATCAGTTCAATATGTAGGCATCTAATAGTTGTTCAAGTTCCCGATGGAGAAGGAAAGGGCTGCTGAGGAGACACAAGGCCTGATGAAAACCTCTGAAGTCCAGAAACATTGTTTTAAAAGCTGGGGGGAAGGAAAAAAAAACCACCAACAAAAACTAGAAGAAAGAGCAGAACAAGACAGAATATGGGCAAGACCTTAGCACGGCCAGCCTGACCAGCAGGCAGGATTCTAGCATACACGGTAATAGAAGCAAAACCCCAAAAGGCTTACAGCCCAACAGCATAGCCCCTACTCAGTAGACAAATTCCCTAGACTGAAGGAATTTTTTTTTTGAATGAGTTTGCATGGCACAAATATTTCTACCCTCTCCTTGAACCCCCAAAAAACTAAAGCACCACACACATACATGAAAAGCAAACTGAAGAAGTCATCAGCCCAAGTGAAACATGATTCTCATTCTCTAGAAAGTCTCTTAACAGTCTTGAGTAGGTCTTTGTTGAGTAGTTCCTACCCAGCTGTGAACCCAGAAACTGAAGTTCACAACCCGCGATATAACTGATTCTTGATGTGAAGGGATGACCATCGCAGTGCTGGGAGTCACTTGTCACAGAGAAGACTGCTTGCAGTGGCAAGATCAGTGTTTGTAGGCACTGGTGCTCAGCAGCCAGACCCACATCTCTGTAAGCATTGCTACTGCGGTGAAAATGCCCCATAAGGAGCCCCCCAACTTCACCAGACTTCCCTCAAGCATGGGGTCCCATGCTGTGCATACCTGGGGACACAGAAGCACAGAATAGCAATGCTTCCACAGTAGCCAGCACAGCCCAGCATACAAGGAAACAAAGACAGCCCTCACCCTTCTGGTTAGAGAAGAAAAAAAACCAACCCAGGCTATAAAACCTGGGAAGGAAGGGGGAAGGGGAGAGTAAAAACAATCTCTGAGTAGAAAAACAGGATAAATTCATTGAATAAATTATTTACTGGAATTATTCACTTAGCTTCAATTACAATCTATCCATTCTATCCACCATCTACATTAAATTATAATAAATTCTTCTATTATAACTTGGCTTCATGCCTGCTGATTTACAATACCTTATTTATTCAGAAAACAAAAGTCTGGTGCTGTGCAACCTTCCACAGGATTTAGATGTGCACACCTGGACATCCCCAAAAGACCGCTTCTTTTTGAGAAACTCATTCCTTTTCTAAATTAGAGAGAGGAGAGTAAGCATATTATATTTAAATTGCTACCAGATATTTTGAACAACATTTAAAAGGCCCGAGATACCAGAATAATCTTTGACATATCTTACAGCTTTCCTGAGGAGTTTGGCATACGTCCTGTACTGAATACCCAAATGCAACTCTGAGAATACATACACTATCTCTCTCCTTCAGCCATCAGGTCTCTTTACTAAGCAGATGTTTTAGGATTCTTCTGAATGAAAAATATCTTGTTCTACTTTACCAGATCGTCTTTGGTATTCACAAAGGGCTGTACTTGAAAAGCAATTACACTAAGATGCAGGAAAAGGAAAAAAGCCATGAAGGTTGCTTTTTTATGTAACATACATGTGTAAGTTTGGTTTCCACAGCAGCACAAAATGATTGTTAGGAATCCCAACCTGTGCTGGGATAAGACGAGCACAGGTTCAAACTAAAAGGTCATTAAGAGAACATCAAGGGAAGCGTGCTATTAAGTCAAGGTTTTACAACAAGAGAGCACTGCTCACCTTCCTCCCCTCCTACTCCTTCTTTGACTTTGGCACAGCATATATCATATTATGGAGGAAAAGCAGAAATAAATAAGGAAAAAGGCGAGCAAAATTGACTTTCATACTTCTTACCAGTACTCCATTGAACCAACACTACAAAGCAAGAGTTAAGCAAAGCCTTACGGGTCTTTACCACAGGCAGCTGATGGAGCAGCAGGACATGGGCCAACTTCTACCCATGTGGGCAATTCTGAAGGCACAAGTTAAACCAGCTGGGTGTGTGTGTGGCTGGGGGTGGTGGTGGTTGTGCTCTGAATGGGACAGATTTGTAACGCCACAGCAAAAGATCAAGGACAATACAGAAAATACCAATGCAGAAAAACACCACCATAAATTCACATCCACACTTCAGAACCTGAGAGCACCTTGGACGCGGCCACTTCAGAACCTTAGAGACACAAGAATCTACTTTTTCAAATCAGCATCTCAGAAAAACCACTAGATACACCAATATAAGTAAAAACAATGTGTACTTTCTCCCTCCCTCTTTATAGGGCCAGCATGGGGTTTACGTTTGCTAATATCCATGTGTTCTTTTATGCTAGAAGGGCCTCTGCAATCCTAGAAACATGCTAGCACTGCTTCCATGTAGTTTCGCTGCTGATGTCTACTACTATTAAAGGGTAAGCATATACTTCAAAACTATAATTCACTTAGCTAGTTACCAGAGCCAGTATTATGTGAATAAGCTTGATATATCTCTGTTCCTAACCTATCAGAAAACAATTTATGGAATCTAATAAATTAAAAATGAATTGTCTCCAGCAACCATATATTTCACAATAAATGTATGCTCTTTGATCACAACTGACTGTGCTATGTTCTAATTAATTTTTATACAGAACTTTGCTATTGCTCCTTAAATAGATTTTATACACAAGACTAATCAGCTAGCATTTTCAGCTGTGCCTTTGTCTTTTCACCTTCCAACCAAGTTAAAAATTCACAGAATTCTAGTATTTATGGCATAGCTTTCCATGTATGTGCCACTTGAGTTTATGGGAGCAAAGAGCCATATTTCTCCTTTCCTTTCTTGACCCAAACAGGCATATGACAGAGATAAATACATCCAGATTGCTTAAGGACTTGCCTCTAAGCTAGATGGCCATGGAAATGAATTCCCCTCTAGCTCTCAATTACTTTCTTAGCCAGTGGAAAGTACTGGAATTACACAGTCACCGTGTAGCCCCTCCACAATCTTCTGAGACAGTGACATAGTCACTAGGTACTGCTGTCTGAAGTGGCAGGGTAGTTGGCATGGAGGAGCATTTTCACCCTTTTTCTGCTGGGGTACTGTAACTTCCCATGCATGATGTAGCTCCTTGTACTGATCACCAAGAATGTTCTGCTATATCCCTGCACTGCCAGAGGAAAAAGAACCCACGAGTGCCAAAGAAAATTCCGAATTCAGACTGTGGATGGTCTGTGTGCAGGATTTTTATGCATCTGACCCATAGATTCTGGCATTAGATTTAGGGAAAGAAAATGGTAAGGGTAGGATAAAAGGCATTAGTCTGGGCAGAAAAGTAAAGGAGGAACAAGAAGGGTGGCCACTGACACTATTTACCTCCTGCTTTGCCACAGGAGCTAGCTTCTGATCACCTGTAGGACTAATATATAATTAAAAACTCTAATTTATTAGAAAGAAAATTAACTCTACTGTCTTGAACAAATCTCTGTCTTTACACATTCACATAGAAAAGTTTTTGCATGTTTTTGGACAGCACCATCGTTGTCCTTGATTACATGTAATAAACTATTCCTGTCTATCTACCATTATTCTCTGAAGTGATAAAGCAAACACCTAAGATACATAAGATGATCAAGTATGTTTTATATACATACATATATGTTTTGAAAAGAAAAAAAAATGCTTAAGGAATTGAAAAAAGCATCCCATAAATTCCAATGAATCCCCAGTGAGAAAAACAGCAGCAAATTTAGCCTCAGCATCAGCCATCACTTTGCAACACAAAATTCTTGCTGCATACCACGTGGTCTAGAGACACCAGTAAAGCTGGCAGAACATCCATGTAAGAAAAGGTCATAAAAGTATTTCTCTACAGTGGCTTAAGTTTATAAGGATCCTGCCTTGGGGCATGGACGTAGGTCAGCTGATGCTTGGAGATCTCTTCCAGCATTTCTCCATGAGTCTGTAAGAATTAGGATTATGGGGACTTCAAAAACTGGCATTTTAAAAACATTCTATGATTCTACAGAGGAACTCTGACGAGGCATTCTTGTATGTTGATACTGTCTTCCTATGGACCAATATAAAAATGAATGAAGTAGGAATATGCAGAAGTTAAATGAACCTTTTGGATTATGAGCTAGGGGCTTTTGCACGTATAGACCATACAAGACCTTTTATGTTAAATGCTCAAAAATTAAAATAAATTCTGTAATACAGACAGGAAGTCAGTGCAATGGGAACCACATGGGAGTAATGGGACCCAGGTGGTTGGAATGGGTACAAAAAACCACATAGATGGCCATGTAGAGCACAAATTGGGGCCTGGAGATGATTATAACTAGAACCTTCCAAAAGAAAGAATGGCTGGAAACTGTTAACTGTATCAATGAAAACATCTTGGTATCTTACCACTGACGAAAAGGTGTGGGGGGGAGAGAACATAATTAAAGTTGGCTAATACAACCTGATGTGTTCATGCTGAAACTATACCATATTAAGGAATATATTGGTACAGGACATGATATGCATATAATTTTACCTCTTTGTTAATGAGACCTGAACATACCAGAAGTGGTTCTTCCATCAAAGTCAAGAAGGAATTTACTTTAAATATTAGTCAAGGAATGGAAAGACATACAGCTTCAAAAGTCACTGGACAAAATTTTAGGTTTAGTATAATTAATGATACTAACCATAATCTGAGGAAGTTCACTATTCGATCCATAAGATGATAAGGCAAATACACTTAAGTTTTAGTAATAAAATAGATTGGGTCACTAAAACACTTACTTATCCATCTATATATTCCAAAGCAGAATACTAATATCCCTCTACAAGAAAGGTCACATACAACTAGTTTATCAGAAAAAGGAAAACCCCACACAAACCCCCTGACATTTCCCCAAGATTTCTGACATTGGATATCCAAGGCTAATACCTGAAAAACGTAGGGAGACTCTGATGAGTCCCACTGACAGCAGAACATACACTGACATGTAACTAAAAGTCCATGCCCAGGACTTTGCAGACTTGTATTTTTAAAAAGTACCCAGCACAGAATAGGGCACAAGGGCTGTATATTGGTTTTAGTACACTTCCTCCAGCTGCAGTAAGATTAAGGAAGTGCACACTATTTTTCTTGCAACATTTAATAAAGCAGTAGAGTTTGCTTGGCCACTCTGGGATTCCGTGATAGCCGAAATCTGCTTCTGAGCACTTTTTTTTTTCTTTTTTTTTTTTTCTTTTTTTTTTCTTTCTCTAGGAGGAAAGAGTAATTTTTTGGCAGAGGAGGGAAGATATTGCTGCTGCATATCATGGTCCAGTCTGAAATCTTTAGAAACACTTTATATGTATATGTCCATGTTGTACACAAAGGAAATACCATTTTCGCATCAGCAGACTAGAGCAGCTATGCTAACAAAGAACAATGAACCAAAAATTAAACTTATAAAGTCTCAAGTGGAATTTTTAACTTATTCAAATCCATATTGTTAAAAGAAAAAGAGATTGTTTTCTCCTTAGATAACACATCATCCCAAGCATAAAAATATCAAAGTGCATTTCATTAAGATTATGTAGTTTTCTATAGTTTTGATGGTTACTGTGTTCTATTGTAGGGCCGTTCACTTGGGTATATTTCATTGTTCGCTAATCTTTTACTTTTTTTTTTTTTTATGAGAACCAAAGCCTTTACTGCACATAGCCTAAAAATAAATAAAAATCTGGAAAGGAACTGGAAGGAAGCAATCAGAAGCTGGTATGACTGTATGGAATGTAAATAAGCAAAGAACCAAGCACTCCGGATGTTAAAAGAAATGGATGCAAAAGTTACTGTTTCATGATGGTCACAGAGAGACCAAGAACCAGAGCCACCACCATCAGGTTGACCTATAATCTACAGGCAGGCAGTAGAAGATGGTTTTGTTTTTAATTAGAAGGTTAAAAACACAAAATGTCAAAGTTCTGCAAAACAGAAAAACAGAGAAGATGAACGGCATTCATAAAACAGAAAATACATCAAGACTGTGTATAAATAACATCCATATAACTTTGTTGCCAGTAACCCAGTCAATACATTTTCTGATGGTATACAGCCTGAAAAGAGTTGGCTGGCCTTTACTGGAGTAAGAGAATAGAGCTAAAGTAAATCCCATGTGAAAAAGAAATGAAAAACATCTGCTAAGAACCCAAATGGTTTGTTGGCTGACGTCAACCATGGGAAGCCTTCCAGTATATCAGCTCAGGGCTTGCCAGCAGGTGTTACTGCAATTATTCAGAACAATTAGAGGTGATATTTCCAAAAGCATGGATACAACAGGGCCAATAAATAAGGCAAGCATGATACTTTCAACATCGGAAATGTAAGTATTTCTCATAAATCCTTGGAGGACCTGTACCGCAAAATATTTTAAAGCTAGCCATCAGGGCTTCAAATTTTACCAGTCATACCCATGCAAAATAAAATCCTCCTCCATGCCACCAAAATCCTGGAAACAACCTGCTTTCTAAGATACCTCCTTTACTATGGAGTAGAATGTCACCTTGACACAGAGAAACATAATCTAGAGAGTATATGCCAGATAATACTCTCAGATAACATGTATTTCAGTGTATTTATTTATTTTCAATAAACATGAACTTTCACTAATGCAGAAATTCATTATTAGATTAACTAACTTGATTAGTCTCATTATACTTTTTCCTTCCTCTTTTCCTTTGCAAAGTATTTCCAGTTATGCTCCAGCTTACAAGAAGGGATAAACCTCAGCTCTAGTGCCTACAGGTCAGCTTTCTCAATATACTGTTGAGTATGACTATATGTACAATACTCTCCACCTGGGCATATGTGCTAGTGTCACTTTACAGATCAACACCAAACACGGCATAAATTTACCTAATCCTAAAAATCTTCCCTTTAATGAGCTACCCAATTTGTTGGGAATTATGTCCACCTTGTGATAGGCTCTCCAGCCTGATTTAAATTTCATTCTTAATTCATCATTTTAAAAGAAGTCAGAGCTTCCTTGGTTTTAGATTTTTTGTGGGTTTTTTTTTTTTAAGATTCATCTTTCTAATTACCTTGAACTCTAGATAAGAAAAAAATCTGTTAAGAAATCCAAACTGGATATGATAGAACTTGCATAATTTTAAGCCATTAAATTACTGCTCATGGAAAGCATCCACAGAGTGTAGTGGCTTCTTCACACTGAACTGTATCATGACACTGCATCCCTTGATTTACTGTCTTGCAGTTAAAGGGTTTTGCTGCCAATCAGTGAACTCTATATCAAAAGCAAAACCCTCTGTCATTTACAGCATGCCCAGCATTTCATGGAAAACCTAACCTGAAAAGAGTAAATTTTTCTTCATTTGAGTTAGAGAGCTAGGATGATGCCTCAAGGCTAATATGCCTGCTTATTTCAGTGTTACAGAGACATCACCTAGGTGCCTGGCCTCAGGAGCCAGAGTGAGTCCCTCCTCCTCAGCACACCACAAAATACCAACTGTCTCAGTACAGGTAGAGTAACCACACTGCAGTTCATTTTTCTTCTTTATAATTAATTTTCAGTCATTCAGATGCTTAGAGTTGAAAGTTAATTACATGCTCAAGTCACTCACTCTGAGATTAAATGGCACCAATTCCTTGTGTGTCCAGAACAAGTTACTTAACACACTCTCAGCTTTCATCTTACAAACACATGCGTTGCCGTTTCCTTTCAGGAAAGAACCATTAATGGAGACTTCCAAAATCTTCTCAGAATGCAAATTGCTATTTAAGTGGTAGATTTTACTTTATTCTAAAGAGCTCTGGGGGTGGAAAATGTGAGATGCTGCTAACTGGCAGAAACATTCAAAAACCTCCATGAGAGGAATAAGACCTGGTAGTGCAAGTATAGTTCAGCAGAAATGACACCATGAAATTCAATATTTCTCTTTACAATGACTCCATAGTGCATTTTCTTAATCTAGAAGTTTAAAAAAATAATCAGAAAGCAAGTTGGTTTACTAACAGCACACTCCATAAACCACACCTGAAGTCTGACCTGAAGTCACGCTGAATGCTCTCTGGCTCATGTTAGAAAGCAATTAACAATTTTGTTGACCATCAACAAAAGAATCCAGCTCATTTTCTCATACCACTATAGAGCCAAAAAAAGTAAAATATCATCAGCATTTATTTTTGAACTGAAGAAAGCAGATATATCTTGGAAGAGAGACAGATTTTGGATCTCTGGAGAAGAACGACAGCATTTGTACACAGTCCTTTTCTGACCATATATGCACTTTACAAACAATTCCCCTATCCCACAGCATCTTAGCTGGCCTAGTTCAAAACTGGGAAAGCCTCTCTTTTCAGCCACATACAGTGGGTACATGATTTCCTTTCCTCAAACTGTTGAAATGGCCTACAGGACAACTCCATGCCTAGTGAAAGATGCATAGTCCTGCTCATTGGCTTAGGAAACTGAGCTAGTATCTGCCATGCCACCCCTGCACTATTACTGTGAAATAAGAAACATCTTTGTTCTAACATATAAAATAAAGCAAAAATCTTGTACCATACATATGTTTCTTCATCTTAGAAATCTTCGCCTGCACTGCTCTGCTGCTTAGCTGATACTGCTTTTGGATGGACAGGCTGTGAAGTAGGAGAACTCTGACAGCACCTCTGAACACAGAGGAGAGGGACCTACCTGGAGTACTGTATCCAGTTCTGGGCTCCCTGGTATAAAAAAGACAGGGAACTCCTGAAGAGAGTCCAGCAGAGGCTTATGAAGATGATTAAATGACTGGAGCATCTCCCCTGTGAGGACAGGCTGAATGAACTGGGGCTGTTCAGCCTTGAGAAAAAGACTGAGAGGGGATCTTATTAATGTTTATAAGTATCTCAAGTGTGGGACACAGGGAGAAACGGCCAGCCTCTTCTCAGCGGTCTGTGGAGATAGGACAAGGGGCAATGGCTGTAAATTGGAGCACAGGAAGTTCCGCACCAACATGCGGAAGAACTTTTACACAGTGAGGGTGACAGAGCCCTGGGACAGGCTGCCCAGGGAGGTGGTGGAGTCTCCTTCTCTGGAGATATTCAAGAGCCATCTGGACACCTACCTGTGTGATATGTCCTAATGAATCTGCTCTGGCAGGGGGGTTGGACCCAGTGATCTCTGGAGGTGCCTTCCAGCCCCTACGATCCTGTGATTCGGTGACACCAGGTTTGAAACTGACTTAGAGGCTAGCTGAGACAAGGCAGCCCTCAGCAAACACAAAAGTAATCTTTTCAAATTCATTCCATTATCATGAAGAGAGAACCTCGCTTAGAGCTACTCTCAAACCCTCGGTGGCCCTGAACGCTACATGTGGGGAGGCAAGCACTGTGAAGAAGGAATGGACACAAACCTGGCCCTGCTCTTACACAAGATAGCTAAAACCTACATGTCTACTAAAGCAACCAGAGAGAGTTACCTCAAATGAAACACATTCCAAGTGAAGTGAGTCTTAGCATCTCACCTTGCACACTCACCTCCACAGGCACCAGGAGCCCCAGGGCAGCTGGTGCCTGATCCTCAGGGCTGCAAAGGGCTGCCCACCAACTGCATCTACCACAGGTCAGTGTCCAGATTCGCTGGCCACGAAAGGGTGCCTGCAGAACTGGTTTTCTCCAAGCCAAGATGACAGCAGGGCTCTGGGCAATCTAGCTTTGGGATAACCCAGGGCAGGTTTCAGAGCACTTCCCTCTGTTAAAGGCTCTCATGCAATCAGGAGGAAGAGTATTTTAGCGCACACAAAATTAATTAGCAACAGAAAGGGTTACAAGCTCCATAATTCACAGATCCCACATTAATGATTAGCTAAGCAAGCTAGCTGCCCAGTTGGTAATTTGATTCGTTGGAAAGGAAAAGGCACTCTATGAACCTTGAAAGGTTCTAGCAGAACTGTGTGTCCCAGGTCACCCTGCTTCCCCCTGCCTTCACCATCTCATTGTCAAGCTCAATTTGCCAGCAAGGTCCTGACAATAAACACAAAGATAGGTTTCAAGGTTAGTAGGCAAAACTCTTGCTGGATGTCATGACGAGCCATTGTAGTGATGAAGTAAAGGAGGTGCAGGGATGGAAAGGGGTATTTCTTTGTTTTCTTCAGTAAATGGTATAGCTTTATTCAATTACTATCCTTCATTTATTTTTGCTTTGGTCATTAATACTTCATATGTACAAATGACTGCTAAAAGTAAGCAGAAAAACATTCCTGGGGAGTTGAATGATATTATTTATGGCTTAGAGGAGGAATGAATGGTCTGCTAAACTGTCTAGGTACTGATATGTAATTTTCCAAGTCAAAGCACCGGGACAATGCACTTGTTAATTAAAAATCACGCTTTACACTTATGCTTTCTGAGGTGGGATGAAATACAGTAAATAACTACGATTCACTGGTTTATTTTAATTTTTACAGAAACCACAGTCCCAGTTCAGTGCCCTGGCACATAGTGAAAAGTTTAAGTAAAGGGTATGCTGACCTTAATAGAGAGATTTCAAACATACAGCCTGCAGGCCAAGTAATAATCTGGGACACAAAGGATTAAGAAAAATCAGAATATTTTTGTCCTCTGCTGTGAGTAATGCACTTTTAAGCGCCAGTTTGACATAGGAAGCCACAGGCTGAATGAAGAGTTTCACTCTGCATTTTAGAACAGAGAGTAGTTGCCTGGTTCTTCCTCTGCATGGTCACTATTTGAAGCAGTGTTATGTTGTTGAGGTCATCCATATAAAAGTCTGCCCATATTAGCCAATAAGTAAGATAGCATCTAAGCTAAAAAGCATATTAAAAGCTCCAGCTCTTTTCCCAAACCATTCTTACTATTTAGTCAAGGAGATTTAGTGCATTTGTAACTCCAAGTATGAGAATGTCAATCCAGGTCAGATTTCAAGATGTGTCTGGGGCTTTCAGTACTCAGTAGTTTAACCCCAAACCACAGAGAAGTGTTAGTTATGACAATACATTTTTTTACACAAATATTAAACCCAAAAAAGAAATTAGAACTAGCAGTAGACAAAAAACCCACCAAAACACTTTTTTTTTTTAACAGCACAAAAACTTGAGCCTTTTTCATGCTGTAAGTACTCATGTCATACACCAAGACAAACTTGAAAGGATCGTTCACGCTGCAAGTGCTATTTCTAAACCAACATTAACAAGCAACCACATGTAATTCTCTGCATTCTTGGTCTGCCTAAATGATCATTGGTTAAGCGAATAAGTCTTGCTCAAATAAGACTGGACTTCCTGTGTGCAGATAAAGGTCAGTGATCAAGGGACTCTGTGCCCACAAATAGAGCCTTCTGCAAACACACGTGTCATTGAATGTGCACCTGCTCTCAGAATAAGCAGCATTTCCCCTGGACATTAAATATGCTCGTGGTATCTATACATAACATTGATGTAACCACTTTAAACTTTCTCACCCATAGGGGACATGCAATAGTAAGAAATATTTGGTAGTGATTTACAAACACAAATCAAACTGCAAAATCCAATACTTGCTACCCAAAGAGTAAATTCTAGTGCAATTTAAAATTTTAAATATCCATGGCATCATGCCAATAACATCGCTGTACGGGACACTTGCAGGCAGGGTTCAAAAGTTCTCATTAGGAAAGTTTTCAGGTTAGGAAAAGAATATGCCCAACTATAAATTCAAAGGCAGAAGGAATAGAAAAGGCAAAATCATCTTTGTGAAAGACGGCAGCCAAACAGGAGCGAGCTTTTCTCCTATGAATGCAGAGTATAGATGATGCTGTTGTGTCAACCTGATTACCTAGTTATGATGGGGATGCCTCAGATGGAACATGAGAACAACCTAAATAGAAGCAAACATGACATAAAAGCATACATCCCAGTTTCCACCATCCCCAGAAATGCAGCTACGAAAGCTTAAGTTACAATGAGTTTCAAACTCCAGAATGACTAAGAAAAGGGGCAGGCTGGCTTTTGACATTCAAAAAAACCCAAAGACAACCCACATCCACCCCCAACCACAACATGGCCATGAAGAGACAGAGCCATGCCCACTTAAGTACTTCTGTGTCTTTGCTGCTGATCCGATTATTAAGAGAGGTAGGGGAGCATAATTAAAAAACTTATCCCGACTGTCCTTTCCTGTGAAGCCTTTCTAGCCATCAGTTTTGTAAAACCTCTGGAAAACAGCTTCAGCCTCCCTCAGCCTGGGAGTTCATCCCATCCTAGCAGGTAACCACATGACAGCCCTCCCAGGCACAATAGTCAAAAAGCCCCAACATTAACCCCTGCAACACCCAATGCTGTTACAATTTCTCCAGACACAAGAGCTGAAGAGGCAGTGTGTGACTTCTCTCACCCCAGCCCCAGCAGGTAATTGGAGTTTCCATGGATAATCCCAGCTATCAGAGAGAAAATCTCTGCCTCTAAGGTGACCCATTAGTACAGAGTTCACTGATCAGTAGGTTAACATGCCATTAAAGCATCTCTGTGGGGCTTAGGAAGGGTCAAGAAAACTCCATCACAAAGAACAAAAATACCTAGAGTTCATACTTGGTTATACTAAGATTTTCATGAGCAGGTCAAATTCAGCTCAGAGGCTATTTTTTTCCCTGGGGTGAGACCAGCAATATCCACAATCCTGACGTTCTCCACAGCTTCCCGCAAATGTCACTTGAATATGCAAATTAGAAAATGCTTTACTAAATTATATGGGAAAGAAACAACTGTACACACTTGCAGTTTACAGTCCCTGGTAATAAACGAGACACCTTTTTTTTACCAATTGCCAGCAGGTAAGCCACATTAACACGGGGTACTGATATACACACAACACAGGCCATCACCGAAGAACACTTTATGCTCTGTAAGGACCACACAAGTTCACCAGTTGTAAATCACTTGTATGCCTACAACAGTAAAAGGGATGGTAACAGTAAAATACAGCCAAAGCTGTGATCACCTTAGGATGGATGTACAGTCACAACAAAACTCTGAGAAAGGTGACAAATGCCTAGTAACATACACCAAGCTAAGTCCCTTTTCTAACAATTATACTTTCCCTTCTTTAGTTGCCTTTTGGTCACAATGCTAGACAAAAGAACATCTATATCACCTTCAAACAGAAGCATAGATACATTTGGGTGAGGAATAAGGATAAAATAGGAGGTTTCATCTTGCAGTTGTAATTTATTTATAAACTTCAAAGATACTTGACAGTACTGCCCTCTATAAAATCCACTGCACCTGATTTTTTAATTTTTTTTTTTTAATGTCCATGTACTGGAATAGCTCCATAATGAGAGAATTTCCCAGCAGATTAGTTTTATTAGTGCTAATTGCCCATATAACACACATTTCTGTTTCGCTTATTGCACTTCCCCAAGTAGTTTCTTAATGTTTTGAGTGTCTCTGACAACAAGCATTTTAACCGAAAAGTGGAATATGTGATAGGCAAAGGAAATAATGTTCATCATAATCAGTAAATATCTAATATTTTCTACACATTATCATATAGGCAGCTTGCTTTATCTGGAAAGCACTACCATTCTTAACCTTCACCTGGTTAGCCTTAAATCTGTAGATAGTGGCTTACATTACACACCCTGTGCATGCAAAACATTGGTGGTAAAAAGTAAAGGATCTAACATGAGCCCTGTCTTACATTTCCTTGTATTGTTAGTTTGAGTCTCAAGCTTTAAGATATCTTGACACACTTTTGTTTTCAACACATAGCCAATATGTGTCTAACACCCTCTGGAGTTGCAAGCCACCCTCCCACTCACTCCCAAAAAATCTTTATCCAGTGCCAAAGTCTATATTTTCTTAACTTAAAGAAGTAATTTCAGGGCTGTCAACTGATAAATTTTATTCAGGGAAATGCTGTGTTCTTTAAGCAACACATTAATCTTCTCTGAGCCAACCATAGTAAACATCAACGTTGAATTGTACAGATTTCACAAGTTGCTGGCAGGAGAGAGTTTTAGAAGAATTATCCCCTTTTTAGGTAACCTGGCTTTTAAAATTACACCATAGAATAAAGAAGACTAATGAACTCAGCAGCCTGTATGCACTGAGGAGGCTGTTGACAAAGATACTGAGTAATGGAAAAAGGTTCATTTTTCAAAAGCTGTAGGGAGCTGCCTGTGCGAAGGTAGGTGAGGGAGAATCTCTTTCACCTTGGTTATAACAGTCTGCTATAAACACTCATTTCCCTCCTGTTATCGGGGAATATCCTGCAGGGGTGTGTGTTCTATGTCACCTTGAATGATTCACAACAGAGGGGGAATTTTTCTTTCCTAATAACCTATGCATCTCCCCACTTTTTTTTTTTTTAATCTTTTAAACCAAGGTACGCAAGAACATCCATTAACTACTGTCCTGCTTCTCTTAGAAAACCACAATTGTTGCAGCATTGACCCCAATTGCTAATAAAACAGCTGACAGGAATTTGAGCAGAACTCCTTGTTTTCTGCTACTGAAAGCCGTGTCTGTAGGACAGCAGGCTTGCCATACACATACAACCATCTATATACATGAAGAAAGGGATGCTTTAACAATGAATCCTACACATTTAGTGAGAGGTAGCATTTTAAATGATCCGCACTGCTTTCAGCAGTGGAAGTAGACTATGTGTACTTCTTTCTTCTCTGATGCTAACTGACCTTTCCAAGCATGCTGCTAAATGAAGAAACAACCTGATATTCCTCTGTAACTGTATACAAAGTCCCCGCGCGCAGAACATCCTTACGCAGCAGGCAGCATTATGCCTCAGTCACAACACGCACCGAGCAATTGATGTGGTGCCCTCGAAGGGCAGCAAGCTGGCAGGGGCACTGGGGGTAAAAGTGACGCTAAATCCATTACGCTCAAACGTCTTGTTTTAAATCTGCTGCTTCCACCTGGCCATAACGGGAAGCAGGGCTGCTAGGATTCACCAAGAGAAGATTAAACTTGACAAGGGCCATTTATTTCATGTTGCTTAAATAACAGAAACGTGAAATAAAATTGCCCTCAGCTCAGCCAAGATTTCTCTCGCACTCCCTCTCCACCTCTCTTTCCAGGACAGCTACGTAGTGGTCTATAAATACTGATCCCAACACTTGCTCAGTGCTTTCCTCGCTGATGGCACAGGTCGGTGTTACTGTACACCGCGGCATGGCTCAGATGAAGTTCTCAGCTGCTCAGACAAAGCCGTGGACTCCCTCCCCACCCCGCCTGCCTGGAAATACTGTGCTGCTGCCAGCTTTACAGATGCTGCGGGCCTTTCCTGCGGGCCCAGATCAGGCACAGAAGGCTAGTTATGGGGTTCTTCTGAAAAGAAGAAAAAAAAAACAACCACAAAAGACCCCAAAGTGGTTTTTTGCAAGCAGGTGGGAAAAAGGAGGATGGAGGAGGAGGAAGAAGTACTCTTGCTTCAGCCCCATTCCAGTGCATGTCTACATACCATCTAGCTATGATTATAAAGTTTAACTCCTGGATAATGGGAATGTTAAAACATTCTGCAAAATCATTTTCTCTAAAACAAGCTCTCCAAATTGAAGAAGGTATGTGTTTGTCAGAATTCATGCAAGGGCATTAAGACTACATGGCTATTCACAGAGTGATGAAAAGTACGCATTAACGTCACCTCTCAACATTTCTGTCAGGAGACAGGCATTTGGTGCCCAAATTAGCATTTCATAAATACGCGCAGGACAGCAGTAAGCGTGAGACATCACTGGGGGCAAGAATCCACAATAATTATTAGCTTCCATGTTTAAAGATCCTTCCAAAAAAGCCAGAATCACCATCTCCATGAACCCACTGAGAAACCAGGCTGTTAAGACACAGGTGCCTTGAAGTAGAAAACTGAGGGAAATTGAAAAGATGGCAAGACCAGCACAAACAATTCTGTATTTGATGCATGTACACGGTGGGACAGGCACCACAAATGCAGATAAACGTTCTGCCTTTAATCAAAACCTTACATGCCATAACTGGGAGCTTTTGCCCAAGTAAAACATAAAATACATCATAACTGCATTAACCACTAAGAGCTACAGGAATTTGGTTTTTTAATCTCAAAATTGGAGTCTTTTCAGGTAGCTCATGGCCATGAAAGTTTCCTTGTCCTCCACACCTTCCCCAGGACACTACCTATACTTAATTTAAGTATTTTCCAAGGCTTACAGGACCATCAAGTCTGTGTGATTAAGACAGCACCATTTCTGCAGCCACTGGCACAGCCTGGCGTAATTCAATGGCTACCATCCCTGCACACCTTTGATGCTCATGGCCAATGCTCACCTACCCGTTTGCAGTTCAGTGAAGTGGAGAAGTTTTAATAGGAAGTTTGGAACACAACAGGAATTTCATCTCCTGCATCTATTGAAGTTTATGTTAACTTTTACTCTTTACTTTCACCACTTACATCAGTAACAGCTTTTGGAAGTGCTCCTAGTTCACGGAGTTAAGGCGCTCTTTTCATGTGACTTATTTTCACTGTGCAGCTTGAAAAACTAAAAGTGTCATTAGCAAAACACCAGTACTGAAGTGGACTTTGTTTAAATGGACACTGTTTATAAAACCTTGGATTAGAAGCTCTTCACTGATGCTGCAGAAACTTTAAACGAATGCACATGTTGATGACATGGGTAATTGCTAAGCCTTGGGGTGAGCTGCCAGATGCAAAGCCTTCCAACTAATTTGCTCATTACAAGTTTCTCAGTCATAAAACCCCTGCATATAGCTCTCAACCTCAGTGATGTACATGACAGTGTCATAATATCATTCCATCAAACCTTTAAGCTGTCTCAAGTAAATCCCCCCCAAAAACTGCAACCAGAGTAGTTTCATGAAAATGAGCAAGCAGTTCAGAATTTATCATAAGTTTATGTGTAGTATAAAGTCAAAACATATTCTTGGACATCTACATCTGTAAATTAGAGAATTATCTTAGATTTTTAGAAATTGTACATGTGAAGCTTCCAATTTTAACAAAACATACATGTCCCTCTATGTCTGGAATCAAATATTTCGCATCACTTTGCCATAACCGCATCGCTACCGTTGCAAACAAAAGCAAACGCAGGCATCTAAAGAACAGCAAGAGAAGGACAGAGAAGGTTTAGATTAGATATTAGGGGAAGTTCTTTACAGAGTGGTGAGGTGCTGGAACGGGCTGCCCAGAGAGGTGGTGGATGACCCATCCCTGGAGGTGTTCAAGGCCAGGTTGGATGAGGCCATGGACAACCTTGTCTAGATCCAGGACTGGAAGTTGGTGGCCCTGCCTGTGGCAGGGGGCTGAAGCTCTGTAACTCTATGATCTTTGGGGTTCCTTCCAACCCAGACCATTCTATGATACCACAGATACTTCTGTGAGCAAAGGTTTGTTTTTTAACAATACGGGATTTTTGGCACTGCACATGCAGAGGAGTTACAATGCAGGTGATGAAGCACACAAAACAAGCATCACTGACATCAGATGATACAAGGGCAGTAAGATGACAAAAAAAAGGAGAGCACAGCATGCTGCAGAAGTCTGACAGCACTGAAAGAATGAGCATTGGAGGGGGGCAAGGGAGGAACAGCAGTGTTAGCCAAACATTCAAGAAAATAATCCAATTTTCTTAACAAAATGTCAGTATAACCTCTTAAAATCTAGAATAAAATACCTTGTTAGATCTCATCTGCTGGAAAATACAAGAAGCTAATTTTTTTTTACTCCAAGCAATCTTCATTCAACTCACCAGGAAACAAGGCTTTCCCAAATACAATGCCCATTGTCCACTAACATTGGAACTACATAGTTTGCCTGAAGTTTGAGAAACACTTTTATCCAATCTTACATTCTTATTTTATTTATTTATTTATACATAAATTAAGACTCTATTATCTTGATTCTTCTCAAACAGAATTTTAGCCTTGTACCCCATAAGGATTAAAGCCAAATTACTGTCATTCATTACCTGGTGAATGTTGCGCCTGTCCTCACTCACTTCACTAGTCAAGGCAAAAAATGTCTACTTTTTACCAGTATTAGAAATGGTAAATGGTGAAATATCACAGCTAGATTGTGCATAACATAGGACATGCTAATTAGGGTCAGCCCAATATTTGTTTCTGAAAACCTCCAACAAAATTTTTCAGTAACTGGAGAGCTTTGGAGGAAACACCAACTATGCATTTCTAGGTCTTTTCCTACTCCAACAGCTGATGGAAGTTGATGGCACAAACCACGACATGCAAAGTTACACGTGCGCAAGGTTTAGCTGAATCACAGCCTGCAGTTTGTATGTGTGTTACTGCTGCTTTTTTGCATACCCAGCAAGCCTGCAATTTAATAATGAGACAGTTGTTACCACATCACTTTAGCTCAAAGCCTTAAAACACAATCTGGTTAGCCCTAAATCTAGAATCTACAATGAATATTAATCAAAGATAACAGGCCTACTTAAAATATGTTGAGAGTATAAAATTTTAAAAGGGTTTTGTAGTTAGGTAAGATAATATCCATGGGACACAGAATTGTATGCAAACAGTATGGACCAGTACGGTTTCAAAATCCCTTTTAGCATGCTGAATAATACCAAGGTTTCATAATCTCTTATTCTGAATTTAAAAAAAATATAAATGAAGTTGAAAGAATGAAGTAACTTGAAAAAATAAAACAAGTAGTGTCAGGTTATTTTGGAAGGAAAAAAGGAATGCATCCATCAGCAAGAAAAGTATTATAAGGAAAAATTATTTCCAGTAATGCTATAAAACTGAAAGATTGTACTCAGACACTAAAATCTGAATTGTGCCCAGAAGCCTGGGTTTTTACAACTATAAACCACTTTAAATAATGAAAAATATTCCAAATATTTTATGTATTTTTAAAAGCATCTCATTCTCTTTTCTTTTATTACATCAGTTATGTTACAGTAAATCATGCCAAAAGTTCTGAAACCACAAAATACCTTTTAAAATCTGCAAGATTATTTTTAAATCTTTTGAAAATTGCCTTAACATATTCTGCTGCTAGAAACATTCATACACCTTATATAAAAATCTCATTACCATATGAGAATCTCCATATGTGTTGTCATGGTACATTATGCTTTTATTCCATGTAATAAATGAGTAAATTCTGTGCTCACTTAAATGAAGACTTCTTCCTTGGTTATTCCTGCCAAGTAGGGAAAAAAAGTCAATCCTAAAAGCCAAACACATACTATGACTTGATCTTTCAGGTTCAAAAAAACCTCTATCCCTGTGAGGCTTGCTGTCCCAAGTTCTACTAACAGTAGACTTATTCTCCACCTCTCTACCCACCATTATACAGGATATCTCCTAATTAATCATAAATAGCTCAAATATGGCTTTTCAGAGTTACACAAACTAGCTGCATGGTAACTTTCTCTTTGTGTAATGGTCACGTTTTTGTACTTCAATAGACTCATGTATTACTATTATTGTGGTTGGGTTTTTGTGGTCATTCTTACTATTTTCTTCCTGTCTTTATCACAATCCACAAGGTTTCCTTGTGGAGTTTCTCAATCCACAAGGTTTTCCTTTTCTCCTCCCCATTCCCTTTGGGGGAGGTAAGGGGCGAGCAAGTGCTTAGCTATCAGGTGGGGCTAAACAAGAAGACTTTATCCAGTCCCGCAGCTATCTTCTAGAATAGGTCCTGATACTCTCTGCTCCTCTCTTTGCCTTCTCTTCTTTAATATAATCATATTATTGGCTTCTCAGGTTACTGAGTCCAGCTCAAATTCAGCTTATCCCGACAACCACACTTTTTGGCTCCAAACTTGTTGCACTTTGACTTAAGGAGATGGCCCCAACTGCCTTTGGATTCCCCAAGGAGTCAAAGTTTCCCTGAGGTTTTCAACAGTAACCTTTTCTCTCTACCTTTCCCAATCTGACAGGATTTAATCCAGGTTTGTAAACAGAAACGTATTGAAGGAACAAAACTTCTCAAAAAAATCAATCAAGCACTTACCCCTAGCTATTCCTAATTACCATTGACTACTTTAACAGTATCTCTTTCTGGAAAGTTTTCCTTAAAATCACATTTCAACCAGTGTAGCAAGCTAGGCTCATTACAGCCAGTAACAGTAAAATCTCTGTCCCATTCCTTAGAAAGGTAAAATTTATAGGCATTCACTGTCAAAGATCACCATTTATACTAACTGTAATAATACCAAGAAAACTTATACATACTGTTTGTCCATCACAGCTACCTCTCTTTCACATGACATTTTCTTACTAACATGTTCAAGTATCCAGCACAGAAATTTTAGCAAGAATATAAGTAACTCATGGAAGACATCTGCATCTAGAAATAATCAAAGTGAATTTTTAAAGGCAAATTTTTTGAAGGCAAGGTCATAGACTTGGTAAGCCAGGAGGAGTCAGTTGGCCTCAAATGGTGTCATGTCTTCATTTCAAAGACCACTAAAATTTGTGGAAATTATAGCAGGGATTTTTGTCATGCAATAATATACAATGGTCCAGAAAACATGAACGTTCCTTTCTGCCTCATGGATGTATTCCCTTGTGAGAAAATTAAAATCACCTTAAGTTTTGTGATCTTACACTGAAATAAATGATATCTGTTTGCTTCTTGCCTCCTTTCTCTTCAATGCCCAGACAGGTCACATCTGTTTAGTCAAGAAGGAAATGGACATGACAGTAATGAACCATCTGGGCAGTGAAGCATACCTTGGAAGACACCCATTAAACAGTAGATGGAAAGAGAAGCTGTGAAGAATAACTCAATAAACCAGTTCAACTTATGGTCATTTTGAAGATGGTTAGCAGAGGATACATCACAAGAATAATACTGTTTGCATTCAAAAAGATAATTTCAAAGAGAAACAAATGTATTCTATCACATACATATTAAGGCTGCCCTGGAGAGAACTGGGTTTTTTTTTCACAGCAATGACCAACAGCTTCTGTCAGCTTCAGTGACATTTCTTGGCGTCTCTATCACTGACTTTGAGAAGAAAAGTAATTGACCTCAAATATTTATTTTCTTGATTTAAATGAAATATCTTTATTCTTCTACAAGTTCCAAACTAAATATTGCCTTAAGCTAAGTTATAACTGATCAAACATTTTCATCAAAACCTTGACAACGTTACAATTAAAGAAAAAAAACCCATAAAACCACCCCCAAAACTCAAACTAGAAAGGCTAGACTTGCCACATGACCATTATGTTGAAACTTTGCATTACAGTACAACACTTTAGACTTCTCCATGAAGGTACACTCATGTGCCATGAAGTCCATGAAGTTATATTCATGTCTGCAGAACCCCTACTCAGTCTGATCTCTGATTGCCGGGAGGGAAGCTCATAGGAAAGCGACTCAGTTGTTCAAGAGCTAACACCAGATCCCAAAGTCTACATATATAATTCAGTACTTAACTTCAACCACTTTCAAAAGCACATGCAACCCAACAGCTTCCAAAGAAATCAACACCCATTTGAAAAATTCTGTCCATTTCTTGCCAGAATTCAATCATGCATCACCTGTCCTCGCACTGCATAGCCATATCCTACCTTAAGGGTGCCACAGAGGAGGAGAAGTAGGGCTTCAAACTGTGTTTAATATTCTGGCTTCACATATCTGACATAATATCCTGAAAGTACTGCAGAAAAATATGGTAGAAGTCAAATTGCTGTCTGATAGATAACACAATAAAAATAGATCCCCTGCTAAATTAAAGTTCTTCCTGTAATGCAGTAACTCCATCAAGCAGAAATGCACAATGGGGGAACACAAGAGCACCCTAAGGCAGTGCCACTAAGGACAACTAACAGGTAAATAACTTATCATTGTTACTTTTAACCTGCACTAACTTACTGGCCTTATATTAAAAAAAAAAGAACTAATTAAGCATTCTGGAGTCGGACTTTGCCAGCTCCACACAGTAGCTGCTGTATTGTCTTTGGGGTTTGCCTCTTTGACTACAGATGTACATCATGAACGACTGGTTCCTGTACCAGCCACCTCACTACCACAGCAGATGCTTCCCACTGAACCAAACAAGCAGAGGAAAGATTCAGTTCATGTCATGCCTTATGTTTAAATTCCACTCAGCATGCAAATTCTAGCACTGGAAGTTATACTTCACTGGTGAACAGATAAAGAAGCTGTAGTTAAAACACCACCTGGGTCACTAATGACAACTTCCAAAATCTTGGAAGTCAGAAGTCAGAGGAGACATTCTCAGCAAATGCAATGGATGTCTGTGGGTCTAGTCGAGAGCATTTTAGTCAACTGTGGGAAAAGAAGCCAGTGCATACCCAAGCTTTTATTGTCTGAGGTCAAGCACAAGGAACAGTTTTTAACACACCTCATTACAGCAGGGTAGCTCTTTACACATCACAAAAATTACTTTCTCATCTCTTAGAACTGATGACGAGCAGGTCAATACCTTAGTGGTAGTTTAGGATAATAATACTTTTTCATTTACTCACTCTGTTGACACTTGAGACACTAATCTTTAAAAATTAAGTTAGTAAAAATATGTTGTACACATTTTTTTAAGCAAAAACTAATTGAGCTGTTTAATGGGAGAATAAATCAAGAGTAATCTTCCAGCTACCTCACTGTGCTTCCCTATTCAAAAATGTCATAAACAACAGAGCTATAGCAAGAGATGACTACAGCAAGAGAGGCACACCCATAGATGGCTCATTTGGAATGCTGTCTTCTTGAATTATTTCTTGTAAAAGGTCAGTAAACTACTTTAACCACACAGTCCACACTTCAGTGTGACATTTGTTGTATAGTCAAAAATCTGTTACCAACACATTGCCAACTTGATACATCTCTACACCACACTTTACCTCTGATTTCTCATCAAAATTGGGTGTATTATTGCAAAGAGCGAGTTTCAAACAGTAATGCAGAGACTGGCAAGTTCTTAAAGTGAAAACCTAGTCCTTAATGCCAGCATCTATGGAAAGACACGATTCACAGATATTTATTAATCAAAAGCAGCTGCAGAGTTAGCGTTACACCATCTACTCCTTACTGATGAGTTCTTCCAATATAACATGCCTTGGGAGCAGCAAAGGAAAACTGATCCTGTTAATGATTTTGGTTGAATTTATCAGACACCTCACGGTTTTGGACTGTTTCACATGAGTTTTAAAGCCTGGACATATGAAAGAACACCTGGGGAAATGTCGCAAAGTGGGCAAGAAAAGGCAGAAAGGTAGAGCTGTCACAGACCTCTGTTGGGAAATGTGCAAAATAATGTAATTAGCAGGGATCACTTTAAACACATTAAATTTATAATACATATTCCTCCATGTCTGCTTTGATTTGTAAGGGCACCCTGGAGCAGGTCCCTGGTTTTGCACATCCTTCCTTAATCCAGCAACAGAAACCAGATGACATCTCCTCCCCTTCCAGGGAGCATATATAAACTTCTAATCTTCAGATACAATTAGATACTCTATATACACACACACACACATATCATCTATATACCTAATACAAATCATTGTAAGAAATCTGTTAGAATAGAGATAAGATTCTAAACAGGCAAACTCCTTTAGGAATTCAGCACAGCACATACAAAGCAGTTTTAATTCAACCTGCATTAAAAACTCCTTAAAAAAAAGTTTCCTTAAATTTTCCTCCCAAAGTTAAAAATATGATTTAGTCATAACTAAAATATCACCAGTTACTTTCAAAGTTTAAAGCGTCCTTAACAACTCAGATATTCATTAAAAACAGTACCAATAAAATAGCTATCACTGAAGAAAGGGGCTTGCAAAATGGAGAGGAAATAACAAAACCACAAAAGGTCCCTTCATAATGGAGAAGGCCTTAGGATTCTTATCATTCCTTCAAGTAAAAAAACTTTATGATTCCAATAAAATGATTTGGAGAAAAAAGCTCACAGACAGTAAGCCACACATCATTGGACATATCGTTCTGTTTCCAGAAGATGAAAACCTAAGTTTCTAGGTTTCTAGTTTCTTCTAATGAGGTTTTTTTCATTATAAACCCTGATCTTTTCAGCTAAGAAACCATCTCCTCCTCCTCAGGTGAAAAAAGCACGATGTACATTTGTAACAGCAGTGCTGATCTGAATTTTACTTGGGTGTGTAGTTTGCAGCATTTGTACAACTGAACCACAAAAAAAGGCACTTTAAATCAAGACTATCTCACAGTGTTGTCAGTGCTGACTGTGAATTTTTTTTAATCAAATGTACCCCAAAAAGTAAAGAATTCAAATGACTGAAGGAGGACTATGTAAAAAAACAGAAAAACCCACAACCCCCCCATATTTTCTTTCCTGCACTTGAGGATGCCTATTTGAAACTCTGAGCAAATGTCAAATATTGCAACGAGACTTTATTGTATTTCATTCATCCTTGCATTATGAGCCATTCTAATAATCTTCACTCATCAGAATGAGTTCTATTCAACTTTAAAGGATTTCTCTGTAGACAGCTCAAAGTAAAACAAAATTTGGATTTTTCAAGTTTGCTGGAGTGTTGGGAATCCTGCATAAAATTAATGGAAAACAGACCTAATTTACATTATTTTCTAAAATATGTCCTCCCATGATACAGATTTGTCACATATGAAAAATTACAATGTGGAAAAAAGACATTCACTCAAAGATTATTGATCTACGACATGGGTGGGCCCCACTATCACAAAAGTTTTTCCTATTTAAGAACAGCTTTCATCCAAACATCATTTAAGGGTCCAACCCTACAGCAAGTTGAAGCTACTGAAAGTAATCAACAGTACACTATAAAGGGGGATCTGCAGAACCAAATGCTATGTATTCAGCTAAAACAAGCATGCAAAAGCATTGCATTCCTTGTAGACTAATGAATGCATGTAAAATATATGATGCTGCATGAAGTCACTCCTTATGAGTGTGGCCAGAGGGAACTGCCTCTCAGCTGAAATAGCTTAGAGGGGATGGGGTGGGAAGAGAAGTCTGAACATACAGCGGGCCCTGCTAGAGGTCCATTATTAGCTGCTCTCCACTGTATTCCTGTTTACAGGAATGCTCTTGCTCTTTCAGCGCGCCGTTGCTTACCTTTGACTCTAAGGGTCTTTGTTTCCAAGTAATAAATACTTCAGGCTCCAGGGAGCAGACAGGAAGATCATACATGACTCAAAAAACCCCAACTTTACTGTTGATAGATTATTGTAAGTGCTTATTCATTATTAGCTGAAAGGCTATTGACTGCACACTTAATAAATAGCCTATTTGTTCTTTTCAACTGAAGCAACACTGTAACAGGAGTTCTGAAGAAAAGACCATTAAAAACATAAAGACATCACACAGCAGGTAATTTGGTGAATGTGGTTTCAGTTTGCTGTTCATCGCAGCACAATCAACAAATACTGCATCAATTAAGATTTCTGCTGCTTGAATAAAAATTTAGTGTGGTCTATTCAAACAGCCTAAGAATAATTTAGGCATTTCTATAAGTGAGGCATTGAGGCAAAACTATAACTACATTAATGTAGCTTTATAACAGTACAGTGGAATCATTTTCCTTTTCTCTGGGAAAAAATATCAGCCTTGGCTCTGCCAGGGAATAAACACTGCCCCCAAGCACAAGACAACAAACCAGGTGAAGAGTGCACTTTGCTATAAACTACTAGCAAGTTGTCAGAACAAAACCCATATATAGCTGAATATTTTTCCACTTTAATTAATTTATTAGCAGATGGAAGAAAGAAAAGGGAAAAGAAAATATTCCCATTTTAAAGTTCTTTTGCTCTAAGCCAGTTTGTTTAAACATTTTCTGCTATTGACTAAATTATTGTTAATTAATGCACTTCTCTCAAGACCACACTTAATAAACTATGGCTAGATAACTGTCACATAATGATTAGAAGGCAGCAAACCAATCCCTTAAAAGGATTCCATGCAATTAAGAAACATACTATAAGCATATTGTAAAGAAGCAAGCGATTAACTAGGAAGGGACAGAAAGCTAAATACTCAGAACACATGACTGTAGAGTTAAATTTTTAAAAAAGCACCAACCATGACCAGCAGTTAATTTGCAAGACTGACAACGAGAAAGAACTATAAGTGTATCAGAGCTAATAACCAAGTGATCAGTTTCAATAATAAAAGCTACTATATCAGGTAATCTCCTATTAACAGCTAAAAAATCCTCATACAGTAGGATACCCACAAGTTTGTGATGTATTTGATTTTTAAGATTCTTCTGAAAAAGCCTTACCAGATTTTGCACTCAAGCACACTAAAACAGTACTTGCAAGAACTGATGAAGGCAAAAACATCTATAATGACACTTTTTGAGGAATATCTCTTTCTTTATAGCTTTGTACATAGCATCACTGTAGCACAAATAGGGATAAGTTAATTGAACATTACAAAAATGACTGAGCTACTTAAGCTCTGCAGTCCATTATGTACACCTCCATTTTCTAACTTCATTAAAAAAGAAACAGATGTAAAAACTAGCAGAAAAGGTTAAAAATCAGCATAAATTTCAGTCACAATTATTTTGCACACACAATTATTTTTTTAACTTCACAATTAATCTTCTTACTGACTTTTGCTGATGACTCATTTTCAATGAGAAAGGATCAGTGTAATCTGTGAGAGTAAATGATGCCACCAACCTACAAACGCATTTCTCATAGGTGCTTCACTTTATTTCTGGTGTTGGACTTCCCCAAACAGCTGTATGCCTGCACTCACAGCTGGATGCAAGCTGCTGGACAGCTACACTACTCATGGCAGAAGGAAAAAGAGAGGTAATGATATGCAGTGAATTGGGCTCATTTGAATTAGACTAAATATTTGGATTAGAGTCAAATTCCTTCTTAAATACATATTGCAGACATATGTATGGCAGTCAGAAGACAAGTTCATTGGAGGAGAAATATAAAATAAAGAAGACTCCACCTATGGGAAAGGCAAACCAACTCCCTAAACGTTTTTCAAACACAATTGATTTATTTCTTGAAATTGTATAAAAATTAGCTTTCTACTAGAGTTAGTTTCTTCATATCCTCCTTTCTTCAGCTATACTTTACTCATGCATCTTCCTTTTCTTCACACAATTAAAGCAGCAATCTAAACATCATCACAACATATTCTAATGTTGAGTCTCCTGATTTAAGATTTAGTGCTACTGGGACAGATGTTATCTTTGGTTATACCATCAGAAAACCCACACCAAGTCTGCTACTGACAACAGCTATAGAACCACACAGAGTTTACACTAGACTACTAGCAACTTCTTCTATTACCGTGTAGTAAATCATGTCAACAGCACCAAGACTTCACGGCAAGTTGTGATCCTTTCATGCTATCAAACTTCTTTCCTCCGAAAAGCAAAGATACCAAACACAGGAGGAACATGAGACAGACCGGGTCTATTCTCCACATGAAATCTGAACAAGGTCCAAGACGTGCAGTCTCACCTGGGAGTCCTTGACCCACTTTACAGATAGCCACTGATCCAACTAGAGATGAGGTACTATCACCATTTTGAAAGTCTTCAAATCTACTTTTTATTACAGTATTGCACTTTGTTTTGTATTCTAAGATCCTTCCACCCAGAAGAATGACCTCTAACCAAAAGAGTACTACCATTTATATGGATCCAAAGTGATCTGAAAAATTAAACAGCATGAGAAAGTAAGAGATAAAGCATTTCAAAAGCTGCACTGGCAACTACAAAAAAATTTTTAGTGCAATCTCAATTATTGTTTTAAGTAATCACATTATTTTTAACTAGGAATGCACAAACCACATGTCAATTGGTTTCCACACTTTGCATCATTGTGGTTCAAGTCTGAAAATGATCATCTATTTCCTTTAGTATGGAAAAGGATAACTACATATAATATCTTCCGATTAGCCCAATAATTGTTCAGTCAGTTCTGGCAAGTAATAAGGTATCTATTTTTTAGATAAAACTCACAACTCAAAATTGAATTTATTATTTCATATAATCACAGAATAATTGAGATTAGAAGGCACCTTGGCAAGAGTCAAATGCAACCCCTCTCTTCAGAGCAGAGTACCTGGAGCAGGTTCCTGAGAGCCTTCACTGGTTGGGTCTTCAGCGTCTCCAGGGATGAAGACTCGACACCCTCTCTGCACAACCTGTGCCAGAGTTTGAACACCCTCACCTTCCCCTATCGCCCCTTATGTTTAAACAGAATATCTTGATTTTCAGTGTGTGTTCATTGTCTCTCACCCCACCACTGGACACCACTGAAAAGAGCCTGGCTCCATCCTCCTTGCACCCTCCTTTCAGATATTTTACACATTGATGAGATTCCCAAGACTTCTCCAGACAGAAGAGTACACTCTCCCACCTTTCCTCATAGGAGAGATGCTCCAGACCCCTAATAATCTTCATGCAGCTCCAGTATGTCCATGGGAGACATACCAGGAGCCCAACACTGGTCCCAGAATTCCAGATGTGCCTCACCAGTGCTGAGCAGACATGAAGGGTCCCCTTCCCTCAACCTGCTGTCAGCATGCTGCCCAGCACAGCCCAGGAAGCTGGTGGCTCTCCTTGTTGCCAGGGCACACCGCAGGCTTATATTTATGTGGTTTCCTCCTAAATCTTTTCTACCCTCTCAATTTCTGAATTACTGTTATATGAATGTTTTTTAGTCTTCAGCACTGACTACATGACTTTGAGCTATCTCATAACCAGTGCAAATTCTTCTCATTAGTCAAAATTCACATAATTATTTAGTTTGGCAATCCAAAGAAGCAGTTAATCTTTCTTTGGGTTTTGGTGGTTCCCCCCGCCCGCCCCGTGTCCCCCCCCCTAATTTTTTTAGTTGTCTGGCAAAAGCCTGGGTTTAAAGAAAAAAGAAATTAACAAGCTACAAAAAAAGGGCAGATAGACTGACCACTAATAAAAATTCCAAAACATGAAGACATTGAAAAAAACATCTGATCTAAACAGTGGATTAGAGAAAAAGAAAGAAAGAAATAGTATCTTAACACATGAATGGAAAAATTCTCACTGTGTACCACAACATTCTGGTTGACCACAGGTCATAATTTATTCAGTCAGGTATGGATGTTTCCACAATTATTCACAGTCTTGGACTCATTCCCCATCACTCTTCTCAACATGATTTTGGAAAGTGTTAATATGTAATGAACACGAACCCATGAATCAAACTGCTAAATTAAAACTGAGACTTCAAAGCTTGACAAGCCATTGGCTATTTCCTTTAAAAAACAATCTTTTGTTTAAAACGCCTCTGCTTTATGCTGTATAACTTCCAAAACCTTTATCCACTGGCTACTAGCTAAAAAGAAAACACACCAAAAGAAAAGGCTGTTCTGAGCCCTGTGCCATGTAGCTGCAAACTGATTTTACGACTACACAGTGAGGGTGCGTAACATGTGGCAAGAAACCCAATTATGGCCCATGGGGTTATAAAATGCAGCCATCAACCATCTCTCTCTCTGTAGCTGTGTAAGTGATTAAAAGCTGATTAACTGTATGTATTTGCTTGTTAACACAAGCAAGCAAATTTTGTTCAGCTATCCAGGAAGCTGGCAGCCTAGGAAAGTACGGTTGTGTGGCCTTCTTGTAGCTTTAAAAAAACCTCCACAAAACAGTAAATGCAAAGGGAAGTCAGAATTTTAATTCAGAGTTTTGTTAAAGCTTATATATATGTGTACACACACATATGATTTAGGGGGGTATTACTTTGACTCTCTCTTGCACACAAAATTTCTAGCTTTCTCGCAGAAACTGTGGGTCTTTTTACTTTCAACCATCACACAAGTTAGGTTGAAACTGGTTGATGGGGGTTCAACATTATTAATACATAGACTTACAGGTACAGTGTGGTCACAAACTCATACTGGAAAACCTATCCCAAGGAAGTTTTGCATTAGTATTTCACATGTAGCATTTAGGAACAGAAGTGGCATTTTCTCACAGATAAGAAATAGGAACAAAAAATCTTCAAGTGTATGAAATATTTTGCCTTTGTACTCTTTATTCTAGCAATGAAGGAAATACTTTACTTAGCAGTTACATTTAAAGCATTTAGATGCATTAACTTGAGGCAGTTAATGAAGCTAGGGTGTTATCTACTGCAAAACACAGAAGTAGAGAATGAAGAACTCAGCATCTGCCTGGCTTTTTAGCACCTGGATGCTCATAATAAACTGTTAGCTTATTTGCCAATTGTAAAGTTTTGTGTTTGGGGTTTTTTTCCATTCTTCATTAAGCTAAATATAAATCAGTTCAAATCATAAGTCACAAATAAGCAAAAATCTGAAGGAAAACATCCTAAAAATTACATTCAGTTCAAGTATAGTGTCCAGAAAAATATCTTTCTGGGTGGGCAAGGTATAAACACAGTACATATGGAGTCATGCATTTTAAACATAAGATACTTTGGTTGTTTTGATATTTAAGCACAGATTTACATTTTTCTGCAGCCAGGAGCTGAGACATAGAAAAGTCATTTTAGTCATAATAGCTTGTGAAAGAAAGGTGTTTGGGGTTATTATGTCCTCTTTTCAATGAAGGAAAGATACGGACCCCAATGGAAAAATGTCAGATGCTCAACACAATCAGAGCCAGAACGCTGCAAACCTCCAGAAAATGTCACTGATTAGATAACATGTTCTTTACTGAACTGACATGAGACAAAAGCACTTTCATCTCCTCTAAAATAAACAGAGAGATGGGAGAACACAGAGCAGAAAGCTCCTAGATTATCACTAGAAAATAGAAAGGAAAGACTTTGTCACCTAAGTGGAAGAGAAGGAAACTGCCCAGAAGAAGAGATTCTTCAGGGGCAGCTGAAGTATTGGAAAATAATGGATTTACTATGGAAAAGGAGAAAAACCAATTTACTTATCCAGCAAAAACTTTGGAAAACAGAGATTAGAAGGTATTTAAATCCCAACCAAGAGGAGGAATACATGAATAAGGAATGGGTATATCTCTCACAGCACAAGGAAAAAGCAGAAGAAAACTGTTGCCCTGCAAGGCTAAGGACAAAGTGGTGAGCAGAGCAAGGCTCCTGCATGCGTGAGTACAAACTGTTTTGAATCCTCTAAGAAGGAGAGGAACCATTCCAAAAGTTTTCTAGAGGGAAAAAAGGAATCCAAAAAACATTGTGTTTGAAAAGTGCAAATATATGAAAGAAAAGGCTTAATGCACATGTGCAAGAACTAACATACCTCACAGCAACTAGAGAGAAGTCCCACCTACTAACTTATGTTCTGTATGTGTAGAAGAAAAAAGAAAGGAATTTTGCTCAAGTGAAGAAATAAAACTAACAACTGTTAGTTCTACCTAGGAAAGAAACATTTGTTGAAAAGAAGGTTACTACTATTAAGGACAGGAACAAGAAGTTTGTGTTGCAAGACTCTTCAAGGAAAGTTATAAAATGTAAATATATTTTATATTATTATATATATATATGAAAGAGAACAAATCCATTGGATTTTTTTTTGTCATCACAACATTCAAAGTAGTTAAGTGAAAACTGGTGTGTAATAAAAAGTTACTATATACCAAAGATCCCATATCAATCTCACTGCTTCCTTAAATTTTGATACTAGTATTTTATCATCACAAAGCTATTGAGATTCAAGTCTGGCCTTCCAAGCTTGTTACATCAGCAAAAATATTAAATATTATTTATTATTATTAGCATATATTTGGCAAAAGTTAACAAGACTACACTACAAGATACATACATTGGAAATTAGGATAAGAGAGTATCTTTGAATTACTACCACATGTGCCCCAAATTATATTCAGTTCCAGCATTCAGAGTCTCTGTATGTGTTACACTTCAGTGTAATTTACAGCAGACCTTACACATTAAGCTTTCATGGTGGTAGCTGCACGTCCCATTAATTTTTCAAGAGGGATTTGGATGACAGTGATTTGTCCCACATATGTAGTCCTTACACATATCAGACTGAGTTAGCGTCCATGGTCTGCCTATTCAGGTCACGTTTTCCTGTCTCTCCTCTTAGCTTTTCTTGGCTGTATATGCTATTTATTAGCCTACATGAGGCTCACACCTAATATTTTGTCATGTCACTGTATATATCTGTATTTGACCTTCTAAACAATACTTCACACTGTATTTGCCTTGCTTTGCTTCTCCACCCTTGTGCCGCAACACATGTGCTTTAACCAAGGCTGGAAAACAATCTGTCCACCCACTCAGCTGCACAAATGCCAAAATGTCTCCAGACTTTAAGCTTTCTTTTGGCTGCAAAACCATCTTCCAAACATGAATGGGCAGTAAGCATTGCAGATGGCTTGTCATGCTTCCAAGCAAGTAAACAATTTTTTGGATACCTTTTCAGCTGCAGCGGATCACAGCTGCTAATGAGAACCACTCAAGATGCCAAGCATCAAGGAACGGCTGCCTGAGAGGTTGGCGCACAACACGGCAGTGGTGCAAGGAATGAACAAGCCTCAGAATCCAAAGCAAAAAGGATGTCTTCCACCTCTTTCACTACATGGTACTAGGCTTTTAGTAGTTTTTTTTCTGACTAATTTGTCACTTCCTTCCCAGAGATTGATATTGAGAAGGATCCCACCTTGGCACTCATCACACCCAATGAAATCCCAGTACTTTGGTGGGGGAGGAAGGCAGAAATTTGGCACATGTAACTTAGGAAATTGAGAAGGTCTCAGCAAATCTGTGTCTGTAGGAAAAACAGAGCTGAAGTGTGTTAATGCTAAAGGCTTCAGAGATACCTAGGGATCTACAAGAGGAAGTGGACCAGCTCACATCAGCTGAGACCAAACAAGGAATAAATTTTTCTTTTGGAGGCAGAAGAGTAAGGGACACAACACAACACATAAAAGCTGTGAAAAAAAACCTGCTTCCACTTTGCCCTCCTTCACATCTTTCTTTCCTCACTCCTTTTTAGTCTACATGTAGATTTAATTCAGAGACTTTTGTTTTTTCATGTTCAATATCGAATTCTCCTCAGTTACTGCCTATGAACACATGAGGGAGAATAGCAGACCAACTATTTTTCACCCTGGCACTTAGGCACAGGCTACATTTTCCAGGCCCTGGCTTCAGACTAGCCCTCTAGTCAAGCATCTTGAGGTAAGAGGACAGCTCACTCACACCTCATTCTGCAACGCACAGAGAGAACTATTTGTTCTATTGCTGCAACCAGCATAAAAACCAAACCCTGTCGGGACTCCACAGCAGCCCTAGGCTCACCCTGCAGCCACCGCCTTCAGCAGCAGCTGGTATTAATACAGCACTATCAAAGCAGCAAAGACACCAATGACAATTAAGCAGGCAGCACTGATGAGCTTGCTGCTTAACTTTGCCATTTTAATATTTAGTGTTTGAGAAGAGGCAAGTCCCACCAAGAGGGGTACAAGCACTACAGTTTTCACATGTCATCCAGTTGGTGCAGAGAGAAATGACTCCTTTGTGTGCAGTAATGCCCACCACACCAAGGAAATGCTGAGCAACACACAACTAGAGAACATCAGCTGAAAAACAAGCCCAAGTAAACAGGCTTTATATGAAGCATCCTGGGAGTGGAGGAACAGAAAGGCAACAACTCCACAAACGCTGTTCTCGCAGTGTCCCCATGGGAGAACTTGGCAGTACCTCGAGCCTGATAGTTTGCATGCCCACAGGCATCCACACAGCCTCCTGGCATCACAACACAACTTTCCACAGCAAAGGTAGGGCCCTCAATGAGTCTGAGAACAGCATTTGTCCTCGCACACTGTACAAGGAGGGTGAGTGCTGTTTACAGATTCCCTTCTCCCACCCCACAGTAGAGAAGGGTTTTCTTTGTCCACTATTTGATAGTCCACTGGTACAAAATCTAGTCCACAGAAGTCATTCAACAAGCTGTTTTCCTTCAGTCTGTAGTAATAAAAACTATACAACACTATAAACATTTTCCACACTGGGCTCCAAGATGTTTGGCACTCTAGCTGGAAACACTGCTCCTTTTGTTTTTACATTACAGCAGACCACTTTAGATCCACTTTCCAACAAGACACCAAATATTTGTCTTCGTTTTTCTGCAAGGAGACCCCTTTCTAAATCTAGGCGAGAGTTATGAGCAGCTATTGGGTGCATATCATCACTCCACACCTAAGCACATCACAAATCAGACTCATCAGAAAAGCATAGCAACAGCCAAGGAACAATTTTCCCTTCCATAATCATTCCAACACACAGGTTGGCCATGCAGGGAAGATCTGCACTAACAGGAGATATGGGCCTATATCTCTAAAGAGAGGAGAAAGAAACAGACCCCATACAGCAGCAAAATTTCCTTTTCATGAGAAATTTAAGTTAAGGGAAAGTCAGCGACAGCAGTAGACACTCACTGACGAGTGTTCTCAGTCTGCGTCTAAAAGACATCTTTGTAATTGAAGATGCTGTCTCTTTCTGCCCCATGTCTGAAGTGCAGGGCAGGTAAAGCAAGACTAGAAGAATGGCATTTAAAATTCAGTGGAACACCATGTCCATGTTGCTGCTGGCTTTTCTGTTAAGCTGCTGACGGGAATGTTAATGTTTCAGTCAGGCAAACTACGCTGGAAGAAGTAATATCTTTTATTAGACCAACTGATACAGTTAGGAAAAAACAGGCAAGCTTTTGGGCACAGAAAACCTTTCCTGAGCAGACCTGAAGAAGGGCTTTTTTTTGTCTGAAAGTGTCTGTTTTTCTCCAACTAGATCGGTTCATCTAATAAAAGATATTACCTCTCACTGAAAACGGTGCCCCACTTAACAGTCTTTGAACGTCATGGCTGCAACAGCAATGCTATTATGTTTTGTTTGTACTGATGGTTTGCAGCATAGACTTCTGTATTTCATCTAACAGGCATCAACTTACTTCCCAGAGAACAGGCTACTGGTTTTAAAGGCAATAGCTTATCATAAATTACAGTCATTGCCAACACGGGCCAGCCTGAAGCTGATGCTTATAAAGGAGGGGGGAAAACCCAACTCCCAAAGCCACCATAAAACACCCCTCGCCCCAAAAATGACCCCAAGCCGTCTTACTACTGCTCGCTCCAACTATCAGAACATGCTCCACGTATGACGTGAACCACAACTGGTAGAAACGACCAGGAGAGCACAAATTCTCAAGTAGCTACTCAAGAAGTAGTAAAACAATCCCAAGTACAGGATTTTTAAACAGGACTAATGAGATAATGTTATCTTTAAGACACATTGACAAACCTTCGCCTATATTGTGGCAACACTGCCACCCTTACAAGGACTGGTCTTGGCAAGCGATACTCTTAAGACAAAACCAGATCCTACAGAGTTTATCAAGAGGATACACGTTTACATAGCAGAGAGGAAAAGCCCCACAGAAATAAGTAAAGCCTTTCAAATACTGTGGACCTCAAGAAGGTCTTATGTATTTCAAAGTTCTGAGTAGTTCTGGTGGAACAGATAAAGTAGTTGACTGATCTGCTTCACACACAGGCACTGATGCTAGGAGATAACAATAAATACCTGAAAACTCATGCCTATTAAAACATACTTTTATTCTCATAGTCTACAATTAACTTTAGCACAAATCTAACTGAAAAAAATTGTAACACAAATGAGAAAAATCAATTTTCACCCTCAACATACAATTTACTATTATTTATAAAATAGACTGAATTTAAACACTCTTCATTGTTCTTTCATTCAAAGTTTCATGTTTTCATTATAACAAGCATTTCAGGTTTATCACATTAAGAAGAGTCTTCAGTAGGAAAGCCACAGTTAAGTAATTTTTTACTTTTTTTTTCCCATATTCTGTTACCAAGGCATCTTCCAAAGTTCTATGAAGCATAATGCAAAACAATTTTCATAGCATGAAGAATGGTAGAACTTTATTTTCCAGATCTCTCTCTATTCAAATTACAAATGATCCCTTTTTTTCCACTCAGTGCTGTAAATATGGATTCATTACATTAATTTCAGTGGAACCTCTCCATGGTTTTGCTTTACCATACAGGTCAGAATAGATGTGTTCATTATCATTAAATTACTTTATATGATATATATTGTAGATTAAAAGTATCAATGACTACAGAATTCTTTTCCACCATAAAGTGCTTTGTCTGAACAGAATGTTTGATGTCTTTCATTTAAAAAAAGAATAAAAAACACAAAATACTGTATTTTGTAGGTTATGATTTTATAAATTGAGCTGGCTAATATTTATCTATTACATCTATTTAAAATCTATCAATATGTATTTATGCAAATAAGTCACACTCTTTTCTTTGGTGAGGGGATGGGAGGTGGGAGAAGAAACTGGAAAAACTCTTGTAAAGCCATTTATTTACCGAAATAAACAAATACAACAATCCACGGCCTGTTTGTACACCTGAAAATCCAGACTTACTAGAAATGCAATGCCAGAGACCTACAATTTGTAAAATTATATGGGGATTGAGAAAAGGGAAAGAAGAAATTAATTTCTGCATGCTTTAAAATAAGACAAGGAGTAAACTAAAATCAGTACAAGTCCCTGCAGTATTCCCCATAGTGGAGAATTTTAGGATAACAGGAAAGACACTTTCCTCAGAGCGTAAGTGGTATGATAAGAACTACATCTCAAAAATACGTTCTATAAAATGTGTCATTTCTTCCTTGTTTTCTCATTACATACAAAAACTAAGAGAAAGTAATACACAGAATTTGTTCCACTGAACCTCAGTCTTTTTTACACACATTTCACCGTAAACGAGAACAACAAAAAAGTTTCAGAAATTGCTTAATGTTGGAACGAAACTGGATTTGTATTAACCATACCACTCCAGTGCGAGCTGACCTTTAAAAGGGGGTGTATGGATTGAAGGTGTCCTCCTACCCAGAGCATGTATGGCACAGAAGCCACAAGTATGGATTGTCAGTCACCGAGTACAGCGTTGTGTCAAATATTCAGAAAAATTACTACAGTTTTTTCTGTAAGCATCAATCCCATGGTGTTTCGGGCCTTCCATGATTGTAAACCAGAGGGTAATTTTCATGTGTTCTGCCACATCTAGGCTAATAATAATTTGCATTAATGCTATTTATATATTATGCAGTCTCAAGTCTGCTTTAGGACATTGCTGTGGCTTAACCCGGAAAACAGCCCCACTTGCTCCTCCAATGAGATGGGGGAGAGAATCAAAAAAAAAAAAAAAAGTAAAACTCGTGGGATGAGTTTAATAGGATAGAAAAGAAAGACAGCAAAAACAATGATGAAAGAACATACAAAATGAGTGATGCACAGAGCAATTGCTCACCACCTGAAATCAGTACTCAGTTAGTTCTTGAGCAGAACTGCTTCTCAACCCACCCCCGCTTTATATACTGAGCATGACATCATGTACTGTAGAATATCTGTTTGGCCAGTTTGGGTCAGCTGTCCTGGCTCTGTGCCCTCCAAGTTTCCTGGGTGTACCCCACCTTCCCACTAGCAGGGCCATATGGGAAGCTGAAAAGTCCTTGACAGCTTGGCAACAACCAAAAACATCAGTGTGTTATCAACATTGTTCTCATTCTAAATCCCCAACACCACACCGCAACAGCTACCAGGAAGAAAATAAACCAGAACAGGCACGAATGGAGAACAGGTCAAGCAGTCTGTTGTAAAGTTCCTATTAATAGATGCAGAAGGGCTTGTAACTGATAATCCCCAGAAGGCATTAGTTATTTCTTTCATGAAATTATTTCTCTATATGCACCCACAAAATGGGCAGCATTTGATGAACACCACAGACATGAAACAATGTAGCTCTGTCCTTATCTATCTTCTCATTGCAAGGTTAGTATCGATTTTCTTTTAGTATTTTTCAATCAGCTCACAGTCACCATCTTCCTGCATCACAAAGAGAGAGGTACTTGGTTGCTGCATGTTTCTTCCCCACACAGGAGACACGATACAGTTACCTTATTTCCAAGTGAACAGAGAAAACACCCCAAAAGACACAGGACCAAGACAGTAGCATTAGTTGACGATGTGTTCTCTTATCGCACCCTCAGCAAGTTTGCGGATGACACCAAGCTGAGTGGTGTGGTCGACACCCTAGAAGGAAAGGAAGCCATCCAGAGGGATCTTGACAGGCTGGAGAGATGGGCCCGGGTGAACCTAATGAGGTTCAACACTGCAAAGTGTCAGGTGTTGCACTTGGGCTGGAAGAATCCCAGACATAGATACAGACTGGGAGAAACACTTCTTGAGGGCAGCCCTGCTGAGAAGGACTTGGGGATTCTGGCGGATGAGAAACTTAACATGAGCCAGCAGTGTGCTCTTGCAGCTCACAAGGCTAATGGTATCCTGGGCTCCATCAGAAGAGGGGTGGCCAGCAGGGACAGGGAGGTGATTGTCCCTCTCTACTCTGTCCTCGCAAGGCCCCATCTGGAGTCCTGTGTCCAGATCTGGGGCCCCCAATACAAGAAGGATGTGGAACTGTTGGAGAGGGTTCAGAGGAGGGCCACGAAGATGATTAGAGGGCTGGAGCACCTGCCCTATGAAGAGAGGCTGAGGGAGCTGGGCTTGTTCAGTCTGGAGAAGAGAAGGCTGCGGGGGGACCTCATTGCAGCCTTCCAGTACCTGAAGGCAGCTTATAAGCAGGAGAGGAATCAACTTTTTAAAAGGATAGACAATGACAGGACAAGGGGGAATGGATTAAAACTAAAGGAAGGAAGGTTTAGATTAGATATTAGGGGGAAGTTTTTTACAGAAAGAGTGGTGAGGTGCTGGAACAGGCTGCCAAGAGAGGTAGTGGATGCCCTGTCCCTGGAGGTGTTCAAGGCCAGGTTGGATGGGGCCCTGGGCAACCTAGTGTAGATCCAGGCCTGAGGTTGGTGGCCCTGCCTGTGGCAGGGGGGTTGGAGCATTATGATCCTTGGGGTCCCTTCCAACTCATACCATTCTATGATTCTATGATCGCCGTATTACACCATAAGGCTTGTCCAGACTAAGTCAGCCGGGCTCAGGACACCCTCCCCCAGCCAGACTGGCCATGCTTCCTGCATGAGGCAGTGCAGGGCTGGAGCCTTTTGGGCACTCCTGGACACCAAGACATCCAAAACTAGCACCTGAGCTCTCATACTGCAGCTGGGATCAACTTCTGGCAATTTATGCTGAACACACTCCTGAACCACACATCCCCAGGTAGAGCTGAGCACCACAGCCATGATCTATCACAGGATCAATCCTGGGGACAATACAGTTCATGCATTACATACTAAGCCATATACCAAAATACATGGGTTGAGCATTTCCTTAATAACTCAGCCTGAGTTTTGGATCCTCCAGACAGGTGCCAAATCTGAAAAGAATCACAGAGGAACACAAAAAGAGAAAGAGAAAGATGAGCTGAAGATGAGCCTTGGTTGCAGCAGAACCATTAAGGAAAACCTATCCTAGATAACAAGAAGGTGGAATTTACAGTGGATTTTGCAGATTTCTTGAAGCAGAAGCTTCTCCATCAACTATCAGTGTTGTCTCCAGCTGGAGGACCCAGGTGACACCCATGTTGGCTGTTAACACCTGGCTTGCTGGATGGCAGGAGTGACCTACAAGCACCTCGCTGTCCCGCACAGCGCTGCATGTTTCTGTTTAGAGGCAGACAAAGGATAGGTTTTGTTTATACCTGATAACATTTGCCAAATCAAACACAGATATTGCTGAAACACAGCAGACATCACAGTTTTTTGTTGGTTTTTGGGGTTTTTTTTAACAACTCACCTAAAAGACATCAGAACTCCAACTGAGGTATTTCAGACAAAACGTAACACAGCGATTGGAAGGCCCACATCATTCTTAGACTTTCAGGTATTTACAGTTGGAGTCAGATAGTACATTAGTTTTAACAAGATTGTTGAATTCCTACTTTTATTTAACACTCCATGTTCCATGTTCAGTGGCCTCTAAACCATCCCTGAACTCCAGGATGCAGAGAATCAACAAAGCAAGTCTCCTTGAACTGAACTGTATGAACTGAAAAGAACTTTAAAACCTCTATGTACAGTCTGCTTAATAATGATATTAGAAAAAAAAAATACAATAAAATTCTTCATGCAAATTGCCATCTGGGCCAGGAAACAGAGTACAACACTGTTTTTATCATCTTTAATGATGCACAGTTTAGTTCAGGGGGAGAAGGAAATGGGACCAACCTTTGACCAGTATGACAGCAGCATAAGTAATCCCTTATTGCATTATGAAACGATTCATACATGGGGACCTGTTACATTACTGGCCTGTTAACAGCATCACAGCTCCTTACTTTGACTTTTTTTTCATTTTGTTTTACATCAGACAAGCCTATTGCTGTCATTTGTAGAGAACGGAAAAGCTGCTACAGTTTTAATATAAAACACAAGGAAAAAAATACACAGCAGCTGTTCATATTTTCTAGGAAGTCTGCTATAATGATGTCATGGAAAAAGACTGGAATCTATTAAAGTGGATCAGACAGGCAACCCATTCAAAGCCTTCAAACAATATGTGTATACAAGCTGCACCATGTACCTTACATTAAAATAAAGAGAGGCAAAGAGTGGAGTTCCTTAAAAATACTGAGAACAGGCAATTAAGGTAATTTCATAGATTTACTTCAATAAATTCAGTTTACTACGGGAACTATCCAATAAAGCAAAATACAAAGCCACAACCAGTTCGCTATCAGTTAAGTTCATTTTCACCTATAAAAGCATTTAAATCTATTTTGAAATCACAGCCTCAAGCTACAAAGGAACAAAGAAGCTCTCCCAGCAGAAGATTCTCCATTGCCAAGTGAGACATTTAAAGACCAGGTATAAACTTCAGCTCATTAAGAATGGTGTTGCATTGGGGTTTCACCCCCCCACCTACAACTTGAGAATTAAAACATGCAGCTAAGGGAAGCCCCATCCAGGCACTCTGTTTGACTTATTAGCAATCAAGCATTCTTCATTTATATGATGCTAGTCCTGGACCCTAAGCAAGCTTGCACCTCTTCCTACTGCTCACCACTCCAAAATGCACAGCACAGATCTTGCTCAAACATTATGCTTCTCTTCCCCTGGGGTACGCTCAAAAGAGGAGGGCTTGTGGTAGACGACAGGTAAGTTTTGTAGTTATTGGGATGTCTCAAGTATTATCCTTACATTGTCCCATTCATGATAACCTACACCTTCCTCTCTAAGGCTTTCATTACAGAGGTTTTTCTGACAGTGGCCTAAACATGTCTTGCTAACACACGCAAATGTGCTTAGCACAACATGCATAGACTTCTGCTAATATGAAGCTATATTTTGATGTTGCATTCTTTGAACATTCAAGCTGACTTTTTGCATATTCAAAAGCTGGAGAATTAAAGCTAGACCAATCATGTCACAATAAAAATAACCAGACCAAAACAAACCCAACATACATATTACAGACAAAGTTTTAGATTGTATATTGGAAGGACAGAAGGAGCAGGAGCTATCTTCTTCAAGACAAAAGAGGAGACCCTCAACTCAGTAACTGTTGTGAATAGTTTGGAAAGTAATGATCCCCACCTTCCCTTGTGTTTTTCCAAACTCCACTGAAGTTAACTATATACAACACTGAATCTGGAATATCCCTGTGGGTGTTCATCTCTTCTCCCAAGTAACAAGTGATAGGCCAAGAGGAAATGGAGTCAAGTTGTGCCAAGGGAGGTTTAGATTGGATATTAGGAATAATTTATTCACCAAAAGAGTGGTCAAGCACTGGAAGAGTCTGGTCAAGGGAGTGGTTGGGTCACCATCCCTGGAAGTATTTAAAAGACGTAAGTAGATGTGGTGCTTAGGGACATGGTTTAGTCATGGACTTGGCAATGCCAAGTTAATGGCTGAAGAACTTGATGATCTTAAAGGTCTTTTCCAAACTACATGGTTCTATGACTACAGAGGAAGCATTATAAACTTGAGATCAAATGAAACTTACTGCAAGATTCTTAAATTTCTTTACAAACTAACAAATACATTTTTTACCTGTCAGTTATAAAATAACAGCTGCAAACAAAATCAACTAAAGTACCTTTAGACTCAGACAAATTAATGAAGCTACAAAATAGTTTAAAGTGATAATTCCATCAAGTCATCTGAAAAGATCTGCTTGATTACAGCCCTGATCGGTTATACATATAGAAACTGCTTTAAACTACATTCAACACTATTACTACTACAACTATCTCTAGAAAACAGAATTGCTAGCAGAACTCCAAATCAAAATTCAAATTCCTCAACAAAGTAAGAGTTCCAAGAAAACAATGCCCCTAACTTCACAGGCATTGTGCTGAGGCCATTTAACACTTCCTCCTGCCACTGGGTATGTGCAAACAAATTTCTGAGCTTGCACAAGTCTAGCTACCAAATCAGATCCGTGCTACCTTGCTCATGTTTCCAGACCCAGCAAAAGCAATAGGTTAGACATGGAGGTAACTCAGTGCACTGAACTGCAGACTTGAAAGATTTGAGCCAGAGTACAGTGAAATGAATCTGAATGCTTTACCTTAGGCATCTCACAGTATTCATAATTTTTTACTTTAATTTGTTACTGGATATAATAAAATAGCACTAACATTTCCCATGAATATTCAGGGCAAGTTTATAAACCATTCAGTGATTAATGCCCTTGTCTCATTTTTTCAATTTTCATTGCTACTGGAGGTCATATTGTATGATGTCAGCTTGAATCTGGATTTCCATTTTGAGCAAATCTAATTTAAAATTATGATACTAAGGCAATGGTAAGAACGGCTTAAAAGTTCTATACTGAGTACATTTATTCCCTCTGTTACTAGGACAGATTTCACAATCTAGTGCCACCTATTCATCAAGCATACATAGTTTGGGTGTATCTTCCTATGCAGCAAGCATCCCATAGGTTGAATGCGCAGGAGTAGAACTCGTCTATACAGAGATGCAACAGCACACTTGCCAGCTTTCAGTGCAGGGGTTTGCACGACTGGGCCAATAATAGGAAATTAATCAACTCCCCAGAGTGTGACATCTGCCAAAAGGATTCAAGAGGAGAAATAACAGGAGTTTTAAAAGAGCTCTGAGCTAGAGGGGGGTGCAGGGAATATTTTTCAGAGAAGCAGTGTGATGGAGATCTTTCACAGGGCTTGACACTATTAAGACACTCGTCCCTCTATTCTGGCCTGCTCAGCAGACTGGAGGATTCCTCAACAACTTGCAAAGAGTAGTTTTATAAGACAACTCAGCTGAGATGTCATGACAGCTGGTTGCTTCAGAAGGGAGTCTTCTGCTCTCCTCTCCCCAAAGGAGGCTAGTCCCACCTTCACCATCCTTCAAGTCATGGAGCAGCAGTTTTCTGAATACTACCATATCCTTACTTCAGCTGCACTGGTTCCATGTGAAATATTAGCACAGAAATACTTTCAGATGAAGTTACTGCCTGATATTATTATTATTCCTTATTATTATTTCTTCTTTGCACAGAAGAAACATCTGTGCAATAGCCACAATTAAGTTAAAGCCCTTCTCAAAGCCATACCAAGCTCAAATAGGTTTTTCAGGTGCACAACGCATGAAGCACCAGACTTATTTTTTTACTATAATTTATTATTGATTTTTCCAGTAATAAAAGGTAGCTCAGATATACAAATAAAATCGCCTTTGAAGTACAACAGTTCCCTATATTGTTACAGCAGTGGCAGACTCAATCAGTAACAACCACTGTGTAAGGGAGAGCATTAAAAATGTAAGTAGTCACTAAAACTTCAAAACTTGATCTCAACTATAGATGGTCAAGCGTTAAAAAGTTACTCCTAAAAGAGCTGATAATCTTCTACAGCATTTTACAGGCTGAATCCTACAGTATAGTCTATGCCAGCTCAAAATTCTGTTATTACCCAAGTATAATTCTAAAAACAAGGAATAGTATGGGAATTACATAGAAAAAGCACGGACCTACACACAGATATATATGTTTAATTATTAGTACATTTTCTACTGAAAATGTTTGAACTGGTTTAGCACATAATACAAGGTGTCCAAGATACCCCCTTTCTGCAGGAAGATATTTTAAGCACAGAATAATACAAAGACCTTCAGAAGGTCTTCAATGTGAAGCAGTAAAGCCATTTACATCTATGCAGATATACAACCCAATGCAATGTACATATCCATGCAATTAAACTAAAATGTTATTATCATCTTTGTATTTGTTTCTACTCATGTTCAAACAGTTAAATAATAAACTAGGATACTGGAAAAGCAGAAGCAGCATTTTCTGGTTCATGTAGTTACATATGGTAAATAAATTCTTAACCATAAAAAGATTCAAAACCAATAGAAAAAGGTTTCTTGTAAAAGGAAAAATTTCTAAATTCAGTTTAAAACCCACTTGAACACTTAAGAAGAAAAAAATAATAATTTTCTACAGGCATGGCAAGACAAAAATTTGCAACAGAGCAAAGAATATTATTTTAATGGTCCTAAAAATTCTTATATACCACAGCTGTATATAAATAAAGATAACAAGGAAAATATCATGCTCAAGTAATTTGTTTAGGTTATAAACTTTCAAAGATAACGGATAGTTTTTATATATATATATATCTTCATGAAGCTTCCTGGTACTTCAATGATAACATGTCCATTTTTATAAAGGAAAGGTTACAATTTTATTTTAAACTTAACAGGCATTCATTCTTTTTCCTTTCAAAACTTAGGCATAAGTAACAAAGCACCAGAGTCTTATAAATTTTCTAACACCAAATGCAAATTAAGTCGTGAAATTGCTCTAGGAAAAGTTCCAAGAATGCAAACCCAAAGGAATTTCAACACAATTTCTCAAATTCAGGCTATTTATGATACTCAGGCAAGGTAACAGAATATGGTGCATTCAAGAAGAGCTATTGTGTATGGAAAAATGTTTAATTATCTAATTTCAACAACTTCCTCTATTTTGTTTATAAGCTCCAAGATTAAATAGATCTATATAAATGGAAGATGCAGAAACGGTGGCAAGGGCTTTGTAGATTGAACAGCTCTTGAAGTTTTCATTACCTTGGAAAAGTGGATTGACATTTCACACCTTAAAGAGTAGCTTCCTATGTTCTGTAAACATATATCGAATTAATGAATTTCTCTCCCTTTTACTTGGAGCGGTGTGAATTGCTTACTTGCACTGCAGCAGTTTACATTATTACTGAAATAAGCACAACCCCCACCCCATTATGTGACAAGGTAAAACCTCTTACGTTTTACGGGTTTTTTACAGCACTCTTTTCCAGCAATCTGGGGCTTTTCCCATCACAAACACAGTAATTATTTAATCTTTCAACAATGCTCCTGAAAAGTCCTAAATCCTTTTTCTTAAGCAGAAGGCAGGAGTTTTGACAGACTTTTTAACAAAGAGTTGCTGATTTTTCAGTCTGCAGAACTACTGCTTATTTATCCCAGGAGAGACATCAGTCAAAGAACGACAACTTAACTTGCAGGGCATGCAATTATTTAGCAATAATCCCAAGGGGACTAGGGACATTTCCTGAACATGAAGTTTAGGTCTACGAAGGCTTCTCTCGAAAAACATTGAATGGGCAAAGACAAGCAGCCTGCACCTCGGTCATGCTGCTAAAACCTGGTGCCAGAGTGCAGCGCATTACCTCTAGCCGCCTTCTCAGCTGGCTCCCATTTTTGTGTCAGACAACAATTATTTACCAATTCCTTCTTGAAAGGCATCCTAAGTACCAAGCAATCAAAATGGTAAAATAATCCAAAAGTCCATACCTGTGGCCTTCTTGTCTTTCTCATGTGGCCTGTTTACTACAGCCTGTACTACCACAAACATCTCAAGTGATTTTTCTTCAGGTTTTCAAAGTGGAGTTCATGATAAATGTCCTCTGCCTTTACTTCATGCTGGTGATTTATTAATAAAAATGGTCTTTATAGAAAGAAAATTAATTAACTCAGTCCTTACCTGAAAGGCCTCTAATTTTCAAGGAATAGTCTTGCCTCACAGTTTAAGATGGTATAATCTGCAATAGAGCAGAAAGATACATCAACTACATTTGATATGGCGCATTTAACATGAGAATTATAATTTAATTATATCTGAGCAAACTGACAGGTAACATTTTAATTATTATCACGGTGTGGCACATCTTTTATGGAGACACATGTCAAGCAGTAGTTCTTTGGGAAGAGTTGTACAATATCTCATATACACACTAGTAAGAGATACCTTTTTCATTTTCCAGGGTTTCTGCTCAGACATGGAGATGTAAGAGTTTTGATCTACACCTACACAATACTCATCATGTTCATGTTGTGGTTAGACAGATTAAATTGTTGAGGTCTTGCTGACATTGTATTTGTTGTTACAAAACAACCCAATCACTCGAATTAGGCACTTCAGGAAGAGGTGCATGATTGGGTCCAGATGCACTCAACTCCCAACAACTTCTAATGAGCTCTTCAGTAAAAAAACAACCCTACCTCCAAAATCCCCATGCTTGCTTAAAATACGGATCCAATTACATCCTAGCGAACACTCAGTGAAGACTAATTATTAATTAGTATCCTGAAATTCTGCTAAATGAAACATTATGAGCTCAAATTTCTACTGATCAAAAAAGGCTCTCCACCCAAAAAGCAGCAGTCACCCTGCAGCAATTGAAGTCAAGGCAACACTCATTCATATACACCATCTCCCACCGAGGGAAGAAGCCATGGGTTTAGTCTTTCCATCTTGGCTGACAACATTGTTAGGTATCTACTGCTCTTTAATCTGCTTTTGGTTCCAGGCTTGCGTAAGGTTTTATTGTCCACTGTGGACTCTGCTGACTTGATTTTATAGAGAAAGACTGACTTAATGATCAGACCAAGAAGCTCTGTTGTAAGAGACAGTCTATGCGAACATCTGCAGATCTCAAATTGTGGGTTTTGTTGGGGGCTTTTTTTGTTGGTTTCAGTTTTTTCCTTCTTCAAATTACCTACATAGGGACACAGCACAAGCTGCCTCTGTTCTAGAAGAATTTGCTGGAACAACCATCACAACAAATTTACACCTGGCTCACTGAAACAGCACAGCATTGAGCCAAACAGCAGCAGCAGAGAACAGCAATGAAAGTATGCTGCAGCTCAAATATCTGAAAGAACCAGTGTTCAGCTTTTGTTCTCAGCACCATTTCTCCAAGCTGGATAGGCAATCACAAGCCTCAAATTACGCTTCATTGATCCAGGGGAAGTGAGCTGGTGTTCAGTTTCGGATCTGCAACCTGCGCATTGACCTGCATGTCTGTTGGGCTAAACAAGGAGATTTCAGGAAATGAAGGATTTGCGCTTCGTCCGAGTCTCATTTTCAGAGAGGGAGATCTCTATCTCAGAGGTCTCAGTTGGCCTGGGAAAACTGGGAGGAAAGCCAGTCATCCCGATCTGGGCTCTTGCACTACATTCCTTCACTGAGTTAATTTCTACTCCAAAGTCTATATATGACCAAAACCAAACACAAATCTAGAAATGGGAGGTGGTCTTAAAGTCTTTTAACATAATTTTCTGTTACCTCTGGTAAAAATAGAGAATGTATGTAGCAGGAAGACAGGGAGGTTATCGAATTGTTCAGTAATATTTTAAAAACATGTATTCACATATTTGGAAGATTTTATACAGTGCATCAATACGAAACCAAAACCCAATCATTTGCAATGAAAACACACGGTTTACACATAAATTTGAAAAATGAATGTAAAATAACATTAATAAGTTCCACAGTAGTTGAATGCTACAGTATATATGGAAAAAACCCCAAACCATCAAAACTTCAGGAAAACAATTTTTTTTCTTAAGTATACTCTATAAAATAGCTAAAATACTCCTTGCTAATGTTTCATTAAACTATGTTACAGATTGGGGTTGCTCAAATGTGCAATGCAAGAATTTCAGTTTAGGTCTTGAGAAAATTTTGGGTTCCACAGTGCCATGAAAACATTTCCACAAAGATGCTTCTAAGATGACATAATTTAAGCCTCCACCCCACCTACCCCCCAAAAAACTTGCACAATGTGACTAAATTGCACAGAAGACATTTTTGAGAAATAATGTTCGCTTTCCAAATAAAGTAGGAAACATTATATCATTATATTCATATATGGGAAATAGAAGCCTAATGTTTCAGTTTTTGCTTGAAACCATATAAAAAGAAAGTATAGTTTGTTGCCTAACTTGATTCTAAAATCAGCTGCAATGTTTTTGAATTATCTTCCATCTGAAGCTTGAGTTATTTTCAAGTCCTGTTGGGTTGCAACCTTGCCGTACACCTCGAAGCTACATTTCATTGTTTATTTTAGCTACCCGATTTTTCCAGTTCCTCATCTGCATTGAAAAGGCATCTCTTGTTTGGAGAGAAAATCCAGTACTTCTGGACTTTAGATTGAAGATACCCATCACACCTGAGCAAAGGCTATGACAATTGTTTCTTTTAGGGTTTTATTTCCTATATTAAGATTTTCACAAGCCAAACATTCATACACACCTCCCTTTGTTATTAAAAAAAAAAAAGGAAAAAATAAAGACCTTAGAGCTCTTTCTCTTCATTTTGCTTTAATTTATTTTTAAATAAAAAGGACTTGTAAAATTCACATTTATAGCCCAGAAATCAGTTCTTGGCAATTTATAGCTATTTTTAACTAGCAAAATCAAAGATATGGCACAAGTTTACGCAACTGCTCCATTATGATATACTCCCAATATCCAAAAACTCAAAAAGGCCAAAAATTCCTCACATTAGTACAGTTATTGTCTATCCTGAACACAGAAGAAAACTCTCTGTAGCAACAAATCCTGTCTCCAATGAAGATGCCCACACTCCGTTCAGAAAGCCCTTTTTGCCTGCTGGGAGAGGACATGAGACACCCTGTGGTACCTGCACTGCACAGACCCAGTTGTGTGCCCTACTAATACTAAATGGACTGTTCAAAGCAGGCTCCTTTCCTGAAGTACCAGATAGCATTTTATTTCATGCTCATGTCTCAGCTTCAGTTTTCCTTGTACTGCGCAGTACAATCAAAGGAAAAGGTAAACTGAAGACAAGTAGAAACCCATCTAAGACATGGTTTCCTTTACAGTTCCTTCAGAACCAGCAAGACAAAATATTATGTTTCACCTTCTTATCTACAATATGCAAATTTTTCAGATTCTGATCTCGGGCTGACTTCCATGGACAAGAGCACCACGGTTGCACAGGGAGCTGCCGCTGTCCATCTGCTTTACACTGATACAAGATCGCAATCAGATCTGGGTCATCTCACCTTTGAGTTTGCCACACACATAAATTAAGAGGTCACGCACAACAGTGCTCACGCTAACTGAAATCTAACTTACAGGTATAAAAATACTTATAGTGTCTTTTCCCTCTGTGAAACATACCAACATAAATGAAAGTGGAGTTTCTTTATATGTGCTCTTTCCTTTATGCAATAGAGGAACACCCATGCAGTGTGTTTACACATATATCTATGAAAAATAGACTACAGCTCCAGTATAGAATAGTAAAACATTGTAATAGCTGTAATAACTAATTAGCTATTAAAATACAAGGAACATATTTTCCATTATTCAAATATTACAAAATAAGTGTCCCTAATACTACATTTAACATTATTACAAGCGTTATAGTAGTCACATGAATATGCACTGCCTGCTAATTACTTCAGTGCATTCATACGTTTCACTATTTGTGAGATGTCTGTGTACATCCTCCCAGATGACATAAGGATTTAAAAATCCAGCCACTAGAAAAAGCATGAGTGCTGTAACACGCCAAGTTTCCATGGGCCAGTAGCCACCACACCGTTCCCCTATGCTTATAGCCACACATAACTGGTACACTGGGCATCACTGGGATGTAGCCGCACTCTGCTCATTCAAATCAAACAAGTCCTAATGAGAACAATCCAATAATACCAGCAACTCAACACACAGTGCTGGCTTTGAATACATTTTAGCAAGATTTTCATGGCTGAAAAATAACATTGGGGAATCCCTGAAGGTTGCAGACTAACTGGCAGATGCCTTTCAATGTCAGAAAATAAATAAAACTGGAAAACCTAACCTCTGTTGTTCTGAATACACGCATGCTGCATTAACAAGGTCCAAACAAATACCTCAAACATGCATCAAACACAGTTTTAACACAAAAAACATGAAAAAAGACAGCAGAGCTAGACTCAAACTTTAACAGCATATCAGCCCATGTCCATAGCTCCCTATGTCTGCACACATGAGCTCATCCATAATTGCAAAACTCGGGTACATTTCCCTATGTCCTCTACAATTGTTTTCTTAGCCTCAAAAATACAAAATAAATAAAATATTACACGTGGAACAAAAAATCTCCATTCAGTTTAGAGAAACAGCATTCTCTCTTGCCCCTTTCTGGAACTCAGTTGTATTTCAGGATTACAAGATAGTGTGTGCCAAAAGACAACAGATGACAAGTCAGCTGAAGCAAAAGACACCTCCCATATAAGTCCCTGTATTGAAGGACATACAACTTAGGGCTCAGGTCTACAGGATAGATTTACTATTGTTGGCTCCCACAGGTGAGCAGACAAGAGTTGGACCAGTAGGATGTTCTTTATGTTTCACTAAAGATTACTTTTCCTCAATGTCTTCGAGGAGGTTTAACTATGAGCAAACAGTATCACTTCAGAAGACAATGTGTTTCTTAGTCTCAGCCACTGAATTAAATGGAGGATGTTAAAGTGGTCTTTGGTAAAGGTCACCTGAGACAACAAGAGTCACCACTCAAAGACCAGCATGAACAGCAAATTACACATCTGCTGTCTCTGACAGATGTGCTTGACAAAATGCCTAAACTCTCAGGCCACCTGGTGTAATCTGGTTTACATTCGTAGTGGGAACTATCAGGGTTTAGGAGCACATCTCTCATGGGGACAATACGCAATAGTCTCTGGCCCATGGCCAGATTTCCCTAACTATGAGATTTACTTTGCTTGCCCTGAGGGACAACCAAGGCATAAGCTCCCCAGGAGGAGCAGGAGACTTTCAGGCTCTTCCAACTATGATAGTACAGATGTACCTAAAGGGACAAAGAACTGACTTGTTTCCAGCTATGTTTCCTGCATTTAAACTTGCACAGAACAGCAAACCCAACAGCGAAGTCCCAAACAGCAAGGAAATCAGCAGTTTATTCCTCCCCGCAAGAGGCACACAGATTTTTCAGACGGGGCACTGGCTGCAAAGTCAAGCCTCATATTACAAGCGAAGGAACTGCTTCCTGTTGTTTGATCTTCCCACTTTAGGAAAAGAGCACTTGCTAAATATGGCATCAAAGACATTCTTATTGTCATCATTACTTCCACCTGTCCACTGAAACACAACTCCAAATACCAGCTAAAACCTCACACCCTGGGTGGCAATGGTGCGTGCTCTTGGTTTCATGATACAGCACAATCAGTCTCGGTCACATCTTGAAGACTATTTTTCAAGAGAAGCTGTTTTGCCATAGAAGTAAAATGCTTGCACTCTGTCTCCTGCATCAAAGGTTTGCCCACTACCCTATGAAGTCCAACACAGAGCAGTAAGCATGCCAGCTAAGAGCCTGTATTATGCAGAGGTTTTTCTTTTAATTTTTGATAAAAGCATCAAAGAAATTAATTCTAACTAGACATACACAACTGTCACGTTTCCTGAAGATCTCTGGACCCTGGCTAAATAAACACCTCTGCCTCTCCAGAAAAGCACCCCCTACATATATAGTCTATATATTGCTGTCAATTTTTTCAACTGCTCAGATTTTCTATTCAGATAGGAATTTTTAGAATGTTGTGCATTGGTGTTTCTTAGGGGGTTGAGTGGGGGGTAGGGTTGGTTTTTAACAGAGTAAAATAAGACATTTATTGGAAATTAGTATCTATAATGATTGCTGTTTCTGATCAATAAAATGAACAGCAAGCAAGCAAAAAAAAATGCAGTGAAAGTAAAATTGATTGGAAAATAATCATAATACAGTCACATAAAAACTCATACCAACTGCTCAACTAATTTCTGTGATTTTTTTTGCTTCAAAAACTTAAACAAGGATAAACCAAAGTATGCAATTGCATCATTTTTGTTTCCATAAATCTTCATCTACGAAAAAGTCCATAAACTACCTGCATCATGAAACCTCAGAAAATCTGGCAGTGCACATAAAATTTAAGTACTTTCACATCAAAAGTCCTTACCAAAACAACTCCCATGTATATTAATTGTTTCAAGTAAACCTAGTCACTTGAAAATTACGTGGGATCACACTTACTTGAAAATGCCCAGATCTTTATACTCTGGCTAAACTCAGAACACCACCGTCCTTTTCCACAAGCCCGGCAGCCAAGCGACCCACAGGGAAGCCCAGGAAGACTGGTGGAGCTGCTTTGCCTGCAGTGGTTTTTTTCAGTGGGAACAAACTTCGGCTGAACTGCCAGCAAAACTCTGAGTGGGCAAGCATGTCACGTAGTACAGGAAGGCGACTAATTGGTAGAGGATGTGAGAGCCTTTCAAGGAGACAAAGTCATGGTCAGATGAACATCTCAGTCTTCTGCTCTCCTAACTCCACACTCCTCTTCCCTTTCACCTCAATGGAAAGCATCAAGCTAACAAGGCAGTGCAATAGATCACAAAGCGACTGTGTTGCAGGACATAGGTTTCCCTGTCCAAATAAGGCCACGTTTTGTTTCAGTGATATACCGCAGCAACAGGTTAGTCAACACACAAAATCCTAACAATATAATAATACAAAAATTACACAACACGTGTTGGCTGATGTTCCCTGTAGTCTTTGTGTAAAAAAGATGTTGGAAAATGTGTAGACATGACAGACCTATAGGCTCCAGCTGTATTCATCCACAGACTTCACAAGAACATGGAGCCAACAGTTTTGCAATCAAACCACAGGACAGCCTTTCACATCCTCCTCTCCGGGCTCTTGCCTGAACATAACAACCTTGAAAGACATGGCTACTAACACCCTGCTTTGTGATTCACTGAAGTACTTTGAGCCTTTGAATCACCCTGGGAAATCACATCTGGAAGTGCACTACAACATGCTATTCCAATCTACAGGACAAGCACTAACCAAAAGCAGAGACCATTACTGGCTGGTTTGCTATGGGCAAGCTATTCAAAATGTGGCATTGGATCTAAATCAATCTGCAGAGTCCTGTACAGCTTTTCCCACACACTGAAAGGATACACATGCCTTCCAGCCCCATCCTTAAGTTCACCCCTTCTCTGTCTAACACTCTCTCTTCTGTACTTTTGCTCCCTCCAAATATCAACTGCAGCAATGTGAAGTAGACAATTCCTACAAAACAGAAATACAATACTGGCAGATGGGGATCATGAAACCAAGTGAACGCTTCCTTCTTTCTTTACTAAATGACAACTAGAAGAGTTTACCTTGGCAGTGCCTTTTCAAAACTGTCTTACAAATTCCCAAATTTTCCTTGATGACGAAGCTTGGTGAGACCTAGAGTTCCGTATACTCCACCTCTCCTGTTTCCCTGAGACTTTTCCATTTCACACTTAAGTTAAACACAGCACCAAACTTCTGCTTTAGGAGGTTTCAGCAATGTGTTTCTTACCTGCATAAGATCTTTAGGGTGTTTTCTTCCTTTAAGAAAAGCCAGATGATGTTGTTTTTCTATTAAAAGCTTATCTAGTATTTGTGTTTTCAGTGTTTTAATCTTTAAATGGTGTTTACTAAGCAGCTATATTTTCATTTTGTCCTCACCTAGGAAAAAAAATAATGCTGTGTGTTTATATAGCATCCAGCTTTATTCCCCTCATATTTTAAAATTTAGCCTGCAGAACAAAACCTCATATTAATTCAGTCCCTATCACTGCTTAAAAAACAAGCTGTGCTTTAAGTGCCTGATTCATAACTAGCTGATACATCCTTTCATCACTTTTAAAATTAGTATGCAATAAGGTGCTCATGTTTTACACACTTACTTCCCCACGCTGAAGTAACTACATCGGCAGCCAACATCGGGGCCAAGCTGTGTTATCCATCCACACATGCCTCAACACAACACTGCTGCTCACAAGAAACCTTTTTATGCTGGAGAGTGACATCCCTTCCCCTTAAATCTAGACTATCATAGAATCACAGAACAGCAGGAGTTGGAAGGGATCTCCGGAGAACATCTAGTACAACTCCCCTGCCAGAGCAGGGTCACCTAGAGCAGGTTGCACAGGATTGCTTCCAGGTGGGTTTTGAATATCTCCACAGAAGGAGACTCTCTGGGCAGACTGTGTCAGTTCTCTGTCACATTCACAGTAAAGACATTCCTCCTCAAGTCTAGGTGGAACTTCCTATATTCAAGTTTGTGCCCATTGCCTCTTGTTCTGTCACTGGGCACCACTGAAAGAAAGAGACATAAAGTTGTCCTATGGCTGCCAGAGGTCACTCTGCACTTCACCAGCATACCACAAGTGCCAAGACAGATCTTGCCCCCGTGGGCAGGCAAGGTGGAGGGGTAAGGTTGCTGTCAGCCAGCACCCACTTCTGAGCTGTCATTGGTTGCTACAGGGTGCAGCATCTACCTGACTCTCAGAGATAATGGCAAAAAACGTTCCAAGCACGTTATTCCACATGTAATGATCCAAGAGCACACATGAGTTCAGGAGTCCCAGCCCGGAGGGCTCATATATCAATCAACATACATGCAACGAGGGCCAGATTTCCTCACAAAGTATTTGGACTTGTGGCTTTTACCAACACTGCAGAACAGGAAGGAAGAAAAAAGAGTTTTGTGCTGGAGATGCCGAAACAAACAGAAGCTACACTGACATGAAGCTCTTGTTTGCATTTTTAGGGCCTACGTGAAAAACATTTTCACAGGCACCGACGGAGCAGTACAGAGGGGTACTAGGTGTTGGCAACCCATTATAACCAGGTTTCTTTAAAGAAGGAGGAAGCATCTCTGGAACAAGAGCTTGTAGCACTTGTAGCAATGCTTCCTGTTTTGTTCAGCACAGAAGCCATGTTTAATTAAATTAGACAAAACAGATGCTTTATCATTTTAGCTGGAAAAGCCAGTGCAGGGTCTCCGCTAGCACAGGAATAGCCAACTGGGGCTTCCCAGCTAGCCGGCAGCCCGTAAAGCTGCTACTGAGGGGCTTGGCATTGTATTCAAAGCAACTTTTAAGAGCCAATCTGGTAAGCTGTGCAAGATATGATGTGTAGGGAGTCCCATAAAATCCTTTAATGGAAACAGCAGGTCTGTGCTGGAAAAGGTTTCAGGAGCTGCACACACCAGTATAAAGAGTTCAGCTCCTGTAAGGCACCACAAGCAGCCCAAGTTGTACAGGCTCCTGTCGCCCCAAACCTCATCACTCACTCCTGGGATGCCATTTTTCACAAGGAAGTTCGCAATGTCAAGTCCCAGTTCATACAGGGAATATTGGTACAACAATAACAGAACTCTCGTGTGTGTGTGTGTCTGTTTTTTAAGCCATAGGAGGTAAGGCAAGTAAGTCAACCAGCTAGAAGCCCATCAAGACAGACAGGACTGCAGAACAAGCTCCCTGGAATACATGCTGTGGGGAAGCAAAACAGACTTTACATGGATATGCAGCTGCATCTAGGCCAGTGTCCTTGATGAATCAGTCTTAGAGAAAAGACTATCAATTATAACTCCTCCTAGATGGAAGATGATCCAAAGCTGTCTCAAGGAGGGATATGCACAATACTGAGGGTCTTTCTGCCTTTCTTCCACTGGGTACAAATGTAACGACCCTACTCCTTATGCAAAAGCTCTGCAGATTTCTGCTACAGCCACCTGTAGTGCTGAGCATTAGCCATTTCCAGACAGAAGGGAAGGCAGGACCCCTGAAGAGCATTACAGAGTTATGGGAAAAAGACCAGCAGCTTTGCCCACAGTTATTAAGCACCCCTAACTCTTGCCTTGCTCCTGCTCCCAGACCCCAGTGATGCGGGGTGCAGCTGCTCTGCCACACAGAAACCTACCAGTCAGCAACACCAGATACACAGGATCACAGCCTGGAAAAAAGGCTGCGGGACAATAGGGAGCATAAAGGCACTTCTGCTTGAAGGACCTTCATTAGGAAACAGATTACCTGGGTGTATAAGCCTGTGCTTATGACACTTTACCTACCACATCGCGCAACACCACCTTGCATAATTCATCAGCATAACATATATGGCAGAATGTGACTATCAGTAGGTATTTGACTGTCACACAGAATGTATTTCTTGCCTGTTTACCCAAGTTCTTCACAGTTTCCCCTTTCTCCTCAGAGTGAGCATCATTTGACCAACCTCAGGAAAAACCAGCAATAGGTCTAAGCAGGTCAACAGAAGACTGCCACCAGAAAGAAGTCTTTACATACTGGACTTAGAAAGAAGCTGATCTGTCATATCTAGATATGGACGCATTCAAAGGGATGAGCACAAAAAAAGTGCAAGCATCAACAGTTAGAATATGAATCACCCATTGTTACAGACTAGATTTTCATTTCTAAAAATCTATGAAACCCAGAGCACTGAAAACACTGCTTGAATTGTAGTCTTTGTGATACTTGTACTTTCACTCCTGCTTTGAGAGATTAAAAGCATTAACATGGTAAGAAGGGAACCCCATCTAAAGCCAGAAACAATCAGAATCCACAGAGAAGGGAAGGACGGAAGGAAGGAAAAACAGGAGGGAAGGACGGAATACAATCACCTTTTCTTGATACTTGTTTGGTGTGTAAGGTCTAACACATTGCCCAGTTTTCCCCTCAAAATACCATTTCACATTGGCAAAAAAAAAAGTCTTTGAAAACAGTGAATTACTTTTTCATGACTATCTGGTTTATATTTGAATATACAGGAAATAGATTCTCCTAATCAGCCCTTTCTACCTACTGCCAAACATATGAGTGTGCAGCTTTACAGCCAAAGCAAGCTGTTATCCACTCCTCTTATAATTCAGTACAAACCCCTGCATTAATGCAATATTGCAAATCAGCATTTAAATGCAGCAGAATGAGGAAAAGCAAGATAGAGTCCCAATGACACATGAGCATATCCTATAGACTTCCTATTGTGAACCACTCTTATATTGAGTTTTCCCAGCACAATTTAATTTTATTAAAGCCCCAAAGTAAATCCTGTATAAAACCAGACATACAAAATATAGGAAATATCATCTATCCCTAGTTAAATCTCCAAGAAAATACACTTAAAACTTCTGCTTGCATACAGTATCATTCTATTCATACTTTTTTGCTTACAAAAGTTACCACCCATTCCAGCTAGTTTAAATGAGTTCTCATGTCCCACAACATTTTCTTTTTTTTTTTATCTAAAAGAAAATACTCTTTTGGCTATTTATTCTGGAGAACGGCTCTTGCACCTTTCTTAATGCACAGTCACTGCACAGGTGGCATATGTATGTAATATTAATGAAAAAAATAAATCTACATATCAAATTTATTGTGGATATGCTGAGCAACTGCACGCTTTATCAAGATGCAGTAAATTTGCAATACAGTGCTTCAGATTCACTGCCCAGGTACGAGCCATATGGCCAGTCCTAGAAAACGTGACTTATTAGATACCAGCTAACAAGCGTGGATGGCTTGCCATGCAACTAGAACCTGTAAGAGATAAAGCTCACAGCATCTTTAATGTCACTAAGAGACGCGTGATTAACCCATTTCTATTTCCTCTGCCAGTCAGGGAAGATTTCCCCAAGGGAGGGAGACATTCAGATGCACGTGAGGAACACTTTCATTCTGACTTAAAGCCAGCAAGATCAAAAGAACATTCAGGGTACATAATTTGGGGGGAACAGAAATTAGAAATAATACGCTGAGGTTTGAAAACATATGACAAGTGTTTTCATAAAAATACAGCACAATAACTAATGTATTGTGACAAGGCAGAAAACACTTCCCTAAGACAGGGCACCTGAACAAACATTTATTATCTTGACCCAAGAGAAACCAAAGAGTTTCAGAGTTTACACGCTAACGTATCTTACTTCAAAGATTTCATTAAGCTACTCAGAAGGCATAATCTCTAACTTCAAGAATTTTAGCACTGAAGAAAAGGGGACCGACAAATTGTCATGCTGGCAAAGGCCTACTGCTGTTTCCAGTAATTGCAGAACCTGTGCCTAGGTGAGATTGTTCCCTCACAAGACAAAACAAAACCTGGTAAAAATTTCCTTCCCTATGATACACCCTGACAGCCACCACTGCCCTTCTAAGTTTCTAAATTACTTTGTTTTAGTGGGTGCTTGCAAATCAGGAATTTGATCTTCTGGCACCTGGCAAAAGAGAGACCCAGCCAAACCATTACAAAGAAAAGGTCCTGTGGCAACACTGTTTATTGGCAGAAGTCTCCAGTCAGCTGCTGGGACTGTTTAGAGGGTCACTTTAAAGAGTGTTTTAAAAGTAAATAAAATGAATCAACTTCACTAACTCAGGATAAATACTAATTCAGTTAGAGACCCACTCTGGACAAACAGTGATGGACCCCACCAGAGACTATCAAGAGACAGAATACAGACTTAAGTGAAAAAATTCACTGAATTTGGGGTGCTTGCTCTTTTTCAGGTGATCCACATTTCTCACGCTACCCTTGTAATAGGGCCTGTTTCTCTGCATACAATTGTCTGTACCCTGAAGGAGTTAAACCACAAGTCTGACACCTTCAGCAGTGAGTTTAGGATAAAACAGTTGAGCTGTACAGAGGATTAGGAGTCAGACATGGGTCCACAGAACGCAGCGACTAGCCTTCAAGTTACAGCTCTGAGTAAGCACCGATCAACACCAAGTTTATCCTTTAAAAGCCTGTCCCAAGACAGCAAACACACATAGTGTCTGTATTCATCAGGATCCACAGCTTCACAGCAAATTGTGCTTAAGACATCAGTAGATTTGGTATTTAATGTTCAAAACAGATCATATTCTGAAAAATAACTTTGTTTTAGTTATCAGTGTTCATGGCCGGTGCTCACTGTCCAGAGAAATGCCAGTTTAAACGAAGAAAGTATCCACGTATTCTATTTAGATAAAACAATTTTGTAACCAATTATTCCATGCCCCTAAAGTTTACTTATTACTACTGAAGCCTACTGTCACGTGACAGTAACGTGGAAAGTTAAAATGTTTGGGAAAACAGTGGGCAAAGAGGATGGTAGGTTAGTTGGCTTTGGTCAGGAGGGAGGCTGAATATTGCATGTTACAGGTATATCTTCCTACTTCCCAGACTGATGACCAAGAAGCAAAAGATCAGAAGCATTCGTGGGTCTTGGACATGGGGGCCTGATTTGGTCCCTGTGCAGCAAGCTCACAGGCAACCATTCCAGATTCAGGGCTGGGAGACCAACCCCTCTTGATTTCCATGGGGAGCTTAGACAAGTCACAGTAAGTCAAAATTGTGAAACTAAAGAAGAAAAAAATACCATGTTTAGTAAGGCTGAGGATAGTAATGTCTTTTTCAAGGGCATTGAAGACAGTAATGATCAACATTACAAGATGGACATGATCTTAAGACACACAGATTACATAGAGACAGAAGGCACTTAATTGTACGCTGTACCAGAGAAGTAAGATAACACATTGCTAGCACAGCAAGATGAGGTACCACTTGTTCATTTCTCACTGTGAATAAACAGGCTCTGACAGCATGTGGCATAAATCCTAACAGGCTGGGATAAAGTCATCTTTGCTCCATTAGTAGCTTTTAATAAGGTCTATAATACCACAGACATTAAAAAACGATTGGAAGATAGCTAATATTGTGATAACGGTCAAGGAAGGCCAACCCAAATAACTCAAAGGCCAATTGTCATCTGACATTGATCCAGACAAGGAAAGGGAATATTTTCAGGATATTCAATTGATACAGAACCAATGAACAATTCTTAAATTAATGACAGACACTATGGATTTATGGAAAACAGATCTAGTGAAACAAAGGAGATTTCATCCTCTGGTAAGTATAACAAATCTATCAGTCTAAATAAGGGCTTATAAATAAAGCATATGGATATTTATGAAGTATTTCACTTTGTACCATACAAAATTCTGATCAAAAAAAATTATGCTAAAAAAAATAACTAATGCAAAAGATCTGATCTCAGATTCATCACCAATGCAGAACCAGGCTTTACTAGTAACAACTATACCAAGCAAGCCTCTACAAGAACATGTATTATCCCAGCAACGTTTAACACAAAGCTGAGGTGTTTCTATGCAAATCAGAAACCTTATATACAACTTGTATACACAGCCTTATATACACAACTGCACAGTACAAATTAGCATTAGTCACATTCCCTGTATTATGACAATAAATTTCAAGTGCGAGAATTACAATGGCCTGGGATATACAGGAGGATCAGACAAACCCTTCTGGTCTTACTTTCTTTGGCTGTACAGATGGCTAAATAAATTATATTTTTTTAAAAGGCACTTTTACGATCCTTTAGGCAACAGCTGTATTTTTAAATCTTTATAAAGGACAGTTAACATTAACATTGCCTTATCAATGAAAGGGCTGTATTTATACAAATAAACAAGAAAAAGACACACCATCCTCCTCTTGCATTTACTGTATTGTCTTGAATACTTACGGACCGCTTGACTTGCTGTTGCTGACAGGAGAATGAAGTAGAATGCGTCCAGTACAGTACAACGTGAAACTGATAACATTATCCGACTTGAATGTCAAGTTTGCTTTGGTAGTGCATGAGTGATATGAAGCCAGAAGGGGGGAAAAAATAGAAAAAAACAGCAACAACAAAAATCCCCAAGACGCTTAAGGAAAAAACAACAGCTAAAATGAGCAATTGATCTAAGGGAAGATATCCGAGTCAAATTTAATCATATGCTAAGCAAAAGCAAGCATGTCTCAGACAAAGTAGATTACCTTTGCAAATGAGCAAGCACTGAAAGGAGAGTTTACTCTGTTCCTTTACATACTCATGGACTGGAAATAGAGCTTGGAAAGCAGCGCTATTGATAAGAAACCACAGCTAAGGAAGACCTCCAAACCAGACGGGAAGGCAGGTGGCAGTATAAACTGTCAGGAAGGCCAGTACTGGATACAAAAACATCAGAAATAAAACATTGTCCGGCTCGAGAAATGTAGCTGTAGGAACAAACTGTACAACTAGATTAAGAAGGAAGGTCAGAGCAGAGTAGGACACTTCACTACTTTCCTCTCTATCAAAACCACACAGGGTTTGTCAAAGTTTGCACAATGCCTGTTGGATCACATACAGGATAAATAGCTTGCCAGGCAAGCGTCTGAATAAAACAAATCTTGCTGTGCTTCTGTTTGTTCAATGCTACTGCCTGCATGGAGAGCTGGAAATGTTACTTTCAGAAATTCCAGCACAATTTCATCTTCTAGGACAAGAGTAACATCCTTGTTGCTAACTGAGGGAATTAATAACTACTGCCAAACACCACAGAAAAGCTGCAGTGTCAATGAAGCTGCACTTACACATCGAACCTTTGCCCTGAACGAAGTGCCAAATCCCTTCCAGCTGGCGTGACACAGGCATAACCTACTACTGGCTCTGATACAGCTAATAATGAAGCAGGTCTATGAGGAATGTAGGCATGAGGAATGAAAAAAAATATTTATGAAAATGAAATAAACCCAGATGAGCTTGATATCTCCTGGTCTCACAATGCTGGAAGAAAAAAGTTCCTTGTCCAGGTATCTTGAAAGGTATTCAAAACCAAAACCGATTTAGGTGACCTGTGACTAGGTCAGTGGAAGCCTTCATGTAACAATAGCATGACCTTTACTTAGCAAGCAATATGTAGCCATTTCTCCATGGTCCACATTTACTGCTGTATGTGACAGTTTATTAAACACGAGAAGCTTGACCAATCACTACCATCATTTAACCCATTTCACAGATGAGCAAAGTTATTGCTCTTCTGTAAATGCCATCTTTACATATGGCAGATAGAGCATTCCTTCTCATTTCTTTAATTCAATGACAACCCACTATTTATTTTTTGTAATGCAGACTATTTCAGTCTTGAAGGTTCAAACAAAAAACAAAGAAACAAATTATTTTATAAACATACTCAAAGGTTTCTGAATGAACTTGGTCAGCAGTCTGCATAAAGTGTCAGATGGTAACTCTACTTTGGCCAAGGCTAGCAGCAGGACAATGTGATGTTAGAAGAGAATCAACCTAATGAAAAACAGGCAAAGTACAGCATGCATTGATGGAAGGTTCAAGAGCATACATGAAGCTGGTACTGAAGATCTCATATAACAGTTCTGATTTTTGATTCTCATTGCACTATAGCAAGCCCAACGATTACAACCCAAATTACTTCAAAGGCAGCAGTCCTTGTCCTGTATCATACGGTGACTTACAAAAGCCACCTTATCCAATCCATTAACATACATCCAAACATCAGATGAGCACATGGGGGAACTTCCTTTCACCGTAACTGCACTGTGGAATTTCTTTGGTCCAAAATATCAAGTCCTGATTTTTCACTTTGGCATAAATCATAAAGAACAATACACAGTTGAAATCCCTTTTGAAGAAACATTAAAGACAAAGAGGGTACTGTATTGATGCTTTACAAAAAGCATACTATTGAATTCACAGTACTACCAAAACTCTGGGTATTTTCACTCCTTGATGGTGCTCTCAAGTTTCAGCAACACACAAAGAATTCATTTTCACCTTTTAATCTTATGGATTAAATATGTTTGAGAAAAAATTTGGAGCAGAAGAGAGACCTCCCAGTTTATAATTCATGTATTAAAGAGGACCTCCTGCTATGAGCAACTATTTCCTAAATGTTGATTTAACAAAATTCATCACTTTAAATGCACGGATTATGATGTATGCACCAAAATAAATGTTTCCCTGTGCAAAAGCTACCATACTTCATAAAATATGAGTGCAGGTGTTTTTATAGGAAAACCAAATAATACAAAACTCTTAAAACAATGAAAAAAACATAAACACCACAAACAAAACCCAAGAAGTTTGCTATTTCTTCTGTGGAGGAGTCTTCCTACTATTTTACTAAAGATTTTGCCTCTTAATTCTGTAAAGACTGAATAATCCAGAAACACTCAAAGAAAACAGAATGGATTTTTAATTTCTGGGAAGGGAAAAAAGAAAAAATAGATTTATTTTTTCTTTATTTTTACAATTAGCCTCAAGTGGGAAGCACTATGAAAAAAAATAAGCCCTGTTTTTTCCTTATCTAGAAATGGAGACATCTCAACAACCATTCTACATATATTCTTCATATTTTCTTCTGGCATTCTGTTCAGCAAATAGTACCAGCCCTAGTGGACCTTGCTAATAACACACAAAATATGACCAGCTGTCCTTTTGCAGTTAATGTTACTGCAAAGCGTTCAGTAGACTCCAAAGACAGCTACTGCTGACAAAAACATAGGAAAAATGAATTACATGCTTTGCTGTCCACCAGCCACTTCTGACTTAGCACGATACACGAGTAAAAGAAATTCCAGCAAAAATAAATTTATTCAACAGCTCTAGAAGTGAAAAACCTGTTTGACAGTGTTCTTGGGTTTGGCCTCTTAATTAATATTACCTCTAGGGAGGCAATAATACTCTGAAGTCCTGCAACATAATTTTTTTGGTTGGAATAGATCTTTTTCAATTGTATAACATCTGCCCACTGATACAGCCATCTGAAGTTATTCCCTCATTAAACTACCCTCCTCAAAAAACCCCACCTCTCAATATTGAAGAAGTCTTGCTCCTGTTGCAACATCTGTTAAAACTTGGTCCTCCTTGAAAAGATAACCTCTTTGGAACAGAGGGATTCCAGTATCACGGCAGTCAGCTTCTGCCACCGCATACGAAGCACTCCTACAAGTGCCACACTGCTAAGAAAAAGATTCAAGGTAATCTCTATGCCTGCATATAACCAGTTAAATAGTATTAGAAAAGAGGGGGTCACTCTGAGGTTAAATTCTAACATAAATTCCTTTATTAATCCAAATGCAGGGGTGGGAGAGAGTAAATGAAGTTAGTACGAATGCTAAAACCATATTGTAATTGTCCTACATTAAAAGCAGCGCTCTCACTCTTGAGCCCCATTTAAGGAGAGCTGGCACACTGCAGCTACACTAATTAAGCCACTTGCAAATATGTCCCCACATACATTTGTCACAGACCTTTCCAGGTGAGAAGTCTCCTATCTGATTTGTATCAATAGGATCAGACAGTATACTGAGATATAAAGAAAAGTGCCTAAAGCAAGTGTTCAAAGTTATGTATCTGCTACAGCTCAACTCAGTAACTCAAAACACTGGAAAATGAAACAGTAAGTCCTGGGAGATCTGAAGCTGCCATTCTCTAGTGGTGCCAAATTTCAGAAAGAACCTTACCACACTTGAGAAATGTTGTGTTTTCCAATTTAGAACTCCTCTCTAAATAAATTTAAAGAGGAATTTTAGATCTGAATTTAGTAATTCCTGGAAGTGTAAGGCTTTATGACATGGCCATTTTGACAACACTTCAGACACAGGTGTAGGCTAGCAGGGACAACGTGGGGCTGAGGAACATCCTGCCCCATCCCACTTCCAGCTCACCACCTAGCCCCTGGCTCCAAGCTATGGCTATGCTGCCTCCATTACTGCAGCAGCTCAATAGTGAGAATTAGCAACTACAATTGGACATGAGGCAGAAACTAAATTTTACCACCAAAAAGCAGCTGTGGACCCATACCCAGGACTGGCATCCTCATTATCTAAAACTGCTGCTTGGAAAGGTATTCTATGATCCTAGAGATGTACAAATATCATTTCACACTGCTACAAAGTTAATACCAAGAAACAAACTGGATTCTCTGTGGAGTGCAGTACCCTGTGGAAGGGACCCATACTGGAGCAGTTTGTGAAGAACTGCAGCCTGTGGGAAGGACTCCCTCTGGTGAAATTCGTGAAGGACTGTCTCCCATGGGAGCGACCCCACGCTGGGGCAAGAGAAGAGTGTGAGGGGTCTTTCCCCAAGGAGGAAGGAGCCACAGAGACAATGTCTGATGAACTGGCCACAATTCCCCGGTCCCCCTGTGCCACTGGAGGGTGGGGAGGAGGGAGAGAAACTGGGAGTGAAGGTGAGCCGTGAAGAAGGAAGGGGTGGAGGGAGGTGTTTTAAGATTTGGTTTCATTTCTCATCAACCTACTCTGATTTAATTGGTAATAACTTAAACTAATTTCTCCAAGTTAAGTCCATTTTGCCTGTGACAGTAATTGCTGAGTGATCTCCCTCTCCTTACCTTGACCCATGAACATTTTGTTTTATCTTCTCTCCCCCCTCTCCATCTGAGGAGGAGAGTGAGAAAGCGGCTTTGGTGGGCTCCTGGAGTTCAACTAGGGGAAAGACACTACATTCATACTTTTATCAGACATTTCTTTTGACTGATTCTCATTGCCCAAAGGAAAAATGTTGCTAAATCCAGCTAACGTTCATGTATGTATTACTGAGTCAAAGGCAAATCAGCCACATACATGTTTTCCAAGTACACCAGATGAGAAATCTTGTAATTAGGGAAGATTTCAGACAAATATTATTAATTTGGCTTGGCTTTATTTATACTTCCTCTAGATTTAGAAATTAATTTCTGAGAAAAAAAATCAATTCTGAAAAATTCAAATTTACAAAGCTTTCAAGTTCACGGTCCCCTGAAAGCTTCAGCAGAGTATCTTTTTCATTCTCCTAATTCTGTAAGAATCTCCAGCTTCATGATGAAGGCATGTATAAACAACTATTTAGATAGTGCTTCAGAGAAGGGAAAATAATTTTTCAAATGCAAATTTTATTCATAATTTATAAGTTTTTCAAATCTAAAAATCTAAATTAGCACTAAAAGATCATCATTTACTTGAATTACTGTGCTGCTATTTTACAATGTGAGTTGGTATTCATATACCCAAGGCCCCACTGAATCAGACAGTAGCTGTGATTTCAAGATAAAAAGAAGAAAGTTAGCAGAGACAGTCCAAGCTAGGAGCTCTTTAGTTGTTGCTGAATTCCAGTTTTGAGCCCAAGAGACAAAAAAAACTAAGGTAAAGATGTTCATAAAGCATCGATATGCATGCCAGTTTGTTCTTTGGAGTTTTCCTTTCTCCTATATGCATTTGACTTCTGGGAGCTTACTGACTTTATTTTTGTATGGTTTCAAAGTACCTGTTTCACATTAGGTATTGAAACAGAACTACCTACATCAGTGCAAAGACCTCAAGTGATTTTTGTCCTTGGTTCTCTATCCAGGATGTCCATGATCACAGAATCAGAATTCTCTGAGAGGACAACAAAAGCAGAAAAATGTGGTGCTCAGTAGCTTACATAATGATTTTATACTCAGTTTCACTTTCAAATTCTTATGCATTAAAATTTGTTCAATGTAGAAAAATAAACACTTTAGACTGATGAAACAGCAAAGATATATCTCAAAAAAATCTAGCTTAAAATTGACAAGCTGGATAGAAGACACTAATGAAAAGGAAGTTGTAATTATTTTATAAAGCCACAGGAATGTCTCAGCAGGTAAAATGTAAAATAAGCTTCCTGAAAACCTGTATGTATGCATTTACTCTATTTCTTAGCCCTTGGATTGCAGCAGTACATTAAGATATATGCCTTCTCAGCACATTCAGCATCTCAAAACACTTGATATCAGATATGAATTGCATGTACCTCCTAAACAACTGTCAAGAGACAGAAGGATGGGAAGTGAGAACAACAGTTTTAAATGTATCGCCAACTGGCAGCTTTTAAATTACCTTGTTACTACTTTTACCATAAAAACAATCAAAAGCTACATCAAAACTACAGCAGGAATGTGCTGAAATACACTGTAGGACCTGATTTACCCCAGCATCCAGACCTGGACATCCCTCTCTCTAGACCTGGGGTTGGCATCTGGTCCAGCCTACCCTGACCTCAGGCCTAGGAGGGATTCCTGTGCTTTTAAAAGAGCAAACTAACAGTATTCATATTAAAATGCACATACGTATCTCATATCAAAACTACACCTGCCTACAAAACCATCCATCATAGCCTTCAGCTCAACAGGAGTTCCAATAAATTTGAATGCAGTATCTTGATATGTTTCCTGAAGTTTCCCTTAAATCACGCTTCCATACCCACTGCTCATATAGCTGTTACTGCAGCATCCCTTTGATACTAGTTTTACACTTCCCATCTGAGAAGAAAAGTAGTTAACTTTTGGGTGGCAAACATGAATCATACTTGCACTGGGACAAAGTCTCCCTCCTGGAAAGACATGGGAGGACAGAAGAGCAGTGGATTGGGGGTCTCCCATCCTATACAGCACACGCAAGCACATGTGCCAAGTCAGGAGCTGGTTTCATGACTGCAAACTCATTTGGGAGTGCGTGGGCAGTTCTGCAGCAGCACACAGCTGAAGCAGAAAATGCCTGGGCACATCTGACTGTGGACACCCTGAACTTGAGCAAGACTTCACGTGCCTGTTGAGTATAGGAGGTATTTTTAGATTTATTTACAAACTGAAGAGAGTAGTTCCCAACACTTGAAAATGGATTATTTAATTTCATTTTATTTTTCCTGGCATTTTATTGCAAACACTCTTAAGACTGTTTTCAGGTTAAGAAAAACAAGCAAAAGGAAAATGCACAGGTTAGAGTTTGCTCTTCTTGAAATTTAGCCCAGAATCACGAAGTGTTAATCTCTGGAGGAAAAGCAAACTAATTCTGCAAGAGTGGCTCTGATTCTAGGCCACAGAACCTGTTTCTCACATCTCCCACAGATTTCATATAGTTCCTGACAATCTACCATTTGCACAAAATCCCAGGAAGATTTTATTCATTAAACCTAATGATTGTAGCAAACTCTCGTCTCTTAATAACCTTTCCACAGCGCATGCCAATAGCGGCATTCCTGAGCTTCTAGCTACTGACTTAATGGGGTTATGGCAGCTGAATTTTTGCTTTCCTCAAACATGAGCAAAACCAATATATTAATATCTGCTTAGAAAAGAAAATAGCAATTGAAAATGGGGCTTTTCATATTAGCAACTAGTCGATGTTGTTTAAACCTCAGCAAAATTGTTCAAGTATATAGTAATGTCATCAGTGACATTTTTGTGAACTCACACATTTTGGAACACAGGCTGCACATCACATCTCATTTTCTGAGCAATTTGTATACATGGTTAGCAAGTCACAATTCCATGTGATAGTCTCCCTTCAGCATCTGCACACTAAATGGAACATAGTTTGTTTCTAATGGACTGCCATTACTATTTGCTTCCATTTGCTAGCAAAGAAAAACAGAAGAAAGGTCTTGTTCTTTCTTCACTAACCTCCCTGTTTAACCTTCTGCAACAGACACTGAAGCTTGTTATGCTTGTTGCAGCATCAGAGCAGGTATCAGAGTGGATGCACTTCAGGAAGTTACATTTACCTTATAGTAATTCATCTATATATACAGGGACAAATGCAAGGGACACCTTGGTCACTGGTGGGGAAATAATTTTGTGAGGACAGCTCAGGCTCTTGATGATGGCTTTTCAGCTTCTGCATGGAGTCCACTGCAGTCCTCACTCAGCATGTAAAATCAAAAGGGTGATGGGCCTTTGGTTTATTTTTTCCTCTTTAAAACTACATTTCTGTTCTTTAATAGCTGATTTTGTTCCCAGCTCCTCAATGGGGACAAGCCTTTCAGTGCCTCTTGGCTGAGCAGAGGACATAGCTTACCATATGTCCCTTGGGTTGTGACACTATTGAAGGAACTGGCTGAAGTCCACCCTGGTTAGATATATTTGAACTTCCTCCCTCTCTTGGACAAAGCAAGCGAGTGGCACCCATCCCCCGCTCCACACTCTCTGAAAGGACTAAGATTCACAGGTAGTTGAGACTTCTGCTTTTTCTTCTACTTAACCTCTACCTCCCACCAAAAAAGAAAAAAGTAAAGACAACGAAACAGTATTTGAAATGAGGGTTGATCTGCAAGCTGACCCTTACGTGGAGGCCTCTAACCTACACCAAGTCTTTCCAGGTCAGTGGAACACCTAAATAAATAGTTATATCCATCTAAAACAATGGCAGGATCAGCAAAAAATGCATGGACACAAATGTCTTACAAGGCTGTGTACCGGAGCCACTGGCAAACTCTGCCAAGTCAAAGCAGAAGAGGTGAGGGATAGAGACAGTGTCTGGCTAGGACAGCACAACAAGCAAGCAGTAAGTGTTACAGGGCCTGACCCTGCACCATGCAAGGAACGGACAGCAAAGAGAGGAGGCTTCTACATTTCTCACCAGGGTATCCTGAAAACAAGTGTGTGCACCACACGGTACCTGACTTCTGCCATAAGCCTCCTACATCTGGCACAAACTTTGCCAGGGCCTGACCCATGAAGATGAAATGAACATCCTCTGAGCACTACAGACTAATCCTTACCCCTTCTGTTCAAAATTCAAGCGCATCAGTTGACCTCACTTTCTCAAACAAAATGGTTCTTACGTTATGCTTAACGTAGGAACTGCCTAAATAAAAGAGCTTTAAATTTGTCAAAAATGACATGCCACTATATTGTTTTCTAGCAAGACATATAAGTATGCAGTCAAACTCCTGCTAAGATGAGTGCAGGATCAGTCTTACTAAAACAAAGGCAGGCTACTAACACTGATGTAAACTTCTCTGCAGATTAAGAAGTGAGGAAGGACCTATTTTAATAGAACTTTTAAAAACCAAAATTCATAGAAGACTATTGAGTATATTTTTATTATTACTTTCTATTACACCCAAGGCCCTGTAATTCAAATTAAAGATAAATATTGTCATTCCAGTTCACTGCTATTATACCAGATATTTTTCCCCCCTACGATCACTGTCTTCCCCCCACACACACACTTTATGGCCGCAGTGCAAAAATACAACTGATGCAGAAGGTCGACACCGTGCACAAAGCCAGCACTGAATTGGACTTGTGGGCCTGATCTCCTGCACTGTGCTGCCTTTCTGAAAGGGAGCGTGCAGCTCAGCTTGCAATGTTGTGCTTGGATGCTGTACAGGTCTCCAAAGAAAAAAAAAAAAGAAAACCCACACCCACCTTGTTTTCATTCCAGCCCTGTTTACATAAAGGCTTTAAAGATCCCCACTGGCAGGTTATTTCTAACCTCCGGCCTCCTTCCCACCCCCCATGCCCCTCTCCAGCCGTCCCCCATGGTAACAACCTGCCATTCTCTGCAGCAGCAACGCTTAAACATCTGGCCATAAATTGCCAGTGCCACACGCTTCAAGCCATAGCTATTCACTGTAGCTGGAGAAGGCAGGCTGAAACAGTTAACTGCCTCAAGCTCCAGTGCTACTGGCATGGCAGTCCCTGTTACAGCATCAGCACTTGGCATCTTGGTAAAACCAGCCAACAAGCCCAATTTTAGCTGAAGTAATGTTTGTAGCGCGTTAGCCAGTATTTATCTGACTGCCTCTAACATGGGACATTGAACTTCACCCAGCTTTTCTTCACAAAATAGCAAAGTATGACCTGGCAGTCTGCAGTTACTTGTATATTGTGCATCACTCGCAGGCCTGCAGACAGCAAAGTAGTATGTTTTCTAGGAGCTCTTCGGGGTAGGGACCGTGTTTTCACCTTGTATTGTAGAATACCCCAAACAGTGAAGCGAGGAGGCCCTTGGGCAGCAGGTCTAGGCAAGTGCATCAGCCCAAATGATAAATAACAAGAAAAAGTGAAACAGTCATTTTCACATGCCCTGCTAAAATTCTTACTCAGCCAGGACAGCTGGAAGTGCAGATTTAATCAGCAGAAAGAGACTTACTCCAGCTGACAAGGTCTGCTGTGGCTTCTGCTCATCACTTCGTACATGCTGCATAGAGCAAGGAAGCTGTTTCAAGTAACACAAAGATGTACTTTCAATTTACGAGCAAGCACAGCAGCATGCTGAATAAGCTACACACAATGTTTTAAGGATCACCTCTGTGCCCCAGTGAAGCCCAGGGTAATTTCACCATGCATCTTACGGCCATTGCATCCAGCCCTTGTCCCCTCCAGTGACAGCTGCACTGCACCACCCAATCTGGGCAATGCACAGGCAAATGTCACATTCTGTGGGCCTTGACTATTTTACCTTGGCTTTGTCTGGTTTATGCTTTACTAAAGTATCAGAAATCATTAGGAGAGCACACTTGAAAGAAGCTTGAACTCATAAATTCCTGGCTTTCTCTCCCAAACTTCAGAAAAGCACTTCCCTCATGTCCTAGCACAGCACACATATGGGCTTGGGGTTTTGTTGGATTTTTTTAAATACTTGTTTCCCCTCCACATAGTTGAATAAGATGAAATCCACATGGGTATTTTGATTTAACCTTCTCCAGCAGCACCTACCAAGCCAACAGCCTCTCATCCCCAAACAAGTAATGGCAAACCAGCTGGCAGCCCACGATCCTGAAGCACTCTGTGAGCACCCCATTTTACCACTACTCTTACAGACCTACACGATTCCTAACCACTAAGCCCAGCATATGTGTCCACACTAAACATGGTCCCATGTACATATATTCCTGAATTTAATATTCACCCATATGATACTGGTAATTTGATCTCATATTAAAACATGTTTCATAGGAGTTATTTGTAACAGAAATCACCTTTCCAGGGCTTTTAACTTCACAGGAGGTTTATTTTTATGCTTCTGCTCCATTAATACAGTGCCAAGGAATAATTTTGTGTTGCTTACATTAAAAGCTGTTAACTTTTCATCTGAAATTCACATTTAGGATTCTTAAACTATGAAGCAGTAAGAGCTACATTTGCAAAAATCCAGAATTTTTGCAGACAGACCTACCCACTGAGTCACCTATACTTGCCTTCTAACTTATCTTTTGTAAAAAATTTGGGCCAGTATATCTGGGTTTGGTGCAAACTGTTAGCCACATACATACATGGTACTATCTATGAACTCGCATCCGCAGTAAAATCCCAGGAAGGGATTTCAACCTTGAGGGCTCCTTCGTGAGGGAACCAAACTCGAGCTTGAACATAAACATCCCCGTTTTTTGCCTCGTGCACAAACCCAAAAGCCAACTACTTCACACATCTATTCCATCTTTACTGAAAGTCTTTATCTTCACCTTTACATGTTCCTGATGCACGTTAATTTGTCACAGGACATTGCTGCTACGTTGCCTGGTCAAATATAAAGAAAATGAAATTTTATGTCTGTAAGCAATAAATTTATTCCCGCTTTTCTGATATAGTCAGTCCATGACAACACCCTTGCTCAGTATTGTTTTTGGCTTGGATCACACCATTACTTGCATGCTGCTCTTTTTAATGTACTTAGGAGGAGGAGGAAAATCATTTCCTTGGCGGAAGCCTCCAAAATTGCAGAATGTCCTCAGTGTGAAAACTGCGACTTTTTATGAATCCTTCTTAAATTTAAGTCTTATGCTGGGGAAAGGAAAACAGAGGGATGAACTTGGCCATCATTTAGTTCAAAAATTAGTTCAAAGATGTCAGTTCATCTCCCACCAGATATCCTGTTTCATCTGTTATTCTAGGGAAAGCAGGTCAGTGCCTGCAAGATTTAGCATCCCCGATGTCTACACTGAACTGACCAATAGAAAAGTAGGAACAAGGCACACTTTAGAGATCTGAAAAGCTTAAGGTCTGCTGTGCAACAATTACGCCAGTGCAAATGAAGTTGATTCATGGCAGCACTTCTGTTTCTTCCTTCAGCACTATCCCTCACAGCATATTTCAGCTCTCCTGGAATCAAGCACAGATTTCCTGCTAGCTTCAACAGAAGGGCCATCAGGCTATAAATGTTCTAGAAAAAGGTTGTAATGGGTACATAAACTACTGTAACTTACCTAGATGGAAGCACGATAGTCTGTAGCTATCACAAATTTCTACCCTCGAAGGGAATATCTTGAAAGATTCTATGGTCCTTTCTCTTCCTTTATTTTCCTCGATGTCTTTCAGATACAACTTCATGTGTGTTCAATACTAACTGACAGCATCTTTACAAAACTTAAACTGCCATTTTGCTATCAAAAATATCTATTTCTAGCCTTCTACAAAAACCTGGTGTAAAATGGCACACCACATATACTTGTTCTGTTTTACTTTCAAAGAAAACAAGTCTTGTTTGAGCTTCACAGATTTAGGAAATGGTTCAAGAACAGTTCATGTGAGCAAAAATGGGATCTCTGTAATGCTGTTAAAGGCAGAAAAATAGTTCGTGGGAGAAACCCTGCAACTTGCTTAGATTTATACCTACTGTAGTTTATTTTCTAAATAATAAAAAGCTTTGTTAGGTATTTTAACTATCCCATACTCAAAAAAAAAAACCCTCTACACTATGACAATTTTGTAATACTTTATGCTGCACACCATATCAAGCTTGTATCAGGACAAAGCAAGCCTCTATGGGCTGACACATTCATTGAGCTAAGTGTCATAGATTGCATACTCCATATAAAAGCTTCTGATAGAACAAGAGGGAAGTGTAACATGGTATTTTCTGTTTTCTTGTGCTTTCTTTTGCTTTATTTGTAAATCTCTCCTTTCCTATTAATGTGACAAGAAGGAACACCATGGCAGAAGGTAGTACCGGTACCACCAGTACTTAACAGTAATTCACAGGAGAATCTGTAATATTTGGAGAAATACAGAAACTAGTCTTTTCTGTGCTTAACATTCTGTGATTCTGAATATAGTAAATTGCTATATTGACACAATTTGTCCCAAGGATTCTGATTCTTTGACTGTGGAACTAGAAGAGATTCATGATGATGCCTAAGTACCTAATGTGCAAGTACTACCAAAGCCCAAACACGCCAGGTATTTCTAGTTCGCTAAATATCCTCCCCACTATGGGACTTTTGAAAACAGAGGTATCAAATTGTTAAAATTGCATGACTAGTTTCTATTATAGTAATTTTTCACTAATGATGTTTTTTTTAAAAAAAATAGAGTGTTGTGGGTTTTTTCACTTAAGCTTTGCTTGATCTCACAAAACCCAGAATTTTACGATTGCCAAAGTCATAAATATCTTTTAATGTGCAATTTCTTCACAACTGAAAAGTACCAGCTGGATCATGAATATTATAAAATTTTGGGTCTTTTATATTGTTAATTTCATGAGAGGGCCTCTATGTACACCCACCCATAACTGAAATACAAAATAAAAGCTAAATAAAGCCACAAGAAAAATCAAAACTCTTTCCAACTGTTACTTTGTAAAGCAGATGCTCCCTTGCTTTTAATTTCTTCTTTTCCCAACACTCTGCATACACATTTTTGTTGTTCTCCAGTTAGGAAGGTATCAAATTCAGCATGGGAGGAATTTATTATGGGTGACTTGCTTCTCTGTTAACATGGTCATTTTAAAACATCACAGCTCAGTTTACATGAGGGGAATAACTCTTCAACTGCATGTGCAACATGGTTAAAAGCCTGTTGCAATTAAGAATCTATACCGTCAAAACCCCCATTTTCTAAATTACAACTGGATCATTTTTATTGCATGGTTGAAATGGATCAAGAAGATTCAGATGGTAAGGGATAATGATTTATATTCAGGGGCATAGGACCTGGTCCTTTTGTGCATCAGAGGAGACAGGAACCGAGAGAACACGATGTTTGTTCTGTGGTTGAGGCCAGCTTTCACCAAGCACTTTCTCTCCCCCTACCAATCAGGAGAATGCCAACCTCTGTCAATAGTGACATTAAAGAATTTGACTCCGTATGGAAAGCGCTTTCACTGTTTATTTATGAAATAAAGGGCTTTGATACCTTTGGAGGATCACAGAGATTAAGGAACTCTGACATTGCTGGGTTCTCATTGCTTCCTCTCCCATCCCACCAGCAGGAACGTAGTACAATAGAGACTACTGTGGATAGAAAGGAGCCAAGATAAACCCCACAGGACTCTCCCACCACAGACTTGCAAGGATCACAACAGTTCCCCAAGCCAATGACACGAGCCATTACTGTCTCCAAACTGATGCAACTCATCAGGCACAACTAAACTAACAAGGCAGCAATGGTACACATCAAACTTCTGCTTTGAATGTCTGTCACCCCATGATGCTTCACTGTCAGCAAGTGAGCTAACCCTGTAATTTAGATGAAGAGTTTTAGAAATGTAAGGGACTACATGTCCTATGAAGAAAACACAACAGAAATCTCATACTATGGATTTGTTTGTTTTCTGACCGAAACATCAACTCAAAAGCTGTTCTCTCAAAAAAAGTTGATGCCTCCAATCTGACAAGAACAAAATTAGCATCAAATCTTGTGGCATTTATTGGCATTTCTTACAACACATTTTGCTATTGCCCAGCTTCTATGTTAGCTAACATCTATATCCATTCCATGTTTTATTTTTGGATGGCCTTTTCCAGTTTTCCTTTTCGCACCCTTCCTTAAAGTACCTCTGATTTTAACAGTACTTTTTTGGACAGTTTGACGGCTTTCAAAGACAGAAGTGGTATTCTCTGTCTTGGCATGGCCAGAGACAAAGCTAACAAGGCCTGATGTTAAAGACCAATACAAGATTTAAAAATGCAGCTCTGAATATTGTAAAGAACAGGAGGAAGCACTAAAAGGAAGCAAGCAGCTCTCCACTGGATTAAACGGCACTGCGGCACAGGTCTATGCTGTAAAATACAATAATGAACATGAGGCATTCAAGGATGCAGATCTAGTACGTCTAATAAACCTTAAAACTTCAAGAAACACCAGTTTTTCTATACAAATCAGTCACTTGACCATTCAGGATATTTAATAGAATATTCTCTCAGAGACCAACCATTCTTTTTTATGGTCTCTGGAACCTTTACAATGAAATTTCGAGCTTTAGTATTTTGTTCATATCCAGCCTCATAGCTTTCTGTTCTACTGTGCCTTTGGATGGCTGCACCAGATCCTTTGAAGACAGCACCCACATACTTGCTTTGAGAACTTCAGCTATTATAGCCATATAGCGATTACTCTTTCTTTGTTGGCTGTGAAATATATAAACAAAACAAGAAATCTACATCTATCTTAAGGTAATAACAAGAAAACACACAGCTATGTTTGGGAGCTTATTAGCAGAAAGCACAGACATACAGACATTCCCTTACACAAAACCTCTTTCACCAGCATCAGATATAGAATATTTTCTGCATTTGTCACCTTTCAGGTCTGAGTTTCCAGCACGCTCCTTGTTATCCACAATTAGCCCCATGCCAAGGTTTGGTACATTTTGTAATAAATCCCTGACCACATTTGCTTCAGGCTTGGCAGCTCTGGAAAGGCTCTATTCATTGGGGCAGCAGCAAGCCACAGGACTCACCACACCACACAACTCACTCGCAGAATTCCAGCACGCTACAAATTTCAACAAGCCGTCCCCTCCCTCCTCCTCTCAAACAGCCTGACATATGACCATGATTAAGTAGGATATGAAAAAGCTCCAATCATTTTTTCTTTTTCATCCCTCACCTCCCTCTTTCCACCTCTTTTCCTCCAGACACACCCCACCACCCTCCCTCCCCGCCAAGAAAACCCTCCCTTCTCTCCCAGCACTGCATGTTAGGTAGGAATCCATAGTTGGTTGGGTATTTTTTTTTTTTGGGTCTGTATTTAAAACAGTAACCATCTGTTACTTGCAGGAAAGGCTGTCTCTCCTTCTCAGGTTTCTTCAGCTTCACAGTGTTAACCTCACGGCAGAGCAGAAGGCTAGCTCTACACTGGGAAAGCTCTCCATAAGGCACCCAAGAAGAAGCAGCAGGAGCAACCACTGGCCATCAAGACATCTGTTTGCAGACAAGGCAAACAGAAAAAATGCCTCACATTTTTCCAGCATTCACACACCTATGACAAAAAGGTTGCTGGGGGAGGCATCAGGAAAGCGCGTCTCACGGTCACACCGGGAGAAGTACAAGTGGGACAACAGTTATCTTCATCATACACATACTGGATTTCTCTTCCCACTGTGCTATGGGTCATGCTCATGAGTAACATTAGTCCATTTTTGGAGTAAAAAAACCCAAAACAAAACAAAACCACAACCCCCCAAAAAATCCCCCATAAACAAACAAAACATTCAAAGAGAGCAGACACCAAGTAAAAAGGACTTTGTTATGCTTGGTAGATGTTACATCTAGGCCTCAAACAAGTGATTTTTTTTTTTTCTCTAAGAAAATCTGAGAATACATTAAAAACTTCCAGTAATATAACATCATCTCAACTTTTATAGAAGAGAAAACCCCAAATATTGCACTAGTACATAGTTTGACTCAGGCTACCCAAATGTCACTTTCCAGAAGTGCTCCAATCCTCTTTTCAGCTCCAGCCCAAATCTTAATCTTCTTTGTCAGCAGTTTTTGCCTTCTGATTAAGGAACTGACATAGAAATAACTGGGATGTTGCTAAGCTACAACACGTCGATCATCCCTCCTTGTCAGGCAAAACATTGACAAAATGACACTTAGAGGGCATAAGCTAAGCTCCAGAAGAGCTGTACCTCAACGGTACAGCCAAGAATCAAGAGACAGCATGCAAACAGTCATGCTGTATTAACAGACAAGTTTTTTGCACGTCTAATTTCTCCTGTGGTCCCTCCTTTCAGGATCCATCCTTCCCAGAGAACCTTCCCTCTGGCCAGAGGAGAAAATGCCTGCTCACACCAGAGCCTGTACCCAAATTACAATGTCCCTTTCAACACAATAAAGCATCAAATCATGCTGCAGCTGACCATACCCAAAGGCAAAACCTAATGAGAAACTAAAAGAGAAATTAAAGCCAGAAGTTTAATAAATTACTATCCTTGCCTTGTAAACCTACCCTTCACCTTGCCAAAACACTAACCTAGATTCACATCCTAACTTTGTCTCATTCCCTTGCTTGCCTAGAGCCACCAAATACCAGAATCCACAGTGAGATTTCCTCGCGTGGATTTTCACTGAATCCAAACCTTGTTAAAACAGCAAAGCAACCGCCTATGGCATGGCGAAGTCAGACATCAGTGCCATACTCCCTGTCAAACTGTAGCACTCACAGAACGGGTGGGATCCATCTGAAAACAAAACCAACTAAAAGCTCACCTGAGACTTTTACAGCTATCTAGCTTTGTGCCTTATCTCCTTTCACAAAGCTGAAAGTTCACCTTCTGCTCAAGTAGTGCCCATTCATGCATCCAGCTCACTCTCCTACAGTGAGGATGCAGCTTCTTTTGGAGAACTCTTATTATGCAGCATCGCATCATGTTTCCAAGACTCCTATTTACCTCAACACAGAGCACCGCTGTAACGGGATCAAAAGCTGGAAAAGCCGATAGATTATTTAATAAAACAGCAATTCTAAATTTACACGTTACCTTGAAAGATCCTTCAGGAGTTCTTTCACAGCTCTCTCCCAACCACTCCATCACTGTGTACACACAGCCCCAGGACAGAACAGCCCTTAGGCATCCCCGACAGCCCTTTGCGAGCACAAAAGTGGGTATATGAAGTTCTACCAAGTTACTAAAGATATCCAGCACGCACGGGTTATTCCTTTGTTAATATAAACGGGGAAAAACTAGAATTGGAGTTTCTGCATCTTGTTCTTATCACCGACCATTACTCTTGCTTCTAAATTTACCAAACCTTTCACAGACAGCAGAGAAGTGTAAATGTTTTACATGAGCATGAAAGGTACCAGCCCTACTCAGGGGCAAAGCGCTCAATGTTCCCTGAAAGTCCAATCCATCTGTTTTTACAAATACGTACACTTAACTTTAATCTAAGCACTATTTACAAAAACACATACAGACATAAAAGAGCATAATAAATTAATAGCTCACAAGAGGCAACAATGACTAATGACAGACCTTACTCTCCTTTCCAAAGCACTGGCCCAAGGGAACGGAGCAGATAAAATTACCTAAGTTGACTTAACGTGTTTCTGTTAAACAAAAACTTTGGTGTATTCTGAACTGTCTGTGTGATGTTTCCCAGCTGGAAGACATAAGATTTCCTAAACAATTCTGGACTCAAACGTGACCTTACAGCCGTCATCTTCTTTCATACAGCCAAGGGATATGCTTGTTAGTTTATACAGGGTTTATCTTATCCATCAAATTCCCCTGCCTGGACGTTGATGTTGCCTACTTGCGGCCGTACTGTCAATAGAGCTTGCAAAAGCCTCTCCAGTAATCTGACTTCCTGTCATGGACAACAGTCAGTAAAACTGTAAGAAGCAGTTGTGCAAAACCCTTCATGGGTAATTACTGCATGAATTAAATGGCCCGAAGTAGACACATATACCCAATACTTTGTTTCAAATCCGTATGCTCATCCTTTTCTTTGATGAAGATTGTTACCAGCGATCATTTAGTGCTGCCAAATTTGTAGAGAGAAGTGATGAGAGAGAAGTGATGACTGTTACCTGAGTCAGAGCTGCAAGTTCAGAAGCAAAACAATAATCAAACCCTGAACACTGCTGCAGCTGCATGTAAACGTGAACTCTTGAGAGCTTATTTTTAGTGTATTTATTGACTTAAACGTAGTTCATAGTGTGCTACAAACTTGAGAAGTGAGAGCACCTTTTTTTTCTCTAACCCAGATAAACCCTATTGTCATTCACTGGAGCTTTTTACCTCCCACATCTCATGTTGCAGGGATCACATACACTAAAATCTACATAGGCTTTTCTATTCACTTATCCTGGTCTGTAATGTGACTATACATGTGAAGAATAGCATGTGTGCATATGCAACATAACAATCATTTTCTCCTCATGTAATTTTCTCTCCCCTATCCTCCCCATATTTCCTTTTCCAATACATTTCCAAGGTGATCAACTCTTTTCTTATAATTGAGCTGTTTATTTTCATCATCCTGAATTCCTCTTTAATTTTTACTGACCCCACGACTACTAAAAACCCACAAGTTGACTGAAATGTGAAAATATTAACAAATACCTAAAATGAAGTTAAAAGAGAGGATGCAACTTTTAAACCTCTGTTGATAAGACTTCCTTATGTGAAATTTTACTGCACCATCATCTGCTCTGAGGGTGCAATTCCACACACATTTACTCCAATAAGGCCACTGTCCAATAACAGATTTTACAACATTTCTGTCATTTGCCACACTCAGCTACTTGTTCCCAAATCAGGTTCGCCATGGCACCAGTTATGCTGATAAAACAATGATAAAGCCTGATAAATTCCCATTAAAAAAATATGATCAGGCTTATAATACAACTCCTGTTTATGAAAAATGGTTACATCATAGCAAGGAAGAGCACAAGTTGTGTGTAGGAGGAGTGTTTGGGGCAAGGAAGAGGCAAAAACAGTCTGACATGGAAAATCCTCTTTGCAACAAAGAAAATATCCTCAAATTATACCCTGGCAATTACTAGCTTTAAGGCAACAGCCTAATATTGAATTATCAATAAAGCTATATTTAGTATATTACTATTGTTGCTACTACTGTTGTTGCAAGCTGTGGTTCACTGAGATGGGATTTGTAATTTCCAGGTGCTCAGTACCTAAAAAAGCAGCAAAAGCTCATGATAAAAAAAAAAAAAAAAAAAACAAACAAACAAACAAAAACCCCACAAACCCCAAAACAGCTGAAGCAGTACCAAGCCATTCTACTGATTATTTAAAAAAAAAAAAAGTAATTTTATCTTGGTAGATTTTGTGCCTGATCAGGTATCATCATTCTTCCTGCAGCTGGTACGAGGCAGCTATAAATACCTTATTGTGTGCTCTTGCCAGGGCTGACAAAAACTGCAAGCAAGTTCTCACATCTGGTGGGGTTCAAATCTGCATGGCTTGGACACGCTGCAGCGCAGAGATGCAGCAACAAATAATGACGATCACAGCCTCACAGGGTAACAGGCCCCGTTTGACTCTTCACAACACCGCTCGCCAGTATCTGGGATCAACACAGTGGCTTCCACGATACATTACCATGTGATTTTGGGTTGCAATATTTACAATTTATTCTTATTTTGACAAATGTAAATGAGTAATGTTTCTAATAATCACCGACAAGAAAAAAAAAATTTATCATACACAATCAAAATCTTCTGGCAAATTTAAAAGTCTTATGTCTGATGGGAAACTTCCAATTTACTTCGGCAGGGTATGGATCGAGCCTGTAGTCTCCTACCTGTAGCTCATTCAGACCCAGCTGAGAGTTGACAAAATCCTGCCAAATTTGCCATACCACTTTGTAACAAACCGTGCTTTTTAACTGAAGCTAACTGAAAACTGGAGCTTTTGATGAGTGCTTTCAATTACATTTTAATTTCCCTTTGCCAACTATGCACACAAGTGCTGTAAATCTCTATCATTTAAAATAAGGTCTTCAAGGGCAATTTTGGCAGCCAAACCAGAGCGTGCATCATGTTTGAACCACTATAGGCTGGTTTTTTTTTTAATCATTTGGACTCAGATCTGAAAGTCTCAAAAAACTTCACTGCTCACCTATCTTAGATGACATTTTAATTGTAGCTTTTAACTACACGTAAGCTAATGGAGGAAAATTGAGTAGAAAGTTCTTTGAGTATACATTCAGATGGAGAGGCTTTACCGAGATAATTTATCTTGCACTGCTGAACTTTATATTAACGTGATACCTATAAATAGGGTTAAATGCAATTGGGAAAAAAAGGTCTTTAGTATAAACTATGGATTTTAGAGGGTTGTTTCGGTGGGGGGTTTTTTGATATTTTCCATGTATAAGCATTTAAAATCCAAATGTAATTTCATAATTCATGGTGTTACAGAAAAGACTTCCAAATCTCTATATCTGCCACCTCTTATTGTTTAAGGGATTTGAGGGTTTGGGATTTTTTATTCTGTCAAAAATTCCCACAGTTTGTGTGTATATATATATTTATACTTCCAGATCTAGACATGTTCATAGGACTACCTGGTGATTTTATTTACTTAGTTATTTTGCTTTCAGCCTTCAACAGATTTATCCTCTCACAGTCAATAAATATTACAGCCCTCATTGAAGATGTTCTTTAGGTGGTCTTTATATGCAAAGCCTCAGTGACAATATTTACATTCGTGAAAATGTTTTAAAAAGCACAGAAGAATGAACAAGCAGAAAGGGAAGCAGATTTCCCGCAGTTCACAGTTCTAGGAGACAAAAAAAGAAAGTCTGCTTACCGCCCTGAGGCTCCCTCTACATGGTATCACCACATTTGCTAAGATCCTTCCTATTCTTTTGCAGCACTAGTGTTTAGTGCAACTCTTCCTATATCTATAAACTGTAGAGACATGATGGTATTTGTAGTTTTCACGTGTTTGGTGGCATTTTAGATATGTATGCTTTATTTTAAGAAAAGTTGCGTCACTGCAGAACCCTTGAGGCTAAGATCGGTTTCTTTCAGCTTTGACAAAATGACTTTCTGTCATTGTGGCTTGCAAGATTCATTGCATTTAGTTTTTTCTTATTGTGAATGATGACATCTGTGACAAACAGAACTAGCTAAATGCAGCTGGGAAGCCATTAAAGTAAAAGGAAAAAAAAAATTAGGAATCCCCCATTACATCTGCTTCTCATAACAAAGGGCTATGGAAACATTCATTCCCATTTACCTAAGCCAATATTCCCAAAAGGAAAGCCAACATCTAAACTCAAAAACTGTAAGGTACTTATGGAGACAGAAAATGGGAATCAAAATGAAACAGGAAAACACACAATGCAGATAACGTACAGAAAAATCAATATGTAAATAATATATTTCAGCATTAAGCCTTGCAGGAAGCAAGTATACAAGTACTCAACTTTGATAACTATTTAAATTAAAATACTGATTTGAAGATTCAGACATTTGATGATTTTGATGTCTGATGATCAAGAAAATTCTTTGTTAGATGACAGTAGTGAAGCAGCACATCTGCATACAAACACACAGAAAAACTGTGTCATATGTATCACTGAAAAAGCTGAAATGCAGAAATTTTTAAAAACTGAAACTGAAAAAATATTCTTAATAGCATATAGCTATCTAAAGTAACAGAAAAATATACAATAACCTATTAGAGGAGAACATTACCCACTGTGCTCAACTACCCGCTGCCACCAGTGGGTGCCTTTCTGCTGACCTCGGTGAGACATGGACAAGGACATACCACACATTAATCCTTGCGGCACAAAGTTCTCCAACTTTGGAGGCAATCTTGAAACCTGCACTCAACAATTTAACACACACATTTTCTGATGGGAAATGTAAATATTTAGGCATACCTATTAGGACAGAGCACGATGACTTGTAAGTTTGACCAAAGAGAAGGACATGGAATTAGTTTTAGCCTATGCTAGAAACTTGACGACCACTATTAAAATACTGCAGAAGATCAGTACAAAGTAAGTTCATACAAAAGTACTCATAATAATTCCTTTCCTCAACCCACTAAAATATGTTCTCATTAGGGCGTTGTCTAAGACCCAAAATCTAAGGGGCATTTAATTTTTATAATTGTCAAATAACTATTTCCTCTCAGGTCATTCTAAAATAATAATCACAGAACTGGTGAGAGTCATGACACATGTGAACTTGCTCATTTAACAGCTGTTGAGAACCTCACCATTTCTAACCATCTTTTTACAGGCTAATATTACAATCTTGATTTTAACATATTTGCATACACTGCCCTTTCCACACAGCATGTTAGTATCTTGTCAGCAGTTGCTTCTTCAAGGTATTGAGATGGAAAAAAAAAAAATTGTATTAAAGTGGTATCCCTGTCTCTTCAGAATAAACAATCCATTGAGTCTCGAGATTAAAAAAATAAATAAAAATCGCTTTCTCTTTTCAGTCTCAGTCTCTCTTCCAGCAGCATGATACTGTCGTTCATTTCTTAAGTCTGAACAGCTGAGGTTTTTTTCTGGACTTTAAACTAAATTAATGACTACCACCCCCCACCACCACAATACACACCCCCAGCACCCTCCGAGTTCCTTGGTATTAATCTTAAGGACAGTCATAAAGCCGCAAAGAAAGAGACAGAGCACTCAACAGCTTTTAAACAAATGCTACCACATTTTAAACACGCACGTGTTTGCAAAAGCTCTAAGCCTCTATTGCTCAAACCACTTGTGGTTTCTCAGCACTTCTTTTTTTGAATGATTGTGTCTTTATAAAATAAACGTCTGAGACTAAATTACTTATGTGTCTGTTGGGAATAATTATAAAATTAGCTTGTTCTAATTTACACTTGTGGGTTTTAAAAACAACCAAATACCATAGTGAGTCTCCTGGTGAAACCAAAGCCTGGCATGTCAAACATGGTTTAGATCATGCATGTGGACTTTGATTTTCTCAGTCAGAAGTCTGATTTCTACAGCAGGCTTAGTCCTTCGGGTTTGTCTCCTAATTCTGCAAATAAGCATTCCCATTTGTAGGTCTCCAGAGATGTTGCCATTCATTCCCCATGTCCATGGGTTGTGCAATACATTATGCAAATAATGCTTTTCTAGGCACAAAGATGATATTAGTAAAACGTAGTATCTTCACACATAGTTTCAGTAGTATGTTCAGCCATAACAAAGAGACAGGTTTGGCCACCAAGTATTCCCATGTCCCAGATATCATGGGGGGGATATGCTACTTCCGTACAATTTCAACCCCATTACCTAGGCATGTATTTCAGGTCCAGGCAGCAGTATCTAGTAGAGCCATGCAATATTTATTTTAACTGTGTCCTTCAGTCCCACGGATTTCTGTGATCTAATTTCTTCTTTTCCAGGAAGAGAAATTATCACAATAGCACAAAGCCTCTATTGTACTACCCTGGCACAAGCCATTTTCTGTATTAGGCAGTGACAACTGCAGGTAGTAATTTCCAGGGAACCACACTGATCAGCTTCTTTCCAAAATCATTTCTGCTATTCTAGTAGACAACACCAGTTGATGCAGTCAGTATTTTAATACTAATATGCCAGGATTCAGTTAAAACAGTGGCAGCCAGCAACAGACAACTCTGGCAGATCAAAATCTTACTCAGTGTCCTCTTTTGCTCTGGAGTGCCACCCAACACTTTTTTGACCACAGACTTAACTTCATGCATCCACAATATGCAAATGTAATGAAACTTACTCATTTTATATGAGGTCACGGGCTTATTTTCATACCCAGTGATTACAACAACTTTTCTTAGGCATCCTACGACTTGCCTTTTTCTCGAGACCAGGGGAAACACATTTTGTACTTTCCATACCAAGATAAGGTGGTTTTAGCATGTGTTTACATCCTGCTTTTTAAGACCACAAAGGTTACATTACTCTACCCTTGCCAACACAACTTGTTTTACCTTATTTTCATCTTTATATAAATACCTGAACAAGGTTTTTGGGTTTGGTTTTTGGGGGTTTTGTTGGGGTTTTTTAATCACATGAAGCTAATACTGTGACCAGCAACTTTGCCACTCATAGGTTGTGATGTCTCAAGGACTGTTAACTGTCCACCTGTATTAGGTGGTGGGGTTTTTTATAAGGTGGGGGGTTTTTGTACCACTTCTCCTGCTGCTTCTCCCACTGCAATATAAACGTACATATCACAGCAGAATCTTGTTCCCAACCTACGCCATACTTCAATCCTAAAAGGCCTGGCAATAAACCATACCACCAAACCCTTTGCTTCCTTTTCTTTCCCTACTAAAAAAACCCCAAAACAAAACAAAAAAAAAAGCCCACCAAAAAGGTCACGCACACACCCCGAACAACAAAGAAAGAAGCACTTTAAGTACCAAATTCTCTCAGAGTTAGGTTGGCCCATTACAGCCTGATTTCCCAAATCCTGCACCTAGCCTGTCAGCAGGAGTTTACATCACCCAGTTTTTCACAAGCGTCTTCTACTCCCTCACTGACTCCTATCCCCTCCTCCCCGCTAGATCAAATTAAACATCACTCCCTTTGTATGAATTCAGCGATGAAAGAGTACCTGCAGATGGACAGGAAGGAAAAACCCTGGCTTCAATTTTCCTGTGCCATGTCCTATATGCATATATATGCACATATACATATGCACACATACATATATACACATGCATGTGTATATGTATATGCATCATAAGGATTAGTACAGAGATTCTCAAACTAGCAATGTAAGAAGTATCTTGGAAGGCAGGCAATGTGTGTGTATATATATTGGTATGCAAGTATATGCACATATATGTATATAACTGATTATATAAATATTCTGGATGTATATAGAATATTACCTACATATAGGCCATACTCTGTATAGTATACAGAAAACACCACACACAGTCATTTGCATTTACACAACCGTGCAGGGTACAAAGCACCTAAAAAACAGCCTACACTAGCATTTAGCATCCTGCACAGCATATTTTTCTGGTGCATTCTCAGGAGTTGATGAATTCTCTAACCCAATATAGACGTCAACAGCAAATATTGTATATATAAGCCTACACAACACACGGGGTATTTTACCATGTTTTTTCAAGCACCCTTGAGTTTGCCTTCTGGCTATTCTAAAGAAAGAATAACTGTTCCACTCCCTTCAACAACATCCACTACTTCCCCAAACTCAATCTTCTGTGCAAATCGCCTTTTACATCCAAAAGAAAATCAGATGCAATGTGGCAGTGAGGTGCATTTAACCACATACACTCCCCAAGCATTTATATTTTATAGTAGTCACCTTTCCAAGCTGAAAAAACCAAACAGGAAAGCCAACGAGCTGCTCCTTTGTGTTATTTTCTACACAAATCAGCCTTGCTCTGCTGATATTGTTCTACATTGTAACATGCAACTAAGTTAGCATTGATAAACTTAAAGTCATGAAGTTATGGGAAGGATGGTTCACAATCACAAACCATCACGTGCTTCATTGATTCAGTGACTCTGATGCCAGCTACATACAGTACTAGAAACATAAGTGCTACTTAGTTCTCCTCCTCCTTCAACAGAAGGGTCACAATAAATATTTTCTGTCACGCTTACTGTCTGTTCCAGAGGCCTGGCTTTATGTTTTGACAGTTAGGTAACATCAATTAGTGGAAATATCAAAAAAAAAAACCAAGTCAAGAAAACGTCCAACTTCCTGGAGAGTCAACCTCCCCCGACAACAGAAACATTTCAGCGGTATTAAAGCTCTGCTGATAATCAAGGGAAACACCGATCCCATTTTCCTTGCTTTGCTTGTGACATAACGCTTATTCCTACAACTTCTTTCCAAAACCATTACAAAGCAGGTCAAGTTCCTTTGAGGCAAATGTTATTATTGGGGACAGCATTTGCTCTCTGACACAGCACACTGTTCAAGGTGAAGACTGAGCAGAACATGCACGTGCTCTGTCATAAACCAGACAAGTTAGAAGAGTGCTGCTGCCCAAAGGAGTTCTTCATTTTGAAAAAGGGTCAAGGAAGAAAGCATGAAGATACACAAGGGGAGGATTGTTGGTTTTGGACTTGAACTATGTTCAAATTACACCATTCATCATAACTGGGAGGGAAGATGTAGGAAAGCTAGAAGGCAGTTTCTGGCCTTCCTCCTCCTCCCCCAAGGACCTGAGTTATCCCAGTCTATGACCCTAACTCAGCCCACTTCCCACAGAAATCACAGCTGAAGCTGCAGCCCAGTTTTCAAAGTATTTATCCTACGCTTACACACAATTTGCAGACTGAAACTTTAAGTATATAATACAAAAGCATGTAATGCTGAAAATAAATTAATACTACAGATCAGTCTTCTTAGAGCAGACTGTAGGTAGGAGGCAGGGAACGGTCCACAATTCTCTTCATGAAGCCTGCAGCCATTTCAAGAGCAGTCAAGCTGAAGAAGTAGTTTATGATATGGGGAAGCATCAGAGCTCACAATCTATAATTTTCTTTCAGCGACACCATCCACTGGTCCTGCTTGTATAGCTGAAGTTCCTCCCACAGTTACACACGAGCATCGATTCAACACAGCCAGAAACGTAATCTGCCACTGATTACATTTGAGAATTTCTATCATTAAGTGCAATTCTTAACCCCTGCTAGGTACCGATAAACTTCAGTATGAACTCTGAGCTCTTCCACTCCCACAAACTAACAAAGAACAAGTGAAGTCCTGCTGCTCTGACTGTGTACCCGCAGGGAACCACACACCCCCAGGGACTTCAGACATCATGATTTTTTTCAAAATAGGGAAAGAAATGCAGCCGGTCTGGTCTCGCTTATTGCATATATCACTGAGCAAGGCTTAATGGATGTGCAAGAAGCACGGAATAATCTCTGTGGAGGAATAACTTCTGTTCAATGTTCGGAAAATGCAAAACCATGCTGTTTCACCAGAGGACCATGCTTTATGCAGGCAATGAAGTCTTACAGGGACAGGAAAAAAGTATTTGCCTCTAACCAGCAAATTAACACAGTAGGCATGGTTCTATTAAATATTTAAGGCTTTTACTATAGAGTTATCCAGTGCAGAGAAAAGAAAAAAAGAAAAAAAAAAAAAAAAAAAAAACAGACACAATTAGATCCTAACCGAGTAGTAAATTCTCATTTCCTTCAACATGGGTTTTACCAGAATGAGATTAAGCTCAGACCATATTAATTTATCTGTAAATTAAAATTAATAGCTTTTCATGTATGTTAGCACAGGAATTTTCACCCCACACATCTCCAGGAATCTAACACTAGAACACATTCCTTCAGTAAAGCTCTGTAAGTCTTCCAATAGATGCAGTACTTCAGCAGGAGAACTTCTTTCTCCTTTCACTAATGATTTAGAATTCATCCAACAGCAATTTAACCTTTGGGATTATACATGCTTAGCAAATTAACAAGAAAAACAACCAAAAACCAGAAAAGCACAAAATGCAAACATCTAACAATAGCTTCACAAGTAGGAAAGGACAGCAGCACCGGGACACATTAGAAACATTTTACTGAACTCAAGGGAATTTCTTGTATTTACCAGTGGATAAGAGATCAACACTAAAGCCTAAATTAAGAAAACATTCAAAGAATTTGAAAGAACTTTTATAGCAAAAATACTTTAATTGTATGCTTTGCTTAGCAAGAAATCAATGTAACTCAGTATCTACCTATCCACACGATCATAAGGGTACAAAGGTGATTATAACTCTTCTCATTCCCTAAGCAGCAGGCTATAATACAGTAATAAACATCTGTAAATAGATAAAAACTGCATCCATATATAGTGGAACAATTATGCTGCTTTAAACTACTGCTAAAAAAATGTTTAATAATTACAAAGAAAACCTCAAAATCAGCTACATCAGCACAAACACACAAATCTGACTTTTGGTGAATCTTGCGATTTCTCTTCAGGTTTTTGAGAGTTCTGACTTTTTCTTTTACCAACTATTTAACTCTGAAGAATTAGATGCATGCCTTGCTGTTCTTGATAATTTAAACATTAACATATAACTGGAGCCTTCGTACTACCATCCAATTAAACACAACGCTGAAAAAGTCAAAAGCAAATCTGCAAATATGGTCACACACTGAGTGATCAGCTTGTGCTCATTAAAACAGATTACCACCCTTACCTGCAGACTGTAGCCTCTGTCAGATGGGAAATAATAAATTATGGTGTATTAATTCCAGCCCAAAATTAATAGCAATTGAAACAGGCTTGTGCTCCCTACCTGCATTGCACTGCACGAAAGACGCGCAGATGGTCCATCTGCTGTGCATGTGGTAACTGTTAAACGAGACCAACCCTGCTCCTCGCAGTTGTCACATCAAACCTACCTACAAACCCTTTTCAAAATTTGTTAAGTGGAAAGTAAAGCAGTACTATGCTGATTTCTGCATCAAAAATTTCAATTACGAGTTCAATACTAAGTTGCACGATACACCTTTAAATGTTTCTTGCAGGTTCTTAATTTATCACTCTACAAAAATCTATAAAATGTCAGACCTTTTAGCACAGCATGAAGCAAGAGCCACTGGGGAAAACATGCCTCTGAGAACATGTCTTACAGAGTTTCATCCTTTTCTTTGACAAGCAGAAGTAGGATAATCATTTGCTGCTTAATTTTGAAAGCGTATCTCAATTAAAATAGGTCTCAAGACTTCTCAGATCACTCCTCCTCATTCTCATGTGACAATACGGAGCAGTAAAGACAGCACCAGGCAAACCTATATATACATTTTACTTGAGAAGCAGCACAGATGGAACTCTATACTGTTTTTAAGAGCTTTCACCAACTGTGTGCAAGCACAATGGAGTGAACTTGGACAGGCCAGTTCAATGGCATATGGAAAGTGTCACAAGTTCCTGCAACAGAACAAATTGCTATCCACTTTGTCATGCTGATCTACAGGTACTTGCTTATCTTCAGAGCCCTTACTGATACCTGTAGCGGACTTACACATTCCATTCCCCAATACAGGTTACGTTATCACATACTGAACTTACTACAAAGAACAGAGCTTGAAAAAACTAACACAAAATAAACAAACCCTCCATTGACAAACTTTCTATGAGCTCATAATAATGAACAGCGTCTTATCTTTATCAACAGATGCTGTCTTACCTTTATCAGGAAAAGCTGAAATGTCCCTTTCTCCTATTCAGCTCCCAAGAACAAAAGAAACGAACTCCACCCTGTGGGCAATGAACATTTTTTAAATGATTAGTGATATTCTGAAAGAAGGTTTAAATCATTAAGAAATAATACAGACCTTCCAATTCTAGTATGATACTCGGGTAAAAATATAACGATATCTGGAAAAAAGTCCCCTGATGGCATTCAGCTAGGTACATATTTGCTACATTATTTCATATATATTCACATGGTAAATGCTCCTATGGGCTGATTCAACAATACTATTTCATAAGGAAAATTATGCTTTTATTTATTACATCAGCCTCCAAGAGAAAATGGCAACATCGCAACCCAACGTGCAGTGTCCAACCACCCTGCTTTCCTTTACATCTTAGCAGAGGCCCCAAAAGGATGCAATAATCTGATACACATTATTTAAAGTCATTCCGAATGCCCTAGTAATTCACACATAAACTAAGGATCATCGCTCTACCCTGTTGTAGCAAGCACACAAGCCCAAACATTTCCATAGGAGTAGGATGGGATTTGTATGGCAACAGAAGTTGTAGGTCCTATGGTGAGGTCAACAGTCTCGTAAGCAGCAGAGAGATGGAGAGTCATTTATTCCATAATGCAGCCATAAAAGCTTCACTGAAGTCCTTAGCAAGAGCAGTTTTGGTCGCCTGCCTAGGACTGGAGACCAGGCTGGAAAATCAAACACAGCAAAAGAGAGAAAGAAAACAAAGGAACAGCTAGAGTAGGATGATGATGATGATGAAGGCTACTGGAGAATGAACACACTGCATGCTTGCAAGGAAAAACAATTTAATGGTTTGAACAAAAGGCACAAGGGCATGGAGGCAAGGAGAAACAAGAGGACAAGAGTTTTCGCTGCGTTGCTTTTTAATTAACTACTCCATTATCACACTAGAATGCAAAGCAGAAATTATTCATTTAGACGGCTTCCCTAGAATCTTTACAATGTCACTGCTTATCTTATCTGAAGTGCTTTTACATATATCAACACCAATTCAAGAGTTGCAGAATGGCTCATTTTTAATTCCTGCCGCAAAGAAGTGGCCAAATACTTCTCCTTTCCTTCACAATACTGCAATAGCTAGAAATTTTGCAAGAGACTAAATACAACTGACTTGCTGATTGATAATGACCCAATTCAAGTAGTTGTCCTTGCTCCTACAGCAGTTTTGTTCCTCCACAACTGTTGCATTCTGTTGTTTGAAAGGAAAAATTAACAATGTTTGTTATTAAAGAACAAACTTCTGATGCTTCAAATATTTAAGTGCCACTAAACAGATGCTACACTTTGTAAAAATAATACACAACTAGCTTGTAATGACAGTTCATTCACGGTGTACCTTAGTTTCCCTTTCCTGGTTAAAAGAAAATCTCCATGCATTTTATTCATATTAGTTCTAAGAACATTCATGTACAGAACAAACTACTGAAGTGAATTCTGATTGTTTGTTTTTGCTTCTATTTAACAGCTTCTAATGAGTACATTTCCCCCAAAACACTTGTAACTGACAACTTGGGGGCCCCCATGCATCCATAATATATTTCAGCTTAGTTTAAAAGTCAGATATATTACTGGTCTTGCTCTCTAGAGTCAATGAAGGGATTTTGAAAGCTTCCATTGGGCCCAAATACTGGGGAGCCTGCCCTTTCATGTACACCAAGTTGTACATGTAAGGTTGTATCCATTCTGAAATATTAAATAGATTTTTATGCATCCTAGAGATTTTTCTGGGTTTTTACTCAAAGTAACAGGTAGAAAAAGGTTTAACAACTTAATTTCAATCTACTCCATATCAATATTTCATCAGCAGAATTTTTAACAGCGCACATCCAACACAGCAAATCTCACCAATATCGAAAACTTGACAAGTTAGAAAACATTCAACAGCTAACTCTCACAGCCTCTTCCAAACATTTACACAGCTCTCCTTCCCTCTCATTCCCCTTGCTCCTATATAGAGAAGAGGGAGATGCATGACTCTTCCAACATCACTTTGCAGCCATGCAAATCCAGCCATCAGCACATCAGGTTTCATGGGGTGACTGGCCTTGGCAGCCACCTAGGGCTACAGTGAAGGCTTGGATCCTGCAAGTGAGGATCCCACCCAGTACGGAACATAAACCTCCATGTTCAAGGTAACCGGGATCATAATCAAGCACAGCAATTTCAGGATTAAAATGAAGTATTACAGTAATTTGAAGTCTACTCTGAAGACTAGATTAAAGTACACTTTCCTTGCAGAGCACAGATTTTCATTTTAGCTCCTAAGTCATTTTCTTCTAAGAAGTGATATGCCGTAATCAGTAATGAGTTCGGCTTCTATCTGAAGGGTGATCATTTTCCAGTAAAGCTAGCTCCATCCTTCACTCCCACACAGCGCTATTTGTACCTTCTCATAGGATACCCGTGGAGGAGAGGAATACTGCCATCCACGGCACTCAACTCAGATTTCACCTGCATTCACACCTTAGACAGCAGTGGAAAGCAGACAGAAAATACCAACTTCATGCTCACGTACAGAGAGGGGAAAAATACATCAGTTTCTAAGCAGAAAAGGCAAAGGTCTTGGATGAGCATGTCACATAGTAGTTTGAACGTCCACATTTCCACTATCAAATGTAAGGAGTCATTCATATCTGTTTGACCACGTCCTCTCACACATTTAGAAGAGGGATGAAGATCTGATTTGGAGATTAAAATTTATGTAAGTAGTTAAATTTCCATGATCTTTTCCTAGAAGAGTTTAAACAGAATGGTTGGTACTGCCAAATGACAGCTCCTTTCCTTCAGCTCTCACAAAGGAAGAACAATGTCCTTCTCTTCATTTCATCATGCTCAACAATAGGTGAAAACACGACAGGGCCATTTCCAAAGGACCTTCCTATTTTCTAGACTTTTTGGACACTGTTTTCCTAGTCTTTTTCACTCTTTTCCTCAACTCTACCCTGCAGATACTGGGGACTGATTTCAGGTACGTCCACATCCTACAAGTGAATACCCCCAGTAATCACAGCACTGTCTCCCCAGTTCAAAATAATAGCTTCCGCGTACAAACCATGTTCAAGCATGATTTCACTAACTTATGTTTAAAGTATTCTGATGAAAAATTTTCCCATGCTAAGCTAATGTTAAATACACAGGGATACATTCACTACAGATAAGGCAGGTCTCTATTCCTGCTTCATCCATGACAGGGCACATAAGTTTCCAGCTTCTAAAAAGCATGTCTTATTAAAATGCTTTCTGCTCTTCTCCATCTACTTAATTCTTCTGATCTAGACGAGGTGCCTAGCAAAGAAATGTTTCAGCCAGCATTTGGCCATTGACTTGCATGGGCTGGGTTAAAATGTGAAGATTTTTATTTACTGTTGGAAAGACACAAAATCCTAAAAAGTGTAAGAAAAACAATATACAACAAACAAGAGGTACAGTGGACCAATGTAGCTGTGATAGGACAACCATGTGTCTGAACCTAGAATGAGTACATAACCAATACAGGAGCCAAAGAGGTCAACGACCATTAAAACATGAATTCAGTTACCATTCACTCTAAATTGAATACAAAACACCCGTAATCCTCAGCTAATTTATCGTTCCTCTTAAACCCCTCAAGAGTAGAAGCAGAAACTTAAACTTAACACTGGCTGATACAATCCCAGATTTCATGAGTAACCTGACACTGCGACAATAAAAAGCAGGGAAACACTAAAGTAACTATAAAAGTGTCCTATTTCATAAGGAAGTGTTTTTTTCCCCCCGCAACTAATAATTATTTTAACTTCTTAAATGAAGATAAATAGTATTTTCATCATAATCTTACAGCTCTTTCAGAAGAAATCCACCCACTCAGAGAACCTGCAGGACAAAGCAGATCAAGGGCCAAAGCCTCGGCAAGGTGCTAACAGAAAGGTGCCCTTTCCCCTCCTGCCATTTGTCAGCCTGGCAGGCAAAAGCCTGCCAGAGAGAAGCACAGATTGGAATAATTACACAGATAATTTGAGGCTAATTAAAGAAATTACTCAGAACCAAGAGTATTTAAAATCCATAGAGAAAATGAATAGGTGCCATCAGAAAGTTTCTAAGGGAGACAGATTACAGAAAAGTGCTTAGAAAAGTGCTACAACATGAGGAATATGAGAAACAGGACATTTACTTGTTGCAGCCTCTGAGACAAAAATTCTGGAAATACCTATGGGTTTTTTTGGTAACGTAATCATAAAATATGTAAATATGTAATTTAAGGGTAGAAACCCAGTTAATTCTACTGGATGTGGCTTTCATAAGTGGCTTCAGTTCTCAAATTGCACAGTTGTATGACAGAATGAAAGAGGTCCTGCAGGAAAGTGGGAGAAGGACCATTCATCAGGGACTGTAGTGACAGGAAAAGGGGCAATGGCTTTAAGCTGAAAGAGAAGAGATTTAAGTTAGATGTCAGGAAGAAATTCTTTACTATGAGGGTGATGAGGCACTGGCACAGGTTGCCCAGAGAGGTGGTGGAAGCCCCAACCCTGGAGCTGTTTAATTCCAGGTTAGATGGGGCTTCGGGCAACCTGGTCTAGTGAGGGTGTCCCTGCCCATGGCAGGGGGTTGGAAGTAGATGATCTTTGAGGTCCCTTCCAACCCAAAGCATTCTATGATTCTATGAAATCAATTTAATGCATTTGCAGTTGTCGGTCCCTACAAATTTTATCAGGGAAAAACAAAACTGCAATACAGACAAGAAACTAAGTATGCACATCACTCTAATTACAAATAGATCAAAAAATCCTGAATCAATTCCTCCCCTCCCATTAGACTATATGATCTCATAAGGCAGAATCACCTAAGATACCAGTTTTGCTAAAATCAGAGAGATTTTAAGTTTGCAATTTTAAACTGGTACATCAGAGAGAGAAGCAGATGGGTCTAAATAAAAAAAATAAAACAGAACATTCAGCAAAAGAGCTGAATTGACACAAACTTTCAGCTGAGGAGAATCGAATCTTTGGAAAGCCATGATTGTAACAGGAAGGTGTCCATCGGGGACTTAAACAGTGCATTTTATTCCCCACACACAAACACTAGGGGAAACCGCAGCACAGAAAATCCTGATCCACCACCTTAAATATAACCCACAGATATGGCTAAACTTTTCTCCGTAGATTTCCTTGGTTCCCTATGGCTGCCAGTGTTTAGGTTACCAGGAAAAAACAAGGTCCTTTCATAGGACATTCTTAATTTATTACAGAAACGAAACTACTGTTGCGTTACCATACACCAAAGTCTGACCTATTCTGATGCATTTCTGTAAGGCCTTATTACTTCTGTACTTACCGTGCTGTGAGTTAGTGCTGAGAGACTCTGGGGGGGGAAAAAGCAAACAACAAAAGCACCACAAAAAAGCAACCCAACACAAATAACCCACAGGTGATCTCCTGTGCAATGAAGTCCTTGCCTTGCTCCTGCTTTCCCACATCCACCCATAATATGCTTTCCCTGCCCATGGCTCCATGCCATTCACATACCGACACACTGAGCCTCCCTTGCTCACTATCTGAATGACAAGCACCTATCTAAACAGTCCGTGTGAAACCTGATCCATCTGTTTTCAACTGAAATCCAAAAGAAAAGAAAAAAAAAAAAAGAAAAAAAGACATTTCAGGCTGTCTTTTGGAATAATACATTCAAATATTTTCTTAGCATGAAAAGACTAAACTCCGCCCTTTCCAGTCCGAGAAGTCTCTGCAAAGATAAACAGCAGAGTTACATTCCCAGCATTTCAAAGAGAACAGGGAATTTGGCTGCATGTATTTGCTGCAACTGTTCTTTTGCTGAATACTCATGTAAGCACATGAGCAGCACAAATCAGATGCTCAAGGAGTAAAGTTTAATTCATAATTCATTTGACTAGGTCAGATTTATCCCTGGACTAACGGGACACAACACAATTGTAAACAAGTGAGACAAGGGCTATCATTGTCTGACATTGGTACTGATTCTGGGTTTGGGCTCTTCTAGGATGTTCAGGGAAGGGGTTGGGGATTTTTTGCTTTATTTTGTTTTTAAAGCAAATTATAGATTTTTCAGTTACATAAATCTTTGCTGTTTAAAGGACTGATAAACAGCTTTGATATGTAATTAATAATCTGCTCGGCTTCAAAGGACTTTAAACGCCTCCCTATCGCAGAAATGCAGTAATATTGTATTCATTCCCACTTAGTGGAAATGAAACCACGAAACAAAACGAATGTAATCTCTTAAAACAAAGTCAACTTTTAAAGATTTTCTACAAAGTTTGAGTACAAACAAAATGAAACAGTATAAATATCCCTTAAGTCTACACAGCTCTATTGAGACTAGACTTGTCAATATTAGAATACTGTATTCTAGCCAGTCGAGAAATTAATACTCGAGACATTCTAGTGGGTTTTTTTAACTCCAAAGGAGAGGAGAAAAGGCACTAGAAAAATCATGTGTGTTGACGTTATGAGTCATCTATTTATACTTTTTTAAGCAGCTACCATGATTAGTTTGAGACAGGTAAATTGAAGGAAAGAGGCAGAAAATATATTTCAAAGGACCAAGATTAAGAATGTAACTGTGGCTCCCACCTACACTTAGCAACTGGGAATTCATTTCCAGTCTAAAGAATATCTCCATTTATGAACAGCCTTCACTTCCTTGAAGGCTAGGAAGAAAAAGGGTGGCTTCCCGTTACATACGGCATATCATAGATTTTCAAACTAGATTGCCAAAAGCAAGCGAACACACACGTGGAACCTGTCAAGTTGACAAACACCACCTGCTTCATGAAATCTCACAGTGGTAGAAAATCATTGGGGTGCAAAGTAATTTGTGAACCAAATGGTTCAAAGGGGGGAAAAAACTACACCTCAACACAGTACAAAGCAAGTTACTGATTCACTGCACTGGAAAGTGAATCTCAGAGCACGTTTCCTTTTCCTTTTGTATATGGGCACCATACGAAATAACCACAGGGTTTTTATGCGTATATATACACTGCGTATCAGTCAGTATGGAAATTGCATGAAGATTGGGAGCAATTAGAAGCCTTATGCCATGGAAATACAGCATAGGCATGAAGAGTGTATAACATTACCCTTGGATAATTAAGGGTCAGAAGATCATCCCACGCATGCAGACCTTTCCTCAAAATGAGGTTACCGCAGTGACCTCTTCAGAACCGCCTGCCTCCTGGTGTATTTTTTGCCCATCTCTGCTCCAGGTTTTCCACGTAGTTGGAATTCCAACAGATGGTCCCCATCGCCCCCAAAGAAATGGTCTTTCCAGATGAATTCCCCAGAACACGACTTCATTTCTTAGACAGCAGAAAGATATTTTCCAGAAACTCATGATTCCCAGGAGCACCACAACTGGCTAATACTTAATCATTCCATAATCTTAGAAAATCTGGTAGAAGTTTAAAAACATTTGCACAAGGCACTGATGTTCCAATAAGTGCTGGAAGCTCTCTGACCAGCATGTGATAACTGTACATTAAAGGATTTGGCTGTCCCTTCTCATCATTTCAATATAAATAGCATATTCTTAATACAGCCTATGCTATCGTAATGCTTTTGAAGTTTTAGTCAACTATTTTAGAAATGGTATTCTAATAAACACACAGATCACTCAATAACCCAGTACTACAGACTCTTGTATTTGTTGATGTTAATGATTTGCTAAGTTTATTTCCCTTCAACTACAGCCTCTACATTTCTCAAAGCTCCCTAAAAATTACTTCAGTAACAAAAGACATTATGACACAAAGATGAAAGGGAAAGATACTTCAGTATGTTATTTCCCAGCTGAAGCGTCACACCTCAGCGCACACAGCTGTGCCCATAAACACTCAACCCATCAGTGTTACAACAGTGCCTACACCTACCCCACTTGGCAAAAATAATCCAAGTTTATCACAGCCCTTTTTAATTCAGATTCCACATTTAGCAATCCTTTTCCAGTATTTGTTTGGTGAAATGCTGTCATTCCTGCATCACATCCCCATTCTACACAAGGGGCAAATACAAACATTTCTTTTAAAGAAATTTGGTATAATTCACTGCAGAAAAGCACTGTGAAGAAATAAATTGTATCCTCTCTGTACACAGTCATCTCTCACACATGCATGAACTTACTGAGCATATTTGTCAGGAAAGAGATGAGAAATCCTGTAACTCAGATGATACAGAAATACATACAAGGAAAATCTTTAATTTCCTACAGCAGTGTAATACCTTAAAGGGAAGTCAAAGAAAGGTAAAGATGAACAGAATAAGAATAAAGGAAATCTTGGTTTAATAATTGATTTTTAATCTCCTTTGTATTTATACTTCACTGATTTAAAAAAAAGTAGTCTCATTTTCACTGGCTGCTGTAACCACTGAAACAAAAATTAACTCTAAATCAAATTAAAACAGGATTTTAAAATAATCCATCAACTCACTAAAGGTACCTCATGCAAGTTTACCCAAATGCTCTTCGAATCAAAAAAAAAGATGTTGAATGAATAATCTTCTACAAGAAAAGTTTATTCTAATCATGGGTCAGATATTTAAAGGTTTCAGTTCACTGACCCAAAGCCTTCCCGGGTTATTCACAAAGGATAAGCATCATCATCTGCACCTCAAAATAGGATTCCACTGAATGACTAAAAAAGCAATAATTAATATATTAAGATGGCACCTGCTGAGATTTTTCACTGAGCCATGGTTGAGCTGCTGCTCCTTGGTAACACCACTGTACATTACTCCTCACTTGCGTGAAGCCCCCAAACACTGCAGCTGAAGGAGCAGGGTTCGCAAAGGGCTCGCTGAGAATAACCCAACAGAAAGTACTTCAGCACCAGTGAAATGTGGCAAGAACATGCCACAGCTCCCACCATCTTATCTAACAAGGTTGCCCAATTTCAAAGTTTCCTCTAATTCTGAATTGATTTTCTGTGAAAAATTCTGTTTCTGACAATTAGGAGGGTAACTGCTCGAAAACTTTCTTCCTCAAAGACCAAAATTCAAGTTGCCTCACAGGCAACACTTTACTCTGTTTTTTTTTAAAGAAACACACCAAATCTTTTTTTTAGAAAGCAGCTCTCTCTCAAATGAATGTTTTACTTAAGATACTAGAATTATCACCAATCTTGACTCTTTAAATAAGACTAAATGCTTCACTTCTGCTGTACCACTTGCTTATAGACTTTTTTATTATTGTTTTCACCTTTTTAATCAATTCCGGCTATGCAGACAGACAAATTAGTTTTATTGGTTTCTCCTGCTTCTATTGTAGCTGACTCAGGCTTGATTTCAAATGTCTGCAAAATATATTTGGTGTCTGGACTGCTATTCCAGAGAGATTTCTTTTTCAACTTGTTTCCTTGGAAGGTGATGGAACCAATTCTATTACTGCTATTTTCAGAAAAAATGATAGAAGTTCAAAGACTACTGCTTTGTTTTAAATAGAGCCAGCCTTTGAAATTCAACTACCTGCCAGTGGTCTAAAAGGCTTTTTTTAAGCAGGTCACATAACATAGTAAGTAATAAACATAAGGAAAAACTTTAGCAAGTATGAAAAGAGAAGAAAACACCCACATACCATTACAGCCTGTTTCGACCTACATGTACAATATAAATCAAGCATAAGGTAGCGGTAGCTTAACTAATTCTATTAATCTCTATGAGTAAGCATTTCATTTGGCCATTTTCACATCCTGTAATTATTCCAGAGGAAACACAGGTTAAAGGTTCAACCAGCACTTAAAATGACTCCTAAAGCATAATTATATCTACAAGACTTAGCCTGTGGGTGAAACTGGGAAACCTACAACACAAAGCATTTATTTTTCTCAAATATGTTGTGGAGTCCAATTATGCCAAAGAATGTCTTTTTTTAATCCTTAGACTGAGGTATATCTCAAACAGAAAAGCTATCTGCAGCCTGCACAATTTGGGCCATGAAACATTATCATTCAGTTGTAATAAATGGTTAAAACAGAATCACGAGTTCCTTCAAAGGAAGCATCATAAAAGCATAGTCACAGCTGTCGATTCAGTAGGGGATCAAAATATGGGATCATTGCAAAGGCACAGGCATCAAGAGCAGCCCTGTTTGTTAAATGGAAAGATACGGTTTCACACAAACACAAAACACCTATTTGCTTTTTAGTGGCATGCTTTTAGAACAGAAACACATTTTCAAAAATGGGAAGAGCACCCACAAACTGTGCATATCATGAAGTACCTGTTTAGATAAATTATGTACTTAGGAAAAAAAAAGTACAACTCCATAAATTGAAATTGCCTGGCATAGAGTGGGAAAAGGCTGAGAAGAGTTCAGCATTCAAAACAGGTAGGAATTCAAATGGATAATATACTACGAGAGAATCCTGTAATTCTTATCTACAGAGTCCTCTAATCATCTTCCCATTAAATACGTACAATGAGTACTGTATGCAGTACACATTAGTTTGCAATAAAAGATATTAAATTGTATTAATTTGCCATCAACTATTTATGAGACAAATAAATAAAAGGCTATTTGTTTGTCATTATTAACAATGTTCCAGTTTTTTTCAAGTACAGCTTCTTTGGGATTTTTTGATATGAAAGCAATAATGGGAGGTGTTCCTAACGAAGTCTGTAAGCACCAATTGAAAGTTTCTGAAAAACAACTACTTCGCTACTTACTGCAAGTGGTGCAATAGATGGAATCTGTCAAGCAAGTTACAAGATTTTGGTTAAAAAAAAGAAAAAAGCTACACAACTTCAAAAGCTCATTAAAAGGAGATTAATGTTAAAAAACCCAAAGCTCTCAAATTAGTAAATATTAGAATTAAGGCTGTTTGTGAAATACAAATTCAAACCTCTTGTATGTAGTCTGTGTAATGGCTTTGCTCAGTATCACAGAGCTAGGTATCTGTGCAGCCAAGAAAAAAACCCCAAAACCACACACCAATGCTCCCATGACCGGCGTAGTATTTTAAGCTAAAATCGTGCTTCTCTTAAACCTTTATTTTGTTCACGGTTTATCCTGTTTTAGACGATACAAAAATCTAAGATATCACTGTACCACAACATATAAAAAGACTCTAGAAACATGTGGAAAAGGGAGTTTCATAAGATACAGGATTCAGCACTGAGGTATTAGCGTGTCAAGCTGGAACGTGAATCCAAACCAAAGTAACCATAGGTATTGACTAAGACATTTGGTTTACACAAAGTTTTCCATTATTTATTTTTAAAATCATTCCAGTTTTACTAAAAAGCCCCCACACCACCCTAACCAGTTTTGACATATTTTTAGAGTTCTCCCACTGTTTTCCTTTCGTTGACAACTTTTCTTCAGAGCTGCATTAAACTCTCACTCACCAACACAGACGGCTAATGGCTCTGTATGGGCATCTGCCAAAGGCAGCAGGCACTGAAATATAGGCAACAGAACACAGCCCAAGATGGTTTATGTCTCAGACACTCTTCCTAACTGTTTTGACTTTCCAACATCCAGATCTACAATCGAGAGCATGTTAAAAGGATTCTCCAAGTGTCTTCTACGAGATAAAACATAGAACTCTATCTATTGAGGAAGGTTCATCTTTGCCATTACCGATTATTTTTTTTAATTGTTTCTCACTTAGTCCAGTTTAAATCAATGAAACCTAGGGAACAGAGAGGTAATGGAAACAGCAAAATGTTTTTTCTCCAGTTCCAGCATCAGTAAATGCTGTTCACCAGTTTATGAAGCAGCAGATAACTCCAAGGTCTCCCTGACCTTTCAGCACTATGGGGCAATCTTTACACAAGGACTAACTGTTCTCACACAGTTCCTGTACTGTACAAGGTACTAATCTTTTTATTAATACTTGGCATTCAGGTCGTCTTGTTCTACTTTTGTTTTCCCCTAAGGAAACTATTCATTGCTGATGTAACCCCAGCACAGCAATACAGCATGGGATGCTGTCCCAAGCATATATTTGTCTTTCCAGCTCTTTCCTCTCCCTCCATCAGTATCTTAGTGTCCCCCTAGCCTTGAAATGGGCATCTGCTTTCTGCATCAGTAATACTTTCATTTTGATGGGAAAACTGGTTATCTTTTGAGTGACATGTGAAAGAGCTGGGTTTAGATATTTTGCTTGCTAGCAAGAGTCAAGTTCTGCTGGTTTGCAACAAGAACATCAGAAGCAGGTTAAACATTAGATTTACCTAGGGTAGGCCCTAGATTTCCCTTCCTCTTTCTATTCCAGTACTAGTGAGTTGCTGCACACCACACAGAGCCACACTGCAGCTGCTGAACACCGGTGAGTCCTTTGCAAAGCATTCACTGCCTGTTTTTCCCTCCCAGTCAATGCAAGAGGAGTTCCTGTGTCACACTGAACCTTTGTAAGGGATCAGCTGAAGTCAATGCAGATCATGTGAACTGAGCAAGCATTCCCAAACATGTCTCTACTCAAAAAAAAAAAAAAAAAACAACCAATCAATGAATATCAAATTAAGAAGTACTTCTGAAGAGAGAGGAACATATTAAAAAGAAGTTTATATGGAATCAGAATGGATTCAGACATGTCCAGCAGTAGACCCTATTCAGCATGCAAAGAATTAGAAGTGGAGCGTTATTCTTGTTAAAGCACAGGGCATCTGCAAGACGTGTGTAAGAAAGTGTTCAGTTCTTGTACATGAATACCACAACATGCGGAAGAACTTTTTCACAGTGAGGGTGACTGAGCACTGGAATAGGCTGCCCAGGGAGGTGGTGGAGTCTCCTTCACTGGAGATATTCAAGACCCGCCTGGATGCCTATCTGTGCAATATGTGCTAGGGAGCTGCTTTGGCAGGGGGGTTGGACCCGATGATCTCTCGAGGTCCCTTCCAACCCCTACAATTCTGTGATTCTGTGATTCTGTGAAGTATGTTGATAATCAGAAAGCTACAATCAATTAGAAAGAAATACTAATCTAAATCAAGGTGTACAATACTGTTGAGACATTTCTTAAAAACAATATGACAATGCAGGCGTAGCTAAAACCTTGCTTTTTGTTGAAGGAAAGTATGACAGCATGCACCTGTTGTTTACAGGCACTGCTAATGAAAAGGTGCCAATGCAAACCAACTTGTGAAGTCTCCATGCTGCTCAGTAGAAAGAAACTAAGCCCCTACTTTTGCTGGAACATGTTACCCACCTTGAAAGTTCAAAGGAATGCCTCACTCAAAACGAGCTGTCATCCTACAATAACAGTTCAACACCTGAAGCTAAAACAGGTACCTAAGAAAAGCCGCACCAACACTATATACCTTGTTTGAGAAGTGTGATGTACCTTTTCAGATGAGGAATAAAATTCCTTGTTACTTTTGTCACAGATGGCCTGTCACAGCTTGGTAACTGCCCATGGGATTTCCATAGCTGCAGTTGGCAACCAGAGTTTAAACTGATGGCCTATTCCTATATAAAAGATGCTTGGCACTGCTAATGGCGGGGGGCATGGCATTCTCTGTAAGTAACAAGGTACTTCGGCTTTCTGTGCAAGGGTCCTGCCTAGCAGGACAAGTACAAAACAGCACCAACTTGTAATCCCTGACCCTCTATGTCCTATAATTGTCTTCCACAAGAACAGCACTGTCAAAGACTAGTGCTCAACCCATCTGGGTAATATGAAACAAAGAAAATAATTTGCTTGGAATTAACTACACAGCTTTCACTGTAATTCAAATTATTTCCAGGAAGGAAAGGGTAGGATGCATTAATTAAACACTTAGATTAGTGCTTTAGAAACCTGAAGTTATCTACAAACATCAAATCCCAACCAACAGTCTTCATCAAAATGCTCAAAATTCCAACAAAGGAAAATAATCACCAGCAATTCTCACTGCAACCCCATCTCTGGTGGGTGCAAAGCAACCCTGGCCATCTGTAGCCAGCCTAAGCATAGACAGGAGCTCTGCCCTCACGGCCAGCCCACCTTTGAAGCCACAAAGCCATGCTTCCCTGCAGTGCCCCATTCATGTCTCTGGGGTCTAGAGATTTGTTAAGTATTAGTGTTTTCAAAATGTATCTGGTTGAGAAGGCGAAACAGAAACCTTCTAGACCTGTTCACCTCTTCTTATCCTAAATCCCCTGATCACCAGTAAGACATTTAGTATCTGAAAATATACAGGTGTTTTTTAGACTACTTTTGTACAACCTGCAATTATAAAACCAGATTTCATATGGTAATTTTATAGACCCAATAAAAGCAAGCATCTGGTATCCTCTTAGATTTCATTTTTCAGAAGAGATCTGCTCATCTGTAATATTATTTCTGTAACTTCATTCTTTGCAGAACAGTTAAATATATATGGTTTGAATTACGGAGTACCTTCCAGTTTCAGTCTTACCTCATCCTGCAGAGATGCAAACCCCAAGCATCTAATACTACAGTATTTTATTATAATTTTACACTGGTGAAAATCCGCTATAAGAAAGAAAAAAAATTGGGTCAGGTGTTGCCTCATGGACATGCAGCAGAGTTATAGCTGGCACACCACACCAACAAGGTTTTTCTAAGAAACAGAAATGACAAAAGCACTGATGTTAGATAGCGAATAACGGTATCAGGTGGGAAAGTCAGGACTGAAGTGGGTGGTTTACAACAGACGAAAAAACCCCAAAACATTCTTCCATGTCAGGTAGCAAACATCTTTGTTGCTGGATGAGGCTGTAATGGGAGACTTGGAGCTCATGAACAGACTAGGTAAGCTCGGGGGCTGGAGACTGGGATGACATTTCTAACACCTGCAGCCCAACAGCTGTGTGTGCTGGGAGGGTTAGTGGGGAATGGACACTGATGCAGCCAGGCTTCTCTGTCCTCCCTGTAGCACATCCTCCGCAGCTGCCATCAGGGACAGGTTCCTAAGTGGGACCCACTGTAGCCCTGACTTTCTTAGCAGCCATAATTATAATTATTACTTAATCAAATAAAAGCAAAACATGACAGAGATTAAAGCATTTAGTGTTTCAGAACCATTTGTTTGGTTTTGGCCACTTCCCACACAATGCATACAGAACATTTCAACCCCACAAACACAAAATCACTGTGTTTCGTTCTTTAAGAATTCCTCATGCTTCAAAGTTGATTCCTTGTTTTGTTTCCTTTGTATTGTGTAAATGCACACACAGAGTCATGCATATATACAAATGATACAGAACTGTGAAAAAACCCCAAACGCTTAACTTTTAAAATCTTGATTTTGCTTCACCTTCATCTACAAACACTGCAAAGTAAGAAAGACTCAATAGTTGTCTACTTCAGCTAAAACATTCATTACACCTTCCAGAATATATCATGGCATCAATCACGCGGGGAAATAAATTGAAAGCGTATTTTTTAATTACATCACTTAAATTAATTACATCAATTTCTGGACAAGAATGGGTCTTCTACAGTAGGTGAAGGGATAATTTAATTACTGCTATTAGCTCACCTTCTGGTTGTAACTTTCAGATACCACATCATATGATTTGAAATAATCTTCAACATGTTATTTATCAATTTGACATTTACACCGGTGCCATTAGTGTTCATTTTCAGTCCTCATTCAGACGGACAAGAATTTTAACCTAGTAATTACAGGAGTAAATAGGCTACTAATACTAATCATTACATCAACTGGCTGGAGGCCAGATGCCCACCAAAGCCACTCTATCACTTCCCTTTTTCAGTTGGATGGGGAGAGAAAAAAAAAATATTGAGAGGCTTAAGAGTCAAGATAAGGACAGGGAAAGATCATTCCACAATTCGCATCATGGGCAAACCAGACTTAACAGAACAGAGGGAAGAAAACTAATTTGTTGTACTACACTACACACCCCGTGAAACCAGTCAGATAATGAGAAGCGCAACCAGATCTTAAAGCACCTTCCCCCACCCTCCCTTCTTAGCAGACTTTAATCTAGTCATGATTTCACTCCCTTCTTCCCCCGCGTTGTGGCACAGGGAGGGTCAGGGAATGAGTGTTTTGGTCAGTTCCTCACCAGTTGTTTTCCTTCTTAGTCAGGGAGGGGGCATTCATTCCTCACACCCTTTCCCTGCTGCACCGTGGGGTCCCACCCACAGGAGACAGTCCTTCACGAACTTTCCAACGTGAGTCCTTTCCCACGGGGCTTCAGGTCTTCACCAGCTGCCCCAGTGTGGGTCACTTCTATGGGGTACAGTCAAAAATCACAGAATGTCTCTCAGTCTCTCAAGCCCAGACCGCTCCAACCTGGTCCCCCCCAGAGTCACAAGCCTTCTCCCCCAGCAAACCTGCTCTCACCCATCTCTGTGTCTCTCTCCATGGGCTGCAAGTGCTGGCAGGGGCTTGCTCCAACATGGATCACAGCATCTCCTGTATGTCTCCACCTGCTCCACCATGGGTTTCTCCACAGGCTGCAGGGGCATCTTTCCCTCCAGTATTTGGGGCGTCTCCTCCCCGCAGCTCTTCCCAGCCTTGGTACCTACACAGTTACTTACATCTTCTCACCCACTTCTCTGGTGGCAAAAAGCAGCTGCTTGTGGTTTTTTTTTCCCTCCTAAATGTGATTCACAGAGGTGCTGTGACCATTGTCGATTGGCTCAGCCTTGGTCAACAATAAGTCTGACCTTGAGTCAACAACACTATAATTAATAATTATATTATATTGAATGTAATTTTTGTAAGTGCAATTAGTGTTAGTACAGCTGGTCATTGCCACTGCAGAGACTAGACCTGATTTTATGTTATGTAAATGGTGCATTTTCTACGTATGTCTCATCTCTGTAACCGTTATTTTTTCCAAAGACTGCAGGTTCAATAGCTGAATATGAAACATTTGGTCCCATTGTTTTTCACTCACCTGGGTGAATAAATGCTGGCTCCATAGAGAATAAAAGAATTCTATTTCTTTATTATCAACTTCCCCTGTGATACACAAAGTCCTTTTTAAAATACTTCCAGGTACTAAAACCAGATTAAGCATTTTCTTAAAACAGGAAGGCTTGTAGTAAGAGATGAGCTCCCCATTACCCATCTGTTTCCAGTTGTTTTTATTTATATTAGCAAACTTCCCAGATGTCACACTCATCTTTTGTCCCTGTGGAATGATACACTAATGTCCTCCTACAAGCTTTATATATTTACCTTTATATTTCAATATAAAACAGAACACTTTTAAATGAGCTATATGTTAAATTCTTACTTTCTGTAGAGATTGCAAACCACTTAAAAAAAGAGAGAAAGAAAAGGATGGAATCAGTTTCTGGGTGCAGGGACGCGAGTGATGCAGCAGCATGGGGTTAAGGTAGCTGGAAATAAAACAGGAGCTAGTCTTCCCTCCAGTGAGACACATATATATATATTAAAAGGAGAAGCAAAGAGTAAAACAAATGCAAGACCTGCAGGTGTGATAACAAATTAAATCTGGAGCAGCAAAAGAAAAAATCTGCTATATCCTTTCAATCTCTGCTTCACCTGAGCAATCTCTATGACTCAATCTTTATTCTAAGGAGAATTGCATGCAGGGGGTGTCTGGAAAGGTTGGTGTGATTCTGCTGCTGCCCCTAACCAGTCCCTGTCAGCACCAACTACAGGACCCCCAAAACTGTTCTAAACTATTAGAGTATGAAGAAAAAGAACAGAACTGGTTTGCCCGTGACAGGCTTGCTGAGTGATCTCCCTATCCATATCTAAATCCATGAGCCTTTTGTTACATTTTCTCTACCCTGTCCTGATGAGTCCAGTGATGGAGCATCTTGGTGAGCAGCCAGGGCCATCCCACCACAACTGGCATGCAGGCTGGAGGAGTGGCTCCAATAGAGTTTGACCCCATCCTAGTAACTTCTCCTTGGTTTGCTGCAGCTGTACCAGGTCAGATCATGCACTGTCCATTTACAGAAGGTAAAGATCTGCTCTTGGTCTTACATTCAACTCATAGTGAGATTTTTCTCCCCTACCAGGAACTGAAGCTCTCTAAACTAGTGTATCTTGGGGGGTAAAAAGATTGGAGTATTGCTGTTAATACAAAACACACCCCTGCAGTCAATTTAGACCATTCTAACTCCATTCCACACTTGCTAAACCTTTTCACCGAACCTTATTAGAAACAGAGCTCCCCCAGCACAGGAGGGAATTACAGGGTTTCTACAGTGCATTCACACCACGACAAGATGTACTGGAGCAGCTATGCGCTGGAGTGTTTTCCACTGCCTTATATTAAAGCAACTCACTTCACAGGTCAATGCTCTGGCAGGCTTGCTCCTCAGTGAGACTTGCAGCTTCCACAGTGGCAGAGTGAAGCAGCCACAGCTGTACCAGCTGTAGGTTTAATGCAGATCACAGGTTCCCAGCAGCTTAAATAATGCAAGTTCAGTGTAGCAGTCAAGATTACACATTAAGCAACCATGAGCAAACCAGGAGCAATTAGAGAACAGCTAGGGAACGCTCAAATGTGTAACCAGATACTCTCACAGCCAATACATATCAATACAGCATATAAAAACATGGTCAAGCATCACAGCTCTCTCCCTTTGAGTATTACAGTTGGGTGGTCCTGCAATGAAAAGTACGTGTTAAATCACATCGTGTCCACCCATAAAGAGAGCCAGCCATAAAACGGCTCCTGACACTTAGAAACAGAAAGTGTTCTAATCAGTGCTGCCAGTAACTTGAGTAACCCCAGAGAGGACATTTCTGGACAAGGTGAGGGCTGACCATGGCTTTTCCTAGGAAAACAGCACTGGCAGGGACCTCCCGAACGCACGATTTCCCTCTTTCACGCCAAAAGGGAAACAAGGTTCCCTCCGTACTTAATTGAGGAATGCTCCATACCTACACATCTATACCTCGACAGCTGCTTTGCTAATAACATCGCACATTTTCTGTTACTCCCAATCCTGTTAGGTAATATGAAGCACTACCACAACTTGAACTACTGCAATAAGAACTCTGAAAAAAATCAAGACATCAAAAAAAAACCCCAAACTCAAAAAGAACCCAACAAAAACCACACACAAACTCCCCCTCAGAAAAACCCCAAAGAACCAAAAACAAAACAGCCCCACCAACTCACAGGTCTTTAAAGGAAAAGATGAGAATAAATACCTTGAGGTACAGTCAGGCAATGTTCCTGAGTGATGAAGAACAAGAGCTAACATAAAGAGCAAGTACTATACAGAATTAATTATTTTTTTAAAACTTCACATCTACCAGATTACCTGTGGAAAGGATAGATTGTCAGAAAAAAACCCCTTTAAAAACTCAGATGGCTAAATATGAAAAGCAACTGCTTCCCAAAATACGGAGGAATAGCACAAAAAAAGGCAGCACCGGTAAAGTAGCTGCAAGGGAAATCAGGATTGGAAAACTGCAGGAAACTGGAAAGACTATAAAGGAGATGACAGCAAAACACAGGTAGAGGCATGGGGATGAAATAGATGTTGGGAGAAAGAAAACAGGAAGCACAGTAACATTTCTGATGGGCTGGAGCTTCAGGCACCTCAAAGGGAAAACTCCACATGCAAGATTTCAAGGCATCCATTTTCTTCCTCCTATATTAAAGGAATGCCAAGAGGCAACAGATTGAACAGAAGTCAAACTTAGTTGAAAGCCACAGAGGAAAACTGTCATTCTTCTGCCAAATAACTCTTCACCCCACAATTTTAAGTTTCTGGGAAACGTACATTACTTTTACTGTCAATTGGCTTATGTTTTTTATGGCTTCTTGGGTAATATTAATAGGCCAGTGAATTCTACAAGCAGTTTTAAAGAACGTTTACCAGGCTGTTTCCAAGATTTCTGGAGAACCTAAATTACCAAATATGTGGTTTCAATTTAGCAATTTACAAAGAAAAAATATTTTCTATTCTTTGAGATTAGTTAATGAACATGAAAATAAACACAGCCACTTTGACAGCAAAATTCAATAGATTATACTAAACTCAGGTTAGGACTAGATCATTTACATCCCAGAGCTCTGGAAACACTGGCACATTAAACAGGAGGTGTTAAAAGAAAATATTTTAATAGGTTTCCAATGCTGAGGGTGGTGCCTTCTGATTGGAAAATAGCAAATATAATACCCGTAACTTGAGACAAAAAAAATGCAATCTGGGCAAAGAAAATCCTGTTATTTTGATCCCAGCAGAATGCATGGCTTTAGGACAGTTACTCAGAGGGGGGAAAAAATGTTGAAGAGATGGAAGCAAACGGAGGAACATATTTTATCCGTATTTTCAAAAAAAAAAAAAAAAGAAAGAATGTCAGGCTAACTTTTTTTTTTTTACTGTGAGTATCTCTAGTAGAACTCATTTATCTGGCTTAAATAAAGCCCATGATAGCGTAACATGTAAAGAATCATTCCTGCAGTGAACGTTGAAACAGAGTACATATTAGCAATATGATCAAATTGACTAGTTTGTGGACTTTTAAGAAGGGAAAGCATGCACCATGTGGAGATTAGTGTACTTCCACAAACATTTCTCCCAGAAAAAAAAAGCAACAAAACACAAAAACCCAAAAAACAAACCCAAAAACCCAAAGTAATTTATTTAAAACATCTTCTAACACAAAGTTATGACCAACACAGAAGGACCATACAGGATATCACACAGGCAACTTTGAGAAACCTGAGCATGAAGTCCTGTAGCATAAAATGGAAGGGTATGTGCAAGGAAGCCGCAGAAAATTAAGCTATTTCTGAAAAAGTTCAACGACGGAAAATACCCTGTTGACAATACTCCTTGATAACAGATTGACTGTGACCTGACAACATAATCCAGACACCCAAAAGGCAAATACGATCTGAAAACGCATAAGAAGTTGTGTATTCAACAGAGACAGGAAAGCTTTAGTGTCACTGTACTTCAGGAACAGCACAAGAAAATCTGTCCATTTATACTCCACAAAACTTAACACAAAGGAGCGGCAGAGGACCACTTGCAGAATGCTACAAGTAGTAGAGAATCTCTCTCAAAGAAAAGAAAAAAAAAATTGAGCAAAACTAGCCCAGCAAAAACTAATGGCAAGCACACTTTAGAAGTGTCATAACACAAAAGACACCAGAAAAACTTGGCTTGCTGTACATGAACTTCCACAACTGTTTGCAAATCTGTAAAACCCTTACATTCCCCTAATATAAGTGGGAATACCCTTAAGTGGGCAGAATACAAAATCCAGAAACAAAATCCCAGATACCTGAATATGAAGAATTCCAAAGGAATTCAGACATGCATTCTTAGTATTTTTTGATGCAATATTCAGGTCTGTTGGATCCCACTGAATAACCAGCTGAACTAAACAAACAAGAATAAAAGCCTTCTGATCCCTCTTACTGTACAATAGAAGGCTCAAATTTTGACTGCCTGCAGTGCAAGCTGAATGACTTCTCTAACAGACAGGAAGATATGACTATACGATTTGGCCTCAAGAAACCCTTTAATTAAAACAAAATACATTAAAGTTAAAATTGGACACTTCTTTAGAAGACAGGTCAACCTCCACAGGTGCTGAATAATCCCTCTGCAGTCAGTTTTGGCTTATGTCAACGCTGGTTGAAGGTTTATACATGAGACCAAACCCTTGGTCTCATTCTGGTGCTCTCCTGGCACTCCATACTCAGCCCAGCTGGTGGGCTGGGACAGATGTGGTCTGTAAGTTAGAGCAAGGTTGCATTTACTCTCTACAAGAAGGCTCTGTAACACCTGCCTGTACCACGAGATCAAGACCATAACCCTTGAATAAGCAGACAGTGAAACACTTCCTTATGGACTTGAACACATTCACCAGTCTGACACGCATAGCTCAACCTGTTTCAGTTAGGACAATTCTGCCTTTTTTTATTCTGTTGTTCATTTTTGGAAGTTATACAAACATTCAAAACCACAGTAGACTACTAAACCAATGTGTCCCTGTTCTCCTACACACTCCACATTTACAGTCATCAAAATTACTGGCATAGCTTTAAACGTAGCCTTGAGCTGTACTAGGGATACTTTAGTAACACTGAGTTTTTATAAAGCTAGGATATGCAAAACATTCCTTTACATAGATATGCAGAAACTAAATAATTTTTTTCTATATTTACACAGAAAATTTTCCTTTTGATAGAAAATTTCTTAGGCTCCTATTTGGACTAAGCAAAACTGAAAGCAGACTTGGCAGAGCTACTAAATGTTCTCCATAACAAATGGAAAGAAAGAAAATACTTGTCATTCCTTAACTTCCTTCCAGCCCTTGTTCAAAACCAGCTTATTAAGTACTTTTGCAGTTGTCCCAAAAGAAAAAGTGATTTAAACAATAGATTTCAAAAGCCTCTTTCAATATATAGTTCTCATAAACATTGTCTCTTTGATCTGTTGCTTTTTAGGTTTGGGGGATTTTTAGAACTCTAAGGTTTACTGTTAGAAACCAAAACCTTCTGAGCTTATATATAAATGCTCAAAGCAGGAGAAAGTGCTTCTGCACGTAAGTTTCTAATAGCTTTATATCTATCTAACAAACATCAGTAGGGAAAGGAGACAAGCATTGAGAATAATCTACTTTAGGAAGGACACGTGGTCAGCGGATGAACAAGATAAAGGCAAAAGAAAATACAGAACATGAAAGTCAAACGAAAGGAAGAAAACCCCCAAGATTTCGTTTTCAAAAGGAAGTGTTCACAAAATAAAAGTTCAAACATCAAAGACTGCCAAGTTCTGTCCCATCAGCGATGTGTACAAGATCCCCATTGTACTCATTTAACTGACTTCAGCTGATAAGTTCCTCAGCATCCCATTAGAGGCACTACAGTGTATCTAGCATCTGTCAGTGGCTCAGCAGAGAGGTGTTACTAGACAGCCATGGCACTGGTAAATTGGCGCAACTTGCCTGAATGGAGTTGGGCTGGGCTCTTAGGTTGTGACATGGAGCTAAACACTGTACACTGAAGGGGAAAATATATGTCCAGGAGTGGAAAATTTAAGGCTAATTCTCAACCAGGGCTGAAGTCTATGTGGTGGAAGGCACATGAAACATGAAGGAAATGAATGTGAAAAGGCAAAACCCTGTTCTTTTCACAGAATCACAGAATAATAAGGTTGCAAAAGACCTTTAAGATCGAGTCCAACCATTCACATACTAAACTAAACCATATCCCTAAGTACTTCATCTACCCTTTTTTTGAACACATCCAGGGAAAGTGACTCAACCACCTTCCCTGGGCAGCCTGTTCCAGGCCCTGACAACTCTTTCAGTAAAAATTTTTTTCCTAACATCCAATCTAAACCTGCCCTGGCACAGCTTCATGCCATCCCCCCTTGTCCTATCACCTGTCACCTGACTAAAGAGACCATCACCTACCTCTCTACAACCTCCCTTCAGATAGTTGTACTCAGTGATAAGGTCTCCCCTCAGCCTCCTCTTCTCTAGGCTAAACAACCCCAGCTCCCTCAGCCGCTCCTCAGAGCATTTGCCCTCCAGCCCCTTCACCAGCCTGGTTGCCCTCTCTGGACTCGCTCCAGGACCTCCATGTCCTTCTTGTGGTGAGGAGCTTAGAACTGGACACAGCACTCGAGGTGTGGCCTCACCAATGCCGAGTACAGGGGCACAATCACCTCCCTAGACCTACTGGCCACACTGTTTTTGATACAAGCCAGGATGCCATTGGCTTTCTTGGCTGCCTGGGCACACTGCTGACTCATATTCAGCCTGCAGTCACCCAACACCCCCAGGTCCTTCTCTGCCTGACAGCTCTCCAGCCAGTCTCCCCCAAGCCTGTAGCGCTGCCTGGGGTTGTTATGTCCCATGTGCAGCACTCTACACTTGGCCTTGTTAAACTTCATCCCATTGGACTCAGCCCATCGGTCCAGTCTGTTCAGATCCCTCTGAAGAGCCTCCTTACCCTCAGGCAGATCAACACTTCCTCCCAGTTTAGTGTCATCTGCAAACTTAGTGAGGGAGCATTCAATCCCTTCGTCGAGATCATTGATAAAGATGTTGAACAAGACTGGAACCAGGACTGAGCCCTGGGGGACGCCACTCGTGACTGGCCTCCAGCTGGATTTTGTTCCATTCACCACCACCCTCTGGGCTCGGCCATCCAACCAGTTTTTAACCCAGCTGAGGGTCCACCAGTCCAGGCCAGTGGCAGCCAGTTTCTCAGTCAGAATGCTGTGAGAAACTGTGTCAAAGGCTTTACCAAAGTCCAGGTAGATCACATCCACAGCCTTACCCTTGTCCATTAAGCGGGTCACCTTGTCATAGAAGGTGATCAGGTTAGTTTGACAGGATCTACCTTTAGTAAACCCATGTTGACTAGGCCTGATCCCCTGGCCATCGTGCATGTGCTGCATGATAGCTCCCAAGATGACCCTCTCCATGATCTTCCCTGGGACTGAGGTCAGACTGACAGGCCTGTAGTTCCCTGGATCCTCCTTCCGACCCTTCTTGTATATGGGTGTAACATCTGCCAGCCTCCAGTCGACTGGAACTTCCCCAGTCTGCCAGGATTGCTGATAGATGATGGAAAGGGATTTGGCAAGCACATCTGACAGCTTCCTCAGTACCCTTGGGTGAATCCCATCTGGCCCCATTGACTTGTGGGTATCTAACTGGCCAAGTAGGTCACTAATCATTTCCTCCTGAACCAGGGGAACTTTGTTATTCTTCCCCTCCCTGTCAGCCAGTTCCTGAGGATGAGTACTCACAGAATATCCTTCTTTACTGTTAAAGACTGAGGCAAAGAAGGAATTAAGGACCTCAGCCTTGTCCTCATCCCTTGTCACTAATGTGCCATCAGCATCCAATAAGGGCTGGAGATTCTCCTTGCCCCTCCTTTTATTATTAATATACCTATAGAAGGACTTTTTATTACCTTTTACAGAACTGGCCAGCCTGAGTTCCAGATCAGCTTTAGCCCTTCTGACTTTCTCCCTACATGATCTCACTAATTTCCTATAATCATCCCAAGACACCTGCCCCTTCTTCCAAAGCTCATATTTTCCCTTCTTTTCCCGTATATCACCCTGAATCTCTCTACTAGCCAGGCTGGCTTCCTAGCTCGACGACCCCTCTTCTGTCCGACTGGGACAGCCTGTTCTTGTGCCGCCAAGATTACCTTCTTGAGGAGCAACCAACCCTCTTGGGCTCCTTTGCCCTCAAGGGCTGCCTCCCATGGAATCATATCGAGCAGCTTTCTGAACAGTCCAAAGTCAGCCCTACGGAAGTCTAAGGTGCTAGTTCTGCTGTCTGCCTTCCTTACTTCTCCCAGTACTAAGAATTCTATAAGCTCATGATCACTATGCCCCAGGCGTCCTCCAACCTTCACATCCCCCACCAGGTCTTCTCTATTGACAAGCAACAAGTCCAGCAGGGCACCTTCCCTTGTGGTTTCATTCACCAGCTGGGTCAGGAAGTTGTCTTCCAAACCCTCCAGGAACCCGCTAGACTGTTTCCTCCCTGCTGTATTGTACCTCCAGGAGACATCCAGTAAGTTGAAGTCCCCAATAAGGACGAGGGCTGGTGATCGCGAGACTTCACCCAGTTGTTTAAAAAACAACTCATCAGCTTCCTCCTCCTGGTTAGGTGGTCTATAGCAGACTCCCATCACTATATCTCGCTGATTTTGTTCTCCTCTGATTTTCACCCAGAGACACTCGACCCGATCTTCATCATACTCCAGCTCTAGGCTGTCAATGCATTCTCTGACATACAGGGCTACCCCACCTCCTCTCCTACCCAGCCTGTCACACCTGTATAGTTTATAACCGGCAACTGCAGCACTCCAGTTATGTGAATTATCCCACCACGTTTCTGTGATGGCAATCACATCATAATTTCCTGTACTTACAAGGACTTCTAATTCCTCTTTTTTGTTCCCCATGCTGCGTGCATTGGTGTAGATGCACTTCAGCTGGTCTACTGATCTTGTTGTGCTCCTTGGGGAAGCCTTGTTTCCCAAGCAACAGCTGTTTAAGTTACCTAGCCTATCAGTAGTAGCTACATCTCTACTCTGAGTTAGAACACTATCCCCCTGATTAACTAGGGTGGCTGACCAGAGGTCATTGCCAGCACACCATCCCTCAGTAACTCCACCACCACACCCAGGCTTTTTTCCATCTAGCCTGGCCCTGGCCCTGTCCCCCTTCCTATCTAGTTTAAAGCTTTATTAATGAGCCCTGCCAGCTTCTTGGACAGTATCCTTCTGCCCCTAGGGGATAAGTGCTCCCCATCCCTCGAAAGCAAGGCTGGTGAGGCTCGAGCCAGCCCATTCTCAAAGAGCCCAAGGTTCTGTTTCTCGCACCAGGCTCTGAGCCAGGTATTTATTTCCTGGCTCTTCTCAAACCAACCCTCCCCATTCCTTGTAGTAGGAATGATGGAGGAGAACACTACCTGTGCTCCAGATCCTTGCACCATGTGTCCCAGGGCCCTCAAATCCTTCTTAATGGTGCTCAGTTTTCTTTTATGTATTTCATTACTACCTATTTTAAAAATTAAAAGTGGATAATAATCCGTGTCCCTGACCAAGGCTGGGACTCGCTTGGTTAAGTCCCTAACTGAAGCTCCCTTAAGGCAGCAGACTTCCCTGTGTAGAGGGTCCGGCCTACAGATCAGGCCCTCAGTTCCCTCCAGAAGGGAATCTCCTAAGACAATGACCCGTCTTTTTGCCTTAACAGAGGATGTTTTGATGGTTTGCTTAGGGGTTCTAGTCCTAGGGAACACAGCTTCAGAAGGAACTTTCCTATCAGCCATCTGGGTTTGTTTGGAGGGTCTTGTCCTAGGTAACACAACCTTAGAAGTGATTTTCCTATCAGCCATCTCATGATCCGGCTGGTCCCCTTGTAATAGGATCTCCTATCTATTGCTGCTTTGGCATATCTATCTTCTGCTTTGGAAGAATGAGGCCTTCAAATAGTTTCTCATTAACTTTCCCACTCTGTGTCTGCTTTTTCCATGAAGACTCGGGAAAAAGGGAAGTATGTGGTGGTAACTAACCTGTAAATTTATACTTGACAGGATTCTATCCAATCCTGTAACCTGGCTATTTCCATAGGTACCAAATAGCCCATCTTGAATAGTCTTAATTCACGACTCCCTATTCCTCCTTCTGGACAAAAAGGTTCATATGAAACATCATCTTCTTCTGGACAACCCCATGGGTCTACCAAACAGGTGCTTCTGCTCTTCTGCTTGCAGAAAGCTTCAGTGCAACACTATGTAGATGATGCCCAGAGAACTGTGGTTTATAATTCAGTTCCCAACAAGAGCATGCCTTCCCTTTTTCTTTCCTGAGCACACAGACACAAACACGCACAATATAATACAATTCCCCCAAAATGTCAAACATTGAGCAATGCAGCAAAACACAAACTAAAGCATACAAATTAAACATGTTAGAGACAGATTCTCCTTCCTTGCCACTGGAAAGTTAAAGGCTCTGACCCAGTAGCTCTTTTAGCCTTTGGACTTATGAGCCTGATTAAAAATGCAAGATGAATCATAAAATATAGTAGGCAAAATCTTTTAATTTGTCCAAGAAAATTGTGTCCAAAATGCTGAAAAAACCCCAACCCATAGCACTCCCCTGTACTTACCAATTTAACTGAAAACACAAATTATACTACATATATGCAAATGCTTATTACGTATTTCAGACACATTACTGTGTAGACTCATCACACATTGAGACCACAGTGATTTAAGAAGGCTCAAAACATTTCTGCTGCTTTGCCTAAGATAGAGAAATTAATGTAAACCGATGGCAAAAGTACTACTTGCGCAGCAACATTCACTTTTTTAAAAATTTAAGAATCTATTTTTTCTTCCTCTGAGGTCTGTGCTGTTAAAAATCAACAGACCAGTTCCACAATCTGATCAATTCTGAAGCCATTCATAAATGCTGAGCTATAAGCAAGTGCCACAGAAAAGTAACAAGCACCTATGCAGGGTGCAGGGAGGACTTTTAATGTCAACCTTAACTCCCAAAACAACAGGAAAAAGCTGCAAGATGTTGGTTAGTACTACAGCTCGGAGGAAGAACTGGTACTTAAGCTCACAAAATACTCACCAGTAAGACTGGTTTCATGTGGTCAGGCAGTACAGTGCTTTGTCAGTCCTAACCATTCAATTATTGACTTAATGAATAAATAGCAGTACAACCAAACCACAGATAGTTCTTCCTGACCACTGACAAAAAAGTTCATGTTTGGGCTTTATTGCTCATACAATCTTGCCTAAAAAGAACACCACTATCATTCATAGCCTGGCGGCACTATGAATGAAGCAAGAGAATCAAGAGAACAACATGGTTTAACAACAAAGTAAAAACTCCATTCTGACAAATTTAGCTCATCCTTTAGCGAAACAGAATAACAATTTGCAGCAAGACAGCTGAACGTGACAAGGCAACAATTAAGACAGCAGGCCACCCTTTGCCAAATGGAAAATGTAAACCCAGTACAGAACAATCATAAGCTGACAAAATAATTCTCCCAATAACACAGTGCAATTTATGAACAGATGTTTTACAGGAATAAACTAGAAATTTGTAGTAGTCTGTTTGTTTAAATAAGAATTATTATGAAGCTATGAACAAAGAGAGGGCTAAAAAATATGTTTCTGTCAGCCCTGGTAACTCTTCCATTAACTTTGGCCTAATACTAGAATTTGTTTTTGTATAAAGTGTACATAAAGGGTTTTAATTTTTATACACTCAAACAATGGAGTGCAAGATGTTGTATACATTAAGTTATATAAAAGCATACGCTTCAGCTGATGGTAAAATAATCATAATATCTTGAAAAAATAGTTAACAAAGTCTTCTTCATGAAATTCAAAGGGCATATTTTCAGCCACACTGTGAAAATGCATTCCTCTTGAACAAAAAGATCCCTAAATTTATCTACAAAAAGGTAGAGCTGGAGATACAGAAATTAGCAGATGCTTCATCATTTAAACACTCCCAATGTGCATATACCAGTTTTGTTCAGGAACATTTATTAATATCTTAGCAAATCTCTTAGTCATCTGCTGATAGATTTTTAAGGGCAATATAAAACTGTCCTTCAGCTGAATTCCACCAGGTCAATGAAAAACGCATCCAGACTACAGTTTAGATGCTTGATTCTAGCTGCACAACTAGCTTAAGTTTTGCTCGCCCTCAAATTCTTGCTTAAAGCAAAGTTAATAATTACAATGAATTGTATCTTACATGTAGCTAACAATAAAATGTAGTATGTTTAATTTTTAAGATAATACCACCCTCAACTTGAAAAAATGGAAACCAGAGGTATAACTGCAACTGTTCATACATGAAGAAATGTTCCATCACAGCTATTCAATAATTGAAATATGTGCCTGCCCAAATGCATTTCCCTAAACCATAGATCACAATTATATGCTGTACTTGGGTCTCTCTTGGACCTCTCTTCAAGGTAGGGGTCATGCTCCCTCTATATACAATACAGCATTAGGCTCCTTTTGGGACCTACTGGAAGCAAATGTGATGATGGGTTATTCCTAGGCACCCAGAATTGGTTCAGCTTTCACACACACACACACACACACACACACTGTGTTTGTAACAAAAGCAATTGAGATTAACCATTTTTAAACCAAAAGACATACAACCCATTGTCATCAAAGGAAGAAGTTTAAACCACCACAGTCATTTTCCTTAAGGAAACAGCAAAGGTGGATGGAGCATGGTCAGGAGGGCAAGAACAGGATTACCATCACAGAAAAAAAGGAAACATTTCTACCACTCACACCACTTCAAAAAAGAAGAAAACAAGGTAAAAATAAAGACTATGTTTCTGATTCATTAGCTACAAAAGCATCCTTTATGACAGAAAACAAGGAGACTCTGCTTTCTGCTGTTTCTCATGTCATCTTTGAAAACCGTCCAATTTGGTACAGGGACCTCCATATTGGTCTGAACTTGACGGGCTCAGGAGCCCTGTATACTAAACAAGCCCATCTGATGCACAGTGACACCCAGTGAAAGCCTCAGATTGCTGCTGACCCCTGTGAACATTGCTGAGAAACAGGATGTCCTCCTAACCTTTATTCAGTTTATCAACTGAGTTGCATCAAATGCTGAACTGTTCCTCAGAGGGTCATTTCTACCTTGCTCGTGGCTTTTCAATGCCGTAACAGCACAAGCAGGCCTGTAGGCTAAGTAGAAACCCTGACCAGGGATAGAACCCGACTTCACAACATATGTCTGAAATGTGAAGAGGGTAATGAAGCCACCAAATGCCAAGAAGTGTCAGGCCTTGGAGATCATCAAGGGTGAGATACCATTTCCAGCTGTGGAGGGATATGGATTTGCAGTCCTTGGAGAGCACAGTTAGCCAGCAAAACAAAGGTTCAGTTTAAAAGCACTGGCTTCTCCAAAGAAGCTGATGGGTCAATTTCCTGGTCAAGACTTCTGCAGGACCAAGATCTGTCCAAACAATTCTGGCCTTTATATAGGTACAGAAAACTGGTACACATTTAGATTACATTGAAGTCATCCATCGGTTTTGCTACAGCAAAGCATCAACAGCAACTAACTCTCCATTTCCAGATTTAAGTATAGGAACTACACAGGGAGAAAAAGCAATGACACTTGAAAGCATTTTACTTCATTTAATACCAGCGTGTTTAACACACAACCTAAAGCTTTGATTCTCAAACAATCCTTTGTAACTCTGAGCCTCACAATAAACACTTAACTGAAATGAACAAAAAAGTTGGCAATCAATAAAATGTTGTTGGGGTTTTTTTTGTAATAAATTAACAGTTTCCAGGGGAAAAGAAACAAAAAGTACCTAAGGTTTTTTTTTTTCTTAAATGCTATTAAACATCTTTGTGAATAGAGCTTTTCATTATACATTCAAAAAAAAAAAAAAAAAAAAGACAAATAAGAAACCCTCTTCACCACCAGGAGAGAGGCTACAGCACTTTGTGGGGGAAAGTGTTATTGTACAGTAGCTCACGCACACGTAATAATTCTGAAACGCGCTGACACGTCACGCGCTACACCAGGCAAGTGGCTTGGCTATTGCCACTTGCACTGAATCCTGGATTTGCTGAATGTAAACACATGTATCAGTGGTTCTATTCCTTGAGATCGCAGAAAGTTGATGTTGAGAGTCCCAACTGACTGGATTAATTTTGTCTGTGGCCAAGCATAACACTGCGTTTGAGCCTCACACTCTATCAAGGGAGAAATTCTAATTGGATCTAACAAAGGGCTCACTGCTTAAGCACACGTGTTAGAAAATAGTTTCCACATCACATAAACTGTACTACTAAGGAGAATTATAAAAGGACATATTTTCTGAGCTCTGAAATAACGACACATTATATTACAGACACTGCTTTCAAGTATACCACTTTCAGGAAAGTATCATGTAAGTTATGAATAATGCATTTACTCAGATAAGAGCAGATACAGTGAATCAAGGCTGGGTTCAGAAACTGTTATTGGCATTCATTTGTGCTACACTGCACTACAGGAAAGCATGGTGGAAGATGCTTCACAATGGAACTATCTGAATTTTAGTATTTCATTTTTAAAATCATGCACTAGGAAGGATAAAATTAAGAATATAGAAGGATGGTGGGAAAAAAGAAAATCTAAGGAGCTATGTGGGAGGGAAAGCAAACATTTAAACTGAAGGAATGGAAAAAATACACCTTGACCTGCTACTAAAGCCATCTTTTGTACCCCCCCTCCAGCTACTACTCCTCTGTGACAGGCATGTCAGTTTTCCTGACCTTATGTATGCAGTATCAGAATTACTAATTGAGAGTAGCATACTACCCACAATACCAATTCCATCAACCTTTCCTCACCAATCCATAACCCCTCTCTGCTTATCCACCTCTCCCATCTACTCTCCAAGTAGGTTAAGCCTATCTGGGCATCCCCATGCTAAACCATAACAACACAGCATGGGAGAATCACCCACAATCATTGCCCAAAGCATTCAATCTTATCACACTAGTCTGTAACATCTAATACTTGCTTTGTTAGGAGTACCAAGGAGGATTCAGAATTTATCAAGTATGAATTGACGCCATGATATCATGTAGCTGCACTGTAATAAGTCTTTTTCCTACAGTCACTTTAGTTATGCTCAGAAGTTGGGTACAGCAGAGAATCTGGGATTATGCACTTTTGCAAGACCCTACAGCTGAGAGTTGCAATGGGAAGCAAATGTATGGTGCAACAAGTCAGCTTCCTAAAGGTCTGAAATTTGTGAGAAAAAAATGGACTGTCAAGCTGCATGCAACTGATAATGAATTAACAGGAAGAAGAGCTTTTACATTAGACTTGCCACTGTAGATTTGTTCTCAGTACATCTAGACCAGGAGCTCCCCTTATCTCAACAAAAGGAAAGGCATCCCTGACCCCGCATCACACTCCTGGTTATGACAGGGGAGTACTGAATCTGATGGATGGATAGAGCGGAGGAAGAAGACTGTAAGAGCAAGACATGTTCTTCTGGGAAGCCTCACTACAGCCATCCCCCCGAGTTTAAGGGTGACTGCCACATCTCCTAACACTAACACCCTTCATGTGCCGCAGCCACTGAAATGTCAGTAACATAGACACACAGACCATTTAACCTTGGTGTGGAGGCAGGAAAGGCAAAAATGAAAACACATCACACCACAAATCTTCTGATTTGGCTCAAGACTAAGGACACCAGCCATTGAAAGTAGGTCAACTCTTTGTTTTACATTTTCTTGCCCTCACCTGCACTAGCCCATCAGCTGCCTGACTCACATTCCCTACCCGACTGATCAGGAAACACATACCGGTTTTGGCTGGGATAGAGTTAATTTCTTCAGAGTATCTTGTAAGGCACTGTGTTTTGGATTTGTGATGAAAACACTGTTGATAACACAGCAGCAATATTCTTCTCGTAAAGGTTGAATGTCTGCTTTGTTTCTCTGCGTGGAAGGTGTTTTGCGATGCTGAGGTCAGAGCCATGAAGACCTTCACTTTTATTTCCAACCTGAACATCATTCACAGCTGGTTCATATGCAATGTTTGACACTGCCCTTAGTATATATGCTGCTTTTTCCTCTCTGCTCATTGTCCTTTCCTGGCACTCTCTTGACAAGTTGGTAGACAGCAATCAAATGCCCTCTCAGCCTTTGTTGTGCTAAGGTCTCTGTGCTAGCACAGACCAGCAAAACTAGTTTGTCTTCACACGTGTTTTTACACATTATTTGTTTCTTGGCAGATGTAGCTGCAGCAAGGCACCAAGTGGGAAGATCTGTGTGACATTTTGGCACACGTTAACCCGGGCAGACAGCTTATCCCCATGCAGCCACTCACTCACTGCCTCCCAGCAGGGTAGGGGGGGGAGAACGGAAGGGCAACAGCAAGAAAACCCATGGTTTGAGATAAAGACAGTGTAGTAGGTAAAGCAAAAGCCATGCACCCAAGCAAAGTGAACCAAGGCATTCATTGCCCATTTGTCATGGGCAGGCAGGTGTTCATCCATCTCCTGGAGAGCAGGGCTCCATCACACCTAACGGGTACTTGGGAAGACGAACTGCTTTGAACATTCCCCCATCCTTCTTCCCTACTGCTTTTACTGCTGAGCACAGAGTCATATCCATAGCCACAGCTCAGCATCAGAAACCACCCTCCACACAGGAGAAACAGAAAGCAGACATTCAGGCATTAGGACAAGAAACCTGCTACTTTTGCAAAATGAATTATAAAATAGATGAAGAGGCAGAGAACTGGAAAGTGACCCAGTCAGTCTGCTGCCCAGAAAGACTGAAAAAGAAGCCCAGAGCATGGGGAGCTTCTGGTAAGTAGCTTCTGGTGGAGCAGTCAGCTCCTAATCAGGATTCCTCCAGAGAGGTAGAAGGAATTAATCTCAAAAGCCTATTTTGATGCTGTGGGCCCTCAACTCTAGTAGAAGGCATAGTTTAACATTTGCATCGAAAACCAGTCCTTTTCATTTAATGTTTCATTAGTATGTAGGAGTGGCACTCTTACAGATATCAAATAAGTATTGCATTAAAAAGGCACAATTTATCTCTCAGAAGTATTCATGTACAAGCCCTAGCATTCATAGCTCAAGGAAAAGGACCCTGAATTTACAAATATTCACAGAATCACAAGGTTGGAAAAGACCTTTAAGATCATCGAGTCCAACTGTTCCTGTCCTATGCTAAAACCATATCCTCTACCCTTTTTTTTAAACACAACCAGGGAAGGTGACTCAACCACCTCCCTGGGCAGCCTGTTCCAGGCCCTGACAACTCTTTCAGTGAAATTTTTTTTCCTTAACATCTAATCTGAACCTGCCCTGGCACAGCTTCATGCCATCCCCCCTTGTCCTATCACCTGTCACCTGGCTGAAGAGACCATCACCTACCTCTCTATAACCTCCCTTCAGGTGATTGTAGGCGGTGATAAGGTCTCCCCTCAGCCTCCTCTTCTCTAGGCTAAACAGCCCCAGCTCCCTCAGCCGCTCCTCATAGGATTTGCCCTCCAGCCCCTTCACCAGCCTGGTTGCCCTTCTCTGGATGCGCTCCAGGACCTCCATGTCCTTCTTATGTTGAGGAGCCCAGAACTGGACACAGTACTCGAGGTGTGGCCTCACCAATGCCAAGTATAGGGGCACAGTCACCTCCCCAGACCGACTGGCCACACTGTTTTTGATACAAGCCAGGATGCTGTTGGCTGCCTTGGCCACCCAGGCACACTGCTGACTCATATTAAGTCTGCAGTCAGCCAACACCCCCCGGTCCTTCACCACCTGACAGCTGTCTAGCCAGTCTTCCCCAAGCCTATATCACGGCACAGGGTTATGTCCCAGGTGCAGGACTCAGCACACTGGTCCAGTCTGTTCAGGTCTCTTTGAAAGCCTCCCTACCCTCAAGCAGATCAACATTTCCTACCAGCTTAGTGTCATCTGCAAACTTACTGAAGGAACATTCAATCCAGGTCATTGATAAAGATGTTGAACAGAACCGGACACAGAACTATGTCTTAAAACACCTTAATGTCATCACCATGTCTTAAAACATCTTAATGTTAGGATAGGACAAACTGAACTGTCTTCAAGAGGGTCCATTTTCCACCACTGACTACAGAGAATTAAGTAGTTAAGCGTGATGAAGCCCAGTTACCGATGCAGTGACACAGAAAAGAAAATCCAACGGACAGACCCCGACACAGTGTTTCCTGTCAGAGCAGGGCATTAAAAAACTTAATAAGAACGATAACAAACAAGGACTTGACTGGCAGTTACGGTGTGAGACTAAGTTCCTAGGGCAACTATTATACTTGGTAACCCACCTCTGAGTGAATTACAAACTCAAAACTTCAGAGGAGTACTAATTCCCAAATTCATGGGTGAACCACATTAACTAATAGCCATAAATCATAATAATGATTTTAAGAGCTCCTCTCTTCTGTAGCCCTTAAACAAGACTATTTCATTGTAATTCTATCCAAATAATCTTCATCAGCATACTCAAGCCACGCTGGAAGCTAGTGGAGCTGTGACTCACCCATGCCCTGGAGCCTATGGTTGCTATCACCTGGTTGCTCTGGTGCTAAGGGGGTCACAACACTGAGCATGCCAAGGACTCCCCAGCAACATCACACATGCAGTGGTAAGCCTTTCCTAACAGCCTCGCGAGTGGGAGTTGAATTATTTTGTCTAAGGGTTTTTTTGTTTTGCTTTTAAACACAATGTTCAAAGACCTTCCTGGGCTTTGCAAATAAGAGACAGAGGTGAAGGGGTGGTAAGACAAGGTTTTGGCTTGCCAAATGAAATTATGATCCTATTAAAAAGCAAGCAAGCAACTAATGAGAGCCCAATGACATAATACAAACATCTTAGTTTCCTGCAGTAGATTAAAGGCAGTTCATAAATGAACTCTGATAAATAGCAAAAAAAAGCCACACACACACAAAAAAAAAAAAAAAAAATCAAGATACACCTCTACCTCATGCACATTTAAAACCTAATCTTAAGCTTTTCCACTGCACTTTTTTTTTAAATTGACAAAAATCCTTTAGAAAGGATCATAGAGAAAAGTAACATAAATATCAGCGCAAGTTCTATAGAAATAAGTGAGCTGTGTTCAAGGCGACATGGAAGCACTCAAACCAGCACCAACATTTATCAAGTACTCTGCTCATTTCTCCCTTTGACACTCAAGCGTTATTTTTTCTATAAGTCAGGGTAAACTTTGAAGTTTCACACAAGATCTTGAAAGAAATACAGAGTCTAACCAGCTGCTAAGTATGATTCCCTAGCTAGTGATTTCCATGTATATTATATGGAAAGCATAAAACAGAATAGCTTGAGCGATGTAAAAAGCCAACAGTGAAACTCTTTGAAAATTTATACTAGGTAAAAGCATCTGTAGTCTCAACACTTGTACCCTGTAGCCCAGCACAATGATAGAAAACAGTGTCCAGCAAAACAGCTGGAGTCCACTGAAAGACAGCAAAGCCAGCATTTGAAATACAATTTGCTCTGCATAGGCTCAAGTTGTACAAGACACACTTTCACATCCACAATGAACCTCTTGTAGCAGCTAGTCCATTAGAGTATCCATTATTTTTTGAAGCCATAGAAAATCAGAGGCAAGGGAACTGGATAAAGAGGGTGTTATCAAGAAAAAGGTAAACCTGCAGGATACCTTCAGTATCTGAAATTACACGACAAAAGCGCTTTGCATTCATGGGATATGCTTGGCATACAGCTGTAACAAAAGGCTGCATCTTATCTCCTGTCTGCAGACCCTCCCAGAGAATTCAAACACCTGAAGTGTACTGCCCGTTTGGGCAGTACCTGCAGGCAGCCTGCACACTCATACCACCGCGTTGCTGAGCGAGCATCCCTCTCCACACCCATCCTGACCCATAGGAGGTTCTTCTGCCAAAATACCGCTTGCTTTCCAGAAGCGGTCAGTGAGATGGATACAGCACCTAGTGCTCAACTAAATGCAACATCTCTGTAAAATAGCGTAAAATTATGTCATCTGTGTCAAACTCAAAGCCATGCATTTAGCAGGTGCTAAGCTACACGCACAGAAAGGGACCACCTGAATCTGCTCCTCGCAAAACCACATTGCCAGTGGAAAAAACAGCTGAGACCCACAAGAAAGCAGATGAAATCTTGCACATGTGCAGTGAAATTCACTTAAAGTACCCAGCTGCAAGACCAACATGGAAATATAGAAGGGAGGTATATAAAGACACCACAATAAAAAAGGGTTGGAATAGGAGACTGCATTCAAGGCCAGTGCTTGATAAGGGCAGCAGAAAAATAACATCAAAATGAAAAAGATGGCTAAGGGAATTTCTCTGGTGCAAATATCTAACTTACTTCCTTGCTCTTCAGACTGTTTTTAAACACTCATCATGAGCCATCTCTGAAGTGGGAAAAGAAGAGAATTTAGTGAATGTTGCTCTTAAAGTCATGCATGAAAATTAATAGGATTAAGGTCCAAAAAACTACAAAACTGCTGTTAAACCAGTAAACATGGAAATTGCTTTAAAACCGATGAGTGGAAGTTGTGCTTTTACTAACTGTAATCCACAAACTGCTAGGGCTTTGCGGCTAAGGAAAGAGAAGTCAGCAGACTTCAACGCAGCCAAACTGAATTCAATGGAGAGGAGGTGAAAGTCCTCCTAAGGTGAGCTCCATCGGTATACAGCCTACACCATTAAGTACTGAAACACCATCAGGAAGACTGACAGCCACTGAGCGTCACCAGCCTAGCACCTGAAACTGCAGCAGCACAAAAAAAACCTGAGAATTTGGAGAATAAGAACAGGAAGATACTTAAGTGCTGGAGAAGTGAATTCGTAAGTGGAGATTAATAGCAGAGTACATACATGACTGAAAAAAATAGATGATATTAAGGTGTCAAAGCAATGTCTTTAAGCAATCAAAAGCACCTCAACATAAAAATAATTTGAGCATGCAAAACCAGCTAACGCTATTGGAAACAGAATTCTTTAAAATCACAAGGTTGTTCCCCACAATTACTCCTCATATTCTCAGGGCACACAAAGACAAAAAAGGAAGAGCTGAGCCTCCCAAACCCCAGTACTAGGTGACACTTCTTTGGAGTACTGGACTCCTCATTTCTCCACCTCCATCTCAGAAGTGGATTTAGGACATAACAGGAAAAACAAAAAGAAAAAGCAGGTAATTTTTGGAAAACAAAAGTGGGTATCTGTGGAATAATATACAGAAGGCTCCAGTCCACTTTTGGGAAAGTGTTAGAAGGCGAAAGGATGAACTACAACAATTTCTAGGTCACAAACTGGATGGGTATCTAGAATTCAGTTTTAAAATGGGAAGCTACACAGAGTACTTTCCCCATACCAATAGTAATTTTCACGTTCTAATGAAATTAAAAAGAAAACCAAACAAAAACCACTAAAAACTAAAACACACAAAACTTTTAACATTGCTGCTTCTATTGTGATTAATTTCCACAGCTGATAACAGAACTCATACTGGGAAAAGTTGATCAAGGGAAAATAAATGAGGCACATGACACCGCACCCTCTCAAAGTCTGTAAAAATAACCAAATGAGCCTGTGTAATTTCTGTATATTCTGACTTCTTGGTAAAGTGGAATAAGGCACTGGAAAATACACCATATGTACATAGCTGACAGTAGCAGAGTGAGGAATTTGATCATAGCCATCAAGATGAAGTTGGACCTCCTTCCCATCAGCAGTTTTGAAGATTTCTGAATAGCTAGGGATGCTTGTTTCCCATAAGTTTAAAGTGGTTCATCTGTCATCATTCAAGTTCCTCAGTGTATTTTTTGGATAAAAACATATTTTATAAGTCTGTTAAGAAACAACGACCTTACAGTTTGTGATGTCATTTGCCTCTTTTGGCAGGGTCATTTTGAACTGAACAAAATCATCTGTTGCTTTCATTTCAGCCCTTGCATATCGATTGCCATTCTTTCCTCATGAGCATAATGTCTGCAACCTCATCACAGCACATACCCTTTCTTCCTACTGCTAAACACAGCAGCAACCTTCTAACTGATCACTACAGGGTCAGGTTTAAGGATCAGACCTTAAATCTGAACCAACAAGTTTAGCTGAAGAGCAACCAAACTACTAGTTCTGTTACATTTACAATGTGAAAATCCTATTTCCTGAACAATTATCAGATGGACACCCTAAGAAAAAAAAATACTGCAACTTTAAAGATAAGGTAGACACTAACATGGAAACCATCTCCTGGATCTTTTATACATAGATATTAGCATTCCTGATGGAATGGTACTGCTCAAAGAACAAAGAAACTTCGCATGGATGCAGTTCACAGCCTTCGCAAATGCCAGCCCATCAGTAAAATGTTGTAGCCACAGAAACTGCATTCATTTCGGAAAAAAAATAGAAAAAAAAAAAAAAAAAAAATCAGTAAAAAGAGCTCAGAGACGCAACCGTGGATTCAGTGGATTCAGCCCAAGCAGGTGGGTTGGAGCTCTATGATCCTTGGGGTCCCTTCCAACTCATACCATTCTATGATTCTATTACTTTCAAAAGCAGATCAAAAGCAAGTGTGGGTGCCTCAAAAACTTGATTAGAACAGGAAAATGACTGAGATAAAGCATGACTGTTCTCTATGCCACGGGGGATTGACTCTGTTTCAAACTACCTGAGGACAAATAAATGAGGCTCTGTACACACCTCAAAGAAGCAGAATGGGGTTTTTGAATATACTTTTTTGACCTCAACTAGCAGGTACAAGCAAATGCCATAGCGAGCTCTACCATGCCAAGAGAGACAAGAGACTCCAGCTAACTCCTACTGTACAAAGCCTGGTTTTAAGCATGCATTGCATGAAACCATAAAGCACAGTTTTGGAGGTATTCCTCCCAATGATAATCTGTTAAGTCAGAACCAGCAAGGACAACCGATACTAGTGGAAGCTTCACCACCAAGGTTACCTACACAATCTGGTCTCATCCTCACAACAAACTGGTAACAAGACTGTTGTGGGCTCTAGTCTCTTCCTTGTGCACAAGCTGCCGTGTGCATTGGTTGTCTCCTTGGTCTAGATGCTGACACACCCAAGAATCTGGAAAATAAAGCAGGGTGGACCCATCGCTCTGGAAAGATGCTCAGATGCAACACCAATGCCAAGAGGTTTCTTCACTTCTGAAAACAGTAGCAGTAAGACATCAGTGCATGCATAGATTCAAGTGCACAGAACAAAGCAAACCAAAAAACTACAAAAACACACGTGTACAAGATCATTTCAACAAGGGTGCGTGGAAGAAGAATATCCTGTTGTTTGATACAGACTCCTGGCGTCTTTTGTGCACCTTACAGTACATCCAGCATGTGTTCGCTGACGAACAGGACTATTATTTGTATACGGTACATTTAAGCAAGAATTCAAGTTATATTTATCATTGTGTCAAGAACCTTTCTTGATTAAAGAACATGCTATAAACAGCTGCTATAAACATTTATAATCTGATTTGAGAGAATTATCATTAAATGCCATGATTACCATAAATGAGTGAATGCTCAATGACAGTTTTCATACTACACAAAGGAATCTCCTCTAAACAACAAAAGCAGCTGAAAGTTTTGACACTGGCTTATTTGACAACAAGCACAGCAGTTGGCCGTTTTCCTTCAGGAAGGATCATGGTCCAGAGAGAAGAAACTGGGGGGGCACAAAAGAGGTTAATGGCTGAAAGAACTTAAACAGTGCAGGAAGAAGTAGTCGCCTAAATGGAAAAAAAAATTTCCATTTTTTACAAAAATAGTACAACAGCCTACATCAACTCATCATTTCATTCATTAAATAGCTTGTTTATTTTATTTTTTTCACTAGTGAAGTGGAGTTCTCATTTGCAACATCTTTTATAAGTTATTCTATTTATACTTAAACTAAAGGTTTTTAAGTATTTTGCAAGTTGGTTTTTTTTTATTATTATTTCTTTCAATGTACATAATGTAATTTCAGTCTTGGAGTGCTAATGTAACAAAGCACAGTAAAATATTTAACCCAGATACATAAATATTTAAAAAAAAAAATCTTACTTGAAAATACATTTTGCCTTTAAGAGTTTGATGGATGAAACATCACAAAGAAGTTATTGTACTTAAGTGTGAACACCTCTGTTTTAAAAATGCACAGCCTACACTGTAGTACACAACTGCTCTTAGCAAATTACATGCACTCAGAGCAATAAAAACCATAGACTTCATCCTGTCAGTGGTGTTTCATTTTCCTGACATTACAGAAGTCAGATAACTAGAGAAGGAACACCCTTTAAAGGACATTAACACCAGTTTCAACTGCAAAACCAGCCACTTACCTCGTTACACATCTAAATCTTGGCCATCATAGATTAACAAGATGTAAAGGGTTCTCAAGAGCATAAACTGGATCCTCGTTTTGCATTTGAACAAATATTTAGAAGTTCTTCTCTTTCTACAGTCAACCTGTTTCCCTGCTTTAAATAAGTGAAGGGGGAGGTGGCCAGAACTGCACTAATTGTCCAGCCGTACATTCTGTCAGAGCGATACTTTTATCCACCTCTGTGGACAATAAAGAAAATAAAAGGAGGGCAAAGACATCCTAAGTTCACAGTCACAAACTCAGTCACTTTGAAACTGGCTCACAGAATTTAAGATTACATGTAAAGGGTTCGACTGCATCAGCATGCTGAGAAAGTCTCCGACATCATCCTGGCCTTGCCGTGCAATAGGCCATCTGCAGGAAAACGCTGTGCCCATAGCCAAAAGCTGTGTGTGGGCTGAAGGGCTGGGGGAGAGGTGGGGGTGGGGGAAATATGCAGCAAATCCCTAAGATTAATGACTTCACACATGCATCCCTCATGCTGCGGCGCAGTGCTGTTTCCCCACATCCCTCCCAAAAACCACACAGCCCTGCCACCACCGCCACCATCATACAGTTTCCTTCCTCATTCAGTGAAGATTAGCGTGTAGATCTGTCCATGCTGTACGGTGGCAGTGCCTCACGGTGGGATAAAAATCACCCCAATCACCCTCCTTAGATAGAGGCATCTTCAAGAATCTGACACTTCACCTTACATATCTTCAGGAAAATACCTTACATATCTTCAGGAAAACATGGGAGGAACGATGAGATGCAGAAAAGGTTGTTCTGTGCAGGAATTTTCCCCCAACACTTGACATTCATTTATTATTCATTCCCCACCACCTCTCCTTATTTGATTTCATGGCTTACAGACTGTGGAAGCATTTTGACTTGTAGTTTAAAGCTCCTAGCAACTATTCTGTGATAATTTGTGGTCTGCACAAAAAGAAAAGCCACTGCTTAGTCCAATCTTGCATCTAGAGAAGACAGGTAAGTGGATCATCAGTTTTCAGAAAGAGAAAGATCACTTCTAATTCAGCATGTGTTTTCTCTGAAGATACATCATCATCAAGGTAGTTCCTAAACCCTACAAATCTGAATTAAAACTCGCAGTACACAAGCAAAACAAGAAAGGTAATTGTTTCATTTTCGAAGGCTGTGAATATTCATATTGCTCAAAGAAGTTAACAAGCACCAGAGATGCACGTGCATGCCTTGAAATCGAGCCAACAAACCGGTGATGATTGGCCAGTGGTCATCCAAAAGGACTGAGTTTGCAACTGCTCCTGGGGACAGCAGTACCATTTAGAGGCCAGACTATGGTTTTTTTCCACTGTACCAATATGCCAACTTCAGCATGATTTTAATATTTCAGCCCATACTAGTTTAGTTAAATAACTTATGCAGATAAAAATACATCCATGCTGTTGATTACATGATGTCTACGTTATAGCTGTGCCATCTGCCCTTTAAAGTGCAGACTAAAAGAAAGGGTCAACACCAGAGCCTGGAATGAAAACAGGAATTGCTGTGGACATCCTTCAAGGATTTTATTATAATCCTTTCCCATGATTGCTACGATCTCTAACCATTAATAGAACATGCAGACAGCTGCTGTCTTAAGTAACCTGTCCCTCTTGTCCTCAGCAAATGTGAGAAGCAGAGTGGTAGAAGTCCTGACCTTCCTCTGGGAAAACTTTCCTGCGCTTTCTCTCCCTGGGCTTAGGCTGGCAGCACTCTCCAGACAACTCGCGGGATTTGTTTCAGGATACTGAAGCTACAGTTGCTCACCCCAACCCAACCCAGATCTGAGCGGGGATGGCCTACAAATCTACTTGTAACACGTTAAGCTCTGCACCTTAGACCATTACAATCAGTTATCCTGTCCTCAAGACCTACAACCCAGTGTGGTAACTTTGCAGGAGCTCTGTTGCTACCACCGCATTTGGATCTTCTCTGGTCTACCTCATGGGTACTTGCCTTCTGCTACTTTAAATTAAACAAACGTGCGTCTTTAGGATATTAGTTGTGCACACACCCACCAAAAAAAAAGCAACAAACCCAAACCCTTCTCCATCTCTAGCCTCTAACATCTGTCAGGTACCTTTTGACAGTATTGCTTGTTCTGGAGCCACAAGGACAAGAAATTAATTTCCGAGAAAAATAGCATATTCAACTATTCATCTCTGCGCTAGCCAATGAAGCCAAGCCACGCTTCTCAGGAGGATGGCCTCGCTTTGCCTGAGGACAGCAAGTGAGGTTCTCTCACATCACAGCTGCAGAAAAGACAGAAAAACCACAAAGGTGTCTTTGCACTGATGCAGGCAAGGCACTTTCCCACCACCTGCTGAGAATCCCATCTTCCAGCAATAAGGATATCAAGCAGAGCTAGGCACAGCTCCTCAAATGCTCCAGCAATTCCCAAAGCGAGTGCCTGTTAGATCCTTCGCTTTATGGCAAAGCACTTCTAAAAGCTTAACGCAGCTTTCAAATCAGTAATTTATCCTTAACAGTACCACTTTTTACCAATCAGACTATTTACAGTTTACTTTTCACTTTGAGCCAAGTCCAGTATTTCAATATGACTGACAAACACTTCAAAAGGCTTTTCCATGCATGAGACAAATCCTGCCTGTATGCAAAAGCCTTCGGAACTTCCAAAAATATTTAGCATCAACTGCTAAACCTGTAAGAATATATCCATTTACAAAATGTACAGTCAACAGTTTTAGGGTTGGGTTTTTTTCAATTTGCAGTAAGAGAAAAGAAATGCCAAGAATGGTTTATACAAACAGCTGAAATGCTACCAAGGAAAGAAATTATATTGGGATTAATAATTTCAAATATATGTGCAGCATTTGATACCAGAAGGGCAGTATAAAAATAGATCAAACCCTTTTGACGGGCTCCCATTTCTTCACACCATTCCAAATCATGTTACCTAAACTGGCAAGGTGAATCAGAAAATTTTTTAGTTCTGCACAAAATTGAAATCTACTCTTTTGCAGAAAGCCAGCAAAATATTTATGCAGAAGTTAAGCTCAAAGTTAAGTAAATCCAATGGTAATGTGCACACACACTAAACAAAAACTTCAAGATTCGAGCCTCAAAAGGATAAAGTTTACAACCAAAAGGATGAGGAACTCTTCTTTGTGTTGCTTTGGTTTTATTTTTAAAATTAAACCAAAGCACTAATTCTCAAATAACCAATAACTTCTACAAAACTTTAAAAACAGCAAGTCTTAAGAAAATCCCACTAGTTCAAAACACAGCATGTCATTCAGATCACACGTCAGTTCTTGTCTAGAGAGCGAATTTCACTCAAAATTCTACAGCTCAGAGAAGCTCAAATACTCCCTGTCAAATAATTTCCGAGTGAAAAACATTTAAAAGGTTATCTTTATTTCCTTTAATTTTTAATTGTTGATTTGTTTGTTTTAATTTTTAATAGTTGATTTCTGTGGGTCCTCAATCAGCAGCATCCCTATTACACTGAACAGCCGCAATCCTCATGGTAAACCATTGGGGTTGGGGGGGGAGGTGCAGAAGGGGGAAGGTTCCGACTTGCTCATGAGAAACAGACAAGCCTAAACTGTTGTGATACATGGTTATCAGAGAAAACTTAACTAGCTTCAGGTTAAAACTGTACTCATCCTCCTCTTCAAACGTGCAGTTATGTACCTGCCTGCTGCTACAATAGCTGTCAGGAACAAAATCCTGTTTCTTCCATAAAATACAAATACACATCTACATGATGCCACTGCTGCTCAAATACCACTGGCAAGCATAACTTTCATGCCCTCTGTAGATTAACACCTAGATAAAACCCCAGAGTTCGGCATCTATTTGCAATTAAAGGCAAAATTCTAGAGGAAAACTGTTTTGCTCTTTAACTATAGCAAAGCGATTATATCTGTGCCCAGGCAAACTTGAGAAAGGAGATTGGTATCTGTGGGGAGAACATTTCCCATCATAAGCAGCTCACTTCACACGACAGAGATGGGTGTCCCATGAAAACCACCAAGTAGTTTGAAGGCAGAAATCACACTGGCAATCTTACGGCAAAGCACTTCTTATAATCTCCCAAACAGAAATGATACAGAAATTAAACCCTAAACACAGCACAGATTCAAAGTTTCACATTCATAATAGTTGCAAGGTGCTGAACATGAATACCATGAGTACCTGCCTAGGAACACTTGTGAACTATGGAAAAAAAGATACGTTAATGTTTTTTAACAATGGAAGCGCACAAAGCAGTCTTCCAATAACTTAAGTCTCACTCAGCAACTCAATAGCAGCATCTTTGACTTGATCTCATTCTTGACCCAGGGTCTCAAAGCACTTGGATAAGGGGTACTTTTATCTGGTGTCTGCACCCCACTGGACATAAACTGAGGTACAGAGATGTTCAGGACCAATCCTGTGGCATCTCCTTGAAGCAATAGGACCCTACAAGACCTGCCTATGAATAAAGAAGTCTATGATGCTTGCACACACTTAATTGTATTTCTGCAGGCTACAAAAGTCTTGCTGTATTCATTTTAACAAACTCTACCGGATAGTTATGCCTGAAGAGAAATTCCCGATTAGGAAAAAAAAAAAAACGACCAAAAAAAAGTTCATCTAACTTCAGTAGCAAATGCAAATAGCTAATTAACCTTATCTTCATTACACTGTCCTGGCTTTCCAACATATCTGGCACAGATGCAAGAATTTGTTTGCTGTGTCCAAATCTTCTCACACATGTACAGAGCCTGCAATCAACAGGCTGCAAAGCAAAGATTTAGCCTGTATGTATAGCTATGCTCTCTGTGCTGCATTCTGTATGCACACTCATGGCTGTCGCTTCATCGTTGCTTCTAATGGGGGAGAAACTGCCACATATATGAAAAAAATTGCATTTAACTATCTGGTTACAAATAAAGTGGAATCTGTGTGCTTAGGAGAGATAAAAACAAACTAGCCAAACCCCACTCAAATACACATTATCAATCCAAGGTAAATAAATGTATTATTTCACTCACTGTGGGGTTTTTCCTCCAAAATAAACACAGGTCCAAAATACGTTTCAACATTTCACCATTTCATAGACTCTTTTAAACACAACTATTATTCCTTGGCCAAAATTGGTAAGAATAAAGGAAAGCCAGTTGGACAAAAGGTCAGATTATACTAAAACTGAAATATTTATCAGAACAGCTATTTCTGCCAAGGAAGATAATCACAAAGGTAAAGTCTTATTTGATCCTTATTTGACCTTCATGTTTTTAATTGAGGGGGTGGGGGGGAGAATTAACCTCGAGCTAATTACAGTCTTGATTCTACAAAGCTGCAAGTGTGTAATTTTATTCACATGAGTATTCCTCAGCAAAGTTATGCACAAGCAAATAAGTTTGTACCTTCAGGGAATGAGTCTTGAATAACTTAACCTTTTAAAAACTTTGCTTTTAAGTGTCTGCTATATAAATATTTCCTATATACAATCCATTCTGTATTTTAGACTTTACATGTGAAATTTTTCAGAACACCACACAATAATTGCTTTTGTTTCAGAAAATCACCATCACTTATGTTTGTGTTAGGAAATAAGTGGTAGCTTTAAAGAACGAACATTTTAAAAATGTACCTTTATTCATCATGGTCTCCAAAACTGCAGTCTTTGGCTTAACAATGTCAAAGCATAGAGGTTTGTAGCAACGTATTTTGATTTAGCACTGAATTAATTTTCAACAGATAACAAATCAGTTTCAAGGGAAGAAATTTGAAGAGCTGCATACACACCAAACATTTCTCTGGAACACGCAAAGGGAGAACACCAATGCTCACTGGCCCTCTTCCCTGCACCCACACTGCTACCCCAGTCCTTTCTCTTCGATACACTCAGCGGTTTGTGCCTGTTTCCTCAAATTCCGCGGACCTGTAACCGCAGTCCTGCAAACCACCGCAGATGACTCCAAATGCCAATTATATAGGCCTCAAAATTGTAACCATGACTTCCATGCAAGCACCCTCCCAACCGGCCGCTGCACCCCCAGATGAGGACTTGCTTTACGTCCAGACACAAACAGAAAATAACTCTTTCAGCCTCCTTTCCCAAGGGAAATGTTTAGACTTGCTTATCTGTGGATAAGCGCGTCTGACAGACCCTCTCTAATAAGTTTTGAGACTATTGGCCAATTATAACCAAATCTGACATCGGTTTGGAGACCTAAAAGATATTCTCTCTGACAAGTGGCGGAACAGCAGGCAGCTGGGCTCAGAATACAGCCCCCATTAGCGACCCTGTGAAGAAAAAAGGCTCGAGCAGGGACTTAGCACTCAGCTAGAGGGGACTCCAGCCTCGAGAGGCAAGGGATAGGAGAGCAATCCCGCTGTACACCCGGAGGCAGGCAGGTACGTGCACCGCTGTGTGCGCGCATTGTCCGTGCAACCACACACACCTGGGTGCGCGCACACACAGTGCGGCACGAACCGATCATAAAGAATAATTGATCACATAGGAGTTCCTTTACAACTTGATGAGGTGTTGACATTTTAAGCAGAGAAAAGTAAACTCGGTAATGTAATGCATGAAAAACCTGGCGTAATGCAATCAAATGCTACTTCATAAAGTATTTTAGTTACCTCAAAATCATTTTCTCAGTACCAAAAAAAGTCTAGACCCATGGAAGCTGTTGTAGGTGAAACATTCTTCCTTTCACACCCATTTAAAGAACAAGGGTGTTGATGTAAAGCATAATAGACTTACAGATATCATTAGAATGTTACAATTTGTATGTAGACTTTTTGCAAACCTTATCATATAACCCTTGTTATGCTTCTGCTACCTCAACCAGATATAAAAAAGCAAAAGAAAAGTGCTTATCTGAAGCAAGACCAGTCTGAAACACGCACTAGTATGCAGAAAACAGTTTGGCATATGCAAACTTTAGACCAAACTGCAGTGTTTTCTAATCAGTTTCCTCCAAACTTTGCCTATCAGTGGAGACTATTTAAAAATAGGAACTCTCCTCTTCTGAAAAAGGATTAAAAAAAATTCAAGTGGTAATAAGTCCAAGATATATTTTATTGTTTTACAGGGTACCACCAATAGGTCAAATTAATTTCTTTCTGAACAACATTTATGGTAATAACAGCATAACAATTGAGATAATTTTGGCATGTACAAGCCAAATACTGATACACCAATAAATTCTCTCCGACTTCTTGTAGAGTAATGACAACGGAGAGGATCATGTTGTTTTATATCCATTCTTTCCTTGCAATTGCCCTACAGTCAGTAGAAAATACCTGTCACAAGTTTGAGAGACTTTTCTGGTTTATCCCATGCTCTATCTGAACTCTGTAAACTACTTTGCAGTGGCTGTTGTTAGCAGCAGTGCTTAGGCTGGACCCAGAGACACCCCTTCATTCCCACCCCCACTTCCAGCACACTGCATCAGGTATTGCGCTCACAAAACAAAACAAAGCAGTCCCTTCCCCACAGGATTTACAGTCTAGGTAAGCACTCAGTGGTTGAGAAACAGAGCAGTCCATGAACATTCATAAAAAAAGTTAATCTCGTTTCTTGGGGAGTAGTAGTAAGACATCATTTCCCACCTGAGCATCAGGCTTCCTCTCATTGTTTTCTTGCACCTGGCAACTGATATTATGTCTTATGTATTGAAGCTCTTGTTTTCTAGGAAACAATACACAGAGAAGAACGACAGAAACAGGCAAGAAAGACTAGACGCTGGGAACAGCCTTTGTAGATCTGTCATTGTACATCATCACCAACAAAAGCTCTTTTAAAAAAAAACAGTTTCAAGACCTGAGGGCTCGATTCTGCAAAGCATCCAGTGCTCTGGCCTTGCTGCAGCAATGACCCCAGCACACACACCACTTTAACTACCGAAGTGCACCAATTAAAACGGACTCGCTCATATCCTTAAAATTACTCGAGTGCAAACTTGAAGCCAGAGCATTCTGACCCACAGAGCACAGACACACAGACAGGTACAGACACAACTACCCCAAAGGTCTGACGTCCTTTTGTCCTGATTGCACAAACGCCAATCAAGAACAGCTCAGTTGAAGCCAAGAAGGGTAGTAAGTGCCAAGAAGACAGTAAAGGCCCTTCAGTTGTATTTACTGTGAGGGATTCCTTATTTTGAAATAACTGCCAAACTTCTTAATGAACTGCTTCAGGTTTTTGGTTGCTTTTAAAAAACTCTGAAAGAAATCCGCTCCCTGCACATGCAGCCTTTGCCAGGAAAAGAAAACAGGAGTAAGTGGTGCCGTAAGCTTCTTGCTAGTGGTCAGACAGAGGCAATTTTGTCCTCTGTAGGCAATCACATGGTAGCCACTCTGTCAAATTAATGATGTGCACTGCCTCCATGAGTTATTCCCAGACACTGTAGCTTTTAACATCCTAATTTTAACACGTCTGTCACTCAGAATGATCCATTCTCAGAAAATAACCAAGGCTGTACTCATTTCCCTTCTCTTAATGTAAACTTTACACGAAGCAGAAGAGAGCTTCTAAGACTGAAAATGAGATGACAGAAGAAACACTCAAAGTTTATAAAAGCATGAAGGGGATGGAGAGGAATAGGGATCAATTCTGTGCTGTCTCTATGCAAGACATAGATGCTACCAAACATCAAAGGTTCAAATGAAGGGGCGTGGTGTTTGACACCGTGTAAAATCAATGCTATGAAATTCCTTGCCACAGCACATTGCAGAATCTGAAAGTTTACTAAGGGTCAAGGGGCAATCAGAGCAGTTCATGAAAGGGAAAAAAATTAGTGAGGACTGTAAAGACACCACCTCTCCTTCAGGACTCATCCAGGCTGCAAATGATTGCATGCTGAGACCGCCTTCTGAGGAATTATCCTTACACGCCTGCCCTAATTTTACCCCACCCCAGGCACCACTTTTTGCACTGAGTCCCAGGATGCTAGGCAGAACTCTGGCTTTATCCACAAAAGCCTCAAACAGCGACACTTTCTGTAACTGACACTCATCGCGTTCTTAAATCAAGTACCCACACGCTATCGTTCTAAACAGCGTCACCAAAAACAAATCAGGCGCTATGATCTGACTGGTGAATCTGAGCTCATCTCAGTCCAACTCAAGCGACAAAGCCCAGCTAACAGTACTGTAGCACGGCACTGCGAGGCATTACCGCTTCCCACAGGCTCAGAGTCTTCCATCACCTTCAGTTACAAAACAATTCGCGCTCCGACAGACTGGCAGTTTGATTTCAAAGTGCATTTTGATAGTACCAAAAATAAATCGCCAACTTCTGGCACGCAAGTAACGAGACCGGTATCAGCGCGCGGCGTGCGACTGAAGGGAGAAGGACCAACAGCTTCCTACCAGCCTCTAACGCGCTCCGCTCGCGCTGCCATGAGTTAGGAAGAGACTAAAGCAAACACTCGACGAGTTAGGCGCAGCCTAAAGCAAACGCTCGACGCCGCGCGTGGGACGCGGTGGGAAGCCAGCTCACCGCGGGGCTCGCCGAGCGCCCCGGCGGGGATGAGCCAGCCCCAGGTTTGGACTGGAAGGCGCTCGCGAGCTTTCGGGGCGCCCCCCACGCTCAGGCTGGGGCACGAAGCCGCGGCCACCCGAGACTGCCCCGAGACACGCCCACGGCGCGGGGTACTCGAGGGCCGCTGCCACTGGCCGGGCACGGCAGCTCCCGGGACCCCCGGCCGCGCAGGTGCCCTCCGGCCGCGCCGTCCCGTCCCGCCGCAGCATACCCGCTCCCCAACTGGCCCCGGCGCCCTTACCGGCTGCGGAGGCTGGCGGGCTCTGCCGCGCTGCCCTCCCAGGGCTGCCTCTCCAGCCGCGCTCGCACACGCTCCCTTCCCTTCCCGCCCGGCTCGCAGACGCTGCACTTGGGTTTGGGGTGGCTGGGTTGGTGTATTTCTTTTTTTCCTCTCCCTCTCCAGCTCCCACTAGTGATTGCACACTCGTCCAGCCAGCGCAGGATCAGCCGCCGCTTCCTCCCGCCCCCCCGCGGGCAGCCGGCGCGGAGCTGCCGCCTCCCCGTCCTCGCCGCCACCTGAAGCGACCCTCGCTCACCCGCAGGGGCCGGGGCTGAGCGGGACGGATACCCACACCCATTAATCACCCGGCAAGTAACCGACCGCCGCGTCCTCCCACACGCCCAAGTCCCCCTGCGCTTGGCTGGCGAGACGGGGGAGATTTAGGAGAAGCAAGGCAATTTACTGCCGGGATTAAATTAACAGCCGAGATAAAACGGACAGTGTGGGAATGGCAAATTGAAAAATGAATCACCGATACGTTGCATAGCATTTACAGCGTCAGCAATAATTTATTAGAACGTGTAGGCTGCACTGCGGCCCCAGCGCAGATAGTCCTGCTGTAAATTGGACCACATCTCACAAGTGGCCCGGTACCGTCCCAGGCTGCCCTACAGAAAGCTCAACCCAGGGCTTCCAACCTCGGTATTACTTTTTACTGCTTCCCTCTTTTCTATGACTGATTAAAGAAAACGAAGGATCAGCAGTTCAGGTTCTCGTATTAGAAGTCTGTGATCACAATGTAGTCCACTATAACACATTAAAATTTGTGACTTCTGAGAACAAGGTGAATTTAAAATGGGAATAATTGGGGTACAGCTACATCAACATCAGCGTGCATCTGGAGCGTACTTTGAAGCACTTTGGAGCTGCTTCAGTGCACAAGCAGTAAGTCAGAAAATGCATCCCAGGAGCACACCTAACAAACTTCAGGGCCAACAACAGGCATCCCATGTACGATCCTGCGCAGCCGATTTGGCCCGAGCGCCAGGGTCCTCAGCATCAGCTGTTTCAGACGGCAAATCTACCAAGCCACACTCAGTGCTGGTACAGACACACATTACCCTAGCTCATAATTTCAATTTCTCGCATTCCAGAGGAGTTAATATTCTCACTTTCTGAGAGGACTGATATATTACTGTTACATTCACATATACAGAAGTTTATGCCACTTTGACTAGGAACATTTAAACTGCAGAGTATTGAGTCAGTATGCTTGGGCAGCTCCATGGAACGGAGAGCAAACTGCATGAAACGGAGAGCTGCTTCCACTGCGCCCTTCTCTGCCCTGAGGCTCAACCCTATACTCTCTCCCACACTGTAGGCATAGGGTTTTTACTTTAGTGTTGACTGAGGTACATACAGAGGCAGAAGTGGAGAAAGACATTACTAGCCAAGACAAATTTGGAAGTGCTGAAAAAATGAGGGGACAGCTTGTTCCAGCAAGAGTTCTAGACTACTATTTTGTGTAATCCATGTATGCAGGTTGTCCTTGTGCATTTTGTGCTCCAGGCTTTTGTAGCCTGTATCCTAGCCACAGATCATAACAACACAGGTATATTGCCTATTGTGAGCTTAATGTTTCACTCTCAATAGAGATACTTCACTTTTTAATTGGTTTTCTGCTTCTGTTTGCCTTCTACAGACAAACAAGAGAAGACAGACAAATAGAAGTACTGTCTCTTCTAGAAAAGAGCTGAGAAACTACCCCATGCTGCACTGGCAAAAGAACCTAGAGAACAGAGAACTCAAAGAGGGGGAAAACCCGCCCTCAGGAAGCAATAAAGAGAGGGATGAAAGGGAAGAGAAGACATAAAAATAAATAGAAAAGGAACAAAAGGAAGGTATAACAGAATTTAGAAGTGCCTTAAAGTGAAACAGTTGGCAACAAGAAAAGAGGCATTACAGACACCTTTGCTTCACAGTGCATGGTCACCTTTGACACACAAAAATAATTAAATATCTATCAAGTATGTAAGAATCAAGGATTTATGCTATAGTGCACATCATGCACTGTATAACGCCAGCATCCAGCCTCAGAGGGGCAAAGTGTTTACCAATTTCCTTGAAAACATACAACAAATCTTCAAAAATGCATACCCTTCTGAGATGCAATGAATCAACAGCCACAGAAGTTATACAGTCCTGGACCAAGCTCTAACAAAAGCGTAACAGTTTCACTTTTCTCTCTGCAACCTACAGCTAATCTCTTCTAACTGGATCACCTCAGCCACCATTCTTAAACTCCTAATTATATCAGACCCGATTATAACAACACTTAAATGAAAAAGCTCAAAATACTGAGCTCCCAGATATAATACTGAAAAGGAGATGTAGTATTTTCGAACAAGACACTGAGATTGTTGGGTAATTGTCTAAATCTTCTATCATTGCTAAAGTAAACAAATGAAACCACAAAAATGTTCAAGCCTCCTGGCTAAGTTTTCAGCGTGCTTTCACCTTCCTGACCTCGAAGTGTTGAGCACTGCACTTCTCTGCAATTCCTTCGGATACTACGTGTTGTCAGTGGAGAGGAATCCCCCCCCTAAACACATGCAAATAAACCATCCGATGGAAAAACAAATATAGTGTGATCTCTTCACCTTTCGCCTATGTTTAGAAAAGACAACACAATCCTTTATTCGAGAAGCAACACTCGATCTCTTTCCAAAACAGTAGTATTCTCTTCCTGTCTAGCGAAGAGCTCCGTGGCTCTGTGCTTTGTGCGTTGCTTTTCCCTGGTAAACAACTTCACCAAGTCTGTTTGTCATTCAGTGGCCCGATGTATTTCACAAAGGAAAAAACACACACACACGCAAACAATTTGTTCCTATTTTCCTAACTGCCGAACAGCCATTACAATTCTCCTACCATACCAAGGCTGCAGGTTTCAGTAAAGCAGCAAAGAAATGGTGGTGTCATGCCAGATGAAATAGAGTTTGATCTTTACTGTGCAGGCAGGATGATACAGTATCTCATGGCTTTCTTACAGTTCCATAACACGATTACATCTCATCTTTAAAACTCAATATCAAACTTCATTTGTCTTTGTTTACTCACGGATTATGGCTGGTGATTCTCTGCCATCAGTTTGCTGAAGTATAGTGGCTGTAGTGCAGTGCTGTGACTTTCAAATCAGCCCTTAAATTGTGGTAAACAGATTACCAAAAAGCCCCATCAGCCAGCTAGAAAATGACGTAGGAAGTGGGTAACTGCAACACACCCTTTGTCAAAAATGCTTTTGTTTATCAGGTACACTGACCATCTATCCAACCTCTGCTGCAATATGATTTAAAAGACAAAACACCAAATAAGTAAAATGCACTGTAATGGACAAGAGTTGATCCAAATGTTATCTGCAGACTCGAGTTGTGCTTGCCTATATACATACGTCCATATATATATGCGCTTGAGTATTACAACGGGAGCAAAACACTGACAGCCCATCTCGATAAAAAGAAAGGAACAGGAAGAAAGGGTACATGCTTCCCATGTGAAATGATAATTGTGAGAGGGACAGAGAATTGGAAAGAACATAAAAGGCACTATATTTGAACAAAATTATTTAAGACAGCCGTTCCCAAACTGAGATCCAGGGACTAACTCCCTCCTGGGGAGAACAGCTGGCTGCCTGCCTCAGCATCTCTCACCAGCAAGAGAAGCCAACAGTCAGCCATAACATCCTCCACAAGTTTCAATGCGCTGGATTCTTCCCCTTATGAATTTCTGGCACTCACAATCCTTATTGATTTAAATGGGCCTTGAAAGCCATCAGAACCGAACACTAGACATCTTTACAAAATAAGAAAGTTCACAGTCCAGAAGACTTTAGAGGAAACTTAAAAGAATAAAAACAAATTACTATCTCTAGGACACTAACAGCAGGGAAGAATGCCCTCTAATTAAAAATAAATCTGTTCCCTGTAATGTTTGTAACTTCACTTAAACTTCTCAGTCTTCAACTGCAGACAACATATCCTGGATTTAGGGTACACTGCAAAGCATGGCTGTACACCTTGCCGATAGTAGCATCGCAGAAGTCCAGTGAACGGACTCACACAAAGAGATCTTCACTTGCCTAAGGGTTCCACAGGCTAGGACTTCAGGCTCCACTTTTTTGTGAATTTTGTTATTGTTTTTCCAACCTTCAGCACTATTTTATAGCTTCTGCCCTCTGAACTGCTAACTATTTTTATAATATGGATTAATCCCTTTTCCAGTTTAAAGAAACAGCTGAGATAGCAAACTTTAACAATTTCATATTCTGAACTCTAATTCGTTTAACGTAATGTTATTTGTTCAGGAGGGCTGGTCCTTTAGTCAAGTTTCAGTATAATTCCAACATAATCCCTGATTTTTTTCCCCCCTTTTACATCTCAACTTCTCTCAAAGATTTTTAAGTGTTTTGATCTACTAAACACTTACTGTGTGCCTTGTGTTGTGCTGCAGTATTTTCTTTGATCGCTTCTTTGAAACTTAATCCAACAGGTGTTATTTTAATTAGAAGCAAGACTGTCATCATTCTTTTATAATATTAATTTCATTTCACTACTATGGAGTATACTTTATGCATTTTCTTCCTCTTGCAACTCCTTCATTTAGGACTCGCATAATGGGTATGACTTTGATATTTACTGTTTCTTACTTCTATGTAGGGTGCATATATAGAATTATGCTTGTTATACAGTAATGTTATGTGATACTAGCAGAATTTCCCTTTGGATTTTAACCCTTGGAAAGGGACAGGGGGTTTCTGGAGAGCACAAACTGTCCAACTTAATGCAATAACAACAGCAGTTCTCCCTACATGCAGCTTCTTGTCACAGGGGATGAAATTTGACCTTTTGCAGAATGGCAGCAAAAGATCTAGGTATTCCTTCAGGCAAAGATAGGGGCTTGACCTTGAAGCAGACATAGAAGATTCTTGGAACAAAACCACATAAACTGTTTTATCCAGCAAGTTATAGAACTACCCCATGGAAAGGAGACCCTGGTTGCAGCCTGATGAAGTCAGCACAGCCTGCATAGAAAAAGGAACTTTTCTTTATCGAGATCTTCCTTTGGACATGTTTTGCTTTTTCCAAGTGTGTCAGGCTTGTTCTGGAAAATGGGAATAAGAAACTGGCTGACTTCTTAGCCAGCGACCCACCCACCCATCACAGAGATCTCCCTTGCTGAGAGTCTGTTTCATTCTCCTGGTGGAAAGGAACAGGGTCTCGCTTTGTTTCAAATTAGGTGCCCTTTTATTTGTGGGTACCCATTTCACCAACCACAGACCCAACCATACAATCCATTTCTCCTATGCCCAAAGTAGAACATGTAAAAATACAGAAGGCATTCATTATCTCATACAAGGATCCTTTTCATTTGCTCACTGTTGTATGGTGTGGAAAGCAAAGAGAAATAAGCCATGGAAAACAAAGCAAGCTGACATGTAGAACATTGCATGTCAGGGATAAAACACCACTAAGAGCCAGGGAATTGTCATCACACTGGAGTTACATCAAACTATAACCATCTCCAGTACTATTTCACTAGCTCTCCCCATACACATCACTGTTGCATGGTGATCTGTCAATCAAACAACTCTAAAAATAACAGCCAAATACCCTTGCAGTTATGGCACTCCTTCCTCCCTTGATGCGCTAGATTTCAAGATCTGCCATGTCACATAATCCATTGGACTGCTTCTCTCTTTTGCAATGCAGAGATTATTTCTAAAGGTTTTGTATCCTGGCTTTCACCTGATGAGGCTCTAAGGAGTCAGCCTTTTGATGAGTTAACGACAGAGCACTGTGTCAGGTGAAGCCCAATGGATACAGCATCCAGAAAATAAGAAAGTTTCTTTGTCTGGAGTTGGTTTGTAAGAAAATAGACATTTCTTGGCAAGAAAACATTTAAACCAGCAGATACCTCCAGGAATCACCCACAACATCCCCTCCCCAAGCCCACCTTTGCCATGCCTTCACTACTCAGGTATAAGTATTTCATCACTGTGTATTCCCCCTACGCACACTGCCTACGGAACTAGCTGTGTCTTGATACTTTGGAAAGCTAGTCACTGGGGCCAAATCCTGCTATTGTGGTTTCTCTTCTAAAATAAAGAGAAATATCATAATAAAAGAATTCAAATCTTCATAATGTTATTAGGAGGAAAGAGAAAACTTTAAAACCAATTTTCAGTCATAAAAAACAGTAACCAAACAACCCAGAGGTAAATACTATTAAAGCAGCAAACAAAGAAGAAAAAACCCCACCACATACATGCAATTTCCAATATCCGATTACAGCAAGAGATACAAACAAAGCAAGAAATCACTGGAGAAAGGACCCTTTATTCTCTGACTGAAGTCCTCTACCAGGGGTTAGAGAGCCTGCCTGCTCTTGCCCGGCCCAGTCAATCCAGCTACTCTGTAGACAATAGAATGATTTCAAGAGGAACCAGGAAAAACTTCCCTGTCCTATATCAAGCTTCATATGAAAGAGATCTGGAATTTCCCACTAGCACCTTTTATCCTAGCCACACTCCTAGAACAAATTGTAGCTCAGATGCAGAGATCCCCATGTCATTATGTCGTTTATAAAGGCTACTGGAGATGGGACCTCGACAGGCTGGAAAGCTGGGCAGTAAGAAACCAAATGAGGTTCAACAAAAGCAAGTGTAGAGTCTTGCACCAGGGAAGGAATAACCATTTGAATCAGTACAGGCTGAGGGATGCCCTGCTGGAGAGGAGCTCTGTGGAGAAGGACCTGGGGGTCCTGGTTGATGACAGGTTGGCCATGAGCCAGCAGTGTGCCCTGGTGGCTAAGAGGGCCAGTGGGATCCTGGGATGCATCAGGAAGAGTGTGGCCAGCAGGTCGAAGGAGGTGATCCTCCCCCTCTACTCTGCCCTGGTCAGGCCCACCTGGAGTATTGTGTCCAGTTCTGGGCTCCCTGGTATAAGAGACGGGGATCTCCTGGAGAGAGTCCAGAGAAGGGCTACGAAGATGATTAAGGGCCTGGAGCATCTCCCGTATGAGGAAAGGCTGAGTGAGCTGGGACTGTACAGCCTAGAGAAAAAAGACTGAGAGGGGATCTTATTAATGTTTATAAATATCTTAAGTATGGGATGCAGGGGGAATTGGCCAACCCCTTTTCAGTGGCCTGTGGAGACAGGACAAGGGGCAATGGCTGTAAACTGGAGCACAGGAAGTTCCGCACCAACATGCAGAAGAACTTTTTCACAGTGAGGGTGACAGAGCACTGGAACAGGCTGCCCAGGGAGGTTGTGGAGTCTCCTTCTCTGGAGATATTCAAGACCTGTCTGGACGCCTCCCTGTGCAATATGAGCTAGGGAGCCTACTTTGGCAGGGGGGTTGGACCCAATGATCTCTTGAGGTCCCTTCCAACCCCTATGATTCTGTGATCCCAGATGTATTTCTAGGGCATTGCCTCAGTTTAGGTGTGTTATTGACAGACATAAGCAGGGAAACTGAGATAGCATTTACCAAAAGCCATGCAAAAAAGCTTCTGCAAATCCAGAACCAGAGAGTAATTAGCTACCACAAGCTATAGTATAACTTTTGTTGCAGAAAGGAATTGGGAGAAGAACAAGTGAAATTATTCAAACTCTGTGAGAAGCAAGATGACACTATCCGGAAACTGGATTACAGTTATTTTCCTGCTGTGTTCTAAAACCCAGACCAAAAAAAAAGCAGGGGATTTTTTTAAAATTCCCAGTGTAGTGCTTAGCTATAAAGCCACTCATAATAGATGGTTCTTACTTCAAAATAAGAACATGATGAAACTGAAAATGGTCTTCTAATACTGCCAAGACGTCAGGAGTAAAACTCCCCCAGAGCCCTAAATACATCTTAGATAAAAGTTGCAGATCAGCATACACTTGCTGCACGTAAGCGTTGGCAGTCCCTATTAATAAATGCTTGCACTAATCTGTTTTTCAGCAGATCAGCAGGGCACAGGCATCTCTCAAACCATGTATGGATGACACAGCTGATTGTATCATTGCATTATCAGAGTGCTGCACTGGAAGCCAAGCAGGGCAAGAGCAGAGGATCTGCCACTCTGGGAACTATTTTTTCATCAACAAATCATTTCCTTGCATGCTGGTAGGTCTATTTGCCTTCATCCTCTGCTCTCCTTCATTCTGACCAACCTATTTCACCTTCAGCAGCTTTTTCCAGGCCTTAAAGACCATATAAGTGGGTAGGACAAGTCACTTCAGGGAAACATCTTTCTTTCCCCAGTGGCATCACCTCGATGTGAAGTTTATTCTGGTTTCTTTAGGCAGATGAAAAGGCTTCATTATCTACTTCGATAACCACACAGAAGCTGCCTGTAAGCATTTAAGCAGTATCCGGCAGAGAGAACGCCTGCTAGTGAAATACAGCCATTCCAGCATTACAGTTCTAGAAACCCCCTTTAAACCTTTTCCTATTTCTGTTATCGTGTTAATAATAAAAAGCAGCAGCACACGAGGCACAGTCCCTTTTACCACCATCCATCGCAAAGATAAAGTATGTGAGATTGCTGTATTTTATTTCCAGTTCTCAAGGTGAAAAAGCAATTACACCGTAGAGCACTGGCTCCTACCAGTTCTGCAAAGTGTTTTACAGTACAGAAACGCAGCTTACAAATCCCTTCCCGCTCAGCCCCTTTTGGCCCACAGGCTTTTGTGCTGAGTGGCCCTAGTATGGTTTTGGTAATGGATAGGAAGAGTCCAGGGCAGTGCCTGAGCCCCATGGAAACTGTGCCCAGAGGATTCAAGTGGAAAGGAAGCAGGGTGAAGGGCTGGCATGAGTAGCCCTCAGTGGGCATATTTATACCGCGTGCAGAAAGCCCTGATCACAAGAAATAAGGCTCAGAGGATGCAAATATTGAAAGCAAGAAAAGATTGCCCTGATGAGTGAGTTGTGTGCTTCAATGCTTCCCACAGGCTTTCATTTTACTGCTAGAAACAGAGACACTTGCGGGAGAGAAAAGTATGACTTAGGAAGGTGCACTGGAGAATTTATTTTTTTTTTCTTCTACCCTGCAACCACAGGATCCAGTTTTCTTTTATACAAAACCCCCACACTTTTTTTTCCACAGATCTTTCTAGGAAGAAGTTTTATATCTGTTTATTCACAATTAACCCTTCAGACTTTTAGATAACGCAGACCTGTGGCTGTAAATGCAGAGGTAGCACATCTAATACAGATTCAATTTATTTTTTGAACGAGAGGGAGAAAACCCAAACCATTATTGGGAAGAAAAAAACCCCATAACCAAAACAGTCATTGGAGTGGAAGTTGAATAACTCTCCTACTATTAAAGCACCAGCATTCCCCCCATACTTATGAACTATCATGACACAGCAACACTACTACTCCTTTGTGGTTCTTTCCAAAGGTAGCAGTGCATTACAGAAAAAGCATTTTAACATACGGTCTTATTTATCCAAAATACATTTTAATTCAGTTATTTTTCCTCTCCAGACCAGAGAAAACTAGAAGCATTTTGCAACTTGACATTATTTTTGTGAGCAGTGTTAGAGAAAGAAAAAATAAACAAATACGTTTATATACTAACCATAAGATTTAAAGTGTTCGTTATTGTGTCTGGATGCAGCCAGCAGTGGGTAAATGCTGAACCCCTATAACCCTTTGATTGCAGCCCTTTACATTCCTTCTGGGTGAGGTGCTATGCCATTGGAGTAGCCGGCTTTTTTTCCACTCTCTTTGCAATTGTTATTTTCCAAACACAAGTTTTCATTGAGCATTTGACTTCAGACATATTATTTAACCAAGTGTTTATCAAACACCTGGAAAAATCACTCTGCTTTAAAAATTTTATGATGGAAAAGCAATTACCCTTTAAGCTGTGTTTCAAGTCACTTCCCAAGAATCCTTTGGAATCAAACCTCAGCTTTCTCTCCTGCTTAACACCCAATGTCACCCAGCAAGCATGTAAACTATTGCCAGTTCTATTCTTTTAAGATCTAGTAACAAAATACAGGCAATGAGGGGTTTTTTTATGCAATCCATGGCTATTAGTAACTGAAATCCCTAAATACACCAGGATGGGGGTAGTTTCAAATATTTCCATTGCTTACCAGTGCTTAAATTTGTACAGCTATTAGAGCCAAATATATCTTAAGCTTTTTCCATACAACAAAAGCAAAGAGCAAATACAAATCAAAGGCCTTGAGATTCCAGATGAAAGAAAATACAAATTAAGAAGGCTACATAAGAAAAAAAACCAAAACCAAACACATCATCAACAACATGTGTCAAGGGGATTAAAAAAAGGCAAGAAGCAAATCAATGAGCAAAAGGCAATCCAACAAAACACGTCTAACAGTCTGACTACAGAAATATCCCCAGCTGTTAGGATTTTGAAGGTGCATTAAGCAGTACGGAAAAATGAAAGAGTTACACAGCAGACTGCACAAGGAAGATGCTCTGGTCAGGGGAACATATTTACTCAAGGAAGTGACATGCAAAGGCTCCACTTCTGTAACACAAAACACTGCGGTATTTTGGAGCAGGTGCCAAAGTTCAGTTTGACAAAACAACAGGAGCAGGCAGTCAAATCCCATTCCAGATTCATACCCTGACTTCCCAGTTTACATTTTCAAAAGTTTTGAGGTCTGGCTAGTTTGTACCAAGTCATTATGCTATCACATTCCTGAGGAGAAGCCACATTAATCAGCATTTTCCCACTCAGCTGATCTCAACAGTCAAAAGCCTAGTTGCTCTGTGGCCAAGGCTGGAGATGGTAAGTTCCCCAGATAGCTCTTCCCTCCATCCCTTCCACCCTGAATTAACAAATACAGAGAAGTACAAACAGAAGCAAAGAGACTACACTTTAGAACTACTTCCTAAAATTTTCTCATACACCAACACATGAAACAAACACAGCTTTTATATAAATTCATTAGCATAAAATTGTCCACGTTACCCACGGAAATCCCAGGTGAAGGATCAGTAGGCTGGGTCACATCCACACTCACTGTGTGGAGAAACAGTCCCCCTAGAGCACAAAGTACTTCTAGTTTCTCTTCAAATACAGTCTCGTCCTTGCCCTACCCACAATGACGGGTGCTGAGTAGGCATCAGGAACACCACAAGGGGCTGCTCAGTGCAGGAAGGAGCAGGGACCAGCACCAGCTATACCCTTACCCACCAGGAGCATGTCCCCCAACAGTACCTGAACACGAGTGGCAGAGCCACACCCTTCAATGTGCCCAAAAAATGTGTCCAGACAGGAGACGGGGCTGGCAAAAGGTGTTCTCAGAAGGAAGGAAGAGGTGCTCAGGCAGGAATTAAAATGAAGCCCCTGGTTACCTCGGTAGGGTGTGTGAGTGGAGGTCCCAGGTGGGGCCCCTCTGGGCAATTAAGGCTCATTAGCACGCTCAGGCTTACACAGAGAGCAGTCAGATTGGCAACAGGTGGGAAGCTCTTCAGATACCTGCAAGGCTGAAGCTCATTCCCCAATTTATTATTTTGCACACAAAAACTGCTTACCATAAATGCAAACCACAAAAACTGAGATCCTCTCACGGTACAAGGCACAAGCTATCTTCCTTAATTTGCTCTGGCTGGGGAAAGCTGAGGATATTTAAGTCCACAGGCAGCTTCTCCAACTAGGACTGGAGTGTAAACAAGTTGATAAAAGACTCTGTTGACTTCCTCTCTTTTTCTTTTCAAGAAAGTGTATTCAGTTACAGCTCCTGAAAGTCCCTGACTGTAAAAGCAACAGATACTTTGTACTGGAGCAGCGAAAGGAACGGACTGTGCTGGGTAGACTGGCATAAATATACTTGGGTGTCTCACAAAGGGCACAATACAAGTTTCAAATACTACCAAGTGGTAAATCATAGCAGGTGCAAAACTCGTGGAGAGTTTCTGTGGTTTATCAAATCTCTGCAGGGAATGAAAAATAAAATGAAACTAAAAGCTGTGACTTGGTCAAGGTCAAATATTTTGGAATGCATTTTACCACTGTTTAGGATTCTAATTCCTTGTTAAATCATGAGAAAACAATGAGATTACCCTCAGGATCAGTTGGCTAAGCGAAAGACTGTCACTTATTGCCAGTTAGCACATATATAAAGGCACCTAAGCATGAAACATTACTGTTTGTTATAATGGATACTACTGTCTTCAAATTCCCTAATGAAATTTGGGTTTTTTTGCAGACATGAGCCTCATCAGAGTTATACTGATCCCTTGAAAGACAAAGCTATTCCATAAATATACACTCCATTTACCAATGCTGCATCATTTACCAGAAAAAAAAAGTGCTGCTGAGGACTACTAACGTGGACTTTCATTCCACAGTTCCCAGTAGTGACAATGTAATGCTTTAGATTCTTCAGACCAGATGCTTACAATTTATAAGGTGTTATTATTGTTCCCTGGATTAAAATAAACTTTTTTACAAATTCTAACGATGTTTCTTCTCTGCTATGGCAATGTCCAGGCAAGCTATCCCAAAGCATCTCTCACACTCCCCACAGTGAGACAGCAGCAGCATGAGCTCAATGCATGCTGTCCAGCTCAATGAAGTTTAAAAATCTGGCTAAAACAAGGAACAGATTGTTGTTGTTTACCCTGCTGCATTTACCCAGCTAGTAAATGATGTTATTTTAAATAAAGGTACTTTCTGAGCCAGAGTTGGTCTGTATGGAAAGCTTGCATGTCAGAGGAGGCCACAGACAAGTCACATGCTCTTAAATATATCTTGCTCATCTCCCTGGTGAAAGGTAACATATGGATGCATCCACAGCTTACTTCCATCCCTCTTCATAAGAGACACTTTGGAATACAAAAACTCCTCAAGTAGCAGAGTGGGACATGCAGTGTGACCAGATGCCATGAACGAGAGGACAATAAATCCTAATAAACAGCAAGTTCCCATCCCTTATGATTCCAATGGCCACAGGTGGGAAGCAAGAGAGGCACAAAAACAGGTAGCAGCCATTTGGTCACGTAAATCATTGTCTACGTTCCATTTACCTCTCTGAGTGAAACCCCCATGCAGAGCAGGTTTGGAGCAGAACCACTGTTACAGAAATCCACCTACAATCAGAACAGTGAAGAAACACTCACAGAAAAGCTCCTCTAGGTAACTTAGTTATATAATGGCAGAAGTTTTCAGAGCGTCCTGTTCAATCATTATATACATGGGCATTGCGGAAACATCTAGATTAGATAGATTTTAAACTCTCAAATGATACACTGCTTTGGGAATCAAGAAAAGGGTGTCAGCTGTCTGCTGGGCACATACATTAAGAAGCAATGTACCAGCCAGGATATAAACTTGGGGGTGACTGTAGGGACAAAGAGAAGTTCCACGTTCCAGCAGCTGAAAGAGAAGTGGCTGGGCTGTGAGAAGAAAGCAAGGCTATACTGTGAAATAATGAGGAGAGTGTTCGACATGTAGAGACTAAAATTCTTTCTTGCCAGGAAGTCCATACAAAATCATCTCACATAGACATCTTCCTCCATATGCACAAGGTGCTCTTCTCCATGCAATGTGTGATGTTGCATTGTTGGAGTCTGAGTATCACACAATCTCGCATGTTTTATAAGGAGTATCATGCAAAAAAAGAGCTGGGAATAGTACAGACCTTCCAAAATGCTCCCATTTAGGGGAGGCTCCCTCATGCTGGATTAAGTTTTAGGCTATTTTGGAAAGCTCTCAGTCTTCACTGAAGACTGTGAATTTTAATACAAATTACTTAAAGAAAAATAACCCCACAACATTCACATTCCCCTCAAAAAGCCAGGGGGGGTGCATAAAACCCACACAACCTGGACTAAGAAAGGGGCTTGAGCTTTTCTGATGGAAGGAAAAGAGATCTTCAGCACAGAAGATGGAGACTGTCATTACAGCCATAGGATTAGACCAGCATCATCTGCTGTCTTCCTATCTGATGGGGCCTTTCATGCTCATAAATGTAAAGCTTGGGTTTTTTTCCAGTAGAAAGTATGTACATGGGCACATCCACCTCTGTGAGCTCTCAAACACGCACTGCCTTGCTCTCTATGCAGCGTATTCCCAGCATATTAAGATGCTTCACTTCTGAAGCCTTCCAGGATGTGCTGTCTTCACTGGTTAGGATTTGTACATTTCAGCAAATGATGTGTCACCTCATCAGTGAACTCTGCCATGCTAGAGTGTGCTTATGGGATTTAGAAAATTTAAATCTTCCGAGTAAAATTTTGCTTGTCCCAAAGCATCAGTTACTTTTATTGCATGGGATAATTCTTGCAGCCCTTAAGAACAATTTTTTTCTGAAATCTTAAAACAAAAGCACTGAAGTAATCCTGAAAATTATTAAGTATTAATCCATTCCAAATATTTCCCATAATCACTTTTCAGCCACAGACCACATATTTGTTCATCTGTGCCCAAGACAGCTGACAGGGCAGCTCGCCTGTTTCCCTCAGCCCAGGAAACACTGTCCACCACACCCAGGGTTTCTTGCAGGTCAAAGCCTTTTCTTTCAATTATAAACCTTGGGCAGAATGACAAACAAAACAATTCTTCGCTTAGTTTGGGCTACCACCCTGCCTCTGAAGCTCCTTCCTTTCAGTTCCTCTGCTCCAAGGACTATTGCAGAACACTGCCCAAAACTTTGCTGGGGGGAACAAAAACTTTAAAAAAAAAAAAAAGTTTTAATACTTGGCTTGCATGGAAGCCTTTGGATTTCTCTCTCATCATCACTACCAGCACCTGCTACTAGAACTGTCCACAAAAGTACAAAACATCAGAAAATCTTTCTGATTCTTTTCTGAAGCCACATCACTGAACCTTCTGGCTATATAAAATAAAAATGTCCAGTTAGGGAAATCAACCTAAATGAATGCTTGGCATAAGTTAAAGGTGACATCTTCAGGGAAGGCCAGCAGCTTTGTCTTTCCAGTCAGGCAAAATAGATGCTGTGGCCAGCTCTAGCAGTGGCTGCTGCAAAGTTTGACCAAAGCACTGTGCCTCCATTTCCCCTCCCACCCATGTTCTCTATTCAAGGTATAAATTAATTGAGTAAGGGTCTCTCTGCATGCATTAGCACAAGACCCGGACAGAAAGAGCTCTGGTCTTTCACATAGAAACATGCTAACAATAAGTATATTGCAGGAATCTTACTTTGAGTTCGTTATCGTTTGGAAATTAATCTTAATATAACCTCTGCATCAGATATATTGCTCTTATTTTCTTTGTATCTGTTAAAAATGAACCTCAAACCATCATTGCTGTACTAACTCTGTAAGATACCGAGTCATTACAAACGCTCCCTTCCCACAAACTACTGCAATATTTTAGGCATATACAATAATTTTTCATACAGTAAAAGTTGATTTTTCTTGGACTGCAAGACAGTACAGTACCATGATTTTCAGCTTGTGGCTCACAAATGACAAATACGCAGTGGCTGAATGGAATTTTTATATTTAAAGGAAGTTAACATTCTGAATTAGATTTTTATGAACCACGAATACGAGCATTGACAAAAGGAACCTTCATAGCTCTGTGCTTTCCCTGACTTTGCTCCTTTTTACCAACACTGCTTGCGACAGCTTATTCATTCCCTGAGATTGTTTATTCATTGTAAAAAGAGCACACCCAGCCCGGTGGAGCAATGCATGCAGAGAAGTAGTTTTTACTTCTAGAGGACCACAAAGGGATAACACAAAAAGTAATCTCATATGCCTAGATCTGAAACACACATAATGTCGGAAAAGATCCTCATTGTGAGTGGAAAAAACAGTGGTCGTTTGTGACTGGTTCAACAAAGTTAATAATACTGACAAATTCTGACCTAGACCAGACAGTATTTTTGAAACAGGTCTTTGATAAGAACATCGGCTGTATCTGGCAAATGAAAAATCTGGGGCTGCTAATATGCCTGACTGTTTCATGAAGCAAAGGCCTTCACATAAAGAAAGATACTCTAAAAATATCTGGCCACGTGGTGACTAACTTCATAACTTCCTTCTGTACTGCTATGGCGTATAGTTTACAAAGTCACTGGTGTCCTTACAGTTTGACAACTGCTGAGGCAAGGAGTTTAGCTGAGCAAAGTACAGAGCCATTGGCCTCAGAAGAACAAAACCCTCCTTGATTTCAAATCAGCCAGATGATAAGACTAGAAGCACTAAGTGAAGAATGTCAGCCCAGTATGCCTGAACTGACAAGCTAGTACTCTCACCAGAAAATAAGAAGTGCTATGCTGAAGCCTGAGTTGCTGATTGTACATCATCTCCTGTGCCAGACCTGTCCCTTTATATAAAAGACCTTGGTTTTTGGTTTGCTTATAGTCATATGTGTGAGGAGCCCTGCAAAATCTTCCATCAAGTCAGCAGCATGGCAGGAAGCAGAAAGACTAATTTGTCAGATTTGGAAATTAAGTGGGGATTGTGTCAGGGGACCTCAGCACATGCTGATAAGGTCTTGTGCTGCTATCCAGCCTTTAGTTGTTGAATTCCCTGTTTCATCTTCCACAGTGGAAGTATATGGAGGAAACTCTGTCTCAAGAGAAGCAGAAAGTATTCACACAGCCCCTTGTAAATGACTACAAGGTAGATTCATTATCTGAATCAAAGGCTTTACACTATTATACTTTGGCTAAAACAAAACCCCCTCAGAATGTTTGGGCAACAGCAACCACGTGTTCCTACCCTTAAGCGAGGAGACTTACTCTATGCCAGGAGTTCCCCTCGGCGTGTGCTGAAACTGGTGCACGTTGCACCTTGTTGTCCTTTGCATATGGTAAAGAACACAAGCCCAGGCTATGGAATTGTTGTGGCATACTGCTTTTTCTGCTCTACTTGAAGACTCCAAAACTGTCACCTGGAAATGAGATAGAAAAAAACCCCAATCTATTAATGAGTAATTTTAGCATGTGGCCTTTGAAACAATTCAAAGCACCCTTGCAACATGCCTTCTGGCTCAAGGTAAGAAGTGACACTACCCTAGCACAAAATTCAATATCCAAATATCTCCTCTTGCTTTTCCATTTGTGATGAACTAGCTGGCTGAGGCTTATATAATTTATAATATTCATTCCCCAACTTGTCCCTCCTATCTGACAAGCCAGGTTTGTTCCACTTGCTCCTGACACTCTTGATAATTGGAGTTATCTGAAATAAAACCTCAAAGCACCCCTAGTAACCAGATTGGGAATAACCAGTTAAGACCTAAAAAACCCTCTGTTAGTTGTTACATACATATCCAACCATCTAACATGATACATACTAGTATCATATTTAGACCCCTTAATACTGGATTTCCATCACAAAAGTTATGACCAATGCATCGGGTTCTTTTATACAGTGACCACTATTAATAAATTTAATTACTTCATCTAATAGCCAAAGAAGCCTTGTCTTCTAAGTGGTTTCGTTGTCATCATCGGGTTGTTAACTTTTTAGCTGTGAAAGAAATTCAAAAGCACTGTTCACTTATGGAGGATTTCATTTCACATCTGCGGAATGTGAAGAATTTCTGAAGGTGGAACAGTATTAAGCACAGATGTTCTTCCATTTATTATCCTCAAGACAATTCATATAATATATTAGTCAGGGTTGGAAAACTTATTGCCAAGGGTTGATGTAGAAGACAAACCTGCAAATAATTTAGTGAAGATTGGCTACAGGACTGTCTATAACTTCTGCTTGAAGAACTGTTGATAAACATTGGTGTACAAAGCTAAGGGTTAATTTATGCCTGCCTCTGCAAAATGTGGTGGCGGACTAAGAAGAAAGACCCTTTCTTCTCACCATGATTACACCTACATGGCATAAGGATCTCTATCCCAGCTAGATAACTAGGGACACAGTGAAGGACTTTGGTTTGTAAAGCCCCATGGGGCAATGAGCCCTGTATGAAATACCTCACCACGGAGCAAGACAGTTTGGGTTGTCAGAGCTGAGACCCAACAAAGGGAGCAAGCTCAGAGGACAGAATCCTTTATTTCAAAGGTAGTCACCTTAAGTAGGACTCCTCTCATTCAACAATGAGAGACGGACTTGAAAGGGAAGGAAGAAGGTCTAGGCCCACCTACACACATTGAAGGACTTGTCCAGTTACTGTGAAATAGACAAATGACCTAGGACAATGAGATGAGAACCCAAGACTCTTCACATGTTAAAGCTCTGCTCTACAATCTAAAAAGTCACACAACTCATCTGGGGCAACAAATCTGGAACTATTATTTTTATTTTGCTGAGACACAGATTAGACAAAAACAAAACATGAAGACGTATAGGATGGGCTCTGGGATAGGTCTCAGAGGTAGGACATTCTGACCTCAGATTCCCTTCAGTACAGGAAGAAACAAAGCATTTTCTCACTTACCGAATAATCTATGATGCTATAATAGAAATTAAGGCCTTTCACTCTTCGTCCAGCTGTTTTAAAAGGCAGCGAATGGCAGCTATGACTTCATTTTGTGAGGAATATCAGGCATTTCCTGAGAATCCATACAACTTGGTTAAACTACTACTGGGGCTTTTTATTGTTAGGGGTTTTTAGGAAATCACCATTTATAAGAGCAGGTACCACCAGTGATGACAAAACCTGCCAGCTCCACTCAGACTTGTATAACCCTTTGAAGTGCCTTGCACAGACAACTGTTATGCTCTCTTTGGGGACCTTCATGCTACAAGATCAACTGTTCCTGAGAGCATCAGGGGAGAAATGCACTGTTTAAAATCTTGTGGTGTCTCACTTTCATACTAACACATGGGTTGCTCAGTCTTGTAAAGATTAGGGTGAAACGTTCACAGGCACCTGGAGAACTTAACATCAAGTAGAAAAGCTCCTAGAGAGATCAGGTACCTCCAGAGTCTAGCAGCATCTCACCCAGCTTTTTCAGAGCACTTTTGAGTGGAGGTTCCTAAGCTGTTTAATGTCCTTTGCCACTGCACTGCTTGCTGGTAGCAGTAGCATACAGCTGTCTTTTGTAGATTATTATTAAAAAAAAAAATGGAAAAAACATCATGGCAGTTTTCTCAGAAGTTCTTTCCAAGTTTCTGAAGTGCACAGCAGTTGGCACCTCCCCTGAGCATTACCACCTGTATCTTCTTTCTCATTATGCCAACTGTGGGAACGAAAGCCTAGGCTACAGCTGCAAAGCCCCTCAAATGAAAGGACCTCATCCATTAGCTTGGATCAGTGGTCGACCTTGGTAGATTAGGCACAAGAGGAGCTGTAACATACTTTAGAGGTACGTCAGCCAGACAGTCTGCTCACGGCACAGCAGATTGTAAATGGAGAAGGCAGACTAATACTGACAATTGTTATGACTATCCTTAAGGAGCACAGTCCTGAGTTGTGCTTAGGCAGGAAAGGATTACCATGACAATGTGGTTGTGCCAGGAAAAATGCTTTCCCTGTCATTCTTAAGGTGTGGAAGACCAGTTCTGTAAAACACCCCTTCAGAGTCTATTACATCTGGTTTTATCAAATTCATGATGCCTTTGTTGCCATCACTCTGGTCCTATAGTGGTGGCTATCAAGTCATAAATGCATGGCTGCAGCAAGGAATTCTGTATCTTGGGAGATGCATCTGCAACTCATTCTTAGGCAGTCATTTGATGCCACTAGATTATATAATAATATAAATTTGCCAAGAATGAACAAGAATCCTATAACAAAAGTAGAAACCTGTTTCACATACTAGATCAAAACAGGCACGAATGATGGAAAGAAACTGTTTTTAAACTGAACTTCACACATTCCAGTTAGGAAGCTTGGCAGACTGTCAAGAGACTGAGTGGAGACTCTGGTCTGGGAAAAGGGAGTACCCTGTCACAGCAAACTCCATAGCATCACAGCTGGTAGCCAATGGCACTGACCTCTAATTGAAATAAGGCTTTCAGTCATGCATTAAAAATGGCGGTTTCTGAGACGGCAGATTCCAAATGTCAGCAGGAACCTGATGGCTTCTTTCACTTGCCTGGGCTCAGGCTGGCTCTTCATCAACAGCACATGGCTTTTGGGTCCAGCAGTTAAACAATCAGCAAAAGTTGATATGCCATGATTTATGATCCATTATATTCTACACTGCAGATCCCAAGCATGCAAGGACCGGCAAGGATTATAGCTGTTCCTGAGGCAGGAGAACCAGTAACAGGAGGAGCTTCTGACTTGCTTCTTGGCTGTGTACTGCCCCAGACCTTTATGGGGAAGCTAATTCTTATGTGGAAGGCAGCTCCATGCCACTCCAGAGTGGCTAGTATTTGACCAAAGATGAGAAGACTAAATCATTAGCAGGGAAAAAAGTAGTTGCTGCTGTACTTACTCATCTCCTACCAGTCTAGGATACCATGTAGCATGAGTAACCAAATGCAATCTTCTTATTTTCCATCAGCTTCTGCTAGAACAGATGCACAGGTGATGCTCCATTTTGAAAATTGAGTAAGAGGCGTTATATAGTGGCCTCCTGTGCATTCTATCTCTACACCTAACTTCTTGGATACAGCCCTGGTTTCAGCTAGGATAGAGTTCATTTCCAAAACGAGCCAGCACAGATGAACCAAGCTGGCCAAGGGTGTTTTCCATACCCTGTGACATCATGCTCACCATAAAAGGGGGCTAGGCAGGGAGGATGGCTCTCTGGCCCTGTTCTGAGTGTGGCCTGAGTGTCTCGTCTCTCATCAGGTTGGTAAAGTGCCTTCTGTTATAACCACTGTATATATTCTTTCATAAATTCTGGTTTTTCCTTCTCCCCTGGCTATCCCAGTAAACTGTCATCCCAGCCCACAAGGTTTGCCTTTGTCTTCCTATTCTCCTCTGAGTCCCACCAGGGGAAGGAGTGAGTGAGCTACCCATGGCATGGCATTGGACTCAGCCAGTGATCTTACTAGCATCTGTTTGAACCCCTGTGTTCTGCATGTGATAAAAGAGGGGATGGAACAGCCTGGGGTCAGACTGCAGATCTGCTGGTTTTCTCTACCTGCAGAGCTCCAGCTTCTCAGGACCATTTGGAAGGAGGACTTGCAGACTACAGGATAACGGTGCTGCTGGCCTCTTGCTATGTCATCTTTGCCAAAAAAAGAAAAGAAACAAATCCTTGCAAAATACACATAGCAGTAAGACATTCCAAATGCTGAGGAGCTTGTTGCTGTAGCTGCCCCCCTTGCCTATTGAAAGGTAAAGCTCAGAAATGAAATCTGACCCTGAGTGGTTCTAACCATGAACCATTTCTTTCTATGGAGCTGTGCAACGGACTGGAACTCCGGCAGTAAAAAAGCGCCTGCATTGCCACCCACCAGATGTCTAGATGGTGGTCTACTACACTCGCACTCGCTGAATAAATAAGGCACCTATGCTTACAAAACTCAGATACCAATGTCTGACTTCTGCACACACTTCAGCACAGCTCCTTCTTACAGATTTTATAACCAAGCCCTAAGCACTAATCGATCCTCTTCAAAAATCTACACTGAATCAAATACACAGTATTTAACTGTCAGAATATCCGCATGTAAAAACAGAGCACAAGGCATATGATATTAATGACTGATATGTTGTTGTTAATTTCAATTCAAAAGGCAAAACATGTACTATTTTCCCAGTTTGTAGTACATGAGAAAATCCAGATTCTATGAGCTTCAATTTTCATCTGTTTCCTATGAAACAGCTATTCCTTTATATTTAGTGCCCAGTCCACATTATCTTTCTCACATAAAGATAAAAGTAAGGATAAGCTACTCAGTAACTGAATGTCACTTCTGGAGCCTGATCCTTCAGTCTTGTCTCAAACCAGGTCCCATTACAACTAAGATAATGAAGTGACCAAGGACTGATGGTTCAACCCCTTGACTGTTCAAATAAAGACTGTATTTTTTTCTATTTCACTTGTGAAAAAAATACTTCAAAACAGATTTTGTGCTATTTAAACTTTGTCAAGAAAATAATGACCTCCATCTTACTGGGGCATTCATATTGGGACACCCACTGGGAATGAAGTTCCATGTCCAGAATATAAGCCCCTAAAAAGATGGTTGCATAATAGAAGGATTGATACATCTTTAATGAGGACAGTGCCAAGGCAATAAAACCTAATACCACAATGTTACCTCTTTATACCAAAAATATACAGAAATAAACAAATAGAACACGTTGAGAAATTATACAGAAACTCTGTTAAACATTTTAAAGGGTTATAAAAATGCCTTCGACCCATTAAATTTACTCTACTGACTATATAAACCAGTGCCAAAAAGTATCAAAGCTTTTACAAAGAAAAAGAAATAAAAGAAAAAGGTCCAAGAACTTGGTAGTGTATGCCCTCACTGAATAATTAAATGAATGTGCTGGGCATAACCCAGGAAAAAATATATAGGCCACTTCATCTTGCAGAAACCCATGTGCACAGACACATACATATTACATATATATATGTATCCCCACAAATACACTTGATACGTGAGTTAGAACCCATGTGATAATTTGGCAAGGATATGATAAAATCAATCAGCATTCTTTTGTATCTATTCAGTAATGTAATTATTTCTACTTTCTCTAAAATTTAGAACTTCAAAGTACATTATAATGTTGCTTTAAGAAAGCTGAATCATCTATTAAAAAAAAATCCTTCCTTTTCTCCATTATTTTCACCTCTACCACGTGAGAAAGCTTCTGTCCACAGGCAGATGCAAAGGAGTGTCTTTCAGTTCCAAAAGCTATTTCTTCTGAGCACTGGAATGTCCTGGAACATGGATTTTTATTTTTTTGACAGAGATCAAACTTAGAAACAAGTATTTCTTATTTTAGCTTGGAACTGATTTATAGCTTGAGACATACTGTATTACTCCAGCTGTATTATCATGTTTTTCTCCATCTTTTGTGCAGTGAATTCGTAAGGCAAAATCATAAACCCAGAGTCAAACATTAAAATGACACACATTGCAAATTATTTCTTAAACATGTATCAATTGCAGGGGCTGTTCTGTACCTAAGCCTAGGTCTACCTCTTTCTAAATCATAACACTTTCATTCTTAATTCTATACATAAGTCCAATTGCAGTAATACATACATCAAACCTTTTTAATGCATTTGCTCTACTACCTCTTTATGTGGCCAGAAGAGACAGGACAGGGCATGATCATTAAATAATGGTAGGAAAACTATAGGAATCCAAGTTATTGTTTCCTTTAAGCTTCCTAGTCCATATTCTCTGCTTCACTTCTTCCTTATAAAGATTGATAATCTTTTATCAAAGTCTCACATGCTCTACTGAATGTCAACAACAGCCCACAATACACCAACTTCTCTGCCACATTTTAATTGTTTAGATTTAACCTCTTGTAGGACGGCAAGGGGTTTTTCTGCCATGTCATTCTCACATCAGCTTTTTTTTTAAGGGCCCAAAAGACTTAAAGCAAGTCCTGGAGTTACTCTGACTTTACCTTAGTTTGAATCCTTATAGTATCAGTATGATAAAATAAATCAGTGTCATGAAATAAGAGGCTTTGGGTAGCTCTGTTCAGGGGAAGGGAAAATTGATGACTTGCATGCGAAAATCCAAAGGCAAAAAAAAAATGTAGACGAAGATTTTGATGTTGCTATTTGAAACAACCACAAAAGACTGGGATTACTCCAGCGACTGTATACACTCCTGTCTTTGTACAAGAATGGTAATTTCATCTATTTACAGTTACTTATATCATGACCTCTGAAAGGCATCACAATAAACTCAGAATGGTCTATGAAAAACATGTTTGAAAAATTCATAACTAACCAGATGACAAAAAATTTGGCTTCCTCTTTGAACCAGATGGAACAGATTTCACATAAAGCCCATTTAGTTTCATTTTCTTGTGTTCAAACCAAAACCAGCTGAGGTCTAAGTGAACTTGAATCACTAAATATTCAGCTGATTTTTCCCTTTACCTAATTTCATTTTTCTTTGAATTTACTTACCTTTCAGCTGCTAAAATAATCTGTGACGCATTACCTTTCTGGAGGGCTGCAGTCAAGTTAAAACAAGGTGTATGCACACATGGAGGCAAGAATATAGAGCCTCTTCCCTGTGCTTATTCTAACAGATTTGGCCAGTTGAAATAATAGTTTACTGAAGAGTTTGAAATATTGTGACCAGCACAAGTATAAGATTTCAGACTCAGTCTCTTATACATCCACTTTTTTTTTCTTCAGATGTATTATCAGAAACACGTATAAGTAAAAATAACACCACATATTTGACAGGAAAATCCTATAAGGATTAGCAGCACAGATACTGTCTTATCAGCCAAACCATGAAAAAGAATAAAGACATGAGTAAGAATTTCATAGAGAACATTTGGCAGCTGGCATAAATCATAGGTAAGATGAATGAGGTGGTCCCGGAATTATTCCAGATTGACTCTTCTGCTTTAGCAATAACTGCAGAGCCCATAATGTTGATCCAGCATAGAATATTATTAACAATACACATAGCTCAATCTACTGAACTAATATAGTTCACACTATCCTGTTATTTCATCTGCCAAGCTACTCAGTCATTAACTGCTCTTGTGTTTCGTCATTTATTTAACTTCCACATTTTGTAATATTTTCATTCACACCTAAAATCATAGAAGACTGTTAATGAAATGGAAGGTGGTTTGATATGATGTTTTCAGCAACATTTCCTGGAAAGTGTGTAAAATTATATATGAATCCGGTTAAATCTTTGCTTCTTGGTCTGCCTCATAGCACCACGGGATAAATTGAGTTTGGAAAGGATCTGGGAAGGTATCTAAGCTAACTTCCTGCTCCAAGTACGGTCACACAAAGCCTATTTAGTTGGGTCTCAAAAACCTTCAAGAATGGAGACTACACAACCTCTCTGGGCAACTCAATGTCTCAATAGGACAGAAGTTCTTTAGATACAATGCAATAAATCTCATGGGCAAACCAACAAGTTACACACTTTTCAAGATGTACATCCTTTTGAACATTTCCTCAAAAGCCAGAGAATTAAAAAGAAATGAAGAAGAGTTCCATCTCAGGTCTTCTATTACCATTAGCTTATTTTTTGTTATTTGAACTCTATAAAAATTACCAATGTGATGCTTTTCTTATTTATGATCTAAAATGCACATGTATGGAAATTAGTAGGGTTGCAGGTTTTTTTTCCAAATCCAAGATTTTTCTCTCATCAGTTGGATGTGGACTTATCTGTAACCCCTGGGATTGTATCCACTGGTTCCAGTTGTATTTCTGTTTGCCCACAGCATGTGTAATAGCAATAATAATAGTCTGTGGTCAGCTTTAAATGAATACCAGTACCTAGCTGAAGTTTCAGTACTGTCATAAGCAAAGTTCATCTAGACCATTTGGTCAACCATTATTATTCTGATGTTACCTAAAAAAGATCACATATTAAATTCAACTCTTCCTGCTACAGCAGATAGAGTCATCTATAGCAGTTTTACACAGCACTTCTATTTTTTTCTGTATGCCTGACAGTTTTTTTCAATTTCTCCCCAATGGTGGCAGAAAAGAACCTGATTAGGCCCAAGAAACTTCTGCTGGGTTGCAGAGGAGTTTGTGTGAAAGGTCCTGCTAGTTGGCTATTTTTATTTTCTAACATCATTAGATGTCTGGAAAAATGCCCTGAAAAATTTAGTTCGGGCGCATAGACTTCTGAAATTGTGATATATTAACCAGAAATTTCCTCTTTCCCCACCTACTTTTAAAATTTTTAACAGTGGAATATATTGAAACATGCAGAGAACTGTAAAACAGCCAAGTGGACTTACATAAAACTCACTGAAATGATCCACTTTGCAGCAGAATAAATCAGAGGAAATATCAGCTGGGAAAGAGGATATCCAAAGAAAGTGACTGCAAACCGCTAGTTAAAATTAAGTGTGATATCCCTTTCATTTCCCATTTCTCTGTTCTCGAATAGCCAATGACATTTTCTGAATAAAGAACTTTTTCTCTCTTAATTGGTTTGCTTTCAGAAAATCTCCTGTCAAATCCATTTTACTTTCCATTCTCTAGAGACAGAGAAAAAAAGTCATCCTTTCCCTTGGACCAGCTCAGGTTGTCTGCAGCCTGATCACTTCAAGGACACATTTGTCCTTTGGTGTTGCATGCAAATACAGTCACTTCAGGTTGGCTAATGAGCATCTCCTGGGAGATGTGACAAGCTCTGAAATGCGTATGACAGACCTCATTCTTCAGCCGGATTGCTGTCCCCTATGTCTTATAGCCCAACATCTTTTGTCTGCAGGGAGAAAGGAAGCAGAGTGCCTCAAAGATGAGGGCAAGGTTGGAAGCTGCAATCAGAGCCCAAACGCGCTGGCGTCGGTTAGAAGTACAGGGAGTTGAAATGATATTTCTGAGAACTCCCATTACTTTTTATAACTACGTATTCCAAGAAAACTCCCAATATAGTAGCTGTCATGAACAAAGACTCCAGGCTATAAGCAACAGATGAGCTAACCTTTCTGCCTTTTGGGGCATATTTTCTTTGGCCCGGAGCTGCAGTCAGGGACGGGCGCCCTGGTGCAAAGTGCGGGAGGCATGGGTGGGCGCAGGGGGTGGGGGGCTGGCTCCTGCTCTGCCTTGACAGCCCAGAATGACATCAAATGTTCCTTGACGAAATGGCAAGCGGAACCAGGATTCTCCCATCTGCTTGCTTCCGTAGCTCATAATGCTTGGGGAGGGTGGGAACACATCGGTTGTACAATGCGTGAGGTTTGGCTTTAGCCTCCGTTGTGGTAAGGAGTGGATGTGCTCCTTTTTGCCTCCTTTTTCTGCCCAGGACAGGCAGACAGGGAGCTCCGGGAGCTGCCTGTGCATCCCAACCACCTCTCTTGTTTCAGCTTCCCAATTTCAGTGTTTCAGAACAAGAAAAACCCACCCCAAAACCAAGTCCTAGCCCCGCTGACAATCCCAGCACCCAGCAAGCAAGCAGCGCAGAGATCACTTTAATGGCTTCCCATGAGCTTCCCTTCAGCACTTGAGCTTTGGCCTCACTGCATTTGACTAATCATATCAAAGTCCTTACCTACAGTTTCATTCCTATTTTTATTTCCTCGCGTAATATTAGCTTCACGTTTCACTGTTTTGCTTACTTTTTAATTAAAGACTTTGACATTTTGAAGCCATTTTATATTTCCTATTCTGGCAATATTTAAAGAAGGACTACACAGATGGGCAAATAATCATATCAAGATCTGAGGTAACGCTTCCCTTCATCTCAGTCCACTTGGGTAAACTCACACCACATGCCAGTGTGAACTATTATTGTAACAAGGGCTGTAAATCCCTGCTGAAACTTATTTAGGAGGGGTAATTTTGGCTATGCATAAGTGCCATACATTAAATATATTACAGGTGAAATCTGCTGGGAAGGGCTCTGACATTTATAAGTTAAACAGATGGTACACATTACAGAGGCTCCAAATTCTGGGTAAATGTAATAGAATATAATTTTATATGGCAATTTTACCTGCAGTTTCTTCAAAAAGAAAGCATCACCAAACCCCTTTCTATTCTACAGCTTTTGGTTTCTTTAAAATTCTTTTTTAAATTACTCCAGTCTTTAGAATTAAGCAATTCCTCTTCAGTTCTTTGTAGGTATTCTAACTGCGTCATGATGCAAACATTTACTGTCTTCTCTCCCTTTTACAGGGTGCTGTGCTGTCTTCCTTCTACTTTTCCTAGGGAGGAGGAAAGCAGAGAGCCCTGTGAGAGACAGCAAAGGCAGCCTGAACCACCCCTGAAACGCAAGCATGTGGGACTGATCCCGCCTCAGATGGACATGAACTAGGAACCACAGCTAGGGAACATAGTTTCTTTGCAGATATCCGTGTCCTTCATTGCCTTATTGAACAGATTTTATGGCAAAGTTAGCAAGTTATCCCAGCAAACCCTGGGATATCTATTTTGTTAGAGTAATTTGCCACTGAATTAAATTCCTCTGTAAACCTTTTATTTCTTATTGAGCTCTGGTGTATTGGGGGCACCAAAGACTCACTTGTAAAACTGCAGGTGACTCTTTCCTTGCACACAGGGCAACTCTCACGTGGGGCTTTAAAAGCTACAGCCAACTCTCCCACTTGACGGTGGTCTATCAGTTGGAATTCCTGACAGGTAAGGCGCTGCTTGGCACTGTCGGCCTGCAGTCTGTTCTGATGTTTTGTTGGACTCCTTTCCACAGCACTGCTTTTGGCTCCTCTATGGCACTACGGAAGGGAGATCAGTCCTGCCATGGGCAGACTGAAGAGCCAAGCCAAGGACACAATGCACGGAAACCCTATCCAACATGAGCAGGGAGACTCTGACAAAACACAAGGTGTTTTAAAATACTCCCTTAGAAAAGCAGTTGCTTTCTCATAAGGAGGCACATTGGTTACTGCACCTGGTAGCTGCCAAGCCCTGCGGAGCCCCACACCACTGGGACACTGTTCCCCTCTTGGCTGCTGTATCTGCACCAGGCTCCACCCTGACCAGCTTCAGATGGCCACTTTTCCCTTTACACCATCCATAAATAGCTATTTCCTCCCCTAGGTCCAGCATAGATCTTCTCCCTTAGCTTATGTCTGACCAGTTCCAGACCAGTGACATGTTTCAGGCTTGACATCTCAGACCTCAGTGCAACAGGAACTGGGAGGTCAGTACTGCAGCCTTGAGGATAGCTTCGTTACACCACAGGGTGCACAGCTTGTAAATACGGACCTGGAAAGCAGCTGGATAGCACAATCCCAATGCCTGCAGCTATTTTTAGATATGCCAACATACAACATGTCAAATACTAAATATGTCACTGGTCCAGGATTAAAATTTCCCACTTCCGGCTTTTAGGCAGCCATAACTTTCAGGAGAAGATTTATGCTGGAACTAGATTCACATAAGTAATTGCACTGATTCAAGATCCCTTAAACTTGTTACCTTGCACAGATTCAGCCATCCAGAGTAATAATGTCGTGAATCATTTTGATAAAGACCACCCTCTACATAAAGTGACAAACATGAAGAGCTTAGGAAGTGTGCATGTTGTCTGGGTCTGCAAGGAAAAGTAGTAGCCTGCTTAATTTCAAAACAATATTCTTTCTTTTTAAAAGGCTAGGAACATAAACATTGATAAACTTGCCTTACAAATATTGTTTTAAAGTTGTCTGTTTGAAAGTCAAAACCTAATAAAGCAGTTATCTTCAAGGGGACTTCTTACATGTTTAAGAAGAAGCACACGCACATCAGGGCTTTGCTGGGCTCCAGACCCCACAACATTGTGTTTGCCACAAGCGTTGTGCTACCAGCAGTCTCTGCCTTGTTGCAATGGGCATTTCCCTGGGTCCAGATCCCAGGTCAAAAGGCTGTACTGAACACAGCTCCCCTGTCTGCAGCCAGCGACCGAGAATGAGAGAAAGGCTGCAGGTTGTGTTTTACGTTCAACATCTTTAGGAGTCAGAGCATAAGGTTTTCTATTCTTTGCATACATCTGCATGGTATTACCCATATGGCAACCATAACAAAAGAAAGACAATTAAAAACAGACTGATTGGAATTAATACAAAATAAACAGATTGCTTAATATCTCTGGCTAATTTATCTTTTGAGGAAGGTGAAGCAAATGCTTCCATCTAAGCTGTGGGGGTAAAAATTAGGAGAGAAAAAAAATATTTAAATATTTAGCTTGCCTCACCTGAAAACAATCCTGTCTTTGATCCTGTTTTGCTTGATCTGCCAGCACTTCTCCGGTATCATTAATTCCATCTCTGTTGCTGTTTGCTCTCTTCCATGCATCTCCTCTGGCCAACTGTTGAGAGTCTAGGAACATATCAGGATGATTTTTATTAAATTAACCAGAAAACTATTTAAGTCACCACTTAGAATTTTGATTTGAAAGAAAGGTTGGGTAATTAGCCTCTGCTCCAGCTACATAAGTTTTGCTCTAACTTTTTGTGTCCCTGACGAGTGCATCAAATCTTTAACTTAAACATGAATGTTTGAATTGAACTTGCCCAAAATCTCTGCTAGAATTTAAAGCAACTTCATTTACGCTCATTAAATGAGCTTGACATGCCCTTTTGCTAATCTCTTACTACCTAGAGCAAACAGCACTTCAAGCCCTCTTCCTCATGTGCCATTTGCTGCATAGTATCACCTACTCCTGGAGAGGCGGGGAGGGGGGAATTAAGAGGATGCTCAGTGCATGATTTGCTATACAGGCCTTCATTTCTGTAACTGCATGAACACCCCCAGACAAGCCATATAGAAAGTGCACTAGTCAGGTCATATCACTGACTGCCGTGCCTGGCCTTTGTTGCTGTCCTGGTTTAGCTCTGGCCAGCAGCTAAGCACCACGTAGCTGCTCACCCACTCCCCCTGCATTGGGATGAGGAGAGAATCAGAAGAGTAAAAGTGAGAAGACTTTTAGCTTGAGATAAAGACAGTTTAATAGGTAAAGCAGAAGCCGTGTGTGGAAGCAGAGTAAACCAAGGAATTAATTCCCTACTTCCCATGGGCAGGCAGGTGTTCAGCTATCCCCTGGAGAGCAGGGCTCCATCACACGTAACGGGTACTTGGGAAGACAAATGCCATCGCTCTGGACGTCATTCCCTGCATACTTCTTCCCCCAGGCTTTACATGCTGATCATGACATGATAGGGTATGGAACATCCCCTTGGTCAGTCTATGTCAGCTGTCCTGGCTGTGTCCTCTCCCAGCTCTTTGCTCACCCCCAGCCTCCTCACTGTCACGGTACTGCACGAGGGCTGCAGCATTTGCCACTCGCAGACCCATGGAGCTGCTCTGCACAATCTCCATGTGGACTTCAGCAGAGATTGCCATGCCAGGAGCAGGAAGAAGTTCAGAGGAGCAAAGCCCTGGGGAATTTGCGATAGGGCTGCTGCCTACAGACAGCACAGGATAGGACAGCAGGCAGGTACTGGTAATGTTAAACAATGCTCACTTCAGCCTCCGGGTAGCTGATGACAAAAAAGGATTTGTTTGTACTCACAAGTACGTCATGAAGACAAAAAAGCTTTTTGACCTCAAAGAAAACACCCATCAGAAATGAAATTCACATGATTTGGTGATGAATACAAGCGCAGGATTGGGAGCAGAACCCTCTCCCTCAAGGCCGCAAGGTCCACATCCGCCTGGGAGCATCCCCAGCTGTGCCCTGCCCACCCCCACCCCCCCCCCCGGCTAAATCTGCTCCCTGCCACTGCTGGGTGCACCACTCTGCTTCCCCAAATGAAACGATTCTCCTGCCCGACTTTTTGCCTTGCCACATCATCCCCCTTTTTCCAGACCAGGCTCTCATCAACCTCTGACAAGAAACATCTGACAAAATGATGACTCATACGAGCTCTTGCCTTTTTTCTGAACACTGAACCATTCCCTACCATCACATCCCCCTTTCCTCCTGCCACTGTGCCCCGTTTCCTGGCCTCCAATGCAGCTCCCTTTTGCCTTCTGTCTGTACAGAGACTGAAAGCACAACTGAAAATTACTGCCCAGTATGCCTTCTCTCCCTTCCTGGGGTACGACAGGTGATGCCTCAGAAAGCCGGAATCAAAACTCACTAGCCTTGGTGACTATTAAGCAGGTATCCTTTATTGCAGCGCTCGGCACACATTCGGAGGAGCGATCCCCTGTGTGCCCAGCGCTGCAATAAAGGATACCTGCTTAATAGTCACCAAGGCTAGTGAGTTTTGATTCCGGCTTTCCGAGACATCACAGGACCTTACCATATACAATGGGAAGACACTTAGGACAGAACAGCACACAGTTATTGTTTGGAGAAACTCATTTGGAGTGCTAATTTCCATCATAGTTGATCCTGCAAACCCCTGCCAGGAAGAAATTAAGAGTCTTCTCTCAACACGCTCCCTAACAGTTAATTTATGTTAATTTGTATACATACTGTTTGAGGAGGCTTACACTTGCACTTCACACCAGCTTAAATTAATTGAAAATCTAACCTACACCTAAGCCTCCAAAGATATATTTTTGGCTCCCCGGATGTGGGAGAGCAAAGTTCAGTGTCACCAGGATGCTGCTGAGTGGAGGGATGGGAGATTAACAGCAGCGAGGCGGTGAGCAGGGGAATTTCTTGGGATAAACTGGCCTGGCTGGCAGGACAGCAGGACTCAGCCCACAAGGAGACAAGAGAGGAGAGGTAGTATCTTCCACAGCCATCCCACTGGGAAAAGATGACACCACCACCCCCCTCCTTCCCCTCCCCATGCATTTTGAAAAGCTGGCACACCTTCTGGTGTAACAAAGATTACCTATTCAAGGAAAGGAGCTGTAGCCTTGATGCAGGTGGAAATCCACAGCTCGTATATTGATTTTTGTTTATGGCAGGCACCATGTATATGTGCAGGGCTATAGCAGTAAGAAACAAAGCCTGGGCTTCCTCCTGCCTAAGCCTAAAGGCACTAAAGCTCTAGAGGAGACTCCTTTCCTGAAGGAGACTTTCTTGTGTTTTGGGTTTAGTGCTCAGCACTGGCTCACATTCACCAGAATCACAGAATCATTAGGTTGGAACAGACCTTTAAGATCATTGAGTCCAACCATACCTGTCCTCTACGAAACCATATCCCTAAGTACCTCATCTACCCGTCTTTTAAATACATCCAGGGATGGTGACTCAACCACCTCCCTGGGCAGCCTGTTCCAATGCCCAGTTACCCTTTCAGTGAAGAATTTTTTCCTAATGTCTAATCTGACCCTGCCCTGGCACAGCTTCATGCCATTCCCCCTTGTCCTATCTCCTGTCACCTGGCTGCAGAGACCACCTCCCATCTCTCTCCAATTGCTTTTCTGGGGAAAAAGATGACAATTACCCTTTCACACATTTTAGAAGCAGCTGTTCCTATGTCTGTAAAGAAAATATGAAATGCCTAAAATCCAAGTAATTGCAAAAAAAATTGGTGATTTTTTAAAAAAGAAAATTCATTGAAACCAGCCCACGGATTTCCAAGTGATACATCCTTTCTCAGTGTGTCACATCATTACAATTAATAACAACACTACGCAAATATAAAAGCTGATTCTTTTTCAGCCTACAGCATATCAATACATATTTTAAAATATAGATAATTTCCTGTAAAAAAAACCCTCTTTGTTAATAGCTTGAATGGTGGAATTAGGTGTTGTTACAACCTTTAAATCCTGGGCACAAGAAACTGCACATAACATTCTTTAACGTGAAAAAATATTCTAATATTTAACATGTGTTACCAATGTGTTAATAAACTGTATAGATAGGATTCCTCAAGTTAAAAGCAATGTTAGCTGCTTGATTCTCTTTGAAAAGTGGAGCTATGATTACTGCATCTATCCCATCACGTTCCAAATTGCAACTCCAGGTTTCACAGTAGTACTGTACCATCCTCTAGCTGGTGATCTAATGCACCCCCTAGTACACCACAATCCTCAAATACTAATTGCCACCGAGCAGAAAATTAGGAATTCTTTCACAACAATCATGTAACTTCCTGGGTGCTAGGAAACCCATGCCAAAGCTCTGGAGACCGGGTAAAAGACAAACTTAAAGCAAGAAAACATGCTACTGCTGACTTTTGGAGGGACTATTGTAACCTGCATCAGAGCTTCCTAGAAACTGGTTTCCACCAAGATACCACGGACATCCAATTGGAAAACTACCTCTCTCCAAATTTTGCAGTGGGAGCATCTAGGCAACTATGCAATACATTCTAATAAAAGAGGAAAAAACAGGTAGTTAGCCATGTGCTTGGGAAAATACATAAATAAATACATTGGGATGAGAACAGGCAAATGACAGATTTGCACCTTATTGTAGCATCATTTTACTTCTGTTGATGTACGCTGATTATTTTAGAGAAAGACCAACCTATTTGCTTCTCCTGATACCACCAGACAGAATTTCCAAGTAATCCTCAATGGACTGTCAGTGGGTGCCACACAAGGAAAAGAGACTCACTCAGCAGATTAAGGGCACTTGGGTTGTTTAAAGCTGAGCAAGTCCAAAATTGCACCCTAGGTGCTGTAAATATTACAGTGCTCTGGTTTATACCCTGCCTCGACTCCAACAACAGGCAGAGGCTAAGAACACACAAAGGAAAGGCTGCCCCTATATTAAAGGCCAAAGTCCTACCCCATAATTTATTCTTTGTGCACAGGAAGAGAGGGCAACTGCTTTATATGTCACAATCAACACTTTCAAAAATGGAAGCAAATTTTGTACTCTGGAGATTTTTGAGAAATCTGAATATTCCTCAGTCCACTCTTAAAGGACCCTTGCAGGGATTACATAATTTAGAGAAATACTGCTAGGACAACATAAGTGGCAAGAAAAGCTGAAGAACTCTCACATGGGTAAAACTTCAATTTAGTGCAAATGCCAATTCCTATCTTTCATACAGATCCGAATTATTTATGAATTTACCATCCTTTTTATTCTCAGAGAATACTGTTCCAAGTACAGGACAAGTAAAGAAAAGAATTTTCTATTTGTGTGGAAGTATATAAAAATTCAAGTAAACATCATTAAATCAGCAAGGTGGTGGGTGGAGCAGGCAGGTTAGTATCAGGGAAAGATTTTTCACTTTCTTACCTGACCTGTTACAGCTCATCCAGAGACGTCGAACAGCTGATATTTGAGAAATGAAACACAGCATAAAGAACCAGTGTTGTTTCTTACGGTGATACTCCCATCTCTGGATAGTGTGGTGCTCGACTCTTCTGTCACCTACTGAACCAGAGCATTCCTTCAAATAGATTTCAGACGCTTAATGGAAAACCAAGGACCTGGATCCTAGTTTAATTCTGATCTCACCCACTGGGCAAGTGTAAGCATAAAATTATTGTAGCTTTGATACATTCATTTTGAATTTGGAGGGGAGTAAATTGAAGGCACTGAGGCTATATCTGCTTAGGTTATCAATGATTTTGGCTCTACACTTGTATTCATGTGTTTCCCTTTTGCTTGATGGATTTCAAGGGAAAGAAAGAGTTTATATGGGATATAATTACCACTTTGGTCTAGTATCTCAAGTTATTTTTCCAGCGGAAACTTCTGGGTGGGAAAACTTGACACTTCAGAAAGCATGCCAAAATGTAGTGCAAAATTTATATTTACCAAAGGAACATTTGACATTTCTTTGATGCATCACAAAAGAAAAATAAGGGACACACCTCACAGGATTATCTTGTACTGAAACAGTTTTAAACAAAACAACGGCACTGCCCAGGAGTAAGAAAAGGTGAAGCAAAAGCCTAAGCACAGAAAGGAAGTAACTGTGATCCTATGGAAAGTTTGAGTGTTACTCAAAGCACAATGACACAATCCTTAGTTTCACAGTACCAGAGAAACATTTTAAAACATACTCAAAAAGTTTGATGTTTTTATTTAAAGAGTTTAAGAGACTTCCAGTGCAAATATAGAAGTGCTTTATTACAATTTGTATACCTTACCATCTTAAAACATTTTGGAAAAAATCTTACAGAAAATATTTTTCCAAATCAGCCATAGAGGGATTCTAGTATGGTGCTTTTAAATTTCTTTAGAGACAATGTTTCTTGCACTCCATCTCATTATAGCATATCATCTTGACGTAAGTAAAACTTTCATGAGATTTCTGACAACCGACAGTGGCTTTCTATTCCCAAGCTTCCATACACATGCTAGACTTTGAGGGACGTGAATAATTTGCTCCGTTTTTCAGTTATCAGCACAAGTTTCTGATCAATTTCCATAGCAATGATAACGACAAAGACCTTCAGGCATAGCAATAAAGAGCAATGTAAGAGCTCATTATGAGCCTGATTCATAAAATTACAAGTCGTAATGTGCAGTATGCACAAGTAAAACTGAAACCCTAGTTCAAGCATACCAAACGAGAATGTAAACTACCTGTTGTTTTTCTGTCTGGGAAAAGCAATTCTTTAATGATCTTAGAAAAACAGCTAAATATTTTCTTTCATAAATTCAAGAAAAAAAACACTTTTGAGACTTCTTCTGGGCAGCTTATTCTCCTCTCTCTTTTCCTCTTTTAAATTTTAAATACTGCATAGGAACCATTTGCTCTGTGAGGTTCCCATAGTTAGAACCAAACCTTTCTCAGAGGAATTTTGGCACCTTATTAATTAGTTGGTTATGAGAAGGAGCTGCACTCTTTCAGTGACTCCTATTTTGCCATCAGTAAAGTGTGATGCCATAATAAATTTCCATCAAGCAAACTATTTCTGGTAATTCCCCCTAATTAACACCAGACTGCTAATAATAAATTAGGCCCTACGTGTTTCTGATATAACCAAGATCTTCTCTGAGCACAAGATATTAACCAATGTCCCAAGAAAGTAAAACTCCAACCTAAATTAAGCCTTTGCTGGTAAAAGGATTTATATGCAATTTTGTGAGAAACCCTTTGAAGGTCTCATACAGGGCAGTTTGACCAGCAAACATTTTGAGTGACAGAGAGATTTGTTCTGTGTCAAGCAGTGAAAGTGGATTTATTGTGAAAACACTCTGTTGAGTTTTAAGCCTATAAATCTTACACTGGATTACAGTGTCTTAATGAATGAATGACAGATTTTTAAAAAAATTTAATTTTTTATTTTTTGTCGGCACATTTTAATGTTACATGACGTTGTGATTGATAGAAACCAAACCTTTGCCATTAAAACGTCAAATGCAGGCTTGATGCCTTTAAAAGTTTGGCTTCTGGAGTTTAATATACTGTTTGCAAATAGACTTGCGTTTGTCTCGCTCACAGCCTAAGCACTGAAGGGGAGGCAAGTTTTCTGTAAAGTTGCCTCTAAGTTTTATAGAGCTGTGTGCAGTGTTTTCCTTTGCTTGTGTAAATAATGGTAGAAAACAACAGTGCATTTGCCTATTTAAGAGATGCCCAGCTGGGGAGAGTCTTACCTGAAGTAAGAAGTAAAGTAAAGTGTCTGTGAAGTAAACTGTCTGCTATAACATAGCCAGTAAGTATCCTGTGGTGAAAGTGGAAAAGAAAGCAAGCTGCATGACAACTGGGCAATATTGAGTTTTATGTTGTTGCATATTCCACAGAGCTCAATATGATGTTTCCATCTTTCGTTCCATCTTGAGAAAAGATGAAGACTCAACTTGTTTAGTCCAAGAGCTGTGTCCAGTAGGGATCTGAGTATCTCTAAGGAGAGAGACTCTGCTGTCTCCCTGGTAACCTACCTCACTGATCATCCTCGCAGTTGTTCTGTAACTATGTACCACTGAGCCATGTCTGGTTCCACCTTGTTTAGTCTACCCTCCAAGGTATTTGAACACATGAATGAGATCGCCCCTGAGCTCTCTCTTCTCCAGCCTGAACAGTACCAGCTCTCTCAGCTTCTTCTGATATGACAAATCCTCCAAGCTTTTAATCATCTTCCTGGCCTTTCACTCCAGTATGTTCGTGTGTCCTGTACTGCCAAGACCAGCACAGGTCTCAGCACTCCAGATGAGTCTCACCAAGCCCAAGCAGAAAAGAAGGATCATCTTCCTCAATCTGCTGGCTATGCTCTACCTAATGGAGCACAGGATGCTGGTGGTCTTCCTGGCCACAAAGGGGCCACTGGCAGTTCATGGTCAACCTGGTGCACACCAGAACACCCAGATCCTCTTCTGTCAAGCATGTCTCCAAAAAGCCCTGAAGAGCAAGCAACTCATAACATATCTATTAATATGCATAATCATGACTTTCTTTTACTATGATTCAGAAAACATCCAATAACCACAGGACAGATAGAGAGTTCAGGGGTATGTTTGTTTTGTAGTTTAATTATAATTAAATTTGCAAGTCTGAACAGCCAAGATTTGATACAAAGATTATTAAACACAAGCAAGGAAATCACAAGGACTTAACAGTTTGTTTAGTGTAAAACAATGACAGAAAAATTAAATTCAAACAGGTCATCTGTGAAGTGATGTAGCTCCCCTTCTCACCACTGTTTGTAAAGCCACTCATGACTAGATGCGAGTAGCTCCATGAAGAAACAGCTACACAACTGGACAGACCAACACACTGAACCACAACTCAACTTCAGCTTTAAGTTTATTGCATTGTTATATTAAGCATTTATATTTACACATAATTCTGAATTATTTAGCTACAATATACTGAAACTGTCATCATCATTCAATTATTCACTTATGAAGACCTTCTACCTTCAGAGTAAAGCCCAATCTTCTCAGGCACAGTTTTGGAAGAAAAATAATTACTGACTTGAAACGCATGCAAAAAGCTACAGTAGTTTGGCTACTAACATGTCTCTCCTGACTGCCTAACGTTCCCTCAAAACATGAACGTTACACATGTGCTGTATGAAAAAGAGTTGGAAATTTCATGAAAACCCGGAATCATAATGGAAGGGTGCTGGTTTATGCTACGTTAAGTCCAAATATACATATGCATGTGTGTGTGTTTATATATATATGTCTCTCAGTGTACATGCCTATGTATGCATGTATAGAGAAGTGTATATGTAAATGCATACACACACGCACTCACACATCAAAAGAATCTAGAAGTAAATATGCAGGCTTACAAATACAACAAAATACAAATATACCACTATGAAATAGAGCTAAACAGAAAAAAGTTAATAAATATTCAGTGAGATACATAGCATTATTATAAAGTGCTCTACTAAAAATCCCACTTATAGAAATAATGATAAAAATTATGTTCCTTTTAGTTGCTTTATATAATTTGGTAGAGCCATTAAATATCCATTATGTATCAGTGACTCTATGCTTCCTTTTAAATTTTAAACAAATCGATAAGAGCAGAAATCAAAAGGCAAAGCAGCTAAATGAAGCAGTTCTACTGCTTCTGTCCTCAAATTCATTAGCGACTGCAAGATTTCAAACTCTAGAACATATGGATTAAGAAATATAATTCAAATTAAAATTATGAAACTAAATAAAATTCATTTCATTTTAAGGACAATGACCAACTGAAAAGTTCTATCCTACTTTAAAACGGCAAGGTTTGAATTGCAGAAATTACCAAATGCCTTATCCGGTGCTTTCCCGTCCTCCTCTTTCCTCACGCATGTGCAATATAGCTCCACTGAAACCTACCCTCTAGGTCTCATTTCTCCACAGTCCCTCTAATTTCAAAAGCAACCTGGCTCGTATCATGCCACATCTTGTCCAGTCTGCTTCTACGCACCTGAATTTCAGTCAAACTCACAAGAGGGTAAATGTACAAGAGTGTAAACATTTTCAACAGCTTTATGCCATTTCTTCCGTACCGCCAGAAGTTAAAAAAGAAACGTGGTAGTATTGAAGAAAACCAATGTGAACCTGTCTTGCTGAGTTAATAAGAAAGCCAAATATATTTTCATATTTCTGTACAACAGAAACTTTGGTTTTCTTTCCCCTCTTTTGTTGACATGCCTTATTGCTATTGCTTTACTCAGCTGTGGCAGTTTTTTGTGATTTTTCCCCATAGTTTTATGGATACACCTGTTGGTTTTGTCCGTAAAAAACCCCGAAACAAACAAAAAAAGCCCAACAAAAAACACGCCACCCCCCAAACCAGTGAAAGATTACTTTTAACATCTACTGGAAAGAGCTGGAAAGACTAACAATTCAGCTCTGAAATCCCTGTTGAATTAAATAGCAAGTAAATTCAGTTTCCTTCAGGAAATATTACCCCTTCTCTGTTGTGCAACTCTGCTGGAGCGAAACTCACCCCATGCAGAGGGTCACTACCTCCCCTCTGTCTGCCTACAATTGCTCCGTACCACTTAAGCCCTAGTTTAAAGTTAGGTAGGACTTAGTTGGTGCACAGGTCTTGCGTTGAGTCTCTGTATAGAGGCAAAATTTGTATCAAGCCACAGAACTGGCTACATCTACATCTCCTGGCTTGAGCAAATGCATAGTGACAGCATTGTCTCTCTGCTCTCTTGCAAGAGCTGAGAGATACTGAGCTGCCTAACTCAGTATTACATTATTAAACAATATATTCCTTATAGCTGGGGGAAAAGCAAGAAATAAAAACCTTAAACCAATAAAAATCATCACAGCTGAGCGAGAAAATAAGCTTTCAGTACACTACCTGGCACACCACCAATATACATATTCATGAGCTACATGGTAAAGAATGTACTGAGAGAAGAACAATGTCCTCAGCTGCACTTCAGCAGTTTTCCTCATGCAACACCAGATTCTCACATTCAGGATATAAAACACTGTTACCCACAGATTCAGTACAGTTTCCCCTTTCCAAGGCACTTAAAACTATCTAAAAAACAGGACTGCAAACACGAGTGTAATCTCACCCCACCTTACTTTCAAGATCTGACCTGGCATTTCCTTTCTGTCACACCTCCCCCATGAGCAGGTTGAGATTTTTGATAGCATTCTGGTAGTACGTAAGTTAAGGAAGAGCATCCCATTAATGTTTTCTTCTAAGCAGCAGCTTCTACTCTTCTTGTTCACCACCATTGCCACCACTCAACTGCTTTGTTAAAATCTCTGTCCTTTGCAGACCCACCAGAGATTTAACTGCCAAAGGCACCAGGTACGTGTAATTGAGCAGGAGGCTTCCTGCATATGAGTATCAGATGAAAGTGTCAGTTGTTGAACTATATAATCCATGCAATTTTATCTTTGCTTTGAGTTCCTCTTTAATGGAGTTTAGCTGCAATACTTCTAGACACGCTTTAAAAAGCATCAGCGCAATAATGCGATCTGGATCGCTGAAGCCAATCTTCTTTTATTGGTTAATAGCAGCAAAACCAAGACTTCTAATATCAGGTATTTATTTTTATAGATGTTTCACTTCTCATACTGAAGCCTATATAAAAGCAGACATGAAATCATGAAACCAATACAGTAATGTGCCAAGGATAGAGGTAAAGGTACTGTAATCCTTTGACTTGGGTGCAGTTCCCAATTCCCATCTTTTTATGAAGCAAAACCCTAACCAATAAAAGTTCTAGCAATTAGCATACAACTCCCCCCCACCCCCAAGTTTCCACATTTCTCTTCCATTTTTAGAAAAACAGATATAAATAATTTTAACCAATTACTGAACACAGACATTTTAACCTTTCTTTCTGCTCAGTATATTTGTTATGCAAGGTGTGCTCCTGCATCAGATGTTGACAGAGTGAGCATGTTTCTTGCACAGAGGCTTGTCCTTCTTGGAGAAGAATGTCTGACCCTCCAAACTGTCACTACAAACCTGAAATGGGAAAAAAAGAAAACATCACCAAATTCAGATGGATGGATTGCACCATAGGTATTTCAGAATGCCAAATCATGGCATTGTACTATGCACAAATAAATACAAAGAATAAGAATTCTAACGTTTTTCTCTGGGGTACCCATTTAGATGTAATACTAATGGTTATTGTAAGCACAACCATCCTTTAAGTCAATGGCTTCTTAACTGGAAGTAGGGTTCGGTTCAGCACTTAAAAAAAAAAAGGAAATACCTCATCATGAGGGTTGGGTCTTTCTTTTAGTCATAAAACATTAGCAGTTGATACTTTGGCTACAGTGTCTTCAGGGCAAAAGTACTCCGGCCACTTTAGAAATGCAGACCATTCCTGTGCAGCCTTCAGTGCTTGCTCCGAGGAAGTGAATGTCGGGGTTAAATGCTAGGACACATGGCTGCAATCCAGGCCAACTCCTCTGGACCTCTGCCAAAGGCTCACAATAGCAGCACACCTTCCAAATAACCAGGAAAGTGCTTTTTGTTTGGGCTCCGAGGAGCGAAAGAGGTTTTAGCTGTTAACTCCCCGTATCAGTCAGGTTAGCACAAGCACTGCTGCCGTGGGTTTGTTTAAGATGTAGACTAGCTTTACTTACCGAGCATACAAAGCAAGTGTCATGCCAAGTGTGGCCCAGGGCTTCGAGAAACCTGTCTCCAGCTTCAATGGGGAATTCACAGCCATGGCACATAGTACCAAAGAGAGCATAGTAATCTGTAAACACAAACAGATTTTAAGATGAAGCACGCACAGAAAAGCAAGACTAACCCTTTAAAACCTCTGCACTTTCCTTTCAACGGCAGTGGCTTTGCACTTGTCAAGTTTGATAAAACTGGGTACGCTGAATAAAGAGCTCCTGGATCGAAAGACTGGGACGCCTTCCTTTCCTTGCTAATTCACTTCTCATCCCCTCCCTTAGCCTTTCAAGTGAGCAATGCTTCCATCTTCCTGGCGTTTTATTTCCTTGAAATCAATAGCACGCTCTGGGGATAAACACACACTTCTTGCAGAGCACCCATGTGGGCTCTGTGTGCTCCTTATGTTCTCTCCGGCTCTGCCTTGAAAGCATACCCTGGCTGTTCACACGACAGACCCCTCAGCAAGTAACAAACTCCTGCCTACATTCTGGCACAGTATTTGCCCCAGACTGGAATACACAAGGATCAGGTAATCATTAGATTTCTGTCCTAAATCTGGATCAAGTCAGAGTAGTTTCTAGTCACTGAATTTTATTATATGGCTCTTAAAAAAAAAAAATAAATAAAAAAATCAAGACAAACCAGAGGCTTTAGCCAGTATATTTATGGCATTTAACAAGAAGTATCAGTGGGGTGTCAGGATGGTTATTAGCAACCTGTAGTACTGAAAGGTGTTTGCAGCATTCATTTTTAAGCACTGGATTCACATGGTACCTCTGGGGCTCCCTGGAATCAGCTCCTCCAGCAGTCTCGGAGAGCAGGGGGTACCAAAGGTACCAAACCATTTGTACTCCCCACCTGCTGCAGAGCTTGAAAAAGAGAGAGATGGACAGACTAGCAGGATAAGATACGTATCTAAATTTGAGTGGTAGTCAGTGACACCCACCACCATCCCCATGGTCTCAGCATGTGACACTCACCTCTCTGTAGGTAGAGCCACCTCAGAGGCCACAAGTCACCACAACCCTCCACTGCCCATCTGTGCAGACCTAGACTTCACCCTAACTTGCCCCGTCTTTGCCATTAATTTTTCAGCACAGAAGACAACAGCATTAGTGCTGTAAGACAGGAAAATTTGGGATCAATGTGCTACCATGCCACACAGACATAATATGGCATGACATTATGTATGAGATGAATTATAGACAGAATAACAACCATAATGAAGCTTTGGGCTTCATCTTTAACAGTAACACTCTGGCTCTGAGAAGGAAATTAGATGTCGGGGTGTTCATTAATCCATGCTACTGGAGTTTATTTTGCAAGTGTTTAAGCAGAAGACAGACAGTACAAGTGTCAAACAGACCCCCAGAAGGACAGTGTCTCATGACCATACTGTTTTAGCTCTTTGCATTCACGAGTTTGTACAGAATCTTGTACTGATACTTTCTTGGTTCCAGTAGCTAAAGACTTTTGTAAGTTGGCCTGTGGTTTACGTTGATAAGTTTATTGGCTTTTCTTCTGAAGAAAGGGCAATAGATAAGGCAGAATGAAGGGCATCAGCTTTCTTTTGCTTTTGCATGCTTGAGTTGCGATACCACAGAAGCCTTCCACAGCAGACTTCTCATACAGTCCCAGATCAATGCTTCCTGTATACGGCATTTTCAAAACTAGGTTAACTCTGCACTTGTATACAACTTTGAACTTTTTTTTATCTGCACTTTTAATTTAATTTTAGTACTGACATCCAAAACCAAAACGTTTTGCAGATTAAATTCCCTTAATACTAATAGCTGATCCTGTTGTAATTTCAAATACAGATTTAAAATTAGAACCCTTCTTTGCACTAGGAAGTAGGAAAGTTGGCAAAGACATTTACTCCTTATTTCTTTAAAATTAGTCATAGACTCTTAACTCCAGCTGGACTGAGAGTCTTTGAAGAATTAATATATCTCAAATTAACATGTAGTCAGAGAGCCAGAGCCATTACAACGTATCACTGCCAATAACACCTCACAGAATGTGTCTACATTAACTTGTGCTAACAACTTTTTATCTCAGAAATAAACTTTTTGGGAAGTATAATATTTGTGACATTCTATCCCAGTCTCTCCAGCTCACAGTATAGAAAAGTGTGTGCACACAGGAGTTGTAACAGTAGCACAAATCAATGAGCCACACAACATATGGGTCATTTAGTGGCAGGAACCAGAATTCAATATTAGCAGAAAAACCCGGTCACAAGCTTTCTACCCAAAAGGGGAGTTATTGATTCCTCCAGTACTATTTTTGAATCATCAAATGGTTCCAAGATTAGGAGCCTCAGATTGTTTCAGGATGAAATTTCACCATGCTGTCACACTGGAGGATGTTGCTTGTGTATCCATTTCCTCTGCTGCTCCACTAATTCAATAGGAGCAACACGTTACCCTACTTGTGTCACTGAGTTCGCAATAACCTACTGCGCCCTTTCCTATCTGCCAACATCTCATTAAAGCTGCTCTGACAAGATAAATTTTGGATAAAATTTGCCTGCTTTCCTCATCCTTTCAAGTACTCAGCACTCTCCATGGCACCCGCTGCGAACAACTGTGGGATCAGCCCAGAAGGAAATCTTAGCTCCAGACAGGTCACTAGCATTTCACACTAAATCTCTTCCTGGTCAACACACTTCCAACTGTAGTTAAACTACAATGCTCCTTACAGTAGAAGGGAAAACACAGAAAAGGTATAACTGATGGTTCCAACGTGAATGTAAAACAGCACATAGTGTGAAAATAAACAATTTTGATATAGTTTTGTTTCTTTTCCATTTTGTGCAATGGTTTTCCAAATATTATATCTATTTCTTCCCTAGCACAGAAGGTACATGGTAACTTTTAAGCAAACTAGGAAACCAACATAAGTAAGAAGTGTCCTTATTAATTAAAAAAAGATAATGATTAGCTGGAAGTACTAAAAACCAAACCAGATTCCCTCTGACCTTCTAAGCCACATCTTTCATGTAATACTGCTCATCGGGCTCTCAAGTGCTATAATCGTATCATTGTATTTTTGTCCCTGACAGCCTATTTTTTTTTTTAATCCCAAGTTTATGTTCAATGGATGTTACCCCTGGTCTTGCAAAAAACTTCCTGGGCAGACTGCTTACTCCTGGAAGTCCCCCCCAGCCATGAATAAGAGTACTCAGCGTAAAATATTATTCCTCTACATTTGCTTGTTCAGTAAATGAGCAGATTTACATAAACTCCAGATTATTTTAAAGCCAACTAGAAAGTCACCCTAAAATTAACACTTCGCACAGTCACCGATACCTACAACCAAGGGCTTAACGAGAACAAGGAGAACCAGCGAGAAGGAGCCTGCTCCTGCCGAAGCTGGGGAAGAAATTCTCACCGACTTCTGCTGCAAACTCAATGCTTCTACAGCACTTGTTGCTGCTTTGAATTGACATATCAAAGTTACATAGATTTGCTGGGACATTTCTGAAGTGAAGCTTGGCAAAATTATTCTTTTTCTCCTACTTCATTTAGCCCTGCTTCCCCACATGGCCGCTGTAAACTTTGGTTGTGCTGCTTCTTACCCGTCTCACAGTAGGGATCGCCGTCTTCTAAGTGGAAGACGTTATTGCGGATGGGGTTATGACAGGCCACACACACGAAGCAGGAAACGTGCCAAGTTTGTTTCAAAGCATTTATTACTTCCTGTGGGGGAACAGAAAAGAATGTTATTAGCACAGTATTTTGATGTGATGACTAGATTATGGTGACCATACCTCCACACTTGATTTGTTTCAAGACTATTTTGTTTCCTATTGCTACTTTGAAAATGGGCTGTGCCCTCAATTTCTGCTCACATTAAACTTAATGAGATGCTTTATTTGTTGGTATATCTCCTTATTTGTCATGAGCAGCCTTTTGTTTTTTGGAAGGTTCAACATAGAGTTGGACTAATTTAACAACTCATTTGTTCACTTTTTCTATTTAATTGAGATCTCACCTACCACCATCCCCTGAAATCAGAAAAGCAGCATCTCCAACATCTCCTTGAGTCTGTGAACAGTTAATCAGAAGAAATCGTGTAGAAAGTTAAGACTGCTCTGTGTTGTTTTGGAAGACACTGTAGTGCCAAATACGACTTGAGAATTGTGCTACCAGAGCCCTGCATGACCCCAGTTACACAAGAGCCCAGACATTGCTGTCTACAGTAAAGCAGCAGATGATCAGCTGCCAGGCTCAGATTCGCAATATTACTGCCGAGAAGGATAGTGCATCTTCATCTACATTACCACTGGGAATATTTCAGTTCTTTACATTTAGCCAATCGGCATGTTACTCAGCACTCAGTTTAGCTAAGGAGGATTAGTTATGTTTCTTTTCTTCTTTCTTTTTCCCCTTCCAATTTTGTAAAAAGCTGACGATTAAAAACATTTTGCTCAGTGATGCAATCTAGTAATCACAACAGCTACAGAACAGCTTTGTGAAAACAGGACCAGAACTCAGAAGAGCCACGGAGACACCACCACCTTTGCTCAAAGAGACTTGAAAAGGCTCAACATTAGGACAAAAAAGCATGTCAGAGTATGTGGCGGAATGCAAAACGGGCCAGATGAAAGGCAATTTCACTACAGAAAAGCACTGAAAAAGTGGTTATTGTTCCCACTGAGAAAATGGGCTGGTTGCTGGTCTCTTACCCCAAGGATCTTCCTTTGGCACTTTGAACATTCAGGGGCAAAGAACTTCTCATAGCAGACCTCGCAATAGAGCGCTCCTTTCTCTTCCACAAACCCAATGTAAGCCATGGACGTTTTGCAGTGAGCACAGTTAAACTCCTCTGGATGCCACGACTTCCCCAAAGCCAACAAGAAGGGTCCTCTATTAGAAAGAAGAGTTTTTGTCAGTAAATGTCTCTTGGGTTGGCTCCTGCAAAGGCTGTTCACAGGCTTAACTTGAGATACCTCTGTGATGTTACTACACTGTTCACAACCTTATACTGCTCCATCCCTCTTTCCTCCCACAGGCTCTGAAAAAGTGTCAAGTGCTGACTAGATCTATTCCCATTGAACTATCTCCCAGAAACACCTGACCACAATAAATACTAATTCTCTTTGCTTCACTGCATTTCAGAAATCCCGTTTTAGGACTGCATCAGATACAGCACCAAAGTGGCTGCAAGGGAAGAGAAGAAAGATGTTCCCTATGTTCCCCACTCTTTCCATCTATTGCAAATAGACATTTCCCTCAGCGATATGATCGGCTGTCTTTCAGCGTGCATTCGTATTAAGGCCACAAATGTTCAAGTAGACTTGACTCAATTTAGAGCAAATAATACCAGTTTCTTGTGAGACAAAAATTCAAATGCTGTCCTTATCCAACAAGTTTGTTACCAGATAACCCATACTAGTTGCCGGGGGATATTTTTGTTGAGGAGAGCAATGGGGGGTACCTTTTGTTTTCCTTTTCCTTCAGAAGCTAGTCAAAATAGGACCATTTTATCCTAATACAGAGCCTCCTCTGTTACTGCAAACACAAAATAATGATGCTTTTAACAGCATTTGTCTGGCTAATGCAACAAGGTTAATAGACAAGATAAACCTGTCCATTTAGTACTAAACAAAAAACTCTCAGCTTGTTAACTCACAGATCCCAGGCACAAGCCATTGTATCTGTATTAATTTGAAAATACACTCAGCATGCTAATTTCTTTAATGAGCACATTTAAAGAGGAGAGCTCCCACCAACACTCAACCTTCCAGAATTCAAGCTTCAGGTGAACTTTGTGCTTCAAGTTCATCCCCCTCACCAGGTTTCCTGCCACTCTTTCAGTAATGCATCACTTTTTTTTACCCTAATACTTCACTGCAAAAAAAGCTTAAGGTACTAATATCACCACTCTGCTGCTAAACATTTCTTTAAATCAAATAAGCTACAAGAAAATTTCTGTGTTCACGTGAACAAAGCAATGGCAATAAAGAAAAAAACACCACAAATTTAAAATTTTCTTCCAGGGTTTTACTAACTCCAAGACAGGAATATAAGTGGGCAAAGGGCAACATCATTGAGAGGAGAGTATAATTATGTTCACATCTCTCCTACATTTTCCTTGGAGATACTATGTATTTTCAACAGATGAGAAGTCAGAGATAAGGGGCTCAGATTTAGTACAACTCACACAACCTTCCAAAATGACAAGCGTATTTAATCTGAAACCCTTTCTACTCTTCACCTCTAATTATCAGTGAGAAAGCAGTGAAAAACAGCTCCTGGAGAGCAGCTCGTAGCCCTTTAAGGAGGGAGCTGGGGTTGAGCACAGCTCTCTGGCCCCCGCTCCCAGCGGATGCCTGAGCAGTGCAAACACTGACCTAACCCGATACCCTCCCGCCACCCTACAAGCACCTTTTTACATCAATGCCCTTTCAGTTATGTACTGATCAAACAATACAAGCCCTTATGTACAACAAAGTGCTCTCAGAGCGCCGTGTCAGCACAGGCTAATTTAACAGATTCATTAACACAGGGCTGACACCAAAGAGGCTCTCCCGGCTCCAGGTAGGATTGAGTTTCTGGCCATCTGCAGCGAAAGGATAGGCTCGGCTAGCTCTGCAATAGAAAGCAAGTTCGCCAGCGACGGAGGGGAAGGAATTTTTACAACATCTGCTGCATTTAGCTCTCCAGAGTTTACAGCTCTGACATGTTGAGGTTAGCCATTCGGGATAGCATGCAGGAACCAAACGGATGGGGAACAGCCTGAGAGTGCATCTATGGAGTTTCTTTCCCAAAGTCCCCAGACAGCTGTGGTTGTGCCCTGCACAATGTCTCCGAGGTGTTCCATTAGCAGGCTGATTCCCTGTGCACACGTGTGCAGAAGAAGGCTTTCTAAACATAATTTTACTTTTAATCAGGCTGTAGTTTAAACATGTCAGACTGATGCTGCAGCTTAATTATGTCAGTGACTTAAAAGCTGTCCCAAAGCATGTGGAAGAAAGAAAAATAAAACAAAAACAACAACAAAAAAATGACAACCCCAAAAAGGTAAACACCATCATGATATTCAGAGCTTGGAGGTGTTACTGGTCTTTGCCTATTTTTGCAATAAAAATGATAGCTTCAAATAATGAAAGGTATTTATTTGCTGTATTCTTTTGAAAAAGGAGTTTAAACCCTGATTTAAGTAAGGAGGCCACAAGCCCAGTGTCACACAAACTGATGGGAAGTAGCTAGGACATGCAACACTAGGAAGATGGCTGCAGATGGCTTCATTCTTCCTTCCTATTTAAAAAAAAAAAATAAAGAAAGAAATCCCACATGCCTCTGTCAACTAGAACATATTTTTAAAGGTGGTGCTAAAACCCCATCTTGCTTCCATCCAAAGATACGTTGTGATCTAACTATGAATGTGCCTCTGGCCCAGGCTACTTTGACATGCTAAGCATTTCTGAACAAATTTTTGGCATCACCATCTACACCACATGAAGCAAATCACAGATGAAGGCAAATAGTAATTTTTTTTTTAAAAAAGGTGTTCTGATGTATTTACAACAGTATTTACATAATCTTATGCCCCAGAGGATCACCAGGTACATAAATTTAGAAGCCACATAAAACATCTGGGTTCTGCACGTAGCAATGACACAGGTCATGATGTATTAGTATGTCAATAATCTAGATGCTCACATGGCTTTTATGCCTATAGCAAGCTAGAAACAAAATTTTATGGTAGAGAGTTAACCATACAGCAGTCTACACTCTGGGAAGGTTCTTTTTCTCCTCACTTGAAAATGTCATGAAGCATCTTTCCTATACTGGAGATGCTGAAGTACCATTTACACTTCTTCCTTTTACCTTTAAAAACAATTAAGCTGTATGAAAAGATGACAAAGCCAAATCATCATTCACAAGTAGACATGCCAAAGAGCACATTCTCAATGGAGGTTCGTGGAAAACACATTTGAACTTCAGAAGAAGAGCCAACTCTGCACTGCAGCACTCAATATAACTGCCTGGGAGCCAGTAAGTCCTCATCAGGAAATGTCACAAGGTTGTCAGACCACCACAGCAAGTATCACGGGAAATTTTGTTTACCTCCAGCTTTGATTCTTTCAAGACATGGAAAGAAAAGCTGACTTCATGAAACTTTGGAAAAAAACACAATCTTCAGGTAATCATTATATGAATAATTAAATATGTATTAAAAAGTTATAAGATGTCTCTAAGAAATTGTTTTGGCTCAACCAGTCATGGTTATTCTATGCCTGAGTGTAAAGTAACCAACTCCACAATGCATTTTGGCTTCAAAACAGATGTACAATGCAATGTCACTTGATCTTCCTCCTACGTTTTCATAGGTAATGCTACCACTAAGGGCATGAACTGTAATTATGCTAAAACAGGAATCAAAAATGCCATTGCAATCTTTCAAATCCACTGTACACTGTGAACTCAGAGCATATTTGGCATTGATTGATGCACCTCAACTCATCCTCAAATGAAACAATGCTTGCTTTTAGTAATTGATGTGGCATTTAACATTTGAAGAAATAGAAGTATTTAAGTACCACCAGCAAATTACAAAGAAGTTCGACATGGGTATCAATTACTATTCATGAAGAGGTGTCACTCACAATAGGTGACAATGGCTTAAGTATTGTCAGGTAGGTCTCCACAGTTTCTCCTCATGCATCCACTAATGAGCAAAGGCTAACCCATGGACACACGCACTCCCCTATTTACAGGGGGGCATCTCATCTCCTTTTTAATGGTGATCAAAGTAGGAAAGCCTTGAGTAGCAGCAAGTGATTTAACGGCCAAAAGGAGAGGTTGTCTGCTCAGGAGTGATATGCACACTGTGACCCTCTTGTAGACAGCATCAGCGAACCCTGCTAAACCACAGGTCCTGTAAAAGGCACTTTGCATGAAAGATGCAGCATATAGTGGATATGCTATTTTTGGTCCTAATTTTCAAACTGAAATGATAGTAACAAGAAGAAAAATGAATGGTTGCTTGCATATTATTTACTAGACACGAATCCAAAGCCCAGGGAACAAAAAAGTCAGAATACTAAAATCAGACAGAATGATCATATAGGCCAAACTGTTCAACAAATCAGATTAATCTCATCCCAACAGTGTGTAGACCTTTTTGATAGCAATCTTCCCTTTTGCAGTGAAGTAAAAAATCCGGATTAGAAAAAAAGCTGTGCCTATGTTGGGAATTTGTATAAATTTTTGTATTGCTTCAGGGGGATTCAGATCATACATTTTTACCTCCTTGACATATACAACGGAAGAGGAAAAACTTCTCCGAACCATCAGAGACCAGTTCATGGAGAGTCCTTTAAAATTAACCTGATATTAACTGAACTGGCATGGAACTATCAGAACACAAGTCTAACGGAAGTAAACAAGCTGGACTCAATTGACCACTAGAAATCAAGTGATTTGAGTTAGCTGCATCTTCTGATGCAGATATCAAGCTGGGGCTCAAGAGGCTTCAAACACTCACAGTGGGAAGGCTGACTAGATGATCTTCAGAGGTCCCTTCCAACCCTTACCATTCTGTGATTACTGAAATGAAACCTTACTTGTGACTAAGGAATCAAAAACCACAAGAGCAAACCAAAACACTGCTGTCAGCCTGCAGGATGAATAAAATCATGAATTGTTTAGCTTGGAAAAAGCCTTCAAGTTCATCATTCATGGTAGCATTACTGCCAAGTCCATCACTAAACCGTGTCCCTAAGCACCATGTCTACAAGTGTTTTAAATACCTCCAGGGGTGGCGAGTCAAATCACTTCTCTGGGCAGCCTGTTCCAATGCTTGACAAGCCTTTCAGTGAAGAAATTTTTCCTAATATCCAATCTAAATCACCCCAGCACAACTTGAGTCCATTTCCTCTTGTCCTCACTTGTTAATTGGGAGAAGAGATGAGCCCGCACCTGGCTACACCCTCCTTTCAGGGAGTTGTAAAGAGCAGTAAGGTCTCCCCTGAGCCTCCTTTTCTCCAGGCTAAATGCCCCCAGTTGTCAGAAGTCTTGTGCTCTATCTAGACCCTTCCCCAGCTTCGTTACCCTTCTCTGGACACACTCCAGCACCTCAATGTATCTTTTTTAGTGAGGGGCCCAAAACTGAACACAGCACTCAAGGTGCAACATTCACCACTGTTGAATACAGAGGAGATGATCACTTCCCTAGTCCTGCTGGCCATGCTATTCCTGTTATAAGCTGGGATGCTGTTGGCTGCCTCAGCTACCTGGGCACACTGCTGGTTCTTATTCAGCCAGCTACCAACTGACACCCCCAGGTCATTTTCCTCTGGGCAACTTTCCAGCCACTCTTCCCCAAGCCTGTATTGTTGCAGGGGGTTACTGTGACTCAAGTGCAGGACCCAGCACTGAGCTGCACTGAACCCTCATACAGTTGGCCTCAGTCCATCAATCCAGCCTTGTCCAGACTTTTCTGTAGAGCCTTCTTACCATCAACACTCCCACCCAACTAGGTGTTGTCTGCAAACTAACTGAGGATGCAGTTGATTCCCTTGTCCAGATCACTTATTAAAGACAGTGAAGAGAACTGGCCCCAGCACCGAGCCCTGGGGAACACCACCTGTGACCAGCCACCAACTGGGTTTAACTCCATTCACCACAACTCTTTGGGCCCAGCCATCCAATTGGTTTTTTCCCATCTAAGAGAATACTCAGCAAATAGATACAAACCTAATGACTTGATTACAGTTTGCACACATGGGAGTACGCTTTCCCGCTGGAATATGCTCTGCCCTCTGAACCAACGTGTCTTGCTCATTTAGCTGAGGTGCTGGCACAAATTTTTCACTCGGGGCAGTTGTTCCAGGTGGTTTAATATTGTTTGATGTCCATCCACTGGCAGGAGCTGGGGAAAGAGTGCCAAGAGCATTTAGAAGACCATCTTTTGGTACCAAGTAAATTATCTTGAAATACAAGCAACCAGCAACATTTGCCTAACATCTCTGTCCAGCATATACCTGCCTACTTAAAAGAACCAATTAGAAAGCACTTACTCTCTCCTCCTCCCCACCCTGCCCAAGTAAGTCATGCTTACTTTATGGAATATTTGTCAAATAACACGGAATGGTTTTGGCTAACTTGTAGTAGTAATGGAAAATTTCAACATCATAAAGAATGAAGAAGTTAGGTGAAAGAATATACCGCCTGTGAAGGCATTATTTTGCTTCAGATACAAAAGCTGAAGACAAGAGTATCAGTGTAAGAACAGAGGCAGGAGAGTATGACATACCTACTCAAAATATTTTACAGCGAGTGCAATAGATCATACATCATTACTAACAGATTAAGCAAGAGTACATATTTAATACAACATGTACAGGAACTTAAAATACAGCACTGAATAAGAAAAACATATTTTTAAATCAAATTTAAACACTTGTCTAGATCACTAGGTACTACCAATCTGAAGCACTCCAAAAAGGCCATGTTCATGTCCTCTTTATAGAAAATTACGACACAAATAAAACCCTAACATTTTCAGAATTGTATATATCACAACACTTCCATTTGTGCTCGGGTTTTTAGCATCATAGACTAGACATAAGCTTTTCCAGAGTACAAAAAATGCATTTACAAAAATGAAAGGCACGGATGATACAGTTGCCAAGGGTAATGAAGAAACAAACAGTCATCTTTTTTTATTTCTCCTCTATTGATATATGTACCTTGGTAACGTACAAGCTAGAGCAACATGACTTTATGGGAGCAGTTATTCCTGTCAAGTTGAGAATTCTTCTTCAAGTGTGCTAACCCCCTGCCACACATCTCCACAGCCGTTTGTTTGTAACCCCAGGCAAGAGAAATGGTGAGTGTTTACTCCATGTCCTGGCTTTCATGCTGCCATACTAAACCTTGTAAATCAAAAAGTGAAATTAAGATCTAACTGGAAGCTCAAATAGAAACAACCATGCAATGACAGAGACATTGGACAGCGCAGGGTAATGTTTCTGTTGCAATGATGCAACACTAGGTCAGGGCATTGGTATGTAGCTTTGTAAAAAGACCTAGTTTGTGGAGCTGTTAATCTTTGTGATAGTCTTCCTCACTTATCTTTTCATCTCATCTTCCAGGGAAAAGATGAAAAAACATTTATCATTATCTTCCTTACTGTCATGCTGATCAGCCTCTGCCCTACAGAAAAACTGCAAATACCTTTCAGGTAAAACCTGAAAACCTAAATACCTGCTCAAATGGAAGCATCATACTAATTCACAGAGGAGAGAAATATAACTGACAGTAAACACAAAGAAAATTCAACAGAAATGCCAATCCCATGCTATTTACAGAAGATAGCCATACACTACACAATGTAATCTCAATACAGTGAACATCAGTTAACACACACCCCACCCCTCACCCCCATGTGTATTGGTAGGCTAAGGCACCACAGCTCTTTGTATGAAGAAGCAATATAGTTATATACCTTTTTTGATCTAACTGGTCACTTCACCAAATTTTCTCAAATCTGTTCATTTCAAGACTGACATTTTTGGATCCTTTTCCATTTCTGAAGTAGCAAAAATTATACCAGTTCACTGGGATGTTTTTTTGTGGTGTTCCTTGTGTGATTGTTTTTTAATATAAAATACCATTATGTTTAATGTATAATTTGTAATGTGTAGGGGGGAAAAAAAAGTACATCTTGATAGAGGCAATAAGCATTCCTGAGCCAAAAATTATATCAGAATAGAAGCACTTCATCTTGAAAAAGACACTCCTGCTACTGTAGTGTATTTTAAATTTTAAATGCCTGATAAACTGAAAACATAGGAACAGATAAAAATGGAAAAGGTGGCAGAAAGGCTTTGAAGATATGAAACGAAGCTGGTTTTGATTAATAGCACTTTCCTTCTCTGTCATCACACATGGCTTTCTAATTTTCAGGTCCCATTTCATGAGAAGACAAAAAAACCACACTAAAACCAAATCTGTTTGAAGACTGCTTTTGTCATAAATCAAGTTGTAGTGCAGCTTCTAGCCTATCGGTACTTTCTGTTTGAGTTATCTGCTGAATCCCAAAGCCCATTCAGACACATCAGCTAGCTCTTGTTTGCACTGTGTATTAAAAAAGTCCTACTTACTGAAGGTGGGGGGCGGGGGGAGAGAGTACAAACGTCCCAACTATTCCTTTTCTTTGGTCTCATTGCAGCTTTTATTAATATTATTCTTATGAATGATGCTTTTCTGAACACTACCCAACTCTAGAGTTACTACTGGCCAGAAGCAGAATTTATCTACATAAACTTTCTCTAGAGAGTTGTTAGACAGATCAGTCATTTCCGAGTTATTCAAAGCACTAGAAAGGAAGAGGAGATAGTCCATCAGTATAGGAAAGAACTTCAGTCTAGTAATGACCTTATGTTAAAATAAAACTCTCTTTTAAGCAGACCATAATATAAACCACACAAATCAGTAGTGTGTTGAGCAAGAGCTGTGGCCTAAGTGAAAACAAACTGGGCATTTAGCGCTGAGGATGAGCGAAGGCAGAGTCACTCTGCCTCCACTGAATTCAGTGAACTCCAGTTCAATGCCCAGACCTTCAGTGGATGCAGGACTCCCACAGGATCGCAGCCACAATGCAAACAGAATGAGGGGAGTAACAAATAAACCCCTAAGCCTTCAGATACTAATATATTCGCCAGAATATTTTTGGATATTGAACAAAACCTAAGTCCTAAAAGGCTTTTTTGATTGTCATTTCTAAATTTATGTGACTATTTGGTCAACTATAATAAGAGCAGTATCTAATTGATCACTGCAGATGCGATCAGCATCTGAGAACTAAACCAGAAAAATGTTCTGCTAAAAAATCCTTGAAAAGACCTCGAAGCATTTTATTAAACACTCTATCCTTCCATCTCTTGAGGCCAGTCTAAACCAAGGAAGCCTCCCACCTATGCTCATAATTGTCCCCGCAGCATTCCCTCAAGGAGTAATTTTTCCCTTTGCTGGTAATCACATTAAGACCTTGCTGGTCTTGCACAGTATTATTCCCCTCTATTGCTATTCTGAAGTGGACTCCAGTTTCTTTCTGTTCAGATTTTTCATCCTAAAGGAGTCAGTTTGCTTCCATTGCCTTTTGGTCCACACTCATTAAAGAAAATACATTGGTGAAGCACAGGAAGAGCGATTTCACCACAATAAATTATTATACTGGTTTCTTTGCAAACCTTCCACAGTTGTTCTGCTAGGGGCTTTATCACCATAGATCTTTATCCATTTCTCACAGCTTGACTTGCCTCAGTCTTTTATCTTCCTCATTCTCATCTGAAAACCAGCCAGAGGACAGCTTTTATTGCCCACTTGTGTCTTTCCATGGGCCACAAACACTCCAGTAATTTTACCAAAGGTTCATTACTTCCACTGCAACCCACAGAGCATTTTTTGCTGGTGGTGGCATTTTTGTTTAATTGTTTTTTGTTTTACTTTTAAAGCACCACTACAAGTTCCCTACTTAAAATCTATATGAATTCACAGGTGTTTTTTTTCTAACAATATTCTACTTATTTCAATTATTTAAAAAAATAAATTTTAAATATTAAAGTCTGTTTTCCTCTTTAGAATAAACATAGTTTCCCAACTGTCCCTTTTACTGAAAGAGCAAGTTAACACTGATGTACTGGACAAGATGATTTTACCACAAGCAGAGAGGAAGGGTGTGTTCCCAGAGCTCCTGCATTCTCCTCCTCTCCTCTCTCTTCTCTATTCCTTTGGAGACCATTCAGATTGAAACACAAACACATAATTTAAAGAAAAACATCAGACCTGGAAAATCTATGCAGGTATTTATTCTTGCAATGAGAAGCTTTTCCAGGGCACACCAGTAACAACAAGGTAGATGAAAATTATTACACCTAATCTTAAGCAAAGACCTCTCAACTCTTGGCAATCAGTCTGAGCTCTCTTGTGGTTCGTGGTCTGTAGTTTGCTTTTTAGACTGTACATACATTATTTTGGATCTCATCAGAAGCTCTGTTCTCAAAAGTACCCGGTACCCAAGATCTGGTGAGGTGCACGCACATTTTTAATTACAAACAATGACTGCGTGCGGATGGGAAAGGAAACCACTCCAGCTGCCTCCTGACACAGCCTCACAACATATTGTCTGGGTGCCACCTTTGTTGCTTGAAATGCAACAGAGCAAAGCAGCTGTTGCTCTGAAGAATTATAAACTATAATATGTAAAGCCAATACATTAATAAAGAAATTATTTGTAATAATTACACACCCCATGAGAAGCTATCCTACCCCATGTGCCAGAGATGTCTGTGTTCTCTGCAAGTCATGAAAAGATCTCGGTGGCCAAATTTCAGAGTTTTTCAGGCTTCACTTCACCTTCACTCTCTTTAATTAAACCTAGAGGCACTGTTGATTTGCACTTGTGTATTGTCATAGCTGGCTTTTCGAAAACAGAAAACACTCTGTACTCAGCTATTAGCTTTCTACTTTATTAGGTTTAAGTTTAGCAAACCTTCAGTGTTTGCTTTCACTAAACTCCTTAGTATGGCTAGTTTAATATTTAACAAAGTTTTAGGCAAGGTAAAGAATTGGCTTTTTTTTGTTCTTTAAAAATCCCAGTGTGACTTTGCCCTCGTTAGACTAACAATAGGGTGTTCCATCGCTGAGCACATGGATAACTGCAAACACTGGTGAAAGGTTTGGAAGACAAAGGGAGAAAGGTGGATACATGGCCCTGCCAAAGTCACTTTGACAGAGGTTCTCCGGTGCGTAGCAACAATACAACAGCCTGAACTGTTTAACGCTCACTTAAACATAACATCTGACTTCATGTAATATCTATAAATAACAATGCTACTTTAAGGGTGGGAGTGCCAGAACTTCATTTTAAAGTGTTCTAACTCAGTGATTTATACACTGCTATCAAACTACTGTATTATAAATGGAAAATATAAAGCTTCATACGTCCAATTTACTGTCTTTTAATATATCTGTACAGTAAGAAGTTTTCCTGTTCCTTCCCTCCAAACCAAACAGATGGCCGGATGAAGCAATGTGTCTCCAAAGCTCGGCTGTCAGCTTGTTACGTTAGCCATATATAACACCACATCCACTCCCAGGCCTGCGTGAAATCACACAAGTTCAATGGAGAAAGCTACAGGACAAGCAAGAGGGGGAGGAAAAAACCCCCCAAAACCCACACCAGAAAACTCTGCTCAAACCCCTGTGTTCGGCAGTTCTCCTTTTGTTTCCTACAGAGTCATAGCTAAATCCCTGCCACTGATGAAAAGGCAGAACAGGAAGGATTAAACCATTATCATGTCTTTAAATTCCGGGGAAGGCTGGTATGTGCCCCGTGGAAAATCACAACAGGTGCCACCCCGGCCCAGTTTCAACAACCCCTGCAACTGGAGAGGCTAGTTCCTGCACTAGCAACCAGCCTTTCAACTGGAAAGGCTCTGGCTAAATTAACTGTAAAGCATCTTAATTAAAATGAGTATGGTGGTTTTGGCTCGCTCAGCCTGTCTCCTTGTGATTTGTTACATCATGTACCATCACAAATCTGGCACAAGTGGTGCCGGTTTTGCCGAAAACGTGCCTTGAGGAGAAAGAGAAAATGAAGACCTGTAGAAAAGCATTTTCATTTCTCTGGAGTGACAGTTTTGAAACCCATTTGGCAGCTTTCTGCAGATATTCCCTCCCTCGCATTTAGCTCCTGTTCTGACCTCAACAGCTTGACTGTGCCTGCAGAGAGCGTGAACGTCCAGTCTCGCTCACGCGCAGTTTCACAGAGCTGATGTTTAACACTGAATATCAGTAAGAATGCCTTTACCAGAGGAATGTGGACTTGCCATAAATTGAAGAAATATTAAGCCTAAATCTTGGATGTCCTACACCTGTACACCTGAACAGGATACATCACTGCTCTGAGCTGGGGAAAGTGCGTGAAGGGGAATTGATCTGGCAGGTCAGTCTGTGACAACGGATGATTTGCTTTTTTTAACAAATCAAAGATGAAGAATATCTAATTTTGAAAGCTGGTGAACGTTTCCACTTTGGGTGTGAAATAACCACAAACAATCTCTTCACCTCTGTTTAAATGACAGAGGTGAAGAAATACGTATCTATCTGATTTATGTACATGATTAGTTTAAGTGCAAAGCTTGGTGCAACAGCACGTGAATTCAGCAACATCAAATCACTGGAAAATTGTCTAAGGTCCTATTTGTAACCAAAAGATGAGTTTCTGTTCAGCAGATCCTGTAGTGAGGTCACTGTGCCTCCAACAAGTAGGTGGTACATTTCTTCATCATTACTATGATCTGCCCCTTCTTAAATATAAACATTCAAGTCTTAGAAACATTTTTTTCACCATGTCTGCAGGAGTTAAAATTTCATACTACTGTCAAATTAAGGTTGACGTTTATAAATTACTCTGGTTTCACAATGGGTTTTGCTTGGCTAAGCGACTTCACATTACTTAACTTGTAAGAATAAATTCTTGTGGTTTGCTGTCACATGATGTCCTGGTTTCAGCTATGATGGAGTTAAACTTTTTTTTAGCAGTGGATGGAATGCCATGTTTGGGTGTTAGCATGAGAATAGTGCTGATAGCACCCTGATGTTTTCCGATTTGTTGCCGGGCAATCAAGGACCTTTCTCAGCTCTGCATACTTCCTTACTAGTGAGAAAGGAGGGGACGCAGCCAGGACAGGTGATCCGAATTGGCCAAAGAGGATATTCCATACCAGTTACGTCATGTTCGGTATAAGGGGGGACTGGGGGGAAGAGGGGGAGACAACGCCAGGACGTGCGGTTTCTGGGGCGGTCGGGTTGTCCGGGACGGGCTCTAAGCTGTGCGGCCTGAGTTGTGTGGTTTGGTGAGAAATTGCATTGTGTATCACCAGTTTCATCTATTTTGTGCTTTAAACTTATGTTATTGTTATATCTAGTTTTCTGTTATTGTTTAGTAAACTATCCTTATCCCAACCTGCGTGGTTCTGGTTTCTAGGTTGTGGTTTATTTTCCTCCTTTCTTCCTTCCCTTTTCCCCTTCCCCCAATTTTCCCTCCCCCTTCCTTTTAAAAGTACAAGCGACTGTGTGGGGTGCGGCCCCCGGCTGGGGCAAAACCACGACACATGACGATATAATAATTAGCTGAAAAATTAATAAGAAGAACAATTCATACACCAGGATCAGGAATCTTTTATGTTTTGACCTGTCAATCATACCACTTTTATGGACAAGGTGCTCTGTTTTTATCAATGGTGACTACATCATGAGGGAGCAGCCTTTAACAATCTTTTTCAGTAAAAAGTACTGGGACTCTGTTCTAGCAGAGGCATTAGCAACAACATAAGGATTTACCTTAACAACTTGTATTGTTACTCCAGTTTCTTCCCCAAGTTCAGACCATACTCCTTAATGGGCATATAACCCCTTGAACCCCAATAATAATCAGTCCTGCCTTTAATTTCATACTCCACAGAGGAAAATAATCAGGATGAGATGATCCTAAAAGCAAAACTGCAGAACTTTAGGAACAACGTGATGCTGACATAATAGTTCAGTTGCCTTTTCCATGCAAAAGTATTCCCAAAATTGATGGCCATCAACTTAGCTTACCTAGTCAGAGTGGCCTGTAAAGTGAACAGAACTGAGATAGCAGCTGGGGTAATTACAGACAAAACACAGAAAAACAAAGGTGACAAGGACAGAAAGTGCCACAGTCCATCTCTTTATGGACCTTAATCAAGGCCTTACTATCAGGATAAATTGTGATAGCACAATAAATCTCAGAGCTGTCCTCTCTTGCACCAACTTCAGACTGTTTAACCTGCTGGCCAAACCCCCCACACTGACAGAGTCTGGATTTTTACCCTATTTTCCTCAGCAAACCCCCTACAGAATATATGGCAAGGAAGGAGTCTGAACCAAACTGTTCGTGTATGCAGGACAAGTTGTCAAATCACACCCAGGAGCACGTTTGTATTATCTCCTGCTTTTAAGTTCTAATATTATAAAGGGAATGGGACATAGAAAAAAAAAAAAAAAAAAAAGAAAAAAAAAGCAGCAAGACAGCACAGTAAGGATAACTCCAGAGATGGCAAATGCAAGTCCACCAAACACACAAAAACAACTGCAAGGAAATAGCAGAATCTTTCAAAGTTGCCTGGGGAGCAATTTTTCTATGCTTACAGTCAGCTTCCAAGTGTGTTCCCTCTGCTGAAGGGAGCATGTGCTTAACACATGTGCTGGCTCGGGATTAGGCAACTGACAGTTGTGGGTATTGCAGAATATGCTGACATTCCCGAGCAACTCTACTGGAAGAAGATTATATATCCCAGTGAAAGAGACCCTGGGAATAAGAAAATTGGCTCATGTGGGTAACTGGTCACTCAAAATTGCAAGCTTCGGACACTTCTATTGTAAACTCTCCCATCCTATCCCATCCCTGTAACTCAACTGTTAAGCCTAGGAGGAAGAAAGGTCACCAATTGTAGTGAAACCCTCCTCTCCAAGCAGCAAACCAGCTTTCCTGGCCACTAGCTGTATCAGCTAACCACAGGACCCCCACAAACCCATCAGACACCTAGGAACAGAGCAGGATGCTGCTTCCAGCCAGGGAAGGTAGGATGTGGTGCTGGCAGTGCTGCATCTGGCACCCAGCCTCTCCAGTTTGCCCTGTACCAGGAGCTCACTCTCAGATGACAGTGTTTTAAAGATGCCAGGAAAGAGGAGGCCATTTTTGTGAGACACGTAACGTGGGAAATCCTGACTGCTTTGACCATCACAGATCCTGCTGTGCTTTCCGCGAGAACAGTTCATCTCCTGGCCAAACTCCAGTCTGTGTAACTGCACTTACTGTGTAATTATAGTTTCTTAAATTGTCCCAGCAGTTTCAATTTGCCATGGTGCTATTCACTTCCTTTCAAGATACTGGGGAGTGTTGCAGCGTGCTGACAAGCAGCTGCTACGTTTCACCCAAGAAGTGACTGTATGGGGGTGGTGAGTGAAAACCATTCCGGTGCGTGCGATGTGTGCTTGCACATGGTACTGAGGCTCCAAATGCTCTGGGGCTCCTCGGGGGTGAGCAATGCTGCATAAGCATGGGGTAACAGTAAGATATCAAATAGTAAAATAGCTCACTCTGATGCACCTGGGATATCGTGGGCATTATTTTTTAAATTGAAGAAGATCTTGTAAAAAGCTTCTCCCTCTGGTGGGTGAACAGAAAATCATAGGTCGACAAAAATAAAGTGAGTATTATCCTAAATTCTAGCCTGTACACTTAACACACAGTAACAGCCACAATTTGACTTATTTCAACAACTGAAGACATCAACAACAGACAAGGCATGCTGATAGCAAATGCATTGCTTGGAAACCTCTGTCCAGGCAGATATAACCCCATGAGTGCCTTCCAGCATAGGATAGTTCAGCTATCACTTGGACCACTATTGAATTCTGTACAGAGGAACCCAGTACCTGAAGGATTTCCAGGTTTTCCTATTTCGGCCATTCATTTTGGACCATCTTTCTCCTCTTCCTTGCTAGTTCATGAAGAGAAGAAGAGAAAACCACCAAAAACCAAACAAAAGACCCCCAACAAAACCAAACCAACCAACCAAAAAACCCGAATCAAACAAAGTAGAAGGAAAAAAAAAAAAAAGAGAGATGCTGTCTGACTACGCAGATAAGTCAGATGGTAGAGACATCTTAATAAATGAAAACACTGGTAATATTCATGCCATGCCATCAAACAGCAGATTGCAGCCTCCCCAGACACAAACAAAATCCTGTGACATGCCAGCTTTGCTATAGAAAAAACCCGATGTTACATACAATATTCATTAGAGAGATGAGTGCTATTAGAGCTACAAAACTGCACTCTGCTATTAGTAACATACTGATACACACATTTACATAAGATTATGTCTTCCTTCTAATTATTTCCTAAGCAACACTTCACCTATGAAATCAATCAGACTTGAAGGGAGGGGTTTTTTGTTTGTTTAAAAATTTGTCAGGCCTATGACCTACAGAGCCAAATTTTGTTTGGCCTATGCAGCACTGGCACTTTTAAAGAAAACTTTCTGCTCAGAGACTGCAAACAAACAGCAGAATTAATGACTGAAGTCCAAACACGTCCTGAAATCTTTCTTTTCCTGTTGAAAAGGTTTTACCTGTCAGACCTCTGGTTTCAGCCTTACTGAGCAAGCTCAGGTACAGCAAAACCTTGGGCACTACATTCTTTTGTAAAATACATGTCAGAGAAAAAGGTAGTGATCCCTTCTCTGCTGTAACCATGCTTAGATCTCTCCTATCTTCTAATTTTTCATTACTGACTTCTTGAAAAACATGGGTAATGTATGACCCACAAGACCAGTGGTGAGCAAGGTTAAAGGGGCAGACCAGCAGTGAAACCTGACAGATAACACCTGGGCAAGCCTCTGACACCTTGGCAACTATTGGAACTCATGAAATGCTGCCCTTCAACTCAACAAATCAGCTGGCATGCTAGGTATGTCACTTCACTCATTTGCAGACTGCTGCAACATGAAGGTGCCTTCAGACTGATGAAGTCATATAATTCAGAAGATGAACAAAACCCAAGAGTATTTTGACGTCTCCAGATGCTCCTGTTTTCCTCACTGTTCCACTGAGGAACCCTGCGAATGGAGTACAAGTGCAGACTGGCTTTGCACAGTAAGTGCATGACTCCATACACGCTCAAGATGCAAACACTAACTCAGCCTCCTCTGGCACCAGGACATCATACCTTTGGGTTTCCAATGCCTCTTTTTATTTCTGTCTCCCCCAATATTTTTGGAGGAGGTAATGACTTTACTTCTTTGGAAGTTAAGCAGGACATCTCAGGACCCTGCAAGCAAGGCAGCAGAGAGATGACATCCTCATGACCATTGCTTTCCACCAGTTTCTCTATCAGCATGAATTTCATAAGGTTTCTGTAAGCTATTCTGGAACATAACATTAAAAAAAAAAAAAAAAAATCTCTGCCTGGCTTTCCCCCTCACCTACCTATTTGGTTGGTACCTCTAATGTGAAAAAAAGAGATTTTCCTGTTATCCAAGAGCATGGACCCAGATTTTCAAAGTAGTATGTAATCAAGTGTAATTTAATTAATCCTTTTAAATCTTTCTCCTTTACATGTTCTGTTATTTAAGGGGAAAAAAAATGAAAAATAACCTATTTCAGTCGTAGAAGTGTATTAATACTGAAACATACTAGTAGGATTTAGCAGTGAAACACCTACTAACATAGAGAAAAGAGATGGGGTACCACTGAAACCGCAAGCTGACAGGTGGTTTCTGTGCAAGTAAAATAAATTTATCATTTGGTGAGACAGAGTTACATCAAACACAGTCATTTACAAAAACGCAGGATTATCACACTTCCACAAATATTTACCCCAAGCACACATGCAGAACGTACAAAAAAGTAACTTTAAAAAGAGGTGCGGTGGTTTTTTTCCTCTAATGATAGCTAAGACACAGAATAAGTCACTACCTTGCCCTTGAGAATATGCTCGATATTTGACAGGGAAGCATAGAAATGACAGCATATTGCCATCTTGAGGCTTGCTAGCAGCACTGCATGTCCAAACCAAGATACATTCGTTACCAGGCAGAACAGTAAAAGACAGAGGTGCCCAAGCCATTATGAAATACACAGCATTGACACTGTATGATTTATGTTTACTTTTGTGCCAGGGCCTCTGTAGTTCCTTTTCTGGACTGGATTTACATTTAAAGAGTGAAAGCCCTTAGCGCCAGAGCTAAAATAAATAAATAAATAAATAAAATGCTATCCAGCATCTTAGAAATGCTAAAGATGTAATTCTTACAAGAAAAATCTACAGTTAAAACTTAATAATACAGATTTCCCAAATCCTTTGAAATTACTAAAGTTTAGTTCAGCACCAAAGACTGTTTCAGTATAAGAAACAAGTTGCATTAAAAGGTTACCCCAAATTACTGCATATAATATTATGAAAATAGAGGTACAAAGTTACACATATTGCATATCTTAATACAGACATGGCTATAACATAGGAGCATTCAGACAGCAAACAGCATGCTTTCCAGACATAAGACATCTTTATGCAGATTTAAAGGGGTAAGAAGCTACTACCTTTGGATGTAGTTTGGGGATATATAAATTCTCCTTATAAGAACACACTTTAAAATACATTTTCATATCACAAACCTATGCAACTCTCTGAAACACTGAAATAAAACCTATGAATGTTTAATAAATAACCACTCTAATGTTTTAGACTCTTTTTTTTTAAAGTAACACTTAATTCAAAAAAGTTCACTCTGAAAACGTGTCAGTTGATATTCCCACCATCAATATAGCTTGGAATATGCTCTGTTGAAATTAAAATCACATGGAAAGCACCAAGTTCAAACCGTGAGTTGTGTATATATATACACGTTTGATGGGTATATATGCTTTTAATAGAGGTCAGAGACATCTGATTTTGCCTGTTTGTGAAAAGAATTATATCTGAGGCTACTTACAAAGCGCCACTGGTTTACTTCAACTGCTAAAACGGCTTTTCTTCTCTATTCTAAACAAACTGGCCCTCACTCAAAATATACAACTAGCCATTTGCAGACTGTTGTTTTTACACCCACAGCAAAGCATACTTTCCCCAAGCTATCCAAAAGTCTTTAAGGGAACAAGAAAAAGCCTCACTGGAAGTTACCTGCTTGGTTTGGAGGCTGCCAGCCCGAGTACTTGGCAGCACCCGGGGTTCCCGTTGGCTTGAGGGCTGCAGCAGATGTGGCGCTGGCGGGAACGGGTCTCGCGTCAGTATTTTCTTGGCGGGCGGGCATGCTCCTCACCGAGGCGGCTGTAAAAGCTGCAGGCTGGGTAGTCTCCAGGGAATCACTGGACAGAAACGAGGGAGGAAAAAGTAAAATGTATTTCTTGCTAGAACAAGAGCATTTGTGAAACAGACGTGGAGTGTCATCTCTGCACCTTGGTGCAACAGAGCAGGACCCACTACAGGTGGTTACCGATCACAGATGCAGTAGGTGATCATCCCACAACAATGCTGTAGAAGTTATATTTCCAAGCACTTTAGGAAATGAACACTTGAGTAGTTTCTGCCAACAGCCAATATAGACAACTGAATCCTTTCACAATTTCTGTTTAAAATAATTGAGTATCAGCATGATACAGATTAAATCTTGCTGTAAACTTGGTATACTCCTAGACTTCTACAACTTTTTTTTCTTGGAGATTAGAAAAATACTCATATAGTCAAACAGTACTCTTAGAACTTAATACAAATCATTAATCTAATTGACAACCATATGTAGTTTTCCTCTCTGGGCCACCACTCCCCTTAAAAACATGAATGATGAAAACAATACTTAATCGCAATTCATGTAGAGCGTAAGTAGTCACTAATTACATTGCCAGAAAGAAAATTGTTCATTTCTCATTATCAGAGGCAGTTAAGGAACAAGCAAGTTATCATAACAAAAGTTTTATGCAGTATAACAGTATTTGTATGATGGATGTTTGCCTTTGGGAAGCAGAAAACAATTTTTTTCATTAAAAATCTTCCAAGTAGAGGTGTAATTGCTAATGAAGGTCATTTGCAAAGTAAGAGGAACACAAGAACAGGAAACGAACTCAACAACGTTGTGAGATGAAGCCAAAACAATTCCAAATACATATTTTGTGCAATCTGGAAACCCATCAGTTAACACAGAAGCCTTGTGCTCTTTCCTCTATTGAAGAAAACCAAGCGTATAGCCTGCGTGCATCATACATATTCAACTGGGGCCATTCACAGAATTATAGATTGCACCAAGCTCATGAAGTAAAAAGGCTTGAGCTATTTTTACCTTACAAGGGTTGTACACACATAATATTGCCTTGACCATATTGACCATGCAAGAACTTGAACAAACTATGAGTTAAAAGTGCAAGTTTATAGCTCTGATTGTTTTGTCTCTGGATTTAAAGGGTTAATAATTGATGTATTAGGAATATTTTTCTGGATAAGGGATCAAAAGGGAAAAAAAAGATTCAAAGTTTAGAGAATATATCCGAATGCTCAGTTTAATGAGTAACAGCTACTGGATTTGTAGGCTTTTGGTAACAGCAGTACCTATGGCGAACTGACACTGATGGATTTGCTATATGCAGCTCGCACAAGCCCAGTGAAGCACAAAGCGGGACCTTGAATTCTGTTACATTCAAATGCTAAAAGATATTTAAAGACATACGTAGAGTGCGAATAGAGGCATTTAAGGTACATGTTAGACTCCTTAAAGGCTTAGGATATAAGTCTTTTTAACAGCACATTTGTGAGTGTGCAGAGATTACCACATAAAAGCGCTGTTGCAGGTTGAAAGAAGGGGAGGAAGACATCCTCGGAAATTAAGCAGCAGGCTCACAAGTTGAAAAAAAACACAGTTTAGGACCGGCTTCCACTATGAATAAAGTGTGTGCCTGCAGTGTCAGTGTCACTGAAATCTCCTTCTATACTGAGGATTACGTTTGACACCTAACCCATCAAACCTGCTCCAGGTCAGAGCCCATTACAACTTTCAGAATCCTGCAAAATACTGGTGGTCCTAGAAACAGAAAGTTCTCCATCCAAAAGACTCATTACCACTTGTCAAATGACTTTTCAAGTCTAGCGCCTCTTTATTGCCTTTGCCAGGAACATATAAATCATATAAGTAATCTGTCAGAAATAAGAAAACCCAGCTGATCCAGCAGTTGTCTTTACACAAAAGATGCTATGTAACAAGTTAAAAAAAACCCAAAATCCAAAACCACCCAAATGGATGCCAGACAGGAAAAAGGTATCCTTCAGGCAAAGGGACGAGAGAAGAATGTAAAATGGCTGGGGTGTACCACTGGGAAACTGCAGCCTCATAGCTGCAGGAGGAAGTACATAGGCAAGGAAGGACACTAACATTAGCCTCAAGGCAAGTTGCAATGCCAATTTGTTCTTCCACCATTACCGTTTTCATGGTTTAATGCCAAGGCTTGAGCATGACATGGTGCCCTAGTTCCTGAAGCAAAAATTATTGGAGACACTTAGGCTTTCATTCAGAAAATGAAAAGACTGGAAAGGTGAATCCTAATGACCCCAAAGTAAAAGGCAATGATAAACCCAGCTATAAAACCACACATGATTTTTCACAACTTCTGGTGGTTTATGTTCCAGGAGCCTATCCTAGAGAGATACTTCCCAAGCTGTGCTGATTTTGACTAATTTTCTTCATAGCAGCTGATGTGGGGCTGTGTCTTGGATTTGTGTTGAAAACAGCGCTGATAACAGAGAGATGTTTTCATTAACACTGAGCAGTGCCCACAGAGTCAAGGCCTCTTCTGCTTCTCACCCCACCCCATCAATCAGTAGGCTGGAGGTGCACAAGGAGTTGGGAGGGGGCACAGCCAGGACAGCAGACATATACAGGCTGACCAAGGGGATATTCTGTATCACGTCATGTCATTCTCAGCATAGAAAGCTGAGGGAAGAAGGAAGAGGGGGGGATATTTGGAAATCTGGTTTTTTGTCTTCCCAAGAACCCATTATGTGTGATGAAGCCCCACTCTCCTGGGGATAGCTGAACGCCTGCCTGCCCATGGAAAGTGCAGAATTAATTCCTTGGTTTGCTCTGCTTGCACACATGGCTTCTGCTTTACCTATTAAACTGTCTCTATCTCAACCCACAAGTTTTCTCCCTTTTAGTACTTCCAGTTCTCTCCCCTCATCCAACTGGGGTAGGGAAAGCGGTAGTCAGTTGCTGGCCAGGGTTAAACCGTGACATAAGGGAAAAGCTTGAATCTATCACTCTGACAGAGGTCTTGGCCTCAAGGCAAAACTTCTAACAGTTCTTGGACACCCTTTTGTACTTTGTTCCTGGTTCTTTCAAGGAAGAGTTGAATGAACTCAAGCCAGCACTACCCCCTGTTAATGTAATAGTCAAGCTGCTCCTGCAGCTTGGCAAGTCTCTCCAGTGTGATACTGCCCACCTATGGTAGGCTGCAGGAAATAGTGCACCCATGGGTTTTCCTGAATTAACAGCTTCTAAACACACAGTTGCCTGGGAGTGTACGTGTGGCATTCTCCGTAGAGAGAAAGATAGATCCATCTTTGTCTCACTTTGTCTCACAAAGAAGTGCTGCACCATAGAGGTGTTCTACCTTTTAAGTGCTAAACTTCTTCAAATTCATGCTTTAAAATTGACTCCTCAACTTTTTACTTTATGTTCTTCTACACTGAGAAGAACTCAAACTCCAGTTATTCTTATCAATCTTTACAAATATATTTATGTATCTTCTTAGACATGCACTTACCTTACACAAAGTGGCTGCACAATGCGCACAATTAGCCCTACTAGTATTTTTTAACTTACTAGGATGTTGTACAATGATGACCCGAGATACATTACCCAGAAAATATATGGTTTGACGTGACAAAAACATACACAGAAATTCAAGAAAATGAATAGATTATGGTGAGAGCTTCCATCCGCTTTTCAGTGTCGTCACGAGAAAGCTGAATGACAAATTATACAACTTTACTTATTTACCGAGTTCCACCTGAGTAGTTTTCTCAGACTTCCAGAAGACACTCATAAGGTCAGGTTCAGGTCAAACACATTTCAATATCAAAATAGGTGTACTGTTATTAATGACAAACCTACCTTCTAACTCTTGCTTTAACCTCTTAATTCCTTTTCATAACTCTTAAATGATTCCTCTTCCAACTGATGAATACTTACAGGGAAAAAAAAAACTTCTAATGATGAAAGCTAACACAACCAAGAGTTGCATCCATTTTAAGACAGACAATGGTTGCTTGCAAGACATGAATGCTCAAGCATTGAGCAAGAGCTTTCAACACTGCAAGCATGAAGGAATGGTAGAACATGAGCCTGACAGACTCAGAGCCTCGTGTCCTGAAAACTTGCAATGCCTTTAATTAATAAGTTATGGAAAGATTAATCAAAATAATCCTGGGACTGGGTTGCAATGGAAACAGATTGCAAAGACAGCCCAAGAAAAGAGTCCAGCAGAAAAGCAAGCCAAAGATAGAGAGGTATCTGACATATGCTAGCTTGTACAGAACACTCAATTTCCATAGAGAAAAACTCCTCCTGTGGAGTAGAGTCCTGCTCTATCAGAGTAAGGACACGTATGGAAAAAAAAAAAGAACTAAGACCAGGGAGGACACACAGGGCTTCTGTGCCAGTATAAACTTTATCCAGACTTTACCATGGGCTTCTCAGACTTACCTCCTCCAGATCACCTGAGGAAACAGATAAAACACTAATAAGCAAGTATTCCTCTGCTATTCCTCCTCATCTTCCTCTGCAAATAGACACTGTATTAGACCCTGGTTTTTGTGGAAGGACAAGGACAAAAGACATTTACCAGATGATACTCCCATCACTGAACTTGGTACCAAGACCTTCTTGGATGCTACAGAGAGGCAACAGGTGAGGAACTGCGGGGTGGGAAGGAAGCCTGTCCAGGTCACGTGTAAAATGAGAACCATTTTTTCTGGAGACCACTACAGGACATTCACATCCATACCACACCCCCTTGCTTCCCAAAATCAGGTGCAACAAGGCAAGGCTGAACAACATTTCAGAGGCATTTCAAGAATTTGCCCTGGAAAATCCTTCTGAATGTATTTAGAAGTTTTCACAGCACTCCCTCTCTCTCCAAAATCCAGGAGAAGGAAAACACATGGTCTGGGGCTGTAGATGCCTAAATGCCCCTCCATCCTTCCATGGAAACTACTAGATAATGCTGCCTAGAATTCCTTCCCCACACTTTAGAGACGATAACTATGTGTCATGTTATTATTAGACAAAGGAGAAGCTACAGTCCTAACTGAAAACAAAATACAGCTTATCATTGTGCAACCTCTAACACCAATAAATGGTAACAAGGACCAAGTCTCTCAGACTTTACCAAGACAGTTTAAGGGGTCTGGGTGGACTTCTTCCTCACACAAGGCCAAAACACTGGGTTATCCATCTGTAAACATCATCACTCAAGCCCTTATCTCAGTCTGGTGCATCAGCATTTTCCTAATAGTTCTCTGGACTATAAAGGATATGTTAACTCCCAATTGTTGTCCAGAACAACTGTGTGAGTCAGGGACACATTCCCTGTAGTCTGAGTCAGCTTGCTGACAGGAGAGGTCATGTAGTATTTAAGAGATAGTCTGTAAATGCTTTCTTCACATGGCCAGGAATTCTGTGAGGTTACTTTGCCTTAAGAACACTAAATCTTTAAAGATAAAAATGAGACAAACAACAGGACAGATGTGAACAAGTCACTCTTGACTTCTGGCACTACCAAGTGGAACATGATAGAACCACAAAAGCAGAATCAAGGCTAAAGCCAAAAGTTTAAAAGAAAAGAGTAAGCCTTCCCCTTGCATTCTACATTGCTGCCTGTTGGTTGTTAAGACCAAGCAGGCACCAAGCATGCTGCAGAAACCTGAATGAATAGCTTATAAGATACACATGAAATGGGGAGGGAAAAAAATGTTTTTAATAGAGGCTTTTAAAAACATTTATATTAAGGAAACTCTGCAACATCAAAGTAAGGAAAGAGTGATTTTTCCCTGCCATAAGACCAAGTAAACATACACAAACTCCTCAAAGCTTTACAGCAAGGCACTAGGACAGCTGAGAGAAAACTCAAATCTCAAGTTCTTGTTTTAAGCTGGTTTGTTTAATGTGTTCACATCACATGATGTATTTTGTCCTGTATCAGAACACACATGAGCTGAAGACATATAAGAGGACCAGAAAAACCCAGGTATGAGAACGATGACAAGACCCCATGAACAGTGGAAACACATATACCTTTCTGCAAGGGCTTTCTAGTATAACAAGTGAAGAACAAAAGACAAGAACTACTGAGTGCTGACCTTGTTCCCACCCCTGCTGCAAACCCATGGTCTCAGTCAGCTTTTTACAACTGTGGTTGCGTTTCATGTTAACCTAGCAGTGTTCCAACAGCCGGCAAGGAAGAAGAAAATGTAAAATAAAATAACGAAGAGGAGAAAAAGTTACATGGATGGAGGTATTTCCAGATCAAGTTACAGTGAGGGAGTATGTAACCTTTTCATGAGCAGTGCTCTGCACATAATTCAAAGCATCTTTCAGAATAAGTATTGTCTCCTGTTCAACACCAGTGCTTTTTCAAGCAATTATACATGACATTGTGTCAGCAAAAGCCATATCAATGCCAACTCTTGCTATTGCCTCCCAAAATTTCACAGCATTTTTGCCACATGATTTAATAATAAAGGAGGTTGTAGAGAGATGGGTATTGGTCTCTTTGCCCAAATAACAGGTGACAGGACAAGGGGGATGGCCCGAAGCTGCGCCAGGGCAGGTTCAGATTTGACAACAGGAAAAAGTTCTTCACCAACAGGGTTATCAAGTACTGGAGCAGGCTGCCCAGGGAGGTGGTTGAGCCACCGACCCTGGGTGTATTTATAAGACAGGTAGATGAGGTGCTCAGGGATATGGTTTAGTAGAGGACAGGTACAGTTGGACTCAATCTCAAAGGTCTTTCCAACCTAGTGATTCTGTAATTTTAGGGGAGAGCTCCAATTCTGGGAAATGTGAGGTATTAAATGCATCATTTCCTTTGCTGCATATATGCAGTTTTCTTAAAAAAAAAAGCCACTAACCCCCATAAACTTCAAGCTATTTCTGTTGCCATCAGGGTGAACACTTAGTTTAGTGAAAGACTGGACAGCTGTTACACCTAAAAAAAATTCCAATTCCAAGGACTCAGGTGTGAGAAGAAAACATCTGAATGTTCAGAACCCCTTCAAGCCAGTTAATAACAAATACTAAGTCAGAAAAAGGTCAAGCTCTTGGCAGCTACCCAGTACAGAGCTGTTTAAGACAGCCAGCTTTTTGGAACAGAGACAGCAAAATAAGGATAAAAGGGAAATATTTCCGAAGCAACCCTACTGCAGAACAAAATCTAACCCTTGCTTTTGTTATAGTTACAACCTTCGTGAGTTTTTCCCCAAGAGATAATGCAAACAAGCCTGAGCTACCATAGTAAAATAGTTTCATTACCTTTCCATGAAAGTTATGCAAGACAAAGCCAGAAAATATAAACCCTGGAGCTGCTTAAGCATATTTACTGAGCTTTCTTGGCTGAACCAGCTGGGTTTTGAACAAATGATTCTACTATACAGTGTCATACACTCATTTCTTCAGTTACGGGACATAAGATTTCAGCTCTCCCTCTGTATCGACTTGTCTTGTGGGACGAACTGAGTTGTCACTTAAAATAACTTTTCAGCATTTCGTTTTGCACATACTGCAGTATGTTGTTAGATGGATGGAAATACAAAGACATTTTAATACCTAGATTCTCACATTCATGGGGTACATTCCGCTCAGTATTTTTTTTTCTGGCTTAGTTGATATATTTTGCTTGATCTTTCTTGCACTTAAATGATAATAAATTGTAAGCATGGATTTATCTTCATTCATCTCTTTTTCCTACCTGTTTCTCGAGCCATACAATAAGGCTGTGTGCTCCTTTATTCACTAGGATGAGGCAGCGCAAAGTTTCATTTCTATGGGCCTATCTACTAGCAACCCTTTCCTCCTTACCGGCACTTGGAGCTCAGGATGATAGCAAGGAAAACAGAAATCATTACCCTGGAACATTGTACAAGATCCTTAAATTAACACCAGTTATTCTGGGAAAAATCCTTCAAAAAAGCCATTTATGCATAGCGTTCTCAGACTGATGGTATTGCTATGTCACATTTCCCAAATTTTGGGCCATCTCTTTTTTGGGATGACCCTCACAGACGAAAAACCTTATGCTTCATGTATCGCCCTATACCACACCCTGTATGCAGCAGCCTGAACAGAGATAACCTGGATATTGTAATGGTTTAAGAGAAAACTAATTTTTAACAAGTTTAGAAATAATATTTTAACCTCCTAATCACACATGGATGTTTATTTCCAGCCATTCAACTTGCATTTTGATAAATTCAATTCTTATAAGATCTTTTGGGCAGGCTTATACAATCTCTGTATAGCTCCTTGCTGGCCCAGCACATCTCTCTCCAGCTCAGCTGGTTGGAAGAGCAAAACAGAGAAAAACCGCCAAAACCACACTTTAACTATGACAGGATGAAAGCAACTCTCTGTTGCTTGCTGCCTTTCCCTACAGACCGCAACCAAATGGAGCCAGTTCTGGAATCTCAAGTTTCTATCAGAAATCATCATAAAATCATAGAACTGTCTTGTTTGGAAGTGATCATTTAGATCATCAAGTCCAACCATCACCTTAACCTGCTATCCACTACTAAACCATGTCCCTCAGCACCATATCTAACCGTCTTTGAAATACTTCCAGGGATGGTGACTGCACCATTTCCCTGGGCAGCCTATTCCAATGTCTAACTGCTCTCTCTGTGAAGATAGCCCCAGCCCAGGATCAGCGTAGGACACCATAGCAGGGATGATGCCAATGGAAGTATATTGCACAAGCTTTTGCGGGCAAAGAGGAACCTCGATCTACCTAATGCTCCCAGGTCATGCCAGAACTGTATGAATGATTTTTGGCACATCGGCAAATACGAGGTAATTGCTCTAATCCAGCCTGGTGTAGAGGCAGAACAATTTTGCCCTTACCTGCAAAAAATTCCTTAAACGTACCCTGAAGATCCATTAGATAGGACCAGGTTGCATGCCTGCACAACTATAGAGCCGCTGAAATACAGCTGGCCTAAACATCACTGTTAAAGAAAAAAAGTCTTGCTGGCAGCATATCCTGGACTTCACCTGTAGTGCACAGGTATTGGAACTCCTGGAGAGGTTTTCCCTTTGGATGCATAAATAAAAATATTTCCTAATGAGTACCATTCACAGGAAAAAGAAAATTAGCATTTAAGGCTGTGTTACATCACTATAGTTCTGCCACATCATTAGAAATTTTGATACAACTTAAGATTGTGTTTAACAACTACCATTTCCCCTCCTTAGGTTAAGGATACTTTAGCCTTTTCTAGTGACCAAGATGAAATTTGAAGCCATGGAATGGGAGGGAAATAAGTGATACTTCTTTCTCAAGAGAAGTTTCTACATTAAGAGGATCTCAGCCCTACTTCCAATTGGGCCTTATCTCTAAAGGGTTTTACTCTTCCAAAAATGCAATTAAGTACATGAAAACTCAGAAATCATTCCTTCCTCAACACAACTTAATACATACTGTCCTGTAAAATAACCAGATAGATTTCTGCCTTTGAGGCTGAAGTGAATTATATTGTTGAGGATACCTACATCTGCTTCACCACTGAACTGTCTTTACACAAATGCACGTAGCATGGGGAACAAACAAGAAGAACTAGAGATCTTTGTGCGGTCGCAGGGCCATGATCTCATCGCAATCACAGAGACGTGGTGGGACAACCTGGACGACTGGCACACTGTCATGGATGGCTATGTGCTTTTTAGGAAAGACAGGCTAGGGAAGCGAGGTGGAGGAGTTGCTCTTTATGTGAGAGAGCACCTAGAATGTGTTGAGCTCCACCTGGGGAAGGATGAACCTTCTGTCGAGTGTTTGTGGGTTAAAATCAAGGGGCAAACCGGTATGGGGGACATTGTTGTGGGAGTGTGCTATAGGCCCCCTGATCAAGAGGAGCAGGTAGATAACGCATTCCATAAACAGTTAGAAGTAGCCTCAAGTTCCCGGGCACTGATCCTTATGGGGGACTTCAACTACCCAGATATTTGCTGGGCAAGCAATACGGCCAGTCGTATGCAGTCCAGACAATTTCTGCAGTGTGTTGAAGACAATTTCCTGCTACAGATGGTGCAGGAGCCCACAAGGGGAGGGCGGCTGCTGGACCTTGTTTTCACTAACAAGGATGGACTTGTTAGGGAAGTGAAGGTCGGGGGCAGCTTAGGGCAAAGCGACCATGAAATGGTTCAGTTCATGATCCTGGGTGGAAGAAGCAAGCCAAAAAGTAGGATAGCTACCCTGAATTTTGGTAGAGCTAACTTTGATCTCCTCCGCCACTTAATGGGGGCTATCCCGTGGGCTACGCTGTTTGAAGGAATGGGAGCCTGCGAGAGCTGGCTAGCATTCAAACAGCACTTCTTCCAAGCACAGGAACGATGCATCCCTTTGAGGAGGAAATGGGGAAAGAGAGGCAGAAGACCTGCATGGATGAACAGGGAGCTATTGAGCAAACTCAAAGAGAAGCAGAAGATCTATGAATCGTGGAAAAAGGGTCTGAGCACCTGGGAAGAATACAGGAATGTGGTCAGGGCCTGTAGGGATGCAACTAGGAAGGCTAAAGCCCTCTTGGAAATTAAGCTGGCAAGGGACATAAAGGATAATAAAAAGGGGTTTTTTAGACACGTGAACAGTAAGAGGATGTCCAGGGATAATGTAGGTCCCTTGCTGAATAAGGAGGGTGTCCTGGTTACGGGGGATGCTGAGAAAGTGGAGATATTGAATGCCGCCTTTGCTTCGGTCTTCACTTCAAAGGCCCCCCGGGACCCACAGACACTGGATGAGAGTAGGACTGATTGGGAAATGAAGAATTTCCCTCTGGTTCAAGTAGGGGAGGTCCAGGAGCGGCTCAAAGGGATTAATGCACACAAATCCATGGGCCCAGATGGGTTACATCCACGTGTGCTGAGGGAGCTGGGGGAGGTGATTGCTGAGCCGCTCTCTATCATCTTCGACAGGTCTTGGAGGACAGGAGAAGTGCCTGAAGACTGGAGGATAGCCAATGTCACTCCAGTCTTTAAAAAGGGCAAGAAGGAGGAACCTAGTAACTATAGGCCAGTCAGCCTCACCTCTGCCCCTGGAAAGGTAATGGAACAGCTTGTTCTGGATGCCATCTCCAAGCAATTGGAAGAGAAGAAGGTCATGAGGAGTAGTCAGCATGGATTCACTAAGGGGAAATCGTGCTCGACCAACCTCATAGCCTTCTACGATCTCATGACAGGCTGGGTAGATGGAGGGAGAGCAGTGGATGTCATCTACCTTGACTTCAGCAAGGCCTTTGATACTGTCTCCCATGACATCCTGATAGCAAAGCTGAGAAAGCATGGGATAGATGAGTGGACAGTGAGGTGGGTTGAGAATTGGCTGTCGGACCGAACCCAGAGGGTTGTGATTCGTGGAGTAGAATCTGACTGGAGGCCTGTTACCAGCGGTGTTCCCCAGGGCTCAGTGTTGGGTCCAGTCCTGTTTAATATCTTCATTGACGATCTTGATGAGGGAATAACATCCACCCTCAGCAAGTACGCCGATGATACAAAGCTGGGAGGAGTGGCTGACACGCAGGAGCACTGCGCTGCCATCCAGAGAGACCTGGACAGGCTGGAGAGCTGGGCAGTGAGAAACCAGATGAAGTTCAACAAAAGCAAGTGTAAAGTCTTGCACCTGGGAAGGAACAACTGTTTGTATCAGTACAGGCTGGGGGATGACCTGCTGGAGAAGAGCTCAGTGGAGAAGGACCTGGGGGTCCTGGTAGATGACAGGTTGGCCATGAGCCAGCAGTGTGCCTCGGTGGCCAAGAGAGCCAATGGGATCCTGGGATGCATCAGGAGGAGTGTAGCCAGCAGGTCAAAGGAGGTGATCCTCCCTCTCTACTCTGCCCTGGTCAGGCCCCACCTGGAGTATTGTGTCCAGTTCTGGGCTCCTTGGTATAAAAAGGACAGGGATCTCCTGGAAAGAGTCCAAAGAAGGGCTACGAAGATGATTAAGGGCCTAGAGCATCTCCCCTATGAGGAAAGGCTGAGTAAGCTGGGACTGTTCAGCCTTGAGAAGAGAAGACTAAGGGGGGACCTAATCAAAGTTTATAATTATCTGAAGCAGGGGATGCAGGGGGAATCAGCCAGCCCCTTTTCAGTGGTCTGTGGGGATAGGACAAGGGGCAATGGCTGCAAGTTGGAGCATAGGAAGTTCCGCACCAACATGCGGAAGAACTTTTTCACAGTGAGGGTGACTGAGCACTGGAATAGGCTGCCCAGGGAGGTGGTGGAGTCTCCTTCACTGGAGATATTCAAGACCCGCCTGGACGCCTATCTGAGCAATATGAGCTAGGGAGCCTGCTTTGGCAGGGGGGTTGGACCCGATGATCTCTCGAGGTCCCTTCCAACCCCTACAATTCTGTGATTCTGTGATCAAAGCAGCTTTACACAGATGCGAGAGTTAACATAGCTGCAGGCAGGAAGTGAGAACAAAACGTCCTGTGGACCAAATAGAATCAGCTGTGGAACAAAAGGCCTGGAGAGAAAATGCTTTTTTAAATATCTGTTTGCTGCACTTCATGCCAGCTGCTTGATTTTATACATTAAACATGAGCTTTGAAAAACAGCAGCGCTCTGTTCCTGGAGCAGCCTAACATGCCGCTTACTTGGTCAGGCAACTGCTACAAATAATTCACCTGGATAGAGGTTTTAAGCCAGAATATCTTGTTCCTTCTCCAGTCAGCCTTTCAGAGTGACGGTGCCTCCCTCAGAGGTTCATGACACAGCACAAACAGCAGCACACATCTCAGAAGGATGCCTGATATCAGCCGAGAAACCTGTGCTTAGTGGGGTGGACTTGCACAAACACCATCAGCAGGACCAGGGTGTGGATTAATTCTGCAGAGGTGAAACCAGTAGGATTTGGGGTTGGTGACCTCATGCCAAAGACCACAACAGGCAGACTGCTTGAAGCATGCAGACAACAGAGACAGACTTTGATGAAGCAGCCAAGTTCTTGCAAGTCCCAAGTGCCAACCATGCACTGCACTCAGAAATACCTCTTGTTCTTCTGCAATTCCAGGGCACTTGTGGATTTCCTGGAGGGTCTGATGGCCTGCAGAGAAGGCTTAATGACAGGTGTGATGAGCAGGGCATCCAAGAGCGAGCGGTAGACGCTAGGTTCGGAGAGTCTAGCAAGCGTTTAAGAAGACCACATAAACAAACTAAGTGATCAAACAAAGTTCAAGTTGTCTGGGACCACTGAAAACCCTCAAACCCTTATGAAAAGCTTGGAAGTCCTGTAGCAGAATGGAGAAACTGAACCTGGGGTAACAGATGTAGAAATTATGTCTAAATAAGGAGGTGGCACACCACAGGGCTTGTTCAAGACAACCCATTGGGGTGTGAGAATATTTCTATTTTTATCATTAATAAAGTAAAATAGAAAACACGTTGTAAATATTTTTATTAGTCCCTTTTTTCATCCTTTTCTATTTTGTCTATATTTTATAATGCAAATACTATATTAGTACATTAAGACATTTATATAATTTAGAAATACATAAATATACGTATATTGCATGCTCAGAAAAACTTTACAGTTGAAAGCATGATCTAAAGAACTTTAGACCACTAGTCTAAGTAAGCCTTTATAAAAAGTAATGTAGTAAAAAATTAGACGGAACTCAGAGAGTTATGGTCTTCCAGGATCCAAAAGCTACTCAAAGACAGAGATTATTCTTTGTCTCCTATGTGACACAATTTTTATTTACAGTTAGTTTACTGACTGAACTGTGAAACAGGTATCACGAGGATCAGAAAGGTGGGAATCCCTCACCACGGTTCAGAGCAGCAGTTTGTACCTAAGCTAAAGATAGGGCATGGAAGCCTTGGACATATTCTAAAGACTTGTCTTCCATGCTATTGTCAAAGAATTGATTTTGCAACCCTGCCAGAGCCTAATTATTCTTGTGTGAGCTTGAACTTTCTTAAACCAAGGTTTAAATCTTCCTTTAAAAATTGATGTCTACCTGGCCCGGACAGCAATGGCAGTTGATATGGCAGCAGCAGCCATGCTCTTAATTTTTGATCTCTTGAGAGGAGAAAGAATGGGAAAAGGAGCTGGTCCAACGTTAGGCAGATTTCCTGAAGAATTTTCCAGCAGTACTTTGCTAGCACAGAAGCTTTGAGCCATCAGGGGAGAAAACAGAGAAAGAAGGAAATTTGACAGTACAATACCAGACCACATTAACTGCTGGAAAGTGATATGATTGTAGGTTCCCAGATACAACCTCATAGAGATGCCAGGCAATGTACTAGCCATTGGAATACTAATGTAGAAAACAGTAGTTTTAATTTCACTCACAAACAAAACTTTCCCCTCATTAAGTCAGCATTCAGCATCTGTCAGCCTTCAAATTCCCTGTCCCAGAGTCTGCCTGGCATCCCTGGTTCATTCCCATCAAACTTCAGGACACTCCATGTGGATCCATCTAAGTCTCCACAGTGCTGACGAAGAGCCCTGAAGATCATTTAGCTTCTCCTCTTTTTCATACTAAATAATAATAATGAAAAACTTTGGAATATTTGCTGATAACAAATTCACCAGTTTTAACTTGAGCCACCTTTACAAAATCCAGCATGCTCCTCACCCACTTTTCATTTTCCCTGCTTATTTTCTGGGTTGAGAGGAACGTGAACAGGCAAAACATACTCCCAAAAAAACCAAAACCATGAAAAAACAGACTGGCTCCAAAATAATTTCTACACTGGTGAATCTATTAATATAGGTCTTACATTAAAATTTCAAGACTATCCACAGACTCGCTGTGTATTTTTTAAAATAATTTCAGAAATCAACAAAATACTTTAAAGACACAACCATACTTCATATGACTTCTCAGATTTAAATGCAAAAGCACTGCCTGAAAACCTTGCTTACACCTAGATAGCAGTCTACTTCCTTAGAAGATTTACCTTGTATGACTTACAGATGTTTTAGACTGACAGCTTGAGACTTTACTGAAAGAATTTGTTTCGCAAGTAGGCAGAGATGATTCGTGCCTGCCCAAAAGTATTAAGAGAGGACAAGTAGTTAATCAAACACTTATTACAACTCTGACAATACTAACCAGAGCTCCATAACCTTTTAAGGCTTTTAAAAAGCCCTTCTTACTCATAAAACAAAACAAAAAACCAGCTATGGTTTAATATCCCAGAGTGTTAATTACCAAGGGAAACACTTCCTTTCCCTGGTGGTAAACACTATGCTCTGGATGTCTTGTCAACTACACCGTTTAATGCTTGTATTCTTCTACAGACCTCAGGCTACGGGACAATTCAAAAATACACATTTTATAGCAAGAGTGACTAACTTTTGAAAGCCTGCCGAATACAACGGAGAAGTTCAAAGCATCGTACACTATGTACACTCCACTGCCTTCCCCCAAAAACCTTCTTCCACACTTTGACAATACATATCACCCCATATCACTAACTTTTGGTAACAAAGTCACTTTCCAAAAAAATCTCCTACCCATGACTGGTTTCTCTCCCACAAACTAAGGGCCACCTTAGCTTTTTAATTATTTTTCTAAGTACTGCCTAAAAGCTACCTGAATTTCTAATGGCTATGCAAGTTTCCAGAGAATCATGAGGAGACACCTGAAAGTTGCTCCATCATGACAGCATCGTTAATAGAAAAAAAAAAAAAAAAAGAAAAATCAGGTGAAACCATGTTAAATTATAGCTTCTGATCACGTCTTTTTAACACAGCTGGCTTGGATGTACCTGGTTGGAGTGGGAGGCAGCCCATTAGCTGTTTCCACTGGTGGGGCTGCAGAAGCTGGCTGCATGGCTGCAGTGGTGGGCAGGGAGAGCTCAGAGGTCTGTGTGGCCACACTGCATTTTGCAGGGAGAGGAGGCACTTTATCAGCTGTCAAAAAGCTTGCAGCATCCGGAGCAGGCGACTCCACAGTTATTTTCCTAGTTGATGTTCATTCCACAAGTAATTATAAGGAGACAGCACATGGAGAAGAAATCTTTCATTTTATTAAAAATACCAAACAGTAATGGACAACTCTTTCTAGCTGGTGTTCTGGCATCTTCTGTAAGAACAAGTGAGTTGCCTTTGAAGGCTTTTTTACTTCCCTAGGAACCCAAATACTCATCCCCTAGAAATTAGACCATGCTGAAATTCGTTCTTTGAGGCATATTTACAGCTGAAGCTTGAAAGCTTAGACCAGATTTGTTTAACCACAAAACCCAAACTATTAGGACAGTTTAAAGCAGTTGCTCAAAAAATTAACAAACTTGAACAAAAGCACAACCAGTATATTATAAACTCTACCTAGTGTAAGTAGATGTCTCTTTAGATACTGTGGCTACTTGGCTGATAGTATTTAAGACCTGAACAGTTGCAGGGTGATGAGGTGAACATTCAGATAAGGCTTCCAGAGGGTTCGCAAACAAAAGTTCTCTGAAGTAAAAGAAAGCAGAAGGACAAGAAGAATTCACCACAGGAAAGCAGCATTTTCCCCATTCCCATAATTTACTATTCCTTGCTTGTCACCAAACCAAGACAACCATAAAAGATCTGACTGTTTCAACTCAGTCACTCTGAGACCTCCTCTTCTCCCCAACCCGATGCTCATTTTCCCATTAAATGAGCAACTCCTGCTCTTTGCAAAACAGGGGTGTGCAGAGACCATGATCCTTTCCTGGAACTGCCCTCAAGTTCTCCAAAACTTCATAAAGCTTCACATAGATGCTGTATAAGTCATATAAAGGGCTTTGAAGAAGGTGATGGGAAGGGAGATAACACACTGGGTATATCCTCCAAAGGGAGGACAAGTAAGGAGAAATTTGCCTCCAAATCTTGTACATACTCATTACATTTCCATTTTTCACTTGCCTTGGCAGTAGCTAGAAAAGGGGGTGAGAAATTACTCTCTGAGATTACAACTCCTGCAGAAAATATACTATACTGCTGTCTACTAATCGGAAGGTACTCAGAAAAAAAAAAAAAAATCAGGATTAATACCTACTATTCAATACTAACTCTTTGCATTTATGACTGTCAGGAATATTTCTGTTCAAAGAAAAGATAAAAGTAGGTATGACTGTAAAAAACATGAACATAAAAGACAAGTCTAAAGACTTGATGGTATTGGATAAGCCTTATGTTACATATTTCTCAGGAAGTGCCAGATTCTGAGGTTTACACAGTCCAAAGTTGCCAGGATGACTATTTAAGATGCCTTTTTTCAACTTTCTGAAAAGGCTGTAGATGCTTTTAAATATTTTACTGTTAAACTTATAGGAGGATATTATATATATGAAATTGAGTAATAATACACTATAAATTACAGTAGTTGGCTGTATTACCATATGACTAATTCAAGCTTTCAATAAAGAACTAAAACTACAATAAAAAAGTATTATACTTTCTACTATACTTTCTATTATAGTCTGCCTTAGGAGCAGAAAACCTAACTTTAATGCAGTAATCAAATCCAGATCTTTCCTATGTTTCACAGCAAGCTCTTTCTCTTTCTTGGTGGTTCATTAGTGGGTGGTACAAATCACAAAGTCCAAGAAAAGACAGAGCCTATCAGGAAAATCAAGACCTATGCCAGTCATCAATAACATATGCAGAGCTTTAGAGGCAAAAGCAAGTCTACTGAACTTTGGCTGGCTCAATTCTGCACCAATGGCTCCATATGCACTTCTGATAGCTACCATTTTATTTGGAGCTCAGCTGTGGGTGTATTTCCCACTCAAAAGAGTGTTATAAAAGCAGTGACATCTGCTTGGCATCACAACATGAACACCAAATGTAACTTCTACACTAATGACCTCTCATTTCAGGACAGAATCAAGACTACACAGCTTTGACAATTTATATTCACCTCCCTGCACTCAATGATAACGCTTCCTTCTAAGGCTTTGTGGTAGCTGCTAAGATTTCTGTCCTTGAGTAGAAAATACTTATTTATGTTGATATACTGGGTCTCACCCTGACCCACCGTGAATGTTACTGTCCCTTCCCATTTCCTGTAGCTCATTTTAAAGTTACTCCATTGCTAGGTTCATTTGGCTAAGCAATAAACTTAGACCCATAGGTCTTGAGTGAGAGTAGTTTTAAATTTCCTTTCCCTGGGCACAGATGCAGAGCTAGAATTTAGAAATAACTCCTTGGTACTCAGAATGCAGCAGCTGTAGCAGTGTCTGCAAGGCATCTGCAGCTCAGTAGGTGCAATCGTACTAGAATTTCATTGGTAGACATGAAAACCAATTATTAACATAGTGCTTTTTCCCCTGCCTTTTTCACTCCAGGTTTTCTACTTAATTTAAAAAAAAAAACCAAACCAATAAAAAAAATAAAAGATCAATCACAACACACACACACACACCAAAAAAACCAAATCACCATACAGCTTTTGCATGAATTTGTCATCTTTGGCCACTCAGAACTACTCACCCCATCTGCTTCCTTTGATTTAAGAGAATGTGCTGCTGAAACCATTGCAACCAAATCTTTTCTGCATTGGCTCAAACCAAAGGCTGCCACAAAGGCACTCGCCTGTTGTCCAAGCAGTCTCTCACATCACCACCATCCTTTCTTAACTAGTCTCACACTAACTCATGTACTCTTTTCTCCCAGGTATCAAAAAAGCCTTCAAAAGACATTGAAAGAAACCACTCCAGACATTTTGTTGTGAGGTTTCCTCTCTTTCAGCTAGTTGAGACTATTGTCTTTAAGGGGAAACTGTCAAACCTAAGTATTAGTATTAGATTTCAAGTTGCAGAAAGCACACATGTAGGGGCAATAACATATTTCTGTCTTCCTTTTCACAAGGAGGAGACTATGCCTAGGGCCCTGGCATGAACAGGCCCTATTCATTCAATTCTTATTTTTAAAGGAGCAGTTTTATGTTGGAACTTCATGTTAGTGCAATGAGCTCTAACTGCCTAGAATTAAAACTCACTGTGAAGCACAAACCATCAGAAAATGTTATTGACCTTCAATAACAGCATCATAACCACCCAAGTTGCTGTCACTGCCTTACACCCAAAATTACTGCTGCTGTCTGCTACCCATAGATGACCTCCAAAGCATCACCAATATGCTAAGATAAGCACCAGTGAAGCTATCCAAGGCCAATGACAGGAAGCTTGCCAGATAATTATCTAGCTGTCTTTGATCACATCACAATACAGCACAATGTTATAAACAAAATAACTCACTTTAAAAAACTTTTTTTTTTTAAAGGCACTTCTCTGTGTGTTGAAGAAATCCGAATTCACATTTAAACTGAGACCACTGAAAAGTTACTCCATCCAGGTGACAGGGTGGAAGCCACCTGACAATGCACCAGTAACACACACTCAATATTGTGTCTTATTGTAACTGGAATCCATAAGACTGTTCACAAATCCATTCAGCCTTCTTTCATCTCTCTTCTCCTTCCCCCTCTTACCATTTCCAGGAATTTCCCTCAGTTCTGGCAGGTTAATAAAGTCTGTTTTAAGTGAATAACAGATAACCCTCTCTTCTCCCAGACAGACAAATTATAGGCTATAACAATATATAGATAGATCGTTAATTAAATTGAACCCCCCTCCGTATAAGTTACCTCCCAGGAGTTGCTGCATCAATGTGTTCAGAAAGTCTGGGAGAGGGGATGCTGCCAGGGGAGGACTCTGCTATTGGTAAAAGAGCGGCTGCAGGTTCTGGTCTAGCACTGCTTTCACTCCATTCACAGTAATAAAATCATATGGAGACACACGGACAAAGGTATTTTTAATCCACATTGAAAGAGTATACCAAACAGGAGACGTTGTACATGAAAGAGTTAGTGAGTCGGAAAAAGAAAAGTGGTGTTTACAGCAAAATACAAACAGGAGGATAAAAGGAGACACAATACACTTAGGAAGTGTCACACTTTCAGTGAAGTTTGAGAAGTATTCTGCTGCTTATAAACTCAGAAAGCCAAGTGGTACTTCACATTTGCAACGATGGAACACATTTAGTATTACATTATATGATGGAAAACTTTTAGGAAATACTGGAAAAGAGACATAAGTGCTAATGGGATTCACTCCCAAAGTTTTATACACATTTTGCTTTCGAGCTGTTAGTTTTGTGAAGGTTAGACTATATATTTCTCAGTATTTTTTCATATCCTTTCTTTTTTTCAATTGCAATAGGAAAAAAAAAAGAATCTAGAAAATGTTGTATTGAAGCCCTGTACTTGAAGAAAAGTACCCATCAGACATCTCGCTGTAATACACAAAAATAAAAACGAACTACTAAGTAAAGAGGAATCACAACCGAAAGTTATAAGCAGACTAAATTAGCTGTGGGAGTAGGCATTGATACTTTTTTGTTTAAAAAAATAATATGCTAGCATGCAGAATTAAATATCTTAATAAGGTTGGGAGCCTTAAGAGCTGAAAATCATTGAACAGACTTAGAAATGGCCAGCAGACAGGCATCATAGGTGGTAAAAGTGTGGACGGAAATTCTGTGGCATCTGCAAAGTCTGGGTAGCTAGGGAGTCAGTACTCAGATTACTAAACATATCCTGGGCTCCTACTCATTAGGCAGATCTGCAGGTATGCTTTACTGAGGGGAGAATAAATACATGATTTATGACAGGTTGTTTCAAGACTGACCAAGAGCGGGACAAATGTTTTCCAGTAGCTACGGCTTAGCTAAACTACAAATCTGGAAAATCCAGACACAGCTTCACTCAGGACAATGAACTGACTCCACAATTTAAGACCGAAACCAAATCTGTACCTGGCTGGTCAAAAGGAGATGGTTAAATGTAAACATCTAAACCATACTTGGAAATAGAGTGCTGCAAAATTAGAACCAATCAGTTATTAGAACACATAAATAAATTTTATGTAAAGGCTAGACTTTGCATTTCTAAGCTTTAACTAACCAGTTTAAGAGTTGTAGTTTAAAACATTTCAGTGAGGGCTTTCTATATCCTGTCCTTCCAGCTTGAACAATGCCTTAAAATTTGAATATTATTAAATAGGGATCTTTATCTGTAGATTACCGATGGAAGAGAAGTTTCTATCCCATTTTTTGGTCATATTCATCCTTCTAGGTGGTCTTTTAAATGGTTTTTGATATAATAAGCTTAAATTCAGAATTATCTTTCCCCCAAAAAAATCAGCTGTATGCTGGCAACAATCTGATTGAGCTACAGCATGTTATCCACGTGGAAATGGGAAAGCAGCCCATTGTTTTGGAAACAGTAATGAAGTCCAAAATTTAATATGAACAAGTACTGTGCAATGGGGAGAACTGGGTGGAGAGATGGCATCTTTAAAGCAATTAAATTAATTTCACACCATCATAAATCATTTTTAGGCTTAGATTTATGATTAATGTATAGGAAATAATTATGGCAGCCTTTCTTGAAGTATTGTCATATCCTTAATAGATAGGCTCCATGCCTATGCATGCTTAATTTTAATAAAAACAGAGGCTTTATACATTGAATTACTTAGAGAGGCTTTTTCTTCCATTTCTCACTAAACAATGCACTCTTCAAAGTGGTAAGAGCTGGTAAGATAGATAAACATAATGGTAAGTTAAATACCAAAATGAAGATATTCTCATTTCCTGGAGACATTGGCAACACCTAAGAATACTTGAAGGTGAAACCATTCTGCCCTCATGAAGAAAACTTAACAGCGAGCCTAAGTGATAACCTTTCATAGCTTTCATTGCATCGATATCCTTTGACACCCCCACCTTCCTTTTCCATTCATAAAAAAATACTCTTTAAACCCAGCAAACCAATTTTAATGCAGTACTTCACATTCCTACTTTAACAGGCAGTATTCTATCAAATTACTGTATTGTGGTGTATGTGCACTCAAGAACACGCTTGGGTTTAGTAACACAGTACTCACTACTGAGTTGCAGGATGGGAGCGAGGGAAGTCAAACTAATTGGCATTTCTCATCAACACAGTGTTTAGTGAAAATGTTAAAGTGAATAATTTCCCCTACTGTCCCCAAGGAGTTCACTCAAAAGGTGTGCAAGACATGGCAGGCCTCGGTCCAGCGTTAACACTGGTGCAAACCTGATCGTACTTTGTGCTGTGCATTGTTAGGCATCCATGTTGGGGACTGTTAGTATTAGATAATTTGGCTATTACCTGAGGTCTCCATTTTCTGTTTGTCTTTTCCTAAAGATAAAATGACAAATACTGTAAGCTACTGCTGCACTATATAGACACATAAACCATCTGAAAAGGAAACACAAGCTCACAATACTTCCAAAGGACTCCATTCCTTTCAGCTTCCCAAGTTGTGCAATAAAAAAGCCAACCCCCCTGAGCCTGCAGCAGAAGTGTTTGCAGTGGACATCCATCTGCTCACAGGACCAGTTCCACCTGAGAAGCACGTACAAGCCCATTGCAACAGTTCTTATTAAGAAGTTACTAAAGTTTGGGCTTTTAATATATGCTTTACAGATCACCTTTGAGGTTTGAGACTTCTGCGACACAATGTATGTTAAAAAAGCTGAGTGAGTTTTATTTAGTAGACTTCTTACTCCTTTAGCTCCCCCCAAAGGGTCAATCATTTTATTGATTTCTACAAGTCTGGTGGTCAAAATTGACACAACAAACACACACCACATTAACATAATCAGGAACTCCACTACAGTGATAGTTTTGTATGATGCAGATTGTTTCTACTATGAAGCAGAGATGTAACTTTCTCTTACTATAACCTATGAAGGTGCAAAGCAATTCCAGCTGTGTGCATGAGAAGACTACTCAAGGAGTCAGACAGACTCAAAAAAAAAAACCAGACAGAGCTAAGATAAAAGCAACTTTTATTAAAATACTCTTCAAGCTTCAGAAAGCATAAATTAATGAATGTGTAGCTACTATAATACATTATTTTACAGGAGAACCAAAGGGTCATGAAGCTTTTATAAACACAAGAAAGCCTATGAGCTTCACTCTGAAATAAATAAATACTACCATCTTATCTTGATCTTGTTAGAAGATGTGTGTAAAAGCTCTTACAGGTACACAGAAATGTTCTGCTCAATTTTTTCTGTTTCCCACAATATGAACATTTTATTAGCTTAAGTAGCAGAATCCTTATAGCAAGCTTGCACTTTGATTTGCAACATCAGAAATTTAAAATTTATTTTTAATTGCTTAAAAGTAGTCTGTCGTCTTGCTCTACTTTGTAAAACATTTACAACCACTCTAAAATTGACCTACTGAAAAAAAAAAATCTAGTGAAATCCAAGATAACTATCCTGATAAGTACAAGAGTTTGAAATAAGTGCATACAGTCCCTCTTCATCTTCTTCCCTCAGCCCCAAAAATCAAAGTAATAACAGCTTCTTATTCTTTTGTTCATAATTTTCTGCTTTCTAAAAACCTACAGTAACTCAAACTCAGCAATGCAAAAGACTCCTTTAAGGCAAAAAAAAGAACTGCAACAGCCATCTCCTCCCCCGCATCAAGAGATTCAGTCACCCAAGTTGTTCTGTTTTAAATACGTATGTTGTGTCAACTAGTGATGAGCACAAAAACATTTTCATCTCATTTTTTACACATCAGTAGGAAAGTGTTAGAAAAGTATAGAAAAGGCTAGAATTTCTCTCACAGCAAGGCTAGTGAAATATGGTTTTTCATTTGTTGTTTGTTTTTTGTTTGGTGAGTTTTTGCAAAGCAGATGGAAAAGAAGAAAGGAAGAAAGTGTTTGTATTTTGCTTTTGCAACTTGGGTAAAAAAATCACTGGACATTAAGAACACGTGCTGAGACTTCATGGTGCCAGTCACGTAATTTTGTATATTTGGGGCTAAAGACGTGGATGGGGACCTTTTCCCTGTGGAAAGAAGCGATAGAAGAAAAAATAAGGAAGAGAAAGAAAGTTTGTCTTAAGCAGTTTCACAAGCGAGCATGCAATCTCCATGCACTCACTACTCCTATCCACATATTGCCTTCCTCCCTGTCAAAAACATGGGCCCTGTGTTAGGCAAGGTCAGTAGCAAAACTCCCTCTGCCTGGAAGAACCATTTGATTCAGCAACTGGTTGGTCTCTGTTTTGAACCGTGCTTATCCCAAACCAAGGAGACAGTTGACCCTTGTTTGCAGTCCAGAATGGTAATGCTTCCCAGCTATGCCTTGCCACCTGATGCATGCCCACAAATCAAAAATGCCTGGTTAGATTTAGGAAGATGGAAAACACATCAACAAGCTGACCTTTCACAGAAAACCAAACCAGTCCAAGTTTATGGAAAACCTTTGTCTCTTGCACAAACATTAATACTGGACTGCACTGACAGATTTATGTTTCTATGCAGAAAGACATCTTGATTTTTACATGCTAGAGTAGAAGGCAAAGTAAAACAGAAACATTTTAAAAACACCCAGATGTCACACAAATGCACCAAACACTATCAGTTAAGAATTAAGGCATGCAAATTATTAAAAAATAACAAAAATATGAAAGATCAACTCACTTAGTCTTCTTTGCAGCTTCATGTTCTGGTTCTTTCACTGTAAGAAAACAGAAGATTTTTATCTTCCAAAGGCACCGAAGGCACCGTGCACTGTACGCTGAGATTCCCCCCTGTGCCAACACATTTGCCACAGCAGAAAACTACAGCAAGGCTCATCAGGACACCTTGATTCTAGATACGCCACAATGAGGGACATAGAGAGAAATTAGGTTTCTCTATAAACTTCAAGATCCCCTTTGCCAGCAGGATTGACGAAAGGAGGCTCTGCAGGTCTCTGCCCTTTCCTTTGGCCCATGTTCCATGTTGGCATCATGAAAGGCAAGTTGAGAAGGTAATGATGAATGGAAGTGGGGAGGCATTTCTTTGAACCAGTGGGTGTATATCAGGTGATAATCCAAGCATCTGTCTACAGCCAAATTGTGACCCATCAAGGTGCTAGAGGACTGCACACAGGATGATGTAAATTCCCAGGCCTGGCTAGGTCTGTTAAATCTAGTCGTAGCCACTTTCTTGTAGTATTTTTGAGTACTGATTAGTTAATCTGTACTGAATGGAATATTATTTGATGTTCAAGTCTCATATTCTGCCCTTACAAGGATTAATGAAGAAAATCCAAAGACAGACAGCAATCCATTAATAGACTAGCACAACGTAGGACCACAAAACAACCAGGTAACTGTCCAAGTTCAGAATATTTATCATACATGGAAAATAATCCTTATTTGGGGAGATATCACCATTGGCTTCTCGAGTAATTGTGCTAGAGAATAGATAGTTGATTTAATCAAATCTGTCCCTGGGGAGGGGTCCAATTTCCTCACTGCTGCCTTTACTGCAGCACTAGCTGTGAAAAGCAGAGTCATCAAATACTCCCCTCTACATTAGCTGCCTCAGTCTGAACATGACTGAGCTCAAATGAGCTCTAAATGGCACTTCTGACATCAACATTACAGATCTCAGCCAAAGTAGTACAACTGACAGCATAATAATGTGAAATCGAAGTTTTGCCATAAATTGTATGGCTGGAAATGACCTCTGCATCACCTGTTCCAGTCCACAGAACATGGAATCACACTACCAGAGAAAAGAAACATGTGCTGGGAATAAAGTAAGGAGCTATGGATTTACGCTTCCGATTAGGTAAGTCATTGACAGTCATACAAAGGTAAGTGATCTGCAATGATTTGCTACATGCCTGAAAACACTTAATCTTCCTGAAGCATTAAATTTGAGCAGGAATGTCACCATTCTGGTGATACAGGAGGGGAAAGAAAAAACAAATAGATATTTGCCAACATCTTTGGGAATAGAAACAGAACTTTTTAGACTTACCTAGAATACTTTATTATTCAACTGAATCTGGAATAACATCCAGTAACGTGCATGTCCTCAGCTATTTAACAACCACAAGACTTGTACAAAAATATTTTAAAAACGCCCATCTGCCCACAGCCATTACTTGAATTTTATTTATATCAAGCTACTCACTATGATCGGTGCCGGTGATTTGGGCAAGGATGCGGAAAGAGCGGGACTGGGTGGTGCCTGTCCGGGGATGCCAGTCCTCAGTGTCTTCGATCAGTCGCTTCTTGCTGGCATCGCTGTGGGTGGGTGTGTGGTAAAACTCCGTATAGGTATCCACAATGTGCTTCCGCGGGGGGCTGCGGGAAGGAGAGGAGAAAGCAGTGAGCAAAAGGCTTCGGAGACCATCTGGGTTGGGGTAGCTAAAGAGACATGGGCAGAATTGTGACTTTTCACTGCATTTTAAGGCAGTTTCTGCATTTGGATGCAGCAGTGAGCTCTACAGGCACCCCTGAATACAGATTCTGCCCCCTGAACCAAAGCCAGCTTTATAATTACCCTAACTCGACTGAAATATTTTTCCTTGTTTCACTGCTGGAACATTTGGAACAGTAAGAGACAGTATTAGAGACATGTACATGTTTAAACCTTTACCGTTTGGGTGGGTTTTTCCTTGGAGATGACAGAGTAAGACAGCAAGAGAAAGGTTTCCCAGCATAAACAGGAAAAAGAGAGAAAGAAAACAAGAAATAAAGTCAGAAAGTTGACACAGAAGTGCAGCTAATTATTCAATTGAATTAAGTTTTGTGGGAAAGGGCACTGGAACCCATTTAATAGTGATATTCTTATTCTACTACCAGAATGGCAGCACAGAATGCCCATACTTAAATTAAAGCACTAATTTCCTTACAAGAATAAGAGTGGGATTTGTTTAGGAAAAGCAGAGTCATCTACTTAGGTCAGATCAGGTGCCCCAGACAAGTTTCCCCCTTCATTCACAAGAGGCAAAGCACTAGCTCTGCTCATGGGCCACTCAATAGCCTGTCTTTTTCATCTGGCAAAGCGTGGGTCAGAACCAGGCCACTTGAAAGAGCAGGTAGTGATGTCCTGGAGAGTAACATGACATCCTCTCTGAAAGTCAACAAAGTGGGGAGGATTTCCCCACAATAGCCTATCTGCTGTTACCAACCCCTGTGCTAGCAGACTGTCAAGAACATGATCAGTTACTAATCAGTTTAGGAAAAAAATGACATAAGCTTCATGCTGTGTACCTGCAGGTATCCCTGCTTAGTGCAAGGGGGTAGGACTAGATGACCTTTAAAGGTCCCTTCTGAGCCAACACATTCTACAATTCCTTGATAGGGTTACCACTGAAGGCTACGTTTAGAACCCTGTAAACATATATTTATTTTTACATGATTTGCTGTGCAAAACTAGCTCCCAAGACAGTTATGTCTGTCTACCAAAAATTCTACCAAAAATTTTTTAAAATCCCTTTAAAATTCACTTCCATTTTTGTCGCTACACTGTATTTTTTAATGTCCAAAGTATTTCTGGTAAAGAAAGGTGGACAACGTGAGTGAGAATGCTATAAAATATTAATTGTCAACAAGTAAGAATTAGGCCTGTTCAGTGGAATGCATTAGTAAATACTTAAGCTTAAAAGAATACTTATTACTTAAAAAAAAAAAAGTGAGAGGCATCACACAAAATTATAGCAAAAGACTGCATTTACTAACATGCGGTATTAGTAAAATACAAATACCTATCCAGACTACTAAGAAAGGGAAGGATATAAAAATAAAACCAGTGGTATTTACCAGGATGGAATATGAGAGGTACAGAGAAAAAATTAAGTAAAGGATCAAAACAGTTAATAGTGAAAAAAAAAGTGAAAATTCAAGCAGTAAATAAAAGTACAGAACTATGTGGAAATGTAATTATTTAAATGCATTTGACTGCATTCTAGGAACTACCACTATCAAGTGAATAGTCCTTCACATCTTTTTGAAAGTGGTATTATAAACAAAATATCCTACTGACTTCTCTTGTGGATCCTACTGGTCCCTTTTTTAAGAGTCTACTGGTAATGACTCGTTGAGGCAACAAGGTGGTGCCAGAGACAAAGGAAAATCCAACAAGACAGGCTCATAACAGCCTTGAGGCAAGGGGAGAAAAGACAAGACAATAAACCTCAGTCATATTTGTCATCCTTAACATATACTTATCACAGCATATGATGTAACTCTTACTTCTGTTGTACGAATTCAGTATCTGGCCCTTCAGTCCTTAGTCCTCAAATAATTTTTTCTTTTATACTGTATTTCACCATTCACTAGTTGTATTATTGACACCAATGAGCTGAGTATTTATCAAAAATACACACAAACACCACACAAATGTTTCGTGGAATAAAAGCACTCTGTAAAATTTAACACAGTGAGAAGCAAGATCACATCATGTCCAATGCAGACAAAACCAATTACTGCACTAAGAAGTTACTAAGAAAAGCTGAAGCTGTTTTGCAAAATTTCAATATAGAACTCTGTAAGAGATATAATTTTGCAAAACAAGAATGCATGCTGGTTATTCCAACAGGAAAAACGACCATAATTCAACTCCAGTGCTGTCGATACTAACTTTGTCACTGTTGTTATCTGCAAGGAAAAGAAAGTATTTGATGTGTTAATACATTCTCTGCTTTTTGAAATATTACAGGAGTTTCCAAATCCAAGCTCTGGTAAATCCATATATCATGTAAGTCAAACTTACAATCATCAAGAGAACCTACAAGGGAAAAGATTTAGCTCAGCTGAGCTTAAATTGACTGAAGTGAACACCTTACCTGTTTTAAGCAGCAGGCACATTTTCATGCAAGAGTTGGCAAGAAGGTCTTGATAAATGCTTAATTGTACGCAGCCTTGCTTTCTAAGCCAAGACTAAACAAGGGAAACAAAACTTCCTTCCCCATTCTACAGTGAAGGCAAATAGTTTGTATTCTGAATATGGTTTGCAGGGAGCCAGTAGGAAGGGAGGAAATTCTGAATAAAACAAGGGGCTTGCCTAAAGAACTGCATTTGCTCAGCAGTGCTATCTATGAACAAGATACAAGCAGCCTTTTTCACGTTTTTTTCTGAGAAAAGAAATAATAGAAAACACAGAAGCAAAATAGAATTTATTTCAGACTAATCCATTATATCAAACTTCAGTGCTTCTGATATTTCAGAAATGTCACCAATTCCATTTTAAATGGGGAGATAGTTAAGCATCATTCTAGAAATGTAATTAGATTACTAAGTAAAACTAAGGAAGTAGTGTAGCGCAGACCAATATCACTTTAGGAGGGTTGGTTCGCTTGGTTTTGTATTCTACCCTGGGACTGCAAGACAGTCTGACAGCCCGAGCACACTATTGTATGAAAGATGGTAAAATAAAGTATGTTTTTACAGCTCGAAACACTTTCAAGCTTCCCCAAACTAGATCTGCAAGGCTGGCAACAAGACAGCTTCACCTGCCAGCTGTGATACTCTTCAGTCAGCATTGCAACAGTCCCTAGCTGCAACAGCCCCACATAACAGGGCTGTAACTGGACTCGCCCAGTCATCCTATCTTGATTGTCAAGTGCTTACTCTTTGCCTGCAGCACTTCCTTCCAGCAGACTTTAGTATGTTGCTATTGTTCATATTTTTCACTACTAATTGCTGCTTTTGATCACTCCTTGCGAGGTATTGGCTAAAACAGCGTTTCTGGAAAGAGAGTTAGCTGAAGTGCATTCAACTCTACCAGCACTGAGCAAGTCCTTGGGATCTCCCAATTTCATCCCACTCCTATGCAGTGTGGACTCCTGCCATCAGCTGTTGGAGAAAGGGCTGGAAGTTACTGTGACGACAGTGTGATATAAAATGCATACAGACTGCATTATATGAGTCCACATATGGAAAATATTTGTGCTGCAATATAAAGTGAATAGGTACCTTAAGAAGTTTGGTTCCCCCTCCCCATGAGAAGCTCAACTGAAACCACAATTCATTCTGTACTTCAGTTGACATGGATGTTTACCATTCTGTGAAGTGTGTGTCATACACTTTATACACTGAGAGAACATCAGAGGAGAGGGGCACAATTTCTATACCTCTCTTTTGAGGGATGGGAAATAGTAACCACAGCTCTTACAATTTCAGTGAAGGTTTTATATTCTTAAGATCCAAGAGAAGCCTAGAGATCCCCTCCTGCCCTTCTGATTACTTAATTCAATCCGTTGGACTGCTGGGCAGGGAGGCCAACTGGCATAGGAACACTCACAGCCAGCCTTCTCCTCTCCTGGTGGCACAGGAACCACTGGGAACCAGTCCCTTGGGCACTGTAGCTCCCCAGCACTGCCCAGGAATTTCTGGAAGAGTCTGAGGTGGCCTCAGCCAAAAACACGCCTCTGAAACAGGGCAGTGGTACAGGTCCAAGTGTCCAGCATTGCTCAGTTTAATTTACTAATCCATTGTTTACTACTCTAGATGCTACACCAGATGTAGCATAAGCCTTATATGCAGCCTTACAATCATGTAAGTGTTACGTCTCCAGTATGCACTTGAACATAAACAATTATTTTAATATGAAAAGGACTCAGATTTTAGTTTTGTGTTGCCTTTTTAGGGTAGAGGTAACGTTTAAATTTGAGGTATTTACATTACAATGCTGCATCAACCCTGCCAGCTTCCTTGCATGCATCTTAAAGTTTCCTATGCGTCATGCAGAGAAGCAATGCGACATCTGTGCCTTTGCCTCCCTTCTGGGACCTTTCTTCTTTGGTTTTGTCATGACCATGGTTGGTCTCTTGGAGAATCTCATTCCCAGCCATCGGAACACCCACCGACCCTTCTTGACAGACTGATCTGCATTTTTGAGTGCCTGCTGCTTTCAGTCACCATATCAGAAGTAAAAATACACAGTAAGGCAAAGACATCAAAATTAATACCAGGCTTGTTGTAAGGTGCTGAACACATAGCGATACAACCAGTATGTAAAGCATTTTGTGGTCCTAATTCAATTTAGCTGTGACACTGTATCAACTGATAAAGTGCCACTCCTCTGAAAAATCATCACCAAAAGCCTGTCTTGGCCCTTTGAGGCATCCCTTTTAAGATAAGGATTGATTAAACAAGCTGTGTTTCACTTAGCCCTTAAACAAGCCCAGCTTTTTTCCTGCGAGGAAAGACCCTCACAGCAAAACCAAAATCCCACCTACCCATTTTGCTGTTTACTTTCCCCCTGGTTTTCTCTGAATCCTCGTCGCGGCCCCTCGGCTACATCCTGGGTGCCATCGCCGGCAGAGACGCTCGGGGCGGCATTGTGCGCGGCGGGCTGCCGTGGAACATTAACTGCAGGTTTAGCAGCGCTCGGCACAGACGGCCGCTGCTCAGCGTTAGGCTTGGCGTTAACATGCAGTCCTGGTGCAGCAAATGGGGCCGGGGCAGCAGCCGTCCGGGACGGACCTGCCGCCTGGGCTGGGGTGAATGCTGAGGATGGTGATGGGATGGAGGTGACTTTGGAGGATGTGACAGCTCCAAACGGCCTCGGTGTCTTATTGTAAGCCACGCTCGTCGTGGCAGTGACTTTAGGTGCAACAGCAGAGGCAATGGGCACAGGCTTAACTACTTCTGTAGGTTCTCCCTATGTGAGATGGAAAACAAAAAAGGAACACACAAAACCACGCCAAACACATGCACGTTCCTCAGCAGATATTTTCACTGCTCTTCGAGGAGATAACCTGACTAGCGTGAAACAAAGAAGCACAGAAGCCACCTCTAACCAAAGACCACAGCCATGAAATGTATGGAGAAAAAACAAGCCATGCATTTCAAGAAAGGCAATGATCAAAGCATGCACAATCAACGTGAAATCCCACGATGCTCAGTCCTCTCATCACATCCAAAACAGACACCCCAGAAATCAAATTCAAGACAAACTGAACCACCACTCGATCCCAAAACCCAATAGGTAACTCATAGAAAAATCACTGGGTTCTTACTGAAACACACATCCCACCTCTCAAACCCAATTTGACATATGCATGTTCCACATACACAAATGGCATGTGTGTGTACACACATACACTCCACACCTATATATATCAACCCATCCACCCTTAAGTGTGGAACTAGAGCCCTGGAGCACACTTATCAGAGCTCACTGCTTTGGGACTCAGTGAGCTTTTCCAGACATAGTCTATCAATATGACCCAGCATCTTCATAAAGCCTAGACAGATCAAAACACTTAAAGAAAAAAAGAAAAAAAGGTGAAAAAGGTGGAGTTTGGGGGATTTTTTGGTGCCTTTGTTCATTTGGTGTGTTTGGGTGGGGTTTTTTTCCTGGAAGCTATGTTTGAAACATGGTAGTTCCCAAACAATGGCCTTTCAAATCATGGTCAGCAGAACAGCAATATACATTATTTATGTCCACTGGAGAGGATTTTCAAGAACAGACTATTTGTAAGCATTTTCAGGCACGCACACAGCATTGGCAAAAGGGGGGGGGGGGGGGGGGGGGGAGGAGTTAAAACTATTGCTTGAGAAAAAATCTTCAGAAAAAGTTGAGAACAAGTAATTCCCCAGGGCTTTAAGGAAAGTGTCCTCTGAAACTCTAATATTTAGATAAGCTTTTAAACACAAAGGAAGATTTTGGTGCCCATTAAAAAAACAACTCACAAACAAAATAGCCCAAAAACCACTCCACTACCAAAAACCCCACTATTGTTTCTCTCTTAGGAATAAGAGAAAGAACTTCAGCAATTTTTTATTTATTTCCCTCCCACACCCAGGTATTGCAATTGTTTGAGGGGATGGGGAGGGTGAGAAATCACTCAGAATCCAATGCTGCAATACTCTAAATGTAACACATGGATATCAGGCATGTTATATTGAAAGGAAAGATTGAATGACAGTGCTTCTCAAGAACAGGGTTTGACAGATGGGTAACAGTGCCACATGCTACATTTCTTTATGGTGAGGAACATACCTTTGTTACATGAACAAGATCAGGTTTTGTTATAGAAGCCACTCTGGAAGAAGAAAAACATACACGTAATTGTAAAAACCAAGATCTTTAAACATTTCCTTCTTCAAACTCACCACATCCACCCACAGATACATAAATATTTCATTTTATTTACTCAAAGGTAATGAGAAGCATTCATGATGAACCTACAAGGAAACGGTAAAACCAAACTGCAATACTTTATCTTGATACAAACATTAAGAATACTAACATCTATTATATATATAAATTATATCTAAAAATTCATAATACAGTATTACAAGTTAGAAGACCTCAGCTCTAATTTGCTTATTTTTTTTCCATCCTTTCATAAGAAACTATGTCATGAAACTCAAAAGCTCTGGTCAGATAAACTGCACTTTAAACAGCACATAACATTTATTCAGGCTTAAACTAGAACATTGCCTTTTAGAACAAGTGACAAAAATCCTTCTGAAGGACTCAGCAAATTAAGTAACACAGAAACTTTTTGCACCGTCTTTGGTCTTCAAAGGTAAGGCTAATGTCACTTGAACTCCACAGTAGATGGCAAGACTATTTCTTCCAAACAATGGGGGTATTGAAACTACTGCAGGGTGATGGGAAGGAAAGGAAGTATTGCGATGGAAAGGGTGAAGGAAATAAAGAACTGACAGATTTTGTTATACCTATAGGGACTGGCATCATGTTACAGGTAAAGGCATCTCACTTGCTTAGTGGGTTTTTTTCTCAGATTTGCACATAAAAAATATTTTTGTACATATTTACACACACAAAGCCTCAGAAAGAAAACACAACAAAAAAAAAATCTGACAACCCTGACATTTTGTCTGCAAACATTGTTGCTGATACACTTGAGTCTTTTCTTGCTGTTTCAGTAGAAAAGTGGCTTCCTGCCACATTTCTAAACATTTCTGGCCATATTTGGTAGCTGCTCAGAAAAGCTGGCAAACTTAATGATCCAGGACCCAGCAATCATATCCTGCCTGAAATCACAACACGCCAATTTCCGATGAAACTCCTAAATAAGGTTTTGAAGAACTGAAGCCAGATTCTCATTTTCCAAAAGATAATTTGCCAGGGAAGGGAAAAGGTTTCTTTAGTTGGGGCTAAAATTTAATTAAAACACCTCCATAGTATAAAACAGCTTCTCTATTTTTCTACCAGGAAAACATGGAGAACTAGATTTTAATTAGGCACACTTGGCCTGTTAAACTTTCCCTCCCCCCCCAAACACTAATTATATTTAAGATGTTTACTTCTTCCCTCAAAGCCATTTGGCTCTCAGGACTCATCTCATTCCTGCAACAGCAACCCCTGCTGCAAGTTCAGTAGCTGGCTTATAAAGATAAAGATACGTATGATCCACACGTTATGTTGTGGGGGGAAAAAGAAGGGGGGAAAAAAAAACTAAAAAAAAAAAAACAAAAAAAAAAAAAGAGAGAGAGAAAGAAAAAACCCCATAGCATGAGAAGATCATCTTCTGCACTTCGCCTTCACCATTTGTGCACGGCTGCTGACAGACATTATGTCCACATCAGCAGTAATTCTCAGAGAGGGGGCTTTGTCCGCTCTGAGGAACAGGTCCATTCTGCCCTTTCCCACAGAGCATGCAGCCTATGAGAAGATTGACCTCCGGCCCTCCAAAGCACTGGGGTGCATCATTAATCACTCCTAATTGCAGAGTTGTCAATTAGCAGCAACAAAAGCAACAAGAAAGGAAAAAAAGCCAACACATGTGGAAGCTTTTCTTTCTTTTTTTTTTTTTTTTTTGTTTAAGACACAGGGTAAAAGGAAACATGCATCTCACTCTGTATCCTAAGTATACATTTTCTAATAAAGAAACTTGGAATATTTTGTGCATTTATTAAGCTGATCTAAGAGCAAGAAGTGAAAAGACATTCGTTATTTAAGTCAACTACTGTATTTCATGCTTGAGGAAAAAACATCTCTTCAAGATGGACCTTGAAGTTTCAATGCCACAAAAGGAACACACTTAATTTTTTTGTTTTTACAAAATAATCAAATTTGTGTTTGCAATGGATGAGAACGCTCTGCATTCATCAATGTAGCATTAAGCAAAAATTATTTCAAACCTCTGTTTAAAGATGTTCAGATGCTCTGAAGACATACTCGGACAAAGTTCATCTTCAAATATATTACACAAAAAGAAGAAAGAGGAAAAAAGGGGGAAGGCTTGACAACTGAAATGTTCCTGATGTTCTTTTACCACTGGAGTCTGACAGCATGACATTACTTTATTTCCCCCAAACATACTTGAAACAAGGACATAAATTTGTGTGTCCCAGACATACTTCAAACAGTTTAACTTGGCCTTGTTGACTTCAGACCATAATCAGCCAAAAAATCTGTGATTTATCCTGTATTGTATAAAGAAAATGCTGACCCAGCAAACTGAGCCACCAAGATCTGAATGTGAAGAATGCATGGTGGTTAGACAAGACAGCACAAAAGGTACTGCACATTTCAAGCTGAAAAGCAAATCATGTCCAAAACGTACATCTGAGAAAATACTTCCCACAGGATTTTGATAGATACCATCAAGTTGCATAGCCAAAAAAATAAAAATTGCAGAATCTTCTACATTTTCTTTGCTGTTAGTTCTTCACTTGCCACCTCACAATTAAACCCATTAAGATTTCATGCTGGTTTGGTCACATTTACTGTGTGAATAACTGATGATAAAGGCTTTCAAAAGAAGATGACACACTTTCCCTGTTACTACGTCCTAGAAACACAGGATATTTTGTGAATGATTTAAAACTAGCAGTCCAGGATATTAGTTTATGCAATATTTTCAGTAACACAAACCAACCGAAGACACACAAGCTCAGTACAAATGCTTATTCTAAACAATGCACACAAAGGACCTTGGCAAACGGTTACACTTTTGAGCTTCTTCAGGAATTATTATAGACAACAGAAATAGAAGCAGCAGCATCACTTACTGACAGCCTAATACTGAAAATGAAAGTGCACGAAGGTCTTGCACAGGCTTCTCCATTCAAGCCTTTTATTCAGAAAAACCCCACAAAACCTAGGTTATATTTAGCCTGTATAAACAGTTAGTTTGGACCAAACATGATCAAATTTGCTTTCTAAACATACCACAAGCCATTTTTCTCTGATGAATACTTCTATGACATTTAATGTAATTCAAAGCATTCCACAACTTCCAGCACAGCCTTATTAGGAAAATGCATTAGTCTGCTCTTTGCTCTGAACAAGATGCCCAGCAAAAACTAATCATTCTTCAAATGCTGCTTTTATTAATTCCCTTTCCAAGTATGTCACAAATAGAGGGAGAAAAAAAAAACAAACCAACCAACCCAACAACACAGCAGCAATATATGAGAATCTTTCCATATTTACTAATATTTGGGAAAACCCATTACTAAAGGTAGAGCTACAGTATTTCATGCTTCTTCTATAAATGCAATTTATAATTCACCTCTAAAGACATCAATGAAAACACTGTAATCACAGTAATTAACATTACAGAAATAAATACCACGCAAAGCAGGACTGTTTTTTTGGACGAGTCTCATCTGTCCTGTCCGTACAACCACACAACAGAGTCCCAAGCTCTCAGCCGATAAATCCTTAAAGCTTCACTGAATCTGAAATCCAAAAGCTGTTTCAGATTCACCTCTCCTCTCACCTCCGTTTCAAGCCCTGCCATGTTCAGTCCTTCTGTCCCTTGATAAAGGCACTATATTATATTCTTAAATTAAAAAGCAGATGCAGAACTCAAAGAAAAAGTCACAAGAAGGTGACTGCATTTACAATGCCCTCCACAAACACAGGGAGCACACAATACCAGTATTAATGTAGGTATTGCATTTGGGATTTTTCCTTCTCTATAACTTGAGTGGCTGCTCTAACTCTAGCGTGAGATACTGCAGGAAGCTGCTGCAAAGCTTTCATTGCTGAAACAAAGTCAAGGCTGGAAGATTTTCCACACAATTGCATTTGTTGTTCTGAACTGAACCTTTCTAACAGGAGGAAGAGCAAGAAAGGAAGGAGTTTTTCCTGTGCCTCTCACTTTCAAAACTATCTCCTTTTTCCTAGCTGATCAATCAGGATATCGTTTCTGGCAGCACATGCTGCACCCCGGAAAAGCCACTGGACAGATCTTCCTTCCCTAAAACTCATCTTTTAGTGGTTTTGCCACTGTAGTCTGCAGTTCTGCTCATTTTCTGCACCTTATTTCTACAGAGAAGACAAGTTGACATGGCAGAAAGTGAAATGCCTTTGCTTTTCCTAAATTAGCCGACTCATGAAAAAAGATGACAAGCAGGAAATGTTTAACATATATAACAAGCCATGACTTTCATTAGGGCTTATCTGAATGAAAACAAACGCAGATGTAATTTAAATCACAGATAAAAGAACAACCAAAATATATTTCTTTTTTCCTAAATCCCTTTATCACAGACATAATTCATTTCTTACCAACCTTGTTCTGGCTCACAACGGAAAAGCAAAACCAAGCTTATTTCTTGTTAAAACTTACACACGCTAATATAACATCTATACATTTCCCACATATCTGCACAAACATACACACTGCCCTGGGCAACACCAGTTGGTAAATTAGTGCTCCAGCAATCTTGCCCTCACTAGCACATGTGGCCTTGACACTGCAAACCTGCACACATCCCAGTGCACGGCAAAGGAGAGGCAGCAAAATTATCATGAAGTACTACTCAATGAGAGCTGGAATCTGTGGCCAAAAAAAAGGGGGTCATTTTCTTTGTTCCAGTTTGATATGTCAGTTTTCATTTAGTTGAACATACCAGATTATGACAAATATAGGACTATTAATTACAGTCAAACAATGCAGACTTTGGCACTGACCACCTCCTGAAGAGAGCAAATGGCACCGTCAAACCTGTGACGCAGGAGAAAGAGGGTGGCACACACAATGGCATTCCAGATACCACACATCTCCAGGAGTCTTGGCATGAACACCTCATTCTGAAAACTGATTCTTACATTAAGGCCACATTCTTTCTCCTCTTGCCCTACAAAATACAGGCTGTAAATTCATGATAATTCAAACATTAAAATGCAACCAGTGTGAAAGACAGTTGTCTCAGCATTAACAAAACAACAGAAAAGAGTGTCTGCATTCTCCCCTTGTGAAATCTCAGAAAAGGAACTCTTCAGTGAGATGAACCAACTTCTGGGCTTCATACCCTTTGATGAGCTATATTTATGGAGTATGTTGAGAATAGCGGTATGTATTTCTTGACAGAATAATACCTCAAGACAATCCTTAACACCTTACTTCATTGTATTTAGCCTGGGAATACTACCTCATGAGTCACTCTCAGCAGATTCTACATTTTCAGTAAGTTTAAAGGGGGAGAATTAATATAACGTGCACATCAGTATTGGTATATACTACACAATACCTTTACATCCTCACACCGTGCATTCCCTCAGCATACCAGATTACAATGAAGCACTACGTCATGCAAAAGCAAGAAAAATTATATTTTTGCTTTACTGGCTATTTGTTAGTTGGCCAAATTAAATGTAGTTCCCCCCCCTTAAATTTAAATAAGGTTTGGGATTTCATCATTATGTGTTAAAACAAACAGTACTGACATTTTAGGAGAGAAACAAGCTGCCTGCTGCTTTGGTATTCCTACTCAGAAAGGATTAGTTGTTTTCAAGACCTCCCAAAGGCAACCACTGCTCATAGTCTCATTCCTGTGGTCTGTGGCAACCCTACTGAATGCATTTGTAAAGAAAGTTTAAGTGCAGTCAGATAATATTTTATTCTGTTAAAGCAAAACCCCAAACCAAACAAAAAGCTAAGGAAGAAATACCATGGAATTTATCTCACTTACCTTCTGACTGCCAGAGACTTCAAAAAACATACTTCTTGCTCCCATGAAGGCTTGCTACCTTACAGCTTACTGCCATGAAGGTGTAGAAACCTGGAGAGCCCATGCATATGACCATCCCTGGATTAGGGAGCACGCCTGCCCATACCTGCCCATGACTCCCCTGGTCAGAGCCCAGACAGGTAAAGCATCCCCAGTGCCTTACAAATCTGCAAGGCAGATCACTGCCGGGTTGGTCCCAGAAAAGTTACTAAGCAGTCTAAATACAAGTGGTAACTCAGCCTGTCTGAATGATGTAATTTGTTAGGTAGGAATCCCACCTTGCCACTGCTTGGCTACTCACAAGTGATTGGAAAACTAATAGCTTGTACGTAAGACTTCCTTATACATTACCTTCAGTGATGGAAGTCACAGATGGGTATCAGTTATGCCTTGTTATAAACTGATTTATTTCTCTTAAGTTTGTCTAAAGCTGTCTTGTCAAATAACAGTATGTACTTAGATTAAATGCAAACAGTAGTAGGTAACTATACCCACGATTTTAATAATGTGGAATTTATACAGTTGATTTTCTAAAGACATGCTTATTAGATACTAATTCAAACACAGCAAGTGAGCTTTTAAAAATAGCCTGCTTAATGAAATGCATAGGTCTAAAAGACTCGCAGTCCTAGTCAGTCCGCCAAAGCCCTCAAAAAAAAAAAGTGCTTAACTTCATGCTGACTTCAGTCTGTCATCAATTCTAGGTTATAATTTAGGACATTCAAAACTAAATACTAAATTACTTTTCCCAGTGCTTTCCCCAACGTGGTGACTAATGTTTAAACTACCTCCTTTGTCTAAAACACATCCCAAATAAGCTTGAAAGTGCTGTCATATCTATTTTAACTGGAAATTGATGACAAACAGCTCCCCAGTCCCCAGCATATCCTTATTTGGGATTTTTATTTTTTCCCCCCTTATGTGCATGTGTGGGAATGAGCATTTCTATCAATATTCTTTTTTCTCTCAAATGAAGAACCTGGCAATTTAGACAGCCATTACTTTATTTTACTTATTACTGGAGCTCAGCACATCTCTCCTCTGCAAAGCAGCTCGGAGAAAAACGGAGAAGTGTAGTGGAAGCATAGTTAAACGAGACAAAAGCTATTTCCGAGGTGTCGGAGAGCAATAACAAAGAGCCCTTTGTCCTTTACCAGGTCACCAGCATGGGAAGCGGTGTCACCCACCCAGACCCCGAGCCAGAAGCACTGCCCAAGCATATTTACCCAAATCCCAGCTGCTTCCTCACAACTATGCTTCTCACCGACTTAACCATGATACGGTAATAATATGAGCAACCCAGTACTACAACTCCTGAATTTTCATCTCTGGTGCTTGGAGCTGCACATCATCTCAAACACGCAGGCATGTGGAGAGCCTGCTGCAACTGCATGGCTCTTAGGTAGACTGCTGAGCCTGGGGCTGGTCCAGAAAAGCCAGGGACAGAAGTCACCAATAAAGAAACATGAAGCTAAATACATTAAAAAAGGATTAACTCTGATAGTTTTAATAGGATATACTACGGTTTTAATTCTTTCTAATTAATGTCAGGAACACCATTAAGCATTTTTCTGACTCTTGAGCATGACCAAAGAAAGAAATTTTCTTTTACATTGTGCCCCTCAGACACCTCTTTCTTCCCTCTTATGCCACGCCAGCAGTGAGGGATGAACATCCACCCTCAAGGTGCATGAGCCCAGGGCCTGGCTAGCAAACTGCTGCAAGCACAGCTCCCCTGGGCTGCCCCCAAAGGAGACACCACAGCAGGTGGTGGTGGCTGTGGACGGCAGAGCTGAAGCACTATAAACTACGTTATAGAATTATTACAGGATCAGTTTAATGAGCACGCACTTGCCAGAGGAAGTTAACTTTTCCACTATGGGTCCTTGCTTTTGTTGCTCTTTATCATTTCCGTGTATTGTTTATATGTTTATATCTTTAGGGTCACTGGCTTAGCAGGATGTATTGCAGGTCTAGCATGCTGAAAAAAGCTACTTATGTCTTGACGTGGCTGCCTACTATAGCTTTAGATATCCAGTTATTTCAATTTTGAAGAGGTCGTACAAGGAAACCTCCAATTATTTTATCTAGAAGACGTCACGTTACCCTGGCCAACAGGCTGACCTCACCCTTAAGGGAAAGGGAAGTCAAAAAGCAAGTGCCAGAATACAAGCTGTAGCTGGAAATTACTTTGGATACCAAAAAATCTAGGCAAGAAAGACTGAAAAGCAGAAGTGATCTCAAATAGGTAATTTCTGTAGTCAATAAGCTGGCCAAGGAGCCAATTATACTGGAAACTCTAACACTGATTAAGTGAAGGTGCATAAAGCAAGAGTGCTGTAATTCTTCTGTTGTTTGCAACAACTGTGAAAGAGGAGGAAAAAAAAAATAATCCACTCTGACTCCAAACGATCCAGCTAATTAAAGAGATCTCCCTTCCCACAAACTAGCTTTAGAAAAAAGCTTTTACCCTCCTCAGCTCAAATACATAAGGGGCTAACATTCACAGCATGCTCACACCATACGAAGCAATTAACTGCTTTTGCAGGCAACTAATCACTGATGCAAAACAGATGCAAAACATCTGACAGTCACAAAACCTGTTGAGATTTTTCACATTGCTACAAACATTACATTGGCTGTCAGGCAAGATGAAAGCATGGGAGCTGCGTGTGACAGGGACAATATGTGTTTTTATTACCTCATGGGATTTTGTGGTTCTGTGCCACAGACACAACTTTATACTGGCAATACTCTGGAATTTTTCAAAGGCAGTGATTTTTCAAAGACTGGGCCAAAAAAAAAAATCCCCCAAAACAGTGCAGCTGTGCAATTCAGCTACTGATAGACACTCAACTCTGCTGCTGCCACCTACCTTTTTCCTAGGTGGTGTACCAGGTACCTGTCTAGTTAAACTCTTCACTTGTGTTTAGCTTTGTTTCAGACCTCTAGAAAATTCTTTATACCTGGAAAATGTGCCTGCCAAAAATCCCATCTTTTTTTATACCATGACCCTTTCATGATGTTATCTTTCAGAAAGACATTTATTTTCCAAACAGCCAATCATTAATTGATTCTCTTTCCACTCTTTACTAGGCAGCAGGAGCCTACTGATGAGTCAGGACACTGCAATTTTGATTCTCAACAGCTGACAGATGATAGTGTGTGGCAGAGGACAGGTCTTATTTAAACAGTGCCTCATTTTTTCCAACGGGATGATGCTTCGAAATAGTTTTTCTAACAACACTGGTCAGTTCACATGTTTACCTTGGGGCTGTTTCCATTCTTTCCATCCCACATTCAGAGGTGCAAAAATTCCTATCTGACATTAAGAAACTATACAGTTACCTGAGTAGGTACTAGATGCTCATATTATTTAACCACTTCAAGCTAACTTGAACTATTTTCAGTATATGAAGGGCACAGACCAATTTTAAACCATGTAAGCTTCTTTTAATCCATTTAGAGACAACTGTCCCTTGACAGATCATCACATACCCATTTATAATTAAAGAATGCCTGCACGTTAGCATCATAAACTGTGCACGTCAGAGAGATGTGCTTTTTGAAGGAAAGGAACAGGTGTGGGGCATATTCCGTATCTGAAAAACAGAAGTGTAAATAGAGACAAGTAACATCGCTTGTGGCACCCAAACAATGGGATAATGAGTGTTTATGCAGGAAAAAAAGTGATACAGATTACACAGCAGACTGAGGTAGGATGGCCATGGGCATCGTTATTGGGTCAGGTATGATGCCTGTACAGTTCCAGGCTTTAAGTCACAGGGAACACACAGCAGAGACAACAGTGAAAATTATTATCTTCCCATAACAGGAGTAAGTAAATTTTCAAAAGAAGATCCGAAATAAATATCATTAAGCATCTTGCACAATCCAGAAAATACACATGACATACAACCCCCCCACCAACAAGTTTTCAAAAAAAAAAAAAAAAAAAAAAAGGGGGGGGGGGAATAGTTTCATGTTCACATATTATTCAAATTCACAGGTAAGAGTCATATTCTAAGAAGAGTTTCAACTTTCCAAAATGCAAGCTTTTCCATTTATCTAGACTTGGCCAGGAGTGCAGGAAGCACCACTGCTCATGCATGACTGCTGAGTGACTGCCAAATCCCAAGGCTACTTCAGGATCTGGGAAGTAAACCAACAGTGCTTTAGAAACTTTTTGATCAGAAAACTTTTGGACCTAGGTCAAAAGACTATTATTCAAGCTCGCTGTCTTTCTGGCAGTCTCATTACACTGTTGAATTCAATGGACATTTGACTTAACGCTAGGCCTTAGAAACACAAAAGCACCAGCAAGAAAGGTTTGCCTAACAGTTGCTGAGAGTCATCCTTTTCTTGACCACTACAAACAGTACGGTCATGCCAGCCTCAAGAAGTTTTTAATCTGTCTGCTTCTAAACTGGTAATTCAGTCAGAATCAAATCCATGCTGCTGTATTCCTTAGGAAATTACAGTGCACACAAGGTACATCAGGCTTCGAAAATGAAGCTCTTCATTCAGAAGCACAGCCTTCCCCTGTATTTCCTGGTTTGAGACCTTGACAGCTTTGCTCTTGGTCTCTGTTGTGTGACATAACTTTCTGCAGATGGATCAGAGGCTGCTGACGGCTTCCTTCCAATAAAAACCCCAAGGGGAAAACAAGACACAGACAGCATGATGACAATGATGATGACAAGACTGTTTTCCATCATGGTGAAAGAATTTCTTCAACTTTATGTTCCAGTCCTCAAACACTCATTGGCATGAAACATGCCTCAGCAACAGGCACAGAATAACACTCTCTGTTACTACAAGTAACTCTTATAGCTACATCCTGGCATGCTAGAAGAGGCTAGAGCACCCCCAAGACTCTTGTCATAATGATTAAGTCACCTTTGGTTTTCTCATATTTATCCTTAATTAATCATCCTACATTTAGCGCTTTTAAATTAAAGTAACAAGTACAAGACAAATACCCCTGGCTATATAAAGAAATGTGAAGTGAAACAATCTGTAGAAAAAAACCACAGAAAGACAGTGATCAATTAATCCACCTCTGTTGTCTCAGTCATATGACAAATGTAGTGCCCTTCATACAGACAGTAACATGATGTATTTCCTAACAAAAATATACTACCCAAGACACCAAAAAGATTTTGCTGGTTAAGAACTAACACCTCTCAACCTCGGGTTCAATTACTCAGGGAGATCTTAGAGTCCTTCATACCCTCCTACCACATAAAATCCTGTCCAGCTGCTGGTACATACAATTTAAAGGGTCTATTTTTTCAGTCAATCAAATATGGTAACCCTGAATTTCAGACTGCCCATACAGGCCAGGATTGCTCTAACTCAATGCCTGTAGCTGGCATAGTAACAGAGGGGGCAAGATCTGAGAAGTAATGTATTACCCATGGAGGGAAAAGCAATTCTCCTTAAAAGAAAAAAAAAAAAAATCAAAACCATAAAAAAGGCCCCACAACACAACCACCAATAATTCTTCCATATCTGAACTTATCATTACCTCTTAAAAAATGCCTCACAGAGTCTAGACTGGTGACTCCATGGAAAAGGGCCAGAAAGGTTGTCCTAACACAGCTTGCGTTGACACATCCGAGTGCCTGGCCCTTCAATACTGTTGCCCACTCCCTTGGTAAAATGGCTCAAGTTTTCACCTTCCTCCCCTCTTTAGAGTAACGAGCAGCCAAACACAGCATAGGAAGAACAGTAGGGAACAGAGGATTAGTTAGTCTGTAGAAGCGCTGTGCGTTTTGCAGATACAGCTAAAGCCTGCAAGGAGGTAGCACTGCAACACACCTGCCACCACACACACACAAACACTATACAACTTCACCACAGCGATGTTTGTTTTCAGGCAGCCCAGCAAAGATCCTCAGGGCAGGATACTGTTTGTTTGCTGTGTGAGAATGGGGTGGGATTATGCTGTTAAATGCCTGTGAGTCTGCTTATTCCTTCCACTCCCTTGATAGTGTATAATCAAGGACCAGATTTCTCAAATGAACGCATCCCAAATGATTCTCTCTACCCTCATAGAAAAGCATACAGATATCCCCATGAGTAATATCTGGGCCAAACAGAATACATATATTCTGGGACGTGGAGGAGTTTTAACAGCTGCATTGTTCTAATGCAGCTGTTCACAACTACTGGCAGGCATTGTGAGGCACTTCTGATTACTGCCTGTTTAATCTATATATAAATGAATTATTTTGCTGCTCAGAAGTTTGGCATTAAGATGGTATCTGCAAAGCTTCAAACTGAAGTTTGCCTGTGATGCCCCAGCTGGCTATTTCGATGTGTGCCAAAAGAATTAAAATGTCACTAAAGATCATGCCATTCTCTGAGGTATCTGTGTTATTTTAAGAAACGAAGATAAACTGTGGCCAACTTCACATTGTTTCCTTAAATCTTTCACCCAATAATTATGGGCACAACTTAAAATAAGTGTGCAAGGTCAACAGCACCACAATTTACATGACAGCTAACAAGTCCCTGAACTTTCAAGAAAGGTATTAGATGGGTTGCACAGGTCAAGTCAGAAATCGGTAAAAGTTTCACCTGAGATGGTGAATGCCAAGTTACCATGGGCTATACAAGAGAAATAAATGATCTTTCAGGTCCTTTCTAATGCAAACCACACTTCATTTCTGTGAAGAAAAACCCAATGCACAAAACACCCACCACACTCACCCCCAAATCCCCTCGGACACACACACGCCCCAGATAAAAAAGGGGGGAAAACTCTGAAAATGTCAAGAAGTAACTTAATGATTAGGTGACTCATGATGAGAGGAGTCTTTCAGGGTGTTTAAAAAAACCCCAGAAAACCAAACAGCAGGAGAGCAGTGCGTCATGAGAAGGATCAGATGAATTCTTAGCATTTTTTAAAATTAAATCATTTGAGCCGATTATACAGTGACTAGCATTGTGAAGAGTAAACATTTAATGTTTGCAATTACTCCAGCTCACCCCCATACTTCCTTTTGGCCTAACCCGCAGTGTGCAGTTATTCATGGTATCTCATCCTAACAAGGAAACATTCTCTACTCTGCTCCAGAAACCTCCCTTCAGCTAAGTGTAACAGATACAAAAATCCAGACTCTCTCTGTAATTCAGCTTTTCAATGCTGCTCCTTCATAGGCGGCTCCCTCCAAGAAATGCAACACAACACCTTTAGCCCTAGCATTCACTTACACATTCACTGGGTGGTCCCTTATGGGTTAACAAGACTTTGTGGAAAATGACTGATTTGTCAAGCCATCACCTTCTTTCCAAAACTTGGAAAGGAGATAACTGGCAACCCTTTCAGCCAAGGGACTCCAAGATCATTATTGACAGCAGGCACACTTACAAATTTCTGTACTTGAGAGGCCTTGAGTGGAAAGTATTACACATTTCTGTATTTGCAAAAACTGTTACACATTATACTTAGCCCTGTACGTGTATTTTAGTGACTCCATGTGTCACTGAAACTTATAGTCTGCTCATGTGGAGTGGCTTTGTATGTAAAGGAAAAATAATCTGTTAGTAATCGAGAAGCATTAGTTATCTCTGAAGTCACTGTGCTCATTAAAACTTTGGCTTCCTAAACTCTGCAATACATTTTAGGAATGCATTCTTCATTCCATTTTTCACATAGAAGCTTAGTAGTTAGAAAGAATACTGCATGGTCCATAGACTAACTACCCTAGGTTTGGTCATTTTCCCCTCAAAAAACCCCCATTATTTCCACAATTCATTCCCCTCTGCCAAGGTTCTCTCTTGTACAGCAGCAACCAGTCAGAGCTTAAACACAAACAACAGACTAGGCCCAAAAAAACAGCAAGCCCCCCTAACCAATTGCCCCTCAGCAAACCCATTTAATTGCTCAGTGAATGCTTTACTCCAAACAGAAAGCAACAACAAATACTAGTTTAAAAACATTCTCACTAGCTGACATAAACTCACTGTATTTGCCTCTCAGATGATGGCTAATAACCTCTTAAATGTAATTTTTTTCTTTTATTTTGGAAGATTTTTGTGCTCAGCCAGACCCACATAAAAATAACATATCGAAACTTAATGGGGTTTGTTTATTTAGGTTAAGTGTTATTTTAATTGTGTCTTGGTAAGAATTAGAAATGTTAGGTAATTAAAGCTTACCCAAACAGTGAGGGGAAAATAGCAGATGTTATGAGCTTAAAAGTTGTAAGGTGTTGAGACAAATACCAAAGAACCCAAAATATGAAATCTCATTAGCTCTCTTGCGAATTTTAATGTAAGAGATTGAAATAACTTGCAAATTTCACTGTGACTGACTCTGCTCAGCTTACACAGTCCACAAGAATGCTGGAAAACTAAAGCCTAAACTTGCCCCAGTGTTTTACAAAGTATGAGCCATGCACTTTGTTAGCATCAAGAACAATTAAGCCAAATCTAAGAAACTAAGTAAGAATTATTTACTCAGTTTATCATAGAAGTAGATGTCATCCAGTTTTAAAAAAAAAAAAAAAAAAAAAAAGCAGGTTCAGTTCTGGCTGAAGTGGGCACAACCCCTCCAGTGCAGCTACGAGTTGTTTTAAGCATCTGTGGAAAGTGAGTAATCTTCCTCAAATTTTCAAGTGAACAAAGTACTACCCAAAGTGTTCTTGAGATACGTGCAATAACTGGTTGCGTTTTTTTCATCCCTATACATTTATTGCTGCTAGTTTTGTTTTTAAATGCTTGAGGATTAGGAGCAAGGGCTTGTCACCCTATGCTTTTGCAAGAGTCATTCAGCAATGGGAGCCAACACTTTGGTGAGGGTGTGCAAAAATCATTCTCATATTCCCTCCCCCCATTTTAGCAGAAGGAAAAGAAATACCAAAGTTATGCTACCTTTCCTTAAAAACTTCCTTATTCTTAGAAATCTCATATTCTTTCTGACAATTGCTTCCCTCCTACTCTGCCCCCTGTGCCCTCATGTTTATAACCTACATCTCGATTCCCACTTCTCTAAGTGCCCCAAAATTGGCAGCATCAAAGGCCTGCCTTATATTGATTAGTTGCCTTAGAGTTGGGGAGAGCAAGGCCTGACATCTCCAGCAGCTGGTGGCATCAGGTCACAAAGACAGACAGAAGGGGATTGTGGACCAAACACCAAACAAGTGCAGCAGATTAAAAGGCCAGTTCAAAACCTCTGTAAATCTGAGGTAGGGTGTCTCAAACCTCCTTACTCTTCACAGGAAGTGCACTTTTTGGGCACAGGCTCAAACACAGAAGGACTCCACTCGGAGCACCAGGTCATTAGGAAAGCATGTCTTCTGGGGCTTTGCCAAGACCAGAAATTGCTGCATCTCTCTGAATGAAAAAGTACACGAGCAACTGGAAAGTGCCTTTTTTATTTTGGTCCACTGAATCGTCAAGACTTTCTAGCTTAGGTCTCAAATTACAAAGATGACATCAGTTTAGATGAGACCCCATCAGAAGTGGAAAAGGTGTACAGAAGTGGGTAAAGAAAATTGGCTTTTTTTTTCCAAAACAACTCACCATGAATTAGGTGACAGTGGGGATTCCTCCAGATTTTTGCACAGTGTCAGGGCAAAGTGTGTGTGTGGGGGGGGGTGTGTGAAGGGGGCAGGTAGGGAGAGGTGGTGGTGGTGTGGGAAAATACTTTCCATAAACCCACTGCACAAGCACCTTGATGTTGTCAGCCATCTGGGACGAGGCTCATGTTGATAGATATATGAAACAACGCCCACAGGACCCCAATTTAATTATTAGTTACAAGTGTTTATGATAATCAAACACACATCTCTTGTGTAAGCACCAAGGTTTTCCCCACATAAGGGTTACAAAGGCATGGTTAACTTCTCACCCCCCCTCCCCTGCTGACTCATCAGATACCAGCCACAACGGGTCTAGATACCAGAAGAACAGGTTCACTGATCCACCACAGTCCTCCAAGACAAAGCCATCCCTACAGTTCTTCAAGTCTCTTACTGTTTTTCATGCTTGGCATTCAGACCAGAACACATCCACTGAAACACATCATCCTATTCAGTGCCAGGCCAGAACATGTCCCATCGGAAAATGTGAGGCAGTGATGGGAATGTAAAAATCAATATATACACAGCTCTTTGTCATTCAACCACTGGGCAGAGCTGGATTTTACTTTTAATGCTGCTGTTAGTTCAGTATTAGAAGATGAAACTCACAGGTCTATTTTACAGGGCAATAAAACTCTGCTTAACAGTTCTAAGCAGAGTATAAGTCATCACCAAAACGTAAAAGTACAACTGTCAGTGTTTGCCTATGGGTTCTCAATAACAAGAAAATATTTGGTGGGAGAACACAGACATTTCGGTTCACAAGGAAATAAACAAAAGTGACTGGTAACAGACAGACCAGATTTAATGGTCATCATGATACCTTTTTTGTCTTAGTATATTCTACAGAAATCCTGAGAGCCTCAACAGCTATCATGTAAGATGAGATCTAAACATGTGCATTATCTGCATAAACAAAAGAGGAGACTTCTAATTTGAAGAAATAAAATATTAAAATCAAACCAAGTCTGCTGCAAATCAAGAAACGGGAACTAGAAAACATGAATTTAAAACCTACGCTTAACTGCTAAATCAGTTCTGACAAAAAACCACCTGAAATATCAAAATCACTACTAGAAAACATTTTGAAAGCAATAATGCACCTTAAAAAGCTCTGTAATTACTGCACACAGTATATACTAATACTACTAGAGAAACAAAGAGATGTTTGGCTATAATGTGCTGCACTGTATTCGCTGTCACTGTGAATATCACAGAAGACCCTTAGAAAATAAGGAAATGAAAGGCAGAATGGCATCAGAGGCCTGCTAGAGAATACTGTTTCACAAAGATCACTTCAAATCAAACAAAATATAACAAAATCTTAAGAATATCTCTTCCCTGGTGGCTCGTTGTTATTCATTAAAGAAAAAAACCCAAAACACACAGCACTGCCCTTTGAGGATTATTTATAAATTGGAAGAAAACAATTACCAAAAGAGCTTCCTGAAACACAACTCTGAACCTTTTCCTCAGAATAACCAAAAACCAGAACATAACCAGGAAAACATACCGAGTAAATAACATTGCTTGCCTATCATCCATCAAAATCTGAGCTATCCCATAGCTCAGTTTCTGCCTTTTTCTGAAACAAACCCAAACACCAACCCCCCCCCCAAAAAAAAAGCCAAACAAAATCAACATGCCTTTTAGCATCATCTGTGTGATGACAAGAGATAAGGAATAATGAAAATTGCACAGAAACATCTACAGCTACTACAGATCTTTAAAACTGTGGTGCAGCCCAAAGCACTTGGGGTACGATGACCGCAGAACAGATGGTTTGGCATTGCACTATCAGCTGATAGTGAACATTTTCCCCTCACATAGGAATTTGGCACTTCTACCTATTAAATAGAAGCTTTGTTCACATCACAGAAATCTTTGTAGTCAGCAAAATTAATTCCTGTGGTTTTCAAGCAATGTTTTTTAGACTTTCATAACAAATATTCACTTAAGTTTTGTGCCTGCATTCCTAAAATACATGTACTTAACATACATATATTTATATTTATTTCATGCAAATTGCCATGTTTTTCCTACTGTAGTACATCACTTCAGGTATGCTAGATCTTAATAAATCATCTCTGTTTGCTCTTGTCTTCATAGACAGAAATCAGCTGTGTCAGATCTCAGAATACAGATTAGTTTAGTTTTAAAATAGAGTGACAACAGGCATCTATACTACTGCTCCTCTCAGCATCAAGCCAAAACCTTCTCCTTTCTGATGATCTGCTTGTGTAAAACCACTTTTGAAGCTTGCGTGATATTTTGCACGTTGTATTGGGTTTTGTTCAGCATTGAATCTTTGTTTTAAAGAAGTCTTGTATCATTATACGTCAGAGAGGTTTAATCCCTGTAGTGGATCGATAATGGAAGGCGATTATTTTCACATCTGTTTTAAATGTCAGAATTAAGGAATATAGTCCATGTAATAACAGCAGGTGATAAACATTTACTCTTTGGCTAGTCCAGACATATCTGGAAGATATGCATGGTTTTGGACCTTAAGGCAAACATCTGTAGGGTCAGCAAAATCATGTTCATCGCTGTTTAAAAAAAGAAAATGAAAATCTTCCCTGTCTGAAAACAAAAGCAATTAACAAAAAAAGCCAAAACAAAACCACAACACATCAAGTTCAGAATTAGATTTTGCCATGTTTGCCAGGTGCCTATGCTGTGCAACAAGTTCTACAAAGCAAAGGCACAGACATTTCTCACTAAGGGGGAGGGGGTGGGAAGCAAGACATCCAGTTACGGCCCTTTAGTTACCACTTGATCCATTGCAAACAGGTGGGAACTTCTGCGATCCAACACTTTCTCCCTCCATTTTCAGGGAGGGATTCTCAGACTTGCAAACCTCCTCCCACAAGCACTCTTCAAATAGTGACACCCCAACTCACTTCCCACCCAGCTGCTTGTCAGGTTCTGCTGATAATAACATCTGAACTATCCTCCCCAGCAGCCTCTCAACTGACCAACCCTGTTTTGGTCAAGTACTTGGACTATGAGGATAGGAATCCTGAAAATTTATCCCAAATTGAACTTACAGCATGTCAGCTTGTGAGAGGCAGTTACTTGATAATTACCCCCTTATCTTGATAAAAATGAATGCAGAGCTTGGAAATAGCCTCTTAATGTGACTGCCCTCTGGTTCAGCCCACCATGATACCAGAAGCATAATGGTAAATTTGCTGCAGCTGCTGCAACTCTGAGGTGATACTTTGCATTTTAATGGGGAGAAATAAACTACAAATAAAAAAGCCACCCACATTACATGTTTCTTCTTCAACCCTACCCAAATTAAATTTTTAATTTCCAGGGCTGCAACTTTGCTTCATTTTCTTTGCCTTCCTGCTCCTCCTCCACACACCCCCCCCCCATGGTGACGTTAATGATGGAGGGTGGTGGTGTAAATGAAATTAAAGTTTAAAAAAAGTCTTTAAACTTCAAGTTGAAGGAAACATTTTTATCTTCAGTAAATAACAATCTATCTTTGGAACCTGCCATTGTCCACTAACTACATTTACTACATTTATGTTCCTATGCTACCTACTGTATCAACCTCAAGAAGCTAAACATCCTTTGCAAATCCCCATCTTTCACAGTTCTGAAGATCCCCAGGAAGACTGTATAGCACACATCATGAGGGAAGGCTGTTGTTCCTTAAATAGCCCCTGTTTCCCTCCCATCTTCCTGGCAGATGGGTAAGTACAGTCCTGCAAAAGTCACAGAACTTCACTTTTAGCCTGCAGCCTTCCATTTTCACCCCAGCCACTCTCTTTTGAACTTCCAGGCAAGCCTTGAGTTTGTCAGGTTTTCTTCACTGCAGCATGTTTCATGGTTCACCTAATTGCTAGCTGGCATGCAGCAAAGCGCGGTGCGCAACAAAAGATGTTGAAGTCCAGCTGGAAGCAAGAGCTTATTTAGTTTGTGGGCAGGCTTTCCAAAGGCACAGCTAAGCTAGCAAAACCTGTTCAGCTGCTAAATTAGGAGCAAAAGCCTACCTTGCCTCCAATTTAAAAAAAAAAAAAAAAAAAGTGCATATACTTATACACCAAGACACCCTTGCACACAAAGGAGAAACGAGCATCATTCATTACTTTGTTTTCATTCAGAGTAGAGAGAGAGAGGCAAAATCTGCCTGGCTCTAGACCAGCAAAGCCTCACCTCCAAGTCCTGATGCTGGTGCTTACAGAGCCTGTAAGAATTTGAAGAGCCTGCACAGTGTTCACGGGATTTACTTCAAAGAAACCCCAGCTTGGAAACAGATTCTGCAAATTTGCAGATTGAAGGCGTCTCTCTCGGCAGCTCCTGGTTACTGTATGTTGCACAGCAGACTTGCTCCCGCAGGTCAGGTTACTTCCAGGCCCAAAGGTCAGGCCAACAAAATCACGTAGCAATGTTCATGCCACAGAGGTGCACAATCTCAGATCACCTCCTCAACGAGCTACATACCCAAGAGCTCCATGTCAAACACAACACAGGCTAGCTCCAGCTCTGTACTGCATTTGTCCCCAGCCCAATGCCATGAAGCAAACCCCAAAATGGGCAGGACAAGGGTCTGACAGACCAGGCAGCCCAACACAAGATGCACACATGGTCCTTTACACTTCCACAGTGAAAACAGCTCGTAAAACAGGTACTAGCAGCCTATACAAATATGTCCATCTGCCTTCCAGGCTGACCCTTGTTACAGCCCTGGCAGCACAGGTAGTCTCCACTCCCACGCCCTCAACGACAATTTCTGAACACACAGGAGTTGAGCACTGCTGAAATGGAGAATTCAGGGAACACGAAGAGGACTACAGAACAAGTCACCAGGCACTTTTAACCAATAAACTCTAAGGACCATATTTCTTCACCTTATTACTTTTCTTGCCTGGTCCTGCAGGCTCTCTTCTGCAGCTCTACATGATGTATTGTTGTTTTTAACGGAGACTCTTCTATTACCACATTTTCTTGTCTCTGCATACCTAAATGTTTCTTTGGAAGCAGGCAATTCCATAAAAATACTATGATAAAACAAAAGAGACTCAGGAATTTTAATATGCAGAAGGGAGCAGATCCATACCTGCATCATTAATCCATTCAGATTCATTCTCCAAAGCTCTGCTGCTTTGAGCTTACAGGCTACTGAAAGCTTTGACAACTATTCTTTTTTTTCTAAAAAAGTAAAAGTTGACCAAGGAGTTTTAAGGCTTCAAGTCACTGAAGTGTTGGCATTTGGTGGGGAGGAGGCCATGACCATTTCAGATCAGCAACAGATCAGAAATAGATTAAGCATTTTTTTACTGAAGCTTTCAGAAAATCCTGTGGTCGATAACTGAAAGTTCAACAGAAACGTTTACAGTCCCACAGGACTATACGGGGCTCCACTGGAGCTACCTGGAACAACCACCACCTCAAAGCCTAGTGACATGGCCAAACAAGAGAAGTGAATCTCTGTTTGGGGGAGCAATAATTTTCAGCCAGATTATTTTCAGGCATAATTTTGGAAAGCAAAATTTTAATCATTAAGAGGCACAATGCAGGACTGAGAAATAAGTTACCAAAGGTTTTGACTGGCAGCTAAACTATAAATATACAGTTTGTTTATATATCCCCAGCCATATGACCTCAACTGAGCTTCATAATTTCTGTCTTAAGCACCATTAACCCTTTTTAATTGAGAGAGTTATTTCTTTAATCATCCAACACTCTGTTTTGACATCCCTAAGAGTTATGCAAGAATTGCAGAAAGCAAGAATTCAAGAAAAAAAAAAAAGAAAAATGTTTTGCATTTTAAAAAAATTACTCAGAAGTTGTTCTGCTTTCAACCAATTTATTGCCTCTGTTAATTGGCAAGACAAATGAAGCTGCTTCTATATACTAAAATAGCAAATCACTGAGGAACAAAACTACATTCAAAATGCCTACGCGAGGAAAATGACGACAACTACTAAACCAAAGTTGGAGAAATAAAACTTCCGAACACATTCTTATCATAACTTTCTTAAAGCTCATCCTTATATGGTTAATGGAAACAAAATATCCACCCCAAGGAACCCATGACTCATAAACCTGAAGGCATGAGTTTTAATCATCATCTAAAGTGATGTCTATTTTGTTAATAGTTTGGAATCCTTTCAATACTTGCATTCTTCTGTTTGCTCCTCTTATTTTTATTATAATAGCCTCTCCTGCTTGATGTTGCAGTTATACTGTTGTTGTACTTCAGATCCCCCTGTAACAGTGGCTAAGGCTGGCTCGTGAGGTTTTGTTTTGGTTTTTGTTTTTGAGAAATGAAATAGATTACAGCAAACCTACACTAGGTTTCAACACCTGAGGAGCAAAGGACTTAAGTCTCTTAAAATCTGGCCTACATCAAGGTGCCTCTCTTTCCCATCTTCACAATGGGAACAAGAGTATCCTTTTTGTCCATATAGTTTGTCAGAACAAATGTTCCTCACACAGCAAAAGGCTCTTCATCCTGTCCAGTTCCAAAGCGGCGCAAAAATCTCAATACAATAAATGGTAATATCATCATATTGTTTTCTAATAAAACCAAGACTAGGACCTATAAAAATACTAAGTAAAAACCATATTGAGCTAGTCTTATTTCAGAAAACCCTTTCTGAATTGGCTATGTTGAAAAATGACCTTAGAAAACAGAAATCAAATGATCCATAACATTTTTTTGCTATTACCCCACCTCAAATCATGAGAATTTCAGCTGTTCTTAAGCTACAAGTCTAGACTTCATGTTTCCTGAAAGAAAAACTGAAGAGATGGAGAAATGTGATGAAAATTCGTATGAAGGCAGGCAGATAAGATACATGAAAAGGTTTTGAACACTTGAGCTTACCACCTGCAGAACCCAGGCTCATCTGAATTTTGAATCCGAGTCCTATTGACATGGATGTCAACAATACCCAACAGACCCTGACCTCACCTGTGACACTGGTGTAAACCTGTGCTTTTAAAAGGCTTAAAAGAAGATAAAAGAAAAAAAACAAGCCCCAACATAAAACAAACAACCAACCCACGAAGCAAAAACATAAACCAAAAAAAATACACCACCAAAACCCATGGCCATCATTGCTTTGTATCCCCCATGTTCATCTGCAAAGATCCATCAAGTAATCCATTAAGAGCTGCAAGCAGAACTGCAGTAACTGCTCACTGCTGACCTTCTGTACCCAAAAAAAGTTTCTGAAGCACTGCAATACATCAAGAGAGAGGTAAACCACCTCGAGAATCCTTTCATTGCCCAAGCCAAGTGATCCCAATGCCTTTCGTCCCAAGTGACTAAATTCACAGACAAAGGCGAATGATATTCCTTTACAAAGCACACTGTAGCTGTGCAGATCTGCCTACAAAATAGAGAGTTAAATAAGTTCTATATTATTTAAAACAAACAAACAAAAAAGTGCCAAAACTTAAAAGAGAAAAAACCACAATCCCACAACACTGTCCAGGCTTTTTGTATTCTTCTTATCCCTGCATTGCTCACTGACACTTTTTCCAGAAGTTTCTTTGGTATCATGATCTCAGGCAACAGCAAAAATACACAATACTTTATCCTTCTTACTTCCAAAGAATCATTAACGCAGCAGCCTGGAGCAACAGTTCCCAAAAATAATATTTAAAAAATAGGTAGTGGCTCTTAGCCGTTCAGCAACTTACAGATTTATTTATGGAAGTCCATGCTAAGTTACTGAACTTGAAAATATATCCAGAAAGCAAGCATCTGGTTTCCATCTGTCCTCACAGGAACCAGAAAAGAGCTTTAACTGAGAGCAAAATATCAGGGTGCAAAAGCAAAAGATCTCAGGGAGGAAGGAATACATACAAAGAAAAAAATCCTATTAAAAATCCCCCAAACTATCAAGAGGCTGAAGTCACAGGTTCACAAAGTGAAAAAAGAAAAAAGACCCCATATTTTTGAGCCATATCTAATAAGAAAAATGAGCAAATATCATGTCAAAATTAGAATTTTAGTTCACAATTTAAAAAAAAAGAAAGATAACTGTCATACTAAACAGTGAAACTGGTTTACAGAACTAGTTAGTTTGGAAGACATACACCCGAAAATACCAACACATGCAAGTGCTAGGCACCTACTACTGTACATGGCTGGCAAGTACAGTTTTATATATTTTTGTTAAAGCAATCTCCAAGCAAAGTGAGAGCTGGAATTACAGTCACTTTCAGGGACAGAGAACAATTCCATATTAGCAAACAAAAAATTTAAAAAAAAGAAACCAAAAAACCCCAAAAACCCCACACTGCAACATTGCCTTACAAAGGGGAAGAAGGGAACTTTTATTCTCCCTTCAAATATTTTGCCAACATTCACTTACAAGTTACAAAACATCTAAATTGGTTTTTCACAAGAGGTGTGTGCACATCTGCCTCCATAAATATACTGCTTTGAACCTGTACGTACATAAAGTTTCGAAGGCATTGCTTTACACATCACTTCCAACCTCCCAGGCAAGCTACTTCTTGTCCCTTATATTGTTTCTCTTATTTTCACTTTTTCCACTTTGCACATGAAGAATAGAAGTAGTCAAGTGAAAACCTGACCAGCGGTACAAAGGCATATCAAGTTATAATAAGGAAACTGCTCATAAAGAAATTCCTCTCTTGCCTTTGCCACATAGGCTCACAAAATTTCCTTCAGAGCTTTTAAAAGCAGCAAGTTGTCACTGTGCTCCAGCACCTGTGCAAAGCGGGATGCTGGAGGCTGTCAACCTTAAATAGGACCTGCTTGGGTTCACTGGCCTACTAATGCCTAGGGTATACCACTGCTTTTCTATCACCCCTTTGATCCTCACAGTGCACACACAAAGTTGCCCCTAAAAAGCCCAAGCAAGACCCCGTTTCATTTACAAATAACAGTTTTTGGTTAGTTCTTCCCTAGCAAACAGCACAGGCAGCCCCGTCACTGACAGACTGTGAGGAGGTGGTGTCCCCAGCAAGTTTTCCCAAAGTTGCCATTACTTTCACATTACACCTGAAGTCTGTACCCCTGAGGTCCACATGGATGTGTGTCAGATTATAGCTGATTAAAAATCAAGTATGCATCCACAGATGAGTGCACAGTACTTATTATAATTTATCATAAATAAAGGTCACTCGGTGCTGCCACTCTCTGAAAATGTACCAAATTGTACTGACCAAATTTATTCTGGTTCCCATGGCTGATTTCAACAAACTGAGAACTTCCACATCTTTCATAAAATACTACATGGATGTGCTCACAGTGCAAAAGCCACTAGTTCAAACCATAATGTTCTTCCAATTTTCTTGGTTGTCGAAGTAACATCACTAACCAACTGATCATCATGGTCCTTTGCAGCAGCAGCAAACTAGAGGAGTATCAAAGAACTGATACACTTTTTCAAGACCAACCTCAAAATTCTTGCATCATAGCTCAAACTATCAGTAGTCTTCATGGAAGCAGATAAAAGCTCAGAGAAGTGTAAAAACCCTAAAGATAATCAAAAAGCAGTAAAACTGAAATAAGACACAGCTTAGATTTTCCTATCTATGGCACCAACACATCCTCAGAAGGCTAACACAGTTTCACATTGACAGCATCTCTTTAGTCTTGCATAGGAACAATTTCAGCTCAACATATTTTATTTACTTTGGTTTTGGTTTAGGAGAAGAGGCAGGAACAGAAAAACAGAATTATGGAGATCCCTCAATATTAAAATGTCTTATATTGCCACCCTGTCTATACGCCTCTCAAGCGGTCCTTCCCCTGGGCATTCAGCATCTGCAGTTAGCATGAGCCAGTCTGACTCCAAGAAGCACTTTCTTCTCAGCGGTAAAGAACAAATAAACAACAACAGCAGCCAGAGCAAGGAAGTTTTCACAGGCAGAGGAGCTCGGACAGCACTATCTACAGTTTTGGTTTCATGAGATACAGGCAGAATTAGAAACAGCTGAGACCATGGGACTGCAAGACTGGTAAGAGCCGCAAGACAGAACATCTGTCCCACCCCCAGATGCTGGGACTGAGGCTACTCCTTTGATCTCTACTAGTCTGATCCTGACTTAGCCTTCAGCTGTCAGGTAGCCGACACTGGTGAGTCAGACGCTACACTGGGTAGAAAGGGTGAGAACAGATGGGGACTGGGCTAACTCAGGATTACCCTGATTTTCAAACCACTTATCCCTGCACCCAATCAGAATCAGCCTCAGACAAGTTATTACCTGGCCGAGACACACCTACTATTTCTCTCTTATATCTGATATTAACCCTGCCCTTCAATTTATGGTGATGGGAGAAAGTGGATCAACCCCCACGCTCCCAGCTGCCTGCTGGAGTGACTCAGTGGGCTCCTGGAAAGTGAATTTCTAAGTGACCTGCCTAGCTCGTTGGGAGACAGAAAAGCAAGTGACACACTAGATACAATGCATGATTCTTCTGATGAGCTGGTGTAATACCTCTGTTTCATCAAGAAGTTTTTAATGCCAACTTTACAAGTTTCACTTGAGAAGATGCCCTAGGCATGAACTGAACCACAAGATACTCCCTTCCTCAGAGGCTGAGCAAAGGGAATCCCTTACTAAGGGTAGCTAAGGACCTAACAACAAGTAAAACAAGAAACAACAAGCAGGGCTGAACTGTAGCCCCTTAGAAGGAAAAAAGCACTTGCATCACAATTGAACTACACATCATATAGCACTGAAAACAAGCACCACCACCTTAGAGAGCTGGACATTTGTCCAGCCTACAACCACGTCATCTCTTACTCTTATACCGATGAGTTCTCAGAGGGAGGTGGTCCTTTCTTTAAGGGCAGGATAATTTGCCAGAAAAGGTAGTTAACTGGTGAAGAGATACTGTTATGGGCCTCAACCAACACCCCTTCAGGAAGTCGGCTGTTCGTGCTAGCCTTCAGCAGTGCAATCACAGGGTGCAACTGCTGTGTTTTTTCTCATAACAAGAAAAGATGGTTCTCATTATGTTATGGCTTCAGAGGTCAATCCTCCTCCAAGATGTTCACTCACATCATTAAATAAAAATAGCAATATTCTAATAAAAGCCAATATTTAGCCCTGGGAGATGTTTGAGAGCTTGAAAGAATTTCTTGCTTGTGCTGCTGCTCTTGCTGTTTTAGTTCCAATAACCCACATGTCAGCATCCTGCTCCTTTCTTCCAACCCCTTCCAAAACAGTCCCAGGCAAACATTGTATGTTGAGATTCAATAGATGGTACGTTTCGGGAATGAGGAGACTGGACCAACTGTAACCTCTATAGCAGATGCTATGATTTGCAAAGGGAGGCTGCTACTTCGTGAAACGTCTCTCCTTGGCTTTGAGCCACAGTATTTTCATCCATATAACTCAGTGGTTAACTGTTTAAATCCATCATTCTGTCTGCCAATAAAAATGATGATGTAGGACTTGACCCAAAAAAGAACTGCCCCATGTCAGTCAGTGGAGAGAAAAAGAGCCCAGATAAAACCTTTTTGTAATTAAACAAGTGTTAACTAAACTGAAGCTCAAAAGGAAGAGCAGCTAGACTTTGTTCAATGTAGACAAGTGACAGAAGGTTGGAAAAGGTCTTTCTTGGCTCACGTAATTAACATCTCTTAAGTTTTCTATAATGATATAAATCAAGACACGTTTCAGCATAGAGCAGTATATCTTTCAAACATGGCCACTGAACTCCACACACTCTGCCAAACCACTTACATGTTTTTATTCTCCAAGCAACTGCTACATTGATGAATAATTCTCTTTAAAAGAACTAAAAAGATAACTTACCTTTGCAGAGTCATGTTCAAATTGCCTGTACATGCTTTGATCTTGTTTTGAGCTTCTAGATGAGTCATCCCGTCCGTACTTATCCCATCAATGGTGAGAACGACATCACCTATCCCCACATGTGCTCGGGCTGCCTTGCCACCGTCGTTAAGCTGAAATAACACAAGAAAAGTAAATGGGAAACTTGGATGGTTTGTGTTTATATTCTTTGAACACAGGGCCACATCATGTTACTTAACAGTGTTCTTTCTATGAAAAAAAAGAAGTGACAAAAAAATAAAAATCTTTTCTCTCCTCTGTGATTATGTCCCTATAAAAGTTGCTGCACTATCTTTCCAGCAAAGTGATACTTACAGGTTCTTGCTTTTCTTTCACTTTAATGACAGGAAAAGCATTGCACAGTATCGGTTATTTTTCAAAATCAAGCTCCACTTCTACTTTACTGGCTAGAAGCTGTGCATATTCACCAAGAGACATCAGAAGGGATAGGCACACGAAGTTTCCTGGATGCCAAATTCTAGCCTCTTCTCTCTTCATGTATGAATTTTTTTCCACACAAGAGGAGAGAGGAAAGCTATAAGCCAGCTTTTTCCATTCTACATTTTCCATTTAAACAATCTCTTCAAAGTTTATGTATTTCTCAATGGCTGGTCACATGCATGGAAGACTTCATTAACAGTGAAGCTAAATTCTCCCCAGCTGCAACTACCAGAAAGTCAGAAGTTCACCATCACAGACAGACCTGTTACAGGACTTTGTTTTGCCTTTCTCTCAGTAGGTTTATAGCCCCCAGCAATGCATAGTATATTCAGACCAGAATAGGAAAAGCCTCTGGAGCAGTCTGCCTCTTTGATCAAGGTCACTGCCAGAGTTGAGCTCAACTGCTTTGGTCCACTTGAATGAAACAAACTTGCAACAGAAACCTTTTTAAAGTTCAATGATTGACCCCCATTGAAAAAATAAATCAAGCCTTTTTCATTTGATGCCGCTGAGTTTCAACCAACTTCATTCTCAAAAACAGAAATAAAGCAACACATCCTAAGGTCTATGCTCTGATTTATATCCCTAGTCCTCAAACTGCTAATCACTTTATAGCTGATTGCAGAGAGCAGTCCTATAATGTGAAAAGTCCCTCTGTTTCCAGATATGCTTCCTATCTTACAGCAGAGAACATGTAGTTTTTTGTGCTGTGCATACAAAACCTCACAGCTCTCCTTCGCCTGCAAGCATGAGGTCTGTTCCCTGAAGACATAGCACTTTCTTCAAGGAAGACATGCAAAAGCAGAATTACTTCATCTCTATTTCCAAAAGCGGAGTTCACTTTGGCCACAATATATACTCTAGCATTTTTTGGGGGGGATGGGGTCGGGGGGTGGTGGGAGGTGCCTGTGGTGTAGACAGAAAGAAGACTTTCACTTCTCTTGTTTTTTTACTGCCTCTATTTCAGTTCATTCAGGAGGGACCAAGAGGTTTTTGCTCCTGTCCCTTCGTTTTGATAATGTCCAACCACAAACCACAGTTACTAGTCTCCACACGATTCACCTCTCCAACAGAAACGAGGTCTTGAAAACTGTCTATGACAAGTTTGGTGTTAATCCAATGCTACCCCATTATTCTGGTGAAAGGGGAGGCCTGAGATATAGGGCGATTTATGACATCCTAGATTCAAAACAGCAGCCAGTCCCTAAGCGTTACACACCAAGGTAATTATTTTATCCAGAGTTGAAACCAAAAGGTGCTAAGAAGGGAAAGGTAACAGAAAAGTAGAAAACAATGGGGGAAAATATGCACTATTTTCATAAAAAATTCTTAACTTAATAAATTCATCAGAACTACCACTTGCATGATGCATCCTTTTACAAAGGATTCAACAGCAAAGCCAGACTTCCGCCGAACTTTGGCATCAGACCCAAGTTGTGAGCTAAGAGACCCAATTACTATAAAGCACAGGACAGGGAACCCCACAAGCATCTAGAAAACCATGACCCACACGGCTATTTATAGGAAAGCTCCTCAAACCTTTGGGTGAGGGGTGGAACCTGCCATAAACAGATCTCTGAACTGATACATTATGGCATGCTGACATTTGTCAGCAAGGTCTGGAAAAGGGAAAGGAACTTAAGAGTGCTAAAAGCTAAAGGTCAACTAGATCGCTGTGCTTTGTGATTGGACTGCCAAAGTGAATAAAATCTAGCTTTCTCTGAACGTACGCAGATGCACTCGACACTCACACGCTGTAATGTGTGATGAAAAAAAGCAGGCTCCAGCATGACTATTTTTGGAGGGTAGGGTGCAGGACTTGATCACGTGCAGAAGCGTAAGGTAAAACTAATTATAAAACCAAAACAACAAATTCAAATAAAAAAACCCCAACAAATCCAAACTTTTTTGTTCAACTCGTGGCCCACATGCAACCCTCCAGAACTAATCGTTTGACGTTCAAGCTGCAGCTCAAACTGTTGCCGACAGGGGATGGAACTTTTCAAGCACAAGTAGAATATAGCTGTAAAATCATTTCAGAAAACTCAAAGACTGAAAATACCTTAAAAATAAAACTAGAAAGTCCACCCTGGAAATGGGGGATAAAGCAGGCAGGTCCCAACAAGCTTGGTGAACCCCTGGCTATGGTCACAACACCCACCATGCAGGCAGGGGCCGTAATGGGCCTTATAGGTGAGGCTGTTGCAGATACACCTGAACAAACAAATTACTGGACAAGACTGAAGGACTGCACATTAGGGGGATGCCAGAGCAGTGATCTCCTCATCTAGATACAGTGGATAAGACTTTGAACTAGCATCTACCGATTTGGGGTAGGAGAGGTGGGTTTGCTACTTGGAGGAAGTCTCAAGCAGAGCATATCTTCCCTGAGAATACTGGCCAGCACCCTTGGCTTATGAAGTGCTTGAAGGGAAGCAGTACCTAAACTACAGGGCAGAGTTCTACCACAGGTGCAGGAGTCAAAGCTAAAAGAAAGGCTTCCCATATCCCTTACGGCAAAGGAAACCAACTCAATTTATTTCCATCTTTTTTTAACCAGATATTGGAAATTCCAACAGATGTGGAAGATATAAGAACATGTAGGTGCCAAGACCCAGGAAATTTCTAAGTGTTATGTATAAATCATTATTACTTTTGTGCAGCTTTTTTGTCCTGTATGAGTGATTTTGTTCTTAAATTGCAAATTTAGCTTTATCTTAATAAAATTATCTGACTTCAGTCACAGAACTACAGTATTACCTATGCTTAAATACCAAGAGACTAGTAAACTGAGTGGAGGGGGGGAAGAAAGGATTTAATCTAATGCCGAAATCCTAGTAGAAAAAAATGCACATCCTTATAAAATACTATTAAACAGACACATGCACACAAATAGAATTGATGCAAAGAAATGTATGCATGGAAAAATATGGCATTAAAATTATAAAACAGGTTACTTACGAGTCAAACTAAATACTAAGCAGCACAAATATTCCAGAATTCCTTAATGGATCTGCTTTATTTCTGTGTTTACAGTATGAGTCAAGAATTTAAAATCAAACATGAATTACAGGTACAAAAAAAAAGAGGGGGGGGAGATATTTTTTGTGTGTGTTACATAGCAGACTTCAAAAACTACAAAACTGACAAAACAGAAAAATGTTTCTTCCTACTTACTTCTATGTCTCTACACACTGTGAAACTCATTTTGAGACAGGGGGAGGCAAGTGGGAGAGACATTTCATGATCAAGCACCTGCTGAGGCCAATCACTCCCACACCCCCCAGCAGCAAACCTCTTCTTGGCCCCTCAGCAGCCATCAGCTCCATGGCCAAAAGCCAAGAAGCTAGCCTATGCCATCCAGAGATGCTCAGGAAGCTTTCTAATAAACATAAATAAAGTCACCCATCTAACATTAGATTTTAGTTTTGTTTGGCAAAACATAGAATAAAACGGTTTAGTTTTAAACATCAGAATTCCAAACCTGGGAGTGCTGTTCTAAAATATATAAAACTAACTTGTCACCCATGATCAACTTCAAAAGCAACAGTATAAAAAGTAACCTCAGTATAGTTCTACACCTCAGGCTTTTAAAAGCAAACAGCCTAAACCATGCTGGAATACAAACACCTCTTTGACCTAATTTTTAGCCGGCCTGTAATTTTGTTTCACAGTAACCAACACTAAAAAATAGCAAGAATAATAGTTCTTTTTACTTTTACTCTCAAGCTTAGGGAGATATTTTAAAATACTCTTTCTGGGAAAACTGGATATGTGCACATACATGCGCATCTCTCTCTGAAACAGTGTAATTTGTAGCTTAATTCACTTCTAATTAACATATAACCATCTACTTTTTCTCACATGACCAAGAAGAAACCCAGACAAGCATCTTTTCTTTGAATTATTAATTAGCATTTATACACTAACCAGTTAAACACTTAAACTGCAGTTACTCATAAGACAAAGGTCTATTTGACTGTTGAGGGAAGCTGCTTTTTATTTTTTCCACACTGCCTGCCTTGAATCAATCCTGGCTGCAACTGGCAGGTGTGATAGTGCATCACAACCACCCTCCCGAAGAAACTATTTCGGTGTCTGACAGTAAATAATGTTCCCCCCATTACACAAACATCCTTCAATGTCATCTGCATCTCTCAATGTAATTCATTGCCCACAATTTAAATCTTGCTGAGCTATCCAAAATCCCTCCAGCTTGATTTCTACCCCTGAAGAATTTGTGACACATGATGACAATTCGATTTAAAGTCAGGCATTATCAAAGTAGAAGTCAACTAGATAATGATCTTTGTATCATTACCACTCTTGCTTTTCTGTCTACATCCTTCCCTTTTCCATAAAAAGAACCAAAACACAACACACACCCACTACAGAAAAGAAGAAAGCACAAGAGAACTTGCCAGAATTACAAAATAAGCAATCAAGCAACCTCTGTTTTGTAGAACAACGCTCTCCCTGCTTTAGCACACTTTCTGCTAACATTCACAAACATTACCTGTTACTACCTTGCTTGTCCTCAGCCTTATTTCACCCAATCGAAGTACCAACTTGCACTGAGAGCCCATAGTTTAACAGCATGCTCTCCAATGTACATACAGTTCCAAGCATGCCAGAAAACATCCCTTTGGCAAATCACTGAAAGCTAGGAGAAGCAGCCCTTACTGTATTTTTGGAGAACAGAACCTTGCCTTAAAACACACAGGGGGGCAGCCGGGTACCCTTATGCTCTGCAGCTGCGCCGACTCCCTCACCCAAATGGCATGCATCTGACCTGACTCCTGACGGATGGCCCCAGCACGATGCAACCCACAGAGGTGGTGGTGCAGTGTACTCGAGTCTGACACCTGAACACAACGTATTGCTGCGTTCCAGCATGTCCTACCAGTGCAGCTCGACAAAGACCTTCCTCACCTCTCTCCTTGCCAGGAAGGAAGCAAAACCCCAACTTATGCTCCCAACATGTTTAGGACACTTGGGATATAGCTTACCACATGAAAAGGAGAAAAAACCAGCCATGGGAGCACCTGCTCTTTGTGACAAGTATGCTTCCTCTGTGCTCAATGGAAACTAAGAGCTGTATCATATTCCTCACAGCCTTTACTATAGCAATATTATTCGCATAGCCAACAGATTAGCCAGCCAGCCTCGATACTTGCTTCCAAATCAAGAGCATACATGCCAATTTTAAAGTCCAGATCAAATTCATACAGCTGAGTTATAAGAACCCTAATGCAGGGTTTGCAGTGGAAACCGCTAACACAACCAGCTATAAAAGGGGTTATGAAGCAGTCCTGCGAATAAATGTAAGGTTTTCCTCAAACTAAGCAGGGATCCAAAATAGCTTAGTTCAAAAACCCCTTTTCATGAACAGAGCAGTTTGCTATCTGTCACCGCCAGGAACCCTGCTCCCAGCTCACACCACAGGGCAATGTTCATATGTTCTCCTTTTTCTGCCCACAACCTTACAGGTGCTTCCAGACTGATCTATAAAGCTGCAGTCTAAGGCGTGCCCAGTACACCAATGATTACTAAAAAAACATAAGAAAAACGCGTAAGGCAAAGTATCAACCCACCACACGTCTCAGTCTGGCTGTGGACCCCAACAGCAGACACATGCCACAGCCAGAGGGCTACCTAAGACCTCCTAGCCTGTCCCCCCAGGTCTTCCAGCTTTACTTTGTCCCTTTACCCCCGGCACAGCAGCTCCCTTGCTGCGGTGCAGCAGTGGCTTGGCACAGCACACCCAAACCAGCCCTTTGACTCATCGCAGCCCTCAGCAAAAGGATGGGGAGAGCCCACAGGCATTCAGCCGACTTGCCAGGAAGGAATGTACAAAACCATCTCTTGCATTTTGTTCTCAGCTTGCTACTTATCCTCAACAGTAATCCTGACAACATACATTTTAATGCAGTTGTGCCATGTATCCCTGTAGTCCCACATCCAGAAATGATATAAAACAAAACCTAACACAGGGTTTGAGTCTTCCCACTATACAAACATGTCTGAGCTTGCCTGTGGGTTCACAGGTTTTAGGAAAGGCACATGGTTTCAATCTCTCCCTATAATTCTGCACATTTTTTCCTCTTATTGTATCTCAGAGCTTAATATTTATCTGATGCCCTCCACAAAGAAAAAAAAAAAACAACTTGCTTTTGCACTTTAAATAATCTGTTAAGTTCCCACACATATCCATCACACTCTCCATCCCTGCTATGCACCTACAGAGGAGCATAAGTGGACATTAGCTGCTTAAAAACAGGAGAGGCACCACATAGTATTAATTACTCTCACATGCAATTGGGTTGATGCAGAACAGGACCCAAAACTAAACATTAAGTTTACAAAATAGGGTAACTGCACAATGCATAGTCCTTTTGGAGAAATACTCTTATTTCTCAACCAATGCTAAACAGATCAACTTCAATGCTAGGGGAGCAAAGGAGGAAAAGCAGCCCTCGGTTTCCCTCACTTGCCCAGAACAGGTTGTTAAGCAAGAACGGTTTCCCCATGCCGGTGCCAGAAGGGTTACTAGCTGGTGCCATCTCTCACTTGTCATGGCTTGACTGATGATGGTTTCCTTGCAGCTCTACTCTTCCATCAGCAGGTTACACCTCTGCTACTTCTCCCCCTTCCCCTGTGACAACCCAACCACAGCAGGACATAAGGAAGCAGAGGCAAACAACTTTACCAAAGGCACCTTCAGCTTTAACTTTTGATGTAACACAAAGACATCACCATCACTGCAAATTCAGTAGCAGTTATTAGAAACGATGATACCTGCTTTAGAACTTGCTCACGTGAAATGGAAGCAGTTCACTACACACAGAACAATAAGTTGTTATACACTTCATTAATTTTACATACGGGTTGAGCTTTTTTCATGTACTGACATAATAGCTAAAATTTGAATTAAAAGGATTATTAAAATGAGTCAAAATTCACACCTCAAACAAGAAATAATGAAATTACTCTGTGCAAGAGTACCTCTTAGCATCTAACAAGACTAAACATCTAGCCTTGCTTCTCAAACCCACTTAGAGCATTCAAGAGAACAAACAGATAAAATGATTGTCACAAAGATAGCATGGTTAACACTTGTGGGTCCCCTGGAGAAACTAATGTTCTCATTTGGAGATAAAATACTGTCACAATGTCAAGAACCAAAGCAAAATATTTCAGACATTGTGGCTAAAATCATATTTGCAAGAAGGTGGGCAATTCCAAAAGAATATATGCTTTCCAAATACTTAAGTGATGGAAAATAATTTACAGCCAAGTGCTAGAATGTCTGCAGATATTTAAGACCCTAAATTAGAAGCTTTCACTAAGCCTTCTCTCAAGGAGCTCAAGTCATGTTCTCATGCTGCCGGCTTGCCTTAGAGCCCTATTTATTTTAACTGGCTGTCTTCTCTCTGAAGATTATTCTTCTGTTCAGAGAGTTTACAGAACTAATCCAGATTTGTCCCTGGGAGACTATATGCCAGTGGGTAAAAATTACCGCCTACTTAATTTCTCAGAGAGACAGAAAGAGGAAATGGAATGAAAACGTAGCTAGAAACGCGATGTAAACTTTATACGGCCGCTTTAGCTTTTGGGAGCTGCAAGTCTGTACAATCCCTCTTCTATAGTTAACAGGGTTGGGTTTTTTTGGATGGCCAACACAAGTTAACTCCACAACCAAAGCATGCAAATAACTTGGGACTGTTAAGGAGGCACCACCTTAGGAGCCATGTGATATGCATCAGAACAGAAGTTCAAGTGCCTGTCTCTTTTGGAATAAACAGTTTGGAAAGTTACTTAGAAAGTTTTATTGCTGGGGCCCCAGATCTAATCCAAACCAAAAAATAGCTAGTTTTCTCTAATGGAGCTTAAGTGTGAAGTGGTAAAAGGGACTGAGTTCACATCTTCCAAAGAAGAAATTCATTTCCATGCTATAAAAGCCCTACATACAAATATGTCTGTGGCGCTTATAATGGTGTACTTCCCAAACAGGATTTTTTTTTTTCATTTACAGCTTATAAAGTTACTTTTGCTAATTACATCCACTTCCTTAATAACCTTAGTAGCCCAATACATGTCACCTTGTTTTCATGGCCTACAAATTCAGGCCCTCTTAATAGGATATGCCTTTCCTGCAAGCATGACACACTGTGCTTTCCAGAACGTACCATTTAGGAATACAGACAGTATACCATTTCATACCACGTAATTTAAAAGGTATTGAATTTTTTGCCTTTGAGTCCCTTTTGCAGGAAAGAGCGGCTTGTACGTGGCACCAGTGAGAAGGAAATACAACCCTACACTTGAAAGCAAAGCAGAAAGACAGTTAAGTGGGGAAGCGTGAACCAAAACCTCATCTGGCAAGAGCTAATAGCCAGTGGCAAGAAAACCCTACTCCAGATTGAATCCCTTGCAGTACACCAGCCACTGTTCAAATTTCTCCTATCCAGGAACTAGTCACCCATAAACACGAAGAAACCCGCCTGCTTCAAAGAACTGAGATAGTGATAAACTTCCCTTCATAAGTAAAGGGAAAAACTGAGGAAAGTTCAGGCACTGTGAACATTTGCAAAAGTCCACTGAGCACAGCCCAGCTGAACGCCATCCCAAACCAGTGCTCTGCAAAAGCTGTAGCAGAAGTTCACTGCCAAGGTGAAACCCAAGCACAGGAACAGCAGTCCTCCACATCCATTCCCCACAGAAAATTGTACCACATTTAGGAGTTGCATGTTTAAAGAAAAAGAAAAAAGAATAAATTCCTTTAGCATTATAACCAACAGCAAAAAAAGCTGGGGACTCAGGGCTACTCTTCTGCCAGTTCTCCTTGAAGCAGGCAGCTCAGTACCCAAGAAGAGAGTGCAGAAGAAACACATCAAAGTGCAGAAGCTTCTCCAACTCAACTGAGCTCTATCAGCAGAGTTCACATTTTAAGTATAAAGGCACTAACATTTGTGACACATTCCTTTGGTAACATGAAAGAAAAAGACAACTTTAAACACGTGAAAGAAGGCAGCTCAGATAAATAAACATGCTCTGAAGTGCCTGGAAAGTGGCTGTACCTGGGATAATTGCTCATACGCTGATCTGCTGAGACCTATCCCAGCTCCATGAAAGCTCAGTCCTGTACATATGTGGTTCCATTTAATGCAATGGAGAGAGAAGTCAGTTTTAGTCCAACACAAAATTGTAACGCAAAGAATTAAAACAGAAATAAGAGACATTAGTAAATCCTAGTGGATATCTTCCCTTTTATGTGTCAAGGGTATATTATAGCAGACATTTATTTTAAGCCAAACACTTATTGGCTAAGACCCCAAATTATAAAATACTGCAGAAAAAAAGTCCAATAAAGAACCCCTTCAGAAAACAAGAAATGCATTGTTTAATAAATTCATACCAGCTGTTTATAACTAAGACACAAAAATCTTTATCACAACCTGATAAAGCTCATGAGAATATATTACAATTTCAAATTTCATTTTCCATTTCTAAGTTTTATATATATAGACACACACTCTCCCTTCCCCAGTGGTTTAGTTTCTTTGACTTTAAACACCACTTTTACTTGATTTGTTTATACAGTTTCTGGTGTGGGGTTTTATGTATACATTTATTTATACATGTCTTTAAAACATCCAATTTATTACTATAGGTGGTGTTATACACATTCTTCTAGTAATATTTATGCATAATTATTTATTTTGTGCACAAATGCACACATCTATAGAAATAACAAGGCATTTGTCCACTCTGTTGGGGACCTGTATGGGAAGACCACATGAAGATTACCAAAACTTACTTACTTATTTTTTTGGCAGCGCATGACAAAAAGCACTTGTCTAGAGAAAATGGGAAGCTATTCAGGACAAATACTCTGACTGCAAAATGAAGACCCTTGTTTTAAATAAATTCTCTTTACTATTTGATTGCCAGATGTGTTGCAGACATTTAAGACTGAACATAAACTCATGCAAAACTTTCTCGCTGAAGCTCCCAAGGAAAATGCTAGTGTACTACTTGCCGTTATGAACTTCATCTAAAGTTCTTGCTCTTATATTTTAAGTCTTCCAAGTTCCTCTGCTGAGAGTTGCGCTGCAACTGCTAATTATAATAACCTACAGTCTTAGTTATGCCATAACATGGTTTTTTTCCCCCCTTATTTGGGCATCTGGACATTGAAAAGTTACACACACAACTAAACAATGAATAAGGCTGGTTATCAACTGGCTCTGAAAAACAATTAAAAAAACTCAACCAATCAAATTTACTCCTTGCAACAGCCAACCTCTTGCGCTCTGCCCATCACTGTACAGTGGGAAGTGTCTGGTCAATTCAAGGCCTGGCCTTGCAGAGGAATCCCATAAAATAAGAGCCTGGTAGTCATGTTCGGTCTGGTGACACCCCATCCCCCCATTTGTATGTTGTGCTCTCTAAGCTCTGTACTACCCAAAACTAAAATCAAGACATTTTAAAATTAAGACAACCACACACACAAAAAAAAAAACTTCCCTAAATATTCATGTAAACTCTACTTCATTATAACATTTAAAGAATTTTTTAAAATCATTTACAGTCTTAAATTTTAGGATTGAAAGTAAGTCTGCATTCTGGGGGCGGGGGGGGGGGGCGGGGGGGGAAATCAGAATGCACTGCTGGTTACAATTCCAGGTTAAACGATGCAACACCAAAACCCAACAACATCCATTCATTTCTCCAACTTGATCCAAGACAGATGGTATCCTGTAGGTTGGTTGGTTTCCTTACGCTGATAAAACAGTATAGAATATTGATCACTCACACAGGACTCATTGGCCTACATGTGATTTATACCCTTCTCATGACCTCCAAACCCTAGATACAGACTCCTGAATACCTCGAAGCTATTATGGATGAAGCCTGACCATCACACAAGCAGGAGGCTTTTGGTAAATAAGATGATAGAGCCTACTTTCATGCCTGCTAAATTAACGTAATTTCTTTTGAAAACATGTCACTTCAGGGTTTTTTTGAGTACCCAACAACAATTTAAAAAAATGTACTATAGAAAGGCTCATGCTAGATGCCAAATTATTTCTCGAAGTAAATCAATTACTTCTAGAACTGCTGGAAATAACGCTTTGGAAGAGTTTTATACAGAAGTAAGTAGATAAAAATTAGTACTGTTCTTGGTTTTGGTTTTTTTTTTTTTTTAAACTTGCTTTTGCTTGAATTCTGCATCAGTTGGACCAAATAAAAAGTTTCTGGTCCTTAGAACAACATACTTTTTGACGACTATTTTGAAAACAGCCATGAAAACTTGCTCTGTCTCTCTGTATCACCCTAAAAGTTACTGAATTTTGGATACCTCAAGTTTGTGTAGGCCATTCATGAGCAATGCTCTGGAAAGATGGGAAAGATATTTAAGTTGAAAAGGTATTCTGAATAAATTGTCAGGGACGTTCACTGCTGAAAGCTTATCCTCAGAAAGATTCTCCACATTGGTCAGAATCCAACAAAAATTATATAACTAACAGCCTCTCGAAGCAATGAAAAGCTCTTCATCTACCTGGGAAAAATGCATCCATTACTGTGACGGTGTTCAAAACCATAATTTATCAAGACCCATAAGCATATAACTCACTTCAGTGGGATGCAAGTCTTCATTGAGCAGCAGTGCATTGAATGTTTGCAAAACAGTTTTTCAAGACAAAGAACAAACTTTTTGGCTGAGAAATTTGGGATAGGGGAAGGAACCCAACCAAGCAAAACCACATGCATATACTGAGATAGGATGGGGAATGCCGTTCCCAAAATTGCTGAGGCTCTACCTTTAGTTTATGGGAACATGAAAAGAGGTAGAAAGATTTCAGTCCTGCCCATTCCCTTCCTTCCTAAATGTAACCTTCCAGGAGAAGCAGCATTATTCAAAGGCCGTCACAGAATTGGGCTGGCCAGCAGAACCAGAAGTGTCTGAGGGCTTCCCACAAAGACCACCATTGCAGGTACATTTTATCAATCACCGAAAAGCAATAGCATCGCCAGTTCTGCTTCTGCAGGTGGTACAAGGAATGTCCACATGCATGGATACAGAAAATGAGGCTTAAAATGCAGCTTTAGCAAGCAATGCTCTCGTGTCATATGAGCTGATGACGTCAAGGGTCACATCGCTCCAATCCTAAAATGCACCATTTGGATATTTACAGCCTGTTTAATGAACCACTTTTAGTGGGAGGCTTTTTCCTCATAAACGCAACATTTTTATTCAACCAGTTTCTAAAAGCTGAATGGGTTCAGTGGGACTGTGAAAAAGCTACAAAAGGATCCGAGTTCTTTGCACAGCCACCCATCAAGTTTTCCTCGAAATTAACACCTCCATACATTCCTCTCTGGCCACCTATTAGAAGGCATCAGATATCTTAAAATTACACAACCTACCAAAGGGAGGCCCAAGATTTACTGCACATGTCCCTGAGCAGCTCTTGCAGAGGCTAAATAGTCTGGAAGTGTTTCATATCTCTTGCTAGTGTTCAGTTACAGCCCGTGCCCCTAATGCACTAAAAGGTTTGTTTTTCAAGGGACCAGAGGGAGGCTTTCTCTATCTTGTAAGCTGCTAGATTTAAGTGGCAGCACAGCACAATTACAGCACATCTAAACATACGTTTGACGGTGTTGTCACACATTAGTAAGAACAAGGGCTCACTGCTGTAAGGTTTTTGAAGAAAGGCTTAGGCACTGACATGGCTTAAAGAAAAATAGAGTGGTAATATCTTAACTGGATTTTGATACTGAAATTACTTTAAATATGCACAAATTCTCACTTTGAGGTTTCACTCACAAATTCAAGCTAATGAATGATCACATACAAGCTAAACAATATCAGTAGGAGTCTTGCAATTGGCTATAAAGAGCAATGAATCCTAAAGAAGAGAGGCCTGCAATACTGTTAGATGCTTTTTCTTTCTCATCTAGCTCTCCAATAAGACTGTCCTTAAACCTCTTCAGGCAGTAACTGGAAAAGGATGTAACACCTTCTTATAAACCATAATATTCTGATTTCTGCACTATACTACAGGTTATCTAGGCAGGAGAACTGGAGGAGACATCTTCTGCAATTCTTCTTGACCAAAAGCAAAGAATGCACTAACAAAATTCAGCAGGGCCAAGTTTTCACTTTATATAGTTTTTCTTAGAAGAAACTTGTTATCCGAGTCTCCTTGCAGGCTACAGAAGTACCTTTTGAGCGCAGAGATGAAGAATGAAGCAAACCATACAAGGGAGAGGAGACAACAAGTGTGACCAAAGCAGGAAAACTAATAAAGCTATAAACCTTGGAAGTAAAACAGCTTCTCAAAACATACCTTTATTCCCACTCACAAATGAGGTGAGGGGATACAAGATTAGTGTGGCTTTACAGGTTTTTCCTCTTTTCCCCTTCCTAGAAGGACACCTTGCGACCTGGCGCAGTGACTAGGTCGAACTAAAGCACTGAAATTCCTTCCCACAGCATGTAGATTGCTTGGAGCGTTAGCTGACATGGCATTCATGGTTTTAACCTGGGGTTCAGTTTGTGACCACAAGAAAACTCATGTAACTGTCAGTGTCTGTTGCAAGGAAAGGATTTGAGAGAGTAAGTCATTACAGAATCACAGAATCACAGAATTATCAAGGTTGGAAAAGACCTAGAAGATCATCCAGTCCAACCATTCACCTATTACTACTAGCTCCCACTAAACCATATCCCTCAATACAACATCCAGTCTTTCCTTGAACACCCCCAGGGTTGGTGACTCCACCACCTCCCTGGGCAGTGCATTCCAGTGCCTGACTACCCTTTCTGAAAAGTAGTGCTTCCTAATGTCGAGCCTGAATCTCCCCTGGCGCAGCTTGCTACCATTCCCTCTAGTTCTGTCACTGCCTACACGGGAGAAGAGGCCGACCCCCAGCTCACTACAACCTCCCTTCAGGAAGTTATAGAGAGCTATAAGGTCTCCCCTAAGCCTCCTCTTCTCCAGGCTGAACAATCCCAGCTTCCTCAGACGCTCCTCGTAAGGCCTGTGTTCCAGACCCCTCACCAGCTTAGTAGCCCTCCTCTGAACGCGTTCCAGAGCCTCAATGTCTTTCCTGTAGTGAGGGGCCCAAAACTGAACACAGTACTCGAGATGCGGCCTCACAAGTGCTGAGTACAGGGGGACAATTACCTCCCTGCTCCTACTAGTAACACTATTTTTGATGCAAGCCAGGATGCCGTTGGCCTTCTTGGCCACCCGCGCACACTGTCGGCTCATGTTCAGCCGTGCATCAATCAGTACCCCCAGGTCCATTTCCTCCACACAGTCCTCCAGCCACTCCGCCCCAAGCCTATAGCGCTGCCTGGGGTTGTTGTGGCCAAAGTGCAGGACTCGGCATTTGCTCTTGTTGAACCTCATGCCATTGGCTTCAGCCCAGCTCTCCAGCCTGTCCAGATCCCTCTGTAGGGCCTCGCTACCCCCAGGCAGATCCACACTCCCAGCCAATTTAGTGTCATCTGCAAACTTACTGAGGGTGCACTCAATGCCCTCATCTAGGTCATCAATAAAGATACTGAAGAGGACAGGCCCCAGCACCGACCCCTGGGGAACACCACTCGTGACCGGTCGCCAGCTGGATTTAACTCCATTTACTACCACTCTCTGAGCCCGGCCCTCCAGCCAGCTCCTTACCCAGCCGAGGGTGTACCCATCCAAGCCACGGGCTGCCAGCTTCTGCAGGAGAATACTGTGGGAGACAGTGTCAAAGGCTTTGCTGAAGTCTAGGTAGACCACATCAACAGCCTTTCCCTCATCCAGCAGATGGGTCACTAGATCATAGAAGGAGATCAGGTTGGTCAAACAGGACCTGCCCTTCATGAACCCATGCTGGCTAGGCCTGATCCCCCGGCCATCCCGCACATACCGCATGATCTCCCTCAAGACTATCTGTTCCATAACCTTCCCTGGAACCGAGGTCAGGCTAACATAAAACCAGAAGGCACAGGTCTGAGAAGAAGGCAACACTGTCTCCTCCAGGGCCACACACCAAGCCGTGCATGTTGCCACATATATCCCTGAAGACAGAAATATCAGCATCCAAACCAAGACTCGTGGAGAAAGGAAGGGGAGAAACTGGAGCCTTGCAAGTGTTTTCAAATAAATGGGTGAACACAGGCAGCAGATTGTCATAGAAGATGATAGATACGGACACTTGAGCACTCATTAGGATGCTTATCAACAGGAGCAGCATTAACAGGGTCAATCCTCTCTTTGTCTATATGTGCAATTGAGTTTCACAATTACTACTAGTATAAGCATTCACTTACGCAGAAATGAACAACTATTTGTTAGCTCAACCAAAAGCTGCTGGCCATATGTAACTCTGTGTCAGAATCACAAAAATAATTCCCATTGCACATCAGGATGGGTCACCAGGTGAATTCAAAGTCTCTGTCCAGGGTTTTTGCCCCACTAGCTCCCAGATGCAGATGGCACTCCCAGAAGAGCCACCTCTCCTGAGGGAATGGACCCTCATTCACCCACAGGATCCTACAGCCCATCTGCTTTTCAGTGACCCTGGAGCACCTGGAGGATGGCAGTCTCCCACTTACATAAGTTTCTTGCTAACTGAGAATCACAGACTCATAGAATTATCTTGTTTGGAAGGGACCCTTTAGATCATTAAGTCCAACCATCACCCTAACCTGCCATTCACCACTAAACCATGTCCCTCAGCACCACATCTAACCACCTTTTAAATACCTCCAGGGATGGCGACTCCACCACTTCCCCAGGCAGCCTGTTCCAATGTTTAACAACCCTCTCAGTGAAGCCGTTTTTCCTAATACCCAATCTAAACCTCCCCAGCATATCTTGACACCCTTTTTTCTTGTCCTTGAAGTTCACAAGGCATTTAATTACCTCTGAAGTGCTTCTCTCATTAACTAAACAAAGTAAATGTGCCAAGGGAAAGACTAGGCAGTGTTGTATTCTGTAGCAATGACTCGGAATGAAGAGCACAATGCCACTAAGTTAACTGCAGAAGTTGTGCTTTAAGCCCTTCACATGCACAAGCAAACTGAGTTCACCCCCTCACAATCTGCAGCAATTAACTAGAGCGAGGAAGCTCAAGCCTTCAAGAAGCATATAAAACTCAAATGAAAATGACAACAGCTTAAGATGTGAACCAGGGAAGAGTTTCCTCCACATTCCTACTGAATTGGAGGGGTGGGTGGGGGGAAAGTCTTTTCCTGAATAAACAAAGCTTCAAGAAGAACATGATCTTTCTTTTTTTTTTTCCTCCAGACTAGACCAAGATACTAATGCAAACAAAAAGCCAAGCAGACATACGAAAATCCAGTGCAGCTCAAAGTTTGCATTCAAATGTCAACATGCATAGTGATTAACCTGCCTGAGGTTACACCAGACCTCCCTGCTTCTCCGTTACTGTCACACGTACTTCCTAAACACTAACCACAGCGCCTACTGAACATAAAATAGCTGTCACTCCTCCCCCTACTGCAGAGAAGACACAGGCAGGCTGGTTTTCATCATCCTGAGGAGTACTGATGTAGCAACTCAACAGCAGAAGAGGCAGGTTGGAACAACAGCAATAGAGTACAATCTGCTGGAAAGCAAAATAACTTGTCACATTCATCAGAGTCAGGTAATTACAGCTCAGAGAAGAGAGAGTGACACAGATGACTGCATATTAAATGGTGCACAAGAGGATGAAGAAAAGGAAGCTATCCTGGAAGAGTAAGTATTTGTGAAGCGCTACTAATCAGATATGCTGTGTAGCATCTCTAACTCAGGTCAGTAACAAGTGAAAATTAATTTCCTAGCATACCTGGGGAAACTCCTATGTCCCTGGGGTGGGATTTGGCAAACCTCACCAAAACAATACAGGAATGTGTTCTACGCTCCAGTTCATATAATTAAACTTGACACTTTAGCAACACAATGCCCTGCAGTTACAGGCAGTTCTCCTGGAAACTGACTTTTTACACATGTGCCTAACACTAATTGAAAAGCTGATTGTATGCCTAGCAATAATGAAACCGAAGTATGTTTTTTAATTCTGATATTTTGACACAGCATGGGAACAGATGAACAGTGGCAGCAGCATTAGGGGCTGGTACATGGGGTCAGGGGGAATAGCTGACTTAAGTCAGCACTTAACGACTGTGCCTTCCTACTCAATGTTATAGGAGAAAGGGCTGAGGAACTCTCTGAACCATAAAGGCAACACTTGCACTGCCCAAGAAACACCCATGGCTGGAAGAGAATTTTGAATAATGTTGTGAACCACTTAAATGCACATCACTACAAAGGCAATCCCAGGCAACCGCCTCTTAGTTTCTGGGACACATCATATGAAGAAATTAGTACTAGTCACATAGCTCACTGACACTGTCCCTTTTTTTTCCCCCAACTAATCTCATCCTTTTTCATTGATGGAATAACAATTTTTCTGGCATAAAAGTCTTGTGGCTTAGTTCTGCAAAATTAAATACGTCTAAATTGGGGGTTGGACTTGATCTCTTGAGGTCCCCTCCAACCCCTACAATTCTGTGAAATTATTTTTTTCAAATTGTAAATATCACCCAGTTAAGACATTTTAGTATGGTTGCCCAAAACCCCTAATTTTGATCAAATGTGTTTCCCCTATATGAAACATCTGGAAATAAAAAAAAAATCACTCCAGCCTATTTTAGTGCTACCAAAGGCAGCAGGGTGGGAAGGAACAGCCACAAAAAGACTCACAGTCATTTATCTACAGACTGACAGTGCAGGAAGTGCTGTCTCCAAAGCTCTCACTCCAATTTCATTTTAAAAACCAAAGCACAAGTCTTATTAAAAAAAAGGAAATGGAAGAGCAAGTGGTAAGGGAAAGCCTCCAGATCGGACACACGTGCCCCAGAGCCTACGTGTTGTACAGCAGCTCCTGCCTTGGTGTGGGTTGCTCAGCAAGGGTCTAAACTTTCATCTAGTACTCAGGGGAGATGAATGCAAGTTATTTAAAGCCATGGCACATCGAGCTGGCACATCACAGCACTGCCTATAGATTATGTTACAGCTCTGCTTCATAACGAACCTCTAGCTTCATCTCCAGCTCTCTGGTGAAACAGAGCAGACAGAGGGCCACAGCTTTAGGGCTTTAAGGGTTACAGGATTTAGTTACTGCTTCTGCCAAATCTCATGTACAGAAGTATCCCACGGGAGTGAAAAATGCCATAGATGCTTGGCAAAGGGTCTCAGATTTAACAGAGATAAAATTCACAGTAAATAAGTGAAACAGACACAACTGAATTTAACTACCATTTACAGACTTCCCATCTGATTTATGACTTCAACCTCCACTGCTTTCTGCGAACACAAGCCCCACTTTCATGCAGAAATAAGAAAAGCACACGGGTATCTACCTGAACTAAACTTAGCACAGAATGAAAGGCTTGCTTGCTTGCCCAGGGCCAGCCTCAGCTAGTGGAAGAAGGAAATACAGGCTGGCAGAAGAGGCAGTGCAGGGAGAGCACCAGCCCTGTGCCTGGACAGCTAGGGACCCCCATACCAGCAATCTACATTTATGGAATCTTTAAGGTTGGAAAAGACCCCTAAGATCATCAGTCCAACCATCTGTCCAATACCATGTCACTTAAACCCAGGTCAAGCAGTGACAAGGGACAGGCTGTCCCATGCCTGTGGCAGGGGGGTTGGAGCTCTATGATCCTTGGGGTCCCTTCCAACTCATACCATTCTATGATTCTATGGCAATGGCATTACCAGCACACAGACTTCATGTTAAAGGGCGATTGAAACCAGAGTAAAATACTGAAACATTATAGACCACTGCTGCTTCATGTGGTAGATAACTATCAGGTATGTACATAACCATCAGGTATGTACAAATGTGACCACCAAAAGGCGAAAATAAGGGGACCTGTGCTGCTCATTTGCAAGTGACATTTACTTTGATAATGAAACTCATCACTCCTTGTTGAGTTGCCAGAGAGGGAAAAGGCTTAAAAACACTCAAACCAGGTTAGTTTTCACAATAAATTCAAGCACAACTTCGCAACCACAAATGTGTGTGGTGCTGCCAGGTAGGAGAAGGGTTAGGCCATACAGTAAGTGGCTGCATGAATGAAGTTGCCCCACAGGACACAGCCAGAGTCACACCTTTCCACCTCCCAGGGAAGGTGCCAACGTGGATGCTGCTTCTCTTGGGAGCAGGTTTTAGATCCTGATCCACAGGTTGTGGTAGGTGCTTGCAGAGACCAAATCTGCCCCAAACTGAACAGCTTTACCTTAAAACATCGAGATGGGTATATATACACGCACACATCCCCCACCCTATATCCCAAATCTTCAGGAACAATCTAAATATATACTGCTCCTGAAGATTTTGATAATAGTGTTGCACTGAAAAAAAAAAATATAAGGCATTATGCCTGCAGGGACTTGTTATCAACTCTGTTTCAGGGCTGGTACGCAGCAATTAAAAAAAAAAAAAAAATCTGTAGTAAAGCAACTACCACTGATTTCTCCTTCATCCTTGCAGGACAGCTTTCCAGTGCCTGCTGGTAACAAGTCAGCCTGTACTTTGAACAAAAGGAAAAATAATCCAAAAACCCAAAACAACCCCAAAACACAACACCCAAAAAACCCCCCTCAGTGTTGCAACATCTTTCTCCTCATTGTTCTGGAGCACTAAAATAAAACATGCAGAGACACATGCACATACACATTTTTGATGTCTACATTAAAACATAATAAAGATAAAAGCCTACTTATGTCAACATGATTTAATCCATGCAATCTTACAAATTAGCTTTTGAAGAACTTCAAGGCATTCTTTCCAAAAGAAAACAGTGTCCTAAATAAAGTTGCAAAGTCCAGTAATAACTCAAAACACTTTCTAAGGAGAATCAAAGTAAATTTTCAGTGAACTGCTAATGAGGAAGAGCTTGTTGAAAGAAAACACCTCATCCTCCCCCTCAAGTGTGTGACCATTTGTGTTTTGGTCCTTGCATATTTTTATTATGGAGCCTGGCTCAAAAAATGCAAGGCTATCGTTTTTCTCCCCCAATACAAAAATATTTGAGGTCTGATGAGAGCTCCAAGACTTCGAAGAACTGGAGGAAAAGAAAGAACAGCAAATTACAATTTCAGCAACATTCAAAACCAGCAAAACAGCGAAACAAAGGGCAAGGATCTTTGCCAGGATAAAGCAATCTTACTTCAGCTTTGCCATGGAGTGGAAGGAGGCGGGGGCGAAAGGGAGGAAGGGTAGCCTTTCAAGCAAGGAAGGAAAAGGGAGAGTAGAGGGAGATGTGCCTTTAGCAGAGAAAATCTTACAGAATTAAAAGCAAAACGTTGAAGCTCTGGGCTCAACACTGAATGTTTTTAATAAATAAACAGTTAAAGCAGGTTAGCCAAGCACAATTTTTACCTCCATCTGCTGTCAGAAGAGAAGGTTGGCATACTTTCCTCAAGGCACTGTCATCAGTACAGTGCCCATCCAACATGTCCAAGGTGGGACCTCCGTGGAACATTTCAATGCCTCTCACTGCTCTGTTGCCAGAAAAGCCCTTTGTACTGCAGCAAGTCTGTATACTGGCACACTGAGAAAGCTGTAACTGTAATCTGTCAAGCTGAACTACTTATGCTTACGAGCCAGTATGAAGTGCCCAAGCGTAGAAGAAAAGGAGTAGTAGGTAAAACCATTATGGTGATTGCTTACAGTAGGAGACCACTCCAGCCCACGTGTATGGATCCCAACATCTGCATATTTGTTTGAAAGCTCTGTATCTGCTTAGATATTAAAGCACGATGGGTAGAATTGACTAGAATGTGGTATTTGTGAGCAGACAACATAGAATTGTCATGGAGCCCCGAGGAAGACAAAATACTAATTCAACGGCCAAATCTGCTCTATGCCATATTCTTCATTTGTCTGCAGGTTTCTAAAGCCCAAAATATGTTAATAAAAGCAAAGGGAAGTCTCTTGAAAACAAGGGTTCTATTCATCTCTTACAAAAAACTATTCATTTACTAACATCAAAATACATTTTGACATATGGAGAAAAACAGGATTGTCTATGCTTTTCTTTCCTAAGCAGTAACTCTTTGTAGGCTTACTTCTGTTTGACCATGAAGTCTATGAAACACTGAAACACAGGAAACATCAACAGCATTGCAACAAATATGCAAAGTGGAGCATTTTTCCAGGCTTCCCTTTAGATTTTGTTTCGGATTTGGGACTTCCAAGAGTTTATACCCTCCCTATTAGCTGCAGCAATACAAGTCTGGGGTGTCCTAGGAAATACCCCAAGAAGTTTGGGGGCAAGGCAGGACCCCAGTGGAGCTCTGCAACGCGGCAGAGATGGAAAGTACAAGCTCCACACCCAGAGACAACATACAGGAAATGCTTGAGTAAATTACTGTCTGGGTGAGCCCAAGGAGGAAGCTTCAGGGGGTATTAACATTTCTCTATCTGATGAAAAGCATACTACAAAAGGTATGAGAAACAGATTTGTTAGTGTATAGCTTTCCACATGTATCCAGCTGCCAGAAATGTTAAAGGACACAATTCAAAAAGGAGGCATGGTGCCAGATGTCATATTCCAGTATACAAAAAGTGAAGCAAGTGAAGAAAGGAAAAGATATTAAGGTTAGTGTTTCACTTAAGGAGAATGTATTAATTCCGGGTTTTTTTCCCCACAATGTGTTAAAAATCCAAAAGCTAGATTAGCTTACAATATAAAGCTGAAATTCAGTTTTCAAAGGAAATGCATTAAACATGCAGATGGCCAATTGAAATTACATCCCAGTAATAACTGTGGAATACCAGGCTTAAACGTTTGTAACAATCTGCTCTCAGTTACCTCATTTTAGACAACAGCATATGTAGAAATAAGGTACATACCGTAAACACCATTCTTTCTCCCCTGCAGAAAGAGAAATTGCTAGCTTACCCGTACAACAACCCTGTACAGCTTACAGTGATTGGGCCTAGCGACTGAAACCGCTCGGGGTTTTGCCTGCCATGCCCCATCTGTACTTGCAAGGATTTCCCACATGACACATACTTGTAAAAAAAGAAACAGCAGCAAACACAACAGGCAAAGAAACTTGCTGGAGTAATACAGATTTTTTTTCTCTAGCTAAAGACTCATCTCACCCAGATCAAAAGAAATCAGTGAAGCCACTCTAGGAATTCCTGAAGCACAAAGGAAGCCCAAAGCTTGATGAGATAAGAGACTTATTCCTCATAGCACAGCAGGCTGGATTCAGCACACATGTGATGAACAAATTATAGAAATAAGCATTCATGTAGAACATGAGCATGTCCATGTAGAAATATATTCATCCTCCATCTTTTCTGTCTCACTACATTGTGGGAAGAAGAGACCCACCACCCACTGCTGCCCATCCACAGGGCTCAACCTCATTATTTCACCACCACACTTGTTCACACCCGCACATTTGGTAATCGGAGAAACCAAGCTAGCAGTTCAGTTCTCATTTTCAAGCATAGAGGGACCTCACTCAGCATTTCTGGCAAGTTGTGTCTGACAAATTTATGAGGCCAACTCCGCCAGCTGCCTTCTCCTCCCCATGCTGCCGGAGGTGATCCCACAGCACACTGGGTGACATGCTGGCTCCTCGCTCATGCACAGGACCCCACATCCCAGCACCAGATGAAGCCCCAAGCACCTCTGCCCTTTTATGCTTCAGGCTCACGGCAACTTGCAACGCCTCATGAAAGCTAATAGAGAAATATCTCCCCCAGAGCACAATCTGTCAAAGGAGAACTCGTCTATGACTTGGCTGAACACGTTTCGGGGCACCAAGGACTTCCTGACAGGCAGAAAGAACTATTCAAACCCCACATACTTCCTCCCCTCACCTCTCTTTTGCTTTGCCCATGCTACCACAAGAAGCTGGAGACACAGTTCCTAACCAGTCACTTTGCCCTACTTACTTTCCTAACAGGGTCAAATTCTACTACACATGCTACTGTTTATTTCTGAACATCTCCAGCAAGCCAGCCGCTCCGTGATTCTCTTTCCTCTACTGCATACACATGCAGTACTGCATACACTATGTCCCAATAAAACAGTGGTTTGACAGTCAGCAATGCTTTTGTTGCTATGTAATTGATTTGAATACTTGGATTTGGTAAACCATTTTCAGAAACTGGGAGATTTAACATGTCTGGTTGATTACACATGCAACCCAGGCTATGAGAGATCTGCAAAAATTAGTTTCGGGAATTAGGAAAAAAAAAAATGCAAACATGAGAGAAATATTTGGCACAGCTCTGTGCCCTGAAGTCCAGAAATATTTATAATGCTCCTTGACCATAGGAGCTAGCACTGCCACCCTCACGCATTCAAAAAACATGAGTCAAGCCCTAGAAATAAGGAGTGTTCTTTAATCTCACGATTTTAATGCCAAGATACACTCTGAGGTTTCATTGGGTTTTTCAACCTGCTTTTCTTTAACCTTCAGTGCAACAGAGAGATTATTTCAGTGATTTAAATTGAATCCACATTTGATACAAGGGCATCACCACAAAGGACAGGGGGCTTAACAGCACCCCCTTCGCCGCTCCCTTCCCAGAAGTTCACAGTGACTGTGACACTCAAGAACAGCACCAGCAAGAGTAACCCTTGGTTCCTCCATAACCTTCCCCTTGGATGGGCCGCTTTAGAAATATCACTCCAGCATGCAGGAAGATAGCAAAGGAGGTCAGAGACAGCTACAGGGTTACTTGTGAGGATGTCACAACACTCCCTTCTCCTCTTCCTCCTCACACGATCAATGGCAAAACAAACTCTGCTCCATCCCTGTGTGGTCCCTGTGATGACTTAGATTGAAAGGCTTCAAATGTAATGGAGACACAACAAATCAACTTCTAGTCTTCCTCCCAGTGTGAAGAAAAGGCATGGGCATAGCCAAAGTGATTTTTAACAAACACTTTGCTTTTAGACTGCATTTATTGCTGAACAGAGATCAGCCTGAGGAAAGTACTGCTTTCTTTACAAAGCAATCTAGCCCAATTGCACTGTAACAGCCTTGCAGGCAAACAAAACCTCCACCCTCTGTGCTCTCCTGAACCACAGCAGCTTGAAGTGGCTATGGGAGGAGAGATGCTACTACTGCCACAAAACTGGGAAAGCAGCAGGGATGACCAGTGGGCTCCCAAAGATAGCCCCGTGCACAAGGTGGCAAGAAACTGAAAGACATACCCAAGCCTACACACCCAGGCTGGTCACACATCTAACAGGAGATCAAATGCCAGAAGCCACTTTTAGACCCACCTCACCACCTTCCACGTAACACCAGCTACTGATTTTTCCCTGAAGAAGTCAGCAGCACTCTTCAGACTGGCAACCCAAAATGTGTGCATGCTGCTGACAGCGTATCTGCTTGCTCAGGAATACAGTGGTACCCAAGTGCTCTCTGCTGCATAAAAGAGGAGTTTGTTTCTTGATGCTGAAGCATTTTCTGTGACCACACCAACAAAGCAAAAGCTGTCATACAGCCTTGCTTTTCTGCCTAAACAGAAGCCCGGTGCTGGGCACAATAAAGCCAGGACATATTTCAGTCTGCCATGGTAAATTAAAACTGGAAGATGGATGGTTACAGCCTTACAATGCAGTACTTACCCAATTCAAAACTGAGGCCAGAGCTTTTAAAAAATTTACCCCTTTAAATACTCATATCATCCAGCACGGAGAGTCCAAAGCTTCCATCATTTGTCATTTGGAGCTTTCTGAAAAATATCCTATATATTTGATTTTAATAGTTTTGGGGATTTGATAATTTTTTTGTGTCAGTCTTAGCTCTTGTTATTCCCTTCATTCCTATCCCACCATGCACTTTTCTGAACCCTGTTAACATGGCAAGCAACAATGGCTTCCTCTCCTAAATGATAACTAACAGCAATAAAACCCTGGTAGATTTATTTCAGTAGCAAGACAGTTGTCCTCAGGCTAAGGAAAATGAGGGTGAAAAATTGAGGCTGTAAAAATTGTGTTCTTGCAAAACTACCTTCCTCATTACGCTAAAACAGGTGACAAATTGAAAGACTCAAACCTATTTGGCAGAAAGTCAAAAAAATGGCACTAGAAAACCAACTCCGATTCAATTTGAGTGGCTAGAAACCTTAACTACTGAAGTGAGGTATTTCCTAACTCATAGTGCCCATTGTTACGCATTTCCGAGAATCGAAATTAATACTTAATGAATGTCATTGCATCCAAGTCTGAACTATTTGCATGCCACCCCTCAGGCACATTCTTTCCCTGGAGCACAGCAGTTTCGCATTCCACAAAGCTCATCTTTATCCCCTTACTCTGGGTAGTATTTTTCTTATAGAATCATAGAATCTTTAAGGTTAGAAAAGGCCACTTAAGATCATCAAGTCCAACTGTCTGTCCAATACAACCGTGTAAACTAAACCATGTCCTGGAGTGCCACATCTACAGTTTTTTGAAAGGTGACTCCACCACCTCTCTGGGAAGCTTGTTCTTCATAAGGAATGCCCTCTTGTTGAGGTCTCCTCTCTCCACCACATTCAGCACTCCCCTGTCCCAAGTCATCCAGACATTAGTTTCAAGAGAAAGAATCCATGCGGTGAGATAAAGGCTGACTTGTACTAGGTAATCTTGAGGAAAAAAGGGGAAGTAGGACAGGACAATCTCTACAAAGCCTTGTTTGGTGCCCTGGGGATACTGTCCTTGCTAAAGAGAGCAACAGAAGTCACAGAGCAGGAACGGGATAATTACCAAGCTAACCATGCAGGCATAGATTAGGATATGCAATAAAACCAAGCAGAGAGTTGCACACACAGCAAGCAAGTGGCAGGAGACAGCATCCAGAATTACCAGAAGCACTCGAGGCACTCCATCCTGTTGATGAGGTCAGGAATGAGTTGACGTCAATCGTTACAGTGTCCAAAATAGTGTACTTACACCCATCTGTCTCCATCACTGTGCCAAAAGTGTGCCTTACATATGCAAGGAGGATGCATGGGGGAAAACCCCCAGCAGTTCAGCCTTCTCCGACAACAGGAGGTTGCAAAGTAAAGCATCAACACTGACTTGTTTGCTCTAAATCCTTATTTTAACTGCTGTAATCAGTTTCCTGTGAGCAATTTCCAGTTATTTAATCCCACACCATCCAGGACAGTTATAAATTGATCTGGGCTGTCAACTGCAACAGCAGCAGTTTTCATCAGGTCAGGTATCAAAACAAATGAATGTCATTTGCAGTTTTAATAATCAGCAGTTTCTACATTTAAAGTTCAAGTGTAGATGTGTCAATGGAAGAAAATACTCTCACAGAGGGGCTACTCAACAGGTCAGAGAGTATCACGTTCCCTCTGACATAAGAGGGATAGTGATACTTTTATCCAGAGAGATATTGCAGGAATTCAAGCCTCTAAGATTTAAGTGCACACCTCAAGGAAACCATCTTTAAGTTTTTACAGTGAAAGTGACTTGCTTTTCTAGACACATACACAAATTTTATTCTTTCAGTCAAAAAAAACCCCTGTATTTTGCTCATAAGCTCAATTATTTTAGTTAATATTTCAGAAGAGACAAAGTCACAAAACTGCCCAAAACCCAACCTGCTCTGAGGTCAACTCTCTAGCCAAAGACTGCAGTAATTTCACACTGGAAGGAGATAAATGGATAGAGCATTTTTACATCATTTCCAGAGCAAGGAGTAGTAAAACACCACCACATAATTAACATGCAAACACTCCTCATCCCAAATGCTACTAAGCCACTTGATTTAACCCTACAGTTCTAGTGATAGAGACTGGCTGTTTAAAAGTCTGTTTCTAATCTAGCTCTCAGGATGTCATAAAACTATCTGTTCGCCAGTTCTCTTACAGCTAACAATCACTGGTCTAATGCACCTTTGAGAGACAGTACAAAGTTGGCTGGGAAAGGTCAGCTGTCTCCTCCAAGAAAGTCAATCTTTCTTTCCTTCTAGTAACAGCCTGAAGGCCCAACACTGCAGGGTGCTAAACAGCAGCGCACATCAAAATAGGCTGAGCCTTAAGCAAGAATCATCTTATAGAAACAATTTACATGACTAAAATGACACTTTTGTTGTAGAGTTTTTGCAGTGCTGAGTTTTGGGTTCTTAGCGTTTATAGGATTATACTCTGTCTGCACAATAGCAAAATAGTTTCATTTACAAATTGAATACACTCATGAGATTCATGCAAGCCCCTGCTGCAATGACTTTTGCTTATAGCTAGTTGCCAAAATATGACAGCTGGGAAGCTGAGAGAATAGACTGTATCCATAGCTGACAAAAGCTGTAATTTAATAAGCGTACAGTGGCAGTTTTTGCAGCTTAGTACACTGACAGACATGTCCTAGCAAGTCTGGCTTCAGCAATTCCAGACTGTACTGTCCCCAGGTATCTGCCCCCATCATTGTGCCAGCAGCCCCAGCTCCCATGGCCAAGGTTGCTGGGCTTAGTGAGGCTCAGCTGCACCGGTCCCAGCTACTCTCCCTGCTCAGGGCACTGATGGAGGAAGTTTCATCTGTGGAGTTGGCTTTGAGCTCTGACACGGAAATACAAGTACATGTTTTCTTCTGTCAACCTTCTTCAGCCAGCGACTGCCACTGACAGAGGGGTGGGGGCCACTTCACATACAAGAAAAAAGTTAGGTATTATGCACACTTATTCCTACTTCAGCAAACTGCCAGTACTTTGGGGTCCCCACACACACATCTGTGCATTAAGATTTAAAGAGGACATGAACCCAGGCTGCCAGATAGGATGCAGTGCTGCCTGCTCTTCAACCACCACTGCTTCCTTCAGAAAGTTGACTGTCTCCAGATAGCTATCTCCACTGCATTTGATCAAGCCATGAATCCAGACAATCAGTCCCTCACAAAGAACTAGTACACTGTCCCCCTGAGGGCTGAATATACTCTGCTTGTCAGAATACATATTTTGGGGGATGTCTTTTCATGCCTGAATAATTGTTAACAAGCCACCTTAGGCACTAGGCAGAGAATGCTCTTACTTGGTCTGGACTCAAAACATGGATTTGACGGAGGAGATGCAGAAAGCCAACAGGAAACAAGAGAATTTACTCCACCAAATTATCTTTGATGTTTAAAGTTTTACAAGCTTTCCATTTCCCTATTGGTGTAATAAAAGCAAGCCCAACCCAACTTCCACAAGCTTTCTGGCTCATAGATCTCTACTGGGTTATTTACTTTTCTTTTTTTCCCCTCCTTTTCAAGGCATTAGGCAAAGAAAAACAGGACAGCAATGAACATCGTCCTAGCAACAGGACAAGGGGTAATGGTTTTACACTAGAAAAGGGGAGATTTAGGTTGCATATTAGCAATATGAATTCTTCAATATGAAGCTGATAGATCACTGGAACAGGTTGCTCAGACAGTGGAGGCCCCATCCCTGGAGATATTCAAGGTCAGGTTGGATGGGGCTCCGAGTGACCTGATCTAGTGAAGATGTCCCTGCTTACTGTAGGGCGGTTGGACTAGATGACCTCTAAAGGTCCCTTCCAACCTAATACATTCAATGATTAGATACACAAGCAAGTTGGAGACAAGCAATCCCATTAGTGTATCTCCTCACGTCTTACACAGCAGCAAGCTAAGTCTGAAACTACAAAGAGAAGAGGTAGAAAAGACCAGCAAGGAAACCTCACTCTCCCCTTAAAAAAAAAAAAATCCAGTCATTTTGGCCTCTTACTTCATAACAAAGAAAGAGAAGTTTCACTTACTAGGTACACTGGACTCAGAACTATGCCTAACTTGTCACGTATGAGGTATACATTAGAAAGAAAAAGCAGATGTACTGTGAACTTTGAGAGTAAGCCACTCTGGCAGAGGGAGCGTTAGAACACCAAAGCTGATTTTTTTAAAAATTTTTTCTTTAAGCGTTCTGTAGCTAGAGTTTCCACCAAGGTGATACAATCTTTTTCTAAGAAGAAAAGTACATCTTTACTTAAGGCTGCATTTTTCACATTTACAGCTCTCACTCCACAGAATTCCTTCCCTAAAAATCTCAAATGCCATCACCGCCAATACAACATCACACTTAATAGAGATACTTCAATCATTTTCTCCCTAGGTTTAATAAGCCCTCCTGAAATTGATATATTCTACATTATTCAGGTTCAGCATCTAAATTGCTGCTCAAGCCTTCAAAAGAATTTTGAAATAATTAACACAAAGCAAACATTTCTGTTGCCTTCATACGGTAAGTACTTCATATTTTTCAATCACTTTTTAGGGAAAGAATCAGATACCACATTAAGTCATCCCTTAATATAGCCCAGGGTAAGCCAAACTTCTTTCATATCCAGTTAACGTGCAAACAATTTGACCTTTCAAACAGGACTACTAAAGACCTGGCAAGATACACGTTTTCATCTATGAAACTTCACACAAGGCATCACATTCTACTTTAGGGCTTTTTGTTAGTGGCGCAACTGACAGCAATTGCCACAGTTCGTACTTTCAAGTATTTTCAACTATCAGATGCCATTTTTCTCTTGCTTCTAGTTTTACTAAGCTAAAGTGTTTAAGCTGATGTTTCTAATGTAAGATTAACTCATTATGAGATACAAACTATAAAAATAATCGTAATAGAACAATATTATGGATTATCTGACCTACATTTGAGCAGGGACTTAGCACCTGGTGCATCTTGAAGCTTTACAGTATATAGGCAGAACTGTGCCAGAATTATCAACTTCACTCCAAGTTTTCTGGATTGTAAGACACTGAAGACTACTGTGTTACCCCTGCTAAGTAAAGAAAAAGAAAAAATAAAAGGGACTGACTGCAGAAGTCTTTTTGTGCACTGTGGCTGCTAACTATACTTTACACCAAAGCTACCAAGTATATATGCCACTGGCATAGCACTTTTTCTTCTGCTTTGCAGGTGTGCCATGACAAGACAGTCTTCAATTTAGAACATGCTATTTTGTCCCCCTACGATGTCTCCACCTGGGTAAGGACACATGAGAGTCTATGTGGTGGGAACTTCACGGGTGCCCTGAAGTGACAAAAGATGAAAAGCTGCTGTGTGGGACACATCATCTCATTAACTGACAGCGTCGAAAGGCAAGTGATAAATGAGGCAGAGAAATGGAAAAAGAGGGTGGGAATTCCCCTGTGCAGCATTATGCAAGTCATTTAAATCAGACTTTTTTCAGGCTGTTCAGTAAGGGTGGCCTACATTCCCCACTGTGAAACCTTAGGTCTGTTCTGCAGAAGTGCTTAGTAGCCGTGGGCACACGCCAGTGGCTGGTGCTTGAGCAGCAGTCAGTGAGTAGCAGCTGCCCCTCCAAACCCAACAGTATCCACATTTTGTTTCTCTCTTCCTCTGCTGCCTCTTCCTACTTTTCCCTGAACTTTATTTCCATGTGTATCTACTTTTAAGCAAGTCATTAGAGAGGGTCTTACAGCACAAGCTCCTAACACCACCTTCTTTTTCCTCCTCTTCAGAAGATGAGACTGACTTGCCACAGCACAGCATTACCAGAATGACTGTGCTCCTGAAGAAAACCCTTTCAAGAACAGGTCCTGGAAGGAAATGTAATAACATACCTGATCTACCAGCATACTTGTCTGAGAAGACCATCATAACCCTAATCTGGATCCACGTAGCCCACAGTCACCTACTGACATCTTTACAGCAGTAGCTCATCTGCATTTAAACGAAGCTAGTAGAATTAGTGACACTCAGCCTCTTACCCAGCAGCTCTGTCTTCAGCATCACACATCAGGGGAGCAGGACATTATAAACTCCTTAACACAAACACAGCTTGATGTCAACACGGTAACAGAAGCTACTTGCACTTCAAAGGACTTTGCCCAAAGTTCACAGCCTTTGTCTTCCACCCAGGTCAACTCTTCAAAGCAAAGATAGAACCTCTCTCCACAAACTCAGCTTGAGGACTTCTTCCAATAAAGGAACCTGAACAGATACTTTTGTCATATTTTTCCTACATTTACTGCCCTGAAGAGTCAAGACGGTGACTCATGCAACACCACCAGCCTTTGCAGCAGCTTCGTTTCCTTCTGTCTCTATTCTGGTAACAGCCACTTCTGTAAGTGTACTTCTTTTTCTCATATTTGTTCAAACAAACCTCAGCCTCTATTTGTTTTCTTTTTGACAACTTGCAGCAGGAACATCACCTTTCCCATACTTCCACTGCTTCAGGCACATGAGAGATGGTTTTCTCTCACACTTTTCCTTACATTGATAACATATGAAATCTATTCTTAAAAAGTCAAAACAAATGGCGGGGGGGGGGGACCCAACAATGTTATCTCCTGGCCCCATACCAAAATCAACCAAACAAACCTTTCAACACCATGTCTCTTCTCACAATGCCTTCTGATAGCCATCAGCCAACAACTAATGAGAAAAACAGCTACACTAAGAATAGCATCTCCAAACTGTGGGGAAATGGACAGAAGTTGTCAGGCCTCCAGGGCCAAATGCTCGCAAAGAAAAGCACGGCTAATTTTTTGTGGTTACTGTTCAATAAATGGTCCTGCTTTTTGGCCAGAGGAAGTACTACCAACTTTGCATCTGCTCTAAACATCTAATCAGAACTTATTTTTTTTCACTACAACAGTCTTTGAGAAGTGGATACTGCAAACAAATACTTAGTTTTTCTATCATTGAATACTTAGCTTGTACTTCTCATACTGTAACTAAACTGTCAGGAATGGGGCGGGGGGGAGGAGGTGTGGTGCAGACCTGTGTAAAATTATTATATTCACACACCATATCAGATATCCCTCAGCTACAAACTTGTTGGTTCCTTTTTCACTCCCCGTACAGCCAGCTTCACTTTTGGGGGAATGACATCAGTAAAGGAACTATTTTAAAATAAGTTGGCTTCCTGCTTGGTCTGAAGCAGCTGTCTGTCAAATAAGGTCATAAATAGACAAGATGCAGACACTTCTCTTCTGCCTTTTCTCCCCTACAGCCTCCCTTCTTCCCCTGACCCTGCTCCAGTGATGGTCTGTCTTGCTTTAAACCACATAGCAGAACAGACAAGGGAAAGAAAATTAATGGTCAGAGAAAATGCGGTCTTTTTCCCAATTTTCAACACAAAGAGGTTCAATAACAGCGAGAAACAAGGCAATTGGGAAATTACAGCTGCATCAACTCATCTCTCTTCCCATCCTCAAGTTAAACTGAGTAACTCTCTAACGGAAGCGATGGCGCTTGCAGGCAACTATGCAAACTCTGAAGCACTAACAAGCTCCTAGGACTTTGAGAAAATGTGCTCATATTAAACCGCCTGTGCAGCTGGAAGCTTTATAACTGTCCATATTCCACTTAGTTCCCAAAGAAAAACCTCTGCTCCTTCGGGTCTGTGTGGAAAGGATACAGACTTTGGCACTGGTACCTCATTTGTCATTCTCAATATTTATTATTTTTTCCCAGCAAACCACATCGTGTAAACAGAATTAAACAGAACAGAATAACACTACTTGCTTCATGTCTTGGCTAATGCCACCCATTTCATAAGCTCTGATAGCTTCTGTAAAACGCAGTGCACACTGCCCTAGGCGCTGGATTGGCAGGTAAATGCTGTGACCTCTGCAGGTCTCTCCGACCCCATCCCAGGACATTGCAGTAGGGGAATACATCTTCTGTAGTGTTTTGTGCAAGCCATCCCAACTCAAGAGCAAATCAAACCAGCATAGCAATGCTGGCAGCTGCCAGTTAAGGCTTAGTTAGTGGCTCTCAGTAGCTTCCAGGATGAAGCATAAAGTTACAGACACAATTATCACTGGCCAGGCCAGCAGTTGTTCTAGTGTTTCTCTCCTATTTCACATGCCTGCTTGAAAGGCCCTTTTCCCAGTTCTCCACCACAATAATTCATTTTATACTTACACAAAACTTGGTTTTACTAGGAATGACACTATATGGCTTAATAAAATAATTTACACAAGCAAAAAGGCATGAGACCCTGCAAGACTCTGCACATCCATCCAATCTGATATTCAAAGCATCGTCTTCCTTTATTCTCTTCTCTGCATGAGCAAACACTGCAAAAGCAACTCACAAATGCTTCATCCACACAGACAACTCACTGTGTAACCACGTATGTACCTGGGCAGGAAAGGAGGAAAGCAGGAAAGGAGACAATTCCTTTGATAGTGACCTGATAACAGCGTGAAGAATTTCAGTATGTTCACGTGGGGTGAATACTGAGTAGCTGATGTGCTGCACATCCTTTCCCTACTTCATCCCAAAGCGGAAGTGTGCTTTTAAGGAGGGGAGGGGGATGTTTGTTTTTGTTTTTTTGGAAGAGACAAAGTGATAGCTGAAGCAGAAAGAAGCTTGGGCAGGGATGGAACAGGAAGATACTGAAAGAAGTTGCAGTAGAAAAACAGTTGTCAATCAGGTCAAGTATTTGAAGCAAACATATTCCACTTCATTCCTACAGGAGGAGAAAGACAAATATGAAACCGCCTTCTGAAGGAAGATGGCTAGACTTGCCACCAGGATTGAACATAAAAATAACTTAAATACAACAAAACATCCTATGAATCTGCACTGGGTAGGAGGATATCCATTGAACATAGGCTACGTTACTGTTCAAACTATTGTTTCACTTCAGTATTTTCTTGTTTCTAGTGGTAAAAGTTATCATAAAACACAAACAAGCACTGTTTAGACACCGCACCACAAAAATGTTGATAGGATACAAACATTTCAGGCACATATTTAGAACAAATATCTAAACCTCTCATAGGTCATCACAACATATAAATTATGAGTACCAAACACTGTTTCTTGCAGCTTTGACAATTTTAATGCTACAGTCTTGCTCACAGTTTATTCTGGTTGTGTTAGTGAAGCACTGGGAACTGACCAGTCCCCAAAAAAGTAAAGCAAACATCATGTTAACTAAAACACTAAAGAAGCATGTATTGTTTTAAAAGCTGTGATGCACATAAGCAACGTAGACCATGTTGTAGACATCATCAACTCCAAATTCTGTAAATATGATAATTAACATGCCCCAGAGCCACTCCAGGAATCCTACCTGGCAGCATGTTTGGATTACTTTACTGCACATCTTTATTCTAACCCCTCAGAAGAAACAAAGTTCTGCACAAACAAATCTAGAAAGCAAAGATCTAATGAGTGCAGACCAATGTTATTTCCAGACTGGACTTATCACGAACGTCAGTGGGATTTATTCAACACCACACATCTACATGGATATCAGCAACAATTATTTGCAATCATGATTAAAACCAAACAAGTTCAGCTTCAATTATCTTGTTTCTATAAACTTTTTTGCCCTAGCCAGTGTTTAGCAGAACATCCTGTAACTTAGATATAAATTTTGGTCAGATATAATTGAAAAGTAAGGAGGACCTGTGATGTAATTCTTGCAGAGTAGCCAACACTCAACCTGCTGGAAGAATGCCTCCCAAATGACCCAGTAGAGATCACAGAATCACAAGGTTGGAAAAGACCTTTAAGATCATCAAGTCCAACCATTCCCATCCTAAGCTAAACCATATCCCTAAGTACCTCATCTACCCTTTTTTTAAACACATCCAGGGAAGGTGACTCAACCACCTCCCTGGGCAGCCTGTTCCAGGCCCCGACAACTCTTTCAGTAATTTTTTTTCTAATCTGAACCTGCCTTGGCACAGCTTTGTGCCACCCCCCCTTGTCCTATCTCCTGTTACTTGGCTGAAGAGACCATCACCCGCCTCTCTAGAATCTCCCTTCAGGTAGTCGTAGGTGGTGATAAGGTCTCCCCTCAGCCTCCTCTTCTCCAGACTAAACATCCCCAGCTCCCTCAGCTGTTCCTCATAGGATTTGCCCTCCAGCACCTGGAGATGCCTGTTATGGAGCTGTTTTTTTCAGTGGTCTGTGTTGATTCAGAAGCAATCAATTCATTCAAATGAAAGCAACTGCATCATGGCAAGCATCATTTCACATTACCACATACATTAAAGATACATAGTACATGGATAGACTTTAAGCTTTTTCTTTCACATGGAAAAAGTCTGAATCTTAGTTATTTCCTACAACAGAATGTAATCAACATTGCATCTCAGTAATTTGTTCTTATTTGCTCCAACTTTCCATTTTTCAGCTTTGCAACACAACATAGGTATAGATCTACCACCTTAGCCTATGCTTCATTCCTGGTTGAACCTCCCCTCTGCAAGAGCTGTGCTCCACCACCACTTTCCCATCACAGCTCCCACCCCACAGGTCAGCTTCCCCAGGGCTGAATTTCTGCCCTGCATAATGACATCCTGCAAGGTAAAAGCCACACTCTGCTGAAGTCCAGCCAGGCACAGGTGTACATAACTACAAGTATTGCACACATTTTTATTGTGCTGACTCTTGACACGAACTATATGGCTATATCCTCACATGACATAAATTGCTTTACGACCAGACGTGTGCATCTGGGTAGGTAAGTATACCTAGCTGCTTTCAAATTCTATGTTAAATGACCAACATTGCCCTGCAATAACTGTTGCTGGATGTGATGTTGCAACTAGTCCACAATATACTAGTTTATGAAAAACCAAATGTTACTGTTACTCCGTGCTAATCTGTTGCAACTTTGCACTGGCTGACATTAAAAACTGAAGGACAGAACATAAAACAGGCTCCTTTTCCCTACAGAGGCAACAAGGAATACATCCATTTCAACCACATTTTGTGCAAAGCCCAATGACCTACTAAAAAAAACTTTCTCCAAGGAACTATACACCTCTTAATTTGTTCAAATCATCAGTAAAAAGATTAGCTTTACAGATAAAGAACTTTAGAAACCTGTGTATTTTCTGTGCTTTGTAAACTGTACTTCAAGTGAACTTAATTTCAAGGAGTTTAAACTAAAGCAGGAAATTAGCCCTCAGCAATGCAGCCAGATTCATCTTCAGTATCTAGAGGGCAAATTAAAAATAAATAAATAAACGAACAAAACCCTCACAAAACCACCAAAAAAAAAGTTCTCCTTGCCAAAGAACATAATTTTGCTGTCTCATTACAGTTTTGCTAAAATAATTAAATTAGCAGCCTTCAGATACAGGAAGGCAGTTATGCTTCATCAGGAAAAGAAGGGCTGGGGAGGTGAATGGTACACACTGTTCTAGCACACCAGGAACACAGCGTTGAATTCTTCCAGCTATGGGGCCAAAGCTGGATTGGCATACCAGAACTAAGCACTTTTTTTGATCCAAAGGTGGCAGGAAGTGGGGGGAAACACTCACAAAACCACAAGCACCAGGCAGTCTAATATTTGCATACACGTAATTACAAGAAGTTCAGCTGAGGTATAATACATGGATTATGTGTTTCCCCTTTCCATGCTCAAATTAAAGCCCTAAAAACATCTTTAATTATGTTCTGCTCTTGTGGGCCCTGACATTTGTCATTAGGGAATCCCATAATGGAGGCTTCTATACATAGCTGTTCATTGCAACAATATATTTGATCCAAGTGATAAAGTCCAGGGTAATTTCAACATATGTTTCCTCTTTGCAAACGTTAAATGGGAAGCCTGCTGATGGTGGGGTTGCACTCGAGATCTCCAGGACAAGAGAGGATCTTACAGAAAAGTAATACCATTTCCTAGAATTTGGTGGTAACTGGTTTACTATCTACAACACTTAAGCACTGGTCAGTAGACATGCATAAGCACCCTATGCCAGCTAGGGCCAGTGCTTTTGCAAATCCTTGTCATGGGAGCACTTCTACTGTCAAAGCAGAAGTGCTATCCACATCCCCAGTTCAAATCTCTCATTACTGCAGGAGTAACCAGCTATTGAACAAGAAACTGAATTACATTACAGCTTGAAAATTCCCAGAATTTAGGAATACTTTGCTTCTTAGCCCTTTTTTTTTGGCATATATTGGCAGTTTCATCTCTACACAGGAGTTTCTATACCTCTGCAGTCCATTTTAGCCATACAAAAATAATTCTGAAGAGCCAAACTGTATTTTAACTTCACCAGTAAAATCTACATATGAATAGGATATGCCAAATCTAAGTGAAGTGGCGGAGTTTGCATCAATAGTTGAGATTTTAGCTAAAAATATTGCCATGATGCATAGACCCAAATAAAAACCTACTCCGTTTCCTGGAGCAGTATCAAGTCTGCAGTCCCAACAGGTGTAAAGAATAATTCATCTTTGTCACTAAACTACATGAATATGCAGGAGGGGGAGGAGATCTGTCAACAGAGAAGGTGCCATGTGTACATAAACGCCTCCACGCTGCAAATCAAGCTTAAAGGTGCTGGGGCACAGAGCCGTCAGAAGCCAGTTTCTTCACTCAGAGATTTACATTGATCCTAGAAATTCAATACTGAAAAGTTTGTCCTCTATTTTCTACGTGAAGCGTGCCGAGTATTTGAGGAAGGCTTTGAAACTCAGCCCACAGTGAAAGATAAGCCTTCCCTGAAAACATGGTTTTAAAGTAGAAAACTAGTTAGATAGTGCCTGGGTACAAAGATCACATTTGTTTTGACCTAGTTTCTCAAATCCTTTGAACACCAGCTCAGAGCACATACTCTATAAAACTCCCACAAGAAACTGGTGCATTCACTCAGGCGTTTGTCATATTGATGAACTTTTATTTACAAGTACCATGATTTAAGTGCCTTTCTATTGTAAATAGCGGGATTTGCAAGAACAGACACCAGAAGATCCTCAAGCTGCTAAGAGCTGCTGAATACAAACAAGGGTAATGCCAGTGATTTTTCGCCGCTGCCTGCCATTTGAACTGCACAGGCTCAGCCCTGGACTGAAAATTACTTGTTTCCTGCCAGCCTCCAACCTCTGCGTCTCTGGTTTCTGGGGAGGAGCAGGGAGGGGAATTCAAGGGTAGTTTCTTTTGTTTGTTGCATAAATAAATGCAGATAAAGCAACCAGTTCAAATGAACGTATCCTTCCCAAGAACAGGGTTTTTTGAGCCTTCAGACAATAAAGATTTACCTTACCAGCTTCCACCACCACCACCCCCAACAGCCCTCTATGCCACAGGGCACTGCTGAGCCCCAGCATCTGTAATTAAAGGCTCTGCATACTCATGTCTGAAGGTTGCAGGTTGGTCACACATAACAGAAATCCACATGCAAGCAAAGAGGCAAACTTCATCAAACTTACCCGAGAGATAGACAGAGGCATGTTGAAATCCTTACCCCCTTGAAGTCTGAAACCCCAAGGAGCCGGGCCAACCAAAGACACAGTGTAGTTGCTCATGTTGTTTAGTATTCAAGGATCAAATCCAAAGAACCGATACCTGCAGTAGAGGATTAAAGTTTTAACTTAAAGATGATTAAAGCAAAAGGCACTGCCTACCCTTTTGAAAGACTTCATTCCTTGTCAGCATTCTCCTCCATAACATAAAACCAGCTGAAAAAAACATACCAGGTCTGTCATTATTTGTGTTTTTATTACTCACATGCTGTTTTCCTCCATATCTTGGGAAGAAATGTAACTAAGGAACTGGTAACATGCACTTGGGACTTCGAGAACTGCTCATGCGGAGATGTTTGACAATTACTTCTTACTAACAAAATGCTGGGGGGGGGGAACACCCAACATTAAAGCTCCTCTTAAACAAAGTCAGTGCTGAGACAACCATGAATTTATAGTATCCCTTCCATCCTAGTATGGGAGAAATTAGCACTACTGGCACATTCATTTCTAACAAAATTAATATCATATGCTGCCATGTCATCAACTCAAAATTTGTTTCTAAACACATTAGAACCTGACAGTTTCAAAGTGATGTCAAAACATTACAACTTTAAAAGTTAATCAGAAGAAAACAAGATCCCTGTGGCTTTTTATAGCATAGTTTCATATTGGTAGAATAGTGCTACACACAAAGGAATATTAAAACCAACCCTCAAATGAAAGCAACAAACGAAAGTGAAATACCTACGGCCACAACTTAACCCTGAGGCAACAAAACCCAAGCATCTCCCTCCCCACAGATGTGGTCAACAAATTACCTTTAAAAGGCAACCAATTGCTGTCCCACGTCAAAGACAAGGGCTTCAGTTTCACCTCAGATGTGTATCGTTACAATGACATCTTAGGTAGTGGTTCCCGTCTATTTTTGTATGGTCGAAGCCAGCCAGGAGCACACCAGGGCGGGCTGGTGTAAGACTACACCGGGGCACAGCCAGATTCCATACTCGTATACGGACATTTAAGGTGGACCCTCAGCTGAGCAGAAGCAAACTGGCCACAAATCCGAAGGAGCTCTGCAAAGCCCGGTTCTACCTACTCGTGCACTTCGAGTGTGTGCACTATTTTTTTTGAGGTGGTGGATTTTTCACAAGTGCAGCCCAGCCTTGCTGGGCTTCAGAGAGGGGCTGTCACACAGCCCCTGTGGGTGCAGGGAAGGATGTTTAATGTCACACACACACACTAGGAAAGCTGTCAGTAACACACCAGGACTGCAGAGATCCGCTGCTCAGATCTATTTCTAAATCAACCAGCAAAATTTTATTCACACCGACAGCCGCTCAGGTAACCAGAACGAGACTGCTGGCATCGGGCAGAACAAGTTATCTATTGGGGAGCAGAATCTGGAGCCGGAAACAGAGGTGCTTGGGTACCCGGGCAGTTCCTGACATGCCCCTGCCTGTTGGTATCCAGGAAAGGGGCAGCTCTGACCCAACCCAACCTTAAAAAGTCTCAACGAGCACAGAGGGGGAACACACACCTCTGAGTTTTTATGTAGCTGAGGAGGGGGAAAAAAGAAACAGAAACCCTCCTCCAAGTTTGAGCAAGGACTGGTAGCGGACTCTCACCACTAAAACAAAAACTACAACTTGTTTAACTGCTCTGTGCACTGAATTCCTTATAAAAAGAGGATTTTAATTAGTCACAGATTTCTTTCCACATAAAACTAAGAATTCTTTTCATTCACTCTAAATTTAATCCACCACACTGGCAGGTCACTATAAATCAGAGGCTGCAAACCAGCAAACCACAGCTAGCTACCAGCACACACGCGATTCATTAGCACAGGCAGAAGACTTTACCCATTAGTAGAAACTGAAGCACTTGCGTAGCTTGCTCTTTTAACAGAGTTAAAAGCTAGCTGCAATCACAGATCTAGGGAAAGATTAAGTCACGTCAGCAATGGATAGTGTTCTTTTTCTTCTGTAGCACCTACAAAAGGAGGTGACGACTGCAAACTGAAATGCCACGCATCACTCTCAGCATCACTCATCTTTCTTTCTCAGCCCCTAGATTCTGCCATGTCGGCACCTTCCACCAGGAAGGAACGGCAGGCAGAGGAGAGCCCTCCAAAATTTAATTTAGCAAATTTCTTAAAATACACTAGAGCCACATCTAACTCGAAGTATTGCAACGTACCGACCCACTCTGCACGGGGAGCGTTGTGCAAACAAACCAGTTAAGGGTGAAATTGTGCAACTTGCATTTAGATGATCAAACGCTTGGTGGATCTACTTCTGGATGGGGGAATTTCAAAACCCAGGCAGGAACGCTCGCCCACACCGCTGCCCACCGGGGCGCGCAGCCCCCGGAGCACAGGGGTGACTCGCCTCCTGCCCCTCGTGAGGGGTGGCTGTACTTGGGGGGAGGAGAAGGGGGGGGTGCAGCGCCAGCACGGGACCCCGTGTTCCGCAGCACCCCCTTTGTCCAGCTCCCCCACCAAAACCCTCTAAGCGCCCCGGGACCAGGAGCCCCTCTACCACCTCAAGCCAGGGAACCAGATATCCCCACAGAGCCCTGGGTTTCGGTCTAAGACGCCCCTGGGGTGCCACGGAGCCCGAGGACGAAAGCCCTCCAGAACCCCATGCCCGAGCAGCCCCACTCCAGCACGCTCGGCCCCGGGCGAGGAGCTCCGCGGACGCGGGACGAGGCACCCCACGGGCGCTCCGAGGCGCTGCCCCCCGACGCCGCGCTCCCCACGGCCTCTTCCGCGACACCCCCAGCCCAAGGCTCCTCAGCCCACAGCAGCCCGCGCACCCCGCTTTTTTAAAAAAAAAAAAAAAACAAAAAAAAAATCCGACCCAAAACCCACCGCGAGGCTCTTTGAAACTAAACGCAAACCCAACCTGCTTTTTGCTTCCCCCTTTTTCCTCCTTTTCCTGCTGTCCCCCCCCCTGCGCCGCGGCCGAGCCGCCACTCACCCCGGCGGTGCGGTGCAAGGCGCAGAACAGCGAGGACACCCGCGGCGCGTCTGAGAGGCGGCAGCCCCGTCCCCCCGGTCTTGTTTTCACTTCCGTCTCCCGCCGCTCCTCCCCCGGCCCGGCCCGGCCCGGCTTGGCCCAGCCCGGCAGCGACGGGACGGCGGTGCGGAGCGGAGCAGGGGCTGGAGAGCCTCCAAAGCTTTTTTTTTTTTTTTTTTTTAATAGAGAAATACAGGGTTTTTTCACCCCTTTTGCTTCATACACAAGGCGCACCTGTGCAACGCGAGGGCGAGCGGGAGGGAGTGCCGGCTCTCTGCACCCCCCCAAACCGGTCTGAGGGAAGAGGCTGCTGTACTGTGCGGGAGCCCCGAGGTGCCCCCCAGGCAGCCCCCAATGTATCAAGTGCACAATCTCTGCAACGCAGCCCCGCACACGCAGCTACGGCTGCCGGGGCAGCCTGCGGAAGGGCAGGAGTCCTCGGAACAAGCAGGAGAGTTTGGTTTATTTAACGTGGAGCAGCACGAGGAATATACTTGCCTCCTGAAGTACATCAAAGTGGGGAGCAGCGGTGAGGCAGAAGAGGTGTTCAAGCTAAAAGACAATGCTAGCACAAGAACAAATGGCTGTAAAGTCACCATGAATAAATTCAGATCAGAAATTAGTGGGAGCCCATCCTGTCAGGCAGTAAGGACCCAAGGGAGGTTTCGGGCACAGTCTCTCCATAGGAATGAGTGCAAGAAATCAGGCTGGTTCTTAAGGTGACACTTGCTCGGGCTATGTTACAAGATTTACTTGCCCCCGAGCAGAATAATTATCAGTTTGACAATCCACAAGGCTGGGCAACCTGAGCCAGACAGACTTGCTGGGGGAGCGCGGTGCAGCACTTAACAGAGCCTGACACAGACACTGCCTTGCAGGAGGAACAGGGCAGAGGTGAAGCCATAGCCCTTCAGTTTGGCGTTTAGCTGCACCACACGCCTCGGCGAGGCTTGAGGATCCTGTCAGACATCATATGCGTTAGAAGTCACTACAGATAAACGTGGCTGTGAAAGAATAGCTGTGCTGGTGCCCACACCCCAGGATGAAGGCGATACTGGGTTAGGAGACCTCAGCCCCAGCTGCCTGGGTGTGCATGGAACTGGGGCCAGTCCAGTCCTGTGAGTACTAGTTACATGTACTTTAATACGGGTATTTTAGCATTGCACACCCTCCCGAGCTGTGTGTATTGTCAGCATCTATTGCCAGAGTCCGTGACTAGGCTAAATGCATCTCAAACTGCATCTCAAAAATAAAAGCATTTAACCCCACACTTATGTAGCCAAACCACTCTTTCAGAAATTTTTGCTATGCTCTTTTCCTATTAACTATCACTACTCAGGCAAAACTGAAAATCTCCATTACACACACAGACTCTCTCACATGATTTTAATTCACAGAGGTAAAAATTCCCCAGCACAGGGATTTTTCATTGTGTCACAAGGGCTTTAGGTCAGTCCCATGCTGAAAAAGCTCCAGGACCCCACTGCCCAACATGACTCACATGACATCTCCAAGGTCAGCATGTCCCTGTAATGACTGCTTGGGGAGCTGTCTGCTCTCAGCACACTGGAGTGCACAGCTCGTGGTCTTAGCCTGGAATACTTCAGTTCTTGAAAACCCTTCAGCTTTTCTTCATGGAGCTATCTGCACATGCAGCACCTCAAGATCACATTACAGTAACTTGTCAGGACCAAGGAGAACTTGCAGAGAGACTTTTGCTGGTAGGCGTCGCAGCAGATTTCACCCTTGGCAAGACTGCATGCACTCTGCACCATACCCACCCAGTGCCACTCCCAGCTCAAAGCTGGCAATCTGGTCTTTAAGTCCATCATTGCTTTTCTGCAGCACGATCTGTTTTGTGACAAATAAATCTCTTTCCCATTGCCTCCAGAGACAGGGCATGGAAATCGGAGACAGCTTGCTAGTTCGAGGTCTCTCCATTCTTGGTCACTTTTCAAATAGTCTCCTCTTTGAGAAAAAGCTTTTCATTAGAGCTGAATAATGAAATAAGAGATAGCAAGTTGAGCAAGAAACCTCAGCAGCAGCCAGAACTGTAACTTGACTGTTCTTCCTACCACTGCTGGACTTTAGACAGAGCCTGCATTTTTCCCTCTAAACAAGGAAGGAAGAAGTCTGGAAATTAATTAAATGCAGTAGTCAGTTAGCCATGCAGATACAGCCTATCTCAAAATTACTCCGGCACTTAAGCCTTGTTTAAATGCTAATGAAATGCCTTAGGTGCCAGATAATGGGCACTGCAAAACTCTCACAGCGATTATCACCTGCAGTCCTGAAGTACAAAACGGCACTCCTAAAATGGCAAAAGCAGCCCAGCAATTATGAACAGGTTAACAATGCACAGTAAAATGATTCTCAATTAAGCGGCAGTTAATCTAACATTAGCTTTCCCTGGGCTAAGGCACTGAACTATCAGCTATTACTGCACTGCTACTTTCACTTTTGCTTTTCTTCCAGAGGTGAAGCTAATGCAAGTGACTGAGGTCAGCGTATAGCTGGAGTTCAGGGCAGAGTAACCCTCTCCCCAAAGACGCTAATGTGAATGTCGTCTGTATCCTCACGGCTTATTTCCAGTTCCAAGATAGCTCTTCGGCCAAGCAACATAATAAATTAGATACGTTCTAAGTTTTAGTGAGAAGCAAGGGCTGCAGTCAGCTTTTGACAGCTATACAGGGCAAGCTGTTAAACTCTGGCCATGGTTAAGCCCAAACTCTCAAACTGATATCACAGAAGCACTTCTATTTTTCTGTTTGTTTGGTGGCTTTGTGGTTTGGTTTTGTTTTTTTCTTTTTCCTGACCCTGGTTTGGAGAGATACCCATTGCTGAATGACCTCCTCTCTCACACATCCTGTCCAGCACAACTGCAGTTGACCAGGAGCCTCTCAACCGGAGGAGCCAGCAGTGGGCACAAAGCGAACGGCCAAGGGGTCTGGATCTGTGCAGCTGGGCAGCTGTGCCCACCCTATTCACTTCGGGTCAGCTTTGTCAGCCAAAAAAGCCACATGGGTCACATTTACTCTTGCTTGCACGTCTCTTTTCCCTCCTCTTGGAGCCTCGTTCTTCCTCTGGCTGTGCCAACCATCTTAACTTTTCATTGTCCCTTTTTTTCCCCCCAGACACTTTTTCTCTCAGCTGTCATCCCCTCCACCTGCAGCCCACTCACCATGTCAGTGGCTGGGCCAGTTTTCAAGCCTGTGGCTTTTGTCCCTCTGAAACGTTAACAGCATCTTCCCACTTTAGCTAGTTAGCCATTAAAACTCTTAATGTAATAAAGGGATTTACAGTCTTTTTTTGTGTCTTGACTTCTCCAGCTTATCAAGCCTTCTTCAGTTTTTCTTTATCAGTGCTTTTCTTTTTAAAGAAATATTTACTAATAAAATACTCCTTATGTACAAAGTCTGCCAGAATCTTGGTAAATTGTGTAAACAAAGGAAATGTGTGTATGTTACTACTGGACTCCTTTGTAGTAACTGAGCAGATGTATCCAGAGCCTGGTCATTCATCGAGAAGCTGTAAGCTAGACAAATCTGATTCATTCCCTCCTTCTCAGGTAAAAGAAGGACCACCTACATGGAGGCCACAGCCTGTGCTACAGGTTAAACTTTTCCTCCCCGTGAGTCCAAATCAATGAAACAGCAACTAAATCTTTTCATTCTGGGGAACTCGAGAAGCCTTTTGAGGAACTCCAGGTTACCTGCTTATCATGTTAAACATGGCTTGCTTTAGGGACTGAAAGTAATCTGAAGCTTTTCAGTACATCACAGCCTGGACAACTTCATCCTCAGCCCTGCTATGAAGTATTAGCCTCATTTTACAGATGGTGACCAGAGGCAATAAACTTTTATACGTGCGAGGAATCAACTGTCAGATAAAGAATTGAAACCAGTTCTTCCAAATTCCTGCACAGCCTCTAACTACTGGATTACCCTAGTCCTCCAACACACACAGCCCACCACCCCCCCAGCCCTAGGCTGACATAGTCCTTTCTGCTTCTTGAATCAGAGTGATGAATGGAGTGGGGAATCAGACTTCATATTTACTCTTCTTGACAGAGCGAAGCTTGTTATACCTTCAGTCATCCACACTCTCGCTTCTTGAAGTGAGCCGCCTGCTGAAATTTCCTTTTCCTTAACGGCAGGGAATGGTTAACACAGAAATCTGTGGCTTGGTGTGGTTTAATTACAGCCCATCCGCTGCGCAGGAAGGGCTGGCTGAGTGATGTCTCTGAGCTACGTTTGACATAAACGGTAAACACCAATTAAGTAGGGTTTGGCAGGTAAACAGCCAAATTTTCAGAGCGATCCTTGCAGTTATTTATATTAATTAATGTCATGGGAGAAGAGGCGCAGCTTTGCCTGTAACCTTTTATGTAATGTATTGCCTTAGCGAGGGAGGGAGCGGTACAAGCTGTGGCACGAAGACCGCTTTGCCTGGCAGGTCGGGCGCAGCCTGGCACACAGGTTGGGACAGACGTCGCAGGAGGGGGGCAGACAGCTCCCCTGCGCTATTCCTGCCCGCACCACCCATTCACATAGGCACGGATAAACTCATGCAGCCTTTTCACAAGACAGGGCTGTTCTGCAGCTCAGGCAGAGACACTTGGTCCCTCTGGGGCTCGGCTGCCACAACCCAGTGTCACCTTCACCAAGTCAAGTCTCTTCAGCCAGTTCACAGAACTGAACTGGTTAAAAAAAAAAACCCAAAAACAGTGCAGTCTGAACTAGTGAAATTCGAGAGTATCAACAGGTCTAACAATTCATTCACAAATGTAAAAGGAAAAAAAAAAAAAAAACAAAACCTTTCCAGTTGCAATGACTTATCTGGATTTTATAACTGTTTAAATAAACCCATACAAAAACCGTTGCATGCAGAGGAACCTCTCTAGGCCTTTGTAACCACCTCTAGAGTTTTATTTCCATAGGAAAAAAAAAATAAAATTAAGCCAACCACAAGCACAGGAAGATCTGAGAACATGTCAAGAAGATCTTATTTTAGCTGCTGCCCACAAAAAATATTAAAGTAGCTATTAGCTATTCCCACAGTAAATAAAATACATCTAATCTTTACTGACAGAGGAGAAGGGCGAAGGAAAAAAAAACACCAAGGAAGCTCATTTTAAGAATTTGGACCAAATTTACATATGCCAGCGGCATATTTATGTGTGAATTATGTTAGAAGAATTTACATCCCTCTTGCTTTTTGTGAAAATGCCAGTTCTGTGTTGGCTTGCCAAGGTTGGCTGCCACATAGATCTGCGTGTCACCAGCAGAAGAATAAAACCCATACTGTGACAGTATTTTTGCTGAAATGCTGTATATTAATCAAGAAAAGCAGGCGAGTTGGAAGGGATCATGGGCACCTAAGAGCATCCTGCATCTCTAGTTGGCCATCAAAAACTGTCACCTCTCTATGCATTCCCTGGTTGGATACAGGAGTCACGCAAGCGTGAAGTATCACTGAGCCCAAACCTTTCCTTCTGAGGCCTTGAGCAGTGTGGTGTCAAGCCTTTTGGGACCTTGAGCAGTAATAGGTATCCCTGCCCATGGCAGTGGAGTTAGAACTTTACAATCTTTAAGGTCCCATCCAACCCTAACCATTCCATGATTCCCTCCTGAAGTGCTATAGCATTCCTTCCCAATCACATTTACATCTCAAAAGCGCTTGTGCTTTTCTAGTCCCAGCTGTTCCCATCGGAAGGCTGTCCTCACCTCTATTTGTTTAAATGGCCAGCAACCTGCATCTTATTTCCAGACTAAGTTTAGTCACAGACAAATTTAAATAGTTCTCCCTCCCCGCTGCTTCACTCCTGGATATTTTTAGATGGAAACCATATCCCCTGTCAACCTTCATTTCCCTGGGCTGAACAAGTTGAGCTTGCCTTGCCTCCATTTGTAAGGAATGGTTGTGGCACTCCTGGTGATCTCAGTAGCCTTTCTTTACACCTGTTCAGATTTTTATTTTCCTTGGACATGAGACATCAAATTCATATATAGCGTTCCAAGGACACCTTGCTGATGTAATTTTCTGTAACAGATTTAGTGTTTCCACTGGAGGCATCTCGTTTGACATGTCCCCAAATGACATTTCCTTCTTCTCCGAAGAAAATCAGTACCAGTGGCTCCAGAGGTGACAGAAAGTTACCCACCTGATTAATTTTTCTCTTGTTTTTCTTCCATGTTCAGCTTACTCATAAGCAATCTCCATATGTGTGCTTTCATCATATATGCTTGTGAATTTAACTTCATTGCTTTTTTTGTTCTTCCCATAATTTTTTTCAGATCTTCCTCCTGATAGCGCCTCCCGACTTTTTGTCACCCACAAATATCACCAGCAAACTTGTAGTCTTTGTGCCTTGTTTACAGATGAAAATATTACACTGGAATGATTCTAAGACCTTTTAATTTTATAATCATGTATTTATATCCTTATATATGTGTACATATATAAGCTCCATTAACTTTCTGCCTGGTACTTTTTGTTGCAGTATTACCTGCTGTAGTCTTCTCACTCACCTTGCATAAAGACTATGTCCTATAGCAGCATCGGGCTTAGAGCACGACATCAGATGATGTCGTAAATCCCAGACACATCTGTTTATAATTGCAGTGATGAAGAAAGCTGTGAGGTTAGTCCCATATGAGCTGCCCTTGGCTTTTTCCTCCCTGTACTGGCACTGTCCATAGTGATGTTCAGACTGGGGCCAGGAGTAAAAGGACACTATGAGGTCCAAGTGAGGAAGGAGACAGGGAGACCGAGTATTAAAACACAATATTAAACACAGTAAACACAATATTAAACACAACATTGAAACCCAGTGTTAAAACACAGTATCTTCCACAATGTCTTGGACACCAAACATCGTCATTCCAATGCTGGCAAGGCAGCAGAAGTGGAAAACTCAACAGTGGCAACAGCAGTTGGTTTCAAAACCCGATGGGAAGCAAAAGAAAGATGAGGAAAACAGTATTTTTGAGTTTGTTTTAGGCCTGTCCAAGCAAGGGTAAAAAAGCCTCTTACACACATTAAAGAAAGATGAAAAGAAGGAAAAAGGTATTGTTGAAAGGCAAGTATCTCCCTATCCATGCTTCCTAGCAGCAAGGTGGTAGCCTAACATGGGTAAAACAAAACAGTGGATTTTCCGGGCTATTCTCTAAGAGCTTATTTACCAACTCATGGAAAAACATAATCCAGTTCCTGTAGAGGATGGACAACATATAAGCAATCTGCAAGTGAAGCAAGACCTAATACGATCAGCTTTCCACATCACCTGGTGCAGCCTGCAGCATCAGCACTATACAGGTGGGACTTGTAGCGTCCAGGTTTTCAGCTGCAGTAGAGGTAACATTCACAAGGAGTTGGGAGGGGATGCAGCCAGCACAGCTGACCCAAACCGTCCAAAGGGGTACTCCATACCATACAACATCATGCTCAGTATGAAAAAGGAGTCGTGAGGTGGGATTACTGCTTGGGAATGGGACGGGCATCAGGTTATGGGCAGTAAGCAAATTGCATTGTGCATTGCCTGCTTTGTTTGTTCTATTGTTATTTTCCTCTTCCTTTGCTGTCCTAGTGACCGGCCTTATCCCAACCGATGAGTTTTACCTTTTGCTTCTCATTCTCCTCCCCATCCCACCAGGGTGGAGAAGTGAGTGAGCAGCCATGTGGTACTTAGTTGCCAGCTGGGGCTAAACCACAATGTGTAGTCAGAATAATCAATCCAGGGATAAACAGGAACTGACAGTATTTTGGAGAAGCGTGAATTGCCTGTGACGTATTAGCCGGACACAGGCTCGCACTTTACTTCTCCTTGTATGAGGACAATCCTCTCCAACACAGCGATACAATCACCTCATTCTCTAAGCTTTCATTTTAAAGAAAATATGACAGTGACAGGAGGGTGGCATTAGTCATCTTTGGCACAACATCCATGTCCAGTGTGTGACCCAGGCTGCACAGCAGTAGCTGTGGTGTCTGTGCTACATGATAGAGACATATATTAGAGACTAATTAAAGAAACAGCTAGAAAGCTGGTGGAAGGGGAAAAAAAAGTGAAGATGGGAAGGGGAAGAAGAGTGAGAAACTTTAGCCACTGGCCATTGTCTCCAAATTAATTTCTAAAAATACAACAGCAGAAAAGCTGCTAGAAAATTTTGATACTAATAGAAAACTTTCAGCAAATGAAGGCCCAACATAAAACTGAGCCTCCTGAGCCTTGGGATTGAATCAGGCAACCTTGTCCTGATGCTACTGCTCAAGCTCCACCATCACCTTGACTGAGGCTTCAAAGCTTGTTAAAAATCAAGCAGAAAGCTTCTGTGGCTCTAGCCACTAAGTTTAAAATTGGCACTGGCTTTGTCTTGCATAGCACCTCTTCCCCAGCACTGTAGCTCGATACGCCTCGTTAGCCTGCCCAGGATGGTTTCTGTCCATCTCTCTGGAGAACATTTGTCACCTGGGATTGCTCCAGCCCTGGCTCATTTTGTGGAGAAGGAATTTTGGCAGCAATTAGCTGAAGTGAGTTTCTGGACCTTCAGCCTGTTTATTTGACCTCTGGAAGTAGGTGGCTAATTCAAGGACAATGGAAGTTGTCATGTTACCTGTTTCCAACATGAAATCAATCAGCAGAGAGCAGGAGTGAAGTCAGCCTTTCTGTTTTGATAAGAGGGTGGCCAAGGATCTCTGGAATGAGAAGCACTCCAGCAGCCACCCCGGGGGGGGTCAGGGGTGGTGGGGAGCAGGGACTCCTGCTATTTATACACCCAGGGGGACGGCCAGGGAACAAAGTGGTTCTTCTGCTCCCATTTTATTTTTATTTGCCTGAAACTGAAGGGGAAGGGAACAGCTTTTATCGTCCAGAAGCATGCATGGGAAATGTTTTTTGATTTCTTATTTTTTTTCCCCTCTTCTCCTTTTTGGTTAAAAAAAAAGGAAGTTACCAATTTATCAGTATAGCATTATGGTAAATACATATTATTATTACATATACATCTAAATATTGTTTCATCTTTCAAAATCAGAATAATTCTAAAGGCAATCCTTTAAAAAAAACCAAAACCCTAATACTGTATCTGATGTGGAATGAGAACCATAGAATATACTGGGGTTGGAAGGGACCTTTAAAGGTCACTTAGTCCAACCCCTCTGCAATAAGCAAGGACACCTTTAACTAGAACAGGTTGCTCAGAGCCTCATCAAGCCTGACCTCGAATACCTCCAGGGGTGGTGATGTACCTGGTCTGTGTGCTGCACATCAGCAAACACTTCACTCTGGAACCAGTTGCCTGAAGGACACAGAGGGACAGCTGAGAGAGAGACACGAGGCAGGCACCAGATCAGATTTTATATGACAAAAGTCAAATTAGCAGTGTTTCATAGAATTTAATTTGCATGTAAAACTATGTTTGAATCTCAGTTATACACATATTTATGTTAAGCCACACAGGACCCAGATCCAAGTCCCCCCAAAAATTGGGATTTGTCAAATCAAGCTGAGACAAAACTTACGCTTATTGCAGGTTGGTTTTTTTTTTTCTTCCTTTGAGGAAGGGAGTGGTAGCACTAATTGAATTTCCTTTAAAGTACCCTTGTCCTGTTGACAGAGATAAGCCCCAAGAGAGTGGCATCCAATGCTCTGTCAGAGTTAGTACAGAAGAGTCTTTTGGAAAAGCAGCCCAGCACAAAACCCTAGAGAACACTAATTGTAAGATTATTTTAAGGATCTTGCATGGTCTGAATAGTTTACAAGGCTGTTCCAGTGGCTGAGAAGTCAGAAGTCTTGGTAATAAAGACCCTTGGGAAACTGATCCATCAGTTTTACAAGTTTACCGCGCTGCTGGAAAAGGGCCAGTGAGCTGGTCCCTGGAAATGAATGAAATATTTCTGTATTACCTCATATAGCTTGCAACACCGTAGTAGCTGAGTAACTTGCAAGCTTTACTGCATACATCACTGTGGTATCTAAATAATCCTGGGAAGTGCGGCTGTAAAAATAGTTTCACCTCTCTTTTGTGGGCAGGGTTTCCACCACTCCTAGCCTAGCAGGGGCATAATCTCCTCAGAAAGCTTCACTCCGTGGGGCACAACCCAGACCCTAAGTGGGCTGCCCCTCCCCAAGGCAGGTTGCTCTCTCATTCCCACTGCAGCCAGCTCCCAGGCTTGGCTCTAGCAGGGCAGCAATGCTCACCTAACCTCAATTCCTGTTTCCCAGTGGAACAGACAGTGAATTAATGACAGTTTTCTGGGGACACAGAGACACATACAAAAATTACCAGATTAGCCTCCATAAGCTGTTTACCCTCGTCCCACAAACCACGTGGACTGAGACAACGTGAACCAAACATGTTGCAAAGGCCACTTAGGAGCCCTAGGAGCCTTTGTTACATGACCTATAACTTCAGCCTTCTCATAGATTACTACCATTATGTTATTTTTAACACTAGTAGTCACTGGGTATATATATCTGTTTTCAAACAAAAGCATGGCTCCAGCCCAGATGCTTTTTGCAAAACAATTTGCTGCTCCTTCCCCCCTCCACCTCCTCTTTTCCTTCCCTCTCCACCCATAAAGCTTACATCCAGATTCAGTTATCTCTGTTTAGCTGACAGGAAGAGCAGAAGAAAAAAATAATTGATGATGGATTTAAGAAAATGGCACGTCATACATGGAGTACAGACATACCATAAGCACTTCAGAATGCCATGAGCCATATATGCCATATATTGCTAGGAGCAGGATAATCAAACTTATTTCAAAATAGCTGCTGTTAGAAGAGAAAAAAGATTAGAGAACCTGAATGCAAACAGAGAGAACAGAGCACATTTTCCCTGTCTCACCAAAACTTCTGCAAATAAAATGCTTCTAACCAGCTCTGTTTATGAGAGAGGGGAAAACAGTATGAGAAATGGCTTTTTTCCTTCTAGCACAAATCAGAACTTGACTTCTGAGAACAATACACCCTGTCCTCCAGCATTAACCTTGCAGCCTTGGGCGCTCTGCTTGAAATGCCTCATAAAGCAAACAAGCCCTGCTAGAGCGAACCACCTCCTTATCTGTTCAGCAAGAAATTAAGAGGTAAAGGATGAGGGATGGCAGGAAACTTGCATTTCATTCCTGTGACTTTCGACCAGCTTTTCATTCCTGTCATTGGAGATCCAAGCACTTAAGAGGACCACAAAGACAAGGATGAATGTACAGTTCCTTCTAAGGAGTGAAGCTGTCTTTTTGGCAACTAAACATGTTTCCACTGTTTTTCAGTCATCTGAATCGCCAGACGGAGGGTGTGGGCTTATGTTTTTCCTTTTTTTGGGTCTGTCTAGCCAGATTTTTGCATAACTTCCCCCACCCTGCTTTGCTGATCTCTCAATGATTTGGGCAGCCTGTCTGTACAACTTGCATGTTTGGGCTAACCTGATGAGTGATTTCCTAGGAAACTGGCTGTGTCAGGAATGCCTTAATCCCTGTGTAGATGCATCACTGATCTAGAAGCTGGGGCAGGTCCCCGCATTGCTAGAGACAGCTGTCGTTACCCAGACCCACCTATTGGGGCTGAAGGAGCCTTGGGCAAGATAGGCATGCCAGACTGCAATTACTAAAAGTGTGGGCATCCGTAGCAGGTGGAGATGGTATTAGTAAGGTCTAATGCTTGGGGGGAAAGGTGAGTTTAACAGCCGTATCAAGTTATTGCAAGCCCAGAAATATGTAGGATTTTAAAGAAGCTTTTCATGTGATGGAGGTAGATACAGCTGCAAATGAAAGACAGAATAAAACAAAATGTACTGGCTAAAAACAGGTGCTCTAAAATGCACTTCACAGCTCTCCTGGATAGATGAGTCCCTTTGCTAGACTACGGAAATGAAGTAGATTTTATCTCTGCGCACTTCAGGAAAGCATCAGACCTAGGACTGCTTGGGAAGCTATTAAACAAACCACAGGAAATCTGAATGTCTACAAAAAAAAGTGGAAAGTTGGTAAGCAACTCCCAAATGGGACATTTCAGAGAAACTCATGAGTCTTTGTAACGGCATTAAGAAGGGGCATATAGGGCTGCAGCAGGGCTTTAAGCAGAGTTATTCAGGGTAAGTTTTGAAATGAACATATTCCATTCACTGTGCTAATGCAAAAAATCTGTTTCCTTCTTTTTGATAAATAACTATGGGGGGGTGGAAAGGGTGGGTGTTCTTAAACTGGAGAGAGGGTGGAGAGGGTGGAATAAATTAAGGATGGGCCTTGAAAGCCTTGTAGCCATCAGAGGACTGAAATCCTGGAGCAAACTTCAGAGAAGATAGAACAAAGCAACCTCTCAGATTTTTCTGGTTGTGTTTGGTCTGTTTAAAAAACATTGTGTGGTGTGAGAACAGAAAAGCAATGAACAAAGCTGTGTAACAGAAGTTGTCTTGCTGTAGGACAAATCAAATTTAAAAGAAATGCATTGTGAATTCTTCACCTGCTTGAATACAGGTAGACCCTTTTCTCACCCCTAGACAAAATTATCAATTTAAATGTAGTTTCTGGAGCATCTTCAAGTTTTATCCAAATAAGAGCAGGCTGGGCTATCAAACTTAGCACTACCTCCTCATTCTTAATCAGAAAGAAATACTCCTGAACCTGGAAGACGGTTTCTGCTGTTGGTCTCAGTCTGTGTTCTGTGATTGCTGGCAAACCTGTTCATGGCTGGATGTGGCTTGTGAACCATAAATCTGTCCCTTTCACCTTAGGGAGTGAGCATTCTCCTATCTTAAGCATCTCCCTTCATGTATTGACAATGACAAAGGGTTGGTGTCTACTGGCAGTTGTGATGTGGCTTTGCTCTTTAGGAGCAAAACCTGGAGCACCTTTTTTCACACAGCTTTGTAATTTCCCAGTGGAAAGCTGCAATCTGTGAATTGAGATTGTTAAACCCAAGACAAAAAGGCTCACAAATACCTTGTGAGATGCTTTGATGTCATTCAGACTGCAGGCATTGACAAAACTAGAGAATAATACATGCTTGCCCTTTATATGTATTAATTGATTTTGGAGGACAGCTGTTTTCAGAGAGGAATGGCCCTCAATAATTTTACATTTTCACTTAAAAAATTTGTGATACTGAGCATTATCTTTAATCCTTGAAACATTTAAAATACCAGGTACAAATTATTTGCTCATGGCTTTTCCCTCTTCCCTGTATCTTTGGGAAGTATCAGCTTTCCAAGCTAAGGACAAGATACAGCATGTGTCATTCCGGTAGTGACCATTCAACTTCACTTTCAACTTTATTCCAATGGCTAGAAACCTGGCTTGACCCTAGCTAAATTAAAACAAGCAGCTAAACCGAGCAGGAGTTTTAAGAAAAGTAACATTGCATCAGGTGCACAAACCTTCTGGAGCAGCTAAAGTTTTCAGAGTCATGGATTTTGACGAAGCACTGGCATGCTTTGATGGGGTCACCAAAGGTGTAAAGTGACCACAAGACATTGTATTTTATTATCTCTTAGATTTATGGAGGATTTGCTTGCTTGGAAAGAATGTTTAGAATGATTGGCATACACAATTTGTGTAAGCTAACGGTGTTTGGATTTTATATACAATGCTATTTATATACAAACTGGGAGTAGCTTTGCTGCTTGATCTAAGCTGGCGTGTAGGCAGGGGGTGTGAGCCTTGATTTGCCACTTGCACGTTCATTTGGACACATCCCCACAGCAAATGCAAACTGATCCCACAGCAGAAGGGCTGTATTTTACTCCCACTGCAGACTGCCAGAGACATAGCCAACAGCCATCAGGACAATAATGAAATAGGTCTACTGAGAAATGGCATTGGCCAGCAAGGAACCAAACAAGATTTATTGATGGCCTTTATGTAATGGACACAGAAGACTTTGTGTACCTTTGTTCTAATAATAGCCTATCCAAGTGATGAAAAGGATTTAATGGAAAGATAGGCCCTTGGTGCTTTAAAAAAACCATCTCCTACGCTCTCAGTGTTTACTGTTCACCTCTTTTGCTTGCCCTCATCTTTCAGCTCCATTTAAAGGCATGTTTAGGCCATGCACATAAATGTTCATCAATTCCCTGTGGCTTACAGTAAAAGCAAGGAAAAAATATTAATTTTAAGATTTGAAGGCAACTGGGTTACTCTGCTGACATTTGGTAGCAAGCCCTTGTTCCAAGGGATGGCAGTCTCTTCCCAAAGTCTCACCATCAGCCCCAAGATCTCAATAAGGGATTGAATGCAAACCTCTCTTTTACCATAGGTGTTCCTCAAAAAATGGATCTTGAGCACTTTTAAAGTTAGCTATCTGTTTTCTTCCCTCTGCTGATGAGTATGGCTACACCTGAAGGACCAACACTGGCATAACTCAGCAGGAATAGAAGAACAAAGGAAAAGGGCTGAACACAAACAATTCTTACTTTAAAAGCAGGGATTACTTACTAGAAAAGTGGTGAGAAAGGAGAAGGATCATGCTATAGGATTTTAACTTTTTTCTTATTTTGTGTTTAAATGCTAAAGGAAGCAGTTCCATAAGGATAGAAACAACATGGGGGGAAAGGAAAACAATGAAGATGGGGAAGCAGATGAGAATTTGAGAAACAAAGCTGCCTACCTGAGTGCTGGACGTGCCAGTAGAGGAGAAGACGTCATGGGGCTTGTAGGTGAATTTGTTGGAATCACTCCACTGTCTGTGGCTGTCCAGTTGGGACACCTAAATGAGGGGCAACTCTGTACATAGGAAGTTCAGAGCAATAGACATAAATTAAAAAAAAATTCTATTTAAATTTAAAAGAGAAAAAAGCATCTGAGCCATGCATACCATAGATCCACAACAGGTTTTATGCATCTCTTGTTTTAAGAGTGATTTGTAAGGCACTTCATTAGTTATGGACTATCTTGAGACCAGAATCAGAGACAAAGATAAGGGCAAAGAACTGAAAAAGAATGGCTAGCTCTACAAAATGTAAGTCATGAAGCATGATTTTTTCCAGTCTCTGCTTCTCTAGAAGAATTAATCTTCTCCTAAAATTAACTTGGTGTTTAGCTGCAGCCACGTGGAGAACGACATTGCCCACCTTACTTCTGGCTTTGTGAAGCACAGCCAGCACCCAGCAGCAAGCATAGCTGAGAATTACCACCTAGGGTCATTTGGGCTGGGGAAGTGACACAGACCATGGAGAAAAGTCTGTTTTGTCATCAGATGGGGAGGAAAAACTACTGGTTAGAAGCAATTTTAGTTAGGAAGCAGCTGCAGAGACTGGATGTTCACTGCAGAGCGTGACACAGGATCACGTCAGCTAGCACTTTTTTACGTGGTGGTCCTTTTCCTAACAGGTTTACTTCAAAACCTGCTTCTTTGTTTAACCAGAAAGCTATTTTATCATTTGCAACTCTTTAAGCTTTACTTTACCAATTGCTGTTTATGACAGCATTCTCTCCTACAGGTGCTGCCATCTCCTCTGTTTACAGCTAATTCCTCCTGCACTGCAATTTCCTGAATGGCTTCTTATTTTTTGACAAGTGTATCCTTATTGTCTAACCCAGGACTTGCACCAGGCAGCTAAGGGGAATTGGACCAGGCCATACATTTACTTTTGTTTTAGTTTTTAATGCTAGCTTAGATTTTTATCTTAAATATAGATCTTAGTTTTATAGATGCTCCTTTTATAGAGGAGGTCTGAGATATTGCCAAAGCTGGTATGGGAGGCAAAAGGGTTTTCTTCTATCCCAGAGTGCATTAATGTGATGTTACAGAGGTTTTTGAACCTAAATTATGGCTGGACTGCACGGGTGCCAGGATTTGGAAGTCTCTAGTGCCACCACAGCTGACACTTGCAAGAATTTAATTGAGGAGTTGGAGCATCTATGGTGAGTTTAATCCCTAAGCACAAGCAGATGAAACTCCCTCATTCCTAGCAGCTCAGAGGGTGAATCTCCAAAAAAGGAAATAAAAACCCTAGCTACCTAGAATGTACAGGAAAAGCTCTTCTACTTAGCATTAATAATACACATACATGTCTAGAAAAAGAAGTGGAAAATACATAACATGAATTTTCTCTTTTTGGAGTTTGTATCTTTCTGACTGCCACCTCCATCCTTGTAATCTTAGCACCAGAGATGACCAAGAGAGAGAAAAGGTCATTATTTAGAATGGAAATAAGTGGCCACTTCAAAAAAAGCCCTTTTTGTTCTCTGGGGTTTTGATGGCTCAGCAGGGGACAGTGAAGTCAGAGCAGAGGCAACAGGAGATTTTCTTCCCTGCCTGAGGAGTTTTGACCTCTTTGAAAATTGTTGGGGCAGCTTCAGCACCCTGCATTTGTCTTTGTTCTCCCTGTATTTTTTTTTTTTTTAAACAAGCACAGTTTTTAGTGAGTTCCCTGCCCTCTTTGGGGACAGAAAGTTCCTCCTGGACCGGGAGGTTGAGCTGTGCAGGTGCGACACTGCAGTTCACGTATCAACAACAGAAGATGTTTTCTCTGAACAACTAGGTAATTCCCATTTTATCTTAGGGACACAGTACTGCACAGGGAGAGGTTCGTGCAGAGAGGAGAAAGAGCAACAGCAAGAAAATGAAAACAAATCCTCAATAAGCTCTAACTGCTAACTAAAAAACAAATAAAGGAAAAATTCTATTTCATTTGGTATTTTAATAATGTTTTCATTCTTCATAGAAGTAGGCTTTAAAAAATAGCCTTCTATGCACTTAACCATCAAACCTAATCCTGACATGGTTTTTACTGGACAACCTGAACTCTTGGCTAGACTTGTCTGGGACAGGGATTTCAGAGACTCTTCCTGGCTTTCCTATAAAAACGCATCAAGATCTTGGGCAAATACTCTATCAGCATTGCTGCGGGTTCTCAAATGCAGATGTTGTTGCTGGAAAAAGAAACCTCACTGATGACACCTAGTGTTTTCCCAAATCACAGCTGAGAAGACTTCCGTGGGTACCGGAGAGGCCTCAACTCCCACGGGTGGCCCTGGGTGGAGGGCACCGGTGAGGGAAGCTGCAGTTTATGCCCAAGGGCTCGCTTTTCCACTACTACATCCATGAGTAACAGCTGCCGAAAACACTTTGCTGCCGTGACGTCAGCAGGGAAGGAGATCGAACCTCAAGGTTTTCTCATCTGGTGACAAAGTGCAGAACCCCACCGATTACAGGCGTTGTCACTTTCACAGCAACCTGGTAACCAACTCTTCTAGAGGATGTTTGCACAAGGAGGTTCACTTGCATAAAAAGCAAATTGCAGCCTCAGATACAGTAAAACATGCAACTGCCAGGTTGACTCTGTTTGCTGTAAACTCTAAATAATGCCTGACAATAAAAGCAACCGGAAGTGCAAGAAGTGGTTTCCACAGATCTTCAGCAAAAGAAACAGACTTCTAACTGTGCGTGTATAATAAGCCCAAGAATAGAAACTTTTATAAAATTTTCTATAAAATATTTCTATAAAATTTTTTTTTTACTAGGTTGCAGAAGTACCTATAATGAATTAAACAGTGGCAACTTTTAGCAGATAGTATAATACAGGTCCTATTTAGCAGCTGGACAATAGCATAGCAGAAAAAGATTTAGAGGTTTGGGGTTTTCTTTCAGCTGATGCGAAGCACTCATCATCAATATTACAATATGGAATCTGAAAGTACAGCTAGGAAAAAGCCAGATCACGTGCAAGCCTGTCACACAGGAGTCCTGCTGGTGCCTGCCAAGAGACAAGTGGAAGGTTTTGCTGATCGCAGGGAGCACGGCATAGAGAGTCACGCGTCTTTGTTTCCATTTCAGGCAGGCAGAACACCAGCCAAAGCAATTGAGAGATTCATGAAAGAATGAAAGAGCGAATGAGTTTTCCCAAATCTCTTAATCCTCAGACACCAGCCCAAACAAACAGGACCAGTCACATGCATCGCAAAAGGCCCGTACCCAGACTAACTCCCGCAGAGTTACAGACAGCGGATAAAGCTTTGCAAAGTTCCCCCTCCCAAAAAAAGCCACCAAAAGACCAAGCCAATAAACCCAACATATTTTTAAAACCTAAGAGAAGAGCACTCAGACTAACTGGAAAGGGGACAGAGAAAATTTGTCTTTGACATGCACCATTGTGCACAGCAAACTGTAAAATTCAGCCTAAGTTTATAGATCTTGAAGGCAAATGAAGACAGATACAGAATTTACATGTGGGAATGCAGATGCTGAGAATAAATCAGCAGCAACATTTCAATAGATGTGCAAGGCTGGCAGAACAACATATTGGCACAGCCTCTACCTAACAAATGAATCCTCAAGGCAGCATATTTCTGGGAAAGCTTTTGGTCATTCCTTTCTCATCTCTCCCTTGCACCTCGGGTGAAGTGATGACTGAGTATTTACAGCCTGTCCGTGTCAAGGGATTGACAGTCCTGCTGATTTAAAGCCTGGTTCTACTAAGAAAAGCAGCTCCATGAATGATAACCTCATGGCTTTCCTTTTATTGCGTTTCACTGATTTCCAGACCAAGTGAACTGAAACCCTACCCAATTAGAAATAACTCAGCCAGATGGGGTTCTTTCTTGTTTATCCATCAACGGCAATTAACAACCCATGAGCCAAGCTCTGTCTTTTGATCATAGCTGAACAAACCAAAACTGAAACGTTCAGTGTAGCTTTTCTACATTTACCATACAAATGAAAGAAGTTGTTCCCTCCAGAGCTCCCTTCCCTGCAATGTACAGCTCCTCCTTGGCAGCCAGGTGCCCTGAAACCCTTCTTTAAAGAGGAGAGGTTCCAGGGTCTCTCCTCCCAGGCAGCCAAGGAGGGAGAACGTGATGCTATACCTGCTCATTTCTTTCTTATTGCAGAGAAAAGCAACCTTTAGGGCACAATTTTAGTGCATTCCTCTTTACTATTTTAACCTCTCTGCCATTCCCAAAACTGTCCTGTGCAATCGAAATGCCTGTTGTTCGTTTACCTTAGTCCCACTCTGCCAGCTATATATGTTGCATAGCAACATAAACCATAATTAACTCCAAAGTAGGTGAAACCAAGTCAGCAGAAGAAAAATTAAAAACAGCCCAATTTTTTCCCTATTAATCTGTCACATGCGTTCTCCATTTTCTTTCCCATTAGGCAACTACCCATTGAGTATTCAATGTAAAATATGTATCACAAAAATATAACCAGGCAGCATAGTTCAGCTACTTGAATCATGCAAGGACATCTTTTAAGACATGTCAATTTGCTCTTGATCAAACTCTAAGGGGGTTCAGATTTCATGAACCAGGACCAGAGCTGGCCAGGGAATTTTTTTTTTCTTTTATTCTGTTTTTGCACAAAAATGTCCCCGAATGCAGAAAACACTGTTCTGAAGAGGTTTCTCAGTTTTGTTTGTTTTCCATCAAGGCAGAAAAGCCTGGATTTTCTGCTGTGTTCTTTCCTCCTGCTCACACCCTTTGCTCTGCTACATGTCCCAGAGATATTGTTCCATCACTTTGCTTTGTTATGCTGCAGCTTTTCAAAATTTGGCTATGGTTAGGAAAGCATTGGAAAACAGCAAAAGGAAAAATGAAAAAAGGGAGAACTGCCAAGCTATAGATGCAATTGACATTGTTACCTTCAGTAAGGAAACAAGGCAACCAATGAAGAATGCTTTTAAGATGTAAATACTTCCTTTAGAAGTATTTCATGAGAATTGGGAGACAAACAATCCATATAAAGCAAAGCTTTAAAATGTTTAAGGAATCTCATCTCTGCTTTCTCACAGGAAGCTGAACTCAAATTTTGACCTCTGTTTCCTCCATCTCTCAGCTTTAGGTAACAGATTGGATCCTCAGTTAAAAATGGGAAAGAAGGGGGCTCTGGTAATCCCCAAGGAAACATTGTTTCTCTTTGGGAAACATGTTTGAGTAATGGATCATAAAACACCCCAACAACCCAACATTCTGAAAGAGCAGCACAGAACCAGCAATTTAATGTCAGCTTTTTCTTGCTTGTGTTCACTTCACTTTTAGGGTGCATATTTCCACTACCAGTTCTCCCACAGGTCAGAGCACAGGCAACTAGGGGTAGAGTGACAAGCACCACTTCAAAAATGTCTGCTTTTAGAAGACTGATTGCTCTTCAATTAGCACACTGCTTTTCTCTTGATAAACTCCTTTGTATCTCTGAACACAACTACCGGAGAGCTTCAGTCTCTCCAAAAAAAGAGAATGAAAGCAATCAGCAGAAAAATGAGTAACTATTATTAATAGTTACATTTTCTACACCTACTGCTTTTATAGCAACTCCTGCTGTTATCTCATCCATTATCTCCTAGCAGCATGACAGATGGCCACCAATACTGACCTGACTGAAATTTTTTTACTGCACTGAAAAACCGGCTCTTGATAGCAGAGTGGCACAATATCCTTTCTGTCTTTCTATGAATTTTGTCTATCTCCTTCATCACTCCGGTCTTTAAAAAGGGCAAGAAGGAGGATCCTAGCAACTGTAGGCCAGTCAGCCTCACTTCTGTCCCTGGAAAGGTGATGGAACAGCTTGTTCTGGATGCCATCTCCAAGCAATCGGAAGAGAAGAAGGTCATGAGGAGTAGTCAGCATGGATTCACCAAGGGGAGATCATGCTCGACCAATCTCATAGCCTTCTATGATCTCATCACCGGCTGGGTGGATGGAGGGAGAGCAGTGGATGTCATCTACCTTGACTTCAGCAAGGCTTTCGATACTGTATCCCATGACATCCTGATAGCAAAGCTGAGAGACAATGGGATAGATGAGTGGACAGTGAGGTGGGTTGAGAACTGGCTGTCGGACCGGGCTCAGAGGGTCGTGATCAGTGGAGCAGAATCTGAATGGAGGCCTGTGACTAGCGGTGTTCCCCAGGGCTCGGTGTTGAGTCCAGTCCTGTTTAATATCTTCATCGACGACCTGGATGAGGGAATAGCATCCACCCTCAGCAAGTGCTGATGATACAAAGCTGGGAGGGGTGGCTGACACGCAGGAACACTGCGCTGCCATCCAGCGAGACCTGGACAGGCTGGAAAGCTGGGTAGGGAGAAACCAGATGAGGTTTAATAAAAGCAACTGTAAAGTCTTACACCTGGGAAGGAATAACTGCTTGAATCAATACAGTCTGGGGGATGACCTGCTGCAAAGGAGCTCTGTGGAGAAGGACCTGGGGGTCCTGGTTGATGGCAGGTTGGCTATGAGCCAGCAGTGTGCCCTGGTGGCTAAGAGGGCCAATGGGATCCTGGGGTGCATCGGGAAGAGTGTGGCCAGCAGGTCTAAGGAGGTGATCCTCCCCCTCTGCTCTGCCCTGGTCAGGCCCCACCTGGAGTATTGTGTCCAGTTCTGGGCTCCCTGGTATAAAAAAGACAGGGATCTCCTTGAGAGAGTCCAGAGAAGGGCTACGAAGATGATTAAGGGCCTGGAACATCTCCCGTATGAGGAAAGGCTGAGTAAGCTGGGACTGTTCAGCCTGGAGAAAAGAAGACTGAGGGGGGACCTAATTAATGTTTATAAATATCTTAAGTATGGGATGCAGGGGGAAATGGCCAGCCCCTTTTCAGTGGTCTGTGGAGACAGGACAAGGGGCAATGGCTGCAAGTTGGAGCACAGGAAGTTCCGCACCAACATGCGGAAAAACTTTTTCACAGTGAGGGTGACAGAGCCCTGGGACAGGCTGCCCAGGGAGGTTGTGGAGTCTCCCTCTCTGGAGATATTCAAGACCCATCTGACACCTCCCTGTGCAATATGAGCTAGGGAGCCTTCTTTGGCAGGGGGGTTGGTGATATCTCGAGGTCCCTTCCAAACCCTATGATCTGTCCTTTGTCTCCTCCTCATCATTGCCAGCATCCATCCTATTGGTTCAAATGCAACCACATATTGATGCCAGCAATAATATGGTACTGGCACCATAAGTGGCAAGACAGCCTTGGCAAGGCACATCAGTCACTGGGATACAGAGCATGACAGCCAAGGAACATCTTAATTAAAAGCTTAATTTGCCTGCACACCTCACAGTTACTACCTGTTAGTAGTTTCCTATATTACTATTAGTATTTCAAAGGCAAACTTTAAAACCCATAGCAGAAATAAGGGGCATTTTTCATTGTTTTTAGAATTTAATAACTTATATGATCACTTTCTCCCAAGCTGCTTGGTAGCAACAATGTTCTTAAAAGCCAATTTTGTACTTCTTCACAGCTGCAGGAAAAATTCTTGTCAGCAGCTATTCTGCAGCAGAAATTCAATTCAACTATCACCTGCAGCTCCAGTAATTGCAGTAGTCTTATTTTCACCTGGTAGCAAACATCAAGCATTTTTTAATCTGGACATAAATACACAATATCCAGGTGTAACAAAGTACCAAGGCTAGAATACTGTACTAGAGATTTTTTTTTCCAGGCTTCACAGTTGTGCCTTATGAGTATCTGAGATTCAAAAAAGCACTACACCTCCTTCAGTATCTCCTACAATAAAAAAGCAGCTGAGAAGCCTCACAGATACCTCTCATACATCAGAAAATGGGCTCAACTGCAGATGCATACTGCAGATTTTATCCTGGGGAAATAGCCCAGTAACCTCTCATCACAATTTTTGTTGGGCCTTGGGGAAATAAATCTATGCTGGGAGGAGGAGCATGTGGCACAGCATAAATCAGAGCCTGTGTAAGCAGGGAACAGCAGAGGCTCCTTCACCTTCAGGCTCCCATTACTGCCTGCACTGAGCCATCGCAGAGGGGATGCTGGGAGCAGCAGTGCTGTAACAACCACTGGTCCACAGCAAAACGATCTACAGCCCACTGCTCAGCCAGACAGAGCACCTGGGCCACATCAGTGCATTCAACAAATTCTCTCTTATTGCACCAGTTGAGCATATGTGTATGTGCACAACATCTGAAGACCACACTGGCAGGCTGCTGAAGGGATCCCACCTGCAATGACATTATCTGACCTTTCAAATTTTCCAGTTCTTTTGAATCTTTCTCTGCAGCATATTTGAAGGATTTCTCACTTTCCACATTTTGCTTTGTTCACCCTGAAATATTCCATTATTTGTTTTTTGTAGGAACTCAGAGAAATAAAATAAAAAAAGCATTACCTGATTCAGAGCTGTTTCTTCAACAACTTCCCTTGCAGGAAGGCCCCTCCCCACTCCAATTTAGAAGGGGGAGTGAAATCACTCTGCTGATGTTAACTCGAAATACCTGCCATTGTAGCAGAAGAGTGTCTGAAAGAAAGGCTCAGGTGCTGAAAAAGCCTGTGAATTATTCTCCAAGTTACCCTGCTGTGCCAGTTTTAGCCAGTATTCAGCCTGCCTCCCTTTATTCCTCAGTTGCTTTTTCCTCTCTGTTCCTGGTGGCTGGTCTTTTCTATGCAACTCTTCCAAGTTCCAGCTCACACCACTAAAATTTTGTCTCTCACTTCTTTGCCCATATATTTCATGCTTTAAAATGCCAACACCTCTGTCTGTCTCCCAAACCAGCGTTCCTCCGCTATACCATAGCTTTTAGCTATACCATAGCTTTCCATTCCATTCTGTATTCATCTTAAAAATCACATTTTAGAAGCCAATGATCCTTGTGGCTTTTCCTCTGGACCGAGATTTGCCAGACACTTTCTCATTATGTCACTCAGATTCAATTTCACTTTCCTTCAGACTAAATGTGGCTGTAGATACCTAACACTTTCACTCTGGTATATAAAAATAGACAGACCTTTTGTCCACTTTTTAAAAAAAAATCTCTTGCGGTTCATGAGTAATACAACAGAAACCTTTGCAACCAGCATTTCTGGGTTTCCCCCCAAACTACCAATGCAATTGCTTGCATTTAGATGGCTTGAGCCTAGCCCTTTGCTATTAATGTGTTGAGTAGTGTTTCCATTCACCCCAGTGCCCGGGAACTGGATATAGCTTCTGCGTCACCTGAAATCCAAGAGCACCCCTGTGGCATGTGGCACAAGACATTCCTGGGATCTGCAGGCCGCTGCCTCATTAATATGGTTGTTTCCTCTAAGTGCTTTAGAACAGCATGAGAATAAAAGGTTATATTTTTAGAAGATATTTCTGCTTCAAATTGCAGTAACATATATGGATTTTCCCTGGATAATGCCACTAAGGGATCTTACGACTTCCATTGTCCATGGCTCTCCTCTTGAAGTAGGTGTGGAGACACCCATGATGAACTTTGTGTAGAGAAGAGCACAGTGAGACATAGCCAGGTGTTCAGGCATGATCTAAAATCCCTAAATCAGTCATGAGGAATCTTAGAAATACCTGAAATACCCTTGTTGAGGACAGGAAGCCCCTGGCATCTTTGCAGACTGACGGATGACGGCATAGGTGGGCGCATCTGGAGTCACAGCAACATGAAAGCACCCAGGACATACAGGCTGCAGGAGCTGCAGTTATCAGTGAAAAGATTTGAGGTTTTTTAGGAGCGTTTTTTGTGTAAAATGCTTTCCCTTATTAGGGGTGGCAGCAGCAGGCTGGAGGCAAGAACTGCAATATTTCACAGTCCTCTGAAGAGCAAGTCCCCTGCCCTCATGGTTAATGACCCTCTTCTGTTCACCCCATGGTTTTGCTTGTGGGGCTGCAACAGTTTGGGGAATACCAATATAGCCACCACAGCAGCACCTAGCTGTAAGCATTAGCCAGGAAGAACAGCGTACAGAGAAAACTGCTCATTGGATAGGTATTACTTCATGTAATGAATTCCAGGAAAATGCGCTATATTTTGATTCTGGGCATTCAGAGTGGGAACAGCTAGTACAGCACTTGAGATAAGGAAGAGGCCAGAGAGACTTAAATAGCAAATCTTAGTATGACTTATTATGTAATTATCTGCCCCCCATCACCATGAGGTCTGCATGTCTCAGGCAGCTAAAATTAGAGCAGCCTTCCCTGCCCCTCCTGCCCCCACCCGCCTTTCTCTCCATCCAGCCTGTGAGAGGAAAGACTTGACTCGCTTATGTTTGGGTGAGGCCCGTGAGCCCCATCAGCAAAGGCAAACAAGGGTCACACATTTGAAGCAGTACTGTCCTCGACCTAAGCTGTAGCGGACAGACAGACAGACTGAGGAAGTACATTCACAAGTTATTAGTTGACCTTAATGGACCAGAGGCAGCCCCTGGAAAGCGTCGCTTCCCCATATCCCAGCTCTGGGCAGATGAGTACCTCCAGCCGATGTACCCTATGCTCCCAGCCACTCCGGGCTGCAGAAAACCAGCCAGGGCTTACAGCCACTTACCTTCTGTTTCTTGTGCCAAAGAGATGAAGGCTTCTCCTCTCTACCTGTCCATGAGCCCAAGGGAGGTGATGCCTGCCTGCAGCAGTGGGTCTGGCAGGGCATGCCACGTTGACGGAGGCAGGGCGGGCGCTGGGCATGACAGTGTTCCTCGTGCTTCACTGGGGCATTCTGAGGACATTTAAACAGACGTGCTGTGTATCCTTGTCCTTATGCCACCCTCAGCTGCTTCATTTCAAAGACAATAAAAGCATAATATTGATTTTCTAACAGGACATCCCATGTAGCACACTCACACAATGCTGAGACTTTCACTGTCATTGACAATGTTTTGTAACATTGACACTATAAAGTTCAGTTACTATGCAAAAAAGAAAATATCCTGTAAAACAGATGAGAGGTATGAGCAACATTTTCTCCAAAATGTTTATCAAAAAAAAAAAATTCTTTGGGAGAGAAGGCTTGTAAATCTTGCCCTCAGAAATACCATTTTATATTAATTTCAATTCCTGCCATGAGGCATGCCAAATTAATGAGTGAAGGTACTTCAATCCAGTGCCTACTACTTCATCATGTGTCTTACAGTGGGTTCTAGGAGTATATTTTGGTGACAATTCCAGTTGTGCTTTTTACTCCATCATTAAAATTCATCATAGTATACAGGTAGAAATAATAAATGCCAAAATTTGGATCCCAGTTGAGATCCAGCATCACTGTTGTTGCAGCATTTGGATGCGGAGGTTTGGTTTGCTTTTTTGATGTAATACCTACAGCTGAGACACAAGTATTTTCAGTGATTTTGACCATGTGGTACACTCAGGGATGGTGAAGGGTCTGGTGTCTGGGCTTGGGCTGGGGACAGGAGGAAACTGTCACAATGCTGCTACCAGCTGAACACGTGCTCATGCTATGTCCCAGCCTCTGCTGATGTTAAATGACGATAATTACATTTTACTCCCTCCCAGAAGAACTAGGAGACAGCTTGTTGACAAGTTATTCCCCAGAGTGCTTGCCAACTGCTTAAATAGTCTAAATATTTTGCAGATACTCTTTAACTGCAAGCACATCACATTTCCGCTCCAAGTTTTTCAGGCTTTTTCCCAGATTCTCAGTGATGCTGTTAGAAGAGCAGGCAGAGGGCAGGGGCACGCTGTGGGGGGGCGGGTAGAAAAGGGGGCAAAGGTCCAGATCAGGGTGTCCAGGGGCAAGGACAAAGACAAAGAACCCAGAGCTTCTTCCCAGGATGAGTAACCGAAGCAGCTTTGCAGTTGGCCTGTGGTATCCAGCAGCCTCCCTGCACTGCTGTGCAATGGAGATCCTGGGTTCAGGTAGACAATGCAGGACGACTCAGCTGTGAGAGGAGACCATCTGTGGCGATGATGCAGCATCAGTGGGGCTGTAGGGAAGGTGCCCACTATGCAACAATCATCTGATGTCATGCACCCTATGAGAACTGGAGGGCACTAAACTCATTACCAGGTGTTGCCTCAAAAGAAGCAACAGAATTCTCTGTTTTGTGTAAATTACAATTAAACTGCAGAGACCGTGGGATGTTTCAGTAGTTTGGCTTTCATGAGTGTCAGAACCGATTCTGTAGAGCCATAGAAGAAAAAGGAGTCTGTGGAGGCTTATCAAATACAATTTCTGACATAGAACTGCTGAAATCTGGGAGAACATAGCAGGAAACATTTTGCTTCTCTTCTTAGACACTTGTTACTGGTCACTGTTGAAGACAGGATATTAAGTCAACTGGACCCTTGATCTTAGTCAGCCATGATTTCTTTTTTTCTTTTATTTCATTCAATTTTCAGTGGAAAAAAAAAAAAAGGGGTTTTCTGTTCAGGCTGAAAAGCCAAATCTTTGACCAAATAAGGTCAAGACTTGTGAAAATTCACTGTGGTAGTCCTCTGGTTTTTACCCAGTTCCATGATTATTTTAGAGTCTGACTTGTTTGAATGTTCACAGCTACCCATCCTGAGCCTCCCTGTCTCTACCAGAGCCTTGACTTTAGGGGCACAGTGGACGAGACTTGCTATCTGCCCTTTACCTTGACATGTCTGTTGATTTCCACCTGCAGATTGATTTTGTCCCTTTTTTTCCTTGGGTTATTGAAACCACTGATTTCTCTGCAGCCTATGGTATCAGAGTTACCAGTATTGTAACACTGATGACATTGCAGCAGTGCATAACAGGCTTTTCTGAAGCAGGCCTGTGAAGAAGAGAGATTCAAACCAGAAAACTTGGTGGGATGACTAAAACCACTCTCCCAATTTTCCATTTCAGCCCTTTTCTTGCACAAGTTTGGAAACAGCACCTCAGTCAAAATGGAAACATGCTGTGGGAGTTTTTCTTCTGGAAGTCTCAGTTGCCAGTTCTTGCTGGACAGGAAGAGCTTCACCCAAAAGCAAATGTCTCAGTGCATCAGCAGCACCGGAGTGTGGCAAGACAACTCAACCATGACAGACTGTCTGCCAGGCACCTTCAGCAGCTCTCAGAAGCTAGTCCAGGAAAAATCATCACGTGGGGAAAATAAATCCAGACCAGCACAAAAACAAAGGCTTTCTGAGGAAGCGCCCTACGCCAGCAGGGATGTGTGCCAAGGCATCCATGAGAAAGAAAAAAAGACGAAAAAATAAAGAGAAAACCCAGTCACTCCCAAAATAGGCAAGATAGTAAAACCACAAAAAACCACACAAGACTTCTTTTCACTTGCCCATTTCCCTTGGCCTCGCAGAGCAGCCAGCACATCTGGTAGACTAAAGGCTGGGAGGATAAGGCATGTAGCTAAAGTCCCAGAGGCCTGACAGGGGGTTCAGCACTTGCTGCTGGACTTTCTGATGCTGCAAAATAAGGTCTTAAGATACACTGTGATTGTAAATACAATTTGGGGCCAGGAGGAGAAAGCCAAACCAGCTGAAATCCCAGCCCCAGAAAAGCATGGGGCTTTTAGGCAGCATGATGGTAAGGAGGGGAATATAACAAAGTGCAGGCTCGGCCCTTGCAGGCAGCTTAAGCTCAAGTTACTTCCACATTGCAAAATACCTTAGGGGACAGGCAATTTTTCCACTAAAGTTTGCAAAAAAGAAGACAGAGATCCTAATGGTTGCTCGGCAGTTTTTCCCCTCGGCAAATTGGAAGCGGTTCCTTGCTCCGTGGCTGTACATCATCAGGAAATTTGCTGCATTTCTCCATCAGGACTCCTGCCTTATGCACTCTCCTGATGGTCACCCCTGCACTGACACTCAAAACAAGCCCAGCCTATTGAAAACTGTCAGCAAATTAGTCATTTGATAGCAAGATTTCTTTCTGTGGGTATTTGCACTTTAAAAAAAATTATCATTATTCTACTGGTGTCTGAGACAGGCCAGAGATGACTGTCACGGGGGCCACAGCCAACCGGCCAGCACAGCTCATACAAGGCCCAAACTCAGTATAAAAAGCAATTGTTTTCTTTGTCTCCCCAGAATGCACACGCCCCGGGCTCAAAAAACCCCACAACAAACCACCAACCATGTAATTTTCATAATACATTAATTCAGACAGCTTATACTAACTTATTCCTGTGCCAAAATTCACACTTCGCTTGAACAGACTGTTTCCCTCCCCAGACACATGTAAAGGTAGCAGCCATATCCCCCTCAGTCTTTTTCTGCTGGGTTTAACAAGGCAAATTAAGTTTGCCCCCACAAGAGAAACTTTTCACCCCTGTCCTCCACATGCTGGTGCCCAGAGTCAGTCAAGTTTGATGACAGTCACCCAAGTGTGACAAGGCTGCTAGTGACTCCATGTGCCTTCCTGTTGGTTTGTCCCTAAACGGGGACTGACAGAATGACCTGGGTGGATTACTTGGTTGGATACAGTTTGTTAGCATCTTTATGGAGCTGGCCATTTTGTTGCACTCTGTGGCTCAACAATTTCCACTACAAGCTGCTGTTTTCATTTGTTTTACACTTACCAAAATTGAATGTGCTCAGTCTCACATTTTCCACACTCACAGTCTGCTCTGGGTTGAAATTTATTTTTTTTCCCCCTCCATCTCAGGATATAGGGATCATTTGTTTCCAAGAGCACGCCCGTGGAAAATTAGTTGTTAACATTAAATACATCCATCTGTTTCTTTGAAGAGCTTTACCACCTGCTTACAGTGGAAAGGAACCTGGATTTTGGCAAGGAGAAACTTTAGAGAGGCATCTTCTGCTGCTCCCATGAAAATCTACTGACACTTAGTTCCCCTTAAATTTCTGGAACCACTTTCACATGCACTCGCTAGCACACACATCAGACTGTTCCATGGGGATTGGAGCAGCTCCTTGGCACAGAGGGAAAGGGCTGGGGTGCATCACTCTAAGGACCATGCATCGCTGGTGATGGCAGCAGCCTATTGCCTCATGTGTTGCCTATGTCTTTTGTGTGCAGTCCAGCATGAGGTCCCAAAGATGACAAGAATCTTCTAAAGGTTCAGAACAAGAATCTTGCTTTAAGGTTCAGAACACATCTGACTACACGATACATAACTACAAATAAAGTGTAAAAATGTTTCAGAATAAAAATTTTAGTGTCTTGTATAAGACTCTTCCAGAAATTTTCTCTTGGTAAAATTTGCCATGGTGTATTTGTGTAAGGATTGCTAACAAGCAGATATATCCCTGTGTTGGCAGAGGGGAGAATTAATAACAGGGGATTTACATCTGTCTTGGACATTTTACAGTTAGCTTTGAATGGTCTGCTGCCACCTGTAGCACTGACACATCCAACCAGAGCACAGACATGAGTGCAACCCAGACACATCATAAAGCAAGAATATGGACAGACATCCAAAATCTTAGTAAGCCATAGTGTATGTTAATACACAGGTAAGTGTGACAGGTACAGTAAAAGCATCCCGGTGCCAAACTTTCCACTTAAATACTTGTCCATTCAAGGTGTGCAGTCAGAACAGTGACGTATATATTGGGGTTATGGATGTGATGAAAAGCAAGAAATAGTCACCAGCTTGTGCTGAGATGACCCAGGAGGAACAGCTACATCTCAGCTGCTTCCAGCTTGTCCAAACTCATCCTGCAGTATATGCACTTACTGAAGCACCATGGTCAATTTTGATCTACTTCTATGCAAGAAAGAAGTCCACATTTAAAACATTGCATGATACAGAACTCCCCAGTAGCTTGCACGGCGTACACGCATTTACAAAAGAACCAGACAAAAGTAAGCAGGGATAACCTAACATGGGGGATCAGTAAAGAACACCTTTAAAAGTGGTGGTGGTGGGGGGGGAAGAGTAAGGAAATGAAAAAAAAAAATTATATTTATCTGCCATTATTTTCCAGTTTTGTGCATGTTGCCTTGGAGTGTAAACATTTTTCAGACAGCAGGGTGGAAGGTTGGAAAGGTTTTCTTGTTCAGGGGTGTTTCCCAAAAGAGGAAAAATGGATGGACACCTGGGAACTGAATGAGCTTTCTGAAAGAAAGTGTATAGTTCCTGCTTCATACCAACCCAAGGCAGCAAGATTCATTAAGATTCAATTAAGTATTTTTTTCCTTCTTATACTAAATCTTATGTAACCATCGATTTAACTAAGAAACAAATTCTTTGTCCATGGTAAAAGAAAATGCTTACACTTGTGGTCTGAACTTTCTGTTACTCATAAAACTGGAACATACCCTGTAACCATACTATACAAAGATTTAGCAGGAACAAACGATTGCTGGTTAACTGTCATTCAGATTTAGGACAAAGATTAAAGGCTGCTGTCACATTTCTATTGTGTTGACTTTCATTGGGGTTTTTTTCAATTTTGTTTGCCTGATCCCTGACAACCCAGTTGCAGTAATCATATTTCAAAAGTTGCTGAGTTACTTCAGATTTTTACCGAGTCCATTAACTCTAATGTTAGATGCTTTGCACTCAAAGAGCCAAGTGCTTGGCTGAATGGGAGCAGTCTAAATGACTTGAAAGGAGCTGCCCACCTGCCCATGTAAAGAAAGTTATATATGTACCTTATTATTCACTGGATCAGAACACAGGTCTCAAAAGCTTTGACTCAACTTTGTTCCTCCTCCTGGGTCCTGAAGTTAATGATTAAATAAGGAAAACAAACAATGGACACTTTAGTTTAACTCCTGAGGATTTTTTTATTCCATTTGAGTGAACCAATACATTCCTTTGTGCAATGGGAAGCAACAGTTAATATTATACATCTTTACGTGCCATCTATTCTAATGTGGCAACAGAGAAGTTTACAAAACTTCTTTGGGCAATCTGGTCTAGCGAAGGGTGTCCCTGCCCATGGCAGGGGGTTGGAACTAGATGGTCTTTGAGGTCCATTCCAACCCAAAGCATTCTATGATTCCATGAAAATTCTTCTGCATTTTGGTAGTCAATTTACTCTGTGACTGACGTTTCCTCAAAAAACTCACAGTGAACATAATAAGTCTATCTGATGTTTTATACATTTTTATGTTTTATCTCTCTACTGCTATCTCATTTGGCATTCTATCCTACATCAGTTGAAGTAAACAGTAATCTTGACATCAGCTTCAGAAGCAATGGTACTAATAGTATTTTATATTAAGAGTATAAAAGCAAAACTCTTCTTTGCACGTAACTCAAGCCCGCTGGGTTTCTGAGAGACTTATTAGTACCAGCACATGTGCAAGTGATTACTAGAAAGTCCTCTTGTAGGCTAACAAGTAGAATGCAAAACTTTTTCTGCAGTTTCTCGACTGTTACTTTAGGTCTTACTTTGTTCATCCCATCAGAAACTACAGCAATATCCTGCCTACAGTCTTACCAGTACAGATCTGTCGACATCTGCTCCAGGGAATGTTTTTATATCTGGGAATATCAAATGAATTTTCTTATTGTTATTTAGAGTAATTACAACAGTAAAAGTCAGGTGTAAGACTTGGAAGGCTTATAAGAACGCTTGCTTCTCAGCATCTGGTTTGAGAACAAAGGAGATATGGCAGCTGAGGATATTAAATGCAAGAAGTAGTAAGGTCACTGACTGCACAGTTAATGTAGGAAAGAGAAACAAATAAGAGAGGACAGGTTCAGCAAAAAAATGAAAAGAATCAGAGATGGCAGGACAGTATGTTTAGCCTAGGATTAAGCCTCCCCTTTTTTCCATGAACACTGCATTGAATTAACATTTGATTACTCATTGTGGCCAAAACCATGCATTGGATGAAAGCTTGGCATGGAGGAGCTGTAGGCGAGCACATCCCAGTCCAAGTCCCTGGCAGCTGCCCCGTGCTGCCTGCTCACCACACCACTCCTTGAACGGGAGGAATTGCCTTTGGAAATGCTGAGTTGATTGCAGACAGCCTTGGGTTGGATACTGCAGTGTGGTGCTGCTCCAGCTGAGCTCCGGACCCCAGATCCATGCACCGGGGCTGCATGCAGGCAGCCACATGCATGGCATGGCTCCATCACCCTTTTCCCTCCTTCTGCACAAGTTGAAGAGTTATGTTAGCCTTGATAAAGGTCTCTAGACAGCAGAGCACCTCAAACAATAGCAGTAGTAAGAGTGTTAGCATTGCAATAGGCAGCCTGTCACAGCAATCTCCTCTGTAACTCATCAGAGTTTTTTTCCCATACCAAAAGAAAAGGTCTCGGTTCTCTCAAAGGTCTGCCATGCTGACACTCTGCAAAGCCTCAGGTCTGTGAATTTAGAAGCATTCTTCTCTCTCTTGTGCTGCTTTGGGTTTTAGTTTGTTCTTCAGTGGTGTTCCTGTCTAGCTAGCTGCAAACAAGGTTTGTGTTATCTTCTTTTGTAATAAAAAATAATTAAAAGAAAAATACTTCTTTCCATCTTTCCATCTGTTTTTTGCATCGGGGGAACAGAAAAAAAGAGAAATTACTTCTTGAGACCAGCCAGTGTATACACAAAACTTGGAAATGGTCTCAGTGGTCTCTGCACAATCTAGGTTACAGTCAAGAGAATAAGCCGAGACTACAAACATAAACTCTCACTCTCTTGTTGAATGCCTGAATGCCACTATACTCCCTGGGCCAAATATTTGCACGACTCTATCCAGAGAAACGCCTGCTTTCTACTAAGATATACTGATACTATGCAGAAAGCAATGCAGTTCAACTTGTCTACATTTGAAAGTCAGACTGAAAGGGAGGATGTGGAGAACTTGTTATAAAAAGAGAAAATTAGTAATGAAACAAAGAATGCATTTAGGAATAAAATGCCAGGAGGGTCTTGTGAGCCTGAGCCTTAATGTGAAGCACAGATAAAATAAGCACAATCAGTACCCACAGATAACGATGTGACTGCAGATCCTGTAACAAACAGCAGTACTGTGGAGTTTTCTCCCAGAGATGATGTTTTACTCACCCTGAAGGCCTCTGGTAAGTGACTTGTAGGAGAAGACATCTGCTGGGTATTTTTGAGGAGGCAAGCAGAAGAACCTCCTCTGAAGAGACAAGTGATCAATGACTTGTCAAGCCAGCTGTGAAAGTTTATCATTTAATCACAGGCTCATTAAGATCCATACATATTTAATCAAGACTGTAACTCTGAAGGTACTCTAAATACTTCTACAGTCAGTAGTGTATATTTTAGCATGTAGCATCTTGAATTTTGACATTCAGGTGACTGTGCTAATGCTGAGGTAAAATCCAGACTTCTGGCACTAGTCTTCAAAAGCAAGCAGTCACTTCCCAGTGACACCACCAATTTGTTTATTTATACTCAGCGAGCTGCCTATTTAAAAAAAAAACCAACAAACAAGAAACAAACCAACACTGAAAATAATGTGACTAAAAGACAGTTCAAAACATCTGGGTCATCTAGCCATCTGTGTTACCACTTGGGCTGGTGGAAGCTGTGGTCTAAAGGTGCTTCCCTTCACCTACAAGAAGAGAGTTGCCAGAACAGGAATGCTGCCTTGTGAAACAACTGTGCAGGCAGCAGAAACATTCAGCGGCTTCTCCTACTCTCACTCAGTCATTTTTCCTTCTGCTGGCACCTCCATCTGTGGTTACAAATCAGGGACCCATGAAGCAGGCAGCTGACTTGACCAACGCCACTCAATCATGCTGCCAGATCTTCCACTGCTCATTTCCTGCAGCACAATCTGAAAGCAAGCCTGTTTCCATGCCTGAACCGGTCTGGACAAAGATAAATCTGAAGGTTGCCTAGTGACTACCATATAAACATACAAAAAGTCTGATGATCTAATCTACAAGACTTTGGTTATTTGGTATAATTAAGTGGAGAAGATGCCAAGAAAATAATTACTGGAAAGTTTTCTTTTGACAAACTTATGATAGAAATTTCTCAACAGCTTCAAGGAACTCTGTGGATGAGCTAAGCCCTTCCAAGTCCAGCAGATTGCCCTTTTTGTTATGAAAGTGAAATAATTCAGTGTCTTCCTCTTCCAATTCCTCTCGAAACAGGTTGGTCTCTGAGGTAGGGATGACGATGATGCGAGGGACTGCATTGCTAATTATAGAGCCCAGAACTCCATTAACTTGCCTTTCTTGAGTCACCATCTGTGAAGTGTCCGAGTCTCCTCCTCTACTGACACTGCTGCTATTCAAGCCAACAGGCAGAGAAGCTGTTCTCAGGGAGCTGGTCACGAGTGTTGCAGGGGAGCTGCGTAGGACTGACTGCCCAAGAGCCTTCTCCAAACAGCTGGAGGAGACTGAAGCCTAGAGTGGAGACATGGACTTTGGTGTTGTCACACAGCATATGACTATGGAAATAAGTATTTAAAGTTCATTACAGCTAGTCACTATTTGAGTCACTGGTCATATTTTCTGAACACTTGACTAGAAAAAGAGTAAATCATGATGTGTTAACATCTCCAGCTTGGAAAACAGGATGTTAAACAAAGCAAAAGAAGACATGTTCAAATACCAGAGGTGACAAAAAAAAAAAAAAAGAAAAAAGAAGAAAAGCCCATTCCTATATCCCACTCATTTTATGTTTAAAAAATTATATTTCTCCATTTTTAACACATGTCTAAGTACTGGATATTTATACGTCTCTCTCTCTCATGGAAGACATCTCAGAACTTGGACACACTGTATTCTTTATTTGCCTATACTGTCATCATCCTTGTGACAATCTCTATCTTGGTGTCCCCAAATGGTTCCTGGTACTGCCTCATGGAAGTTGGTGGCTTTACATTCTTATATTGGACATTTCACCAACAAAGAAGGGGAAAACAGTGACTGGTTTTTTGCTTTGCTAACCATTTCCCATCTGTGTATTTTGAGAGAAATTCAATTTCCAACTTGACCCTGACTGCAACTCCCTGGTGACCTTTCCATAACTCTTTGTACATTCCCATGAAGACTAATGGAATTCAGACGACTAAGATTTACGCAAATTGTTACAAAACAACATTCAGAGTTATAGGTCTGATTGTAAAGTGTAATTAATTAGCTACACTGAGTCTCTCCATAGATTGAGCTTCCCATAATAGTTTTGTAAATTTTTTTTCGCTTGCAAATATTCCTGTTCCAGTCATAAACCTCATTAATTCAACTGTAGTCTTCTTGAAACATTCAGGCATGTAATTCCCATGGATTTACAGAGGTTTGGTGCCTGAAGCATCTTAAAAAAATTAGCTCAATTTCTACCATGTTTACAGCAAACAATCCCTATCGATGCTGATTTCACTGCACCTACCCTAGTGGAGGGAAGAATAATTTGCTAAAAAAAGTGATTTAAATCAACCCAACAGAGAAAGGTCTGTTCTTACAAACCAACAATAACAACAGAATGAAGAAAAACAAAACAAAAACCTGCTCCTCCCGGCTTCAAGCAGCAGAAGGATGGGTTCCATTTGAATGGGGCTTAGTAGGCAGGCGACCACTTCTAAATTTTTTCAATACTTTTAGTGCCAGATCATTCCTTTGACACAAAGCCTAGATGCACAGAGCACACTTGGAATTTGAAATCAAGTATCCAAACCTATCTTATCCCCAGAATACAGGCCTGTATTTTAATGCTTCCAAAGAGGCCTCCTCACTGCCACACCAGGTTTCTAGGTGTCAGTCTACATCAAGTCTGCTACCACCCTGACTAACTGTGATAAGTCATGTGGCTGGATCATATCTTTGTAGCAGCACAGAAGACAGGCCCGTGTGGTTTTATGCTCTAGAAAGCACCAAGGGCATGACACTGATTGGCTTTCTCACTTTCACTTGAGGGATGACTTTTCCTTTTGGATAACTCATCTGCAACTGTGCATTAAGGAGCCCTGATTTAAGTCAATGAAAATAATTTGGAGGCATCTACATTTTTTAGATGTTGTTGAGGTGGTCTTTTTAAAGAAAGCAAGAGAAGTGTAAGATTCTTTTCCTAAAAAAAAAAAAAATAAATATCATATTTTTTTAAATCAAAAAAGGTGACCCTTCACCAAACTCCCACTGGTATTTCCATAAGTGAGCATTTTTGATAGTGTCATAACTGGAATTCTGACATAGACAATCCAGTAATGCTATTAAAACCTTAATATCTAAGAATGCAATGGGATTTCTTTAGGGTTAGTTGGTGGGACTTTTAAGGATAAATATGGGTGTCCTTATAGCAAAACACTCTAATAGAACTTGGCAAATAAATATTTATTCTGATAGAATGAATATTCATGCCTTTAGCTAGCACACAAAGGAGCTTCCCACCGCACAGGAATCTTTGCTGAAAATATTGAGAAAAGAAAATGAGGTTTTGAACATTCAATGTAAATAAACTCCACACACCTCAGTGAACACAACTGAAAGCCTCAGTAGGAAGGTACTCACTTTAAAGGTTTTTTTATGAAAATAATCTAACAGACATCTTTCAAAATTAAAATATACTATCTGAGCCTTTTTTTGGGCTACATGGTGACTAAATTGCAGAATACAGAAATATTTATTGTATCACTGAACACTTTTATGCAGCAGATTTATTTTCTTTCTACCTCCTTGTGAGACTGAAAACTGGTGGTTCTCCAATATCTGGAGACAATCTCTTTCTTGTCTTTGCCATTTGCCCACAGCCTTGGACACACCAGGCTACTGGTGGAGGGCTGCAGAAGAGGGTAGTAGATTTGAGCCCATGTTGCCTGTCACCACACTTGAAGCCATTGTTTTTCCATCAATAAATAGTATTTACAACAGCTACAGGACAAGACCAATGTTTCTCAGGAGTTCAAAAGAAGATGGGGCAAATGCATGCAGGAACTGGGTCATTGGATGGCTATACATATCCAGAACAGACCTTACTTTGAACGATGCTGTCTCTAGACAGTTAGCCTTAGAGCTGGAAGGGAACACAGGGGACAGAAGCAGATGCTGTAGCTGCCCAAGGTGCAGGTGTTTGGTTACACACGCTGCAGTAATCTCATGAAAGGGTGCCTTCATCAAAAAATGGCTGCTACTCAGTCCAGCCACAGGTTGGGGATTGCAAGTCCTTTATTTTCTTGAAAACAAACACTGCTTTGTGCTTGATATTGTGCCACCCATACAAATACTCGTTTTGAAACTGGTGATACACTTCTGGCAGAAGCTGGCTCATGACTGACCTGCTGCTCCCATTCTCAGCAGTTCCACAGGTAATGGGAGTGGCTCCTCAACAGCATGACACCAAACCTCAGTGATTTGGGCAATGGGTGTGATGCATCCACAGAAGATGCGCTGTGTACTCACCGTCTCCTCTTTGAGTGAGGGAAGGGTGGCAGCTGCCAGACTCTCCCACCCTTAGGGAGAAATGGGACTTTCTTTCTTGTCTTCCCCCTCAACAAAAATAAAACATTTTAATGTACACAGAAAAGAAGAAAAAGGGTGGTTTCTATCATGGCAAACTCTTGTTTTGCAGCCCTGACTTTTTAATAAAGGAGACAGCCACAATGTGGATGTGAGGGCCAGGATGGGAGGAACAAGAGCTGGGGTAGATAAACAGGCAAAGATGCAGTGAAGTCAACTTCTTACATTTGATGTTACTGACTGTGCTAGAGCTGAGCCGACACTGGCTTTCCAAAAACAGGCAATGTATCAGTGAAAGAAAGTTAATGAGGCATTATTGTCTTTCTCATTGGTCACAAAGAAAGAAATAAGCGCAAGGATGAAGACCACATCAGAATCAGTGTAAATAAAGCCTACAGATAAAACAGATGGGTAGAAAGACTGAATTATTTTCTCAGAGATGATGTCCTGTAACAAGACTAACTCTTAAATGGAGTTTCCCGTGAAGATTATTTCCTTACCTTTTCTGCAGTTGCTGCATCACAGCTGCAGGCCTTTGGAAGCAGGTCTCTCTTCTCCTGTCTCAGACTTGCTGAGAAAGAGTGACTTCGGCGAGGCTGCAGTTTCTTATGAGCTGAATCTACAGGATCAAGCTCTACATCGCTCCAGGTCTAGATCACAAATGATGAAGGATTTCATTCTTACATTCTTTCTCAAATTCTAAAAGTTCTCAATCTCTAGCAGAAACCATGCACGCTTACAGAAAACTAAAACTGTTCTAACACAGGTTGCACACTCAAAGTTCCCCTAGGAGGAGGCTGATTTTTTTATTGTCACTTACCCCGAACTATTTTTCTGAACAAAAAAAAATAATCTTTGAAATAATGACAAACTATTTAATCTCTTTTCAACAGGATGTTTTTCACCCTTTTTTATCTTATTGTTTGTTCTATGCTTAAAGACAAATTATGACATCATTCCACTGTTTTCTACACCAGCTTTTAAAGATGGATGGATGGATGGAAAGGGCTCCAGACAAGTAGGAAGCTAGTGCATAATTCTACTGCCCCACTTTGCTCATTCAGCTGTGTTTTGCTACCTGCTTATTTCTCCTCCTGTGTAGAATTAAACTGTAAGTACAGCTTTATGTTACTCACCAGTATGTTTGCACCCTACACTAATATGTGATAACACACAAAGGAAAGTGTTGGTGGCAGCAGCTGTGTTTTTTGCAGCGCTGCTGGTGTCGTTCCTGCCTGTCAATGCTTTATTGAAGCATTCCAAAATTTCCCTCTGTGCTGATGTCACGCAAGAGTCATTGAGCTTAGCTTTTATTTCAGCAGCTGCTGTTTCAGCTAAAAACTGTGCAGCTGCACTGAGCTCTCGGTTACCCTAAGAACAATTACCTTTGGCTGCATCAACTTGGCACAACCTGACAGTGCATATTGCTAACAGTGGGTGTTTTATTTGAGACCCCCTAAACCAAAGTTGTCCCAAAGGCTGCTATCCACATTATCCCATCTCTTTAAACATCAGTCCCAATCAAACACAATGACCTGCTAACCCAAACAAATCAAAACCAAGTAGTAACCAACAGTGAAGAACAGAAAGCTTCTTGGATCAGGATGGGTGATCCAACCGAAAGCACATCAAAGAATTAATCATTTGACATCATTTGTCAAAGAATTAATTCATTTGACATCAAAGAATTAATGGGTAGAGAATTCAGGAATAAATTTTAAGTCAAGGAAAATGTAAATGTAAAAGGAGCAAAAATGTTTAGAAATAAGTAAACGAGGAACCTCCCTGGTTTAAACGATGCCAGAGCATTTCCATGTCACTACACATGCTACCTGCAGCCATTGAATGAAATACAGACAATATGAATGAAATACATTGAATGTAAACAGACAAGTAGCCCTCCATGATCTCAAGAGGGATACAGGTATGTGCGGGTGCTCTGTTTGCTCAGGCTGTTACACAATCCCCCACAAAATACACTCTTTTTTTATGATAGGACACCAGCATGTTGCATGTACTAACCTCATATTGCACGGATAATCTGGGTATTTTACAGTTTACGAAATTATCAGAGTTGATACTGTCATGCATCATTGTGTAATCGGTCGTCTGTGAATGGAATTAAATCAGCAGGATAGATTATCTCATTTTCATTGCAACAGAAATAATAATGCATTTAGTTATATCTTCAACGCTAAATTTCATAGCCATAGAAAGTGAGTCACTCTTCTTTTTTTTCCCTATCTCATCAAGGTCTTTTTGCAGTAACGAGGTAAACATAAAAGTGCTCCCCATGCCCTGAGGACTATGAGACTCTAGGGAAGAAAATCTGGGGATCCTCATGCTGTGCGGTGTGGTACAGTAGCATCACACCCCACAAGAGTCCCATCACACACTTCAAACTCCCTTGGACTCTGATCTGAAAGACAGTATTCAAAAAAAGGCTTTGACCAGGCTAAAAGAGGCCTTTCATTCTTCTATTTATCATTTTAATTTAATAGAAATTTAATAGGAGACATATTTGAGGAAACACTATAGAAAAAGCTTGACTCTTCTAGACCAGGTCTCTCCTGAGACGTAGCTTGTCCATTGCATGGGATTTAAATACCTTCTAATTTTGAATAACTAAACACCCGCCATTTAAGTGATTTCTTGATCTTTAAGCATTATCATTATTACCTGTCTGCAATACAATAACCTGCAGGCTGTTCAGTGACAGCCAAGAATGCTGCTGGGATACATGATATACAGTCACAAAGTGGAAGAGGATCCTTGTCCCTAAAAAGTTCATAACTTCACAAGCTGCACAGCTGAGTCTACCTATAAGGCACAATTAGTCATTTTAACTGGAAGTCTAGCTGATGTGACTGTATGGTTAATGTGCAAGAGAGGTGGCATCATGGACTGTAAAGTAACCTGTCTTCTGTAATGGGCTAGATGCAGTGAGCCTTCACCTTAGGCACTTAAAGTGTTGGGGTTTTGTGTAGCTCCATGTTGTGACCCTCACAGCGATGGCAGCCTGTGTGTTACAACACACAAATAGTCCTATCCTTGCTCAGACGCTGCCACGTGGCTCAAGGGGAGAGCCAAGTGTTTGCCATTCAGCCTGTCAGAGTGATTTACACCTCGGTGAAGGTTATTGACTGCAGCCATTGCTCCAGGAGGTGTCTTATGCCCGAGCTGAGTGCTGAGCAACACAGGTCCCTGGGAGGGGAACAGGGGGACAAGCCCAGCCTCTTGTGTGACTGCTATCCCTCCCCAGGAGCTACCTTCTCAATGCCTCTGCAGGCAAGGTGAGCTTCTTGTGACTTGCAGAGGCAGACAAGGTCATGCTGAGAAGGGCTATGAAGAGCCCCAAGGGATCTTTTTATTTTCAACTCCCTCAATCTTACTGCCATGAGACCTGGTTTCTGTTTAATTCTGCTTGGTTTGAAAGGAGGGGAAGGGTTCATTCCTTTCCCCCCCCCCCCCCCCCAATGCATTCTGAACTGGCAGATTAATCAACCCAAATTTCTATCCTGTGACTATTGCCTAGGAAAACCCTTCGTGCTATAGGTAACTGCTTCTTCATGCTATCCTTCAGCCAAACTATCAGCCTTACTGAGATGTGGGGTACACTGCATATAAAACACCCTACCTAGCTCCAGGTGTGGGAATCTTCCACTCCTCACAGTTAAAAATTCAAAAACAAATAAAAAAAGTTTCCTGTCTACAGAAAATGGGCTTTCTTTAAAATAATAAAACAGCTATTGGATAGGTTAGAAATCTTTGGATAGAGATAGTTTTTCTGACCTCCAGCCTCACCAGATACTGAATTATGTAACAGAGGCTTGGAGACGTGGAGAATGCCTGACACTGGCTCCTTTTAACTCACATTAAAGATTTAATCCAAACTTTCATGGTCCCAAGTAAGCACCTGAGTTATGCGGATATGCTGGCCCGGAACTTTTTCTGATCAGAAATCATCATGCATGAACTCCCAGAAAGGCTATGCAGAAATGACCTCATATGACCCAAAAAATTTAGCTCTGCCCCACCTTTTTTTTATTCTCTGATTTTGTTTATAGAGTCACTAATTTTTGGAAGTGGAAATACATTATACTCACTTTCCTTCATGGAAAAAATAAAAGACTTACAGCTTCTCCAGTGGAAATGGATGAAACGCAAGTACTCTTGGTCCTGCCAGCAAGAGACTGATGGCTGGAGAGAGAGGTCCTGAATGAGGATTCATTTATGGAGCCTCTCAGGAGGTCGTTCTTCGATATTCGTATTAGGAACCTCAAGCAGGGAACAGCATTGTGGATGGTTTTTCTAAACAACAAAAAAAAAACCAACCCAGAAGACAAAACCACAAATGGCATATTGATGGTGCAGCTTTGAAAACTATATGGTAAAAATAATGTCTCTTTCCATAACCTCAGCACGTCTTCTGTTTTAATTAAGAAGGTCTTAAAGACTACATGGAAACAGCATAGTGTATCTAGGGGAAACTCCTCAATGGGCTGAAAGGAAAATAGCAGGTGTCTTCTGGGCCTCGAATCAAAACACACATGGAAGAGCTGCATGGATAAGTAGCAAGAGTTGAAAATATCTTGAAGACCATGATGGCTTCTTATTTAATTACAAGGTTAACCCAGAAAAATATCAGGTTAGCTGGTGTGCAGGTCTTCTCTGTGCAAAGGCACAGCATGAATAGAAAAAAGGAAGGGAGAGAGGGCCAGAAGAATCCAATATTGTTTATTTGTATCATGGCAGCTCTCGTAAGCTCCTATCAGGAATTAAAACTCTGTACAAGCATGGAGGAGAAGGATGATCTAGGCCTCCAAGAACTTAAAACCTGCCTAATTCATTAAATAATAATCTCAGCAATGGTGTATGAGCCTATTCCTCCCAGCCCCAGTCCCTGACTACTGTCAGGATGATTCATTTGGTTTAACACCTCCCAAGTGCCCCCCCATTATTTCAGCCCAACAGATGAAGCTAATACTAGCACAAAGCTCAACGAATAAGTCAAGCAGTGAGGCAACAATGAGGTGTATGGAAAGCAACTGATACATGGGAAAGTGAAGGATGTTAGCATGCTGACATTACACTGAGATGCAAGTCAAGTCAATGTAAATTGTAAAAATCTTTGCTTCTGTAGTTACTAGCTTTGTTGAGTAACTATTAAATCTTAAGCCATTTTTATTTTCAGAAAAGATCACACATATTAAAGTCTCAGAGTCCTGATCCTTGTATCACAAGATGAGTTCACTAGTCTGTCAATCAAAAGAAAAGAAAATAAAAATCCACCACTACCAACCCCCAATATATGGTATTATGACCACTCTCACCACCTCTAACTTCGAAGACAACTGAACAAAAAGCTCTGTGACAGTAGTGGAGACGGGGACTGAAGAAAGCTTTCCAACCACACCATCATTTGTAATTCTGCCCAGATGCCTGCTGATGAGCTGGCAGAACCCCACAGAGCTGCTTGGGGGTGCCAGAGGCTTGCACGGAATGATGGATTAAAAAAAAGAGAAACAGAAAAAAGTGCTAGTGTGCAGAAATGAAAAAGTTTTGAGCAGCAGCACAGGTTTACAGAACACAAAAAAAAATGCCAAACTTCCACAAGCTCATTTTCCTGTTGAAGCTCTCAGACTGGTGCTGAAAAAGCCACTGCCAGCTTTTTTCCCCAACTGAGAAGCTGAGCCACTTCCCTCAGAATTTTAATGTCTGTCACAGCCTACTACTCGATGATTTCAAGTTGCTGTGAAAGATATTATCCTCTTTATTAACTAGGATTTCATGTGGAGACCTCCTCACGCTGGAGGTTCAGGAAATGCATGTCTGATGGTGAATATTTAAGGGTAACCTAAGAACATTTTTGGTGTCTTGAGAGACCAGAGTTTCACTTTTACTAATATCTGGGAGGACTCTCCAGGGTCATTTTGTGGGCTAAGATGAAAGTACAGATTTTGAAGGGAGTTTTAATAATATACTTGTGAAATACAAATTATGTATAATTTGAGATGCTTATTTAATGATATTTGTATAATCCTTTAAAATAAGAGTCACCCAAAGACAAATACATAGTAACTGCAAACAACTTCTTGATAAAATACCGCATATCAAGATTATTCATGATTTTCCAGTCATTTTTATCAGGCAGTTTTGACCAAAACATTTCTTATAACTGTGCTTCACCTAGGAGCAAGTTGGAAACATGGAGATGCAGAATTGCCCTGTTTGCTATGAACAAATGATTACACGACCCAAAACTTCCAAAATTTAAGGAAATATCTTTAATAGCTCTAACACAGCCAAGTGATATTAAAGGAGTGGAAACTTTCTTGCCAACAAAACAACATTTCATGAATACATTGCCTTACTTATTCACACTCATTTCCTCCAGTGATACCTATATCACAGAGAGAAGTGCTTTTCTTCTTTATACTGCTAAGGAGTGGGTGGGTAGGGAGGTATATAACAATTAATCTCTCAGATCAGCTCTTAAAAGCCAAGTGCTAGCGACAAAGGTCACTATCAAGTTTTCAGTTAGGTTCATTGTAAAGCACTACTTTTTCATTTCTAGAAAGGTTTGGAAAAGAACTTAGATTTAATTCTGTTGAGTAGCTGCAATACAAAACAGCAATTCAACCCCCTGCCCCCTCCCACCCTTAAATCTTGGGTCTGAACAGACCAGCCCATTTATCCGTCATTGGGTAAATTACTTTGAGGGCATAATATGAATTATTAGAAGATATGGAAACTATCCAGAAACCCTGATCTTTACATACATATTCATTTTTCACTGTTCAAGCAAAACTGGTCCTGTCAACATATTTTCACCAGCTGACCCATTGGTGTACTGTAGCTGCTTTTTCAGTTTTAAAACTGCATGCTTGAGTCATCACAAGGGACCCAACATTACTTCTTTTCCTGACTGGATTACTCCCAAGTCTATAAAATGTCTTCAACTGCATAAACACTTCTCTTGCTGATATGTCTAGAAATACAAATTAAGAAGCAGGAAAGAACCCCCACATTTTAAGAGAGTCTCTGAAATCCTGTTGTGGACTCCAGCCTTTTTCTTAATGCAGTCTTACTTGCAAAAGCAACACTAGTAGGAAAAACTCTAATTGAAGCAGGTCAGTATATAGTATCTACTTTGAAAACACCTTCTTGACCTTGCAAAAATAATCTAAGGAACCACTAAACACAATAGCTTTGGGTCAGAAAAAAATCCATGGCTCATAAGGTGTAAGCAAGCCACGCAAAATCTTCTCAAGGAATGTCTGCAAGCCAGAGAGAAGTCATTGTCTTATTATAAGCCAAAATCCTCTACAACCTTCAAAAATGAAGATGGAGCAAGGGTTTTGGAGGATGAAAAACACTGTTAATTATGATCATAGATATTTTCAAGCAAAGTATATGTTTTCCCCTTTTCTGGGTATGGTTCGGCCAGTCTTCTGAAAAGGGTTAGCTGCTACAACACCACCTTCACTCACCAGACATTCAAACAATGAACTCTCTTTTTCAGCTCCCAAATCCTCGTTTTCAGGCACCATAACCTAGCAGCTTTTCCTCTTCGTGGGCAAGACAAGCCTCGTACCAATGACTAGCCCTGCCATCTAGCGGCATTTACACATTTATCACATTTTTCAGCACGCATCCCCATGTTTCATGTGAACTTTTGGCGCAGCATCGCTTTGTGGTAGACACCCTTTGATAGACTTGTGGAAAAATCTAGAGATATGCTGAAGAATAGTTCTGTCACAGGGAATTTGGTTTTTATATAAAATATTTTTCCACTGCCAACGGTTCAAAATCACTTTCTATACAGTTATGGGAGGAAATTGTGACTCAGCTTCATCTCTGCATGAAGTGTAGCTGCTTCTGCAGACACTGGTGTGAGTCATAAAGGTGAAAAAAGTATTTAGAAGCCCATCTGGGGATAGAGATAAAGCTGAGAACACAGGGGAGTTGTATCCCTTTTCTTACACTAAACAAATAAAAAGCCCTCCCAAAACAAACTCCAGAAAACCTACTTTTGCTGGACTTTTGGAAAACATGTATTTTAGAAGTCTTAACAGAAGGAACTGACTTTGCCAGTACTTGAACACATTTCTCAGATGAAGTTGAGTGGACACTTGTAAATAAAATGTTGACTTTAAAAATAAAAAAGTTTTAGATTACATAGTGTCTGGGAAGTGAAGGGTAAGTTTGTCCATGTTTGAAACCATTCAGCAGAGCACCATGTGGGCTTATTCCCTTGCAAAAGTACTATGTAATTCCTTTTAGGACCATTTTAGACATGTCCATACTGTTCATGCCTCCAGTTCCTAGCTAGCCCATAGAGCAGGTGACTTTTCCACAGCTCAAGGTGGTTCTCTCTCATGCTTCCCCTAAATACTGGGGAAAGCTGAGCTGGCCTTTGAAGACAAAATGGGATGCTTCAGAGCATCTAAAGATGTTATTAGTGCCATTATAGGGGACCTTCTTCTATGGAGGGAAAGATTTCTGCTTCTTTGGAGGAGTATATTTTATGGTATATTAAAGTACCATTCTGTTCACCTAAACTTTTGGGTTTCCTACCACAATGACATTATGAAAACCTTTTTCTTTTAAACAACATATTGTTACCTTTCTCATCTACTCTGTGTGAAGAAGTTATCTTTATATTCTCTATCCCTTATATTACTGCTATCAGAGGGTCTGGTTGAAATCCAGAATTCATACCTTTCAGATTAGAAACTCATTCACTGGCTGTGAGAGAATTAAAAAGGAAATGAAAAGGCAAGAAGAGCTGGCTAACCACACAGCTTATTGAGCTTACTGTGTTTGAGTATTTTTTAGTGTAACAGTGATGGTTGACAGAGTTTTCTGTTTTAAAATATACAGTAATTAATATCTGTAATAAGTAGTATTCAAACATAGTATAATTTGCTTTTGAAGGCATGGGTTCTGAAATATTTCACATCTGCAGAAATCATTGAAGTGCTTCAGAGAAGTGATCAATATTACATTTTACCCACTGAACCCCATTAGTGTAATATAAAACTTTAAGACAAAGCTAGTCTTTATTTTTTAAAAGGTGAAGACTAGGAAAGATTTTCCCTGAAACAACTAAGTGAAACAAATAAGAAAACTGAGCCTTCAGAAGTGACTTCTTTCCACAAAGTATTTCAGAAACATCTGCTTTTAGTTTTGAGGGTAAATACTTGTTGACCAAAGTTAGCAAGCCTGCTAATGAAAAAGTATTATTTTCAGTATATTTGGAAATATTTCTAGTTTTCAGGGATCTCTGGATTACCAGCCTCCTCCAGCTCTTGCTTTGCACAGAACTTCTATGAAACCACTATTTGCTTCTTACAGAGCTTTTCCCAAAACCCAGCAGCTTGATTACATTAGTACTGATGCTGGTGTAAAGAGAATAACCTAAGTCCTTCAGAAAAATCAAACCTCAAACACACGCATACACAGCTTCTAAAATTGGTAGTGATGTGATTTTTGAGCCTCACTGGTTGGGGCCTATCAACTGGAGAGGGCTCTTTAGTGGCTGTCCCTGTTATGGCAAAAAAGATGACCCTGAGCATCTTCCTCGTCCTGTCAGTCGGGGTGTTGTGCAGTTCCACAGAACAGCACTGAGTTGTGAGGGGGAAGGAAGGTGAAGAGAAGGATTGTTCTCCTCTGATGGCTACTCCTGAGCATGCTCCACATGCAGTTTGGTCTACTCTGTCCCAGCTGGATACAGTGCTGGAATTGAACACCTAGATCCCATCATGGGGTGGTCAGGGCATGAGCACTGCACAGGGTGAGGCTGAAGGAATGGAGGCAGTTTGTTTATGGTAAAAAATACGTTTGCACGTACAGTTTTACACATACCTATAAGTTTACTGTACCTGTATCTTGGATGAATTATCGCATAGATGATGGGGTTGTAGATTGCAGAAGCTTTGGCAATAACTGCTGGCACAGATTTGGAGTATGGTGTTAGGGTATTGCCTCGACTAAAATAAAGCAAAAACATTGCACACATTAATACCAAAACATATTACTCTTTTTGACCATTTTTGTGCTGTGATCTCTTGATAAGACATACAGCTGAAACATTAATTCATTCAAATATAGTCTCTGCTCAGATGGAAGGCTTACATTTAACAGTGTGCACTTGGTTTCATTTATTTGGAGAAGCTGAAAGACATTCAATTAATTAGTTATTTATTTGAGGATGTCCGGGAAAACAAAGGAACACCTTCCCTGTTTCTTCACTAGGCACACCCCTCTGGCCCCCACAACCCAAAACAATCCCCACTGTGAACATTTGGGAAAAGGGAGTGGTGATAAACAAGAATCAAAGCTAAAAATCTTTCAACAGAAACATCCATGCTACCCATTAATGGGTGTCAATGACTCATTGCAAACACCGCAGAAGGAAGAGAGAATTAGAAGTGGTTTGAAACCAATATTCTCATCTTGACTTTAGGGTCCCACAGTCAGTCATGTCCATGCAGGATAATCACAATATCACAGAATCACAGAACGGTTTGGGTCAGAAAGGACCTTTAATTATCATCTAGCCCAACTCCCCTGCCATGAATGAGGATGTGTTTCTCTAGATGTGGTTTCTCAAAGCCCTGTCCAACCTGGCCTGGAAATCAAGAGCACACACTGACAAAACAGCAGGCCCCTTCATAGCTGAGAATGTTGAAGGAAGCCAGTAGCTATGGGGTGAAGATCTAGGAATTTAACCCCCTTCTTTTTTTTCCCCTCCATCAGAGGCAGCAGCGTATGGAGGAAGCTTCTTGAGAGAAAAGGTGTTAGGAGAGAAAAGGAGATAACTCCTCCAATTCATACAACAAAAGTATCACAAGGGAGAGAAAACACACATGCTCAAAATGCAGATAAAAAGTCACAGTAGTTTTAAAATACACAGACAAATAATCCCTTTTCTGGCTTTATCAAGAAGGAGCCAGTGAAGAGTGCAATACCACCTCTAAAGTAAAAAGTGTTTAAAACCCTTTCAAAACGGAGATCTGCTTCTTGTGGGTGCCAGTACTAATCATATTTATATTTCAGAATAACCCACGCTTTTTGGATTACATTTCCACTTACCCTGCCCAGGCAATCAAGGTGACACAGGCATATGGAGACCAAGACAAAACAAACACTATGATGACCACAAAAGCAATTTTTGCCAGTTTCCATTCATTCTTCATGGACTGAGAGAGGTAGGGTTTCCTGTTGCAGGACCCCAGCTTTTGAACATCCCTGTGAGGAGAAAAAAACCCCAGATATCTCAGCTGGAGGGTGAAAAAAGTGAGGTGCAACATCTCTAAAGACTTCTCAGCAACATGCAAAATGAAGCAGATTTCATCTTTTCCTTCTCTAAGTATTCTTTTGTCCTCTCATATTTAAAAACTCTAGACAGAAATTAATGTGGTAAAACAGTCCCAGGCATTCTGTCTGAGCTTTGTTTGCCTGTGGGACTGAGTCAGAGGAACCCCTGGGACTGCAGGATGGGATTGCCATCTCTTTATACTGACACAAAAAGGGGTTTAGGTTGGTAAGGTGAAGAAATTGGTATCCATCCCCACCCCTTCCTTGCTCTCAGAGGTGGAGCAAGCAAAGGCACAGCTGGATGCAAAATCAAATCTGATGGCTTTTCATTTTCAAGAGATGAACAGCTTGCAGAAATTCCAGCTCACAAGGCAACATGGGCTGCAACACCCACAAACAACTCTGAGGAACCTGGTCCCAAATACAGAAATATTTTTGCTTCCCTGCAGGTTTACTCACTGGAGAAGAGTATTTTCAGGGAAATACAACAGACAGTCCTAGTATTTTTGCGAAAAATGTCCCATCAAGTTATCTTCTTGCATCAGATAAACACCCCACACTTCATTAAAAAATGGGTTAGCATGTCATATAGTTTAGCATAGAAACAACAACTTTTCCATATCCCTGTTGTTAAATGAAGATATTTTTCAGGTTAAAACAGTAATTACCAGCCAGCAGGGTAACAAACTGCACCCTGGTAGACTGTGAACATACCCGTGAAGTGAGTTTACTGCAAACGATATAGACAAAAATCCTGCATGCACTGTGCTTCACATGTACAGGACACAATTGTTTCAAGGATGCATTCTTTGCTCCTTCGCTTGGTATCAACGCAAAGCATGGTAAAAACCAACACCAAGGCCAAAAAAAATAGAGATCAGTAAGAATTTCAAATTAGGCATACAGCTAAACATGTCTATAAAAACTGAATTTAGATTTGCGAAGCCAAAAGGCTTCAACAAGTGGGTGCAGGTAGGCACAGGGAAAAGCCATTGGGGCTGATGACACCGTGAATGATTCACAACTTCAGCTGGGGTTGGATTAGACCAAAGGTAAGTCACATACTCATTGGGAGGAAAATAACTGACAAAATTAAGTTACTTTACAGACCTAATACCCTGATGATTTTTTTTTCCTTTCAAGTATAGACCAAGAATTTCAGGGTGGAAGGAAGGGAAAGAAGTGTTCTAACAAGCAGAGACAGATCTTGTGCGTGCAGTTGTGAGGCTTGAGTGAACCACAAGGTTTTTGCTGGGATGCCTGCCTTAAATAAAACTGTCAAAAATATGAGGACAGTTATGGTTACAGAGCAGCTCAAAGGCAGATGATTCCCACATTGCTACATGCTATTTATCATACCTTGGGGCTGAAAAATGTGCTGGAATGCACAGGGACTGTGTTCCTTGTATTGAAAATCTGAAATACAAATTACCTTATGTACTGTTAATTACCATACTCTGGGCTTAGATTTCAACCACCAAATATTTCCATCCCTACTCCAGAATATATGCATTTATTTCAGTTTTTACATTGGTAAAAATATTTCTTCAATTACAGTTGTTAATGATCTTCTATTTTATGTGCAATTTAATTTCAGATTAATTTTTGAGTGAGATTTTTCTGCAGCTAAAGAAATCAAAACAATCTTCTAATATGAGAAAAGTAAGATTTACATATTTCAGCTATATTGCTTACCTGCCAGTACGTCTTATGGCCAGGAACATGAATAAATAACAGTGGAATATTATTATCAGGGGAATAAAAAACACGCAGCAACATAAAATCATGGTGTAACTTCTGTTTGCAGGGGAGTAAGTTACATAGTCCCAAGTACAGGATATCATCAAGCCCTCAGGCACATAGGAACCTATGAAATACATGGAATATATTACTCACAAATACAACCAAAACTTGTACAGATGCTGATTCGACAACTGAGCACTTAAAATAAGCCCTATACGGTATAGATAGGCTTCAAGAGCTATGCTGGCCATATGATATGTGTGGTCTGAGAATGCAAGCGTACACATAGAGAGGTGGTCCTGACTGCCAGACTCTCAGATACATCTAATACTCCATCTGCAAATTATTCTGGTTGAATACAATCTGGGGGCTGGGGGAGGAGGGTGTCTGCACTGCAGTCGGTGCAGATATCTGGGATGACAACAAACTATCAGGTGGTGGCTAGGAACTTAAAAATAATATATCATTTTTTCATACCCTAACCAAGGCAAAAGTGGGGAACACTAGAAGTGGTAGAGAGTAGGCAACATACTCCACCCGAAGAGCGGAGCCACGCTCCATCCCAGAGAATACAGCCACACAACAGCGATGACCTGCACGGTACGTTTCTTTGAAGTCCACTGTATGGATCGCAGGGGCTTAGTGATCACAAGGTAGCGGTCAACTGAAATGGCTAATAAAGTCATCATTGAGGTTATTCCGAAGAGTGCCCCGCAGAAGGCGTACAAGTCACAGCCTGAAGCAGAGAACGACAATGTCAGGGATTTCCTTAAAACAGACACATGTATTCTCTCAGGGCCTCATATGATAAATTTCCAATTTTTTTCCTGGCTTGGGACTTCTCTCCCATTAGAAGAAATTTCTTAGCCTCACAGTTTCAAAGTTATTGTTTATAGGAAAAAATAAAAATGGATGTATTTAGCAAGTCCTACTCTTCACTACGGGCTGCAACTGGAAACCTTTTGTCAATGGAAAATTGCCTAAAATAAAATCCCATCTAATTAAAGTTACATTTTCCTGGACAGTTGCCCAATATATTGATCTGAACAGGCTGCAGCAGACATCTGTCTGCTAATGACAGATGGAAGTTTTGAAAAATGACTTTGGTTTATGTGGCTTAAAAATGCAGTATTTTAAATTTGATGGTTAAAAGACCAGCTGTAAAGCATAGCTCCAGCTTCTATATTTAATAGCAGTGCTTTTTTTAAAAATCTGACTTTTTTTTACTTGAAACGGGTATTTTTCCTCTTCTGTGCATTCAGGCATCATACTAGCAGATGAAAAGTTGTCAAGTTACCCTTTCCCTGATCTTATTCATAAACCTGTTCCGAATGACCATTCATTTCTTGAGATCTTGCATCATCCTGTGTAGTTATAGACAGGAGCCTACTAGGAACGGGAAGGAGTCAAAATCACCAGATTCAACCTTAAAGCAGACTTCTTCTAAAGTCCTTACAAGTAACTTGTAATTAAGGACTAAACCCTGCTTTAACCCAAGAAAATTGCTTCATTTATGATAGCATGGCAATTTACACTAAAGAAATATGATGTGATAAGGTTTTATCTAAGGGGATGAGCAAGACTGAAAACATCCTCAACCTAAAGGGGAGCCTCTCTTTGCTGCTAAATAATATTAGGTCTCCGGGCTTTCACCAATATGTGGCCGCTACTTGGTGCAAATTTTCAGAGAATGCTCTAATGGGCAGCACCAAGCAGAGTGCCAAGCCTTCTGAGGTGCTAGCTACATTCACAATTCAGCTATAATTTGAACACGCATCTTTCTTGCATCTGGGAAGAAAGGCCCTTACATTTGCAGACATTCTTCAAATGTTACTTAACTATGATATTCCTAGAAGCATGCCAATAGGTATCAACATACATTTCTAAATAAAATTATTAACTCAAACTAATACAGAAATAGTAAAAAGCAGAACTTAAAAATTTTCTACCAACCTTCAGCCATACCATCTAAATGACAAACACAATTACATCTTGATATTGACTCCTTCCTTTCTAAAATAAGATTAATGAAACCTATAACGCAAAACCATGTGTTGTTATGTTGACTGACCATGTCAAGAACCTATTTGTCACTCAGGAGTCCTGTGCCACTATCTCCATGGCACAAGCCAGGATTGTTACAGCTAAAATAAACTGCAGGCAGCATAGATCTGGTGAGGTATGAATTAGTATTGAAAATACCTATATCTCCAAGTATCCACTCTCTGTGCAAGCTGTTGACAAAGCACATGGGTGCCTGAGAAGCTGACATCAAGAAGTCACTCACAGCCAAATTCATTATAAAGTAGTTTTGGGGTGTCCTCAGCTTCTTGTTGCTTAAAAACATGGAAAATAACATGGTTTTAACTCGACAAAGTGAACAGTTACCTTAATAAAAGTTTGCTTGCTAGCATAAACAAATACTATCCAGGTTGAATCAGTGGTTACTTACAGTAAATCTATTGTTAATCATCAGTCAATAACTGCAGCTACAGATGCAGTCATTTCAAAATAAGGACTAAAAATAGCAGGTGGAATAAAATGTATTGTTTCCTCTCCAAAATGAGGAGAATTCCAGCTGTTTTGAAAACTATGGATGTGTTCAGGAGAAGAGCAGTTCCTTACAAGAGTAGCAACACAGAACACATCCTGCACAGCACAAGACCGGGATCCTGAGCAGGCTACAGAGACAAAGAACTTGCTTTTGGTCAATTTTTAAAAGCCGCTGACTTGAAGAGTCACCACATTAGATCTAACTAAATGACCCTTTGCAAAGTGCTACAGCACAACCGGAGCACATCCAGAGATTTGGAAAAAAACTCCAACAAACCCACAACTTGAATTCGTATTCATTTTATAAGAGAGAATAAAAGCACTCAGCTGCAGATGAGCAGGAAACATTAAATGTTGCAACAAGGAGTGTGAAAACAGCAGCCAGCCTGCAAGCAAAGTTTATCCAAGAAAATAAACATCACCTCCAGGTTTTCCCCCCCCCATCTCACCAACTCTTGTAATTTCACTTCTTAGGGATATCCGAGTTACAATCCCCTCAGAAACTTTCAGCTGGTATACAACATTGCCCTTGGTTCTGGCTAAGAGGAATAAAGATACTGGTAACATGATAAAGCACCTCTCACTTTTACTTAGGGTTATTTAGTTGATCATGCCCTTGTTGCTTTGATTAAATATTAAGGCCCACTAGGAAAATTAAATTAATTCATGAGAGTTCAGGCCAACCAAATCTACTGCCACTTTTGAGGGGTATACTGAGAAGGTGTAATGCTTAACTAGCCCCTCAATGTGAACCACTGTATTGCATGGCTTGACAAAGTAAAGAACTTTGATACCTAGAGTTTGAATTCAGAGATTTTCACAGGGTTGGCTACATATAACACAAAAACTGAGGTGACTTCAAACACTGAGACATGCGGATGGAGCAGGCTTTTATGAATAGCTTTGTTCTTGCAACCTGCATGCGGTAATTCTCAACAACTTTAAATAATCCTTTCTTTTCCCTCAAATACCTCTTTTCAGTGTAGAAAGTTGACCATCTGAAGCCCCTCTCAGTTATTGGCAGCTAAACCAAATTCCATTCTTCATGAGAAGGAACTTCAGAAATTCATACTGAGAAAGAAAATGAGAAATTCATCTCGATGCTTCTGCAATTCCACCAAAATCTTGGGTCTCGTAACTGCCTGCAACAACTGGCTGAGAGGGAAAAGAGTTTACACCTTCACAAGTGCTCATCTGCCTACAGAGATTTTCCTACCTTGACAGTTCAATGATTTTATTACTCCAGGTAAACCCAACAAATTTCACAAAAAACTGAGAGCTTGCATTGCATTTTAAAAATCATGAAGGTATCTGCAGTTGCAGGGAATTCAATTGCTCCTCTATCTCATATTAAAAACCGGTTATTCAAAACAAATAAACTAATTTATTCATCTTAAATATTTAGGAATAGGAAACTTATGCTTGATTCATAAACCCACTGGTGTTTCTGGCATTGTAAGCCCCCTCTGCATCACCACACACAGTGACAGCAAGCAGTGAGCAAGAAGGATTTGGAAATCCAGTGTCACAGTGTGGGGCAGAAGGCAGCTATTTATTTTTTTCATGTGATTTTCGCACACTGTAACTGCAGTAGCTTTGGCTGTCTATTACACTGTCAGAAGCTGTGAGAGCACACAAACTGACAGAAATCCTATGATCTGCCTGAAGCAGGGAAGGTACTGATGGCATGAGCTCATTTCATGTAGCACATTGCTTTCTTGTTCCTTCCAGGACATCTGGGCTGCTGGGAAGAGTGGCTGTCACTTTTTGTCAAGTATTTCTGCAAATTCTACAGAAATCTGCTGATTCTTTCATTAAAGTATTAAACTCCTTAGTAAAACTGTTAATAGAACATGGTATTTATTTTCTTGTTTCCTTTGGTTCCTTAAAACATGAGGAATTTACACTGACATTATCAGTGATGGCGGGGGGGATGGGGTTGCGCTGCCTTCCCTCATTTAATGCCATCAGCCTTTGGCTGGAGATTTCATCCAAGAGAAAAGCCACACAGAACTTCTACAGATACGAACCTAAAGGCCAGTCAGATTAACCAGAAAGAGAATTTTTGTACCTGTAAAACGCGTAGAGCACTAGGAGGTTTCCAATGATGCCAATGGAGCCGATAACGAGCACACAGGTTCCTACAGTGTAAAGGACATGGTCGGGGATCTCTGCTTTGGTCACAGTGTGTGGCTGCATGCCCATGTTCAAAACCTGAACAGAAAAGAGCGAAAGGAGACCTTAGCATACTCAGGATGCTGACACTTGCTCAGCCTGGGGAAGGCAGGCAGAGCATTCACTTCCACAGTTCATGTAAATCAGATACACACCTCTGTGCTCTTTTCACATCCCCTGCAATCAAGTTTCTTTCAAGTAACGCTCATTACCTTAACTAGATATTTATATTGAAAAGAGAAAAACCCACCAGGGAAAACAGACCAGGAAAACATGGAGGAAGTTGAGATGTTGTGAAAAAGGCAAAGATGTGCTAGCAGCAAACTAGCACAGCCTTCAGTTCCAAGAATAGCCTGGCACACTTCGGCTTTATTAGGAGCACCAGTACCACATCCCACACTTAGTAACATTATATCCCTCAGGTCTCCCCAAGCTCTCTATCCACTAATTTAGTGCTGCAAAACCTAGGAATTCCCCATGGAAAAGGTAGGAGTCCACAAGTAAAATTACAGTGATAACACCACCTGGGAAAACAGAAATACATTAATCTTGACACCTCATTTACTGCCCTTTCTCTCTAGCACATGAATAAAACCCCACCAACTCTCTATGTATTTTTAAAAAACAAATTCAGATTTATCACCAGCTAAATTCAGCAGCAAAGTAGCCTACAGCTAATCCACTCAGCTCTCATTAGTGTTATCAATGAGGAGAGTCCAAAGTGCCTGCTGGAGATGCTTATTTACTGAGTCAGAAGGAGCTAAGCTGCACAGAGTGCTCACACATGTGGTCAGATCCCGATTGTTTAGTCAAAGGTATGGCACCTCATCACAGCTCAGGACCTGCTCCACAACACCACACTTCACTGCTGTGCAGCTCAGCAACGTGTGGTGTATAGGACAAGGCTGACCCTGGCCTGTGGGACAGGAGCTGGGTGACGGAATAAGTTCAAAATTATAATTATCACCCCACTGGCAGTATTTAAGTACCCATTTTAAAATGGTGAGAACAGCCTTTTTTTCCCCCTCATTGCTAGCTCCTAATCTTCCACACTGCTGCTTCTCCTTTCTGCCCTCTATCATTCCTGGCTCCTCTACACATACAGGCACTGCAGCACCTTCCTTATACCATAGTTCCAGCTATGGGCATTATCCACCTAACTGCATGATCCCACTGGGGTACTTTCCCAGGGCAGGCTGCATTTGGCAATAGGGAGCACCCAGCGAGATGCATCGCATGCCCTGAGCATCCACAGATCGGTCCGTCTGGAGCGGAAATGGTGACAGGAAAACACCCGGAGCAGAAGCAATATTGTAAGTGGCACAAAAGTTATGACATCAGAGCTGAAAGCTGCTTTCAAGCCTAACAGACTGCATCCATAATAGGATGATGACTGCCAACGTGACACTTCACCAAAGATAACATCACTGCAGAAGTAGAAAGAAATGAAAGGGAGCGTCTGCTGGTGCTGGCTGTACCAGGAGGCTGTCACTGCTGTTCCTACTGATTAGGCGACAAGAAGAAACATCACCCTATGCAGCATTTACCCTTGAAGGCAGTGTGAGAGGTAGTGCAAAAGCAGGCAGTGCATGGGGAGGTGGCCCAGCAAGGAAACACAACCATGGCTGTGAGACAGCACCGTGCCTATAGACTGCTGCGTGGGCACACAAATTAAACATGATGAACTCCTTGCCTCTTCCCTCAAACCTAATCTTCTTAGCAGCATGCATGCACTAAATTGGAACCCTGCCTCATTTCTGGCAATGCATACCAAAGAGGCTGAACTGGGGAGAAAGGAAAAGGATCTTTTGTTTTCTTCCTTTCCAGCTTATCTGTTAGGCATGCTCAAGATTTACCTCTATATAGAGGGTTACCATATAGAGGAGTATTATACAGATGCAATTCAGGACAAGTAGTACTTGCTTCTTTTATGCATTATGCTTTACTTTATCATATGGGAAGTCACTGTTGCAGAAAGTAATTTGAGAAACAGACTATGAATTTCACATCCAAAGGTGCTTCACCTTATCTCTCCGCTGAAAAGAAACCCACATGGGCACATTGGTCTCGTTTATACAGTTATGGGTGGTGAGCTGTGTCAAAAGCTGGAAAATGTATCATGTGACATGTGTAAACTGAGATTACAGTTTGTTGGCAATATTGGATGAAATATAAACTAGTGATGGCTACAGAGTGAAATTTGGAAGGCAATAAATACTGAGGATTACACATAACCTGCAATCTCAGTGAGAAACTAGAGTGAGGGGATGTTTAGATTACACAAGGCTTTGGAGAAGAGCTCTTGCTTTCAGAGGAGTTCATAAAATACCAGATACTTTTACTGTGATGTTAATAGCAGTAAGAGCAACTTCAAGACCTGAAAAGGCGGGTACTTACTCTATTGGCGTTACTGAGACAGCAGTACATGGCAAGCATCCAGCTGTATGAAATGTGGCATGCTGATAAAGACAGATACTCGTTTATAACACTGTAATTTGGATCTAAGATAAATGTGTATTTCTATCTGTGTATATATACAGAAAACCTCAATTTTGATAAAAAAAAATTCATTAAACTAGTGGGATTTTCTAAATGAAATAGGCTAAACCAGAACAAATGATGCAACTCAAAGATAATTTATACCTCATTTTAGTCACATTGTTTTCTCTAATTTGGCATAATTTCACAGTAGAAAACTCTAAGAATAAAGACTTAAATACTCTCAAGGTTGAGATTTAAATCCACTTTGTTGAACAAATTCTGCCTTTTTAATATAGACCCTTTTGCAGTAGAGAATAACACCCAACTGGACACAAATGATTAGTATCATCAAGGCTTTAAGATATTCACAGAATTTAAGCTTTTTCTCTTTTCCTACAGTATCACCTCTGAGAAACCAGCCTTTTTGGTAATTTTGAAGAACAAACTGCATATATGCTGATGTAAATATTTTACTCCATGAAGACATGCAGCATGAGAAAAATGAAAGAAAATTCGGAAGCCTGGTGATGTGCTGTGATGAGAAGCTGGTTTTGCTGATAGCCACAAAAGCTGTTACCACTCTGCATTTTTCAGATATTTTTAGTTTCTTCCCAGTTATAAGAATAAAACTAAACTACAGAAGAGTTTTCCAAGTTGCTGTGACTCCTTCCAACTCAAAACCCAAATAAGTATTCCAAATCTTTCCAAGTGACACGGTAACCAGGACACAAGTTAAGTACAGCAGGTTGCATTAGGTAGAGTCACTGGCTTACCAGGTGTCCTGGGTTCAGTTTGTCTGTATTAGCCTCTTTTACCACCAAAATGATATACAGTCAATGAAGCTGGTATGAAACAGGAAAAAAAAAAAAATCAATTTATATTAGGGGAATACTCCTACCTTTTTAGGCTTAGCAAAGCGTCGATTTTCCACTTGTATCCACTTCATGCCACGACTCTTTAACTGCTAGAATACACTGTGCGGTTATACTTCAGGCTATTTATTTTCATTGCATTAACAGTGAACTTATAGCCCCTGAGAGTGCCATCAGAAAAAGTACAAAGGTAAAAGACATGCCATGAGATGTTTCAGCTGCTTCACGCTGCCAGTGTGATGCACACCTGCCCCAGATTCAGCACATCTATCTCCCTAAATGTGTTATGGGTGCTCAGTATCATTGTAGCCAGGTACTGTCTATGGAAAGAAAAGCCTGTTCTGTACAAGCCACAGCCTGGTTCCTTCTCTTTAATGACATGATATAAGATAGAGATAATAAAGGTAGGCATTACATTTTATTCAACTGACATATTAAATCAATAATGGGAGAAGTGAGGTTTTGAGGGCTCATATGAGATGTGATTACCTGTCCATTTTTCCCCCAGGTTGGCCTGGCCACCATCCATCTGTGCTGCTGGGCCAGAATCCCAAGCACTCTGCTGCAGACACATCCGTTTCCTAAGCAAAGGTTTTAAAGACATCATCCAGAGGGACGTTATTGCTTCACTCAAAAATATGAATGTAAACAAGAAGCCCGTGAAGATGCCAGTAGTTGTGCTGGGGCCAGCTTCTGGCATACTTGCTTACACTGTACTCGCTTAGTCTGGCTCCTCCTAACTTAACACTATAACCACTTGCACTTTGACTCAGTTGGACCTGCCAACTCAAATAAATTATGATTTGCCCTTACCCTTATATGCCACACGACCACAACATCAAAATGCTGTCACCTACATGGCTGCTCAGAGGTCTTTCCTGGCAGCTTAACTAACTGCAGGCAAAGGGAGGATAAACGATTAACAGCTATCCCTCAACTAGCCGGCAAAGGAAGAAGACACCGGGTAAAAAACCAAATATGGCCCATTTCTCCCAAAATGAAGACAGAAAACTTAATGGAGGAGGAAAGTTATTCTAGGAAAGCTTTAGTAATTTGATTTTTAGTGATAAAATGATGTCCAAATAATTAGACCCATCTGTTTCTGCTGGTGACATTAATAAAAAAATGCAACACAGAGGACAAAAAGTTGTGGTTAAAAATAGAGGTTGAGGGCAGGTCCTGTTAAATGGGTAGGGATAGAAAATAATGGATTCAATTCAGAAATGGTGGTATGATTGGCATTAGGTGGATATAGGAGTATATAAAATCTTATTTATGCTCTGATTTTGGTCACAGATGCAAGCTCATCTTGTGGAAATGATTTACATTGAAATGAGCTTAAGTAAGGGCTTACTTACATGGGGGATTAATGCGCATAACGAGAGTGAATTAACAGCATCACAGTATCCCTGTGCTGACCCACTGTGTGAATTCACAAAAAAGAAGTTGGATTTTACCGTAACAGAAACTTAAGTCTACACAGCCATGCCTGGAAATCTTAAAGGAAAATAAAAAGCAATATTTAGGTATAATGAGATAGAAGCAGTCCACAGGTGCCAGTCTGCAGAGGGTTGTGAAGCATTTACCAGGTAATACTTGCCAAGTTCCTTGTATTTGCACTGACAGTCAATGTATGAGGTGATTTTAGTGTGAAGCACAATCTGGTTTGAAATGATAACAAAATTGGGGGCTTAGTGAATATCTTGTGCATACAAACTCTTGAATCAGCAAACAAAAGACCATTGCTATGGGGCAACTATGGTAGTGAGTGTTGGCCAGATTTTTTTTTATTTCCAAAATATGATGTGCCTAAAATGAATACTTAAAGAAGATATTATTAATACCTTTGGGTATTAAAAAACCCCCAACCAAACAAAACAAAACAAAAAAAAAAATCAAACCAACAACTTCATTTGCACTGGTTAACCCTACCACATTACAACACCACACAGTAAGTACAGATTAATTCAGTCCTTGAAAAGTCAAATCAAACCGCAATCATCCTCTTGTGGAAAAGTTACTTTTCTTATCAGTCTCCAGGCAACACTCTTCTTCCACAGCTCATTCCAATCAGTTCACATGCCAGAGCCAGAAGCACTTGAGCACATATTTATAGTGTGCATTTAATCAAGACGACAATTGGTTCAGCAAATTCAGCTGTGAATTTGATGCTGTTCATCCCAAAGTGACAAGAACAGGAATTGCCAGTGCTGTGTATAACAAATAGCACAGGCAGCTGGATACCAGTCAGGCACTTGCTCCAGATCTGGGTGGATATTTAACCAGACCGAGCTTGAAAGGTTGCTGAAAAACCCTGATAATTTTTTCTATAATGAAATAAATACATAAAATATTCCACTCCAGCAAGTGCTTCTGGGTTCTTACAGAATTGGACAGCCAGGGCTTTTTTTTTTAAAAAGCCATTTGATATTTGACTTCAGGACATATGTCCCAAATGCGTCTTCAAGACCTCATGTTTAGCACAGGCCCCACCTTGACAATTTTCTTTCAAGTGCTCGGTATCCATGCTTAAAATTCTCATAGTTGCAAGCAATCAATGACACATAGTTGGGGGGTTAGAAAAAAATCTCAGAAACCCCCCAAAGAGAAAACCATTTAAACCTAATCAAGTTCTCAATGTCATGAGAATAAACCAGTTAGGTAATCAACAGAGCAGGCAAATTAATAAGACATGATGTAAAAATAATTCACATGAGACTAATAGAGCAGTCAGAAGGAAAAAATAAAAGTGAAAATAAATGAAGTTTTAATATCTGTCTACTAAATATGAAGATATCTGAGGGTATATTTTCACCTCTTTGGAGACTGACCAACAGAACTTTAAAATATAAAGTCTATTCTGGAAAGCACATGGATGTTGTTTTCTATGTATGTCTCGAGCCACACCTCTGAAATCTGCAATAAAAGACGGATTTGCATCTCTGAGTACAAAACAGACCAAACCAACAACAACAAAATCATCCCAGATGAAAAAAAAAAATCTTGCTTGTGTTCCAGTTCCAGCACTATCTGTACCAATTGGGCAGGGGTTGGCAAAAGTGACGGCTTACTCAAAGTCCTACAAGTTATTCTGCTGAGCATGCCTACATGAAATGGCCTTGGGAGGAACACTGTGTTACTTGCTCCCTTGTTTTTGTGAGGAAGCAGCACATTTTTTTTCCCTGCTTTAATTTGAGTTACTATAATCAGATCTTGAGTTGATGGTTGGCTTTTTTTTGCCCCTGAAGACGGGAAAGTCTTAAAGCAAGACACCAGACACACGCTTTAGCACTAGTCAGCTCTTCACAACATCCAAATCTAACCTCAGAGTGCAAAACATCAGTGCTTTGGAAAAACAAGCGAATAAATGCCTGCTACCAGAGTCAGGGGCTCAGTTCATCTTCCCTTTCTCACATCTCACAGGCTCAGACACCAGCAGAGCCAGTTCCTTAATGTGACCCCTGGGACACTCACAATATCATTCCCTTGGCCATAAATGCCTTCTAGAATTATGTGATGCTATGCCCAAAAGCACCCCAAATTACACCGCCAGCTATGCACGCCGAGGCAGGCAGCACGCTGAACAAATCTAATCAATGCTAACACTGCATCAAATTTATCTGGACCATCACAGTTCAATGCATACTTGTTTTGTTATTAGGGAACAGGTAATTGTTAGCATAGTGAAACAGCAAAGCAGTAGGCAGACATCTCAGGATATATATTTTTAGAACATGTTCAAGAAAAACCTGTGTAGTCCAAATATGATACAGGGTTATTTCCTTCAATATAAAAAGTCTTACAGTCACTGGGGAGAAATAATTTATTCTCTACAGAAAATATTTACATTTTTATTTTCTCATGCATTATGCAGCATACTTACATAGTTTATTTTTCTCCCTCTGTGCATCTTACTGCTAACTGCAGCTCTTTAATGATGACACAAAGTTGACCTAAACCCAAAAAATCCCTTCATTCTGCATTTTCCACTCAGTGGCAACAGTGCCCTGAACTCACCAGCACTGTAACCCTTGGACATATCATGTGCTCCTCACCTGAGCTGCTCTTCCCCTCTCCACCTCCCTCGAGCTCCTCTAGCTCATCCCGGTCCATTTCACTCATCCCAGGCTGCCAGGTGACTGCTGTCCCCATTTCACCAGCCATGGATACCTCTGATGGGGATGCTCCCGCTCCAGCCTTCCCACCACGCATCAAAAGCGATTTCATGGGATGCCACATTTTGCTGGCAGCAGCGCAGTGCTGTAGCACCCACACCCTGCCCTGATTGAGTTCCTATTTGCTCCTGCACCCCAAGCTTTGGGACAAGCAGCAGCAGCACAACTGCCAGGTGATGCTCGCATGTTACTGGCTTTAACAGGAACACATGAAGAAACACTTTTGCCTTTCCACAAATGTTGGCATTTTGAAATTATGATCTCTGCCAGTGGACATAACACCCTTCCCTCAGGTTTCATAGAGCTTGAACATATGCTCCAGCTTCTGGACAGCTAGACTTTTGTATTTTATTTTAGAAAAAAAAAGAATATTTTCTTTCTTACTGTTGATACCAGAGTGAATCCTTCACCAGCCACCTCTGGCTTCACCCATCTCATCTAGACATTGGTAGTCTTTTCATGGCACTGCTCTGAAAAGTGGGCTCTGCATTTAAATAGATCCCATGAAAACGTGCTTATTTTTAAGGTTTCTGAAAAGAAAAATCAAGAACTGACATCAGCTTTTCAAAGGGTGATTAGAAAATGAAAACACATCCCAATAAACCAGTCAAGGCAAGATGTAAATAACTTGCACTAACCCTATGTAGTCTTTCTAATGCTGCTTTAAAAAATATATATATAGCTCATATTTTTATCAGTGTGGTAATTCCATTCTTGCTGTCTTCTCTGCTCTATATGTTTTTAATTCTGTCACTTATGATGAAGTGCAGTGGATGATGAAGGAATCTCAATGGTAATAGTAGAAATACACTCCCTCTATTAACAACATTTCAGTGAAGATTTATTTACAGTTTTTACTAGCTGATCGTAAAGAACTGCTCTTTTAACAAATAATTCATCTCACAATCTAAATTTCCCTATTTATAAATTGATTTTTCTTCTGCAGGAAACATTCTTAACTGAAGGCCTGAAACCAGAGACATTCTTCATCAACTAGAATAATTTCCATATTTCAACAAGAAATGGTCTTGAATGGTAGGGTGGGGGTGGAGGGCAATTTAAAGCAAGCCCCCAGAGCTTCTTGATGCCATTTTCCTCAGTCCATCATGTACATTTAGGAACACAAAAACCACTAGAAGTGATCAGATCACAGACCCACCAACTCCTGTTATCTTCACCTTACAGTGCCCAGCAACAGATGTTTTTAGGGGAAGAAAATGGGGAATACTGCAAGTGCACATTCTCAGTCAATGAACTTCAAGGAGATATGTGGTATTAATATGAATTCTTAGCATCCAGTTTCCGTTTAGATCAAAGATATGTCTAGTCACTGTAAACTGAGGATTATTCCCATGTAATATCCACTGCTTAATATTCCGCTATGCATGGAAGGGGGCGATATGCAGAAGGCAGAGCCAGACTCCCCACAGATGCACAGTGGATGCACAAGAGGCAACAGGCACAAGTCACTGTGGGCAGTTTTCAGTGAGATTGGTGAAGCACAGAAAAAGGGGCCCAGAGAGGCTGCATGACCTCAGTCACAGAGAATTTAAGAAGGTTAAAGTTAGAGCAGGAGGTGGGACTTGATGACCAACCTTCCAACCTAAAATATTCCATGATGGCAAGAATAAAACCTTCCAAACATCCAGTTTAAAAATACAGGTTTCAACCATAAGTAAAATGCCATGTTATTTCAGTTACTTGAGGAGGACAGCTCTGCTGTAAATTCAAAATCTTCTTACTTACCTTCTTTTACCTTCACAAGGGACTGAGGACAGACAATAAAAACCAAACGAACCTGGCACACATATTTGCACCCTGGCACTGCAGACTAACTTTGACAGATTTATCTGTACCGGGACCACATTTCTGGCATAAGAGGTCTGCTCCACTTCTTTCTAATGATTTCTCTTACTGTGGCTTTATGTCCTGCATGAAAAGAAAGATTTCCAGAGGTTTTTAGGCACTTCACAACTATCTATTGATTGCACTGGTGGTAATGCACCTATGCTCTTTTCCTGTGTTATTGAAATAACTCCTTGGTGTTTATCTACGTTGTTAGATGCCTTTGACCATTTTATAATTAGAGATCACTGTTTAGTCTAATGGCTGATGCATTTCAGTCTGACAGATTCCCACTAGATTCTCTAAATACTTTGTTTATAATAAAGCACCTAGACACCACAGATAATAGAGATGACCAGGAAGAGAAGGAAACTACCAGGTGAGATGTATTCAAGATAACCCATCCCTGCAGTGAAAGGCAAATCTTTATTGCCAAACAAAAGCATTTGGCAGTAGCATAACCTCTCTCAACCCTCCAAAACAAAAGTAAAACGAACTCTTAACCAGAAAGTAGATCATTGCTTTTCTATTTATGAGATGGTGAACCACTTATGAATTCCTTGTGGATTTAGCATTGCTAACAGAACAAATAGATCAACATCCAATGAACAAGTGAAACTGGTGACTCCATTTATGATTAGTGACTTACGGTGGTACAAAGGACATATTTCAGAGGAAGACTGAAGCAGCAACGTCAGACTAATAAGAAACTGTAATATGGACATAAATGGAGAGAAATCACAGCAATCAAAAGACTCCCAGATTTCTAAAATAATAAAATAACAGAGCATGCTTTTAAACATTTGGTGGGAATAGGTGTGTATATTAAAGGTAATTTCAGTATCTCTAGGAAATCTTAGTTATCTCTTGGCAGTGCTCATCTTGGAGGAAGAAACAGTATCTCATGCAATAGCAAGTGCCTTTAGACAGATCCAGAAAAACATCAAAACAGCTTTATTAAAGCAGTGAGGGATCTTCCTTCATTACCTCTTCACTGTCATGTGCCACACACTGAAAATAAGGATGATGTAGTTGTTTTAACGTGGCCTCTTAATTCTGCAAACTAATGTTTAAGACTCTACAAAAGGAAACATAAGCTTTAGCACATCTATATTAGGATCTTCCTCTCACCCTATCTCCAGAACAGAAGCTTGGAACCACAATCAATAACCAGAAAAGAAAATCTCAGCACAAGGAAACCTCCTTTTCTGAGTTAAGGAGAAAGTGACATTTTACAAAAACAAGCCCACAAGCCAGTTAGGTTCAAATCTGGTTTTACTGCACCAAGTCAGAAAGCCTTAGCTCCTAAACACACAAAACAAAAACTAGCTCCTTCTGAAACTTCATTTTCAAAAAGCATAGAAGCCAGCAAAGTAATATGCACAGTGAACCTCACAAACAAAAAAAATTAAGTCTAACAAAGCATTGTGTATGTCTCAAGTCATGTTCATAGTAGATTTAAGGCCACACTGATCCTTTCTCAGTCCATGGAGTTCATAAAAGCATCACACTAAAGAGCATCTCTCCATGGAAATAATGGGTAAAGGGACAGTCTACTCCCAGCAGATGTGAGGGTGAGAGACATACTCATTTAAGATTTCCACACAAGGAAAAAGTCCATTGAAAACTAGTAGTTACTGTTAATTGCAAACTTGTACTGAACTTCTCATTGCTGTTAGTCTTGCTGCGGTCAAACAGTAAACGCTGAGCTAACAACAGAGCCGAAAAGCAATTTCACAGCACTTGTACAGTTATTATGGGTGAACACAAAATAATTATGTTGCAAATTGATTACCTAAGGGTCTTACAATACCATCCAGGACACCATCAGGCTGCTATCTTATGCACTGCTGAGGAGGGACAACAAATACCGTAGATCTTGCAGCCCTCCAGCATTTGAGACAACCTGCCTTCCCTCACTAGCTGCTTTAGGACTGGCACTTACCTGCAGTAGGGCCACTAGAATTTTCCAAAGCAGCAGCATTAATCCAGGGACTCCTTGGTGCTCTTGATGTCACCACTAATCTTCGTTTGCTAAGGCACATCTTCCCCGCAATGGTCTACTGCAGCGTTGTGGAGGGAGGGCATGGTAATGCAATCACTGCATATTTCTAAGCCACATTCACTCTCTCTCTCTACCATAGTGAAGATTTAGTTAAGTATATTAATTCAATATTAGCATGAGTTTCAGTATAGAAATTGTAGCAAAGGAGATCAGGTATATAAGATTATTGTTTGTAGAAAGGTCAAAGGAAATACTTTGTCCTTTATATAATAAAAAAACACCCCAAATAAATATCCTTCTCACCTGAGATCAACCCTTTTTTCAGGCATTGCTAACTCAACAGGGCTCAAAGAAAGCATACTCCTTCCTGTAACTCTGCTAGCCCTAAATTAACTTAACTGTTTAAATGAAGTGGTATCATCATCCATGTCAGGTGAGCATGGCTCCATCTACCCTGTCATTTCACTGGCAGTCAATAAACTTCCATGGGCATCAGGCACATATCCCCACCTGGCATTCAAGTCTTCTGGTCTGCCTCCTCCATTAAACTCTCATATTGCTGTGCAATGCAGGCATCAGAAAAGCCCATCTGCCTATTTATTGGGCTTTCAACTGTGGTGTGTTCAACTTTGCAAATGGTGTCACACAGAGCAGCTGATACCTTTCCGTGGGTCTGCTCTCAGCAGAGAGATGGTGACCCCAGGCTCGCACCTCACTGCAACGGGCTGCCCCAGAGGTATATAGAGTGATCCATCTGCACAGCAGCCCAAGTTTGCATACTTGATGCATGTCATACATTCTGCATGCACATTGATCTACTGACTACCATTCAGTACCTGGCATTTCTGACTGGTTAGTTTCCTGCTTGTTAGCATGCTGTAAAGTCCCAGCATCTGCCAAAGCTGCATGTTAAGTCTGAACAACATCTTTTTATTTTGATGTCTCTTAGGGTGACTCTTCTCATCAAACCATTTATAGAACGTGACTAGAGGCCATACTTTTGTGTGCTTTGGCAGAGTACAATCACTTTGTGCAAGTCAGCCTGGTGGTTGTCTCTCAGCTGCATTATGAGTAACTCCTTCAATTCCCTTAGACCAGTGCACTAAGATTTTCCACTTTTCAGGGTTCAGAAAGCTTGGTGTATATTGTAGCTGCTATGTCTCACAACTCCATGTTTTCTTGTTAAGTTTGCATAACTCTGAGAAACCCTTGGGTACATTGATACCAAAGGCTGAATCATCTCATCCAGTAACATTCCTTTGTCACGCTGTGGTGGTTTGAAAATGTTATCAGCCACATTTAATCACCTGCAACAATATGCAAACACATGTTTCTATTCTGGGCCCAATCTGGCATGTGCAATGCATTCTGCTTGAAACTCTGCTTGGCCAAGGGCTGCTGGATTAAGCAGACCATCTTCAGGAGTCACATTCTCTCTGCAGGGTAGCACACCAGCACATTGGAAGTAGAGGAAATCCTGGGGGATTTCCTTACAACTTCTGAAGACAGTCAAACAGTGCAAAAAATAAAAAAATTAAATACCTTGGTCAATTTACTGAGGTGTAACGGCACATATACGTGTTTTTGTACAGCTAAGTATATGGCAAGAGAAAGCAATGCATAATCTGAACTAGTTAAAAATGTGGTCAATACATAATGTCAAGGAACAAAGCAAAGAAACTTTAGAGGAAGTTTAAAAGCAAAAGTAATCCTCACACCCACCACAATAAAGATGTGATTAAAAAGACAAAATTAATTAGACCTTAAGACCTTCAGCAGTGCCAGAATGCACTCAGTGCATTTAAATGGTTTGGAGTTATCAGTTACATGCTCAAATTCCTGTGCTTGACTCCTTTACTGTCAAGTAAACTTGCCACTTATTACCTAACTTAAGAGTCTACAAAAAGCTTGCACAACTTTTTTTCTTTCTGATTTATTCCAGGACAACCACCTGTTGCAATGAGTTTACATCCACAGCTTCCCTGCCAAGCTGGAGTTTCTCCCAACACCACTCCCCACAACCTTTTCTCTTAAAACTACAAAAAGAGCATCAAGTATTGGTAGACTTCTTTGAATGCCAGGTGCAGGCAAAATTTAAATTAAGTGCAGGCAAATTATCAAAGATTTAGTAGGAAATCTTCTTTCCTGAAATCTATACAAAGTATTATAATAGTAAAAGGTCAGAAATATAACAGGGATGGGGGTCTGAGGAAAGGGGTGCAGAAATTTGTCATATTTATTTTGCTGAATATCTGTTTTCTGCCCCAAATCATCATATCTAGTTTGTAGTGCAAAAGGAAATCCTCTTTTCTTTATGAATGTTTTCAGATAATCCTAGCTAAACATTCAAACGATTGACAAACCTCCCCTACAGCACTTCATTTAGGTCACTTTACATTAATCAGCTCCACAAGAGGATAACAACTCTGAAATCTGCTTTAGGACTTCATTTATATTTCCTTTTTCATTGAAATTTTCCTGCTATTAATAGCCAAATCACAATATGGTTTAATCAACTAGATTTTCATGACGCAACAAGTCCCACCATAAGCAATCACCTGCTACGTCCTCCCCTGCATAGCCAGGGTTCTCCTATGAGCTAAAATTCCAAATCCACCCTGAAAAATCTAAACTAAAGAGCACACAAAAAAATACATTTCCCTTTGGGCAGAGCTTGGTCAGCTACACAAAAAATATAAATCAAAATTCATTACATCATCAACTTCAATTAGAGATTTTTTCCTTTTAAAGAAGCAGCAATTCATTTAGGCCATTCATTAGAAAATAAAGCAGAAGATAAAAGCTCCCTTCCCTTCTCCCTGCCCAACTCCCACTTTCCAAAGCCTTCCTCCAGGCACGTACTTTTTGGGTTCAGCCGAAAGCATCTCCCTTTGCTCCACAAATCTGTTCCGTGCAGGACTGCTGAGCTGCGACTCATCCAGAGGAGCAGCTGAAATCCCAGGGTTTAAAAAGCCACTCACAAGCAAGCCCTCCTCCGTTCCCAGCCTGACAGCTCCGGGAGTATATTGAACCACAGCACTAGCCCCCAGCAAACCACCAATCCCATTATTCAGCCTGACTGACCCCACCACGTCTGTTTCAAGTGCAAAAATATGACTTAAAAAAACCCAAAACAAAACCAAATGCCACACTTGATGTTTTGTTTCGGTTTGGGTTTTTTTCTTTTCTTTTTTAATAAGGATAGATGCTGGGAGGAGCTCCTTTCCCAGGGCATTCCAGCCAGCTACCCCAGTGCAGGAGCATTCGAAGCCCCTGAGAGCATCCCAAGTCTGGGTATCCTCCGATGGTTGGTGCCCCAAGGTCCTGCCTGCCCCATACCTGCTCCCTGTGGTCCCAAGCAGGCTGTGTGGGCAGCCAGGGATGGAGGGCAGTGTCTCAGGTTTCCCTCGCAGGCGCTGGCACCCGTGGCCGCTTATGCTTTTGCTGTGAGGAGCCTGGATCTGCCTTCCCTATAACTCTCCTTTAGGTGGCTGAAAGGAGCTGAGCTCCCTCACCCCGCCCCCAGCACCACCACCTCTCCTGGCTGGTCAAGCCCAGCTCTGGCTTTCTCCTCACGTGCCCTGTGCTCCATCCCCAGGGCCCAGGAACCCCCAAGGCTAGGTTAGGGCCCTGCTGTACATATGAGCAGCCACATGTCTGAACCCACAGCTGGCCTTCTTGCAGGGTTGTCAAGGAACTGGGATTGGGTAATAAAACACGGTCACTTCCCAGAAACTCACCCTGGAGTTACCAGAACTTCATCCACAGCATATGACTTGACATTCAAGCATCACCTTTCCTGGAGATCGTTAACTAACCACAGAAAACAGACTGAACAGCACTCAATGGGGCACAGGAATTTCTTACCTCACAGCATCTTGTTGGTATCATGTTTGTAAAGTGGAGCTCTGAGGAGGTGCTGAATCACAATGAAAAGAGCAGGGATATGATGGAAGGGTTGCTCTTTGAAAGGTTCTTTCTCTTGCACCCTGGCCAGAAATACATCACAAAAATACCTATAGTTACATCCCTATTTTTTAGTTTAATGTATTGACAGTATTTTCAACAGAATTGGTTTCAGCATTCCCCTTTTAAAAGACATGAATGGAGAGCATTTGTGAGACAGAGCTTTGTCTGGAGAGAAAAAAAGGCTCAAAATAGTAGCAACAGGAGGAGAAATAGAAATTTAAACATGTTATTCACAGGACTTATCTTCCCCCTCCATCTGGGGCATGATAGTGGTCACCACTTTGCAGGAGAACCTTAAAGTTCTTCCGGCCCACAGATTAGTTCTTTTAATTGATGATTTTAAGGATGATAGAAATTCAACTACAGACATAAGACTTACAAGTATGGTGAATATACACCACAGAGCCAATCTGTAAATGCTGGAGCATACAGCAGAACTTCCTGAATTGGAGGCCTAGGATTCAAAACAAAGTTTGCTTTGGCATTTAATATTCCAAAGACAAGATGGATATGTTACAGCAAAATGAGTATGTGCCCAGAACAGGAGAAAAGAAAAAAAAAAAGTGCTTCAGTGAAAACTGTATACTATTATGCATTGTAACAGCCAAAATCATGGTGTCATTGTCATTGGTAAATGTTTAGATGTTGGTATTGTATGTTGATCATTATTACTTCATCCTTGGTTTTCATTCCTTATTGAACCACCTTAATCCCATTCAATTATTTGACTTGACAGGTTCTACTTCCCTCCTCTGAAGATGCCCAGTAAAACAAAAGATCAGTGTTAGCTGCTGTCTTGTACAGTCAGTTGTACCTTGGCATCATGGTGCTTTGTTAGTCAGGTCTACCCGCTGACTATCTCTGATCTGCTGGCTGTAGACAGGTTCAGAAGCAAACTGCAGTTCTTTCCTTTGCTTTATATGCTGCAACTTCAAATCCACCAAATAACACATACTGCAGTAATTTTAATAGTTCTTTAGTCATTGCATCTCTCTATTACCTAAATTATGCGATCCAGTAGATTACCTTTGTGGCCCTTAAAAATACTATGTTAATTTTCTAGATATATCATGAGGAACAAAGTTTTTGCTTACAAGATTTTCCATAAACATTGGTTTTCAGAGGAAAATTCATACACAGTTTCAGAAGTACTATATACTGTCTTTGTAGTTTCAGAACATGTCAATTCATAATTTGTTGGCTGATAGCATATTGTATTAATGTCTCTTGAATAATTTTTTAAGGCAACAGAGGCTGTATGAGAAATGATCAGGCCTCCAACATCCACAGATGGGATTGTTTTATCTTTTCTTTACTTACAGAAAATTGAAAAAATGCTGCTCTCTTAAACAATGAAAGAACAATTTGTCAGGTCAGATGTCCTTTCTGAGGAACTTGCTCACATTGTTGTTCTTTTCTACATCTGCAAGTAGGACCTGAAACTTCTCTGAGGTCAGGCCACTACACACAAAACCTCACAGAGCTGGATTAAAAATTAACTCTGTTTTGTGTGAGATATTCTGAGTAATGCTAAGAATTGGTTACCAAGGGAAAATTAAATGCCAACTAAAGCAAACTTTTTCAAGCTTCAGATTTGTTTAGGCTGACAGGGTTTTGGTGGATGCTTTGAGTTGGCTTACCATAAGAAGGACATTGAATGAGTCCAGAGAAGGGCAACCAGGCTGGTGAAGGGGCTGGAGGGCAAATCCTATGAGGAGTGGCTGAGGGAGCTGGGGCTGTTTAGCCTAGAGAAGAGGAGGCTGAGGGGAGACCTTATCACCACCTACAACTACCTGAAGGGAGGTTATAGAGAGATAGGTGATGGTCTCTTCAGCCAGGTGACAGGTGATAGGACAAGGGGGAATGGCATGAAGCTGTGCCAGGGCAGGTTTAGATTGGACATTAGAAAAAAATTTTTTACTGAAAGAGTTGTCAGGGCCTGGAACAGGCTGCCCAGGGAGGTGGTCGAGTCACCTTCCCTGGATGTGTTCAAAAAAAGGTTAGATGAGGTACTTAGGGATATGGTTTACCTTAGGATGGGAATGGTTGGACTTGATGATCTTAAAGGTCTTTTCCAACCTTGTGATTCTGTGAATGACAGAGTTTGAGTAAAACTAAGCCTCCAGCCAGAGTTTTACTGGGCTGCTGTCTTGCACAGGTCTCTTCCCTGCACACACACCAGGATTAACTCTTTGTCAAGCCTTTCCATTTATTTCAGCTGTTTGTAATTAATAACAGGACATGGGAAAATATGGTAAATCAGTCAAGTGAGCACAACCAGATAAAGTATTTGGACTCAATAAGCATTATGAACTGCCTAAACTGATGATGTGTTAGGTTGAAAGCCCTGAAAGTCAGTGCAATAGAATTAGTCACATAAATCAGATTGATCAAGGAATTAGAAGAGTAGGTAAGGTAAGTAAGTTCCTAATAAAGGTCAGAGAAACATCCTTTCTGAGGGTAGTCAAGATCCTAACGGGAAGCTAAGGGACTAGTGGCCATAGTTCCATGTAAGGATTTAAAGAAACGAACCAAACATTGCCCAAAATGCAAGAAGTAAACATTTTTTCTTTTCTTTCCCTTTTCTTTTTTTTAAAGAAAATGGAACAGAGTAGTTTAGCATGAATAACAGCACTTTAAATTTCTGTGACACCTTTCATCCCATAAGCTCCCAAAGTGGTTGGCAAATTTAACAAATTGAAGGACATTATCTACCATACACCGAAATCATTTTATCAGTCACTAAAGGCATTCCTGCTGGAGCAAAAAGCAGCATCTGTTTAACAGGTTAGGTCTGTTGTGACAAACACAACATCTAAGCAAAGCTACAGGGACAGAGTATTTGTCAGCAACTGGAACTGGTGCTCAATCCTGGACCGAGCAGTTCTTGGGAAAAGTGCGCTGGTATTTTTCCAGTTACCACTGGTGATGAAGACTTTATCATGGCTGTTGGAGACCTGCCATGCCCAGGGCAGGGATTCTCATAAGCCAGCTCCTTGGGGCACCTGCCTCAGCACGAGGTGCCTTCACAAGACACGGCCCCCTTCCTTGCAGTGCGTGAGTGTTATATGCACCGCGCAGGGAGAGAACAGAGGCTGACTGTAAACATCCAGGCACACAGCCAGGCCCAGCAGTCAATCAAGAGGCACCATGCACTTCAATGGGCGACTTTGATCTGAGCCTTCACCTACGTCATCTTTCTTTCATGGCAGCCTGAACTCCAGGAAAACAGCATTACTCCTGGCAACACAGCAAGATTCAAAGGTGTTTCACAGCCAACAGACAATTCACAAATGCTGCCTCCTAGGGCACGTTGATCTGGCCTGCCTGCCCAGATACTTGGAAATCCATGGACACTAGCAACGCAGGCTAACAAAGCTGGCTAAGTTCAGTGTACGTTAAGGACTGTTATCTTGAATGGCAGGGGAAAAAGAGTAGCACCAAAAAGCTTCTCCAGGCTACAGATTCAATGGGATGGGAGTGATTTTCACACTCCACTTCCCTCACAGTCATGTCGGGGATCTCAGTCCTTTTAAGGATTATTATTATGGCCATACTTGTGGCCACTGGTGCTATGATCACTGAGGAGAGCAGAGCACAAATATCAAAAAACACCACCACAATCCACAATAAATACCCCAAAAAAATGGCAGAAAGAAGCGCGTGTAATGAATGATGTATACATGGCCATTGAACTGGTGTATTTTAGCTTTGAAAGGAAAACAAATAACACCTAAAGCCTTTTGCAGGTTTGCTGTTGGATCAAAAGAAAGGCTAGGCTGTCAAAAAGTTGATGGATAATCTACAGTCACATGTTCTTTTTGGGGTGGCACAGAGGCATATTTGTTTGGAAATGTGTTTTGTGCTGTAGAGTAAGAAAGAGTGAAACAAAAAATAGGAACAGAATCATATGCCAATGAGCAAGAGGGATTGATACAACAGTCCATATCCACCACTGGTTTAAAATAGCTACAAGGTTGATCAGGGAATTAAACTCGGGTTTTTTATAAGCTGCAGTGCACTCAGTGTCATCCTAATGAGTCTCTGACAACTCTGAAAAGTTTCACATATTTCATGTGGCAGCTGAAACATTTTAATTGCAAAGGAAAATGAAGAGTTAGCATGGGCCAGGCCAGTTTACCTTGTGAATGAAAGAACTGTAGAAATTTAGGGGTTTAGAAAAGCTCTCAAGAAATTGCCGAGTCAAGCGCTTCTCATGTAAGGTTAGTCATGGAAAACCAACATTTTTTCAATTACTGAACATCTGAAGTATAATCTAAGCTTTAGCATATGAATGAAGCCAGTGAACATCAAAGTATGGGTTAGACTAAATCACTGGATTAGAATGCATGTCTCACTGTTACAGTTTGTTCAAGAGAGACAAAGAAGATATGACACTGCTTATCTAGGATACATCTTTTGTACAGTTCATCTCATGAGCAAAAAATGTAAAACTAGATGAGCTTGACTTTTTTCTTCTCCCTAACAGAGGGCATAAGTTAATGCCAGCAGTGGAATTTAGTTACGCATTTCTATTTTCTTTCTTCTTTGCCTATAGCAAGTCTCCAGAAACCATTGCTTGCTGTCACTCTGAGAGGGAGAAGCTGGAAGAACCTAAGGTAGTGGACCTTACTGGAACAGGGGCTTCAGCATAATCCCTATCCCCTTCTCCCAGCCTCCTTCCCCTTACACCATAGGGGCTGATATCCCTCCTATCCCCTTATTCCACCAGCAGAAATGAGTTACCAGGACTCGGATGTGACTTTTCATTGCAGGTTCCTCCTCTCCTAGAGTCCTTCCTGTGGAAAGAACAACCCAGTCAAGATCCACTCAGGTTCCTCATGTGATGACTTCTTTTTCTCAGGTACAGCAGAGGATATTTAGCCATGTCTTATGGTCTTCGTGGCCTTTGAAGCTCCTGCCTCCAAGGAGAGGGGCCTTGGCACCAAGCAACAGCCAAGGAGTATCTCTGTTGGAGACAGGCAACAGCAGAGGAAATAATGCCAGTGACAAAGGCCCAGAGGGCAAGGGAAGAGGAATTAAACTTCACAGTCCCCTGGGAGGCACTCACCTGTGGGACAGGAGTCCCAGCTCTTAGTTGCTGCTTCTAGCACTTGTTACATACCCTCTAGAAAGGCTGGTTGAACTGAATGGAAACGGACTTGTCCTGGAACAGGGTCCTCACATCAACATCTTTGCTGTGCTACTGATCCTGTAAAACAACCCCAAATTATGGGTGTTTCACAAAGTTTCAGCAAATAAAATGCAGTATTTTTACTTCTAACACTCATTTTGTTTAAAAACCACATTTTGTGAAATCAGAATTTTCCATAGGAAAGACGTTCATATTTTTTTACTAACTCACAAATTTTCTTCTGGCTCCATTCAATCACAATGTCTATTCCAACAACTTATGGAAAAACCCTGAAAGTCATAACTTTTGCTATGAAAGTCATGGCAGTGACAGCCAGGCAGACCTTTTTTGTGGTACTGTTATCTTCTAATACTGAAGTTTTCCATTTCTGGTCAAAGGTGACTTCCTTCTATACACAGAAACATTTTCACACATTAAATGCTTAAAACAAAATCCTTTTGTGTGGAAAAACGGCCTGGAGAATTTCTTCCTGGAAGCTGAATGCATCAGAATCCTATCAATGCTTCCAAGGGCATTTGATAGTGAGGTCAAAACACAGAAACCCAAACTTGGGATTGGCTCCCTAATTCAAACATTGTTTTGAAAACAGACACGTAGAAACAAGGAAACCCTTATAGGTCTTAATGTTCTATATGCTAAAGTAGGGAAGAATATATGTGGATGCAAAGTAACTATGACCAGCATGTCCTTGAAGAGCCAGGGGGACAGCTGTTAAAATCCAGAAGGAATTTAGGCAACATCCACACTACTGCCCAGCCACTTAGCAGAAAGTGCTCTGCCCTGTTAAGTGTCAGCTCCAGGGGATCCACCATGGCACCTAACACAGCCCGACTCCCTGGCGATACAGTGACATTGGCTCTGCGTGCGCCAGGCACTGTGCTCGCAGGTAATGGCTTGTCGTGTTCTGACTATGGCACTTTGCAGAGGATGGCAACAGAAACACGTGCAATGTGACCTTCTAGTGCTCTGCCCTGACAGACAGCCCCTCAGTGACCAGACACCGGTTCCAGCTCTGCTCATCTCTTCATTGTGATCTATTCCCTGCAGCCAACACTCAAACCAGGGGAACTAAAACCTAATTCCCATTAAAATTATGGGTATGGGAGTGTAATAAATTTCAGGAGCTTTCAAGATATACTGTGCTGCACAGTTCAATACATAACAATTCCTTCAGCCATTTTAGGCCGAATAATCCTGTTTTGAATTGCTCTTCACATACAATTTCCTAAAACAAAGCTTGAGTCAACAGAATAAAATGGAAATAAAACAGAAGATCCTTTAAAATGTTTAGAGTCTTGTCTTAAATATCTTTGAGACTCAAGGGCAAATACAAAAAACCACTTTTTTTTTTAAATGGAAGAAATAGTGTGCGGTAACTGAAGGAGATGCATAACAATGTATTTATCCTGAAGTGAGAAGAAACTTGCATTTCATTTTTGCTCTGAAAATAAGCCATAACACCTTCTAGAGGACAATTTGGCACGTGAACCTGAGGCTGGTTTTCAAATACAGGTGCTTTCAGGAAGGATCTCCTGTGATTTTTATCTTCACAAATCTAAATTCTGCTCCAGAATGAAAGAAACACAATTTGGAAGACCGACCTTAGAAAGAGACTTGAGACTTAAATTAATATTTTTTTCCAAAGAAACAATTTTTTAAAAAGGTTACTCAAAACCTTCTGCTTCCCTTTACCATACAATCTCTGGTCTATAATATCTGTTACAGTCTGAGCCCATCTCTGGGCTTTTCTTGGTCTAATGCCACACAAATTTTTGTAATCCCTATCCCATCTGGTGCAGAGGTCATCAGGGTCCATGTAACTTTTCCAGCAAAGGAGATATAACTGAAAATCCAGCAATTCACTAAAATCAAGCATTTAAGATAAAACCCCTTTCCTAAGAGCAGCGCATGCATATGAAGAGACTTGATGAATACCACAGAAGAAGTTGGTACTGGACTCAGGTGTCTAGGCTTCTGCGACCAGCTGGTGTCCTCCTTCCCTTTGCAACAGGCATAAGCAAGAACAGCTACTTTCAGAGCTGCTTTCCTACACTGCTCACAGAAACAAAACCACAAAGGTACATGGTTCCCCCAGAAGGAGACAAAGTTTTGTTTCCTTTAGAAATAATTTATGAAGAAAGCTTTGTAGTTCAACTTTTTTCCCCAAACACACAGTGAATAAACAATAGTCAGAAAGCAAAAGGACCTATCAGCTCTAAATAGTTTCAGGGAGTGATATTCTTCCCCAAAACTCAAAACTGCAGGGCAGAGAGAGAAGCATATGGAAGAAGATATTGAAACAACAGGCTAACGTCAGGAGATGTGTTACATAGATAAATTACATAGGGCTGCTTTGACGACCATTTCAGGTATACCTGAAACAGGCTTCATATTTCTTTTAAATACCTTAGAGTGGGGGGGTTTAAACCACAGCTTTATGCATAAGTGTTACAGAAAAGTTTGGATTAGACCTATAAACAGGTCAGATGATACACCCTAAACTGCTGGGAGTGCCTGCAGGCATACACACACTTCGATAAAAAATAATTTTAGTTACAAAAAAAATTCCTAATAAAATGAATAATTATTACTGCCAAATTAAGTGTGCCTATACAGATCATTCCTTCTGGCAACTGCTATTCTGAGCTCTCTATCTGACATTTCAGCTCAGGAGAAGGCTGGTCCACAGAAGAAAACATTTTTCACTCTAAGAAACATAACGGGATGTTAGACCACAAAGGAAGATTTGCTACTGTTAAATTAAAGAAATATAGCTGACTAGGATGACAGGGAAACAGTATGAAATTCTTCAGGTTTTTTATTCTTGGACTATTGCACTATTTTTCCAGCTACACCATTAAGTTAATACAAATTCCGTTTTGTTATTCCTCCAGTTGGTTTCTCCTTTAGCCCTTGGGACCTGAGTAACTAACCACTTTCCTTAAATCATGGAACCAAATTCTATTGTTATATCACCAGCTTCATTTGGGCTTATATTTTTGTGTCAGGGCAGTGAGAACAGAAGTTGGTCTACAGCCTTGATCTTCACACATGCATTAAAAACACAGCCTTATTCTACTTTCACGTTGCTGATGAGAACTATTTCTGGGAACAAATTTTTAACTGTTAGCCCTTTCTTCAAGAGTATTGCCCTTTTTTTTTTAACTACTTCACTCTGCTCACATTTTTTTCACACCTAATTCCCGAATTTAAGTCTGCCCAACACAGATATGTTCTCATCAACTCCCTGATGGGGCTTTTGGGTATTGTAGAAGATAACAGTTCTGACAGAAAATGAGAATCCACCACAAATTTTGGAGAAAACACATTTTCCAGGAATCAACAGACCCTCAGCAGATATTGAGGTGTTTGCAAAAGTGGTGATTTAGGCCAACATAGTTATTTGCCAAGAGGAATTACAAGTTATTGCAGAGTAATGCACTATTCTAGGAACCAAAAATGTCATTACTTGCTCAGGGCTTCTGAATTTCAACATAAAGGAGAGATAAACCTACTCAGTGCTGCCTACCAAGGGATCCCAGGATCCTTCTGGATACCCAGTATGCTGCCCTAAAACTGTATTCACTGACTGGAAAACGGTACTTGGTTCCATCACCAGTGGCATCTGCCCAGGTCAAGTTTCATATGAAGAGCACACAGTAACAACCAACATCCAGAGACAGAAAAGTTTTGGCGGCTTGGCAGTACAGAAGTAATATGTTAGGCTACAAGAACCAGCTGTGGAATAACAAAAAATAAATAAAATTAAATTGGTACAGTTCATGTTTCATGGCATTCTCTTGCAGATTTCAGAAGGAAGACAAAACCTGCAAGTGTTGTGTAGCCCTCCCTCCCTGGGCAAGTTTTACAAAGAAACATGGTGAGCAGCCCTTACACAACTTCAAAGTACAAAATGGTTCTGTACTGGCTAGTACATTCTGTAGCTAGTTAGGATTGAAGAGCTACTAGCGTAAGGACTAATATGCTTTCCCCCCTCTCAGTTAGATGTCTGATAAGCCTTTGCTGCCAGATCTGGTGGGCTGGTGGGGAAGGTCCAGCCTCCATCACAAGTTGGGAGAGCTGGTCCTTGATATTGCTGACCTACCAACCTCCAGCTCCTACCAACCCACCTGCTCCTTCGGTTTTATACCTCTTCATATCACTGTGCTTTTTTTTCTTGAACACCTGAGCTGCTAATCTTGCCTCTGCCTGCAGTTTTACCTTTCCTATCTTGCACCGCTCTCGTCTCTGTACTTTCTCACAATTAAGCAATTTCCTTAGAAGTCCAAGCCAAGGTTTTGGAACTGTGCTGTATCATAGCAAGCTCTTGGTCCTTGCCCAGCTGGGCTTCAGCCTTGCAACAACTAGAAAAGTTCTTCCAGTGGCTCACTGATCTGTTGGGAGTTGCTTCCCATTGTGTTTCACTAATAATGCTGAGCCCCAAAACATCTTTCCTGACAGTAAGTGGCATGGGAAACACATGCCCTGGAGCTTGGTAAAGCCTAATCCGTGAGTCTCCTGACTTGACTTTTAATGCTGGCGAAAAAAAAAATCAAGGGAAAAGAACCCAGTTTATTCAATAGAGTCAAGCTTTAAATTTTAGATTAAAAGCATGAAACAAAGCTAGAAAAGAAAAACACAAACAAGACAATGCTTAGAACAAGTCTAACCTCAAGTCTAACCCTTCTAGCTTGACCAGGTACATCTTCTCTGAGGTGCATCTTGGCCTGGGAAACCAGGCTGGTGACTCAGCATGCCTCCTCTACCATTCAGTCTTGCCTGCCAAACTGACCTGTGGCCTTGTTCACACCCACAGAGCCAAGACAGCAGACCTCAGACCCATTTCCCTCCCAGGCATCATCTTTCAGAGCCAACTTTTCAGTGTAACAGTCACCTCTGCCCTGGCTGCCTCCTGGCAACATCACCTGAGACACAGCTGAGGCTGGATCTTCTCCCTGCTTCTTGTTTCTTTTAGCACCTCTCACTTCAGACCTCCCTGATCCTATTTTGGTCTAACAGGAGCACAGCATGCTGCACAGTGCAGTACAGTGCAAAATCATACAACCTGAATTTTACCCATGCATCGACTTGTTTTTATTTCATGCAAGTGGCCTCACTGAAGGCATAACATTTTCATTACCATTGTAGCACTTTATAAACCATACATCAACTAAAGGATTAACTACATAAACATCTCGTTAAATTTGCTGTCACTATTGCACTGTGATCTGATGATAACCGCAAAACATTGCTAATCCTATTTATTAGTCTTGACAGATCCGGCATGTGTAACAATTTCTACATTCTCTTCCCAGCATAAGCTTTTCCCCACCCTGGTCACCGTTGCCTTTGGGTCACCTGGAGAGCCTCCTGCTTTCTCCACAGGATTTTTTAACTTTTTCATCCTATCCCAACAGCTGCCCTACATCCACCTAATGGAAGCGGTCGCATCTGGAAAGGTATAGTAAACTTGAGTTGATACCATACAGTTGCTTTTGGACATGGTATTTCCTAGTGATGTCATACATCTTATGAAAAGACTGCTGGAAAAACACATCTCACGCAGAACTGAAAAGAAGAATTAAAGTCAAAGAGGAGGAGTTGATGAAGGCATCCTTTTATCCTTAGTGGCAGAAAAATTACACCCACGGACCTGGTGTAATAGTCAGCTCATTTAAAGATGGACTACAATCAAAATGATGAAAACGTGGGATTTACTTTGGTTTGTAAAATTTACTTTAATGATTATAAAGATTTTTTGTTTAAAAGTGTTACAAGAGGCAATGGCTGCAAGTTGGAGCATAGGAAGTTCCGCACCAACATGCAGAAGAACTTTTTCACAGTGAGGGTGACTGAGCACTGGAATAGGCTGCCCAGGGAGGTGGTGGAGTCTCCTTCACTGGAGATATTCAAGACCCGCCTGGACGCCTATCTGAGCAATATGAGCTAGGGAGCTGCTTTGGCAGGGGGGTTGGACCCGATGATCTCTCGAGGTCCCTTCCAACCCCTACGATTCTATGATTCTGTGATTCTGTGAAAAGTGTTACTTCAGCACACTTAACCAGGGTGCCAGCAAAGCAACAGTATTAGCTTTACAAATGCTGCTACAAACATGTCTTCCAAAAAACTTTTGCATTCAAGGTACAAGAAGTAAGTACCGAGCACATGTAGCCTGGGGTTTAGATTTAATTTCCAAAACTACGTTTTTTCCAGGTGCTTATACTGACAAATAAAGGCTGTGGTTAACAGAGGTTAAAAAACGCACTGCTAAACTTTCATTGGTTTGGAGAAGAGGTTATTTGGTAGATTTTGGAGACAAGTATGAAAGCAGAAACTCTGAAAGTGAGCATACTGGCTTGTGTGTGTCCCTCACATTTTAGAGAAAGCAAAGAATTCCCAAAATGGAACAATAGTTTTGAACTATGAGTTTACTACATAGATTTATCTTGTATTTTTTAAGAATGAAATTAACTTTGCTTCAGAGCAAAAAAGTATCCATATATATACACTTTTAATGTTAACTGCATTAAAAAATTCATTAGACCATAAGAATATTATTGCTGTAGTAAAAGCCACATTTCTTAATATGCGCTAACATGTATTAGCTAACAGATCTGCATGACACTTCTAACCCTCAGGATTCTTGCTTAGCATAAAGAACAAGGAAAGTCTGTTAACAAAGCTAATGTTGCTCTGTTCGTAAGGTCTATCATAAAATGCTATTACACCCATAAAACAATATTACAACCATAAAACACTATTACATTCACGTACAGTTGTGCACTCACCCATAGATCAAAACGTGAATACAGAGCTAAATATAATGGGTCTGTGATGATTTCACCTGGCCATAATGAATTGTGGAAATTTGATTAACCTGTGAAAAGAAGAGAGTGAATGAGTCACGGAGGTAGCACTTGCTTTTCCCATAGTAAAACACCTGCCACATTATGCTGTTAAAATACTGCTACTATCTGGGGGGACTTGTCACAAAAGAATTGACACCTTACACAGCACATAGTCTGGCCTTCAAAAACCATAACTAAATGGCAAATAGTCTGCTGCAACGGTTCACATCCCTGCCATAACATCGCATTTTTTGTCCATCAATGGCAAATTCCCATCTAGCCTAGCTTTAAAAGCCTGGGGGTAAATGAAGGGTAGAATCACTGTATGTTTATCGCATCTAAAAATGGATTTACATGCTAGAAATTATCCAAATTGAGTCATTTTTGCAGCCACATCTGATCCTATACATTCTTTTCCTGAATTTTCTTCTTTTTTTTTTTTACTTGCTTGCTCATGAGCTGTCTTAAGTTCTCTTACCAAATGTATTGACAGATACTTCCTATGCTTAATATGTTGCTGGTTTTTTCCCATTTCCTACTCTGGCTAAAATTTTTAAATATTTAATACTGCTCCTTAGTTATAACTTAGAAAGTCAGTAACACAATATTCAAATTTTTGCTACAACCATGAACTTAGCAAAGGACTAAATACATTGTCAATGTATTAAATAGAACAAACCAAAACCTTTTATTTGAGTTATTTCAAACAGAAATACACTTTCAGTTATTTTTTTCCAGGGAAACACAGATTTAAAAGGAAATTTCATTTTAGGCTGACTCATACCGCCTATTTCATTTTGCTGAGTGCATGATTTACTTTTTGGCAGTTAACAAAACAGGAAACTACCTCTCCCTTTGCCTCAGAGGAAACAGTGACTCCCATTTTCATTACAGGTTTCTCTCTGGCTGAACTGCTTGATGTCTGGGAGTGACACAAATGTAGGTGATTCACCTACATATATATAAAAAGATTTTTTTTCCAAAAGAACACTCTTCCCCTTGCCCACCCCTCCAAGGCACTCAAAGTGGGAAAATCCGGTTAATTACTGAAGTTACAAAGTGCCTTGTGAGATTTCAGTAATTCAAGTCATGTGTAATTTATGAACTTTAAAGTATTAAATTCTGTCTTGTTGAGATTGAAAATATTTGTTTTCCAGGAAAAAAAAAAAAACCAACCTTGAAACACGAGTGTTGTGTATCAGCAAAACTTTGCATGCAAATACCAGACTTTCTTGTGCAGGGCAATTCCAAATTCTGCTTAGTGCTCTCTTACAAGTCCCCTTCAGCATGAGAGATTTCTGCAGCATGCATCTGCTGACAGTAGTTATTACTCTCCTAGAAATTCTTCTATTACCACGTTCTGCTTATACGTCAAGGTAAAGAACATTTCCTCACCCAGTTGTATCACTCAACAATACAACTGCAACTTCCTGGAGCTGAGAATCCTGTGTATCACACTAATTCCATGAAATTTTTTGAAGACATTTCTCAACTGCTTCCTGATTGTGCAAACACAAGTCCATGTGGCACCGTGTCAATGCAAAATACCTCCCAGGCAGAGAAGCCTTGCCCTCTCAAACTCACCTTTCCTAGTTCACCATTAGCATGGAAAGAACCATGGAGAAAACAGCCAAAACCACTCTCCAGACCAAAAGCAGTTGGGCACCTGGAATTTCTTCGGACCTGCTGGGCATCAAAAATTATATAAAACCAAAGAAATTCATGAGTCTACTGATGTCTACAAAGTACTTTAATGTGTTTACCCATGAGTACACAATGGATTCCCATTTCCAGCTGAGCAAAAAACTTATTTTGTGATTAAAAAGGGAAGGTGTCCACTGAAGTTATCTGCAATCCCATTTCCCTCCCCACTATATAAATCAGGCTACATCAAACCAAACATGCCATTATTGAGCTGACGACCCCTAAGACTGAGCTGTCACTCGTGTATCACTAAGTAAAACTTGTCAAACTGTTCTATGACTGCTAAGCTAAGACTAATGACTTCTTCACCAGCAGCCTCTGAGCTCTAACAAACAGAAAATGACACTGATCTTAATCAGATCAGACACCAGCTTGTCTCAACTCTGGCTCAAAGTCTATTTGATTTCATGCTTCATTATAAAATCAATTAATTGTTTCATTGCCCAGTCATTTTATATGACATTTATAAAACATATTGTTTCAATATTAAAAAGACAGCATGCAGTCAGGGTATTTTGTACTAGTCCCAAACAGTATGAACAGAAACCTGTGTTATTTTAAAAAAGATGCAGCAGATACAAGCCAATGTAATGAACGAGTTCACCTGATCATCCAGAGCAGCATGATCAATTGTACCAGCCAGGGGGCATTTCCTGCATGCCTAAAAGCCCTGCTTTCACAGGGGCTTCACAGCCTTTGACAAGGAGAGGAGAGCTCCTCTCAAATCCACCCTCAGCGTCACCTTTTTTTGCCAGTGTGCTCCCACTTCCAAGCAGAAGAGCTCAACCTCCTTGGAGTTACACACTGAAATGTGTTCAGCGCAGTCAGGCATTTTAGAATTAAGCTGAAGCCAAGCATGGAAAGCCAAGTTAATTAGTACAGATGTTACAACATGCTGGACGTGCAATATTTAAGCCACAATGAGGTTCTTTTGTTGCTTTGCAATAATTATTTCAGTTTCCAAGAAACTTGGAAATTTTGGTGGATGTTTATGGAAAATGGGATCACTCACTCAAGGACGAGTTTCCAAATGAAGTTTATTTTTAAAGAATTTATTTATAGTTTAGTCAGTCAAAACTTTAATTTATATCTAGATTCAGGAAAGTGCTTAGCCATGACGTGTTTGAGTTCAGGATGCACTTCCATGAATATATAACTAGAAACATTCATTTCAGACAACCAGGATTCCAACATTAGCAATAAGAGAGAGAATTTGCTAAAGCTTCAACCCTTCACAGAATGTGCATGCATCTTTTCTACTGCAGATAGTCATTGAAATGGGTGTGGGCTGGAAAACTGTATTTCTGGATTTATCTTAACTTTTGTCCCAGTTGTCACACACGCAGTCCAAAGAGCACTTTGCCTTAGCCTTCCTAAATAAGTACTCCTATAAAAAATATTTGATTTTTTTTTTTATTTAAATTATACAGCGTAGTTTTATCCAGTATTCCTTAAGCTTATCCGTTGAGAATTTGTCTTCTGTTGATAATGTTCTCTTCTTCCGTGATTTGCAAAAATTCTGTGCAGGTGGCACAATGACATTACTTTAATCCTACCCTACCTTTCAGGTATCAATAATTTATATAACTGTCTGGCAGCTCTTCTGAAACCCTTCCTTATTCATACTGAAGCTGTACAAGTCACAGTCAGAGCTGAGCCTCCCCCAGCTCGGTATCCCACTTTTGACACCTACCACTAGTTCTTTCAAAGGATGTACACCAGGGCTTATGAAAGGCAGATATGGCATAGCTTGATGCCTAAAGAACACTTTTCTCCCCTATTAATTACAAGTTGATTTAGGTCTTCTCCTACATTTTTTTTGCATTTAATCAATGTCATGGCAGCTTTTAATGGTTGAATTATCTGTAAAAGTATATACCCTTCTTTGGAGGCATAAAGGCCTGGTGTGTAATAAGGCACGTCTGACCACCCTGGGACACCTGCAAAGGCAGTCCACTGCCCTGTCTCTAGCAGAACATCTCCTGCCAGTCAATGTGATCGACCTCACAGACCTGACTTCAGTTTGGCAAGTACCCTACTGGCAATGCAGGGGCATGACTGGATGGCTTCCAATAAGCTAAATAATATTCACCCAGAATACAAGTATTCAAGGGGGAAATCTCAGACTAGCTTAAAGTACCTTACATTTTATGTGATCCCTGACTTCCACACAGGGGTAGCTGAGGTCCACCGCATTTCACATCCTCCATTCTAGGTCCATGTCAGCTGGTCAGGGTCTCATTTCTATCCATTCCTAGAAAGTGACTCTTACACAAAAGTCATATTTCTTGAAGTTTCTTCACTACTACTCTGTCCTTCCCCAGCACAAAGCTCTAATTTACCAGCATCGCTTAACCACTGAGAAACTGGCCGAAACAAATTTGTCTGACTAATGAAAACCTCAGATGCCTAAGTTGAGGTTACATGAGGACTACCACATCTTGTGGCAGATATGCCTCTGTGAATGGGATGAGCACACTGCGATGCTTGCTTACTGCTAGGGAACCTGCCTCCAAAGGCCATGTTCCACCAGCTCACATACAGCCTCTGCTCTGACTCTCCAAGGGGCCTGCCATATTTGGCATGTTTTGTAGAGTCCAACCTACCCCATGAGCTCCCAGAATGGGAGCACAGCAAAACTTCCATGCTACGTGTGTAGTAAATGCCAGCTGGAAAGCACTGGGAAATAGAGTCTGAAGGAACGAGTCTCATTCTGAACACCCAAGACTAGATAACCAAATTGACAAGTTCTCATCTTCTGAAAAATGAAAACTACTTCCCTTCTAGAGTGAGGATGTGCATGTTACAAGTGAACACTTGGCCTCACCAAGTTATTGATAGTTTCCATTGACTTGGCAAGGGATTTAAATTATTGGGTTTTTTTAATTTAAACTATGTGCTACCAGGAGACATTTCTATTTAAATATTGGTATTTCCTGTATTTCTCAGAGGCACAGAGGTCTAACACAGCTGCATTACTTACCCAGCAGTCTTTGTTCTCCTTGCTTGAAAGATACTTGTCTCTAAGGATTAGCTAAAATATTTCTTCTGGCAAATGTACTTACAACAGCACTTTAATAAACTTCCATAAATTAAATCGATTGTTTACCCTACTCAGAAGCTGAGAATTACATTTCCTCATGCATGTTATCCATAAGAACATAAAACTTTGCTTCCACGCTTCTGACTTCCCTATTTCAGAATCAAAGAGTGATTCAGGACTTGCTAAATAACCTTCCCATTCTGTGACAGGGAAGCTAGTCACTGATTTCAAATTCAGAGACACCACTTTCAGGACTGTGCCCCAGTAGGGAAGAGGAGAAAAAGAGCTATAGATCATCAAGTCAGTAGTTTTGATATCCATGGTATGTCTTCTCTACTCAGTTTATTAAAAATTATCATTGCCATTTGGCCACTGCAAGGATGCTGCTTAAGAGAAGGGCTTTAAGTCTAACTTAACCATGAACAGGCCAGGTTGTTTTCACATTTCTGTTGTGTAGGACTCAAAACTCTCTTGCTTAGTGCTAAGAGTTCAAATCAAGTGCTACAGATATTGAGATTGTACACCACCTTCCTGGAATAAGTAAGTCCTAAATTTGCGTAGTTTACTTTGGTAGGAAAACTTTTCTCAGAGGATAGAACACATCCACAAACAGGCTTAGGTTCTTGCTTCTGGTGAGTATACCTTCACCAGTTCCAGTCAGTGAGGGGCACCCCAGTAGAAGACAAACATGGAGCTACTGGATCAAGGCCCACCCAGAGCCACAAAGATGACTATGGGACTGGAGCATCTTTCATACATGGGGAGGCTGAGAGAGCTGGGATTGTTCAGCCTGAAGAAGAGAAGGCTCAGGTGATCTTATCATTGTATATAAATACCAGAGGGGAAGGAGGTAAAGATAAGGGAGCTAGCATCTGCTCAGTAGTGCCCACAGAGAGGACAAGAGGTAGATACCGAAGAGGTATATATCGAAGTACATGGAATTCCATCTGAACACAAAAATACACTTTTATTTTTTTAACTCTGAAGGTAGTCAAGCACAAGAACAGGTTGGAGAGAGGCCAGGGAGATATTAAAAAAAGAAGCTGGGCATGGTCCTGTGCAACTGGTTCTAGCTGATGCTGCTTGAGCAGGGGGGACTGGACTAGATCTCAAGACATCGCTTCCAACCTAAATGACTCCAGCATTAACAACATAGTCTGCAGCAGCAACACGAGGAAAATATTCTACTACTGCTATGTTCTTGTGCATATAATATCAATTTTTTTTCACAATCTGTACTTTTCATTGGGCTACAAGTAACTGCAAATAGTTCCTATCGATTAGCCTCTAGTTGGTGGATAATGTGAGGAAATGAGGTCAAAGATAGCTTCAGCAATGGAACAAACATGTCATCTGCAGCATTAGTGGTTGGCTAAACTGTTTGTAACCAAAGTCATACAAAGGGCAAAACCTCTTTCCAGCCACCCATTGTGCTAAAAGAGAGAATCCTTGCATTGCCAGTGAACGCTTTCAGTTCAGCTCTCTGTTAGGAGTAGAAGTAAAATAAACCTTGTGAGAAAGTGTAAACTATGCTAAACTTAGATAGTGTGTGCCAACATTTTTTACGTTCTCCCCACTCCCTTCCCCAAAGAACACAAATATATTCCTGAGCCAGTGAGTATCTAAATCAACAAACATACTTCTGCAGGTGGCAAAATCCACATACTGTGCTGCATCTCACACAGGGCCCTCAAAGCCCTTACTCCTGGTCTCTATCAGACAGCAACTGATCCATCTCAGGTTGGAAAGAGAAATGTCACTCTTCAGTTTCTACTGGGGATAGAAATCTCCACAGACCACTCAGAAAAGAGGGAGTCTTACCTTGCTGGCTGGACTGTACTATCTGCAGACTATTCTCATTTTCCTTCTGGGCAGAAGTTATCCTCACTCATGGTAAGAGATCAGCAGTGCAAGGTACAGGCAGCTAACACTGTTCCTCTTTTCTTTATATTGACTTCCTTAAATGAATGGGCAACTTTAACATCAGTTACATTAACAGGTTTCAGAAGTTTGCAAAATATTATAGTAACTATGAAGAACACAAAGCTACTTTCATTTCTTTCAATACTGTGGTAAAAAAGTCAGTAGAATTCTCCAATGATTTTGTTGTTTCTTTAGAGGAAAACCAGAAGTGTATTACTAAAAGCCTGTATAATAGCAGAATTTAGCTAGAAGAAAAATTTAAAGGAACTCAGTAGCTTTACTAACATCATAACAGAAGTGGAAATTTCAAAGCAGAAAGTATTCAGTAGAGAGCATTTCAGTAGGGAAGAAAAGCCATATGCAGCACGGTTAACATGTCCTGCAGTGTTTTTCTATGGCCTGAAGACAAGAAATCCATTTGTGGGGATTACGTATTACACAGTGAGAAGCAGATAGCATTCATCACTTTCAGGAGACTGTGCTTTCACACTCAGTCCAGAAGGAAAGGCTACAGTATCATCTTGTGTCAGGGAAAGCAGCCCTCAGCAAGAGAGAGAGTGAAGGGAAAACCACATCTGAAAAGAGGCAGTGGTACCTGAGCAAGCGCTCTCTGTCCTTCTCGGGCATGCATCAAGCCTGCTTGCACACAGGTGGGGATCTGTGCGGGACACAGCACTCAGCCTGCGAGCTCTCAAAAGTCTTGGTCCTCACTTGGCTACATGCACAGGCTGCACCTCTCCAGCTCCGACGGGCTCCCTCGGAGCAGGGATCTCATGCCCTGTCTGAGCTACTGGGATTTGCTGCCTAATGGGAAAGAAGCAGCTCTTACTGTATCTAGGTCAGTGGGGAGACTGAGATGAAAGTTACATGTGGGCTGCTTGGGTGACTTGTAGCAAACCCAGGAGGCTACCCCTACAAGCAGAAAATTCCCCTAATCATTCACTCAGACAGGCCAGGAGATGGTAAAGAGGTGGGAAATCTGCCCGCAGGCAAGCTGTCAGACTGACAGCAAAACATTTAACGTTGGACAAATACCTCTGCTTTATCTCTAGACATGCAACCCGCCTGGTGCAACCCTATGTCTGATTTTTGAACCCCACCCTAAAAACACAGCCGGAGTCAGCTCCTCCAAGCCCCATGTTGCAACCTGCTTTCCTCCCTTCCTGCCGCTGTCTCAACCCGCGGAAACAAAGGGGCGCATTGTCTGAACGGATGAGTGGTTTTCATCACAACTTCCAGAAAGGCTGAGCACCAGAAGAGAAAGCAGACAGATACATCATCTTGTCCCAGAACCACAGAGGTTATTTAACCTATGGAGGGGCTGGGGAGAGCCTCTATCACTTGTGGGCTGCTGTATATGCACTATTGCGATGCTTAGTGTGAAACAGCATCATATGCCAAACTATGTGCCATGGAGTAAGACGTTACTAAATAGGTCAGAAGTCCACCAGAAATTGAGGTAAGAAATTATCTTAGTTATCAAAACAGTAAAAAAATCAAACAATCATCACCATGGAGACAAGGACAACTTATACAGGTACTTAATGATCTTTGAAAAAACTACTTTCACTAAGAAAAACACTTACAGATTAAGATGATGTTGCGAAAGCCTTAAGATCACAGCAAATATTTTGGATAAGACATCAAAATAGTTGTAGCTTAAGCAATTTATGTTCTCCTATGATTTTATGAGGGTAGATGGAATGGTCCAAAATATGTATGAGTAAATGAGATGTTTTACACCAACATCCAAATATTTTTCCTTCCCGCAGTAGACAATGATAAAAATGCCAATGTCTACGACACTGCAGAACATCTTTTCATGTGGTGCAATAACTTTAATGTTGCTGCTGTTCCTTTCTGCCAACAAAGGACTCAAACACCAGTTGTACCCAAGTGCAGAAACATTTCTGGTGAAGTGGCAATTGTACTCATCTAACCCTCTAAGTAGCGCAATAGTAACCACTCACAGCACAAGCAGCAAGCATGGAGAGTGAGCACTGCAGCAGCTTGCCACAAAGATTTTCCGTGTTTCAAAATCAGCGACAAGAAAACATTTGTTGTCCCTTTAGAGTCCTCATGGCCAGTATTTACTGGGGGAATGAAGTCAGTTACAGGGCAGCATCTGTCAAAAGCAGGAGGCTCTCTTTTGGTTTTCACTCCTTAGAAGTCCGCAGTTTATAGAAAAAAGGAGACAAAGAAATAACTGAAGGAAGGTGGCCATTTGGAAGGCTTAATACTTCTCAGAAACTGTTATGCCATCTGCATTTCCTGGAAAGAAAATTGTAAGGAGGAAGGGAGGGCAGAAATGAACATTTTCATGACACCGTGATTGATGGAGGACCAAGCATTCAAAACAAGAAACCTCTTGGGAGCAACTCGCCAAACAGGAATCTGGATCATTTCAGACTTCTGCGAGCAAAGTAAGGCAGAATGTACTCTGACTTTGGCAAGGCCGTGGAAGTACTGATACTGACCTCGAGAGTCTCGTCTCTGGAAAGCTGGAAACAATTTCACATTATTCTCTGTTATGCTGAGGAGAAAAGAAGACAAATCCAGAAATCCTATCAGGGCAAGCTCTGGTCTTCCTATGAATTAAAGCTCAGATCATTGAAGTTGATGAATAATTTTGCACTGACAGAAAACAGTAATTGATTTGGTTTTACATAGGATCATTTTACCCAAAAAAAAGCGACCTATCTTTGCTTGGTGCCACCTCTGCTACTCTGGAAACTGTACAGTTTGAGAAAATGTATCTAGGTCATTGCTGATGGACACATCTTGTCCGCCCACATGAACCTGAGGCACTCAATGCCTCCAAATATCTCCCCAGAGCTAAAATGACCATGTTACCAGAAAAAAATAAATCATTTCTTCCATTTTGCCTCAACGGAAGCAGTATAAATAGAGTGCACTTTCAGTTTTGCTCTGCATTTTCGCAACTGCCACTGTGTCCAGTTATTAAAGCGGGAACAGAGAGTACAACTGCTGTTGTAAACTGCATTTTGACCCAGATCATCCTTCTGTGCACTAGGCTGGCAGGGCCATTTCATGCTGTCCAGCACGTGAAAAAAAGGAAATGGGCAGATAGCCCTCTCTGGTATGGAGCTGCAAGAGGAAAGCCTGGAACCAAAAGCAGCCCTTGTTGCTCTCCCTGCAGAGCTCTTCACAACTGAATCTCATTCTAATCATGCTTGATATTTGTTAATTTTTAACTAGTTTTGCAGTTTACACCGATCTAATGTCAAATAAATACTATCTCACTTCCCCTTCTGCTGCACTTTATGCCACTGAAAAAAAGATACTGCCCTAATCTACTTAACTTCTCAGCCTCCATAACTGCAGACAAGCACAAGAGAGAGATAAAGCAGTAAAACATTTATGGATAGATATAGAAATGGCTTCGGGTCCATACGCCTACCTATGTACTTCTGTGTTTTCTGTGGGCAAATCAGGAGTGCGGCTGCCTACCGCATGTGGCTACTGGAGGGTTTACACCCAGAGCTAGAAGCAGCTGGAAGCAAGTACCCTTAAAGACATGCCCACAGCATCACCCCAAGAGGATGTGAATGAAAATCTGGGAGGCCAAGTGGTTGCGCCATGAGGCAGGGCAGCACACATTAACTGAAGTCCCTAAAGGCCTCAGCTGGCCAGAAGCACCACCACATGTCATGTGGCACATCCAGCTCACCCAGGAGCACAGGCACTGCACTATCAAGCTGCGCTCACCTGGGCAAGTGCTGTCTGCAGCTTCAGAAACCACCAGACAAATGAATGGGGCAAAGAATAGAGGAGATTAAACCCCTTTTACATATCTATTTTGCTTTTTCCATACCCAGTATAAATTTAGACCAAGAACACCTGTGTAACTTCCATTTAAGCACTTGGAACTATTGCTTCATTCAAGGAGGAAGGAGAACAGCTAGTAATCTAAATACAAGATAACCTTTGTCTTGCCATGGTCTTTGAGAAGCAGAACATGCTTGTTTCCTTCCTCATAAATCCAAACCAATTTTCTATTAACTTTTATTGATTTTCTGTTGACTTCTGCTCTCAAAGATTCCCTAGTTTTTGAGTTCAAGGTTATTTCTGGTGCAAAGAGGCAGAGGTTTGCCACTTCTTACTCCTGTTTCTGCAATCAGTTCCAAGATCTGCGTCAGTCCCTTGGTGTGAATTCTTCCTCAACACTAATTATTAATCAAAGACAACTACTATTTTGGCTAAACAAGTTCATTCCTCCCCTGGTATTTTTAATTGGGTTTTCTTATATATATATATATGTTAGACATATACTTGCACTAACCTCCTTGAGCACACCAATATGCAGGGGACATAGTGGGCTTTAGACGTAGGCTAGCTGCAGAACTGGGCAAGTTCTGTCATCTGAAAATAAATACAAGTTGGATTTTCCACTACTGGCTTCTATTGCAATTAGAGCAGTTTCTGCTGGAAAGTAATTTCTGGAGCCGTGGAGACTGCCTTGCTCCTTTGAAAGTATAGTTCTGGTTTTGGGGCAGGATGAAGTATTTCACTTAAGAGCTTCACAGGGCACCATCAGCTCTATTGCATGGTAGGAAAACTAATGTTCTTCTTGTTTTTCTCACTGTGCCAGATTGCCCACACACACTTCCAGGAACAGAAAATTTTCCTTCCTCAGCAACAATCTGGAAAACAAAACAAAAAAAATAACAGCCAAACACCAACAACCAACCAACCAAATAAACCCCCTAAACTCCAAGCTCAAGGTTTTAAAACTCTGTCCTTTATCCACTTTAGTTTCCTTGAGAGCGATTCTGATATCAAGTGACACTCATTTTGTTGAATCACAAAGGAAGGCACGGAGGTATTTTGGGGGAACTCTCAAATTTCAAAAGGTTGAAGTGAAGGATTTCTCCTCCTCCTCCACCCTTTCAGTGTGTATCTGTAAACAGGGAGCATGCCTTCGCTGCCCTGGCCCTGCAATTGCTTGGGACTCCCCAGGGGCTTCCTAGTGAGACTTGTTCATCAGATGAAGCAGCTTAATGTTTTTAAGGTGGCTTCTCTTGAAAAGAGTTTGATATTTGCTTGTTAAGTAACACATTTGTGTAAAGTTATCGCTGCTGATGCTGACGTGGATGGAATCAGGCAGACAGCACATGCTACGTTACATTATGAGGCTTAACATTTCACTAATCGCATTGGCCTTCTTCTGTGAATCACAGATTATTCTCCTACTCATAAAGCACATCCGAATCCTTTACATCATTGCTCATGCAAAGTGATACAATTGAAAGGGTCCAGAAGAGGAGGAAACCTTGTGATTTAACTATCCAATGTAGACAAACATCATCTCCAATTTTCATTCATACTTTGACCACATGCATGAAATGAGGAACAAAGTGCTCTTCTCTTCTGCAACTTCATCACAGATATTTAATTCTTAACACTTACTTCCCTTTTACAGAGGGATAACAAAACATTAATTGAAATAAGAAAAGCAGCTGACTGGCCCTGACTTGCCTATATGGGGTTTTTTTTTCAGTTCCATGAGAGAATTTCTACAGAAAGTTAATGGGAAACAAAGCATCAGTACAGAGACCACAAACAGGCACAGGTCAGCCATCAGCTGACATACCAAGGACCTTCACTCTGTGTCTCTACACTGAACTGCATCTTCTGAATAGATAGGCACTCTGACTATTCAAGAATCTGTCCTTGAATGTCATGGAAGCATGTAACTCCCTACGAGTATGGAAGGGTGTCATTGCCTGTCTGCTAAGCAAGGGAAGCTATTGGGATAAAAGCATTCTATAGGGAAACTGTTTTCTTTATCTTGGTCAGTTTCTTGTAAAAAGGAGCACTAAGATAAAGAAAGTAGCCTCCCAGCTACCTCAGGACCGAGCATTACCTACATGTAAAGCACTAGAAAAAGTAATTCCAAATGTTTCAAGTAAATGAGGTATCAGAACCCTATTCGTATCTCAAGTGCAAAATCAGGATCTGAGACAAGAGCTCACCAAGGTGAGCACAAGTCCTTAGAATCATAGAATCACTTAGGTTGGAAGAAACCTTCAAGATTCCCCTCTACTCTGCCCTGGTCAGGCCCCACCTGGAGTATTGTGTCCAGTTCTGGGCTCCCTGGTATAAAAAAGACGGATCTCCTGGAAAGAGTCCAGCAAATGGCTACGAAGATGATTAAAGGCCTGGAGCATCTCCCCTATGGGGATAGGCTGATTGAACTGGGGCTGCTCAGCCTTGAGAAAAGAAGGTTAAGAGGGGATCTTATTAATGATTATAAATATGTCAAGTGTGGGACACAGGGGGAAATGGCCAGCCTCTTTTCAATAATCTGTGGGGACAGGACAAGGGGCAATGGCTGCAAGTTGGAGCATAGGAAGTTCCGCACCAACATGCGGAAGAACTTTTTCACAGTGAGGGTGACAGAGCCCTGGGACAGGCTGCCCAGGGAGGTTGTGGAGTCTCCTTCTCTGGAGATATTCAAGACCCATGTGGACACCTACCTGTGCGACCTGTGCTAGAGAACCTGCTTTGGCAGGGGGGTTGGACCCGATGATCTCTTGAGGTCCCTTCCAACCCCTACGATTCTATGATTCTGTGATCATCGAGACCAACCACAGCCTAACCCTGCCTAGTCCACTTCTAGACCATGTCCTCAAGAAAAATACCTGCACGCCTTTTAAATACCTCCATGGATGGCAACTCCACCACTTCCCTAGGCAGCCTGTTCCAGTACTTGACTACCCTTTCAGTAAAGAAATTCTTCCTGATATATAATCCAAATCTCCCCTGGTGCAATTTTAAGCAATTTCCTCTTGTCCTATCACTTGTTACCTGAGACAAGAGACCAACCCCCACCTCTCTACACCCTCTTTGCAGGCAGTTGTAGAGAACCATAAGGTCTCCTATCAGCCTCCTTTTCTCAAGGCTAAACAGCCCCAGCTCCCTCAGCCGCTCCTCATAGGACTTGTGCTCCAAATCCTTCACCAGCTTTGCTGGGCTTTAGATCAGGGTCTTTCATATACCTGCACCTATGAACTTTCTTACTTTTATGAATAAATCCAAGAGATTGTTTCTAAACATATGCAAGTGTGTCTAAAGTTCTGCTCTCCACTGCTTTTTCTCTCTGTGTAGCGATTTGAAGAGAAATCGTTCAGCAGATTTTTTTCACTCTTCTATGCACAAAAGCTCCTTGCTGCCAGCAGCAGAGGAAAAAAGTTATCAGTTAAATGCAAACTGCCAAAACTGCAGACTTCTCTGTAGTTGATTACTTCTCTAAGCTGCTCTGCTTCAGAAGCAAGCATCATTATTGATTGTTAAACATTGCCTTTCACTAGAGATTCAGTAACACAGAATGGACATTTGATTAAGATTGGATCATTTCTTTCAAATGCATTAATGACCCTTTTATGTACTTTTTACAAAATAAGCAAAGCCAGCTGCAAACACCAGAATGTGTTTATATTCACACATACTGTGTTTTTAAAGCACACTTCCTTTTTTTTGTGGTTATGTTTTAAATTAGAAAAAAGCAACAAGAATAATATTTCACAATAAAAAGTTGAAGCATGTAAATTTTCTCCAAAAATAAACTGCTAGTATTTTTAATCCCATCACAGCACTTCTTTGAGCAAAACTGTTTGCAAACTTAAGTTGCATCTGCCAAACACAAGGTCTGTCTGAATCTGAATTTCTCTAGCACTCCTCGCTAAAAAAGACAACAAATTGCTGAGCTCTATTACATATGAACATAAAAGATTAAGCTCCTTCACTGCATTTGCTGGTTTCTAAGTACAGGCAGGGATGGTGAGAGGAAATTGCTACAGAAGTGACCACGATCACTGTGTCTATCCTTAGAGTGACACTTCTGACTTGAATGATTTTATTCTCAAGGAAACACGCAAGTAGGCACACTAACTGAAAGGTCACTCATCTCAAAAAGAGAGTCATGCCTTGTCCAGAACAAAAGCTCACCATAAAAGCCTGGATGGGATTTTCCTTCCAGCAGGCAAAAGCCTGCACTGTGGACATGCACTTACTCCCATTTCAGCTTAGAGGGAGCTGGACCCTTACTGTTCCCAAAACAAGTTCCCATCACCAGATGCTTTCTGCTGCATCTGTTTCTGCCAACATGCACACTGAGCAAGTGATCTTGCTGTAGAGACTTACAGCAAAACGTGGACAAAAAGCATGAGATGCTGCATCTGTTTTCAATCCCTCTGCTCAACTACTGAAACTGGAGCACGAGGTGGAGCAGTAACTGGGAGAGAAGTGGTGGGGAAGGGCTGGCTGTAAATCCATAGCCAGAATCGTCCCACTGTGCTTAGGGATTCACGGGGCAAGAGATCTGCCCTGTAGTATATTCATCCTGTAATAGCCTGTGGATGCTCTGAAAGGGACATCTGCTGAACTAAATCTTGGATTTAATTTTAATCCACATGGCTTCCTCTGCATTTATCTAGGGCTTTCAAACTGTGAGGAGAGCTGCTGTGCTGACCAAGAAAGAAAACATGTCATTTAGTTAATATCTTTTGTGTCCCTGTATAAAACACACAAAAAGCATCCTTTTGCTGGCCTGTAGCTCCAGATACCCACAGAGCTGTCCAAAGGGCATGGCTGACCACAAAAAAAAAAAAAAAAAATAGGTGTTTCTTCATGACCAAATTGTCAAAGCGCAAACCACTGAGTCATGGGGCATTTCACCAAAGATCTTGCTAGAAAAATGCCTCTGCCACAGTCTGAGGGGAAGGTGTCTGACCTGAACAGATGCCTTTCCACCCAGATGTTACATGTTCCTTGTTTAATAGATGATGATGTCGACCAGTTTGTTCTCCCAGTCCTAAAGGTTCCCAAAGTTTGACAGAAGCAGGAGACACTTTAGGCAAAGAGCCTCATTGCAACAAACTGTGATACCCAGCCCTGGCTTGACTGCACAGAACTGTCCACTCAGCAGATTTTTTTGTGCCACCAGCAGCTGTTGCAGGCTGAAAGGGCAACAAAAATGGAGAATTTAATCTGCAAGAAATCATCAACAGAGGGAGCTAAGGTTAAGTCAGTTCAGTGCATTACTAACTTCATTATTTTAAACCTGTGGCCACAAATTGCTTCCTAAAATAGGAAGCGCAGGAATTTATTTGATCGTTCACATGTGCATTGAGCAAAACGTGGCCGAAAGGAAGAATTACTTTACTCTTCAGAAGAAACCTGCCTCCTAATCCTGTGAAGAGCTGTACTCGCTTGAGTGACAGGTGATTTGTAAATCCTACTGTTGGCATAACTGCGCTCCCTGCCAGACCCTAAAGCAGTTCAGAGCAATGCCAAGGGGAGGGAATAACGCCTGAGTGCAGGCAAACACAGGCTGCGTTTCTCATCCAAAAATACAAAGTTCAAGAGGGTTGGTCCTCAGTGCAGTTCTGCCAAAGGTTACAACGCTTTACTCCCTCATGCACATGAAATATTTCCTACAGGCAAAAGGAAAATGGGTTTATACTACCTCTTCAGTCACTTGTGGTATAACTGTAGAGCAAAGTACCCATGTTTTATAGCATCCTAACAAAGGAAGCTGTTGGAGGTAACACATAGTTTTAACTCATTAACCATCTCACACTGAAAGTAAAAGCTAGATTGCCAATGTTCTTACTAATGTTTTACCATGTATTTTCACTCGCAACCCAGCCAGGGTAGGAGAAAACCACTGTCTGCTGAAAGTAGTTCTTGAAGAATACCTTCTGCTTTCCCTCAGAGAACCAGAACGCACAACATAGCGCTGTGTTCCATACTCTGCTCTAATTAAACGTCTCAGCAGCTTAAAAACAATCAAATATTCGTAAAATACATTTGTTTCATATTACTTCCACATACTTGTCTCCAAGAGCAGTCTTTGAGAGCCACAAATATTGCTTCAGTTTTCTGCTAATGAAGTGATGGGAATAAAATCTCAGCTGCTTCTTTGCAACTGAAGGAGCTGTCATGCCCCATAAAGGCTGCTCTATGTACAATAAACAACAAAATCCAGTGAAATAAGGTTTTAGTTAAACCACTTTAAACTTCCTTTCTTGAGATGTACTCAAAACCACCCCAACCCTCCACTGTCATGTTGGAGAAAGGGAATGTTAAAGCATGGATCTGCAACCAACACAAATCCAAAAGCAAGGAACCGACTGCTGAGGTCGGCTGTGACTATTTGGCTCAAAACTCAGTCCCAATTAGAAAACGCTTTGGGTGGGTTTGGTTTGGGCTTTTTTTGTTGTTGCAAATTTTCTCCTAACTGTGAAGGCTGCTGGTGGTTGAATACTCAGCTGTTGACAACAGGGGAAACCATGTATTGCATGGGAATGAGTTGGCCTGCAGCAAATGATTAGTGGTGTGAGCTATAAGGATCTGGCACCTCCTCATTCCAGGGCGGAGAGCTTTGGTTAGCACTGCTCTCTGCACCTGCAAATACCCACAGCCATTTATTTATACAAAGTGAATGAGGCCTCAAAGCAGGTTTGTGTGGTAGACATCAGACCTATCTCTTTAGCACCAGAGGGGTTTGCTCCAACGCTGCTGCACACAAAGAGAAAAGCAAAGTGCAGCAATATTGAGTGGACTTTGCTAAGATCAAAGTACAGAAGAGCTGGTAAAAGAAAAAACAAACAAAAAAAAGCAGAACAACACAGTAATATCAGAGCTCCAAGCACTAGTGTGCATTACTCATGGACAGAGTGTGCTTGATTCCTCTTTCCCCTTCTTCACTGATAACAGCAAAAAACCCCCACTCCAATACCCCCTCCATAAAACATTTTGTTCTCTATGACAAAGGCCTGGAAGTTCTATTTTCTTTTTTTGCCTGTTTTTATTTCTAGCTCCTTTGTTTTAATGACATTGCAGCTATTTAGAACATTGTTCTGTAATTACATCAGATACTGGAAGGCTTCACATTAGTTAGAAATAAGCTAAGACAGATGTTTCTTTGCTGGCTATGCATTTTTTACATCTAAAACAGACACCCATAACCTGACTCAGCTCCCCAGAGCCATGTATTTGTTTATTTATTTAGCTGGGTCTTTTAAAGTGGTAATTTAAAGCATTTCTTGCCCTTTAACACAAGCTGAACACCTCCAGTACCCAATTCATCATGCTAGTCACAGATCATGCTTGTTATCTGAGAGAGCGATGCATTTGTTTTGTGTGTGTCTGGGGGAGGAGAGGGGGAGAGAGAGAGAGTCATGATGGCATACTTGTCACGGGGAGTGGTTTGCATATTAATAAACAGTATATATGAGCCTTTTCCACTGAGGCCGGCACTCAGAGGGACTCCTGTGCACTGAGGAAGGGACTACGTGTCGCTGTGCCAGAGTGAGTTCTGTTTCGGCTTTGCTTACTGCCATGGTCTGGCTCTTCTCTTCCCCCTTTCTTCTTCTAATCCTATTCTGCCCTCCCTAGGGCTGCTGTTGCACCGGTTGCGTGGGGGTTAGTCTCATCAAATCATGTCACACATCGAGCAAGCACTGAGAGTGTGTCGCTGTGAGAGTTCTGTTTGGTTCATTCGATGTGAATCTCTGACCAGTGCTACTGGCATAGCGAGGGGTAACCATGAGCTCTACACAGCGGCTGCAAGTGTAACTTAAGTAGTCTATCTAGATACCTCCTTTGCTACCTAAAAGCAGCATCTTTAAGCTGTCTGCTGCATTTAAGACAGCTGTGCAATCCCACGCACTGCTGCAAACCTACTTCAGAAATTCTGAGCAGCTTTTCTAAAGACAAAGCAGCAGATCACTAGCCTGTTGCTGCAGCAAGTCCCTGTTTCTTGCCAGTGCCTGACGCTCTCAGTACCCAGATGCTTGGATAATCAGGCTGTGTGTCATAGACACTTTCCAGGAAAGACTACTTAATCAACATAGCAGAAAAAGTTGGTGTGGGGAAGCTCCTGGCGTTCTTCAGGGAGATGCCAGTGAGTGAAAAGCCATTTCAAAGCAATGTTCTGTTAGGTACAAAGGCTAACTTAAATCCTTCACTTACATAACCAAACCAAATCTAGGCTAATGGTGGAGGAATTAGATGAATATTAAGCAGCACCAAACAATTCCTCCAGGTCATTTTGTGAACTGTTCTGTCCATTTTCCAAATTCCTGTCTTCTGGATCACCAGTGGATTAACAAAGTTTTGTACCAGTTCCCACTGTTGTTATTCTAAAAGGAAAGCCTCCGGCATCTGCTTCCCCTTACTCCAGTTTTCAGAATTCACAAGTTTGAGTTTTCTTACTGTGGGTTTTTGTCTTTTACTTCAAAAATGATACTCTGAACACTTGATCAGGAATTTTTTTTTCTTTAAGTTTTAACTGCCATCATTTGCCTCTGTGCATAATCCTCCTGCACAATCCTCCTGCACACATTTCCTCTGCTAAAAGCCATCCTTTTTCACTGCTCATTTCAAGCTAAGGAAAGAAACCATAGCTATAAAATATTTTTCCTGGACTCCTGTGCTCTTTAGAACTGTTTGTAAACACTGGTGCTTTTATCTTGAAAAGTTGCAATTTTGGTAAAGCAAAAAATATGTTAGACATAGAGTTCTTTTGTAAGTTTACTTTTGTTTATTCTTTTGTTTTCTTTAATCCAAAATAGAATCCACCTCTCCCTAAAAAACTCATACATAGTGTAAATTACTCCCTGTCAGAGATGCACGTACACCCAGAGACACAATCAAATCTATTTGGATAAATACAAATACAGAAGCTCAGACTTTAAACTGAAAATATACACAAAGTAATTCTTAGAGTTCAGGGTTTGTACACACACAAGGATGTCACCCAGCCATCCTCAGTGCAGCACACTTCTGTACCTCTGACAAACATACTCTGCTGCTCTAAGGGCTTGCTCTTAAGATCGCTAGTTGCTGCCTGATGCATGCAGCCGCCTTCTGAGCAGTTAGAAAGCAGAAGTAATTGAAGGTGGCATTCACTTTCAAAATACTTTGATCAAAACCTCAAGGGCAAGTAATTACCCTGCCCAGAGGCCACTGACATATCGCTGGCATTAGATTAGCAAGCGGCATGCCATGTCACTAAAAGCTGTGCTTAGCCACATCCCCTGATGTCTTACTGTGGATGCTGCAAATCTCAAACATGTGACTTTTTCACCCTTTTGCCAGTTAGTCAGAAGTGGGGAGGGGCAGGGGGGAGCTTCATTTTTCCCCTCCTTAAAGGTATCTAAAAACATCGCTGACGTGACTCTGTAAAAGCACGGACATGAAATGGGAGAGTAGCAAAGACAAGGACATTCAGCGGTACCAGACACATACCCCATGCTTTGAATGTGGGTAGCAGATGGCAAAGGGAGAAGGAAGACAAAGGCATACAGAAAGGGTTGCTTGATCTGTCTTGCCATCTTTCTTTAGTGGTATTTGACAAGAACAAATGTGGGACACCAATCTCTAACACTATGCCTGAGGTAAAGGAGCATTTGTTGTTCCAGAGCAGGGAACCTGCAGCAATGGGCTCTGCCCCACAGCCAGACTCTGCCTGGTGTTTCCATGACCACAGGCAAAATCAGCTGCAAGCTGCTGCTCAGAAACACATAGGGACACACAGGTTAGGGTTTTACATACCAAGCAGCTTGCAACCATAACACATGGGGGTCTTGGATATTGACCACTTACGTTCAAAAACGGGCAGTCCCCAGGCTTCTGGCCAGGTGCTATTCAGAGCTTTAGGTCCACAATTGTTAGCGCTGGTCCTCTTGAGAAGACTGGCAATGTCCAAAGAGCACTTTACCAAGGTCCTGGGTCTCCTCAGGCTCATTCTGGCTCTGAAAATAATTTCAAAAGTATCTGAAAATGAGATCTGTAGTTGAGTTCACTGCACTGGTGCCTCCTGGGCAGGGTGGTATGCATTCCAGGGCTGAGCAGGAGGACACCAAGAGTTTGTGACCAGTAAACCTCATTGGCAATGCTGGAGAACTCTGCACAGTGAGTTTTGTATCTTGCCTGGTCTCACCACACCAGCTACAGGGAACATATATTGTGCTGAAAAAAGCTACCTAAATCTTTTTCTTTCATGACTATGATTTTGTTTATTTTTTTGGCAAGTTGTACAGCACATTCACATCATGCAACAGTTCAAGAGCAAAGTAGTTTAGACTAACAGGGGGAAGGATTTGACTTTCATATTCACCCTTGACAGATACACATGTGGCTGGGATAGGAAAAAAGTTCATTTTTTCACATCCAAGGAAAGATGTTCAGTGGTCAAGACAGTTATACAAATTACTATGCTGGACAAGCTTGAGAGTTCAGGAAATGGACACAAAATTATCCTGGCAAAACCAGACACTGCCTTTGGAGAGCTGACTGAACCACTTAACACACATTAATGTGACTCACAACTGTGCTCTCTGCTTTGTAGGGATATTGTGAGGGGGTGCTGATTCATCTGAGTTCTTCAGAGAGAGAGGCAAGGCATGAATTGTACAGGAATAACTGGTGTTGGCAAGAATTAGCATTATTTAGGTTTTGTTCTACCACAAAATGCTTCAGGGAATTCTTAAAACATCTGATGAGGAAATAAAAGGAATTATCCCAACCTTAGTCTGCATCTTTACTAAGATCTCTCCTCTTGCGATTCAAGTGTTTCATGGTCTCAGATGTGCAAGTTATTAATGTGAAGTTCATTACTGCATGGGAGGCTGAACAAAACAATTAAAGTTATTTATGTAAAACCTTGTGTTCTTGAAAGATTTTTGCTAGAGCTCTGATTTCCTACATCAGCTAACCAAGCCTCCTTTTTGAACCTGCACGTTAACAGATCTTCTCTAACAAGCCCTTGCTCACACAGCAGATCTTCACTCATCAGGTCTCTTAACATATTCATATCATTAGTATTCCTCAGTAATCCCACAGCAATGCCTTAAAAGCTTCTCATTTTAGGAGACTATTTTCCACCACAGGTTGCAAAATGGGTAAAGACATGCCAAACATACCAGTTGCCCCATCCTCCCCAAAAAAGTCCTTTGAGACATCCATATATCTCATCTTGAAAATCATACTAAGAAGTAGGAGACCACGACCATTACAACTGAGATTAGTTTTTTCAAAACTCAACCCTACATCAAATTTTATAAACATTTACTTCAGATTATTTGTGTAGCAAACAGAAAAGAGTGTGCAGATTTTTTCCTCTTTTCTCTCCAATGTCCAGCTTGCTATCCAGCATAGAAAAAGAAGGGATCAGAAGGAAAGGTTTATTTTCTATAACTGGGGCAGAGCAGGAAGAGAGGTCATCACCTTTCTGAAAGAGAGTTTGTGTCAGACTGAAAAGTGACAGAAATTAGGTAAATTACATAAACCTTTTACTTTTTTTCTCTGCTGTGGAAATCTTCCATTGGAAGATTTGCAGTCTCCCTTTAATCTGTCAGTATTGCTCAATCTTTCTTCCCGGAAGAGGGACAGAATTTTTCATTTTCTTATTTGCTTTTCTAAAAAAGGATCAAAACAATTTTGGCATAAAAAGCACAAACCTACAAAATCACTACTGGTTTGTTTTGTTGTTTTTTTTTTTTTTTCCAAAGGCTTAAAATATCTCCTAAACCTCTAATATTTTTGATCCCATGCTAAAAGCAGAAGTTTGTGCTCAAGAAGAAAATAAGCATTTTTCCTTTTTGCTGTGCAATAAAAGAGGACAATCCTGATTCTTCAATTCCCTGTTTCTGGAAATCATGTTTCCTCACTGAGGGAGTGAATCATGTAACATACCCACTGTACCCCTCATTTTTTTCCCAGGAAAAGGCAAAAGTTTGTCCTAGTGTTACCCGGGATAAACAGCTAGGATTAAGCCAGTCCCTTCACCAGGCAGAGTCCCCAGCCTTTCCCAGAAGCGAGGAGTCAGGAGGGGACCAGCAACCACCCCATGGCTCGTTCTTGCTGGAATGGATGAATTTCTCAACAACAAACTCTCTTGCTCTCTAAAAAAGACCAATAGGTTGCTATTTGTGTTTGTAACTTCATCTCTGACTTTAGACACGGAGAGAATTCCATTGAGTCATTTTTCATCCAAGGGAAAAAGAAAAATCTAGGGCATTCCTTTAGTGACCAATTTGATCAGCAGCCTGGGCTGCTTTCCAGCTGGCTCCTGCCTTTTCATCCGTTGCTCGATCAGGAGAAGTTAACCAAGCACACCCTTCCCCAAACCTTTCTGACTGTTATGTTAGGTTTGTTACATACATAGGAAGAAATACTGGACATGGATTTTTTCCTACCTTGCTAAAGTAGCATGGGCACTAGCTCTGTTTCACACTTCATAAAGCAAGATGCTTCTTGGCAGAAGGGTATCTGTGGGTTTACGTGAGTGGGAGCTGCTTTGCTGCTGTTATTATTACATCATGAAAATGGAATGCTCCAGCAACCCAAACACTTGGAACTGATATAAGAGCTTAATCTTATAATAGATTGAGGTATCCATTGACAAAATCATCACTCACTACTCCTCAAAGGGACTTTTTCGCCTTCCTCATCATACATGGCAGCGCCTTCTCTTGTCAGTAAGCACTAAGCAGGTCTCCAGGAGATCCTGAGGTCCAGCCTGCTCTCACAATGGCTGATCACAGGCCACAAGTTCAGCAACACAGCCCTCAGTTGTATTAGCATAGAAAAATGAGATGTAGCTACCTCAAGGACCAAATCTTGGTCTGGTTGCAACCAAGACCTTCAGTTCCCCCTTTTTGGGAGGTCCATGCCTGGGGAAACATTGCATCAACTGCTACCTGCAGTGCTTTCCATAAGTGACTCCAAAATGTAAGAAGAACCCTCATGTTAAAGAAATATACGTACAGCGTAGTGCATTGTTTCTTCCAGGCAGACTGTTCAAGTCCCAGATTTTTAGAAACACCCAGATGAACCTTAAATGTACAGGTCTTGCTTGCTGTAGGGAATACTTGGGCTTTTCTAAATCCTCTATAATGATGAAACCTTAAGGCAAGGAAACCCTTAAATTTCTCACAGTGAAAAACACAATTAGAGCAGGCTTATTACCACGAGGCCCCTTGTCAGACTTTGTAAGGATGTGAAGAAATAGCTCAACTTAGGTGGCTTCTCCACCTCCACCCCCAGATCAGGGAAGAGCTCTCTGCTGCCTGTCACCTCAAATATGAGTAACCTTATCGAAAAGAGTGAAATAAACTGCTGCCTTGCGTTTTAATTTTTTCCAAATTCACATACTGAGCATCTGCATCCTGGTTTCTGTGCCTGTTACTAGCCTGAGGAGTATTTCTTTGTATCACTTTGAGGACTGGATTTTCCAAAACAGAGATGAAACACTGTTCCTCTACAAAGTCTGGCGCTGACTTCCACGAGGCAACGGCACAGGCTGGATGCGCGGGACTGCACATCCAGCTGGCAGAGGCAGCACAGGGCCCAAACCTGAAACTCGCCTTGAGCAGGCAAAATGTAGGTGGAGTGGTTGTAATTTACTCTTTAAAGCAGGGCAGGGACACATGCATAATCCATCTGTTATCCAGTAAAAGTATTGCATACAAAACAAAAAGGTGTTTTGCGTTTTAGTTCTCAGGGCATGATGCTTATTCCTTCCTGGGCTCTGCTTTTTCACTCTAATCTTGCCTGAAGTACTCAAATCGATTGTCTGGTCCTGCTCCAACTAGAATAAAAGCATCCCAAATTCATCAGGTAATACAGTATCTCCATAAAGACAGTTTTAAATTATTTGAAATCTGGCCTAAAACATCTGAAATACCTGTAGCTTCCAGAATTCTGACTCATATGTTACACAGAGGGTGGATGCTGCTTTCACACACTTTTGACCTTTCAGATTTTCCATTTGACTTTGTCACCAAGTGGCTCCAAAAGTTTAATTTAATCATGAGATCAACTAATCTTTTGTTTAAAGGTATGTTAAAGCCAGTTAATCTGGCTTTAAGAGAGCTGCAGAGAAAAGCTAGAAAATCAGCTAAGTGGGTCAACAACCTTAAAGAATTAAAGCTAATTTAATAGTAAATTTAGACTAGTCAAGTTCACTGCTTTGAAAGTTGCACGTGATAAAACTGGGGCTGAAGCTTTGGCAGGTACTGACTGCCAATGAAAGGCAGGGCAGGTGTACAGGTGGGACCCGGCCATGTATTCATGGCTTTAGAAACTGACCCCCCCACCCCCCTTCAGGTGGCAGATTTATTGGTCGAAAGTAAATCAGCCACCTCCTGCATTTTTACACACTTGGCTTTCCCATGAACTCACCAGACAGATTTAGCAGTACTAAGCAGATGGCTAAATGGTTGAAGTCGGAGCAGTAAGATTCTCCAAGCAACAATGTATTCCTCTGCTTTTAAGCCATGACTAAACCTAAAAATATAAAAAAAAATTTTAAATAGTTTTAAAGAGTGCCCTGCCCCCCCAATAAAAAAATAAGCACAAACTCAAAGACCCAAAATAGACCTTTTTCCCGAGAAGTGAGAATTTTCAATAATTTAATAATTTGGGACATTTAAAATAATTTAATTTTTTTTTTTCCTTATGTTCTGGCTCCTTTAGAAAACACACTGGGAGAATGGGGTAAAGGAGGATAAGGAGAAAACCTGAGAACAGTCATTGTACATTTGGGAAAAGCTACCACAACCACATCTTTCCTTTAGAAACCTGCATGGAATTGTTCAGGAAGTGCTACTCCTGAACATGTCACAATGAATGCAAACAAAAAATAAACCCAACAAACGTTTACAAAAACACGCTTACAATCAGGCTATAGAGGCTTTTAAAATCTCAAATGGTTTTGGTAAACTCCTTGTAGGGTTGGATTACTTTTTTTTATTCATAGATGGAAAGAAATAAATCATAGGTTTCAACGTGCATCAGAACTGCAAATATTTGATTACTCCTTAAACGTATTCATTTGAAATTTGTTTAGCTTTGCTTTAGACATTTCAAACAACAGTTTCCACTGCTTCCTTGACAGACCAAAATATTCCACAGTCTACAACAGCCCAAAAGACTTCCTAATAGCCAGCCAAAATTCTCTTTTCCTTACATCATCTCACTACTCCTGATTATACATGTCTTTATATACAAAGTTCTCCCTCAGTAAGAATTAGACTCTTTCAAAATACTCGTCACCAGAAGCGTAATGCTTCACTCATCACCAGCCCACTCTATATATAGCTGCCCTCTGCCTTCCTCGTGACTGTACCTTAAAATCTTCTGTTCTTGTTCTTTTAAATTCCTTCTGGCTGTCAAGTGCTTTCCACTAAGGCAGGCTAGAGGTAGCCAAGATACTGGAGCCATGTGTGAGTGGTGTAGAAAGTCCACAGCACTGGAACCTCTATTGATGTTTATGAAAAAAGCTCTGCAGAAACCCCTAAAGAAGGGAGAACACCACTGTGTTTTTTGTACATTCAACATTGCATCCTCTCCAAATGCAGATTGAGTCAGTAGCTTTCACCTGACTCTAAAAAACTTGTAAAGTAAGAATCAAGGAAACACAAGGGGGGGGGGGGGGGGGGGAATCACACAAAAACCTGACAACGTAATTTTGAGTTTTCTTTTGGCTTCTGTACAAGAATCTGAGGATATGATAATGATTTCTCAAAACAACCATGTAAACTGGTTTCCATAGCAGATCTTCTTTCTAAAATAACTTGGTCGATTGCCTATGCAACTAGGGCAATAATTAATGAGATGAATCACAACAGTTTTGCAGTTCCCATGATTTAGTCTTGGATGGAGGTCTCCATAAGGAAGAGAGGCTGAGCAAGGCAGGCTTGAACAAAATCCCTGCTCAAGACAGCAACTATCCTCTGTTACTGCATACAGTTTTAGATTTGAACTCTGAAAAAAGCTTTATAAAAATGACCTGAGTTTGGAGTCACAAGAAAAATAAATGAATGCCAGAAGGTCTTTACGTGTCTGAAAAGAATAAATAAAACCAAATAAAATTGAAGCTGTCTTTCCACAGATACACAAGGAGAAACTGCCAGTTTAACCGTCATTGTCCACGTCTGAATGCTGTGGCTAAGAAATAAAGACACAAAAAAAAAAGGAGAAGATGTGACTAATGCAATGATTGCAAAGTACAACACATCATGGCTTAGTGTAATATGTCCTTTGTATTGTACAAGCATGTGTTTCAAAACGTGCATGTGGTGCTTTATTGTAAAAAAGGAGTTGAGTTACTCGTCTCTTAAGCAACACAATGTTTTCCCTTGCAGGGAACCAGCATGCCACAGTACAAGCTGACATATTTCAATCTGCGAGGGCGAGCAGAAATCAGTCGTTACCTGTTTGCCTATTCGGGCAAGAAGTATGAAGACCACAGGATAGAAGCAGCAGACTGGCCCAAAATCAAACCAAGTAAGTAGCAGGATGCTATATCCGAAGCTCTGCTAGAAATGCTGTCAAAAAGCAAAGCAACTGAGGAGGTAGCTGCATGCTTCATGACAAGAAACACATTTAATTCCTGGCTTTAATGAAACCTATAGGAATTTTATTGCCTTGATGGCCAAAATGCCATACCTGATGATCTTATGGAAGTTTGGATCCAAATCTTCATATAGTCTAAAATTACTTAACTGCTGTCATGCAGCTGGGCTTTTGCTCCTTATCAATTCTGTTCAGCCTTTGTCTGCCTAAAGCTGACCATACGCGTGCTAACGTTCCCAGCTTCCTGGGAGGATTTTGGTCTCAAAGACTGCACCGTGGCCTACACCATCATTTTAGAAAGCCAAATTGGAACGAATTGACAAGAAGGGCACTGCTTCGCAACAACAAAGGTCTTCAGAGGTGGAAGGCAATGAAAAATGAAAAAAAAAAAAAAAAAGAGAGAAAACAAAGGATCAAAAGAGGTGCTAGAATATCCCTGTCCCTAAGAACAGCCCTTCAGAGACTACTCTGCCAGTTGTAATGCTCCACTTCATGATTTTTAGGTAAAAGTAATGTCTTTCCAGCTATTAAAGCCACTGCTCATTAAATTAACCTTCGCTCAAAGAAAACACATTCTGTGTTTTGAAGACTAGGGATATGAAATCAGAATGCCAATGTCTTAATTTCATGGATTTGGCCTGTGTTTTGCTACATGGGCTATGACACTTCTCACATCCAGAATTAAGGTTAATGCCTTTAAGTTGGGAACAATGCACAACTAATGCACAAAGCGATTGATGTTCCTTGGTAGGCTTTCACCTAGAAACCCAAAGCCATAAAGTTTGTAGCTGTATCTGCTGCATTAACCAATGTTGGCCAAGTCACTTAATCTTTGGTCATCTTTGTTTCTCTTTCTGTAATGTGAAAAGATCATCAGCAGGTTTACCAAGGGTTAATTAAGATTTCTCATGTTCTCTGCAAATGGTCTTTCATAGCAGCCACTACTCTCTCTGATCCCTTTGTGAAATTCCAAAGCAGTTAAGAAGTTTAGTAAGATGTGGGAGCTGCTGTTCTCAGATATGTGAAATCATCTGTGCAAAATTTATGCTGGCCTAGGAGTTATTTAAATTTCAGGCTTCTGTGGACAGCATACTTCCAGTCAGCCAGCGGATGGGAACTGGAACATACTGTGCTATTTGACCAGGAAAAACATGCCCCAACAAAGAAATAGTCAGACATGTGTCTGAAATGACATGAAAAGCTACTTTTGCTTCTGGAAGGCTCCTTGAATTCTAGCTCAAGCACCAGTTTGACAATGGCATTTGCACCAGTGGCATCTGCATTGCAAACACTATGCAAATTAAGAGGTTTATCAACTAAAACAAGAGTAGAAGTATGTTGTTTGTATGCATAACAATATAATGCTGCCAAGGAAATTGCCTGAAGATCAAGTAACTGATGACTACCTTTCTCCTCCACCTCCGTGAAGCAATGTTACTCGTGGTAGTTCCAGACAAAATAATCTCCCACAGGCAAATCTTTCAACAAAGCTCTAAATAAATAGCAGCAGGGCTTTGTGGTAAACAGCCTCACACTGTGCAGATGGACAAACAGCTGCTGCCCCAACCTACCCCAAGGTACTAAGCACTGACTTTATGGTGTTTCTGTTGCACCAAACAACATATGACATGGTCACCTCCTCACCAGGGACAAGGTTGTCACAGGGTTTGTGTGCCTTCACATTACAACAGTATTGCATTCAGCAGGGAGGCACCATTCGCTGCAAGGAAAACAAACCACTTGCCTTCTCTACTATCCTGGGTTTGCAAAACATGCCTCAGGTCCCTCTACGGAGGTGGAGACGAGGGCAAAGCACCAGTCCTCAGGAAACAGGGTCCTTGCCAGAAAGAAAAGAAATTCAGCTGTTACTGTTTTCAACAGTAAATATGAAATGAGGTGATCCATCCAACCCCTTGCGCATACAAAGGCATAGTTTGCTCAGATGAAAGTTCTTCCACACCACTGTCATTCATCCTCTGTACTCAGATCTTTCTTAGGAAGCTCAGGATTTCCCACACACACCCCCGCTCCAGTCATTTTGCCTGGATTGGGTGTGGGTCAAAAAGAACAGAAACAAAGTAGAAGATTCCAGTCAGTCTCATGCTGGTGAAAACCAAAGGGTAGTAACTGTTGAGCAATGATAAGGGGAATTACAGCTGCATTTCATGTAACAGCAGCTAATGCAACAGACATTTGGTGCACTGATTATTTTACAACCCACCAAAATAATTAAAATTGGTCCAGTTAATTGAACTAATGAAATAATTATATATTGAAGTGAGATTAAGGAATAGCAGACAAATTGCTATGCACACTTGTGTACATCATGTTTGCATTTACGCACTTGCCTAGGAAAGCTCTGAAAGCAGTTTTGACTGCAGAGCCTGTAAGTACAGCGTAATGTCCCTCTTTTTGAAAACGTCAAGTATTCTGCAATGAAGTAAAACATACTTTGGGAAGAAGCTTGGACAAGGAGAGCACTTCATGATTCTTGAACTGCTGAGGGAACAAACCAAAAAATTCAAGTTTGCCTAGGAGCACCAGGATTCAAGTGTTTGCTTCATCAATTTTCATGAAATTAAAGTAATGTTTCACAACAAAAAGCAAACTCCCAGCCAAATCATCATACCTTATAAACCAGAAAATAGAGTCATTATTCTTAAGAATATTAAGAGACTTATTTCTCCTGCAAAACTGATGGGGAAAACAGAAAATGTGTGGATTAAGATTAACACTCAGCAAAAGCATTTAGAAAGCAAGCTCACAGCTGCTGTAAATTTAATTTTGACCTGGACTGAAGAGTGTGATAGTTTTTGTTGTTTGTTTTGGCATTTTTTATGTGGCTTCCTCAATCAAGCTGTCATCTTAACAGTCCTTCAGGGAAACAAGTAACTCCTTGCTCCTAGAAATACTGTCTCACTTGATTTTGTTTACAGCTAAGTGGTGCTTTTATTTTGTACGAGAGAGAGGCGTAACCAAAACTTATGTCATTTAGTTTATACATAGAAATTTAAATTTCAGAGTATTTCAACATTTCTTTTTTCCCCTTCTGTCACTAACCAGGTCATCTTTGGTAAATTGTAGTTTATAATAGTTTATAATATAAGCAAGCTTAAACAAGCTACTATGTCAGTATTAGTGTTGCCTAGCTTCAGCACAGAATCTTCAAATACAAATATCGACTAGAAGCTTTGCATGACTCTTTCTCCATATGAAGTCAATGATTATTTAAATAAGCAAACTCACACTTTACATTTCCTTTGGAGCAGACTTTGACATCACCATGCCACCATTTAAACTGTAGTCAATTCAAGATGTGTACCCTATCACATAATAGACTCATTCGAGATCCGTACTGCCGCAGAATAGCTCCTCACAAAAAGCATCATTGCACTAACGTAAGTCATGATATAGCAGAAAATCCACTGTAACAATGCATAAAGTTACTATCCCCTGGAGATATTGCGTTGGCATGCAGTGACAGCTTTTGTTCTTCCGTGAATTTGAAGCAGTGGCAATTACATGGACTTCATCATCATAACAAAGGATGTTTTCATCGCACTGACTGCTGTAAATGTCCTGTAAACCGTTTAGGAGAGGTGGAATGGTGCTTCAAAGGTCCTCAGGAAACTCGACAGACTAATTATTGCACTGAAATACTTCTAGCGTAATAGATAAGTCTCCAGAGATACCTGGCAGCAGACAAGAGTTCCTCAAGGGAGCAGTTGTGCTGCTTCTTGAGTGACCTGTTGCCGCGTAGCTCTAGCTAAGATGCATAAATAGCTATCTTTGGCTAAAATGTGGGGCTTAACAATCACTGCAAAGCACAATGTGTTGCAATAGCTACAGCACTAAGGCTGGGATGAGGTTAGAGCAGAGTACAATCTTAGTCATCCCTTTCTAGAAGATGTGGATTCTAAATGCCTCCAGCTCCTCTCCCAGCCTTACATAAAAAAATCTTTCATATACTTCTTATTGGAAGATGTAAAGTATTTCATGTATTTGTTTCTCATGATCCAATTTAAATATTGATAGAAAGGAAAAGCAGTTACAGTTAGTTTTGAAGGCAAAAGAGAACTTCTTACCATAGTAAGAAGCATGGCTGTTACATTTATTTTCCCCCATCTTTGACCAATCCAGCTGCCTTACTCTGCCATCAATCTAAGCTGCTTTACTGCAAAACTTTTAATTATTCAGGTTTTGAGCAACATTCAAATACTCAGAGGCAGGGTGCTTAGCATGAAGGCAACAGAAAGAACAGAGATGTTGATGAGAAGAATAACGAAGAAATGAGGAGTGGGAAAGGAAGAAAGGGCTAAGGGAAGGACAAAATTAAAAACTGTACCTGTGTAGGGGTTCCTCGCTGCCTGGGGAAGAACAGAGGTAAGAAGCACAGCACCATGCTAAGCTCTGGTTTCTCCACACCAGTTTCCAACCAGCCTAGCTTCCAGGCTTGGCCAGACCTGTGTTCCACTCCATGCTGTTTCTTCTCCCTGCCCTAGACAAACAGGCCTAGATGGGCTTAATCCACTGGGTCATGCTCAGGAGGCCGAGCAAGGAGCTCATAGTCAAAAAGAAGTTCTGAACACTGGCGAGAAACTACAGACATGCCAGAATGGGAAGAGCTATCACAGTCTTTGGGGAATTTGTGGGACGGAAAAAATTTATACAGATGTCCTCGCTTTTAACATGCATCACGCCTCATCTTCACTGCTTAGTATCCAGAAAAGTCTACATAAACATTACAGTTCTAGTCAGAAAAACCAACCACAATTAAAGCATGCATAAAAAGGAATTCATCCAACTCCTAAACACCTCACAGACGCTTCAGTGAGCTCTTCTTCCTAAAATGAGAAAAGTGACTGTAGATCAGTCCCATGACTTCACACTCACCCTCTGTCAAGGTTTTCTTCAGAATTATGTAAACTCTGTGCAGATGTCATTCCAGCATGCAATACTAAAAGCAATGAACAACGGGTGTAATAGGATAAGCAGAAATTTGCTCAATAAAGTTCCACCTAAATAAGTAAATTACAAGTTTATTTATCCAAACAGCATGCTTTATTAAAATGCCATTCCTCTTCTCAGTGAGTTGTTCACTGTAGATCTGGAAATCAGCACAAACTTCAGATGAGCAGCAAAGCAAGTGGAAACTAAGGGGGAAAGGTCATATTTTGTGCATGCCTGAGAAATGACGCTGTTTGTATGATGACGGCAGCAGATTCTTCTAGTTTTCCTTCTCAAAAATGTATTTGCTCAAGTGGGAGTTGGAAACTTTGCAAGAAAACATTGTTTTGAAAAACATGGAAAGGATATCCATATGGATACACAAGGGTATGAACAGACATAAGCATGCAGCAGCCCCCTAACCAACAGAGGTTAAAGGCAGACATGCACATCCTTCCAGTCGGCACTCTTAACCGTTCACTGATCGCGGCCCTCCGATTCACGCTGTTTCACGATTTGCCCCCACAACCCTCATTCTAGCCAAATGAGATCCCTCTCACACTTTGGCTTCAGGTGCCACAACTTTCACTTGCTCATCTAATGTAGGAGCCTGCCAAGAACTGACCTACATGCTTTGCTCATCTGGAGTCACGCAAAACATGTCTTCCCCCAAAACCATGTAAAATTTCACTGTTTTAATACAATGCTTATACACACGGCACATTTGGACACCACCACCCCCCTCCAGAGGTTCCTCGAACATGTGTTGTTGATGAACCAAGCTACAGCCAAAAGTACCACAGGAGGCTCAAAGCAAGCCACCAAAGCCAGTATCCGTGAGTCTAAGGATAGCACTGCCTAAATTCAGGCACAGACAGATGGTTTTATGCTGTGGTTTGGAGCCCCTCAGTAGATGGCCTGGCTGTGGTTTTTGATAGGCTTCAAAAAATAGGCTACAGGCAAGGTGTCTAGAGGCCACATCGGAGTCATTTGTCAAACCCTGACCACCTTGCCTCCAGCAATCTTTGAGCTCTTGCTTCTGCTGGTTACCAGCACCAAAATTTATACTGGCCTCCCAGCATGCTGAACTTGGATTGTGGGTGGTGGGCCAGGGAAGGTATCATCAATAATGTGTTCAGATGCACAGAAGAATGCACAGAGGAGTCCTGGATGCCTTGTGCACCTGCCAAATTCATTTCACAGGTACACATTTGACACCTAAGTTCTTGTACCTAATGTGATTCTCATACTCCATGCTAAGCCATAGAAAGCTATGTGACAGCATTCATCACTTACTGCATCATTGATCACACTGCCTTGATAAACTAATCATAAATGCATCAAGTTTCACTATTTTTCTCTTTGCATTAAGAAGTAAAAATCCTTGCAGAACAGAAGTAGTATTCCAGGAGTTCTATAAAGAGTTCTCCTGGCACTGAAAGCCCTTTCCTTGCTTGCTTCCACTACCCAACATTCTCACTTTTCCGCCACTGCTTTTTTTTATATCACAAGACAGGCTTAAGACAGTCATACATTTTATGTACACTGAGCATAATCCAGATTAAAATCAGGTTCAAAGCTTTTGGCTATGACCAGCACTTGCAATCACATACTTGGAGTTAATGAAACAGTGTCATTTGAAATACAGATTTAAGATTCCTCCAGTAAACAGCACCAGCTTCCCACGAGCAGATTCTCACCACCCTAAATGCCAGAGTTTTTCCCAGTTTAAGATTTACTCCAGGGTTCCAGCCCCATTTGGTATCATGCCAGCACCTCCAAAATGTGGCAGAAGAGTACCTGAGTTTTCACATGCATTATGCTACTAAATTAATGATGGAAAAATAACATTGATTTCTCATCTCAAACTCTCTTATAATGCCTGCTTAGTTTGTCTTCTTCTATGCTTAAAGTCTGGAGGCTTCTTCCCCATGTCTGAATTATTTTATTTTTTTCTTTGAATGCAAGTCAAGTAAATTTGAGTATCTTCTTAGCGTTTGTGCTTCAGTGTGAATGCTCTGTGTGTCTCAGTGACAACCATCAAGCGAAACCTCTTGTCATAATGAAAGTTCTGAAATACAACTACTCTGTATTACTGTTTATGAATTTAAAACGAGTGGAAAAGCACCTTTGTAGTCTTTACCCAGTCTCTTATGTTATACCTCAGGTGGATCCTGCACTACAAAATCTTCAGTAGTACTTTGCCTAACTTTGGCGGTCACTCACCTGTGGAGGAGAAAGCAGGAAAGGAAGGGAAAGGAAAGGAAAATAAGGAAAAAAAAAGATTCTACTTAAAATGCATAAGAATTCAGGATATGTAGGTTCACATTCAGCATCTACATCATAAGGCTAGGAAACAGGAAATACACAAAACGCAATGCCTGGTTTCTAAGCTTGTTTCTGCCTTATTGCAGTGGGATCTGGCTATATCCTTACCTTAAAAAAATAGTAAGAAATACTGTGAGAACGTTAAGTGCTGTGGCAATGCATATCTGCTGAGTGCTAGAAGTACAACTGTTTAAGTGCAACTCCCACTATTAAGGGCTATGATTTGACTTTTGGGGTATTTTTTTTTTCTTTCTCCTCCTAGCTATCCCGTTTGGCAAAGTCCCCATTCTGGAAGTAGATGGAGTTATCATTCACCAGAGCCTGGCAATAGCAAGATACCTTGCCAGAGAATCAGGTAATACCTATTTGACTATTTTCTCGCTCTGTTCAGAGCAACCAACCTTTAATGCTCAGGAAAAGTACGTCCTACCAATGCAAAACCAGAAACAACCCAACAGCTTGGCAAGCCCAACCAAACAGAAGCCAACACCACCAGCACTGCAACAGCGATAGCACAGTGCAACAGGCACAGGCAGCTGAGAGCTCTCAGCAGCTGAGAGCTCTCAGCCTCCCACTGCATCTGCAGATTGCTGCCAGCACCAACTGCTGAGCACAGAAATACAGTGTACCACAGAGGATGCTATTAGAGGTGCTGCTCACAGGGGGATGGTTTGAAAATCCCAGAGGAGTACTACATAGAGGTGTGCCCACATTCAGCAGCCTTCCTTGCTGCAATTTGGTGCCAGTTTTGTTTGCTGGGTCAGGGCCGCTGTGGCAATCCTGATGAGATCTCAGGCTGCAGCCCCCTCAGCTTTAAGATCAGAAAGAAGGGACAGAGCAGAACACATCCGTGAGGATGCTGTACAAGAGAGTTTAGAGTTGTGACACAAAGTAAAAAAAAACCTGAGCCCAGACAAAAAAAAAAAACGCACAGACTAACAACCCACAGGGTGAAATACTATATGTGCAGAGCTAAAGTGGCTGAGCTCCGTATTTGCACTGTGTGTATGCCAAAAGGAAACCTCAGAAATAATAATCCCCCCTTACATCTGTTTGAGTTTCTCCTCTGCATACAATACCTGGGGTCTAGTCTGACTTCTTTAGCCAATAAACTTTATATTGACCTGTCACTGCATGACCAAGTGCTACCTGTAGTTTCCTGAAGGTTCTCAGGGCAGTATCCCCCAGAGCTAAACTTTGAACTGCCAGGCAAACCAGAGAGGTGACCAGGAGAAGGATGTTTAGAGATTTTCATGGTAGGCAGAGCGCTGGTCAGGACCGTATTAATGTTTGTAAGTATCTTGAGTATGGGATGCAGGGGGAAATGGCCAGCCCCTTTTCAGTGGTCTGTGGAGACAAGACAAGGGGCAATGGCTGCAAGTTAGAGCATAAGAACTTTTACACAGTGAGGGTGACAGAGCCCTGGGACAGGCTGCCCAGGGAGGTGGTGGAGTCTCCTTCTCTGGAGATATTCAAGACTCGTCTGGACGCTTATCTGTGCAATATGAGCTAGGGAGCTGCTTTGGCAGGGGGGTTGGACCGGATGATCTCTTGAGGTCCCTTCCAACACCTATGATTCTATGATTTAGGCAACAGTTCCTTGCTTTCAGACAGATCAGATGGTGACATTGCTTGTATCTTTAAATACCTACATGCTACGGAAGTACTAGATGAATTCTTAGTGATTCAAGTAATCAAAGAGAGCAGTCAGGACTCAGCAAGCTGTTATTCAAAACCATCTTCAAAACTGGTCTGGCTGAAGGCAGACGTGTTTGTGGAGTGTTGAATGTCAGCAAACTGGAGAAGGGGGCTGGGAAGAGAATACTAACCTGCCTCTTTTTTTTTTTTTTAAAACACTCCTGAGCAGAGAGATGTAATCTGCATTTCAAAATATCTCACATTTTCCAGTGAGTAAACAGGCAGATGTGTAGAGCGTTATTTGTCAAGGCACTAGCACAAGCCTTTTTAAGCATGTCTGCATTACAGTGTTCCTGCCAATTTCCTCAATACAATCTACTGCTTGCAAGGGAAGAGAATGCTGGGCACCCATCTGTTAGTGAAAGACCGTGAGAAAGGCTGCCTGCCACCCACAATTCCTCCCTCCCTGTCTCCTACTGGGACACTGATCTGGGGCTGTGCTCCTTTTCCAGCCTGAAGTTCTGACCTCGGCATTCCCTCAACAACTTTCCTGTCAGCTTGCAGGAGCCACAAAGGTTAGGGTTCTGCAGCACCCTCAGGCTGAGCCGTTGTCCTTTCAGTGTTCCTCACGCTGTCAGCTACAGCAGGGAAAAAAACACATGTGGAAGGGCAGGAAAAAAAATATCTCTTCAACTTCATGGTCAAAACTTGCTAGTTCTGCCATTAATTCTGCATACCTGTAGTTAATCCTTTGAAATTAAGAAACAGCATTTTTAGGTGCCTGTCACCAGCAACTCTACCGAAGGCTCAAAAACTTAATCCCAGAATGAGAGGCGCACCCCTCACCTTCAAAGCATGAAGTTTCGGTAAGGGAGATGACTTGGCAGAGGAAGGGCGTGTGGTTTATGGGAAACACAGAGCTTCTAGGTGAGGTTTAACAGAGGGGAAGAGAAGAATGACCTGAACTTGCACTGAGGTGAAAGCACAAACACAGGTCTGTGAAATGAAAGGGAGAAAAGCGGTAGCATTCATGTGGGCAAGCCACAGGACTACAGCAGAAGCAAGCAGATTTGCAAACATGACAAAGTTTGGCTTCGGTTCCTGATGTGCTCAAAAGCAAGCAGGATGTCATAACATGGTTCTAAGTGGGCAGATTAGAAGGAAAGAGAAGCAGGCTTTCACAGAAACACTGATGGAGCTTGTGTTGACCAAGATAGAAAGGCCACAAGATGGAAAAGCTGGGATAGGGAAAGATGGACAGAAAGGAATTAGTGCTGACCCTTACTGAACATGTCAGGGTGGTGGAAGGCAGAGAGAGGGATAAAAAAGCAGTAGTCAAGTAGTCAGGCTGGGGGCTCAGGTAATGGAAAGAACAAGTCACTACCTTGGCTGGCTGGGTGAGGCTGGAGAGGGATGGAGGGGAAATAAACAAACCATATCAAAAATTCCTCCTGATGCTGTCTCTAAGCTCTCTGCATATGCTTGCTTCCCATAGGTCTGGCAGGTCAGACTCCCGTGGAACAGGCACTAGCTGATGCCATTGTGGACACCATAGATGACTTCATGACACTATTCCCTTGGGCAGAGAAAAACCAGGACGTGAGAGTAAGACAGTCACTAATTTAAACAAAGATAGCACATAAGCCCTGACTCTCTATCTGAGCATCTCCTCTGGAGAAACTGCCGTGTGTCAACCTGAGTCCATCACCTCACATAAGGAAAGCTGAGCTGGAGAAGCTCAGTTGTCCTTCCTCAAAGCTAATTCAGCTGAGGCCTCCTGCTTCTTTCCATGCCCTCCTTCACCAGATCTTTTTTCACCATTGGTGGAAATAACAAGTCCATCATGAGCCACCCCTCACTAATTGACCTTGAATCAAGGAAGCCAGATGTACATACATCAAACTGCTCTTCAAAGGTGAAAGACAGGACACTTCGACCCCAGCTGGCACTGAATGCTGATCTTGAATGCTGGCAGCAAGATAGCTCCCGCTTTTCTCCTTCTGCCAGTTCAACAAGATTAACATCCCCACCCCATCTTCTTTTTGTACCTCTGTATCTGAATTTCTTCTTGGTTTTAACGGGTATCAGTCTTCAGTAACATCAGCTGTCAGGGACAAATGCTTTTCAGTTACTGGAGAGGTGTGAGACAGCACAGGATGCTAAGGAGGTGAGGGAGCACATCCCTCACTGTCACTGCGGCCCCACCTCAGTCCTCCCTGCTGCTTCCGCAAATGCCTACGCCAGGCTAACACGCTGCCATGGCCACTGCAGCACCTGGCCACAGGCAAGTCCTACAGCATTTGGGATTGGCTTTTTCTTAGGCATTAGTTCAGCCCCTCTCACCAGAGCCCCTAATGCAAGCATGCACGTCAGCTGCTGGGAGAAGAGGGCAATGGATGAGCTTACTCCAGCCTTACAATGGCTCCACGCAGCTCTGACCCAAGCAGATGAGCTGACCCTTTTAGGAACATGGTGTGTAACAACGGGTCTCACTATTAACTACGAACACAGCTGCTTTCCACTGGTTGAGAGAGAACGTTTCAGATGAATTAGGGCATCTTATTACAGGAACCACAGAGTACAAGATGTTATATTGCCCAAAACCAAGAATGGATGAAATGAAATGAAAGAGCTGTGAAACGTTACAGGGGAAACTCTGAAGCCCTGTTAGGAGGTTTTAGTATTCAAAAATGTTAATTAATCTTCCAATGATTTCCCAAAGTTTCCCAATTTGGGGAGGGGAGGCTGATTCATGGTTTTTAGTCATTAGGAAACAGCCCTGCTGTTGCTAACGTGGTAGTGCAGAAGCAGCACGACTGCCACAGTGCCGCTGCTCCCGTACACGGAAGCTCCCACACCACCACCTACGTGTGTCCCAGCTCGTACTCAAGCACTTCTGCAAAGTAAGGACCATCATGTCACCAGTGATTAATTTAAAAGGGAAGAGAGTTCAGAGGCAACCCTCACATGCTTCTGTGCACAGATGCATGCAAGGGGATGTTTTGGGGCCAAGGAAAATCGAGAAGCTTGTTTTCCGGGAACCTCTTAACATTTTTCTCGCTATTAGCTGTCCTCCCTCTCTCCTCCCGGGTCCACTGCCACCACCTTGTGGTAGAAAAGCCATCTCTCATGGTCTCACAAGGTCTGACTTTGGTACTTTACACTCAGCAAAGTCGGAAAATTTCCTCGGGCCTCACAAGTGATCATAGGAACACACATCCCCCAGAGAAAGATGAAAGGGTGCATTACACTACCCAGCTGGTAGCAAAGATCACACCAAGCTCTTTGCTACCAGCTGGCTAGCTGCAAACGAAGCTGCCCATGGAAGCTTCCCCCATGCCAGGCACAGACTCTCCCCTTCACCCTACCTCCCCTCTCCCCAGCCAAAAAAAAAAAAAAAAAAAAAAAAAAATTGATGGCATTGCAACAGCTTTCTTACATTGCTGGGGAGCTCCAGGGCTGAGACAAGGAGGTAGATCCTGATCACATCCACACCAGCTTCACAGGTTAACTGTCTACTTCTGTAATTAGAGATCATTACACCATCATGACTGCACAACAGCTTAGGGGTTCTTTTTCCCCTGCAGAAAGGCTGGGCAACTTACCTGAAAAAAGGCAGTGCTACAGCACAGGGCACAAATATGAACTTTCTGGACTGCAGACACATGGCTGGTACTTGCAGTCACAACATTCAGCTACTAAGCTCTTCACAGACAGCAGAAAATTATGTCAAATCTTTGAACACATCTGCAGAAACATTGGTTTATTTCAGCCTGCAATTATTGGGACCACTTAGGCAGCTTCCTCTTCTACATACTTTTCTCATTAACCTGAATTTCAAAGCTGCTGAAATAATTCCATTCCTCCATAGCAGTGCTCATTTAACCACACCTGAGTACATTCCCCCAGTCACATTAACTGTATAAACTGGGCCACCTGGGTCAAACCAGAGTATCACGACACTGCAATCTCCGTTGCTTTCCAGGCAGGTGACAAAACCAGTGTCCTTCACTCCAAAGGAAACTTCTAACCCTTTAAAAGTGGCTTGAAAACTTTCTGCTATGGGGAACAGCTAGTAGAGAACCCTCCCTGTACAAAACCTCAGCCTTCATCCAGTAACACAGATACTAAGGCTCATGCAGACTTCAGCCTTCAAAACACGTTAACTACCTCCAGTCTCATTGCTGTGGAGACAAACCTGCCAACATAAACATAAACATGCAAAGACAAACCCAGCAAAAGCACAAAACCTAGGTTCCACGTCCCCCACAAGATGAACTGGCAAGGAAATAAAACTGACAGCAAAGAAAGACCCAAGGTAAGGCATTCTGGAAATTGGAGACCCACAAAGACCACTGGAAAACATAACATTCAAAATGAGACATTGGGAAAAATGTTTTATAGATGGATTCTTCCCATATCTATGGCAAGGCCCTGGTCTTGCAGCTGGGTTGGCTGTTAAGCACAGGTAACACATCACCCCACATCATGCCTCAGCATCCAGGAACTCTCAAGATTACTGAGGTGCTGTGTTTTGGGCACCTACACTTCTCCAGGTCTACCCCACCCCAGCTTACCTAAATCCTGTAGTGCTCCTTTGCATATCCAAAGGTCAGTTACCTCAGCTTTGCTTTACTCACCTGAAGTAATTGCTGTTTGCTCTATTAATCCTGACTGGGACAGTCTTCCTTCTAAAGAGACCCAAGAGTACTCTGAAATTTGGGTTTTGCTGTCACCTTTTTCAAATCTCAGCTTTTTCACAAGTAAGGAAACACCCAAAATTCAGTTCTCCTGCCTGACGTGCTTGCATATTGGTGTGCATCCTTATGTTTTGTTCTTCCTTCAGAAACGAGCATTTGATGATATCCTCACCAACAAAGCACCTGAGCTACTGAAAGATTTGGATACTTTCTTAGGGGATAACAACTGGCTAGTAGGGAAGTCTGTAAGTATAATTTTTGTTTCTCCCACTCCAATCAGGTTGCCAAAACAAAAAAAACACAACCAAAACCAAAACAACCCCAACAAAACCCCCAAACTGCTTGGAAATTAATTAAGAGTCTTCTGCAGCACAGTCTCAGCAGGAAAGGTTAGTATTTTAAAACCATGTTTGTAGCAAGGGCTTTATTTAACCAATTTTTACTTGAGTCAAGCCTGCATTGCGGCCTAATTACTAATTCTGTAATTATAAGCCTAAAAAAAGCTTACAGAAAATAGACCAATTCATATTTAATTTCTGCAGTTTGCTGAGAATGTTCGTGGTGCCAGCTTTGGGTATTACCAACCAACATTTACTGCTTTCTCTCCCCATTTCCTCCAGGTAACATGGGCTGATTTCTACTGGGATGTGTGCAGTACGACACTTCTGTCCTGTAAACCTGACCTGGCAGACAAATACCCCAGGCTCTTGGCTCTCAGAGACAGAGTGCAAGCACTTCCAGCTATTGCAGCCTGGATCCAGAAAAGACCGAAGACTGTAATGTAGATCACCCATTCACACTGGAAGGAACAAATGTATCATTAGTTTTCTACATGACAATTGCCCTAAGTTATTAATTTTAGAACCATTTAAATTAACCTCAGATGGGTATGCTATACCAAATCTATATCTACCACTTGTATCAATTTATAGGAGAGAATCTAAAAAGCTGATTTTGTAACATAGAGCCTGAGAGATGTGGCTCCAGCCACATTCCCCACCCCGCTACTAATAAAGTGCTTGCTCAACCCAGTTTGTGTCCTGTGGGCTGTCAAAGGGAGAAGAGATGAATTAACCTTCCTGGAGACATGCTTTGTCTATCGTAGACCTTCAGTCTGGAGGAACACAGGCTACTTCAGAAAGGCCAGATGTGTGGGAAGACACTAAAAGCAAAAAATTGAAGTAAAAAAGACCCACTTAGTCAAACTTCAAGCTTCTTCAGTACTTTCTTTAGCTTCTTACAGCTTATGCTGTGCCACTGCAAAGAAAAAAGAAACACCCCAAAAAAAAACGCAGGGAAAAAACCCCAAACAAACCAAAGAAGCATCAGCTGCCCAGCTGAGCTGGTACTCACACCAGCACCAGTTCTCCGTAAGCGCAGCAGATGCTCAGTATCTCCACCAGTAACTAGAAGACACAAATTGGGGGGGGGGCAGGGGCATCAGAAGAGGAAATCAGGTTTAGAACAAGTGAATTAACAGCTTGCTCTTCCAACACTGGGGAAAGAGGTTGGTGGAAGTCCTGGCAACGTGGATGGCCATAGATGCAAGCGGTTTACACAAACTCGAGGTGAGACAAGTGTTTGCAAGAGGTCTCCACTGTGTGGTGTAAGCAGACAAACCACAAGAAGTTTGGGCAATCCTCTGGGCTGAAAACAGCCACTGTTGGGAAAGTACTTCCCTTCACACTTGCTTCTACCTCCCACTGGAAGTATTATTTCATTGAATCATGAGTGATGCCAACCAACAGCTAACAGTGCAGAGACAAACCAGGTATTAGCAGAACTGAAAGCGAAGTCATCAAACCTTTTGCTCACTCCCATATGGCATCTCCACCTGCCTTGCAATTCCTCACACCTTTTGTTCTAGCTCATCACAGATTATTTTTCCTTCTTCAGACAGTTGCAATACTCCCCACTCTGAGACACAGAATGGGTGAGGTTGAAGAGACCTCTGGGCATCATCTAGTCCAAAGGCCCTGCTCAAGCAGGACCACCTAGAGCCAGCTGCCCAGGACAGTGTCCAGAGAGCTTTTGAGTATCTCTCAAGGATGGTGACTCCACAATCTCTTAAGACTAAAGACAGCAGAAACAGTTACAATTTAAAGAAAAAAAAATAAGCTGAAACAAATATACAAGCTTTGCAGCACTTAAAGACAGATACTGACCCAAGGGCTGTAGGGACATGATTGTTTAAGATGTAACCACCACTCAGCCAGACTACGTTAACAGAAACAAACTAGTTAACTGCAGCATTAAATGCTTGTGGTTATCTGTTAATTCTGACTATTTAGTCTAACAAAGCAGGTGGAATTGAATCAGCATGGTACACAAACTGATTCTTACCCTTCTCCCTTTATAATTAAGTATTTCTTGACTGTATTTCAGCTGTGGATTTGGGAACATGCAGCAACAATGCAGAAGTAAAAGCCAAGTAAAGTTTAGTTCAAACCAAATATTTTAAAAGGTTTCATTTTTCATCAGTAGAAACCATACCCACAGCCATTAACCAAAACAACCAAACCACAGATCACCTAATTGCCTAATTAATCACTATCTGGAGACAGCTTGAAATACTGAGCAACCATGGACAAAAGCTTCCCTTCTCTACTCTTCGGAAGAAACTTTTAAAGTTCATTCAAAAGATGCAACATATTGCCTTCTGACTGGGATAGTTACTGTTTTTCTGTTGGTGACTATCAACCCCATATTGTAAACCAGAGCAAATACTAGGATCCAGTCCTCCAGGAGATTCAGCCTGGTACAGGTTTGCTGAGCTCTGCATGGAGCACACAGCAGTTGAGGCTTTAGGGGAGGACAGGGGCAGGAAGGCCTTCCCCATACTTAGTCTTTCCCCAGCTTTAAGAAAAAAAAAAGGCAGCAGACCAAATCTTAACTACTCCCAAGTTCAAGAGACCAAATCTCAGTCTTCCCTCTGTCCAGGTAAATGGACATCCTCTTTGCCTACCTCCTCAGATCACATCCTTGACAGCAGGTTATAAACTTCAGGGGGAGGCACATCGCATCCTTGATACTGCTGCAGCTCTTCATTTCAACAAGATTAATTCTAAATTCACTGAAACTTCAAGACAACAGCAAGACACACACGTTTTTGGGGCACTTCACTGACAAGAGTGCAGATCTGGTATCTACACCAAGGGTTGACAAAGAAAACCGCAAGCTGGGTAGAAAGTTCCATTTGGTGGGAATCCTGGTTTTCTAATCAATATCCTAAACACAACTGTGATTAGGATGTAATGAAACACTGGTGATTAACTACTGCTAGATAAAACCAAGTCAGTTCAAATGGAACATTTCAGCTAATTTGAAAGCTGCCTATTTGATTTACAACATGCAAGTTTTCACATCACCTCCCCTCCCCACCCCCAAAATAACCACAAAATGAAAGCATTTTGTTAATCTATGGAATTTTATTTGAACAAGTTGATACAAAACCAGAACGGTACATCAAATGAACCAAAACAAGCAGAAACAGACTCGAGCATTGTCAAATAAGGCACATAAAAAAATCTACACGTGAATCCAGTGAAACAGACAGTTTTTATATATATATTTGGAGGTAGAAATAATTACAAAAATACTGACAAATCTTAAGCAGTAGCAGAATTGTTACAACAATTACTACTTAGGTCCCCATTCTGAAAAGTGATCTGTAAAATAATGTTTATTCAGCATCCCATGTTGGCACATATGGGCCATTTCTGTTTTTAAGCATCAAAAGATGCTTCTTGGTGTTAAAAATTGTCAATACCATGAGGAATACAATAAAGAAACTACAAAAAGTTATAAAACCATAAAACTCATGGTCACCAGTAATGTAAGAGTCCTTGTAGTACAATATCACCTTTTTTAACTTGAACTCCACAACATATTTACATTTTAGAGACCTAACGAAGCTTTTAATAGTGTGGCTATATCTGCTGGAATTGTTCCTTCTTCTCCTGAGGAATAAAAACAAGTGTTAGGACAGCTCAAAACATTTCACATAGACAAAAAAGAGTCTAGATGGCAAAAACTGTAGCAAAAAAAAAAAAACTCAACTTCTAGGAGTCTGTCATTGATTTATGGGTCAGACTCAGAGGGCACTTACTGTCAAACCTAACAACTGAAAAGCAAAAGGCTTGTCTGCATGAAGAACGTTTTCCCCCTCCAGAATAATATTTTGCAGCAACCTTAACTCACTTAAGTGGATGATCATTATGTGCAAGAGACTCACCTGAATCTGCTGCTGTCATATCTTGTTCTAACTTCAATTTCTGCTGGCTGATTTTGAGCATGGATTCTTCAATAGTCCCCTTACTGATTAGCTTTATGACCTTAACTTCTCTGAAAAAATACAGAAGATGATAGATCCATTTTTATACTTTCTTCAGATTAGTGTAAAAGGGAAGGATGCTACGCCTTCGCTCAGCCAGCAGTGGTTAAGAACAAGGAGGAAGCAAACAAAAGGGTAATACAAAGAGCTCCTAGTTTCTCTGTCAGTACTAACTGTGCTCTGTACTGCCACAGAACTTGTTTGCTCCTGCTCTCCCAGCCACCCTGAGTTCGGGATGGACACGAAAGGCTCCGTTAATAGAAATAGCTCAATTTCCACCCTCCTCATCCCGTACTACAGTTGAAATACCAGTTAATAAATGCACGCTGTGGCTCATGTTAGGTTATTCTGCCTGAGGGCTCTCAAACAGTGCATGGTTTCACTCTTTATGATAGGGTGCAACTTTAGGGCTTAGAAGTCTCTTGAAGAGAACAAAAAGCTTTGCTAAACAGTCCCAAAGGCTTCATATCTACCTTCAAATAATTCCTACCACCAGAAATTTGAGAATTATGGAGAATTTGAGAGTTGTAAAAAAGGCAAAAAGGAGAGGAATATAAATAAGATGTTTCCGGCAGCAACGTGTGCTAAGACAATCACAATTACCTAGCTATCACACAACCCAGAGCTGCTTTGTCCAAATCTCTGCTTAAAATGGAATTTAACCACCAAACTATCGTCCTTTTAGCCCCCTTTGAGAGCTTGCCTCCAGGAGAAGTCAAGCGTTATATAAGTCTTACCTTGTCTGACCTACTCTGTGGCATCGGTCTTCTGCCTGCTTGTCATTGTATGGGTTGCAATCAATATCGTGCAGAATAACGACGTTTGCTGAGGTCAGATTAATTCCCAAGCCACCAGCTTTGGTTGACAGGAGGAATACAAATATACCCATATCTGTATTGAACTGGTCTATTAGATGTATTCTGCAGGACACAAGGAAACATACATCAGGCCTTGGAGGAAACACCACGCCATCTCCAGAATTGAACACAAGAGTTAGGAAAGTTTTGAAAGGGAGAACAGTGGCCCTGCAAAGCAGCTCCAAAGTACAGATGTTGTGCAGAAGAAAAAATGGGTACCAAGAGTCCTTAGCATCCACCAGAGAAATGTACTGAGTGACAGATCAATAGCAAAGAATTAAAGGCAGCTTGGAAAAAGATTTTTTTTGTGATGACAATTTTCAAAAAGCAAGTTGGAGGACCAGGAAAGAGTGAAGGATATGACACAAACCAGGGGAAGGGAGCAGACGAGAAGGAATTCAGTTTGATGACTGTTTTCTGGACTAACTGCACACACAAAGGAAGTAACAGATTTCAGCTGTAGGTGTGAAGTGACACCACAGCAAGAAGGACAGTTTTTTGAAATGAAGAGCATCTAAAAAAAAGTAAAAAATAAATCATGAAACAGGCAATAGCAGAGGACCAGCACAGCTCAAATGCAAGAAAAGCATCGCAACATTTTCAGCTGTGAAGGACAGAGTAAATACTTTCTCCTAGAGAAACAAAGCGGTTTACGTGCCTGTCGTACAGGAGAGATAAGCTAAACTTCCAAGGAACATCTGCAGGTGAGGTTTTGTTACAGCACACTGACACCAGGCATGGACTGCTGGAAATACAATTTTCCACGCTGATGGCTAAGGCTGTAACCTGACCATTTAAAACTTACCTTTCAGTCTCATCCTTACTAAGGCAATCTGAAATTCAAACATTAAGCCCCTTCTATTGTAACAATGCCCAGTGACCACAGAACACTACACATTGCACAGCAACGGTAAGGTTTTCAAGTTACCTCCCCCCTCCACACACACATTCATTTTTATCTCCCTCATCTTCAGCAAAGACGCCACATACCTATCTGAAATCTGTGTTTTTCCATCCAACCTAATGTATCTGTGCTGCCAGTGCTTTAGGAAAACTTCCAAGATATCCAGCATCATAGTAAACTGGCTAAACAATACAACTCTGTCACCCTGGAAATGACAAAGCAAAACAATTTTAAGACTCAATTACAGGTAACAAACTGCACAAATGCTTTTTTTTTGATGCAAAAGTATGATTTTGCATTGACTGAATCCCTATTTCCCAAACTAAGAGACCAAGCTGAAATTTATCCCACCAGGACTGACTTTCAGACAAGATACTGTATCAGTATTTTTGATATGTGAATCCACCTTTTGTCAGTGCAACAATTTTTTAGTTACTTTCTACATAGGTGACTCAAGCAATCCAGAAGTCACATGTCAAATGCGTGACAGATCTATTTCATCTATAAACATCAACAAAATATTTTTGTTGAAAACTAAGTTTAAGCTATATTCCACGTATAAGAGAGCAACAGCACTTTTTAATCTGAAAAAAATCAAGCAGTTGCAGGGCACGTACTTGTGCCAATTCAAGACACTCTGGTGTGTTACATACAGCACACGCTTTATCCGTAAAATAAACCAGCTTGAATTTATGACTCAAAGCAGCAACCTCCTCTTACCTTTATACTAGCCTCACACATGCATGACTACTCTAATGTAACACAGTCTTATTCAATTGCCAAAAGATGGTTAAAATTAACAAGCTGGGAAAATGTTGTGGCCTTCTGCACACTGAGAAAGTAGTGTTAGCTTGGGATGAATACTCTGAAACTTGGAAAAACGGGAAGCTTATTCCAGGTCTCTCTGAAGTGACATGTGTAGGCAGGACTGCAAAGTAAAAGCTCTAAGCATTGCTTTGCAACGCTGCACATGCACTAAGTCACATTTTAATACTCTGCAGAAAAGCAACTGGGTTGCATATACAGCTAGCAGATGTTAATCAGTTATTACAAGCCACCCTTTAGATAGGCAGGAAAAGATGTTTCAGCCATTTGTAGTACCAACCTTCTCTTTAAGGTCACAGAGAATGCGTTCCAGTGCCCTAAACTTTCCAGAATCTAGGATCTGATCCATGTCTAACTTGAAGTCACTGACGTGGGAATATTGCTTACAAAGCAAATGCAGCTCAAAATCTGTCATTACAGTCATATCTTCAAAGATAAGCTCAGGGTTAGCATCACAATGTGTGGGTTCCTGTTAGCAAAAAAAAAAATGAAGGGAAATGATACAATAGACAGTCTGGCCAGACAGCCCAGAAAGAACAAAATCACTGTACAACACCCAAAAATTCTGAAAGAATGAAATAGCACAACTAGACATGGACAAATACCATAGCGTGGCTCATGCAAGCAACAAAAGATGAACACTGCTACCCCAGGTTTATAGCAGAGGATCATTACTTCACAATTCAGCTTTTACAAGAACTTGTGCTACCAAAAACTACGAAGTATATGCTCAACCTCTATAGCAATTACCTAGTTCCCATCAAGCCCTACGACCTTTTACCCCTGTATCAGATCTCTTCCCCTGAAGACACATTCCCTAAAAGGGATGTCCAATCCTTGGATAGATGGTAGAAGACATGGGAAGCCCAGCCCAAGATGAAGGGTGGGTAGAGGGATGTCATGCCTGGAAGAAAGAGGAAAAGAAAAGCCACATCTGGAGAGTACGATGGTATGAGTAAGAATAAAAAAAGGGCCAAAAATCCTTCATAATCCAATGGGTCTCCTCTTCCCTTCCCCCCAGCCTTGACTGGCTTTATTCTAAAACAAAGCTGAAGATATTCAAAGCCAGCTGCAACTGCCAACTGCTGCACATTGAGAATTTTTTTTAAATACACTTTTGAAAGAAACAACCTTTTTCCCCAAACTCCACAGGCATTAACCCCAGCCAAATTACCAAAAAAAAAAAATCCTGAACAGTTCAATACTCATGCCTTCCTGATTTTAGTTCTGTACAGATAGATTCCCTGCTACTTAGGAAACGCGAGTAAACTGAAGTGCACACCCGAGATATTTTTCTTAAGTAATTTGGTTTTAAATTTTGGAGTGAAGGGAAGAGGTGTTAAGGAGTAACTAGTGGAAAAAAAGAGATGACTGCAGTCCCACAACTGTTCTCCATTCTAATATCTGATACACAAATCAGTGTTACACACATACAGCCTGCATAGAGCACTGGACAGATGCAGAGAAATAAAAAGCAGCAACAACGAATTAGGTTTTACAGACACACTTCTGACAAAAGGACTGACTCCACAAAGAAAGCGTTTAAGTTGCATTAAAAATTCTGAGATTTGAAGGTGCTAAGATGCAGAAGCAATCCTTACCTTAAGCATAAGTGTGGACATTGTCCTGAGCTTGTCAGTCGTGTAATATTGACGATGCAAGAGAGGGTGATTAGCCATTTTTCTAAGTTGCATCATGGCATTGCCCATATCAGAGTTTTTCTCTGCAAACAAAGAAATAAGGGACATTCAGAAGTAGCTCACAGATGCCTATCTGGCACACCTTTTATCTCTCAGGATATCTTTATTTGTAATAACAGAATTTGACATTTCACCTACTACTTGAACTTAGGAAGAATTCATAGAAGAGATATAGCCAGTTTATGAGCATTAGACATTTCTACAATGCAAGGGCTTCAGTCACATTTGACGTGTCCAGGCACGAAAAAAATCCAGTGAAAGGAAAGGAGACCCTCACATACCATTACTGTTAATAGTTTTCTTGAGCTTGTTTAAGAGATCACAGTAAAGCTGTTCCTGTTTCTCAGACATGGCACATAGTTCAATGAGATCTTTTTTGGGAGGTAGTTGTTTAAGCACCTGAAAGAATAAAAAAAAAAAAATGTAAGAACTACTATAATGAAGTGTCAGTAATTCTGTACTATCTTACAGGCCTGCTTTTAGCTACTCCAGTCATTCTCCCCATCCCAGCACCCCTCACTGGCTGAAGCTTTGCTGAGTAAGCAGTTCAAACGTATTCAGAACATTTGGATGATACATCACCCCCCAACAGCTAACATGGTCTGCATGCTCCAAAACTGCACAACATGATAGATGCAATACCTAGGAACTGCTTCCCTGCTAATCAGCCACAGCCTCTTCAAGCCACTGACTACTAAAGCACGAAGTACACAGAAACACTTTCTGGATCACTATTAACTTTGCCCTTGGCATATGCAATTCCAAACGGATTAATTTGAACAGGTTTTGAATTTTAGAATTGAAAGTGTTGATGATAGGAAAATAAGATAAAACACACATTTCTAGTCTATATATACACAAATAGACACATGCACATTCACCGTTCTTAATCCTTTCAGTTAAAATAAAGCACCATTACTACAAAGTCACAAATATCTGTGGTTAATGCGGAGGTTTTCTCATCACTTAGCAGGGTACCAGACCATCTCTCAGTGACCTTCCCTAACTACAATTCCCAACTGTACTCACTCGGCACATAACAAGCATTAAAATGCAAAGCTGAAGTGGGTCACATTTTGTACTCAAACACTCCTGAAACACTCCTTAAGTTTCTTGCTCTTCTTAAACAGCCAAAACTAGCACTGACAAAATCTGACCTTAAATTCTAATGTTAGTCTCGAAGACTATCAGGCTTTTCAATTAAACCATTATTTTAAAGATAAAACATTACCTCATCTTTTACTCTTCTCAGGATGAATGGTTTTATTATCTGCTTTGCGTGTGCAATCCTCTCTTTCTCATAGATGCTTTGTTCTTCAGCACTCTTCTAAGGAAAGTATTGCAAGAACTCTGTTACAGTGTGAAATTTTCAGCTGTAACAACACTACCTCATACTAGCTCGAAAAGCCCAGATAGAACAGACAGGTCTAATGGGACCTCTATTAGTGTTCTGAGATAGCCTGTTATGACACAGCCTTATTTTAAATGGTTTACTTCACTGTTTAATTTTCTTGATTTTCACAGTTGCGTTACCCATTTCCATAAGATACCAATAAAACAGAAGTTATTCAGCAACAGCAGTGTTCTAGCAAACAAACCAAGTTACTTTCAAGAAGAGACTATGTAATACTTACTGTTTTTGAAGAGAACATCCTTCGGATTTCACTTGTGCTACTGCTGAACATATGTGGCATGACAAAATTCAAGAGGGACATCAATTCCAACAGATTATTTTGAACCGGAGTCCCCGTCAGCAGTAAACGATTCTTTGCCTGTTTGTCCAGAGCGGGAAAAAGCAGCCAAAAACATTAACTGAACAGGTTAAAATAAATACGGGCAGAAAACACACAGCTTTGGAGAATTATGAAAATTACCTTGGTTTAAATTATAACTATTTAAACCACATGGAATAATTTCCTAGTTACATCAACAAAACAGTTTACAGATCTGTGGGGAACTGAGTACATATAAACTTAAGGCTAATCAAGAGGCCTAATCCAGATGTAGGAAGAGTCTTCCTAGCTCTGTTAGGCATGTTCTTCTTTGTTTTGGTGGGTTTATTTTAATTAATGTGCTAATTGTTTCTCCCATATCACATCTTTTATAACGTCATAGAATACTTGTGTACAAGTTTTGAATTACAATTACAAGCCATATTTTAATTGCCTAGTGATCAACCTCTTAAACAGATTAAAATATGATATTGAAAAATAAGTTGTAATACGTTATTACATTATCATTGTATGAATACTGCAGTGCTAAATCACAATAATCAGGGTACGTGTCATACTCAAATTTTCTCTTTTCGAAACTGCTGCTCACTCAGGCCACAAGTTGTAAGAAAATGTTGTTTTAAAGCTAGCTTTTCTTGCGTAGTCCTATCAAAGTAGGTCCTTAAATACTACAATGTTTCAGCACAAGTCATCAGAATAGCAACTTCACAGTCTTTACTACTGTGGCATAAAGTTGGAAAATTGCTTAATTCTGAAACTGAACCACTACCATCACTGCAACAGTGCTATAAGAAATCTATGACATTTCTTTGGGGGCTTGTCTCCCTGAAAGAGTTCACATGCAGGATCCACTCCTAAGACGACACTTACAGCCACTTGTGTGCTGTAGTTCCTGGAACATTACGTATATATGAACTTTACAGTTAATACTCCATTTTCTCCTAGACCATTACTACGAAACAGGAAAAGCAGCAGTTGTCCCCTCTAACCCAAGCATAAGTAAACCTCTTACGTTAATCGTCATGAGGTGCTGGTAGCGTACTGAGCTCATGTTCTTGAGCATATGACCTTCGTCAAAGATCGCGTAGTTTAGCTTCAACCTGCGGAACAGTCCTCGATCTTCTGAGCTGCTGATTGCACAGTTGTATCTAGCATAAAAGACACATTAAACACAAATGTAACACGAACATACTGTTACCACAATCAAATTAAAATTCTTTTATGGAGAAAATACTTGAGGGGCAGTAAGTAAAACTGCCCAGAAGTGACCAGCCATATCACCGTTTACTACCGGTAAATAATTACAGCTTACTTGATGAGCCGGTGTTCTCAGAAACACTGTCCAAGAACCCGTGCAAATCTACTACACAGCAGTATGCATCTATTAGTATGTATTATGTAATTAATAGATAACAAATGCAACATCTATTACACAGCTTCTGTTACATATTAGCAAAGCCTAGTTAACCATTTCCAGAAACAAAGTTCCCTTCCCATCTCGCCAAACTCCAAACACTGTTTCCTTGTACCTTTAGAGGGCAGTAGGAGCTAACTAAAACTCACTTGTCAATTAATTACTGTACTCACGTGGTTACAATCACATTGAAATCAACAACTTTATTAATAATGTCCACCCTGAGATGTTTCCTATCTTCCTGGGATCCTACAAAAGGACAAAACATAGAATGAGTACAGCTACATATATTTATAGATGCAAAAATTAAGACAGTACACAGGAATACATTCGGCAATAAATACGTGCATTTAAACAACTGTCTTACAACAATGCTTCCAGGGGCTATTGATCTTATCTGAGGTTGAGCATGCAAGCAACTGTATTATCACATTCATTTCCAAATTAGACTCCTTACCATAGTAAAAAAGGACGTTCAGTTCAGGACACCACAGATGAACTTCTCTTATCCAGTTATCTTTAAGACATTAAAATAAAACTCAAGTCATTTATACTCTATTATGCCTTATATAGCATCAAACACGTGATTTTCAAAGCAAACTCCTTTAAATTCTCCTGAAGGTTAAGAAACTTTCTGTCTAAATGCTATAAAACTGGTAATACTTAGGGAAATTACCCCACAACTGGGCTTTAACTAATTCTTACTTAACCAACTTGCACTTTAAACTCCTACAGAAACAGAGGCTGCACAGTCTGTAACCATCATGGAAAAATAATACTTTTTTCAGACCAATTTCTTCCCTAGACAGTCAATTTCTCGGAAAGTAAATCACTTCATTTGTCAGTACTTGCATCCAGAAGTGCTTCTTCAGGAGAGACAGTGCCTCTGGGATTTGGCAAGCAAGGCTGACAGCTCAACCCAGCTCCAGGTGTGCAGCCAGCAGAGCAGCCACCAGCAAAGTTACCAGGCCCGTGGGGAAGCCGCTTGACACCCAACACACATGCTGACATCAAATTACAGCAGAAGAGGGAGGTGAGTCTCTGGTAAATAAACCCCACTTGACCCAGATCAGCACTGAGGGGACATCTCCAGAAAAGCATCAGGAAAACAGCAGGTCAGACCACACTTCCTAGGAATCCTGGGAGGCTTGGGACAACCTGTGAAAGGCTCAGGTCATGAGCCTTTACCATTCACTTCACTAAAGCACCTTCATCTACACCTTTATGAACCCCTCAGGTTTTAAGTTACATGCATTTTAAATAGTTTTAAAAATTGGGTTCCAGTTGGTTTAAAAAAAAAACCCACACCACACTGATAATGGCAATTGACCATGAATAAGCAGAAGAATTTTTTATGTCTTAAGAGAAATTTGAGGCCCACATAAGTATTTTATATTACAAGAAGCGTTTAGTTCTAGTTAAGCTTGCTACCTTCTCCTTTCTATAACCATTCAACAAAACCAAATTTAAACTTCATGGAGAACTAGTTTCTGCTCACTCATCAGCTTCACTGACATTTTATTCCACCTGATTTCAACCAAGGTCATTAAAACAATCAAAACATGCAACTAAAAGACATTCAGCCTCATCGTTTTAAGGTTTTCATCTGCTTTGACAGGTTCTGAGCAGCAATGTAAAAAATTGACACTGAATGTCTCAGGTTCCATGAAACCTAATCCTAAGAACAGCCTGAAGACTAGGAATTGTAGCCAATATTCAGTAAGTAAAAAGAACTACTTTGCTAATGAAGTTCAAATTGTAACAAGCAGCTTTATTTGTGAAGCATTCTGAGCATATTTAAAACATTTCTATGTGAGGTCTAATTAATTCAGAATAAACATGCCTTCAGTATGGTCTGCATTCCAATTCAAATTACATAAAAAGTTGAGTATCACTGTAAGAAAATTTTTCTTTTAAGAAAGATCTCTTTGTTTCACAGTCTATCCAAGTTTGTGGGGGGTTTTTTTAAACAAAAAAATTCTGAAGCTTATAACTTACCTAGGGTTGAAGCTGGCACAACTATCAAGTGGGGACCTCTATTGCCCTCTTGGTAGAGATAAGCTAGAAATGCAATCGCTTGAATTGTTTTTCCTAAGCCCTAAGAGAAAATAAATCTGTTTCAACAAAATTTACAATCTGTAGAACATAACAGTGCTTTGTACTCATAAGACAATTGCAGCATAGTCAATGTTAGCTGAAGATTACAAATCTGCACAGAACATTTGTTGTTTAACCACACAGTTTTACAGAAGACAACTCCTCCATAAGTATAATCGCAGTCAAATTCAATTATCTTTTCAGCCCAACATTTGAGCAGCAAGGATTCATCGTTTCCATTTACAAAGTTTTTCATTTTAGTTCACGTTCACAGTTTCTTTCCACTTGAGCCAGCTGTAAAAAGGATAATTCTAGCCATTTCTGAAGTGGAATTTAATATGGAAATCATGTTTCTTTGAGATAAACCTATGTTTCCATCAGCACTCACTTTCTTCTGTATCATAGATCTTGAAATTTCTCGTCTACCACAAAAAAAAATTGAATATAAGAGAGTTCTTAAAAATACAAAACGTATGGAAGCTGAAAATTGCTGCCCAAGTCTTAGCAAAACAAATCCATCCTTTTACTTGTGGCTCATCACAAGATGAACAGGAGCCAGGATTAAATGTAACTGACAACACATTTTGCAGCTGCATCACTAAGTTTGTTCTGCTGTACAGTTATGGGTGGCATCAGCATCAAATAAAGCCTCAAAGCCAGAAGCTTTTCTCTCTTATTTCAGAACTTGTGGGGAGTGTAATGACAGGAGATTGTTGACATGCTGGAGAAGCAGAGGTGGTTTCCACCCACTTAGTTTTAGAAGTGTAGAAGATATGGGTTCACTACAAGTACTTGCCAGACAAGCAGAATAAATTACATTTATGGGCAAGGAGCTATTAAAATAAATGGTTTGAAGATAATCTGTTGCAGTAGAAACTGCTTCCACTGCATCAGAAGACACCATGTGACTTGTAATTATCAGTTGTCATGAATCTTAAGCTACCTTTGACTTGCAAATTGAAAGTAAGAACTCAGCAACTTTTAAACATTTGGAAAAGATGTTTGCCATTTTAATTTCTATCGACCAAGAAAAAAAAAAATTACTTACAACCTGCTTGGTGTTTCCAGGAAATGAAAGAATTTAAAGTAATTTTTGCAGAACTTTTAACAATTCTTAAATAACCAGTTTCACGCTTACCATTTCATCAGCCAATATGCCATTCAATCCATGTTTATGCAGAAGTGCTAACCAGTTCAAACCAATCTTCTGATATGGCTTCAGTTTCAAACTGTTAAGAAATCAAGCTTAATATGGTAGCATCTTTTATTTGTTTCTCCCTAAAACACAACTTCACCCATATGTTAATCTCAGAACAGCAAGTTTAACATGACCTATTTTAATGCACTCCAGATTTCCTCACGTAGTGAAAAAAACCCCATATAAAACTATCACCCGAATTTCAAAAGAGCTTTCTGAACTTTAAGTCAATTTTCATACATCTTAAATGAGCAAAGTGAACATTACAATAGATACCTTTCTTCTAAAATCAGCAATCCACAACCAGTTAAAAGCAGTTACAAAACTGCTTGCTGATTTTTAAAATGTCTGCTCCATCGTACAATTACCAATGGTGTCAGCACTGAACAAAATTCCAAGCACAATCCACAAGATACACTTAATAGCAAGTCCAGCATTTTTTGCCGAAAAAGAACCCTCACTGATAAGCTCCTTCCACACAGTTCCCTCTTCATCTTAGGTTTATATTCTGACACAGACAAAAATTCTTTTGCTATTTGCCATTAACAGCCTCCAAGTCTAATTCAAGTTGCTACTCTGGCCATTTTCACTTCTCCCTTCTTTTTCTTAACTCTCACAATAATATCTCCCACCATACTCATTTCCACTCCTCCTAAGCTCACTCTTTATTCTCAATAACCATTTGGAGATCCATACTAATTTACCACCCTGAAATAAATCCTTCCCCCAATACATCCCCAGTGTCGCTCCCCACTGGATACAAAGTTCCAGATCATTTCCTACATCTGAAACTTCCTGACAAAGGTCTTTGCTCCAGCTGATAAACTCTATGAGTTTGCTCAGATTCGTCTCAATTTGGCATCTTTGATCCATTACAGAAGCAGTTTTGTTTGGCCTTGTGTTTGAAGTAAGTTGATAACTCATGATCCCTTATCCTCCTTGCCAACTTTCCTAATGCACTTAAAAACATTTGCAACTACTTTCAGAGACCACAGTTTTGAAAAATCCTAGTCTTCAAGTAAACATCATTATCCAACACAGTTGTAAGTATAAAAACCCAGAAAGATACCTCTGATTCAGAATGGAGGGTTGCTCTATGTTCCATGCACATCCTCTATCTTCAGTAATCCTGGTTACTTGTTTTGTCAGTTTATTTGAAATGTCTTCACATTTATTCATGAGCTTTAGAACCACATCCCTCTCCTTCAGCAGTATCTTGCAGTTCCACACTATATCTTCTGACAAACCAGTAGTCTTCGTCATTTTTGTAAACTGCAAAATAATAATAAAAAAATACTTAGAACACTAGTAATAGCAGCAAAGGTGCTACAGTGAAGTCAAGTGTCAGAGCAAGAGTATTTTGATTTCCTCTTAAAACTTCAGATATTCCTTACACACTTGGCCCACTGCAAAACTCTGAATCCACAGTTGAAGGTCATTGGTAGAGCTCCTCACACTGTAAAACAGAACTTAAAATAAAAAAAAAAAAAAAGACAACTTCTCTGAAAAGTTTCTAATGTAAAATACAGGAGCTTTAAACTCTCAAAAGCCTCATGGTGAGGTGAGGCAATGTATAGTGCAAAGCAAGCTTTGAAGGCCAGGCCCACTAACAGAACAAAGCAAGAAAAGGAAGAAAAATATGCACTTGTCATTAAATCTCATTTTAAGCAATCCCTATTAGATACTAAAGGTACAAGATGTAAGCGTAATGCAGGCATCATTGCAAGCCAACCTATGAAGGTGGCTATTAAGAGTTTTTCACGAATCTGTCTGGCGCTCAGCATTACTTGGTACCAATTTGAACTGTACCACAAATGACACATTCAAGCCAGACTTGGGAAAACCAAAAGATACAAGAAATTCCCCAAAGCTACGTCAGGTTTTTTGCAGTCACCAAGTACTGACAGGCCCAAAGGGTCAGCAAGAATTGGTTCATTCTTTTCAGTTCTTCACGTTTCAGTGTTGAGGAGAATTTCATCCCCAAGCTAAGATTCACCTAAACTCTTTTTATCTTGCAATGAGCCTGACCTCCTATGAAATCTATGAAACACAAACTTACACACATCTGCCAGGTCACTAGCACTTGCCAATACATTTTCATGGACAGTATTGTCATCCTGATGAGGACCACTCAGTTTCTCCATTTTTTTTTTGCACGTGCAAGTCTCAAGTCAGTATTAGGCTCATTTAACAGAGGGCCAAACAAAACAACACACACAAATACATTTTCTAAATGCCACAGCAAACGAGCTGACAGACAAGAAGTCAAGGTACCAGAACTTCCATGTAAATACAAACTAACACAAGGACAGGCCACCGCTCCTGAGTGTGCCTGGTTTACAAGGGCAAAGCACACCAGTGTTTGAATCAAAAGCTTGCGGCTGAGCTGCGTGCACAGCCCATGTTCTGTATCACTGCAGCTCCCTGTCCCACAACAAGGTATTCCCTCTCCCCTTACAGAGATCTGTAACTGCTCTACCACCATGTCACCATCTTCAAAACCCATGCTCCCACTTTTACCAAGGCTATCTTCCTCCACTGCTTTATACTTCGACTCTACTATGAAGAGGAGAGGTCTCTTCATTCCTTGCTAGAAGCTGCATCTCATCTAAGCTTCAATTTTTAAGAATGGTTTGATGTTGCAATCCTTCCTACCTCACTCACGAATACACACTTTCTCCAACAGCTCTTGATCTTTCCTGTGAAAATTCCTACTTGCAAGTCTCATTCTCACAACTCCACTTGCCACAGACCTACCATGTAACATCATGACTCCTAGTTAAAACTTTTCCTGTTTTTTAACGTTATAAAGCATTAATATTTTTGACACATCAGCCTGGCCTTCACCGCTTGCTTCTTCAAGTCCACACTAGTTACTTTGTATGTTCCTCTAAACTTTTATCTTCACTACAATATGGCTATTCTCCATTTTAAAGCCAAGAAGCCTGAAGTTGAGTCAAAACAGGCCCTTCAGACCCTTCAGCCTCTCCCTGATTCCCCATAGGACCACCTGCAGAAAGCGCAAAGCCTAATAACAAATTTATTTCTATAGTAACTGGCATCATATTCTTAATTACAGTATTTTCACACGTATTTATCCATGAAGTCATTCCACTGACATCTGCCTTCCAATCTGCCATTCTTCCGTTAAAACGTAAGTAATTTCCCAACGTATTCTTCTGAAATTTAAATCAGGGATCTGTTAAAGTTTAGCACAGGCACCTAGCCTCCAAGAATTTCTTCCTTAACAAAGTGAAGGGGTCGTATGATCCTGCTATTATATATGAAGTAACTGATGAACGTTGCCACACTGCAGTGTAAAAGCAAGCTTTGTTAAGCTGAAGTGTACCAGCAGGCTATGCCTTGCCTCCAAAAAATAATAATTAAGAAAAAAGCAGTGATGCCCTCTACTGACAGCCTGCCCTTACAGTTTTGGGGCTTTTTTGGTTTAGCTGTGGTTTTGGTCTACTAAAAAAAACAAACAAAAACCAAAACCCAGAAGGTTTAACAATACTCACAGGTTAAACCAGGCTAAGGCACACACGTCAACACTTGTGAAGAAGTTTTCTAAGTAGAGTTGTCTACTTAGAAATTAAAGGCGATGTAAAGAACATGATTTTTAATACACGATTAAAACATTTCAACATTTGTTTTGATGCCTAAAGCTCTGATTGGCATGAATGTAAATCCTGTAATCTACAAATAAAGGTGTGGAGAATTAAGCCATCTGTTATTAACAGAAATTGTATTGTTTCATGTCAGCACGTTCACATTCATCTCCAAGTTACAACAAGAAAAACTTCAGCCACCGGTTTACACATGAAACACACAACATTACCCTGCCACACGGAACACTAAGCTGATCATCAGGTGGCCTGCAGCCCATTAGAGGTTCTGACATCTCCCTGGGCTCACTTTTTTCAAACGAGATCCAAAAACGAGACCACCACAGACACCTGAGCCCATGAGCTTCCACAGCACACACTGAAGAAAGGTCCACTGGAGCCCCGCGCTGCAGCGGTGTCCCAGGGTACGCAGCTGCCACACAGTATGCTCTGCCCCGTGATTTAGGATATCACTCAGGGTGAAAGCATCAACCTCAATCAACAAACCCCAGTTCAGCTTCAAGCAGCTCCCACTGTTCCTAGCCTGATGCATTTGCTACTTCCCTTCAGTTTGCTTTGGTGCAAGATGCTTCGGGAGTTCCTGCTAGCATAGGTTTTGTAGCACTTTGTAGGTGGGCAGTGAAACAAAAGGAGAGATGAAAAAGCAGAAGCTACCCTCCTTAAGTTTGTATCTCCTAGCTCATATACTGTTGCAATACACAGAATGAGATAAACAATTAAGTTCATATTTGACTGCTCAGATCTCCCATTCCCCTAGAAGTGATAAGCTAAATATATGCTACATCAGAATTCCTATGTAATATTTTGCATCAGTTCAATTTGTGTGTGCTCCTTAAGAATGTTACTTTAAAAGGCAACAGACACTGCTTAATTCACATAAACTCTATAAATGTGATGGAATACTGTGCATGTGAGAAAGGAGCGGATGCAGCACATCTCAGATACACATTTCCAGACTAAAGGGAAATCGAAGCAGTTAGTTATAAATCTTAAAAATAATGAACAGCATTAAATTCCCTCCGGTTCATACCTCTGCATTTACCAGAGGCAGCATTAATTTGCACTGGACATACCCAACAAGGAGCGGAACACCTCCCCCAGACCCCAAAAAAACTCAGCCGGGCTCCTTTTGGAGCCAGTCTCAGCTCTGTCCTTGTTTCCTGGCACACACTGCACACAGGTGAGTACTGCTGTTCGGAGACCACGCTTACAGCCTTAGAGTTACTGTTTCCAACCCTGCCCAGTTCCAAAGTCTGGAAAAGAAAATGCCATTAGGCTATAGTATAGTGCCAACAAGGTTTTTAGGAGTGAGGGTTGGATGGGCAAGCAATGGGTGCCCAGAAGTGCTTCCACTGAGGAAAGGAATCATGCTGCATGCCAGCCTGCAATGAGTGCCAGTGACATGTCACCAGGACCCTGAAGCAAATAGGAATGGAAGGTGGGAAGCCAACACAGGAAAGGACCCACAAGGAGGGAAGGTCTCTCTACTGGCTGTGAGTTTATTAATGCACGTCTGTCCTAAGGGACATGTAGGGCACAAAGCCAGCACAGAGCACGACTGCACGATGAGAGGAAGACATCACTGAAGAACTCCTTGCACAAAAGCTGACTAACACATCACATCAGACCAAGACACAGGGAGGTGAACTTTCCTCTTCACCAGGTCCTGCTGTCTGCTCTGAACCCTTGCCTTTGCCTTTCCCACCCCAGCCAGCCATGTTCCTCAGTGGTCTTCCCTCCTCCTCCTCCTAACCTGCAGAGCCCCACTTTCTGCTGACCACCCGTTAGTGTGCCTCGCCCTGCAGCCTCATCTGCTCCCCTTGTGTTATAATCCCCAGCTGCCAACAAGGGAGAGCTGCTCCTCATCATTCTGCTCGGGAATCTCCCGTTTGGGCATCACACTTCTTCTGTCTCAGCTCCATGCTTGGGCTTGCTTCTCCAGCATGGCAACCTGGGACCACCTTACCAAGCCTTCTGCCCTCAGAAAGCAATGCACAATTTTAAGCTGTGAATATGGGGAGTACTCAGAAAGGCACACTGCTCTCAGAGTACACATGCCAATCTTTTGTGTTACTTACTACCACCCCTAGGCACACAACATTCTGGAGAGAGGCCACAGGCCCTCACACGCAGAAGTGTCACGTCTCCAAACGAGGAGACAGACGCCTAAAGCCTCAAGGTCAGACCCAAGCACTCTTTCACACAAGGCAGTGTTTGAGAGGAGGCATTCTCAGCTAGTCATCTCCAGCACTGAAGGCTGGATACAACTACCATCCTGGAAAATGTAGCTGGTCTACACAGTATGGACATTTCTAAATTGCCAAAGGAATCAATTCTTATAAGCAAGGACTGTTTCAGTACTTGCTGTTTATTTGTTTGAGAACCATGTTTGTTAAATTTGCTCTGTGTATTTTAAGTGTTACTAAATCAAGTTAAACATCTTTCTTAAATATTGGCTGCAAAGAATAAGTATTTTCAAGAATTCTTAATTTCAAAAGCTTGAGATTAATTTAAATCTACCTGACAAAAAACCCAATCCAACCTAGAAAGGTTGTCTTAAATAAAAAAAGTCATTTAAATTTATATTTTCCTGGAACCAGACACTCAATTTCCAAATAAGCAGGCTTTAGTGTTAATCTCCAGCTGAGAGCCTTAATATCTCTCTCAAATCTAATAATGAACAAGTGGTAACAACTTCTAGTGCTTTACACTGTGTTAAAAAAGACAGCATAACAGTAAGAGACCTTAAAGCAAAGCCAATTTCTTCAAGGCTAAAACTGAATCAGTTCTCTCCATTATTCTACCACTCTTTATTTAGTAGGAAAAACACTGGGTCACTGAGCTACTGGATCTTTACAAACAATTAAATCCACACTGACACAAAACATCTGCTAAAATCTGCTGCAAACTACTTCTACTCTGAGCAAGTATTCACAACATTACATAAACATGTGGTTGCTGACAGCAGCAATCTATATGAAAGACAAATTTTGAACACAAACAGGCCCATGCAGCTTTTTTTTTTAGAAAAAAAAAGTACTTTACACAGAGAAAAGGAGAACAGCCCTGTAGCAAATATTTCTGCAAAGAATTAAGCTCAGGCAAAATCCAACAAGTTTAGAGAGGAATAGCCGTATGACAGATGTTCTGTGAGAAGCCAAAGGCTTGGGGCAAAACGGATTTCTTTCACAGCATACCTGAACTTTGTATTTTTTTTCCCCCCCCAAGTACCATCCTCCTGTCTCCCTCCTTGCAGCACCACATACAAAGATCATTTTGTTTTCCTTAAAAATCTGTTTAGTATCTCAACTTTTTCTGTGGTAAAACATTTCACCTAACAAATAATAAATGTTATTGTTTTACATATAGTGAAGAAGTTCTATTCTGCTCTGACAAAATATAAGCAGATCTTACATACATGAGTGGAGGAGGTTTCAAAACACATGCTGATAAAAAAACATACCGATTACTCTGAAAGAGGGCCTACGCACAGCTACTACTTTAAGATCAAAAGCACTAATAAATGAAACCCAGAAAATATGCCATAATGCAGCTTGAATTTCTTACCAGGACATTGCTCTTATCAGACCTGATGCCTTGCAGTTAACTGAAACTGCACAAAAGTGTGAAAGCAACAAGCTAACCATGGGAAACATTTGAAAGTTACATCCCAGTGAGGGTAGATTATCTACTTACCAAGAGGTATCATTTTCCCTTCTATTGTGGGTTGTGGTTTAGCCTTCTGATGCTTTACCTTTTATTAATAAAAAAACACGGGAGCTCGCTCCACTAAAAAAAAAATGGCTGCATTGCTCAGGCAGCAAACCCATGCTAGAGATTCAGCTGCAGTACATTAAAGAAAAATGCCACGCACACACACAAAAAAAGAAAAAAGAAAAAAGACAACTTGTATGAAGCTGAAAATATCCATGCTGGCACCTTCAATCATGGAGCTACGCTGGAAGCTGCTGCTGCTACTCAAGTGTCTGCAGTAAAGGTCCCGCCACGTCCTTGCCTCCTGCATGGGTTTTCAGCTATAAGAGCTCAGAACAGGCTAGCAAACACCTCCTTCCCAAGTGAAAGCTCTAATTTCTTCTTCTGCAGTGAAATCAACCAACTTTCTATGCTACAGAGTGAGTGGCAGTAATGTCAGCCAATCAGCTTGAGTTTTCCAGGAAAATCACCCCTTAATTCATTCAAAATCAGGTCATATGACACTATTTGAAATGCTATTGGCTTAGGAGGAACATAGCATTTTAGCCTAATCAGGCTAAGGCCACCCATCTAAGCCTCCCTAGGCTGAAGCCACCTTGACTCTAGGCAGGCTGGGGATAGGAAAAGAAAAATGCAGACCTACCAGAGACTCCCAGCTGTTAAAGGGCCGGAGCGCTATTATCTTCTGAGCCTTTTTCTGAGAACACTGGGGAATCAGAGTCAGTTCGCTTGGGGAGGCATCCTGCAGGAAGCTGAGGATTTTCGCTTTGTAGCCATCCTCCATCACTTCGTCGCTGCTGCTGTAGTCCTCGTCAAGGGAGCTACCACCGTCTTCAGAAGCTGACTCGTGCTCCGAGTCCTCTGTTTCTCTTTTAGTACTCCAAAAGCTCCTTTTGCCTTTGTCCTTCTTCTGAAAGCCATTCTGCTCTTTCCCATAAGATTTCTGCTTCGGCTTCTCTTTACTCTCATCGCTTCTGCTCTTGGCGGAGGCTTCGGTCCAGTCAGAAGCTTCACTTTTGGGAGGAAATTCCATGCCTGTGTATGCAATAGAAGGCAACAAGTCAATGGATACTGAGTAAGGGAGAATTACAACCCACTTTCCTAAAATAAAACCTATATAAACCACAATTCTAGTATTTAATACACAACAACATGTGCTACAAAGAGGGGGAAAAAAAAGCAAGCACCATGCAAGTTTGCATGTAAATAGTACCTACTGTGAGTATAAGGTGAGCAATACTAATTTGTATACTGCTCAAATAGCAGAAGACAAAGTAACTGCCTTAAAACACCGATGACCAACACTGTGTCAGCTGTGTGAGCTGTGGAAGCTCTGAGATAAGAGCAGTTAAGTACTCTGATGTATCGCCGGGGTGAGAAACTGGTCCCACTCCACCTGACTGCAGAGACATTAATTTTGCTGATTTCAGGAAACAAGCCTACTTTCCCTACAAAAGGTTTTTAAGTTTATTTGGGAGGAAGGAGGGTGTCCCATTTTAACGCATCTCAGTACAGTATCAGAGTCAGGACAACAAAAACATGCACTTGTTAAAGAAATTGAAAGAATGAGAGATCTACAACCAAAACAACCCCACTGTCCTTAAGTGAAATGGTTATTTACTAGAATGTGAGGAAGTCATTTTCAAAAGTGACTTGTATGGGTTTTTCTTCCTTCTTTGGAGAAAAGCCCTTCCAATGCTTTCTCTTCTGTCCACCTCCAGCTTCCTGCTGACTGACTCCAACCCCAGTGTATCCTTATCAGAAGCAGCTGCAACAAGGACCCAGCCTCATGCATACTGAGAGCTCTCTCCACTTGTAAAGGATCCAATTAAGAACACTGTCATATCCCAAGAATACTTAAATAGCTGATACAGCAAAACATATCTGACAGCTGTCTAACACTCTGAAAAGTAATCACTTCATACAGTATTTAAGTTATAATTCTCAGATTTACCTAGAATCACAGTTCTCACTCCCTACCACATTTAATGCACTGGCATTTATAATTTTGCTGCATAATTTAAGGCCTATTTCTAGTATTTCACTCCTATATTTTAAAAAGATAAAGTGGTGTGTCACTTGTCACATACTCCAGTTAAAAAACAAAACTAATGTTTAAATCAGCAGGAGAGGAGCAGGTATCAGCTTTGACACAGAGTATATTTTATGATACACCCATAGGTAATCACAACTTATGTAAAGCCTCATTAGCAAGGCAAAGATTAATCTCTACTTACAGATCAAAAGATAAATGTGACACTTAACTACAGAAAAATTGAATTTCCCCCCATAATACTAAGTTCAAGTTAAAGTTTCTAGGCATAGTGCTGTTAGGAATATTGCTGCTGGACATTAGAAAATGTTTGTACCACGTCTCTCTAATATTGGGATAAAATGGATTATAAATCTGTCTTTACCCTCATCATCTTCTGCAAACACTCTCAGGGCCTCCAGTGCTTCATTAAACACCCAGTTATGTTCCTGAAGTACATCTCTCAGTTCCTAGTAGAAGATAAAAGAATTTGTATTTGTTAAACAAAACCTAAATTCTTGCACATAACAATGTTAAGGCACTAACACTTAATTCCACACAACAAAGAAAACCCCTGGAAATCAGATGACTCAAAATAAAGGAAGTGAAAACCCTTCAGTTTATCCCTGTATGATCAGTTTAGGCAGGGCTGCACATCACTTCAGAGGGTAAGAGCACACAAACAAGCTTTGCTTCCAACAATTTGAAGCGCCATATATTAAAACACCCTGACCAGTTGCTGAGTATTACCAGGTAACTAAACTAGCTCCGAGTGCACAGTGTATCTAATCACCCAAGGGAGAAGAGTTGAGAGAGAGGGGGCGGGGGTAGGGATAGTTTCTCCATGTGTTTGTCTAACAGATCAACTTTGACTATACCAAGCTTGTCATGAGACCAAGAAAGTATGATGATAAGTTCCATATAGTCCCGATTCCATCCAACTGCTCTCAGTTCAGGGCAAGTTACATTCCAAAAGCATCAGCAGCTAAGACCTTCCTACCCTGGCCTCTTTCCAAGACTGCTGCTGGTGTAAGGACTGTTTCATTTGGACTGTAAACAGCTGCAATTTTCTCAAAATGTCAAAACCTGATGTGCCAGCAGGACACATGAGCTCACCTCCTTATCCAGTCCAGGGAATGTATTTTGCAGTTTCTTCACAAGCATCTCTTGCCTCTCCCACTGTCTCTGGGGTTCTGACTCATCCAGCTACATTGAAGAAAAAAATCTATTAAGTTTAATGTAAATTAAAAGCATAGAAGTAGAAAAAAGCAAAAATAATTAAAGCCCTAACAGATACTACTTATCCTTTAAGAGCCCCTCTAAATGACAAAAGTACTTAAGACACATCGGAGTTGCAGAAGTGATTCCTCATAGCCAGTCAGTGATCAAAGACCAAAACTTGCATAAGCATAGAAAATGTCTTTAGTCATGAAAGACTGGCATTCTTTACTTGATAAGCATACACAGTACAAATTTACATGCCAAAATATAAATAATTTACAGTTATCTATAGCTATCTAGTTTTTATTTCTTTCAAATAAAAGAGTCAGTAGTGATTCTTGATGATATTTAAGGCAGAGGATGGCAGGTTTAACAGTCAGGTTAGATCACCAAGCATGCAGTATTTAAACCACCAGAATCTATAAACATGTCAAATGGTGTGTTCATACAAAGATTTACAGGTAAAAACTCCACAGATAGTGTGTCACTGCACCATGGAGTCACATCAAAAGCTGGCAAACGTATTCATCAACAACAGCTTCACTAACAGCTACTATCAGCCTGCAAAAAGGGAGGTTTTTTATGAACGAGTGCCAAGACTTCTACATGCCACGAGTGGCTTAGTTGTGTTTTCACCCCAGAGAACTACACAAGTTTCTTCACAGACCTCTGAACGCGAAGTGGTTACCGATATACTTATCTACAGCAGAGGTGCCAACATGTTTGATCAATATTTACTTCACTGACTGATGCTGTTTGCTGAAAGAGCACAAGCCAGATCACCCAGAAGCATTCCGAGTAACCAGACATGACTCCTTTTCTCAATGAGCCTGCATCATCACTGCAAGTACAGCGACAGTACGTAAAATAGCTGGCAAAATATGCTCTAGTCTTATGAGCCAGAGGAAAAGCAAAAGGGAGGAAAAAACACAACACCCTGCAAGTTTTCCCACTGCAATTCTCTACTACAGCTTTAAAAAATGTGTTTCAGCTATTTTTCCCAGTAACTGTAATGGGACTGTTAAGCACAGAAACCCAACTGCTGCGTGAAACCTGGTCAAGTCACACATTGTTTGCTAGGCTGGCTGGGTAATAATTCAGTAAAGTCTCCTTTGTAATCTAATCCAGGTTAGGTGAGGAAGAACAAACCTAAACACCAGCAAATCTTGACTCACAAAATTCACAGCTCTACAGGAACTAGGGGAGTATCAGAGCAATATTATTTTTCCTTACATGAAAAACTCTGCGCTTACTTCGTGTTGTTCTGACTGAGGACAGCAGTCAAATCTCAACACAAATATAGTTAGCTATCCTCTATCCAGCCTTCAGTACTTACTGAAGAGTTCCCTTTCTCTACCCTAAGTGGTTTTCAAGGACGTCTACTGGAATGCCTGGGAGCTGGCCTCATGACAGCACGGCAGGACCTGCCAAATACCAACCAGCATTGCTACATGGATCCTATTTATTAGTACAGATCAAAGTAGTCATTCCTTTAAATCCAACAAATTAATTAATTTTAAAGGATTTCCCCAAGTCATAGCTTCAGTTAGGTTCATAAACATTACTCCTATAATACAGAAGAACAGTGGCAACAGATGTTGAACTGTCTGAGGACACACAAGGAATGACCTGATGAGACAAGCTGACCCATAGCCCGTAACTCCCACTGATGTTCACAAGAACCGAATGGGGACTGGGCATCTCACATACTGCTACCTGCCATCAACAACTTCCACTGAACAGGCTCTGGGAATACAAACCTACAAAGACTAAGAAACAAAGCAGGTAATTCCATTCAGAACTGCCAAGGTGAAGAAAGTAGAAAAACCCTCATTCAGATGGCAAGATTTGAAGTGGATTGTATTTTCTGATAAAACACATCAAATTGATCAGCCCACTGTCACTGACCCTGTCAGGTAGTTCCACTTACTTTACAATGCACAGAGAGAAGAAACAGTACTTACATAATTAGCTCTTGGCTTTTTTGTGGCTTGCTCATTTCTGTTTTTGCAATTTGTGGGAGAACCTTTCAGTTTCCTTTTACGAGAGGCAGCTTTAAAAAGAATCAAGGCAGAGTAGAAGTATTAATTATTTTTATTAAGCTTACCCCAAAACAGCAGAACCATTCAAAACAACACTATAATACCTTCTTGTTAGCTGCAAAAGATGTTTACAACCTCCATAATAGTTTCCTGTTACAGTCCACAGATAAATTGAAACTTCAAGCAAAGCAGCTGCTTGAAAGTACATGTTTATTTACCTCCAAGATTTCTTTAGTAGTTTGGCAATTACCTCATATACAGCAACTGAAATAACTTTTTTTTTTAATAGTTGCCAAGTGTTTTACACACAAGTTGCATAAACACATAAATCTGTCCGGTTTTCTTCAAGTTGACTGCTTTTGGACAGTTGGTATTTAGTCAAGACTGAGCCCCAATCATGAGTTGGAATATATGCACCACTGCCAATCTGGAAGTGCTGATGACTGATTTCTGGCTCAGGTGCACAACAGAGAGGTTACCACGAAACAGTTTTAAACATTAAATCCAAATGCCTCAAAGAAAACTATGCATATCAAGTTGGTAGTAACTAAATATCAGTGATAATCGTATTACCAGTTAATAGTTCCTATGAGTCAGAACTTTCTGAGTATCTTTGAGCCCTGGTGATTATCAGATTATCATTTATAGCATTAAGACCTGCCCAGTCAGGTGCATTTTCTGACTGCTGCTGTACACAGCTCACAAAGGCAAGAACACATTAGCACTATCTCCACACGTCAGCTTTCCCTAAAGCAGCAACTGCTACCAGACCAGAATATTGTAAGAATTGCTAGTCCATGATCTGAAACAGTACCACAAGTTAAATCCTTTTATGGGTGAGTAACTGCCTGCAGGACTTTGATACCAGCCCTTCTGGCCAACACCCCCTGCCAGACTGCCAGAGACCAGTGAACAAACACACACACAAAAGTGGCACTTGCCTTCCAATCCAAAAAACTGTTCAGATGATCAAAATAGTTTTAGTTGGGGAAAATCAAGTAGGCACATCTTGGCATAAAAAAAGACTTTTCTGTGGAAATACTTCCAAATACATTTTCTACTAGATTCATTCACTCTCTCGGATATCAGAGATGTGACATAATATTTAAAAATATATCATTAAAGCATCCCAAAGGCAGAGAAGTGAAGCATCAGCGATTCTTCCTTAAATTAAGCATCTGGCAAGAGATACCAGAAAACAGTGATAAGATTTTCTTTTTTTCAAAGTCTTTGAAGGTGACTCACCTTCACCATTCAGATCTCGACCCTTCTGCCCAAGAAAGTCGCTTAAACAATATTGCCAGGAAAAGCCTTGCTACTAGCTTCAGTCTGAGAAACGTGCATTTGTCTTGATGTCAAAGCTAAGGGCTGTCAGGCTGCTCCTGGTTAAAGCGCTAGAAGTCATGGAGGCCTCAATGCTATTACTGCTTAAGCTCAAAACTGCGTTCAGGATGAATAATTCGCAATGTAGCGACTCTGCACATGTCTTTACCATATAATACATGGGCTCCATATAAAAAAAAAAATTACACGGGCTCCATATAAGAGTATTTCAAAGATCTCCCTTCTTTGAAGTCACAGGCTGAGCACTCAGTCTTTGAAGAAAGCCTGACTGATTATTTAGAAATCAATATGTGGTTTTCTGAAACACACATTTGCAAATGGCAAACCACCCCCCCCCAAAACAACACAAAAAACCCAAAACAACTTTCAAGATATTCACTTTGCAATCATCTTTCCTGTGCTAAGGCAGCATAAAGAAGGGATGAAGAAATTCTATTCCTGCTAGACTGGAGCCACCTTGGGAGCAGAGTCACAGCACACCGGGCCTTCCAAAGGAATCCTTGTTCTTTCTATAAATTTTATGATGAGCAAGGAGAAAAGCAGCTCCAAGGTTTCAGAATTTAGAGAGGCACCTGTAATTACTTCCACCCTTATCTGCTGCTAGCACTTGTCATGGTTCTGCCCCCAGACATGAGCTGAGCACCACACAGCTGCTCGCTCTGGGGGAGGAAGGGAAAAGGAAAAAAAACCCCAAAGGTCAACCTCATAGGTCAGGATAAGGATAGTTTACTAGTGCAGAGAAATAACCGTAATAGGACTTTTATAGCAATAATATATGAAACCGGTGACACACAATGCAGTTTCTCACCAAACTGCACAAGTCAGGCCATGCAGCTCCGAGCCGTCCCAAAGCTGGACCATCCCCAAAAACTGCACGTCCTGGAGCCATACACTCCTGCCCCCACCATCCCTCCCTTTATGCTGTGCATGACATAATTGGCATGGAATACCCCCTTTTGCCAGTTGGGTCACCTGTCCCAGCTGTGTCCCCTCCCAGCTTCCGGGGCACCCCCCCCCCACCTTCTCATTAGCTGGGCAATATAAACAACTGAAAAGTCCTTGACTGCCTGGCAACAACGAAAAACATCAGGGTGTTATCTCTCATCCTAACTCCCAAACACCATTACAACAGCTGCTAGAAAGAAAATTAACTCTATCCTGGCTGGAACCAGGACACCACTACAAAAAGCCCCAAACCTTATTGGTGTAACTTCCCCCACCATCACAAAAGAAAGTCATCCTGCCTGTTCCAAAAATCTGTGAATGTCAGACAGGTTTACATGAGGCTTCAGCTCAGAAGCACCCTCACCAACTCCATGATTTTCAAGACATACAGAACACAACACACAAGCACATGGATTACCACAACTTCACATCTTTCATTCATACCCATATTTTACGAGTGTCACGTCTACTCTTCACACCCGTAAGTCATCTGCAAAGCCTGTTGGTTTTTGCTCTATAGATTCAAGCTATAAATACAAGGTTTTGTCATTTTGGAAGGACAGAAAAAAATTAGGATGCCTCAGCCACGCTTTTTTAGCAAAGCCATACTTCACAAAACTGTATTTCATCCCTGACCTCTCACACAGTAAACACTTCTCAACAAGTAAAGCATATCATAAATTGACTTAGCTAAGCAGATGTTCAGCAACATCTCAATTTTTTTAAAAATGTATCCAAAACAAGGTGATTTATACCACTTTTCAGGCATGCTTACTTCTATCTAAATATTTTATACAACAGATGTGATTAGTGAGAATTTTACTGCCAAGAAGATTTTTTCTATGTGCTAGTATTGAAAAGATGTGAAAAAGCATTCTTAGATCAACACAAAAATGGCCAAAAGGCAGGGCCTGCATACCAGAAATCAAAGTGGTTTACTTCAAACACTGAACTGCAACAAACTTTAAGGATATCTGTTAGTCCTTAAATTGTTTTAATAATCATTTAAAACCTTGAAAAGTAAACCCAGGACAATAATCTTCCAGGAAGGGATTTTCCAGGAGCAGCAGCATTCAGAAATTGTCCCTCAAGAATATGCCAGTGTTAGTTTCCTATTGCCAGCATGGAAGAAGTCCCATTTATAGGATGTGACCATACACACAGTGACAACCTCAAAATGTTGGTCTGGTTGGGTTAAAATAAACAACACAACCACAAAACTAAAACACATATACAACCCTTCATTAAAATCAGCCCAATGTTATAGAGCTTCCAATATTTTTAACAATTATTGGAAAGTTGTATATGAAAATCAGAAGATGAAAATATGGCAAGTATATTAAAGGAAATCAAATTAGCAGAAAATCTTCTACTTGAGGAAGGAGTAAAACTGCTCTCCCATAACATATGAGCTTCCTAGACATATTGCTTCCAAATCCACAAGATACTGCATAAAGAGACACATGAAATATTAGAACAACTAAAATAATTAAGAGTAATCATAAATAGCTTTTTCCACCATATCCAAACCATGAAGATCTCTCAGGAAAACCATGGACAAGTGAACTGCAAACAGATGGGAGACTGCTGAAACAGATCAGCTTTTTATAATGATGTTAACATTCATACCAACCTTCCATTCTTCCTCCACAAACCTCAGTAAATCCGTCTAGGACAAGAGATTTAACCCTGGACTTAGGTGATGTCAAGAACAAACCCAAATCCCCAAAATTATGGCCCTTTTACAGGCTTACCAGTTTCTACACATTCCCATATCATGGTTTTAGGTTTTTTTGGTTTTGTTTTGTGGTGGGTTTTTTTGTGGGTTTTTTGTTGTTGTGTTTGTTTTGGTAACAGCATCAAACCGCATAAATTCAGAGGCAGAAGAAAAAACACTAAAGGAGCTCTGAGGGTTCAAAGGCATGGGTTGGGGGATGTTTTACTAGAGAACTGTGGGTATTTGTCTGATGTTTAAGACTAATTGTTCTTATTCAGAATTACAAGGAAGTCTTGAAGTGAACATGAAGAGGAAGTGGTGATGTGCCTTGACACAACCAGTGTCTAGTTTTGAGTGGCTGTGTACTCTGATACATTTGTTCCATACCACCAGATTTCTCATCTACAACATTTAGAATTAATGTTGCTAAGACATCACTATTTGCCTCAACTGCTGGGCAAAGGAGGAACCAGCAAGAACAGAAATCACTTAAAGACATATGTAAAGTAATCCTGAGCGTCACAGAAAAAAAAAAAAAAGGTGTTATTTTGTTCTGGTTTTGGTCTGCATCCTCAAAAGTTTTTATCTTTCCCTTTGCAAATCCTGTAATTTCAGTTTTGTGCTATTACAATAAACAAATAGTATAACTTTTAGCAAGTAATATAACCACTTTTTAAACATCTCCCAATCAAGTTTACGCCACTAAATTAGCTACAGCTTCTAAAGTTTGTTTTTAGCGTGGCTTTGTTGGTTGCTAAACATACCTTCATCACTGAACTTAAAGCCAGCAGCTATAGCTTCATCCATTGTGTGTGCAGATTCTGTCAACTGAAAAAAAAAAGTCAACTGCTAAGTGATGAGACTTGACCCAGCTGAACAGACAACAAAAGCGATAGATCAGTGTGATTGAAACACACTTCAAAAGCACCCCAGAAATACCTCCATTACAAAATCCAGTAACAAAATTGACAGGTACCAATTAGCTAGACCATAAAAATCTACTGAAAAGCATTTTTAATACAGTCTCATTCATTACTGCTTTTTTCCTACTTCACAAATATGCTGCACACATTTACTTAAAAGCTTTCCCCCAAAAAAAACCCTATTTGTTGTTACTATTACAAAACCAAATGATCCAAAAAAAACCTCCTGCCTGTACACTGTTATGTTACAGTTGTCGATTTCCTGAAGGTACATGCATGAAGCTCACAACCAGCCTCAAAGTTTATCTATACTTCCTTGCAGTCCCAGACTCTTTCTCCATCCACGTCTTAAATAGTTCTTTTTTAAAAACTAATTGTATTTTGAGACCTTTAGAATGCTTTTTGTGACTTAACTTCAAAGAAGCAATTGGCCTAAAAGTTACAAATAGGAAAACAAAAAGTTATGAGGAATCCTGATTCCCAAGTATCTGTCTACAAATGTAGACAGAATCTTACAATTTTGCTATAAATACTCAGTTTCCTTTCCAAAATGCTTGTGATTTTTCTTTAACAGCCTTCATCAGTTGCATAGGGTTTCTCAGGACAGAGTGTCCCAGAACCTTCTTGAAGGAACAGTAAATTTGCCTAATATTCTTCAGTCTCCCTTAAAAAAGTGATGTGATAAGCAACTGTGGACAAAGAATGCACAGCCTCTATGGACTACAAAGTTCTGCAGATAAAGGAGCTATTCTCTCATGGGAATGAATACTGTCGGCACTACACACTAACGAGCGGTGAAAGACACCATTGAAGCCACAAACATTAGTCAGATACACCATGTGTCGTTCCTAGTTTAGTTTCTAAGCTAGGATGTAGTGTTATCAACTCTTGAATTTAAATACATTCCACAGGGCCAAAAACTGAGGCTTCATACAGTCTGGACATCTGTGATGCAAGTTACAACATCCATGACAGACATTCCAAAACCACCATTTGCATCCTCCTCTTTCTTCCTCAAGTAGAAAGCCTAAACATAAAGCTTGATCCACTCAGAAAACACACCCAGTAAGGAGCTCCAGTAAAATTCCCATGTTTCCTTAATGCCATTTCAGCAGCCAAGAAACTTAACAGAATAATTCAAAAACATTTAGCTTTGAAAGCTAAAGCTAGTGAAAACCTAGTTTACATATTATCTCTGAAAAGTAACCTTGCGAAGAATATATTTTATTGCATGAGAGCTATTTCCCTGCAAGTTACCATAACATTACTGGATGTTTGTACTGTACCCTGGACAATGGCCAAGAGTACTCAGATTATGCTGACATGTGAACCCAAGATAAATAACAGTAAATTCAAACCTACCATCTTTCTGCCTCACTGAAGTCCTAAAGGCTTTGAGCATGAAATTTCATAAATGCAGTGGTGCAACATTTTGTCTACTAGATGGCAATGATGTGATGCACTCTGCATTTAATCACTTAACTACTGATAGCTGATATCTGCACTACGTCAGCTAAGACAGCTATAACTAAGATCAAACATCATATCAAATTTTCAATACACTGGAATTCACGGTTGCTTAATTTTAAGGTTTTTTTAATATATATGTTTATATAAAGCATGTGTCCACATACATATATATGTATCTATTTTTACACACACATGGGTGCCTGTGTTAAGTATGCATCTGCATAGTCCAGGAAGCATTACATGGCTGTAGGTCCCCTAAAATATACTATCTCTATATACCCTCTTGCTGTAAGAATTATATAAGAATTAAGGCTGTTCCCTCTAACATCAACAGATGCTTAGAAATGCTGTGTAAAAAACAGTCATCAAAACAAATCAAGAGCATGATTACTTGTAGTAATTCTTGGTCACTTCTTTGGGGAAAAAGTTCCTTCAGTGTTTGCAGCTTTGTGTCTGTGATGTCCTCCTCTACATCCTTCTTCACAGCTGGTGGCTGATCCCCACCATTTACATATGCCAACTGGGGTAGTTCATCTTCAGGCTGATCATCATCATCATCAGACTGTTCAGAGCTACAATGCATGGGGGAGGATAAAAAGAATTACAATTTGGTTTTGTTTATGAATATTTTACTCTACTAGAACATTACTGTAAAGCAAGACCAGCAGGATGGTACAAAATGTGTATTGATGCATTTAGTAACACTGAACCAACTTGTACCCAAAGCAACACCTCCTAACCTGGACAAAATAAAGCATGTGGGATTAACTACAGTCTTCTGTTTGCAGTAAACACATTTCAACTGAGCAAAAGAAAGGAGGGACAAGGGAAATGCCATGACTTACCCCCATACTGTGCTACAAAACTTTACTTGCCAATTTAGATACAACCATCTTAATACACTCACTCATTTCAGCTACCTGAATTACATCAGACCATGCAAAGTTTATCTCAGTCTTGATAGCATTTATTTGCCCAACAGATAAACAGATGGGGATGTGTTCTTTGTAAACACTTTGCAGATACAGTACATCTCTCTGTCCCAGTTCTCAGCTCACTGAGAAAGAAAATTCAGAGACCCTTATGCAGCACCTTAAGCATGGGAAGAACCTTCCTGAAAAAGGCAAAGGCCTGAATTTACTGGAAGATTTCTTATTAGAGCTAACCTGCAGAAAAATCAATCCTTATGTGTTTTTCACTATATTACTGAACATCAGCAAAGGTGTCCCATCTGACTGTTCTTCACAGACACATAAAAATCTCCTTTCCTGGATGAAAATCAGTTGAATTGTAACGAGTTTGTCATTTCATAGGGATTTCACCATGAGAAAGGGTTGCCTGCAGGTCTCCCTACAGATTTGGTAAAAGACTAAAAAGAAACCTATTTTTCTTTACACTTTCTTAAGCAGTTGCAACAGGCAGATTGCAATACAATTGTGGAAAAAGTAGTAACATGCCACTTACATAGAAGACGTGCTATTTTGAGACAACTGTTCATCAAATAATCCCTTTCTCCCTATCCTGTTCAAGGGTCATGCAAAGCTACATGGACTCTCCAGTTGTCTCTCTTACACTGAAAAAATCCTTAATGCAAAATATAACCCAAATTCCTCCAATACACCAAGCCATCCAGTGGTAAGCTTCAAAAGGTGATTCAACATCCACTTAAAAAGAGTCTTAGTGAAATGATATACTAAAATTACATTAACGTATTTCAGATCTTTTTTGCCTTGATAAAGAAAAAAGTTTGTTTATAACCTGCATTTAAAAATCCATCCAAATGGAAATGGTAACACTGTAATTACTCTATCCTTTCCTATCAGGGGCTAACATCTAGATGCTTGTCAACAAAGTCAGAGCTGCACACATCATAAATCTTGTCCTCTCTGTATAATCACATTCTTATCAAGCATGAAGAAAAACTCACTTAACCACTAAATGAGTATGATTCCAACCCACAACATCTTGTGTTAAAGAGTTCTGCTTTTTCCCCAGAGTTCAAACAATGATTCTGGTGGCACAATTCCTCTTAGGAAAGACTTGCTTTCTGCTCTGTCCCTTATTCAGGATAAGGGGCACTCCAATATCCCACAAAAAGCAAAATAAATAAATGGATAAATCACAAAATCCCCGAACAGTAGGTAACCCATGCACTAAAATACACAGTGCTAAGACACTCAATTGACTGATTCTGTGCAAAGCCAGGCTAAATTCAGACAGAGCTCCTAAGTTTGGCCAAATCCAGGCTAACTCCAGCCATGCCCTCAAGTTGCTCACTACTTCAATCAAAAGGCACTTGCACCCAAGCCAACACACTGTGCTAAAGCATCAGGCACTGAGGTGCCTGGTACATAAGAGATCAGCAGCTACACAGGAACAGCTCAGAGTACAAGAGGATGTAACTTATGTTTAACAACCCCACTAGCAGGAACTTTTCTGTCTGGCTCTCGTTCTGGTAACCAGCATGCAGCACAACAGTCGCAAGCTGTGGCTCTGCAAGTTGGATCCTGCATGGCTTATTAGCGTCAGCTCCATCCTGCACCAAGCTGTTTGTACTGCTTCCAAATCGGGTTGATCCCAGCAGCATTGTAACTCTATTTACACAGCACTGCAAACAAACCAACGTGGTGCAGGCAACCAGCTTGTTGTCTCTGTATCCTTGCACAATCTACAACTTAAACTATAAGCAGTGATCTCCTGTTTCTGTCAACTCCTAATTTATTTATTTTTTCTTACCAAGAATCTGCATTAAGTTGAAGCTTCATGGGAGATGCATTCAAAAAAATTCTTTTAAATCATCAAAAATTTCACATTACAACAGCAGGAAAAAGCTTTATTTCATTTCTGCTAACAAGCTCCACTAACTCCATGGTCTGTGTAAGGACTGAAAAATCTGTAAAGAGACTACACCTGTTAAAGGCTGCTACTCCAATTAAAAGTTTTCCCCAGATTAGTCCAGCCAGACTATCAAAAAAAACCCCAGAGTAATTCATCTTGTTTTGCTTAGCACAAGAACACTCAAGGGGCACAGACAGTTACCACATTCTGGTCACACAGGCATGAAACTAGCTGCTATTAACCCGCAACTGTTTGCCAGAGATGTCTGTCCATATCTTGTCTCTCCTACATTCTCAATGCTGCCTTTTCAGCACAGACACCAGACTCTCCTCTCCTAGCTTATTAAAAAATGTGAATTTCCAAGTAACTTAAAAAACAACAAGAGTTTTCACAAAGTATAGCACACATCATGCAACTAAAAATGCTAACTTTAGCTCAGAAACTCTTAACGCTACACACCGAAACTCTACTTGCTCTCCTGTGCACTGTGGTTTCTTAAAATGAATAAGCAAGGAAAGCAACAATAAAAAACCACAAAACAGAACAACCACAAAACAACCTAAGATCAGCTTTAAAACTAAAAAAGCAGGTATTTTATGATTAAGCTTTCAACTGCCATTAAAAGGTTTTCAGAGGGGCAAATGGACAAACATACAATGAACATCACAGAACTCATCCCTCCTAACCATCTTCTCTGAGAAGATGACTAAAGAGACGGATTCTTCTTCCCTGGAAATCCACTAAAAACTCTAAACTGAAGTTTAGAGAGGGGCAGGTAAATCACAAACCAGTAAACCAGAACCTAGCCTCTGATTTGCAATTCAGTATTTCAATTTAGAACATTATATCAAGTTAGATGTGTAACATTACAGAAAACTGGCTTAAGACATACATTACAGCCACATCTCTCCTTGGAGCCCTGTTTTCTTTTGCAGCACTGAAGTTTCTTGGTTCTTCATCTTCACTAGAAGACACATCTAGGAAGTGTACCCCTCTTCGCTGCTTGAAATAAAATTGTTTCCTTGTCATCTGGTCTTCAGGAGTTTCTGGGATGGTGGAGTACCCTGTATAAGCCATTTCAATAAGAGAAAAAATAGGAGACAGTAACTTCAGACTTACAACTTCAAATGCTTGTCTGTACCCATAGTTATGACTTCTTCCTTATACACAGCAACCATTTAAACAGAGCTCACATCCTTACACATGGAAGATTTCTGTAAGATGTATTCCTTCAAGTGGTAATTTACCTGGCAAAAGAGGCTCTGTCCTCTTACATCAAACAAGTAATTTTTATACCACAAAGTTGAAGAGACCATGTATTTTAGGTTAATAACTACTTACAAATATGTTAATATTTTTGGAAAAATTAGTATCAGCAAAATACTCTGAACTACTTCCAGGCTGATCAGGCCATGAAAGAAACATAGTGCTGTATCTGTTACTTGATTTATAATCTGCTTATCTTAATGACTTTTCAGAGGAGGAAGGCCAGCCTTACGTTGCAGAAAACTCAGAAGCTGTACCAAGGAACTCGACAGGTTAAGTTGCAATTCCTATAGAGAGATAATCTATTTAGTCAGTATTCTGTGACATGATGTTCCAGATGATTTTTAACAAGGAAGTTTAGCATATGGAAAGATGTCCCGTGTTCTGTACGAAGCATCAGCATACACAGAACCTATACGCAACCAAGGTATGTTGCTGTGAAGCCAGACATATCTCACCAGCCACATACTAGCTTTAGATACACTTGCAAAATTGACCCACTAGAGGTACATTAACATGAACTAACTTTTCGGTTCTGAGCACGCTTGTAATACAACGGAAAGCAGAAGCACCCGGTCTATTCATGTAACTCCCAAACCAGTCATGAGTAATGTATAACTATGTCCCTCAATGTCCACTACACCTGAAACCAACCCCATGCACAAAGCTAGATGGGAAAACACAACCATAGAAGAAAATCTACACAAAACCTGTCGCAGAAAATAGGTCTTGAACCCAAAGTGGAGAAAGTACTGGGACACTGTAAAACAGAACCAGAAATCCCGCGCTTTATTAGACTTTGTCCTGTCACCCTCTTTCAGGACAGTACCAAGCACAGCTTAGACACAGTATGCTCTAACTGCATGTACTGTGTACGTCAAAGGGGTTCTAACAAACTCTGAGGGTCCCATATATGCGTGGGCAAGGTAAAACACATGGTTCAACCCACTACTTACAGAGCTTAGAACTGTTCTGCTGCTGTCTTTAGAAAGCACTAAGGAAAAGACCCCAGTTTTTAACTGAGACACGTGGACTTGAACATGCAGCTTCTTGCCCTTCTGCCTTCAAATCTAAACTAAACAGAACTAGATACTCAGACACAACTGCCACATCTCAAGTGAGCTATTTCATGTCAGTAACTGAGAAAAGCACTCAAGGCACTTTGTGCAAAGCATGAGCCAAGCACTGTATGCAGCCTGACCTAGTGCAGCAGCCCCACCTGCCCAAGACTTCGTTCCTTTCTAACACTTCACCGTTTTTACAGCCAGTGCTGTAAAAGAAAGAGTAGTTGGTAAACCAAGTCATTTTCTTTAAGACCAGACAAATTATGGACCCCGAAGGCATATGACTGGAGAGAGAAAGATGAACCCACAGAGTTGCAGAAAGTATTTTCTGTATGAAAGTAACCTACCGGAAAATAAATTTAAAATAACTCACTGTGGCAGCACTCAGTGGGGAAAAAAAATAATTCTAAAAGTACAAGCAATCTTTCAACACAGGAAACTACCAGGTGATACTGATTTGAAAATGAAAGGTACCAAATAAACTTAAGAAATATGGTACCGAATGTCATATAACATACTGCTGAAAAGGAGGTACTTGTTTAGTATCGATGCAGAAATGTAAAGGAGGGTTCAATGAGAGAGTTTTACAAAAAGCAATCAGTGAAGTCCCAAGTCTTCAGATGACCTATGTGTAGTTAAGGAAAAATCCTACTGAAAATAGGATTTTTAACACTTCTACCGGGCATTAGCCCATCAGTCTGGAAACAGAGAAGCAAGAAGGATGAGCACATAATTATCATCATCTCAGCTTTTAATCCACAAAAGAATACAAACGTAACTAACTCTCTGACAGACTAAGAACTGTCTTTTTTTCAGTAGAGCAACACAGCCTTTAATTTCCATCTAACAGCCTCCATAACCTGGCATATTTCTGTACTTCTTAATGACCAGGTTTCATAAGAAGGGCTTTGTCTGTCTTTCATGACAAAGAAGAATCTGCTTCCCAGGTGACTGGCAAGCACCTGGAACATCACAACCAAAGTCCACTTGCAGCACATACACAGGCTCCACCCAAGATGGAGCCTCAGCTTCTGACCATGCTGGTACCCAAGCAAAGGAACCGCAAGGACCCACTCTGGCTGTCAGCACGGACTCCCTCGCACAGACTCATAGACACGAGCACCATGTCTCTCTCCACCCTCCCTACACCCAGTGGCAAGTGTCAGGTCCCCTCACCCTGGGCTGCCCCACACACAAACAGGCAACTCAGGCCATCTGGTCCCTCCCTGGCTTCCCAGGCTGCTTCACTTGCTTACTGGCCATCCTCAGGTACCCCCACCCCCACCCCCTCCAAAGGGGCTACGCAGCAGGGTGGCACCACAGACAGGCAGTTCTCCACAGCCCACCCTGGCCGTCACTTGATTTAGGATTCATTTTATCCCTCCAGTTGCTGGAACCCCAGACACAAGGGGGAGCCTCACCTCTGTGCCTGGGAAGATCATGGAACAGATCCTCCTGGATGACATGTTGGAGCACATGAGGGAAGAGCATGTGATCCGGGACAGCCAGCACGGCTTCACCAAGGGAAGGTCGTGCCTTACCAATCTGGTGACCTTCTATGATGGAGTGACAGCATCAGTAGATAAAGGGAAGGCAACCGATGTCATCTACCTGGACTTGTCCAAGGCCTTTGACACAGTCCCCCATCACATCCTTATCTCTAAATTGGAAAGATGTGGATTTGATGGGTGGACCTCCCAGTGGATAAGAAACTGGTTAACAGACCATAGCCAAAGGGTGGTGGTCAATGGGTCTATGTCCAGGTGGAGGCCGGTGACAAGCAGTGTCCCCCAGGGGTCTGTCTTGGGGCCGGTTCTCTTTAACATCTTTATCAATGACATGGATGATGGAATTGAGTGCACCCTCAGCAAGTTTGCGGATGACACCAAGCTGAGTGGTGTGGGTGACACAACAGAAGGAAAGGAAGCCATCCAGAGGGATCTTGACAGGCTGGAGAGATGGGCCCGGGTGAACCTAATGAGGTTCAACACTGCCAAGTGTCAGGTGTTGCACTTGGGCTGGAAGAATCCCAGACATAGATACAGACTGGGAGAAACGCTTCTTGAGAGCAGCCCTGCTGAGAAGGCCTTGGGGATTCTGGTGGATGAGAAACTTAACATGAGCCAGCAGTGTGCTCTTGGCAGTTCGCAAGGCTAATGGTATCCTGGGCTCCATCAGAAGAGGGGTGGCCAGCAGGGACAGGGAGGTGATTGTCCCTCTCTACTCTGCCCTCGTGAGGCCCCATCTGGAGTACTGTGTCCAGATCTGGGGCCCCCAATACAAGAAGGATGTGGAACTGTTGGAGAGGGTTCAGAGGAGGGCCATGAAGATGATTAGAGGGCTGGAGCACCTGCCCTACGAAGAGAGGCTGGGGGAGCTGGGCTTGTTCAGTCTGGAGAAGAGAAGGCTGCGGGGGGACCTCATTGCAGCCTTCCAGTACCCGAACGGAGCTTATAAGCAGGAGGGGATTCAACTTTTTAAAAGGATAGACGATGACAGGACAAGGGGGAATGGATTGAAGCTAAAGGAAGGAAGGTTTAGATTAGATATTAGGGGGAAGTTTTTTTACAGAAAGAGTGGTGAGGTACTGGAACAGGCTGCCCAGAGAGGTAGTGGATGCCCCATCCCTGGAAGTGTTCAAGGCCAGGTTGGATGGGGCCCTGGGCAATCTAGTGTAGATCCAGGCCTGAGGTTGGTGGCCCTGCCTGTGGCAGGGGGGTCGGAGCTCTGTGAGCCCTGGGGTCCCTTCCAACTCATACCATTCTATGATTCTGTGATCCTGTGACCCCTGGTCTTCACTCCAGCTGCTGGCACTCAGACCCCTGTGCACACCAAACAGATTCCACTCACCCAGAAGGGTAGCTAGGACAGGATTTTAATGAGAATACCGGACTAACAATGGTGATCATGAATGGGGCACAGCCAGACAAGTATACTGACTTGTCTACATGTAACCGCCACCTGTTAGACCCTCAGCCCTCTTTCTCCGCTCCCCCCACAGTCGACCCACCTCAAGCCCCGCTCTGATCCTTCCTCCACTTGAATATCCCATAGCAAGTTCTGTATGAACCTAAAATGCTCTTACTTGCATTCCATACCCTCAAAAGGTAGCAACCCTTCTCAGGCTGAATGGAGCTACCAACAGCTTTGCTGTGGACTTACTGTGATGGGCATCACCCTCAACTCATGGGAGAAGGTGGAGCAGAGGCCATTCTTCCTATTAGGTTATTTGGGTTCCCCCACCAGTCACCATACCCCAGCGCAAAGACAACGGGCCTTTTAACCCACTGCTGACACTGAACTAACAGGAGCTCCCCACTGTTGATAACTTGATGGGCGAGAACACAGAGCAAGAGAAAATAGAAGAGACCTCAAAATTAGAGACAGAATAGCTGTGGTTTATTAAAAAAGCCTTGGTGAGGGGTGACAGGCAGTAATACAGTCTGAATTGGGATGTCACACAGGTGAAAAAAAAACCCTAAACCTCTGCGCACTAAAGAGCCTGAATCCCAAACAAGAAAACAGACAAAAACTGTGACAGGAAGAAGGTGCAGGGGAGTCAGCTACAAAACACCGAGGAGAGTTGCGTTTTAATGATCCAACTGTCATAGTGAGTCCTGACATAAAAGGATTTTGCATCCTCATAATGCAAATACAGCATCACGGGCATCCTACCCCCTCTGGCATGTCAATCGTTTCTTAAAACTCACGTGCATATAATCCAAACACCACTGGTGCTCTCTCAGCTCCTAACTCTGGAACCATAACTTCTGCTGGAAACAAAAGTAGCTTCTTCAGCAGAGACTAAACACAGAGGAGGCCCGAATAAATTAATTTAATATCCAAAGGGAGAGATAAGTTACAGGGTGTCTAACTACTTCTCCTGTGAAAGAGGCCTTGATTTTAACTGAGTTACCATAAAAATCTAAACCTTTTCTGTCACTTTCAAGAAATGGAGGATTATGGTAATGATTTTTAGAAAACACAAAAGTCTCACTTTGCAAAGTAATCTTGTTGCCCTTAAGGTACATACACACATAAACTTAGGAAGGCATAGAAATTACTAATTCTGAAGCAATAACATACTGTCCCAAAACCAGCCTCCTCACAACCAAGAACACCACACTGGCAGTAGAAAGCTCCTCAGCAGAATCTTCTTCTATCAGTCCATGTTTGGAAGGAGACCTGTTGTCCCTGACACACATGTTGCTTTCGTTATCTGAAAACCATTTAAGATTAATTCAGAAGAAAAACAAGATACCTTTGGGGTAGGTGGAGGGTTTGAACTAGATAATCTTTAAGGTTGCTTCCAACCCCAAGTCTTTCTATGCTTTTTATTAGTTTTAAACTTGAAGGTTTAATTTATTTGAGCAATTCCTCTCCAGCAAAGGAAAATAAAGCAGAACAATTCTAAAGGTTATAAAAGTGGGCTAGCCTATCATCAGCTATCACAAGAGGACATAAATAAGAGATGCATAAGAGCATGTGAATGGAAATATCAAAACAGGTCTGTAAGAAACATGAGAAGTTCACATCTCTATTAAATTAACAAAAGTAATCAAGCCAGTTTTCATGATCTTTGCCTTGTGGTTAGACTATATTCCAAACATATTCCTCCTGCAAGTAGCATGACATGCAAGTGACAGCTTTGCTAAGCAGCTTCCTTATTGCATTTAAAAAAAAAAAACAGAAACAAAACAAGGAAAACTTACAAAAGTAATGTGGTCTTAAAAATAATTTTATTACTTACAATATAAACTTTGAAATATATTTAGAGTATTTACTGTTTCACTTGGTGGCTTCTTATTTTATACTTAGTTCAAATAGCAATCACCATCCAGTCTTCATGGCAACTCCTAGTTCCTACTCCTCTGAAATGCTAAGTTGCCTGGAAAAAGCGTTCTCCCTCTCAAAAAAGCACTATTTACTTTTTCCCCTCCCTTCACCTATTCCACTGAACAGAATTCCTTATTAATGGGGGAGGGGAAGAGAAGAAATCACCTATGTAATAAGTTCCCGTATTTAGAGCAAATTATACCCTTGCAGAGCAGTAACAGATTAAACAGTTATTGCTACAGCATGTGATTACTGCAAGCAGAATTTCCCCATTATAGGTGATTAGAAAGAACTGCTAAGGAATGCCTGCAATCTTAAAACCAGTGCTTGACTCTAAAGCCAGAAAACACATGAGTATCCCTAACTGGAGACAACAAAACCAAAATACAACAACTGATTTTTGCTATTATACAAAAAGACTCCACAAAAATAACAGGATCAAACTGTCTACAACTGTATGGAGACAGTGCTAAGTTATGGAAGAAGCTACTCAAATATGTCTTCATAATGTTAGAACAAATATTTTGTTTAGTTTATACAGCAAACACAGCTTCAATTGCTCTTGAAAAAACGTCCCCTTGAATTCTGTTTTTATTTGCTTTTTAATCATACTCACTACAGTCTTTGGGTAAGCATATACCTAGTGCAGAGCCATAATACACTGCCCTGTAATTCTGAACATAACCTCCTACACAAACCATACATTGCACTCAGAGAAAGTCAGCCTCTTCGTGCCCAGATAAAAACAAAACTGAGGTAACACTTTGAGGCTTACCACATTTACTGACACTGCATGACACTCTCATCAAATGGAAAGTTGTTTCCACCTAGTTTTGGAAAGCAGTATCAAATGTGAGATGCTCGAGTCTGCAAGCTAATTAGTATCCCAGCTTCAAAGGAAAGTCACCATAGAACGGTTTGGGCTGGAGGGGACCTCAAAGACCATCTAGTTCCAATCCCCTGCCTTCACTAGGCCAGGCTGCCTAAAGTCCCACCCAACCTGGCCTTGAACACTGCCGGGGGACTGCAGCTGCTCTGGGCAACCTGTGCCAGTGCCTCACCACCCTCACAGAGTATCTTCCTAATATCTAATCTGAATCAAACCTCTTTCAGTTTAAAGCCATTACCCCTTCTCCTATTTCACATCCTCGTATCTCTAGGTAGTGGAAGGCTGCAATAAGGTCTGCCCAGAGCTTTCTCCAGGCTGAACAAGCCCCACTCTCTCAGCTTGTTAGCATTTGCTAAAATAATTCTCAGTATCAGCATACCTCTAAGTTGCTTCTTAAAGACTTCATTTCAGAGTGACAATTACTTCACCGCATCTTCCCATGAATCATATGAAAGGTTCACAGAGTACCACTGACATTACTTCCTCCAGAAATGCTTCAAGCAGAATTACACTCTACAAACTGTGACATAAGCAAAAGGCAAGGCATCCTCAGATCATAAATGACAACAGATGAGAACAAAAAAAAACCCAACCAGCGGTCCCAGTGCAAGTGAATATCATGACACTGAACATCATAATCCAAAAGCACTGTTATTTGGGTTATTTGAATTGTACAGAGGGGATACCAACAAGATCAACATAGTTTAACTTCTACAACTCTTATTTCAATTCATTGTTGAAGCTTTTTAAGCATGCTTCTTGAATACAAATTTAGTTTTCAAATTCATGACCATAATTAATCCAATTATAGAAGTGGAGCAGAACTTTGTTAGAACTATACTAATTAGATTAATCTCATCATCTTAATACACCAACCTATTTGCATAATTAAAAGCTTCTAATTCAAAAGCTAGGACTATAGCGTCATTGCTTTCTTAACAGACTAATACAAATTAAGTGTATTATTTAGTAAATACTAATTTTTATAGATAATGGAAAAATACATTCGAGTGGCTTACTACCAACTCTTTAGGGAAGTATCTTTCAGATATAATTTGACAACTGCTCCCAGAGTTTATTTCCACCCCTCAGTTAAATGATACCCAGAAATACTAACTATAACTTGGCTGCAAAGGCGCTGCAAGCCTGCATAATTTTGAATACACAAAAACACATAAAAGATGACCAATTCTTCTGGTCATTATACTACAAAGTGCTCTACTGAAGTCTATGGCATGCATGTTCAATAGAAAGCGAGAAGTAGCAATGCAGAGATACACACCCAAGGTGCAGAACAAAATATTAGTTTTTTCTGGGAAAACAAAACAATTAGCTAGAAAGACCACAGCATTTCATGATACAATAGATAAAATCTGACAATTTTTTCCAAGATTAATTAAAACAATCTTTGTTAGATGCACATTTCAAGATGTGACAAAACAGAAATCCAAAGAAGTCCCTAGGAAGGGATACTGAAACATATATGCTACTGAAGGAAAAAAGTCCAGTTTTAAAATTTTTTTACACACACAGTGATTGCATGATATCAAATGAAATAGGACAAACAAGCCAACTGCTACTTAACAGCTTTTTTGGTTTGTCTAAGTGAGATAAAGAAAAATCTCCTCATTTCCCCAGTTTGATACTCCAATATTTGATGAATCTGTGTTTGCCTTCAGAAGAAACACAAGTGATTGCTGTCCTCACATGATTTATTTAGCACTGGGGCAAGTTATTTTTAGTTAGCTTAGTGTGAACTGCTTCTTGTACAAGACGACTCGATACTTTTGACTTATGTATTTAGCAGTAGAGAGGGCCCACAGTGCTGTGAGCTGGGCATCTCTAACTTTTCCGTGAAAACACAAAAACACACTGTCCATTTTATCCAGCCCTAAACAAGAAAATTCCTGCCTTCCTGTCACTAATTAGGAAACAAGGACAGGCATCTGCTAATCAAATCAGGTCTCCTCTTTTACATTTAAGTGCCTCATATCCTGCAGACAGAATTTGAGTGTTTTATTTTTGGTTAACGTCTACAGAGGTAGAAAATGTTATTTGATTTTTTTCCCAAAATGGTTAATTCCTTTAAATGGGTTACATCCCACTGACATGCAAGTAAGCGAAAAAATTTACCAAGCCACTCCACCTTCTATCTGTGAAAGATGAAGCAGAACGTAAATGCAGAGTATTAGTCATTACATTTCAATTTCAAATGTTAGTCAGGATCCTAGTTCTACACCAGCACCTACTTCCACGGACTCTAAGTTGACCACTTGCTGTAATTTTGTCTGCACTTGTACTCTACTCCATTTTACTGGTAACCACCATCACCTCCCACTAGTTTTCCTCACAATTACTTAGCCTTCCTCTTTTAGGCTGCCCTTCATCTTTGCTTCTGCCAACTCATTGCTGAACTCCTACTCATGCCTCTGAACTGGCTATTACATCCCTTCTCCTCAGTCCTACCCTTGTAGAATATAAGCCAAGGGAGACCAGTATTTTGACAAACAAGCTCCCAAGTTTGTTGGCCCTGGTAGTTACAGTCTACCTGCATGCTTCCACTGACAAAGTCAGTCCACAGATAGTTTAACAGAAAAAAATAGTTAAAAATATATATATATATATATATAAACCAAAAACAGATCAAGCAGCACCATCCACTACTTCACATCTACGTTCACCATCTAAGGGCACCTGCACTCAGTAAGTCCTAAATGGCACAATGGAGTGATGGCACAAACAGGAAGACAACACCTGAGGAAGTGCACTTTGGGACAGGGTGCCAGTTTTTTCATGCAACCCATTAATTACAAAGGACACACATGCAGAAGCCACAACTAACAGTTGCTTGCTTCTCGTGTTGAGCTCTCCCTGCCACCAAAACATCCTCTGTTAGTGGAGAGGCTACTTAGCCCCAGACTGGCAACGCTCAAGCCAAGATTTACAAGTTCTTCTTACATTTTTTAAAACATAAAGCAGCAGTTGAGATTTACTAAGGTAAACATGAGAGCACTCCAGTCAGCCTGCACAAAAAACAAGATTCAGAGTAGTAAGTACCAGTTTACTATAATACTGATTTGGCTCACCTTTAGAAGAGGAGCCCCTTGCACATGAAAGGCTCTCTGTTATCGCAGAGATAAGGTACTACGATAAGCCGCCTTCTACCAGGGGAAAGTTGTACGCAAAACAAAGTGTAGTTAAACACCAACTAATACTGTTGCTCCGTTACTGGCTAAATGCATAGTCAAGGTCTGTCTCACCTCTCCCGTAACACCTGCATCTTGACATCTGTATCAGAAATTCAATGGAATGGCCAGAATGCATAAAACAATCAGCAACAAATAATTTTTTTCTTCCATTCTTACTGCTGCAGTAACACAAAAGCTACTGACAAACCCAATTATACAGCTGACAGCCCTTACAGTTGTTTATAACTATTAACTGATGAATGCAAACAGATACAGCCTGTCTGCCCAACCAACTCAATAAATTACCACACTAGCAAGTTATCACGTTTCCATGAAAGCCACAAGACACTGCAAGCAAGCTGCAGTTATCAGGCAACTAAAAGTCAGGGGCTTTTTTCCTTTGAAAACTCTGAGATACTATATTAGGTTAAAATAGGTATCTGTAAAGATAATAAATGAGAAAGCATAACATACATTAGATGTTTAAGACATAAGACGCTTGCTTATTCAACAAAAAAAAAAATATGTTTCTGCTTTAGAATGTATCTGTTTTCTCAGGAGGGGTTCTGAGTTGAGTGCAAACGCACAGGTTCAACTGGCGCAAGCATGCTACAAGTAAGGCTACTTTTGTGAAAATGGCTATGAAATACGTGCACACAGGAAAGCGCATCTGCAAAACAGGCAGAGAGTAAAACAAGCAAACAAGCAAAGGCAACAACCATTTTATTTCCAGGCACGAAGTCCTTACACCGTTCTTACGGTGCACGCAGAGCACCTGACTCACCAGTTCTCTCCGCCACATCCGACGCTGGAGTATCTGGCCTGCTGCTATCATCTGCAGCTTCCTCCTCATCCCCCGCAGCGGCGCCGCCCGCCGCAGCGCGACTCGCTACCTGCACCTTGGCGGCCGGAGACTCGGTTTCCTGCTTCGCGTTTTTTCTTTTCCTCTCAAAGCGAAAGCGGTCCAGGTTGTACAGGCTCATGCTGTCAACCTACCGCCCCCCGCGCCGAAGGCGGGCTCGGCCGGGCAGCGCCTGTGGGAAAAGCCGGGAAGAGGAAAAAGGCGGCAGCGCTCGTCAGACACCGCTCAGAAAAACACGGGCGGAGTGAGCTGCGGCCGCGGGACGGACCGGAGGGCCCCACCGACCGGTTGCCAGGGAAAGCGGAGGCGAGGGACGCCGCCAGGTAGCGGGGAGGGAAGCACCTGCCCGCCGCCTTCCTCCTCCCTCCCGCTCCCTCTGCCTCCCCCTTCCCGCCCCGCCTCGCGACGGCCAGCACCCCAGACCCCGGCGACGGGGTCTCCACGCACCTGTCGCGCACCGGGGCCGACACCGGCGGGGCGCGGGAGACCGCAGGCCGGCAAGGGAGGGAGGGAGCAGCACCGGTGCCAGCCGGCCCCGAAGGCACCTGGCCGCCGCCGCCGCAGCGGAGAAGGCAGAGGCGCGGCCCGGGCGACGGGGAGCACAACGCTCCCCGATGGCAGCGACTACGGCCCGCTCCCTTCGGATCGATGTGCGGTGGCGTCGGCGCTGAGTTATAACGTCATCTCCTCCTCACCAATCACCTCGCCCGTACGGGGCGCTTGGGCGCGTGCGCTTTCGCGCCTTTTCCCTCGAGACAGGCGCGAGCTAGTTCCCTCACCGCGGGGAGAAGGGAGGGGCGGGGTGGCGGCAGCGCCGCAGCTGCCGGGGTCCTGCCGGGGTCCCCCCGGGATCCCCCCCGGGATCTCCGCGCCCACCTGTGGCGGCTCCCGCGAGGCCTGAGCGACGGGCGGGGGAGGCGGGGCCTGCCCTGCCAGGGCGGCGCGGCCCGGCGCGCCGGGGGCTGCCCCTCGCTTGTGGCTTGGCGTTGGGTGCCGCCTCACGCAGCTTTGCCGCCGCGGTGGCGGGGTGTGCGTGCAGCCACCGGCGCCTGGTACCGCGGGAACGCTGCTTTGGTACCAAGCGACGGCGTGGTGCTGCCGCGCCGCGGCCCCCAAGTCGGGAAAGGAGGTTTGCGGAAAGGTCCTCGCAAAAGCACGTGGTTTAGGGCAGTTCCAGCCTGGGTCCCTCAGCACGGCCCAGCATAGCGTGCCTTCTGCGGGATGGATGGGAAACCACCTCCTTTGGAGGCCTCGGGTCAGGGCCTGCAGGCCGCCTGGGTTTCAGTGGATGCAGTGTGCAGGCAGGGTGGTCTCTGCAGCCAGAGGTCCTGTGGGGTTGGTTCCCAGTGGGCAGCCTGCCGAGAACGTTGGCAGGGCAGAAACCATGTCCTGAAGTACTGTAAGCAGCAGAGGGGAACCAAAACCGCCTTAACGCATCTGCCCTTCTCATACTAGCCACCTGTGAAATAAAGCACTTCAAGGCCTGGCAGAAATGAGTACAGTACTGGGGAGCCAGGTGCAGCGGCTTCCTCATGGGCCGTGACAGCTCTGCAGCACCAAGCTCACAGAGAGCTCCCTCGCCGTTAACATTAATTTGCCATTTAAATTGCAGTAGCCCTAAATGCCTGAGCGAGGGTCATGGTTGTGCTGTGCAAGGTTCTATGCCTCTGCCAGCATTACCTGGCTACATGGAGGCATTGTCTGACAGGCTTGTTACAGTCTGAAAGCTGGAGGTGATCCAGGTATTTCCAAAAATGCCACCTACACATACATTGCCTTTACTTGAGAATTTCTTTCTATCAAAATTACATGCTGCCGGCAGCAGTCAGCAAATCTAGGTCTTGGCTGCCTCATACTGAATCATCATCATTATAATAAAGTTTGATTTTCTGCGGCAGTTTCAGGGTGCTCCCCATGCCTTTGACAACACATCGTGGTGCTTGACAGTCACATTCACCTGGCATGAGCAGCTGGTTTGACTCGTTTGTCCCTGATTCCAGTTCTCCAGCCCTTCCCATAAGACAAATGGCAAGAAGTGGTACAGGCTCCAAAACATTTTTCTGGCTTTTTTCCGGCTTTTTCACACAGGTAACTGACAAACCTGACTGGTGTTCATCAGTAGTGTCTTCTCTTACTCCAGCTGCAGAATAGTGGCACAACAGTTTGTCATTTTGGTCTGTGCTAGATAAGAAAGTAAAACTCAGTACTGAACAGGTAGATAAGCTTTGAGGAACAAAAGGATTTGGAGGAACCTCTTTCCAAATCAAGCTTCAGTGAAAATTTCTTGCCCCCAAAGCAAATATTAATCTAGTACTTGGATAGCAGATGATTTGAAATTGGTTGGAAGCTGCGTTGTATTAATAATCCCCAATTCAAATACTAAGTTGCAGCTGACAGTGTAAATTGAAGGGACGACAAGGTTCTCCCACAGGGGCAAATACCAAGGCACAGGTGGATATGCAGTTGTGGCTAAGTGGTGGATCAGTAGATGATGCAGAGAACATCAGAGAGTGTCCTCTGAGGATGGCTAAATTGTCCTGGAGAAGGATGAGTTCCTGGGCTAGACACACCTGACACATAAAGACAGCTGGCCTAGGGTTCTCATGGGAGAATTCTATTTTGCAACTCATATCTAAAATAAATAATGCAACCATCAGGTCAGTCTGAAAAGGGTAGAGGGACATGCCTGTCAATACAGGGTCAGGCTACTACCAATTTGAAATTCCGCTCATTTGAAAGGCACGTTACCTCCAAAAATGGGAAGAAAGGAGTTTGTAGGTACAGCAGAAGCTAAGCTGAGTGCGGGTTATAGGAGGAAAAAGGATGGACTGTAAGTACATTTTCTTTTGAGCATGTAGGTTTAGCTCCTTTCTGGGACCTGATAACCATCCCAAATACATCAGTTTCTTTGCAAAGTGTTAACAGTAGCTTTGGCATCTCTGGCATGATTGCCTCACATCAACTTACAGCAATATGTATAATCATCTGCAATTTAAAAATCCTGACAAGACTTAGACCACTCTTCCTATGCAGAGAGGATAACAAAATCATAGGATCACAGAATGCTTTGAGTTGGAAGAGACCTCAAAGACCATCTAGTTCCACACCTTTCCCATGGGCAGGAATACCACCCTCCACTAGACCAGGTTGCCCAAAGCCCCATTCAACCTGGCTTGAACACTTCCAGGGAGGGGGCAGCCACAGCTTCTCTGGGGAACCTGTGTCAGTGCCTCACTACCCTCATAGTGAAGAATTTTTTTCCTAATGGAAAGAAGGATAGGCTATAAAGCTGAAAAGCTGAAAGAGCAATAATAGAAGAGTTGAGAAAAGAAAGATGGAACTGGAGAAAGCAGGTGTAAAGGGGAGCATAAATACTGGTCAGTTTCTATTTTTGATTCAACAAAACAGGACCACCAGTCTTGGTGGAAGAAAAAAAAAAAGATTACATGAATTCCAGAATTTGGGAGAGAAAGCAAGTGCAATCTAGGAAGACAGTGAAACTGAAAGGGATTAAATTCAACACTCCAGAACACGTCAGATTTTAAAAGCATTGGGTTAACAGGAGTTAGCATGAATCTGGAAAAAGCTGCAGCAGATTATTTCAGTTTCCCACAGTGCTCTGAACTTGAAAAGGCTGGGTAATTAGTAGGTATTAGTATTATTAACAAGGTATCCTGAATTCCTGGCAAGCAAGGCAGGCAAAACGTCTTTTTTGAGGTCCTAATGACACCAGTTAGACAGCTTGTGTGTATTGGAGAACTGACAGATTGCTATCTGCTATTATTTTGAAGGATGATTTGTGAGGGTTTTTTTTGAAGAATGGTAGCAGAAATTTGAAAAGAACCTATTTATATACAGAATTGCTTTACATGCAACATTGGAGCTGTTAAATTTGACTTGCTTTTACTTAAGCTACAGTTTTGTTGCTACGACAATGATAAAGAGGAGCACGCCAGATGGTATGTAGGCCTCTTGAGATAATTATGAAGGTTTATAGAGCAGTGATATGTAATAATTGCCGAAACACTGAGGAGCAAAAGAAAACAAAAATATCAGATTAAAATTACTCTTTATGAAATTGATGCAAATTAAATTTGCATTATCTTTAGAAGAAGTAAATTCAGTTTTAAGGATTTGGTAGTAAGAGTTAAAAATCTGTCTGAAGACAAAGAGTTGCATTTTATGTTACGTTTTACAACAAATTATCAGTAAAGTTGCTGTTCATCAGTAAATAATGAGCCAAGACAAAATGTGTCTATAGCTATTCCTAACAAGTCACTTCTGTTTCAACTATTGTGCTTTCATCTTTGATTCACGCCCTTTTTGTGCCCTGGCACTTCAGGGAATATTGTTAGGGGTGCTGTCTTGTATTTAAAAAAAAAAGTGAGGGGGTAAAGTCTACGTTGAGTACAGCACGAGAAGACACTGAAGTTATACTGTGGTGTAAAACCAACAGGATCTGTGACACAGATAGATCCTCATAGCACATCTGTCGGGGCTTGCCCCCCAAAATTATATAGGATCGGTAGGAAGTGTTTCTGCTTTGTTATAAATTGTGAGCAACAAGACAGGCTGTCAAATGCAGATGGGTTTGTACATGATCACAAATTAAAAAAAAAAAAATCTTATAAAATGTTGAAACTAGTTCATACAGCTGCAGCTGGAAAAGCAGTGGGAGTTGTACATAGTACATGACGTTGCTGTAGCAACCTCACCATACCTAAATATATGAATATCCAAACTATTTTGATGTGTGAGCTGCACAGCGATTACAGAGTAAGGCCTCAGGTCGGAACCACCCCAGAGCTGTCTCTTTTCTCCCTTACCCAAGGGGGTGTTCCTTTTTATTGCCCGTTGAATAGACAGCTTATTCTATTCAGCAGACAATAAAAAAAAGAACACCCTTTGGGGAAGAATAAGAGGATAAGACGGTTTTGTAGTATGACTGGGTTTGTATTGGCGTTACTTTACATAAGTCTTATTTTGTTGTGTGTCTGAAGGTACTTTAAAAGCATCTAAGTGTGGTTTGTGTTTACTGGGGAAGTGTTATTCCAGTATCTTTTCTCTCACCTGAGGTTTATTTCAAGCCTTGTCATTTCAAGGTTAATCTTACAGAAAAAATTTTTTGTTGTTTTAGTTATTGTAATTTCCTCAACTTCTCTGAAGTAGTCAAGTGATCTTTTAGGTTTTATTAAGAAACAAGAGGAAAAAAAAATTGACTGTATAATTTAGGAAGTTATGCTTCTACCCATTTCACTGACTTGGGCAAATGCTTTCCCAACAATCAAGCCAAAAAAAAATTAAAAACTGACTAGCTCTGAAATGACTGAGACTTGTCAGAAACTATGCATCTGTGACACTTCCACTGATTTTTCTTAGTATTTTGAAGTTTGTTTCCAGCATGGTGCTCCAGAAGAAATATGCAATATGATTCAGTACTTTATCATAGAGTAAGTGGGTGCAGTACCAGCAAAGATGGTGGTTATTTCCCCACAGAGGGAAACGGCAGCATGCTCAAGCCTAATATGCAGCACATCCCACCCCTCCACGCTGTGGTGCCCTCCCTGCAAAGACTTCCATGCATTTTAAGTAGCCCTGTTCCTAAGTATGCCATTGTCTTACTTTGTAATGGCTCAATGAGAAGGTGAACAACTTTATTTGGGAACCATAGTGTTAATAAAGCTTGGTTTCCAGCCTTGGCTTCTTCTCTCCCTTTCTACACAGCATCCCAGCTCCCTATTTAAGTCCCTCATGATACCCTCACCTAGCAAAGAGAGCTGCCTCAACCTAGCAGATGCTATACATGCTGAGCAGCTGACTGTGGAACAGGTAAGTCCTGCCTTGTCCTCTCCAGTGAGTTTGACTTCCAAGGAACTTCTATTTATTGTGAGGTCTTCTGCTTCTCTTTCAGATTTGGTTGGAATTTGGATGTCCATTTCAGAAGTTTTTGTGGCAAGCGGGGGGAAGCATTTGCCTTAGTGGAAGCTTGTCCTTAGGAAACTGGGCTGGATGTTACAGCAGTCAAACACTCCCCCATAGTAAAGTAGTCATTTGAAGATGCCATTTTTACACTTATGAAATTGTTTATTTACAATAATTATAGGAGATGCTAAATTTAGCTTAAGCTCTTAGGAGACTTCAATTCTTAGGCATTTTTTTTGTTCTTTTTTTTTTTTTCTGGCTAACTTCATTTTTGATGAGAGACAGTTGGTATGTATTTTGAAGGAGCAGAGGAAAAGGGGCCTATTCCCAGAAAGCAATCTCAGAGAAAAGCCCAAAGGATATTTCTGTAGTGTTTAGGTGCTGATCAGTTACATCAGCACTTGATAACCATACTGGATCATGATACCACGGCTAGGAGTGCAGACTGGAGTATTGGCATGGCCAGGCTTTCCTGGAGCATCACCTCTGGCCTTTACGTGCAAGGTCTTGGAAGGGACGCAGCAAGGTCATGCCTACGTCCAGGGAGTTCTTTGGCCAGGTATTACCTATTAATGCTTCTGCATGCTCGGGTGGCTTTTCTTCATTTCTGCAACTCCCTAATCCTATTAAATATGATTTCTATAACCTTCCCTGCACAAAACAGGAATTGCTCTTAAAGCATGCTAAATAATACTGATCCAAAGAAGTAATGAGCAATCATTGAGGATTGTGCAGAGAGTAGAATTCCATTAGTTATTTCCCAAAAATACTTTCTACTTACAAGATTTTGAAAACACATTTATTTCCTCTAAATATGGAGACATATACAAATCTGTTGGTTACAAAAATGTGAATATTAATTTTTAAGTGCTATATATTTTCTCAAAGCTCATTCATGATCTTAAAGTATTTAAACTGTGTGCAGTACCAGCACTGGAACAATTGTTTAAGTAGGGGATTTAGGGGTGGGATTGGGAGAAACAAAACACACTTTACAACTTTCCATATCTGTTTGAGTAGCAATTTTATTGTAAATAGCAGCCTCAAAGATTGGTACCACTTCTATTTTATGTACCTCTTGAAGGTACGAACCTTATGATGTTACAGTTGACATTTTCTCTTGTTCTAAGGCAGACTAGTCTGAACTATCCTTGTAGGTTTCCTGATGAAAAGCTCAGTTTCATGAAACACATTTAAACCCATAGCTTCCACAAGACGACTTTCTTCTCTCCAGATCTGTCCCTTACAAGCACAAGCCGAGTTGTAGATAAATCTGTCTAAGGCTGGAATATCAGTTTCATTGGAATAATCAAGGGGTTTCACATTTCATTCTGCTCCTGCTGTTGGGCACAGCAGATCACCCATGGAAAGTTCACCACAGAACTACAGACTATCTTTAGATCATTTAAAACATTCTTGATCGGGCATAGTCAAGGATGATCAGCTACTGCACAATTTGCCTTCCCTCAACACCCCTGATTTAGAGTCTTGCCATTATTTTTAAAACAACATCGATCAGGAAAACACACTGGTTTACGTTTTAAAGATTATTCTAAGGTTAAGATGCTATTTTAAAAACCAGGAACATTTCTTACACTAACAAAAATCTTTGTATGACAAAACCTGCTGTAGTGACTGGGAAGTTTCTTTTAATACAGAACTGTGGATGACAAAACCTGCTTTAATGGATCTTAAAGTGTATGGTTGCTATAAATTTGACATGCCTGAAAAAACCCCAGCAAACCCAGGCATGAAGTTAGGGTTTCATTTCACTGGATGACCACAGGATGCTACAGTTGTGAGTTTAAACTGCTCTCTCTAAAGCTGAGAATGGGCCCAGAATTAGAAATGGGCCCAGCTTAGTCCTTTTTGAAGATACTTTTTCACACAGCACCCTGATTTGCAAAACATTCCCATAATTTATTAGATACAGCTTTTCAGCAAGACAGTTTCCAATGGTTATAAATACATTTTTCAATTTCTCTTTATACTATAATTCAAAGCTTGTGTGTTACAAGGAAAACTATTATCACATTAAGACTATGAGTAAAAGCCCAAACCAGTGATTTTTTCCCCAGGTACTCTTATTGGAAAGAAGGATGGGGCTAGACCTCAAGGTCAGAGCCCCATCAAGTCTTGAGCGACCTGATCTGGTGAAGATGTCCCTGCTCACTGCAGGGAGGTTGGACTAGATGACCTCTAAAGGTCCCTTCCAACCCTTACACATTCTATGATTTTATGATTTTCACACAGTAAAAGCTTCACACATTTGGGGAAAGGATGACAATTTCCTGTTGGTATCTGTGTAGTGAGAGTCTGTGTTTAAAGTGAAAGGTACCTTTTCAGGGCCACAACACAACGAGCCGAATCTTGAAACACTTTTAGTTAGAAGGAATGATTACGCCAAGAAAATGCCAAAGATGCTAATAAATGCTTAAGCCCACCTCCCAGCCTAAGGAGAAACAGCCAGCATGGCTTTGTGAAAAAGCAACATCAAACCAAATAAACTTCTGAATCAGGGCAGGAAGGCCTATAGCAATGGGGAAAACAGCAAATAGTATAGATGGTGACTTCATCACCACTCTTTTTACAGTGTCATTGTAACATACCTATAATTTTATCATTATATCATACCCAAAAGTTATAGAAACATGATCTACATTGAGCTCTAGAATCGCTTAGTGGTGCAGTAGTGAATGGTCGGTATAAAAAGAGTGTGTCATCTAATAGGGTTATGTTCTTATGACTTCTGTCCAGTCCTTGTATTTACAACCTAGGTGAAGGGATATACACTGCACCTACCAAATTTGAAGATGACACCAAACTGAGAAGGGACTGTAAGCAAGCTCAAGGTCAAGATAAAATTCCAAGTGATCTTGCAAATTACATGGTTTGAAAAAACAGCCCATTATGCAACAGCAAAAAGCACAGGTTCCAAAAAAAAAAAAAAAAGTTGCACAAATACAGTCGACAAAGATACTGGAAGAGGTAGGGAAACATCTGTCCCCTGTTTTAATGAAAAACAGAACAATTACTGATTGCATTGAGCTTAAGAAATTCTTTCAAACCATAGAGATAATTAAACACTGGAGTATAACATCTGGTGAGGTTGTGAATTCATCATCATTAGAAACTTTTAAGAACTAGTTAGGCAAACATCTGTCAAAGCTGACAACGGTATAGTTGATCCTGCCTCCAGGCAGAGAAAGGACTGGATGATCTCCTATGGCCCCTTACAGCTACATTTTTTTAATGATTCTTTCTCCCTCATCATCTATTTCATTAGTGTGCTTTTCCCAGCTTCTTAATCTGCCTTGTTGCACCTAATTTTAAGAACGCCACCACAGGACAATTCAGAAAGTCACGTAGACATCACGGAGGCTTTTTTAATTTAGCTTTTTAATGAATTTTTACCATGTAAGACACCAGAACCACGTGAACAAACCTGTGCAGATGGTTTTGATATGTTACAGTTGTCTTGGGTCAATATGTATATACTTCACATGAGAAAAAAAACAACCCCCAGATTCCCAGCTCCTGCATTTGAGGTAAGAATGAAAAGAGGGAAAAGGCAAATGCAGATTAAGGGCTCTGATTCTCAAGCTACAATGAACCAAACTATACCTCCCAGAGTAGATGCTACTGCCTCTAACTCCCTGCCTCTTCTTTCACTCTGTGGTATCTGCCTCTCTAATGTGGGGACAAAGGAAAGATAGACCATAGCTTTGTGAGCAGAGTTCACAGGAAATGCAGCCATCACTGAAGTCAGATGTTTGCTGGTCTGCTAAGAACTGGGGCTAACAAGAGTTCTCTTATCCCTGCTGTGTAGTGAACATCAGAAAGACAGACAGACAACCATCAGGAGAGCATTCCTTTCACATCACACCCAAAAGATATCAGGAGCCACATCGGGAGCCATTGACATCACAAGAAGAAACCAAGAAGACATGGAGACATCAAGGACCGTTCCCCGCATCGGACCCAAAGAATGCTCTGCGATCGGACTTGAGGTCATCAGACTGACGGGATGCGGTAGGTCCGTGGTGGTAGATATAGCCTATCTCTCTTCTTCTTTTCCATGCTCTCTCTCCCCTGCCTCTCTCTCTCTTTTCCACCCTTTTCTCTTTCTTCCCCCCTTCCCCTGCATGTTTGTTGTGGGCCAAATAAAGTAACTTGAACCTTGACTCCGTTTTGAGTCTTAATTCTGTTCTCCGAGAATTGCAAAGAACTGATCATGATCAAACACCTAATAATTGGACATCACTCAGGGGTTAAGCCCAGCCACCCAGAGCAATCTGAGGTTCAGTTGGAACCCAAGTCTTGTCTAGGTTGTAGATCATCACAGTGGTTGCACCCAAAGACTTGTGGTCAACAGCTCAATGTCCAAATAGACACCAGTGGCATTCCTCTGGGTTGGTATTGGGACCAGCACCATTTAACATCTTTGTCAGCAACATGGAGAGTGGAATCAAATGCACCCTCAGCAAGTTTATTGACAACACCAAGCTGTGTGGATGACCCATTGTTGGAAGTGTTCAAAGCCAGGTTGGATGGGGCTTAGAGCAACCTCGTCTAATGGAGGGTGTCCCTGCCCACGGCAGGGGCATTGGAACTAGATGATCTTTGAGGTCCTTTCCAACCTAAACCATCCTATGGTTCTATCATTAAGCACAAACACACACATTGTATTGCCTACAGAACACAAGCCAAGAGGATATTTGCTAAGTGCTCCTTAGCAAGTACTATGGTGCCTTATTTCCGCACTGTTATGATAGCTCACTTTTCAAATATTCATTAAGTCATTAACATTTCTGTCACTTTTGCCTTAGCTTTATAAATACATGAAGTTCAAGTACATTCTCCCTTTAAAAAGAGTAAGAATAATACAACACATATTATTAGGCCTTCATCTTTTCTCTGGCTATTTGGTCAAAAAAATCTAATAGCAAAATTTTCAAGTTCCATCACCTGAATGTCAAGAATTTCCTTACTGCTCCATTAATGTCCTGACTGCCAAGTCTGGAAAAATCTCTCCCCAGTGCTCTCTGTAGGAGAGAATGACTTCTGTGCTCAATTTTGACCTGCTATCAATTTTCATTTTCAGCGGAAATCTGATTGTCAAGTGCTGAAGCAGGGAGAGCGGGATCAGGGATGCTGCGGATTCAGAAACCGAAGTAACCTCGTTTCGTGGCCACCAGAGGGAGAAAACCACTGGGAGTTGCAGTGCGCTCAACGAAATCAGTGTAAGCAAGGACCCTTTTTTCTTACCAAGACTTTACATAGACTTAGGTCCACTTACTACTTAGGCAGTAGTAATCTTAATTAGTTCTGAGAAAATCACGCGTTTCTGGTTTTTTTCTAAAATACTGTAAATCCCCCATGTAATAAAGTTTTACTTAATAAATATAAAATAATTTAATTATTAGATGGAGCACATCCTCTTCCTTCTGTTAATGTTGCATATTACCTTATTTCAAAATTAATCCTATTATTTTTACAACACTGTAAGTACAGAAAAATACTGCTGTAAGTGAAAGGAAGAAATCTATTCAAAACAACTAGACAGCATAAGACAATACGCCTTGGCCTCCAATAAACTCTGAACAAGAATATCAAAGAAAAGAAAAAGAAGCATAACTCATTTAAATGTCATCTTGATACCCAGAGAGCAGTGTGCTCTCATGTTACATTCAGAATGTAAGAAGAGGAGAAATTTAGCAGGGTTCACATCTTGTTGGAACAGCTAGTAAAGATATGTCTGCATTAAATGGCAATCACGTGAGTTCTCCCTGTAGTACCTTCTATGTATACTGTATCTTGCACCTCTCATTCTGAGCAGGTATTCAGAATTATTTCCTCATATATCTTTTTTCCTTTTAATCATTGTTTTCCCCCATGTTTACATTCACTGTGGGCAACACACACAGATATTTGGGTGTACAGTACAAAAGCAAATTACGTGGAGGAGCCATTCAAAATACAGTTCAACAGCACGTTTTAAAGTAGCAGCTGGTCAGATTTAAGGGTCGACATGGATTTTAACTGCAATTAGGACTCAAGCTCAGTGCAACTTGTGGTCAGGTGCATAAACTTTGGGCCAGGACCAGTTTTGGAGTGATGTATAGGTAGCCCTCAGCTCTAGTAACCAAAAAGTTAGAAGTGATGCAACAGCTAAATGTCCACTAGATGCCAGGCTTCCTTTGCGGAGCAGAGCAGTCGTGCCGGCTTTCCACACGCAATACACAGATGGCCTCTGTGTTCACTCACTCACTGTAGTGGACACAAGCTCTAGTGTTTAGCATCAAACCCTGATCCCATCCAGGTTCAATGGGAAACCGTCCGGATTTATCCCTGGTATCTCCCAGAAGCTTCTGAGAGGGGGAAAACACTTTTCACAAGGATTAAAAATAGGAGTTACCAGTAAGAACAGAGAGGTTTCTGTGACCCTCTTTTCTGTATCAGCAGAAAGCTCCCAGTGAAGAGACCGGGATGAGTTTTGTGATTGACATACTCAATCAGCAAACAAACCTAGCTGAACAGTGGCAAGGAAGATTGCTGAATCTGCCTCCTGTGCTCCTGTTGTCATCATCAACAGGTAGGTGACCTCTAACCTCTGGCCGTCGTCAAATAAGTCAGGCAGCAACTGAAAATGTTGACTTAAAGCTACATTGGGGCAATATTTGCTTTCTGATTATCTCACTTCTGTAGTTGAAAGGGGCTTCCAGAGTGCAAGCATCTCTCTCTGCAGGAGGCTGGGGAGTGGGGGTGGGGCACAGACAGACTGAGGGGACCGACAGGGGATGATGGGCCAGCAGCTTCCCCACCACCAGCAGTGTCTGGGGCACGGTGCTCTCCATCACACATGATGGACCAGCCAGAGCACAAGCGTGGGGCATGCCACTCTCCAGCAGGACTGCACGCCTCTGTGGGAGGTTGCAGAGGTTTATGGTGCTACTACCCTCATGCTGGCAAAAATTCAAGCTTTTCTGTTGGGATTTGAGTTACCTCTAAAAAATCAGCATGGCAATTGGAAGCTGCCATTTCCGAAGAGACCAGAGTGCTTCTTGTCTTACTAACTGGAGGGTCTGGTGCTCTGATACCCTCATCATTAGTTCAGCTCAGTTCAGCTTGCTTGCTGTGAGTAGGCTACTTGCAGGAGAAGCAAACACCTGATTTGAGCAAGGGCCTGTGGCAAGTTGGAAGCTACAGTTAAAGTACCTATTGCTAACCTAAAGCATTAACTACTCAAAAATGCCTACCTATATTATTCAGAAAGTTCTTTCTTCAATTCAAAATAGGATCTTGAATACATGAAAACTTTCCGGAAAATAATACAGACCAATTCATTTTAGGTAAATCACTACTGGAAACGTAAGTGCTTGCTTCCACCTAGGGTAACATAATTGCCACTCTGCAACAGGCAATTTCATTCATTAAAAGGGACTTTGGTGAGCAGACCTGTTTACAAGAATTTAGTATTTCTATCCATTATTTCTCCTCCTGGCACTCAGCTTTTGCTTCTGGCCTGGCTTTATGGCTTGAGTTGCAGCTCCCACAGACCCTGAGCAGAGATCCAGGCACTCGAGGGTTTTGAGAAAATCACTCAAAGCGAGTGGTTCTCTGCTCACCTACCGGTTTATCCCAATAATCCTGCCGTACACTGCATGCTGGAAACAACTGGGGGGGATGGAATAGGGCTCTCTGCTACTTTGCCTGTCATCAGCTTCCCTGTTGAGATCAAGTTGCATAAATGTTAATGGTCCTGCCCGTCTGGTGCTGGTCATTGTCGCGTCCCTAAACCCAGCAAAACTCTGCGGTATTGAGTCAGAGTAATCGGTGTGTGCAAAAGGATTGCTGCAGTACAAAGCTTTGTCAGCACCACAAGCTGGAGATGCATTTTAGAAGTCAGTTTTCCATGGGACTAAAAAGGAAAACTGATCAAATTGGCCACTAGTATTGCATACAGGGAAAAAAAGTTATTCTCTAAACACGTAGATGTACCAGACGTTTTACACTGGGCAGTTCCTCGTAGATAGAGACATTTCTTTATTCATGTATCTCAGTGAGTGGTAAATGAGGCATGCTCACAGAAGTTATTTGGGATGGAAATGAGTCTAATTAGTCTATCCAACTTAGGAATAGCACTGTGAGGCAAGTCTGTGGAAGATGTGAGTTAGCAACAGAGACAGCACTGGAGAAACAGAGTTATGTGCTTTCCACAGTTAAGCAGAATATTTATTTGAGGTTTGGTTTGACAGAATAAACAATAGATAAGGGAACAGTTCAAGCAGCAAACATTTCTTAGAAACTAGTTTAAAAACATATTTATTTTAATCGCAGGGTCTGTAAGTAGCATCTTACATATTCCTTCCTTAGTTTTTAACTTCGTAATTTTCTGTACAGCCAACAGAAAGAGCTGCTCAATTACTTCAGAGCTTTCTGAATGGAGCAGGGGCAGATGTGCTCCAAACAAATTCTAGTAATAAAAACCTGTGTCATTTAAGGTTAGCAAGGTCATAACAAGATTTTTAAAATAAGCTGCTAGAACACGTAGATGTATTTTATATACTGACAAATCTTTTAATCTGCGAGAATTGCATCTAGTAATGAATCACATTCTTGGAGTGAATAATTCAGCCCTTGACGCCAACCTCTGAGGGAGAATATTGTGGTCATGGTGTCTGAACAGTGTGGTAGCTATGGCTACCTATATAATTCTTAGCAATGGAAAAAAAAGTGACAATGACATTAAATTTAATCAGGTTCCCCTTTTCTGTGGTTCCCACTGGGATGAGCCACTAGTGTCTTGCCTTAAATATTCAAAGCCTTCAAAGTTTGCATGTGTTCATATACTGGGACAATATCCTGCTAATACAGAACAATAGATCTGTCATGTATTTCTCCTGTGAGTAGCCGTAAGTCTGAATTTAGTTAGTATAGGGTATTATGACTGCTGCTTCTTTAGCAATTGTCTTTACATTAGTTTTCACTTAGAAGGAAGAAGACCAGTAATGAAATGTAGGCAAAAATACAATGAACTTGGCTATTTTGGTTTGGAAATATGGAGCAAAGGACTGTGTCTTCTTAAAAAGATCCAGCTTTATTTCCAGTCACACTTCATCTGATATGAATGAGCTGGTACTACATATCACATGGCTGAATACATTTGGGAAACACAACCTAACATATATTTAGGAAAGAGAGCTTAGACTCAAACTGGCATAGTTAAATGCATGAATTCTTTGCATTTTCATTCAGTAAAATTTAGTAATATTTTTGTGTTTTGTTTACAGAACTGTGCAAATGTGACTTTTATTAACAGTCACTAGTGCAGGAACTTTTATTTAGATTTCTTTACTCTGCAGTAAAAGTCAGTAGTGAAAATGTTGAGACCTGCTATAAATATTTGTGAGTAATGATTTTAATTAGATATTTTTGAAACACAGTCCTTAAAAAAAATTTTTTTAGAAGTGGTTTTAAGTGGGAAAGAAAAAAAAGAAGGGTATGTTTGCTATGGATTTGGAGGTAAAAGTTTCACAGCAAAAAACTGGTGCTTGTAACTTTTACAGTTAAACACATATAACAGGAAATTATTCACTCACTTTGTGATTAGAAAGTGATCACGTCTGTGAACATATTATATTCTTTTTCTGCTTCTTTCATAGCTTAGTGACACTTATCTCTATTTGTCTGGCTTAGTAAACCCCAGCCTGTTCTTAATACTTTCTCAGAGATTCAAAGCCACAGTTTGGAAAGGGTGCCTGGTAAGGTGCACCTTCCCTTGCACACATACTCAACAAATGAATTCTAGTATGTAAAGGAACACATAAGCACCTGTCACTCTTTCCACATGCAAGCCAAAGCGCTTGAGCAGAGGTGACTCCTTCTGCGTGCCACGTTCTTACAGTCTATGCCTCATTAAATAATGTGGAAATAAGATACTTATTTGTCCTGTTTGAACTTAAAGTAAAGAAAATACCCCTCTCTTCTACAGTACAGTACATCATAAATGAAACAGGATGCTATCCACCTTTATTTATTTTTCTAGGTTATTATATGGTTGTAAACGCTAATCGTAACCTTGCTGCCTGAATGTTTCTCGTAGCTATGATGTATTCACGTGAAAGAGAGAGAGAAAAGTTTCTTTCTCTTACCCTTCCTTCTCTTCAGAACAGATCAAGGACTCCACTTTATTTTCTTTTGTTTAGGTCATTTAAAATTAGAAAATTGAATATAGAGATATATATTGATCATGCAGCAAAGACTACATGCTCTTCATTTTATTTTTACACCACAGAATCCATTCTCTAGGGAGAACAATTCCCAAAAAGCTCATTTGAGCCAACGCTGTTTGTGCCCTAGCTAGACCCTGCTCCATAGTATAATCAGGAGCATCAGCCTCATCAGCTTCAGCACCCTAGGCATAACCTAACAGTGTAAGTACACATTCAAGTTTAATTGAAAATAACAGCATCTCCTCAGAAGGTACAGTCTATCCCTAAGGGGTCACAGACATGCTTGCCCAAACAGTAGCATGAGTAGGACTGCCCATAGTTCCCGAACACACTTACTTTCTCCACGTGGAGATTTTTCCAGGTGGGATACAAAGACTTTGGCCTTTTGTTTAGGATTTTACAGGCTGCCCCACTTAGCACCAGCCTCTTGTTCTGAATGCAAATTTCACACCAGTGGCTTTTACACATGCACAGACTGATGACACAGCATGCGTGCGCTAGTTACAGTTCTTCCTCAATTTAACACACACATGAAGGTCGGATGCCTTGGGCTCCCCATGGATGTGTGCTGCATAGCACATGCTTCTATTCAGGACATGCCAGATAAAAACAGCAAATCTACTCAAGACTTGTGGTTGCTTTTAAAGATGGAGAGAGGTATGAATTCAGCCCACTCCTCTGTTCCTCCTTGCTCGTTAGCCAGATGTTCTTGATGATGATTGCCCAGCCCTGTTACACATAATAGAGATTTAGGGTTTCAGATCCATCTACATTTTTAATCCTGTGTTTGGGCCTGTCGTATGGGCACAGATTCAGATTTTGGGCAGGACTACGTGAATTTTTAAGTTTTTGAACATCTGTAAGATTAGTAATCTGGTTTTATTTTAACATACATTTTACTTCTAATATTCCTCTTAAAAGTCAAGTCAAGATCTTAGCATCAATACAAAAATTACTTCAGAGTTCCTTTATGCATTTAGGGAAACAATGTTTCCAGAATTTATTTTCTTAATGGTTGCACAGTCAGATCTTGGTGTAGGGCTGTTTAAAAAAAAGTGTGTGTTTTTTCAAGTAGCTACATACTTTGAGGTGTGGTTAAATGAAACTTTTACAAGAATACAGCTATGAATGTTTAAGTCATAATTATAAAAGTATGGATACTGGGATTCATTCTGCTATAGCATGATACCTAAATTTACATTTGATGCGTGTTCTGTTTCCAGTGGCTACAAATACTGCTCATGGTTCACTTATCCTTATTCGACTCGTAAAATTACTTCACCAACTGTTTCATTATCATCAAATTCAATTTCAAAGCTCTAATATGGGCCCAAGACTGAAATGAAGATCAGTGTTCATATATTTACACCATGGGATCTATACACATCTGTGTAAATATTCAGTTGTGGTGTATCAGCTTCACTCCTTGTGTTCTCACAAGGGAAGCACAACATGGTTTAGATTAAATACCCAAAGTACTAAACCTGGCAAACGTGATCCCCGTAGAGATAAAAGCAAATGAGATGTACCTAGAGGACCTCTTCCAAAGCAGATTCAGAGTTTTTAAAATATTCACATCTATAAAGCCATTTAAACCAGAGGGAAGTCCAGTCACCACAAGATTTGTTAAAAGAGCTGTATTTACTACAATAACGTTACCAATAGATTAAAAAAAACCCAATAAACCAAAAAGACCAAGCAAGAAGAGCTTTTTGATTCAAGGCAGGTAATAAGAGATAAGGGATTTCATCTTGACCAAATGATCAGGGATGTAGACTCAGGCAGAAATGAGGGGCTGGATCCCACCATCCCACACTAGCTGAGGCACAGGACAATCCTGTATATATATAAATAGCTTTCAGATAATATGGCTAATGGACCACAAATTGACATACTTGCTTTCAATTGCTAGATCCTCCAGCCCTGTTGTAAAAAGCACACATACCCCAGCTGTCTTTCTGTATTTTAGATTTATTTCCTTTTCCTTGCAAACTCCGTCAATCATGCAGTCTTATCTGAGTATGATTAAAATAGTGGTCAGTCACAGTCAAAAGCTCTTCCTTTGATTTTCCAGGTTAACCATGACAAAACCACCCAAGTCTCTTTCTGAGGTACATAACTACTTACCAAAAATGATGCTGTTACAAACCAAAGCTATGCAGGGGTAATGGAAGTGTAGGGGGTTTTATTGCTCAATTCTTTGGATCCCTGTGATAGCTCTCCAGGGGAGAGCAATGTAATAAAAAGGGTAAGCTGATACAGCCCTTTAGAATAACAATCTTCCTAATTGCTTTATGCATCTTTTCCATGGACTCGCCTCAGGGGAAGCACACCCTGTTGGCAAACAGCAGGCCCCATAACACAGGTATTAAACGGTGAATCCAAAGTTCACCAACTTGCATGTGCCCAGCAGAGCCCGGCTGATCCTTTATCAGCTCAGCACAGGGGTGATAAGGTTATCTATCATCCCGTGGCACAGCAAGGTTATTTGTAGCTAATTCCAAAACACGTTCCTGCAAATCGGTGTAAGATTAAGCCTTGGGACCATGTTAAGCCTGGGGCAGGAGCTACACATCTGCAGCTCTGAATGTCCCTCTGAGCTAACAAAACTTCTGACTGGCTGCCAGGTGTGCCCCTGGTTAATACCTTGAGTCCCTTCAAAATGGGGAATAGGTTTCCTGGGATACAGGGGACCACAGGGTTACCGTTGTTGTCACAAACTGAGACATACAGTGTGACTTTTTTAATGCCCTCATTTTTGGGTAGGATTTGGTGACAAGCAAATATCATGCCTTTGTCATTATGACAAAGGCTCACTGTTCGTCCCATTGTGCTAAAGTAAACCAGCTAAGTCGGTGCGTTTGGGTTTCAGATTCCAGGGGACAGTGAGTCTCACTTAGGAGAAACTTTTCTATTTCACAGACTGACCGACATGGACAAAACCAGTTGGGGACACATCAATTCAGCACCTGTTTTGTTTTTCCAGTGCTTGTGAATTGGCCTGTGGACTCTGCTTGCTTCAGAATCTAGTCACTCCAGAGTGTGCAGGATAGGTAGCTTCCCCAGTTTCATAAAGAATCAAAGCCCCAAGGTTGCCATTTGATACAAGGAATTTTCAGCTGCAGTATTTAGATTGAGAGGATCCATGAGAAATCCAGGAACACATGAATTCTTTTTTTTATGAACAATTAACATCAGATTAATAAAGGATCAAAGAGAAAAGGTAACTATAACAAGTAGTGATTGGAAGTGGTATTACAAGCTAAGGATAATTTGATACAGTTAAAATACTGGTTTATACAGTTTGCACAGATACCACAGAAATACAACAAATAATTTACAAAAAACATCTGGTAAAATATGACCACTACTGTCCTTCAGAAGAGTAACTGCAAGAGTAAGGTACTTTTGAAAGAAGACACTGGCAAATTAAGACTCTTGTACATACTCTTTTCCTGTCCTGAAAGCCCCTGAGTAAGACTCATAACTTCTTTTTCTGGGCTTAGCATAACAACTGACTAGATGACTAATGGCTGGAATACATTTGCACTGCTCGCTCCTCCCGTGACCCTGCAGGACTAAGGCAGCTCTGACAGGAGGAGCGGGGTTGACACTGTGCTGGTGGGCAGCTGCCTGCCACCTCCAGCTTCCTCAACCTTGCGCTAAACTGATTTTAAAGGGAAGGAGAAAAAGGTCTTCCCTTTCATGACGGGTCCTCATGAGACTGAAGGCGGTAGGTTTTTTTCCCATTTGAATCAAGACTAAGAATTTCATGGGTGCTTTGCTCCAGCCTTGGGATGAAGTCTACTCAGAATTGCAGTTTAAGATGATCTAATCAGGATCTGTTTCGGCATATGCGGCAGGAAAAAGATCTTCCCATTGCTCTTAAAGGCCAGAAAGAATCCAAGAAGTATTTTAAATTTGCAAAGAAGTAAAAGGGCAGAGCAGTAACTGAGTAATGAAAGAACCCTTCTTTAATTCTTGCAAACATTTTATGCCTCAGTGTGCACATGAGTTTAATTCTGAAAGATTTTTCTAGCTTTCATAGTTTGCTTCCTTGCACCATAGTTCAGTATCATTACATACAAGAGCAGATTTAGATGAGGAACTGGGAAAAATTCTCTTAGTAAGGATAGAGAAAAGTATCTTGCTAAGAGAGGTAGGCTGCTAAGGACTCACCAAACAACACAAGGACATCTTTTCCTTATGAGAACTTGCTGGTTTGCAAGTACATTCATCTATGTTCTTTTATGCTACTATACGCATGTAGATATATTTCATGTAATGTATTTCCTATATTCAGAGTTAATATGAGCTAAAGAAGATCTGTCCCACTAGGAATCTTTTGTCTGTCCCTATATCATGTTGATACTGTGATGGAGCAGACATGCACAGGCAGGGTATCATTTCTCACATCATGCCCATTACAATGTTTGATCCTGCAACTTTTTCCCCCCAGAGTGGCATGTGGCGACATTGGTGAATCCACATCAGTCAGGCAAAATTACTAGTCCAAGGGGTCGTGCCAATTGTTAAAATGCACTGACTCTCTCTGACCCAGCTCAGTGCTGTTTGTTTTTGTGCTATGTCAGGGAAATTCTTCCCAGTAAATAATAAATATTTAGTGAGCCTCCCATAGATTAGATATGTCACCTTCTAGATGACTGAACATTTTGAAATGGAGCGCAAAAGAAGGGGTTGGGTTGTCCCCTTAATGAAATGATCTGGTTTAGAAGACAGCTCAGATCACCAAAAGTGACGTGGCGCCTGCAACTTTCTTTAGGTTTCTCCTAGTGGCTTTCAATCTTTTCACCTCCAAGTCTCCCAAATCATGCAGATTCACGTGAGAAATCCGGCAGCTGAGTTGCTCTGTTTGCACAAACCCTGGAGAAGCAGGGGCACCTGACTCCTGCCCGCTGCAGACATTGATGGATGTCCCCAGGCAGCGCCGGGTTCAAGTGCTGGGATTCCTGGCACACAGACCGCGCATCGCTCTTCTCTCAGATGCCGGTTCAAGAGCTAATGTGGCGACAAGGCGCGCCAATCCCCAAGGTTCAGTGTCTGGTAGTTAGACTCATTACAATTAGTCAACTTGATATATTGTTTACAATTTACACCAAACAAGCTTGGGGCTAATTATGACTTAGCTAGTTTGTCTCTTTGATGTCAAGAACCTCTGCAGGAGGCCCAGCTAGCGAACAGCAACTACATTTAGTAGTCTCAAGCTCAGGTACAGAGAATCAACGTGGCCTTCAAATTCAATTGTAGCCATGCAAAGCCCTCAGACTTTAAGAATTATATGTGTGCATCTGATAAACTTGCTGCTAGTAGATTTATTTCCACATACTCTTAAACCACCTGCTATCCAGAAAAGCAGCAATTAAGAGAAAAACCCACAGCTGTGAATTTCAGCCATCACTCAGTGTATTCAGAAACAGCAAGACTTCATCCACACAAAATGCAGTGAGAGGGTCCCAAATATTGCTTCATTGCACTGAAATTTATGGATTGCATTTCTGGTTAAAGTTGCATTGCTGTGAAAGCTATGGCATAAAGGTAGATGGTTTGGCCTTGTCACATAGAATTCAAGGTTTACTCTACCTTTGTGTTGCTAAAATACTGTCGTATGAATGTGATCAGATGCGCTGATGCATTTATTCTGATATTTCAGCTCACAGAAATGAAGTAGCAAAGTTTTAAAGGAAGAAACTAGACCTAGTCAAAAGTGAAATAAGAAAATAAAGGGTTTCCAGCAGAACAGTACTCCTTCCCTCAGTGAGCATTGCAAGTCACAAAAAATCACCTTTGCCATGGACACCACTGTCAGATCGCTGACCTTGACCCTCACTCTCACCTTTGGCACTGCATGTGTAACTCACGCTAGAGCCAATTATCCCATCGGCATGCCCACAGTGGCAAGAGACGGTGCAGTAAGGGAAGTCTATCATCATATAAGCTCTCTTAACTCCTTGATCAACTTTGTACATTTTGTAGCTGCAGGGTTGGGGTTTTCTGCCTCCCATTTTTGAGCTCGGCATAAGAAAGAAGTTTCATACTTCTTTTGACTTGGCAGCGGTAATAAAGAACCCGCAGTGAGGTTTGAGCTGACAACTATGGTGGTGAATCACAAGACAAAATAGCATTCCCTTTGATCTTGCATACTGGGATGGAGTCTGCCCGGCCTCTCAAAGAAGCCAAAATGTACATCTATTCCCACAGTAAGGTGACATCCCAGGCTGTGACTTTGTTCACTGGTTTGTCATGTACAGTTCTCACTGCTGTAGGAATATAGGCCAAGTTTTAAACACTTAAAACTATAATCAGTATTTTTATTTTTCACACCTAATCTTAAAGAATCAGTTTTGAAAGATCCCAGCCCTGACCTAGAAGATTGTCACCTGCAGGTGATAGCTGTCACCAGTTAAGGGGTGCAGGGAGAGAATTTGATGGAAAAAGTCTTATAGCTCTCTGAAAAGTTAAGTAAAAAACAGTAAATAACAACTTAGGATTTCCCAGTAAACTTTACCCTGTTCCTGAACAGTAATTTCATCAATTAGTAAATAATCAGCTTTAAAAATGGAAAGGTGGGTCAAAACAGGTGTTAGAAACAGAACTCTGAATAGTTTTGAGTTTTACAGTAATTTCCCAGCCAATTTATATTCTCTTACCCCTCTCTGTACCTTTCCATAATCACAGCAAGTTTTGTTTAGCTATTGTTGCAAAATGAGGTTAATGGATGGGATAAAAATTGTCGTCATGATAAAAATTAAAATAAAGAGT